>OX456996.1:9926341-14926341 GCA_949752705.1 Callimorpha dominula | reverse complement strand
CCGGAAAATGATCATGATATGTGATAGTTATCATTATATATTTAAATATTGTAAATCAACTAATAATGTATATATGTATACTTATCTAATAAAATGCCTATTACATTATGAACAAATATTTTTATCATTTAAATAAACATGAATTTAATAGGTTCAAATATTCTGTGTAAGACTTGTCTTCATAATTGTATATTTGGATTATTCTGATACCTGTGGCCTGCAGATATTACCTTGCGTGTCGATTGATGTCAAATATTTTAACAAACACTAAATCACAAATACAAATAGCAAAGGTAAGTGCCGCATCAATAAAAAACCAAATACCAATAAAACTTGTAGATGACGGCAAATACCGTAATGTTAGTAGGTCGATGACCGAAATAGAGGATTATTTGATCATGTATTCATAAATTGATTTGCATCGCGAGATTGGTCGAGATTGTAGTTCATTTTATTTTCCTTGAATTTCTCACGGGGTGAACCATTTTCTGTCGGTTTTTAGGAACGCAGCAAAGGGGCTCCAGAGACGCGCGAATTTGCGACGGTTGTATCGTCCATAGTTTGGCTTGCGCGGCAATCATGGATAATGAAAAGTGGCGTATTCTCATTCAATGGCTTCAATATCTCATGTCTTCCACAAATTTCACACCATACTGCAATCTATTAAGATACATACAGTTGTTTCATCCTTAAATGCATTTTTCGTTTGGTATTTTTGTGAATAATGTCACAATGAAAGCTGTTCGTGCACGTGAAACATCCATGTTTGTGGATGTTTCACGCATGGCTGACTGGCATGGAGCATTCACATGTCTGCTTAGGACGTTGTGTACCTGAACCTTCGCAAGAACTGAGCCTTACTGAGTTGCGATGAATCGCTTGCTGCGCGCGGTAGAGGTTCTTCATACATAAATACATAAAATTGCTCGTGCAGTAAGTGACCAATTTGCCTCACACGAACATGGTACGCGTAACTGCCGCGCGTAGTCGATACAAGCTTTTACTGTGTATGCGGATACAAAGAGGCGATGCTACATAATATGACGCAAGGCTATTTAATCTAGACCTAAACTAAATAATTAGACGTATTTAAGCATGGCAATATTTTGACTGCTTGAGCTGGAATCAAACCCATAACCCCTGACGTGGCAGTCGAATGTGTAAAGAATTCGACCTATTAAATAAAGGTTTCCTTATTAATGGATAGGTTATATATCCAGAATGGCCCCAAATACAATTTTAAACAAATTCCAACTCAAAAGATCGCTAAATCATCATCAGCCTATCGCCGTCCACTGCTGGACAAAGGCCTCCCCCAAGGAGCGCCAACCATCCCGGTCTTGGGCAATCCCGATCTTTTGATCGAACTCAAAAGATCGCTAAATAGCTAAGGAAAATTCCAAGGAATTCATTGACGCATTTTATTTATTTTTTTTTCGTATCTGATAGTCAATTTATTCAAAAGTTTATACACTATAAACTAGAATGTGAGTGACGTGATTTTATAGGGTACCAGAATCTCATGGCACGGAAAAACAGTGATTTTCATATGGTAAAATATCAATTTTCATGTCAAATTAAGAAATTTGTCCAAAGCTGTTGAGATTTAGTGTATCCTAAAATACGCGAAGAAGAAAGTTTAACTCAAACGCAATCCCCTTTTTAAAGCGCTTCGAAATTTTGACCGGTAGGTAAGTTGGAGTGAGTGATTTTGATACTTTGTCATTTTCATCTAATTTTTACTTCCATAGAGGGGTTCCCAGTACCACTATAGGTACGTAAAATCATAGGTGAAAGCACAGACCAAACACAGACTTTGTTAATATTTGCACGCGTTAAACTGACAGCAACCGTCAGTCCCTTTTAGAAAAAGGAATTGGCCTGTTTATTAAAAGGCTATATAAAAATAAAACATGCTGCAGCATCAAAGTAAACCAAAATCCGGGTAATTGTAGAATAGTATAAGATGGTTCATGAACTTTGTATGTACCCTACGTACCTATAATTAAAACGTTTGTGGGACCGCAGGTACAGCTAGTAAATAATATGAAAGCTTTTATTATATATATGTCTAGATGCCCGGTCTGTCATCTCAAAGTGGCACCAATTTGTATCAGTATAAATATACTTCTTCGACTCTCAGTGCGTTTGACAGATGTAGCACGTAAATACCGAATGCATAATAACTTTATAACCGAATTATTTAAATGGTAGCCCCATTTGTACGATAAAAGGGATGAACATATTTCGACAAATACTTGTTTATTATTTAACTGGAAAAAAAATTGTAGTTGATCACGTGATCAAAGCACTGTGAGCACCTTTCCACGAAAACGCCAGTGCTCACAGCACAAAAATGATTTATGACGTCATATATTTCCCTAGGATACTGCGGCAGTATACTGTCAGTCCACAACGGAACGATTTTCTCCCCAGTAAGAGCACTGAACAGTAGGGTGTCCCGTCGATGTATGGGATTTTTTTTTTTAGCTACGGTTATGCAAGAGGTGTCAAAAGTTGCGGTTTGACACACACATTATGATTATCATAAAATTTAATTAGATATCAATCATCTTGAGGCCTCTACCGGTCCTTGAAGTTATACAAATTCGTCATTTTCAGGGGTTCCTAACATAAACTATAAATCATACAAAACTAACGTTTAAATTGTTTTTATTAAATCAAAGAGAACAACAATGAGTGTGGTGAGAGAGAAAAATTAATAGGTCATTTTATACTTTAAAAACGAAAATGGTTTTTGTGGCCAAAGTAAGGCATTTCGGCGCGAGATTTCAGTTTATTCCTAATAAATCCATCCCGACCTGTGGTATCTGTTGCGCTTTGAGAAGCCTCTGTTAACAATTTTACAAATCTTTCCACTGCCTGTGTGTGACAAGGGAAGTATTCAATAAAGAGGCTTTGCTCTTTAGCCTTAATCGTCATCGTCGGAGACGTGTCGCAGGACCGGTGGAGCTGATATTTCACAATCTTGCCAAAATAGCATATCTATGTAATCTTGTGCTATGAAATAGATTTTCGGTGACTTAAATACTCTGAGACGACAAGCTTTTTTCTCTTCTCTAGCTGTTAATATCCTGCGAGATGCAAGCTCTCGAATATGGTCCCTATCGTCGAATAACATGGCAATAAGCAAGTTTTCTGGATGCGCGAAAAAAGCATTTCTTTTGATCACTGAATCAATAATACATCTTTGTCTATCAGATAAAAATCGGGAGTACATAATCATTTTAAAAATATGCTTGGCTCCGTGTTTAAATGATGGGTTTTGCTTAATGAGAAACCAAACGGGAGCGTAAACTTTGACCACGTAGTTCACAAGCAGTTCCAAATTATTTGACGGCGAAAAAGTACTTACGTAAAGTCTGAGTATTCGATTGGCAGTAGTAAGCCATCTCGAATGTGCCATTTTTTCAGGTTTGCGGCTCGCTAGCTCGGGGCAACAGGAACCAGCCATCACAGCATGGCACATTTCGTATAGATACTTTTGATCCGTGCTTAATTCCTTCACTATATTATCAGATAATTCGTGCAAATTTCCAGTCACTGCACATAAAGACACTAGAGGTTTACTTTCACAAACAGCTAGCTCTTTTCCAATAGGCTCTGAACATTCTTTTGGTCCAGGTGTGCTTCCATCCAGAGACATAAACAAATGGCGAAGCGATAATTCATTTACGTGAAGCATACAAACACACCATTGCAATGGTCTCTTCAAATAGTTTTCTAGGTATTGAATGACACCTCCTTTCCAACCTGTATTCGTAGCAGTACCATCGCACCCCACACAGATCACCTCTTCCAAGTTAAACCCTTGATTTTCTAATAGAGATATGACCGAAGTGACGATCGCTTTGGCAGTCCCACGACTTGGCGTCGTGTGTCCCAAATAAATCGATCCCTGTTCTGTGAGAACTGAAAGATGCTCTTCCAAGACTGCTCTACGGTGGTACCTATGTTTAGTACCTATGTTAGTACATATTATCTATTTTCTCATTTACGAGTGTTTTATCCTTTCGTCCATCAAAGTAAATACTTTTAACTACAATGGCATCAATGTCTTGGATGGCCTTGGCCCGTGCTTTTGAAACAGCTCTATGAATTTTATTCTTATCAATAACAAGACTTTGATCTTCGGAAGATACCAATCCTACGTCAACTAAGACCGCCGAAGCGACCGCAGCCGCAGATCGCGTTGATACTCCATACCGATCACATACCTTAGCTACCGTTGGCAGCACCAGAGTATTCCGAGCCAATGAACTAAACGAAGTCTCATTTACATGCACATCAGTATTTTGAGGAAGCTCTGTTGCAGGAGACTGTGATCGCCGTGGTCGAGGCGGCAACTCGCGCAGCGGATTGGTTTCTTGTGATGTACTTGGTAAACATGCATTCATCAGCTCCAAATTTTCTTGCCTTTGATGTTTCTTTAAAAGTCTTGCCGTTTCTTATGTATCTATACCGCTTATGGTCATTTTTCTATCACTTCTTTGGTCCAGTAAAAAGTCTCTTTCATTTATAGGAACTTTCTTAGGTTTTATGCAGGAACAAACATGAAACGAAGTGCACTTACAAGCAGAAATGTCGAAGAGCTTGTTCGACAATTCTAAAAAGCACTTTAGTTTGTTTTCGTAGCTATGTTGTTTTTTATTTTTGGGATATCTTATTATTGACAGGTATTTATCAAAATATGATTTCAGCAATTGGGTAACAAGTTCTTTGGAAACCATGGGAATCGAGGCTTTAGCCCAAATTACATTAAGTTTCTCAGAAACGATTGAAAAGACTTTAGTGTTAGAGGGATCTTTCCCATTCTTTTGTAGTTTTAGTTCGTTTTTTGTAAACAAAATAAATTTTATAACTTCGCTTATCACCGGTAACTGGCGATCTTCAAGTTCTTTATATGGTCCCAATATAGCACAAGTAGTCTCTCTTCGTCTTGAACCCATTATTATCCACTAATTTATCACAAGAAAGTACGGAGCGTCACTGTTTCAGCACTAGAAATGAGACGAACTGCCTCACAATTGAAGTAGAGAATTTGAGTAAAGCAAGTCAAAACATGAGTTTTGCGAGTTCGAGCGAAACCTATTCTTAACTGGAAACAACCTGTCGTTACTTGGAAATCATAATTTATTATACCACTATTATTGTGATTAGAAAATAAAATGAGAGTAATGTATAAATAAAAAAAAAATGTAAGTACTGAAGTGTTACTTGAGCGATTTTTCGAAAAATAAAACTGCCGGTAGAGCCCTCAAAATATTTTTATAATTTTTTTTATTATTTTTACGATAATTTACAAGTTATAACGCAACTTTTGAGGGGTCTTGTGCGCATCAAGCGCAATCAAAAAAAAATTCGGGACACCCTACTGAACAGTGCTCGCAGTGTATATCGGAACATACCCCAAATAAATAATTTATTTTATTATTTGTGTACTTTATACAACCATAGAGTGTCCGGCAGTTCGGCTACACACACAGACGAAAGTAAGATATATTTCTGGTCGCAGCTAACGCTAGGTACTATTATTAAAATTTTGTAGGCTATTATAACGTAGGTATTTTTAGTTTTGTATGGGAGTGATGTATCTGTTACGAAGTAACTATTATCTTACCTGTGATAGTGACTGTGATAGCAAATTTCTAGCTCGTTTTGCGCAAGAAATCTTACTATTACTTTAATTCTTGGTTAGTGTAATTCATGTTGTTGAACATTAAAAATAAAAGTTTCAATTATCGCAGTTTTCGGTAATAGGCCTCTTAAACTTTTTGGGAGTAAAAAGTATTAAATACTCTATGATTTGACTTTGTACCGTATTTATACTCAGTAATTTATAGTCAGGCCTATGGCACTCGATATACTTGCGCGCGCTAGCTATCTTCCGGCTGCTGATCCGCCGGCGGACCTTATACGTAGTCATGCGCAGTGGGTTGCCGACAGCCGCATCGCGCTCACATGCTTTTATTTTTAAAGTACAAAAAACGTAATTCGAGAGCGTATTGATATATTCTTTAATTACTGTAAAATTCTCATTGAAAATTGACATGGTTGTTTATGTACAGTATATGAATGTAGATAAAGTCAGAAAATATTTTTAACTGTATTTGTTCTTGATTCCCTCAAATTATTTATTAATACTTTTTGTAAGATTTAGAATATTTTCCACCCTACAGTTTCATAATCGAGATTATAGAAAAGTGAAGAAGTTAATAAATGTTTATATAAAATAAAACAAATGTAGGATCGTTGTATTCTAAAAGGAGTGAAACATTTGAACTGAAAAATAAGCGTTAGGTAAGTACTTAATTTATATAACAATTTGTAAAATAATATATTGAAGAGGGTAACCCTACACACACTTACGGCCACGCGGCTGTGCGCTATTGCGAGGCAATAATAATAGTGCGTAGCAGCTGTCGGCGCCTAGAAAGAGTAGGCAATTAAAACGGTAGGTATCAGCGATATTTTTGTAGGGAGTGATTTATCTGTTACGTAGTAACTACTCAGTAATCTGTGCTTAGTTAAACATCATTATAGAGACAATAGGTACATATACTACTTTGACTTATACTCTGTTCAACTCCTAATGGTCGCAGCGTGATGTTGGGCTATGAACGATCAATTATCCCACTAATATTATAAATATAAAAGTTTGGATGGATGGATGTTTGTTACTCTTTCACGCTAAAATCACTGAACCGATTGCGATGAAACTCGGTGTAGATAGCTGGAGACCTGGATAAACGCATAGGCCACTTTTTATCCCGCTATTCCCACGAGATCGAGACTGACGCGGGTGAAACGTGTACCTCATAAATAAACTGATATGCTTAGGCGAACAGGGCTTGCAACTTTGCCTTCCTTTCATGAATGAGGCTGGAGAGGGTAGGGTAAGAGGTTTATAAAAGAATGGTGACGTGTGACGCAATGACTGTCCTGTCCAGATGAAATGCTGGAATAATAACTAATATAACTGTTTATAGAGTCTAGCAAGAATAAAAAAATATTAAGCTAAATTTAATTTAAAATCAGAACAGCTTTCAGTCACGCCACATTCTCAGTATATACATACCTACATATATAAACAAACACCTTGTATTTTCTTTATCACGTCATTACAAAAAAACCCCAATTTAAAATGTGTCATAAAAGTGTATATTCATAAAAAAAGGTAACAAAAAGCTAACAATACTGTTTATCACTTTAAATTAGATCACAATGTAGCGTAATTATTAATGCTCGGGGGAATGGGTGATAACTGTAATCGTGGAGGTTCTGAGCCTAATAACGGAGATTGCTCATCATAAAAATGGAATTCTTTTCGTACATCTTTACTCGTCGATGGCACATGCCTCCATCTATTTGTATTCCATTTTCGATACACGAGTGCGTTCAATAGAGCTTGCATGGGATTGGTTAGGGCCTGTAAAAAGAAAAAAGCGATTATGTAATTAATCATTAGAGCTACAAAATTGGACATTTCTATCTATCAATCTTATACATTAAACATCACAAGTGAATATCAATAAATACCTTACGAAAGTATGTATTTCTCAAATGACAAAGAGCATAACGACAATGCATATGTATGACAATCTATCATCAGTCATCATGAAATAGTAAGGGAATACCAGGTGAAACGCCCAATTGTGAGCCTATCATGGAGGTTCGGTGGGATAGTCGAAATGGCACACTCTCCTACCGGATGACGCAGGTGCTTACCAGAGATGGCTACTTTGGTAAGTACCTGTATCGGATGGGCCGGGAGTCAACATCTGTGTGCTACCATTGCGGGGGCCGCCGCGAAGATACCGCACTCCACACTCTAGTGGAGTGCCCTGCGTGGGCGCAGCAAAGTGCCGACCTCGCAACGGCCTTGGGTGTGGCTAGCCTTTGGCTGGTGACCATGGTGATGGCTATGATTCAGCACGAGAGCGCGTGGGATTCCACCGCCTCGTTTTGCGAGGAAGTGATGAGTGTCAAGGAGGTGGCAGAAGAGGACCGGAGAGAATTAGTACTCTCCCGTCCCGCGCTTGCCTAAGGGTGACGTACAGGGTTATCCGTCGCCCTAGCAGAAGCAGGCTCGAGACGGTTGCGCGACGTGTTCTGCGCGCGCCTCTTTTAATTAGAAAGGGAAAGCTCTCTGCACACCATAGCGGGATCGCCTGTTATTCAACAAGGTTCCAAGTCTGCCGTGGTTCTTAAGGATGTCCTTTCGAGGGTACACCTGAGGCCCTGGTATTAAGACTACGGAACGGAACACCCTGTGGTGTTAGTCGGTTCGAGTCCGACATACGACCTTACCGTTAGCCCCGGTGAGGTAACGACCCGTGGGGGTTTGCACACGTCAATGAAAAAAGAGAAAAGGTGATACGCCCAATAGGATAGCATATGTATGCGATTATTGCAACGGTTTGATTTGGTTTAATTGCAATACTATATGCATAATTGCAATACTATGCTCTTTAAAAAAAAAAGACAAGACTTTAAATTCTACTTATATTAATATTGGGCATCATTTAAATATTATTTATCTGAGCGTAAAACTCTTTTCTTTAATATGAAGCAATATGAAGATCTTAAAACCATCACTCGCTTATAAAAAGTGTTAAAAACACTTTTAATTAGGTTTTTTTTGCATTTCTTATTTTACTTAAAAACTATTCTTTCAATTTAAAATTTTAAGGCTAAGCCTTTAGGTTATTATTTACATTCTACGACTCTACATAGTCTACATTGTATCTTATACCTGAATAATAAATTATAGTTTAGAAAAACTAAATAAACACGTTTTAATGGCGAAGTTAATTAAAAAGTAAACAATGGTGCCGATTCTATTGTATACTCGACTAAACTAAAACCTGACTTAATTTCTTCATATGAAATCAACCTAGTGTTCTTCGTAATAAGGTCTATTTGTTACTAGCATCTATTTCTCAGCGCCAATAAATTTCACTAACACCTGTCAACGTATACTCAACTTTATTTCTACGCATCGAGTCTCCATTTATTCAAACGCTGAATAATTGCCGTATAAAAACTTGTTCAAAACGACCAAGGATGACGTGTTTTTAATCTACACCTACGAAGACGCTTACTAAAAACACAGAGCAAAAGAGATGGCATTCAACGGATAGCGGCTCTCGTTACGTGGTATTACAGTTTATTTAAGCGTATCAGACTTTAGTCGACAAATAAATTGCTTATTTCGATAGCGACATATGTTACCTACTTGTTTCAATTTGAAATAAGACCTTGTTTTGAAGTGTACAAGGTTTACATCTTATATGAAGAAAATTTTGTGAATTTTAATTTAGCGAGTGAAGTTACAGAATTGGGACCAATAGTTTAACTATCCACCTCCCGGCTCCATCATCAGATATTACTTAAGCTTTTGACAAGTGACGTCACGAAACGTATGATCCCACCCCTTGTCACACTTTTTTAAACCCCTCGCTCCCCCTTCTGTGACGTAATTTATGGATGGCCCCTTTCAAGATTTGTTTACATAGGTATATTAATTTTTAAACTTTCGTGTTACATGATAATATGAAGCTAATAAAAGCATGTTAATCAAAAGTATGTAAACCTTTTAGTCTTAAGCATTTTCTAATATCCATTTCATGCCAGTTGCGCCCCGCGGTTTTACCCGCGTAAGTCCCTCGTTAAGATTTCGTGCAACTTTCTTATTTTTTTCTTTCATAAGAACCTTCTCCTGACAATAACAAATTAAAAAAAAAACTGTCAGTCGTAGGACTGCACGTCAGAAGTGAAAGCTCATATACACATAGAGATGGGCGATGGATAAATATAAGTTTTTATCCGAAATGGATAAATACTCGTATTTACTCATTTTTATCCGATATTTATCCAAATTCGTGGATAAATATTATTTCGAACATTAAAATTGAGACAATGAGATAAATATAACTTTTCTTTTCGATATTATAGAAATAAATACTCGTATATTTAAAACAAAAGGATACTCACTCACTCGCTCACTCGCCTACTGACTAATCACGAAATTTAGAAAACCACTTGATCTATGAAGATGAAATTTGAAGGTAGTTTGTGAACATGCGACTTTTTTTTATACTACGTTGGTAGCAAACAAGCACATGGCCCGCCCTATGGACGGGTGATAGTAATACTCCATATGGGACAGACTTGTAACTTGTATAAAAGTCTTTACCATGGAGAGAAATACCGCTTCGCTCTTTTAAGCGCTCCAAGTTTTTTGGATGCCAGCTTGGCTTTCCAAGTCGAAACTGGACGTCGCTGGAAATATTGATACTAAGAATCTTAATACTCTCGGAGATTGTAAGGGTCAGTCTTGAAACTTTGGGATCACAGTGAATGATTTTTTTTAGCGGTGACTGCGAAGACTTGTGTTTTGGTAGAGTTGAACCGGACTAGATTTTCCTGACCCCACTGAGAGACCCTGACTAGACTGCTCTCGATTATGACAGAAGTTGTTCGCGACTCTCTAACACAACTGAACGAGGAATAGTGCGATCAAAATAGACATTTCAAATAACAAAAACTCCGACAGAGCTAAATTTTGGTGGAGACCTTGGGTACACCAGCAGAAATGAAGTGCCAAAAGTCCCCATGGATCCCATGTGTGCTTCCCATGTGTGCTAAAAAAGTTATTCAAGGTCAAAAGTCAAAATTTTATTTTTTTTGGATTAATCTCGAAAACGGTAAGTTTTATAAAAAAAATAGCAAAAACAGAAATTGTAGACCATAAAATTATCTGCAAAAATGGTTAGAAGGAGTTACATTCTACATGATATGCACACATTTGACTGGCCTGTTTGTCTAGTGGTTAGTGACCCTGACTACTAAGCCAGAGGTCGTGGGTTCGATTCCCGCCTAGGACAAATAATTATGTGATGAGCACGATAATTTGTTCTGTGTCTGGGTGTAATTTATCTATAATACGTATGTATTTAGAAATACATAAGTATGTTTATCAGCAGTCTGGTTACCATAGCACAGGCTCTGCCTAGTTTGGGATCAGACGGCCGTGTGTGAGATGTGTGGAGTTATTATTATTATTATTTCCACACCACCTGTGAGGTTGTGTACTTGGTATGTTTTGCGCGAACGATCTGTTGTGACTGAGTTTTATGGAAAAATATTGAATTTACTGCATGATGATTATTGATATCAACATTGATATGGGTGATTGATTTAAACTGTAGTTCTGATTTCCGTTGATATTTTAATCTGATTCATACTCTCCAAATTCGACTTCAACAGTCATGTCTTCTTCGATTTCTTCTTCCTCTTCTTCTTGCTGGATGTTCATAAATTGTTCAGCTGAAGATGAATCAGCTGTCTCTTCATCGATATCAAGGTCAAGGCCATGCGGGTAGAAGGGACTGGCTAAGGGACTGAGTTTCTTTAGAGTGTATATTCTCAGAATTTGTAATTAATTTAATTAATAATATATGACACAAATAGGTATTTTTACTTATATTAAGTGCGTGACTATGTATATACGTGGCATTTGTGAGCATATCATGTAGAATGTAACTCCTTCAACTTTTAGAATCGCGATATCTTAGAAATAGTGATTTTTAGGTAAAAAGTATGAAAACCCTTATTGTAGATAATTTTATGATCTACAATTTATGTCTAAACTATATTTTTGATAAAACTTACCGTTTTCGAGAAATATCGAAAAATCCTAAAATTTTTAATTTAGATCGTCGAGGACTATTGGCACTTTATTTTTAACGATGTACCCAAGGTCTCTTCCAAAATTCAGCTGTCGGAGTTATTGTTATTTCATCACTATTATTTCTAATTTAACCGGACTAGAATGTTGGCACGGCCCTTGTAATAAGTATTCCCGGTGCTGTCATCTGCATAGCAAAGGATGTCATCAATAGACAACATATCATTGATACGCCGCAAAAACAGCCTTTGTTCCATTGTTGTTAGTATCCATGCTTTCAGAACATCTACCGTCTACTAAGGCTTTTATTTGTCTTCCGGACAGAAAGCTAGCAACCCATCTGCACATGCCCTCGGGCAAGCCGTAGAATGGCAGCGTCGACACAAGGCCGCAATGCCAGACACGATCGAACGCCTTCGCTATGTTCAAGCTGACCGCTAAAACGTCACCTTGACCCTCAATAGCTGAAACCCACCGGTGTGTGAGAAACACTAGAAGATCACCAGTCGAGCAATCGTGGCGAAAACCATACTGAAGGTCGCTGATCAAATCGTGTTCTTCTAGGTATATTAGAAGCTTCGTGTTAATTACACGCTCCATCACCTTGGAGAGAAGGGGCGTGATAGCTATAGGCCTGTAATTCGGTGGGTCTGATCTGTTGCCTTTTTATCACTGGGTGCACAAGGACAGTCTTCCTCGTAGACTCGACTTGTGCACGTTTGGAGACAGGAACTCTACCAGACATCCCTTTGTGAAATACTGATTTCCGGCATGGGCTACATCTACATCCTACACCCGGGATGGTAGGCGGTATCGTCGTTCAAAGTTGAGTTCAAGGTAAAGAGAGTACCCAGAATATCGGCTTGCTCTTTTACGCTATAGGCCAGATCCAAATCTGCATTTCGCAGCTTTGGCGACAGGACCAGAAGGCGCGACTTCTCTCCAATTTTGCCGCCGAAATCGAATTTAGCTCTGGCAATTGTTCTCTTACTACCTCGAGGCAGCGTTTAATTTGCGTTTCACATTAGATACGTTTGCATCCTTTTTAGCTTCGGCCTTGGTCCAAGCCCTGTATGCGGTTTGCTTAAGAGCTCTAGCATTCTTACAGGGCCAATTAAACCAAGGAAATTTTTTGCTCCTGAAGCTACCAGCGAGTTGGGAATAAAACATTCCATACCCGCTTGGAGCGTCTCAGCGACAGCAACTGCGCAGGAGTTGGGATCGTCTAATGACAAACAGAGCTGCCTCCACGGTTACGATGTTCCCACCGATCTCGTGTGTGCAATAAAAGTTTTTCAATTTCAAAGTTCTCAAATATGGTTTTTTTGCATTTTTCAGCCAAACGGTAAGTTTTATCATTAATTGTAGATAATGCTATCATCTATAAAAAATGTTCTCACACTTTTTTCCTAAGAATTGCTATTTTTGTAATATAACGATTTCAATAGTTGAAAATGTCGTGTTCTCCATAGTATGCACGATTACCGCTTATACAACGTAACTGGAAATACGATACATTCCTTTTAAGGGGTTGAAGTGGAGCACATTTGGATCTAATTTAGTCCCGGTTCTGAACTTGGTTATTTCTGAGTTATTCAAAATTAAAGAATTTAAATTAAACAAGTTTTCAAATCAAAATGTAATTACCGTTGTGGTGAAATATACGGGATTTTGTTTATTATTTTGCATTTTACTACTACACAAACGATCAGAAACTCATTCAGAAGCACAAACAGCTAAAAAACACAGGAATGTTTTTAGTTAAGATTAAAATATCAACTGTTTTTTTTTTCACGCAAAAATCGCGTTTTAAGAAAATAAACAATCAGTTTCTAAAAAAAAAGTATGGAGTGTTGCATACAAATCACTTAAATAACTTTCTTAGTTCATTAGCTATTTAAAAAGGTACAGATGTTAATAAATTAGCTTTTATATAAAAGTTTCACGGACTTTAATGCGCCAAAATTAGGATAAATTATAATAAACTGCAATCTTCATCTCTTAATTTTTCACCTTTATAGATGGACTATTTCCTTCAAACCCTTTTTACGTTAAAACTTAAATGAAACCAATCTTGAGTACAATCGATTCAAGTAAAAAAATATTTTTTTGGAATTATTTGAATCGGTTTACAAATGGTGAAGATATCGCATAAGATACACACAAAACGGCGACACTACTAAACGTGTGCATACTATGGAGAACACAACTTTAGCAAATTTTAGAATCGGTTTTGCTCTGAACTGGTGAATCTTAGAGAAAAAAGTGTAAGCTCATTTTTTTTAAGTTAATTGCATGGTCGAAAACTTTGTCTAAGCTATTTTTATCATAAAACTTATCGTTTGGCTGAAAAACTCAAAAAAGCCATATTTGCAAACTTTGACCTTGAATAACAATTTTTGCACATGTCGGATCAATGGGCCTTTTCACAATTTCATAATAATGGTATCCTTAACGTTCATGTAAATTTTCAGCTTCTTGGGAATTTATGCAAGGGTAAATGACTATTTTGACTGGACTATTATATTATTTATCTTAACATCTCGCAAATTTATTAGTAAGTAATCAAAATCATAATCAAATTTTTACCCAAACACCATCCAATTTCTTATTAAAAACGCAAAGAATCATTATATATTGTTGCTAAAAAAATATTTATCCTTAATTTTGGATAAATACTCAAGTATAAATGGATAAATATGAGTATTTATCCGTTTTGAGTATTTATCCGATTGAAAACCCATCTCTATATACACACAAATCTATATGTCATCATGACAATATATATCAACTGAGTGTGACGGTCACGCGAGTTCAGTGCTTTTTCCCCATACCAAAAGTGCCCAACGTGCCTAAAGATTCCGGTATCCCTGGATTTTTCGTGTCGTTAATTTTGTCACTACGTATTTAGTTCACAAGTTTATTAAAGTAAAGATAACACTTCGGCAGACAAATTAGTATACTGTTTTCACTTTCATTGAACTAATTCTATTTTTATAGGTTAATTAATAAAGAGCTGACAAAACTCTGTGAATGTTTAGATTAGCGCCCTCTAGTGGATCTATATATGTATTATTAGCGTAACGGTCACGAGTTCAGTGCTTTTTCCCGATAGCAAAAGTGCACATGCCTAAAGAAGTTTTCACTTCAAAAAGAATTAGCGAAATCGGTCCACCCGTTCACGCGTGACCAAGGGAAATAGGGATTCATTTATATATAGTTGTCGTGACTCAGATTCTTCTAAGGCCTCGGGCTAAGGATTGTTTTGACGAGAATATCAGACAAATTTAACTATAAGTACAAATTGTTCTTTTGATGTGGAAGACTTCTGTTCAATCAATTGTAAACATAAATTATTTTAATTTGTACCTCAAACTACTTGAATTTTTGAGATAAGTACAAACTAATATAAGATATCTCTTAAAACACATATGAATAAGGAAAGCTAAAAATTTTAATGAAGAATACAAACCATAATATACCATACAGTGATAATAACTTTTACTGGCATGTTAAACCACATAGTCCAAAGTAGTAAACCATTGATAAGATTTGGCATCCAGCACAAGTAGAACACAACATTAATTAGAAAAAACTTCAGTCTTAATATATCTACTACCCTTCTCTCCTTACTAGTAAACTGAAACGAATAAAAATAGTGAGGTTAGTTACCTAACAAAAAAGATTCAACTAAGCAGACACCATGTTATGATAACAATATATGGATGTGTGCGGTGTGGTCTAATGACGTAAATACAAAACGCAGTAAATAAAAACATTAAGACAATGAAAACGTTCGAAAATGCATTAAATATTATCTGAAGTTGTTATTTGTAACAGCATTTTATTGGTAAACTAGCAGCGTCTCGCGGTTTCACCCGCGTAAGTCCCGATCCCGTGCGAATGTCGCGATAAAAAGTAGCCTATGCGTTAATCCAGGTCTCGAGCTGTCTACATACCACGTTTCATCGCAATCGGTCCAGTAGTTTTTGTGTGAAAAGATTACAGACATACACACAAATGTTTCCTCTTTATTATATTAGTTTTTATTATTTATAACAGTATTTTGGAAAACAGCGCAATCATTAACTAAATAAATGAAACACCAAATAAATAAATATTTTTAACCAACAGCTAGTGACGGGTAAGAAAGGCTAGTCAAACTATATCCAAATGTTATTGAAAATTTTACTTAAAAAATAGTTTATGATCATGTCACATCCCTAAATGGAATGCGGGCAATTTCGCAAAAGCGGAGCCCACGGCCCACCCACGAACGTGACTAGTGCTGTGACTAAGTAATGTGAAATATATGAATTACATATTCTCATTCTTTTGTTTGCTCTTAAATAACTTGGTGACTACTGTGTCATAGTTTTTATTTTGGGAAATAAGATAATAATATTGAATGAATCTTCATGCTCTAAGTTTAAAAATATAGAAGATAAACAGCAATAATTAGTTATCGGTACGAATAGAATACCTATGATTTTTGTAGGTATTTGAGGTGAATTTCTGGCTTGGCGTGGGGCAACGCTGATATATTTCCGCTCTTGCAGTCAAAGGGTTAAATAAGCCTAATACTATTATTTTGTTTGTGACATTATTTGACGACTTATGTGGCGCGGTGGTAATGCAGTCAGAAGTCACGGTTCGATTTCCGTTTAGTGGAAATATTTGTTTGCATGAATATATATTATCTACTTACATTGGTTTAGTTGATTCTATGTAAGTACAAAATGTATGTATGAAAAAAGAGAAATTATCTAACTTGGATATATGTGTTTTTGCACTACTATTATACAAAAAATTAAGAAAGTTGCGAGTCGGACTTGCGCACCGAGGGTTCCGTAAAATATTTTTATTATATGATTAAACTAAAAATTAACGGTTTTCGCAATTTTTCCTTTATCTTTGCTATAAGACGTTGCTTCGTACCAAATTTCAAGACTCTGAAACGGGAAGGTTCACGGGAAGTACCCTGTAGGTTTTTATTCCGGAAATTTGTGGCATAAACGGCTGTATCTTTTAATTGCGTTGGCTTAGAAGTCTGATTTTTTCACAACTTTAAGGGACAGTAGACCTGAGTATTTAATATAAATTTCAGCTTGATACCTCCACGCGTTCCTGAGAAAAAGGGTCTAGACAGACAGACAGACCTTCGGACGGATGGACAACAAAGTGATCCTATAAGGGTTACGTTTTTGCCTTTCGAGGTACGGAACCCTAAAAAGAACAAGTCAATTAGACTTCTATAATGAAGGTATATTATTATATTGAGTATAGATACCCCAAGAGCTGCCAGCCAAAATTTTAACCAAATTTTAATATTTAGAGCACATACTAACTAGTGTTTTAAAAAAAAAAAGCAATGTGTTTGTTCCAGCACTTTTCCACAACTCTAGCCCTTTGAATAACCTTGGGCTTGCCTTCTGTCAGTCCACCTTCCAAATAATTGATCATCTTTATTTTAAATGCCTTTCATTAAGAAACAACCACAAACACATACATAACTTGGAAAAGTAGGTACATGTTTAGAAATTACATTTCAAATCTAGGAAACCAGGCATGGAACATGAGTCTAAAATTTAAAGTGATTTCCTGAAACCTACTGTAAGACGATAATAAGATTTCAAAATAATGCTCTTAATAATTTGTCATAATATGTTCTCTTTACCTGGGCAAGAGGGATTGCAACAGCCATTTCAACATCTTTGCTTGACAGAACATACATTATTGGATTGACTATCATAACCATGGCAATAGGCAGATATGTGGCACAATAGTTAGGTAATATTTTATATATAGCGCTGGTTACAGTTGGCAGATTATGACACCTGGAATTATAATTATAAAAATCAAAACCAAATTAAAGTTCAGAAGACCAAACTGCACAAGAAACATGTTAAAGTAACCTTGCTAATAGGACCCTAAATACAGCTTATCTTATGCTTAAACTAACAAAACTAGTTATCTCACTGTTTGATGAAATAATGAATGTTTTAATAGCCATGGCTGAGTGTTTAACACAAGGCAAAATAAATAAAGAAGCAATGTTTTTAAAAATGAAAATAAGAGACATCTTTAATGATGCTGCAGCTTAGAGTACAGTTTGTTGCACCTAATGTGCCTAGCTGCTAAGAACACACTGTTCATAAGTTCATTACAAACAAGAAAGAACTTACGTAGCATTTGGTATGTAAAGAATAGAAAGTCCAATGCTTGTAGTGGCAGCAGGAACTCCCCATGCTATAGAATGGTAAAGAAGTGTGTGAGAATCTCTACCTTTTATAGAAAGCCATGTGTCTATAGCATAGAAAAATGTCCAAAACCAAGTCACAGTATAAAAATATTGCGTCCAAGCCTGTAAAGTGTTAAAAAACTAGTTTAATGTTGTGTTAGATATAGATTTTTTTGAAACTATTCTATGTAGGTGGTATTGCAAATTTTGTCAAGAAATTGAGTTTTAACAGTGTTTGAAGTAGCTGCATGGATTCCAAATTGCGTTATTTATTATGTACAAAACTAGAATCATATCAAGAGTCGATAAACTTGACGACATTAATCTAACATAACACAAGTTATAATCACTCACCGAAACAATGCTGCAAAATAATACACTTACATCGTCATCTGGCAAAGGCATTATATTTTTAAACCTCAGCCACAATGAAGATCGTACAAGAACACCTGCAACAATAAAAAAATGTTCATATAAGAACTCAGATATACATATCTGATTATTATCAATAAGATAATGATAAAAAATGGGTGCATCTAATAAAACGGATCTATTTACCCAAAGATGCCAACAAGTCTGCAACAGCTAACCAAATAACAATACGACGTCCTCGCGTGGAGCCTATCCCTGTTTGTATTCGATTTATAACATCTGGATATATCTAAAATATGACATACAAATTCTCAATTAAATATTTTTTTCTTTCTGTGAATTATAGGACTGTAGCTATGAAAATATAACACTACAAATTACACTGCATAGCCGTATATGAAACTACATTTACAATCACCGACTGATGATTGAAATTGTATGGATTCGTGAAAACAAACAATAAAAACAAATACCTGATACATTGATCCTAAAATTCCGACTGTAGATGAAACTAAACATACGGAATTGTAAGAATCTGTATTGAATTCATCCATAATTCTAACCGCTAAATCTTCTCTATTACCCGTGTGATGGCAACAGAATGTTTGTATAGTAGGATCCGACATCTTTCCAACAATTTAATAGTCCATATATATATTATTTATTATGGACTCTATCCCGCGGGAAGAATCAGCGCAGGGTTCCCCCAATGTCAAGTGTTTTATATCTTAAAATCTAAATATAGTCTAATACGATTCAGATTGTTGTTTTCCTTTTTCTTTACAACATTGAGACAACTTTGACAAGACAACCGACTACTAGTACCAGACCAGGTGTGTGTTCCGATATGCACTGCGAGCACAGTAATGGTGCGTTTACACGCACCATTACAGCCTGCCACGCAGCCTGCGCACTTACTAATTCACGCAACCATGCACAAACAGCCTTCACATACTTGTGGCCTGTGCTTGTGCTCGTTGAATGTCGGTTTGAACGCGAACGTGTAAACGCAACATTAGGTGTGACGTCAATTTAGTATACTGCGAAGCCGTTCCTTTACATTAGTTGTACTGCTTTTTACGTGGGAGAGCCATGCTCGAATCCGTTCGATACCATGGCATCACAGAAAACCGGCAGGGAAGCAATTCTTGAATTGCTTTTCACCTAGTGATTGAGGTCACCAGAGGTGATAACCCTTCCCTCCCTCCCTCTCCCCCTCTTCCATCATTCCCCTACTCAAACCTTAAAGGCCGGCAACACACTTGTAACTCTTGAGTTGCAGGTGCCCATGGGCGGCGTTAGTCATTTACCATCAGGTGACCCGTCTGCTCGTTTGCCCCCTATACCACAAAATAAAGAAATACATATTATTATTTGTTTCATATTTAGTTAAGTAATAAAGGAACTCGCGAGTAGGATTAATATTACCACAGATTACTAAGTAGTTACTAATATTACTAGCCACTACTACTAGCTAGCGACGTGGAGGTACGCCGCCGCTGCACATCCTAGCTGGACAAAAATATTTATAACTTTTTTATTACTAAATTTGTTTTGTAATATGGGAAGCTTTTAAATAGTATTGTGTTATTTTTTTTTTAATCTATGTAGATGCATTGGATGGGGGCGAACACCGATATACAATAAAACTATACTTTGCCCAGCGCACTGGGACGCAACTCATGCCTCACTCCACGCGATACGAAAAAAATTGATCCAAAAATTTGAAGAGGTTTTTTTTACTTCCGTTTTTAGTACCGTAACCGGGTAGTCGTAGCCGTACCCGTACCGTAATTTTGGTATCTTATAATTTATAATAATTTTGGTGTTTACTAGTTGTCGCGAAAATAAACTTAGATGGTGGCACGGGAGGTCAATCATCTGTCTAGTTTATTTGAATAAATTTCGGTATATTATACTTGTTGCCGTGGAAATAAATCTTGAAGGTAGCAAAACAGGGGATAGAAATTCGTACGGGAGACCAATCATTTCTCTAGTTTATTTGGTTTAATTTTGATATAGAGCATCACTTTCGACTTCTAAAAACCTTTAAGATCTACTCAAAGGGACCAGATCAAAAGATACTTGGACGCTTGACAACAATCTTCCAGATAATATTATAAAGTATCAGGTACTTCGGAGGATATAGATGTCTTTGGGAACTCACTAGCTACGTACAAAAAAAATGTTGTTATACATCTGCAGGACTCGTCTTCGTAGATGCTCATACTTACCTACAGGTGGTGCTATTGATTTATAATTGTATTTTTTATTGTTATAATCGTAATGGTAGTTTTTATAGTTATAATTTAAATTTTAAGTTCCAGTGGTTTTTTTTCATATGTCTAGATTTTAGTTTTTTGCTACCTCGCATATTTTAAGTTTATATAATTTACTTTAAGTGCACCCTTAACGTTATTTTTTTTGTTAATTATTTTTTACTGTCTGTATTCTGTATTTATTTAAATGTTTGTTTAATACCTCAACTTAGGTATTGGAATCAGTTTGACGTGGATATTTAAAATCCCATAATTCTACACGAAATAATTGGTCAAAGACTTAAGAAGAGTATTTAGAGAAGAAAAGGATTGCAGAGAGGAAGAGAAAACAAAAAATAGGAATGATCCTGTAAAACTAGACGAATTACGAAGTAAATTCTAAAAGCCGATATCAGAAATGTTATCATGGGCAAATGCAGCGACGGTACGGGATGTAAAAAGCAGCATATTAAAAAAACAGCCCAACTTTGCCTTCAAAATAGACATTGCCTGAGCGAAGTCGGAGAACATCCGCAGAATTGGTGAGAGACTGGTGAGTCTCCCTTCCGAAACTCATGCACTTTGGTCTCTTGCTAAAGCTGTCCAGGGGAATTTCTGTAGACCATTTCTTCCATCCCTGCACATGGGCGAGAATTCGTTGGCCCATGACGATAAGCAGAAAGCCGATCTTTTGGGGAAACTCTTTGCGTCGAAATCGACTTTGGATGACGTGGGAAACATACCGCCGACCATACCGCGGTGCGAAAGCCGTATGCCGGGAGTCCGGTTCTTACAAAGCTCACTACGTTAAGCACTTCTCTTCGATAATCGTAAGTCGAGTAGCCCTGATGGAATCTCTCCTATCGTGCTGAAGACGTGTACCCCAGAGTTGGCACCGGTTTTAACGCGTCTAGAGAGTAGGAGAGCCAATAAGGCTCTCCTACTCTCTAGGCGTCGCAATCACCCTGAACTCAAGACGGAAGACAGCTTTAGTGCACCCGATTCATAAAAAGTAGACCGCTCCGAACCGTCCAACTATAAACCTATATAGTCATAACCTTCTTGTTCTCCAAGACAATGCAATCCAATATCAACTGCCAGCTGCAAACCAGACTTAGCAGACCACTAACTAACTGCTCAATGACTAACAATACGGTTTCCTTGGAGTTTGCTCAGATAGTGATCTTCTTGTTTACCTGGGCGTGGGCGAGTAGGCCATCGAGACCAAAGGGGAGACGTTGGTGGTTAGTTTGGACATAGTGAAGGCCTTCGATCGGGAATCAAGCTTCGAGAGAAACTGTGCAACTGGGTAACCAGTTTTCTGATAGACAGAAGCATCAAGGTTGTTGTCGGCGGTGCACGCTCTGATTTCAAGTCTGTCAATGATAGTGTACCAATAGGGTGTGTGCTGTCATCTACGCTGTTTCTTCTGCATATCAATGATATGCTGCAAACTTGCAGCTTTCACTGCTATGCAGATGATAGCTAGCACGATTGATGCCTTTTATACTGGCCGTGCCAATATTTCTCGTGAAACCGTCATTGAGAAATCAAACTTGCGTCTGAAATCAAAGCTTCCTTAGAAAAAGTTACAGATCCAGAACCCCAGGAAGACACAGGTTTGCGCGTTCACCGCCAAAATGATACCATTTGTCGTATCACCTCAACTTCAGCACTTCCCTAACTGCCACAGCCAGCATCGGAATCCTTGGCGTCGATATAGCGAGCGAAGTCCAGTTTCGCGGTCACTTAGAGGGTAAGGCCAAATTAGCTTTGAAGAAGCTTGGTGCGCTGAACAGACCTAGACAGTAGTTCACTCGGGCTCACCGCCTACAACTTTGTAATGTGCAGGTTCGGCCACATATGGAATACTGTCCTCATCTCTATGCAGCGGCACCCCAGTACTAGCTTCTCTCTCTGGACCGCATTCAACGGAGATTGACTCGAATCGTGTGTTGCCAGGATATTTCGGATCGGCTTAACCTCTTGGCGTTGCGCAGGGATGAAGCGTTACTCTGCATTATCTATCGCTTGTATTGTGGGGAGTGCTCAGAAGAATTGTTCGGATTTATACCAGCCGCAGATTTCCGCCATCGATCAACGCGGTAAAACTTCCGTCACCATCACTTGCACTCCACCACTGTGCGCTTCTCAAGAAATTTTTTGCCTCGCACAATTAATCTATGGAACAAATTGTCACCTGCGGTAATTTCGGACCGATACAATCTTCAAACCTTCAAGAAAAGAGCGTACTCCCACCTGAAGGGCCGGCAACGCACTTGTCACTCTAGAGTTGTAGGTGAACAGGTGTGTGCAAGTGGCGGTAGTCACTTACCATCACGTGACCCGTCTGCTCGTTTGCTCTACTATGACTACAATATTTTTTGATTTAAGTTATATAATTGTAAGACTGAAAAAATAATTAGACTGTGTCATTATGTATTGTACATTAAGTTGTAATGTACATTAAGAAAGATTTTTTTCTTTATGGTTACAGCTCATTTTTAATTGATCTTATTATGTTGATTTATTAAATATTTAAAAAAAAACATTCAGTATAATAATGCTTTTACCATAAACCTAATATACTAACGTAATAAGTTTATGGGTTTAACACTTTTTAATAATTTTGGTCACAGAAATAAATTTTGGTGCTGATATATCTAATTTTACCAATGTACAAAATTACCTAAAAGTCAAAAACAAAAACGTCCACCAAAATTAGGTAAAAATTCACAGTTGTTGAAATTCACTCGTTACTTTGCATGTTGTGGTCTCTAGTAATTGAGAGAACATGAGGCTAACTACATTTGTTTAAGATATTTAATATTGTGTCATGTATTTCTTGTTAGAGATCCTATTTAAATAAAAAATAAATATTGATATTGTTTTACATTTTTTTCTAATAGAGTCGCACTGTCACATAGTATGAAAGTCTGGGAGAAAGTAATTGAGAGAAGAGTGAGAGAGGAGAGTGTGATAACACAAAACTAATTTGGGTTTATGCCAAGACGCTGGGCAACAGATGCCATATTTGCAATGCGCCAACTATGTGTGAAGGACAGATGCACCCACAAAAACTTGCGTATGGTGTTTGTTAGAAACAGCGTATGATAGGGTATCCTGAGAGGTTTTGTGATGGGCTTTGAAAGAAGAAAGAGTGCCTGCTAAGTACGTTAAATTGATTCATGCTATGTACAGAGAGTCTAGTGCTCATGTAAGGTCGGTCGCTGGAAACACCGAATAACTCAGGGTCTCTGTAGGTTTCCACTAGGGATCGGTTCTTAGTCCATACCTGTTTCTGTGTGTACATTGGGCATACGGGAAGAGGCACCTTGGCGCATGCTGTTTGTAGACGAAATTGTGTTGGTTGGTGAAGAAGTCTGCGAGGTCCAGCGCACATTGGAAAATTGACAACAATGATTTTCAAAATCAGCAAACCCAAAACAGAATACATGTTATGTCATTTCTGCGGTATCTCCAGTCCTGCAACCATTTCGCTAAATGGAACGATATCAGTCTTCATTGATTTTAAGTACATCGCCTTGCTGCTACAAAGCGATGGCGAAATAGACCGGTCTGTGTATCATCGAAAAAAAAAATACATGGCTGATGAATTGGCCGCAGGTAAGTAACAGAAACATTATGCGGTCCTAGGTGGGAACGTCTTTTAAATTTGTCCTTTCAGTTTAATAGGTATATCAAACTGAAAGGAAAAATTTATAAGACGTTTATCAGATCTGCCGTCCTACATGGATCTGAATGTTGACCAACAAAGAGAACGGATTAGAAACACTTGCAAGTAGCTGAAATGCGAATGTTAAAATGGATGTGTGGAATGACTAGGATGGACAAAGTGAGGAATGAATTCATTAGAGAGAGCCTGAAAGCAGCCAATGGATGAAAGTTGAGGAGCAACAGATTATCGTGGTTCAAGGACATGTGATGCGGAGGAATGATCAAAATGTGGTGATGAGAGTTTTATGTATGGAAATTGATGGATACAAGAGTAGAAGACGACCAAAGAGAGGCAAGGCAAGGACAAGAAGATAATGATGTTGATGATGTTTGGTGCATTTAATCTATAATCAAAAACTGTATAAATTTACATTATTTATTTAGTTAAGTGCCTTGAGTTTGCATTAACCTGATAATGAGAAATATGTAAAACACAATAAATAGGTTTAAGATTTAAAAAAATCTCAATTATATATAATAATAATAAAAATATCTTCATACATCTCCCACACGGCCGTCGGATACCAAACTAGGCAGAGCCTGTATTATGGTAACCAGAGTGCTAATAAACATACTTATATATTTTTAAATACACACATATTATAGATAAATTACACCCAGACACGGAACAAATGATCATGCTCATCACACAATTATTTGTCCTGGGTGGGAATCGAACCCACGACCTCTGGCTCAGCAGTCAGGGCCACTAGACCAATGATTAAAATAAATATATATGTTATCATAAACAGCTTAGTGTTTTATTAGTTATTTATTTGCATTAAACCTCCTAACTAAACAAAGGCCGATATAAGGCAGTAAAAAGGCCGATTTTTTGGCATGTGAGGCCGATAAATTAGTGAAGTCAGAACGTAATAGAAAATAAACTAAAAAAAGATGATAATAATTAATATGAAATAAAGAATAATGAATTAATACTTTACCTAAAATATCACAAACACATATACAAACCCAAACATATTTGTATTGGTGCGTAGGTTCGGTAGTATAAGTGAAAAATAATCTTTTTATAATTTTAAAACGTTTTTAATGCGATCTCCATCACAATGTAAAAATTAAGAGAACTAAGTCTCATATGCAACTATCTGAAGGTAGGATAAAATTAATAAGCGCCTGTCTTGAACGTGCCGGTTTCAATTAGCGGGTCGATGATCTAATTTGTCCGAACATATGGCGAACATATGGCGTTGGAAGCTTGATTTTCACCAGAACTATCATAAAGAGGACAAATCTTGCTAAACGATTTTCTGATGACGCCATTGGAAGTCATAATATCTGCCACTCGATTGACGGAGTCAGAACCAGCGTGAACGGCAACAATTCGTCCTAGTCTCCATTTAAGCGGAGGCAGATGATGTTCCTTGATGACTACAAGACAGTCAATCTTCAAGGAATCATTGTTGTGTTTCCATTTTAAACGTTGTTGCAACTCCCCTTTGTATTCTTTGCTCCATCTGGACCAGAAATGCTGTCGCAGCTGTTCGATCTTCAGGTACCGAGTGAGTAAACTGATTGTGGTGTCTTGATAGTTTGGTGCCGGAAGAGCAGCAAGAGGTCTCCCAATCAAAAAAAGCCCGGGCGTCAGTGGTGTCAAATCATTTGGATCCGAGGATAACGAAGAAAGTGGTCTTGAATTCAGGATGGCTTCTATTTGGACCAACACAGTGTTCAACTCTTCATAGGTTAACTTACAATTGCCCAGTACTCTAATTAAATGATATTTTATTAACTTCACCCCAGCCTCCCAGAGACCACCAAAATGTGGAGAATAAGGAGGAATGAAATGGAACGAAATGCCTTCATTAGCTGCATCTTCAGACAACGAATTACGATTGTTTTTTAAAAAAATCCCAATTTCATTAAAGGCACCCACAAATGAAGTGCCGTTATCGGAGTAAACATGCTGAAGTTTACCCCTACGCGACATGAACCTGCGCAATGCTGACATAAAATTGTTACTTGTCAAGTCACCTACGAGCTCAGTGTGTATTGCCTTTGTAGTAAAGCACACAAAAATAGCAATGTACACTTTAACGAGTCTACAACCGCGACCTTGACGACTGGCACATGGTATAGGACCGGTGTAATCTACCCCTACACATTCGAACGGGTACCCACCTGGATTTAGGCGTGATAGTGGTAAGTTGCCCATAATCGGTTCTATAACCTTTCCCCTCATGCGTGTACATCGGACACATTGATAGTATGTAGCCTTTGCTAGGTTACGACCTCCGATAGGCCAATACGTCTCTCGAATGGTCGCTAAGAGCAATTGTGGCCCCGCATGCATCAGTCTGCTGTGCTCAGATTGAAAGAGAAGTTTTGTGAAGCAATGAGTGGACTCTATGAGTATAGGATGCTTTTTATCAAAATCAAATGACGAGTTACCTAATCTTGCGGAGTAACTTATTTTCATCTAAGAAAACTTTAAATTTACATAAATTACTTCTCCTTGGGATTGACTTGCTATTCAATAATAGGTTATATTCAGAAAATGATTCTCTCTGGGAAATTCTGATTATTAAATTTAAAGCATTTTGAAGTTCATCATTGGTTATAATACAATTAGTAATTGATTGCTTTCGGATAGCTCCAATAAACCTAAGCATGTAAACAACAGCACGTTTGAGTCTTAATAGACTTGAAAACCTGTCAAAGTCAATGAATTTATCAGATTCAGATATTACTGCATGTAATGAAACTTCTGATATACACTCCGGAAGGCTTTCCAGTTCAGAGAGAGCACTATTACCCGGCCATTGCTGTCTGTCCTGACTAAGATATGAAGGACCTGACCACCATAAATTTAATGTCTGAATGTCCCTCGCATTAATACCCCTACAAATTATGTCAGCGGGATTCAGATCTGTCGGAACGTGTCGCCAGTTAAATTGACTGGTATGATCCGTGATTTCGCCTACACGATTCCGAACAAACGGCTGTAGTTTGCTTGGGTGCATGTTCAACCACCCAAGAACAATGGTTGAGTCAGTCCAGAATGTGACATCTCTAATATTGGCGCGTAAAGAAGAAACAACCTTTTGGTACAAACGAACACCTACTAATGCTCATCACAGTTCTAGCCTAGGGATTGTTAAGGGCTTTATTGGAGCAACTCGACTTTTGGCCATAAGTAATCTAACTAGCATGTGACCGTGCGTGTCAGTAGACCTGACGTACAGACAGTCCCCATGAGCGGAAATGGATGCATCAGAGTAAATGTGTAAATTTGTCATAGACAACAAGGCGAGGAACACGAATAGTATTTAAAGTTGGGAGGGATTTGAGTATCTTATACGAAATTTTTAAAACTTCCGGTGGTAATTTATCATCCCAAGACAATTTCAGTAACCAAAGTTTTTGCATCAGAATTTTAATTGTAATTATGCAAGGAGATAGAAGTCCCATTGGATCAAATATCTGCCCGATTACTGAGAGTATTCCGCGTTTCGTCTAATCTGTTGCGAATGAACAATTGATTGCAAAGCATAGTTCATCAATTGACGTTAACCAGCCTAAACCCAATATTTTATTATGTTCTTTGCCCATATTTAAATCAACTGAGGTAGAAATTTCAGATGGATTTTGGCAGGAAATCAACTGAGGACAATTCGATTTCCTCTTACGAAGTGGTATGCCAGCTGAAGCTAAGATATCAGTTACCTTACGCTTAATTTCTAAGGCGCCGACAATACTATCATCTCCTGTAAGTAAATCATCAACATACATATCGTGTTTAATGATTTCTGATATTCTTTTTTCCTTACATTCAATACCCAACTGTTGAATACACCGGGTTGCCAAAAAGGGTGCACTCGCAGTTCCATAACTAATCGTATTTAATTGAAATGCCCTGATGGGTTCTGAAGGATCATTTCGCCAAACGATATGCTGTAGATACCTATCAGCTGAATGGACAACGACCTGGCGGTACATTTTCTCAATGTCTGCTGCTAAAATATATTTATGTTGCCGAAACCTAATAAGTATGGATAACAGGTCATCTTGTACGGTTGGACCTACCATCTGTATGTCATTATACGAAATTTGTGACGTAGATGGCGTGCTGGCATTAAAACAACACATAATTTTGTTGAACCGCTACTCTCACGTAAAACTCCATGGTGAGGAATAAAATATGGAGTTGGATTTGCATACATGGGGCCCTCAGTCATGTGGCCCATGAAAATGTATTCGAACATAAATTCTACGTACATTCTGTGAAATTCCGGATTGTTTATGAATTTGCGCTCTAATGAAATTAAACACTGTTTGGCTTTTGCTAGTGAGTCACCTAGTAATCTAGGTGATTGGCTTAAGGGTAATCGTACACAGAACCGCCCATTACTTAAACGAGTTGTGTGTTCTACGAAGTGTTCCTCACAGAGTTGCTCATCTTTTGACAATAATGATTTGCCATTTACTTCTTCAAGTTGCCAGAAGCGTGCCAATAGATCTTGACATTCATTAACTTTTAAATCATCTGGGGTTGAGACAACTTTGTAAAATTGCATGAAAGACGAGATGTTGTATGATCCCCAACAGGACCGGAAACTAACCAACCTAACCTAGTCTCATAAAGAACTGGTTTGTTATCTCCTAACTTAATCTTTTCTGACCCGACAAGATCCCAAAATATATTACTACCTATCACCAAGTCAACATCCGATGGCTTATAAAAACTAGGATCAGCCAGGTTGAGATTCATAGGTATGTTCAAAGAGTTGATATTTATCCGTTTAGTTATCTTATCCGTGATGTCTGGTACGACATTACATAATAGATGGCATGAAAAGTCTTCACTTAATGAACGCCTCTCGATACGACTAACTTCTGATGTATGAGTCTGTGTTTTATTTATGCCGTGTATTGGCTTATCTACTTTGACAAATGGTAAATCTAATTTGTGACTTAGCTTATTCGTTATAATACAAGAAGAGCTTGCACAGTCTAGTAAAGCTCGCACGATATGCGTTTGACCATGCTTGTCTAGCACCTTGACTAGAGCAGTAGAAAGCAAAACGTCCTGATTAGTATTTAGAGGCGCCTGTACGCATGTGGTCAACGCAACGCTCGCAGGTGATGACACTATAGAGGGTCCATGCAAATTATTGTCGCTAGTGTCCGTTGACACTTGACCTTTTGTTGACTTTTTGATGTCTGCAATATGAATGCAAACAACCGGCCTTTTTACATTTATTGGCATAATGGCCGCTGTGAAAACAATTATAGCATATTTTGTATTGAGGTATTAGTTCTAGCCGCTTATCAGGACTGAGAGCGAGAAATTGAGGGCAATGATATAAAGGATGAGGTTCATTACACCTCTAGACACGATTTAGCAACCTGCTGATTGGTTACTTCAGGTCTCATTTGAGAAGTGGGGACTGAAACTAAGGTCCTAAGCTTAATATTATTCGTGTTAGCATTTTGCTGACTCTTATCATTACGAGACATTTCTAATGTTTCTAGTAGGTCAGCACGGTTTCTCAGGAATTTAAAATAAATACTTAATGTAATTTTCAAATTTTTATCAATGCGACTTTTGTACTCCTCCCAAAATGTTTTTTGATCTAGTTTTAAAGATATTATATAAATAAGAAGGGTGTCCCAATATGAAGTAGGTTCGTCAAGGGACGCAGATTTTTATTAATTTGATCAATTAAACGCTTTAAACTTACAGACGATCCAGACTTGATCGGGTCGATATTGAATAATGCTGTGACATGGTTTTGTATCAAAATTCGTATGTTATCAAATCGCTCACAGAGTAAGGACCAGGCCACAGGATAATTCATAGTGGATAATTCAATTGATTGAATTGCTACGGCCGCGGAGCCTTCCAGTGATGCCCGTAGATAGTGAAATTTGTTAATTTTGTCTATATCCTCGTTCGAATGTATAAGGCTAGTGAAGGTGTCGCGAAACTCAAGCCAGTTTTCATATAGCCACTATACTTCGGTAAGACAATCGTAGGCAACTTGACAGGTCTGTGATTGCAACGACTTCGGGAACTATGCTCACTAGCAAGTGTCTCTTATGTCTTACTATTTTTAGATAAAATATCTTGAGCTTCTGATAGAATCTTATAGTATGATGATTCAAAATCATTGCGTTCAGCAATCTGCAGATCCATATCACTAACAACGCATTCTAACTGTAACTGTATTTCGTCATATTGTTGATATAAATTTTCTATCTTACCTGTTCGCAATCGCAATTCGTTTATCTCAAGTGGGCTCAATGAATCATCCAAGCTATGCCGGAAGTTTGAAAAGGCAGTAGGGCGTCCCTTGTGGCTGGCACGTTTTTTGATTAAATCCTTTTCATCACACATTTTGTTACTCTATAGGAAGCTGGTGTGTTTCTGAAACTTATACACAATTACACTTAAATATTACAATATTTAGACAGAAAATACGTATGTGCGATATGTAGGTATACAAAATTTATTTGCAAAGAACATACAAATGAACTAAATTTGCAAAAAACAATCTTTATCTTGAGTAAATAATATAATTGTTAACCCAATTAATGGTTACACTGGTCTAGACTACACCGCTGAAAAGGTAAATAACTTAAAATTATGTAACTTTGTGAACTTTGTCTGTAATATTTTACAAGTATCATTAACAATACACCTAAGGAAACAATAATTAAGGTATTACAGTTGATGAAATAAACCTTTTAATGGGTGCAAACCCCTGTCTCTGCCTAGAATATTGCAATAACAATGTATTATATTTACACTGAAGTGATACAATGAAATTATTCACTAACCTTTAATGGCGGTGTTAATTAGGTACAATATATACTACCTTAATAGGATACTGGGTGAAAATATATATACAATAAATCGCTGAGGCACTGTGATCCAATTTCATGACCGTTTAACTTTGTTGACCCAATGATTTGCAATTTTATCTTATGCGATTTTCAGCTCCAATCCTTATTCCTTGACGCTGACCTTGATTTATCTGATCCGGCTCGTAATGGACCATGTATTGGTGCGTAGGTTCGGTAGTATAAGTGAAAAATAATCTTTTTATAATTTTAAAACGTTTTTAATGCGATCTCCATCACAATGTAAAAATTAAATTTCAAGTAGCGGGTCGATATTTGGTGGTTTTACCCTACTACCGTATTTGTTTTACATTACAAAAAAGTATAGCGGAACCTTGAATCTCTAGTAGCAGAAACCGAGAATTACTTATAAAGTTGCGAAAGCCCTAAGACTCCCTTAATCCGGCCCTGTCACACATCCGTTTTTATCTGATATGTGATACCTATACACTACCTCACTGCCAAATTTCAGGTCTATAGTACAAAAATTTAAGGCCTTGAAATAAACTTGTAAAAGCCCTTACTCTTATTTAGTCCTACCAATAAATTAAATCCCCACCAAATTTCAGGTCTAGTCCAAAAAAACATGGATTTCATTTAAAATTGCGAGCGTTTACGCCTCTTAAATCCGACCTTGTCGCAAAGTCCGTTCATAGCTGACGTGTCAAACCTATAAGCTTAAGTTAATAGGTAAGTGACTATCTTTCTTTGATTGATCAAAATACAAAAATTATTCTTCTATCTTTTTTAGATCCCTAAACTTGACAAACGATTGGTTTTCCATACAAACTTTGATCCCCTTAACCTTGAAGATGGCAAAAGATTGCCATCTTTAAAGTTAAAGACATAAAGTAGCTTATGTCCTTTTCCTAGGTCTTGTTTATCTATATACTAAAATTCATGAAATTGGTGTCAAATCAGAGTTAATTTCGCATTAATAATATTAATCAGTAAAATTAGTTTGGATATGGTATTAATTAGGATAACAATCAAGCGTTAACCACGTGCGCGTTCTTAGCGTGAATGTTATTTCGCAATCTTTGCTAGTGAATAATATGAACTCCACACATCTCACACACGGCCGTCTGATCCCAAACTAGGCAGAGCCTGTACTATGGTAACCAGACTGCTGATAAACATACTTATATATTTCTAAATACATACATATCATAGATAAATTACACCCAGACACAGAACAAATGATCGTGCTCATCACACAATTATTTGTCCTGGTTGGGAATCGAACCCACGACCTCTGGCTTAGCAGTCAGGGTCACTAACCACTAGACCAACATGCCAGTCAAAAAAATTAAAAATGAATTACAAAATTACCGGTAACCTACGTTACCTGCTTCTAAGGGCGGTAACGATACCATATTTTTAACGGTATTTCCAGCCCTGATAACTACCCTTCCTACTCATAACGATATAATTACCGATAACCTATGTATTAACGTTATATACATTTAACGGTAAAATGTTCTAATAATACCGTTAAAAGTTTTAACGGTAAAATGTTCTAATAATACCGTTAAAAGTTTTAACGTTATTATTTTTTTAACGATACCATCATCTAGCGATGATAACGATACCACTTTTTTTTACCAGTATTTCAAGCCGGTATTCTATACTAATATATAAAGCTAAAGAGTTTGTTTGTTTGCTTGAACGCGCTAATCTCAGGAACTAACTGGTCCGATTTGAAAAATTCTTTTAGTGTTAGATAGACCATTTATCGAGGAAGGCTATATATCATCACGCTAAGACCAATAGGAGCGGAGCAGTGACCATAAACGCACGTGAAACTTCGGGGACGGCTAATTTTTACATAAAACTGAGCTATAATTTACCACGCATGAGGACTTCGTTGAAAGCTGAATTAGAAAGTTTTAACTCCTTGAGTCAGTCTAACTACTCAACGCAAAATTTAAGACACATTAGGTTTTTAACCGACGAAAAAACGGAGGAGGTTCTCAAGTAGACCCGTATATTTTATTTTTATGTATGACTTTCGATATTTTTTTTTTTATTGGATAGCGCTTACTGCTAAGTTGGTTCCATTTAAATTTCAAACAAATATTTCAACCCTAAGGGTGAAAAAATAGGTGTTGAATGATTTTTCACCGATTGATTTTGCACCTGTGAACCGACTTTGTTGAATCTTAGCACACACATGTAGTTCTAATGATGCTACAACATGAGGGAGACCTGTAGTTGATGATTTTAACCACAAAAACTAAAAAATAAAACTTTTTAACAAACAATTAAACCGACGAAAGAAGAAAGGGACTGAAAAGTGAAAAATAAACTTGTTAGCCTAACTAAACTCCTACATTAATGTAAATACCTAAATAATTTTGAGTCAGCACCAAACCTAAAACACAAAAAATGAAATTCGAAAACACTTCGGCAAAAAGACGATACTAAACTCCTACAGTTGGGCCAACAAGTTTATTTTTCACTTTTCAGTCTCTTTCTCCTTCCATCGGTTTAATTTTTTGTTAAAAAGTTTTCATAAATATATCTTATCTTATCTTATCTTATAAATACTATTACAATTTATAAAAATGTCTTGCGGTGAATCTTCCAGTAGCAGAAAGTCGGATGTGTGTAGATACATATCTTGCGAAGCTTACCTACGTCAAATTCTGCAATTAAAGTAATGCGTTAGCAAATGAAAACAACAAACAACAAATGCAATTTCATGTGAATTTTTTATGTTTTCTTGAACTCAGGGCGAAATCATATTTTTGTGAGTGTGGAAACTCCCTCGGGCCGTTCACCCCACCGGGGTTTTAGGTGGGGCGGTGGGTCGGAATCGAACCGACTAAAACCATAGGGTGTGCCGTACTGCGCCTTAAGTGGGAGGGCTGGAGTAACCAAGTATTTTTAACCAACCAAAGCCGCATTATTTGTTGAATGATACAAATTCATTATAATATGAAAGCTCATCATCATCATGCTCGCCTCATACAATCATTAAAAAAATCCTTTTTAATAAACGTAATTTATTAAAGCTATTTACTTGTTAATGTTTTTATTATAAATAATTATAATCAATCTTAATGAAGCTAATTGACAGCAATGACGATAATGAAGCCATTTTCATAGTGGAGGGTATAGATAAGGAGCACCAGTCCATCTCTTATATGAAAAAACGGTTTTTTTTTTTATTCGATCTTCGTGTTTTGACAGGTCTGAAGTATTTGTTTTCCCGCTTGGAAAAAGTACAAGAAATAGTCCATTTTTACGAATTTTAACTAGGTGAGTGTAATTTTTTACCCGTGTAGGTGTATTTTAGCTGAATCTCAGGGATTTGTCAACTAGATTTGCTTGGTGTTGAATGAGAATACATTTTATTACTTATGTTGTTTGTGGGGAGCATTGATACAGGTAACCAAGGGGTGGACTGATACACTGTATTAATCGTCCCCCTGCATGCAATGTAAAGTATTGTAAAATATAATACAATACAATATTCTTTATTGTGCACCATAAAACAATTTACAACATTAAAATAAAAACAAATAATGGTACAAACGGCGGTCTTATCGCTAGCTGCGATTTCTTACAGACAACCTTTAGATGGACAGATGCAATGGATTTCTGTATAGGTACACAGGTACACAGGTTTTTCAGCACGAGCTTCACTTAATAGCATAATTATAAACTGTTTTCCAACGTAATAATAAACATACTGATTAATTTATTCATGTTTCTTTCCTATCCAATCTAAAAATGTACTAGTGTAATAAGTGACCTAAAAATAAAATGGCTTCTGTATCAATGCCCCCCCTCCAAGGGGTGGATTGATACAGAAGCCATTTTATTTTTAGGTCACTTATTACACTAGTACATTTTACAATTTCACCCAAATAAGCTCGTTAGGTTTTAAATAAAGAACCAATATTATCGAGCAAATACTTTTTATTCAGACTAATTAATGGTAAAACACCTAAAAATGGCATGGTTTAAAAATCGTATCAATCCTCTCCCACTCCCCTTAAATAAGAAATAAGAAACTTCCGCTTTGTAATGGTACACTTTTAAAAATAAACATTAAATAAATAATCACCAAGGACATAAATTAATTAGAAGACATCTCACAAAATTTGTGATTATTTTCCATCATTCATCCTTTGACTAAATGATATTTGAAAAAAAAAATAATCAAAGCACACTTCTCTCCGTCTACAATTTGTAAGTTCGTATATACAATACCCTAAGCGTACCCTTTGCCTATAGCCATTCTGGTCGGTTCTTGCATTTATCTGGACACTTTCCGTTTTCAGCTCAGACAAGATGGTGCTCCTTACCTCTCCTCCCTCAATAATTATCATGACTTCGTGTGCCATCCGGCCATCACTCACTGTCTAATGCTGGTTCTAAAAATTTGTGAGAATGCAGAATAAGGTTTTACACTGACCCGATCTTCTCACCACGAGAATAACCCACAACGATCCTTAAGGTAGCTACTACCCTCATCTCCGCTGCAAGGACACCTGGATTAACAACAATGACCTAAGGATAACACTAGGGGCCCATGACATATTGTGGGGTAGATAGATATAACTTGTCCCTAGCTATATACAAACACAATCAATAAGCTTAGAGATAGGCTTAGTTCTTCGAAAATAATACAGTTCTGCAATCAGATGAAGCATGCCAACAGCGTATAAAGCATTCTTTGACGTTAAATTTTATTAATATAAATACAGGATAACTTAATTTAAACGATCACGGTTATTATAAAAATCTTTGGTTTCGGTAAATTTAATTAAGAAATCCGTTTCAAGCACAAGTTGACATTTTAGCATGAAAAACAGTTTTGTTACATTTGCTCATTAAAATAATATCCGGTAAGATACGGGTATTATCCGGGGCTTTATAAGCTGTGTAACATCACTATGTAACACATTACTGATTTGTATTTCTACACCTGTCATAATGTACGGTCAACTGAATCTGTTGCTTGCTACGGCTTGCATCGTTGCTCTAATCGCCCAAGGAGATGCTATATGGGGTAAGTTTTTTTTTAGTAAGGACACAGACGGACTAAAACTGCGACTTATTTCCTTTTCCTTTCCTTCGATTTTAATGTTACGATAATTTTGATGTTCATTAAATGTTTTACTTATCTGTTCCAAGTTACGTGGCATAGATAAGTAAAACATTTAATAAAAGGATGGAAATAAGATTATAATGATTATTTACCCATTCATAACTTAACAAATTTTTCTTGCCCGTGCAAAAACGACTAGGTACGTACCTACGTATTAAAATAATAATAACTTCACACATCTCACACACGGCCGTCTGATCCCAAAGTAGGCAGAGCCTGTACTATGGTAACCAGACTGCTGATAAACATACTTATAAATTTCTAAATACACACATATTATAGACTAGCTGTGCTCGCGACTTCGTTCGGGTTTTTTTCGGAAAACAGCAATTTGTCGCTTATTGCATAGTACCTCTTTCTCCACGCAGGATTTTTTATACTGTATTGGCGGTGAAACAACCTGGAGCGTACAAAAAAGGTTGTTTTGGTTGCTTACACGTGAAATAACGGCATAATTTGGCCGTGGTAACATTACTTATTTGTTTTTCGTGTGGAAGCTCACCTCACCGGGCTATTGGTGGGGCCGTATATCAGGCTTAAACTAACTAAAACCACACGGTGTGCCTCACAGCACCGTTTATGAGTTGACCGTCGGTACGGCGACGTTTTGCCTCCAATGATCCACCCAGCGCTGGCTAGCGGACAACTGGGCGATGTCCAGACACCGCTTCACGGGAGACTCTGCTTCGGGTGAAGAACATAAAACTCGTCTCATACACCCACGGCCACTCTTAGCGTACGCACAAGAGCGCGAGTGAAAAGGTTCCACCTGGAAGTTTTACTACCGAATCCACACCGTCACTTCCTCCTTGCGCGAGATGTTCTCCTCGCATAAAATCGTCAGAAACAACTGTGACGACCTAACATCTCGATTCATCCGACCAATTGGGAGACTCTTACTGTAGTCAGTGTTTGCTTCTGAGCTTTGTTTAGTCACGGTGTAACATAAGATTTCACACTACTGGAACCGAACGGAAAATAAATGGTCTGAAAGTGTAAAAAAAACTTCACCGGTTACATGTCAATATTTCAGCTTAGTTGTAATTTTTTTGGCGATAGTGTCTGCCATGCATTTAATATAGTAAAATACTGTAATACTAACAAAGTGTTAAGTTAAACTAAAAATTTTTTTTTTTTTTTAAGTCATAACTCATATATTATATGCTTTAAATAAAAATTATATTCTATTCTAATATAATCATGTTGACGGGTATCAACGCAATCACGTATTTAAAACCTTTGCTTTGCCGTGGTCGTGGCCGTGATCACAGGCCTGTAGGTACTGTAATACTTTTTAAATACGTGATCGCGTGAATTCCCGTCAACATAATTATATTATTATGAAACGCAAAAGTTTGAAAGTTTGAATCTTCTTTTTCTATAACTCTATTTATAAATATATGAATATTTACTGGACTGGCCTGATGGTCTAGTGGTTAGTGACCCTGACTGCTGAGCCAGAGGTCGTGTGTTTGATTTCCACCCAGGACAAATTATTCTCTGTCTAGGTGTAATTTATTGATAATATGTATGTATTTAGAAATATATAAGTATATTTATACGCAGTCTGGTTACCATACAGGCTCTGCCTAGTTTAGGATCAGACGGCCTTGTATGAGGTGTGTAAGAAAAAAACAAACAAAGAAAAAAAAATTCCTGCTGCTTCAGCAATCACCACAGAAAAGCACGATGATATCTACGATTGAAAATATACATTCACTATAACCTGCGCAGGCACTCAAACTATTATACTAAGTTTCAAGCATATCCCTTCAGTAACTTCTGAGTTTATCGTGAACATACAAACAGACAGACAGAAAGAGAGACAGACAGACAGATCGACAAAAATTGTTTGAATCGCATATTCGGCATCAGTATCGATATCTTAATACCCTCATTCGTTTTTTTTTAAATATATTTTTTTAAATAATGTACAGAATTCATCCCGCTACAGATTTATTATAAGTATAGTAAGTAAGTAAGCTCATCACACAATTATTTGTCCTGGGTGGGAATGGAACCCACAACCTTTGGCTCAGCAGTCAGGGTCACTTACCACCAGACCAACAGGCCAGTCATGCATTCATTTATAATCTAGTATAGGCCTGTTAGCCTTTAAGAAAGCGTCGAACAGATATAACGCCTAAATTATTATAACCCATAAATAAAAATACACAAATTTTATGCAAACTAAAATACATCATTTATTTGGTAACAGAATACACGTGTTTTATATATTTAGGTACATTTTTAGTTTGATAATGTAAGGAAAAGTCTATCTTTTATACAGGTACTATGTTAGATTTTTTGTATGGGAGACATAGGTAGGTAGGTACATAGTTTTTAATATAGGTAACAATAGGATAATTTTTCCTTAAGGTAGTGATAGTAATTAATGTATGGTAGTAACACTGTGCGATATAGATTTTATCTAACGTACCTGACATTATATGAAATCACTATTATACAATGTTTGGTAAATAGGTTGTAACACTGCAAAGTTATCACGCCATTCAACACATTAAAATATACCGTATATATGTATAATTATATTATACTTATATAGGTAGGTATATATAAAAACTGTACATCATTTAGACGTAAATATATCTATTCAAATTATCTAATAGTGTTTAAGATTAATTTTTTTCCTTTGGGTATATTATTTCTAATAACTTAAATGACTAAAATCAAGCGCGATAGATACCAATAAAACATACCCACTTTTACCGACTTACCTTACAATACCACCTTTGTTCTTGTTTGTGCAATACTTTCTGTGTAATCTACTCAAAATCTGTGACAAACAATTAGGAAAGCGACAGCATATCGTATCAGGTATTAAAAATATACGTAGATATAAATATATATATATAAGAACACATAAATATTAACATGCACATACACATATGTTTTATACCTAAAGTACTATATTAATGTAATTATTTTTATAACATATTCATTTACATACTTACATTTAATAAACATTGTTTCGGTACAGAAGATAACGTTTAAAACACACTACAAAAACATACTAATTTAAGTTTGGTAAATCGGTTGGTGATAATGGAATGACAGTTAAATTATGATTTATGGAGAAGCAAGGGTTGATTGGGTCTCTAGTTTCTTCCGGAACAGGCGTGCAGTTCAAATTTGAATATGTATCATTATCGACACCAGTGAGCTTAAGAGGCGTTGGTTCATTTAAAGCTGTACTATTTCCAATACCATCTATAACATGGTCAGTTCCATTTGTATTGTTACTCAGGTTACCTTGTTCATTCTCAATAACAGGAGGCTCTGTGACATTATTCTCAGCAGCAGTGTTCAATAGAATTGAACATGGAATCGTAGTCATGTATTCCTTACCGGTTTTCGTAAGAACCGTAACGGTGCATTTGGTGTTGTCATTGGAATTCTCACTGATACTGGTATTTTTTACGTCTGATTCAGGCGTGAAAGAAGTAGCAATCGCACAGGGGATCGCAAGAACTTCAGTTTTATCGTCGTTACTAATAGTCAAACTACAATTAACCAGATCGGCTAAAAAAGAATCAGAGGCTACAGCAGTATCATTGGCTGGAGCAACTGCAACCGGTTGCCCTCTATTATCATAAATTACGGTGTGATGATTATGACCGGTAGATCGTGCCATATTCCACAGAGCTAAACCTGTTAAAACCGTTCCTATACCAGCACCTGCTATTCCCACACCTTTAAGAGTACTTCCTGTTCGACTAACTCCCCCATTTCCTCTGCCATAGTTTCCAAAGTAACCAGGCATTTGTGAACCATAACCAGAATTATAACCATGCCCACCAAATCCGCCGTAACTACCACCAACATTTGTGTAGGCAGGTGGACTTTGCCCTTGGTACTGACGATTGGTTTCCCCAGGCTTGTACCCAGAATAGGGTGGAGGTGCTTGGGGAATTCCACCTCCCACTTGTTGCGGATAGCCACTCCCTGAATGTTGTTGTGGATACATATTACCAGGTTGTCCACTACCAGATAAACCAGACCCCGGTGATTGTGGATATCCAGCTTGGTTGCCTTGTTGCTGCGGATATTTATTACCCGTTTGTTGAGGATAACCATTTCCTGAGCTGCCTGATAATCCAGTTGAAGATGGGTACGAATGACTCGGTTGATTATTTGTATGACCTTGTTGCGTTGCTAAATTATTAGATGCACCAGTTCGCTGTATAGTTTCTTGATTGGTTGGTGTCTGTTTAGGTTTGTTTCCTGACAAGCCTGTGCCACTAGAAGGATATGAATGTGTCTGGGTATTCGTTGGTTTAGTTTTCTGAGCCGGCCCTTCTTGCCAATTAGACAGAGAAGGTTTAGGTGCGGATTGTTGTGGATAACTGAGTGATGTTGGTACAGGTTGAGGGTTGTGATTAGTTCTCTTGCTAGAACCACGACCCGAGCCCGAACTTCGACTTCTTCCAGTTCTTTTTGCTTCAACACTGATTATCATCAAACCCACAAAAAGTGTTAAAATAAATTTGAATTCCATTTTTAATTTACTATCTATTCTATCTACTATTTACTATCAATGTTTAGAATTGAATCGTATTAAAGTTTCAATTTGCACTATATTCACTTATACGTCGCAGTTTTATGTCAGTTCGTGTAACACAAGACTATCGTGTATCACAATACGATCCTTGAGCGCTAAATGAATCAACTTATTGGTCGATTGTAGACCGCCCACCCTACTGCGCACTACGAGGTACCGACACACAATGTTTGTGACCTAGGTAAAAGCTATAAACGGAATAATAGCTGAAAGTACTCGCTCGTAAAATCAATAATCTTACATGGAAACCCAAACAATGGGGTACAAACAAAACCACCCTACCAAGTTATAGGTAAGTAATAACTTAGGTATAGTTACCTTAAATCGATAAATTCTATATTGGAGTGGTGAAAGTAAGGTTAATATGTAATAAAGAACCTTAGGAAAGATGCCCTTTATATTGAGTGTTGGTATCGTGCCTTTTTTAGGGTTCGTAACTCAAAAGAAAAAACGGAACCCTTAAAGGATCACTTTGTTGTCCGTCCGTCTGTCTGTCTTTCAAGACCCTTTTTCTCAGGAACGCGTGGAGGTATCAAGCTGGAATTTATACCAAATACTTAGGTCTACTATCCCGTGGAGCTGTGAAAAAATCAAACTTCTAAGCCAACGCAATCAAAAGATACAGGGTACTTCGCGTGAACTCAAAATCTTGAAATTTGGTACGAAGCAACGTCTCATAGCACAGATAAAGGAAAAATTGCGAAAACCGTAAATTTTTAGTTACATCATAAAATAAAAATATTTTACGGAATCCTCGGTGCGCGAGTCCGACTCGCCCGGTTTTTATTTAAGTTAGTAGGAAACTTATTTTGCAGTTATTATAGTAGGTATAAAGCATGCACCAAAATTAGATATAGTTTAATGCCTGTGTATACTCGTATCATCGATTTCTAAATACGGCCAGAACAACCCTATGACATACTGACGACGTAAGGCTAATAACCCACTCTTTAGAGGGAACAAAAATTTCTTCAAACTATATATGAAAAATGGTCCCGTAATGGTTCTTACCAGTACAACACCACAAAGTTATAACTGGTCTTTTACAACAACTGCCAATTGTTCTGGAATAAATAATAAGAAATGTAAGAAACATTTGCTTATTTGCCCAAATCATGATATTTATATATATATATATATATGAAGGACTATTTAATTGATTGAATATTTGAAGGACACTTCATGTCTACTTAGGTTAAGTCTAATATTATCCATCGTATTATATGGCGGGCTTGTATGTACATTGATTAGTGTTACTCAAAAGTTGAATAGCAGTCAACGGTCATAAGACCAGTAGCTTCTCAAATTCACAATTTTTATTTAATGAGAAAGCTTTCTGTACATATTGAGTTTTCTCTATCAAACTATCACAAATCCAACAAACACACATTTTAATAAAAGTTTAGATATAATATACTATTATTACGTACGTTTATTGAAAGGTTCGAATCCGGATATCCGGCAAAACCTCGTTATACGTATGCGGGACTTATAAATACTTGCCATCAATTAAATAATTTTATAAAGTATTCAGTCATACTAGGGTAGATTATATCGATATACTTACTGTTACAGCGAGATAGTCTACTAAGTATGATTAAATGATGTGATTATGTTAAATTGCCATTTTATATACCTACAGAGATGTAATGTTTTCGTTTTTGCCTATGTTTTCCTTATAGCTAGAATGTTGTTTCTAGAAACAAAGGAAGACAATACACTACACAGTTACATAGACTAGCCATACACGCTAACTGTTGCCTAATTGCCGGAAACGACCATCCACACCAGACCTCAGGGACCTGAGTCCACGGCATTTATTAACATAATGCTATTGGACTCTATGTACAACACAAACAGCACAAATTTGTATGATCCTACTTCAGCATATAGTGCGTTTTATTCCATACATGAATTATCGTATTGAAGAACTCTCACAGCAGATATAAGCACTTGTCAATTACTGAATTGAATCTCTTTATTGGATAATATAATATAAGTAAAAATACAATGCCGTATGAGATTTCAAGAGCATCTAGAAGTAACTTGTAAACAAATTAGTAGTAAGAACCAATGTAAAACGTTGAACAAAACAAAGAGATATTTTATGATTGTTAATACGACACGATATCTTATCAACACGTCATGTGATTTTCAATTACTTACATGATGTGATAAATACATTTAGAAATTAATGATGTCCGCAGTCTGATTGTCATTTTCACTTCGATACTTAGTTAAGCGACGCACCGATTGCCCATTTTTTAAATTGAATTGAAATATAATGATTATTTTTCTAACGTTGCTATACTTTGTAGCAAGTTCGTGCACTGCTCGTCCTTATGAGGGAAGCGAATCCCGAAATATTATAACAGTCCCTCCAAACTGCCCAAATGGTCAAGTATGGGTAAATGGACAATGCAGAGATGTATGGAGGGCTTTTACTGTGGAACCTAGAAATGTCATAACGGTGCCATCCAATTGTCCTCCTGGTCAAGAATTAGTTAATGGGATATGCCGTGATGTTTGGCGACGAACTCAAAAGCAGGAGGATATTCTCGGGTAAGTACCGTATTCATTTTATCTGATTTCCTTACTGTACTGTTATTGAAATGATAACGTAGATAGGTAGGTATAAAGTAAGCAGATAAATAAACTTATATCTATGTACACGAAATATAAGGTGTAAAAAAACTGTTTGGGTATAGTATACAGTACTTGTTTTTTAAAGAAAATCAATTGTAAGGTATCTATTAGAAATATAATTATTTATAAGACAGGACTACAGGAATGTAAGATAAAATCTGATGTTCAAACATTTAATCGATCTAACTGTACTTAATGCGCGCATTAAAACAGCATTTTATCAATATAGCGCATGATAATAATGTTGCCTGAAACGCTTGTAAAAAAAAGTCCTATTTATTCCAAGTGTAGGTACTTAAATATCTACATTTCACTTAGGTCTATTCGTAATAGAATATATAAAATTGTCGATAGGTACAGCATAATGGTAAGCATAAGCCTTATACTGCGTGCCACTTCATTCAAGGAAGCTATTGTTTTTGAGGTGAAAACTATACCTTTAAACGAGCAATTCTTATAATATATAATCTGAATCTCGGAAACGGCTCTTAACGATTTTCATGAAATTTAGTATGCAGGGGGTTTCGGGGGCGATAAATCGATCTAGTTAGGTTTCACTTTTAAAAAACGTAAAAAAAACCGAGCAAAGCTCGGTCATCCAGCTACTGTATATATATATATATATATATATATATATATATATATATAGAGGTATGTTAAGTTATGTGTTCACTTCCGACGTACAGTCCTACAACTAACAGTTTTTTGTGCAGAATGTTGCAATTAATAAACACTTATAAAAAAAGTTAAACCGACTTCAAAAAGCATTAAAAAAATCCCGGCCCGCAGCAGGCCCGCAGAGTTAGATTTCGTGTTTTTTTAATTTTTTTGAAAATCTGCCCTCCAGTCCCCCCCCTTTTGGGGAATATCCTCTATTCACGAACTTAACCTTCATTTTTGCCCTGTTGATTTTTCTTCCAATTTTGAAAGCAATCCTTGCAAAATTGTGACCTCTATCGTGCGGTAAAGTTGAGGTACATACATACATAGGTACATACATACATATATACATACATATATACCTATATATAATTTTTAACTGGCTGTTGTTTTGGGGTCTAGGGATCATAACTAGACCTCCTGTGAATAATTTTTTGGAAAACTCTACAACTATTTTACAAAACCAATAGGTAGACTTTACTTTACCTAAAAGGGCACTGAAAAGTTAACAATAATTGATTTCAAACTTAATTGAAAAGACTAGGTATCTAGTCTTCAATTAATTTTATAAGGTAAGTACCTATGTACATGTGACACTTTTAAAAATATAGGTAACATTATACAGGTAGGCACCAGCGAACTACTGGTCTGAAGTTGGTGCCAAGCTATGTACCTTTATTACCTTTGCCTACCTTTCAAGTACCTATGTATATGTATACATAGGTACTTGAAAGAAAGGCTAGGTCCACCGTGGCGGTACAAACATGATAATGTACAGCCATGGTGGATATATTCAGATATTTCATTAGATTTAAATTCCGTTTTTAATTAAGCTATTTATATTCCTAAGTATTTGCGTTTCGAGCACCGACTTCAAACAGACCAGTAGTTACCATGTGCTTTTATAATGTTACCTATTATCTTAAAAGTGTCACATGTATGTAGTCTTTTCAATTAAGTTTGAAATCAATTATTTTTTACTTTTCAGTGCCCTTTCTTAATGCTTTTTGAAGTCGATTTAGGTAACTTGTTCGTAGAAGTATTTATTTTTCCATTTTAGTGTAAGGTACGTACGCATACGCACTAAGTAGATACGGTATTTAGAACATTACTTACTGTCATGTAAATTACCGAACTGCAGTGCGTTTTAGATTATTTTAACTGTAGTTTAATAAGCTCGGTATTTTATTGAGATAAGGTGGTAAGATTTTTAGTTTGTCTAGCAACTTGCTGCACTTAATTGAATAAGTTAAAAAGAAAAGATACAAGCAGCTGAAAGTTTAACCTCCTCCTTTTTTAAGTCGGTTAAGAACAATGACGTTCGTCCCTTATACGTCAATAAAAAAAATAAAAAAAAACTTAATTTAAAGAAAAATCAACAAACACACTACATCTGTTCTTAATTTCTGAGGGTTCCCCTCGGTTTCTCTCAGATACCATCATCAGATCCGGACTTGGTGACAATGGGACCACCTGAGGAGTATGCTCCTCAGGTGGTATGTATGCTCCTCAATATTCGTTTTTTTTGTTTGACGGTTTTAAAATACAAACCTTCTAATTGCCATACTTCCGCGGAAAAATCGAACTTACATAAAATGATTCTTTCAAAAAGAAACCGACTTAAAAAAAAAACTATTCCATAAAAGACTTATATGGTTTTCTCATGGATTTCAGTGTCAGAACTGGACCAAATTAAAATGGGACCACACGGGAAGCACCAGCTTTCAAATAAAAAAATTATCAAAATCGGTTCACCCAGTCAAAAGTTCTGAGGTAACAAACATTTAAAAAAAATAGTCGAATTGAGAACCTCCTTCTTTTTTGAAGTCGGTTGAAAAATACATACAGCCGAACATAGAACCTCGTCCTTTTTTCAAGGTCGGTTAAAAAGTATTATATCGCTTTTGATTTGTTTTACTATGTTTATGGTTTTACTATAAGTTTGTTCTAAAGAGATCTCGCTCTTTATAACTTTAAAGTTGTATTAAAACTTTTCACATCGAAATGTTTCTTTTTCGAAATCTTACTGTATGTACGTGGGTTCACTGACCTCATTCTTGTATAATAGAGGTCAGTGACGTGTTTACACTCATCTGAAAAGTTTTTAGAATAGGCCAGTAAGCCGTAATCAGCCGATGAAAAATTTATTAAAATTTTGAATCAGGAACTCTTTTGGATTCTGTAGATGTTTAATGATTTCATATGTCATTTGTGTTTACAAATTGGGCGGCAATTTAAAAAGCGTCGGTCGTGCATCGAAATGTATTTGACTAGAGAAAATTTTCACTCAATGATTTATTACGACTTTCGATCCGGTCTTACTCAACAACAATGTTACGATAGACTGCGATTGGCATTTCATTTAGAAGCCCCATTTCATGCCACTGTTTACAACTATTTTAATGAGTTTAAACGTGGTCGAAGCAAATTCACTGATGACTCTTGAGAAGGACGTCCTTCTACGGCGACTACTGCATGTGACGTGAGTGCTGTGCGGCTAATGATAGAAGCTGATAGAAGGGTGACATATCAACAGATTCGGGCTGCTTTAGGCATTGGTGAGAGTCAAGTACAAGAAGTCTTACATGAACATTTAGGCGTGAGAAAGCTGTGTATCAGATACCTCATAATTTAACGGAAGATCAAAAACGGCGTCGTCGTTTGGATTGGTGTCGCTCAATGTTTGAAAAGTATGACGGAGGTGACCGGAATGCTGTATATGACATCGTCACAGGTGAAAGCTGGAAATATATTGTTACGAACCCGAAACCAAAAGACAATCTGGGCAATGGATGTTTCCATTCCAAGATTTGCCGACAAAAGTAAAGAAGGGCAGAAGTCAAGGGAAGAAGATGATTGTCTCATTCTTTGGACGAACGGGTCATTTTGCAACAATCATTCTAGAAGATAAAAGGACTGTTCCTGCAGATTGGTATGTCAGTTATTGTCTACCAGTTGTCTTGAAAAGTCTCAGCCCCCGGGGACGTACTGAAGTAGCATTTCTAAAGGTATACGCAGCAGGGATAATCTTTCCTGTGCCTTTAAAGCACGGAACAACGATTTTCTTGAGCGTGAAGTAGAAAACGATCTCTCCGCAGTAGCTATTCTGACCGGAAGAATCGCCAGTATTTATTCAATAGGTTTTATGATGGGGTCCAAATTTGGTCGCATGTTTCAATGAGATGAGCTATCGACTCAGTTATGGCAAAATTGTTTTCGCATTCTCTTTTGGATTTTCCCATCCAGAGTCGGTATTCGCTTATTACAGTTGATTTTGAATGGTTAATAGCCGATACATTGGACCAATTTTCTCACCGTCTTGATATGGACATCCTAGTCTCTGACATTTTGTTTTGGGTGGAAAAACTCCCAACGGAAATAGTTCGAATATCTTCGGAGACAGTCTCTGCTCTAATTAATTAGTATTGGAGAGGTATGTAAAGCCTATAGACCTCAATTTGGGATGTGGTAGGTTGTGTTGTGATCCACGCTATTTCCAAATTGATACTTGGTAACATGTTGCAGATACTTACAAGGTTTGTATAAACGTGAAAATCTAGACCCCAAAATGCATACTTTACGAACTAAGACCTAATAAGCGTATTTTACGTTTATATTTTTATCTTTTAAACCCTACGATTTTTTCTAAATGTTTTTAAACAAATATAAACAAATTCAAAACAACGTATGTAAAAATCTACAGCACTCTATATAAGCGCTTTATATGAAAACTAGGTAATGGCCAAACGTTCGCGTAACGGAAACTTGAATTTCTCCGAAGTTTATGCATGCACTAATTTTATTCATACATACACAATTACACACAAATACACACTAATTTTTGGACATACTTTTTTTCATCTAAGTCCATGGATTAAAAAAAGTTCCGCCAGGACAACGTCCGCCCAGCGGAATCAGTTTTTAGCAAATTTATCCACAATGGCTGCATGCTCAAATTTTTTTTTTACCATACACAATTACACGACGTCATACACTAAATATCTGCATAATTAAAATCTTTAAATTCAACAACATTCCGCTGCGCGAACGCACACTATGGCCGCAACTGCGCGCTTTAGCAGACTGATGTAAATGTGACTCCGGTAGAAAAACCGCGTCACAGAATAAATACATACAATATTTTGACTTATATAAATGAATTATTAACTTAAAAAGTTTTGAAATTGGTTCTCTGAATATAACATTTTAGGCATCGTTAGAAGCAATAGTATCTGTTCTCTTACTCTAATAGAAATAAGCACTGAAGAAAGCGAGACAGGACACCAAAAAATGGTGTAATGAGGTGTGTTGTATAAGTTAGCACTGAGAGTCGAGGGTTGAGCGCTGAGTCGACGCTTTTGAGCGTTAAAGACTTGAGCGTTAAACGCTCAAGCGTTGAACGCAACAGCAATCTTCATCAAAAGGTAACAGACAGTAAAGATAATATAATTAGTGTGTCAATGATTTACAGATAATATAATTATTATTGCGACATTCTTGTTTCATGCGCCTTGTTCCATTGCTTTGTTGTACCTTAGATTTCGTGGAAAAGAGGCAGTGAATTAAATAAATACTTATCTACTTTTAATAGCTACACATACTCACGGCTTTGTTCTTTTTGCGTCGAAAAATAAAGAAGCTAATGGTTATGTTAACAAACACAATCTTGTTACATTCATGATATATTTCTAGATACCGTGTCACACTGGGACAAGTGTCATAAATACGGCTCCTCTATGTTATCCTACTTAGTGTGCGTTAAGGCTTTGTTTTACACTGGCACCTATTATTATGTGAAATGTTTTTAACAGGGCTGTTATGATAAGAAATTTTGCCATTAAAATGGGGAAATTTGAGATTGAATTGGGAAAATTTAATTACAATATATTTATCTTTTAATTTTTCTCTATTTTTCGTTGTTCATAATTTAAAGTACCAATTAGATTTATAAAACAAGTTTATACGAATTTTCATATAAACTTGTTTTATACAAAAATACACGTGGACGTGTATTTGTTCTTATCATTTGATAAGAACAAATACACGTCCACGTGTTTGGTTTCCACGAATCATTTCTACTCAGCCTTACTATCCCTATCCATCGATCCACGAGTATTATGTCTCTGGGTAACCTATAAACAGTATAAAAATAATTACAGGAAATTCAGAAAATAATTCTGACGAACACTTATAAAACATATATTTGTAGTAGTAAGTAGTACCATCCCTTACAAAATTTTTAATTTAAACTTTTTGCTTAAATAGCAATGGGGGATTATGTCTCATTATAATGGCAACACTGACAAAAATGGTGGCTTCTCTGTCATCTGTTAAATTATAATTATTAAAAAATGTTTATGAATTTTATAGAGATTGAATCACATTATAAACCGGTGGAATGTTATCATCTCAGTTTTCTCCTTTTTTGCTGAATAATTTTTACAAGATTTGACAGCACAAGACGCCATTTTTGATTAAATTAGCGGCAGCACAAATACGTATTTACGTAATACACCTGTCAAACATACTGAGAGTCGTAGAAGCATATTTATACTGATTCAAATTGGTGCCACTTTGAGATGACAGACATGTAGACTTATCCTAATCAATCACACATAAGAATGTTCTTATAATCAAAGAGAATAAAAATTAGAAACACTACTTACGTAGCGTTTGTATACTCTTTGCACTCTGCTTATAATATTCCAAATCAGAAAACTTTTCTACAATACATAACAAAAAGGGTTGCTAAGGCCAAAATTGCGGCTTTTTATTATGACCTGCAAAAGTTTGTATATACTCTGATGATCTGGAGAAAAAATTACAAAGAGTCGGTAAGACTCTTTGTCTATATTCCATTGACTAATGTAGTAGAAAAAAAATATTGTTGAGCTTAGGAAACTACATACCCTAATAGGTGCGTTATTTTTTTATTTTCAAAAATTACACAATGTTAAATGTTAGCATTCGGCTGGCGGCTGCTCAGAAGACTTATTTACATGTAGGTACATATGTACTTAATATCCTTCTACTCAAAAAGCAGCTATACTCGTTGAAAGAATGCCTATTAGATATCACATAATCTTATCACAAAGCACAAAACCTGATCGCTATCGCCCTCACTTACAGAGGCTCCTGCAATTTATTCTAAGTAGTTTGTTCTTCACGATGTATTATAAATTACTATAGGTACCTAATTAGAAAGTAGTTAAAGGTGACCTCAAAGTATACTTTACTTACCTTTTTTTTCAGTTACTTTTAAGCAGATTTTTTAGAAAAGATGTTTGAAAATTAATTATATTTTCTATATTTTTCCTAAAAAATACCGAGAAATATTTTTAATAAAAATGTCCTAATTTGTTACTTATGTACTTACCTACATAATTTGTAGGTACCTACTTGAATCATTTAACATTTTTTTGGTCTACAATTAAAATGTACTATGCTTTATGTATGATATTCAAGATCCGATCCTCGTGTTTTATTCTTTTCATAATTAAAAAAAACAATGGATCCACCTATAAAACTAAAATCAGTCGAAAATACACACGTGCTGGGAACAGTTTAATAAAAGAGGTCTTTTTTTAGTTGTAACGGCTACTTTTAACCTTGGTAAACAATATAAATACTTATTAATATTTTTTCTACAGCAGCGACATATGGAGGCCTTTTACTGTGGAACCTAGAAATGTCATAACGGTGCCATCCAATTGTCCTCCTGGTCAAGAATTAGTTAATGGGATATGCCGTGATGTTTGGCGACGAACTCAAGAGCAGGAGGATATTTTCGGGTAAGTACCGTATTCATTTTACTTGTATACATTCACTGTACTATTATTGAAATGATAACGTAGATAGGTAGGTATAAGTAAGCAGATAAATAAACTTATATGTTTCCGTATAGTATACAGTACCTATCTAACTTGTTTTCTAAAGAAAATCAACTGTAAGGTACCTATTAGAAATATAATTATTTATAAGACATACAGGAGTGTAAGATAAAAACTGATGTTCAAACATTTGAGTGTAGGTACTTAAATATCTACATTTCACTTCGATCTATTCCTAAAAAATATAAAATTGTCGATAGGTACAGCAAAACGGTAAGCATAATGGCGCGTTTACACGCTGGCGTTCAAACCGACATTCAACGAGCACATTCAACGACGCAAGCGTGTGAACAGGCTGTTTGTGCATGCCTGCGTGAATGTGATCGCGCTTGGCGCCGATCGGGACGACTAACGCCTGCGTTCACACGCTCGCGTTCAAACCGACATTCAACGACGCAAGCATGTGAACAGGCTGTTTGTGCATGCTTGCGTGAATGTGCACGCGCTTGGCGCCGATCGGGACGACTGTCGGTTTTTTGACACACTTCAAAGGGTGAATGTGCTTGTGTGCCTGTTTACACACACACACACACGCTCTCGGCCGCGTTAGTATAGTTTTCATCTTCGTGGCATACAGACGACGTAACGATCGAAATTAATTTTTGACGACACCAAATATATCGGAGTGGTCTGAACCTTTATCATGCATGAATCGAAAGCAAAAGAAGACTTCAGAGAGATGTTTCTGAACTATTCTTTTAGTAAAAATAAATATTGTTTATCAGGGCCCAAAAAAATATGAAACAAAATAGTGCCAATTCTTAGGATTAAAGTTAGTATTGATTGATTGACGATTAGAGAATTGTAACTAATCGCATATCAATGATGTGCAGTAAATAAAATAGATTTATGTATGCCTTAAAACAGTTACGAAACTCATTTAATGAAGAAGCCGCCCCCAATGCTTATCATGGTTAATTATGTTCATGTTTATTAGAAATAATAAAAAATTATATTCAAAAGTTAGCGAGGATAGTAAATTCATTCAAAGAGATCCCACTAAAGTAAGAAACGAATTATGTAAAAGCACTCTTCGATGTAAAAATAGTTATAACGCATGTCAAATAAAAAAATCAAATTTAAAGTTTTGGCTACTTGAAAAGTGTTTTTACACCATAAATGATTTTTTAATTGTAAAACCTAATAGTTTTAAGTAAAATTTCGCATGCATAATTATGTCGGGCTGTTTTTTTTTCAATAAAAATAGATCAAGGCCAAAGCAGTAGCTCCCACGAGATCTACGTCTACATCGTCTCCCATGTTTGCACTGACTACCATGTCCACAGAACACTAATACCCTACGGACCATGCCTGCAAGTGTGTGAAACAGGGCTGCCAGATTGTAAATTGGATACAAAATTGGTATAATATCGGTTATCTTTTGTATCCTGTTTGTATAGTAGATTGCATTGCATATATGGATACAATATCATTGCTGATGTTATAGCGTAAAAAGTACGTACATACACATAGAGATTCTTAAAACAAATCATGTCTGTGATAAACTGTTAAATCCTTATACGTTAAAGTTAAAACACCTTTTACTAAAATCCCCAAAGAGTGACGTTCTAAAGTTGTACAACACTGATTTTGTATAATAGTACATGATTTTGTATGATTTCCGAGTCTTAGCGGTATAAAATAAGTTGTCTTTACTGGCAGCCCTGGTGTGAAAAGGTTGCGTGGCAGGCTGCGCGCCGAGCTGCGTGCCATGCTGCTTGCCAGGCTGCACGGCGTGCGTGTAAACGTACCATAAGCCTTATATTGTGTCATGTCATGTGTCATGTGTGCCACTTCATTCAGGGAAGAAGTTATTGTTTTAGAAGTCAAAACTGTCTTATAACTTATCTTTAAAAAACTAGCAATTCCTGTATATATATATATATATATATATATATATATATATATATATATATATATATATATATATATATATAAAATAGTCATCACGGGTCACAGATCTAGTGAGCGTCAAGGTGGTTGAATGCGAGCACAAAACACACTAGTGCAACTTAATCAATTTATTGTTTAAATTATATTCGAGTAGCGGGTCGCGGCACCAATCTAACCTCACATAATCACTCTCACTGTCTATTACCACGATCCACCTCGATCGACGGTCAGCAATCATCTCGCCCACCTCGCACCTAAACAAGTAAGATGGCGCCTCGACCCCGCTCAAGGCATAACCTCTGCTCGTAACACGTGGTATAATAATAAACGAACTTTAAATATTAAATTGTTATTTAACGAAGTACATTCATAATGGTAAAATACCTTTAAATTAATTAGATACATTTGCTATTCGTTAATTACAAATTAACGAAATTTTACACAATATTTAAAGGTAATAAATCGAATAAAATAAAATAAGATTTAACAAAATGTTAGTGGATTTTACACCATATGTTATAACCAGCAATCATCTTGAGTCCGAGTACTTCCGCCGACATATATATATATATATAATCTGAATCTCGGAAACGGCTCCAACGAACGTTTAAGTTTCATTTTTAGAAAACGTAAAAAAAAACCGAGCAAAGCTCATCCAGCTACTGTATCTATATAGGTAAGTTATGTCTTCACTTCTGACGTACAGTCCTACAACTAACAGTTTTTTTTACAAAGAATGTTGTAACTAATAAACACTTATAAAAAAAGTTAAACCGACTTCAAAAAGCATTAAAAAAAGGCACTGAAAAGTAAATAATAATTGATTTCAAACTTATTGAAAAGACTAGGTACCTATGTACCTAGTCTTCAATTAAGTTTATAAGGTAAGTAACTATGTACATGTGACACTTTTTAAAAATATAGGTAACATTATACAGGCACTAGCGAACTAGTGGTCTGCTTGAAGTCGGTGCCAAGCTATGTAGCTTGCCTTTGCCTATCTTTCAAGTACCTATGTATATGTATACGTAGGTACTTTAAAGGAAGGTTAGGTCCACCGTGGCGATACATATATGATAATGTACCGCCATGGTGGATATATTCAGATATTTCATTAGAATTAAATTCCGTTTTTAATTAAACTGTTTATATCCCTAAGTATTTGCGTTTCGAGCACTGACTTCAAACAGACCAGTAGTTACCATGTGCCTTTATAATGTTACCTATTATTTTAAAAGTGTCACATGTATGTAGTCTTTTCAATTCTGTCAAAACAATAACTGGCCTGTTGGTCTAGTGGATAGTGACCCTGACTGCTGAGCCAGAGGTCGTGGGTTTGATTCCCACCCTAGTCTGGGTGTTCTTTGTGTCCGTTGTTTGTATGTTTGTAAAGTCCCCCGCGACACAGGAGTAATTTCTAATGCGGGAGTTGTCTTTTTAAAAATGAATGAAATGAAATTCAGTTTAAAATCGAATATTTTTTACTTTTCAGTGCCCTTTCATAATGCTTTTTGAAGTCGATTTAGTTAACTTGTCCTTAAAAGTATTTATTTTTCCATTTTAGTGTAAGGTACGTACGCGTGCGCACTAAGTAGATACGGTATTTAGATTTAGATTTGGTGCCGATTCTATTGTACACTCGACCAAACTAAAACCTGACTTAATTTCTTCATATGAAATCAACCTAGTGTTCTTTGTAATAAGGTCTATTTGTTACTAGCATCTATTTCTCAGCGCCGCTAAATTTCAATAAAACCTGTCAACGTATACTCAACTTTATTTCCACGCAGCGAGAGTCTTCATTTATTCAAACGCTGTATAATTACCGTATAAAAACTTGTTCAAAACGAACAAGGATGACGTGTTTTTAATCTACACCTACGAAGACGCTTACTTAAAACACAGAGCAAAAGAGATGGCATTCAACGGATAGCGGCTCTCGCTACGTGGTATTAAAGTTTATATAAGCGTATCAGACTTTAGTCGACAAATAAATTGCTTATTTCGATAGCGACATATGTTACCTACTTCTTTCAATTTGAAATAAGACCTTGTTTCTAAGTGTACAAGGTTTACTTCTTATATGAAGAAAATTTAGTGAATTTTAATTTAGCGAGTGAAGTAACAGAATTGGGGCCACTGTCATGTAAATAACCGAACTGCAGTGCGTTTTAGATTATTTTAACTGTAGTTTAATAAGTTCGATATTTTATTGAGATAAGTTAAAGGTGACCTCAAAGTATACTTTACTTTCCTTTTTTTTTTCGTTAATTTTAAGCAGATTTTTTAGAAAAGATGTATGAAAATTAATTATGTTTTCCTAAAAAATTACCGAGAAATATTTTCAGCAAAAATGTGTTTTATTTAATTTAACATTTTTGGTCTACAATTAAAATGTACTATGCTTTATTTATGATATTCAAGTAGATCCTATCCTCATGTTTTATTCTTTTCATAATTAAAAAAAAACAATGTATCTACCTAAAAAACTAAAATCAGTCGGAAATATACATGTGCTGGGAACAGTTTAATAAAAGAGGTCTATACCTATTGGTTTTGTACCAGTTGTCGAGTTTTCCAAAAAAATCTTCACAGGAAGTCTAGTTATGATCTCTAGACCCCAAAACAACCACCAGTTAAAAAGTTTATATAAATTATAAATGGCGTCTGGTGTCTAAGCCGTGGGATGATAGTGTGCTAGTCCTCTGCCCTTTCTAGTGTGTGTCTAGAGTGCTAGTTCCCTTTTCGCTGCCGCATTGGAGTACACCACTTCCTCGCATAATGATGCTGCCGAATCCTACGCTCTCTCGATCCTTACCCTACTTGAAGTACATCCTATTCAGTTTTCATCCTTGTCTATTCTTGGACACTTCTCTCGAAGTTTACAAGGTACCGATTCATGCTGCATATATGGTTTAACACCGAACTACGTCTAATAGTTGGTGATTCGTAATCAAAAGCCAATGATTTGACGCAGTGGCTGATTTACCAGCAGGCTGAGTAAGCTGGAGCCTAGGGCAGCAGATTTTAGAAATTCAAAAAAATCTAATTTGGGGCCTACATTATTTTTTATGTCTTGTCCTGGGGTATCGAATTAGATAGACCAACCGGTAGGGGCCGCAAATTTTTAATAGCCTACTGGCGGCAAATGTGTAATTCCGCCGCTGATTTGACGACTACGTCCTACGAGGGTCTAGAGATCGTACTATTTTAACTTTAATAAGAGAACTGGTTTGACGTGACAGTATCAACTACCATATTCTTTTCCCAGGTTATTGAAATGTTACGCAACAAACTAAAGCTAGAACAGCTTTCTCGATCTCACCCGTTAACGTGAAAGTGTTAAAATTGCCTCTTATGGTAAAAGTGTAAAGCTTTACCATAGACGATAATGCGTCAATTGACTAACTTTTTTTAGCGCACATGTGATCCCAATCATTAAACATTGTTGTAATATGTAGGGACTCTGAATAAAATTCTACTTGATGGAGCGCATTCTATATGAAACGTTTGGCCGCATAATGTCAGCAATTGCGCGTCACATATTTACCGAAATTCGATCAGTGCTGCCATTACTTATAAGGCCAATTGAGTCAATACAGGATGTCTAGACAGTTCACGAATCTCTTCTATTTCTCCCATCTCTGCCCTAAAGAGCTTTTTTTTTTGCTCGACTTGGTGGTGGCACTCCCGTGCTCCCAGATCAATCTAGACACGCGGCAGCATGTCAAGCCAGGCAAGCGAGGCAACACCCGCGTGTTATATTACACGAACCATTTGGAGCCACTTTTGACCGCTTAATAACTCATAATCTGTTTAACATAAATACTTGAATTTTTGTTTATTTATTTAAGCCCCTTAGATTAGATCCCCAAATTTTATGAGTACAGCTTATTCAGTCATCGAAATATTATCGTTTAAAAATCGCCATTTTTCTCACTAACTGACATATATAGATGAAAAACCTTACCCACTTCCCGATGACCTAGAAAGTTGAAATTTGGCGTCCAGCTGGGTAATTGTGTATATGCAAAGGAAAAAAATCAGAAAACAGTAATTTTTTACGATTTAAAACATTTTAGAAACAATTATCTTTTATTACAATTATCAGCAGTCTGGTTACCATAGTACAGGCTCTGCCTAGTTTGGGATCAGGCGGCCGGCTGTGTGTGGGATGTGTGGAGTTATTATTATTATTATTATTAATATCTAGCGCCTTTCAAAATTATAATAGCAATTTATTTTTGCAGAAGAATAGGTTTCTTGGTGACAGGTATTATTGTAAGAATTCTATTACGAAATAAATACATTCTCACAGAATCTTACTACTTATATTTTAAAATAGTAAAAGTATGTGATTTACAAATTTGATTCGTGTTGTCTATTAACTTTTAACAGACACTTTGAATATGTACACAATCACTAACAAAAATGTAGGTTCCGTAAGGAAGGATTTATCAACGAATGGGCAATGAACTCTAATATTTCTAATGTTCAAGAAAATGTAAAAATAGCACAAAAAAGAAAAGTATACAACGTAAACGCAGGAAAAATGTTAATTTTACAGATCACCTTGGAATGATGAATAATAATAATTTTTTGCAAAAAGTAATGATATCCCATCAAAAACATAAATGTGAAAATGGGAGCCAAGTTCATTATTAAGAATGTACGTTAATTATCGAGTACACCGACAAAAGAATTGAGATCAAAATAATTGCCAAGTTCTGTAGATAATCCTGAAGATTTGACTTGGCAAATTTTTACAGCATTCCAATATTTTAGAAGAATAAGATATGTTGACCTTACAATATAAATACAATACTATGTAGCAACTTGCGTATAAAATAAAAAAGATAATAAAACTTAGATGTGAAAACTAAAATATTTTCTATCAGATTTTCAGAGCTTAGGGTTGTCAATTTACGTAGCATTATTCTGTTGTTAATTCTTAGGTGTACTTAATTACTCAGAATCTCAATATTCTATGGAGACAAAGACATCAATAAATAGGTGCGCAAGCAATTAGTGAACAAGACAAATCTGTTACAGCATTATTACCTTAAGAAAAATAGATGAGAATCTTTAACTTAATAGAGAACTTTAGGAAAATAAATAGGTTCCTATTAGCTCTCCACAAAAACAGCGATGTGGCCTTAAAATATACTAAAATTGTACTAAAACACAAAAAACAATATTTATTTGTTTCTTTTTTTTTCAGAGAATTCTATGCAGATAAAGAGTCGAGAAATGTGATATCAACACCCCCCAACTGTAGACCCGGTCAGGTGTTGGTAAATGGACAATGTCGTGATTTGTGGAGGATTATTTATGACTCTAAAAATGTAATTGAGGTTCCCCCTAACTGTCCTCCCGGTCAACAACTCGTGAATGGTCAATGTCGCGACGTATGGAGGTCTGTATGAAACTTGAGTCCAAGTGTGACCTAATTACATAGAGACAAAACCCAAAATACAGAAACGCGATTAAAATTAACAACATTCCGAAGATACACTTATTGAAAAGAAATAGGTTCCTTCTTGCCCTCCTCAAGAAAAACATTGCAATGCCGTTAACATTTACTGTATTTCTTCTACATTTGAAGTGATACGCTGATGTAACTCATAATTTATAATTTTAATTAAAATATTTTGGGTCCTAATAAATACATCTATGTACTGTGTAAGTTGTTTTAATTAATAAGGCTGGCATAAACCTCATAAACTGACTAGAGCTATCATTCATTTCTAATAATTAGTAAACCGCGTTAGAATGGCCGCTCAGAACTGAGAATAAGTTAGAAGTCCGATATGGGCGCAGCGATGTGTCGTATATACTACAACAGGTTTCAAAACTAGGTTTCATCAAAGACGTATGAGGACTGACTTCCTATTCTGCGTACAAACGCGTTTCAAGTATTTAGAAGTACCAATAAATTCTAGTTTGAAGGCACCAGTCACCAACACAAACAAAACGTTTTGAAACTAAGTTTCACATAATGCAAGCTACCAAACCAAGACGCGGTCGAGATGAAAAATGATGATGATTTTTAAACGCAATACCTGATAAAGTAATGAAAAGTAAACAGAAACACTATTCGTTCTCTCGTTTTCTCTCAATTTTTTCAGGCTCCCATCATCAGATCCTGACTTCCTTGACATGGGACCACCCTTGAGGTATACCCTATCTAACAAAAAAAGAATAATCAAAATCGGTTCATAAATAACGGAGTGAGGGCTGAACAGACATAAAAAAAAAAAAAGTCGTCGGTTAAAAATGAATCTTAAACGGTGAAATTTAAAACACTTTTTAAATTCACTAACCTTGTAAGTATTTGTAATACTTCTAATATATATATCTAATATATATATAGACGTTAAACAAACACGTGTGAGTGAGGTGCTTACAAAAGCCGAATGAAAATCAACCTTAACTTTTGAAAGTTAGAACAGTTTTTAAATTCACTGAACTCGTAGTACTCTATCACGGCAAGACGCGTTCGACGAATATATGCGTGAGTGAAATAAATCTCGATATTCAGTGACATTAATATAAAGAATTTATAGACATTAAATTAATGATTAGAACGGGATGGATAGTCATATTTTCAATTGATTAAAACGAGACAGATAGACCATTTTCATGCCAAAATAAGTTTTATTTACGGTATTTTACGGTTTGATGAATACGTATTTTTTTTCTTCTTATGTATTTCTTTGAGATTTTAAATTCTAATCATTTGAAAGTTTTGCGAATTGGTTATCTGCGCGCGAAATATTTTATCCCTTTATTTGAATTGAAAAATAAAGTGAATATTTTAAGTTAATACGAATTGGTGGTGGTTTGGATAAACAGTTTAAATATAATTAAAGAAATTAAGTAATAAATTTGTATGAATGATGGTGATGGAGGTGTGTAAATAAACACTTAGACATTGTAAATATTATTGAATTCAAACTATACGTATTATCAAATTTAGCGGTACTAAAGTTGATAATACGTGTAGTCTGAATTTCCTTTCCGGGAAATATTATTATCCGTTTTGTCTTAATTAAAACTGAAATAATTCACTATAGGTAATCATTATATTCACTGTTTAAAAAAGCTGACAGTCCTTAGCCTGTAAAAGTATGAAGGGAAGTTTTCAATAGAATCATTTTCGATTAAACTTATACCCATATGTTCATTGATCCTTTTTACGTAAGCTCGATAGCATCCATTGTATCAACTTCCATTTTGCGACACTTGGACTCGTACTTCTAAATACTCGTGGAGCTAGTCTTTGGAACCAGTATTTACACGTACACGTACTCGTACTCGTAAAACTAAAAGTAAGTAGGTATCCGTTTTAACGAGTATGACCCACCTCGGGCACACGCGCTGAAGTTATGAGCCAACGCTCACAACTAATAGATACATGCGCAAACATTTTCGTACTAGCGTATATCCTTTCGCCGGTAACGAAGCTGGGTGAAAAAAGAGTAATTATTCTGAGTTGCATGATAATTACGTGTCGAAAAACGTTGTCTCGGACGTAACGGCTTGCGAGTATATATACGAAATGGTGCCTTATAGTTATGAATGTAAGGGTGTATTTAGTATAATTATAAATAGCGTTTAGCAGAGCGTAGAGTTCTGTATGGGTGTAAAATATGATTATAGTCTAAATGGCAACTGTCAACTGCCGACACACGATTTCGAACAGAATACAGTTGAGGTTGATGTATGATGATTTCTAAATACATATTCTCAGTTCTGTGGGTCGGTTTCACCGACTTAAAAGTTGCTTAATGCTGACGATTTTTATTCTGAATCCGTACGCTTTTAACCCAGCACCTTGACCTATTACAGACATTAAAGTGTAGCTGTAAGGTAAAAACCGGTGAGCAAAATCATTGAAATTGTTTGGCAGTTGTGAGATTTCCAGCCCGTCTGATTAAAAAGAGCAGAGGGGTAGTTCTTATTCAAGGACCAAGCACCAGGAACGCTAGGTAGGCCGTTGATTGGTAGAACCTCCACCTCACGTGACGGAGTTACTAGTTACATTAATAGAGACTTGTGCACTATCAGCGATAGATCTGCTTTGCGAGACACCCTTGGCCTTGCTAGTTGTTTCGGCTCCGACGTAATCACTTCATCATTACTCAGTGGGATCAGTCTTAGAATTGTGAAAAAGTTTAAAATACTTACCTACTGTATTACGAACAATACCTAGAATAATGAAAATAAAGTAGTGCTTAAGAAATATATTTTTCGAGACTTTCTAATATGACCTATAACCTTTGTAGGTCTTCAAATGTAATGGACACTTCCTTTGAAAACTGGAGAAACATGTTGTCAAGAAGAGAAATTGAAAGACGAGTTGAAAATGGGGATTCACAGTTTGGCAGTGAAGATTCTCTACTGACAAATAATAATTCTGTTAACAAAAATATCATAAACGTACCTAACCAGTGCCCTGTTGGATTCAGACCCGATGCGCTTGGTATTTGTCGTCCTATTTTGTAATGACAGCGTATAACGTTTTGTTATTTCGTCACTGATTAAAATTAAACCCATATCAACAAAATTCTATGCCTTATTATCTTATTCGATTACCTAGTGTACGTTGCGTTTATGAACTTGGAATTTACTCAGGTGAGTACCATCTAATCCATCAACATATTATAGTTATCCTATAAGATGAAGGCGACTTCCACAAAACTAGAAGAAATCAAATTTTACGGCAAACATAAGAATGCTTTAAGTGGTTTACTTCTTGCATGTGCTGCAGGGTGTTAGTACAAACGGAGTGACATTGCAATTACTGTGTGTTTTATGCACACAGTGGCGTAGCTACCCCAAGTTCAGGGGGCCCCTCGGACTCTGACTTACAAACTATAAATTGAACTTGTGAAAATTTCTCCCACATTCGGAATATAAATAAACCAGATTTTTTAGAACCAGAAGTTATCAGGTTTGTACTAGAGTTGTGACTAAACCACTATTTATATTAAATTGCGTACTTGAATAGGGGCTGCCCTAGGGTGATGCGAGCGGGGCTGCCCTAGGGCGATGCGAGCAGGGCCGGCCGCACCGGGCGCCGTTATGCGTGGGCGCCGAAATCAACGGAAAAATTACAACCAGAACCAGTCACCGAGTCGTTACTATATTCGTTATTAACCGATGATCGTTTGGGTATTGACAAAAGGGGCAGGCTAATAATCTGCTGTCAGGATGTCTGATGTCTATGTTGAATACTTACATGGTCTTCTAAGTACTTCTCCTCTATCATCGATGATACTGGATTGTACTGATGTGACACTAATGAAGATGTTAAATCTCTGTAGGATGGGATCTCTCGCTACCGGCCGTCATACGCTCCATGGCCGGTAGCTACAGGAATTTTACCGCGTTCGCAACCTTCTGTGAGGAAGTCATCTCGCAGAAGGAGGCGGCGAAACGGGTGCGGGAGAACGATCTCCACTCACACACACACAGCCGGCGAACCGGGCGGCTGAAGCGCGCTTACCAGCACCTCATGCCGCCTTGATGTGGTCGCGGTTGGGCGGGTCGGACGCTATAGTGGTTGTAGGGAAACTACTGTGGTGGCGTGTTCAGTATCTATTAAATACCCCTTTATTACTTGAATTGGGTTAGTATTTATAGCTTAATATTAAACGTGTGTGAGTTTTCATTATTTACTTTTAATATGTCTACTAATTAGTAAGCGAAATGCTTGTTCCATTTGTGTATAAATGTTAGATACACACATGGAACAAGCATTTCGCTTACTAATTAGTAGACATATTTAAAGTAAATAATGAATACGGAAACTATATTGGGGTCGCTGCTATTCAGGTGACCTAGTATGCTAGTGAAACCAATAATAATGCTTACAGTGGTCATCGGCGAGGAGGTGTCGCGTGGACGTCCGCGTGTGCCTGGATGTCACCTAATTGAGATGTTTACCCAATGGTGGTGCCCGCGGTTTTGCGGGTAGGCGCTGGGAGGGGTCCGGATGTCTTAATAAAAGCTGTTCTGGATCCTTCTCATTTTAGGCGCAGTACGGCACACCATGTGGTTTTTAATCGGTTCGATTCCGGCACACCACCCCACCGAAAACCGCGGTGGAGTGAGGGCCCGAGGGGGTTTCCACACGCAGCATGTGAACCTCGCGATGGCTATTGGTGTGGGAAGCCTCTCGCTAGAAACCATGGTGCTATCCATGGTCCAAATTGAGAGTACATGGGATTATACCATCTCGTTTTGCGAGGAAGTGATGTTGGCTAAAGAGGCGGCGGAACGGGAATGGAAGAGGACAAGCACTCTTTCATTTAAATTTCAATTTGAAGAAAATATTACACCTCTAAGGGTGGAAAATTTATCATAATTCAGCCTAAAACACACATTACGTTAAAAGCTCATTCTTGTCAGTCACACTTATACATATCTTGTCAATGTCCTCAAATAACCCCGGTAGATTCCATCAAATATTTAGGCCTAACCCTAGACAAGACCTTAAATTTTGCAACTCACATTAACCTACTCACAGCTAGGGTCAGAAAATTAATATACATCTTTAAAACACTCCGTCACGTTGCCAACCTATCAGTTATTCGTAATGTCTATTACGCCTTATGTCAGTCCATCGTGACTTACTGTATATCCTGCTGGGGCGGCGCTTCAAAATCTACGCTGATGTCACTAGAGATATCCCACGGGGCTATTCTTAAAGTTGCAACGTTTCGACCGCTCCAATATTCAACTGAAAAATTGTAGCAAGAATGGAACGTTCTAAATGTTAGACAGCATTTCATTTTAAGATGTATCTTACTAATACACTTGAAGACGCCCTACGCCACAACACACAAGCGACGGAAGGATAAGATATGCACAATCCCCCATCCTTACTTCACACTGACCAAAAGGTTCTTTTACTACTTAGGACCTTACCTTTATAATAAAATAAATAGAAACCTACCTATCTATCATCTACCATACATAAAGTGTAAAACTGCAGTTCGATCATTCCTTGCTGGCTGGACATACAATGAAACTGAAGATTTTCTCGTAACTGTTTCTTAAATTCTCAATGGTATTGCATCCAAAAACCATACAACACAAACACACATACATACGAACAAACACACACACACACCCTCACAGACACACACACACACACACACACACTCACACACACACACAACACACACACGCTATCTATATACTTATATATATAATATATTTATAATATTAGATCTAAGTATTTGCCTAATTCAATATTTTGTATACTGTATACGGTAATACTTACCTAAGTCATAGTAAAGCTGCACACAATGACCTGCTTTATAAAACAACTGGGGGTTGACACTGTTTCTCCTGAATACAGACTACTCCGCAGTCTAGCCAGGAGAACAGCGGCGCAACCGCAACTTTGGATGCTTGTAACATGTGTTATGTTCTTCCTACTCAAATTGTAAAAGGTTGAAAGACAATGTAAACATTTTGGCAATAAATTATTATTATTCTCTTTATTTACTTAATATACATATAAATTACATTTTTAAATACATTAACTATAAAAAATAAAAACAAATATATTTAAAAATATAAAAAATAGTGTCCCACCGGTATCGGGTACAGGGACCAAGCTACCGGTGGTTAGGGTTCCAGAGATAGAAACCTCCTCACAATGCGTGCCGTATCAAGGAGGACTGCCTTCTGCATCAGGCTCTTAATCCAGCTGCCTAACGTGAGCCTCTGAAGGTGTTGGTCGAGGCTCTTAGCAATTAACCCATGGGCCGAAATGACTATCGGCACAATGATTGCTGAATCCACATCCCACATGTCGACAATCTCGTGGGCTAGGTCCAAATATTTTATTTCTTTATCTTTTTCGGCTTTCAAGAGATTGTCGTCATGGGGAATGGTGATGTCAATAATCATTGCTCGGCGCTCTAATCGGTCTATCACCACTATATCAGGCTTATTGGCAACAATAGTCCTGTCAGTGATGATAGATCGATCCCAGTACAATGTTGCACGACCATTTTCGAGAACTGGGTCGGGCACATACCTGTAGTACGGTAACTCGACAGCCACAAGATTATATTTAACAGCAAGTTGCTGATGGACTATCCTGGCCACTTTGTTATGTCTATGCAAGTACTCGCCGTTGGCAAGACGAGAACAACCAGAAATTATATGCCTGAGGGTTTCTCCGGGACGATGACACGCACGACAAATGTCAATTGTGCCGTCCTTCAGGATATATCTCCGATAGTTATTCGTCATAACAACTTCATCTGTAATTGCACAGACAAAACCTTCAGTTTCTCCGAAGAGGTCACCGAACCGTAGCCAGGATACTGATGATAATAAATCTATATCGGGCCCATTTAAGGCCCGATAAAAACGTCCATGCAACGCCTTGCTCTTCCATATCTCCCTGCGGTCTGTAATAGTAAGTACTGCTGGTTTGCGTCCGTTGTCAACTGCCACCACATCCCGATACACATCCAGGTCAACGGAGAGGAAGTAATCTCTAAGGTTGCATACCTCGCGGTTATGGAGGGTCTTGGCATTTAAAAAACCACGACCCCCACATTTCCGCGGGATATACAATCTCATGACCGATGAACGTGGATGGTGCATTCGGTACGCGGTAAGCAGTGTACGAACTCTTCTATCCAGGGCATCTAGTTCAGTCTGAGTCCATCTAAGTATGCCAAAGGAGTAGGTTAGGACTGGTATGACCCAATCATTATAGGCCCGCACCTTATTACCACCTGACAAAAGACTTTTCAATACTTTTTTCAGGCGGCCAAAGAAACGTTCCTGAAAAGATTGCTTCATAGTCAATTCATTTACACCTAACGCCTGTGTCATACCTAGATACTTGTAAGTTTCGTTGGCGGAAAGACATCTAAGGTGTGTGGAATCTGAGAGTTCCATCCCCTCAGATTCCACAATCCTGCCTCTTTTTACATGCATGACTGCACATTTATCCACACCAAATTCCATCCTGATACATTTACTAAAGGTTTCAGTTACCTCAAGTAATTTTATCAATTGGAAATTGTTGCAGGCAAACAGTTTCAAATCATCCATGAAAAGGAGATGGGATATAACCTGACCTTCTTTCCGTAAACGATAGCCTAGCCCTGAACTCTTCAGTAAAGTGCTGAGAGGATTCAAAGCTAAGCAAAACCACAAGGGACTCAAACTGTCACCCTGAAATATACCCCGCCTGATCTTAATATACTCGCCGTAACCCTGAGATCGTCGACATCCTGGATAGTAGAGCACCGTTCTCCATTGCCGCATACATGCCTTCAAGAAAATGCATAGAGTTGTATCTTGTACAACTCCATCACTCTCAAGAGCCACGTATGCGGTACAGAGTCATAGGCTTTTTTGTAATCTATCCAACATGTCGCCAAATCCTTTCGATTACGACGAACTTGTTGGTTAATGGTCGTGTCAATAATAAGGAGCTCTTTAGTGCCACGGGCCCCACTTTTACATCCATTCTGAGAGTAAGCCATAATAGTATTGTTAGTTATATGAGATGTTATCTTCGCTCTCAGAATGGACGTAAGTAATTTATAAAGCGTAGGTAAACACGTTATAGGTCTGTAGTTTCTGGGATCCATGGCACTGCCAGACTTAAAGAGCAGGTGAGTTACGCCTGTGGTCATAAAAGTCGGAAGCGAACCTGATTCTAAGCATGATTGCAGTTGAGATGCCAATCGTACGTGTGAGCTACGGAGCCACTTTAACCAAAAGTTATGCAGTCCGTCCGGTCCCGCTGATTTCCAGTTCGGCAGCGAACGAACTGCATAAGCTATATCAGTGTTCGATATTGTTATTGGCTCCATGGTATCAATCGACTCACACGATCGTTCGACATCTCGTATCCAATCACCCTCTGTGTGAGTGACAGGCATCGCCCAGATGTCACGCCAAAATGAATTCGTAATTTCAGCATCTGGGAGATGTGTGTCACTCACTAAACCAGGCTGCTCCCACCTTCTATAAACCCACCTCTCATCCCTTTGGAAGGAACGATTCTGAGTATATCGGTCCACTCGTTTTTTGTACCTTCGTATACGGTTTGCCCATGCATAAACTTTCTGTTTCAGAAAGTCAATGCGCTCTGTGACTCGCGCTGCATAATTACAGGAACTGATACCAGTTCCCGAAAAAGCCCGATTCACAAAACGCATTACTCTCGGACGCGTGTTACCCGATCTGAAACAGATAAGCTTGCCAATGAGTGCCCTCGCCTCAGCGATACGACGTTCAATCCTGCACTGCCACGCGGGAGCAGCAAGCTTTGACCGAGTAGCGGTATCATTTTCTGGGAATTTAACACCAGCTACTCGACATGCTGCAACAGCCGCACAGTATAGAATTGAGTGTGTATCACTGAGATCTGTACTTTCTTCTAAATAAATACCTAATATAGAATCAAGGGCACACACTAGCGCTTTATTTCGTTTATGCATTGGCAAACGCGGTAAACGAGGTCTGTTGTCATAACTCATGGTCCGATATTCTCGAAGAGTACCTTCCAAAATATTCCTTATTTGTTCATTGTACTGAGTACTTACAGATGAAGTACCACTGTCCTCTCCGCCCTCTGCTGGGTAAGGTCGTAGTAACCCAGAAATTGATTGTGACACTGTTTGTGAAGGAGGAGAAGTAACAATGCTATTCTGCAAGTCCAAGCGTAGCCTATCAAGCACGGAGTTATCCAACAAATGACATCGTTGAATGGCCCGTACTTGATCCGATAGTCTTTGTGCCGTAACGTTAACAGCTGGTTCAAGTTCCTGAAACAGAGACAGCATACGATCACGATACGCAGTGAGGTTAGTTCCTCATTCTGTAACCACAAAATATGCTCGCATGACGTTCTCGTTTATTGAGGATGTCCATTTCATGCGACGCACATTACCACCGGTAGCGGGGGCCCTATTTGAAGCCGGTGGGCCTCGGGGTCCCAAGCAAGTCGGTGGCCGGCCTCTCCCCTGCCGACGTACAGGTGTTGGCGACGTCGGCGGAGAGAAAAACTCGTCACTCGATGTTGAGCTCGACGCCTCCACAGCGGCCGGAATGCTTGATGCAATTTCCGGGAGCCGCGCGGCGGAGCTGAGCGACGAGTCCTTGCTCTGGATCTTGTTAGCATTAGCAGTCATATTCTTCCTCCTTCTTTAATCCAATGGTTATATCGTTTATCGATGATTTCAATTGTATTAGACATGACATTATAAACGTCATGTCGTAGTCATATATTTTTGGTTTTTTACATATTTAAAACTTCCTGTTCATACGAATATTGATTTATGGTATTAATTTTTAATAATACTATTGAAAATATATAATAATAATAATATTATTATTATTATTATTATTTAAGTACATTGAAGTCGGTGACATGGTGACATCACAGTTTGAATTTAGTGATAGCCGATGCAGCCAAAACTTCCAAAACTCGGGAGTGTAGAGTTTCTAACCTTGCTGCTGTTCGCTTTAAATACACTTCACTTCGTGATATCCTTATAAATCTTCATGAAGAAATAAACGACTCAGTTACAGCATCAGAAGTCTTGTCGATTATTCAGTGAGTACATAGAGCAATTTGATTTCATATTTACAATGTTTGCCTAGCCAAACGCTTTACAATAGCTAAAAAATTGCTTGAATTTGTGAAACAGTGACGAGCCTCTTCATTTGCATTAATAACAAATAAGCTAAGGAAATAGCATCTTAGGCTAATATAGATCTATTTTTTAAGTCAGTGCTCAGGCGTTACTTTAAATACAGACAAATTGACATGGTTTCTGGTAGTTTATGTGCTGTACATGGACGTAGATCCAGTAAGAAAAAAAATAACAGTTTTTGTTTTCAAATATATTTTGTTCTATTTTGATGTTTTGGTTTCTGTAACAAATAAATGAGGGTTAATACGGTTTTCACTGTCACATAGAGTTGTTTCTTAAATAAGGATTTTTATGCAATTTCTTTAATATACAAATACCTACTTAATACTTACTACTACTTAATTAGAATGGTGGAACCATTCGAATTATACAATTTATTTAATTAATCAAGTGTTTGTTTCGAATAATTCGAATAGTTAATGGTTTACCATTCTTATTGAGTATTTATAATAGTAAAGAAAATACGTAATTTTGAAATGGTTTTAAGATTCTATTTATGGAAAAAGTATATACTTAGGTAAATACTAAATACCTTATCATTATAATTTTTAGGTAAATGATACTTTATTAGTTTATATTTATAAGAATTCTATAACTACAAGAAATAAAATCTTTAGTACCTAGGTACCTAATTTTTTTTTCAAAAGCAAAACGCCACCGCGCTAGCGGTGCGTCCAGCCGACCAAAACTTTTAGTTTTTAGATTTTGTCGGCACTATTGTCGTCAAGAACAACGACGCATCTACTCGTGTAGTGAATTCCACGCGTTTGATTGGGAAAAGATTTGGATGTAGGTACTCAACTTTAATTAAGGAGCATCATCAATATACATATGCAACATTATTCTTCAGATTTATCACTGCATCACATCTATACTAATATTATAAAGCTGAAGAGTTCGTTTGTTTGGTTGAAGCGCTAATCTCAGGACTTGCTGGTTCGAATTGAAAAATTCTTAAAATTTTGTGTTGGATGGACTATCCATTTATAGAGGAAGGCTATATAACATCACGCTACGACACACTTTCAAAATTACGTATTTTCTTTACTATTATAAATACTCAATAAGAATGGTAAACCATTAACTATTCGAATTATTCGAAACAAACACTTGATTAATTAAATAAATTGTATAATTCGAATGGTTCCACCATTCTAATTTAGTAGGTATTTGTATATTAAAGAAATTGCATAAAAATCCTTATTTAAGAAACAACTCTATGTGACAGTGAAAACCGTATTAACTCTTATTTATTTGTAACAGAAACCAAAACATCAAAATTGAACAAAATATATTTGAAAACAAAAACAATTACAAATTTTGTTTTTTTTCCTCTTACTGGATCTACGTTCATGTACAGCACATAAACTACCATGAAATATTGAATACCGAAATTATTTCATCACAGTGGACTGCATCAACCATCATCCTACTCCACAAAAAGGGAGACAAGACCGAAATAAATAACTATAGACATATTAGTCTAATGTCCAATATTTATAAAATCTTTTCCAAAATAATTTTAACCCGAATATCAAGCTCTAAATGAAAACCAACCTAGGGAACAGGCCAGGCAGGATTTAGGGCAGGCTATTCGACATTAGACCATATACATACTGCAAGACAAATTATCGAGAAGAACAAGGAGTTTAATGTATCATTCTACTATTGTTTTATCGTCTACAACAGGGCATTTGACTCAATTGAGCATGACAATATCTGGTACTGTCTAAAGAACCAAGGAGTCGAACAAAAGTACATCAGAATAACAAAAAAACGTATATACAAATAAAATAAAAATAAGAGGTGTAAGACAAGGGGACCCGTTAGGTGATAACGGGTCCCCTTGTAATTTATTCACAGCTGTCTTAGAAGAAATCTTTTGTGCGACGCGCGAAGGCGTGGAAGGAGTCGCTTGAGAACGGCGGTCTGAAGCTCAACGTGGCCAAGACCGAGTACTTGGCTTGCAACTCTACAGATCCCACACCCGTGTGCATAGACGGCGACACGGTCGAGCGCACGGATCAGGTGAAATACCTGGGATCTGTATTTCACGCGTCTGGTGACATCGATTGCGACATCAAGGCACGCATTGCTGCCACGTGGGCCAAATGGCGTAAGGTGACTGGCGTCATTTGTGACCCCAAGATACCGGTGAAGTTGAAGGGACAGGTCTATAAAACCATAATTAGGCCTGTCCTTTTATACGGCTGTGAAACGTGGCCGAAACACAAGCAGAAAGTGCGTGTCACGGAAATGAATTTGCTGCGGTGGATGTGTGGAGTGACGCGGAAAGACCGCGTTAGGAACTCCCGCATTCGCGGCAGCCTTCATGTCCGTGATATTGCGGATAAATTGCAGGAGTGTCGCCATCGCTGGTATGGCCACGTTTTGCGGCAACCGGATACTTACGTGGGGAACAAATGTCTGGCCATGCCGCCTCCGCCGGGCCCCGGCAGGAGCGGTAGACCAAAAAAGTGCTGGCTTAACGTCGTAACGGGTGATATGCGTGCCAATGGACTTACTACCAGGGATGCCGAAGATCGTGCGAAGTGGAGAAAAAAAAGTAGGAAAGCGGACCCCGGGCACCAAAGCGGAAGCTTCGGTTGTAACCGGGATTCAACGCGATGATGATGATGATGATGATGTCTTAGAAGAAATCTTTTGGAAATTAGATTGGGATCATTACGGGCTAAACATAAACGGAGAAAGACTATCCCACTTACGGCTCGCTGACGACATTATTGTATTCGCTGAAACAAAGGTATACCTACAAAACATGCTTTTAGACCTGGAAAGAGAAAGCCGCAAGATAGGCCTAACGCCTCCAAAACCAAAGCACTAACAAATGCATCCCAAGACCCCATCATCATAACCGGCGCGGCGTACCAATTGAGTATGTCAAAGAGTACATTTACTTAGGCCAACAAATTTCAATGAATTATATAATGTCAAAAGAAATAGGCACTAGAATTGGGAATGCATGGAAGTGCTACTGGCGGCTAAAATAAATTATGAATAACGAAGAAATCAAGATGCATGTCAAATAAAACCTGTACAACACCTGCGTGCTACCAGTTCTAACGTATGGCTGCCAAACATGGGCTCTCACCAAAGCGCAAAGCAAAAAATTAGAAACTTGTCAGACAGCTATGGAGAGAAGCATGCTGAATTTAAGAAAATCAGACAGAGTACGAAACAAAGTCATCAGAAGTCGCACTAAGATGGAAATTGTTACAACTAGAATACGGAAACTAAATAAGGAAACGAGGCAGACAGATTCGGAGGTGGGAAGACGAGATAAACACGATAGCAGGAAAACTATGGACAAGGAAAGATGTAAACAGAGAAGAGTGGAAAGAAATGGAGGAGGCCTTTGCCAATGTTCGGCAAACAGACGAAGTTGTCGATGTCATCAACTCAGCAGAGTCGTTAACTTATGTTTGTTATTTTTGTAAATATTCTTTTTGCGTCTGAATAAAGGCTATTATTATTATTATAATGCGTATGTAAGTTGTTTTCACTTCCGATGTGGAGTCCTACGAGTGACGGTGTTTTTTTTTTCAATGGCAATCTTATGTTCTTCCTCCCCCCGGCCCCGGCCATTATGAAGGGTGCCAATCTTTTCATATATTATTATTATTATTTGTGAACTTTCTTTTACGAGTGTTTAAAAACCTGAGTCAAGTAATTTCTTTCGTATCTTGATGTTATCTTACATACAAATATTATATGTATGCGAGTAGTGACACCAATTTAAAAAGAACAATTATTTGTTATCCCGTAAGTACTCGATACTTAGTATTAGTATTACAGTTTAGTTCAGCACTATTGTTTTTACATCTAACATCAGGACATACCTAGTGAATGCCAAATTGCCAACTAACCACCAACTTGTAATGAATATTTTAAAGAAATTCTTATTTGATTGAATACACTTCGATGAGTGATTTATATCTGACAAAATTATATTGCGGTATATGTCGGGAAAGGTACAGTACGGTCCTGTATTCAATAAAGATGAAAATATTTCTTAAAAAGTAATAAATAAGGACTGTTTTTGTTAGATGTACTAAAAAGTTTATAAAATGTCTGAACGAAAAGGTACTAAAGCTCTGGAATTATGGTGTAAGCGTTTAGTTAAAGACTGTCCTGAAGTGCAAATAGATAATATGACAACATCATGGAGAAATGGAATAGCATTTTGTGCATTAGTTCATCATTTTAGGCCTGATTTAATGTAAGTGTTCCCTTTATTATTATTTTATTTAATACATAATTCTATCTGAAGTTATATATATATTATATGTTTTATAAGTAATATATGAACAAATAGGGAATTCGCTATAAATAGTAATAATATATGAGATACCATAATTTTCAGTGATATGTCCAAATTGAATCCAGAAAACATTTATGAAAATAATCAATTGGCATACAGTGTTGCTGAGAAACACCTTGGTATACCGTCATTACTAGATCCTGAGGATATGGTAGAGAATGATGTGCCTGACCGATTGTCAATTTTAACATACTTGTCTCAATTTTATCAACGATTAGGACATACAGGTATGTTGTAACTTATTTATGTAATATCAATACTTACTACACATTTATACTGTAAATCATGATACCTTCAAACCTTTCTTATAATAATAACAACACCTTAATGTGTCAATCATGCTGATAGTATTTAAGTTGCTTTAACCACCACTTTTTTGTATATCATATTTTAAACTTATCTACAATTTGAAACTGCTTGCCAGCTGTGGCAGAGATAAAATCTTTTTAGCAAAAAATTAAGTGACAGAAAAGTGAGAAGTTTACTTTTCAATTTTTATATTATTTACTTACATTAGTTTGAGAACTTAGTTATAATATAACTAAGCTCTCAAACTAATATAAGTAACTAATTTAAGGATTTTGAAGAAACAAATAAATGACAAAGAATAAATTGTTAACATTATTTTTTGTGAAAAATATTTTCAATAAATAAATAAAAATAAAAATCTAAAATAGATGATGAAAAATTACTAAAAATTATTTGGTGAAATGGGACCGACTTTAAGTTAGTAACAGTTAATTTGCTTATAGTTATAAACTTTACTAATAAAAAACCTTGAAACATACTAATCTGTAAAAACATATGCATTGTCATTAAGTGCTTTGATAATAATAATAACTTGACACATCTCACACACTGCCAGGCAGAACCTGTACTATGGCAACCAAACTACAAATAAACATACTCATATATTTTATTTACTTTCATTGTTTAATAGTTATAATAAAGGTAAGTTGGGCTTTTATAAAATATTTGATTTCATGTTGACAAAGAAGGAAGTTTTATTTAGTTTTAATTGGCAGTGGAACAAGTAATTATGTTACTATTGTAAGCATTAAGAAGTGTTCATTATTAGTAATTAATTTTGTTCCCATTTAAATGTGGCACACAGATTATAATGTATTACACAATTTCCAACTTTCTTTCAGTCCAATGCATGATAATAATAATCAGACATACCTAAACATCTACTTTCTTACTGTCTATGTTACACAACTTTGATATGGATTACTGATGATTGACATGCAAACTTTGATAAGATTAATCTGTATTCTCAAGGTTTCGACAGGACCTGGGCTATTAGGACGGCCATACTGTCTGACAGTATATGGATGTTGTACTCCTTTATACCGCAGTGACAGCTATGTTATCGCAACACCCATTGAAATAAGTAACTTTGTTGGCCTAGCGCCAGTGATTTTTTTATATTTAACTCTTGTGAGAAAACTCCGCACCAGTCCCTGCCATCTTAGAACCGTCCGTGTAAATCCGGACTTCATTTATGCATTATTGATCTCGGTTGTTTTCATATAGTTGTATTCATTACTTCCTTCCGAAGATGTGTTGTGTCGGGATCCTGTCGCATGGGTCAGCTACGGGTAAGAGTCAGGTCAGGGTAAGGCAACGGACTTGTGAAGCGCACAATGGTCATTGGGCCGACACACCAGGCTGTATTGAATTGTTGTAAATCAATCAATTCAAAACAGGTCTAGTAATAATAAGGTACATCAACTATCCTACTAATATTATAAAGGTGAAAGTTTGTGAGGATGTATGGATGTTTGTGCTTTTTCACGCAAAAACTACCGAACCGATTGCGATGAAACTTAGTATGTAGATAGCTGGTGACCTGGATTAACACATAGGCTACTTTAATCCCGATATTCCCACGGCATCGGGACTTACGCGGGTGAAAACGCGGGGCGCAGCTAGCTTATAATAATTATGCATTATCTTTAAATAGTCTATAAACATACATGTCTGAAATCCCTCTCAACCCCCACCCTCCCCCTCTTCTAATATTTTTTCCTAACGCTTGTGTACCCAACTGTACCATATTAATAAATACTATACTGGAAGGTTAAGAACGTTACTTAGATATATGGCACGGCCGCTTTTTTGTAGCCATCCGAACTTGGTCGGGTTATGTAGGTTTTCGATGCTTTGTCAGTATTTTAATTGTTTCTCTTTAACTACTAAATTTAATGAGATGAAATTTTGCATGTGAGTAGTTGAATTAATACGCTAATTATTGGAATACATTTTACTATGCAATTCCTTTAGAACGTCGTGATATTTGACTGCTTTGTAAACAGTGGTCTATTCATGGTAAATTGTCCTATAACTCTTTAAATACTAACGGAACATCATTGATACTTGACAACATGTTGCAGACACTTACAAGGTTTGTATAAACGTGAAAATCTAGACCCCAAAGTGCATACTTTACGAACTAAGACCTAATAAGCGTATTTTACGTTTATATTTTTATCTTTTTAACCCTACGATTTTTTCTAAATCTGTTTTTTAAACAAATATAAACAAATTCAAAACAACGTATGTAAAAATCTACAGCTCTCTATATAAGCGCTTTATATGAAAACTAGCTAATGGCCAAACGTTCGCGCAGCGGAAACTTGAATTTCTCCGAAGTTTATGCATGCACTAATTTTTGGACACATTTTTTTTCTTCTAAGTCCATGGATTAAAAAAAGTTCCGCCAGGACAACGTTCACCCAGCGGAATCAGTTTTTTAGCGAAGTTCTCCACAATGGCTGCATGCACAATTTTTTTTTTACCATACACAATTACACGACGTCATACACTAAATATTTGCTTAATTAAAATCTTTAAATTCAACAACATTCCGCTGCGCGAACGCACACCAGCCTAAGCGTTCGGCTTGTGACGCATCTATCTATCTTCCACTGTTTTCTTACGACGTTATCACGTAAAATTATCGTCCGTAAACCGACTTTACAGACAACCACTTTTTTTTTGTTCCTCGACACTGCCGTGCCCCCAGATAAAGCGACACAAAAAAAAAATTCTTTTATATAGGGATCTAATTTGTAATAATAATTTCATTTTTTTCTAAATATTTTATTCATGTTGGTTTAGGAGACATTAATTTTTGAATTTGCTATTTATATGTAAGAAAACAGAGTCCATAAGTTACCTAAGTGTAATTTATTTTAAATTTAGCACGAGGTTTAAGTATCATGCATATGGTATAGTAGATTTATATTATCTATCCACTTCGAATATTTATCTTACCATGTCTCATTAATAAAATAATATTTATTTTTATAATCTTCAGACAGTTAGTGTTTATTATTTGGCTCTGAGGCCCTCGAGCAAATTATGACAAGCGTTGTGAAGAAAGCCTTTTAGCGACATCTATGTATATTATAATTAGGCCATATTTACTATGCTCCCAAGGTAAAATTGTTTTCTTGGTAAAGAAAAATAGTAATTTATCGTCTTTATTTTATAGATGGTGAATGTTTAACTTATAACTTAATTATTTATATTAATAGGTACCGTTAACAAATCGCTGTGCAAATCAATTTAACTCAATGTCTTGAAGTTGACGAACCTTACGTTAACGGTTTCGTAATATAGATACATAAATATACATCAATTAGGGCCACCCTGAATGTATGACCAGTGCCACAATATAGATATTTTATTTATCATTGGTAATTAAAAACAATATCTAAACTATTAAAACTGTTGTTAAGCTTATTATTTTATTTCCAGTTAATACCAAAGTGTCAGAAAGTGAATCTAAGCTGTTATCCCGAGCCTCAACAACTGAATCACCCGTTAGTACAACTATATCACAATGTTTTTCTTTACTAAATAAATATTCCTTGTGTAATGTTTGCATAAAACTTAATATTCTCTATTTTTCCATACTTTCTGTCTGACACTCTAAATCTTTCTTTATGACTATTTTGTAGGCACCTATAAGATTTGGTAAAACTGGTCTGGACAAATGTGCAGCATGTGGCCTGCCTGTGTACCTTGCTCAGCGCCTACTAGTATCACATAAACTGTATCACAGAAGGTGTTTCCGTTGTTCTAAATGCTCTGGACATTTAAACCCTAAGAATTTTGATATAGTAGATGGATCTGAATTCACCTGTGATAGTTGTAAAAACGAAAAGACTTTGTCAAAATATCTTAACAATAATGATCATGATCAAATGGGGATGCTGGCATTTACCGATAACTTGTGTGAAACACAACCAGTGTCAAATGAGGAGTCAGTTATCCCTAAACACAAATCAAGACCGCAATCTATATTAGGTGAGTGATAATCATGTTTTATCAAATGTAGTATGCAATAATAGGTACGTATCAAATGTACACTCGTCAATTGGGCACTGTTTACATGATAACTATGATAATTAAACATCCCATTTCAGATTCTGCACTCTGCATCATGTTCTATCTACAAGTTTATTTTTGCTTCTTTCTAAATCTAAATGTATTTTCTTATTGCACAACAAGTCATACAAATAACTAAGACTATTGTCTAACATTCCAATAAGAATTACATTTTGATTAAATAAAGAATCAGGAAAGCTTATTGTTTCATGTGTTTTTTGTACTTTCCTTTTTTTAAATCACAATTTATAGATATAAAAAGTACTCTATAACTAGCAACAACATATTGTTACTAATAAATCTTTACTAACATTATTAATTTCTACTCCATAGACAAAATAAATATGTTTGAAAAAAATATAGAAAAAGATGGGATTATTGAACACAAAATCTCCGGCCTCACATTAAAGGAAAATTCTTTCAATAATCAAGAAGACCTTAGCAGCACCAGTATTACTAAGACTGAAACGGACTCGAAACAAATACTTATAGATGTAAATATGAAAATGGAAAATGATAATGTGTTAAATAAGTATACTCCAGACATAGTCTATAAAAGTAATATCAACAAATTTAATTTCTTACAAACGCAATTGTGTGAAGATGCTAAGCATGAAGATAACTGTTTAGAAAATGTAGAAAAAATAGAAACAAAAAGTAAAGACTGTGTAAATATTGTTGATAATAATATTCCTAACGTAGACGAAAATAATGACACAAGTAAAAGTGACAAAACAGAGAATAGTAATGTAACTGATGACAACAGGATAGCAAATAACGTATCTGAGAACATTGAGCTTCCGCCATTAGTAGAACCACAATTAGCAACACCAAATGAACAAGAAGCAACTATATGCGTTCCTCCCAGAAGAAAAAAACAAAATGCCATAGATAAAGCATTAGCATCGACCATTAAAAAGGAAAAAGAGACGAACAAAGAAATTCAAGTTGAATATCCAGATCATTTAAATCCATTTTCAGACGACGAAGATGGGGTAAGTATGCCTGCCCCTAATAGAAGATAATAGCGGGTTCCATAAAGTGATGTAGTTTAAAAATTTCATTTCATTTTCTGTTAGAGTGTTGAGGCTCAGGCATCTCCCAAGAAAATGAGCACTAATCCATTTTGTAGCAGCGATGAGGAAGGTGATGAAGTACCGCCAATACAGTCGCCAGCAAAACCGCCGACTATAGCAGTAACACCTGTGTAAGTATCTATCTAATATCTTTAAATGAGCAATTCTCGTGTATGTCGTGGCCAGATCTTAGAATTGACCACTTCATTAAGTGTCCGATCATTTCATGAAATGGTTGTGTTTTATGATATAGCCAGACTTTTTAGACACATCATGAAGTGATCAATTTTAAGATCTGGCCACAACATAAAAATATTAATAATGTTTTGTGTCTCGGAAACGGCTTTGGTAAGGTTTTGCTTTTTAAGTTCATGTATTTGAGTGGTGTATTTCTAAAAAAACGCGATTTTTCCAAAAAAAATGGCCGAGTGAAGTTGGTCGCCCAGGTACTTCGCAGTAATCACAAGTTTGAGTTACTTCAGGCACACTAATGTGAAGTAATTCAATATCTATTTATTTATAAAATTACGTTAAATGTACCGTGACGTGAATTGAACAACCTTCACATTACTCTATTATGACATAAGCGCACGTATTGTTATGTAATGTAACAAAGGGACAATAAATACATGAGTCTCTTACAACTCTTTATACTGAACGTGATTTATATTTAGAAATTGCGCAACTCAAATCTACACTAAAACTTTAGTTCTTGTCGTTTTTTTTGGCACTTTGCAATAATATCCATAGTCTACATCAAATTTAATGCAGAAACCTCAAAAATAATGAGTTACTGTACATATTAATTAATTATGCGGCTAGATAACTTTTCGATGCATCTACTTTATCCTTGGCGTGGCTCTGAATTTCTAATATAGACAACTTGCTTTCAGATTCTTCTTAAAGGCTTTCGACTGTTTTAATTATAACACATTTCCATCGCCAAAAACTACTATTTGCATATCAAGTCGGCTGTGATATAATTTATTTTAAACTGTTGTAGTCCAAAAGAATTGTATTTCATTTGCACCCCCGAACTTTGAAATGTTTTCACTTGGTAGTCCGATAGCACGATGAAGAAAAATGAGACAGCTTCAAGGGAGGGGACTGTATATTCTCACGTCACCACACCCTTTCAGTTATTAACCTTAACTACAGATCTTTAGAATATTAATTTTAATCTTTTATATTGCACCATAACACAATTATTTGCCCCTACTTACGATAAGTCTATTGTATTGTGTTGAGCTTGGAAAACATATCTTTGATGCCCCCTAGGTATCTTTTGCGATTTGTGAAAGGCTTTTGATTGTGTTGTTCATGAAACTCTGATCAGAAAATTGCATCACTAGGGTATCAATGATTCTTATGTAACAGGATTCAGAAAGTCGACATTTATGGAAACCTTTTTAAGGGTATAGACCCTGGACAGGGTAGAACCATGTGAAAATTTACCATACACATCATCTCGTCCCATTTTTGTTCTTAATTTATATTAATGACTTACCTCATATTGATAAGGACTATCACGAGATAGTATTGTTTGCAAATTATACTTCACTGGAATTTACATTAAAACGTATGACTAGAAACTTTGGCAATGTAAGCAGCGCTATTTCGAATCTTGTTCACTGCCTACTTCTTAATTGAGAAAAAACTAAATGCATACATACGGTTTACTACTCCAAACGCCAAATAGTTGCAAACCACTATAATGGTTAAGGAAGAGGAGTTGTAACTAGTGCATACCGCGAAATTCTTAGGCATGCTGATTCTAAGCTTCAGTAGGGTCCACATATTGATAATTTATCGAATAGACATATGCAGCATATGCAGTTAAAAAAAATTTGAACTGACTGATATTGAGTCAGCAAGATTAGTATATTTTCATAGTATGATGACGTATGGTATCTTCGTGCTGCAGAAGAGGGCTATCCGAGCAATTTATACTTTGGCAATCGTGATTCACTGAGGCAGAAATTTAAAGAAATAAACTTAATGACGGTGGCATGTCAGTATATTTATGCAAATTGATTTATAATCATAAAAAAGTGTTATACGCTCTTTTAACAAACGTCATTAACATCACATTTTTGTACTTGCCTCTAGGCTCCAAAAATTAATTAATCGTTTTAGGGTCAATGTATGCGATTTTATAATAAAATCCCATATAAAATACAAATTTTAAGTCTGAACAAACTAAGTCCACAGTAAAACAGAAACTATGCCTGAAGGGCAATTACTCAGTGGTGGTTTATATGGAAGATAAAAATACTTGGGATTAAAATATTTTTAGATTTACAGGCTTAATAGAAATGTAATGTAAAGCCAACATGTTTCACATCTTAAATGTATTTTTTTCTTTCTTTCTTTTTACCCGACTGCCAAGGAAGGGTGTGTTTTTTCGCGCGTATCTTGTTAGTTTAATTTTATATACTTAATTTAGTTTTCAGTATTCATATTCTCATAGCTTTATATACTTACTTTGAATCTTAATAATCATAGCGCACAACAAAACAGTGCTGTAATTAGCGATGAAAGAGACTCAGTCGTTTTAGTCTTGTAAGAAGCGACTAGACTACATTTTGACAGCTAAAGACTGACTTAGTCCTTTAAACCCTTAGCTTTTAGTCTCGTAAGTCTTTTTAGTTCTCGACTAAAGCTTGCGTAGATTAAGCATAGTGTCTAGTGCTTTGAGGCTTATAAGGCTTGTTAGTCTTATAAGGCTTGTAAGTCTTTTAAGACTTTTAAGTTTGAGCTAAAAAGACTCGTCTACGGAGTCGTGTATAAGTGATAAGTTATGAAAAAGACTTAAAATTACTCCATCTTTTAAGAATTATCACAAAAAGACTAATCCCCATTGCAGTAACTACTAAATTGTGCAATAGCTAAACACTCTCAGCTAAAATCTTTTGTATTATTCTTAGAAGTCTAATCAGAAGTAAATAAAAATAGCCATATTATAAGCTTATGTATTATAATTATAGGCTTATCGGTATGTTAGTGTTTCCGTGTATTAGAAAGTTTTTTTTTACGAAAACAGCTGACCTCTATACAGCACGGAGTCCATATACGTGCTTTTTTTTAACAGACTGCACCTAGTCTATGTAATATATGGACATCGCCCGAAGTACTTGTATTTAAGTAAGTGAAATATGTACCTTATTTCATTCTAACACACCTTTCATGTAATATAGGTCCATCTCTTTCATATTTAGTGCTGGATAATTATCATGGGGACACTGACTTAAGAGCCATTTCACAAAATTTGAACGCTCGAGTTTAGAGTGTAGTTACTAACACGAACACAATGCAAGCAGTGTAGCGCGTGTGACGAGACAGACTAAAGAATCTTGAGCTGTTATAATAGTAATGCACTTATTAGAGATTTATTAAAAAAATATTTCATTATGCAGTAGAATTAAGGTTTTTAGACTAATAATAAAACACAAATATTTGTGTAGATAAAACGTATACTAAAAAGAGCCTTAAAACGACATGTCGAGTCAACGAAATTTTTAATAAAGGTTTTCGCTATTGAGCTCTATAGGCGTTATAAATTTTCACATCAATTACAATTATGTTTTTTTTTTTTTATTTTACCATATAAATCAGCACACAATAAGTACTTTATTAAGCTAATTATATTTTTAAAGATTAATTAATAAGGAGCTGACAGAACTCAATGTTTAGATTAGCGCCCTCTAGTGGATCTATATATGTATTATTAGCGTGACAGTCAAGAGTTCAGTGCTTTTTCCTTATAGTAAAAGTGCACAACGTGCCTAAAGAAGTTTTCACTTCAAAAATTATAAATCTTGGTACCCCGAAAACATTTTTGAAAATGGTTAGATATTTTTATGTTTGAAGAATTACTGTATAATGACATGATTATGTATAATTGTATATAATATTGTGTAAATGTATAATTTTTAAAGCGGCGTTAGCGTAATGGCTAAGGCGTCGATCGGTAAATCAAGTGGATTCGAACCCCACCCAGTGCACTACCGGCGTGAACCCACTCCTAACACAAGCACTTAGCTTAGCTGGAGGGGTTAACCAGAATACTAGTAATGTGTGACCCACGTTACTGCTATTCTTTAAAAAAAGAAAATTACAAGTAACAAGAGAAAAGTCTACCCTCACTTGGCAACCTCACATTGCGAATGTCAGTCAAAAAGTCACCCTGACCTTGCAATCACTGTATCGACTTAAGAATTTTCTTCCAACCAGCACTAAATTATTGCTTGTACAGGCCTTGATCTTCCCAATTATAGATTATGGTGATGTATGCTATCTCGACCTGAATGCAGATCTGCTTAACAAACTTGACCGACTTCTCAATAATTGCATTCGGTTCATCTTCAATCTCCGTAAGTATGACCATGTGTCTACTCATCGAACCCTACTGTCATGGCTACCTTTACGTCAGCGATGTAGCCTTCGAGCATTGACAACTCTTTATTCTCTTCTCAATAATCCTACTGCTCCCACTTACCTTTCTTCACAGCTTCAATTGCTATGTTCCAACCATGACAGAGATCTTCGTTCCACTAATAATCTTTTACTTCTATGCCCTAATCACGCTTCTTCTCTAGTTCATTCTTCCTTTGCTGTCCAGTCTATTTTACTGTGGAATGCGCTCCCACCTGAAATTAGGATATCCACAAACCGTGGCGCGTTTAAAGCTAAAGTCCGGGAATTTTATAGAAAACAATTAGCAGAAATATCCTCATGACCTCACACCATAAGTTTATTTTGTATGTATGTATGTATATATGGTATGTATGTATTTATTTATATGTGTTTATATTTATCTGCAAGGATGTATATGTATTTTTTGTATTCGGCTATCTATTATTATGTAGCATTGTAAATTGTCTTGTATATATAACAGAGTGTATTATCAGTTTATTGTCAACTATGATTTTTTTTTCTTTTCTCCCTAAGCACCTGCCATGTCCCTCACTGAATCATCCAAAGGTTGACTGGTAGATAATGCCATGTGGCATTAAGTCCGCCCCGTGCAATGTAAAATGCAGGAAGTATTAAATAAAAAAAATAAATAAAAAGTGATACTTTTGAAAACAACAAATATCTTCTATAGCAGTTAAATATTTTAACTATTTTATATTGGTAAAGAGGAATGCGCACCTACTATAGACACTTCGGCCCTGAGTGCACACATATAAAAGCATATGAAATTTACAAGTTACAGAATGAAATGGTTAAGAAATTGGTTAAAAAAAAAGACCGGATTTTTGAGATAAAATGGTTTTTATTTTTACAAATATAGTTTTAAACATTAATTTTCTGTAATACATACATACATTATCAAATTTTGATTAGATCTGCCAGGTATGGTGACGTGATCAACTATTTACCTGCTGTGGTCGAACTCATTGTTGTATAAGATTTCGAACTTCTGCTATTTCCAACAAAATGTCTTCGTATTTTGGCGCCATTTAAACCACAATTAACACAACGTAAATGTCGTGAATGAGTTACTAAGGGCTGGAAAGAATCTGGCCGGTATGAAAGGTGGGGGGGGGGGGTCATAATTATTAATGGCTATGGCAGCCGAACTTCTCGTTATGTTTCCTTATATACATTATTTGACTGCAAAAGTATTAAAAATCAATTATTCGATTGCCATCCTATGTGATTCTAAAATAAAAGTGACAATCTGCATCTACGTGGTTCAAATTCAAAACAAAATAAACATAGTATATACAAAAAATATTTACGATTGAGTCTGAAAGTTCCACTGATTCCTCAAGGTCGTGGTCAAATACAACAGCATCTTTCACCTACCAATTTTAACAAATTATATTGTATGTATAAACTAAGATATAAAAGTTTGTTAAAGTCCCTTTAACGCATATTTATCAAATTAAACAGAAATAGCGATGGCTGACTATGTCAATTCGGTAGAATGCCCAAATGAAAAGTAAAGAAAAAATGTACTACTGAAATATTTACGATTGATTCCAAAAATTCCACTGATTCGACCAGTCCGGGGTCTAATGCAACAGGATTTTTCTCCTATAAAATTTAATAAATTATATTATTTACTGCTAATTAGAGGTATGCTTTAAACCTAGAATTGTTTCTAAAAGAATCAATTTCTGTTACCGGATCAAAATTTCCACTTGTACCTTGTAAAAAAAAACATAGCTATTACCTATATATATATATAGCCTACAAATAACTTGAATGAATAATAATTTGAAAAAATAAAAAAGATCTACCTTGCTTCTGTTGCTTTCTCTATGGCAGCAGAATTATTACGTTTTCTTTTTTTGACACAATGGTATACAGAACTTTTGCGCCCTATTTCTTAAACTAATAAAAAAATAGCATCTTTATTCTACAATATACTCAAATAATACTTCACAATAAACAAAACTCTTACCTTATAAAAAATTATACTGAGAATCAAAATTTTGTTGTCGTAGTATAATAATGCGTTTACAATACAAGCGCTCGAAAATCGGTAAGCGGGAAAAGTGACACAAGTCCTACTTCGACGGGCGATAACGCCGTACTGATTGGTATCCACTTGCGCATCGTAATTTATTGCAATTTAGAGTAGTTTTAAAAATGATCTTATTTCTAATTCAAATAAGCAATTGTCAAAAAAACTTTAGAATTAGATTCTTCAAAGAACATAGTTTACTTAAATATGTTTATTTTTTTGAAATTACGCTTTATTGTAACCAAAAAATCGCTATAAATTTGCGATATAAGCTGTATAAATTGGACTAAGTCTTTGTTTTTTTGCTAATTAATGTAATCAATAATTGAAAAAATAGTACATTATCTAAAGATTAAAAGATATGTCCGATGCTTACCGTATTTTTTTCACCCAAATTTATAAATATTACTTATGGATAGATTTTGGAATCGGAAATTGTCTCTGCGATGATTTTTCACTAAACGAGTTGTGGGAGATTGATCACCACAGAGCAACGAAGTTGGTTTTCTTAAATGTGATACATTAAAGAACAAGATCAAAGAGTATTCTATAGCTTATATGTATTTTAGAATTTCAAAGTATTACCTAATATCGTAAATTAAGCGACCGAAATCTTAAAAAATGGCGTGAAAACGTGAAATGGCTCTTAAAAATCTAGCTGTATAAGATACTATTAACCGACTAAGGTGTAAGCATTTTCTTAACACGTTCTCGGGCAGTAAGTCACCCTACTTTAGCACTATTTTTTTGTATGGGATTTTTGCGATTGCTCTAGCATTTCTGTCATGATGCATACCAACCAACACCATCGAATGCGACGCGATTGCCATAGCAGTCGTCTGCCATAGCATTCGCGTCACATGATATCACAAAAATTGTGATACTATGTGACACGAATGCTATGGCAGACGACTGCTCAAACATTCGTGCCACAAACTATCACATATTTTGTGATACCATGTGGCGCGGCTGCTATAGCATAAGACTGCTAAAGCATTCGCGTCGTACTACATCACTTATAGAGGTATGCTGTGTGACGCAAATACTATAGCAGACGACTAATGTAAAGATGTTTATTGACCCAGTGTAACGTTATAGGTAACAGTCATAGATCTCCTCATTTGGAAAACTTTGAATAAAGTATTTATTATTAATATTTGGTGGAGCGCCAATATATTTATAAAATGCATACATAATCGCACCATAATATATTTCGTTATATTATAAATTTCATAGTCTTTATAGTAAACCACATTCTGTTTGTCGAATGCAATTAGTGCTGGTACTGCTGTAATATTGCCAATGTACTCGACGATCTCAAGAGATGGCGTTAGCAGTCTTCAAATAATGTAAACGCGCTGCACCTGATTGGTGCAAGAAAAAACGGACATACCCTGCTCTCATCGCTTTTCGCTAAGAAGACGCCTTTAATATAAAAATTTTGTTCCGCCACGGACATCAGTTATATTTCTCGTGAAAAGAAGCTGATTTTCCGTTAGTCCTATAGCCGTGTAGTGTTTGGACTCGCTTGTAACCTTTACAAGGTGTATGTGGAGTGCTCCAGTCTACGATCGTGACCGGCCGGTCAATACCTTGCAAGAGACCGTAGAAACCTCGCCGCTGCTCGCTGCATTCTGGAGGATCGGGACTTGGTCGGTGTTGCAGGTTAGTGCTGGCATGATTGTTTGATCGATAGAAGTGGTTTACTTCACTACACCTCGTACGCTAACTGTTGAGCAATCACACCCTGGTCGGGCTATTTACACGCCTGACCATATAATTTGGTCCTTACGAGTACGGATAGGCCAGTGATTCACGTAAATATTGGTGAATTTACTTTTCTATTCATATCATAAAAAAGATTCACGTAATTCTAGTGAATTCTTGCCGCAATTTTTCCTCGCTCACAGATTTACGTAAAATTGGTAAATTCTGTGTTTAAAACGCACGAGAACTACGTAATTATTGGTAGACTCGTATTTAAATATAATTAATTGTTAGATTTGGTGAATTACGTATTAATTGGTAATAATATCCATTATACTCAATTTAGTTGAACTTATTTATACCTACCCACTTATTAACCGCTCCACCACTGTACTTTACGCTAAGTCATTTTAGGATTTAAATTTAACTTGTGTTTTTACACTAACTAGGTAGATATACCTATCACTTTGTAGTTGTATTGTGATATTATTTTATAAACATGACGGAAAGCGAATCAAGCCGCGAAGTCATGTTGGTTATGTTGAATCAAAAGAAAGAATTATTATTTCAACGTATTAATCGTATGTACACATCGTCGAAAGGTATAATTTCTTTCGATTCATCAACGCGAGCTAACGAGAATTTTCTGGCTGAAACGGAGATAATAGATGAGTTACGCGATAAATTTGAGTCCATTGTTGATAAAATAAATAATATAAATTTGTTATCAAAGATTACGGTCAATCCCGAGTATTCTTGCCTCGATTCATTTGATGATTTATACTCGAGAGTTAAACGCGTTAGAAATAAAATATTAACCACTTCTAAGGTGCGTTCACTCGAGACCAGTAGCTCGATCAAGTCCGTAGTGAAATTAGAACCTTTAGTAATTCCGAGTTTTGACGGACGCCCTGAAAACTGGAATACCTTTTATCAGTCTTTTAAAGCTAATATTCATTTGAATCAACAGCTTTCTGACTCGCAACGTGTACAGTATCTAATTTCTAAACTCACCCACGACGCACTAAAATTCACTTCCGGTATTATTCCGTCAGGTGAAACATATAAAATACTGTGGGATAGTTTGGTTAAGAAATACCACGACAAACGCTCATTAGGTACATATTATCTCAATAATATACTGGACTTAAAAACTTGCTCGCACACTGCGAACGCTCTTGATACCTTTGTTAGTAAATACTCCGCTTCGATTTCAGCTCTAAAAGAATTAGGCATAACAGATCTAACTGATTTTATTTTTCTTCAATGCGCTTTGAGAAGGATGGATCCTCAAACCATCCAAGCCTTTGAACTTTCGATTCGGGATGTGGAAGTGCCTACGACACAACAGCTTATCGCTTTTATACAAGATCAGGCTAAGATTTTGGAGCGCTCAAACCCGCGAAATTGGTCATATACGAAACCCGCTGCTGTTGTTACGTCGCCCTCACGCGACCGGCGCGTTCATCACACCTCCAAATCTTTTGTCGCCAGTGAGTCCGCTAATAATGCAAATACTCTCACATATTCGGCGCCCGCAGCAGTTACCGCGAATTGTTGTTTGTGTAGTGGTAACCATCGACATTTATATGATTGCGCTCAGTTTAAAAATATGCGAGACGCAAGGGCTAGATATGAGTTTATTAAATCGAAGTACGGTTGCGTTAATTGTTTAAGCACTTTACATAAACTTCCGGATTGTAAGAGTACGTCAGTCTGTTTCTGTAATAAAAGACACCATAGGTTATTGCATTTTGATAGTAATAATTCGCAATCGCATGCGGCTATGGTAAATACCGCCGTCGCGTACTCGCCGCCGCCCGCTCATCGAGCGACCGTTACTTCGCCCGCGCCTTCTCATCGCGCTCACACGACTTCGTCATGCATTCGAGCGCCCCCGCTTGCTACAGAACCAGTTACACATACACAGTCTTACACTTCTTGTCATAAGGGTGATATACTTTTGTCAACCGCTCAGGTATACGCGCGCTCTAAGGGTAGCGCTGGTATCAAATCTGTAGTTAGGTGTTTGATAGATAATGGCTCGCAGAATAATCTAATAACATCTGCTTGTTCTAGTTTATTAAATTTACCGATAATACCGTTGAATAATTCCTATGTTAAAGGTGTTGGTTCCGCTTCAAGTCCGATAATCGGTTATGTTCATTTAGACATTGAATCCCGTATTTATCCGGATCAGTAATACACTATACATGCGCTTGTTGTAGAATGCATTACGGATCAATTGCCTTCGAAATTTATCGATTGTGATCGCGACCTAGATTTTCGTAACCTTCCGCTCGCTGACTTAAGCTGGAATATTCCGGGCAAGATTGATTTATTGTTAGGTGCCCAGCTATTCCCATTTATATACTTAGGAAATATGGTCGAGTGTGGGCCGCGCGCACCGTGTGCTTTATCTACAACATTTGGTTACGTACTTATGGGAGATTACCCGCGTAAACATATTTTACCTACTGCCGCGTCTTTTTCTGCGTTAGCGCTTAATGATATAGTGCAAAAGTTCTGGGAACTTGAAGAAGTACCCATGAAACGCTTGTTGTCACCAGAGGAGACAGATTGCGAAAATATTTTCACGGCTACCGTGACCCGTGACGACGTAGGTCGTTATACAGTTGCATTACCGTTCTGTAGGGACCCTTCGGAATTAGGTAATTCGCACGCTACCGCTTATCGCCGTTTCGTTTCACTCGAGCGTAAGCTCCGTCAGGCACCGATAGTGCGCGAAAATTATAACAAGGTTATTCAGGATTATATTGATAACAATTACCTCAGTCCTGTTAAAGAATCTGAGCTGTCCTCTGATGGTTATTATATACCGCATCACGCAGTAGTCCGACCTGATAAACCGATGCCGCGCATCGTATTGGACGCGAGTGCTAAAACGCATACAGGACTTTCGCTTAACGATATATTACATATTGGACCCAATTTACAGGCCGATCTGTTTTTATTATTGTTAGGTTTTAGATTATTTCCTGTTGCAATGAACGCTGATATAAAACAATATTATTTACGGATTGGTGTACCAGTAGACCAACATAAATACCTACGCATTTTATTTAGATTCAACGAATCGGAAAAAATTCGAACTTATGCCTTTAATAGGCAACCTTTCGGTCTCAAGTCAAGCCCTTACATAGCTATGCGCACTGTGCGACAGCTGGCTACTGACATGAGTCCGCTCTATCCTGATGCCGCGAAAGTGGCAGAGACCTGTCTGTATATGGACGATTTGGTTCTTTCTATTGCAAATGAGGATACTGCCACGCAATTAGCTCACAACTTGATTAAGTTTTTCAAATCGGGTGACTTTGACTTAGTGAAGTGGTCTAGCAATTCACCAGTGCTACTTGACTCGCTTCCCGACACGCACCGCAAGTCGCTTGATTTTAATGTTGACAATAATGTCTCTAAGGTCTTAGGTCTCTCATGGGAACCATGTGAAGATAATTTTCATTTCACATGCGCCGCAATTAATGAAAGGTGCACCAAGAGAAACATACTCTCGATGGTTGCACGACTATTTGACGTGCTCGGATTGGTCGCGCCTGTGATTCTCTATGCCAAGTTGTTAATTAAGGAACTGTGGCTCAGCAAGTGTGATTGGGACGATCCTGCACCGGAGCACATACGCACCCGTTTTTTCGCTCTTGCGCAAGAACTTCCAATGCTTGACACTTTAAGGATTCCACGTCATGTAGGCGTCGAAGTTGGTTGTGAATTACGTCTTGTTGCTTTTTGTGATGCTAGCATGAATGGTCTGGGATGTGTCATTTATGCCCATTGTACCTACCCGTCTGGCATTCAAACTCGCATTCTTTGCGCTAAATCAAAGGTTTCGCCAACAAAAATCACTACGCTCGCTCGCTTAGAATTATGCGCTATTTTACTTATGTCAAAATTAATAAAAACTGTGCGAGACACATATGCAACACGTATGACCATTGCCGGGATATACGCATTTTCTGATTCCACTATTGCTTTATCATGGGTTCATTCTTCACCACATCGTTGGTCAGTTTTCGTCGGTAATCGCGTCGCTCAGTGCCAAGAAAACTTGGACTCTAAACATTTTTATCATATTGCCGGAGCTAGTAATCCAAGTGATTGTCTTTCGCGTGGTATGCTTCCATCGCAACTTTTGACCCACGATTTGTGGTGGAAAGGTCCTCCGTGGATTCGCAGCTCATCTGAGAAGTGGCCGATTAAGCCATTCTCGCTTAATAATTGCTCTGTCTTGCCTGAACTCAAGGCAAATGTGTTGGCTGCCATTACTCACACAGAGCCGCCGTTGCTGTGTACGTTAGCACAACGTGTTTCTTCTTGGGAAAAGTTGCTACGTATCACCGCATATGTATTAAAATTCGCAAGACCTAAAGTTAAGGTCGAACCTCGTTCTATAGCAGGGTTGACAAGTGCTGAGAATGCGTTAATTCTCGCCGTTCAATCTGTGCACTTCTGTGAAGATATCAAATTGATCAAGGCTGATAAATTACCTTCAAAAAAGCTGCAAAGCCTCTTCGTCTTCTTAGACAAACAAGGGATTTTACGCATTGGAGGAAGACTTTCTGGATCAATGCTTCCTTTCGAAGCTAAACATCCGGTTCTTCTCCCTAAACGCGATCATGTCGTTGACTTAATAATACAGCATTTTCATGTTGTTAATTGTCACACCGGACCTGGACTTCTTATGTCTATTATACGACAACGCTACTGGATCTTGGATGCCAGGACTGTTATCAGGTCCAAGTTGCGAAAGTGCAACACTTGCTTTAAATGCAACCCAACGCATCCAACGCCTATAATGGCTGATCTTCCTGATTACCGTGTTTCAGAGGCCAAGGCATTTTGTCACACTGGTGTAGATTACGCTGGTCCGATAAGGACAATCCTTTCTCGCCGCAGAGGTCAACATGCGCAAAAGGCGTACATCGTTCTTTTTGTTTGCATGGTCACACGTAGTCTACATATTGAAGTGACCAGTGATTTAACTACTGAAAACTTTCTAGCCGCTTTTAAACGCTTTATTTCCCGTCGGGGACCAGTTTCATGTCTCTATTCCGATAATGGATCTACTTTCATCGGTGCGAAGGCACATTTAAATGAGCTGTATAGTTTTTTATTGAACTCTAGCTTCAAAAACGCGCTGTCGAATGAGTTTCTCTCTCGACGCATCGAGTGGAAGATGATTCCCCCAAGATCACCAAATTTTGGTGGGATGTGGGAAGGGAATATAAAGAGCATGAAAACGCATTTATATAGAGTAATAGGAAGTCAGTTACTTACATACGAAGAACTGCAAACTGTTCTTACTCAGATAGAGTGTATTCTTAACTCTCGTCCATTGAGCGTATTATCGTCAGACCCTTATCCTGAGGTGTTAACTCCCGCGCATTTTTTGATGTCTACTCCGTTGCAATATTTACCCGCTGCTGATTTGTCAGATCAACGATTGAGTCTGTTAGAACGTAAAAAGTTGTTAGATAGTATGGTCCAATCCTTTTGGAAGAAATGGCACTTAGAGTATTTGCACACGTTGCAAGTTAGGCAAAAATGGGCTACTCCCGACAAACCGGTAGAAATCGGAACTGTTGTTCTTCTTGAGCAGGAGAATTCTCCACCGTTGCATTGGCCGTTAGGAGTAATTACGGACGTGTTCAGAGGCTCTGATAACGTTGTACGCGTGGCGATAGTTAAAACGCAAACTGGAATTTACAAACGCGCTGTAACTAAATTATATCCTATTCCTACACAATAAATTCAACTTAGTTTAAACCTTATTTTTTAGTTTAGGCCGCTATATTTATCATATTTATTATTTAATCGCATAATGCATGTGTTACTCTCGGTCAGTTAGAAAATTCGCGTGTTTTGAAACATCTTGTGATGTTCCAAGGCGGGGTGCATGGTGGAGCGCCAATATATTTATAAAATGCATACATAATCGCACCATAATATATTTCGTTATATTATAAATTTCATAGTCTTTATAGTAAACCACATTCTGTTTGTCGAATGCAATTAGTGCTGGTACTGCTGTAATATTGCCAATGTACTCGACGATCTCAAGAGATGGCGTTAGCAGTCTTCAAATAATGTAAACGCGCTGCACCTGATTGGTGCAAGAAAAAACGGACATACCCTGCTCTCATCGCTTTTCGCTAAGAAGACGCCTTTAATATAAAAATTTTGTTCCGCCACGGACATCAGTTATATTTCTCGTGAAAAGAAGCTGATTTTCCGTTAGTCCTATAGCCGTGTAGTGTTTGGACTCGCTTGTAACCTTTACAAGGTGTATGTGGAGTGCTCCAGTCTACGATCGTGACCGGCCGGTCAATACCTTGCAAGAGACCGTAGAAACCTCGCCGCTGCTCGCTGCCTTCTGGAGGATCGGGACTTGGTCGGTGTTGCAGGTTAGTGCTGGCATGATTGTTTGATCGATAGAAGTGGTTTACTTCACTACACCTCGTACGCTAACTGTTGAGCAATCACACCCTGGTCGGGCTATTTACACGCCTGACCAATATTAAGTTCATTTTATATCGCTGAACCATCTTAATATAAAAAAAAAAAAGAAAAGTTTTGTAGTTTAATTTTCATTTTTAAGAACAATTTTTGTGGGCAAAAGCCAGTTAGCTTCTATCTTAAGTACTTAAGTAAGAACAGTTATAGATTTCTCTTAGAAACAAATAGGTAACAATAACAAATGGTACAGCAGTTAATTAATATCACAATCGAGAACACGTTTTACATATTAACTAGTTAGGAACTTAGGCAGTAAAGCTTATAGCATAAATCGTAATTCAGTCTTCAGTAACAGTCTTCATCATTTTCTTTATAATTAAACACACTTAATTCGCAATTTCTGATCAGCCTTACGACTAAGTCTTGGGGTCGGAATATATCCACTGAACATTTTGTAAATAGCACATAATTTTATCCCTCTGTCTCTTCTTAGCTAGCTTAGTTCCAAGTGCCATGTCTCGAAGCATCCTGGGCAAAGAGGTGGATGATCATGACATCCCTTGCAGCGGTAGCTAGTCTGCTTTACGGTCTTGTTTCTCGTACAGACGCGACATTTTAAAAAGACTTTTGAACGTTTTGTTGTTTCAGAAACGGGTATAAGCTCAGGCCAATGCCCAAATTGCTGAGGTTGCTGTGGTTGTTCCAGTTGCTGCTGTTGATTATTGGCTCTCGGACCACGTCTGCTTGATGTTGTTTTTATACCGCTAACAAAGGTTTTCACCTCGTTCAATGTGAAACTTTTCACTTGTAAAAAGGATCTTATGATTCTTTCTCGAAAGTTCAATAGGCTTGAATTTGGGTCACAATATTTTCTGAATAAATAGAATGCGTTCCAAACCATCATATCAAACAAATGGAAGAACACCATCGTTTTCTTCGGTGTCGAGTAGTATGACATCATCTGATCAGATTTCTCAACCCCCGACATGTGCTTATTGTAGTTGACGACTTCTACAGGCTTTGTTTTTGCCTGCCCATATCTATTTCGGGAAACGATCAGACGCGGATGGTGTTTTGTAGTGATCATGTGTACGATCCGTTTGTCTTTCCATAAAGATGCGTACACACGACCCTTGCGTTGCCAGAAATGCTGACCTTTCAAAACTTTTTTAGCGAACAGTCGTTTCGGGTTTTTTTTTCGATCTTTCCGTAAAGTTCCTATAGTGTGCGTCTTTCTCTGCAGTAGTTTCTGAGATAGAGATAAACTCTTATAATAATTATCCATATAAAGATTATGCCCTTTGTCTAGGTAGGGATTCATAAGGGACATAACCAAATGCTCCAACTTAGATGTAGATTCGCCACTATTTTCGGAAGCAGTCGGAAGCAGTTGTTTCCCTTCGTATATTTTATAATTCAAAATATACCCATCGTCAGTTGTCAGTACATAGAACTTTATGCCGTATCTTGCCTTTTTTGATTTAATGTACTGCCTGAAAGACAGTCTCCCACGGAATGCCAACAAAGATTCGTCTAAAGACAGATCTCGGCCAGGATTATTTACACTTTTGAAGTTAATTTTGACGTTTCTGGCAAAATCTCTAACTTTATCCATACCTTTGGAATTTATTTCTGAAACGCACAAACAACGCAATAGCTGATCAAATCGTCTGCATGACATGACGAAGGGAAAGATGGGATTAAAGTAAAGCGGATCTGTTAACGTAAAAAGTTTCCTGATGTTTGGCGAATCAATTTGGCCCTGTAACAGGCACAATGCCAGGAACTTTTTCAGTTCTGTTACGTCTGTAGGTTTGAATGAAAGTCGACGAGATCCTCGTGTATGTGGCCTATTTGAGTTACATAAAGATTCACCGTATGCATTCATGCACGTCACCATATGCTCCACCAGTTCATCAGTAAAGAATAGATTAAATAGACTTACTGGCGTTGTATTTTCGTGAAGATGGACTGTTGTTCCTGCACTCGCTTCGTCAAACTCGAATTGCGGAATTGGTGCAATGTCATTTTGCCACGAACTCTCACTGATAGTTGGTGATCTGTTTTGCCTATTGCTTGAGATATTTGATGATGGTCCTGGTGGCGAAGGTGCCATTGTGGTTGACACAGGTTGTAGGGTAGCAATTTCATTGCTCACCTCTAAGGCTTTTGGGGAAGCTGATGCTGTAACTAATGTGGATGCAGCAATATCTTGCTCATTCGAAGTTAGTGCAATGACTGGGCCAGATCCAACAGCCACATCTGAATTATAAAGAGGCTCGAGGAATTGTGGAGACAGTAAATTTGGAGATGGATTGCCTTCATTATCTAATTCGAAAGTAATTTCCAGTTCTGTTTCTTTATACATAAAGTTAGGCGAAGAAGTCGGGTGCATTCTGACTGAAGCAGCAGGAGCTAAGTTATCTGTAACATGGTGTATTTGTGGATGGACAACTAGCTGTCTTGTTGGAGGGTTAGACTCAAAGTCACTTACTGTTTTATCGGAGTCACTATTTTCATGCAATTGGCGTACCACACTTGTTTGTGTACCTTTTGATGACGATGAAGAATCAGACAGCATTTCTTCATCTTCAGCAGGGTTGTAGTTGCCATCGGACCCGAATTCTCCGTCAGCATCACTGTAGGGATCATGTTCTTCTTCAGATGACGGTAGAAGAACGTTTGATTTACCTTGAGGTTTTATTTGGCTACTCTCTCGTTCATCAGAGGATTTTTCAGATTCTTCAAAGCTGGGAGCCGAAGAATAATCTGAAACTTCTTCAAACAACCTCACGATTTGTTCTGATTCTGAAATATTGAAACTGCGAGGACGTTTTTTGGGTGGCATCTGTGAATGTAAATAATGCGAATTTAATATTTTTTTCGACTTATCTAGCGTTATTATCTTTACTTTAACGTCAAATTACTGAAATACATTGTGAAGAGCATCGTGATAACAAAAAAAACTAAAGAAATCATGAAAATAATTGTACTTACGATGTTTGTAATATGTTGGGGCGAAACAAAAATGTTCAACGCACTGACGACCACTACGTGCGGCAGTAGCCGCTACACTGACTGCATCTCAATACATTTGACACATGCTATAGCATACGCTAACACGCGAGGTATGCCGGGCGAGGTGTAGGGGAGGGGTAAACACTGTATCATCTTTGTGTGCAGAAAAGGCCTCATGTGGCAGTAAGCGATCTGTGGTTGTGTCAGCCGTGACAGTAAGAAATAAACTACCTATACTTTATAGGGAAAAAGCAACTGCTCAAGCATAACTGGCAAAAACACGCAATAAACTTGGAGTGCTATAGCATCCGCGACATAATTAAACTGTCCAATACGAATGCTATAGCATGCTCGTCCGGGATCGTGTTAAAGGACTGAGTTGTTTTAGTTGTATCAGTCTTTTAAGCTTTTTAAGTCTTCAAGCTAGTCTTATTAGTCTAAAGATAGTCTTTTTAGTCTGAACAACTTTTATCCTCCTAATATTATAAACGTGAAAGTTTGTGAGTATGTATGGATGTATGGATGTTTGTTACTCTTTAACGCAAAAAGTACTGTATGGATTTATATGAAACTTTACAATAATATAGCTTATATATCAGAATAACACATAGGTAATAATTTATGAAGATATTGTGTAAATTGGCCAAAATATAACGATAAGTGTTAAGTAAGTCGGGAAAAAAACTGTCGTCTGCGAGCTATTCTGGCGTGCGGTGCGAAAACTCTACGAGTTACACTAATATTTAGGAGAAACAATCCCACCGTACAGGTGGGATTGTTTCTCCTAAATAGTTCTACAAAAAAGACCGCGACAGTATATATCTATCTTTTATGTGTTAGCCATTATTACCAAAACAGTGAACCATAAATACAAAAAAAAATTGATACTTTATTTCCAATTCACATTTAGCAGTAACAAATTGATTTTTATGAAAATTAATACTTTTATGGCTGCAGATATTCAAATTAGATAAACTTTGTCTTTAAAGTACGTAATTTGGTCAAATATTTTAAAAGTTACTACTGTATAAAATTGTGCGGTATGGCGTGCGCGGGGCTGTTGGCGCAGTGCGGGCGAGGGGGGAGAAAACATCGCTCATCGCCGCGTGAACCACCCGAAGGCGGGCAGACGCCTGAGGGCAGACGATGTTGACGGTTGTGTCCGTAATGGGAATTTTCTAGCGATTTGTTATAAGGCTCTGTAAACATACATTTACATAATATATTCAATATATAATAATATTGGAACGTTTTATCTTTGTGGTTAGTAGTTAGACATAACAGGTTACTTCGTTTTTATTTTAATTATAATTTTAATTATAACATAGGTAGGCATTAGATATTTTGTTTTGGTAGGTTATAATAAATATAATATATAATAAATACATTTTCAATGACTATCAACAAGTCACAGGGTCAAACCTTAAAGGTAGCAGGAATACATTTGGGCACGCCATATTTTTCCCACGGTCAGCTCTACGTAGCTTGCTCACGTGTTTCTAAAGCACAAAATCTGCATGTTTATGCTGAACAAAAAAAATCGTTTAACATAGTTTATAGGAGTATCCTATAGCATAAAATAAAAAAAAATTAAATTAATTATTATAGATCCTATAAATAAAGGAAAAAAATTACTGTGAAAGTACGGTTATTGATGGATCACCTATGGCTTAAAGTATGAAATATACGCGGACGAAGTCGCGGGCAAAAGCTAGTAAGTCATATTTTAAAGGACTTAAACAACTTAGTCTCTTTCATCACTAGCTGTAATCCATTTCACTAAATATTGTGGTGATTTAAAAGACTGGCCGTGAGTTTGTTTGCCTGATTTCTTCTCACAATGCTCAACTATTTGGAAACGGGCGTTTATAGATCGACACTGGCAAATGGCGTATAATTTGTTATTTATTTTTATAATAATTTTCTGACAAAGCAACTTAGTTAAAAAAAAAATACAATTTCAAGCATTTTTAAAGAATTCTATGAAATAAAGATTTGACTTTGACATTACACATGCGCAAACCATGTCCGACATGGGATTGACCCTGGAACGGTTCCTTTCCTTCTCGGAACTAGTTCCAGGAAACATGTCCGAGGAACTATCTAGTTCCTTAGTTTTATCCGGACATTGTAGTTCACAGTTTTATTTCGGTTCAGACAGTTCCTCGGACATACATGGTTGTAAACAATGATATTGTTTATTTAGACTTAAAATATTTTAAATTAATGTATTGGCTGGGTCTTTTAAAATCTATTGATATTATGTATACATAATTAAGTAATATTTAAATTTGTACATCATAATACATAATATATTATATATAGGTATTTTATTTATAATTGCTAACATAAAAAGTAGCTCAGGCACCTTTGATGCCTTCAATCGTTGCCTTCTGTCTATAAAAGTAAGTCCTACTTTTCAAAATACACCCTTGCACGGAACAGAAGTAGGGGATGTCGGCCGGGAGCGCAACGCTCGCGACATACGTCACACGGACAGTTCGTTATTCGTTCCACCATTCAATACCGCTCCGGCCGCTCCTTCAATCCGCGTGATCGTTCCGAAGAACTGTGAAACTGGAACTATTAGGTTGAACAAGTCGGAAAGAACTGGCATAGTTCCGACTGCGGACATAGTTCCAGGAACTATTACGCTCCGGAACTACACATGTCTATTTGACATTAATACTTTTGGTTTGAACAGAAAACGACTCATCGCTGTTAATCCCTTCTGGTCTGACGGAGAGGAACCCTCGTCAGACGAAGAAGACGTACAAACTAAGAGGTAAAGAGAAATGATTATAATCATTCGTATATAGTTGTTAAAATACAAATGAAGAATCATTTATTACCTGTCCCGTTTTTTCCCAGCTCAATGTATAGATCCTCAATGGCAACAAGTACCCCCAATCTACCAGAAAGCATAACTAGACGAAAAAAGGCAAAAGCGCCTCCTCCGCCTCCTGGAATTTCAGTGTTAGAGACATCGAGACTGCAGCACCCCTCTACTTCCATGGACGACGTTGCGAGTATATCATCATTCAGTTCCTATAACTCTACTCTAAATTCTGATCAAGTGAGTATATTATCCCAATATTGTTTTTAACTTACACATGTTTTAAAAGAAACACACCGGTAATTTTAAACACACAATTGTATTGTTTACTTTCCAGAAATCAATTGGCAAGTCGACTCCTACACTAAAAAAGAAACGACCCGCTCCTACGCCTCCCGACAGTCTTTCAACAGCTTCGCTTGGAGAAGGTTCACTAGAAAAAGGAATCAACTCGTTTGGATCAAAAAGCATTACTTCGGATGGTAAATATACATATAGAGGTTGCTCATATTCGCAACTTTATTAATGTAAATTTATATTAATAAAGTTGCGATTTTTTTGTAAAAATCTGTTGTGCAAGATATTGACTCAGTGTGTAAGAAACCTTCGAATATATATATATATATATATATATATATATATATATATATATATATATATATATATATATATATATATATATATATATATATATATATATATATATATATATTCCCACTTATTTGGGGACAGAAGAAGTTAAGAAGTTGCAGTGTTAAATTATGACTCGGAATAAATTATTGACAAATTTTTAAGGGCATAAAAGATTCTAATATATTGTAGGTGGTCGTCGAACAAAGGGTCCAGCGCCGGGATTGCCACTCCCCGAGCGAAGAGAAGTTAAACTCCAAATGTCTCCTGAAGACTTACAAGTTCAACTGGACATGCTCGAGACGCAACAGCTTGGCCTAGAGCGGCAAGGAGTTCTCATAGAACGAATGATTCGCGACAAGTGTGAGGGTAAACAATGATCAGGCACATTTTATATCTTTTTTATCTAGCACCTTCTCTAATTATATTTTAAAATATTATTTAGTATGTAAGTAATTTAACAGCATATCATATATCTTTTGATTATACAATTTGCGATTTGAGAAACTATAATATGTGAAAATTCATCTGATAATGAAAGTGAATAGAACATTTCACAAGTACCTAATAGCTTATATGCCTATATTACAGGCGATGAAGCAGAAACTGTACCGCAAGAAGAAGTCGAAGATTTAGTCATTCAACTGTGTGAACTAGTCAATGAGAAAAATGATCTGTTCCGGAAACAAACTGAATTGATGTATATGTAAGTGATAAGATTTACAATTATTTGTTATTGAGTGATATGATCAAGGACAGACGTTGACGCATATTTTTAAGTATGAAAGAAACTAAAGAATTATAGAAATCGGACTAACCTGTAAAAAACAGGGTAGTCCGATTTCGATAATTATTTTTCTATTGGATAGGGGAAGTATATACTTCGAAGTTGTTCTCATTTAAAAATATTGGTAGAAAAATGGGGGACAGATCACCCACTGAATTTTTATCTGTGAAGTGATACTGTTGAAACTTTTCACACATATGTAGTTCGAATGACACTACAACATGACTCATACTTGTAGTTGATCTGATGACGGTGACGAAAGCCAGTCGAGGGAAATCCTCAAAGGTTTACAGCAGATGCCTCGTGTTTGGGCTTATTCATTAATCTTAATAAGAACTCTAACCCCCATTAAATATTGTTGTTTAAATATTTATAACAAATAACAATGAATATGTAGTTAAAGTAGGTAACTATAATATACCGTGTAAGTTTGAGCTACGCGACAAACTTACAAAAACTTCTTTCTGTTTATACTTATCACAAAACAAGTCAGTTTATCATAAAAATGCGAGATTAAGGATTTATAGTCATTAGTTCCATTTGTCGCTACGCAATGTACGCGGTGTTCTTTTTGTGCGGTACGGTGAATGAATGACCTTCAACGTCTTCATTGATTACATTGCTGTTTTGGCCGTATGCGGTATTTATTACAAATTGTTTCGGTAAAATTTTCTGTTTACTCATTGTGATATCACTTTTAAGCAAAAAAATGTAAAATAAAAACAAAGAATAATTATTTTCCGGCAGAAAATTCCAATGATTATCGACTGAGAATAATGGGCGGAATGTACTATTTCAGGATTCGGTACGATGTCGCTTACACCCTGTATATATACATTATATTAGTTTTAATGTAATTAAGTTAGGTAATTAATTATTACTATTATTAGTAGCTACAAAAAAATTAAAACCTTTTTACATAAAATAAACTGACGAAAGAAGAAAGTTTGTTTTGTGAATTGCATTTTGTTTGTAGGAATGTTTAGACCAACTAAAATTATTTAGATTTTTACATTCGTTTAGGAGTTTGGTGAGGCTAACAAGTTTATTTTTTTTTATGTTTTGCTTTTCAGTACCTTTCCTCTTTCGTCGGTTTAATTAGTTAAAAAATATTTTGCCGCTTTTGCAAAAAGAGGCGGTAGAAATTCATTACATAGTGACCAATTTCTTAAACTTTCTTTTCACTAAAAAGAAACAGAAAAGGTCATATTAGCAAGCTGTCTTTTTTTTTCAGACGTCGACAACAGAGGCTAGAACAGGAACAAGCCGACATTGAACATGAAATACGTATCATACAATCGCGACCTGCCGTCAACCGCATTGATGCTGACAAGGTTATTCTCAGAACATAATATTTGTAAAATCAAAATTTTATAGTACCAAATACATACTATCATATTATTTACAGTTCTCTTATCATAGATATCTCTCATCGTCGGTCATTTTGACATTATCTAGAAATTCCGTGAATTTGATTTCATTGTATTATTATGTTCTATTTAGAACGTTACTAGTACCATCATCATAACACACAATCATCGTAACTTGATAGACTTTCTTTAGTGTGGAAACCCTCTGACGAAGTAGGAAGGTCAGAGTCGCGCCGGCTAAAACCACGTCTTATTTCCATCGAATGCATTGCTGAAAGCAATATGAGAATGATATGAGTCCACTAACCATCATACATGTCGAAGAGCGGTCCTGTTATAGGAGGGCAAGCGCTCTTCCCAAGGGCAAATTAAATGTCGACGGTGCCCTAGGCTAGCACCTAATTGACGGCCCTCTAGCGGTCATCCATACTAAGATGATAAAACACTCGCATTGGCCACATGACTTTGATTACGTCATTAACCGATTAACTGACAGTTCTCAATAGATAGATATTATGTACAAATGTAGTTAAAATTATGATACCAATTGACAGCTGTAAGTTTGTTCATCGATAATCGATGAACAAGCTTACAGCAGTCAGTAAGAGTATTAATCGATAATCGCTTAATAACGAATTGGATCTGCTTGGCGTTTGCAGTCACATGATACCTAATAGTTAATATTTAAGCCTTTTCCAATTAATTGTTATATATTTATTATAGCTTTTTAAACTAAAAAAAGAAAGATCGGGCAATAGCACAGGCCTTTGCCCGATCAATCCGTACCAGTGACAGACATCGGACAAATGTTTTGAACTCTAATAACTTAATTTCTATACCAGGATTTGATCTAGAGATAGTGTTCATCAAGAACAACATGTTACGCTCGTAGTCTACGATATAAGGCCTTAAGGTCACTTGCCAACCTAGTCACAAAACAAACACATCCATTCAATTTAATACATTTTTTAAATTATTTATAAACCCGCCTTTTATTATATAATGAATTAGTATAGTCAATTGATGTTTAAAAAAATATTTTAGGCTCGTGAAGAAAAACTAGTAACGCGTCTCGTAGAAATTGTACGCATGCGAGACGAGCTTGTCCAGCAAATTGATGCAGAACGACGCCGAGAACGACAAGAGGACCTCGCTATTGCTGCTTCTATAGCCAGTAAGAGAGGTAGTATGTTTGTAACAATAATAATAATATTCTATGACAATTACACACCCCTTTCTACACCAAAACTAGGCATAGCTTGTACTGTGTTTAAATACACATGGATAAAATACACGTGATCATTTTTTTGTAGTTTTTAACATATATACGTAAAAATCTGCCCTTCGGAGCAGAATGTACAAAACGCAAAATGAGCACCACACGCAAAGTGCATACAAATATTTGTACTGAGTGACAATCGAACCCCGCGAACTCTAACGTTGCAGTTGAATGCTCTCCTCCCTCGCCACACATGTCGTAATTTTTTGGTTTATTTACTCAGTTACATAATCTTGTTTTATATCCATCTCATACCAAAATAAAAAAATAAGATAAATTTTGAACATAAACGTCCTGTGTGTTTCAGCTCAAAGAAACAGTGAGTCAAATAGCTCATCTATGAAATCTGTTGAAGTAATCCCAACACCTAAAAAGAGCAAAGTAAAAGACAAAGTTAAAAAACAATTCAAGAAAGCCAAACATTCGTTGATCGCAAAGAAAAAAGAAGATACGAGCGACCGCAAAGAAGAGAAACAGACGTCAAAAACAGATAAGGACAAAAAAGTAAAATGATGAGTTTTGTGAATTCTGACACATAATTTTTTATCTAAATTTTACCTTTTTTGGAGACGTGATGACAGTACTTATTTGTAAGACTGAAACATTCCACTAAATTCAATATTACATGTATTTTAATAAATTGAAAGAAATTATTGATGATTGGAAAAAGGATTATAAATAAATTTATTATTCTCAATAATTTCAAAACTTGAATGTGGAAATTACGTGCCAGAATTAGAAATCTAAGTATTTGAATAGTCTCTTATCGTAAGAAACAATCAGTTGCCTATCTTTCTTTGTGCCAGCTAGTAAGTTGACTTGCATAATTATAATGGATACTAAATGACATACTTGACATAATATTAAAATAATTAGAAGGAAAATATTGTGTTATTTCACTGATTAGTTAACAGCTACTCAAAAAAGTATCTAAATTGATACGTTAATTATTTTAAGATTTGCTTTAAGTTATGAGTTATGATACAACATTGAAAATATAATTATACACTATATTATGTTTTACACTACTAATTAAGTTTCATAAGTTATATTTGCTTGTACTTAACTAACATATTAACAAGCACCTAGGCTTAGAAAAAAACAGAAATAAGTTGTCAGTATTATATTTTACTCCCAGATCGTTAATTTAATTTTATACAGTATCTTATATGATAAAGTGAGAAATGTTTTATTTATTTACTCAAAATACATAGTTTTGACTTAATAAGTGTTTGCGATATTAACATCATGTTATAATTATTTAATAATTACAAGAACCGTATTCTAAACTTTCATTAAAATTTTAAATCTTTTAGTAAAATTAGATAATTTATAATTGCTGTTTAGAAAAAAGTATTAAAATTGTGCTTTTATTTGGAAGTATACATTGCCGCTTTGCTTTCAAAAAGTATAGTAATAATCATTTGTATTCGAAGGTTGAATAGTTCTATATTTCACATTAAATTTTTATATACTTTTTAAATCTTATTATAAAAAGACATTATAATAATAAAAACTTCACTAGCATTACATTACTATGCCATGGTCTGAATAATAGAACTGTTATTATTTATATGCTAAATAGTCGTGCTATGATGTTAATTTTACTAAAATCTAAATGTAGACACTAGCATTAACTATTTTGTTATTAGTCAATTGAAATACTCGTCTTCCGAATTATCAAATAAAATAAACTTGTTTTGCAACATTCCATAATATTATTATAAGTAATATGAGTAATGTAAATTTAAGTAGTTTTATTGTAACTAGTCCTTTGCACCTTTATTGACAGATGTTTATATATTTTGTACCTGTTAAGTTGTAACCTACCTATCTTGAACAAAATTATGATAATAGGTGAGATCAGTTAAGTTACATACTACATTTAAACTATCGAATTTGAAATATCATTCCTTGGTAGGCCAATATTCGCGATCATATTATATTAAAAAAAACACTAAATACTAACTTCAGAAGTTTTTAATATTTGACAGCACAATACTGCTACTTAATCTGCATAGTTTAAGGGCACATTAAATAGCACAAAAATAAAAGGCTATCATGTATTTTTATAGTTTTATTCGTTCTCCTAATCCCATTATAATTGAAAACACTGTATTTTGAACAAAACAGGCCGTTATCAGTTTGCTAAAAGAGCAGCGGTTTCACCCGCGTATATTGTAAAAGAAATCACTGATTGATTATTTACTTCAGTAAGACACTTTTATAAACATTTTTAGGGTTCCGATCCTCAAAAGAAAAACATAATCGTCTGCTTGTCTATCTGTTAAGACCCTTTTTGTCAAGAACCTGTGGAAACTGTAGCTGACAACTTGAAGCTGTAAAAAAATCAAGCTTCAAAGTCGAACGCAATCAAAAGATAAGGCACGTTTGCCACTTGCCACAAACTACAAACGTTTGGCTTGATTTTGAAAATCAAACATCGCCATTCACACGCTTGCGAGTGCGTTAGTGTATTCTGAAGAGGCAAGCATGACGGACATCGAACTTGTGTCGGCCATAACATTTGATTTAAGTTATTTTTATTATAAAAACAAGAAAATAAAAGAAGATGGTGGATGTTAAAAATTTATAAAAATCGTACCGTTTCTTGGATGGACCAATTACTCATTTTTTAAATTATTGCGTATCAAAAACAGTCGGTATTCGGTACGGACGCACACGTCTGAACGTCGCCAGCACGCAAGGCATACTATTTCAGTTTATTATAAAGTACTCTGTAGCATACTAACAACACAAACATGTGAATGCATCGCAAGCGCTTGCCGCAAGCTTCCTATGATTTGGGCGTCCATAAATAATAGTTTAAAAAAACACGCTTTTAAGTTAGTTTAGTTTAGTTAAGAGGAAGCAAGACTTCGTGCCCGTAACATTATTATTGTTGAAAGTTTTTGTTTTGAACTTTTGTTAAACATGCTTAAAAGGTCGAAAAAAACTGTACTCAACAGTGAAACGCGTGAGTTTGTAATGCGCTTACGTGATTATTTTGAGCGTGAGTCACAAGATAGGGGACCATTATTGCCATTGTCTCATGTGCGGCAACGTTCAGCTGACGCTTGAATCTCTACGGAAAAATATGGTAAAGAAGGTGATGAGGAGAATGAACTGTCGTCTCCTAATAAAAAACATAGGCGTAGCCAACCTACCGTCAATATTGACGATTTTCGATGTGCGGCCATACGGAACCACATTTATGGTTATTATTCAAGAAAAGAATTGCCCACACTTGATAAGTTGCTGGTGACACTAAGAGAAGCTAATTTATATGACGGCGGTCGAACCTCGCTGTCAAAATTATTGCGTAGAATTGGATTTCATTACCAAAAATCCAACAACCGCAAGATTCTTATGGAAAGGAATGACTTTGCCCTCAAACGAGTTGATTTATTAAGAAAAGCCAAAAATATTACCAAATGGGAAAAAGTTGTGTTTTGTTAGATGAAACTTGGTTGAATGCCAATCACACTATTAAAAAAACATGGAACGATGATACTGCCCAATCGTCTACAAAAGTACCAGAAGGAAAAGGCGAGAGACTGATAATTTGCCACGCAGGTACTGCCCAAGGTTTGTGCCAAACTGTTTACTGGCATTTAAATATAAATCCATCCATAAATCCAAAAAAACGAATGAGTATCACGAAGAGATGAACTTCGAAACTTTTTCAGAATGGTTTTATAAAATGATGGACAACCTGGATGGTCCTCATAAAATAATATGGGATAATGCATCCTATCATTCCACGCAACTTGACAAGGCTCCGACGACGGCAAACAAAAAAGCCGATATAATAGAGTGGCTCATAAACAAGGGCGTAAATGCCGACATGACAATGCTCAAGTGCGAACTGTTTGGCCTGGTGGCCACACACAAACCGAGGGAGCCAGTATATTTACTGGACGAAGCAGCAAAGCAACGCGGTCACACAGTGATCAGATTGCCACCCTATCATTGTCAATATAATGCTATAAAGCTGATATGGGCACCAATCAAAGGTCAGTAAAAAAAATCTTTTTTCTTGATAAATTCTTTAACATCTATTTCATTAATAGTATTATTTTAACAATCACTTATTTCATTCACAGGAAACGCAGCACGTACCAATACATCTCCTCCCTTCACCGCAAACAAAATATATGAAAATCCATTCTTTATGGAGTATACTCCAAAAATTATAAGATTAGATATAACAACAGTTTTACGTATTTCGGATTTTTTCATTTACTTGTGCTGCGCTGTGAGACCTTGCTTCTAACCTTTCATGGTTCTAGTCTAGGTCAATGAGATGTACCTACCCTATAGGTTCTGATTTACCTGCGAATGTACAAATTTCTTAAAATGTGTCTAACATTTTTAATGGCCGTATCTTTTGATTGCATTAACTTAAAAGCTAGACTTTTTTTACAGCTTCAATGGATCGTAGTCATAAGTATTTGATGTTAATTTCAACTTGATGCCTCTTTTCCTAACGACAAGGTTTTTGACAAACGGACAGACTGCAGACACACAGATATAACAACAAATTAACGACTTTCGGATTTTTTTCCATTATTTGTGCTGTGAGACCTTGCTTCTTACCTAATGTCATGATTCTAGTTCAATGAGAAGTAGGTACCCTATTGGTTTTGATTTATTTGCGAAATGTTCAAATTTGGTTAAATCTATTGCCGCGTCCAGACGCTTGCCAAACCTCAACAAGCACTCGGTCACTAGGAGGGAATTGAGTCCCGCCTGTCACCACTGCGACTGCCGTGAGGACTCAGCTCAGCAGACACTCGGGGTATGTTCCGCCGCAGCGTCGGGCCTTCACTGCAGTCATCGGAGGGGATCTCTCGCTACCGGTCTTCATACGCTCCATGGCCGGTAGCTACAGGCATTTTACCGCAGTTGCAACTTTCTGTGAGGAAGTCATCTCGCAGAAGGGGAGGCGGCACGGGTGCGGGAGAATGATCTCCACTCGGACCTAATTTACCGCCGAAGAACCGGGCAGTGGAGGCGCGCTTACCAGCATCTCATGCCGCCTTAAGTGTGGCCGCGGGTGGATGGGTTGGAGGTTATAGTGGTCAGCTATAGAGGAGGTGACGTCCACGTGTGCCTCGATGTCACCTAATTGAGATGTTTATGTTTACCCAAAGGTGGTGCCTGCGCTTTTGCGGGCACCAGCTAGGAGGGGTCCGGATGTCTTAATAAAAGCTGTTCCGGATCCTTCCTATTTTAGGCGCAGTACGCACACCATGTGGTTTTTAGTCGGTTCGATTCGGACACACCACCCCACCGAAAACCCCGGTGGAGTGACGGCCCGAGGGGGTTTCCACATGCAGCAGCGATACGACCTCGCGACGGCTATTCGTTTGGGAAGCCTTTCGCTAAAAACCATGATTCTGTCCGTCGTCCAAATTTAGAGTGCGTGGGATTCTACCATCTCGTTTTGCGAGGAGGTGATGTTGGCTAAAGAGGCGGCGGAACGGGAACGGGAGAGGACAAGCACTCTCAAACCACACGGTTCCGGTGAGGTGATGACCAGTGGGGGTTTCCACGCGATAAAAAAGTGTATACGTGGAATGATATCTTCGCCCGTGGTGAAATGATTTTAATTATTCTACTTCATAGAATTGGTTAAACTCAAGGTTGGTCCCATTTCAATTTGAAGAAAATATTACACCTCTAAGGGTAAAAAATTTATCATAATTTAGGTGTATTGAAGTGATAACTGTTTGCTGCTCAGATACACCTTAAATATTTATTTGTTAGATATATCTAACACCATTTATAATCACTGCTGCATAATATAGGAACACTAAGGTTTTGAATTTATTGCGGCGCCACTTTGAGGTCTCGCAACACCTAAAAATGTAGCTAGGGCCGCCACTGTTAACTTGAATATGGAGTACGACGAGCCTGGATTACGACAAATCTGGAGTACGTTGAATTTGGAACACAATACATGGCGAATACGGAACAAACGATTTTAAATAGTTTAGTTGGGGCCCTAGTTTAATTTTTGCCCCAGGGCCTTTGGTTACCTAGCTACGCCACTGCCACAAACTACAAATGTTTGGCTTGATTTTGGGAATCAAACATCGCCATTCACACGCTTGCGAGTGCGTTAGTGTATTCTGAAGAGGAAAGCATGACGGACATCGAACTTGTGTCAGCCACAACATTTGGTTTAAGTTATTTTTATTATAAAAACAAGAAAATAAAAAATAAAAAAATACGGCAAAGAAGATGGTAGATGTTAAAAATTTATAAAAACCTTACCGTTCCTTGATTGACCAATTACAATTTTTTTTAATTATTGCGTATCAAAAACAGTCGGTATTCGGTACGGACGCACACGTCTGATCGTCACCAGCGCGCAAGGCATACTATTTCAGTTTATAATAAAGTACTCTGTGGCATACTAACAACACAAACATGTGAATGCATCGCAAGCGCTTGCCGCAAGCTTTCTATGATTTGGGCGTCAATAAATAATAGTTTAAGAAAACTAAAAAAACACGCTTTTATAGAAAATCCAACTAAAAAATAGAACCAACTAAAATTTATTTTCTATTTTTTTAGTTGGATTTTCTATAAAAGCGTGTTTTTTAGTTTTTTTAAACTACTATTTATTTTATGTTTTTTTTAATCGAATTATTGCATTGTCATTAGTCTTTGACAGGTGTGCAAAATTTGAATGAAATCTGGCCGTTTAAAGTGGGTAAAAATCGCGTCCTAAGGAGTCGGTTACAAACAAACATACAAGTGAAGCTAATATAAAGCGTGTAAAAACTGACAGAGTTCGGATCAGCGGCAAGCCAAGCCAAACGTTTGGCAAATCAAGCAAACATACTATCCACACGTCTGAATTTGTGACTGCTCGTTGAGGTTTGGCAAGCGTCTGGACGCGGCATTAGATTTAACCAAATTTGAACATTTAGTAAAATTTGAACATATAGGGTAGGTACATCTCATTGACCTAGACTAAAACCATGAAATTTGGTTAGAAGCAAGGTCTCACAGCACAGCACAAGTAAATGAAAAAATCTGAAATACGTAAAACTGTTGTTATATCTAATTAATAATTTTTTTGAGTTTACTCCATAAAGAATGGATTTTCATATACGGCACCCGATTTGAAAAAAATATGAAGAGTATCGAATGACAGCGTTACCTACGTTTTTGTGCGCAACCTATCGTGCGCACCTTTCGCTTATTAGTAATGTGTGTAATGTATAACTCATAAACTTATTACGTTAGTATATTACGTTTATGGTATAACTTGTAGGCTAAGCTTATAGGTACCTACCTATACTTGTGTCACTTGTTAAAAGGTATACCTCAAAAAATCGTTATAAAATCGGTTAAAATCAATATTTCTTAAAACTTCCAACGGGCTCATAAACTTAAATGGTTTTTTGAATTTTCTAAGCTGCTCCTTTTGAGGTTAAAAAAATTAAACTATCGTTAATAATTTCAAAAGTTGAAAACCGATCTCGCTGCAATTTATAGCACTTTTTAGTATCATCACAAGCTACAATTTCAGAAAGTTTCAGACTTCTACGTAGGTACCTTTCAAAGTTATTAAATGTTGAAAAAAAACGTTGTTTTTTAACTTGACCTTCATTTGCTGCTAAACAAAAGCATTTAGTGACTTTAAAAAGATCTCATTTTATAGGTAATTTAATGGAGATCAGAAATGCTTTAGCCACATATGACGAAAATGTACTGGAAACGAGATATCACACGAAATGTAAAAAAAAAGTTTTTTTTTTTCATTAAATTGTTAAAAAAAAAATTGTCCAGACTGCGGGTACCTAAATTCGTAATCAACGCATTTTTTTACTATTTATTAAAAAATAAAAATGCGTGATAATCCAATTTTTTTGTATTTTAGTTCCTTGACTGAGCTATCATGTTATAATGTCACCGTAACATAGTAAACTCCACTACTCCAGTGGTGCGTCGGCAAAAGTGTGTGTCAATCAACAATTCAACACACACTTTTTTAGGTAGATTTTCGAAGCAAAGTCTACCTATTATATACAAGTAATAATAATGAGTCAATGTGTTCACTTGATAGCTTGCCAGTGGCATGTGCTCCTCCCCCACAGCCACGACAGCAAAATAACTTGATTGTACCAGGAAACAGTAGTTCCCAAAAGAATACATGTAATTTTAACCCAAACCAAAATATAGTGTTGAAATTGTTTAGTGATGAAATTAGCAATTATTGCATGCCAAACTTATCATATAATGATATTGTGGAAAAAAAATTAAATTCTTGTAGTATATTAAATAAAAATACTTCTCTTATCATATTTGTTGGGAACAGGGGGACTGTTAACAAAAAGACATTTATTAGATATTTTGAAACATTGTCCAAATTAAATGTAGAAAGAATTGTAATGTTTACACTCCCACTGAGTAAAGGGTTGTCACAGGAGGAGAAATTTATAAGACATAATTTAAATATAACTATGCATAATTTGACATGTCAAATTAATGGTCCAAATTATAATAAGTTTCATCTTATTGACACTAACAAGATTGTTAGTAATAATGTTTTTTTGACGAAAGGTAGACATTATCTTTCAATTTATTTTAAGAGACAGATAGCAGTATCGCTATCATATTATCTTACAATAACAGCCAAGAACTTGGCTAAAACATTGCTTTTATTGAGCAAATTGACATTAATTATAATTATGATTCTGCCAATTTGTTGGCAAACAATTATACCACTGACATATCATATAGTATATGTGACATTTATAATAATTTAAATTAATTACTAAGACAAAAGAGAGTAGTACCTCTTGCAATTATCATATTATAAATAAGACTAAAAAGTCCAATATCTCAGCTCAGTAATAATCAAGTTAGTAATAAGTTTCATAAATTAATAAGTAATAATAACTTAAATTACATAAACCTGGTTCACCAGAATATTAGGGGGCTGATGGGCAAAGACCTAGAAATAGAATTGTTCATGAACTGTAATGCTGTTGATATTTTTTGCATCACTGAACATTGGTTAAAAAGCGATAAGTTCATGTTCAATTTTGATAACCACCAGATAGGTAGCTCGTTCAGCAGAGCTAATGCAATACATGGTGGCTCTATGATACTTATAAATAAGCAATTTAAATTTAAAGAGCGCCATGACATTGTTAGTTTATCGGTTGAACGAACTGCAGAAATAGCCTGTATAGAACTCAAGCGTTTTATTGTAATTAGTGTATATAGACCTCCTTCAGCTTTGTATGATTGTTTTGAGTGTGTTATGGATTCAGTATTAGAAAAAGTAACAAAATCTAAAAAAAAAGTAATTATTTGTGGTGATTTTAATATTAACTTATTAGAAAATTCTGGTTTAGCGACTAAGTTCAGGACACTATTACAGTCATATAATCTGAAGAACTTGTTTTTGGAGCCTACACGAATCACAGCCACTACAGCCACATGCATAGATAATATATTCACAGATGTTGTAATTGAAGATAAGAAAATAATAAATCAGTTAGATTCTGATCATTGCGGTCAACAAATTTATTTTTACAATAGGAACGAGAAAGTGGCAAAGAGAAATATTGTGGCAATACCTACAACTGCCAAACGTTTTGAAAATTTTAAAAATAAACTAGAGATAGCTTACAACATACCATTTTTAGATATAGATTCCAACCCTAATACTTCCTTCAATGTTTTTTTTTTTGCTAATTTTCTTCAGAATTTAATTCAGTTTTTACACCCAAAACGATTGTAGTTAAAGGTAATGCCACATTTAGTGAATGGGCTACTATAGGTTTACACAAGAGCAGAAAGAGACTTTATGAGTTATATGATGAAAGAAATTACAATAATAGTGAACAATTTCACATATATGTCAAAGAATACTCTAAATTGTTTAGGAAGCTTTGTAAATTAGCAAAGTCTCGTTTTATGAGTTCAAGGATTAAAAGTAGCGATGATAAGGTTAAGAACACTTGGAACATTATTAATAGTGAGACTAGAAAGTAGCACAACCAAAGCAATGAGTTTAGTTTGAAAATTAACAACAAACAAGTAACGTCAGATATAGAAGTAGCCTCTGTTTTTGAGAACTTTTTTACTAATATTCCTGTGTCAACTACTAAATCTTTGAACTCCTCACCAGCTCTTGCAGAATCAATTTTGAAGGAGAATGTTGATAGGACTGACAGTGTATTTAGGTTTCAACATGTCAGTCCTTCTGAAATTATCAAAGCTTTCAACACGCTAAATCTAAAAAAAACAGCCGACCTCTGGGGAAATTCTGTAATCATTACAAAATCTGTTATTACTGTAATTGCTAGTCATTTATCATTTATATTTAATCAGTGTGTAGATAGTGGTGTATTTCCTGATCTGATGAAATCTAGCAAAATCATTCCATTGTTCAAATCTGGCAGTACTTCAGACCCAACTAACTTTAGATCAATTTCTGTACTACCAGTATTCAGTAAAATTTTTGAAAAAATTGTTTATGATCAAATGCGAAGTTTCTTTAATTGCCATAATTTGTTACATAATAAGCAATTCGGTTTTACAAGGGGTCGCTCTACAACTGATGCCGGTGTAGAGCTTGTAAAACATATATTTGATGCCATAAATCGCAAAAAATGCCTAGAGAATCGTGGGCATCCCCACGATTCTCTAGGCATTTTTTGCGATTTATCCAAAGCGTTTGATTGTGTTGTTCATGAAACTCTGATCAGGAAATTATATCACTACGGTATCAAAGATACGGCGCTGGATCTTCTTACTTCTTATCTAAGTAATAGGATTCAGAAAGTCGATATTAATGGCAAGCTATCTCCAGGGTCTGTGGTAAAAATGGGCGTTCCGCAGGGATCTATACTCGGGCCATTTTTGTTCTTAATCTACATTAATGACTTACCTTATATTGTTAAGAACAACCACGAAATAGTATTGTTTGCGGATGATACTTCACTCTTATTTGGGCTAAAACGTAAGTGTACAAATTTTGACGACGTAAACGATGCTATTTCGGAAGTGGTTCGCTGATTTAACGTTAACAATTTACTTCTTAATGGAGAAAAAACTAAATGTATCCGGTTCACTACTCCAAACGTTAAACAGGTGAAAACGACTATAGTACTGAATGAAGAAGAGTTGGAACTAGTTGATACCACAAAATTCTTAGGCATTACTCTTGATTCTAAGCTTCAATGGGGCCCTCATATTGATAAATTATCGAAGAGACTCAGCTCAGTAGCATACGCAGTTAGAAAAATTCGTGAACTGACTGATGTTGAAACAGCCAGATTAGTTTATTTTAGTTATTTTCATAGTATAACGTCGTATGGTATCCTACTGTGGGGGAATGCCGCCGATATTCAAGCTATCTTCGTGCTTCAGAAGAGGGCTATTCGAGCAATTTATAACTTAGGAAATTGTGATTCACTGAGGCAGAAATTTAAAGAAATTAACATAATGACGGTAACGTGCCAATATATTTATGAAAATCTAATTTACCTTTATAAAAATAAAGATCACTTCTGTAAAAAAAAGTGATATACACTCTTTTAACACGCGTAATAAACATAAACTTGTTGTACCTGCCTCTAGGCTCCAAAAAATTAACAAGTCGTTTCAAGGTGTGCGATATTATAATAAAATCCCAGATAATATTCAAATGTTAAGTATAAACAAGTTTAAGTCTACAGTAAAACGACAGCTATGCCTTAAGGGCTATTACTCAGTAGGCGATTATATACAGGATAAAAACGCTTGGGATGGAATTGTAATAGAAATCTAATGTGAGCTAATATGTTTATTATTTTCCATCTCTCATGTTTTTCTTTTCTTCTTTTTAATTTTTTCCTTAATTTTCAGTTTCCCTCGTGTCATATTCTTTTTCTAGTTTATTCACTTTTAATTTTAAAAACATAATAGCACACAACAAAATGATGTGATATTTACTGAATATCGTTGAAACTGTCTGGTTTTTCTTTTTTAAAAGAGTGGCCGTGAGTTTGTTTGCCCGATTTCTTCTCACAAGGCTCAACCATTTGGAAACGGGCGGTTATAGATCGAAACAGGCAGATGTGATATTATGTTATCCATTTTGTTTTCTTTAATCATTTTACATTTGACGAAGCAAACTATTGCTGCGGTGTGTTGATCTATAATTTTTAATTATAATAATTATTTATTAAATCGACGATTTCGAATAATTGATGGTCAATTTTATGAAATAAAGATTTTTTTTGAATTTTGAATTTGAATATTGGTTTTGTGCCAGTTGTCAAGTTTTCCAAAAATTTCCCGGTTTTTTATAATATGAACCCTAAATGATTCCATCCTTAACTTGGGGAGGGAGGAAAACCTAAATTTGTTGGAAAAAAATTCATAGCTCCGAAACTGGAAACCTTTTTACGATCGGCAATATTTTTAAATGAAAGCTATTATTTTACTCTACAATGTAGACATTTATAGATTTTAATGCGACTTATATTTTTGGATAAAAATAAAAAAAACACGAAATCTACCTCTGCGCTCCTGGTTTTTTTTTTTTTTTTGGTTACCTACGAACATATTTTACGGTTGGAAAGTTGACTTTATCGTATATCGAGGTATGGGAGGGTATTTTTAGAACTGCAAAGTTAAGTTTGAATTGACTCCCGAGATGGACGTACTACGTGGGGTACTTACACTGAAAGTTTTGCGTAACTCATTAATAAAACAATTTACATGTAGAGTATTAACTGCTTTTCAAAGTATTCTCCATTACATTTTAAACACATTTTCATTCGGTCAAACCATTTTTGAAAACAGGAGGACAAAAAATTCACGGCCGTTAAAAACCTGCTCTTAGACCAATGGTGCTGGTCGAAAGCTATCACGGCCTCTTCCGGCCCCGTAAATGTCATACCTCTCATCAAATCTTTAATTTTTAGGAAAATAAAGAAATCGCATGGTGCCAGGTCTAGACCATGTGCGGGATGGGTCACTAGCTCAATTTTTTCAGAAGCCAAAAATGAGTTTGTCTTGTTCTCGGTGTGCGCCGAAGCATTGTCATGGTGCAATAAGATACGACTTCTTGGTCGTTTTCCCTAACTTACTTACCACTCAGCATTAACTGTCTTTTGTTCTTCAAGTGTGATCGTGCAGACAGGACCCGTCCAGGATAAAAAACAATTATTTTTTTGCCTACGTAGGCAGTAGGTACGCAGGCGAGGACTCAGTTAAGCGGTCTGTCTATAGTACCGTTTGCCATCTACCTACCTAGACAAAACTATACGAACAATGAGTTCCTTTACATAAAGTTAACGGTCGCAGGTTTCTTGATAAAATAATTATAATTATTCAATTCATTTACATCATACCACTATTGCACTACTATAATTACCCATTATAGTCATAGCACAGATTACAGTAGTTTGGTCATAGACCCGAGCCGAGTGTTGAATTATCTAGACACGGGGCACCGTGTCAAGCCAAGTACAAGAAAAAGGAACTGGTGACGCAGCACCCGTGTGTTATATTACACGAACCATTTGGAGCCACTTTTGACCGCTTAATAACTCATAATCTGTTTAATATAAATAGCCTTTTAGATTAACTAGATCCCCAAATTTTATAAATACAGCTCATTCAGTCATCGAAATATTATCGTTTAAAAATCGGCATTTTTAACACTGACTGACTGACATATAGATGAAAAACCTAACCCACTTCCCGATTACCTATTAAAGTTGAAATTTGGCGTCCAGCTGGGTAATTGTGTGTATGCAGAAAAAAAGATCTAATAACAGTATTTTTTTACGATTTAAAATATTTTAGAAGCAATTAATTTTTATTAATATCTGGCGCCTTTCAAAATTATAATAGCAATTTATTTTTGCAGCATAATAGTGTTACGAATAACCCGCCATCTATTGGCGACTGGGGAAGTAGTATAGAGCTACAAAATAAAGATACACGCCATCTGTTGAGGCAACACGGAACTAAATAGTTAGTAACCTATTAATAGAAAATACTAGTTTGTTTTAGAGGCTTCTATTGGTTGTGTAGAATTTACAAGAGGTGTCGCGGGTGGGTGGGTTCTAGAAATACCGTTTTGCTATATTAAGCGTGGCATTGCGGAGTTGTTAGTTAGTTTTCAAGTGAGTGTCAAGTGAGTTTAGTTTCAAGTGAGTGGTCAAGTGAATTAACAGCGACTTAAGTGTAAGAGAATTAAGAAGTTAGTTATAATAAATTATTGTATTTGTGTTGTTGCTAGTTTCCCTGTGTATTTTGTGATCTATTAAAATAAAGTGTGTCTATTTCGGTAACAATCTGGTATAATTCTCTAATCCCGAACCTCAGCTCGTAACAAAGTGGTGTCAGAAGTGTGATTAGATGATGCCGGTTTTACCGAAGGAGGACACGGAAGGCGTTCGTACTAGGGGACAGCGACAGCAGGAAATGGACCAGAGACGGTTTGGGGATGCTCCGCATCAACCAGCGGACGGTCGGCAGCCGACGGCAAACCCGTTGACGGTTCATTCGCGGCCCCCTCGACCCCGGCGGCTCCGGACCTCGCCGCATTAATGATGATGCTGCGGGAGCAGACTCGTCAGCTCCAGGACCAGTTGCGGCGGGACAAGGAAGAGCAGACCCGTCGTCAGGAGGAGCAGGCTCGGCAGCTGCAGGACCAGTTGCGGCGGGACAAGGAAGAGCAGACCCGTCGCCACGAGGAGCAGGCTCGTCAGCTGCAGGACCAGTTGCGGCGGGACAAGGAGGAACAGATGTTCCTTATGAAGGATCTCCAGGTTGCACTAGGTAAGGACCTCAAGGTGATGAAGGAGACGGTCCACCAGCACGAGGCCCGCATCACGGACACTGAGCATAAGATTGTGGATATGCAGAAGGCCCTAGGAGACCTGAAGCTTGGAACTGCTCCTGTGGGGAATGCTCCTGCGGCTCGCGTATTTAAGGTGCCTCCATTCGATGGAACGTCCTCATGGTCTGCTTATAAGATCCAGTTTGAAGCCGTTATGAAGGCGAACGGGTGGACTGAGACAGCGCTCACCCTGGGTCTCCGCGATCAGGCGTTGACTGTGCTGGAGGCTCTCGGCAAGAACCTCACCTACGACCAGCTCGTTGAGGCGTTGGAGTCAAGGTACGGTGACGCGCACCTGGAGCACGTATTCCGTGCCCAGTTAAAGAAACGCGTGCAACGTGGAGGTGAGAATTTACAGCAGTGGGCCTTGGAAATTGAGAAGCTCGTCCGGAAGGCATATCAGTCAGCGCCTACATTGATCGAGGGCAATCTGGTGCAAGCCTTCGTCGACGGCATCCGTGACCTGGAGGTCAGGGCTGCTGTTAGAATGGGGCACCACGACACGCTTAAGGCTGCCCTTGCCCACGCATTGGAGGTGGAAGCGGTGAGGCAAGACCACCGAGCCCACCGCGTTAGGGAAGTAACTATACCCACCACCCGTGACCGTCCCCAATACAGCCCCCGATGCTACACCTGCGGAGAGAAGGGCCACCTTCGGGCGAATTGCCCAAGGCAAAGAGATGGACGACCACAGGAGAGAAGGGTGGTTGATGCTGGCGCCCAACAGCAGGGAAACGAATAGAAGCCAGGACTGCGAGGCAGGTGCTGGCTGGTGGTCAAAGAGCCCCAAGAATTTCGATCTCGCAAACTCATGACGGGAATAGCCTTGTAAGTGATCTTCAGAGGCGAGGTCAACGGGATGCCGTGCAGTATAACTCTAGATACGGGAGCTTCTCGGACGGTAGTTAGTTCCCAGCTCGCGAATCGGTTTCTTGGGGACAACATCAGTGACCGCGAGCAAATACAGCTGGTAACAGCTACCGGTCAGCGGATAGCCGTCCGAGGAGAGATAACGGTGGAGTTGAAGCTGGGTAACGAACTTTACAAGCACAACATCATCGTGGCAGATATTCTTGATGATTGCATTCTGGGCTTGGACTTTTTGCGTAAACATCGTTGTGAGATAGATGTGAATCAGGGATTATTGAGGTGTGGTCTAGAGGAGCTCTTTGTGGAAGGAGCGTCACCTGGAAAAATGTACTGCCTGGAGAAGACTGTGCTTTCTCCTAGGTCAGAAGCAGTCGTACCGGTTGCTCTGCCGCGGTCGTCACCCAGAAAGAATCGGTGTGTACTAATAGAAAGCACGAATGATGACTTTCCGTGGAGGGTGGCGAGGACTCTGGTGAGGACGACTGGTGATCCAGTGGTTCGTGTGATGAATCCTTGTGACAAGGAGCAGGTGATCGGGAAGGGCACTCTGTTAGGCACCTGAGAGGAAGTTACTTGGTTGCGTAGATGCCAGGACGGTTCTTCTAGCGTAACGAGCTTTGATGTCTCAACGCTATTAGAGGAATGTCGTAGTGAACTCACGAAGGAAGAGTTCGACATGGCTAAGAAGGTGCTCCTTCGATACGGCGATGTTTTCTCTTCAAGTGATACGGATATAGGAAAGACCGGACTAGTTCAGCACAAGATTAACACGGGCAACGAACTTCCGATCCGTCAGCGTCCAAGAAGATTACCGGTGGCACGAGAAGGAAAGGTAGACGCCATGATTGAAGGAATGGTAAAGGATGGAATTATAGAGCCTTCATCCAGTCCGTGGTGTTCTCCTGTGGTCCTTGTGAAGAAGAAGGATGGTAGTATGCGGTTTTGTGTTGACTACCGTCGGTTAAATGACATCACGAAGAAGGACAGCTTTCCTCTACCACGTATCGACGATACACTGGACACGCTAACGGGAATGAAGTGGTTCACGATGTTAGACCTGAAAAGTGGTTACTGGCAAGTAGAAATCGATTCAAGGGATAAGGAGAAAACCGCTTTCTCTACAGGAAAGGGTCTGTGGCAATTTACAGTTATGCCATTTGGTCTATGCAATGCCCCAGCGACTTTTGAGAGATTGATGGAGTTAGTGCTCGCCGGCCTAATCGGGGACGCCTGCCTGGTATATTTAGATGACATCATTATAGTAGGACGTACCCTTAAAGAACACCTGCAGAACCTCGAGCGTGTGCTTTCAAAAATCCGGGGGGCTAACCTTAAGCTGAGTCCTAAGAAGTGCTCGTTCTTTAGACGGCAAGTACACTTTTTAGGACATGTTGTGTCGGAAGAAAGTGTGCGAACGGACCCGGAGAAGGTAGTTGCTGTCAAGGACTGGCCTGTTCCAAGGGACAAGACGCAAGTAAGAGCATTCCTGGGGTTATGCTCATACTACCGGCGGTTTGTCAAAAGCGTTGCGGACATTGCAAAACCGTTACACCGGCTCACTGAAGAAAAACGAACTTTCTGTTGGGACGAAAGCTGTGACATTGCATTCCGGGAGCTAAAGACGCGTCTGTGTTGTACGCCTGTATTGGGTTATCCTGACATGAAAAATGAATTCTTAGTCGACACAGACGCGAGTAACACGCGTATCGGCGGTGTGTTGTCGCAACGGAAAGGCGATCAAGACATTGTGATAGCGTACTTCAGCAAGTCTCTATCTAGACCGGAAAGAAATTACTGTGTCACGAGAAGGGAGCTGCTCGCCGTGGTAAAAACATTGCAGCACTTCAATAAGTATTTGCTAGGTCGAAGGTTCCACCTGCGTACTGACCATGCTGCATTGAAGTGGTTGTTACAATTCAATAACCCGGAAGGACAAGTAGCGAGATGGATAGAACTGCTGCAGGAGTACGATTTCGAGATCCAGCATCGTAGCGGCAAATCCCATGGCAACGCTGACGCATTGTCTAGGCGGCCTTGCACAGAGGACTGTAAACACTGCGTTAGGCAAGAGACCAGGGAAGCTGGGCCCGTCCGCATGTTAAGAACGGACCTGAGTGACGAGTGGAAGGAAACCTTACGGAAGGCTCAAGAAGAGGACACAGATGTCAAGTTAATCCTCGAGTGGGTCAAAGCCAATGCTCCGAGGCCAAAGTGGAGCGACGTTGCAGCTATGAGCACAATAACGAAGGGGTATTGGGCGCAGTGGAATAGCTTCTTGATCGTCCGGGACGGAGTATTGTGCCGTAAATGGGAGAATGCTCGAGGGGACACCTGTCACCTCCAAATGGTTGTTCCGAAGGCCAAGGTACCGGAGATTTTACAGCTTTACCACGATGGATGTTTAGGAGGCCATTTGGGTGTGAAAAGGACTTTGTTGAAGATTCGAGAGCGGTTTTATTGGATCCACTGCTGCGACGATGTGGAAGACTGCGCGCCTGTGTAATGGGCAGCTTTGCGTCGGGTGGGGATCAGGGTGGCCTTTTTTAAATTTAAGTATTTTTTGTTCAAAATTGTCCAAAGTTGTGTTATAATTGAAAACAGTAAAAGTGTGTGATTTGAGGTTGAACATTCGACTAACTTTATGGACAAATCATTTTCCATTCAAGCTGTCCGTCCGGTTGTGGAATTCCCTGCCGGTTGGTAACAGACGTGCACATTCGTTGCCAGTTTTCAAAAAAATGGTCAAAGCTCAGCTGCAAGGAAACTAGCCGTATCATTGCCCCTTTCCAATCCTACCTATTTCCGTTACACGAGGAAACCCTGTCTACGCCTCTACTATTTTGTTTATAAGGTATGCGTTTACTATATATTTAATATACTCTTATGTTGTATTTATGTATCTTATATGTATCTATGACATTCATTTAAATTTTTCATTATCATGTCATTTTTATCATATTTTATCTTTATGCACCAGACACTGCCCCATAATTCCCTTTGACGTAATTTCTCCATCCCATGGTTGCCTGGAAGAGATTGCCTTGTTCGATAAGGCCGCCAATTGTACAAACCTGTCTATAGTTGTAAGTTTTTTGTTTTTTTTTCAATACCGGGTGTACAATAAAGAGTATTATTATTATTCATAAATTAAATTGTGACATAGTAGAAGATCCCACGATGATGCCTCGCCTTCATGCTGGGAATTGCACCTTTCCCGATTTTGTAAGTGAGTTGATAGATGTCACTTCGAGCCGCATCTCATAAGAAGAGAGAAACCATAAAATATTGTGCAAACCATGTTGCTGATTTTATTAAAACGCTTAAATACTAATCATTGTGTCTTAAAAACATTGTCAAAAAGACAGACCTCGGATTCAAGTAGATCGGTGCTAGTAATTGAATATCGTAGAAGTTTCTGTGTGAGTGTGAGAAAAAAACTCTGTACTCGATAATACGAGCACAACATGTTACTAGTATTCTGCAGCTTCGAGCTTAAATCTACTGTTTTCTACCCATTTAACGGTTGCTTTACTCCAAAATGAATTGAAGCACCATCGTCACATACGTGATATTTAAAGTTATTTTATTTATGGTTATTTAGTAAGTTCGAAAATAGTGAAAGAAAGGTCAAATTATTGTTATGTAGGTAAATTGGGCTGAACAATAATTTAGATTCCCTAATTCTAAATGTCTTTGGTTGCGATTCAGTGGCTTTTATCTATTAAGTTATAACACGAGCACCAACGACCTGAGTTTGTAGACACGGTGTCAAGTAGGTACTTATGTTAACGCAAACGATCGGCGGCTGTACGCGCGCGTGGTACGATGCTGTGGCGATAGATTACGTTTGCACATTGCGTAGCGCAAAATAAAACTAGTCGCTGTGAATTTTGTTTAATTTTTATGATGAACTGACAATTGCCAGTTGATAAGTATCCACATTAACACGATCCCGGACGAGCATGCTATAGCATTCGTATTGGACAGTTTAATTATGTCGCGGATGCTATAGCACTCCAAGTTTATTGCGTGTTTTTGCCAGTTATGCTTGAGCAGTTGCTTTTTCCCTATAAAGTATAGGTAGTTTATTTCTTACTGTCACGGCTGACACAACCACAGATCGCTTACTGCCACATGAGGCCTTTTCTGCACACAAAGATGATACAGTGTTTACCCCTCCCCTACACCTCGCCCGGCATACCTCGCGTGTTAGCGTATGCTATAGCATGTGTCAAATGTATTGAGATGCAGTCAGTGTAGCGGCTACTGCCGCACGTAGTGGTCGTCAGTGCGTTGCACATTTTTGTTTCGCGCCAACATATTACAAACATCGTAAGTACAATTATTTTCATGACTTCTTTAGTTTTTTTTTGGTATCTTGATGCTCTTCACAATGTATTTCAGTAATTTGACGTTAAAGTAAAGATAATAACGCTAGATAAGTCGAAAAAAATATTTAATTCGCATTATTTACATTCACAGATGCCATCCAAAAAACGTCCTTCAATATTTCAGAATCAGAACAAATCCTGAGGTTGTTTGTAAAAGTTTCAGATGATTCTTCGGCTCCCAGCTTTGAAGAATCTGAAAAATCCTCTGATGAACGAGAGAGTAGCCAAAGAAAACCTCAAGGTAAATTAAACGTTCTTCTACCGTCATCTGAAGAAGAACATGATCCCTACAGTGATGCTGACGGAGAATTCGGGTCCGATGGCAACTACAACCCTGCCGAAGATGAAGAAATGCTGTCTGATTCTTCATCGTCATCAAAAGGTACACAAACAAGTGTGGTACGCCAATTGCATGAAAATAGTGACTCCGATAAAACAGTAAGTGACTTTGAGTCTAACCCTCCAACAAGACAGCTAGTTGTCCATCCACAAATACACCATGTTACAGATAACTTAGCAAAATCCCATACAAAAATCCCATACAAAAAAATAGTGCTAAAGTAGGGTGACTTACTGCCCGGGAACATGTTAAGACGTTTTTGTAACGTTATCAGTTAAGCGTAGCTTACACGGTGTATATCTAGCCAACGATACATATATAGGCGTAGGTTTCGATTTTCGATTAGACAAGGACACAGGGGGACTCACTGGCTTCTCTCTTAATGCGCGTGTCATGGTCTTGGGTAGTACACGTACGATGTACTAATAGGTACTAGTACTGGGTACTTTCACAGAATACATAATAGTACTAGTACAGAAGGACCTCTTCGCAATACCATTTAAATAAATAGCGACTCTTGCTCCGACACAATAAGGTGCAATTCAGATCGCACACCGCTAATTCCAAATGGGCTATATTAACCTAAAACTTGCCTCTCTTTCTATCGCATAACTCTTATCTGTTCTGATCAGCCATCTGCCAGTGAAAGTTCCGTGGAAATCGGTCCACCTGTTCCGGGGATTAGCCGAAACAAACAGACAGATAGACAAAAATTGTAAAACATGTTGTTTTACAATTTTTCGGACGAAGCGACGTAGCGCGTGAGTGGGTATCGAAGTAACGTGCTACCTGGCCGGCCGTGGCAGCTCACTGAATTTCGTCCGACTCGTTGCCGCTAGGTACCTGCAGCTTCATACCTACTGACCGGAGTGGGCCTAGCCTGGTACTGTACTAAAAGTAATGTTTCCGAAAGACAGCTGTTAATCGGACATTTCGCACTATTAGTACACTGTGTCTAACTTCAAGAAAGTACTAAAACTACTGTCACGTTTTATTTTAAAAGTTTAAATAAAACGCACAAAGTTTCAGATCGTTGTTATATTTAAAATAATATAAATAATATAAAGTGGGTAGTGAGTTCGGTTAGGCCGGTATGAAAGGTTGGTCCATGTATCGGGCCCACAATACCGCACTCACCTGGTCGGTGTCAGCTGGCGAAGGCCCCGGCGTAGTCCGGTGGAGCGCGGACCCGGGAGACTGAGGTATCAGCTGGGGCGAAGAGTGTAGCAGAAGCTCGGCTTAGTCTGGCGGAGCGTAGCCCAGGAGGACTGAAGTAACACCTCCGTCAAAGAGAGCAGCAGAGGTTCTCGAGAGCTGGTGTCGAGCGTAGCTCTCAAGCCCCATAGAAGTTCCCAGTACGGGAACAAATAAGGCACTTAGAAACAACTGTTATAAGTATTAACAGATTTATGAGAGTTGAGTTTTTATATTTTAAATGTCGGTTACACTGAGGGTTGGCACAGAGCAGAAGTACGTGTCGCGTCTCAGGGGCAGTTTTGGCACAACTCGGGCTGCGCGAATGGATCTCGCCGCTTCTGATGAGTCATCCTGTCGAATCATCCAGAAAAGACAGCTTTCCATACGGAGTAAGCGTATCTGTCGTGCTTGTTTGTTTGTTGATAATTTATTTTTATGTAATGAAAACTGATTAGATTATAATTTGTTAATTGATAAATAGTATGTGTGAGTAAATAGTTATGTAAGATTGATTAGATTAAGTTTTATCCTTTTTATGTAGGAACAGTATCTAGTGATCGTGACTACATATTGTTAATGTTTACTCTGTCTACACTGGCAATCATCGTTCGTTGTGCGACGTACTAATATGACTGTTGATAAAATATCGATATATCCAAATATTATTACTTAACAAATATAATTATTATTTAGAAATATCGACATTTATTAATAATATTTTCTTGGGCAATATATCGATAGTTTAATATTGAAGTATAGATATCGACGGTTGTTATTCATTTTAAATAAGTTTTCATTTTTAATTTTTTCTCGTAAATTATATAAACTTTATTTACAGTATATTATGTTTTTTCTCTTTCCCTAGTTTATTCATTTGTTTAATATGTTGTATGTAATTTTGTATAGTTGTAACTCTCTGCTGTAAATTTCTAATTTCTAAGTAGTCATTAATCCATATCGAGCATTTACGCGTTATTTAATCATAACTAATCTTATTATCACGACGTATTTTTAAATCTAGAATGCCAGTCCGAAGCCTGTTAAAGTATGAAGGAAAATCAAATGGTATGTTTAAAAGTTAAATGTGAAATAATCTAAAAATTCACACTTAAAAGTTAAACCCTTAAGTTTTCATGTACTATTCATGTTAATATGGTCTACTAAAACTGTACTAATAGTACTACTACAGTGTACTAGTACGATGTACGTACGTACATCGTATAACGTACCGCCGACCATACCGCGGTGCGACATCTTTATGCCGGAAGTCCGCTTCTTCCAAAGCTCAGTGCGTAAAGCACTTTTTTCCCTCGATATTCATAAGTCGAGTGGGCCCGACGGAATCTCTTCCATGTTCATCGGTTTTAACGCGCCTTTATCGGCTCTCCTACTCCCTCGGCGTCGTCCCGAACTCATGGAAGACAGATTTAAGGTGACCGCTCGGATCCGTCCAACTACAGACCTATAGCCATAACTACCTTGTTCTCCAAGATAATGGAATCCATTGTTAACCGTCAGCTACTTCGGTACTTAGAAGACCACCAGCTACTCAATGACCGCCAATACGGTTTCCGTCGGGGTCTTTCAGCTGGTGATCTTCTCGTCTCGTATACCTGACTCACCGTTGGGCACAGGCGATCGAGAGCAAGGGGAGGCGTTGTCAGTCAGTTTGGACATAGTGAAGGCCTTCGATCGGGTCTGGCACAAAGCGTTTCTCTCGAAGCTTCCTTCCTATGGGCTTCCCTAGAAATTATGCAACTGGATCACCAGTTTTCTCGCAGACAGAAGCATCAAGGTCGTTGTCGACGGGGCATGCTCCGACTTCAAGTCTGTGAATGCTGGTGTCCCACAAGGCTGTGTGCTATCACTCACGCTGTTTCTTCTGCATATCAATGATATGCTGCAAATCAGCAGCATTCATTGCTATGCCGATGATAGCACGAGTGATGCCTTGTATACCGGCCGCGCTAACATTTCTCGGGAAAACGTCACTGAGAGTCGATCCAAACTTGTGTTTAAAATTTAAGCCTCCTTACAAGGAGTTTCCGATTGGGGTCGACTTAATCTAGTCCAATTTAACCCAACGAAGATACAGGTTCACCACTAAAAAGATACCGTTTGTCGTATCACCTCGCTTTGAGAGCACTTCCCTGACTGCCACAGCCAGCATCGAAATCCTTGGCGTCGATATATCGAGTAAAGCCCAGTTCCGCGGTCACTTGGAGGGTAAGGCTAAATTAGCCTCGAAGAATCTTGGTGTGCTCAACAGATCGAGACAGTATTTCACCCCGGCCCACCGCCTACAACTTTATAAGGCGCAGGTTCGGCCGCATATGGAATACTGTTCTCATATCTATGCAGGAGCACCCCAGTACCAGCTTGTATCATGGGGAGTCCTCCGAGGAATTGTTCGGACTTATACCGGCTGCAACGTTTCGCCATCGTTCAACGCGACAAAACTTTCATCCCCATCACCTGGATAATTGGCAATCCAAAACTGTGCGGTTTTCCAGATTTTTTTTGCCTCGCACAACCAATCTTTGGAACAAATTGTCGCCTGTAGTATTTCCGGACCGATACGACCTTCAAACCTTCAAGAAAAGAGCGTACTCCTATCTCAAAGGCCGGCAACGCACTTGTGACTCTTGAGTAGCAGGTGTCCATGGGCGACGGTAGTCACTTACCATCAGGTGACCCGCCTACTCGTTTGCCCCCTATAATATAAAAAAAATATATATTTATGTACGAATTGTACTAGTTCGGTGCGAACCTGCAGATGCCGGACATCTTAGGAGCAAGACTAGCGTGTCGCATGAATGAGGATCAGTCACGTTTTTTGTTAAGTATGCAGATTTTTAGCTATAAAAGTAACAATAAATACTGTGTTTAAATTTTTTAAATCGGATCAAAAATGACCAAGATACAGAGATTTTAGTGCATCAACTTAAAAAACACGCGCGAGAAAGACCGTATAGTCTGTGACGTCATTCAGTCGCCGTCGCGTCGCGGTCGCCCGCTTAGTAAGCTTCTAGTCTTTTTTAAAATGATAATGCCGTCAAATACGTGGGAGAGCCATGCTTCGGCACGTATGGGCCGGCTCGACTCCGCTCGATATCACGGCCTCACAGAAAACCGGCTGTGAAACAATGCTTGCATTGCTTTTCGCCGCGTGAGTGAGGTTACCGGAGGCCCTAACCCTTCCCTCTCCCCTATTCCCGTCCTTCCCCTGTCCCAGTCCCCTTCTTCCCACTCATCTTCCCTCTCCCCCTACTCCCACCTTAAAGGGCGGCAACGCACTTATGACTCTTGAGTTACAGGTGCCCATGGGCGGCGGTAGTCATTTATCATCAGGTGAACCGTCTGCTTGTTTGCCCCCTATACAATAAAAAAAGAGGTCCCCTGAGCGAATGGGTGATTTTGTCATGTGATAAACGCAATCTGTGATTAAGTGTGAAAGCGCGCCGGCCGCCGGGCACCCGATACTTACTGTTGAGTATTGTTTTATTTGTATCCTACGATATACAATCAGACGAATGTTTGTTGTACCTAATTTTTTAATATATATTTTTCCAAAATGCAGTGCATTTGGATAAAATGGTCAAACAATAGTTTTTCGTCAGTATTTCGGCGCGATTCGCGACGTGTGACCTCATCATTCCAAGCGCGGCTCCGAGCAATCGTTTCGAAATAGCCGAAAAGAAAACTTTAATAACTTTGTCATTTCTTGTTGGATTTGAATCATTTAAAAAACGAAATGATCAGAATGTTATAGCGCGTACGTCCCCATATTTAGAAACCTAATATTTTGTTATGTGACTGATCCCCATTTTAGCCATGGTTGCTAATTGAAAATAGTTCCATTGACTTTTGTCAACGACTCGAGTTGACACAGCTATCATAGATACATTGTAGTCTTTGGACGCGACGTTGCGGTTGGCAGTGAGCAAAAAAGTATATATACAAATCATACTAAGTTATGATACAAATAGTGAGGTATTATTTTTTTGGAAATTCCTCTAGAGTAGTGTTTGTATACTCTTTGGTTATTCCTAAAAGCCTAATGGTGGGTTTACACGCTGGCGTTCAAACCGACATTCAACGAGCACATGCACGGGCACACGCATGTGAACAGGCTGTTTGTGCATGCCTGCGTGAATGCGATCGTGCTTGCCGCCGATCGGGGCGATTAACGGCTGCGTTCACACGCTCGCGTTCAAACCGACATTCAACGACGCAAGCATGTGAACAGGCTGTTTGTGCATGCTTGCGTGAATGTGCATGCGCTTGGCACCGATCGGGACGACTGTCGGTTTTTTGACACACTCCAAAGGGTGAATGTGCTTGTGTGCCTGTTTACACACACACACGCGCTCGGCCGCGTTAGTATAGTTTTCATCTTCGTGGCGTACAGACGACGTAACGACACCAAATATATCGGAATGGTCTGAACCTTTATCATGCACGAATCGAAAGCAAAAGAAGACTTCAGAGAGAGGTTTCCGAACTCTTCTTTTAGTAAAAGTTAATATTGTTTATCAGGGCCAAAAAAATATGAAACAAAATAGTGCCAATTCTTAGGATTAAAGTTAGTATTGATTGATTGATTGACGATTAGAGAATTGTAACTAATCGCATATCAATGATGTGCAGTAAATAAAATAGATTTATGTATGCCTTAAAACAGTTACGAAACACATTTAATGAAGAAGCCGCCCCCAATGCTTATCATGGTTAATTATGTTCATGTTTATTAGAAATAATAAAAAGTTCTATTCGAAAATTAGCGAGGATAGTAAATTCATTCAAAGAGATCCCACTAAAATAAGAAACGAATTATGTGAACGCACTCTTCGATGTAAAAATAGTTATAACGCATGTCAAATAAAAAAAATCAAATTTAAAGTTTTGGCTACTTGAAAATTTTTTTTACACCATAAATGATTTTTTAGTTGCAAAACCTAATAGTTTTAAGTAAAATTTCGCATGCATAATTATGTCAGGCTGTTATTTTTTCAATAAAAATAGATCCATCAAAAGGAGTAGCTCCCACGAGATCTACGTCTACATCGTCTCCCATGTTTGCACTGACTATCATGTCCACAGAACACTAATAACCTACGGATCTTGCCTGCAAGTGTGTGAAACAGGGCTGCCAGATTGTAAAATTGGATACAAAATTGGTATAATATCGGTTATCTTTTGTATCCTGTTTGTATAGTAGATTGCATTGTATAATTGGATACAATGTCATTGCTGATGTTATAGCGTAAAAAGTACGTACATACGCATAGAGATACTTAAAACAAATCATATCTGTGATAAACTGTTAAATCCTTATATGTTAAAGTTAAAACACCTTTTACTAAAACCCCCAAAGAGTGACGTTCTAGAGTTGTACAACACTGGTTTTGTATAATAGTACATGATTTTGTATAATTTCCGAGTCTTAGCGGTATAAAATAAGTTGTCCTTACTGGCAGCCCTGGTGTGAAAAGCTTGCTTGGCACGCTGCGCGCCGAGCTGCGTGCCGTGCTGCTTGCCAGTTTGCACGGCGTGCGTGTAAACGCACCATAAAAGATACTGGCAAGTCTGGTAACATTTGGTACTTGTCATTGGAAACTGTTGTGTTGATGGCACTTGATGGTGGCATTATTTTTCTATAAATTACATATATATCTGGTTTAATTGTAGTTGCTTTTGTGTGAATACTTACGTGAATACATTTTCCTAACAAATAAATATTTAAAGGAGCTTAAAATGATGGATAAGGAAGATGGTGAAATGAGTGACGACAATGCAATGCTTGTGGATGATGTAAAGGAACCGATTTCATTTGAAAAGGATTGTGAAGTGGTAAGTTTAATGTAACCTATATTTATATAACTGATGCATGTATTCTATGGGTTTAAAATATTTCTAGAGATAATCTTTAGATATCATAAAATTGAATGTACTAAACACAAATGTTATTACAACATTTGTGTTTATGTAGTAATAATTTTTTGTTTAACCTTTTAGACTCAAGTCCAATTTTATGGTTGTTACAGATATATAGAGCTGATAAAACTGGATTAGTTATTGAAAAATTGGAAAAAGTTGATGCTTCTAAGATAGAAGAAAGAGCTAAGAGATTTGGTCTAAATCTGACTGGGAATAGAGTGATTACACAGAGACAAATTGATGAACTATATGCCAATTGTGGTATAGAAAGTGGAAATGAAAGACATTTTCGCTTTGATGCAATCAATTTAAGTGGTGTTGATGGACTTACTACTAAAGAGATATTTCAATATATGGAAGACTATAAACCATTGTCTCTAGAATGGACAGATGACATTTCATGTAAGTTTTAGTAGGTATTTTAATCTTAACACATGAACAATATTTTGTATTATAGCAATTCAATGTGCACTTTGCAGTTAAGACAGTTTTGTTGACAAATTGGACAAAGTTTTACTTGAAAAGCCAACATTAATATTATTAAAAGTGGACCCACAAGGCAGACACTTACTGTCTGTTGATCTAGTGGCAAAAGTTTTTACTTTTGATTGTGAGGTAAATATTACATTCCCATATCTCATAATGGGTCCTGTACCTGACCATTATAATTGAAATTCAGTCAGTAGTACATTATATTCTATTATTTAATTATACTGATTAAACCCAGTAAGTATTAGTATCAGAAGCAACATTAAAATATGGTAATTGTTTTCAGGCAATATTGTTTGTCAGGATCATATTTCAGCAGCATTGGCACTATTAGTTCATTCTAGAGAAATCAGAGATGAAAACCTGAAGCAAATGCTTTCTGAGAAGTCATATCATCATTGGCGAGAAGGCATGCCCCATCCAAACAAAGATTTAATATTGATGAGATTTGCTACAAATGGAGATAAAAAAATTTCCAAGAAGAAACCACATAGCAAAAATGTTGATGAATATTATGACCAAACAATGGATTCTATCAGTAAAAACCCATGGGGAGATCTATGTAAGTCTTGGGGGGTGTATGACCATCAGGAAGTATTTCAGCGTAAGCCTATATATAATGATGATGAGGATGATACAGAAGAACCCATTAAGGTTGTTAAGTTAAAAAATAAAAGTTTAGCTAGCAGATTAGGCAAAAGACACATAGAAAGAAATCAATATAAAGATGAACAGATTGATGATAGTAGCTCTGATTCAGAATGGAAAATTAAATCAAAAGCACCTAGAATGCGGATGCATGCTGACGATGAAGAATCGAGGCAGAAGAAAAAACAGACTTTACAGTATGCCAAAGAGTCAGGTGTTGATAGGTTTTCCCCATTGTCCATTGAAATTGCGAACTCTAGAAATAATTATTCACAAAGAAAACAAACAATGTTATCAGAAAAGTTTAAAAAGCACATTATTCATAAACAAAAACATGGCATACAATCACGTTTAGGTGAAAAGGTAGCTCCAGTAGAAAATAGTCACTCTAGTGAAGAGTCATCTGATGACTCTGATAGCAATGTCACTAGCAGGGTGCATAAAGTCAACAGCACAATAAAAAGTACAAACAGTGTGTGGTCTAGATTAGATATGTATCAGAGTAATTCAAGTACTCAGAGTGCGCGTAAAGATTTGCGCCAATTAATATTGAAATCAAGAAAGTCTACTGACTTAAGAGACAGATTGGGCCAATCAAAGCAGACTAATTTACGAATTGAAATAGACAATAATTATGCACATGATTTATAGTGCACCTTAGAGCATAATTGAATTTGTTAAAAATTACACTTTTGTTGTGTAACTACTAGCTTAAATATTTTGACATAAGATTAATTAAGGATTAAGAAATGAAATATTGTTTTCATGTTAATATACATAAAATATACTTAATGAATTTATTTTACATATTGGATGATGTACTATCACTCAAATGAACTTTTGCTAAATATGTTTTCATATGCAACTAGACTTCTTTTCAATTAATTACAAACTGAATTTTAAATTTTATATTTTATTATTTTAACTAATTATTATACTTCGAGGGTCATCTTTAGCCTACATGAACTTGGGCAAATGAGCAGATGGGTCACCTGATGGTAACTGACTACCACTAGCCTGCAAATGAGCAACAGTTAAAAAGGAGAATGAATTTTTTACAATAAACTATCACTTCCAGCAAAAAGTTTAATTTAATATCATCTTATTTCCCCAAAATAATGACGATTACACAGTAGTTCCTAGTTAGACGCAAACAAAAAAAAAATGTAATTCATATATTTCAAGTTAGTTGCAGCACTAGATACTTTCGTGGGTTCGAGGATAAGGGATTGATAAGATAAATATGTAATAAATTGTTTTGAAATTTGAATTATTCTTCGTAGATACTTAGTAATGTTATTCGTTAACAGATGGCGCCAAGCCTCTTAATTTAGGCGATCACAACAATGCGATTAGCCAACAAACGGCGTCCGCTAGACAATTTAGGCTTTGCAACAGTAATAAGTAAGATTAGAAATTATTATTAATTTTACTCAGGGCTCAAGTGACGAATATAGTGTATATTGGTGCCGATTCTATTGTACACTACTAAACGAAAACCTGACTTAATTTCTTCATATGAAATCAACCTTGTCTTCTTCGTAACAAGATCTTTTTGTTACAGGCGTCAATTTCTCAGCGCCCCTAAATTTCAGTAAAACCTGTCAACGTATATTCAATTTTATTCCCACGCAGCGAGAGTTCCCAAATATTCAAATGCCGCATAAAAACTTGTTCAAAAGTGACGTTATTTTAACCGACACCTACGAAGACGCTTACTAAAAACACAGAGCAAAAGAGATGTCGTTCAATGGATAGCGGCTCACGCTACGTGGCATTCAAGTTTATGTAAGCGTATCAGACTTTAGTCGACAAATAAATTGCTTATTTCGATAGCGACATATGTTACGTACTTGTTTAAATTTGAAATAAGACCTTGTTTCGAAGTGTGCAAGGTTTACATCTTATATGAAGAAAATTTAGTAAATTTTAATTTAGAGAGTGAAGTAACAGAATTGGCACACTTATCCGTCATTTGTTCATTACACTAAGTTTATACTTGAAGTTTAATATTTTTATGTTATTTATCAATAAAATTGAAGTGTCTGTTTGTAATGTCAAAGTAATATTTATTTTTGAGATCATACAGTAATTTGCACGATACCAATGCCTAAAAATCAGTTTTTAAAATTTTTGTCTGTCGGTCTGTCTGTCTGTTTGTTCCGGCTAATCTCCGGAACGGGTGGACCGATTTCCACAGGACTTTCACTAGCAGATGGCTACTGATATAAGGAGTAACTTCAGCTATTTTTATTTTGGAAAAATAATTAGGGTTCCGCGCGTATGAAAATATATAATTACTATCAGTTCCCGCGCGGCTTCGCTCACGTGTAGACCTACAATATATTTTACGCGGCAATAATAATCGTGTTTTAAGAACATTTAAGATCATTTTCGCATGCAGCGGTCGGCGCTCGAAAAGAATAGGTAATTAAAACGGTAGGTATGGACGTTTCTGTAGGTAGTGATTTATCTGTTACTTAGTAATCTGTGACTATACGAAGTGTCTGGCAATGAATAATGTGAAATACGCCACATTCAATACGTCACGTGTTGTACTAGTGGAACGGGAAAGTGACGTAATGGAATTCTAAGGCATAGGTTACATGAAATGTATGAAATATTTTTGATTCTAAATTCTCAATACAACCAAGCATCGAACTTGCTTGTGTTAGTTTATCCTCTTATTGGAGGTCTTCTAAGGGGTGCAGCTTTTCAAAGGTCTTGTCCACATCTGGCTAGTTAGATGCTTGGTTGTATTAAGCATCACTTGCCGTTCTGGTGAGGAGAACAGTGGTGCTGGTGGTGCAGCAGCCCATCGAGCCGAAAACGCTCGACACCATGTACGCCCTTGGTGTCAATGTCTGGGTCGGCAATGAGGAGACGCGCCTTTACGCGGTCTACCACGAACGCATTTTTTTATAATTTCTACCTAGTTTGCTAAAAATAGCTTTACAGGCATGAACATTCTATTATTCTACAATCATTCCGCATGCGGCCCGCCGGTCGGCTACTGGTGGCCCGCCGACAGCAAAAATAATACTCTCGTACATTCGAAAAATATTGAATTTTATGCCAGAATAAAAACAAAAAAATATGTTCGAAAAGTAATTTGAATCTTGCGCGCGCGCTCTAAAAGCCACGCTAACCTCAGCGACCGACAGTTCGGTTTTAATTTGAGTGAAGTGTCAATAGTTCTAGTGTAGATTTTAACTCGACTAGCCGGTGTCATATATTTTGATCCACATTCAACGTAGATTTCCCGTCAAGTGCCGTGTATAATTGTGTTGTGAAATCGTAAGTAAAACTGTTATTAATAAGTGTTTCCCTACCTATTTAATCAATTATTTTTGGAAATTTAAGTAGGTACTGTAATTTTAGGTGCTGTGTTAATCCTAGCCAGGATTAGAACGCAATATGGACAAGCCAGGACCTAGTAAAAAACGTAAGGTTAAAGATGAAAATCGGCAGTTTCAAGAAATTTGGACTGAGAAATACTTTTTTGTATGGTCGCATAACAAAGTCGTTTGTTTAATTTGCAAGAATTCTGTTGCGATTGCAAAGGAATATAATGTAAAAAGGCACTATGAAACGCAGCATCCTACTTTTACCAAGATTACAGGCGAATTAAGAAAGCAAAAAATGTTGTCTTTAAAACGGGAGCTGAAATCGCCGCTAAGAAAATGTGTCCAGAAGCAGCAAAAAAAGTTTGAGAAAATTCAACTGAATCTTATGACTATCCAAAGACGAATTATGTCTTTGTCAGGTAATATTGCGGAACAATTAAATGAAAAAACTAAGATCATTGATTTTTTTTTCATTAGCACTCGACGAATCCACTGATATTAGTTCCACAGCTCAACTTCTCATATTCATACGAGGTGTTACTCAAGATTTTGAAGTCTTAGAAGAGTTATTAGGAATGTGTTCATTGAAAGGTCAAACCAGAGCAGTTGATATACTCAATGTACTTTTGGATCAGTGTTCAAAAACTGATTTGGACTTATCAAAATTATCGGGAGTTGCGACTGACGGTGCTTTTTCGATGATTGGTGTCAATTCTGGGCTAGTTACTTTGCTGAAAAAGCATCTGCAAGAAAAAAAACATAGTCACTGAAGATCTCATACAGTTTCACTGCATTATACACCAAGAAGCCCTCTGTTCTAAAAAAATTGAATTTCAAAATGTCATGAAAGTGGTAGTTTCGACTGTAAATTTCATAAAATCACAAGGACTCAATCACAGGCAATTAAAACAATTCCTTGATGACATCGAAAGCGAATATGGAGATTTACTGTATTATACAGAAGTAAGGTGGCTAAGTCGTGGATTGACACTGGAACGATTTCTAAATTTAATAGAAGAAATTGGAATATTTCTGGCGGAAAAGCAAAGGGATGTCCCGGAACTTAAAAATCCTGATTGGTTGTGTGATTTGGCCTTTTTAGTTGACATTACAAATCATTTGAATGTCTTGAACACACGGCTTCAAGACAAAAATCAACTGATATCCCAGCTCTACGCTCATGTATCATCCTTTCAATGCAAGCTGACACTTTTCAGATCGCAATTGAATTCTGGAAATTACAATCATTTTCCGAATTATAAGAAAATGGCTGAAAATTCAACAAAACTGCGATTAATTTCAGTTATGTAGAAAAGCTAGATATTTTGATTGTGTGCGTTCGCGCAGCGGAATGTTGTTGAATTTAAAGATTTTAATTATGCAAATATTTAGTGTATGACGTCGTGTAATAGTGTATGGTAAAAAAAAAATTGTGCATGCAGCCATTGTGGAGAAATTCGATTATAACAGATTCCGCTGGGTGAAAGTTGTCCTGGCATAACTTTTTTTAATCCATGGACTTAAAAGAAAAAAAATGTGTCCAAAAATTAGTGTGTATTTGTGTGTAATTGTGTATATATGAATAAAATTAGTGCATGCATAAACTTCGGAAAAATTCAAGTTTCCGCTACGTTCGCGTAGCCATTGGCAGCCGTTTGGCCATTAGCTAGTTTTCATATAAAGCGCTTATATAGAGAGCTGTAGATTTTTACATACGTTGTTTTGAATTTGTCTATATTTGTTTGAAAAACAGATTTAGAAAAAATCGTAGGGTTTAAAAGATAAAAATATAAACGTAAAATAACGCTTATTAGGTCTTAGTTCGTAAAGTATGCACTTTGGGGTCTAGATTTTCACGTTTATACACACCTTGTAAGTGTCTGCAACATGTTGCCAAGTATCAATGATGTTCCGTTAGTAATTAAAGAGTTATAGGACAATTTGTCATGAATAGATCACTGTTTACAAAGCAGTCAAATATTCTAAACGTTCAGACGTTCTAAAGGAATTGCATAGGAAAATGTATTCCAATAATTAGTGTATTAATTCAACTACTCACATGCAAAACTTCATCTCATTAAATTCAGTAATTAAAGAGAAACAATTAAAATACTGACAAAGCATCGAAAATCCTACCCAGCAAACATTTCAAAATCTTTATTTATGACTCCCACATCGCCATTGGAAATACATACCATAATATCAGGGCTAAAAAATACTAATAGCACGGGCTACGATAATATATCTACCTACGCATTAAAAAAAGTCTCAACTAAAATATGTTATGTACTCAGTCATATCATTAATCAATGTATTAGTCATGGTGTATTCCCCGAGCAATTAAAAGTAACTATAATTAAGCCACTGTTTAAGAAGAATAATCCACATTCTATGGATTGTTATCGGCCTATTGCTTTGATACCAACCATTTCAAAAAATTTTGAAAAGGTCATACATGACAGAATTTATAACTTTCTTGAAACACATAAATTATTCGCTAAAGAACAAACTGGTTTTAGAAAGAACAAGTCTATTAACATGGCAATTTATAATTTTTTTAAAATAGTCACACATAGTGTGGATAAAATATACCTGTATGTGCACTTTATATGGATCTGTCTAAGGCATTCGATTGCGTGGACCATGGGATTTTATTAAATAAATTGAATTCTTTGGGCATAAGAGGGAATGTATTAAATCTGATCGCATCTTATCTCTCAAAAAGATAACAGTGTACTCAGATAACACGACTTTGCCCAAAAGTAAGAAATGAAAATTTTTATATGTCTGATTATAGGGAAATTAAGTTAGGAATACCGCAAGGCAGTGTATTGGGACCGCTTTTATTTAATATATATATATTAATGACCTGCCAAATATTACAAAACATCCCACTATTCTATTCGCAGACGGCAGTACAATTATATTTACATCTAAAAACAAGTGCTCCTTGAGTCTGATGTTAACAAAACTCTCAATAATGTAATAAAATGGTTGACATTAAATAATTTAAAAATTAATGTAAATAAGACACATTTAATGACATTTAAAAATAGAATTCCCCTAGTAACGGACATAAACGTATCTTATAATGGCGAAAAACTTCACGAAGTAGAAACAACAAAATTTCTAGGTTTAAACATAGACCTGAACCTGAACTGGAAGGTACACGTAGAATACCTCTGTGCAAAATTAAATACCCAGTCGTATGCGCTATACATGCTCACAAAAAAATTGAACCATAGCGCTGTATTAACAGAATATCACGGATACGTGGATTCGATCTTGAGGTATAGGATCATATTTTGGGGTAACTGTACTGAAATAGAACAAGTATTTAAAGCTCAGAAGAGATGTGTCAGGGCAATGTGCAACCTCCAACAAATTGACACCTGTAAACCGTATTTTAAGAGACACAAAATACTAACCGTACCCTGTCTGTATATACATGAATTAATATTATTTGTCAGGGGTAACCTAAACATGTTTGATAATTATAAAAGTAAGAGTCACAATTTCAAAGTATGTTGTCCTCAGCATAAAAGTGCTTTGATGAATCGGAGTGTCTTTTGCATGGGGCCGCGAGTCTATAACCATCTGCCTAAACGTTTAATAGAAATTACTTGTTTCATTCATTTTAAAAATAAGGTTAAACAATTTCTGTTAGAAAAAGTGTACTATACAATTGACGAATTTTTAAATGATAAGGACTGTACATAATATGTTTTAACTACGTCTATTTATTTGTTTGTTTTTAAATTATTGTGACATTCTATTGTAATTTTATTTAAACTGACATACAATGCACCTTTTTCAATAATTTATAATTATAAATATTTAATATACCTGTGACATTTGTAATCTCTAAATGTAGAATTCCTAAAATTGTAATTATAAGTATATAACTATTGTAAATTGTAAGTATTGCATGCCGAGAGGCCGATAATGGAGAGCTATGCCATATTTTTATATCACAACAATCATTGTATCTACCCATTTTCGCAATAAAGTAATTTGAATTTGAAAACCTACATAACCCGACCAAGTTCGGATGGCTACAAAAAAGCGGCCGTGCAATATATTTAGGTAACATTCTAAAATTTACAGTATAATACCGGTATTGATTTGGTACAGGTGACAACACAATTGTTGTTTCGATATAATTTATAGGTCATTTATTTTTCTACACCTGCTTTTTTAAATGTATTTGACTATGACAGTAAGTACTATTTACGTAGGTACTTTATTTAAGTATGCGCTTGAGACTTGCGGCAGTATATGATACTACCGTTGTACTGGTAGTGACTTATGTATGTGTGCATTTTAAGTCTATTACTGTCTCTAACCAATGACAGAGTATGTTTAGCAAGCGTTTGTTAACGTTAAGTTTTTATGAACAAGAGACTAGTCATGACAAGCGCCTCAGCTGCGCTCCCGATACGCTCAAAATACACGCGCCTGTGCGCGCACATGAGTTGTATGCCAAGTTCTGCCGTTACTGGGGCGCGCGCCCCAGGGATTATCATGACTAGTCCCTACAAGGGTTAGAAATTTTGAGATTAGTTTCTGTATTTTCATTCATTCGTTCATATGCTCACGGCTGTTGTCCTAGAAGGGGTAGGCAGAGGTGTGACATTTCTGTGACACCCACATTTCGCCAATTTTTGGGTTTCTACGTAACAGGTGGCGAGAAATAAATATTAAATACATAATTATTACATGTAATTAAAAATATTTTTGTACACGGATGTTTAATAAGAGAAGTACTTGTTAATTGAAGATTTATTTTTATCGTAGACAGTGGCGTTATTATTAAAAAAATATTGGCGTTATTATTAAACGTGGGAGAGCCATGCCATAGTGAAGCAATGCTTGCATTGCAATTTGCCGCGTGAGTGAGGTTACCGGAGGCCCTAACCCTTCCCTCTCTCTTATTCCCGTCCTTCCCCTCTTAACCCCCCACCCTCCCCCTCTTCTCCTACTCCTACCTTAAAGGGCGGCAACGCACTTGTGACTCTTTAGTTACAGGTGCCCATGGGCGGCGGTAGTCATTTACATCAGGTGACCCGGCTGCTCGTTTGCCCCTATACCATAAAAAAAATATATTTTTCATTCAAGAAATACAATTGTTTTATTTTTTCCTAACGCTTGTGTACCCAACTGTACCATATAAATAAATACTATACTGGAAGGTTAAGAACGTTACTTAGATATATAGCACGGCCGCTTTTTTGTAGCCATCCGAACTTCGTCGGGTTATGTAGGTTTTCGATGCTTTGTCAGTATTTTAATTACTGAATTTAATGAGATGAAATTTTGCATGTGAGTAGTTGAATTAATACACTAATTATTGGAATACATTTTACAATGCAATTCCTTTAGAACGTCGTGATATTTGACTGCTTTGTAAACAGTGGTCTATTCATGGTAAATTGTCCTATAACTCTTTAATTACTAACGGAACATCATTGATACTTGGCAACATGTTGCACACTCTTACAAGGTTTGAATAAACGTGAAAATCTAGACCCCAAAGTGCATACTTTACGATCTAAGACCTAATAAGCGTATTTTACGTTTATATTTTTATCTTTTAAACCCTACGATTTTTTCTAAATCTGTTTTTTAAACAAATTCAAAACAACGTATGTAAAAATCTACAGCTCTCTATATAAGCGCTTTATATGAAAACTAGCTAATGGCCAAACTTTCGCGTAGCGAAAACTTGAATTTCTCCGAAGTTTATGCATGCACTAATTTTATTCATACATACACAATTACACACAAATACACACTAATTTTTGCACACATTTTTTTTCTTTTAAGTCCATGGATTAAAAAAGTTATGCCAGGACAACGTTCGCCCAGCGGAATCAGTTTTTAGCGAATTTCTCCACAATGGCTGCATGCACAATTTTTTTTTTTACCATACACAATTACACGACGTCATACGAGGGGTGATCAAAAAGTAATGATAAACGGATATTTCTAGTAATAATAAAATTCTAAAAAAATATTTTTTCAACTCCCTAATCCTTCACAACTTCCCTTATAAATAGGACGTCATTTTTAAAATATACATTCATTTGAATACTAGCAGTCGGAGTGATAACATCAAAATGGAGAAACATGAAGTGCGAAGCGTCATCAAATACCTGTGCTTGAAAAAAATGTCCACCAAAGACATTCATACTGACTGGAAACATTGGGAGACTCTGCTCCTCCATATTCTACAACTGCACGCTGGTGCAAGGAGTTTAAGATGGGAAGAACATCCACGGAAGACGAACACCGCGAAGGCCGTCCGTCCTCCTCCCTCACTGAAGAAAACGTCAAAAAAGTTCAAGATCTGGTTTTGGCAGACCGAAGAGTGACCATTCGTCATTTAGCTGAGAACACAGGCATTTCATTTGGTAGCATTCAAAGGATCTTAACTACCGAGATGAACATGAGAAAGGTCTCTGCACGTTGGGTCCCGAGAATGTTAACCGACGAACAAAAGAAGAAACGATTCGACATTTCAAGGACCAATCTTGAAATGTTCCAGGCGGATCAAGATATTTTTTTGGCTCGATTTGTGACTATGGACGAAACGTGGATTCATCATTTTGATCCCGAAACCAATCAACAGTCAATGACATGGAAAAGGCCACCTTCACCGACTCCCAAGAAATTCAAAGTTTCAAGCTCTGCCGGCAAGGTTATGGCGTCTGTTTTCTGGGATGCTGAGGGAATAATTATGGTTGAATACCTTGATAAGGGCGCTACCATAACAGGCTCCTACTATGCTGACCAAATCAAAAGATTGCGAGAGGCCATCAAGGAAAAAAGACGGGGTAAACTGCGCGCAAAAGTTCTGTTCCATCAAGACAATGCACCTGCACACAAAGCTGAAGTTGCGATGGCTGCCATTCAAGAAGCTGGCTTCCAGCTGCTTGAACACCCACCCTATTCTCCAGATCTAGCCCCCAGCGACTTTTATTTGTTTCCTCGGCTCAAGGAACACCTCCGGGGCCAGAAATTTGAGGATAACGGCGAAGTGATGGCCGCTGTAGAGGCATTTTGGGAGAGTCAAGATAAAGATTTTTTTTTGAAGGGTATCGTTGGTTTAGAAAAGAGATGGACTAAATGTATTGACCTATTAGGAGACTATGTAGAAAAATAAATTTTATTTTTAAGTATATAGTTATTTTAATGTACCCATTCTCATTACTTTTGGATCACCCCTCGTACACTAAATATTTGCATAATTAAAATCTTTAAATTCAACAACATTCCGCTGCGGGAACGCACACAATCAAAATATCTAGCTTTTCTACATAACTGAAATTAATCGCAGTTTTGTTGAATTTTTCAGCCATTTTCTTATAATTCGGAAAATGATTGTAATTTCCAGAATCCAATTGCGATCTGAAAGTGTCAGCTTGCATTGAAAGGATGATACATGAGCGTAGAGCTGGGATATCAGTTAGTTAGTCAGTGAGAAGTAAATTTGAGCCAAATATAAAAAAAGATTGTAAGCACTATGCAGTGCCACGTATCAAATTAATAAATTCTTTTTAAATTTTAATACATTATTATCAATTCTTTATTGTCTTTAATTACCTATACTTCTGGCGGCCCGCCATCAGTTCATAATTTGCCCGAGTGGCCCCTAGTCTTAATAAGTCTGTGCATCCCTGGTCTATACAAAGACACGGTTCAATTCATCCATAATCATAATATATTGATATTTATCGCCACAACATATTATCCTTTTTGAAAGCCGGTAGAAAAAAAACTAAATTAGTACTTGTAGATAAATATCGTACCCTATATATCTGTAGATGAAATTAAAAGAAACAAGTAGATTGAGGACAGTTTATTCAAAAAGTTCTTACATCACTTAGCTACCATTCGATAATGGTGAACTAATACTCAGTATGCCTTACGCTAGTAGTAACACAAAAATAATCGTTATGGTGCTAGTCTAAGTACATCTTAGAGCTATACTCCTTGTGCGAGTTCGCAACTTAGCCTACAAATTTGTCATTTTAGAGGTGCACGGTAAGCTTGTAAACATAGATTTGTTAAAGGTATCATCACCGTACAGTGAAAAGGCAGGATTATTTCATTTAAGGCTGCGTTATTTCCGCACAAACTTTAGAAACTGGATTCTTAACTGTTTGCGATCGTATGTCCAAAGTTAAGCGTGATATTGTTTTATCAAGTTTTAGTGGTGTTACGAGTGGAATACATAAAAATGGAATAAAAACATTCACATATATATAAATGTGTTGCGTAGGCTGTTTTTATTTATAAAATTCATCCGTTCCCATCGTAACCTTTTGAACTCAATCCGGTTCTCAGTAGCAATCTCGCAATTGGTTCACAAGTGTTGTGTGTGTTGCGTAGGCTGTTTTTATTCATAAAATTCATCCGTTCCCATCGTAACCTTTTGAACTCAATCCGGTTCTCAGTAGCAATCTCGCAATTGGTTCACAAGTGTTGTGCACTCTCTAATTTCAATTATATTAGTATGGCAACACACCTACACACCGTCATCAGCTGATTTTCTTATAATTTGAGAATCGTAATGCTATACAGGAGCATTACGATTACGATTCGACACTATAGGACTATAATTTTTTCGCACTAATTTTCACCTAACTGCTTACTTCGCAAGAAGAACTAGACACGTACAAAGTACATGTACAGTACAGTAACACTAAAGAAATATTCTATTCTTGAGGACTATTTCCGTATGCAAACTCGTACTTGGAGTATCAAATATTTCAAACTACTATATATATATGATATATTTTCTATTGTTTGTGAAATCTGAACATATGTTACTAACAAAATATTGTAAATATAAACTACTTGTTTTTCTTTTTAAGTCTTCATTTAAAAGAAAATAAACAATTGACTGCACAAATACAGTTTAAAGAAATATAACAAAATATTACAAATTACTGAATAATACTTTATGAAAAGTAGAGATGTCAGGTTCCACATTTGAATTCGTGCTATATAATGCAGGCTTGTTGCTGTTCCTGAAGCACAAAACAATAAACACATTAATGTAAAATTTTGCTTACAATGAAATAAGTAATTTATGATATAAATTATATTACCGAGCTGTTGCTGCGGGTGATCTTGGAGTTACAAGAAGGCAGTTCATTGGCTGACCGTCTAACTGTCTATTATGATACAAGTCAACAGCTTTTTGTGCGTCTTCCTGGGTCTTGTATATTACTTCTGCAGTACCAGGTCGAACTAAACGGGACTCTAACATGCCACCAACATCGCCAAATAACTCCTACAACATATGCAAACCTTTCACAAAGATGGAAGGAACAACAGTTAAGGTGATAAACTTCAACTATTAATATCGCTAAAGAATATTAATTTATACTGATATTTTTATCTCACAAAATAATCTTAAAATTAATAAACAGAATGCATTATTCAAATAAGTTTTATATAACTCAACATTCTAAAATCATAAGAAAACATACCTCTATGTCTCCTGCGGTAACAGTGTTTCGTAAATTGCTAACTATAATCCTGAATTCCAAAGAAGGTTTTTCAACTTTCTGAATCTTTGTATCAGTTCTTAAAGCAGCCATAGGGCGTTTTTTAAGAATCGATGGTGGCCTAGGTGGACTCTTTTCTTTTTCCGAAATAGCAGACCTAAAAAAGTCGAGGGCAGAAGTTAGCCTTGTATGCCTATATAAATAATAATGAAATGCTATTCGTTGGTAAGCACATTGTTTGATTATGTTTTTTGAGAAATTATTTTTATAATTTACAATTAACACAATTACAATTAACTCTCACTATTTCAATTATCACTATTTTCATTTCTCTATTCACTTGTACTTGCACTTGTTAACTCGTAGTATCATTCAACTAATACTGCCATGCAACTGCATTGTGGGCATTTTTCGAAAAAATGCACCATAGTAGATTTTAGAATATAAGGAAAATTTGCTATTATCCTAATAACTGTATTATTTAAAACTTGTAGAAATAGCTTAATATGTTAAATATTGCTAAAACAAGGCAACATGCTATGCGATTTTGTCGTGTTCCACGACTTCCTTGCTAAGTTTGGAGGTAAACATTATAGATCCTTCGTTTTCCTGCGCGATGTTCGAATATAAAACTTTAAAATTAATTCTTGTTTTCCGCTCTAAAATAAGCAAAAGCAAAGGTCGAAAACATCAATAAAATGTTAATTTCGTGATGTCCTACGAAATCGCATATGGTGGAAATTCCTACTATGCTACGGTATTTTTTAAGACCTGTAATAATAATCCTTTTGAAACAAATAGTGTTTTTGAATTCTCGTAACATTTTCTTTAGTGTTGACAATCGCTATTTTATTTTAGTAGCTTAGTTCGAAAGATATAAATGTAAAAAGTGTTCACTTCAGTTGGTGCTCCAAATTTTGTTCCACCTACACCACGGTTTTATTCAAGGTAAATATTACTGTTTGAAATTTCTGTTTATAAAGTTGAATGCATTAACCTATCTTTATTTAGATTACCTTTTAATACTTGACATATTTACATCAATTTATTTACTGTTACAGTTTAAAATTAAATTAACCTGTTGTACTAGTGGAACGGGAAAATGACGTAATGGAATTCTAAGGCATAGATTACATGAAATTTATGAAATATTTTTGATTCTTATATTTGAATATTTGATTTGATTGTTATATATTTAAAAAAGTATATTTTATTTGTTTTGTTTGTCTTGGTGGTGAGCAATGATAGTAATATTTGAAAGTTAATTTAGGTTATTGTATTACCATAGTTGATTTAAAATAAAGAGTACTTCTTAATCGGCAGTACTTTGTAGACCATACCTAATATCCTAAACGTGACATTAAATTCCCTTACGTCACATGTCCTAGTAAATCAGTGATTAAGAATAAGAAATTAGAAGTAAATATCGAACATAATAAAGACCGTTTTGTTAAATAATTATAAAGGTAAAACTGAGGTTAAATTTACTATATATACATTTATTGTATGTTTCTTTCGTGCCATAGTAATTGTATTATTTTGAAGTGTAAAGTACCAAAATGTAGCGTATAGATAGTAATTATATAATACTTAGCACTTACAAGTCTGAGGGTAATGATATTGTTTATATTTTATGGAGAAGTCTACTATGTTTATATTGATATAACAAAGGTAATTTTCGAAAACACTACAATATATTTTAATTTTAAAAAGACTATACTTCGTGGCGTATTGGAATTCTCTAGTGGAATCATGAGTTTTAAATCAGTTTTTTTCAGAATTTCGTAATAATTTTAATATTAAAAATATACTTTTATTAAAATTTTTTTTAATTATCAAACGCATTTAATCACAATGAAATGAAAACAATTTTGTTTTTCATTACGTGCAATTTTTCTGAAAAACGCCCTTATATACTCCGAACGTTATTTCATAGAGAGTTCGTGACATTTCCCAAAAACTCGAAAGTTTTCTCCAATATTTTAATACATTGTGGTCCATTCTATAAATTGACTTCCGTTTATTGTCAAAAGACGGCGTGCGTCTCAATTTAGGTAATCGTAAGCCTCTATGTCTTCCTCTATTGACTTGTCAATAGATGGCGCTAGCGGGTCAATTCAGGCTACCGTAACAATAATGTCGATATTAGAATAAAAAGGTCTGTTAGTTGGGCACACTTACAGACCTTTTTATTCTAATATCATAACATTGTTTTATATTTCCTATTATTTCAAAAAATATTACCTGTGAACAGTAGCAATCCTCTTATCGTGAATATCATCATTGTGAGCAATTATTTTCAGCTGTAGACTTGTTTGACGATTCAATGTATTCAAAGATAACTTTGGCGGAACATATTCATCTTCCATAGGGTCATCTATTATTTCCAAATCATTCTCAACTGTTCTAAGGATTGGTTTAAGTTTCTGTGTACTACGCAAATCTGAAACAACGTGCATATATTATATGACATGACAATAGCTATAAAAGATATGAGGTTGAGTTTAAAAAATCTTAACAATGATTATTTTATTCCGATATACATAAAAGCAGAATCATTTCAGCCATCGGATGTCCACTGCAGGACATAGGCTTCCCTTAATGACTTCCAAGAAGACCGGTTGGAAGCGGTCTACATCCACCGATGGCCTGCGATCTTTACAAAATGGCAGAATTCTAGTTCTAAATTGTATTGTAAAATTACCACTCCTTAGCTATATAATAATGAATATATATATATATATATAAACCTAAAAAAATTAAATTAATATAGGGAATGCGCGATCACAGGAAGGTCTTTGCATCTATGTGCTTGCGCATCCTAAGACACCTATCTGGAGATGGGCGACAAAAGTCTACCTGCCGCGGTATCTATTATTTATTAATGACAAACTACTAGACTATCTTTTTGATTAGACCATGAACAATTTGATTGAATCATCAATTCATTGTTCAAGACATATTTTTATCACAACTGGATCATCATTTTTGATCATAGCTAGTATGTAGTAAAAAATGGTGTATTTGTATAGAATACTGTGGCGGTGAATAAGTATATTAATTCTAGTTAGTCTCGAATGAATAGACTTCCATATGGAGACTGATGTGTCATTTCTGCAAAGCAAATAAGGTGTCTAAAATATAAATATGTTTTGTTACCAAGATATCTACTTTTTTCAATAGATCTGCTATCAATAAACCTCCCGGTATTAAGTTGTTTCCCAATGTTTAGCTGTCTACCAGTGCTCAGCTGTCTTCCGATGTTCAGTTGTCTTCCAGTCATCAGCTGTCCCTGACGGACAGCCGATGATATATTCAGCTCTCTTCCATTGTTAAGTTGCCTGTTTGTATTAAACTGTCTGGCACTGTTGAGTTGTCTTCCGATGTGAAGTTGACGATTTTGAGCTATTTTAGAAATGTGTAAGGGCTGAGAAATTACTTGTCTTGAGGCGTCTGTGAATACTGAAACATTTGAGCAATTCAGACATTTGAAGTTATAAGAGCCAATTTATTTTTTTAATTATTTACAATTTACCTCTCTCCTTGTGTGATATTGTCCTAGGATACTTTCCTCGACTTTGGAATATATTTCTTGGTAGTCCTTGAATACCTGACTAGTAACAAAATAAAATGTATGTTTTAATGATAGTAAGTACATTATATTTCTACTTCCTGCAAGGAGGGCTAAATACAAATTCACCACATGAAAAAATTATATGCTGTGCATTTCGGCATTAATAAAGACAAAAAACTCCACTTTGTCACATCTGTTGCTGGCATACTTTTCGGAATGCGAATTTTCTTAAACTCTGAAGTTTAATAAAGATTTTTGTAGATGCTACATGTGCAAATAGATCTGCAGCTAATTTGTAATGGGGGATAATAAAACGACCGAATAAAAAAATACTTAGCAACGAATGATAAGATATTGTTCTAATAATTTTAGTGGCATGAATTTAAGTTAGCGAAAAATAAACTAATGACTAATATTGATTCTCGAAAAAAAATTTAGCTTCTAAAAGTGTGATGCGTATAATCCATTTTGGATATAAAAATTTTAGGCGTGCGACTGAATTACTAAGTGAGCGACTGGAAATACAGAGAGGGCGACTTTAATATTATTTATTTTTAGGTTGGGTTAGAACTGCGACCACCGACTGCCAGAACCGAATTCTATGACAAACGAAGTACTTGGTCAAACAGCACATAAGGGGGGCGATGTTGTTCGCGTCCGTAGGAGCTACCTAACCACATCCCTACACGTGTCCCCCGGGTGGTGCCAAAGAACGACAAACGCCGAGTCGTAGGCGGCGGTTAACTAACCTACAAGGTGAGCCTAGCAGCTTGCTCCTGTGAAGGTAGGAAATGGCCTTTATAACCCGTAGCCTCGCAGTCATGTATTGAGAGAACGGTGGTCTTGGCTTAGTCGCCTTTACCATGAGGAAGACTACCTCTTTAAAAAATAACCCCAATCCTAAGGTGAGGACCGTGCCGACAGGATGAATGGCTGAGGGAATTCAGTCTTTAGCGCCAACCTCGATGGACCCGGCTCACATCGTTATATAGTGCCTTCTCGCAGGAATAGGCGTTACCCTGTGAGTGACTGTCATGTCAACCCTTCTCGTGGGAAAAAAAATGAGTACTAATCACCCAAAAAACCCTCAACTACAACAAAAACTGCTAACCCAGCAAGTATTTCACCCTGGTTTATTTAATAGACAACGATCGCCATCCCTTACTGACCCAGAAAGGGGTAAACAAAACAACCCAGTGGCAACCACAGAGCCAACTGATGAGACTATTACCTTAATGGAAGAATCACTACAGGAAGACAAGTCTTAGTACCCTGCACCCCCGCCTTGGCAAAAAGTACTGCCACCTCGATACAGTAAGAAAAATAAAATCTGACTCTTCTCCAGAAGCTGAGAGAACGCCAACCGAAAACCGCTTAAATGGACTGCCTCTAGACTCGCCAGATGAAATAATTGCATCCAAAAATACGAAACCCAGCAAACCTCCACCTATCGTTCTCAACGGCATAGAGGATGTCAACGAACTATCAAAATTACTACAAACTGTTAGTTGCAAAGAAGAGTTCAAATTTAAACTAATTAATAAACACTTGCTTCATGTCCTCGTAACCTCCGCTGAAGAGTATCATAAGATCATATCTGTCATAAAGGTGCAAAAGATACCATTTGCTACCACTTAGTGAAAGAAGGAGCATATCAGATATCTCCTTTCTCGTTAAGTTAGCACAATCCTACATCGACGCCCCACAACTTCTCTCCAAGATTCAGTTACGCGCCCCTAATAGATCTGTTAGGATACCTTTCCTTCTTCTTAACGCCCCCCGCTGCAGCACAAATTACAGACAGAATTCATTCTTTATAAGATCGGTTAAGTGCTACAATAGGTTGGTTGACTTTTCTGAACTTGACTTATTCACTACTAAGCCGAATGTATTTAATCAAACCCTCTCTAAACATTGGTTCGAATTGGTTCCATAACTGTGTAGATGCACTTCATGAGGTATTGTTATGAGTGAGGTAGTATTATAGTTAGGTATAGTATACACCATCATTGTAATATTTTTCTTTTTATTTTCTTAAACAAACAAGCATCGTTGTTATTTAAATGCGAAAACATGTAATTGGTAACTAGCTATATTATTTGTTTTTATCTTTAAGTTGTTAATACTGTTTGTTTTCCGATTAAAAAAAAAATAAAAAAATAAGAGCAAACGGCTTGATAGGACATACATTCACCCCAAAGGACTTCAAATGCTACCGTATAGTCATAAAAGACCTTCATCACAGCACCCCACATGAAGCGATTATTGAAGCTGTCGAGGCAACTAACAATAAGGTTAAAGGAGAAATAATAAATGCGCCTTATGGCCCCGACAAGAAACCCACCTCTACTTTTTTTGTCAATATTGCTCCAAGTGTTAACAATCCTGCAGTGAATAATATCAAACATATATTTAACCAAAGAGTCAAGATAGAAGATCCACGAAAGTCCAAGACTATTGTTCAATGCCAGCGCTGTCAACAATATGGCCACTCGAAAAACAATTGCATGCGGCCATATAGGTGTGTGAAATGCGGAGAAGGCCATATAAAGCTCCGATTGCAAAAACAAAGATAGATTGTCTCCTGCAAAGTGCGCTCTTTGTTCGTGCGACCATCCGGCCAATTACAAAGGCTGTGAAATATAAAAAGATTACGAGGCTATAAGAAAGAAAAACTCCACCCCAAGAGTGAGGCAGTTTGACCAAAACTCCTCAACCCCACCGGCTTATATGACCCCGCCTGACCCGACAACAAACAGTGCAAACACAGCAGCAACAATTATTAACTCTCAAAAACAGACGTACGTTGAAGTTACACTTGGGAAAAATGACCAAGTATTACAACAATCCAACCGTAAATTAGAAGACATTATACACAAACAAAGCGAGAAAATAGATTTATTAATTCAACAAATAATGTTGTGCTCTCTGTTGGGCTTATCACTACTCTCGTCACTAAAATGTCAAAATGACCTCATTAAACATAGCTGCTTGGAACATCAATGGCCTTGCACCCAACATCCATGAAGTGGTGACATTTATCAAATCCAACCAATTAGACGTTTGCCTTATATCTAAATCGCACACCACATCAAGAAGCAGAATATGCATCCCAGGGTTCATTGTGTATCTCACTCCTCATCCTGACGGTGGGGCTCGTGCAGGCACAGCATTAATAATTAGGAATAGCCTGTAACACTGCCTACTGGAACCATTTGTGACACCTTATATCCAAGCAACAACGGTAAGCATAGACGACAGATCTACACCTCTCGCTATCTCAGCAGTCTATTGTCCACCACGCCACACCATCAAAGAGGAAATGTTTTCAAACTTTTTCAAACTCTTGGGAAACCGCTTTATAGCTGGCGGTGATTGGAACGCTAAGCACTCACACTGGGGCTCAAGACTAATGGTTACTAGGGGAAGGGAACTGAAGAATAGTGTTGATGCCAACAACTTATTGCCAATCTCAACCGGTGAGCCTACGTACTGGCCTACGGACAACAACAAAACTCCTGACTTGCTGGACTTCTTCATAGCAAAAAAACATCTGTGTACACAACACTGCTATAAAGTCAAGTCTGGACGGATCCTCAGACCATACGCCAGTTATTCTGACGCTCAGCTCATTGGCCATACCCCGTGATACCTGCTCGGACCGACTCTACAACTTCAAAACTGACTGGAACTGTTTCCGAGAGTACCTCGAGGCAAATATCGACTTAAAGCTCCCACTCAAAACAAATGATGAGGTCGACGATGCCTGCCGATACATTACAAACCTGATGCAGGTAGCGGCTTGGACTAGTACTTCTGAGCTAAAAGGTTCGTCCTTTAATGTCTCGATACCAGTGGAAGTCAAAAGGAAAATAGCAGAAAAACGTCGCCTCCGTCGAATTTGGCAGATGTCTCATAGGAGTGCGGACAAAACTAAGTTAAACCGAGCTATTAAGGAGCTAAAACATCTTCTAGCTGATGCCACAAATGAGACGATTAAACAGAGACTTGAGAGGATGTCTCCTAACGCGCATGGAGATTACGACCTTTGGAAGGCCACAAAGTTCCTCCCTCAGCCTCAACAGTCCTGCCCCCCTATTAAATCTGGAAGCAGTTGGGCGCGTACGGATCAGGAAAAATCAGAGGCCTTTGCAACTCACCTTGCCAATGTCTTTAAGCCGAATGACTGTAATACCTCCGAGGATCCAGAAATAGAACTCACCCTAAAGCAGGATCTACAGCTGTGCCTACCATTGAGTCCTACTTCTCCAAAAGAGGTGGCTAGAGAAATTCTTAAAATGGACTCAAAGAAGGCTCCTGGATTTGACTTAATCACCCCCAGGCTACTGAAGGAACTCCCCAAAAAGTGCATTGTTTTCTTGACAATCCTCATCAATGATCACTTAGAAACTCATATGTACCTGCTCTCTGGAAAATATCCCAAGTTGTAATGATCCAAAAGCCTGGCAAGCCGCTAAAGGAGTTCTGCTCTGCTGCTTTCCTGGATATCCAACAAGCATTCGATCGGGTCCGGCACAAGGGACTATTGTACAAAATTAAAAAATATCTGCCCCACTCCTACTACCAACTCATGTCTTCATATCTCAGCGAGAGAAAGTTTCAAGTTAAACTTAGGGATGCAGTTAGTTAGTTGCAGAGCGGGGGTTCCCCAAGGTTCTGTGCTAGGACCGGTCTTGTATAATATATTTACTTGTAACCTACCGCGGTCCTCCAATGTGGCTGTAGCAAGCTTCGCCGATGATGCGGCCTTTCTGACCTGCAACAGTGATCCCGTCGAGGCAAGCCGATTGTTACAAGCCCAGCTTGACGACATCAACATCTGGTTTAACAAATGGCGTATAAAAGCAAGCGCCCTAAAGTCTCACCACATTACTTTTACGCTCCGACGTGAAACTTGCCCCCCAGTTAACCTAGGCCGCGACTCACTCTCACAATCTACCTGCGTCAAATACCTGGGGTTTCACCTAGACCGTAGGATGACATGGAAGGACCACATAAGGAATAAGCTAAATGAGATTAACTTTCGCTTTAAAAATCTCCTCTGGCTTCTGGGCAGGCAGTCAGCCTTATCCTTAAGCAACAAACTCCGAGTTTATTGCTCGATAATAAAACCGATCTGGACTTACGGTATACAACTGTGGTCTACAGCCTGCAAGTCAAACATCATGAGCCTCCAGAGAGCCCAAAACAACATTCTCAGGGTTGTGTCGTCAGCACCCTGGTTTAGCCGCAACTCTGAAATCCACGAATTTCTGGAAATACCAACCATCTTGGAAGAGGCGAAACGCTATGCAAGCAATTACAAAGGCCGCTTGGCAGAACATCCGAACCCACTATCTCAGTCACTACTGCAGCCATATACGGTTATGAGACTCAAGAGGAGCAACATTCTCATTTAATGGTAGCTAGGGCAATGGTCCTACCTCGCCAAAACTCGATCTCCTGCAACCCACCTGCTTATAGTCCAAGTCGACTGATCGCAGATTCTCTTACAAGAAAAAAAGAAAAAAAAACAGTACATAACATTGTCACTAAAACAAATATTAGGTCGCTCAATGAATGTTTGTAACTTGCTGTTTTGGAGATTTCTTCGTCACTCGCAGTCAGTTGCTTACTTTGTATTTTCGTAACCCAAATTCATTATTTTGACACTTAACGACCCGATCCGTGGTCTCCACTCTAGAACCTTTCGGCCCAATCGGCAATCCGTTCTGCAAGCTATGTGCCCTGCCCACTGCCACTTTAACTTGCTGATCCGTTGGGCTATGTTGGCAATCTTCGTTCTACGTATCTCCTTTTGTACGCGTCAACAACTGAGTTCTCAACCATAACAGGGACAGGCACAACATGGACATTCGACATAACCTTGGTTTTTTCATGTTCATTTTAAGACCCACCCCTTGGAAGACTCCACGGTGTCGTCGGCGAATTGAACGTGATTGATTTATTCACATAGATTGCACTTGGCTATGGCCCATGTAATTAGATTATCATTGCCCCTTTTATCAAGGGAGATAAACAAAATAATAATAATCAGCAACAAATTAGTGACACAAAAACTAATCTTTTTGCTCTTTTTTTTATTTTGGTAGTGAGGTGATGAATCAACAAAATATTTTTATTTCTTTCATAGACACTAAATTTTTTGTATGGATAACTTAGTTTTAGGTTGGACCCGATTTAAATGAATTCATAAATTATGTGAAAATAAGCTACTATATCATATTACAATGATTTTTATAATGAAGATAACATGTGCAACAATAATACTGTATATGATTTAGTGAAAATTGCTATACATTTAGATGTTTTCAGAGAGAATTTTGTAATTAAATTTTTGGACATAAGATATATTGCAGTGGGAAGTGCAAGTGGTGGCTTTTTGGGGAAGGCAAAATTACAAATATTATTGATGAAGATAATATAATAAACAATATTTGGACGTTGTTAAGCAGAAAGGGCTCAATCCACACAAAGTCACTTTTCTCTAAAACAAAGTTTTTTTTTATTTTTTTATTGTCTCTTTTTGGTAAAATAATAGTTTATATTGTATCTGTCCATCAAATTAGTGATATATTTTGCAATAGATTTCGAGATATCAAGTTAAATGTGGGTTGAGTCCTTACCATTAAACTTAATTTAATAAAGGCAGATACTTTTTTTTTATTTCTCAGAACGGACTCATAACTATCTTTCGACTAGAAAACGATTTATTAAAAGAAATAAAACAAGTAATATCATTGAAAAGTTATAGATTTATTAACCTTAAACACAAATCTATCAGAATATCATAAAATCATCAGTATAAAAATAAAAAAAAATTTAAATACGTCTCATCGTCCAAGTCAAAATCAAGAGTTCGCCCCTATTCATCGACATCCTCTCTAACATTGCTGTTTCCCTTAAGGTTATTGTAAAATGCGTGACAGTCTTCAGACCACCATACTGTGGGTTGAGTTGGGATAGTGACAAAACTGGTTTCCGTGTACATATTCAAAATTGGGTTTTCACTACATTATAGAGTTGACCTTTAGGAGTATGGTGGTACACTTAACTCAATTTTGGCTAATATGTGGATTGAGTCCTTTCTGCTTAACTACGTCCATTTGTTTATGATGGGTATAATTTAAAACCATTATATTTTTATAAGCTAATAAATTGTTTAAGTAATAAACTACTGACATTGGATGATTAACAGATTGTTTTTCAAACTTACTCTTTCCAAACGTAATTTTTCTAGCTTAAGGCGTGCATCTTTCTGTTTTGCAAGTTGAGCTAGTTTTTCTCTTGCATCTGTAATTTGCGTCCTTTTTTTAGATATGATTTTATTCCTGGCATCGGCAATCGGAGGTTTTTTAGATGGTATCGATACGTTGGGCTTATTTCGTTTGTCCCTGTAAAAAGAAGTAAAATAAATTATAAATAGCAATCACATGAGTAAATTTAATAAATTACTTGTATTTCTTGATAACAATGTTACCTAGCTGTTTCTCTTTTCTTTTTAATAATATCTTCCAAGCTCATATCAACATAAGAAGACATTTTTCTGTTTTGATTATACCGTAAAACGGATGTCTTTGGGAGTAGATCTCAACTGGAACTTTTCTCTTAATATTAGTTTAACCAAAATGATAGCTATGTTTAACGTTCAAATACACTTAACGTAACAAATATTCAAGAGAGATCAATATTTTTCTTCGTTCTCTAAATAGTATGACATAGATCAGTTTTCGGTAGGTTTTATCGAGTATTGCACTACTGCACACAAGTCAAGTACAGGTAGGTACTCCTCTCCTCTGACGGCACACTCTTTTAAACACTTACTGTCAAATTTTGACAATTGACAATTTCTGTTTTTTTTTTCTAACAATGATGCGGTTTATGGTTTAAACGGCTAATCAGTACCGTATTTACCAATAGGCCACTGACCTCTATATTAATAGAGGTCAGTGCAATAGGCTGAGTAGGCTGAAGCCTAGGGCGGCAGATTTTAGGGGCGGCGAATTTGGAAAAAAATATTTTCTTGTCTTACAAAAATTAAAAAGATTCACATTTACATATATACCTAACTACCTAAATGTCAATAGGTACACAAACAATTCAACATGTAAAATGTTTCACCACCTATAAAAATGTTTCTACAATTTTCATAGTCGCGTTTGGTTAAACGCGACTACGAAAATTGAGCGGGCGGGAACGAGTGACACGACCCTTCACTAGTGTGTCTGGCCAACACAGTTCGGGTGAGAGAAGATTTTCTAACTTAAAACACAATTGAAAAGTTATCTAAAAATCTCCCTTAAGCCAAGAACTTTCATAATTTAATCTAATTTAATTTCATCGTCATCATCAGGCGGATTGTTACCAGATAATTAAATATAAATTTTTAAACGCAATAAAAAAAAATTATTATGTTTAAGTCTCGAAAGCTGTTCCCCGGGAAACGCAAACACCAACAGCCCAAACTCTCTCCCAAGACTGTCGAACTTATGACTAAAATGCGCGAGCTGTCAGCCACTCAGCTGTCTGGTCAGATAGGAGAAAAACTGTTATGACGCGCTCTCCCAAGCTTCAACATTCACACAATAGAGAATGCAATTGAATGGAACATGGAGTTAAGTGTTCATTCAGCACTTGGCCTCCCCATCTGACGAAAGTCAAAACTGAAAACGGCAGTCAATTCAAAGTGCCAGATTCTCGAAGAGATCGAGAAGTTTTATAGCTGTACAGTGGCGTAGCTAGGTAACCAAAGGCCCTGGGGCAAAAAATAAACTAGGGCCCCAACTATTTAAAATCGTTTGTTCCGTATTCGTCGTGTAGGTCCAAATTCAACGTACTCCAGATTTGCCGTAATATAGGTTCGTCGTACTCTATATTCAAGTTAACAGTGGCGGCGTTAGCTACTTTTAACTACTTACTATATTAACCTAAGATGCTATTTCCTTAGCTTATTTCTTATTAATGCAAATGAAGAGGTTCGTCTCTGTTTCACAAATTCCAAGCAATTTTTTAGCACAACATTGTAAATATGAAATCAAATTGCTCTATGTACCTACTGTATAATCGCTGATGCTGTAACTGAATCATTTGTTACTTTCTGAAGATTCAGAAGGACATCACGAAGTGAAGTGTATTTAAAGCGAACAGCAGCAAGGCTAGAAACTCTACACTCCCAAGTTTTATAAACCTTTTTTGATCGATAATTCAAAAAGATATCACTTCCCATAGCTTTGTTGATCAAGAGAAACAAAGTCTTTAGAGAAATCCAAATAAAGAGGACGATGGACTGAACCATGGTTTTTAGCGAAAGGTTTCCCACACCAATAGCCGTCGCGAGGTCCTATCGCTGTTGCGTGTGGAAACCCCCTCGGGCCGTCACTCCACCGGGGTTTTCGGTGGAGCGGTGTGTCGGAATCGAACCGACTAAAAACCACACGGTATGCCGTACTGCGCCTAAAATAGGAAGAATCCGGAACAGCTTTTATTAAGACATCCGGACCCCTCCTATCACCTGCCCGCAAAAGCGCGGGCACCACCTTTGGGTAAACATGTCAACTAAGTGACATCCAGGCACACGTGGACGTCACCTCCTAGCCACCCATGGCTAGACTCAAGGCGGCATGAGGTGCTGGTAAGCGCGCCTCCACCACCTACCTAAATTGCCGCCGACCTAATTTGCCGCCGGAGAACCGCCTGTGGAGATCGTTCTTCCGCACCCGTTCCGCCTTCCTTCTGCGAGATGACGTCCTCACAGAAAGTTGCAATTGCGTTAAAATTCCTGTAGCTACTGGCCATGGAGCGTATGACAGCCGGTAGCGAGAGATACCCTCCAATGACTGCAGTTGGAAGGAAAGGGTCCCGTGCTGCCGCCCTGCCCTCTCGATGATGTCCGGCTGAAACACCTCCACGGCGGTAAATCCAGCACCAGCATCCAGCTTCCAGTCGGGCTGACCAACGAGCCATCGTGGCTCGGCGAATGGCCTCACGCTCCTCGCGTACCCTTTCGGGACCCGATAAGTACCTTTTTTTTTTTTTTTTGTGCGTGTAGAAACCCCCTCGGGCCGTCACCCCACCGGGGTTTTCGGTGGGGCGGTGTGTCGGAATCGAACCGACTAAAACCACACGGTGTGCCGTACTGCGCCTTAAGTAGGAGGGATCCGGGAACAGCTTTCATTAAGACATCCGGATCCCCCCTAGCGCCTGCCCGCAAAAGCGCGGGCACCACCTCTGGGTAAAATACTCAAAACCTCTCAATTAGGCGACGTCCAGGCACACGCGGACGCCGCCTCCTCGCGGGGGGCCACTACAGTGGGTGAAGGGGAAAACCCCTCCCGTCTACCCGCGGCCACACTCAGGGCGGCATGAGGCGCTGGTAAGTGCGCCTCCGCCGCCCGGTTCGCCGGCGGCGAATTAGGTCCGAGTGGAGATCGTCCTCCCGGACCCGTTCCACCGCCTCCTTCTGCGAGATGACGTCCTCGCAGAAGGTCGCCGTCATCGGCGTAACAGATTACGCCGAGCCCGGGGGGGAAGTCGCCTCGAAGGGCCCAGTCGTACCCTATGTTCCACAGGAGTGGTCCAAGGACAGACCCCTGCGGAACACCGCACTCAAAGCTCCATCTCGGTCCTCGTACATGACGGTACGCTCCTCTAAATAGTCTGCCACTAGCCGCCTCAGGTACCCTGGCACTCCGTGATAGTGAAGTGCTTCCCTGATGCAGCTGAATGGCAGACTATTGAACACGTTGGCGATGTCCAACGACACCGCCAACAGCACGCCGCCACAGCTCACTACCTCTTCGGACCCGATAAGTACCTGCGTCAACCGCTAAACTTTCCAGCCTATCCTCTCGACTCTTACCACCTACAATTGGGGCGTGCCCTGCGCTCGGTCCTTGTAGTCGTTCTTTCCATTCGGCCATTAGGCCCTGGCGAAGCCGGGACCGTCGCGCCTGGATTTCTTGATCTAGTGCCTCCTTGCGCCATTCATATATGACACCTCTAGGTCCCATGGGGCAGAGCTATCTGATAGACTCGCTGCTTCGTGGGATATCGTACAGTATCCTCGTATGACTCTGACGGACTTCGCCGCTGCGGACGCCCAGCGCCGGCTTTAGGGGGAGGGGGGGGGGGTCCAAAACCAAGCGCTGCTTACGGGCGCCCAGTTAGTAGGGGCGCTATGACGCCAGGGCAGAAATATTTTTTTTTTATTTAATTCGAAAGATTAAGTAAATTTTTCATGATTTCTTAGCAAACTTTATAAAAATGTATTCAATTGTGTGACAAATACTTCGTTATCAAAGAAAATACAATCATCTAAAAATGTTAAATAATCCTATAACATGCACGTGCATGCCTATATGTATACATATATATAAATGTATAGTACCCTAAAATTTGTCTAAGGGCGCCACATATACTATTTAAGGCTGTACTGCTGACGCCACAGTATCACAGATTACGGGTCGTCAAGTACTCCGAGTCAATTCTCAATTCTCTCCTAGCGACTGAGTGCGGGTACTTCTCGAAGCAGCCGTGCCCGGAACGAACCTACGTCAGTCGGAAAGAAACGGTCCCGTGCTGCCGCCCTGACTACTCGATTATGACCGGCTGAAGAGTTTAGTTCCGTCCTCTAACTAGGTTTAACGCCTAGGTGTTGCGGCACCGTGAACCGTACCGTACCGTACCATACTGTTCGAAAGATTGTGCAAAAGACCGAGAAGTATTTTTAGCGGCTGTGTACGGCTTTGGATTACGAGAAAGCCTTCGACTCCATCGAGACCTGGCAGTTTTGGATACTCTGCAAAGACGACGTGTCGACTGGCGATAATATCGAGGTGCTGAAAAGCTTAAATGACACCAACACGATGACCGTACAGCTCTAAGACCAGAGGACAAATCAAGAGTTAGACAAGGGAATTTTATCTCCAAACTATTCACCCTTGGGAAATTGTTTTTTATCACAAGTTGAAGTTCGTCGTCTGTAGCAAAAATGGAATTAACGCGGAAAGATTTTGTACGATTTTGCAATGATTTTTTATGATTTTTAAAGTTCATTGACTCTTCAAGACTGCACTGCTCGTCTACAAAATACTTTTAGGATCAAAGCACCTCATTTGAGCACCGTAAGGCGTTTCTACACAGAATTTGGTCGTGGCCGTGTTTCTCTCCATGATGAAATTCGTGAAGATCGGCCCTCAACTGCGATCGCTAAGAATAATGTGGCTACTGTCAGGCAACTAATTGAAGAAAATGGGCGTATTCACCTATGAGAAGATTCGAGGGCATTGGTATGAGCTAAATTCAAAAAATCTTACATCAACATTTAAAAGTTAGAAAACTTTGTTGCCGCTGGATTTCTCATGAACTAACCTCAGAACAAAAACGGACTCGTGTTTATTGGTGTAAAAAAATGTTGTTACAGTACTGACGTGGCCGGGCATGGTCGTTGGTCCTAGAGTTGAGACCGTGAACTGGTAAAAGGAAGGTAGGACGCCCCCCAGCCAGATGGACTGACGAACTGAGAAAGGTAGCCGGGATTGATTGTATGCGAAAGACGGAGGACCGGGTGCTTTGGCGCACGTTAGGAGAGCAGCGGACTGCTATAGGCTGATCGATTGAACGTTTATTGAATGTACATGTGTATTAAGGCACACCTTACCTCATCTTAACAGTAGTATATGATTCGAGGTTTTTTATTAGTTCAGAAATAAAGGTACCATAAAAAAACAATCAATATTAGATAAATCTTTAGGTTGTAAAAAAAATCTAGCAACTGAGACATCGATCTCCTAGTTCACAATCATACTAATTATGGAAAAAATGGTTTGTGTACACCAGTAGTTAGTGGACAAATCATTGACAAAAAAAAAGTTGTAATCGAAGAGGAGGTAGGGGCGGCACAATTTAACTAGCCTACAGGCGGCAAATGTGTAAATCCGCCACTGCGGCTAATAATGTGCTTCCTAGACGATCATGCGGCATGACATGCTGAATCATCATGCTGCATGACAATCGCTTGGTATAATCACTGAGTTATTATTACTAGCGTAAATATCTAGATGGGTATAATCATTTTCAGGGCCGTCTTAACCGGGGGTTCAAGGGTGCGGCCGCACCCGGGCGCGGAGCCCGAGGGGGCGCAGGCCGAGCTCTAAACATTTCTATATTTCCTTAATTAAACTTTAACTCATAAGTACAATATTAACGCCATTCCCCCGTTTCGTATACTTACGTCAAATAAACACCTACATGCATAAAAATATAGGCATCAACCAATATTAAATTACCATTGTATTATTGTCACTTTTACCTCTCGGCACGTGTCATACCGCTCACGATATGCAAGGTAAAATAGCTCTTATTTCAATACATTTACCAATTAAATTTATTTAACACGCACGCGGCAATATCTCCATTTCAAAGACGTTTGGTGCGCCCTTTGACATAGCCGCCTGGCGCCCGCACTTTAAGCCAAATGGCCTCTATTATTAGGTGGTTAGGGTGTAAATTGAAATGTAAGTTCGCGATGCGGCTCTGAGTGTCGGTTATTGATTGATGTCATTAGACGAACTATGACAATTGAATCTTATTGCATGAATTTTGAAGTTTGATTTTGTTTAATGTTGTGAAACGTTAGAGAAATATGAAATCAATTTCTTATCCTTAAATTTTCATTATATTTGCGATAGCCGCCGAGTGAGCACTAAAAATTCTAGCTAGTGGAAATTCAGTTACGGCCCACCTATATCGATTAATATTAATTGATTGTGTTGTGATTTCGTAAAAAAATAATGTTCAAATGGATGTACTTTTTTCAGTGCGTACTTTAAATCATAAACAACGCAAATTAATATTGTCAAGGTAAATCAATTTTATTTTTACAGAGTTATTTTTATTACGGTTACAATCATTGAGATATTACTACTGTTACATTAGTACATACTCGTATAGTTACAATACCGATATACCTACTAATTAATTAATAAAAAATAAACCTACATAATTGATGCCATATCGTGGTGTTTGTAATCATTAATCATAATCACACACAATAAGTACGAGTGAGTTCTTAATTTATAATACCTACTTTACTTGGGCTTGATATTGCTCAATTTCATTTAAGTAAGTTTACTTTCATATAATTTCATTGAAGTGAGTGAAATATTTATATGCTAAATGCTCTATTTGATTGCAGATGGCCGATTTAGGGGATGGTAAAAAAAAACCAACGGGTGCCCAAAACAGAAAAAGGAAACTGGAGAATGAAGAAAAAATTAAAAAGCTAACTAGTCCGATTGACTCTTTCTTTCGACCATGTAAGTTCAGTTGGTGAATTGAAGGTGGCGCAAATGAGTGACGTAAGTCGAGTGACTTGTCATGTATCCTGGGTTCGATCCCCATCGGGGTGATTTTGTCTCACTCTCTTGTCTTTGATTCGGTGTTTTTAGGGTTCCGTACCTCAATGGAAAAAAACGAAACACTTATAAGATTTTTTTTGATGTTGTTTAAAAATACTATTTAGTTGCTATATACTAGACTTGGTTACTCAAATTGTTGACTCACTTATGGATTTTTAGGTACATCTTCGTCAACATCAGCCGGACAGTTAGAAGAGACACCTTCTTTAGAAGAGAGAACTTCTGTTTCAGAAGACCCACCTTACACTAGTACCTGTACCTCGCCTACTCTAAGTGAACCAATTGTATACCAATCAGCAACAGAACCAGATGCACGATTTTGTGAAAATGTCGCGATTGATCCTGCTCTCATGTCCCAAGTAATACCCGATAATTTAAGATTACTTTGAACAGAACATGGACCAATTCAGATTAAAAAATCTAACTATCCTTCAGATAACAATAGGTCGTTTTCGAACACATATTACAGTAAAAAGTTACGAAACAGCGAAATTATTCATCGAGATTGGCTTATTTATTCCACATCTACTGATTCTGTATTTTGTTTTCACTGTAAGCTTTTTAATATTAATGTCACTGCTTTTAATCGCCACGCTGGTTTGAAAGACTGGGGGCATTTGTCGAGAAATATTGATCGACATGAGAAAAGTTCAGCGCTCTTATGTTCTTTTAAAAAATATTTAGATCTAAAAAAGGACTTATTGAAAGGACAAACAGTGGACTCTTTTTACCAAGCTGAAATAGACCGCGAGAAAAAGAGGTGGACGGCAGTGTTGGAGAGGATAATCGAGATTATAAAATTTTTGGCAGGTCATATACCTTTTAGGGGCACAACTGAGAAGTTGTTTGACACAAATAAGTAATTTTTTAAAGTTGGTAGAGAGTAGGTATATCTAATTTTGATAATGTACTATCAGAACATGTTGCTCGAATTCAAAGATCTCAGCATCGCTTGCCGCATTATCTTGGCCATAACATTCAAAATGAATTGATTAGTTTAATTGCGGAAAAAATTAAAACTACTACAATTGATGTTTTGAAGCAATCTAAATATTACTCTGTAATTCTAGATTGCACACCTGATATTTCACACCAAGAACAACTTACTGTTATTGTGAGATTTGTTTATTTAAACCCGTTAACAAAACGTGCTGAGGTACGACAACATTTTTTAGGATTTTTACCTGTAACTGATACTACCGGACATGGGTTGGCAACTTATTTGTTACATTTCTTAAAATCATGCAATATTGAATTAAATGATTTGCGAGGCCAAGGATATGATAATGGAGTCAATATGAGAGGAAAAAATATAGGTCTACAAAAAAAAATTGGACATGAATCCTCGTGCATTTTACGTGCCGTATGCTGCTCACTCCCTAAATTTAGTAGTAAATGATGCCGCTAAAAGCTCATTGGAAATTACAAACTTTTTCTCAATTGTCCAAGAAATATATGTATTTTTTTCAGCATCAACATTACGCTGGGATGTTATTATGAAATAGATACCTACTTTGACATTAAACCCTCTTTCAAATACGCGTTGGGAAAGTAGATTTGATGCTATTAAAGCTTTACGCTAAAACATGGGTAAAATTTACGATGCATTATACTCTATTTTTACCAACAACAAGTACGACTGCGACACAAGAAACATAGCGAGTTCATTAATGGCTAAGTTAAAGTCTTTTAAATTTATATGTTCAGTTGTTATATGGTACAACATTTTACTAAAGATTAATATTGTAAGTAAAAGTTTGCAAAAATCTGATGTCATTCTTTCAGCGGCGATCAAAACGGTTGATCAGGTTCAAAAAGATTTAGGCCAATACCGCACAGACACTGCATTTGAACAATTGTAGGCTAATTCAAAATTAATTGCTGAAGAATTAGAGTGCGAAACTGAATTTAACGAAACTGCTCGTCCACGTCCCGAAAAAGACATTTTAATTACGAGGCTGTAGATGAGCCCATTTTAGACCCAGTGAAAAAAATTAAAATATGTTTTTTTTTTTACTTGACACTGCAATCTCGAAATTAAATGAGAGATTCGAATTGCTAACGGATCACAATAACGTTTTTTCATTTTTGCATAACATTGAGAACTCGAGGAAAATGGAGCCGATTAAAAAAAACACAATGTCTCACCTTACAAGAAAAATTAACATTTAAAAATACATTAGATATTAACGAGGAAGATTTATTTAATGAGTTACAATTGTTGCAAATAGTTTTTTCAAATGTTGACAAAACTCCACTTGATATTTTAAGTTATATTTATTCAAACAATTTAATGTCCGTGTTTCCTAACGTTTCAACATCTTTACGTATATATTTAACACTGCCTGTAACAATAGCTGAAGGAGAACGGTCTTTTTCAAAATTAAAGTTAATAAAAAATTATCTTCGGTCAACCATGACCCAAAACAGACTGACAAACTTGGCCAATATAAGTATAGAATCAAAAATTGATATCAAAATAAACGACATTATTAAAATATTTGCCAACTCAAAAGCCCGAAAAATTTACTTTGATTTTAATAATTGAATAAATATTATTGAAGAAATATGTATAGTAGTTGTTGTTAAAGCGGCAACAAACAGATAGACAGTTGAAATTTTCACAGATAATTTATTACTGTTGCCGGTATAACAACAAAACTAAAAAATAAAAAGAGGTTATACTTAACTTAAAATGTGGTAGCGGTAGGTACTGACCTTAACGGAACCCTTCGTGCGCAAGTGCGACTCGCACTTAAAATAAAACATTATATATTTATTGTAGATTACAGATCTTAGAGAAAAATAAATGAAACGTCAAAATATTATTGCGTTTTATTGGTTGATCGGGGGGGAGGGGGCGCAGTCTGAGCTCCGCACCCTGGCGCTATATAGCCTTAAGACGGCCCTTTTTATTCAGTCAATACAGATGGAACAGAATGCTGTGGGCGTCTATAATGTAAAGCATAACATGGCATATGTATATTGTTGATGCTCCTTCTTAATAAATGAGAAAATAAATAAATAGAAACAGGATACATAAGATTACGATTAATTATAAGAATTTTGTTTCCAATTATACAATCCGGGAACCCTGCTATTGCATGACAATTCATGACATGCCGATATGTAGACGATCATGCTGCATGTCAATCATAGCTTGCAGGATGAAAAAAGGGCTTGTCAATCAACTGCCAGCACTTAGTTTGCATGTCATGCGCATCAATCATTGCAATTAGACGATCATGCACGCATGTCATGCCGCATGGACGTCTAGGGAGCACTTAAAGGCGGAATTTTATATCATTGTAGATTTCGAAAAAAGTCTTCCTATTGGTTTTGTACCAGTGGTCGAGTTTTCCAAAAAGTTGTGTAGTTATGATCCCTAGACCCCAAAACAACCGCCAGTTAGAAAGTGTATATCTAAAATGAAGGTTAAGTTCAATTCGTGAATGTGGGATATTCCCTCAAAGGGAGGGACTGGGGGGCAGATTTAAAAAAAAAAAAACACGAAATCTACCTCTGCGGTCCTGCTGCGGGCCCGGTTTTTTATTATGAAAACCCGATGCCACCCAGAAACACGCGTCGCGTTTTGTGTAGAATCAAATCCTATCACTTTTCTGACTAGAAACACACTATGAACACCCGATGCGACACGTTATGTACTTATGTTATGTTTCCGCCTTTTACGACGCATTTTAAAGAGCCCTTTAGTCAACGTTCAAGAATAAACGTGACCCTTAATTAGTGCGTCCGTCGCTTCAACGCTAACCTTCGGTCAAGCTCTAGTTTAGTCAGATGGTGATCTTTGATGTCTATTTTGGTAAATGGGCTGTCGATGTCGTGACTACACTGTTGTCACTCACATCGACAGTACTCACTACAGTAAGGCCTTTTTTGAATAAATCCCACTAGTATTATAAATGTGAAAGTTTGGTTTAATGGATGGATGTTTGTTACTCTTTCACGCCAAAATTACTGAACCGATTGCGATGAAACTTGAAATGTAGATAGCTGAATACCTGGATTAATGCATAGGCTACTTTTAAAAATAGCCTATACTATTTTTGAACACTACCATATTATAGCAAAACCTTGAAAGTAATTTTATAAGTAGCCTTAAATCACTTTATCGTTGCGATTACGAAACGTAGTTATTACAATTTATATATTATAACATTTTATTACTGACTTCAAAAAATTACTTATAATACTAATAAAATATAAATTGCATTTAATATTTGATTTTTGTGATTTTATGTTCTACTTACTTTAGGGGGCCGCCTGGGCACGTGCCCCGCGTGCCATTAAGATAAAGACGGTACTGCTCATGGAATATGTGTCGTAACTCGTAATATGCAAAAATACTGACTCCTAGAAATGTTTACGCAGTTGTATGTACAAAGAAATAGACTTTAATTTGAAATATAGTTTTATGAGATATTGTTATTGCATCAATCAGAATTATTTTGTTTTTTTGTTGCTGGTAACATGACAATCTGTAAAATTATAGCCTGTGGTCGAAAATAAAAAAAATATGTTCACCATCAATTTCGAAATTCCGGCAGCAATAATTGTGAAATATATACACGAAATACAAAACTAGCCCTAAATTAAACCATAACCTCGCTTAAATATTACAAACATGTCGTCTAACATATTATATTAAAGTAAAATAAACAAGATGGTTTACGAGTCAATACCTCGTACAGTCCGGATTCTCCTGTTAGGTGAACCTGGTGTCGGGAAAACTTCTCTTATACTTTCTCTAGTAACAGAAGAATTCACTGAGCTTGTACCGCCGAAAGCTGAGGAAATTACAATTCCTGCAGACGTTACACCCGAACAAGTTCCAACTAACATTGTTGATATTTGTGGTATGTATTTCGTTGTAACCCATGAGTGCATGAATAAATATTTACATTTCAATCATGTTTTCTTCAAAAAGTTCCATATTTTCGTTGTTTCACAGGTAGAATTATGTTGTTGCAAATTGTTGTCAAACAAGAAACCAATTATAAAAAAATATTATATAATGGAACTATTGATATACCATTATATATCATTAAGACGCTGTGAATTCTTTTTATTTAGCAGCATTCTTGGTATCTAGACATTTAAATTAGCAATTTTCATGCAATATCCTATGCTGGCTATACTCTTAGGCTGTAAAAGTGATACTATTATTGTCTCTGATCAATACAATTCAATAGGGAACCAGTCTCTTTTATACCACATTCCAAATTAATAGACTAAGCATGTAATAGGTCATAAGTTATATTTAAATATTGGTGTAATGTTACAGGTGTATGAATCCCACATTACTTATAATTAAAATTTTGTTGTCCAGTTGCAGAGCAAACTATAGAGCAAGTGGCAGAAGAAATAGAAAGAGCCCATGTGATATGCATTGTTTTCTCTGTGGACAGACAAGATACACTTAATAAAATAGCATCTTACTGGTTGCCATTTGTAAGGGAAAACTGCTCTGATGATTTCAGAAAGCCTGTCATACTTGTTGGAAACAAGATTGATTTAATTGATTACTCTGTAATTGATGTAAGTTTTTTTAGGTAAAATTACATAGGTTTTGAATGAAACTAAATATTCTGCCCTAATGATCATTCTATTTCAGAATATTTGGGATATTGCCGAAGAATATCCAGAAGTTGATAGGTGTATAGAATGTTCAGCAAAGTCGCTTGTTAATGTCTCTGAGATGTTTTACAATGCACAAAAAGCTGTACTACACCCTATCAATCCGATTTACTGCATTGAAGAGCAAGAGGTAAATGTTATTATATATCATATATTATATATCATTATAATTCATTAATTTAACATATTAAAAGTAAAATAAAATATTATATTACCGATGGAAATTTAATAAACCACTTCACAAAATAAACCTAGACCTCAAGAGATAATCTTTTATTACAATACAAATTAGCTAAGTATATTTTTAGTTAACAGAAAAGTGCAAAAGAGCTTTAACTAGAATATTCAAGATCTGCGATTTAGATGGCGATGGACTCTTAGATGATTATGAAGTTACCATGTTTCAAAGGAAATGTTTTGATTCACCTCTACAATTACAGGTATTGTTTTAAATGTTTGTTAACATCTTTTAGCTTAGCATTAGGTCATTAAAATATCATATAAAAGTAATCGCTACACTAAGTTATGTAACCAAGGTCTTATTGTACATCCTCCTTTTACTTTTATTTAGTTAATAGTCTAATAATGGATTGTAGGAATCTAAATATGGATTTTACAAGCACAGTATTGCTTAAATGTTTGCTAATCTGGTCACAAACAAACATTTGAATACATTTGATCACTCTCATTTTATGATGACAGTGAAATTTTACTCTAGTTGTGTGTAGAGGTGAAACTCAGCACTTTGCTATTTAAAAAAAATATTGGTTTAGACGACTCAATGTGAATAATTTCTTGTTCCTTGGGGTCATAGAAGCCCTGATCAGATGCAGGACATAGTTTACAGCAAATTTTTATTGTAACTGGAACCACTAAACCAGGTCTCTACCCTACAGATGGTTAAACATCACTACAGCATAGTATTTTCTCTTTATATTTTATAACAATAAATAAAATATAAAGAGAAAATTCGTCTGTTACCAATAAATTATTGTCCTGTATGGGAATCGAACCCATTACACTCAGTGCGGTGTAGTTGCGAGGTAAACGCCTAACCATCCTTGCAGGATGCTGCAATGGTTAGACGGTCAACTACATAATAACTTTACAAGTCAAGGTACTTAGCCCGGTATTCTGCAACCCCCTGACTGTCCATCAGTACATGGGACGCTGTTGCGTGCTCTGCACACTATGCTGTCCGGAGCTACAGCAAAAACGTGCTTCTTAAACGAGCCATGTCCAGTGATAACTCCATTTGCCGTACGCAGCTGACGCTTGTCCAGCCGGAGTAGCAACCTCGACAGCCGGTTGTTGATGGCGGGTAGAACCGCCTTCGAATGCTTGCAGTCTTCATGGCTTACGCTTCCTTACCAATGGCCAAAATTGTCAGAAGGGGAGAGCATGATGCATGCATAACTCTGATCCCGTCCTAGCCTATGCATCCGCTGCATTGTTGCCTGTAGAGCCGCTGTAATCCTTTATCCATTGAAGGGTTGTTTAGTTCGCACAACTCATTTAGACGCTGCGCTGGGAGCTTTCGTAGATTAGGCCCAAACTGATGACGTTATCGTCGAGGGCTTGTAGTACTGCCATGCTGTCGGATAATATACGGATCGATTGATCCTTTATCTCCCTGGCGGTGATAATAACTGCGGCCACGGAGATACCCAGACATTCCGACTGGAATACTATGTTATGGGTACCTAGACCCAATGACATACCTTGCTTTAAAGCCGTCAATGAATCTTCAATAACGGCTATAAAACCAGTCGGTACAGACCCTTGAAGCATTGGTCCTCGTGTAGTTGCATTCAGTATTTTGTCAAATACAAAACGTTTAAGAATCATCCTTGAATATCTCTTCCAGTATCACCGTTATTCCTCTACAGATCAGCGGGAACAGATTCAGCGTCTTAAGCCTTGTCGCAGGTAGAGCCGCTTCCTGCTGTGTATATAGGTATAGAGGACCACATGCAGCACTTACTACCTGTGGTGTGGTCCTCATGCGGCCCGTAATCGCCATGCGTGCTACCCTCTGGAATTGTTGTAGTTGGTTTTCAACGGTACGGTCTCTTACGTAGGTGACGGAACCGTATGAAATAAATCGGGTGGATCACTGTGATGTCCTTAATGTACAGATGTAAGATGATCTTGGGGATAAACCCCAGCGCCTAGCGATCATCCTCTTGCACTGCCAGAAAATAACACTTGCCTTCTTTATCTTGTAGTCTATGTGCCTGCTCCAGGTTAGCTTGCGAGTTATAGGTGTACGGAAATCGTTTACTCTCTGGCGGTCCAAAAATGTCGATTTGTCAGAAAAGATTTCAGTAACATTTAATTTATAAGTTGGGTTTTGCTCTTTCAGGTCTTAGATGAAGTAAAATCTGTAATTGCACAGAACATTGCTGGAGGCATAGAAAATGATTGCATAACAATAAAAGGTTTTATTTTTTTGCATTGTTTATTTATACAAAGAGGAAGAAATGAAACAACATGGACAGTACTCCGGAAGTTTGGATATGATGAAAGTTTGGAATTGACACATAATTACTTATATGCTAGGTATGTCACTAATCACTTTGTATAATATATTTAAATATTAAAATAAATTAAAATAGGTGAATTTAATATTTTTATGAAAATCAATGCTTTTAAGATTATTTTTCCTACAGCATAAAAGTCCCCATTGGGTGCACATCAGAGCTATCATACAAAGGACAACAATTTTTAACACAGTTATTTGAGAAGTATGACAAAGACAAAGATGGTATGCTGAACCCGACTGAGCTCAAGAATGTTTTTTCCTGCTGCCCTAGAATACCATGGCATAATTTGCGATACACTGTGCCTACAAATGACAAGGTATGCCTTTTCAAATTTTGGTTTTGAAGCTATAGCACCTTTTCTATCTTCATACATTTTCCTTTACTGATGGTAATATAACGACGGTCACCTTAAGCCTTTTGGAGACTACAAGTTAATGGCCATTTGATGTAATTATATTGTTCTATCTCAAGAATTATTACTATAAACCTGACAGTAATAATTTTCTTTAAAAGCATCACCGACTTCAATGTGCTTTTTAGTGGAAAGTAGATGTATTTTGTTTAAATATAATATGGGTAGGCCAACTAAACGCACTGCTCCAATGAGACAGCAAGGTTTCGGAGTAAACGAAAACATCATCGATGTATAAAATTTTTAGATATTAGTTGATTTTTCAAAAACCGCTCGACTGATTTCGATAAAATTTTAATAGGAATACCTGGGAAGTATTGAAACAAAAAAGAATTTTCCGAAGTGGTTCAGGCGTATTCGAGTAATCGGTAAACATACAGGAAAAAAAAAGATTCCAATGAATTGAGAACCTCCTCCTTTTTTGAAGTCGGTTAAAAATACTGCTTAAGGTTATAGTGCATAAAAATATTGAGAACTAATTTAAGTGTTTTTCTCATTCTGAGCATTATTTTTTTTTATTTTGTGATTTTTACTAATTTAATTTTGTTAATAAATATCTATTGAATAACGTTTTTACTTCCATGTGCTCCGACTAAAATTTAAAAAACACAACACTAAGTCAATTCAAAATGTATGTCAATCTATTCATAATTTTAGATTACAACCCCAATCACCTAGACTTAATCAATCAAGTATTCTCGATCGATAGTGAAATCGAAAAAGGCATAAAGTGATGTTGTTGGACAAATACTTACAAAATGCAACTATCTACCTACTGTACACATAGTTATCAGACATACACTCATTACATACACATACATTTTGAAAGTTTGCTTTTGCGTTTGTGACACCGTCAGTTAGTAATACTAATAATAAAACGATTTACCATTTACCACATTAGCATTCATAGGTCAAGGTAACTGGGAACTATACTTATTTACACTTGTTTGCATTTATAACTATTTCTGTATGTTTAAAAGGTCTTCGATAGTTTCGTTGACTGTCATCTGTATCTTCTTTAATGAATATTACTTACATTGCAGTCCAACATTTTCTTGTCTAAGTCGTCTGTGTATGTGTATCCTCATCATACTTTTTGATAATTTAAAATAAATTAACAAATTATTGCAAAATTATAGGGGTATTTAACACTTCAAGGATGGATGTGTCGTTGGACATTAATGACATTGCTGGATTTGCAGAATACAAGTGCCTATCTAGCATATGTGGGTTTTAATTTTTTAGAAAACGAATCACAGAAGTCTGCAATACACAGTGAGTTGAGTGTATGAAATCATTGATATCAGTTATTAATTTATATAAAATTGAACTATAACTTCTGCGTATTTCTTACAGTAACTCGGGAAAAGAAAGTCGACATTGCCAAGAAACAGTCCAGCCGTAACGTTTACCAGTGTCACATCATTGGTCCAAGGTCTTGTGGCAAAACATCCATTTGTAGGAGCTTTCTCGGTATAGCACATAAGGTACTTTACAATAATAATAAATGTCTTTTTTTCACCATAGGTAACCAGGATACATTTTTATTGGACTTTTTAATTATTTTTATTATATCTATTTGTTGTTAGGCATTAATACTAGTATTAATGTCTTATTCAAGACTGGTAAATATTCCAATTGTACTTTACTTAACTTAAAATTGTATAGAAATAAGATCTCTCTTCTTAAATCCGTGCAAAAATAAGAAAAATAAATGCGGTAGGAATCGAGTTATTTATTATACTCACCACTGATAGAGCTGCTATAGAATTAGGAAAAATGTTTTGTACATATTCGTCAAGTATTTGTGAACCTGCGATTTTTAACTCGAAAATTTAAAACATCTATTACAATAAATTAAAACATACTTCAACCATCACAACTTCGGTCTATTCGGTCGGGTTCATTATAAATCTGTCGTAGGAATGTTATTTAAATACTAAGGTAGTCTGGAAGAAATCGCAAGTAGCAATAAGACCGCCGAATGTACCAGTATTCAATGTTACCCTTTTACCTTTCTGTTCTTACTTTTTCTGTGACGTACAATAAAGAATACATGACTTTAATCTCGTGGTACCTAGCGAATGTGCTCCAGAAAACCAGGGCTCTCTCAATTTGTCTATATCTATGATTGTGATAGAAAACTCAAAGTGGTAGAGGTATTCAGCACTTAATTGGCACTTTCTCCCAACAAGTGAAAGTGTTTGATTTGCTAACTATTTTTTATTGTTATATATTTTTGTACTACAATCGTTGCTGTTGACAACCCAAGGACAGGTGGTGGCCTTGCCGCTGACGACGGCACGGCATCCCAAGACTGATATATTCAAGAAATATTTAAAGTGAAAGTCAGTAGCCGTAGTAGTAGTTATAAAGTATTATTTATATTCAGAAACCTCCTCATATTTTTTTACCTTATTCTATTCTTAGGATATTCTAGAGAATAGGTGCAAGATCCCACCATGTTCTTTTCTTCCATCTGTTTTTTTTTTAAATTAATATACGCCTGGGTGTAACCGGAGATTTTCAACTGCTGCGTGGAATTTAAGATTCATGGTTCGAAGAAAATTATACCATTATACTCATATCTAAATCGAAAGAGAAGAATTTAAACGAACAAAACAGGTGAATGAAAGGGGAAGAAAATTTGTCCACGAAGTTGATGGTGGCACTCATTTCACCGAAATGAAATACCTTACGTACGGCCAAAAAACAGACACTTTTTATTTGTCTTTATATACATGGAGTATGTAATCTCAAGATCTTAATAATCTTTATAATTACAATACAATAAATAAAATAACTGTCAATATATCTAAATGCCAATGTATAAGCTTTAGTCGAAAAAGAAATATTATAAATTATAACTATAATTTTAATGGTGTGTCAATAGAGAGGGTTGATTCGGTGCGGGACCTAGGGATTACGCTTGACTCAAAGATGAGAATGACCGCTCATTTTGATAATATAATTAACAAGTCGTACAAAAATCTTGGATTTGTAATGCGTGCCTGTCAGCCATTCAGAAGTTTATTATGTCTTAAATTAGTTTATTATGCTTACGTCAGCAGCATTCTAGAATATGGTTGTCAAACTTGGTCACCATATCATGCAATACATACTGATAAAATAGAACAAATTCAAAAGAAATTTATAAACTACTTGAACTACAAATTTAATAAGCCTACTGTGGAATACTTTGAGAATTGCCGAATGTATAATTTACTAACTTTGAAAGACAGACGGTCTGTGATGGATATGGGGCTATTTTTTGACATAATACGCGGTCGCGTGGACTGCCCTGCACTACTTAGTAAAATAAAATTTAAAACTGCTTATCGTACACGGCATACACAGTTACTAGACGTACCACCGCATTCTACATCATACGGGCAAAATGCTGTGTCCAGAATCGCGCGCTCATATAACACCACATTTAATTCTGTAGACCCTTTTCTAACATCTAAAAAAACATTTATGTCTAAAATTACAAAAGTTATTGGTACGTTTACACGCACGCCATGCAGCCTGGCAAGCAGCATGGCACGCAGCTCGGCGCGCAGCCTGCCACGCAAGCTTTTCACACCAGGGCTGCCAGTAAAGACAACTTATTTTATACCGCTAAGACTCGGAAATTATACAAGATCATGTACTATTATACAAAATCAGTGTTGTACAACTATAGAACGTCACTCTTTGGGGATTTTAGTAAAAGGTGTTTTAACTTTAACGTATAAGGATTTAACAGTTTATCACAGACATGATTTGTTTTAAGTATCTCTATGCGTATGTACGTACTTTTTATGCTATAACATCAGCAATGACATTGTATCCAATTATGCAATGCAATCTACTATACAATCAGGATACAAAAGATAACCGATATTATACCAATTTTGTATCCAATTTACAATCTGGCAGCCCTGTTTCACACACTTGCAGGCATGGTCCGTAGGGTATTAGTGTTCTGTGGACATGGTAGTCAGTGCAAACATGGGAGACGATGAAGACGTAGATCTCGTGGGAGCTACTGCTTTGGGCTTGATCTATTTTTATTGAAAAAAAAAACAGCCCGACATAATTATGCATGCGAAATTTTACTTAAAACTATTAGGTTTTAAAATAAAAAAATCATTTATGGTGTAAAAACACTTTTCAAGTAGCCAAAACTTTAAATTAGATTTTTTTATTTGACATGCGTTATAACTATTTTTACATCGAAGAGTGCTTTTACATAATTCGTTTCTTACTTTAGTGGGATCTCTTTGAATGAATTTACTATCCTCGCTAACTTTTGAATATATTTTTTTATTATTTCTAATAAACATGTACATAATTAACCATGATAAGCATTGGGGGCGGCTTCTTCATTAAATGTGTTTCAAAAATCTATTTTATTTACTGCACATCATTGATATGCGATTAGTTACAATTCTCTAATCGTCAATCAATCAATACTAACTTTAATCCTAAGAATTGGCACTATTTTGTTTCATATTTTTTTGGGCCCTGATAAACAATATTTATTTTTACGAAAAGAATAGTCCAGAAACATCTTTCTGAAGTCTTCTTTTGCTTTCGATTCATGCATGATACAGGTTCAGACCACTCCGATATATTTGGTGTCGTCAAAAATTAAATTCGATCGTTACGTCGTCTGTATGCCACGAAGATGAAAACTATACTAACGCGGCCGAGAGCGTGTGTGTGTGTGTGTAAACAGGCACACAAGCACATTCACCCTTTGAAGTGTGTCAAAAAACCGACAGTCGTCCCGATCGGCGCCAAGCGCGTACACATTCACGCAAGCATGCACAAACACCCTGTTCACATGCTTGCGTCGTTGAATGTCGGTTTGAACGCGAGCGTGTGAACGCAGGCGTTAGTCGTCCCGATCGGCGGCAAGCGCGATCACATTCACGCAGGCATGCACAAACAGCCTGTTCACATGCTTGCGTCGTTGAATGTGCTCGTTGAATGTCGGTTTGAACGCCAGCGTGTAAACGCGCCATATAACCAACAATGAATGAAAAAATAGGTGTGTCAAATTTGAATCTGTTACACTTTTATTATATTTTATAAGTTTAATACGATTCATAATCACACAAGATGGCTAACAATAAAATAATATGTACGTACAAACACAATAGTTTGACTCAGTGTACTGCGGAGCAATGCATTCTTCTGGTTATTGCTAGCAGTATGCATTGTTTTGAAGTGCACCATAATAATATACGAGTAAGTATACCATAGGATTATTATATTCTATATCTTAATATTGCATTGGAGAGTAAAAATAAAAAAAAAATTTTTTTTCTTTTTTTCTCGATGTCTACCTAACAGTTACTTACCAATATGCAACCTACAAACCGGTTCCGAATGACCGAGCGCTCAATGCACGCCCATAATGATAGATAAACACATGTAGTTTACGCGCTAGTTCTAAATTTTTGTTGTATTATTTTTATAAGTTCTGCAAACAATTTAAGTAGTAATGAAATACTTTAAAATTTGTAATAATTAACGGAAGTATGTTCTTTGCACTCTTTATAAGTTTGTATTAGTGGATAACTGTAATTGGACATAATCTAGTAACTATATGTGTAAATGAGTTTGTAATTGACTGTTGTTATTCTTAATAAAAAAAAAAAAGATTGAAAATCCATCCAAGTCATCCATCCGTCCATCTCGAGCATGTATATCAAATGAATGCCTCATTTCCAAGTGTTATAATTTCAGAAAATAAAACCACACGCCAATGAACGAGGGGATAGCAACACACTAGAGAATTGTTGTATAAACACGGTATTGGTGTACGGTCAGGAAAAGTACTTAGTTTTGAAAGAAATACCGATTACACGGGTGTCGGATCCATTGCAGCCGCACGAAGTGAACTGTGATGTTGCTTGTTTAGTATACGACGTAGCCGCCAGTCGCTCATTTGAATATATTGCTAGGATTTATATTGTAAGTAACGATATGGATTATTTTAAATTACTAATAAATATTATTTTTACTATTAATATTAATTGTAATCCTTAAAAATTTTCACATTTACCTATAATATATAATCATATTTTATGTTCCATTTCAAATAGCTTTCAGTTTCCTACTATCTTTCAGAATAAGATAATCCATCTCGGGAATCAATTCCCAAAGATTTTTGCTCGTTTTTTCCGAAAAACTTTTTGAGTTCTAAAAATACTTTCCCATACCACAGAATACTTAATAGTACAGGCACAGAAGTCACACTCCGCCGAATCATTCAAATAAATAGCGACTGTTGTTTCGACATAATAAAGTCTTGAAAATTTAGGTCGCACAGCGCTAATTAGCTATAGTTATATTCAAAGAAGTTGCCTCGCATTCTATCGCGTAACTCTCATCTGTTTTGACGACGCCTTGACTTTTTTAAAATAATTAATTAATCTGAATATTACTTACCAGTCAGTTATGTGCTTATTAGTCTATTTTGTGAGCAAATAAACCTAGGGTACTAGGTACTAATAACTCGATACGAACATCGAACTAACGTGCTGCAGGCAACTGTATGAGTCAGTGCCTCTTGCCCTCTGGGAGGTTCCATTCGGTATACATGCATATGCATTCCAGACTCTTAATTGAAGTATTATTCTACTTTTAGTTGTCTACAAAATTAAATGTAATTTATGTATTATGTAATACATATCTATATAAAATATTTTTAAATTTTAAGATGTATTCATGACAGGTACATTTTGTCGTTTTAGAAATACTTTGCTGAGAGCCATATTCCTGTCTTAATAGTGGGAACCAAAGGCGATGCATTGATAGCCAGACAAGAGTACATCCTTCAGCCGGAGGTGTTCTGTAATAAGTACCAACTATTACCTCCTCAGTTTTTCAACATAAGAGAAAATAAGCACGACGTCTTCGTTAAACTCGCCACTATGGCTGCATTTCCGTAAGTAAACATTTGATTGTTAAGTTAAAATTTAATTAATCGCTTTGTAAAGTTAATCCATAGACTTCTCGTAGTCCCAGTTTAAGTAAAGATAAAGTGTGTACTTCCTGATATCCACTTAACTATTGAACGTCATATGCCGCGTTCCTATAATCAAGAAACTATTTATTTTGTTTACGGACAGTAAAATTTCGTTGAAATTTCGACGACATTTTCGTAAGCAAAACGAATCATTTCTTGATTATGGAACGCGGCAATAACCAGTGATCATAATAGGTAGAGCAAATTTACCTAAATTTACGGGAGAGTAAATTTACCTTCGAGAAAAAGAGACAAAACGTGGAGACTGCCTTATGACAACATTTTTTTGGCGCCATTGTCCCGGGTTTCGGATAAGTATCAGTTAAATACGTTTATAATACCTATAGCAAAACGATTAAATACATTTCCGGTTTTTGTTTTCTATAATTGACAAAAAACGGTAGATACATTTTTAATTATTTAAAAAAAATGACAGACAATCTCGCTATCGCTATCAAACCGTGTTATTTTTAATTATGTTAACATATAGAAAATTAAGTAGCTAAAGTAAAGGCACCTAACGCCGTGGTTTTTTCACCATAACTTAAAAAATATATCATAACTTAAAAATATTTAGTATACCTTTCTGTAGAATTATCTATTTTTATCCAACGTATTTTTTTTTATTTTGCGCACGACAATTATTGGAGGGTGACCGACGTGTAACATATCGTCGGATCGAGGAAACCCTCAAGTTAAGTGCACCAACTGTTCATCGAATTCTTCAGGACCGTTTGAAAATATGGAAACTACGTTCACTCTGCGTACCGCACTTTACTTGATGACTGATGCGCTGAGGGAGCAGCATGTGACATGTTCTCGTAATATGTTAAAAAAAAAATTGATGACGGCCAATCTAACTACGTGAACTCGATTCACGCGGCTGTATTATTTCGTCGTGTCTACAAAATCCCAGAAAAAAAATGTGGGTGTTTGAAGAAGAACCACCCGACGTCTGTGAAAACTTTCCAATCCGTGAAGAAAAGAATAGTTGCTGTTTTTTTTACTGAGAGAGGAAAGTTAGCTACCGTTGTTCTTGTTAAAGGGAAGACTGTTACTGTTACATAGCATACAGAGGAATGTTTATGTCGAGTATTAAAAGCCTTAAAAAATCCAAATTCAAGACTCGATACTCAGTTTTTGCATCAAGGTAATACCACTGCACATCGAGCCGGCAAAACTGACTATTTGCACTAAGCTGGAATCAAATTGCTGACATCCTCCTTGAAGTCCGGATTAAGCGCCATGGGACTGACGGTAGTTTTCGAGCGATGACGAGCTTTGAGGAGATATGCTCTTGTGTTCCAGAGGGATAGTGGAGCAATGTGTTCAGCACTTGGTTTACACGTGTTTTACTTCGAAAAAAAATCACAAAGTACGACAAAACTTATGTAGCGCCCAAGTATTTATTTAGTTTGATTTCCGTTTACGTTTTGTTTCAATATTACTGCAAAATGAATCAACCGCGTCAAGAGCTATAAATCTGTTTTTTTACCCTGTTAATAATTCAAGCTTGTTTTTAAATGATTCCAAGTTTTCCTTAATTCTAAAATTATTCAATTTCTAGAGTTCAATCTATCATAATGATATTGTGTTATATTTGTTAAAAACAATAAAACATGTTTACTGTTTTTCGTATTTTGTAATGAATTTAATAGTTTTACTGTATTAGTAAACTTTCATTTTAAACATACTGTTACTAGCCGGAGTTCGGGACTAGATTTCTACACCAATTTGCTACTAAGTAAACACAGTTTATTTAAATAATGTGCAACAATAACAATTCACAGTTACCAGCAATTCTCACTTATACTTTCGCTATCCTGCGCTTGTTAACTCTTCGTATCGCAAAAGTAGAATGAATACACATCGGTTACCGGTGTCCTTTTATACTGGCCTCCTATTTTACAGAAAGTTCGTGAACTTTTTAATAATTGTCTGACTCGACACCCCTCTTAAAACTTGTAGAATATTCTATTAATTATTAGTTATTCGTTAACAGATGGCGCCACGCGTCTTAGTGTAGGAAACAGCAACATTTCTGTTAGTTCCGCTAATCGTTGACCACAATATACTTGTGTAGTGATATTATCAAAACCTGGTACAATTACCATAAAAAAATATGTTGGCCTAAAGCAGTCTCCACTTTTTATCTCTGTTCTCGAGGAGTAGATAAATAAGCTCCACATTTTCTGACCACTGGTTATATATCATACATTTTCAATTTAATAAATAACACAGCAAAATGTTACTGTGCCCGAGTCGAGTCGATATTAAATTAGAATCTCATCTCTATCAATTTATTATCCTTATGGTGGTCAGGGTGTGAAAAGCGTTAAAGCTAATTATAGAAGCACCAATTTCGTTTAAAATTCAAGATTATCTTAAGGTATAACTAACCATTAAGAAATAGAACATGTTTCGACCAATCTACAAGGTTCTCAGATGTATCAGTTTACCTACTTTCTCAGTTCCGTAGTTAGGGTAACTTTAACCAATGATATTGTAGAATATAAAATGTAATGTTGCTTGGTTTGCGATACTGTGATTTTAATTGTCTTTGTCAGTCAATTTCAAGCTGCTTGGATTTTATTCAGCAAGCACAGGTCAGTGATAAAAAAATAAACATATTATTATAGATTGTTGAATAAATTCTGCTAAAGTAATGATGTATTTACAGACACTTGAAGCACTTTGCCAGTCTGCGAGGGGAAAATTCTTCGTGGTGGAAGGCAGGCATTGGCGTCGCCGCAGCAACTGTTGTCGGGCTTGTCCTCCTTAAGATATTTAGCTTCCAAAAACGTTAGACAAGAATTAAAGCTACACCTACTTTTTATTTATTGTACATAACTATTATTATGTATTAAAAAAATAGTATTGAAATCTTGCTTAAAAAATTATTTAAGTCTAGACCAAAGAAAGTAAAACTTGAATACGGATAGTAGGTATATTTATTTTCAGTTGTAAATAAAATAATATCTTTCAATGAATTGTTTTATTAAACTCGCAATAAAAATATATAAAATTGTTTTAAAATTTTAAAATTTACACGGGAATTAACGCGATCACGAAAACGTATTACATACCTCTGAATTGCCTGACGTTTCGACCAGGTTGCACTGGCCGTGGTCACAGGCTGACTGGCTCAGTGGTGCACGCTAGGGTTTTCGCGTACCCGACTTTTTTTTATTAAGAAAGAAGGAAGTATGTCAATAAGTCTCCTTAACTTATAGAACAATCAGTCACACAGTTGACATCTAAGTGTTTTAATAAAACACTTGTTCTTCACACAGGCTCTTCGCCTTTATAGAATAATATTTTTGGGCACATTGTATTGATTCCTTATTTTGTATATTTTTTTTTTCCATACTCCAGTAACAGGTCTATCCATCTTGCCTACGAAAGCAAACCATCGTTTAGTAAAGTTTTATAGGTTATCCACCCTCCGGACTCGTGGTCCCCCTGGGGGGACCACGAGTAAATCGCATTCACTCGTGGTCCCTCCGATTCAATCTTGACCAATTTTAACGGATAAGAAGTAATATGGTATGTTACCGGCAGACTTTTTCCCCCCGGACTCTTGGTTCCCCTTGTCAGTTTTATTTCAATAAAAGTAAATAGATAGGTAATAAAATAAAAACTATAGTATAGTAGGTATCAAAAAAAAATGCGAAATTCATCGTACTGTTTCTAGAAAATGTCCTACGGTGATTTCATTATGTACGAGTTGCATTTGTAAATCCAATAATTCCTCATCTTTATCTATTTCTATTTTCCTTCGCGCCGTTTGAGAGTTCCAATTTTTATTTAGTGATCTATTGTTTTTTGGTTATTTTAATAATTTTGCAATGGTAACATAGTTTTTGTTGATTGACCTATTTACTAGGGAATGCCAATTTTCCATAATGTTATTAGTTCTGTGTCTCTCATTAGGCACACACAACACTTTTAGATGTAACTATTGTTTCTTAGCCATGTTTTTTCATGTATTTCATAAATAATTTGAATTTTTCATCATTTTTTCTTTATTTTTACAACGCTGCTCAATATAATACGATCCTTCAGGGACTTAATCCAATGGTAGAAGCGGTAAAACAGCACATAAACCAACTGTGCGAAGGTACAGCTTTGATTTAATTCCGAGTGCCTTCGATTTTCTCCAAATGCTGTTGTTGTAGTGGTAGTAACATTTATTTATAACAAGGTCAGGAAAAAATTGCTTTAAAGCGTTTTATGTTGCAAATTCGAAATCAATATGAATTTTAACTGGCTTCCATTCTTTAAACCTATTATTTAAAATATCAAATATTGCATGATATGAACTCTCTTTTTGAACGACATGACATGTCCCAGATGTGCTTCCAATATCTCCGTGAATAGATAATGGTGCCGATTCTATTGTACACTCGACTAAACTAAAACCTGACTTAATTTCTTCATATGAAATCAACCTAGTGTTCTTCGTAATAAGGTCTATTTGTTACTAGCATCTATTACTCAGAGCCGCAAAATTTTGTAAAAGGTTTACATCTTATATGAAGAAAATTTAGTGAATTTTAATTTGGCGAGTGAAGTAACAGAATTGGGCCCAATAGCTGATAGAATGGACGAGGCGTACTTTTAAAGGTTGAGTCAACAAAATATTCCTCTATTTTCGGTAGTAGACACAATGCTTGTTCATTGCAAAATATTATGTTCCTGGTGTGTTCATAAATATAATCAGCAACAAGCATTGTCCGAAATTGCACCGGTACTTCTACCTCGCATAAACATTTAAAAACAGTCTTCTTGACCTCCATTGCATTCTTTCTACATTTATACAAACAACACTTGACATTTTCAAATTTGGGTATTTTTGCTAGCATACCATTCTGCATTAACCGTTCTTTGTCCCTCAAGCCACCATTTTTTTTGCAACACTCCGTGAACGAACAATTTTTGTTGGCTTTAACTCATTTGAACACCGTAACTCGTGACTGGTTTTTTGTTTCGGGTTCGTACGCGTATATCCAGGATTCGTGACCTGATACGATGTTGTTCGTCATTTTTAAATAGTAATGTTGTGTCACTTCCTTGATTCCCGAAATTTTCAGTGCCGCCCTCGTAATTTATGGGTATCACACAGATTAGGGCTTTGGCAACTTTGTGAAATTCTCGAAATTTTATTTTTAAGCGGTTTTCAACCTTATTGTATTACAGATATACATACACAAAATCATTCGTACTATTATATTTTTTACGCTATTTGTAAAAATGTCATTAAAGTCGAAAACAGTTTTTACCTTGCGATAGGTAGAAATTTTTACATAGATAGGTACACGTTTTTATACATTACATTTTGAAGTCTGGTTGTTGCTGCGGCAATGCCGTGCCGATTCCGAGTTGTGCTGCTGTTCGGCATTTTAGGGACCAAAAACACCTATCAGACAAGTGCTAAAAGCAGGCCATTTTTTATGTATAGGTAAATACTAATTATTTTCATGCATTCAATATAGACGCAATTTTGCGGATGGTCGAACACAAAACACTGTCAGAAACGAAATGTGTCGTTGATAACGCAAAAAATGAGTTGGCAATGAAAATGGATAGCATGAAAAAAGAGGCATCGACGTCATTTGAACCGATGCCTAGAATCTATGACAAATAAATTCCTACATTGAAAAATAAAAAACTAGAAACAAAAATACCCAAATTTGAAAATGTCAAGTGTTGTTTGTATAAATGTAGAAAGAATGCAATGGAGGTCAAGAAGACTGTTTTTAAATGTTTATGCGAGGAAGAAGTACCGGTGCAATTTCGGACAATGCTTGTTGCTGATTATATTTATGTACACACCAGGAACATAATATTTTGCAATGAACAAGTATTGTGTCTGCTACCGAAAATAGAGGAATATTTTGTTGACTCAACCTTTAAAAGTACGCCTCGTCCATTCTATCAGCTATTGGGCCCAATTCTGTTACTTCACTCGCTAAATTAAAATTCACTAAATTTTCTTCATATAAGATGTAAACCTTTTACAAAATTTTGCGGCTCTGAGTAATAGATGCTAGTAACAAATAGACCTTATTACGAAGAACACTAGGTTGATTTCATATGAAGAAATTAAGTCAGGTTTTAGTTTAGTCGAGTGTACAATAGAATCCGCACCATTATCTATTCACGGAGATATTGGAAGCACATCTGGGACATGTCATGTCGTTCAAAAAGAGAGTTCATATCATGCAATATTTGATATTTTAAATAATAGGTTTAAAGAATGGAAGCCAGTTAAAATTCATATTGATTTCGAATTTGCAACATAAAACGCTTTAAAGCAATTTTTCCTGACCTTGTTATAAATAAATGTTACTACCACTACAACAACAGCATTTGGAGAAAATCGAAGGCACTCGGAATTAAATCAAAGCTGTACCTTCGCACAGTTGGTTTATGTGCTGTTTTACCGCTTCTACCATTGGATTAAGTCCCTGAAGGATGGTATTATATTGAGCAGCGTTGTAAAAATAAAGAAAAAATGATGAAAAATTCAAATTATTTATGAAATACATGAAAAAACATGGCTAAGAAACAATAGTTACATCTAAAAGTGTTGTGTGTGCCTAATGAGAGACACAGAACTAATAACATTATGGAAAATTGGCATTCCCTAGTAAATAGGTCAATCTACAAAAACTATGTTACCATTGCAAAATTATTAAAATAACCAAAAAAACAATAGATCACTAAATAAAAATTGGAACTCTCAAACGGCGCGAAGGAAAATAGAAATAGATAAAGATGATGAATTATTGGATTTACAAATGCAACTCGTACATAATGAAATCACCGTAGGACATTTTCTAGAAACAGTACGATGAATTTCGCATTTTTTTTTACTATAGTTTTTAATTTTATTACCTATATATTTACTTTTACTGAAATAAAACTGACAAGGGGAACCAAGAGTCCGGGGAAAAACAAGTTGTAAAAAAAATATCAAAGCGGAAGTGCTACTCTTGCATTTCAAATTATGAAATATTTCGATTTGTTTAAATAAAAACTGCATGGAACAAAAATGAGGTTCTTACAACACTGTGCGCCAAAGGTATAAATGTCAACTCATTGTCATTTTATGGTATACCAGCTGCACCCCGCGATTTCAGCCGCGTAAGTCCCGATGCCATGGGAATGTCGGTATAAAAGTAGCCTATGTGTTAATCCAGGTGTCCAGCAATGTACATAAAAAGTTTCATCGCAATCTGTTCAGTAGTTTTTGCGTGAAAGAGCAACAAACATCAATACATCTGTTAGGTATTCTATGCGGGACAAGTGAAAGCACCGATAGCTATAAGCACACTGTTTAATTGTCATAGTTGGGCGGGGTTGCAGCCCACGCACACATGCAAATAGTTACACATACATAACATTTCCTCCCCTTATTTTACACAATAGACTCATACAAACAAGGCTTGTAATCTACTCTGGGAATGTTTCGCAACAATCTATCTGAACACCTCGATACCGGACCCGGCACTGTCTCAGACGTGGGTGACTGCGACGGTCGTACATCGGGTTCAACCCTTTCCTCTCTCACTGAAGCATGCTAATGAGAGTTGCCCGTTGAATCGGTATGACATCCCAAGTCGTCTAGGTCACAATGTTGTTGCGGTTATTGTGAAACATTACCTGTGTTACCTTTATATAATAATATTTGATTTTTATGCTTCCTTACATAACACGAAGAAGTCAGATCATGAACGAGGTATAACACTTTACCCAGTCTCTTTCTAATAGTGCCCCTGCACCAATAAAATTTTACATTGTTTATATGTTTTTTGTACAATACTTCGTCTCCAGGTTTAAACACTTGTTTATTATTTCCACCACTGAACTTAATTTGCGAACACTGTTGACAATTAACATTATCGGTGGGGGTTGTGAGCGAGGCCGACGGGGTTTTCGGGTACAATAAATCTAAACGTGATCTAAGCTTACGCCCAAACACTAACTCAGCCGGTGAGAACCCTGTGACTGAATGTACGGAATTTCTGTAATCGAAAAGGTATTTTAAAATATTTAACTTACAATCACTTTTATTACTCGAAGTTATAACGCTAGATTTAATGCCTTTTTTTACAATTTTAACAAAGCTTTCCGCTTGTCCATTACTCGATGGGCTGTACGCTGGTGACGTCAAATGACTAATGCTATTTAGCGAACAGAAATTTTAAACTCGAAAGAGGTAAAAGCGGTACCATTGTCACTGACTATTGTATGCGGTAGACCGTACTTAAACATAAAATCGTATAGTTTTCCTATGACGTTTAAAGAAGTTATAGAACCGCTTACGTCATACACTTCCACCCATTTGGTGTATGCGTCTACCACTACCAAAAACATTTGATTATTAATAGGACCTAAAAAATCTATATGTACCCTATAAAACGGTGCTGGTGGGTATTGCCACGGTGACAGCGTAGCTCGCGCCGGTGACGACCGTAGTTGTTGACATATCTCACAGGAGTTAATCATTGCTTCCAAGGCTGAGTCTATTTTTGGGAACCAAAACCGTGCCCTAGCCTCTGCCTTAGTTTTTACAATTCCTAAATGCGAATTATGCAACTCCTGCATAACTTTACCGCGTAATGTTTCTGGAATTACGACCTTATGTCCTCTCATAAGACATCCGTTTTCCAATGATAATTGTGTTCTACATAAGTAATATATAAATCTGATACCAATTGTCTAGGCCAACCGTTAAGGACGTAATTAATAACCCTCGCTAAGGTCACGTCCTTAGCGGTTTCTGCGCGTAGCTCATCTAAACTCACCGGCATGTTTCCTTCAACAACAAAGTTAATGTACGTTGCGCGGTCGCCGGGCACGGCGGCACCCTCGGCCCGCACCTCGTTCTGCCCCCGCGCGCCGCACATACCCGCTCGTGATAAATAATCCGCATTATTATCAGCACTTCTGACATACTCGATCGTGTAATTATATGCATTTAAAAAGATTGCGTATCTTTGTAATCTATTCGCTGATATCTCTGGTATGCCCTTATATGGTCCAAATATGGATATTAGAGGTTTATGATCCGTGCGTAAAATAAACGCTTCCGCTCTCCCGTATAAATATTGATAAAACCGCCTGACTCCAAATATAATTGCTGTCGCTTCTTTTTGAATTTGCGAGTAGCGCTTTTCCGCTGCGTTCAGCGTACGGGACGCGAATGATATTGGTCGTTCGACCCCGTCACTACCTATTTGAGATACAATTGCACCGAGTCCATTTGGGGAAGCATCTACGGTTAATATTAATTTCGATTGGGGGTCAAAATGAGCTAAAACTTGCTCAAACGTTAATAATTTTTTTATGTTATTGAAGGCATTCCGGTGAATGACAGTCCAATCCCACTTTACCCCCTTTTTTAATAAATCATACAACGGACTTAGTATGCTAGATGCTCGAGGGAAAATTCCTGTAGTAGTTAACTAACCCTAAAAACGACTGCAGGGTGTTTACATTTGTGGGAACGGGAGCGTCCACTATTGCTTTAACTTTTGAAGGGTTTTTTCAGGCCGTTCTTGTTAATTACATAACCTAAATAATTTATTTCGTCCTTAAAAAAACTCACAATTATCCTTTTGCAAGGTTAATCCCGCATCTTGAAGCCTCTTAAGAACTATGTGAAGTTTTTCCATATGTATATCTGCAGATTTTGCTGTAATCAATACGTCATCTAATAGACATTACACCCCATCTATCCCGGACAACACTGTTTCCATGGCACGCTGAAAAACAGCTGGTGCACTTGACAACCCAAATACTAGACGTGTATAATTAAACAATCCGTGTGTGTTACGTGTACATGTTATGTTTTGTGATTCGTCATCGAGTAAAAATTGATTGTATGCACTGGACAAATCAATTTTGGAAAACTGCTGACCGCAATATAACTTCGAAAATAATTCGTGAACCGTCGGTAAGGGATATTGTTCTACTACTAACTGTTTATTAATGGTAACAGAATAATCCGCGCATATTCTTACTGAACCGTCACGTTTAAGAACAGGCACAATAAGTGATGCATAGTCAGAATGTTGAACCGGTTTTAATACTCCTAAGTTCAATAAGCGTTGTAACTCTTCGTCGACTTTGTCGCGTAATGCAAATGCAATCGGCCGGGGTTTAAAGAATATTGGTGTGGGCTCATTTTTTAGCTTTAAATTCACTTGATAATATGAAATCTCTGCCTAGTAACGGTGGCCCGCCGTGACGTATAACAAACACATCGAACATATGTTTGCGCTGCAAGTATGTTATTGGCAGTTTTACATACCCACACATTCTATTTTGTTACCCGTGTAACTATAAAAAAATTGTGTGAACTTTGTAATGGTATACTTTTAAATATTTTTTTATACATACCCTCAGAAATAACCGTCACAGCTGATCCACTATCAACTTGAAACTGCAACTTTTGACCACAAATTGAAACCGTTTCCGTCATAGGTTCTCCCCTAGCCGACAAGATGTTAAAAATTGACTTACCATCGTCGTCCTCGCTTACATCTCCCGTTAACATGTAGTTACTTTCGTTACATTTATTGCACTTGTACTTTGCAAACCGACATTCAGATGCCTTGTGGTTAGCACGACCACAAACCGAACACTTTTCTCCTCGGCACTGGTAGGCTGGGTTTGTTTATGTCCTCTGGAAATGTTGAACACCTGTGTCTGATCTGCGGAGGTAGAAGCAGAAGCAGCAGCGCTTGCACGCGCACATCTTACGCTTTCTGCTAATTCCACCGCCTTCGCTAATGTCAAAATCCCCAAATCTCGCGCAAACAATTTTTTGCGTTCCGGACCTACTACCATCCCCATCACGAAGCGATCGCGCAACGCTTCATCAACGTTGCTAAATTCACAGTGCAAGGTGAGCCCACGAAGCCTAGCTGCCCACTGTGTGTACGTCTCGCCCGGTTGCTGTGAAGCTGCGTAGAATTTGTAACGTTCACTAAAACCACACCGTTTTGGCGTGAAATCCGCTGCCAGCTTGTAGGTACAATCATTGAGTGCGCTGAGTAGTATAGCTCGCCTCTTAATACCCGCTGCATCAGTTTTCGCATCAATGCCATTTGCGATAAACCACTGCGTAATACGTCCTTTGTATTTCTTCCAATCACCAACATTATGATCGAAAGTTGACAAAATTCCACAGAATTGCTGGGTCATTTTACAAAATTGTGATTGTGGGTAATATTCGTCGCCACTGTTAGGTATTCTATGCGGGACAAGTGAAAGCACCGATAGCTATAAGCACACTGTTTAATTGTCATAGTTGTTTAATTGTCGCAGCCCACACACACATGCAAATAGTTACACATACATAATTTACAAAATTATGTATGTGTACAAAATTTACGTTTATCATATTAGTAGGATTAATGATCAGCAGAACGCACAAATTATATTATCGGCCCACATTTTTGCACAAATATAAGCTCTCTGCCCAGGCACAATATTTCTTTTCCCGATAATTCCATAGATTATACACTAATAACGAGAGATAATTCGTTTAGATTTTTTCTGCTGGAACGTTACTTCAGCAGGAATGTTTTTTCTAAAACAACATGCACAAATTCACAGCAGATTACGCACTAATTGAACTTTCCATTCATATCACTCTAGAAGCCACGTAACATACACCAGCTCACCATGTACCACCCCATTTTCCACTACATCTGTGTACGATGCCGCGAACAAATTGCGTTGGGAGCGCTAGGCGTGTCGTCACCGGCACTGGAAGCTAAAAAGACTGGACACGTCAGGCGTATTTACCGTCATCAAGTACGAAGGCAAATTGTTAATATTGTATTTTTTATAGTTTTACTGATGTGTGTAGATCGTGTAATTAGTTAAGGGTATATAAAAAGTGATTTACCATAGTTATGCATTTGACTTTAGCAAATAAATAATATAAGCAAGTTTCGTAATCATGGTATAAATTGTCAACATTTTCTCCCAAAATGCAAAAAAGGTATAGATGCGTCATCTAAGGGCTAGGATGTTAGTCAATATTATATGAAAACTGATTAGTTTTTTCTAATATTTATAGTGGTTTAAGGTTTAATAGTATTAGATTTTAAATCTAGTATTTAGGCTCAGGCTAACTTTTTAACCGACGAAAAAAAAGGAGGTTTTCAATTCGACCGTATATTTTATTTTTATGTCTGTTCAGCCCTCACTCCGTTATTTATGAACCGATTTTGATTATTTATTTTTTTTGTTAGATAGGGTATACCTCAAGTGTGGTCCCATGTCAAGGAAGTCAGGATCTGATGATGGGATCTTGACAAAATCTAGAGGAACCCTCGAAAATTATAGGAACGAAGTGTTTCTGTTTACTTTTCATTACTTTATCAGGTATTAGCGTTTAGAAATCATCACATCATGTAGCTGAGCTGATGATGAAAAAAAATTATAAAATAAAAATCTTTTTAACAAAAAATTAAACCGACGAAAAGAACTAAAAAGCAAAAAATAAATAAACCTTAAGTCTTAAGTATTGAGCTTATTTACATAAACTATCAAATTTTATATAAACTTATTTTGAGTCAGCGCCAAATAATAAAATGATTAATTACCTACGTAGAGCCATGTCCATTTCTACGTAGGTACATATAAAATTATGATAATTAATCAGTTTGTTGTTTGGCGCCGACTCAAAATAAGTTTATATAAAATTTGATAGTTTATGTAAATAAGCTCAATACTTAAGACTTCAGGTTTATTTATTTTTTGCTTTTTAGTTTTTTTCGTCGGTTTAATTCTTTGTTAAAAAGATTTTTATACTCATTCTAAATTAAAAGTAATAAGCGGCATCCCATATTAGTTTTTTTTCATACAATAGTAGAAATTATTATCCTGATTCTTAGCTAGTTGCTTTTTAAGTGAAAAGGAAGGAAGGGGATTGGAATAAAACATATAGTATTGGTACTATGACATTCATTTTACTGAATCCATTCCAAGATTTCAAGTACATAAGATAACCCTTACATATTCTGAATAAACACTGCTTAAGCATTAATGTTTAATCTGTCAAGGTTTCTAAGTTACATATGAACAAGATTAATTATAACAGTTCTCAGACAGCTAGATAGAACTTCGAATGTATCAAATCACTTACTTGTATACATATAGAATCTTAGAGTTTTTTTTTATTTATAGTCTTAGTCTATTAACAAGCTTTAATTCCATAATTTTACTGTGGTGTGTAATACAAAGTAACTTAGTTTCAGTCAAAATAAAATTATAACATACATACCTACAAACCAACTTAATACTATCGACTATTAATAATTTATCAATATGGTCTTTGTCGGTCTCTGCCACTGAAACGAAAAAAAAAACTTATATTAAAATGTTATTTAATTCCAGAAGGGTCAACTCCGTCAATTTGACGGCAAAATTATTTTGATCACTAATAGTGTGTTACCTATTTTTCAGTTTGCTTTCATATTTTATGACTTTTCCTAACTTATGATTATATAAGTTTTTATTTATTTATATTATTCATCATCATATTTCAACCAATTTACACAAAACGTTAACAAATTATACTCCTAAACCTTCCTCATGGATCACTGTCTATTGGTGAAAACTGCATGAAAATTGGTTTAGTAGTTTTTCAGTTTATCGCGAACAGACAGACAGACGCGGCGGGGGACTTGGTTTTATAATATGTAGTTCTATAGTAATAATGATTGGTATGCGAAAAACGTTTTACTGATAACATTTCATCAGCTTTGCGTTTTAAAAAGGGTCTTTCAACAAGGACGGGTCGATGTTAAAATTGAATAAAACAAGATGTGTGTGAGATATTAACGAAATTTATTTTTTATTTGAAAGGCACATTTATGCCATTATGGATGGAATATGACATCGTTCAAATGTACGCCGCGGCTTCGTATGGTGGCACGAATCCGAGAGGTCCAATTTTTAATGACTCTGCTGCATAGATCCGGCTAAGTCTGAGCGATGGCCTGCGCTATGTTGGCTTTCAGGGCAACGGTCGATTGTGGCTTATTGGCATAGACCTGCGACTTCAGAAAACCCCACAAGAAAAAGTCTAGCGGAAATCACACGATCTTGGTGGACAATTCACGTCACCTCTGCGAGAGATAACCCTACCCTCAAACCGTTCATGCAGAATGTCCATTGTGTCGTTCGCTGTGTGGCAAGTAGCGCCATCTTGCTGGAACCACATGTCGTTCACATCCATATTGTTCAATTCAAGCCAAAATAAATTGTTTATCATTGATCTGTAGCGCTCGCCGTTGACGGTGATGGCCTCGCCAACGTCGTTTTCGAAGAAGTACGGACCAATGACGCCGCCAAACCAAAATCCGCACCAAACAGTAACTTTTTGTGGATGCATTGTCACCTGGTGAACCTCATGTGGGTTGTGGTCATCCCATATACGGCAATTTTGCTTATTAACAAAAAAATTCATCCAAAAATGTGCCTCGTCGCTAAAGATTATTTTTCGGCCAAAATCGGGGTCCTCTTCCAAGCGTTCCGAAGCCCATTCAGCGAACACACGGCGTTGTCTATGGTCATTTACTTTAAGCTCTAGGGTCAGTTGGATCTTGTACGGATGCAGGCCCAAGTCCCGACGCAAAATTCTCCAAGTTGAAGTCTTCGAAAGGCCGAGTTCTTGTGCACGGCGAGAAATCGACTGCCTCGGAGTCTCCTGAACACTCTCACGTACAGCGGCGATGTTCTCGGCCGATCTGGCGTTCCTTTGACGTAAAGGTGTTGGTTGGTTGTTTACCGAACCGGTCGTCTCAAATTTGGTCACCAATCGTTGGAGAGTAGACTTTGAAGGGCCACCGCGTCTGCCGTAAAATGGGCGCAATGCGCGCAACGTTTGGACTAACTCATTTTGATAATAAAGTTTTAGTAGTTTTATCATTTGCACATGCTGCTCAACCGTGTAACTTGCCATGGTGATTTGGCATTAGTGACTGAATAAAAAGAACAGATTTGACAAATGCCGCCAAAACAAAATGGCCGCCACAGATGATTAACATCGACCCGCTCTATTTGAAAGACCCTTTACATATAAGCAAGTGTTTTGTTTTTACCCTCTTATCGTAACCTTTATTTAGATTTTGTGTTTGTCGACATTGTTTCCTATTCCAACTGCAAAACTTTAAGTGAAATCAAAGTGTTGATTTTGATAATAAATTAATAACAGATAAGAAAGCTTCCTGAGACTGTCTCTAGTATTATAACGACACCGAGGTTGGCGTTGACATAATTGACCAAATGGGAAAATACACCGTAAGAGCTGGAACTCGAAGATGGCCAGTCCATGTTTTCTAAAATATTTTAGATTTAGCACCATAAATTCATGGATTATTTACCGAAAACAAATTTTCGTCATAATTATATTCCGCAAGTCATCAGTGAACTTCGAGCAGAATATATAATAAGTAAAAAAAAAGTTCAACCGCCATTCACTGCTTAGAGAATACAGCCATTCGTGAAGAACAGCCTCCTACATCGAATAAAAGACGTCAATGTCAAATTAATTCTACTTGTAAAAAAAACCGCACCTGTAAAAATGTGCACTGTTTGGTAATGACACACAAATGATGATGATGATGAGCGTATTTTAAAACAAGTATAAAAAAAAATTATTTGTCACAAATGTGGTTTTACGTTATTAATAAATATAATTAAAAACAATTCTAAATCCACCACTTTTCTTTGATTTAGTAATCATCTATTATTGTGATCATATTCTATATGATTATCATATACCGTCAATCTGACGGTCGCGGTCCTTGAAGATTTGACATAATACGCGGCACTTCTAGTGTTAAAATTTATATATTTATAATACTTAAGTATTTGATCATGTAAATTATTGGCACCGTATTAAGCTTATGCTTGGATCGATTCGAGTTTGATCGAAAAACTAAACTGTGCTTAAATGGAGTTGTTGTAAGCACAGTTGGGCTACCAGACGCTTCGCGCCCGCGCTAGCGGTGTGACGTTTCAAGTGTAGCCGAAAAATGCTAAAACTATGCTTTAGAAATGCTTAGTCGTACTTTCGAAATGTATAATTATATTTTTAAAGCTTTAATTTTTTTAAGGATGATATAGGTACTGTAACAAACGATAATGTAAAAAAGGTATTTTTTAAATATGCAGCTTGCGCGCACATATTCTTTTCACTCTCGCGAGCGTGTGGACGCACGTACCACGGAGTCTAATACGCTGCGTTGTGGTAAGCAATAAACTACAGACGCTATACATTGCAGTTTTTGTATCAAACTATTATAACATGTACGCTGGCATTAAATGTATGCAACGTAAAGTAAGAGGAACTATCGAATGCATTATTTGCTCTAAGTTGATAAGTCTCTAAATTTGTAATTATAAACATTGTTTTAATTGGCTTTATTGGTGTATATTTAATTACTACAACAACATTCATCACAAAAATTAATTACCAAGAGGCTTTTTACTTTTTTGTTGCAATAATATTAGAATCACATTACAACACTTGTAATAAAATTTGCGACTTCGCGTTAAAGTAGATTTTGACAATCAATTCAGGTTGTCGTTTGACACATTTGCGTTTAATGTAAAAACGATTAACTCGGCCTTCTAAAAGTTATTTTTCAATCTCTCGGAAACAGTACAAACAAACTAACATTTGAATTGTATGAAATGAGGATGGCAGTAAGGTCAAATGTAAAAAACATGAAACAACTGTCAAGTTATAATTACCCGCCTTCGCCCCTCATGGCGCCACCACCGCTGCTGCGGTCGCCACCTCCACCATAACTGCGGCGGTCGCCACCTCTGTCTCCGCCGCGATCTCCACCACGACCACCCCAGCTACCGCGGTCGCCACCACCACCTCGGCCGCCGCCGCCACGTCCTCCACGTCCAGGTGGACCGCCGCCACCGCGACCACCACCACCTCCGGATGGGGGCGGTCCACCTCCGGCACCCTCAGGTTTCTCTTCATTACATCTGTTGCAGGATTTCCTCCATGAAAAGTTAGTATTACCGCAGTTCGGGTTAGGACATCTCCAATCGCCGGCTCTATTTCCACTGGGCGGACCGCCACCACCACCGCCGCCGCCCATGCCTCCCCCATTGCCGCCGCCGCCTCCACCACCACCGCCGCTGCCGCCTCCTCTGCCTCCACCGGGGCCGCCACGACCTCCGCCACCGCCGCCCCGACCACCTCGGAAGCCACCACTGGAACCTCCTTTATTTCCACCCCATGTGTTTTGTCTCTGAGCTAGTGATACTTTTATCGTGGCACCATTAAAATCTTTGCCATCAAACCACTGAATAGCTGAGGATGCGGCGTTTGGGTCTTCGTAGGTAACAGTGGCTTCACCCTTCGGTTGGCCAGTAGCTTTATCTTTGTACATCCATACCTTTGGTCTTTGAGTTTTCTTGTCGGTCTATAAAATAACATTGGCATTACTTTATCCGTGTATTTTTTTAAATTTAAGACCAGGTAATAAAAAGTCTAATATTTACCTTAATAATACCAATTGAACCAAAATGTTGACATAAGTCTTCTTCACTAGTAGCTGTATTCATGCCTTGAATAAAGATAGTATCTTCTTGTGTTACCATATCACCCCCACCCCCACCCCGGTCCCCGCCGAAACCACCGCCGCCACCTGTTGAAAATAACTATTTAGTTGCTATTGTTCTAATAGCTGTTTGTTTGAAAATAAGAATTCGTTCTGTTCTGCTTCTGAAGCTACTTCTTAACCCAGAATGCATAACAGTTTGTGCGAGGATCGAACCGCAGACTCTGGATGCTTGGCTACTAATTTATAAAAAAAAATCCCAATTACACTTTTCTAGATAAATTGTATGAATAAACCTGATGTATTAAAACCATTACGTTAAACCTGAGGTATTAAAACGTTACCTTTCGCAAAAAATATTTTTTTTACATCAAACAACCTTGTAAAATCGAGCCATTTATACTTTTTTCCGACCATTTGTCGTGCATTCAAGCGCAGTAACCATGTGTTTATTCTGAAATCACCTAATACTATATCAAAGCCCTCCTCAACTTCTTTTTTTCTAATTAGTTTTGATACTATGATGCACTTTTCCATTATGACATTGAAATAACACTTATGATAGGGCTGCCAAAACGATATGCATGTTTCTGGTATTTTGTGAAACATCAACGATAAACCTTAACAATCTCCGTAACACCGCACATTTTGGCAGACACTGACAGTGAACATGTAATGTAACGATTTGTTGAACTTTGAGCGTTATTGTTGCAATTTTGATTTTGATACATGTATGACCCAAAAACACTCACGTTAATATTAATATAAATATACATAATGTTTAATTACTTTAAAGTATACACACTGTACAGTCCAGACAGTGTATACTTTAATATTACTATTTTGAGTATAAATAAAACATGACATGGATATTGCCATTCGTATCAAAATCGACCTATCAAAGGCATTTAAATATATATAATTGGAAAACAATAACAGACTGATAATTTTAAAGTAAACGAAGGATATTATCGTTTCAAATTTTCTAGTGTTGCTGCTATCTACACTACATAGTTAAGCTTAACTAATTTCTTTACGTTTTCGTACTGTCACGGTACATGTAATGGTCAGTGTTTGCCTTGAGTCGACATGACTCAATACAATATTGGAAGAAACCATTGGTCGAACATCGACCCACAACCGTTAATTTATCCTGCAATTTTCTGCCACGTTGGCGTTTGAGTTATGATGACCCCTTAATGTAGATGTACATAAGAAATTAAAATACCTTTAAAATAATTGAAGACAGGCACCTCACGTTGTTTCTGAGTAACGACCGTGGTTGACTAATTTTAGATTATTTTGGCGATACATTTTACATTATAAAGAGATTTATTTTAACCATTTAATTATCCCCTAAACAAACAAATAATTACGTCTTACACTCCTACTTCGCTAAGATACGATATCTTATAGTTATACACTGAACCACAGGTTTTATTACCAGTGAACCAATAGAATACCAGGTTTGGCAGCCCTTTGATAATTACAAATTAATAAAATGTTAACAGCACCGCTCGCTCATCGCGAGGAGCTTTACCTTTATTATAACCACCCCCCCTGCCGCCGCCACTAAAACAATAAGAACAGCGTTTAGTACACTGGGCAGGCTGGGGACACACTGAACGAAGCACGTAGATTGATTGACACCTAGGTACACTTTACGGTGACCTTTAGTCCATGTGTTGCATCCTTTTCTTTACCATAATGTTTAATACCTTGATACCTTGAAAATCTTAGAACATTTTTTGATGATGTTATTATAACATAAACTCTTGACACATGCATGCTAACAGATACAATATATAATTTCAAAACAGCCTTGAATACCACATGTACAATTAAAATGAAAGAAAAAATTGTAATATCATTTTTGTCAAAACTGTTTTAACTACAATTAATATTACAGTTAAATAACTATGTACACAATTCAAACCAGCTATATTTTTATAGTAAACAGTTTGTAAGCTTCGTTACATTATTATGAAAGGATAAATATTTAAAAGGAACAAGCAGTAAGAATACGTACATAATTAAATTGTTAATATCCACTATGAATGAAGAAGGCTAAAGTTCTAGAAGAGAAATTAAATGCAATGACTTAATAGATTTATTCTTGGTAAATACTCTGTATATTGTATGAAACACTAGGTGAATAAACAATTTAACAAGTAAAAAATCGCAAAGTATCTTCTATACGTGGTCAATCTGTAAATGACGACACAATTTGGATATGACTGTGTAAAAAATATTTACTAACAGTATGAAACCCACGCTTAGATTTCAAGACAGAGTTGATAAATAATAAGGAAATGTGTTCTTAGTCATCTTGAACTTTTCTAAAGCTGTGTCTTAGATCTTAGTCTACATTTTAGAGAGTATTTATTTTCCAACTGCGCACAGCAGCTCTACTGCATAAAACCCATAGGATAGACTTAAGTAAAAATGGTTCCATCAGCTCTTGTTTAGATATGTTCTCATTAACATTTACAATGTGAATCGTACAACTCGATATTTATACTCTTATCAAATCCCCCTGGAAAAAAGGAACCAAAGTCAAACTATTGCTATCATTGCGAAAATTGGCCTCTCTGAATTTGAGGAAGCAAACCAAGTTGCCCTAACTTTTTATTATGGCACTTCATGACAGATCTCTAATAAATTTAAACAATCCCAGTCTACTTTCTCTTGTTTTCTACTAGGTACTGTAAGAAGTTGCAATATGCAGTATTTCTTTAATTTTAGGCGTTAGAAATTTCTTCAGTATTAACTCAATAAGTCATAAAATAAACTGCTAAGGAAGTTCCATGCCAACTGCCAGTTTAACAATCCTCAACTTGACTCCATTAGGTTTGCTACGTCGTTTTAGTTTTATCGTCCTTATATGGCAAAATCTTTTAAAATTGCCTAAAATAAAACCATGAAAATATGTATGTATAAAGTCAATGATTGAATTGACTATATACATTGTTTTATTGTTATTTCTTAGCTACCTTTATATATTGACACAAGATAGTAAATTAATAACAATTTTTACCATGTATGTGAGATGGCTGGTACGCCTTATTAACGAAACTGTATCACTACGTAAAACTTTAATTTTGTTATCAGTTTTAAACGGTATTTGGCTAGTTTAGCGTAGTCCGCCTGTGATTGTAGAAACTGGCCTAATTTGTAATAATATAAAGCTACATAGCGAGGAATAAGTATGATTTGCTAATCGTTAGTCAATGTGAAGAACGTTGATTTTTGATGTTAAATATAAAGGGGAGGATTTATATATTTTGAGACCTTGAGAATAATATTTATCCTTAAGAATTGCCCATCCACTTTGCTCAGCATAATAATATAATTGTTAGAATTGCAGCCGTAACTGGTTTAGTACCCTTCAAGACTCGGTTATGCAACATTACTAGCATTTTGTCATTTATCCGCTTAAGGTGGGTCACATGTTTGTTTGCCAATTTACTCGTATAAAAAATATGGACGTTACAACTTGTTATAATAAAAAAATGTCAATGTAAATAAATATTTTTAATTAACTAGACGTTCCCCGCAGTGTCACCAGCGTTTATGGTCACTGGTCGGCTTTTCTGTCTCAAGAAGTTTCCAAATTTGACTGGTAGTTCCAGATGTTAGCACGTTTAACCAAAAACAAAGTCTTCAGTTGAACTATAATAGAATAGACTAATGCAATCGTTAAAATAGCATAGAACACAAACACAGGCACAGCCGTACCATCCTTCTCTCGATACCATTCAGGACATTTTCGACCATTCGAAGATTCGTTGTGGATAAAGCTGGAGGATAAAGCTAAAGCCTGAATTTTAGTAACTAAGAGGGCATAATATAACTAGGTATTTTCCAAAATTATATTTAATTTGATCCTGTACTTTACCAACTATTGCAAGTCAAAGTGCCTTAATTTAGCTGGAATGACAAGGTGAATGCCATCTAGGTTTTTCATTTAATTTATTGATGATAGTTCTACCTTTTTTAGGATTGTGCAGCATAAAAGTATAAATTAAATAAATATTGCTGATAAAATTATTGACCGCTATTATTTCACACCTATTTGGCGTTACCGAACGCGATGCAAGTGGGATGGATAACATTTTTATAACGCGGATGTATGACAACCGCGAAAGACTACTTGCCTGCAGACACACCTTGAATCTTAGATTATATATAGGTCCAGATGCCTAATCCGCACCCCAAAACTGAAGCCAAAAAATACAAGCGACTAATACAAATACAAGCGACTCACTCGTCATACGCGAGCGAACGTTCGCCGCTGAAGTAAGTCTAGAGCCGCTATTTATATAATATTCAAAAATGCCTGTTTGTGCAGTTATAAGTGTCCGAACATCACATTTCACTTCTAAGTATTCTATTTCCTAATGTATTTATAAACAATAGAACAAAATTTCAAATTAATAAAATTGCGGACGCCATTATTAGAGATGTTGCCAGAGACGTGAATTTCATTTACCCATAACGCACTCTAGCAGTATGTATAATTTTCTTTGCCAAACTTGTTAATTATAGAAAGACGAGAAATATGCTTACTGTTCATGTTCGCGAAATTGGAATCCTTCAAATATTCTTAATTTCTAAGCTCTAGCGCCCGGAGTTCAATGTGTCCGTCAAACGATACTTTGGCTATAGGATTGTACTCGTATTATAACTTATTATTACTACTCCTAACAAACAAAGCTATAGAGCACTTAGGACTTGTAAAATTTTGCTAGTTTCTTGATAGTTCATAAATATATATATTAGGGTGGGCCAAAAAAAGATTTTGATTTTTTTTTCATTAGTTACCATGAAAGTATTGTTCAAGATGACGTAAAAATAAGTCTGTGAAAACGGCAGCTCTTAATATTACCATTAAGAGGTGCCGCTTCGTGATTTTTAATTTCCCATTTAAATAACGTGATATTTTTTTTTATTAAAATTTTATCGCGTTCCAACGAATTGACAAGCTGTAAAAATCAATACATATTCTTGTAGGAAATTAAACGATCTACCAAAAATGCCGGATATGATTTTTCGCTAAGTTAGATCATTTAAAATTTTGCAATTACGTACTTGGAAGTATGATAAAAACTGTAAATTCTACTGTTGAACCTAATTGTTAATTTTTATTACTATTTTCATATTTCACCGCTAAAATCACTGTAGTTATCGATCTGAACGCCACCTTTATGGCATTATTCAGATGTAAATAATACTTAAAGTTAAGTCAATCTCTCCAACTGGGTTTACTGAAATTTAACCTTGAATAACTTTTAAACGAGCTGACTTAGTGAAAAATCATATCCGACCTTTTTTATAGATCGTTTAATTTTCTACAAGAATATGTATTGATTTTAACAACTTGTCAATTCGTTGGAACGTGATAAAATTTCAAACAAAAAAAAATATATATATACATGTATATTATATATCCAAGTATTGTTGTAAATATGTCTTTAAATTTACATGGTTTGAGTGGCTGAAATAAAATGCAATAATATTGGGATACAATGCTCCGGTTTCCTGATACATTGAGTATATAAATAGTTCCTACTAAGTAGCTTTATTTTTATTTTACATGTCTTTTTAACTAAACTATTAAAAAAAAATTAAATAAACGAATACTTGTAACACATTTAAATATATTTAAAATGTCTTTATTTAATATTACTGACATCAAAAAAAAATATTATGTTTCATAAAAAAGTCCCTACATTTTGGGGTAACCTCTATGCACTGGTAGTAAAACCGTCACGCACACAAGCGCAATTATTGTACGTTGACACTCGCGTTGGGCGGCATTCACTCACACAGCTCCAAAAAGTGGCTTCAAAGTAAACGGTGACTTTTGTACTGGAGACGGTATCGGGACCTATATATAATCTAAGCCTTGAATATTTATTTGTTAGGTATATCTATACTACTACTATTTATAATCAATACTGCATAGCATAGGAACACTAAGGTTTTGAATTTATAGGGGCGTGAACTTTGAGGTCTCGCACCACGTAAACATGTAGCGCCACTGCTTCTTACCACATAAGCTTCAAATTTTGAACACAATTAGTGTTGTTGTGTTTATCTATATAAGTAAGTCTCATAAGTTGTAATTTTTTTATAACTGTGCGTAGACATATTTTATATTATAATGTTATTAATTTTATTGGCTAATTGTTAGAATGTTTATTATAAATTACGAAGAAGACTATTTATTCATTTTTTTACATTTTGTTTCCTTTTACCCGAATTGTTTATATAATAATTAATAGACATGGCGATCAAATCCAATAAATTCTTCAAGATATAATCTGTAAACAAATTTTCAAACTCGAACGCTCAGTCATATACATAGTTTAATTTTATTACAACCGGTACACCGTTTATTTAGCTTTTTTTGGTAATATTAAAGTAAAGCTTTCTAAGTATATATATATTATTTTTCTTCAGTGATGACTCGATGAGGAAATATTTCAGGGCTGTTTATTTAAAGAAACCTAGATAAAATAAAAGAGAGGTTATCTAAGACCATGAGGAATTTACGTAAACCTATTTAAAAATACAATAATGTAAATGATCCCAAAATGTTCAGATAAACTTTTAAAAGTGTTCTTAAATTTAATATTTTTAAGTATAATAATAATTAAATTTTAATTGACGTTCCGTTAAATATTTATGTAGAAATTGATGTTTATTTACTACTGATTACACACTTATAATTAAATACATTAAATAAAAGAACAAAAATCTAATTAACAGTTCAATTAGCAAGAAATACATAAGAGCCTGTAATATCGCATTAAGCGATGAGACGTAGTACGTAAAGTTTGACGACGTTAACATGCTATTTCGGAATGGTTCACTGGTTTAATGTTAGCCACTTTACTTGGAAAAAAAGATGTTTCACTACTCCAAATGTGCAACAGGTGAAAACCACTGTAATGGATAAACAAGACGAGTTAGATAGTACTAAGTGGATACAACGAATGTCAGAATAATGTCTAAGATATTCGTGGTGTCAACTTAGTACGTTTACGTGGGAGAGCCATGCTTCGGCACGTACGGGCCGGCTCGACTCCGCTCGATACCACGACCTTACAGAAAACCGGCAGTGAAGCAATGCTTGCATTGCTTTTTGGCGCGTGAGTGGGGTTACCGGAGGCCCTAACCCTTTCCTCTCCCCTAGTCCCGTCCTTCTCCTCTCATCTAATCCCTCTTTCCCCTCTTCCCCTACTCCCACCTTAAGGGGCGACAACGCACTTGTGACTCTTAAGTTACAGGTGCCCATGGGCGGCGGTAGTCATTTACCATCTGGTGACCCGTCTGCTCGTTTGCCCCATATACTATGAAAAAAAAAACTAACTCGTTTTTTTTATACGTGGGTCACACTGAAAGTTTTTAGAATAGGCCAATAAGAAAATCAGCCTTCTGTAGATGTTTAATGATTTCATATGTCATTTGTTTTTAAAAATTGAAGGCAATTTAAAAAGTGTCTGTCGTGCATCGAAATGGATTTGACTTAAGAAAATTTACGCTCAATGCTTTATTACGACTTTCGTGGCGGTCGTACTTAACAACAATGTTACGATAGACTTCGATTGGCATTTCATTACGAAACCCCATCTCGTGCTACTTTTTACAACTTTAATGAGTTTAATCGTGGTCGAAGCAAACTGAACATTTAGGCGTTAGAACACTTTGTACTAGATGGATACCTCATAATTTGACGGAAGATCAAAAACGCCGTCGTTTGGATTCAATCAATTAGCCTATTCTAGTCCACTGACATAGGCCTCTCGCAATGTACGCCATAGTACCCGGTCCTCAGCCTTCCACAACCAGTTCCTCCCAGCTACCTTCCTCAGGTCTTCAGTCGGTCTATCGTTTGAGTTCAGTTTCAATGCTTGAAAAGTATGTCGGAGGTGACTCGGATGCTGTACCTATATGACATTGTCACACTCACAGGTGATGAAAACTGAATATATTGCTACGAATTCGAAATCAAAAGACAATCTGCGCAATGGATGTATCCATTGGGAGATTTTCCGACAAAAGTAAAGAAGGGCAGAAGTCAAGGGAAAAAGATGATTGGCTCGTTCTTTGGACGGACTTGTCATTTCGCAACAATCATTCTAGAAGATAAAAGGAATGATAATGCATATTGGTATGTCAGTCGTTGTCTACAAGTTGTCTTGGAAAATGTTAGACAGCAGCGCCCAAGAAGCAGGATCTTCCTCCACTACCACAACACTCCAGCTCACTCCGCCAGACGAGCTATCAAGTATTTGTCTATCGAAGGTGTGGAGCTAGTGAGTCATCCTCCTTACAGTCCCGACCTGGCACCTTGTGAGTTTTATTTATTTTCAAAAATAAAAGATGCGAGTTAAATTTATTTCCAAAAATATAAGATTTTCTAAAAACTTTTAGTGTGACCCCCGTATGATGATATTATCATCGGTTAGACTCGGCTCTGCAGCATACGTAATTAGAAAAAGTCGGAAACCGACTGATATTACCGATATAACCGACTGAGATAGTTATTTTCATAGTTAATGTTAATAATAACTTGACACACGGCCGTCTGATCCCAAACTAGAAAGAAGCTGTACTATGGTAACCAGACTGCTGATAAACATACTTTTTTTTATTTCTAAATACAATATAGATAAATTACACCTAGACACAGAACAAATAATCGTGCTCAACACACAATTATTTGTCCTGGGAGAGAATCAAACCATCGACCTCTATCTAGCTCAGCAGTAAGGATCACTAACCACTAGACCAACAGGCCAATCAAATGTATGGTAAGGCACCAAAAAAATAAAAAGTTGTTTCAAGGTGCGATTTCTATGCGAATTTAAGTCAACAGTAAAATAAAAATGTGTGTTAAAAGAATGTATGTAAATTTCTTACATAACTAATCTTTATTTTCATAATAAAATCAGGTTTTCATAAATATATTGACATACTACCAACCCGGTCCACATAAGTGCGATTCCGAGCTACCAGATGAGGATCAAACCATATGTACCTATTGTTTAATTTATTTAATTCATGACAAAGTAACCTATTGTTATAGTGACATGGTGTGTTCAACACAATAGTGTCTATAATTTTTAGTTTAAAATAAAGACAATTTAAATGAAAAAGCTGTCAGTCGTAGGACTGCACGTCAGAAGTGAAAACACATACACACATATAATAAGGAGCTGACAAAACTCAATGTTTAGATTAGCGCCCTCTAGTGGATAACGGTAACGAGTTCAGTGCTTTTTCCCCATAGCAAAATGTACAAACGTGCCTAAAGAAGTCTTCACTTCAAAAAGATGTATAGACTATAGAAAATGGATAACGGCCGAAAATACGCACCCCGGAACAGAAACAACAATAGAATACCTACTTAAAATAATTCACCAGGATCTTGTATAATCATAACTTTCATTCAAACCAAATGAAATGAAGCTTTAAATGACTTAAGTACTTAAATGTATGTGCATCAGGTCTGCCAATCTGCACAAGATGGACAGAATAGCATTATTTATCACACAATAAATTTTTCTAATTTATCCAATTACAATAATAGTTACATTAAATAACCTACATATGGATGTGTGTATAAAAAAAACCTTCTTCGACTTCAAACATTATCATCGTCATTAACTTTAGATGATGATATGTTTTAAGTTATTTGTATGTAAAGGCATTGTTTCGTTTTCCACACATTATTATTTTGTAGAATAGGTACAGTTAGCTCACCCTCCACAAATAGACCAGTGTTGCCGAGACCTTCAAGAAGTCCCGTAACACGTAGAGTCGGGCTGATGATGGCAATAAAGTTTAGAACCATTCTTGTTAAATTTGCAGCAAAGTATATTAGCAAAATGTGTCTTAATAATTTTCCATATTGCACTGATAGCATAACCAGCTATGGGTAGGAGTATTGTTCATAATATGTCAGGTAATAATAACTGTTAACACCTCAAGCTAAGGCACTTGTACCACTACACTTCTGATTTTCTACAGCTATTACAAGACCCCATCTCAAAGAAACAATGATGGTTCCCTCATTTGCCAACAAAAAAAAAGGAATACCCTTAGGTACATCTAACATTTGTATACATTTATTCGTAAACTTAAAACACTTATATTTGTGCCATTAATTCATTATTTGTTATAAATGGGATAAATGCCTTAGCAAAGGTTTTGATATGGGACACTTGAATCTTATTTTTTTATTGACTTGTTTAATAATAAAATCAAAGACTAAGAACACTCACCCATATCCTCCATCTCTATTCCCCCCATCTCTATTGTAACTTGATCGGTCACCTCCGCCATACCCTCCTCGATCACCACCACCACCACTGGAATACCCTTGTCTGTCTCTGTCGCGATCACCGCCTCCATAACTAGAGTTGCTACGGTCTCCACTGCCACCCCCATAGTAGTTACTGCCACCACGGTCAGCACTGTTCGCATTAAAGCTGCTGCCGCTGTTGCGATCATAGCCTCCACTACCATAGTTGGAATCATAGCCCTGACCATAATTGTTTCCCGGTTGGTTGCCTCCATAGGAATTACCACCTGATAATAAATATTAAAGTTTATACCATGAATTTAGAAAAATATTGGGGCAGTGGCTAATAAACTGGTAACATAAATTTAACTGTTCAAATTTTCATAAACTATTCCAACACAATTGAATAACACCACTGAATTATCTTTCACATAAATGATAAACATACCTTATAGCAGTTAATAAATTAAATAGAAAACCTAGGTAAAAATCCTTGTTTTTTTATTTAAATAAAAGTTGAAACCCATAGCTATTCTCGTCTCACTCAAAATACCTATGAACAACAGTCAGTTAAGTTGACTCCAAGGATTGAACAACCATTATGAACAAAAATCAACTAGCTATAAAATGTATTATTCTTGTTGCAATATTTTAATGCTACTATAATAATATATGTAACGTAACTAAGAGGAAAAGGTGTATACTAAAGGTGCTGACTACACAACAAGATAAAGGTACTTGTCAAATGAATCTGTAACTAAAGATCAATGTGCTATACCTAGGCCTGCCATCATTTAAATTGCCAATGCCAGACAAAAACTTTAAACACCCCAAACACTTGATGAAATCGAGATTTTTTCCAGGTCACCATAAAAAAAAGCCTGTATTCATCTAACAATGAATGACAAAAATTTACAAAATTTACTTAAATAGCGAAAAAAATAAAACTACTCTTCTCTTTCTGACTTCTTACTTAAGAACTCTTATTTATGGCATCACATTACAAACAAAATAATATATATAATATTAATAACTACATAATTTTAATTTTCACCCAGACACGGAAACCCCCTACTGGATGCTCCCTCTAAGCTAGGACAAATCCGAACGGAGGACAGCCCTAGCTATACCTGAAGCAACAAACGACATGGCGGCAAAATGGCTTTAGATTAAATTAATAATATCATTTAAGTTTGTCGGCTAACTATAACCTAAGAATCCGGAAAATTTACGATTGATTTTGCATAATTTTATAAATGATAGCAGAAAAAAGGGGTAAAACATGAACAATGCAATAGAACAATAGAACATGCGCGTTCTAAGGCAAGCCTCTGTGAAAAAATTAGTAGTTATTTAAATCCACCTCACCTGAACTTGGTTGATTCCAGTCTTGGCTTTGATTAGCAGCGTAACTGCTTTGATTATACCCTTGTCCAGAACCATAATTATTGTCACCTGAAGTCATAGTGGGTGGCGGCACGGAATATTGAGCAGAATAACCTCCTCCGCTATAATCCCCCGCTGCTGGATTGAATATGTAAAATTGAATATATTTTATAAAACTTAGATACCATCATAACATGATAAAGGAAATACTTACGGTCACCCATTTTTATGATGTAAATGAGATAAAATCACAATCACAGAATTCCTAAAACTAGGACAACCGACGCCACGCTGCTAGGCTGGCGCTTTTTTCTCTTTGGTAATGAAAGTGTTGCCGTTTTAATAATAGCAGGGTGTTTTACTCTATGAATGGAATGTAATGGCGGGTTTACACGCTGGCGTTCAAACCGACATTCAACGAGCACATTCAACGACGCAAGCATGTGAACAGGCTGTTTGTGCATGCCTGCGTGAATGTGATCGCGCTTGGCGCCGATCGGGACGACTAACGCCTGCGTTCACACGCTCGCGTTCAAACCGACATTCAACGACGCAAGCATGTGAACAGGCTGTTTGTGCATGCTTGCGTGAATGTGCACGCGCTTGGCGCCGATCGGGACGACTGTCGGTTTTTTGACACACTTCAAAGGGTGAATGTGCTTGTGTGCCTGTTTACACACACACACACACGCTCTCGGCCGCGTTAGTATAGTTTTCATCTTCGTGGCATACAGACGACGTAACGATCAAAATTAATTTTTGACGACACCAAATATATCGGAGTGGTCTGAACCTTTATCATGCATGAATCGAAATCAAAAGAAGACTTCAGAAAGATGTTTCTGAACTATTCTTTTAGTAAAAATAAATATTGTTTATCAGGGCCCAAAAAAATATGAAACAAAATAGTGCCAATTCTTAGGATTAAAGTTAGTATTAATTGATTGACGATTGGAGAATTGTAACTAATCGCATATCAATGATGTGCAGTAAATAAAATAGATTTATGTATGCCTTAAAACAGTTACGAAACACATTTAATGAAGAAGCCGCCCCCAATGCTTATCATGGTTAATTATGTTCATGTTTATTAGAAATAATAAAAAATTATATTCAAAAGTTAGCGAGGATAGTAAATTCATTCAAAGAGATCCCACTAAAGTAAGAAACGAATTATGTAAAAGCACTCTTCGATGTAAAAATAGTTATAACGCATGTCAAATAAAAAAGTCAAATTTAAAGTTTTGGCTACTTGAAAAGTGTTTTTACACCATAAATGATTTTTTAATTATGAAACCTAATAGTTTTAAGTAAAATTTCGCATGCATAATTATGTCGGGCTGTTTTTTTTTTAATAAAAATAGATCAAGCCCAAAGCAGTAGCTCCCACGAGATCTACGTCTACATCGTCTCCCATGATTGCACTGACTACCATGTCCACAGAACACCCTACGGACCATGCCTGCAAGTGTGTGAAACAGGGTTGCCAGATTGTAAATTGGATACAAAATTGGTATAATATCGGTTATCTTTTGTATCCTGTTTGTATAGTAGATTGCATTGCATAATTGGATACAATGTCATTGCTGATGTTATAGCGTAAAAAGTACGTACATACACATAGAGATACTTAAAACAAATCATGTCTGTGATAAACTGTTAAATCCTTATACGTTAAAGTTAAAACACCTTTTACTAAAATCCCCAAAGAGTGACGTTCTAAAGTTGTACAACACTGATTTTGTATAATAGTACATGATTTTGTATAATTTCCGAGTCTTAGCGGTATAAAATAAGTTGTCTTTACTGGCAGCCCTGGTGTGAAAAGCTTGCGTGGCAGGCTGCGCGCCGAGCTGCGTGCCATGCTGCTTGCCAGGCTGCACGGCGTGCGTGTAAACGTACCATAATACCTTACGGACCATGCCTGCAAGTGTGTGAAACAGGGCTGCCAGATTGTAAATTGGATACAAAATTGGTATAATATCGGTTATCCTTTGTATCCTGTTTGTATAGTAGATTGCATTGCATAATTGGATACAATGTCATTGCTGATGTTATAGCGCAAAAAGTACGTACATACACATAGAGATACTTAAAACAAATCATGTCTGTGATAAACTGTCAAATCCTTATACGTTAAAGTTAAAACACCTTTTACTAAAATCCCCAAAGAGTGACGTTCTATAGTTGTACAACACTGATTTTGTATAATAGAACATGATTTTGTATAATTTCCGAGTCTTAGCGGTATAAAATAAGTTGTCTTTACTGGCAGCCCTGGTGTGAAAAGCTTGCGTGGCACGCTGCGTGGCAGGCTGCTCGCCGAGCTGCGTGCCATGCTGCTTGCCAGGCTGCACGGCGTGCGTGTAAACGTACCATTAGTTTTAGTTATACCCAAATGCGTATCGTGCAATTCGCGAAGCATATTATGTCTTAGAAACAACGGAATAACTATTCTGTGTCCCCTAAAAAGACAGCCGTTTTCGTATTGTAAGTCAGACTTGCATTGAAAATAAGGTAAAATCTCTTTACAAATTATTTTTCGCGGCCAGCCCTTTACCATGTACCTAATAACTGTTTGAATTACCGTATCGCGTTCCGTCGCTTGAATTACCTCACGTGTCGTGGTAGCGGGTAATGAATCATTTAAAAAGTGAAGCGCATAGTAGATGTCTATTTCGTTATCTATTTCTTCCGACTTGTTTACACATTTTAAAGGCGCGCGTGAAAAGTAGTCGGCCACTATGTTGTTATCACCCGACACGTAATTTACTACATAGTTATAAGCCGATAATGTAATGGCATATCTCTGAAGCCTTAGCGCTGTTGTTACCGATATACCTGACTTATTACCGAAAATGGAAACCAATGGCCTATGATCAGTTTTTAATATGAATGGTTCGCTACGACCATACAAATACTGATGGAACATTTTCACACCAAATATAATGGCGGTCGCTTCCTTCTGTATCTGGCTATAGTTACGCTCACTTACTGTCAGCGATCGCGACGCATACGCGATTGGGTGCACCATCCTGCCCGCGCTGCGACAATACCGCGCCGAGTCCAGTGGGGCCCGCGTCTACTGTCAGCACGAGCTGAGCCGTCGGCTCAAAATGTGCTAGCACGCGTTCTGACGCTAATTCACGGCGTATTGCCACCATAGCCTGCCGTTGTCTTTTTCCCCATTTCCAAGCTACATCATTCCTTAGTAATTCGAGCAGGGGACTCAGTATGGACGAAGCATTAGGAATAAAATTTCTATAGTAATTTACTACGCCTAAGAACCTCTTAACCTCGGTGACATTAGTCGGTACGGGGGCGCCTATTATTGCTTTAATGTTATCAGGACTAGTCATTAGCCCCGCTTTACTAATTACGTACCCTAAATAAACAACTCTTGGTTTAAAAAATTCGCACTTATCTTTTTGAAGACGTAACCCGGCTTCATTTAATCTGCCTAAGACTTCAGTCAATCTTTTGATGTGCGTATCTCTGTCGGGACCCGTAATGCATATGTCATCGAGCCAAATGCTGACACCGTCTATTCCGCTTAAAAGCGTCTTCATGGTTTTTTGAAATATAGCCGGCGCGTTAGCTAACCTGTAGACTAAACGTGTATATTTATATAGACCCTTATGGGTATTTATTGCCGTGAGCTCCTGTGAAGGCCGGTCTAGAATAAATTGGTTGTATGCGTTTTTAAGATCAATTTTACTATGTAGCTCGCCCCCTCCAATCTTAGTAAAAACCTCTTCAATCCGGGGTAAAGGGTATTTTTCTAATACTAGGTCCTTATTTAGGGTAACCGAAAAATCACCCGCGATTCTTACCCTACCATTCTCCTTTAGTACCGGTACTATGGGAGTGGCATATTCCGCGTGATTTAATGGAACCAAAATACCTAATACTACTAAGCGATTTAATTCCTGTTCGACCTTATCTTTTAAAGCAAAAGGAACAGTACGGGGCTTAAAAAACTTGGGAACCGAATTTTCTTTTAGCTGTAGGGTAACTTTAAATTTATTAAATGCACCCAGTTCATCACGCCACAAGTCTGGAAATTTCCCTAGTAAATCTAAGACATCATTATCGTTGCACTTTAGAGACTTAATATCCGTTGTGACAATCAAATTAAAAGCGGACATGAAATCTCTTCCTAATAAGGGAGGGCCCCCGTTCTTAACTACGAATACTTTAATAGGTTTTTGCATATTGTTGTATCTTGCTACTATAAAAAAAAAAATCCTAATGGAGAAATTTTATGTCCGTTGTACAAACACATCTTTACATTACAATTTTGCAATCGACATTGCGAAAAGGTTTTAGTGTATAAATTATGAGAAATAACACTACAGCCAGATCCGGAGTCAAGTTCCATTTGAACTAAATGAACGCCTAAGAATAATTCAATAAGAATAGGCTTATCAGCCACATACCTTAGGTTAAAATTCTGGCACTCCTCGCAATCCGTGCCCTGCTGCTGGTAAACACTACGTTCATTAGAGTCCATATGGTTAATGCACGACGTACTCTTTGAATTACCGCACACTTTTTTTAAGTGACCCTTTTTACCGCAATTTTGGCATTTGTAGTTTTTATAACGACATTTATCACTGCCATGATTTTTTTGTCCACAAACCGAGCACTGATCATTACCGCGGCCGACCGTTCCGGAAGTACCATCAGCGCCACGTCGCCGATTAGCTTGGCCTTGATACCTCGCAAGGTATACTGGTTCTTCTTTAAATAGACACTGCCTCAGTACTGGTGCCTAACATAGACTTCGCCTCTTTAGCACATGCCGCCTGCTCCGCCAATTCAATAGCCCGCGACAACGTGAGCGTCGACGGGTTCTGTTCGAACAGCTTGTCACGTTCTGGACCTGCATATAAGCCAAGGACAAAACGATCTCTCAGATTCGTTTTTAGAGCGGTGCCGAAGTCACAATAGGTTGCCAAACCTCTTAATCGCGTCACCCATTCTCCTAGGGTTTCACCTGACTTCCTGTTGGCACAAAAAAAATTTGCTTTGTCCACGAATGTGCATTGTTTAGGCTTAAAATGGCTGTCGAGTAATTCAACTAGTTCCTCAAAGCTCAGCGTTTCCAGCTCCTTAGGAAATGCGAGGTTTAGCAGTAAACGGTAAGTCTCCTCTGTAAGGTGGTACAGTAGAATTCCACTCTTCTTTGTATCTTCTACCGCATTTATTTTCAAGAACTGCGTTAATTTACCTTTGTGAATCTTCCAATCACCATTTTTATGATCAAAAATAGGTAAATGTCCTAAATATTCGCTCATTTTGGTTTTAGTGTGGGTACTCGTACCTCGTCGCCAATGATATATATATACGGGAAGTAATGAAACGAGCTTACACGTTTAGTACTAGTTTATTACTGATCATCCGCGCGAGACGGCGGCGCGGCGAGCGGCGATCCGCTGTGCATACATATGTAGGTAGATATACATCAAACATCCTTTTCCTTCCAGTGGCCCATCATCACACATTTTATTCTCAAAGTGCCCGGTTGACGTAGTTGCCTTCTCTCTAATTAAAGTAAAATTAAGTGGGCCAAATCCGGGTGTTTAAGACTGTTTAGAATAAAATGTATAAAAATATTACTATATTCATATTTTTTTTTTTAGAAAATACATAGTCTCAATAATCATAATTGACTGCAATGAACAAAAATGCAATACGTCTAATTGTCGACCCGTTGGTATAGTGTTTAGCGATTCTGACTGCTGAATATTTTGCCCTTGATGTGACACCTGACTTCGTGTTTCCAATTTCTCTGGCAATCAATTCTTGAACCTATAACAACCATATAAAAGAAAATCACAATTTAATTATTTGATGCTACCATCACTTATTTCAAGACAACGACAAAGCCACGTAAACAGCGGCGGCAGCTGACATTTAGTGCAAGAAAGAGACAGCGATATCATGCGCTAGCAGCACGTGCACCGGACGTCATCGCTCCCACCTACCTCCCACTACGTTTGGAAAGTATAAAACGGGTTGTTCCGTTGTATCGGCACGCACATGCTATGGCAACTTGGAACATAAAAGAATTGCACTTTTTTTATTGAGTCCAGTGCCATCCCAAAGATAGATACTGGAACTAAAATTACTGTGCTACAATATTTAAATTAATGATTTGAATGAGGGGAAATTTATTACCCTCAAATGTATTACGATTTAAAATTCGCATTTGTAAATAACAAAATATTGCAATTAAATATCTAAAACCACTTAAAATTTTATAGAAACAACAATTTGTTCACCAACACACAATAATATTAATTAAAAATACAATCGTAACAATCAACAATTTTTTTTAAATATTTGGAACTTATTAATATTAGGTTGGCAACACTTCACTTATATTGCAAATGGCTGCGTATGAGTACCGATTGCCGGTTTCTTGTGCTTTTCTTTTTGCAATAAAAGTTTTGGTTTGAATATAAAAATCGTAGATTAGTCATAAACATACATTAATTAGTTAAAGTATAAAATTCTCATGTTAGAACCAATAAAACAAGAAACAAGTAACAACAAAACACATACATACACCGTATAAGTAGGTACCTATATATTGTTCAATTGTATATATATATATACCTATAGATATGTATATTATATTAGTTTAAGGTATCTGACCACTAGGCAGAGTTTTGTGTTGTCAATAAAAAGAAGCAGAGCTGCCTGTCTATATCCTATATACTATTGTAGTCTTTGGGCACGCATTTCTAACGGATGCGTCTTGGTGCACGGACTGCTGTCTCAGTACGAGTCTCTGCCTCCCTCACTGCCATTAGTCGGTACTCTTACTATTTGGCTTGTGTAAAATCTCGATTGACTGTTTAAATCTATGATAATATTAATTGTGTGTACTGTAAACTATTGTCGATTTTGTGTCTGCTCTTTTATTAATAAGGTTTAAATTAATAAAACAATTTATTTATAACCGTACCTATCCTTCTGTGTTTCTTCTGATGTCTGAGCCTATCCCGACGTATTTATAATATTAGAGTAAGTAAATATAACACGTTTAAAAGTTTGCATATCGATAAAACCAACATAAACCTACCTGACTACATCACTAATCCAGTAGAATAGAATATTCGAGAATAACATTGAAAACTGATAAGACCCAATCATACCAAATTGAGCTTTACGTGAAAAAGATAAGGAAGAGTTTAGCTTAAATCTCTAGTCAATTATTAGTTAAATAAAATTTTAAGATTTTATTGAAAAAATATATGAAATTGTACTTACCGATGGTAAGAAACACCTCCATTATTAATGTTTTTCCTTCCGCTACCATTTTTACACTGTAAAACAGAGCAGTACGGCATTGTGGCGTAAAAAAAACTTTCAATAGGGAATATGCATGACTGTTGATGGACGGGGCAACGGGTGCCGATTTGGCTAGACTCCGGGCTGTATCGCAACCAGAATCAGGGGCATGGTTGCAGGCACTTCCCTCGCCACATCTGGGAACCTTACTGGATGACGACTCCTTGCGTGTGGCAGTGGCTCTTCGCCTGGGCTGCAGGGTGTGTGAACCCCATCGGTGCACTTGCAGTTCCATGGTTGAGGCAGATGGTCACCACGCACTCAGCTGTCGTCGGTCCGCCGGTAGGTTTCCGCGACACCATGCCCTCAACGATATAGTCCGGAGGGCCCTAATATCGGCCAATGTGCCCTGCGTACTGGAACCGCCAGGTCTCAGCAGGTCCGACGGAAAGCGACCGGATGGTTTAACTTTAGTGCCGTGGAAAAACGGCAAGTGCCTGGTGTGGGACGCTACATGCGTCAGCACTGTCGCGGCCACACACCTTGGTCGAACGGTCCACGCACCGGCTGCGGCGGCAGAGAACGCTGCAAACAAAAAGCGTGTAAAGTACGCCGCAATGGAGGCGCGATACTATTTTGTGCCTATTGCAGTGGAGACTTTGGGCAGTTGGGGCTCTGAGGCGAAGGGCTTCATCGCGGATATTGGCCGCCGGATTAGGGATAGGAACGGTGACTCCCGTTCCGGGTCTTTCCTGGTGCAAAGGTTGTCCATTGCCATTCAGCGAGGCAACGCTGCCAGCATCATGGGCACTTTTGCGCCGGGAGTGATGCGAGACGGGTTACTTTAAGGGGATTAAAGGGAAAAGATAAATTTGTATCCTGTAAAATTAATGTAAAATATACTTATTTAAGGGTAAAAATTTTGTAAAAAAATATGCATGTTGTTTAAATTTACTTAATTAATTTTCCCTTGAATCTTTATTGTCCACATATTATGCCTAAACAATTATTTTCTTATTTAGTTCGTCTTTAATTGCAAAAAATATTAATTAAAATATGCAAAATAAGGGAGCGAAATTCAACTTTGCAAAACGCTTCACTATTGGTCGAAACAAAACATGACGTCAAATTCCCCGTCCTGTCATTTATCGGCGCCTATATTCGTAGTGTTACGGAGAAAGATAGGTGTTTCCGTGGTTTTTGCCCTTAGCAAGTGCAATTTAAGCATTCTAGTGACATTAGAAATTATCTAGGACGATGACTGAATGTAGTTTTGTCAAAGAACAATCGGAAATCTACCGAAAATAGATGCATTCATGATGACTACATATTTTGCATCAAATCCTGATTTTACGTCTGCTGAGGTCAAATCTAAAGGATAGGTAAGATATGTATAGTTAGTTATATTCATGAAGTTTTATTGAACTTTTTTACCTACTTTAAGTAGACAAGCAAGTTTCCTTCTGCTTGATATTTAAAACCAACATAAATGACCTACTGCTGACTAATTCACACTATTTTAGCAATTAGTAGTACTAGAGATACAAATAATAGACTAGTAGCCCTGTCGAAGTCTCCTTTGGCGTGCCCCAGGGAAGCATACTTGGCCCAACTCTCTTCCTCATATACATAAATCAGTTATGTAATATGACACTTAAAAACGGCCGTATGATTGCTTTTGCTGACGACACTCCTTGCGTGTTTTGGGGAGAGAGTTGGGATGAAGTCTTTGGAAATGCTCAAGCAGGCTTCAACAAAGTCTCAAACTGGCTTAAATCGAACTTACTTAGCCTAAACACAGATAAAAGTAACTACATCACCTTCTCCATAAGGAATAACTCACAGATGTTGCTGGATGGATTGCATATAAAATCTCATTCTTATCCCTGTCATGGTATAGATGAATCCTCCTTTTGTACTTGTCCAGTTCTCAATAGAAAAATGAAAATTAAGTAGTTGAATATGTGGTTCAAAAGTAAGTTTGTTGTCTATCATAACACCTAGAGTGTTATAATAGACAACAAACTTACTTTTGAACCACATATTCAACTACTAACCTCACGTATTCAAAAATTAATGGCTATATTTAAAAATATTCGTTACGCAGCAAGTCCCGTTCTTATGAAAACCATTTACCAGGCTTTATGTGAATCTTTACTAACTTACTGTATTGACTCGTGGGGAGGAGCAGCTAAAACACACTTAATTTCTTTGAAAAGAGCACAGAGGGCCATTCTTAAAGTAAGCCAATTTCGCCCATTCTTGTATCACACCTCCACACAACATCAGGAAAGTAATGTACTGACAGTTAGGCAACTTTTTATCCTGAGATTAGTTCTACGGTTTCACAAACTAGTCGATCTAAATCTAGTTAAGAAAACTCAAAACCAGCGTAACAACTATAAGGTATTTAAGGTGCCAAAGTTTAAAACATTCTTTACAAAGAAATTCCCTTGTTTTCTTGGTAGCTTTATTTATAATAAAATAAACAAAATATTAGAAATACATAAAATGAACTACCACATATGTAAAAGGACTCTATTCGAATGGTTGCATCGTCTGGATTATACTGACACTGAAAACGTATTTAAGGTTTTAAGATAAAGAAAACATACTCACACACACACTCAAACACTGACGCACTCATGTCACGCATACGCATACACACTTACACATTCATACACACTCACATTCACACGCACACATACTTACACATGCATTTTGCTCTCTCTTATATTGTGCTACCACTGTTGCTATATATTGGTTACCTTTAATGGGGGGCAGGCGCTCTACAGGTTTCGACCTAGTTTAGGATCAGGGTGTCTTACCTTTTTCAGATCTATGCGAGATTGCAGAGATATTAAAACTAAAATAAAATAATTATGTATATACAAGTAGATATAAATATAAAACTCGATGTCTTAATGAAACCATATACTTACCATACAACATCATAGACACGAGTAACGTTATGAAAATGGTAATTTCTTATAAAGGCTCACCTTGTTATTATATACCCCCATCAATGACAATACTTGTCAAATGAATGATGTAAGTTTTGAATCCGTAGCATAACTTGTATATCCTTACCGTCTACCTACTCTTAGTTTGTAGTTTTTTGTAACACATACTTAGTTTTAGTGATCAAAATACTTTAAAAATATCTCATATGAAAGGTGTACAATAAAGAGATATAGTTTTATAAAAAAATCAAGTTTACCTATCAGAGAATGACTAGCACATCGGGTATGAATTTGTTATAGTTTTCTGTTTAAAAAGTGCTTCTACTTATAACAGCTGTGATTAATATTGAGGAGAAATGTAATCTCATTTTATTATTAACCGAATTAAAAAAATTAAGGTTTGATACTCCAAATATCTATATGCATGTATATAAGATATTCTTGAAAACTACTGAATTTATTTTGAATACTGATTATATTATGATAAAGTCGGTAATCGACATGATTACTCTCAGGAGAGTTAAAGCAGGTAAATAATACCAACATGCACGTGTATTGTATAATGCATACTTGTGTGTTATCATTTATCAATGTGTTGTCTCATGTATCAGATATGATAATCCTATTTCCGACATTTCAGAAAACATTTATGAAAAGATACGATACGAAGATTTGATAGAGCTTGCAAATTAAACATTTCTAAAGTTCATGACGATCTGACCTTTAAACAAAAACACATCACACGTTACGACAAGTCCACGTTCAGCCATCCGGCTGACCATCTTTTATACATTAATCGACTTCAAAAAAGAAGGAGGTTCTACATTCGACTGAACGTGTTTGTGTGTATGTTACGCGATATCTTCATCAATTGTGAACCGATTTCAATAAATCTTATTTTTTATTGAATTGGTTTGGTATACTCAATATTGGTCCCCGCTTAAATGTGAAGAAAATATTTTACTCCTAACAGAGGAAAATTAAGGGATGAAGCTTATTTGAATCAACCATGATTTCGGCGCATTGAAGTCTAATTATACTTTTTTAAAGATAATTATTTTATATTAAAGTTTGTGTGCTTTTAAAAGTTAGAATATGTTGTATTTTAATATAATCCTATATAATATATATTTAACATTCTTAATTGATAAGCTTGTATTTATTACATTAAGGTAGTAAATATTTATTTATTTATTTATTTATTTATCTCTTTATTGTACACCTTCAATATAAGATACAATCAAAAAAAATAATACAAACATTCAGGCGTATCAATTGGCGGTCTTATCGCTCACGGCGATCTCTTACAGACAACCTTTGTACGGATATTAACAAATATATTTCAGGGTAGTCTGTGGTGTACTGGGATAGGTTAATATATATTTTAATATATACTGAATATACTATACTTATATTACCATAAACATACTACATACATACATAAATATATAAGATATAAATATTTAGCAGATTAAAATGAGATAACCCCTTATAATGATATATATATATAATAATATAATTAAAAAGTATTTATAATGACAAATAATAATCCTTCACTTGTTTTTTAAATGAGTGCAACGTTTTGGCTTGTCGAATTGTTACAGGCAGGTTATTCCATAACCTGACCGCTTGCACCGAAAAGGACTTGTCAGTAAACTGCGTGGAATGTTTCGGCATTTTCAGCTTTAAATTCTCCGATGATCTCAGGTCCCTGCAATGTGTGTTGTGTAGGAACTCAAAACGTTCTTTAAGATAAGAGGGAGTGTAAGTGTATTATAAACTATATAAAAATTAAATTGTAATATGCTTACATTAAAGTGATCTTCACAACAATATAAACACGATATTGAAGAAACTTCATCTCTTCTCATTAATTTACACCATTGTTTTCGTATTTTACATTATTATTTTGTACAGAAAAAAATACTGTATTGGGTGTACTTCTTATAGTGTTTTTACACTTAGGGACAAGGCAATACTTATAAAATGTTTTTTAAACTTTATCCATCGTCTATTAATTACTGTAACACTTCAAGTAAGTATACTAAGTTTATGAAACAAACACTGAGCGTGATATCTGACGTCAACCAAAGCCCGCGAAATATGACGGCGTTCAAACAGATCAAATTTTATCGATGTTTTCAATGTTATTTTAAAAATTAATTTGAACATTTCCAAGGTTATTTATATTTTTTATTAGAGTAGAATGATGTTAGAAGTCAATAAAAGATTAAAAAAACATACATGCATATTCCCTATTGACGACCGACTCGACAGCGTTGTAACACGACCATGCTATGGCAATTTGGAACATAAGAGAATTGCACTTTTTTATTGAGTTCAGGGTCATCCCAAGGATAGATACCGGAACTAAAATTACTGTGTTACAATATTTAAATTTATGATTTGTATGAGGGGAAATTTATTACCCTCAAATGTATTACGATTTAAAATTCGCATTTGTAAATAACAAAATATTGCATATTAAATATCTAAAACCATTTAAAATTCTATACAAACAACATTTTGTTCACCAACACACAATAATATTAATTAAAAATACAATCGTAACAATATTTTTATTTTTTTATATTTGGAACTTATTAATATTAGGGTGGCAACACTTCACTTATATTGCAAATGGCTGCGTATGAGTACCGGTTTCTTGTGCTTTTCTTTTTGCAATATATGTTTTGGTTTGAATATAAAAATCGGAGATTAGTCATAAACATACAATAATTAGCTAAAGTATAAAATTCTCATGTTAGAACCAATAAAACAAGAAACAGGTAACAACAAAACACATACATACACCGTCTAAGTAGGTACCTATATATTGTTCAATTGTATATATATATATCTATAGGTATATATATATACCTATAGATATGTATATTATATTAGTTTTCGGTATCTGACCACTAGGCAGAGTTTTGTGTTGTCAATAAAAAGAAGCAGAGCTGCCTGTCTATATCCTATATACTATTGTAGTCTTTGAACACGACTATACTATACCATACAAAATACCTACAACTTACAAAGGTATGCGTTCCAACGCATAGCAGTGGCAAGCGCGTCACGCCTACTTGTCATTTCTACCTATATCTTTCTATTCTGTGGATGGATCTGTCATGATGTCAGATGTCAGTCAGTCTGACTGATAGACATGCGCAAACATGTCCGACAGGGGATTGAACCTGGAACCTTCTTCTTGTTCCTTGTCGGAACTAGTTCCAGGAAACATGTCCGAGGAACTATCTAGTTCCTTAGTTTTATCCGAACATTGTAGTTAACAGTTTTATTTCGGTTCACACAGTTCCTCGGACATACTGACATGGTGGTTGTAAACAATATCAATTAGTTTAAAGTAGCTCAGGCACCTTTGATAAATAAAATTGTATATAATAAAAGTAAGACCTGCTTTTCAAAATACACCCTTGCACGGAACAGAAATAGGGGATGACGGCCCGGAGCGCAACGTTCGCGGCATACGTCACACGGACAGTTTGTTATTCGTTCCACCATTCAATACTGCTCCGGCCGCTCCTTCAATCCGCGTGATCGTTCGGAAGAACTGTGGAACTGGAACTATTAGGTTGAGCAAGTCGGAAAGAACTGACATAGTTCCGACTGCGGACATAGTTCCAGGAACTATTACGCTCCGGAACTACACATGTCAGTCAGTGACTGACATCTGACATGACAGTCAGACGCTCAGACGTCAGTTAGACGGGTTGATTGTGTATATATTCATATAAAAACGAAATTAAAAAAATTGCATAGCGAAACAGGGAATGTAGTTGATATAAAACACGATTTCATTAATGAAAAATGGGAGAAATAAACAAGAGGCAGATTGATTGGGATTCTTCCAAAGGTCCACGAGATCCCTTAAAAACCTTAGAGGTTATAACTTTGCATTTTTGTACACAAATTGTAAAATGGTTTTGTCATTTATTTTCTATCTATATTTAGAAACGTTTTAAAATTATATAACATGTACTTCTACAATTTGTATTTTTTCAGGATAAGTGGAAATTAGTGCCTTCTTTTTTGCAAATTAAAGGCTTAGTAAAACAGCATATAGATTCTTTCAACTATTTCATCAATGTGGAAATTAAGAAGATAGTGCAAGCAAACGAGAAAGTTTTTTGTGATTCAGATCCATTATTTTACATAAAGTATTTAAATGCATATGTAGGGACACCAGACTTAGAAGAAGGTTTCAATGTTACTAAACCCACTACCCCTCATGAATGTCGACTTAGGGACATGACATACTCTGCACCAATCACTGTGGACATTGAATACATAAGAGGAAATCAAAGAGTTATAAAGAATAAACAATTGATTGGAAGGTGGGTGCTTAAATTTAATATATTTCTTTTTTCTTTATATATCCCATAGTCGAATGTGAGGAATCCTTTTTGGCACCCAAGATGGTTTGTGTTATATCTATCTTCTGATATATATTATAAATATCCGTGTCACAGTGATTATGTTCTGTCTCTTCTGAAACGGCCTCCGGAATAAATTCTCGATTTGAGCATGTCGCGACGTGAACACTTTTTACATTGACTAAGCTACGAAAATAAAATGGTGATTGTCAATACCAAAAAAATCAGGTTGCACAGCGCTAATTACCTACAGAAATATTCACCTAGAAGTTGCCTCTCTTTTTATCGCGTAACTCTTATCTGTTTTAACGATGCCATGACGTTAGGTTGTCTTTTTTAAAAAATTAATTAATCTGAATTTTTAATAACCAGTAAGCTATGTGCCTATTACTCTATTTTTGTCAACAAATAAACCTAGGCTATGGATGACGCGACGAAGTGTGTGAATGAGAATCTAACTAAAGTGCAGCCCGGCCGGCGCGTGGCCTCCCACTGAATTTTGGCACGATTAGTCGACCCCACCGTGTACTTGTAGTTTTATACCTACACTGCGCAGTGTAACTGACTTGACCATAAGTGTTTTAATAGGACAACACGAAATTTATGTTTTACTGATTTTATCGAGCGTTGCTTGCTTATTTTAGAGCGGTAAATAAGAATTTAAGTACGGATTTTTAAGGTTAATATTCGAACATCACCAAAAAAAAACGAAATATCTAAAATTTTTACCTCCAAACTTAGCAAGGTTAACAAAAATAATCTCTGAACAAATAACTATGAAAGTCACAGGCCGCGTCAAATCTATGTAGGTGGTTTTTTCTTCAAAAACATACAGCAGCAATCAGTACATCAAATCAAAAGAATGCATGATACAACAGTGGAATGTCTAAACGGCATTAAAAACTTGGGAGTGGATATTACATCTTGGGACCCTATCGTGGTCCATATTTTAGGCCAAAAATTAGATAACGAAACATATACCAACTACATAGAGTCGTTAAAGAACTCGAGAGAATTGCCAGCACTTGAAGATTTTCTTGGATTTTTAGAAACCAAATTTACGACCCTGGAGACAGCCTTTAGAAAACATGACATTGCAGGGTCGAAACATAATCCAACAAAACAGAGTAATTCATCAGCCAATACAAAGAAATCAAATTATAACTTTTATAATAAGTCGAACAATGTGTACACAAACTCAAATAACCCAATTAAATCCGTTGCGAAATCTATGCACGTGACAAACATCAAGTTCCCGATGTGCAATAGTCAGCACGGCATTTATAATTGCAAAAAATATTTAGCTCTGAGTGATGAATTAAGACTAAAAACAGCCAACAAATTGAAACTCTGCACTAATTGTTTATTTAGTCATTATGGCAATAAGTGCAACTCTACGTTAACATGTCGTAAGTGTCAAGAACCGCACAATACGATTCTACATGACGCACTTACGAAACACTCAAATTTTTCAAATCGTAATCATTTAACACAACAAGACCAGGATAATTTCGCTGCTACGTCACATACTTCCCAAATTGACACCTCAGAGATATTGCTTGCGACAGCGTTATTGAAAGTCGAAGCCTTTAGTCGATCAAGGCTCCCAAATATCATTAATAACAGAAAAGGCGGCTCAGCTGTTAAACATTAACAGACAGAGTTGTAAAGGAGTAATTTTCGGTGTAGGACAAAAGGAAAGCAATTGCAAGGGAGTGATTTCTATAGAATGTGCTTCATTATGTAACAATTATAAATTCAAAGCGGAAGTGTTTATTATGTCAAATCTCATAAAAAGCCTACCAAACAAAAGCTTCCCGAAACCAGATTGGGCACACATAGCTAACATACAGTTGGCCGATCCCGAGTTCTATAAAAGTCGCCCTGTAGACTTGTTACTCGGAGCGGACATTTATGCGAACATAATCCTCGGTGGGATTATTAAAAGTGGTAACAACTATCAGCCCTTAGTACAACAAACCCAACTAGGGTGGTTGTTATGCGGTAACGTAAAAACATATCAATGTAACGTTGTATTGAATAACATAGATGATATAAAAAGATTTTGGCAAGTGGAAGAGATTAGTGAGACGTCAGACCTATCACAAGAAGATCACGAGTGTCTAACATTTTATGAGTCAACAACAAGAAGAACAGACGTAGGCCGCTATGAGGTTAGAATACCACTGAAAGAAGAATTGAAACACAAAGTGGGCTTATCTAAACCGATGGCAATCGCACAATTAAAAAAGTTAGAAAATAGATTTAAGAAACAAGAACAAGAATGAAGGTACGTCCAAAACATTAGGCCTATGCTGGGAGACGAAACTTAATTACAATATCTCAAAACCAAAAGGAAAACTTACCAAACGAACACTACTTTTAGAAATTTCGAAATTATTTGACCCATTAGGCTAATTAACACCGTTATCTACAAAACTAAAATTACTTTTCCAAAAATTATGGCAAACAGATTGTCAATGGGAGGACGTGGTATCTGAAGAATAAGGAGTGGTCTAAGTTAGCAGCGGATATCGAAAACATAAAATATTGTAGGGTACCGAGATGGATTTTAACACAACAGGGTAGTGTTATTGAGTTCCACGGTTTCTGTGACGCTTCTATGGAGGCCTATGCATGTACGGTATATGCTCGAACAAAACACAGTCAACAAACTATATTCGTAGCTTGAAAATCTAAACTTGTGCCACAGAGAAAGGCGATAACATTACCGAGAATGTGGTGCAGATCTACTAGCGAAACTCATGAAAAAAATTATAAAAAGTGTTAGCTGTACATATGAAATCTATGGTTGGTGTGATTCCATGGTGGTGCTAAGCTGGCTGCATGGGGACTCAACACGCTGGAATTCGTTCGTAGCTAATAGATTTAACGCTATAAAACAGATTATACCGAGTGAAAGCTTGCGTTATGTAAAATCTGTCGAAAACGCAGCGGATTGTGCTAGCAGGGGGCTATCAGCGTCTCAACTACTAGAACATTCCCTATGGTGGCATGGACCACCATGGTTGCCATATTTTGATGCGAAAATACAACAGAATCTCAGGCCAATATGAACAACAGTGTAGAAACGGAAGACGCACTGTCGTCCCATGATCTTCATTTTTACACGGTAAGCTACATCCTGGTTGGAGCGGGAGTCCTGGTGGCTGGCGCCCTGTGGTGCCGCCGCTGGCAGCGAATCCGAGCACACAGTGCCCGCATATCTCCGGATATCGAGCTTCAGCCTACAGTGGGAAGTGGTGTAGTGAACAGTGCGTGTGTGGCTGACCGACAGCCTAGTGTACAAGTGATCAGTGAGAGTGCACGACATGATATAGGTCACCGACGACCCAATCCGGACCATATTTACGATGAAATAAACAAATGTGCTGTGAAAGATAAATCGTGTTCTCCCATGCCTAGGAAACAATTAGAATTAAGACCTTAAATACTTTGTTTTTGTCCTTGTTCATCATTTTGTAAACATCATTACCATTATAATTTTATCGACATCTCATTTAAGTAAATTTTCTACTCTCATCTTCTCATTATTTTGGTGCCCCGGAATATGTTCGGTGTAATATAACCGAACACCTTAGTAAGCAATAAGCGAGTCACGCGTTTACCTAATTAGAGCAAGCGTGTATCGAGTCAGTGCACTTTGTGTGACCGCGACATTCGGGTGCATTCATTGCAACATTGTAACATTTTCTTTAAACATAACATTTACTAACATTTCTAACTTTTAAGAACATATTCTGTTAATGAACAATATACATATTGTGTAACATTCAAAACATCTCTTATTTAACAATCACTGCAAACCTCGCGCTACACCGTACAAGAGGAAAGTTTCCAAGGTTTTATAGAAAACACCATTGCACTAAATGTAAAAGACAAATATAAGAAGCTGCAAGAACTCTTAAGTACTGAAAAAAAAAAGCAGATCAAAGGAAGAAAGTAGAATCGAGTGGATTTCAAATAATACACAAACACTATTAAACACTAGAGCTGAACTAATAAGCAAAGACAAAAAACCAAAAACTATTAGAAGAGAAATAACAGAAATAAGTAAGCAAATTAAGTTAAATATAAGAAAAGATCGACAAATTCATAGATTGGAAACATTAGATAAGTGTGTTGAGAAAACAGGAGGTATCAAGAAAGCTGTTAAACAACTTACAGAAAAAAGAGACTGTCTACCCAAGATGAAGAACAAAAACCAAATAGCAGAAACTAAGCGAGAAAATATTTATGCAATAGCCACAAACTTTTTTCGAGACCTATATTCAAATGAAGTAAATGCAACACCAACGGATTTGTCAAAGGTAGAAAAGGTACCAGAAATAATACACGCAGAAGTTGAATGGGCTATACAATCTCAAAAAAAGGATAAGGCTCCAGGTGCCGATGGTATTAGCAACGAACTACTAATCTACAATAAAGATCTTATTACACCTGCACTTACCTATATATTCAATGAAGTTCTGGAAAGCGAAATATTACCCGAGCAGTGGACGACGTCGTCCATTATCTTACTTCACAAGAAAGGAGATAGAGACAACATAAACAATTATAGGCCTATAAGCCTTATGTCAAATTTATATAAAGTTTTTGCTAAAGTAATTTTAAACAGAATAACAAGGATATTAGAAGAAAACCCACCAAGAAAACAGGCAGGATTTAGGAGTGGCTACTCAACTTTGGATCACATTCATGTTGTCAAACAACTTTTTGAAAAAAGTAAGGAATACAATGAGACTTTCTTTTGCTGTTTTGTTGATTATTCGAAAGCCTTCGATTCACTTAATCACGAGAGCATCTGGCAAGCACTTAAGAATCAAGGAGTTGATATAAAATAAATTAGAATATTGAAAAACGTATATCAGAATAGTACAGCGAAAATCAAGCTAGAGAAGGAAGGAGATGAAATTAGGATAGAAAGAGGAGGGTGACCCGGTATCTCCAAAACTCTTTAGAGCAGTGTTAGAAGAGGTATTCAGGCAGCTTAACTGGGAGAAGTATGGAATAGAGATCAATGGTGAAACCTATCGCACCTTAGATTCACGGATGACTTAATAATATTTTCTACTTCGAAAGAAAAATTACAAATAATGATTGAAGAACTGGATAGAGAAATCTACGTATGAACGGGAATTAACGCGATCACGAAAAGGTATTACATACCTCTGAATTGCCTGATCGTGATCGCGTTAATTCCCGTTCATACGTAGATAATATTATATCATGGAACGCGAAAGTTTAAAAGTTAGTATGGATAGAGAAAGTCGCAAGGTGGGGTTAGCTATGAACCCAGAGAAAACTAAGGTTGTGACAAACGGAGAACAAGAACCACCCATCTTCATCAATAACAAAATAATAGAATATAGTAATGAATATATATATCTGGGGCATATAATCTCGCCAATTGATGCAACAACTAAAGAGATAGAAAGACGCATAGCGCATGCATGGAAAAGATACTGGAGCCTGAAGGAGATAATGAAAAACACAGAAATGAGTATGGCTGTCAAAAGAAAACGCTTTAACACCTGTATCTTACCAGTCCTTACAGACGGCTGCCAAACATGGGCCCTTACCAAAGCTCAAACAAAGAAATTAGAGGTATGTCAAAACGCGATAGAAAGGAGCATGTTGGGAAAGAAAAAATCTGACAGAATAAGAACTACTGCGATAAAGGAACAAACCAGACTAAAAGATGTTACAGTAACAGTCAGAAAACTGAAGTGGAAATTTACAGGACACATAGTTAGAGGAACAGACAAAAGGAGCAAGAAGAACATTCATTGGTTCCCTAACAGCAAAATAAGAAAACGAGGCAGACCATCCAAACGCTGGGCCGATGAGATCAAGGCAATGGCACCCAGTCTGTGGACTAGATTAGCTGGAAATAATACTATGTGGCCTTTTTTGAAATATTAAAATAAGTAAAAAAAAAAAAAAGTAAAGATTTAACATCTGAATAAAGGCTATTATTATTATATACTTAGGCAATGCTTTTTAAACCAATTTAATAAATGAGAGGTAATTAGCCACTTTCAAAGAAGTCATGAAAGCAATACAAACCAAGAACATTTGCATTTGCTTTTCTTTCCCTCGACTTGTAGGTTGTGAGTACTATTGTAACTCGAGTAGTATGTTTTATATTCCAAGTTCTTTATGTAAGCTTGAGACTTCATCTTTGTAGAATGCAAAGCGATTTGCGCGATTGTTCCTGAACTTTTAAACCGATAGTTTATTTTAAAAAAATCTTATTGTAACTGCATGCTAGAGTTATCCGCAATTAAAACAAGTGTCGTATTGTCAGATACACCCTATATAGTAAAATATGTATAAGGAAAGTTTTTATTGAATTGTACAACACATCACAAGTTAGTTAACTATGCAGTTATGTAGTACTTCCTTTTCTGTCTTACAGGATGCCATTGATGTTACGTTCTTCAAATTGTGTACTAACTAATAAGTCCGACTTCGAATTGGCTCAACTTAACGAATGTCCACATGATCCAGGCGGTTACTTTATTATAAGAGGTATGGCTTATATGGCTTAATAAATAATTTTCGTGTCCATAACGACGCATGCATACGTACCGTACTTCACTTACTTAAATTCATAATATCCCCTTGCTGTCATCAAACAGTCACGAAGTCCTTACCAGGGGATACCCCGGGATGTTACACATAAGCGACCACGTATTATAGTAGATAATACAGAAGCTGATGATGCATGTAATCTTTGTTTGTTACCTTAGTATGTACATAAATACAATAAATGGATGTATGTAATGTAGGTGTAAAAAAAACTTCATAGCTTTAACAATAAATATACTTTATGTCAACTTTCAGGCCAAGAAAAAGTAATATTGATTCAAGAGCAACTCTCAAGGAATCGTATGATAGTTGATGAATTTAAAGGAGCTATACAATGTCAAGTTACTAGTTCTACACATGAAAAGAAAACAAGAACGAATGTTATAGTTAAAAATGGCAAATATGTACTGAGACATAATGCTCTTTCTGATGTAAGTTATACAAATACACATCATATAACTTGCAAGATGTATGTGTGAATTATACATTGTCCTCAAATACATGTCTCTACTTGTGGTCAACGATAAGTAGAGGCCTCTTTTATAAGCCCCTTACTAATCAAGGGTCAATTAATTTAATAAATATTGTAAAAATTATCTGGTGATTGAAAAGAGTGGCTGTGAGTTTGTTTGCCCGATTTCTACTCACTAGGCTCAATCATTTGAAAAACGATGGTTATTGATCGACAGAGGTAGATACAATGTTATTTGTTATCTATTGTTTTAATAACTTTCCCTTTGACAGACCAACCTATTGATGCGGTGACTTTCTGTGTGTTGATCTATTATTTTTAATATTAAAAAAAAACAATTTCAAATAATTGATGAGCAGTTTTATGAAATAAAGATATTGAATTGAATTGAGAAAAAAATAATAATGTAACCACATAACATTCTATAAATAATTTTCAGGACATTCCAATAGCCGTTGCATTTAAAGCTATGGGAATATGTAGTGATCAAGAAATTTTGCAACTTATTGGTTCAGATGATACAGTTATGAAAAAAATGGCACCTTGTATCATGGACTGTCATAATTTGAAAATTTTCACACAAAATCAGGCCCTTACTTATATAGGAAGCAAATTGAAAGTCAAAAGGTAATTTAAGTAAAATTTTTGCTTCAAAAATATACAGGCTACCTAGTATATCTAGCATGTCTGGCTTACCAAAGGCAACGCCTCTTGGTAATCAAGTAGTTAAAGGTTTTATTACAATTATGGGTTACCAAAAACAATAGCGATAATCCGCTGGCAGTACAAAACACTACAGTTGCTGTAATGAGCTACAGTGTTGATTAAGAAAGAAAGAAGAAGGTAAGAAGTACAGAAAGTGCCCTAATATGGGCCGCTACAACTGGTGCAATGCCACAACCCAACATAAGACCACAATTACATAGCACCAATAGCGTAGTTTTCTTCCAGGGGGTAAGTATCAGGGCCCAACAGATTAACAGAAGAAAGAGCCCAGCTCGTGTCATGCTTCTATACAAGCAATGTTTGCATGTCATCCCTGCTACTGGAAACCTCCATAGGCTACGGTAGCGGCTTACCATTAGACTACCTGTATGCTTGTTTGCAACCTTATTGGTATAAAATAGATCTCATTCTCAAATGTATATAATAGTAGCATTTTGACACTAACTTATGAAAGTTACGATACACAGTTTGTGAATTGTAATCAATTTTAGAATTCACATTCTTAATATAATTATATATTATATAATTAATATAAAAGAACAATCTTCATCTTTCGTTGCTAATATTTAGTCCCCATTATAGCATTATATGACTTCTTAACTAAGAAAAAACTTTATTGCAAACAACACAGTTTTTTTAACACTAACATAAAAATTCTCTGAACATCTACATGATAAGTAACTAACTCTCCACAACAAAGACAAGTGTTGGCAACAATCTCACCACTATTGCTATATACTATAAAATTCACTGAATAACACCTTGTACCTCAATCAGAACTCAAGTGATCGTTATCAACTTATAATGCATGCCTAGCCTTTTTATCACCCCCCATTGTTAGGCCGACCAATGGCGTGGCGCTACCGGTATATCTAGACATAATATTATCTGTTAAAAAAAAGAACTCGTATTTAACTGCACCTGGAGTACATACATACTACTTTTATCTTAGACACATTTTACATTATTCTTTAATATAATGCTAGCTGCAGTTGGAATGAGTGTTTACTACTACTCTACATGAAAATGATCTCTGTGGCGACGACAGCATGAGGAGACGGAGAGCCAGAACTTGTTAATTAATAAATATAAAATATACCAATATAATTATTACATTGGCTCTTCCTTTTGTTTTATCGAACGTGAAATAATATTCTAAATATATTGTTTCACAGGTTTCAAACGGGAAATCAGAAATCTCGCACTCCTGTTGACGAAGCCAGAGATCTTCTGGCTACAACTATTCTTGCTCATGTAGCAGTCGAGAATTATAACTTCTACGTAAAGGCTATTTATTTAGCAATTATGGTGAAGAGAGTAATCGAGGCTGAGACTAACAAAGCCGCAATAGATGACCCAGACTATTATGGGAACAAAAGGTTGGAGTTAGCAGGATCTTTACTTGCTTTGATGTTTGAAGATCTTTTTAAGAGATTTAATTGGGAGTTAAAGTCTATTGCAGATAAGATAATACCCAAAGTTAAAGCTGCTCCATTTGATGTTGTTAAACATATGAGACCAGATTTAATTGCTAATGGATTGTTTGCAGCTATTTCCTCAGTAAGTAAGAAAAAAAAGGATTATTTTGTGTACTGTTATATGTACAAGCTGGGTTGCTTGCTTTATCCTTTTAATCTATAGATATTGCTTTTACGTTTATAGGGTAATTGGACCATCAAAAGATTTAAAATGGAAAGGCATGGAGTAACTCAGGTGTTAAGTAGACTTAGTTACATATCGGCTCTGGGCATGATGACTCGAGTCAACTCTCAGTTTGAGAAAACGAGGAAAGTGTCTGGACCGCGATCATTGCAACCTTCACAGTGGGGCATGTTGTGTCCCTCTGATACACCTGAAGGTGAAGCGTGTGGGCTCGTGAAGAACTTGGCATTAATGACTCACATCACTACAGAGTGTTCTGAAGAGCCTATAGCCAGGTTGGCTCGAAACGCTGCCGTTGAAGATGTAAGACTTTTGGGTGGGGAAGAAATCAACCATCCGGCAGTCTACATGGTTTTTCTTAACGGTAAGCTCATTATTCAACCTATCGTAATCGGCACGCCACCAATTCTGGTCCTCCGCCGTCCATTCTTCTTTAGAGATAATGCTGGTCATAGTTGAATATTATTCTATCTTTTCAGGTAACATTTTGGGCGTTTCAAGACAATACAAAAGACTAATCAAAGTATTTAGGATGTTTAGACGACGCGGTCTAATATCAGCGTTTGTGTCAATTTACCCAAATCATAACCAAAGAACAGTCTACATTTGCAGCGATGGGGGTAGACTATGCAGGCCATATATTATCGTAGAAAGAGGATATCCATTAGTTCAGCAATCCCATATAAACGAACTAAATAGAGGAATCCGAAAATTCCAAGATTTTCTGAATGATGGTCTTATTGAATACTTAGATGTAAATGAAGAAAATGACAGTCATATAGCTACAGTTGAAATAGAAATAGATCCTTATGTAACCACTCACCTAGAAATTGAGCCCTTTACAATTCTAGGAGTATGTGCCGGCCTAGTGCCTTATCCACACCATAATCAAAGTCCCAGGAATACCTACCAATGTGCTATGGGTAAACAAGCCATGGGTAAGTGTTTATACTCAATATATCACTACTACTACTCAGTATCTTCTTGGCAAAGGACCGTGAGGTCTCTTATTTTCGCGATAAATAATTTTTTATCGATTTAGTGCATAAGTTGTATTCATTAATTCAAAGAAATAACGGTATTCGCATTGACACTGCAACTGTCCATGTAGCAAAGTTGAAGATGTCTTGATTCGGTCGGAGCTGTATTTATGACATTATTTTAATCCGATATTAGACAATCTGCACTTTTATAATAACTTTAAAAAATAAATTAGGTTATAAACAGCAAGTTTTTAATTCATAATTTGTATATTTCAGGAACTATTGGTTATAATCAGAAAAACAGAATTGATACTCTAATGTACAATTTAGTGTATCCACAATGTCCAATGGTTAAAACAAGAACAATAGAGTTGACAAATTTCGATAAACTACCGGCGGGACAGAACGCTACAGTTGCTGTGATGAGTTATAGTGGTTATGATATAGAAGATGCCTTAATTCTCAATCGGGCATCTATAGACCGCGGGTACGGCCGCTGTCTCGTATACAAAAGTGCTAAAACTACTATGAAGAGATACAGCAATCAAACATCGGATAGGATAATGGGACCTTCACGGGACGCCACTACTGGCAAAGTTATAAGAGCCCATGACATTTTAGATGCAGATGGTATTGCAGCTCCAGGTGAAATGGTTGAAAACAGACAGGTGTTAATAAACAAGCAAATGCCTCCTGCAACCTTGAATCCTGTCACCCAAGGTCAACCGCAGCAAGTTGACTATAAAGATGTTCCAATAACGTATAAAGGGCCCGTCGAATCTTACATAGAAAAAGTGATGGTCTCGTCAAATAGTGAAGACGCCTCACTTATCAAAATATTATTGCGGCAAACTCGTATTCCGGAAATAGGAGATAAATTTAGTTCTAGGCATGGTCAGAAAGGAGTTACCGGTTTAATAGTACAGCAAGAAGATATGCCATTTAATGACCGAGGTATTTGTCCTGACATGATCATGAACCCTCACGGATTCCCTTCTAGAATGACAGTTGGGAAAACTATCGAGTTATTAGCAGGAAAAGCAGGGCTCATGGAAGGAAAATTTCATTATGGTATTAAATCTTTTTTTATTCTTCTATTCAATATTTACTTACAGATACCTGCACGAATCGTGAGCACAAATTTTCAAAAATAAACTAGTCAAAAAGTTGTCACTAAAATTGCATCAAGTATACGATAGCCGAATGATACGTGAGAACTAATAGATGACGAGCATTGACTGACGAACCAATCACGTGCAGTGGTCAACGTCATATCACTACTCGTGCCGGGAACTGTACGAAATATCTTACATATAACACTAGACTTGCTCATGGGTGAATTTCATATTGACAGGTACAGCATTTGGTGGTTCCAAGGTTCGTGACGTGTGTCACGAGTTAGAAAAACATGGATATAACTATCACGGCAAAGACATTTTCTATTCTGGTTTAACAGGAGAACCTCTGGAGGCTTACATTTATTCGGGCCCAGTAAGTAAACAAAAATCACTGCTATTTATACTTTCGTATGGAAACCCCCACGAGTCATCACCCCACCTGGTGCCACCGGTGAAGTGGTAAGTCGGAATCGAACCGACTAAAACCACACGGTGTTCCGTCACAAATGAGTCTATTGCAAGGGACTCTGGTATACCCTAGGAAGGAAGTCCCCGAGAACTCCGGCAGACCTTGGCCGCCCCTTAAAAAAAAGGCAGCCACGCCGATGCGGTTTAGAACATGGCTATTTATACTACTATTGATGCCAGTAATGACGAAATTTTGTCATAGTTAAGGCCAACTCATATAATTATCGTTACGAGACTTTGTCAATTTACAGACTGCTGTGTTTAGTACATAATATAAATTATATTTTAGGTAATAATTTACTATTTTATGATATTAGATGAGAATTAATGTACTAACATGGAGGCTAGCTTAGTATTTTGTATCAGAGATAGGGCTGACTATCTGGTTCAGGCCGTATAATGTGCACGGCTCTTCCTATTTCTGGTTGGCGTTATTATTCGCAGTCTCTCCAGGTGCAATACTAAGAGAATATCTGTCTATATTCACAGCAAAAATTAGTTTTTTCTTTCGATCGTTAACAAACTTTTGGTTTGCCCGCAATTTCGCTTAATCAAGTATTTTGGGGGAAACATTTTCGAGACTAGATTCCCAATTGTCCCGTGATGGATGAAGTACGTACGTTCGGCAAAATATATCGTCTACCACCCTACGGTTGAAGTTCATTTGACATCATAAAACAACAAAGTTGATTTTCCCGTGCAATAATATTTTGACAGTTTCTAATACTGTCTTTAGTATCTGGTTTTCCTAATGTAAATTGTCGCCATTGAAATCATATATCACTCATATCATTTACACAATTTTTTGTTTTTTTTATAGTTGTGCCTATTTTTTTAGGTATTTTACCAAAAGTTAAAGCATATGGTCCAAGACAAGATGCACGCTCGCGCACGAGGCCCTAGAGCAGTTCTTACTCGTCAACCTACAGAAGGAAGATCACGTGATGGCGGACTGAGATTAGGAGAGATGGAGCGTGATTGCCTTATTGGTTATGGCGCAAGGTAGTCAATATATTATATATATATATATATATATATATATATATATATATATATATATAGAGTAGGCATTTTTTTAGGGTTCCGTTTCTTAAAAGAAAAAAGGAACCCTTATAGGATCACTTTGTGTCCGTCTGTCTGTCAAGTCCCTTAGTTTCGGACGTGGATGCATCAAGTTGAAATTAATACCAAATACTTATAATATGTATATAATATAATACTTTAAATAATATGTCTGCGGTCCCTAGAAGCTGTAAATAAATCAAGCTTCAAAGTTAACGCAATCAAAAGATAAGGCCATTTAAACCTGAGAGAAAACCTATAGGGTACTTCCCATTGCCCTAGTCATGTAATGTGTAATCATGAAATTTGGTAAGAAGCAAGGTCTGACAGCACAAGTTAAAGAATAAATTCGAAAGTTGTTAATTTGTTGTTATATCACATAAAAAAATAGTTTTTGTGATTAAGATTAATGAAAGTTGACTATGACGTATTTTTAGAATTGCAAAGTCAAGTTTGTCTTTCGGAAACAACGGGCAAAAATCAAGTAGAGTTTCAGCTTCCGCCATCGGCACAGCAACCGAATGATTCCGTTCTATCGCATCTATAGTAATATGATAAAGCAAAAGGGTTTTTTTATTTGATTGTTTGTTTGTTTAAATGCGTTAATCTCTAGAACTATCATTCAGATTTGAATAATTGTTTTTGTATCGGATAGAGTATTAATTGAAAAAGTTGTAGGCTATGTAACAACAAGCTATGACTCTTAGGAGCGGAACAATGACGATAAACGCACGTGAAACTGCGGGCAATCGCTAGACTGGTAGAGATCGCTCTTAGCGATAAGACGCCCATTGTACCTAACACTAACATTAATATTAGGATCATTTGTAGTTCTATATATAAGGTGTACAATAAAGCATATTCTATTCTAAAATAAACTTAATTAGTAAGTAATAGTAACGCCTAAGTTTGTATGGCTCAACAAATTGATGAATAATTTGATTGTTGAGCTGAATATCTTCAAAAAATTTGATTAGGTTTATATTTTTTCTTAAAAACATTATTAAAACCTTTTCAGCATGCTGTTAATGGAGCGCCTGATGCTGGCATCAGACGCATTTAGCGCGGATATCTGCGGCGCGTGCGGGCGCCTGGCGTCGCGCGCGTGGTGCCACGCCTGCCGCTCGTCCGCCGCCGTGTCCAGCGTCGACATGCCCTACGCCTGCAAGTTGCTCTTCCAGGAGCTCGCCTCCATGAACATTGTTCCTAAGCTCACTCTAAAGAAATATTGTTAACCGATCTGTTAATTTATAATGCAAATAAATGTATGCGCTCGATTGTTTTTGTCACTGGTTACATTTATTTATTTATAATTATACATACACTATCTTTACAGGATTTTTCAAGCCTAATATACATGATACAGTACGATAAGTGCAGGAGCTGCTATTTTACAAATTATCCCTTAAAAAACCGTTGTTATTTGATTGTTCAGAATTCAGAATTCCAGAAGAAATTACACTTTTACCTTACTGTTATCCAAAATCAAAACAGAAAAATAGTCCCCATGTTGTCAACTGTGCATCCTAATGTAAAGAATCGACTTCCGGAGAGAATGGAGTTCTATGATAAGACAGGCGTTGATTTGATTGACCATTTATGACACTAATACAGCATTTCTAGGAGAACAAAAAAATGGCCAATGGCAATTTTTTTCGAATTTTTGAATAGGTATATAAGTATTTAAGCTAAGTTTTAAGTCATTGGTGCTGCTTAAAAAGGCAAAATAAAAATAACGACAACTGTTCCGAAGAAAAGGAAGGACAGAAGCGACAGCGGCGAGCTTGTATTAAAGATTTAATTAAAGCTCGTGAGGTATGTGACGATCATATACTTAGTATACTAAGTACAGAGGTGGACGATCATATACTAAGTATATGATCGTAACATACCTCAAGTAATACTAAAAATAAATAAAGTTGATGGTGACGATAGTAGTAAGTGTAATGAAATTGTATATTGTGTACATGAAATTGCGTTTTTTTCTTGATCATGACACTGATTATCGTTGTTTTGATTTGCTACCTCATTAAAGCAATCGCAGAAAGTTGTAAGTTTTGAGATACATCGGCCTTGGCTCCCCATTGTCGCAAGACATTTTTAGAAATTCCAATAGACTCGTCGAGCCTTCAATAACCCCCTGTAGTTTCAAGGTGAGCTGGATATCCATTTCAATTCTATTTTATATAATTCATCATTTTATACAATAAAATCTAAATTAAAAAATATAATCAAGACTAATTTAAATATTAGGGTCCATGAAACTCGGAGTAGGAATAAAGTTTCTCCTAGGACAGGTAGGGTTCGAATAGAGGTAATGACTACACAGCGTGTCGCGATGCATTTTACTGATAGTAAGGTGATAATCATAGTAATAAAACGTACATAGGCAATTTATACTAAAAATATTTTATTACAATAAAATATCAAAAAATCGTGATTTAAATTAATCTTAACATTTTAGAACTTGCCTTTGAGAATACAAATGACACCCAGATGAAGGCTATTATAAACACATAGAATAAACCACTGAATGAAAACAGTCTGAACGTGAAGTAGCCAATAGTAACCCAGATAACGAAGGCGTGAGAGCCGAGCCGTCGCAGTGATAAACGCGGTGGAAGCTCCTGTCTTACAATGTTCTGATGGTTGGTTATATCCTTCACGTAAGTCTGGATAACGCAAGGACTCTGCAATACTTCACGAGCTATATATCCACTTAGATCATTTCTGTTCCACAGCTGGGCGAACTGGTTGCCATACTGAAAGTGTAATTGTATATTTTACATCATCTCGCGGGGATAAAATAACAAAGCTAATAATGTTGTTATTTCTAGTTTAAATCAATTTTAGTTTAGATTTTCTTCTATTTTTTTTATATGATGACTGCTATATATTCTATCCTAATGTAAAAAAGGACTTACAATTTCATTCAGTCTCGAAGCTATTTGATAGAACATTCTAACTAAAATTGTACTTTCATATGATGTAATTGGCATTAGATCTGGATCACCCATGTAGTGCACTGCAGTAGGTTTGCTGCGGAGCTGGAAACATTTTAATTACTATAATTAATAACATTAATCTACTGAAAACCTTTTTAAGCTATACGCGGACTCGGGTACGATATGCTTGATTTTGACGTTATTTCTTGAAGGTTTATTTTTAATGTTGATATTACTTTTGTTGAATTGGCATCGCAAGGTATGTGGGTCATCCCAAAGGTGAAATTTGTAGTTCTTTAATTTGATAGTTGCCGTCTTACAATTAACTGCATGCGAGTAACCGCTTACCATCCGGCGGGCCGTATGCTTGTTTGCCACCGATGTAGTATATATATAATAATTAAAACAATGTGGGTAAAATCTTAGAGAAATACGCCAAAAAACATTTGAATGTATACATGGTGTAATCAACAGCATACCGAAAACAGATATAGTAGATTCAGATCATCATTCTGAGTTGAAAACAGTTGGCCGGTTTTCTGCCGGCAATTTTTTTTATAATTGTGCATTGTTTTTTTCTGATATTTTTTAATGTAATACACTTTAAATACTCTATGGTTAAATTAATTGTAAATTGTAAAAAGAAATAATTTTAACGAAACAAGCTTTTATGGGCCATGGTGAACTTTAGAACAGACTATCATAATTCAATGTGTAACTATGTGACTGTTGAAGAGTTCCCTTGTCTGAAGCTAATCCTGGGGGCAGAATCAGTTCATGCTTCGTCAGACGTACCATACATTACATATTTACTCAGGTTACGCTACGCCCTACGATTTCATTTTAGTCTGGTCAATGCCCTGGACTGATGAAGAGAGTGGTGTGATGACTGGTACTTACCTAATTATTTTTACCTTTTAGTACTTTATCTGCATTATAATTGTTTGTTTGCAGTAAAAACCGTTTAACTTAATTTTTCTCTAATTAATTTATTTTTAACAAGAGGGTAAAATTTTCATTAGGTAGGTACCCACACAAGAAACAAACAAGTCAAGCTAAATAAAACCGTTTTATATTAAAACCGTTTGAAAAGTATCTTATGGTAGATTGGTTGTTTTTACAACCGCGGAGGAGCAGAGGAGGTGAATGAAGTTAGAGGATTAATTGCAGAGTGAAATAAGGGTTAGGCTTAGGCGTCTAAGTCGTATTTCACTCTGCAATTAATCCTCCAACTTCATTCACCTATGAAATGTGTCGGCTATTACCAAACGTTCAATTAAAGAAGAAGAAAAAGCTGATGTATTGGTTTCAAAGCAATTTAATGACATTTGGGAGTTTTTATGAAAATTCTAGTTATGAACTTTATTTGTTAATATTACATTAGAAAGAGGATTATATTAATGCGAAATAAAAATTTTGGTACCTCTTTTCGGTCTAAGTACATGACTTTTAACTACACACTAATGATTTTACGGCATATGCATGTACAAAAGTAGGACGAATAGGTATTTTTTTTACCAAAATTATTTCAGTGTATTTAAAATAAAAGAGTTACTTAGAAAGTGTGCCCTAGTATTTACACAAAGCTCAAAAAATAGGTTCAAGTGACTTAATAGTCAAAATCAAGCAGTTTTGACGACGTATCTAGTATTTACAAAACCAATTCCCGACCTTGCATAATGTTCTTAGTTTTCCCAAAAAAAGCTAATATTTAATTATAGATTTGACTTTTACGAGGTCAAAAGAGGCAGACGAGATATCTTTCGACCTTGTAAAAACTTCATGGTTATTTGTGTCTAGCTACCTCTTTGCTTTGAATTTGTGTCACATAAAAGTACAGATACAGAAATTTAACTCCGTAAAAACCTTTAAATAAATAGCGACTCTTGCTTCGACACAATTAAGTCGCAGCTCTATCAAGGTAGCAGTGCCAAATCAGCAAAATTCAATAAAAATTGCAACACAAATTGTAGCTAATTAGTTACCAAAATAGCGATTTTGTTGCTTGCGCCGTTTAAAAAAAATCGCAATTACTGCTAGTTTCGTATGAAGGTAGCAGGAACACACGGTATATCAGTGAATATCAGTCAAACTAATACGCGAAAATTTGTTGCTAATTTGTTGCTGCAAGGAAATAGTAACAAAAATGAAAAAAAAAAAAAATCATGCTGTCAGTGCCAAATCAGCAAAATTCAATAAAATTGCAACACAATTTGTAGCTAATTAGTTGCTAATTAGTTACCAAAATAGCGATTTAGTTGCTTGCGCCGTTTAAAAAAAATCGCAATTACTGCTAGTTTCATATGAAGCTAGCAGGAACAAACGGTAAATCAGTGAATATCAGTCAAACTAATACGCGAAAATTTGTTGCTAATTTGTTGCTGCAAGTAAATAGTAACGAAAATGAAAAAAAAAAAAAAATCATGCTGTCTTGAATTTCGTTTCGTGAATCTCAACTGGTAATATTATTTGTTGCTACATGCTATCATGAAGAGACACATCAAAACAGCCAGCAACAAAATACCGTTTAAAAAAAATCACAATTACTGCTAGTTTCATATGAAGCTAGCAGGAACAAACGGTAAATCAGTGAATATCAGTCAAACTAATACGCGAAAATTTGTTTCTAATTTGTTGCTGCAAGTAAATAGTAACGAAAATGAAAAAAACAAATCATGCTGTCTTGAATTTCGTTTCGTGAATCTCACCTGTTAATTATTATTTGTTGCTGTATGCTATCATGAAGAGACACATCAAAAGAGCCAGCAACAAAATAAAAATATTTTGTTGCTTGCGCCGTTTAAAAAAAATCGCAATTACTGCTAGTTGCATATGAAGCAAGCAGGAACACGGTAAATCATACGTATATCATATTTACCGTGTGTTCCTGCTAGCTTCATATGAAACTAGCAGTAATTGCGATTTTTTTTAAGCGGCGCAAGCAACAAAATCGCTATTTTGGTAACTGATTAGCTACAAACTGTGTTGCAATTTTTATTGAATTTTGCTGATTTGGCACTGCTACCTTGATAGAGCTTTAAGTCGCAATTCAGGTCGCACAGAGCCAAATACCTACAATACATTCACCTAGAACTAACGTAACGTAACTCTTATAACACATTAGAGATAACGATGCCGCGACGTTAAAGTTGTCTTTTTTTAAAGAATTATTAATTAATTTTGATATGAATATTTATTACCAGTAAGTTAAGTGCCTATTACTCTATTTTTCTGTGTAATCTAGGATTGGTACTAATAACTCGAGTCTAGATACGAAACGATGACGCGACGCAACGCGTGAGTGAGCATCGAGCTAACTCGCAGCCCGGTCGGTGCGTGGCAGTCCACTGAATTTCGTATGATTAGTCGAGCCCGCTAAGGAACTTGTAGCTTTCAACCTAAAGTGCGGAGTGGCCTGCTTATGTGCGTAAATACTTGGCTGTTGTTTTAGGATTATTTATAGGTGTGGGAGTATGTGAAATTGGTTATAAAATAGTAAATATAATTGTTTGTAATTTGTAAGCTATTGAGTGAAATAATGTTTACCTTGTTAGTTATTGTAAGTGGAAAACTGGTTGAATTGACGTAAGACGAATTGTCCAATGAATTGTCTTCGATGGTAGGTAGTTCTGTTGACAGCAAGGTGTTTTCGTTGAACTGAAATAGACGAAGATTATGATTAAGCATTTAAAAATTTATATTATGTATATATATACATTTATTATTTATTGCATAGTGAAGAAACACCACAAACCAATAGAAATAACTTTGTTTTAACCAATATGATCTTACCCCAAAAATGCAGGCAAATTGATGGGTACTTGCGCTCAAATAAGTAGGCACTTTCTTGCATTCTTCTAAAAATATTTCGTCTTCATCTTGATTGCCAATCATCAGGTAATGCTTAAATGATGCCCAAATTCCTAATCAATTATAGAAAATATACATATGTATATTAATAATACAGTATTAACGAATATTTAAAAAATTGTAAAAATCTTACCTTGATTACGTAAATATAATTTTCGGCTCAACTCTTGTACAAAATTTTCAGATTGCGCTTTTGCAGATATTATTTTTTTCATTAATTCTGACGCAAAAAAGCGGGTGTTGTCGCACCAAATAGGTTCATATTCATAATTAGCTGACAAGTTTAACTCGGATATAGCTTGCTTTGCAATCGTTGCCCATTTATGTAGTGGAACACCATTGTATGTGTAACTGTAAATAGATTCATTCTTATATTATGAATTCTTTAACAAGACAATTTAAAAGATGTGATAAGCAAATAGAGGTTACCTGTGTTCCAAGCCAGAATTGTAACTGATATCGGGGCTACTGCTCAATATAGAACCACTTTCTGTAATTCCTTGTTCTAAGTTTCGTAAAACGGGTACAAGGTGTTGTTGTGAAAATACCTATAAAATAGATTCACACATGTATTAAAATGATATCCTGTCTCCAAACTAAAAACTCACGCTAGGGACAAGTAGTAGAACAAGTTTTTACGTTTTATGTGTATGATGGATGAGTATTCGCGAGTTCTTCATACATTTGCTGGCAGCGCCCACGGCACCAACGATGTTAGATGACAATCGACAACTTGATCGTATACGTTAATTTTAAAAACTTATAAAGTACTAGCTGCACCCAGCATGCTTTGCAATGCCATTTTTTTCATTTTTTTTTCATACTAGATTTTTTGATCCAGGAACCTTCGCGGGCGTCCCCAGAACTCTCTACCAAAATTTCATTACAATCTGATCAATAGTTTCGGACCGCATAGAGGACAAACAAACAAACATTGATTTTTATATAGGTATATATATATATATATATATATATATATATATATATATATATATATATATATATATATAGATACCTACTCAATTAAATCTCATCATCTAATCCTTAAGTATATCGGCATCGTCTTCTGGTTTATCCACTTTGTTCAAGCCAATGGCATGGTGATAAAATGGATCTTTTTGTCATGATATTTAAAAAATAAAAGAATATATAAACATTACGGGCTCTCCGAAGCAAAAAGGGGGTCAAGAGGTTATTTTTAAGGTTCCGTAACTCAAAAGGAAAAAAGGAACCCTTATAGGATCACTTCGTTGTCCGTCTGTTTGTCGGTCAAGACCTTTTTGCACGCGTGGAGGTATCAAGTTAAAATTAATATCAAATACATATGTATTTTCAGTCCCTTGAAGTTGTAAAAAATTCAAGCTTCTAAGTCAATGGTCAAAAAAGGTACGGCCATTTAAGCCCTATATTTTAACCAATTTTAACACTTCGCAGGTAAATTAAAACCTATAGGGTACTTCCACATTGACCTATAATCATGTAATCATGAAACTTGGCGAGAAGCAAAATCCCACAGCATAAGTAAAGGAAAAAATCCGAAAGTCGTTTATTTGTTGTTATATCATCTAAAAAATATTTTTTGCGATCACAAAATTTTCAGCTTAGCTAGGCATGGCTTAGCATGGCATGGCTGCTGAAAATAATGGATTTCGAATAAAATATTTACCTTTCCCAATCGGAATAACATTACAGCATTTTTATATGCAGTTAAGTCCAATCTCATAAATCTTGGTAGCACGAGTTGGAACATGCAGGTGTATGATGGAAAGTTTTCTGCTATAAATTGAGTAAAACTAGCGTCCAGACAGTTACAATTTGCTTCGTCTTGGTTGTTATTAGCGGCTGGCGATCTAAAAGGTACATATTATTTAAATATATCAGCATTTTGAAATCGGTATGTATTACCAATAAGTAATATGTACCAATTACACAGTGCTGGTATACATTCGTATAATACTACTGTGGGTAAGAGGTAAACTATCGTAGATAATAAAACAGTTCACAAAAATTTGTTAATTTATTATTACTAGTTATGCCGGTGAAGCTACGCCATTGGTTCGTCTGACAAATGGCGGGGTGATAAAAAAGCTAGGCATGCATTATAAGTTATGTACCGCACACTTGGTTACTGATGGAAGTACAAACGTCGCGGTTACAGTTAACAGCAGTAGTGGTGAGATTATTGCTAAGGCTTGTTTTAAAGACACATAAGTGAATAAGTGACTGTTTTAGGTCAGCGCCACCGGCGACCATTTGTGAAAAGCTGTTTCTTTAATTCTGTAAATGGTTTTTTAATAACGGATGTGGTGTGTCCCTTTCTATAACAGCTTATCCAACAACATCGAATCGTTAACTAGGAAATACAACCCTTTGTTGATATTAAGTAACCTATTCTTTTTTATACAGCCCAATAGAGTCTCAGTTTGTATTTAAACCAAAATTAGTAATACCTGTCTTGTGAAATAGTGTTATTAACATATCTCCAAGGTTGTATGAAGCTCAACCACAATTCCATAACGAGCCTGAAGGAGGCGTCCAGTGGCCATGTTGTAACCAAATGTTTGATATAGTGGTATGCACGAACGCACATCATTTGTCGTGCATACTTTCGAAGGGCCGAGGACCGCACAGCAGGATCTGACAAATGTTTAGCAGAAAAGGAGTGTAAATGTTTGACTAGGACGCGGACTGTCCTGACGCGTTCTGGACTTGAACATACAACTTGGCAACTGCGTTGATATAACTGTAAATAACAAAAAAAAAACTTAATATCAATTCAGTACTTTAATCGGGCGTTTGTTTAGCTAAGGGGTTATGTGGTAAGGTGAAGGTTTGAATAAAAAAAAACAGTAAGTCGTAGGACTGCACCTCAGAAGTGAAAACATAACTTAACAATGTATTTGCATATACATACAAACACACACACATCTGTATATATATATAAATAGGTTAAAAATGATAAGTATACTTCAGCCAAATAAGCTGTGGAATGTTTACCAACATGCGTTGCTAAGCATTTTTTTATTTATTTATTTACACTTTATGCACAAAAAAAAAATTACAATGGCGGACTTAATGAAGTAGGCATTTTCTACCAGTCTACCTTTTCGACAGGCAGTTGTATAATAACCTTTTTGCAAATTACATACCCTTAAAATATTGTTATGGTCTGACCAGGAAAAGGAAAAACCTCGTCATTTTGCGGAAAACAAATGGCACTAGTAACTGTTTTTAAACTTTCGCGACTATATATATTAGATTACACATCTGATATGTATAGTCGCGAAAGCTTCAAGAGCGAGTACGGATAGTTGCCAAAACTCGCACTATATAGGAATAGTACCTTGTAATTATTATCGCGATTAAGTACCGAAGAAGAAAGTAAGTTATTACTAAATGATTTACTATATTATATTACAATTATATTATTTATTATTACCTTTATACAACCATAGAGTGTCAGCTACTGCACAATTGTCACAGACACCCGTCGAGCAGTGGGCAAAGTGTTCTCAACTTTCGATAAGTGTACTCAATCCGATATATTTTTGGTTGCAGCTAATGCTAGGTATTATTATTTAATTGTTTTAGGTTATTTATTTATTATGTTACGGAGTAACGATTATCTTATCTGTGGCTATCTGTGGCGTGGTCTGTTTTTGAGTTTTATGTGTTAAAATACCAAAAAACAATTTATAGTCCTGAGAGAAAAATGGTAAGCAATGTATTAAATTATTAGTTTGAACTTTCTTTTTCTAAATAAAACACTACAGATTTAGTGGCCAATATAACCTGTAGGTATTTTCTATTCACAACAATAAATGGCTATGGCCCTCAATATCTCCTAAACATTTGCCTTTTCGCCATTCAATGTTTTTTTTGAGGAATCAGGGTTTCATTTGGTATGTTTAGATTACATAGCTTAATTTATTTACGTTTAATAGATAAGAATAATACTAAAATACTAAAGCAGGAGGCTCGCCAATAACTTTAGCATTTGAGCGTCGAGGAATACTCGACCTATAAGGTAAGCTCTGGTAAGGTTCTGCGTCTAAGGTAAGCTCTGATGAAGCCTCCTTTATGGTGACAACCTGGTACTGGTAGGTGGTAAGTACTTGAGCCAAAGTACACCTCAGCCAATATGCAATATAAATTTTAGAACATCCCAAAGTAGATGTACCACAATGTTGGAATATTCATAAAGTAGAATTATTTAAAAAAATACATTGAAATGTAGTATGTAAAAGAACCCACCTAAAACAGAAATAAAAAGAAAAATCTCAGAAAACAGGCATGTAGTAGTGTGAAAAATTAAATGAACTGAAACTTACATGAAACATCCGATTAAAGATGATCCAATTTCCTCCCGCCACAAATAAAATACAGTACAGAATAAAAGGCTGTAAATTAAGCACACAGAGAACCGCTCCAAAGATAAAACGACAATTGTAATTAAAAAGTTTGCAATGCTAATTCAACCATAGGCAAAATATTCAACATTATGTTCAGATTCAACCAGCCTAAACAGCACGCGCCGTCATAAATATGTCAAAATCTCAGAACGCACGAAGTGGGTACGGGCGATGAGAAAACTCCCTTTTGATATTTAATCATTGATGTATTGTAAACACGCAAAGAAACACTGCACAGTTCCTAGGTTAGTGTTGACTCAGCCGTGACCAAACTGAAAATGAACTCGTCCGTCCGCACTCCGCCTAAACTCTGCGAAACGCCGGTACATGGCGCTTGTGTTCCTTTCCGGTGAATTTATTATAGAGGGCGCATGTGAATCGGCAAATGTTAAGAAAATATAATGCCACACATGTGACACATGCATAGATACACATGTTAAACTTATAGCACTCCAACTTTTTGAGTCGGGGGTTAAAAATTGCATGGATAGTGAGACATAACTTAACGCAATAATATAATGGTGAATCACTGGTAATTCAAACAAAAATAGTTTCGATTTGGGCATTGTTAATAACAGATCATCACTAATATTAATCAACAGTGATAAAATGAAAACCACATCCAGTTTCGTGTGATTTAACGCTGACATTTCGGCGCACTTTTTCTGTGACGTCAAAGACGTCGTAGTCCGTGTTTAATTCTATATTGATTTATGTAACATTTATGTGTAGTCATAAAACGTACCTATTATTATTAAAAAGGATAGAAAAACTTATTTTCAATATTGTATTGTGGAGTCTTGTGCCTATTCCCATAAATATTCATTATAAATAACCAAATTGTTGTTGATCTGCGAAAGTTGTCGAGTCATATAGTTGGTATTTTTTATTGGCTAATTCTTGTTTTAAGGTGTTTTTAACATATTACGTATTTGATGGTTATACTGAGTTCCAGTAAACACAATGACAGTAAAATCGTAAAGTATAACTAAGAAATAGAGGTAAAATTACAATATTTCTGCATTCTAATTATGACAACCCTAAAGATGATGACATATGGTTTGTTTACAAAGATTCCATATCTTATTTGGCTCAAGTATAGGTAATAACATATCTAAATGTATACATAGGGTACACTGGAAGTTCTGCGCTCCTGGCCGCTCATAAATGTTTGAATTTCGAATGTTATATTTTTTTAAATATAAGAAACTGCTACGTCTTACGAATTTTCGATTAGGGTCACGTGTCCTGACATGAGTTTAACATTTTTTACCGATTTCAAAAAGAGCACAACGCCGCTAAAGAAGTTTTCACTTCAAATATCAATCACGTCTAAGGTCCGAACTCAATTGAGTAGTAGAAGTAATAACGAGGTTGCGGAATCCTACGCATTCTCACTTTGGTTGAGGCGCTGTTCGCCTATGCTGCGCACTCCACTATAATGCGGAGTGCGGTGATCTTGCGTCAGCTTCCGCATTTATGGCACTACTATTATAATCCTAATAACTTGCTCATCTTTGACGTGACAACGTCTTATAATTCGATGGAGCCGGCTGCACGCACGAAAGAACATGACTCATGCGGCGTTACCTCGCTCTGCGGCGTTCCTATGACGTTGTCACGTTCAACTATCGTCCGTAAGCCGACTTTACAGACAACCGTTTTTTATATATTTTTCAAGTCCTTTTCCTTTTCTCAATCAAAGTGCACTGTGTTGACAAAATATATTAATTACCTCCATATTCCTTGAGTTAAATTGCTCTACACTCATCCATATGTCAATAAAGACTTGGAGAACTGTTTCTGAACGCCACACTTCATTGCGGGATTGGTTCTGTGTAGTGTGTGAATGTTGATTACTCATGCTGGTACCCGATAAATCAGGAATTAACAGAAGTGATGGAGAATACAAAGGTCTGAAACAACATTAAAATAAAAGGTGTGCACGGTGATAAAGGAAGACACGCCACACATACTTATACTAGTCTACTAAGAGCATATGGACGTATCCCAGGAGAAGCGTCATGTGAGGAGTACACCATTGCTTTATATGAATGTACATGGATGGAATTTAAACCATTGTTATCATATTATATGAGGCTCCCTATACATACCATATTTTTTTTATATGGGATAGGTGGCAAACGAGCAGACGTGTCACCTGATGGTAAGTGACTACCGCCGCCCATGGGCACCTGCAACTCAAGAATCACAAGTGCGTTGCCGACCTTTATGGTGGGAGTAGGGAAGGGAGAGAAGAGGAGGAGAGGGGGAGGGGAGACAGGAGGGAACAGGAGGGAAGAGGGCGAGAAGGGGGAAGGGTTAGAGCCTCCGGTAACCTTGTCATTCGGCGAAACGTAACGCAATCGTTGCTATGAGGCCGGTTTTCTGTAAGGCTGTGGTATCACTCTGGTCGAGCCGGTCAATACGTGCCGAAGCATGGTTCTCCCCCTTGTACAGTTTTGCTTCAATTACCCAGTGAATGCCTGCTCAGAGATCATAACTACCATAATAAAATAAACTAAATAATAAGATATGGAATAATGTAAGAATATTACCTATTAGCTGTCTGGAGTGGAGCAGCCATGGGCACTTTGCCTGTGTAATTTGGTATTGGTGGCAGCACGGTTGCATTTGGATCTGAAGGTAGGAAGTGCATGAGATAATCACATGCTAGTGTGAAGTAAACACTGTTCCAGTTCTCCCAGGTACTTTTGTTTTGGTTGTTGTTCACCAGATGAAGTGCAAAATTCAAGATGTAGTAGTCAAAAGGATCTGAATAGTGTGATGTAAGAAAAGACTATATCTATAATACAAAAAAAGGCAGTCATGGGATTGCCGACAGAAGTGAAAACTTAAACAAAATGACAAACACATTTGCAGGTTGGTGTCATTAATTAATAAGGAGCTGACAGAACTCAATGTTTAGATTAGTGCTCTCTAGTGGATCTATACCTATATGAATCATTAGCGTGATGGTCACGAGTTCAGTGCTTTTTCCCCATAGCAAATGCACAAACATGCCTAAAGAAGTTTACACTTCAAAAAATTTAATGCCTGAAGGAAGGATTCATAAATTAATTTCAATATATAACTTGTCTGTTTTGTGAACATAACAATTAGTTTATTAATAATAATTAATTCAAAACCTCTACACCACAATATTAAAAATATTGTTGTTTACAAAACATTCACAATATTAAGGCAGATTATTTAAGAGGTTTGAGATTTTGTTATTTTCTACAAAAAGGATACTGAGAGCTAATGCTACTACATTAAGTGATTGTGAGTCTGTTATTAACATGTCGGCATAAAACTGGGGACATCTGCCTCTTTCCAAGGTCATTTGCAGGTCAAGCTGTAAAAACAAATCATGATTAATTTATAGCTCCTTTCATTTCATATTTAATATTTTTTTATTTCTTTTTAATAAAATATGGTTCAGATTGTAGAATTCAATTTGTAATGACAGTTAATCATACATATCAATACCTTTAATTGGCAAACCAGCCAACTTCACTTTTAGTAATAACAAACATGAACTCCAAAATCACTGTATTATAATAAAAAGGTGTGCAGTATTGTATATTTTCAAAAAATGTTAACCAACAATATTTTACACATATGGGTTTTAAAATTATAGAGGTGTGTCTCTTAAAAAATTACTAAAATGGAGTTAGCGGGTTTACCAATTAAAATATAAATATACTTCATGTGTTCACTGGTTCATAAAATCAGGACTTCACTCATATCAAAACTCATGTACCACAAGAGGGCTTGTCACATAGTATGTAAGAAAAAAAACAAACATACATTGTCATCATCATTCTTTTAAATAATATTGATATTAAAACTTACTACGTACTATGGGAGTGTTTTATAGCCAAAATTTCTAGAATGTTATTTATTTAATATACAAGATAATAAGTAATAGAATAGACATCAATCAGAAATTAGAACCGCAATTACGTTTGAATAAAATGTAACCAATCTATTTAGCACAGTAGGCACAAGTATGCAGAGTGGAACATTAAGAAAAAAAAAGAATACACACAACTGATCCTAATGAAAGTTATAAAGTACTGATTTTGACACATACTATGACAAATATATGTATACCAATTTACTAGTGTATATGTAATGTACTTTTACTTATTATCAATAATTAAAATATGAAGACAAGTCTTCATTCACCTGGTACCTCCCTCACACATAGTTGAATGCAGATTCAGTTTACATTAAGTGGCATGGATTCCTTAATATTTCAAGTCCATGAATTTATTATTGTTAGTATATGGAAGATGTACATACTTACAGGCAATAAATTCAAGGGAAAATCGTATTTCAGCTGTGGGTCTGATAGAAGTTTATAGCACAATTGAAACATAGGACCCATTGGTTCAAAGAAACTGATTAACGCATCAAAATCATATCTGTTAAAATCATAAGTAACAGTTCTCAATCCCCAGCCATTCTGGAAAGTAGGGGAGAATATACTACTTATTAATTGAGGGAATAATGCTTGAAGATCTTTATTAGGACTTGATTGGTCAATGATTCTGCTCAATACTAATAATTTCTCTTGCAGTGGGAGATTAAGGCAAGTGTAAAATTGACTCTGAAACAAATAAAAAATTGTAAAGTTAATCTTGCAAAAAAAGTAAACAAAGCATGAAAAAAATATGGTTATTACCATGATATCGTGAGCCATTTCGACATATACTATAGCGTGCAAGTTATTTCTTTAAGTTCTTTCTAAAACAAATGTCTTGTAAAGTTTAAATTAATTGTGTTATATTTTAAAAACTCGACTTTAATGGTTTCAATTCTGTGAAAAACTTCAGGCGGCTATTGCAGTTTGTTTGTCGGTTGACAGTTGACAGTTTTGCTAGAGTTCACCAGCATGGCAAACTTTATTTTTTATGGTGGGTTTACACGCTGGCGTTCAAACCGACATTCAACGAGCACATTCAACGACGCAAGCATGTGAACAGGCTATTTGTGCATGCCTGCGTGAATGTGATCGCGCTTGCCGCCGATCAGGACGACTAACGGCTGCGTTCACACGCTCGCGTTCAAACCGACATTCAACGACGCAAGCATGTGAACAGGCTGTTTGTGCATGCTTGCGTGAAGTGCACGCGCTTGGCGCCGATCGGGACGACCACAGAACACTTATACTGAAGAAGAACGACGACTTCATACAAAAAAAATGCTTACACGATTGCTCACTAGCGCCGCAGTTAATGCCATTGGAATCTTTCGTGTAGCGCTTAGCGCGGCAAATTTAAAGGGGTATTAGTGTACCTAGTTACTTTGAAAAATTACTTTATCAGTAACAAATTTTTGCTGTACAAATGCACAACAAAAATTTGTTGACTGATAAAATAAAAAAGTTAGAACGTTAATAAATAAAACAACGTATCAAACATGTTTTAATATTTTTATTTTTCTATTTAATAGTCTTTTTGACACTTTCCTCGGCAAAATCTCGATTTTTTACCTTCACAAACCGTTTTAGGCATATGGCAATTGTACTTTCAATTATGGTATCAACATTTTTTTCGTAATGTTCCTCACACCCCTTCAGTCAATCTTCATTAATATTTTTACAAATTTCACGTAGGTGTAATTTCACTTTTTCTTTGTGTGCATTTTCTTTTAAATAATTGTTTATTAACGTTGCAGCGTTTTCCACCATTTCGCAAAAACTTGTCTGGACGTAATTTAAATTTGATTTTAAATCGTCATATTCTTTAAACGATGAGAATACATGACATACCTCGGTGTTCGGATCCGCAAGCATGATGCTTTTGCACAGATTGCAACTAAATGCCATTTTTTTTGTTAAGAATCCACAAACATCTTCTTTCGAGGTAATGCCGCATTTTGCCCATTTAACGCTTTGCCTTCCCACCATGGTCACAAATAAAAACACTAAAAGCGTCAATTTCGCACACAAAATAAATCTCTATAAGTATAAATCAGTTTGCAAAACACAAAAACAGAAAAAGCATCAATATCGCACTGGAGTCTCTATCTCATAAGTTTTAAGGATTATAAACAAAATAAACACACAGCACTTAACTTTCGCGAACGCAAAAGAATTGGAAATTCTGAAATTCCTGATTTTTCAAAATTGAAATAACTGAACATAAGAGCTGTCAAAACAGACAAGTCGCCATCTTGTAAAAACAGAAAAAATGTCATTATACCAATCATCATTCTATCACTTTTTTTGTAGAGCGCTGTCTCAGTTTTTCAATCCTGCCAGTGTTGGCATTGGCTTATAAGAAAGCTGACCGCCCCTGGGGACGACTGTCGGTTTTTTGACACACTTCAAAGGGTGAATGTGCTTGTGTGCCTGTTTACACACACACACACACACACACACGCTCTCGGCCGCGTTAGTATAGTTTTCATCTTCGTGGCCTAGAGACGACGTAACGATCGAAATTAATTTTTGACGACACCAAATATATCGGAGTGGTCTGAACCTGTATCATGCATGAATCGAAAGCAAAAGAAGACTTCAGAAAGATGTTTCTGAACTATTCTTTTAGTAAAAATAAATATTGTTTATCAGGGCCCAAAAAAATATGAAACAAACTAGTGCCAATTCTTAGGATTAAAGTTAGTATTGATTGATTGACGATTAGAGAATTGTAACTAATCGCATATCAATGATGTGCAGTAAATAAAATAGATTTATGTATGCCTTAAAACAGTTACGAAACACATTTAATGAAGAAGCCGCCCTCAATGCTTATCATGGTTAATTATGTTCATGTTTATTAGAAATAATAAAAAATTATATTCAAAAGTTAGCGAGGATAGTAAATTCATTCAAAGAGATCCCACTAAAGTAAGAAACGAATTATGTAAAAGCACTCTTCGATGTAAAAATAGTTATAACGCATGTCAAATAAAAAAATCAAATTTAAAGTTTTGGCTACTTGAAAAGTGTTTTTACACCATACATGATTTTTTAATTGTAAAACCTAATAGTTTTAAGTAAAATTTCGCATGCATAATTATGTCGGGCTGTTTTTTTTTTCAATAAAAATAGATCAAGCCCAAAGCAGTAGCTCCCACGAGATCTACGTCTACATCGTCTCCCATGTTTGCACTGACTACCATGTCTACAGAACACTAATACCCTACGGACCATGCCTGCAAGCGTGTGAAACAGGGCTGCCAGATTGTAAATTGGATACAAAATTGGTATAATATCGGTTATCTTTTGTATCCTGTTTGTATAGTAGATTGCATTGCATAATTGGATACAATGTCATTGCTGATGTTATAGCGTAAAAAGTACGTACATACACATAGAGATACTTAAAACAAATCATGTCTGTGATAAACTGTTAAATCCTTATACGTTAAAGTTAAAACACCTTTTACTAAAATCCCCAAAGAGTGACGTTCTATAGTTGTACAACACTGATTTTGTATAATAGTACACGATTTTGTATAATTTCCGAGTCTTAGCGGTATAAAATAAGTTGTCTTTACTGGCAGCCCTGGTGTGAAAAGCTTGCGTGGCACGCTGCGTGCCAGGCTGCGCGCCGAGCTGCGTGCCTTGCTACTTGCGTGTAAACGTACCATTAGGAGATGAGGAGGAGAGACATTGAGAAAAATCGTATTTTGGCATAAAATCTAGAAAAAAATAGTAAGCATATTGAAATTTCAATAAAACAATAAGTGAAAGTGTGGCTATCAGGGATGTTCTGCGTACGATTTCGAAAGCATGATCGTACACTGTATGCATGGCTCCAAAGAGATCGTAAAAATACGATTTAAATCGTAGGGTTGGCAACACTGGAGTTCACCGCCGAACAATGATACCATAAAGACTAAGTAATATTACTAATATCGTATATATTTTCGTACACTATATAAGTATACTATGGGATATTATCGTATATACATAACAGGTCAATCATATGACCTTGCAGTGCTCTCAGTGTATATCGGAACATCCCCAATAAGTACTGCTGTCAAAAATAACTATTGACACTGACAGTTCGACTTCTTGTCTAGCACAATTTTAATTTACTCAAATTGGATGGCCCATGTGCTGTAGTGTAGATTGAGTGTTTGTATTTGTATATTATTTTTGAATATACCGTAGTTAACTGCATAGAAAAAAAGAAAACTCAAAAAGACAGCCCATTATACCTTTTAGTATTATTAAGTTTGTCTAAGGCAAACGATCCTGTTTTCTTGAAAATCTTGTATCTTATCATGTCCAGTCATGAGTGGTACGACTCCATCGGACGGCCACAACTTGTGGTTGCTCCTATGGTTGACGCTAGTGAGTTGGCATGGCGCTTACTTTGTCGTAGACATGGTGCAACTTTGTGTTATACACCTATGTTCCACAGTAACGTTTTCACCAAAGATCCAAAATACAGAAAAGATAGCATGGTGACATGCAAACAAGATCGACCGCTTATTGTTCAGGTCAGAAATTATTTTGCATACTCATAGACACTCTATAATACAATAGTATGTTACAGTTTCTTATACAATGTTCAATTTTACAGTTTTGTGGTAACAACCCGGAAACAATGGCAGCTGCTGCAAAACTTGTAGAAGCACAATGTGATGCCATAGATGTAAATCTTGGATGTCCTCAATCAATTGCTAAAAGGGGAAAATATGGCTCATTTCTGCAAGATGAATGGGACTTGCTAAAAAAAATTAGTAAGTTTAATTTTTTAAACATCTTTAGAGTCACTCCCTGGGTAATGTGCTTTTCGTTACAGTTAAAGTGAAGTGAAATGTCATGTACATTGCACATTCTATATATTATATATATATTCTATATATTCATTCTATATATGGACAAGGTTATTACCACATGATCTGTCCTATATTGTATACAGCACCGGCCTTCCCTTGCACTTCTTAATTCAACTCAATTATTATTTGGCGTTGATTTCAATCAGTCACTAAATAATAAAATCCGTTACCCCTGCAGGTATTGTAATAACAAATTAAAGGGTAGCTGCGGACACCTGCTCCTTTCAAAAGGAACGGGACAATGCTATATAGAATGACCACATTCTTACTTTATCCCAGGGTTGCTAATTGTGTAGCATGTATTTGGTGACCAGGCCACACAAATGCGAATTCTTAACTTTTCAGTTGGTGCTATGTCTGCGGCAGTTTCAATTCCAATAACGTGCAAAGTAAGAATTTTTGAAGATATTGGTAAATCTGTTGAATATGCATTGATGTTACAAGAGGCAGGGTGTAAATTACTTACAGTCCATGGAAGGACAAGAGAGCAAAAGGGTCCCTTAACTGGCATTGCAAGTTGGAAACACATAAAGGCAGTTAGGTTTGTTATTCATAATTTTGTTGAAACATACAATCTAACAAGGACTTCTGAATGGAAATTTCTTCGGAATCTTTTGAAAGCAATCTTTGTTAAGTTATTACTCTAATACTATATTTATGAACAGGGAAGCTGTATCAATACCCATGTTTGCAAATGGGAATATTCAGTGTTTGGAAGATGTGTATAGATGCTTAGATTTCACTGGAGTAAATGGAATAATGAGTGCAGAAGGCATTCTCACAAACCCAGCCCTTTTTCAAGGTATTAACCCAATAACATGGGAAATGGCAGAGCAGTATCTTGACTTGGTAGAGAAATATCCTTGCCCATCTTCATACATCAGAGGCCATTTATTTAAAATATTCCATAAAATGTAAGTACAAGACTTTTAATTAACTTTCTTGCTGGCTATAATCTGCGTAATCCAATTGAAATATTCAGGTAAAAATGCAATAAAATAAAATAAAACCCAGAACTAAAGTTACTTAATTTTATTTTGGAATTTCAGTTAAAAATGATCTATCTATCTACTTCTACATTTATATCTTTTAATAGGGCTTAATTTTTGAAGTGACAACTTTATACATGTTGGGCACATATATTGTATATATATAAGTTATGTTTTCAGTCTTATGAGTTGACAGACAGTTTTTTTTACAAGTATGATGTTGTACCTACACTTCACTACATATTATAAAACAAAGTCCCCTACCGCCGCTGTCTGTCTGTCTGTTCATGGTAAACTAAAAAACTACTAAACGGATTTTCATACGGTTTTCACTTATAGACAAAGTGATTTATGAGGAAGGTTTGGGTGTATGATTTGTACCCGTGCGAAGCCAAGGCGGGTTGCTAGTGTTGGAATAAAAAAAGTGTCACAATGTCAAGGCCATATTATTTGTTTGTGCAATATGTTAGTTGCTACCATATTGGACGCTTCTCTCGCATATGATAGCAACCATGAGGGCGGCACTGAAAAATTCGGGAATCAAGGAAGTGACACAACATTACCATTTAAAAATGTATTTATTGCTTTTCGAAGTATTCTCCGCGAAATTTGACACATTTTTCCATACGATGGAACCAATCATTGAAGCAACCATTCCATTCGGAAGTTGGGGTCTCCAAAATGGCCGTTTTCACAGCTTCTTCAGGTCATGAAAATCTCTGACCACGCAATTTATTCTTTATTTTAGGTAAAGTATAGAAATCATTAGGGCTTAGGTCGGAGCTTTACGGCGGATGGTCTAATAATTCTATGTTTTCTTGCTTTAAAAACTCTTTTGTTCTGTGCGCGGTGTGCGAACTCGCATTGTCGTGATGGAGGATGATGCGACGGTTGCAGTTCTCTTTACGGAGTTCAGAAACGACCTGTGGCAAACAAATGCTAGCATACCATTCTGCATTAACCGTTCTTTGTCCCTCAAGAAAAATAGTCGCAACATGGCCGGTTTTGGAGACAAACGTGGCCATCATTTTTTTTGCAACACTCCGTGAACGAACAATTTTTGTTGGCTTTAACTCATTTTCGAACACCCAAACTCGTGACTGGTTTTTTGTTTCGTGTTCGTACGCATATATCCAGGATTCGTCACCTGATACGATGTTGTATACAGCATTTGAGGATCCTGCGTGGAATCGTTCGAGAGTTCTGACGCACCAAGTAACGCGAGCCGCTTTTTGCTCTTCACAGAGCGAATGCGGTATCCATCGGGAAAACAACTTTTTTACACCTAATTGTTCATGCAAGATTATTTGTATTTGACTCATGCCAATGTCTAATGTTGCCTGAATTTCGCGGTATGTCACATGTCGATCTTCCTCAATCAGCTTACGCACAGCATCAACGTTTTCTTGGGTGACTGCAGTTTTTGAACGACCTTGACGGGGATCATCACTAAGCTTGACACATCCACGTTGAAATTCAGCAAACCAGCGATAAATTGTGGTTTTGGATGGGGCTTCATCACCAAATGCAGAAATCATCCGGTCAACACACTGTTTTTGCGTTAAACCACTTCGAAAGTCATAATAAATCATCGCTCTTGAATTTTCTCGAGTCAATTCCATTTTCTCAACGACTAAACAAGTTTGACAAAACCTTGTGACAAGACCGAGAATCTTTTTTTAAATAAATAAATGGTATTCGATTTTTAAAACCAAGGAATTTTCAATTAAAAAGATTTTAATATGACAGAAACAGTGGAAATATTTCATTCCCGATACTTTTAGTGCAGCCTATGTAGTAGCACCTTCCCCCATAAATCCTGTTTGGGGTTGTGACCCAACTGCAGGTAATCTTCTATCATATAAAAATTAATCGCAAAATGTGTTGGTAAGCGCATAAGTCATTAACGCCTGGACCAATTTGACCAATTCTTTTTTTTTAATATTCGTTGAAGTTCAAAGATGGTGTTTACGGCGAGAAAAATTAAAAAAAATGCCTGAAAAAGTCTAAAAAAAACACTTTTCTATACTCCCATACAAACGATTCGTAATAATACTTAAAAGTCAATTTGAACTTTAATACCATACCATAAAGTTCAAGTGTTAGTGGAGAGGTTCCGGGAAGGCAAAACAATTGAGTGACGTTAGTATCGTATATTAGATTTTAAAAATGTAGAATAATGTCAGTAATGGAAGAGGATTGACATATATATTGGTTGTCAAATATTTATGCGTGCGTTCAGCAATTTATTTTGTGTAAACTAAGGAAAATATATCAAGTTACAGAGTAAAAAATAAGTTAAACCCGTGCGAAGCCGGGGCGGGCCGCTAGTAAATTATAATATTAAGCAACCTAAATAATCGTCAATTGTATTGGCATTCCAATAGGAAATATAACACCAATAGTAGGGAGTTAGTAAAATGGTTAATAGTAAAATAAAATATATTTTAGAAATTTTGTAATCTCAAATATCATTAATAGTTCAAGTGTTTATAGTCAAAAAAGCAAGTAAAAAAAAAAAATAATCTTAGCTCATTTATTTATCTAATTTATAGATTTTTATTACAAGAAAACAATGAGGACAGACAACTCCTGGCTACAGGACAAAACTTAAACGACTTTAGAAAAGTGTGTATCAATCTAAAAGACAAATATTTACCCTATCATGAAGGAAAAATATTGTTTGATGATGATGAAAACATTTGTAGACATGGCTATAATTTGATATTGCCACCATGGATATGTCAACCATACGTAAGAATGTCTCCTGAAGAACATACACAGAAAATGGAGAAAAAATTACATGATAACGAGGTAAAATATAACTTTATGAAAATTAATAATGTACCTATGTGTTTGTTTCATTTCTTGCATTCTAACATACATAACTTGTGAGACTCATAAGGAAAATGACCATGTTTTAGCACTTAGGAGACCTTTAAAGTTTGTGTGTTAGAAAACGTAACACTCTACACTCTAGGTATAGTATCTAGTTTTTAGGCTTTAACATGTACTTCATGAAAATTATGGCTGTTTATGGCATGCAACTATGTATTTTTCTGTCTATCCCACTAGTTCCATTGAGTTGTCCCAACATGGGACAACTGAGACGATTACGTCCCAGTAGTTCCATGGGACAAGTGGAACTAATATTTTATCATATTATTGTCCCAGTAGTTCCATTGCCGTCATCACCGTACATATTATCTCTTCTTTTGATCTCTTTTTTCTTAGGCGTGTAATGCCTCTTTGGTATTAAAAAAAATATTTAAAATAGGTATGGATTTATTATGCAATGACGTTGTCACTTTAAAAATTATTTATCCTTAAGCAACTAGGAACCTACGACGTTATATTGTTATTGTTATTGCGAGGTGGATCTTGCAAATAATGGCTATGTCACAAGATTTTGTAATAATAAAAAGAGGCCGAGGGTGTGTCTTACTTTATTCCGGCTATGAATATTATAAACATTTAACGTACTCGCGTGGAGAAACGATATGGAGTTGCAGTAAACGCAAGAAAACAAAATGGAAAACAAACAGGAAATCGAAATAACTTTGAACAAATGTTTTGAGACTGCTGCTAAAGGAACAGCATCTGTACCCCAGGCGTTTGATAAAGGGGTAATCGAATTGAAAAATAGAGGCATTGACCTAGCCAAACGTCTGCCGAAATATACTCAAAAAAAGTCGGCAATGTACCGTTATCGTAACAAAATAGCTGGTGTATCAAAAATATGTGCCAAAAATCCTGAACAAGTGTAAATTTCTAAACAATATGAATATTTTCTCTTTGCGGACTATTCCTGTAATGGAGTGAGGATTTTAGTGTTTGGGTGCAATGAAGCGAAATAAATACCATCTTGTGTCAGCTAAACACTTTTTTATGGACGGTACATTCAGATCATGCCCAAAGCCATTTATTCAAATGTATTGCATTCATGCCGATTTAGGAAGTGATATCAATAGTAATAACGTTGTCCCGTTACTTTATGCCTTTATGTCACATAAAGACGAAAAAAGTTACCGGAAAATATGATAAACATAGGATGGAAGTATATCTCGGACGAATTACCATGTGGTGATATCAGATTAAACAGTTACAAAACTATATAACTAAACAGTGGCTTAATAAGCAAAAACTATGGTGTGTATACGAAGAGAGACATCGTACAACAAATACAATAAAAGGGTGGCATCGTAAGATTAATAAAAAGGTGACAAAGGCTGAGGTCAATCTTTTAAAGATTTTGCCAATATTAATCGATGACGCAGCGTTAAACACTGTGCGTAATGACGAGGAGACATCAACACGTAAACGGAAAACAGCTAATGTGGAAAGAGATGTATATATTCAAAATACTCAGATGGAGTTCATAACGGGTGCGATCACCGTCGGACACTTTTTAGAAAAAACTGTGCGGTATGGCTACTATTAAAACAATTTTCATTTAAGTATGTACCTACATGTTTCTGTCCCTCCACTTTTTTTTGACATCTCGTACCAAAATATTACCGATATCCAATATATGGATCCATTGCGTGAAAGAAAGCAACGTATTAGTTTATCTACTCACTATCGTAACAGTAACTGATCTCGTGCATTTTGTTTTCTTGCGTTTACTGCAACTCCATATCGTTTCTCCACGAGAGTATGTTAAATGTTTATAATATTCATAGCCGGAATAAAGTAAGACACACCCTCGGCCTCTTTTTATTATTACAAAATCTTGTGACATAGCCATTATTTGCAAAATCCACCTCGCAATAACAATAACAATATAATGTCGTAGGTTCCTAGTTGCTTAAGGATAAATAACTTTTAAAGTGACAACGTCATTGCATAATAAATCCATACCTATTTTAAATATTTTTTTTAATACCAAAGAGGCATTACACGCCTAAGAAAAAAGAGATCAAAAGAAGAGATAATATGTACGGTGATGACGGCAATGGAACTACTGGGACAACAATATGATAAAATATTAGTTCCACTTGTCCCATGGAACTACTGGGACGTAATCGTCTCGGTTGTCCCATGTTGGGACAACTCAATGGAACTAGTGGGATAGACAGGTATTTTCTGTCTCTCTCTTTTGATCTCTTTTTTCTTAGGCGTGTAATACCTCTTTGGTATTAAAAAAAAATATTTAAAATAGGTATGGATTTATTATGCAATGACGTTGTCACTTTAAAAATTATTTATCCTTAAGCAACTAGGAACCTACGACGTTATATTGTTATTGTTGTTAGGTCAGAGGTAAAATAAAATAAAAATTGAATACCTATGTAGGCATTTCTGTGTTGTTATAACTTTCTTAATTATGACCACCCTTTCTAGGACAGTGCTGTTGAAGCAAAAAGAAAATTTGAAGATGGTGATGGAAATGTTATCTCTCGAAAAAAAATGAAAAAGTTAGTAAGAATTATGAGACGACCAGATAAACAAGAAAATTGTGGCAGAAGTGGTGAAATTTGTGTTAGGGAGAAATGCCCTAATCCACTAGTAAGTATTACTTTTTGTACCTACACATTAGTTGTGATAAATCTGAAGCAATCTAACAATCTCGAAGTGCAGACACAACACCTAAAACAATGTCGTAGGTGAAAAATCATTGGTGGTTGTCGTTACGAATGACTAGAATTCTTGTTTATCCGAATGTCTATATCCCCGAATGCCACTTTCTGCGAATGTCCGTTATGTACATCAATTTTGCCGAATGCCGAAACTTTGAACTTTGTTAAACTGTCTTTCTGTAAATACCTACATATTAATAATTATAGATCGTTCCCGGTTAGGTTTGTCCTTTACTCTCCGACTACTTCTCAGTGTCGTCATAGGCGAGCTTCAATGCAAACCTCCATATCGCCAAAAATCCCTTTTCGCTTAAAACATGACATGTTATGTCAACATTAATTTTCGGCTTTGAACCGCAATATATACCTATGGACATAATACACTAGATGGCAAAACTTTGTGTAATGGGAACTAAAAGAACAAAGGAACATAGAGCTCAGTATTATTAAAATAAATCATACGAAGATACTGAAAAGTGTTCATCCAGTCAACATCCAGTCCTAAAAAATTTTTAGCCGTCAAAGTATTATTTTTATATTTTTTGTAATATTTTTTTGAATAGACTATCTATCTTCAACTAGAAGAACATATATAAATAGAACAAAAAGACAGGGCCGTAATTAGAACCAAAATATTTTACCTAGCAACCCACGACTATACGAGTATTTATCTTGAATTTAAAGTACTTTAAATATTAAAATGAAATAAATTGTACTTAGGCTGATGATTTGAAAGGTCATTAATTTAGATCTACAAAATAAACTGCAGCTGCGGTACAGATACGAATAAAGAAAGATAAGATAAGAATAAATAAGTGAACTAATTTGAATCGTCATTCGTGATTTACCATAAACTTTTTTATTCTCACACTAGCAATGCCCAATGCCCATGAGTTAAGCCAAAGTGTCGCTATCTATCTGTATACCAAATTTTATCCAAATCCGTCCAGTTGTAGGATAAGGTCAAGGCTAGGAGAAAGAAAGAACTCAGAAACTTTCGCTTTTGTATGGTTTACAAAATTAATCTTGAAAAAACTACTACCTGGTAAGTAAATTATGAGTACGGCCGCTTACATCCTATACCTAGTGTGAGATAGCTAAACTACATAGCAACATCGACATAAAACGATGCGAGTAGTTTTACTGTTGTTTGGTAGATACAAAAAAGTGAAGTGGGCGGAGCTTAACACCCCCTCACCCCGCAAATTATCACGCGTTGTTTCATAGGGAAATCTAATTACAACACCTCCTCTTTGTATCTGCTCCGTGGTGTGTATTCTTTTTTATTAATCAACCTGTCTATGCTACTGTATTGTACCTCTACTTTCGTAAGCGTACCGTAACTTACATGTAAGAGTAGCTATCCTATTCTTACATGTAAGTTATGGTGATCGCTTTCCTTCAGGTTAGCATGTTCTTATTTTCCAGTGAAAAAATTACATTTCGTAAAAGCCTTGTCGTCAAATTCGATTTTATTTTTCACTGTATCGAAGATTCACCGCACTGATAATGTGAAACATTGTTTCAGGGTAGAAAATGTGTCTACCAGCTTTGTAAAAAATGTTGCAAAGATAAATGTTACGAAGAGGACCTAGACTGCACAGGTCATAGAATACTAGTACACACTAGACGTAAAACTGCCAGGGAGTTTTCACAAAAACTTGTTATTAAACAGAATTAACACAAAATTGTACAATATTTGTATTTACTTAATGAGTAATGTAAGTGTGACTATAACATGAATATTTTGTAAATATATTTATTGCAGTAGTTATTTACACATGTGACGAGAATTCTTTGTAAGCATTTTAAGATTTTATTTTAAACGCAGGGACGTGAAATTTGGAATACTTAAAATTTATAGATATATATAGAAGAAGTGAAGTGAACAAAATGTATTAAATAAAAAAAATACTAGTGTACTACTAGTCGAATCTGTAGATGGTTAAACTACCCAGTACATTGGTACTTTGATACGTTTTGTCGACTTGCAACGCACTTACAACGCGACGTCAACGCTTAGGCGTTGACGTCGCGTTGTAAGTTTCGTTTCTTCGTGCGTTGAAATATTAACGACGAGCAAGCTAATGTAAAAAGTAGAGTTCAGATTGAATGGTAGTTTTAAGTGTGTGAAAAAGTTAGGAGATGGACTGGTTGAACTATGCGGGACAAACAGGTTCGTACTTCGTATTATGGTATGTTTTACTGAACTTTCTTTACATTTTACCTATTTGAAACATTCACGTTCTAGTGGCAAATAATTCCTTAATAAGAACCAAATTCTTTTTAATGTTTAGTATAACACTATACTTGAACCAAATTGGATATGGAATCTTTGTAAACAAACGAAATGTCATTATATTTAGGGTTGTCCTAATTAGAATGATGAAATAATGTTATTTTATCTCTATTTCCTAGTTAAATATTACAATTTTACTACAAAAGGTAAGTAAGTACCTTTTATCAACCGTCAATCAATGCTCAAAATAATTTAATTACCCTATAACACACAGTATCACAGTACATAAATATATATCTCACCCTCTGACTCATTTAAATAAAAAATATATTTATATATTGTGCACACAGATTATTAACACCTGCCTGCCATTGGTTGCTAAGAAACGATTGGTTAGTAAACAATCCATTTCGAATTTGGCTGAAGTATAGTTAAATCATCATCGATTTGTGTATAATTATTTTATTAATGTAAATATTGTGGTTTATTGTAAATATTAATAAAAAATAGTGTAATCCACTTTTACATAATACAAATGCATTTTATTAATTTAAATATCTACACATTTATTGTCAAATTACTTAATGAATTTAAAAACAAAAAATGTGTGTGTGTACCAGAGTACACAGGTAAGAAGTGAAACTTCTTTACGACATATCATTTTTCTACTATTTGCAACTTCCTGAAAATGGGGTAGATAAGGCTTAAGCCTTAAGAAATTATAAAACGAAATATATAATCACTCTCACTTTTCTTGTAAATTCACTTAAATTTGAATAAGTCTTTTTATTTTATCACTTTCAAATTAATATATTGTTATTCTTATTTCAAACCAAACTTCAAAACTAATATATTGTTGTTATTATTATAATATATTACATTATATTCTTTACGTCACTACACTAAACTTTGATAAAAAAAAGCAACATGGCGCGTAACCGAAAAACGTGACGATTGCTACAAAAATTTCTCCCATACGTCGATAAAGAAGTTTCACTTCAAAAATTGTACTAAGACTAGTTTAATAGACTTCCGACGTCAAGGTCCTCAATCAGATTGCATAAATTAACACATAGACTATTCGAGAAATTTAACTAGTTGTTCGACTCGTCGATAAACGTAAATGGACGGTCTAGTTTCGTTTGCGTTTTATACGTCGACGTCCCATTGCACAGTATGTTATTTGACCTTAGTTGCGACCATCCTCTGTTTATGTGTGTTTTAGATGGATATAATTCTACTAAAACATTTTTCCGGCGTTATCTACTATCTATGATTTCAAACAAAACAAAAATTTCATCACTGATTAGCATTTTTTTCAATGCATACCTACGTGTAATGCCACAAAAAATCAGACGCAACAAGGGTAGGACTTCAGAAATATTTTATTTAATTTTAAAGGCGAATCCAGAAATAAATACTGGCAGTATGATAGACAGCATTACACTAGGGAGTTGGATCGTAAAACAACAATTACTGATTCGTTTCATCGTGCCCTTAATTCGTCCGATCCATATAATATATCCTCACTGTCATTCAACACACGGCAAAAACACAAAAACCTGTGCCGATACTTGAAAAAATTATCCGTCTTTTAAAAGTGACAACGGAAAATATATCGTATTACCCGTTTCTCAATAGTGATGAAGTTAACCTTACCACAAATGACACGTTCATAAAATAAGACTGTCCGATTCTAGCAACATTTTTGTTAAAGGCTCTTGAACCCTCCCTAGATATAAACAGACCTACACACAATTGAACACATTTTACTACTTATAATTGATGATTAGTCTATTTCTACAGCAACGGGATTATGTCACTACTTACAAGATGGTAACAACTTATCGAACAAAATGGCACATAATATATGTATATTGTAATTAAATGTAATTAAACGTTGAAAAAAAAGTCTTGAATTTGATTATAAAATACGAAGAAACTTTTTCGCCGACCATTTGCGTGTAAGATAAGCCGAATAAACACTTGTTTGACTACCACTAATGCCGTATTAAATTTCTCCGATGCAATATTATTAACTAAAAAATCTAAAGAATGTTATATTTCGACTGTGTGATGTTATCGGCGAAATTGCATTAATATGTTCAGTACGGAGATGAATGTTTATATGTCGTTTATATGACAGTTCTTATTTGTAGGTAGGTACGCCGTTTACCACCACAATGGAGTACCTACTTCGGGTATTAGGTATTTAGGGTTGCGGAGGGAGATAAGAATTTGTACTCGTTCTGCTCTCCACTAGGCTTTCTCTTCAAGGAAACAAAGGGCTCTTAAATGGACGAATCCGGACATTTCCTGCCCTCGCATTGCCTACACTGTCCCATTAGCAGCCGTATACACGTACATTGTATGTAAATCGCAAATGTTATGAAAATCTATCTCCTTGGTAACCTATTTCATGATCCTATGCCTGAGTTCGTAACGCAGAATTGTAATAAGTATAAAAATAATTCCAGTGGCCAGAATACCTAGTGTTATGTGTTAATAAGAGCGTAATTAACTGGAATACTACTCCGAGGCATATGGGGTTGACGTAATTTATACCTACCTAATGGGATGAGTTGTCATCAGGGTAAATCGTTACAAATGTTAGTGATGCGCGCGCATACAGTTCTTCGTATCAGTTAGTAGTGGTTTACGGATGGCTCTATTTGTTATATTGTGTCGTTAAACGAATCATTACTTTGCGTAATTACGGTGCCTTCATATCGAAATAAATATTTAAATAATAACAAGGTCGATGGACAAATGTTGTACTTCACAGTCATTTGCAAGACCTCAAAGAAGATTAAACGGTCTGCAACTGCCTCTAAATTACCAGCAAGTTATTGGATGGTTTGTTTTTATAGCGACAGGCTCCTTAAATTTCGCTATACTAATAGAAATACAGTTTGATGAATTGAAAACGATATCATTAGTGGTCTTCATTGTTTTATACGCGTGTCACATAGCATCACACCTGACAGCGTCGCTAATAGACCCCAGTGAAAAGGAATTGCGGAAACTCGAAGTTCATAATGTGCCAGAATTCGATCGCGATGTTCACGCCCATGTTATTGAAAACGGAAGGTGTCACCTGTGTAACATACACACCAGCAGCAAAAAAACTAAACATTGTAGCATCTGCAACAAATGTGTGGACCATTTTGATCATCATTGCAAGTGGCTTAACAACTGCATTGGTGGACGAAATTACGTAGCATTTATGGCTTGCGTTGCTACCGCCCTGATGATAGCAATATTCACATCATCCTTGTGTATAGCAGACCTTGTGATAGTTTTTACTAATCCAATGTATTTAAGTATTGAAGCACAAAATTTTATTAACTGTACTGCATTAGCAAGCACTACACAAAACTTTTGTAGAAATTCAATATCTTTTTTAATATTATTAATATTTCTTTGTGTGATTGCCTCGGCAATAGGTTGTGCCTTATTACATTTATGCTGTTTCCACGTTTATATATCTGTGTTAGGCATTTCAACCTATGAATATGTGGTGAGAAATGGCGACTCTGAAGCCCCCTATTACAAACATAAATGTTGTAAATTAAGTATGTCACCAAAGTTTTATGTTGTAAGAAAGCCTAAAGACCAATCTACATCTCTGGAGAAGAATTTCGAACACGGACCCGTGGGAAGTAAATTAGATGTTTCAAATCCACGAATAGATGTTGAAAATGGAGAAGCCAACGTTATGAACTTTATCAGCATACTATTAAATAGTGAAATGGATAGAGCTAAAAAAATGTTTCTTTATGACAAAAATAAAGTACACCCTCATGAAGAAAATAACAGTTAATAGGGTAGACATATATATTATTATGTTCAAGCAGCGGCGTAGCGATTACGTATGTGCACCCAGTGCACTACCGACGTGAACCCACTCCTAATACGAGCATTTACCTTCGCTGCAGGGGTTTACAAGAATACTAGTAAAGTGTGACCGTTACTAGTATTCTTTAATAAAAAAAATATACCTAAGTAGATAGGTACCTACTTCTTCTATTTCGGATACAATAATTTTACCTTTTATTACAAAATACCTACTAAAGATTTTTATCACAACAATTGTTTTTGATGAAATATATTTTTTCGTACTACGATCATTGTTGAGATTTTTACTCGTTATTTTCCTCCCTTCCATGAAGCAAAAGCGATAGTGTGCATTGCAGTCAGCATGAGATATATTCAAGGTGTCTATATACTTAGGCACATCATAGCATCATACGGTACGGTATCAATATAACAACCCGAATGCCCATCCAAATTTCAGTAAACACCTAAAGTTTTCATTTCATGAATGTCATTGGCATGTCTTTTGTTTAGAATATTCTATGCAAATCAAGATTAGAAAAAGTAATATTTTATAATATAAAGTCACCTGGGGAAATTGCGTCGTACTTTTCAATTTTAATTTTTAAAAATTCAGCCACGTTACCCTTAAGTTGTTAGAACTCTTTACATGAAATATATACTTGTAAACTATTTGTGTGCTACTTTGATTGATTCTTTTTCATCGGTTTTCCTTTTTAACAAATTTTTATACGCATTATCCCGCATTGGTGGTGAAACGCGTCTATATCAAATCAATTTTAAAATAGTTAGATTTAATGACTGACCTACTGATATATTGTTCATGGGCACTGAGTTATTTATTACTGGCGTATAGCGTAGACACCGCGAAGTAATAGTTTAACGCGAACGCTCAGCAGCGTTCGAACGTATTCACCTGCTTTTAGTTATCGAAAAAAGTGCCAAGTTGTGTTTTAAAAACGTGTACTTACAAACGAGCGAAAAAAAAGCGTGAGGTGTCCTTGGGACACCCGGTTCGAACGAAGTTTATATATACATACATTTACTGGATTGAATAAATTGTATCAAAATAAGTACCTACTTATAGTAAATATTATAAAAAGTCGAAATTAAAATTGCGCCATCCGTGAAATTTGCCTTAACTAATATAAGGATAATCCTACTAATATTATAAGTTATAAGAAAGTTTGTGAGGATGTATGGATGGATGTTTGTTACTCTTTCACGCCAAAACTATTGAACCGATTGCGATGAATCTTGGTATTAGATAGCTAGAGACCTGGATTAACATATAGGCTACTTTTTATCCCATATTCCCACGGGACCGGGATTTACGCGGGTAAAACCGCGGGGCGCTGCTAGTTAGTATATATATAACAAACATCAAACTACAGTAGTATCGCGCAGAATCCACAGATGGCGTAAAAATAACTATAGCAAGAAGTGTCAGAAAAAGTCTTATTACACTTTTTTCGGTCTCGCTCGCGCTCCCATTCGCCCAAAGCGTTTAACACGCGATAAGGAACTTGGTTCCAAAAAAAAGATAGTAGTGTGACATTTCAACGGTAAGTGAACAAACTTTTACTAAAACCAAAACTAAATAATAAATTAAAATCATAATGTTGGCTTAGCATCGCTGCCATTTTCTAAGCACATGATAGATCAACAAAATAAGTATGTAATAGAAGACCACGAACGATCACGCATAACCCCGTAGGCTTATAGACACTGTCTGTCATACACAAACTGATACTCAACTCTGACTAGGGCTGCCATCCGTCCGGGGAGCTTCCGGACGGGAGTTTCGGGTAAAACCCGGACCCTCTGTGCTAGGGACAACTTTTAATTATTAGATGAACAAGCTATTTAATTTAATAAAAAAAATGGAATCGGCGCTTTTTTAAAAGTGTCCGGGAAAGAATCTCGATTTCACACATCTGTCCGGGATTTTTGAAGAGATATGTCCAGCTTCGGCAATTTAAGTGATGACAGGCCTAACTCAGACCATCGCATCGCCTAGTCAGTCTCAATATTAAATCTCCTAATCTACTCAGCATACATTGAAAAATGTGTTGTACACATAATACATCAATTGCGCAGAACTACAACATTTCTTAATCTTTGGCAAGTAATTTTACAAAGACAACAAGTGATAAATGATAAGAAAGAAAAAATATTTATTCAGAACCGCGATATACATAACATAAATAACAAAAAGAAAAAAAACTATATTAATCTAAAAGGATTTTCGTAAATTTGTGCGGGCCTGAAAAGGTCACCATCTCAGCATAATGCTGCACCTACGTTATATGGGATGACCTAACAACGTGTGCAGCGCTGGTTTTTAGATAGCGCCTCTTAAAGGCACGTCACGTACGTTTAAGCATAATTAAAAATAAATTATATAGTTACTAACAAAAACAATAACACAGACATCAATAACTTACCAAAAATGTAGCGAGGAACATTGATCGGATTGGTCTTTTTTTCAGTAATAGGTATTCTTTAAGTAAAGTTAGTATGATAAATATTTCGAAAATACTGCGATGATTAATGAAGCCTCCTTTTTTTTCGTAGGTTAAAGATCTTTTTAGACACTAACATTACACGGCAATTAGGTATTTAGTTCTGGTAAAAGTAGATGGTGCCGACAGGAGAAACGCAGAAACAAACTCAAGGATCCTAGTCTACCTACCTACATTCTAAATGGACAAGTACCACATAGGCGGCCAGGGTAGGGCTGCCATCCGTCCGGGTTTCCCCGGATTTGTCCTAGTTTAGAGGGCGTCCGGGCGGGGTTTTCAAAAAGCGTCCGGGTAAAACCCGGACACTCTGTGCTAGGGGCAATTTATAATTATTAGATTAACAAGCTGTTTAGATAAATAGATAGATACTCTTTTTTGCACACCATAAATAGGATACAATTAAAAAGAAATACATTAGAAACAGCAGTACAATAGGCGGCCTTATCGCAGTCTGCAATCTCTTACAGGCAACCTGTAGATGGACTATACAGTTAGGAATAGGTAATTTGTGGTGCACATTTGTCTTATTAGCACTTGAGTGTACGATCATATATGGTTCATATACGGTTATATATATATATATATATTTGAATGTATATACGTATGTGTATATATATATATAATTATAGTATTTGTTTAACGATGTCAATATGTTGTTATGTACCTTAATAGATTTATACAATTGAAATGTATATTAGCTGTTTAATTTAATATAAAAAATGGAATCGGCTTTTTTTTAAGGTGTCCGGGAAGGAATCCAGATTTCACATTGTGTCCGGGATTTTTGAAGATCCGGCATCGGCAATTTAAGTGATGGCAGGCATAGGCCAGGGTGGTCTTTATATGAAAGAACTAATTTTACTTTTAAGCTGATCAGTCACGAAATCTAAAGGACTAAATAAGTCAGTTATCACGGAACTAAACCACATCTTAGAGAGCCCCACAACATCCAGACATCTGGATAGGCAAATAAAAACACTCAAAACTGCCAGACCGTCGTGAAGCCTACGCTAGACATCATGCCCATCCTAGGTGGCACTTTTGTTTAAAATTATAAGGAATAGGAAACTATAAATAGATAGCACGTCACAATATAGTTGTGACGTGCTATTTATTGTTTGAGTTTCTGTTGAATAGCGTTTTGAATTTGTTTAAGCTCAAGTGTTGATATGGCTTGTATTTTTTTTATAAGTGTGAGATGTGACCAATTTACGTAAGTAGGTAATTAAAACTCACGTTAATTGAAACATAATAAAAAGTGAAAAAAATAATAGTAGGATGAAACCCATTGGGAAAAGAGGAGAATATTACAAAAATGAAAGTAAAAATAATTTACGGGCGATCTGAGGTCGGGATGGGGAAGGGGTGAGTTTTAAGGGTGAAAAACGGTTTATCTCGATTTCCGGCAAAACTACAAGTCCTATGGAAAAAAGTCAAATGGCAAAGTTGTAGGTAATAAAAAGATCTACAACTTTTGTTTATACAAACATAACCTCAAAATTTATGTAAAAAGTTCAAAAAACCAAGTTTTATGTTTTTTATTTTTATCTTTTACAAAACACTTTTTTTTTCACGAAATTTGGTGAAAACTTACCTTTTTATGTCCCAAATACACTGTAATTTATTTGATTTGAAATATTTATTTTTTGACCTTATTTTGACTTAATATCAAAAAAGCACCCTAATTTTCAATCGAAAAGTCACCCGTCAAAATATCAGCTTTTTTCAAAAAGGTGGTGTGCTTTCTGTTCGTTGCTCAGAGTATTCCGGCCCATTTCCCCGAGATGCTAACCAATTTTTTAAACCTATTAGAACGTCTTTCCCCCGCTTACAGCCACTGTATCGTCATGGGAGATTTTAACACCTGTTTATTAAAAAACGACTTCCGATCCTCCAATTTCTCCAGTACCATTGAATCCTGTAACATGTCTATCCTACCTCTAAATGCTACTCATAATTTTCCTAATTCTGTCCCATCTCTTCTAGACCTTATACTCGTTTCCTCCCCCAATCTAGTTGCTAAGCACGGTCAGTGTGCAGCCAATGAATTCTCATACCATGACTTGATCTTTCTATCTTACCAACTTCGTCCTCCTAAACCTAAACCCAAAATTCTTCTGCAGCGCAATTTTCGTGATATGAATCTCAATCAACTTCGTGAGGATGTGTGTAATATGGACTGGAGTTCACTTATCGCAGCGGAATCCGTAGATGATAAAGTCAACATCCTAAATAATAAACATACTGACCTGTACAATGTACATGCCCCGGTCCGAGCAGTAAAGATCAGGCACTTGCCTGCACTCTGGCTTACAGCCGATATTAGAGCCCTAATTTCAAAAAAAGGCTCTGCTAAGGGCAAGTTCAAATCTAGGTAGGTTCAATTCTAAATACTAGGCTTGTTCTTGCTTGGTCACTGAAAAGAGCGCTCCAATCTAGTACAGTCACTCACATGTACTAGTTCGGACTTCTAGTTAGTTCTATTAGTTCAGTAGTACATTGCTGCATTGAATGAATATTTAGATCTTCTTTATACTTTGCATGCCTAGGACTATCATTCATATACCCGTAAAATCACCATACTAATTTACATTTATATTACAAAAAATTATAACTGGTAAGTCAGTGCATTGTTTTTCGATACTTTTTATAAATACTAAAATAAAATATGTGCAAGGCAGCATGCATCTCATTCGTATTCGTTCGTTCGCCGCCGTGTCGCGCGGGGACGTAACGTACAACATTTCAGTTGACGATTCAGTCGTTCCATGTTTCCTACCAGTACTAATGTACTAAATGAACTAAGTCCTATTAGCTAACAGAATAGTTCGTTCTAGTTCCATGTCAGGAATGAATTCCTAATAGTATATAGTTCGTGAACTACACAAGCCTAGTAGTATGTATATTTAGTTTGGCTGACAATATTATAATTTGGAACTGATCTGATGATGAAACCAGGAAGTGGATAGATGAACTCTCCAGTGGCAACAAGTAAATCCTTCGAGTTTGGGCTCGTATGATTCGTTTTGGCGAAAACAGGTCAATACTTTTTTCTTCTATGTTTAACAACCGATTTTTCTTTATTTTTTTGTTTAGTAGCTTTAGCTTGTTAAAAGAAATTTGGGCAAAAGTTGTCATCAGCAAGTCGGACTTACAAAGTACTCACAATATACGGCATCACAGCACAAATACAATCGCAACACTCGTGCGATAAAGACGAATCTAGCGAAATTCATTGGTCAAAATCGGTAAGTTTAGTAGTATACACATACATACAGGTCAAACACATAACCCTCCTTTTTTGACTTTGCCGCAGGCAGGTAAAAAGTTAATTAGGTAAAAAAAAAATATTTATGTCTAGAATTAAACAAATTTTTACAATCATCTCCAATTTATTTTACCATATTTTACAGTAATAATTTATAAAGTTCTTAATTATCATTATTAGTTAACAAAATAATAAAAGAATATTTGAAGTTATCCACCTTCCCAAAATAATTATATAAGTAATATATTCCCTAACTGCACAAAACTTGTTGCTTTTGAAATTGATGAATCATCCTTCATTACCACATCCACGTCATTGTTTCGTAGTTATATCAAGTCTGGCGTAACAAAGGAATTAATTCGTGAAAGTGATAATTTAATCACGTTTGCGACGGCGATTTTGTTCTTCCTAAAAAAAATATTTTATGGTATGTATTTCACAATAATATTTAGATTTTGAGTTCAGGTAGTTGTAATATTTATTATAAGCATTATCCAATTATTTTGTGACATATTAAATACCTTTTGGGACAGAATAATAAGCAGTCTTCTGAACATTCCAATGAAGTCAATGAACAGCTCTAGGGCATGTTGCACAAAGTCCTTGTTGCCCATACGGCGCTTCTCAATGATAAGTTGTGTGTCAAACAGTACAAATCCACACATTAGCATAAGTCCAAGATAAAGGTGAGCCTGCAGAGCAGAATGGAAGATTGAAGAAGAGAATAAAGATTTGACAGTACTTACATAAATTGGCATGAATCATTGAATTCATAATTATATACCTAGTCTGTTAAAGGAAAAAAAGAATATCAATTTTCACAATGTTTAATGAGTTTTGTAACTCTAATGTTCTTAGAGTTTGATAATTATAGAGATTTGGTATAATTCCAACACCTCTAATTTACCTTTCTTTCACAAATTATATTGTTTAACATTTTAATCAGGTGCTTGTTGATCCTGGAGTAGAGGAGTCATGGGATGTGTCAGATGGGATTGCTACAAATACAAACACTTCAAACGATAAATACATTTTTTGTTTGACTTACCTGGTACAGGAAGTGCGATTGCATGAAGAGGTTGGCTAGGGTCATGAGGGACATAGAAGTAAGTAAAGTCATTAGTGTTCCACCTAGGAAGAGCCAACTGCCACGCTCAGCCAACATAGCGGCAATGGAAAAGCAAACAAACACTAACGTTGATCCCAGAAGAGCTGTCACAATGATGGATGGATCAATAAAGCTGACATATTCTAGAAGTGGCCCTAAACCCATTCCTGAAAAATAAAACTTAAGAATGTAACTAGACCTTAAGCCATATTTGCCCTACTCAGAGTACTTAGAAAGAAAGACTATCATTACACATCTACTATTATTCAATTTACTCATCTAAAATCAATGGCTCAAAACATTAAGCTTCCATTTGGTTTATTCATTTGATTCTGGTTTTACAGTAATTATACAAAAAAAAAAGAAAATTTACTACATTGTGAGGCAATTTTTAGAATACAGTGCTGCCTAAAGTAGGACCAGGCGAAGATCTTTCTGATGGAAAGAACTTTGATGCTGGCCTTAAAGAGGCATTAATGAAGCTCTTAAAGTACTTTACATTATTTAAGTCTTTTTTAATATACTATGGTCTTTTAGACTCCATGTATGAAAACTCTTTTATTAAAGAAAATCTTTTAAGTAATTACCTGAAGTTAGGCCAAATCCTAGAAGGTATCCTAGTCGTAGGTTTGTGTTCTTGCCATTATCAGGTGTAGCAATCAGCATTAACATTAATCCTGCTCCCACAATAGCAGACAAAATGCCAGCTTGGAACCATGTATACATGTCAACATAAACCCCAGCCACGGCTGAGGCACAAGTCATCATTAAAGTACCATATACATTTTTAAGATGCTGGCGAACTGGTGGTTCACTAAAATAAAAATATTACATAATTAAATACCTATTAAGGAAAATCATTTTTAGGACACCTTTTCTCCCGATTCAGGCAAAACATGGTCTGTACAGTATAAAACAAGAAATTCATAGAAATTTCGCAAATACGTAGTAACATTATATGGCCAATATTTGGCTGTGGTTTTTATTCGAGTACATTACATGTTTGTTGTGATGTTATTTATTCTACGGTATTCTAGAATGACGTAGTCATTAATTAACCTTGTATTACACAATGGTGTGATCATTGGTTACTGCTACCTTTAATTGACAACTATATGTGTAAAATTAAAAGGACATGCATATTATAATACTTACAGACGATTTTGAAAGCTGTTGACGAAAGTTTGAAGATTAGGCGTCATGATGACGAGTGTTCTAAAAATAAAAAGATATACTCCAACTTTTAATAAACACAAGTAGGTTTTCGAGATCTTACAGAGAATTTACGGTTACAGCGATTGCTATGGTGCTAGTTTATGGAACTGATTAATTCTAGAAGCGTTCAGCCTCAAACTTCTTTAACTTCGATATGAAACAATGGTGATGATTGTGACGCAATAATGATTGCCAATGTAAAAAATATAACTACGTTTTACAAACATAATTGTATTTTTAAAACAATATGAAAAAGGAAAGGATCAAAAGGAGAGTTAGAGTAAATTAATATACACACTTAAATTTATAAAGATCCATGGGTTGTTAGCGACCTTCAAACTTTCAAGAGAAGAGCGTACTCCCACCTCAAAGGTGTCCATGGGCGAAGGTAGTCACTTACCATCAGGTGGCCCACCTGCTCGTATGCCCCGTATACCATTAAAAAAACAAGTTACTTAAAATTGTGTATTTTAGGAAACAGGCTATTAGAAGAGGTAGAGAAATACAAGCGGTAGAATACGCACAAGGAGGATAAGTCTCTCCTTAGGCTTAAGGGTTCAATATCGCTTGTGAGTTTGGAGCATGCCACCTCGTTTAACCGAGTCAAAAGGCCCAAGCTGGTATCTAGGTGCTCTCTCCATACTCCATATGGGAACGGACTTGTGATTCGTATAATAAAAGTTTTTGCCCCGGGGTCAAGTACCGTTTCGCTCTATTAATTCTCCAACTTTCGTCTTTAGTCAACTCTCCGGTTGTGATGTTAGAAAGGCATACTTTCGATAAGTTCCAACGCAGTTGGCAGTGACGGCATCAGCCGTAATATGATCCTGCCAATCCTGGAAGAAATCATACCCGTCCTTACTCACTTATTTTCACTTCTCACTAACAAGTGGAAGCTGTCCTACTGCTTGGAAGGAAGCACAATTGACTCCATTACCTAAAAAACTTAATCCATCCCGTTTCTCCGATTATCGTCCTATATCAATCTTGCCCTTTCTTGCAAAAACCCTAGAACGTCGTGTATACAACCAAATTAATCCTTTTCTGTCTAAAAATTTCCTTCTAAATCCTCTCCAATCTGGCTTTCGTCCTGGACATAGAACCTCCACCGCACTGATTCATATCACGGATGATATACGGTCAGGCATGGAAAAGTCAGGTTAACGGTGCTGGCGCTCCTTGATTTCAGTAACGCCTTCAGCACCGTTGACTTTGACGTTTTGCTTGGTATAATGTGCTCTCTCAACATATCTCCAGCGGCAGTTGACTGGTTTCATAACTACCTGTATGGGCGCCGGCAGCGTATTCGTATCGATGACAGATATTCTGACTGGTGCATTACGTCTGCTTGCGTGCCACAGGGTGGTGTGCTATCTCCTTTACTCTTCGCAGTTTTTATAAACTCTATTTCAAATAAACTAACTTCGTCCTACCACCTTTACGCAGATGATTTACAAATTTATACCCAAGCTGTACTGTACCTGCAGAACGACTAGCAGAAGCCATTTCTACTATTAACAACGATATAGATAATATTCGTGCCTGGAGTAGGAAAGTGTTTGCCTCTGCAGTGTCCCTAAGAAGGCTGCGTAACTTTTTACCAGTTAAAACTAAAATTGCGCTTGCAGAATCCCTCCTTCTTCCAATTCTTGATTATGCAGATGCCAGCTATCCTGATCTCACCGAGGACCAAATTAATAAGCTTGAGCGACTTCAAAACTTTTATATACGGTTCATTTTTGGATTACGCAAATTTGACCACTTTTCTGAATTTCGGAAAAAGCTCAACTGGTTACCCGTACGCCTTCGCCGGAATACTCATATCTTTTCACTATTATACAATACACTGTTCAATCCTCTTTATCTCAAAGCTCGCTTTGAATTGTTACACGACACCGATTCAAGGTTCCTCAGATCGTCAGAAAATTTTGATTTTGAAAATGCTGACTCATTCTACAATCTTCATGGACAAGTCATTCACAGTACAGGCCATACGTTTATGGAATACATTACCACTATCTGTCAAACGGGCACAAACACTCCATAACTTTAAGAAATTGCTGAAAGAACACTATTCGAGCTGCTGAGTTGTCTCAGGATATCATCAAATTTATTTATATGTATGTATGTTTATATATGTTTTTGTATGTATATCTATATGTAAATTTGAATATATGTGTATGGATATATATTTATGTATGTGTTTAGGTTATACACTATGACGATGACAATAGTAGTTATAACTAAGTACCAACAAAAAAAAAAATACGCCAATGTTATATGTTATGCTATCTGAGAGTTATATTAATCGCACACTGCAACTCCTTATTTTATTCTTATTCTCTCTTTCCATCCACCAGTTGCCTGGAAGAGATCGCGATAAGGCCGTCAATTGTACAATGTATTTTTTTTTCAATTGTTTTTTTTTCTGTATTTTTCTTTTTTAGGCTTTTAGTTTATAATAATGTATAAATGTACAAATTGTATCCTTTTGTACAATTAAGAGTTATCTCTCTATCTATCTATCTATCTATTAAGCACTCCAAGCTTACGAAATGATTACGAAACTAAACGTCACTGGAAATATCGATACCAAGTATTCCAACACTGAACTTTGGGGTTATGGTGAATAGGGATTTTTGGCGGTGAACGCTCAGACTTGTATTTTGGTGCGATTGGGTTCAATCGCACCAAATATATTTATATATACCTACAGACAAAAATATTTTTAAATAAAAGGAGTCAAAACGAGTATTCACTCTTTTGTGTTTCCTGGATAACCATACTCTATTTAGTTTTTATCTCTATACTGTGCTAAACTAAGTATGTTAAAGAGTAAATTTAGGGATGTAGATGGCAAAAACTGTTAGTTATAAAAAATATGACTTATAGAGAATGTATTTAAAAAAGGAACACTTACTTAAATACTGTATTACGTCACCCGGTCACAATGAGAAAGTCAGAATGAGAAGTAATATTTAAAATGCTCCAAGCAAAACTAGACGAAAAATATTTTTTTTGTTCAAAGACCTTGAGGTATGCTTTAGGTGGGTCCTGGGTTTAGTTGTAGAATCTAATCTTAATTATTTTACAATCCTGATTTTTTTATAAAGAATCTGTACCGTCCTTGGACTTTGTATTTTTGTCAAATTGGGCAACGGACATGTATAATAGAGAATATAAATTACTGAGTCACCGTTTTAGTTTATATAAATTTTAGTTAACAAAGCAGGTTGCATTATTTTGGTTTATGTGCTGTCAGACCGGCTGATGTTCTTTCTATAGGTATTTACTCTAAGATTTAATTTTGGTATAAGTTGACAACACTGACAATCTGATTACTGATTGGACAAGAACCTGCCACGTCAGGTGATAACTCAGAACAAGGTGCTTACAGATGTAGCCCTTTTCGGTATCGTGGACATAGGAAATAATTATGCTATACTTGGTCCTTGATTTTGATTTATTCTAGAATACCGTTTTCTTTGGTATCTAGCTACATTGGTTTTAGTAAATTTAGTTACTATTACGTTCTTTAGGTACCAAACAAACAAACTATTACTATCATTGCAGGAAAATGTGGAGTATATATTGAAAGGGAAAGGTAGTTAAAAATGAGGTTGGTTCTCTCGTTACTGTAAAGCATACATAAATACTTTCTCATAACTACCCAAGCAAGGGGATTCTGTCTCTTATTCTTGTTACCGTTTTGATAGTTTAAAAATAATGTAAAGATGAAAGCCAAATTATCTCTTTTTTTATTAATTATTATTATTAGAAACTCAGTTATTATTTCAAGCTCGATATTATCATTAGAAGGTAACATAAATTGCGGAGATATTTGAGGGGCCTTTTTTTCCATTCTTAACTGTGATTGTCATATATATTTACTACTAGCGACCCGCCCCGGCTTCGCACTGGTGCAATGTTGATACGAATGTGGTGAACATCATTATTTTATTTTATTTTATTTTATTTAATTATGTTTTTTATTTGATTTTTTTTTATTTATTTTTTTATTTTTTTTAATTTTTTTTATATATTTTATTTTATTTTATTTATTTTATTTGGAAAACTTACAGCTGAGCATCGAAATAGGTGTCAAGAACTAAATATATAAAGTCCAATTACAAGTTTTCACAATTAGTAACTGTTTCAAATGTAAAACATATTTGGTCGGGATAAAGAAAAAAAAAACCAAAAGAGCATGTGCCCATGCACACATTTACATCATCAAATATCGAAAAAAAACCGTTTCTGAATACTACTACTACATTTCTGATACTTTTTAGATGAGAAACACTGGTAGCAAACAAATCGACGTCTATTTCCTCTGAGAGCTTATTGAATGTTTTACATGCACGAATCATTTAACTATTCTGTCTATAAGTGGTTCTTACATGCGGTAGATGAAGTAAGACAGGCTTCCGGAACAAGATGCGTCCTTTTTTCAGTCCCAAGATACCTAGCAAATGAAATTTTTTACATCTTAACAAGTATCCGGAAGTATATTGACGTGTTTTGGACTGGAGGAATCGTAAAAAGCGTTTCTGAATACTTATTATACAAATTAACACAAAACAATATGAAATTATACGTCAAAACCTTCCTCTTGAATCGCTTTTTCTATTAGTGAAAACGAATTAAAATTCATTGCGTAGTTTATAAGATCTAAGAGTACAGACGGCGGAAGCGACTTTGTTTTATACTATGTAGATATTAATACACATACATGACATGTACGAAAATCTGAGATATCTAGGTTTTATTTTGCGATGGAGCTGGGGGTAATTTTCTATTAAATTTGCGCATTCTTCATTACAATGATTTCTTCTAATTATCAATACATATTTAGCTTGTATACCGACTGTAATCTGACCTATAATACTGATCTGGTAAATATAGGTATTGGTGCTAATTCTGTTGTCCACCACACTAAACTAAAATTTCACTAAAAATCTTTTATTTTAGTCAAGAGATATCGAACATGGTATTCTGTTGTTTCGTTAAATTAAATTTAGTTCTTATTAGGACAGCACTAAATTTGAATATCAATCAATCAAATTTCATCAATATCAATCAATATTGCAATGTATTTACAATTTATATATAAATCTATATCTATGGTTTAAATTGATGAGCAAGATTATAAGAAAAAAAAATACAAAATGTTTTTCAATGTCACCTGCTTACTGAAGTTTGACTGAGTGCAATGAAATTGTCTTGCCCTACAGGAGCTTGACAACTTCCCTGGGCAAAAAAGGGAGTGCAAATAAAACTAGAAAATCATTATATAGGAACCTATATAAGTAGATTATATGATTGCACCTCTATTTTGCAACTGAATGAAGGTAGATGTGCACCTTGAATGATTTCTATGTTTAATAGGTTCAAACCTTCAACGGTATCACTGAGTGATTTTTATTTTTTAGTACGTTAGCTTTTGGAGCATTTCAATAAAATGAAATTTAGGTGGCATCAGCTTGCATCCTGTTTACCTCTCGTGTAACACTAACACTATTGTACCTGAAGATCTGACTTTAAAAAAGAGTGGCCATGAGTTTCTTTGCCAGTATTCTTCTCATAAAGCCCTACGCATTTTGGAAACTGGAAGTTATAGATCGACACAAACAGGCAGTAGATTTTGGTGTTTTTCACCCAATTTACCTTGATGATCCAGTACATGCTGTGGCGTCTGTTTGTGCCGATCTATGATTTTAACTCTAGCTTCAATTTAACGTTCATAAATGTCACTTAGTGTTTTTATTGAATAAATGATTTTGAATTTGAATTTGAATATCTATTTACAAATGAGTAGGTAGGTAGGTTTGTATTATGGGGAAAGTGCCATTGCATATAAATTATTAAAAATCAAGCAAACTTTTAGATGTACAATTTAGTAAAGGAAAAGCTTTAGATGTAGAGTCTAAAAAGTTTCTGCTAGTTTTCCTGTGCCATTTCAAACGGATTGTAATTATTGTTTCGTACGTTTTTCTCTATTCTTTTATTCTCTCTTGATAATTTCATCAGGTCATGAATTGATGATTATTTAGTTTTAATGTAAACAGTAAGCACTTTCATTAAATAATGAATTTAAAATATACATACCTTTCTGCCAAAGCGAACAAAGCCCAAATCACATATTCGATATTCATCATATAAAAAAATATACTATTAATTTACTTTTATCCAAAAATTCAAAGATCTTTATATCACTAAAGTTAGTCGGCATGTATTTATATGTCGTCTAATTTTAGTGTGACGTTCCCAATTTTAGACATAAGAAACGTACAACAGAATAGCAAATGAGTAAATTTGGACCAAGTTGAGTAACTTAACCAATTTTAGTGCTGTCAAAATAAAATTAGTTTAATCCTACGTTTTCAGAATACGAAACGTCATTTGGCAGGACTAAACTACGTTTTAGAGATTTTTAGTCTAGTTTGGTGAGTTTTGTAACAACAGAATTGGCACCATTGTCCTCCTTCGGAAACTTATTACCATTTAGCCGACAAAGTAGTAATACTACTAGTAGTATAACTAGTAATTGGATATCCAAACAATGGAGCTATTATTATAAAAATCTAACGTTGAAATTGACACTAAGTGTTTTGACTACTCTTTGACATGTAAAGCCTCTACTTTAACATAACCTCAATTCAATGTGTAGAACAGTCTGTTGTAACTATGCGTAAATAAGTTAAAAATTGATAGGCTGTGATTAAAATTTTACATAATGGGGAAAAAGACGAAAGTAGGAAAACAGCGGAAAGATAAATATTATCAGCTAGCGAAGGAAACAGGTTATTATACCAATAAAATAAATATTTTTATGTCATAGCGTGGTATTATGAATGTATGAATAATATTTAATTAACGTGTGTTTTTAGGTTACCGTTCAAGAGCTGCCTTTAAATTAATTCAGTTAAATAGGAAATTTGGTTTTTTGCAAAAATCACGAGTATGTATCGACTTATGTGCAGCACCGGGTGGTTGGATGCAGGTGGCACATCAAAATATGCCTCTGTCCAGTGTGGTCATTGGTGTAGATTTGTTTCCGATCAAATCAGTTCCCGGTTGTATAGGCCTGACTGAAGATATTACTACAGAAAAATGTAAATCTGCCATTAAGAAGGAAATTAAAACATGGAAAGCTGATGTTGTACTTCATGATGGTGCTCCAAATGTTGGCTTGAATTGGATCCATGATGCTTACCAACAAGCCTGTCTTACTTTGAGTGCCTTGAAACTGGCGACAAATTTCTTAAGAAATGGAGGCTGGTTTGTTACTAAAGTGTTCAGATCTAAAGATTATCATGCATTGTTGTGGGTTCTGAAACAATTTTTCAAAAAAGTTCATGCTACAAAACCTCAGGCATCTCGTAATGAGTCATCAGAAATTTTCGTTGTTTGTCAGGGTTATATTGCTCCTGATACCATAGATCCAAAGTTTCTTGACCCAAAACACGTATTCGAAGATTTGGAGATAGTGAAGAAACAACACATGAATATTCTGCACCCTGAAAAGCAAAAGAAGGCTAAGGCGGAAGGATATCAAGAAAATGATTATACTACTCACCATAAAGTATCATTGTCACAGTTTTTGGATCCAGACATAGATCCTATTGATTTACTTCAAGGATGTTCTGAAGTAAGTCAAAATTGATAGTATCTGTGATCTGTTTCATTATACATTATAATTATCATAGTATTGTTTTTACTTCTGTGTACACATGTAAGGTTTATTGAATTAATTAATTGTTACAGATTATTATAGATGATAAAGGTATTGCTGAACATTCTAAGACCACTACAGAAATAAAAGAATGTTGTAAAGATATTAAAGTCCTTGGGAGGAAGGATATAAAAGCTCTGTTAAGTTGGTTCAAACAAATGAAAGAATGGAAAGCCTCTCAGGTAATAATATGTATAAATTAAAATAATTACCTTAAAATATGCCAAATGTTTATTCATTACACACAGAACACTTATATACAATACAAAAAAAATAGTTTAATTGTAACAAATTTTGATAAAACCTTCATTATATTTGTTTTATAAAAAAATGCATTTAATGTGAATATAGTAAAACGAAATTAGTTATTATAACTTAGGATTTTGTTAATGTAGAGTTAATTTTATTTTATTTATCAAATAGGCACAGACAAAACAGCTAATACTGTGTTAAGTTTATTTTTGTATCTAACAAAATGGTGTATAAAAATACCCTGCATGAAGACAAACCATAAACTTAACATTTTATATAATTAAATACATAGGTTTTTTTTTTTTTACTGAAAAGTTTCTGTATCCATTTAATATTTTCTTTATTTTTTATTGTTTTGGTATGTAGCTCTTTGGTTCTGCCAACATCCTGGATAGCGAAGTACAGTTCTCCGTTGCCCCATACATGACTTCAAGAAAGTGCACAGTCTTATAAAATTTAAACAATTCTAGCAGTATGGCTTCCTTTTAGTCTATCCAACATGTCGCCAGACTCTTACAGTTAGGACGTACCTGTTGGCCATATCTATAATGAAGAGCTCTTTAGTGCCACGAGTCCCACTTACTACATTCAACTGACATACAGAAATGATACATTTTTATTTCAATGTGGAATTATGTGTTTACTCACAATAGATGTTAAAAGTTTATAAACAGTTGGTAAACATGTGATAGGTCTGTAATTTCTTGGGGTAATGAAACCGAAACCAAAGCTGCTTGGAACTTTTATTACTATTATACTTAGTTATTTAAGACCTTTGAACATAACAAGAATTATAATTATTAATCAATTTAAATGAACTACCTAAATGTTTGAAAAATTTGCAACCTGCTGAGGAAGTTACAACTGAAAAATTAAATAACAATAACATCTTTTTTATCCATGTTGGATTTGCTAATGATGAGGAGTAAACAAGGATATTATCACCAGGAAATGTTTCAACAATGGATTACCAAAATTATTGCAAAATTTGAGCCAAATTCTGTATTTAATAATATTGTTATGAACAATGCATCACATCACTCATGTAGGTTATGGAAAGAGTGCACACAATGGTTTCGTTGAAAACTGAAAATGGTTGGTCAACTGAAAAAGGTATCTCTTTCCAACTGCCACTGCTCAAAAGAAAGTAATTGTTTTAACGAAACCATTAACCTCCTTTCCTTCTTTAAATACATAAGTCCTATTTACGGTATTTACGTCTACAAAAAATCCTTTCGCCCGTAGCACGTCATTGCTAAGTAACATTGTGTTAGTAAACATTCCATATCGAATTTGGCTGAAATATTGTAAATTAATTTGCAATTTTAATAAAAAATATTTTTAATAGGGAAATCCTCTTGGAATTTTAGAAATAATAACATTATATTTTATTTAAAATTTAGAAAAAGATTGAAGAAAAAGAGGGAAGTGATGAAGAATCAAAGGAGGATGCTGATGTTGATAAGAGTATAGATGATGAAGATGATGTAGACGAAAAAATTGCTGGACTGCAGGTAACAATTTTCAGTGTAAATTTTTTTTTGTAATGTGATTTATGTTTACTTTCCTAGAAATTACTCAAGCATTGTGTCATACAGATTGTTTGAGAATGTTTCTAGTGTACATGGAAACTTTAACAATTATATGCATACTGTTGTATATTTTAGGATGAAGAAAGGCGCCAGTCGAAGCGAAAAAGGAAACAGTTAAATAAGCAAAGGCAGAAACTGGCTGAAAAAATGAATCTAAAAATGGTACTGAAAGGTGATGATGGACCTATTTTGGAAAGTAATGACATGTTCAAACTTTCTGACATTAAGAATGCTGAGGTGAGATATAACTAAACGTAACTTTTTTTATATTCAGTGCACTAGAACTGTCACTCACAAGGTATTTGATCCCTACAAAATATTGGGATTATACAGTTAATCTTTTCATCTAGTGAAGAAAAATTGAGATGTATTGTTGAAAGCCCCTTACTTTCCTGAATACTGCAATTCACGTCCAGTTCAATCATTAGGAGTGCTTTTTCAAGTATGATTATCCATATTAAAGGTGGTCATGTATTGCGTAAGCATATCCATAAATACTGAAGAAAACAAAGTGAGTTTTGACATGACTGTTGATAAAGTACACTATGTAATATACTATTCTTGTGATTCCAGGAGTTGGCACGAATGGTAGACCAGCAACCGGATATACTTGCAGAAGCTAGTGATGATTCAGATGATGAGTTAAAGGTAAAACGTAAATACGTGAAATATGATACAGAATCATCTAAATTGGATTCTTCAGGCCTTTATTACAAAGATTCAGACAGTGATCTGGAAATGGAGTCAGATTCTGACACTGAGCAGGATAAAGAGTCATTAGGTAATTGTTGTTGGTTATCTAATATGTTTAGTAGTTATGTTAGTTATGTAATCCCTAATTAGTTGAGTAGTGTAGTATAAGTTGTGTCAAGTAGTAATTTAAGAATTGTGGGACATTAACTATAAATATTATCGAAATTTTACTTAAAAAATTGTTAACATCCTTGTTGCTCAAACTTTTTTCTTCTTTTTTAAGCGTTTATTTATTTTGATTGTGTGGTGTCCCTCTTTAATAAAAACTTGCAAGTTAAGTTTGACCCACTTTGTAGAATAATTATGGTACGTATAAGTATAATTTTTTATAAAATTTCAAAACTTTTATAATTTATATAGTAAATAATAATACATATTTTAGGGACTTTTGTCAGTACCTCATTGTTTATTCCAATTAACATCAATAAGAAGTTTGTCACGATGTTAAATTGAATGCGGGAAATTTCGCAAATACTGAGCCGACCACGCCCCAGTCGGCACTTGCCGACAGCGTATGATATCACGAACGTGACTAATTCTGTGACTAGCAGTTTGAAATATATGAATTATATTTTGTTATTCTCATGTCTGCTCTTACTTTTTAACTACTGTGTAATCGTGATTATTTTGGGAAATAAAATTATATGAAATGAAACTTTATGCTGGAAGTGATATTTTATTGTAAAAAATGAGATAAACAGAAATAATTAGTTGGTTATAGATACGATCTTGGAATTCCTAAAATTTTTGTAGGTATTTTAGGTGAATTAATAGATCGGCGTGGTTGTCACGCCGCCGATGAATAATAAGCTCTATAGGCATCATGCTTATAGGTTAATCAAAAGGAGAATCCTTGCTTATTTCCTTAGAAGTTTAAAATTTTTCTAAAAGGTATTAAATTAAAAAAACTATATTTACTAAATAATATGATTTTGTGATATTTACAACATATCACATTATCTTGTGATGCAGCTTCTTATAAGATGGTGTTTAAGATAAAGATGTGTTCATGTAATTTTAATAGGTTAATGATTATTTCAGCATTCTCAGATTCTGATACTGAAAACAAAAAGGTTGACAAACTTACAAAACTCAATACACTGCGCAACAGCCAGGTGACAAAATCGACCACTATACCTAAGAATCATCCTTTGTTAACTGATTTGGACAATACAGACCCTGTATCTAAACGTTCTAAGAAGGCAGAGTTATGGTTTCAGAAAGATAGTTTTAAGGATATTAATGAAGATGATGATGAAGGTGTAGATTTAGACAAATTGGTGGAAACCTACAAAGAAAAAGGGAAAAAAGTTGCAGAAGATACCATTTCTAATACCATGAAAAGCACCAGTATAAAAAGGAAATTTGAAGATGAAAGCTCAGATGATGATTCTTCTGAGAGTGATTATGATGTTGAGGACAATGTTATACCCACTAGTGGAAAAGCTGGTGCTAAGGCAAATAAAAAGGATGGATTTGAAGTTGTTTCCCAAGATGCAGGTAATAATAATTTAATTATAATTTATAAAAAAATCGTGTCACGTTGCTTGTTCGCGATGAACTAAACTAACGAACCGATGGCAATGAAATTTTGCAAAATGTGTGCCATTTAGTCCAACTTGAGAGATAGGGTAGTTTTATTTTATTGCCTATTATCTAGCCACAGAAACGTGTGGCCGCGTAGCTAGTATAATTATAGATTACTATGGCGTGGCTAAGTTCTGAAAACAAAAGAGTATTAAGTAACGAAATAGTAATGTAGAAATAATTGTTATATTTTATTGAACTGAACATATATTTGTTAACTAATTTGTTCTAGACTTAAAAAGGCTGAAGAAGAATTTAAAAATGGATGCTGAAACTTTGGCTCTCGGCACTATGATAGCAACATCGAAAAAATTTAAAAGAGATCTCATGGACGATGGCTGGAATAGATATGCATTCAATGATAAAAATTTACCAGATTGGTTTGTGGATGATGAGAAGAAACATATGAAGAAACCAGTCATAGTACCAGAGGTAAATAAAGAGGAGGATAATAAAGGAATTAAAAGTTTTATATTTTTAAACGTACAATACGTTAAAAGTATTTATACAATAGTATAATTATTGCTGAACATTAACATTTTCGTATACAGTGCAATATGCTCACAATACATACTCCTAAAACAGCCTAATACTTCCACACGATACTATTTTAATACTCAGATTTGCGATTGAATTAACTTACGTACAGTTTTCGCGTCAAAACATACACAACTACAAAGGTTAATTTTCATTTGAGGGACGGACGTTTGTAAGAAAGGTCCCCGTATACCTAAGTTTTTTGAAAAATGATACCTGTATTTATCTTATAATATAAATCATCTTATAATTGTAAAAGATACATTGCTCCCATACAAAGTCGGAAATACCTATGCTATGAATATGACAGCCTACAAAATTTTAATAATAATACCTGGCGTTAGCTGCAACCAAAAATATATCTTGTGCACACTTGTCTAAAGTTGAGAAACGCTTTGCTCAGCACGCGACGGTGGTGTGTGTGCGACAAGTGCAGTAACCAACGTCCTAGGGTTGTACAAAGATGATGATTATAAAGGAAAGACTAGATATAAAGGTACTGAAAATATTTTGGAGCCTTTCGAAAGTGATGTGTATCTAGAGTATCAAAATTTAACTATGGTGTGTTGTGTGGTATGGTGTGAAGAAGGAAGGAAATACATGCGCCGAATATTAATTAATTATTCGGTATTCCGTAAATTCAGCAAAGTAGATCCGCCACTTTGTATGGGATATTGGTATCAATTTGTACAATATTAAAACTTTTTATACCATAGACCATTTTATACATTAGTGTTTTAGACTAACATTGAACTTAGTAAAAGAAGAAGAGTAGGTAGGATATATAGTCACGTGACCTGAAGCCAAATGCTTCTCAAATAGGGCGGAACTCCGCCCTCAACAAATGGCGTTGTCGATAATTCCCATATCCAATATACAATAATAAAAAAAAATAATGTGAATTATTTTCACCTTTAGCATCAACATGTTTTCTTTCAATTTTTTATGTGGAATGACTATGAGGATGTATTAGGGTCATTTAAATCACGTGTATCTTCCCCGAAGCATCAGACATGATACATGACCTACGGTAAGTGTTCAAAGCCACTGTAGCACTATGAGGATCGTATTGCTGTGGTACACGATGCTGTTGACGCACACAACACACATATTAATACTGCATTAAATGGTTTAAAATAAATAAAAAATGCTTAAAGATAGTTACAATTTCACAATATCTTTTTCTATTTTAAAATATTTATTCTCAATAACCAAACAAGTATTCATTTACTTACTTATCATAATTAAATACACCGAAATGCAATTATTTTTTACGATCAAATACTAAAATTCATTAAGTATTAATTTCTTGTACAAAATGAAGAGTGAAAAGAAATCTCAAATATTCATTTAGTAATTCTATCAATAAATATATAAAAGCTTACGAGCATTTATCTTGTAAAATAATATTATTTAAATGTAATCATTTTTGGTATTTCTACAAGAACTTAATGTTTGATTACTGGTTTCATAAATATTAATACTTTGCATAACTCAACCCGAACCCTAATCATCGCGCCATAAACGTAGTCTTCCCTTTTGGTTGGACTTAAAGGTTTTTTCATTTCAAAATATAGAGCAGCTGCGTCTACAACTAGTGACTACGTCAACAAAGTAGTGATGAATAGTTCAACAAGATGTCTCCTCCGTATGAAACCATTTGTTTCATATTCGTTTACAGTTAGACGACGTTGCTGCTACTTTTCCCTAAAAATACCGTACAAAGAATAAAATGCCGTTACGTTCTATCTATTTTATTACTAATTTATAATTTAGATATCCATCAGTATATCAAATGGAAATTCACTCATTCAGTTTCAATTCGCTGATAGTAGGTAGATTATAGAGTTTGAAAGTAATAAATATTTATATCAAAAACGATAACAACAAAACATTGTGTTCGACAATCCTATGTTGTGTGTAAAGTTATCAAATATTTTTACTTGTTATAATTTAGTTTCTAGTAGTCATATAACAATCTAGATAATACTACAAACCAATCTTAATTTCCAATTACAGATATAAATCATAATTCCGACAAAAATGATACATGTAATACGGAAAAAATCATATCTAACCTGAAAATTGACAATCCTATGTCCTGTAATTGTTTAAAACCCTGTAAGGCAACACTTTGCGATTTTGGCTTTTTGTTGATTAGTCCTTTCAATACCACAAAACCACCGAAATAGACTCAAAAGTGGTTTGAAGGAGGAGCTTGTTGACATTTACTATACTATACTACAGTGGCTATGAAAATGTAATGATTATCATATGCTGAACTCTTTTTACAAACGTAAATTATCACGAGGGAAAAAGCTAGAGACGGCATTCATATTCATATATTATATATCCAGAGTGCTATTATAAATATGCGAATCAAAATTGAATAGTGTAATTTAGTTTTAAAATGTCTTCTATTATTTTACAGAAATATACAGAAGAATACAAGAACCGACTGCAAGATATAAACGCAAGACCTATTAAGAAAGTTATAGAAGCCAAAGCTAGAAAGAAGAAGCGCATGATAAAGAAAATGGAGCGTGCTAAGAAGAAGGTCGAGGCTGTAATGGAAAACGCTGACATGTCGGAAAGAGAAAAGTCGCAGCAGATAAAACATCTTTACAAAAAGGCGCAGACAGACGGCAAGAAAAAAGTTACTTACGTAGTAGCTAAAAAACATACTACCGGTAAGCGAATGAAACGACCTCAAGGAGTTAAAGGACATTACAAGGTGGTCGACCCTCGTATGAAGAAAGATATGCGCGCGCAAAAGGCCAAGGAAAAAACTAAAGGTCGCGGTAAAAAGGTCAAATCTTCTAAGACAAATAAAACGCCGCCGAAGAAGAAAGGTAACAAAGCTAAATAATTTGTTCAATGGAATCTGTTGTCATTATCTGTTATATTAAAATAAATATACATATTTCTTTTACGCACACTTGTCTATGAATCTCGGAATCTTATATCTTACTCTTAGAATCATTTGAATTTTTGCACACGTATTAAGAAGCGAAGATTGTACACAAGTTTAATATTGATATCCCTAAAAAGAAAATGTGGCTTAAAACAAAAAACGAATAAAAGAAAAAGGTTATAACTAACATCCCAGGACATTTTATACATTTAGTGCGGTATTTTAAAAAAATGTTTTTATTAGTTATTTTGATAAATTAAAGTATGTTTTTAGTTACTTAAATTATAACTTATTTTACAGGAATTGTAAGTGTACGTTCATTAAAGTAGTATTTTAATACTCTTAGTTAATAAAATGAAGGGAGATAAAAAAGGAATTCTGTCGGATTCAAAACCGATAGTAATTATTTCGCTACCACTATTTCTTCTTTTCTTTGTCTTTGTAGGAGAGATAATGAAATTACTGTACACCTACAGTTAATCATCCAAGTTTGCATAATTGATAGTTGTCAATGCTAGGATTCTGCGAATTAGAAATGATTATATTATTAGTACGTAGTAATTTATGTTACTATATTGTGTTCCTTAGGTAGTGCTGTACTTTCGTGTACTTGGTAATAGGTAGAAAGTTCTCCCATTAGATGGCATTACGAATAATTATTTTTACGACTAAGGTCAGGGTGATATTTGAATCCATGTGCGTCATTCGACTGAGTTCAAGGACAGACACGCCATATAAATGATATCACTTCGCTTTGGTGGCCTTGGTGTCTAATTCTGATTCGCTCTAACTACGCCGTCTGCCTACTAAGTACCATTGAGCGACTTTTATGCTCGGTCTGCTGTATAAATATTCTGTTCAATAGTCTCTTTGTTATCCCTTGCTGGTAACCTGCTCTCAATTGTTAAAAAAATTGAGTTTAAAATATTATTAATAATATTTTTGGACATTATTTTACATATAGTTTCTACCTATTGGTAAAATAAGTGATTTGAGAACATAACACTACCATAGAATTATGTAAATAAAGTTTTTTCTTAATTAAGGCCTTACTGTCTTTTGCAACTTGGTAGGTCGCAAATAAATTCGGAAGGAATAGAATGTAGAATGAGGTAGAAATGGAAGGGAGAGGCGATGGTACGTGGGAGGAAGGAGGAGGTAAGCAGGCGGCAGGCGGGGCGTTCAGCCGGGCTATATCGAGCGCGCGATCACGGCCAAGGCCGCGTAACGCCGTCATCGCTCCCGAGTTCGACCCGACCGCCCGTGCCCTGTACCCGCGGATCGCATATATTATATCTATAACTACACAACATAAACCTTATTGCGTAGTTCGTTCCTTACGACATGTATTTTACAGAGTTTCATACTGTGTAATTCCTTCTTACACTAACCTTTTATTATTGTTATACCTATATTACACTGATTATAAAATTACTTCTCTGTGATAATAATGTCGACGATGTCTGAAAACGACAACCATCTTACATGCCAATTTCCTTTACCGCCACCACCACCACGACAATGCGCGATATAGTAGTACTTAACATGAATACCTACAATATCACAATATAGGTATATAATGTTTATTTGCTTTTGTACTTACCTGCTAGTAAGTTACAATAAATTTTGTGCTAGTTAAAAGTTAGTACCTATATGTAGTTAATCTGAAGTCGGATGGCTTACCTATATTACGGAACATACACTTGTACGGAACATATTTTTTTTGATATATTTTATTCTAAGAACTTATAGAAAATGGCCTAGTAAAACAATACAATATTAGGTAATAACACGTATGTGTTTTAAAGAAGTAACTATCACAAATAAACGGGCTCATATCGATGATCCTCGAGTCTTTGGCGTGCATTCTGCATCAGAAGTGTCATGGTTGGATGGTTTTGGGGTCAACGAGAATCTACATAAACACTATTGGCGGGTATCTAATTTCATATTTCCTATAATATTATCTACGTATTAACGGGAATTAACGATCACGAAAAGGTATTACATACCTCTGAATAGGGAATATGCATGTATTTTTTTTTATCTTTTATTGACTTGTACCATCATTCTACCCTAATAAAAAATATAAATAACCTTGGCAATGTTCAAATTAATTTTTAAAATAAAATTGAAAACATCGATAAAATTTGATGTGTTTGAACGCCGCCATATTTCGCGGGCCTTGGATGACGTCACGTTCCACGCTTAGTGTTTGTTTCATAAACTTGAAGTGTTACAGTAATTTTATACCGATTTCCAGTTGTAATTACTATTTATTGTAATTAGTAATTAATAGACGATGGATAAAGTTAAAAAACCATTTTATAGGTATTGCCTTGTCCCTAAGTGTAAAAACACTATAAGAAGTACACCCAATACAGTATTTTTTCCTGTACAAAATAATAATGTAAAATACGAAAACAATGGTGTGACATTAATGAGAAGAGATGAAGTATCTTCAATATCGTGTTTATATTGTTGTGAAGATCACTTTAATGTAAGCATATTACAATTTAATTGCTAGTATAGTGTGAATTAGTCAGTAGTAATTTATGTTTGTTTTAAATATCAAGCAGAAGGCAACTTAAACTAGGTAATAAAAGTCCAATAAAACTTCATGAATGTAACTAACTGTACATATCTTACCTATCCTTTAGATTATAATATAACAAGTATTATAATAATTACCTTGCGGCTTTCACTCCTTTAACCTCAGCGGACGTAAAATGTGGATTTGATGCAAAATATATAGTCATCATGAATGCACCTATTTTCGGTAGATTGTCCGATTGTGCTTTGACAAAACTACATTCAGTCATTGTCCTAGATGATTTCTAATATCACTAGAATGCTTAAATTGCACTAGCTAAGAGCAAAAACCACAGGAACACCTATCTTTCTCCGTAACACTACGAATATAGGCGCCGATAAATGACAGAACGTGGAATGTCACATCATGTTTTCTTTCGACCAATGGTGAAGCGTTTTGCAAAGTTGAATTTCGCGCCCCTATTTTGCATATTTTAATTAATATTTTTTGCAATTAAACACGAACTAAATAAGAAAATAATTGTTTAGGCATAATATCTGGACAATAAAGATTCAAGGGAAAATTAATCAAGTAAATTTAAACAACATGAATATTCCCTATTGCCTGACGTTTCGACCAGGTAATACCTTTTCGTGATTGCGTTAATTACAGTTAATACGTAGATAATATTATATCATGGAACGCGAAAGTTTAAAAGTTAGTATTCATATTTCCTTATGTACATGTAAAAAATATTGTCAGAATTATTATCGTTTTGTTGTCTGCTAAATACAATACCTACTAACAGGTGTATAATCAAGCCTTTATACTATAATCAACTATACTTAGTACAACAATTACCTACTGGTAATTGTTCAAAATTGATTGAATTCTGAAGAGTTTTAAATATTTGTTCAGGTGAGAAACATAAATTTTTAGAACTATTCTGCATGGATTAAAAAAGGAACTATCTCCTTTTTATTCCATGCAGAACGATAAAAATAATTTGCGCACAAAGAATCCAAGTAGTATGGTTCTCCTTTTTTAAAGTCGGTTGATAACTATTGTTAAACCTATATATCATTTAATTTCGGGTTATTTATGACAAAAAAAGTATGTGGGTTCAAAGTGACGTCCGCAGAGGCAGGTAGAAGCAGGCGAGGTGGTGTCGAGGTAAGGGCACGGGTGGCGTGACCTCGCTTTGGCAAGGTCGCTGGTTTCATTCCACTCGACCACGCCACTTATTCCTCCCTATAGTAATCTTCTATAATGATTCCCGGCTCTCCATACATTATTATATTATTCTTTGATTTACTACCTTTAACTTCTCAGAGAAGGAGGTAACAGGAGGAAGTCCAGTTAATGTCCTCGAAGATCATGTGGCTCTCTTCTCGCAAATAAGCCACTGGCATCTGGGGTCGTAGCATACTAACTTAAGTTGCAAATGGGTAAGACTTTGGTACACAAAATTACTGTTTTATTTGGTTTTGTACTTACCTGCTAGTGAGCTACAATAAATTTTGAGGTAGTTAAAAATTAGTACCTATAATATGTCGTTAATCTGAAGTCGGATGGCTTATATTACGGAACATATTTGAATAGTAATTTTAAATTGTATTTAACAATGGTCTCATATAGCAAAGCGCGTAGCATCCAACAACTACGTGTCCAACCACTAAATCTAAATAATCATACTTTTTTACATTTCAGTAGTAAACTATCTTTATAGGCGATTTGAGAGTTATGCTGATTTTTCATTAGCCTTTGCAAGGCTCCTATCAAAAGATTCTATAGGGGTTTGAAACACAACCCTTTCAAACCAATAGGATCACTTGGTTTTAAAAATTTTGTTAATCGTCGTCTGGTTTAACAGGGTTTAGTGTGTGTTAAAAACCTAGCCACGGTGAGTGCTACACTAAGTGCTAAGGATGAATGACAATTATGCAAAGGATGTGAGCTAGAAATATTTGATTAAGTATACTGTTGATTGTGTATATCATCAACCTGCGTTATGCAGTTTTCATTACACAGCCAGGACATCAGACCTACCGCCGTGCTGCTAGCCCGTCGACCAGAACCCTGAATCTGACTTTTAATGTGCAATGAACTGTTCTCTATTATTCTATTCTATTCTATTATTAATTTTAAAATTTCTCCAAAATTTATAAAAATTATAATCCACAATATCAACGCGATGACAGATTTTTTATTAGGACAGATAAAGACCAACTCTAGCCCATCTTACTAGGTTGATGAAAGAACAAACCTCTAAGGAATAAGATTGGCAATGCACGAGTGACAACATTCTAACTAAGTACTAATATGCTAGAACCGAATGTCGGCCTTGTCCTATCGAAAAATAAATTATCTAGGTATATTTAACAATATTTTTGCATACAATTTTGCACCATCTCTAGATAAAGATTGTTCGATGCCATCTAGTTATCAAATTATTAAAACTGTCTGGTTGCAGTTGAGCATCGCCTGCAAAGAATTTAATTGCCAAATTAATAAATATTTGTTGCTCTTTAACTACGAACTACAGTTCAGGACGTGTGAGTTTTTACAGTTGGATATATCAATACATTAACGGTAAAAACTCATAGTATGTAGTTGCGTAGTTATATTAAGTAGCTTCTGTTAATTCAATACTATTTTGGAAATATAACTATAAAGAATTGAAGACTAATTATTTCATCAAGGGTTTTTAATAAGAAAGTGAGTCAATAATTGCGGCGAGTGCTACCGTATTTCAATGACAGAACGCGTTGGATGAACCGTTGAGTTGCTAGACCGTTTGAAGAGACGTTACACAAATCCTGCGGACAGGCAGCCGCCCCCGCCCTATAAAATTCGCAAGTTTAGTATGTCCCGTGCGGGTGATCGACCACGTTCACGGTCAACGTCGCGGAAACATACCAAACAACGGCGAATAAAGCCGTTGTCACACCGCTCCGACAGTTACCTACAGGTGAACTACGATTAACCTTTCGCCAGACGGCCGTGTACCGAAATGACCACTTAAATAGGTCTATATTACTTTGATGCCACTCTGGTTACAAATTCAGACAATTTACTGTTAAAGCTCGATAATAAAATCTGTGATGGACTGCAGACTGTTGCTGAAGTACCCACACACTTTCTTGATTGCACTTGTTAGTGTATTTATAGTTAAGATAAACCCAAAAAGAATATTAAAGCATGTTTATAATTAATATTTTTTTTTTGTGATTTTATGAGTGGACTACTGAAGCTTTCAATAGACAATGATTCTTAGATACGGGTTCTAATCATGTTTTTTAAAATATGTTGGTAAAACAGCACACGATCTGCATGATTGTAAATGATTACTATTTAAAAAAATAATCATAATACTAGTCACATGGTGATAGCAAATTACCAGCAAAAAGAAATAGCAGCAATAAGTAGGTAGTGCTATTTAACTAGCGGGTAACTTAAAATTCGAATAAAAAACGGCGGCACCCTATCTTCTTTGGTTTTCTGCTGCTACGTGCTGATTTTGAGGTTCTTCTCTATAAAATATGAAAAATAGTATGCATGCAATTGTTAAACATGTTCTTGAATTTAGCTCAGTTAATAGAATTTGGGTCAGATGAAAGCAGACACTTTGTGCTTTAGAGTAGGTTCGGATGAATTAAAGGTTGAAACCGGTTACCTTTTCTGTAAATCATAAGGTAACAAATTTTGCACTAAGGATGACTAGAAAAAAATATATTTTGTCAAACTAATATAATAATTTGTAAATATCAACATTTGTACATAAGTAGTTCTTGTTATTAGTAAAAAATATATAGTACAACACTAACAATCCAAAGACTATCTACTAATAAGTAAGTTTATGAAAATGGAAATAATCGTTTTCCAAAACTTGATAGCAAAAGTGCTCTTATTATTTTCTCTCTTAAACAGTGGCGTAACAATAGGGTGGTAGAGTGGGCAAAATGCCACAGGCCTCCGGCCCAAGGGGGCCCCGACCGGAGAGACCTTTTATAAATTTCAGTTAGATATATATACACGAATAATAAAAACAATTTTGCAAGATTTGAAAACGTTCATAAGAAAACTACAAAGCTCAGTTTTCTTAGAACGCGTCCATGGCGCTTAGTTTTTTTTTTGCCATGGCACTACATATGTTGGCGGCTTGGCGCAGACTAGCGTCAGTCGGGAAGTCCTAGCTTTCTATTTTTTAGTCTAAAAGGCTATTTAGACTCCACTAATTTGATTGTCAGGGAATTGTTTGTTTGTGTCATTGTTTTTTTTCGGTAGCATATACAGGTCCAGTTAATCGTCGGAATTGTGTGCGTTCGCGCAGCGGAATGTTGTTGAATTTAAAGATTTTAATTATGCAGATATTTAGTGTATGACGTTGTGTAATTGTGTATGGTAAAAAAAAAAATTGTGCATGCAGCCATTGTGGAGAAATTCGAGATATCGCCACAACAGTTTGGTTTCCACAAAGCTCGATCCACAACCACCAACCTTATTTCCTTTGTGACGTTTTTGACTGATTCAGTTGATTCTAATATCCCAGTTGACACCATTTATACCGATATAAGCAAGGCGTTCGATACCGTGGACCACAATACCCTTATTTACAAACTTTCCATCTTTGGTATAACAGGTAACTTGCTAAAATGGTTTTCTTCGTATCTCAACAATCGGACTTCCAGGGTAGTTGTTAGTGGATACTCATCTCAATCATTTTCAACCCAATCAGGTGTTCCCCAAGGATCGGTCTAAGGGCCGATTCTGTTTAATATATTCATAAACGATATTGTCCCACTATTCAAACACAGTAAATGCTTCCTTTACGCTGACGATCTCAAACTCGTAAAACAAATAAAAAGTAAACATGACGCTTTCCTTCTACAAGAAGACTTGAACCGCTTAGTCGATTGGTGTGGGAGAAATGGCTTGGCACTGAATACAGACAAATGTAAATATATACGATTCTCACGTACTCACTCGAACTCGCAGACGTATACAATCAATAATAAGACATTGGAAGAAGTGACTACTATCAGAGACTTGGGAGTTGATTTAGATAGTAAAATTAGATTCCACACGCACATTGACAGCATAACAACTAAAGCATTTAGGATGTTGGGCTTTGTTATAAGGAACTCTAAAGATTTTAGAAAGCCACTGACTAAGATTAGACTTTTTTCGGCCTTAGTTCGATCTGGTCTGGAATATTGTGCTAAGGTCTGGTCACCACACTACGAGGTACATATTAAACGCCTCGAGAGTATCCAAAAGCGTTTTCTCTGGCACCTTTCATACCAGTGTAACAAGGTTAAACAGTTGCCGACGTATCAAAGTCGTCTAAAACATTTTAATCTCCATAGTTTGTTCGATCGGAGACAGTTATTGGATCAGATCTTACTACACAAATTAGTTAACGGTGAATTAGACTGCCCATATCTTGTTGAGAAAATAAATGTAAATGCTCCCTCAAGGTTACCCCGTGCAAGTAAATACGCTCCATTTTCTATTAAAACTTCAAAAACTAACCTGGGTCAGAACGCTACTATGAATAGGTTACTAAGCCAGTATAACAAGCTGACAAAAAATTATGAAATTGATGTAGACATCTTCTCAAACAGTCTACCAACATTTAAAAGCAAAGTTATTGCATCATTTAGACCTCCTGTATCTTGAGAGTTACTGCATCACTATGTCCTGTAAGCTCGATCATTCTCTATATTTTCTGTATGTTGTATGATGTATATGACTGTGTATAAACTTAGGTATGTTATAAAAAAAAAAAAAATATATATATATATATCGCGCTCATATAGCTATTTCTCACAGATGTTTTAAATAAATTTTTAGATAATTGTTTTCTTTTGTTAACATGTAAATGTATCTCTAAGTTTAGGTTTAGTTAATATTAAGTAGAAAAAAAATCTTAGATGAAACTGTCCTTTACCATGCAGTGGCAACTTGTAAGTAAAACAACACTCAGCACATAATTTATTGTAAAACATGTTTGTAAACTCAGTATTAGTGTATGTTTTGTAAGTTGTCCTAAATAAATAAATAAATGAATAATTATTTTGATGGGAATCAACGCGATTTGCAGCAGTAGTCAGCCTGGGACTACGACCAGTGCAACCTGGTCTAAACTTTTAAATTCGTGATCGTGTAATTTTATTATCATAGGCATATAATATTATTAATGACAATTAGGTTTTCTGAAAAAAAAAGGTACCTACCTATATTATTTATGAAATCGGCAAATTAGATTTGAATTGCACTGATTTTTCCTAGGTAACTATAATTGATTATAAAAAAAAAGAAAATTAGTGACATCCGATGTGTGTTTAATAAAACTCCGCATACCAAACAGCAATGTCTGGATAATGCAGAGGGGCCAGCAGCCTCAGTCCAAGTACCAAGTACGTCTTTTAACTCAAGTTTTAATAAAGAAGTTCTGCATTCAAAGATTCACATTTAACGCACAAAACTATGATAAATATACATATACATATAAAGTAGAATATTCGGCAAGGATCAGAATGAAAAATTTGTAACCACCAGTCAGCACAGCCGGATGCGATATAAATAAATATAAAATATATTACGTTGGTCTTAATCAATGAAACCTTAAAAATAAAGTAAATTTACTTTAATGGCTACGTTTGACGCCTTATGTTATACAGGGTGTATATGAAAATGGAATAAATACTTACTTAAATCACTAAAAGGGCATGACTCTAGCATGCAATTATAAAAAGAAAATTTAAAAAAACCTATCTGATTACAAGTTACGATTACAGGTATTTGTGCCTCCGTTTCTCATAAAAGCAGGAGGAATATATATAAAGTTAAAGATTTTACATTATACATTTTTTTTTTCATATATTCACTCGGTAATTGAGAAAATTCATAAAAACTAACTTAAAAAGTTTCCGAAGTTGTTTATTTTCAAAAAATCTTTTTGTAACTGCATGCCTTTCAGTGATTTAACTAAGTGTTCCATTGTTAGATACGCTCTTAATATTTTGTACTTTTAAATTAATTTAGTTATTGAAACATGTTACGTTAGAGCGACAAAGTTCATAAAAGAAGTGTAAAGTTATTTATAAATTATGATGCTCATCGTGTTAACCGACTGTATGCGTCGTATCTCAGGTTAGGGGCCAGGCCCCCCTGGACAAAATCCCTAGGTACGCCAATGTTGGTTCCTATAATATAATAGAAACTAGAACTTCTACTATCGTCATCCTTAATAGACCTGTTAATGAATATCCACACACAGCAAAAGATACCTCAACATCATCTAGTTAGCGAAGACGAACTACGTGGTAACTACTGATCATGCATCGCGTTATGAAAGTTCTTAAAATCATAGAGGGTTCCGATTACCTAAATTGAGACGCATGCCATCTTATGACAATAAACGGGACTAATAGTCTATTTATAGAATGTCCCACAATGTATCAGAATATTCCAGCGGGGTTTCGAGTTTTCGGGTTTGTCACGAACTTTATGAAATAACGTTTATATAAAAGGCAGTTGGATTATTAAAGGAGTTTTAGTTTTGTGATCAGCGAGTGAACAAAGCGATCAAAATCAAAATCAAAACCATTTATTTTAATTAAACCAATAATAGGTATTTTTTTAATTGTCAGGAGTAGGAGTCAGTCAGGCTAAGTCAGTCGTGAAGCTAGTTGCCTGTTCCAATACGTAGATTCTATGGAGAAGAAGAGGCAAATAACTCATGATCACCTCGCCTGGGCGGACACCAGACACAGATCTTCTTTTTTATGTTCGTGTGGCATCCGTGTAACCTCAACGGACCGTCACCACCCCCAGAGTTTTCGGTGGGGCGGTGTGTCGGATTCGAATTGACTAAAACCACACGGTGTTATCACACTGTGCCTAAAATAGGAGACGTCTGAGAACAGCTTTTATTAAGACATCCGGTACCCTCCTAGCAAGCTAACCAGCTTTTGATGACGTCTCAATCAGTCATTTAGGCGACGTCCCACGTTGGACCCTATTCATCAGCAGAATATTTTCTGGGTGACAGCTCTTCTACTTCTTGTCGTTTGACTCTTCTGAGGAATAACTTCTTGCCATACGACATTGTCAAACAGTCTGTGTGTATATTCGATTAATCAAAAGTGGTTTTTGGTCAAAATGAAGGTAAGTTTAAGTTTATTAAGATGAAAAATTTTAGGGGTGTACTGGATTTATTTATATTTAACTTCCTCTTACTACAGATAGACTTTATCACTACTCAATACAAGTAAATAAAATTGAAGTGTCTGTTTGTAATGTCAAAATAATAGCTTTTTTAAGCTCATATAGTTATTTGCACGTTTTTACTTGCGCGATGCATGTTACTTACGCCTAAAAATCAGTTTTTAGAATTGTTCAGGCTAATCTTCGGAACGGGTGGACCGATTTCCACGGGACATTCACTGGCAGATAGCTGGTGTTATAAGGAGCAACTTAGGCTACTTTTATTTTGGGAAAAGAATTAGGATTCCGCGCAAAATATATTAATATGTACACGCGAGCGAAGCCGCGCGGGAACTGCTAGTGTAAAATATAATCGAAGGTCGTTGGTGTGATTAAAAAACAATATTAAAATAGAATCCAACAATTATCCCTCCTCTTCTCCCCTTTCGCTCTTTCCTTTCATCCCTCTCTGTCACATCAAACTCGGATACATGCATTAAAAAACAATATCAAGACGTTTGGATATTTTACAATCCTACAGCTACTAGCTGTGCCCCGCGGTTTCACCCGCGTAACTCAGATGCCAAGGGAATATCGGGATAAAAAGTAGCCTATGTGTTAATCCAGGTCTCCAACTATCTACATACGAAGTATCATTGCAATCAATTCAGGAGTTTTTGCGCGAAAGAGTAACAAACATCGATACATCCTCACAAACTTTCAATTTTTTTTACATTCAATATCTTCACTACATATTAAACAAAACAAAGTCCCCCGCCGCGTCTGTTCGCGATAAACTGAAAAACTACTGAACGGATTTTCATGCCGTTTTCACTAATATATATAGTGATTCATGATTAAGGTTTAGGTGTATAATTTGTACCCGTGCGAAGCATGGGCGGGTTGCTAGTATATAATAGAAATGAATGTATACAGAGCCTTTTAGCAAATCGCTATTGTCTTGAAAATTCCCATTACGGACACAACCGTCAACAACGTTTGCCCTCACGCGTCTGCCCGCCGCCGGCCCGCGTCGGCGGTAAGCGTTGTTCCCCCCGCCCCCTTGCCCGCAGTTTTATATTATGGTCGTAACTTTTAAAATATTTGACCAAATTACGTACTTCAAAAGACAAAGTTTATCTACTTTGAATATCAGAAGCGATAAAAGATATTTATTTTGATAAAAATCAATTTGTCACTGCTAAATGTGAATTGGAAATAAAAAATCTAATTTTATTGTATTTATGGTTCTCTTTTTTTGGTAATAATGGCTTACACATAGATATATACTGTCGCGGACTTTTTTGTAGAACTATTTAGGAGAAACAATCCCACCGTACATTATATTCGTGTAACTTACAGTTTTCCCACCGCACGCCAGAATAGCTCGCAGATGACAGATTTTTTTCCGACTTACTTAACACTTATCGTTATATTTTGACCAATATACACAATATCGTCATAAATTATAGCCTATGTGTTATTCTGATATATAAGCTATATTATTGTAAAGTTTCATTAGAATCCATTAAGTAGTTTTTGCGTGAAAGAGTAACAAACATCCATACATCCATGCATCCTCCCAAACTTTCACGTTTACTCGTATAATATTAGTAGGAATAGTAGGAATATATAATCTAAATCTAGGAAACGGCTCCAACGATTTTGATGAAATTTTGTATACAGATAGAGTTTTGTATTTTAAGTTCAACGGCATAGTTGTATTTCCTGAAAAAATGATATTTACAAAAAAAATAATATGATTTTACAAAAAGCTACCGAGCAAAGCTCGTACTCCCAGGTACTTATATTAATCAGCGATAGATAGGTGACGCTCCCTTATCCGTATTATCAATTTAATTATTTATTTTATAGTTCACCTTGACTTTAATTACAGCTTTAATAAAAGAAACGATGAATGAACAATCCTAACTAATATTCGATTCCCATCTAGGACAAATATTAATGATGGTGTGATAATTTATATTTAGTAATAGGTATTTAAGTATGTTTATCAGCTGTCTGGTTATCATAGTACAGGCACTGCCTAGTTTGGGATCAGACGGGGGTGTCTCAATAAAAAAAAGAAATAGATATGGGAAATTATAATTTGTTTGTTTGTTTGTTACGCTTTCACGCCTTAACTACTCAACCGAACATCATGAAATTTTTAATGCAGGTTGTCAGGCGTGGGCACAGAAGAGGACATATGGGCAAATTCAAATCAAATCAAATCAATTTATTCAATTAAGACACTAAGTGACATTTATGAACGTTAAATTGAAGCTAGACTTAAAATCATAGATCGGCGCAAACAGACGCCACAGCATGTACTGGATTGTCGAGGTAAATTAGGTGAAAACACCAAAATCTACTGCCTGCTTGTGTCGATCTATAACTTCCAGTTTCCAAAATGCGTAGAGCCTTATGAGAAGAATACTGGCAAAGAAACTCATGGCCACTCTTTTTAAAAGTCAGATCTTCAGGTACAATAGTGTTAGTGTTACACGAAAGGTAAATAGGATGCAAGCTGATGCCACCTGAATTTCATTTTATTGAAATGCTTCAAAAGCTAACGTACTAAAAAATAAAAATTACTCAGTGATACCGTTGAAGGTTTGAACTTATTAAACATAGAAATCATTCTAGGTTCACATCTACCTTCATTCAGTTACAAAATCTACTGTTAAAAATAATTCGTGACTGGATTAAGAGGCTAGAGTTGCAGTTGATCGAACCAAAATAATAGTATAGGCTAAAGCATCGCTGACTAGGCCGACCAGTCACCCCAAGCAGCACCCGTTCACGAGTTTGACGCATGGACAAGCCATCATCTCCTTCGCCATATCAGAGGGAAGGAAATGACCCGCCCCATGACGACGCCGCAAGCGATGACATTTTAGTGAGCATGACGAACCAGTCGAGATTCGAGATACTGTTAAAAATCACTACTAGTCAAATTACCATAATAATCGTCACGCACTACTTTCAACTGACAATGGTTTGTTAATGATTTAGCTTAATTATAAGACAAAGAAGTTTGTGTGTATATACCTAATGACACGATGACCATGAACATGACCTAATGTTTAGATAATCGTTGATCGTATAGTAGGATTTCCTAATAAGGTGATTTTTTACAGTTTGCTTGAATTTATCTACAGGAAGGTCGCTTACATGTACAGGAATTTTATTATAAAAACGTATACCAAGACCTTCGAACGAGTTGTGTACTTTATGCAAGCGATGATAGGGTACTAACGAGTTTAGACTTGTTTCTTGTATTAATTTTGTGTATATCACTTTTTTTCTTATAGTCATTAATGTTGTGCCTAACAAACATAATATTTGCAGAAATAAACTGTGATGCAACAGTTAAAGTACCTATATCTTTAAACAACTCTCGAAGAGAGACTCTAGCACCTAAATTGTATATGGAGCGGATGGCTCGTTTTTGGAGAATAAAAATCGTTTCAACATCAGCCGCCCTGCCCCAAAGTAGTATACCATAGGACATGACGCTGTGAAAGTAGCTAAAATAAACTAGCCTAGCTGTGTCCGTATCAGTGAGCTGGCGTACCTTCCATACTGCATAAGCTGCCGAACTAAGCCTACCTGCAAGGTTGTCTATCTGGGCTCCCCATTGTAGTTTATCTAATATCTTTCATATCATGCATATCTTTCAACCCGAAAAAAAAATACTATTCCCGATGTATAGAATAGTAATTTTAACGCGAGCGAAGCCTCGGGCACTAACTACTAGCTAGTAACGTATACATACCTATAAGATTAATAAAACCGATGTAAGTAGTTTTCACTGTTGAAACGGGGCCTTGATTGAAGATTTGTGCATGTGTGTTGGTTTAATTAATTTGTAGCAATACAGGTGGTTGAGTCAGTTCGCGAGCATTATGGTCGCGTCGGGTTCGACGACCAGCCATGGCACCGCGGCTCCGCCAGCCCCGCGCGCACGCACGCCACGTATTTGACCGATTACCAACCTATTGCAACTACAACACTCAATGAAAACTTACAATTCATGCTCGCACGCTTGTTATTGTAAACAAACACATGCAATCGTTATATATTTATAATTTTATTGATATTACAACATGATATCTGTTATTATATCTTATATGTACTGTACATATGTATGTATATTATTGTTAAATTAACATTGTCGACATTATTTGATTCATTTTTATTAAATTTGTAGGTATTATTTAAGCAACTACTTTGCATTCACTTAGTGTATAATTATTATCAATTATATAATTTTATTAATACAAACAATTTTATGACCCACCATATTATATCATATTATCCTTGTAAACAATCCAAGCGGCTACAGTTTACACAGATTATTCTTTTTAAAATACTTAATACTTCCAAAAATAAAAAAATACAGTTAGTCAGATGTTACTTAGTGTCAAATTTAATGAATTCTAAAGCTGCCTGCCAATTTAGTGTGTGTATTGTGGTGGAGGAAAAGGGGCCGCAGGCCGCGTGCGGTCGTCGACCGAGGCCCTTGACTCGCGTGAGGTTCAGCGACACGGCCTGACACCGCCACACGCCGCGCGCACCGCGTCGCGCGCCGCCCGCAAGCAAAACGCTCACGCTTAACTTATCAATAGGGAATATGCATGTATTTTTTTTATCTTTTATTGACTTGTTCCATCATTCTACCCTAATAAAAAATATAAATAACCTTTTCAATGTACAAATAAATTTTTAAAATAACATTGAATACGTCGATAAAATTTGATCTGTTTGAACGCCGCCATATTTCGCGGGCCTTGGATGACGTCACGTTCCACGCTTAGTGTTTGTTTCATAAACTTACTTGAAGTGTTACAGTAATTTTATACCGATTTCCACTTGTAATTACTATTTATTGTAATTAATAGACGATGGATAAAGTTTAAAAACCATTTTAAAGGTATCGCCTTGTAACTAAGTGTAAAAACACTATAAGAAGTACACCCATTACAGTACTTTTTCCTGTACAAAATAATAATGTAAAATACGAAAACAATGGTGTATATTAATGAGAAGAGATGAAGTATCTTCAATATCGTGTTTATATTATTGTGAAGATCACTTAATGTAAGCATATTACAATTTAATTGCTAGTATAGTGTGAATTAGTCAGCAGTAATTTATGTTTGTTTTAAATATCAAGCAGAAGGCAACTTGCTTGTCTATTTAAACTAGGTAACAAAAGTCCAATAAAACTTCATGAATATAACTAACTATACATATCTTACCTATCCTTTAGATTATAATATAACATGTATTATAATAATTTTCTTGCGGCTTTCACTCCTTTAACCTCAGCGGACGTAAAATCTGGATTTGATGCATAATATATAGTCATCATGAATGCACCTATTTTCGGTAGATTTTTTGACACTTTGACAAAACTACATTCAGTCATTGTCCTACATGATTTTTAATATCACTAGAATGCTTAAATTGCACTAGCTAAGAGCAAAAATCACAGGAACACCTATCTTTCTCCGTAACACTACGAATATAGGCGCCGATAAATGACAGAACATGGAATGTCACGTCATGTTTTGTTTCGACCAATGGTGAAGCGTTTTGCAAAGTTGAATTTCGTGCCCTTATTTTGCATATTTTAATTAATATTTTTTGCAATTAAACACGAACTAAATAAGAAAGTAATTGTTTAGGCATAATATCTGGACAATGAAGATACAAATGAAAATTAATCAAGTAAATTTAACCTACCTAACTATGATTTAGCTGAGCACAGCCTTTTATTTGCAAGTACGAGGGCGGCACTTAAAATTTCGGGAATCAAGGAAGTGACACAACATTGCTATTTAAAAATGTATTTATTGATTTTCGAAGTATTCTCCGCGAAATTTGACACATTTTTCCATACGATGGAACCAATCATTGAAGCAACCATTCCATTCGGAAGTTGGGTCTCCAAAATAGCCGTTTTGTAGGCGTCCACAGCTTCTTCAGGTGATGAAAATCTCTAACCACGCAATTTATTCTTTATTTTAGAGGAAGTATAGAAATCATTAGGGCTTAGGTCGGGGCTGTACGGCGGATGGTCTAATAATTCTATATTTTATTGCTTTAAAAACTTATTTGTTCTGTGCGCGGTGTGAGAACTAGCATTGTCGTGATGAAGGATGATGCGGCGGTTGCAGTTCTCTTTACGGAGTTCAGAAACGACCTGTGGCAAACAAATGCTAGCATACCATTCTGCATTAACCGTTCTTTGTCCCTTAAGAGAAATAGTCGCACAATGCCGGTTTTGGAGACAAACGTGGCCACCATTTTTTTGCAACACTCCGTGAACGAACATTTTTTGTTGGCTTTAACTCATTTTCGAACACCCAAACTCGTGACTGGTTTTTTGTTTCGGGTTCGTACGCGTATATCCAGGATTCGTCACCTGATACGATGTTGTATACAGCATTTGAGGATCCTGCGTGGAATCTTTCGAGAGTTCTGACGCACCAAGTAACGCGAGCCGCTTTTTGCTCTTCACAGAGCGAATGCGGTATCCATCGGGAAAACATTTTTTTTACACCTAATTGTTCATGCAAGATTATTTGTATTTAACTCATGCCAATGTCTAAAGTTGCCTGAATTTAGCGGTATGTCACATGTCGATCTTCCTCAATCAGCTTACGCACAGCATCAACGTTTTCTTGGGTTACTGCAGTTTTTGGACGACCTTGACGGGGATCATCACTGAGCTTGCAACGTCCACGTTGAAATTCAGCAAACAAGCGATAAATTGTGGTTTTGGATGGGGCTTCATCACCAAATGCAGAAATCATCCGGTCAACACACTGTTTTTGCGTTAAACCACTTCGAAAGTCATAATAAATCATCGCTCTTGAATTTTCTCGAGTCAATTCCATTTTCTCAACGACTAAACAAGTTTGACAAAACCTTGTGATAAGACTGAGAATCTTTTTTTAAATGAATAAATGATATTCGAGGTGTTTTCAATTAAAAAGACTTTAATATGACAGAAACAGTGGAAATATTCCATTCCCGATACTTTTAGTGCAGCCTATGTATTAAGTATTCTAAAGGACCCTAGAGTTTCATATGGTTGATTCCGTCAGAATGAGGTCTAGATATTTAGGAAAACCATTTTATCTTGCAGGTACTTGCAGTACTAAAAGCGGCTGCAATGCAGTACATACAACATATCTGTTTTGTTCACTGCACTATAATTGAAACCTTGTGTCCATCAGTCCATTTTTTGAGGCATATTTCTACTACTTACCTACTACTACTTCTAGTAAATATCGCAATATCCTAATGATAAAATAAGTAAAATATTATTCAAAAAAGCAATGCTACTTTCACAACCTTCTCTTAGAATAATGACTATTGATGATGTTTATGAGTATAATATAATTACTAATTTGTATTTAATTTTATTAATAAAAATAGTACAAAAAACTAAAAGTAAAATCCAAGTTTTCAGTTTATGGCGTAAAAATACTTCGACTGATCACTTTATCAGAATAAGACAGAGAATGTATGTATAGGTATATGTAAAAAAATCCGAAGGAATTCGAAGAACTAACTTTTAGCTATTGAAGAGTTACACTGTCTACCTTCCTCCATCATCATTCAGTTAAATAATATTTATTGATGATTATTTGGAACACAGAAAACCCGCTTTAAGGTTACCGTTGGTAGTCCATCGTAAGGCAATAAAAATATTAAGAATGTAAATATAATTTCTTTACTAGACGCAATAATATCAGTTTTGAGCCCTACCGATTTTATAAGTATATTCGTTTTGCGTTAAATAGCTCTTTTATAACAGAAAAGGCGTTGCGGTACGTGCATTATCGTCGTTGATAGTCCAATACCGCGTAAATTATTATATAATAGCATTGTCAAAGACCGCGTATGTGAAAAAAAAGTCAAAATTGAGATTTCGTGACTGTGGGTAGATAGATTATAGTGATTGACGATAGATACACAAAACAGAATTTGATTAGGCTAACAGAGAGACGAGTAATCGTAAACTACCAATACTGCGAATCTAAAACAGTGACAGTGGTCAGTCTCTCAACAATTTTTCCAAATATACGAGTACTACTCCATTGTACCTGGAAGTGGGAAAATGCAAATAGAAGCTGCGACTGCGACGTACAGTATTCTCGTGCTGTCACTATAGGATGAAAATGAAAAGCTATCTCACTCTATAGTGACTACATTACAAGGTCAATACAGAATGCTGTAGAAGAAGTTATGATCGGTACTGTGCTGGTGCAGGCGAGATTGCGATGCTTAAGTAACTTTGCTTGCTTTGCCATTGCTTTAATAAAGTGTTATTTTGTTGTGAGAGCAATTTACCTTCTTAGTAATAAATATTAATTATAAATATTGTTCGTTAACGGTATTAACTACTTTTCTTTTTTTTTATAGTATAAGGGGCCAACGAGCAGACGGGTCATCTGATGGAAAGGACTGACTATCGAGCCGCCCATGAGTCACAAGTGCATTGCCGTCCTTTGAGGTGGGAGTAGGTATGCTCTTTTCTTGAAGGTTTAAATGTCGTATGTGTACTTATTACTGCTGTTACTTGTTAAAGGTCCACTAATTTTTGAACTGCTTTTGCTAATCAACATTACGTGCTCGCGACGAAACAAACATGCATGCATGCAAAATTATTATGTCAAAAGTTCGGATACTGTTATAGAAATTATCGCCATAAACACCGATAATAACCAATACAATTGAACTCAGATATAAGTAGTATTAATTTATTGGTATTAGTAACATAAGCAACTAAACTAATTAGTTACAAATAATTTTATAAATTATAAATAATTTCTAAAGAAATCGATAGATGGCGCAATCATACTCAAAGTTCCACTGATTTTTCAGTCCGGTCTAACTTGATTACTAGTACTTGGCCTTACTGCTACAAGGCAGTTCGCTTAGTCACTCACTCACTATCACTGCCTAGTTACATTATAGGTAAGTAGGGAGACTAGTGTCTACTTGTCCAGTAACTCTCAGTATTCAGGCTACCTTGTTTATTCATTTTCTTTCACTCCTTTACTACGTTGTTGTAGTAACGACGTGAAAGGAATTCATGTTGTTCTAGTCACAGTTTGCTTCGTTGTGTGTACCTAAGTGCGCCTAATCCATGGTCGATAGCAATAATATTAAAAGTAAGTTGGCAAACAAGCACTCGCCCTTTAAAACTTAGTGTTCGCGAATAGAGCAGACGAATTCTAAATTGTATAATTTTTAATCAAATCAGAAAAAAGTATTAAATATGTAGATATCTTATTTTGTCCGATTTTGATTTTAAATGGAATATTACGTGTAAGGTCTAAAATTGCTACAATGACCGACAGCATTATAGTCTAAAAAAAAAGGATGCCAAAGAAATCGATACCACGATATTTGTAAACATTTCGTAATCGTGAAAGTACTTTCTTATTTGAATACGACACGCGTGTCTCAAATCGCAACATAGTACAGGGCACGAGAGGTAGCGTTGTGCGTTGGCGCGACTGTTCGGTGTGCGCGGGCGCACAATGCCGCCACTGCCGCAATGCGCACCAGTGAAAGTGGGTTGAATGCAGCGCCACGCCATTACTTTCAGTTTCTCTTGTGCGCACGCCCGATCGTGGGCTCGTTACAATAAACATCACATCCCGTCGATTTCTCGCTCTGCTAAATTTCACCTTTTCCACTCTACTATCGCAGTGTAGTTTGACCTGTTGTGATTTGGCCGTAGAAAGCTATATCAGCTTTGCACTAAATTAGGTTACTGGAACTCATTAGAATGGACAATACAAACCTTCTAACGAGGGTATGGTTTCAATTAGGAAATTATGTAGGTCTTTACTAATTTTTATCACTTATGTTATCTAATAATGAACTTTAAATTTATTTGGAATTATAACTTGTACACAGATATCTATGTTTGGAAGTAGATCCAAAATATACAATCGTTTTATTTGTCTACTTCTTTCGTATACTCACTGTTAAATATTGATAGACTGGGAAATATAATTAAGAAAGTTTTTATTATATCTACTATTTTTAACAATTGTAGATACATATTTCAAATATTATACAATTTACAAAACACTGTTCTATCGTATGTACACACGAGGATTTAATAACAACATACGAGTACGTAAATGTCATTGTATACAACGACTACCTCTATGTGATTATAAATTCTTTAAGCTTTTACTATTTAATTATTGCATGGTTTTGTATATATTTATACACATTCAAAAGTCTTATATTATAAAATTGCGTGATTAGCGTGACTGTGAATAGTAGCGTAGAAAGTTCTTACTTTCGACAGATCCGTTGCCGCAGTTCCGTCACTGCAAGCCAATCTTATAGCTGAAATCCGGTTCATATTTAAGGACAGTAGGTATAAGATATTATATTATGATAAATTCCAGTCCAGTAAACAAATCTTATAAGATACGTACCTCTCTACATAGTTTATTTAAGTAGATACGTCGTAAGTTGGATAGCACCTACTTGCACGTATTTAGTGCCAATAAACTTAGTAAATAATAATTCACTGTGTTACAAACGCTATCTTTGTTTACTTGGAAAGGCATGCCTTTATTTAATAAACTCTTGACATTAATATTCACTTTCGGATCGTGATGTTGCATCGTGTTGAAGTGTGCAATCATAATAAAACTTACAACCAGATTTGTTTTTATAGTAAAGGAAATTAGCGGATTGTAGGTTCGGCGGCTTCTACCTAATAAATATGTAAAGAAAGGAGGTAATGGATACATGCTAAGCAGCACGGCAATGTTCACCGCGATGCATCCGAAAAGAAATGAACGAAAATGAAAGTGTCCTACATCCCCGTTCCTCACCCCGCTCGCTTTCTCGCACATTTTTCTATCTAATCTATTAGTTACAGTTGTTTGTCGGTTTGTTTCTACCCGGAAGCATATTTGCTAGCTTTATTCAAATTAGAAATTGTCAACTATAGGCTTGTAACGCAAACTGTGTGGTAATTAACATAGTAAACCTTGTTGATGTTGGTAATTCTTCATTCTAAAATACCTAGTCAAATCACATTATTATGATCCATAATTACATTTGTATATGTATCATTAATGGAGGGCTCTTTTGGGAATAAGTTTTATATGCGTGAATTATTGTACTTGTTTACTTTATATAATAAACTTTTCCATTAAATCTGTTTTAGCAGTAAGATTAAAAAATATATTAAAGCATATTATTGTAAGCATATTATGTGTAAATTGGTAGTGTGAATGGATCTATTAACGTATTTAACCAATGCTGAGAAGGATTTGAGAGACCTAAGTCCAAGACTAGGTTTTACTAATTTCTGTGTTTTATGTTTTTGTTACTTATCTTTAATGAACATTCTCTAGAATAAGAGATAAGAGAAAGTCTGATGTTAATTTGTCCGATAAATTCATTTCGTCAACAATTATTGTTAGCTAATGTAGGAGTCTTAAACCATTCTTCTTGTTAGATTTTTACAGAGTAGTAACAAACGAGAAACGTATAGCCCCTTTTACTTTGAGGGCTATACAATTATTTAACAGCTTAGTGATGTTAAAAAAACCAAAGTATTACTGTAAAAACATAATTCAGTCGACTTGAGAAAAAAAATACTGTCAATAATTCGCAATATAATTATTACGCATTAAAATATTTTATGTCATTGTCATTATTATATTCCCGTCAAAGTTTCAATAGAAAATGTCTTGTCATGATGGTCAGAATCGCAATACACAATATATCTGAAAGCTTCTGATTATATTATTTAAAAAAAGTTTGTTTATTTAGTAAGACTTTTTCGGATAGAAAGATTGCTGATACAAATGTAGAAAGTTGGTAAGTGCTGCGCTATGTCGGGAGCCGTCACCGTCAGCCACCGTCACCGGCCACGAGAAAGTTACCTTCTTTTGTTCAAAAACCATTCTCAATGACCTCTTACTGATAATGTATAGTGATTAGCTGAAACTATTGAATATCGCTGAACTTGTTAATTATGTATTCTGGTTACATTAAAACAATTGTCTTTTTAGCACATTGCCTTGTAACACATTGTTTTAAATAAATTTGTGAGGCGGTTTCGAGTGAATTTTCGAGCAAAATGTTGCGCAACTTTTATAAGTAGATTTGTAAGAAAATTGTACGCAACGAAAGAAGATTTAAACATTTCTAGAGACTGATTTTGGTATACATTTGACATTAAACAACTTCAAATTCGTTTAACCTATCATATAACATAAAAGTGGTTTCTTCCTGGAGAAGGATTTCAAAGTTTTTTTTCTAAGTTCCACGTAAGCTAATCCTAGTAGATTATAATGTTGAAGACTTTCTTTGTTTGATTCCTTAATCTCAGGTTGTACAGGTGCTAATAGGAACATTCTTACGATGCAAAATACGATGCAATAAATATGTAGGAGCGGAGCAGTCTCCATAAATGCAGACAAAGCTGCGTGACATGGCTAGTCGTAGTTAAATATCAGTGTTGTATCATGAAACAAGAGAAAAAAATCAAAGGTACTGAATAGCTGTGATTTATAATATATACTTTTATTTATGTTATGTAACTTGCTGCAATCATATTCCCACTTTTATATTTAAATTGCTGTCCTTTTTAGCTATTACTGACGTTACAGAAAAACATAATTATGGCATAACTATAAAACATAACTCAGTCGTTTTAGACTGTTAAATTCGTTTTGACAACTCGTATTTGTGGATCTAAGAAGCTTCCAGGTTTAATTATTTATTTCTAAATTATAATTATACATGTAATAAGGCCTGCTTTTAGAAGGAATGTTTAAGTGACTTACTTTTTTTACTTTTACGTCCGTAGTAATAATACAGTGATGCGTGATGTTGCAATGTTTGCTAGTGATAGTTTTCTTAATTCGCTAAAAATCAAGGCGTAATAAAAAAAGTTTAAGCGCCATGCCAAGTAAATAAAAATAATTAAAAATACTTATATGTACTATAAAGAAGGGGTCACGGGTCACCTTTCTAAATTTATTTATATATCAAGAAACATCTCATATTTTTTAACAATAAAAATTGTGTAGTTAATACCTAGGTAGTTCCAAAAATTGTTAACTACTGAATAAAGACAATCTCTTTTTTCTAGAAACTATTCTGAATTGACGGCTAACTTCAATACAAATCTTTTTGCTGCAAATCATTGGCCACCTATGTATAAGTTCCTTTTTTAAATATTTTTTAAAAAGTAAAATCTGTCACTCTTTTGTTTGCAACAATGGACGGCTCGCGAGAAGTTTTTTGTGCTATGTTTTTTTCAAGGAATCTCACGAAAATTTACTAGTTGCATTTGGGGAGTTTGCTCCTGCGTTAGCAACAGTTACTAATTGGTTTTGTGAATTTAAACGTGGTCGAGAGAACCTAAACGATGACCCCAGAGTCAAGACCCGGCCGACCTACAATTGCAGTAACTCATGAAAATGTCATCAGGGTAGAGTGGCTATTGCGGGAGAATAGACACATTACACATCGAGAGATTCAGTCTGAACTGACGATTGGATCACAGACAGTTTCCACCATCCCGCATGAACACCTTAAAGTTAGGAAGCTTGCTTCGCGATGGATACCTAATTCTCTCACCGAAGAGCACAAGTTCCGTCGTGTTGATATGTGTAAATTTATGGTAGAAAAGTTTGAAGGAGGGATTACGGAAAACGTAACCTATATCCTTACAACTGACGAAACTTGAATCTACAGCTACGCTCCTCTCACGCAGCAACTATCCACGCCATGGGTGTTTAAAGAAGTTCAAAAGTTGTACGCGGTCGGAGCGATAATAAAAAAATGATGCTGTTTTTTTTCGTCGCAGTGGACCAGTAGCAGTTATTCCGTCAGAAGATCGTAGAACAGTTATTGAATGGTATTGCGAAGTTTGTCTGCTTCAAGCTTTCGGGGAGTTGAATAGCGAGCGACCAAGGAACGGTGTCCTTGATATTCTTGTTCACCAAGATAACGCGCCAGCTCACGCAGCTGCTAGAACCATGGACTATTTGAATACTTCGGGGGTATAAATATTACCCCATCCCCCCTACAGCCCAGATTTAGCTCAATACTGGAGAAGATCCCATCGAATAATTTCGGCGGTTATTTTTCCCGCAAGATACATTTTTTAAATGTTTCGAAAGCTGGTTCACCCGAATGCAAGTGCATTGGGGTTGGACGGGAATTTATTTAACTATTTCATTTATTTATTTTATGTATTTATTTTAATATATGAATATTTTGAAAAGCTACAAATAAACTTTTCCACATTCCAACTATTTTTCATTTCACTAACATTTTTTTTGGACCGGCACATGTACATACCTGGTGCTCAGCGGCAAAAAACGTAACTGAAAAAAAAAATTTTTTTCAATACTGTAAATTACAAAAGATTAGGAAAAGCTACAATATTGTCGATTATATCCATGATTAATGATTGGCTGGACTTCGGGACTATCTGGGTCGTATAACGCTAGGACCACAGATCAAGGATTTTGATTCTATGATCTGAGGTAAGGACCAAACTGCTCGCAAAGGCTATCGGATACTAAACTCCGTCCACCTCTGCATATTAAAAATAAATAGACGACTTGCATTCATATCGTTTCCACCGCGAAAGTACAATACGGCAATATTTCATTAACAACCGATGAAGGTATCACCTAATATATATTATATATTGTATTAGAAGAAGGCTATAACTATCTTAATGGGTTTTGTTGCAGATGAAAGAGATAGGTGAGGTGCTTGGCTTTATAAAATTTTCGACTGGCACCGCGCACATAAGATGTGACATCTATCTTCGTTTCTTTTTGGGGCACGGATTGCTACTTCTCGCTAATGATCCGATGTCACGGTGCGTGTGAATTTTGGACCAATCTGCTCTCTGATGAGAAAGTCTGTTAAAAAACTGTCATAAGGCCGTAGTGATCTGCGTGGTCTAGCATAAACACGTTTGTAGAATAAAGTCTACGTAACTGACCAAATTGCGCAAGTTGCGTTTCCTCCTGTCGGTTAACCATTATCTAGCGGCGTAATGGCTAAGGCGTCGGACTTGCGATGAAGTGATGGCGGGTTTAACCCCACCCAGTGCACTACCGACGTGAACCCACTCCTAACACAAGCATTTGGCGTAGCTGGAGGGGTTCACAAGAATACTATTGAACTGTGACCCAAGTTACTAGTATTATTCACTTAAAAAAAACTACAACTACTTTTTAATACGCTAGATAATTATTTACAATTAATTATAATTAACTGTTAAATATTCTAATTGAGTTATTGACAAGCAATTTTATAATAATAGGACAGGATACAGAACAGTAATATATAGGTATATAATCGATTATGTAAGCTGTCTAAACGATTCTTAACTCTTACACCTATTTATTGTTATATATAAAATTACCTGAAATCTTAGTACAATAACAAGTTTCGAGAAAATAATAGGTTTTTTCTCAATACGACAGCGACGCATCGTTACGCCTACACTGTGTGGAAGAACATAAAGTTGATGAATGAAATCAACCGTATTATTTCCCGTTTGAAACACAGTAGGCACGTACCTTCATTTTAACCTTCGAGAGATACAAAAGAACTGTGTATAGTTCTAGAAGCAGGTCAACAACCTCGAGTACGTTAAACGACACAGCTTTTGACATAAAAATAATGGCAAAAGTACGACTATTTTGAAAAGAAATACTTGTACCAGTCCTATAATTTATTATTAGTTTTTGAAATATATTGTTAACATCAGTTTTAAAAGTGACTTGAGTAGACAAGGGAGCTGCATAAAACAGTAGGTGTATGATTTGTTAGTGTATCTTATGACATTCTTCAGAAAACCCGATGTTGTGACAAATGAAGATGTTAGTGAGGCCGATGCGTACGAGTTGTAAAGTGCATGTAGCAGCTTAGTGATGGAGCACATGTGTATGATGTGTGTGCGTAATTATGCGCGTGCGACTAGCTCCCGCGCTAGAGATAGCCGCAGGTCACCGACCGCTGCGAGGCCAACGCCCGCTGACGTAACGTTACGCGAATTCCGACGCGCCCCGCACCTCTCGCGCCCGCCCGCCCGCAACTCGCATCGACCCAATTCCTTCGAAGCCACTTCATTTGTGCACCGCTAATTATATAAATCGTCGTTGCACTGCTGCATCACACTGCCAAACACACGTTCTATTATTAATTCAATCGGCGTTGGTTTATTTCGGGACAAACATTTAAAGACGTAATTAGGCAGTTTAAATATAAAATGACTTCTGGTAAACAGGATGTGAAGATCATATATGTAACATAATAAAAGTTATGTCACATAGGTGAAGTTTAAAATTACCTATGTTATATGTAGATACATAAGTCTGTTAAGTGTGAAAGAATAATTATCGAATCCATAATGTTTTAGTGGGATAGATTCTATATATTGAGGCTGGCATTACTGTTATTATTCTTTATTTTATTGTGTTAGATGTCGAAGGTTTTGCAACTACTACTAGGTTATGGTGACTAAGTGCGGAGTGAACCGCTGTCGCTGTCCTGAAATGACTTCAGACTTAGAGCATTGCACACCGTGGGGTTATAGTCGATTCGATTACGACATAGACAGCATAGCAATAATTGATAAAATATTGCATTATAGAAGTAGGGTCGATTGAGAACAGATAGTCAACTTACGTCAACAAGTCAGTGTAGGCTCGCCTGTATGTGTATGTACATGAAGTACATTTCATTGTTATTTAATTGTACACAGTTACTATATCCGCTTAATTCCCGAGTAAATATAAGTAATCAATATGGCTGAAGAATAATGGGACCACAATAAATAACAAACAACATATGAGTATAATCTGTATGTGTATGTGTTATTTGTCTGTATATATTTTTATGAATAAAGTTGGTTTACAACATTTCTAAATGAAGCGATAGCAATCGTGTTTGCAAAGGTAGAACGATTCTATTTGTGCCCGAACTGGATGCCGCTCTGCTAGGAAAATACCTCCAATCTATAAAACAGCGCTATTAATTAACACTACCAGGAAACCCTTCTTGTGCTTTTAAATAAAATCGCCAAAGCGTTATGGACCCCTCCGTAGGGGGGACGATGATAGTGAATTCCCACTGGTATTGCAAATGTTTATAGGCACCAAACATGTGCTTGTTTGCTAACTTAGTTGCAGATAGTAACAGTAAAAAATATATCGCCACGGATATAGCAACTATACTCGCTATTTCATAACACATACAAAACCATCAAGCTGACATTGGTAATTACATTTTTTTTTATATACGGACTATATTATTTTTTTATAGACGGCGGCGGTTACTAATTAGTAACCGCCGCCGTCTATAAAAAAAAATGCATTACTAGGAATACTATGTCAACCAATTCAAAACACTTATAAGCTCTTTTTAAGAAAAGCTGTAGATACTGTAGTCCTACGGAGTTCCGTAGGAGTAGAGTGCGGAGGAATAATTCCATCCTCTGCAGAGTCCGAAGAAAGAACTTTTATGAAACATAGTTAATTTGAAATTGTGAGGAAGAAACTCTTCAGAAATATAAGAAGCAAATAGTTAAACACAATCCTTTTTACAAACGTGCGACAAATACCGAGTATGAAAGGTAATTATTTAAAATTCGCGACGGTCAAATCCGCCTGAAGAACTAGTCTTAATAAAACATAAAAGATTATACTGGAAAAGTGCCAACATAAGGCTTCTCCGCATCCTTTCATATTTGTCTATTTTGAGTTCGTTGTATCTAGGTCAGGCTTGCGTGTTGTTTAATGTCATTGACCTAATGTTTTGGTTTTCGACCTCTGACTGTAATGGGTCCATTCTAGGGCCTTGTTTTACCAGTTGTTTTATATTGATGAAATCAATTCATTTTCTTTTGATATTTGTGCGTCAGTACCTTGTTACAATAAGCAAAATGTAGGCATAAAGCACGTAAATAGTGTTCTAATTTTATTTAAATAGTCGACGGGAAATACACCGTGATTCATCAATTTTACCAATATTGTAATATGACTAACCTACGTGTATTATGTACTAATACATATTATATGTATTTTAGAATTTTGTGCAACTATTACTGTACATTTAAGCAAACAAATTGATAAAATTTTGATGGTCAAACTGTTTTATACTTAACTAGCAACCCGTCCCGGCTTCGCACGGGTACAAATTATGCACCAAAACCTGCCTGAATCACTCTGTCTACTAGTGAAAACCCCATGAAAATCCGTTCAGTAGTTTTTCAGTTTATCGTGAACAGACAGACAGATGCGGCTTGGGACTTTGTTTTATAATATGTAGTTATAAACAAGGCCTTCAAGCAGTGTTCATCGTTGTGTAGTGTCCATTGAGACACTTTACTGGCCTTTTTCGTACCTAGCGTAAACTTAACAAATCACGTTTTACTTCAAAGTCAACAAAATCGTGTGATCGGTAAAGATAAAAGAAAAATATTTTATCATTTAAAATCATATAAGTAGCGACGTTTATGTTTGTGGGTGGGGTTGAATCATCCCTAACCACCAAAGGAATGATACCGAGTGTAGACATTTTAGATTGCCAATCAAGTTCAAAATAGAAATCAAATCAGAACGGCAACTAAACAAAGACCTCGTAATCATCGCTGGCGATTACATCATTGGATTCACCAACCAGAGAATGGCTTTTTGTTTACCACTTACTGCATTCAAGAATGACACATCAAATAGTAATACATCAGACACATCAAAAGTACCTAAAGTAAGACCAAAATTAGGTTAAAAGTGGTTACGGCCATAATATTATTGAAACATTATCTATGTAAAGTTTATTTTCCTTTTTGCCTAAGACCTAGCTTTTCATTGACGCATCTGCTGTTAAACCGCAGCCTTTTACTGACTTTTATTAATTAATCAATCATGTGAGTGTAGTTAACCCGGTTTTAACTTAAAAATAAAAGAATATTAATCAAACTAATATATTTTAATGCCACAACACGTTTTTGATATTGCATAGGTCCTATCAGTGAATGATATTATTATTATTTATGCTCTTATTAATGTTACAAGAGATTCTCCTTGTACTTAGTGCCCTACGTAAATTATTAGTGTTGTATCTTTAAAGAAAATAAAATTTGTTCGGCAGTGCGGATGAGAACAAGACAACACGCACTGCCCAACAAATTGTACATCTTATTTACATATCTTAAACAAAACAATACAATACACCAGAAGCAGCACTATAATTCCTCTTTATGACGTATTTTCTCCATGCTATGATTATTTAACGTATTTAATATGTAGTATACAATAAAAATCAATATTATTATTACTTACTAGCAATTGCCTGGTGGGCCAATTTCGACCATAAATCACTAACATTGTTGAACTTTGAATGTTTTGTTTTATTTCTATGACCAATATAAGTTAAATTGTCATTGGATAAATTTGCCGTCCCATGACATATCAACGTATATACGAGTACTGTACACATTTAGCTTTTTGCAGCCGTTTTTATATAATTCTCGAACTTCTCTCCCCATCAGACCCAAGACACTCGGTTTTACAAGGTTAATTCTTACTTTGCTGATATTTGACAATCTCGAGACGATCAAACTACTACTGTCAATCATTAGTCACTACCAGTAGATAACCTCCCTTACCACCAACACACATTCGTCTTATTAACTGTAGATGAGTCGGAACTTGAAATTATCATAACAAATCTAAAAAGTGACTGCGCGGTAGGTAGCGATAATATTTCCGGTAAGTTCCTAAAAAGATTTAAATATTTCTTGATTCCACCTATTACATATTTATGTAATTTTGCTTTAAAATCAGGAACATTTCTAGACGCATTCAAACTCGCTGTAGTTCACCCGATCCACAAGGGAGGCGACAGGGATCGACCGAATAACTACAGACCTATTTCTATTTTACCAACCCTCTCTAAAATATTAGAGAGGTTAATGAACAACAGACTAGTAAAATTCCTAGAGCAAACCCATTTGTTGTCTCCACGCCAATACGGTTTTCGTTCTGGTCTATCCACGAGCAAAGCAGTTTTGGACTTATCCAATGAAGTTATAGCTAAGCTTGATGAAAAACAAAAGGTTGTGGGCGTTTTTCTAGACATATCAAAAGCTTTTAATATGATCTCTATCCCTATCTTAATTACTAAATTGGAAAAAATCGGAATCAGAGGTAACCAACTGTCTCTCTTCAAAAGTTATCTCACAAATAGAAGACAGTATGTTAAGATTGGCGATGTCTGTAGTGACGAGCTTCCTGTAACCAATGGAGTCCCACAGGGCAGTATTCTCGGCCCTACCTTATTTTTATTATATATTAATGATCTTTGCCAACTACAGCTAAACAACACCACCATTTTCACTTACGCAGACGATACTGCACTTATATCTTACGGAAACTCTTGGGAATCCGTATTAGAGTGTGCTCAATCCAGTCTCAACGCTGTTACTAACTGGCTGGCCAAAAATCAACTCGCACTCAATGTTGATAAAACAAATTATCTGACCTTCTCACTAACATCATCTGGAAAGCCCTCTTCACTATCCTATACCCTCACCGCTCACTCCTGTATTGCACTCTCACAGCCTTTCTGTACCTGCCCTATCTTGTGCCGAACAAATAGTGTTAAATATCTGGGGGTACTGATTGATGATACTTTCTCCTTTCATTCACACATAGATGCACTCTCCTCCAAATTGCGGAAGCTTATATTTGTGTTTAAAACCCTCGGCCAGGTAGCTGATACACAAACCCTTAGGACCACCTATCTTGCACTTTGCCAATCTCTGACGCAATACTGCATCGTAGGCTGGGGAGGTGCAAACAAAACTTACCTCCTAAAATTAGAGCGTGCCCAAAGAGCGGTACTAAAGGTTGGTTGGAGGCTACCATACCGTTTCCCTACCACTGATCTTTATAGAACCTGTAATGTCCTCTCTGTCCGTAAATTATTTATCCTCAATGTTATTCTTACGACTCACTCACAAACCCCATACGATCCTTCGAAATTTGATTCCGTATGCCGAAAACACACTGTATGTCCGTCGATCCCGGTCAGATCAAGTCTAGCCAAGCGATGTTTTTACTACCTTGGTAACTACTTGTATAATAAAGTAAACAAAAACTTAAATGTGTATCCAATGACTAAACTGGAATGTAAAAAAGCAGTTACCAACTGGTTAAATAGTTTAGATTATGATGAAACCGAAAAGCTTATTTGCACTTTAAAATAAGTAAGTACACACACACACACATACACCCACACGCACTCACACACACACACACACACACACACACACACACACACACACACACACACACACACACTCACACACTAAAATATGTTGATTACCTTTATATATCAACGTATTGAACTTTAAATACATATTGTTGTGACAAGTCCCTCAAACCCAAGCTGTACCTATACTACTGTAACACTAAGGAGAGAGCCTGGAGATTTTTCACACAGGTTTCGAACCTACTACAAACTCCAGCTCTCACTAAGGTGTCATTTATTGTACCATTTAGTCGTAAATCAATGTACCTAACCTTATTGAGAGAAATAAACAAATTATTATTATTATTATTATTATTATTATTTAATTATTTATGTATTATCAAAAATATTTAAACAAATTTTAGCTTCTTGCACTTCTTATTCTTCTTCTTCTTCCTCCTACCTATAAATTTTAAGTATTTCAAATATCACAACCTCCGTTCGCAAAATTTGCTTAAAAACAGATACATTTTTAATTTACTGATAGATTTAATTACAACTTTCCGACGACCTAATTGTAACAGTAACATACGGCAGAAATTTACACAAAATAGCAATATCTATTCAAATTATTTTTATTTTATCAAACTATTTTATTATTCGAGGCTAGGTGACCCGACAGACGTCGTCCTGTCTTTACAATGAATATTGAACAATCACGGAAACTGTCAAACGACTGACAGTTATGTCAAAAGCGCAAAGCTTACATAGAAATGTTAATATGGTCGTTAAGCTTTCTTAAATTTTCTAATTTAGCGCGCATTTTTCTTATTTTTTTTTCTTTCATAAGCACCTTCTCCTGACAATAAAAAAAAAGAATTAGCGAAATCGGTTCAGCCGTTCTCGCGTGATACCGTGACCAAGGGATATAGGGATTAATTTTTATATATATAAATAATTTGTATTACCTATACTCATAGAATGATATAAACGTAAACGTCTTAATCAATAGCATCCAAATCGGTCATTTAAACTTCCCAAATAGGCACTGCTAACGTTTCAGACACTTGATCCTTCCTCACGTGAGCCCCTTTAAGCATTAGTCAAGCTCAGCCAGTAGGCCGTTGACCGTGACGTCTATCGGTACATTCAACACAGTGGTTGCCGAGTCCATTTTTGCCTATCAACCTTGAAGTGAAGACATACCTACATACATACAGGGAAAATTTGCGAGAGTTTATTTTGTATTTTCCTATTGATTACATCATTATATAAGTTATATTAGTCTATGGATATGAGTATACTCGCCAAACTCACAATCTATATGTCGACAACCTAATGAGCCTATGAGAGTTCGAATGTTCTTTTCTTTATACTTTAAATAATGGCAGATGGTTATCATTATAACGGCGCTCTAATCGATTTATCGTGCCACCCTTACATTAGGCCTTAATAGTTTTATTATTGAGAGTTTTTAGGGTATCACTTTCAGGACCACTTCGTTGTTGTCTGTTTGTCAAGACTCTTTTATTTATTTCTTTATACTTCAAGTAGACATTAATTTAAGTAGGATGCTTTGGGTATTTGATATTAATTGGCCCGTGACATACATGATATCGATAAACAAGAGAACATTTTATTCCTCTGCAAAGTAGTGACATCATTAACTAAAATTTTTAAATTTCGGTAACTTAATTAGACTCACGAAACTTGAGATATCTAATGTTCGAAAGAAGTAAGTTTGTAACCCTGGATGTGCGCATTTCAAATTTAAAAAAGCCGTTATGCATTAAAAGCTGCCTTTTTGAAATAACAATTTTTTTTGGCGAATCGTAGTATTTAAAATGAAGTACAACCACTGCTTGAACAGTGGGTACATTATGTGGTTTAATTATAGTACTTGAGAACGTTGTTGACCGCTTGGATACTTGTCAACCGCTCAAACAGTCTAGTGACTGATCGAGTCATGTTAAAGCAAATTGCGGTCAACTATTCAAAATGCCAGAATAATCATAAGTGATTACAGTGTGACTAAAGCATGAAAAATACAAAATGTCTATCGAAATAGCCTCTGTTTTAGCAGATTAGGTAAAACGATAGACAACTATAGAAATCCCCGCCCATTTCAATAATATTATTTTGTAACGATTGCAATTTTTTTTTTAAATCGTATCAAAAAGATTTAAGTTCAGTTTCGCTATATTTTATTCGGTACAAACCAAGATCTTCGTCGGCATCAGACGGGAACTATGGCTCTGTGGCGTTGCGAGGAATAAAACCAAAAAAAAATTGTCAATCGATTCAAGAACGATTTTTAAACTAACGAAGAAAAATCTTAACAAAGGTTTCTTAATCGCATCTCTGAAGAGTCACTGCCAAAATTACAAAGATGTCCAGGTAGTATAGAGAAGGGCGGGCCGCCCGATCAAGCGATCACGGGATCCAAGATGGCGATGCGCTCGAGTCTTGTCCGCGATAAGAATATTATTTCATTATATGAATGAGGTAATTTCTCCAGTTATATTCTCTAGTCCTCGGGATTCTTAGGTGTACTGTTTTAAAGTATGCAATCCTGCGAGTTAATTATGAGTTTGGCAATTCAAATTCATAAAAATTTTGTTGAAATCATAAATCACTTAAGCCACGTACCTGTTTCATAAGACGTCTCGTTTTAGTCAACTATACTATTTATAGTATTTAGCATTAGGTATATTGCATGAAATGCGTCACTCGTTGGATTTGCGTTGCACCACATCGGTGTGTGCGCCATGGTATTTGGTATTTTATATTCTGGACACACCCAGTCAGATTAGTCATCGAATTACCGTTCCACTGGATACGATCTTTTCCTGATATAAACTTAGTAACGTAGTAAATTTTAGTGGACAGCAATCTAATGGTTTAAGTTTTATTAGTTATATATTGGTTTAGTTTTACTATATCTAGTATACACATATTTGTTTTCACACGGTGTGTTTCTGGTTTGATCACTTCAGTTCTGGAAATCTGGAATCTGGAATCTCAATAATAAGACCTGTGACCGATTTGATTCGACTTTAACGATGAAATGGAAGCTGGAATGGAAGATCATTCACCTTAAATCACGTCACAGATAGCAGTAGTATTATTTATATGTAAAATATTAATATAATTACAATATGTATATTTTTTTATTAATGTATATATTTAAATTTAATTGGGGCCTGCGAGAATACCAGCTTTGCAGAGCGATCTGCGACACTAGCTGACGCAGGTACCCTATTTGGTCTTCAGTACCAACCTAGTCTTAAGGCATATGAATTTTATTGTTATAGCTGAAGATACAAATAAAATATTTTTCTTTCTTTCTTTCTTTCAGTAGTCTTCAACGCACTGATGCATTTATTAGATAATTTATTTACTTGTCAAATTGGAAAACCTGGAAAATGACTACCGTGTTATGATATTCAGCAACAACAACTCAGCTCAGCTCATACATGAGGGGATCTTGAATTGGAAAATCCTAAACTACAGGAGGTACGAGTAAAGCTGTAATCCCTCCGTCACCTACCATACTCATCAGGGCTTGTTTCGACTGATTTCCTTTTTTCCTCGGAATTAGGAATATTTTTCTAAATGAAAGAAGTGAGGCGGTAAAAGGTTCAGAGTTCATCGATTTCCGTGCCTAGGATATACATATTATATGTAGAAGAGGCATAAAAAAGCTTTAATTAAAATTCCATAAGAGCATGAACGGTAATGGCCCATACTTTGATTAATAATTATTTTTCTCCATATTAAATGGCAATTACATAGGTAAAAATCTAATAGAATACTACAACTCCTTTTAATTGATAGTCAAAAGTCACAAGCCACAGTCTTCAATTTTGATAGTTTGTTTTTTATCCTGTGTTTCAATTCATGAAAATAAGCTTAATTATATATTAATGTTGAAAAGCTTTTATTTTTTTTCTAATGTATTTAAATAGAAGGAGAAAAGATTAAAATTAGCTTCACGCTTTGTCGTGAACATCAACTGCAACAAGGGCCTTCTATTTAATAGTATTAGGACTACCGGACCTACCTTGATGACCTTATTAAAGCAAGGCGTATAGAAGAGCTCACAGAACGGTTTACTATTTTACGGGATACGTCTGTTTAAGACCGATCTTCGAAATTACAAAGAGCCCCGTTTCATCATATGCAAGAGAAACCTTACATCTCAACAGCTTTTAGGTTGAAAGACATCGCTGTGTAATCAACCAACTGTTTACATAGCAGAATTATTGCTACTAGCAACCTGCCCCGGCTTCGCTCGGGTAGCAGAGACATCTTCAACAATCATCAACATATTTCAATCAATTTACACAAAATCTTAACTAATTATACACTTAAACAATCCTCCTGAATCACTCTGTCTATTAGTGAAAACCGCATGAAAATCCGTTCAGTAGTTTTTCAGTTTATCGCGAACAGACAGACAGACGCGGCGGGGGACTTTCTTTTTAAAATATGTAGTGAAGAAGCACTATAATAATAATCAGTTTGCTATCTGCTGGGGATGACATACCTTGAGGTAGATCACCGTGTCACGTAACCTTAGAGCATACATTTTGTAAGCGTAACGGACAGCGGAAGATATCCTAAAATAAATTAAATAAATAATATCACGGAAATATAATTATTAGTGCGAACTTTCCTTTAAGCACACGTTTACCTTTGAAGAACCTCGCAGTAAGTGTTTGATTTATTGTGTGCAAACTGATTATTTGACACTGAACATTGCAACAAAATGTTATTCATCATGTAAATTAATTTTATCCGTTCCTCAATGTATCCCTACTGTACCAAAATAAAAAAATAACACACTTCTGAAACTTCAAATTCTTATCCGAAACAATTTGGTTTTGGTGATCATGAGTCAGTAAATGAATCAGACTCAGGACTTTGTCTTGTTACACATATGTTGTTGTTAAAAATAAAAAACACTAAATTGTATTATTGTTGATGTATTTACATCTCTATATTATCATAGAAATCCGTGATGGGAAATAAATAAAAAAAGTCTCTGACACCATAAGTTGAATCAGATCAATTTAATGTATCTTATAACTTTAAGCAAGCAATTTTTGTATTATAAAATTTTGTACATGTATAGATAATGTTTTGCTCTTTATGTGCATCTACGTTTTCTCAGGAACGCGTGGAGGTATTAAATGGAAATTATTATCAAATACCTACGTCTGCGGTTCCTTAAAGCTGTAAGAAGCGTCTATACGGCAAGTTTTGTCTTCTATCTTAATGTATATCAACAGAAGCAACTTTCTCATTTAATAGGGTGAGCTAGTGGTAGGACCACTAGCTCACCCTTGCCTTGCCAAACATCAATCTTCTGCAACCCACCTGCTTATAGTTTAAGTTGACTGATAGTAGATTCTCCTATTAAAAAAAAAGTGCGAATTGAACTTGAGCGTGGAGAGGGTTCCATTTTATCTAAATATCAAACTTAACGTTGTAGTTGAAGAGCATGTCCTCCCATACATTCCAACTGCAAATATAACTTTAGTGAGATTTACAAGATAAGTTTTCCTGCAATCTATAAGTAAAGGCCTTCCTTTATTATTTCTTTAAAAAATTTAGGCTCAGTAGTTTTAGTGATAGGGATGGGGAATGGTCAATTTTCATATACTAATACATTTCTTAAATAACTATTAATATTAAAATTGTTAAAAAAATTTAGACTCGCGCAACAAGCTCTTCCATTTGATATGTCACACGGTACAGTTTGTTTTTTTTCTTATTTTGCTCTCCAAAGTGACCCTCATTTTCAAAATTTATTAACTTACGTTGCACACTTATCTTTGCGTCACAGGAATTAATAATGTGTACTTATCAAATTTCAACTTATCAGTCCACTAGGTACGAACGCCCCCAGGTGTTTCTTCACCATCGGAGTCAAATTATGTAGTTGAAACCATAGCGTGTCTGAGACCAGACACCGCGAACAGCAGAGTGAACAGTGTAGCTACCTGAACAAAACAAAGAAAAATAAAGAGAAGATGACACTTTCTTCGCTTATAAACAACACACAAGGAAATTAATTATTACGTAAGATGAAATGATGGCAGGCGGCGACTGCGAAATGTGTACGAATTTCATTTTTAACCGACGAAAAAACGGAGAAGGTTCTCAAGTCAACCCGTTTCTTTTTTTATTATGACCACGTGTAACTTTTTACAGGGTAGTCCGATTTCAATAATTCTATAATAATTATTGGATTGGGTATACTTTGAAGTTGGTCCAAACCACGAGATAGCTACTGTAAACCGTTTTAAAAGGAGTTCTCACGAATGGCTTCCATCTCTATCATCAGATCAACTACAGGTCTCCATCATGTTGTAGTGTCATCATAACTACATATGTGTGCCGAGTTTTAACAGAATCAATTCACAGATGAAAATTCAGTGGGTGAACAATCATTTATCCCCTATTTTTCTAACCTGTTGTTTTTTTTTTTATTTAAATAGGGCCTACTTCGAAGTATACACCCTACCCAATAAAAAAAAGAATATCTGATATCGGACTAGCCTGTAAAAAGTCGTGCGTGATCATACATTTATAAAAAAAAAAACATAAAATACGGGTTGATTGAAACGTAAGAGTTCTGAAGAACTCTTACGTTTTTTCGTCGGTTAATAAGTAAAAAATACAGAAACGTGTAAAAGCAAAAGACGTAATACGCCGACTGTAAATAACATAACCTACCGTAAATCGATAAGCGCAGAATTACGATCACGATTTATATAAAATAGTAGTAGAATATGCATTGCTATTATTAGACCCTAATCCGATACCGTTAACAGGAAAAGATGATAATCGATAAAAATAACAATGAACATAATTAATCATACATTTTATTTGAGTAGGTACAAATAAACGTATATATAAAAAATCGGGTTTGATTTGCATGGTTTTTAATAAGATCTAAATTATACTATGTATGTAATTATTATATTATGCTTGAGTATAGTAATAATGAATGAATGAATAATGAAATAAATAAAAATTATAGGCAACATAAGCGAAAGGTATCTATGCAGCGAAAACAAATAAAGACTACAAGGCAAAAATCATCATAGTCACCTTGCACTAATTTTAACAAAGTATGTTGTAATGTAAGATTTAAAACCCATTCAAGCAATGTCATTTCAGTACATTCTACTTAAAATGGAAAAGAGACGTATGTTATAGTACATTACATTTTGCTAATATTTGACATTATTTCTATCTACAATTCTAATTATTATGCTGCAGTTTATGCATAAAGCTCACTCACTCACACTTCACTCATATACCTATATAGTCAAAGTCGACTAACTACTTTGTAGTAATGACCAAAGCACAAAAAGTTATTTTGTGAACAGAACGTAAAAACATTTTTGATAATTTTTATGCACTATGTTCATCTTGTTATTTTAACAGATACCACTGATTTTTAAAGACCTAAATTATGGGATTTAGATTATATTATTTTTACTGTTATCATATGTGTAGCATAAAAAGAACATATTATATAAAAAAATAGTTTAAAAAAAATAATAAAATTTGTAAAAAGGTGACTTAGGTAATTCTTCCCGTGTGATCTTCATTAATATTCTTATATATTGTTATAGTTGTTGTAAGTAGACAACAATTTCACAACAAGTACCGTTTATTTGTATAAAACAAATAAACGATACTTGGATTTTAATTAGGACATACGGTTTTACTCTCGTGTATAAATTTGGGGGATGCCCACCCGACTAGTTTCGGACCCGACGGGGGTCCTTTATCAAGGGGTGAAGGGGCAGGACGCCGCGTCGTTTGCAGGTGCCAGACTACTTGGATTTGTTTCTTTGTTATTACATTGAACTTGCTTCTTGCCAACATTTTATACTTGTAAGGCTACATCAAGTACACCTATAGGTTTTGTTGATTGAGTTTTCGAGAGTCAATATGGTGACATATTGTCTCTAAACATCGAATTACTTGCTCGCTTTTTGTATAAGTTTCATCCTTTTATTTTAAAAATAAGTTTACATGAGTGTGGTGTGTGTGTAACAGAACAACTGGCCCAAGTTTTGTGATAGTTAGTGATTAACAGTAGAGGTAATAAATAAAGGTTTATGGGCAGAATGTGGTTCACATTCAGCCTATAAACTTTAAAAATCGCTGACTGACTTTGATAGGAAAACTCTTATAACATAGGATTCCTGAATTCGACCCCTATATACTTTAGAATTATATAGTGAAATATCAAATAAGTCATTCACATTTGGTGAAACAACAAATACGATAATTTTAAAAATGATTACGTGTTTTATTTCAATCGGTAGCAGAGCACTGTGGCAGTTGTGCTCATAACAATAAAAATACAGTACTGTAATACGTTTATTATTGACCTTGTAGTAACAGACGTTTCGCGTCACCGTGTATCATCAAATAGTTGTATAAAAACGCTGCGGTCATACAATGTCACCCCCATCCGGCAGAGACGCACAGGTCACATTCAACATAACAAAACATCAATTGACACGTCGACCTACCTGGCTCGACCTTTATAAGTGATCTTAACTTAGAGTAAACTCCTTGAAAACCTATGTGTAATTGTAAGTGTTATGCTCAAATGGAACAAAAACTTGCACTTATTCAAGGTTTTCTTTGTTGCTTTTATTTATGTTACAGTGCAGACAGTGAGAAAGTATAATTAGAACGAAAGTTTCGGACGGCTTTCAGTTCGATTCCGTAGAGCGCTAAACATTGATTGGGCACAACAGATTTATTTTCTAATCCGAGGCACCCGACTGGGCACCTCCACACTATAGAAGACTGCGGATGTACATGTACAGCAGTGCTTACATAATGCTGTTTATTCTTCTCGCTTGTAGGGTTGCTAAAGCTGGGAGGGCTGGATAGGGTTAACCGCTTCCGGTGTTGTCAATGTATTAGGTAACAGTTTGCCAACAGGCAGTCTGGGTGTTAAAAATGAGGGTATGGTCACCTTAGGTGTATAAAAATGTGACTCACAGATACTTGTTACTAGATTAGATTCGTTTTTAGGATCCCGTCCTACCAAACCAATAAAATAATAAAAATCTTTTTAACAAAAAATTAACCGACGAAAAGAACTAAAAATAAATAAACCTTAAGTCTTAAGTATTGAGCTTATTAACATAAACTATCAAATCCTACTAATATTATAAACGTGAAAGTTTGTGAGGATGTATGGATGTATGGATGTTTGTTACTCTTTCACGCCAAAACTACTGAACCGATTGCGATGAAACTTGGTATGTACATAGGTGGAGACCTGGATTTACACCTACATTACTTTTTATCCCAATATTCTTACGAGATCGGGACTAACGTGGGTGAAACCGCGGGGCGCTGCTATTTTATATAAACTAATTTTGCGTCGGCGCCAAACAATAAACTGATTAATTATCAAGATTTCATATGTACCTACGTAGAAATGGACATGGCTCTACATAGATAATTAATCATTTTATTATTTGGAGCCGACTCAAAATAAGTTTATATAAAATTTGATAGTTAATGTAAATAAGCTCAATACTTAAGACTAAAGGTTTATTTATTTTTTACTTTTAGTCATTTTCGTAGGTTCAATTTTTTGTTAAAAAGATTTTTATTTTTTGATTTTTTTTTCATTATCAGCTCAGTTACATGATGTGATGATTTCTAAACGCAAATACCTGATAAAGTAATTAAAAGTAAACAGAAACACTATTAGTTCCTACAATTTTCGAGGGTTTCTCTCAATTTTATCAGGATCCCATCATCAGATCCTGATTTCCTTGACATGGGACCACCCTTGAGGTATACCCTATCTAACAAAGAAAAAATAATCGGTTCATAAATAACGGAGTAAGGTCTGTACATACATAAAATATATATATACCCCTGACCGCTATGCCATAGGTCGTGGGGTCGATTCCCACCCGAGTCTGGGTGTTCTTTGTATCCGTTGTTTGTATGGTTGTAAAGAGTAATTCCTAATGCGGGAGCTGTCATTTAAAAAAAAAAAAATTTTTTTTGCATAATAATATCATGACATCGTATCTAAGGACTAAAAGCATCGTTTGTCATTTCTACTACTACTCACGATTTTTTTTTTCACGTTTTAAACGTCTCGCTAACAACGGAATTGCTATAATTATTCAGTCTTCGTAAGGGGGTTGCCAAGCTTTTGTACCCGATTTGGACTAGCAACCCATTTTTCCTTGAAAAGGTATATTAAAAGCTATAATTTCCCGCAAAAATTATGGGGTTACCGATGAGATAGGTTAGTACCCCAATTTTGGATATATTTACATATTACCCCCCCCCCCCCCTTCATTATATCACCCGGTCTCATAGGGTTGCCATAGCCCATTGTTTTTAGGGATTTGATTGCCTTTATATTACAAAGTTTGAGCAGGTCAGGTCGGCTCCTGGTCCAATAGTAATTATAGAGAATAATACTTCTTCACTTTTTTAAAAGGTTTTATTTAGCTTGACCTGTTCGTTTTTTGTTTGTGTCAAATTTAAATTTAGTAGTTAAAATTTTACCCTCTTCCTGTTGACAGACTGATTTGATATTTGGTACACATCTTTGGTTCTGATGACAATACATTGAATATATCGTTGTAAATCCAAGATGGCCGCCACTACAAAATGGCGGATTACATATTTTTGTACCACCCCCTCAATATGATGGCCGCCGGCACCAAATGCCAGATTTAAATTATAGAATGAGAAATATTAAGTAACGAAATCACTACATATTATAAAACAAAATCCCCCACCGCGTCTGTCTGTTCGCGATAAATTCAAAAACTACTACGGGTTTTTATGCGGTTTTCTCCAATAGATAGAGCGATTCATGAGGAAGGTTATATATTATTATTATTATATATATATATATTAAATGTACAATGCGTGTGATACTTACAACATACTACTAAACGGTCGTGGAATAATGTGTGATTTTTTTTTTTTCATTTCTTAGAACACTTACTATTTTAAAAGAGCTTGTAATGGAGACTAGATATGTGGAGCAGGGGGTTTCATTATTATTATTAAACAAATTTATATTGCATTTTTTTAATTAAATTTTTTACAAGTAAGTACATTTAATAATTGTCGCACAAATATGAGCACAACATAAGCGCCATTAATCACTAACGCTCATATCAACATCATCGTCAAAGTCACAACCATCTGAATCGTCGTCAACATTACTTTCATCATTATTTTATAAAATATCTGTCACGGAAAGCTATAAAAATGTTGAACCCAGCCATACTAGGTATTAATTTCAACTTGATGCGTCCACGGGTTCCTGAGAAAAAGCTCTTGACAGACAGACACACAGACAGACAACAAAGTGATCCTAAAAGGATTAATTTTTTTTCTTTTGAGGAACGGAACCCTAAAAATAACAAACTTCGACTTATGTACAAATCACTGAAACAGAAAATCTTACGCACTGTATATGTTGTGGCTATGTGGAAAATTTCCACCGAACCATCTTGTGTGCAATTAAATTATGAGGAGTATGGCTGGGTAGTATGGTTCGAAGGCTCTCCAGTACCTGCGTGCGTGACAGATATTTTGCAAAGTAATGTGTCTGAGTCTGGGTGTTCTTTGTGTCCGTTGTTTGTATGTTTGTAAAGTCCCCCGCGACACAAGAGTAATTCCTAATGCGGGAGTTACCGATGAGATAGGTATTCTTGCAGGCGGCTCCCGGTCCATATATTCTATTTTCCCTCAAATAAATGGGTTATGAAATAAAACATGCTTAGAACAATTTTAATCGTATATACATTTATGCGGTCTAAGTCGTGGAAGGGGTTTTCCTTTACTGTGCGGTTTTTACAGCCTTAGTGGCAACCATGTAGGCATATATAATACAAGTGAATCTTCGTTAGTATTATGGTACTTGTATGTATCACTATTCGGGCTTTACCATTACATAAAGTAAATGGAAATAAATTTTAATGACAATGCAATAAATATTGTTTCATTTGACCACTCTAAGTTAACGGAATTAAACCTAACAAAAAACTTTAGCTTTAGCGTTATCAATAAAGAAGGGAAACATATTTTTTTTCACCTCCCAGAGGATTTAGTGGTATAACACTGTGTAGATGTTTCAGATGTATAATGCACAAATGTATAAGAGTAGACTTTTTTGTTAGAAACATGCAAATTCATATATGTATGTTTTTTTCTAATTTTCAATAATGATTATGGTTGCATGTATAACTAACCTCAACAAATGAAACCGTCAAAAAGGCTACTGTGCCATTCGAAAGAAACTTACTCCCCAATTGTGGAAACCACCCTGACCACCCTGTCATGGCTTGAAAACTAGTAATTTTTGACCATTTTGTTTTTATTTGCTTACATTTAGTTCAACTTAGGAAGCAGTAAACTACTCGCTATATTCAATCTATAACCTCAAAAAAATTGTAGGCACCTAATTAATTTAGTGTAATATAAAAAATATTATTACATTTTTTTTTAAATCGATTTTTTTTCTAGTCATTAAAATTATATAATGAATACAATGAAGCATGTGTCATGTGTCGTACATATGTTATTCATATTTAGTTCTATGAATTATAATTGGTTGCTTCCGGCTGCTCGCCAATAAGACAATGTCTAGTCCTAGTCTAGTCCAGATGTTTCGCACAGCAAATCTAGATTGGATGCAGACTGATGTGACGTGTGTAGTTCATTTAATTGACGCATTACATTATATGGCTTCATAGAGGGGGATTTTTTCTGCCTCTCTTGTAATTACACATTTTCAGTTTTTTATTAATGTGATAAACGAGTAGACGGGTCACCTGATGGTAAGTAACTATCGCCGCCCATGGGCACCTGCAACTCAAGATTCACAAGTGCATAGCCGGCCTTTAAGGTAGGAGTAGAGGAAGGGGTGAGAGGGAGAGTGGAGGGAGGGGGAGAAGAGGGGAAGAGGAGGAGAGGGAAGGGTTAGGGCCTCTGGTAACTCAACTCAGCTCAGGTACTCACTCAGCGAAAAACAATGCAAGCATTCCTTAACTGCCGGTTTTCTGTGAGGCCGTAGTACCACTCCGGTCGAGCTGGCCCATACGTGCCGAGCCGAAGTATGGCTCTCCCACAGTTAGTTTTTATTCTTGAAAGTTCACCAATTCTCAAAAGTTTTTACACAAAAGCAAAACAATATGTCTTACAACTTTAAAAATTACGTGAAAACGGCTTAATGAAAGCGTCCAGTACATGCGATTACCTGTAATGGCAGCTCAAGTTATACTGGCCAAAAAAAAACCATGGTCGAAATTCGACCACCACGCGATCTCTAGTTATTATTGTTGTCTCTTTCATCTTAGCTATTAGGTTCTCTTTCACTTCATCACTTCAGGAACAAAGGAACGGAAACGGCTAAGTCCACGTTGGCAAAACTTCACGAGCCTTAACAAAGTTACGTGTATAGGAAACTCTTTCGAATGTTCTTACTTACATCCCTCATGATGTTTTCATTTGCAAGCGTTCTAATTACTAATATTGCACATAGGTACACGTAAATGTGCGATGATTAATATACATATACTTATGATTACTTGTATATATTTTTATTCTTGAACGTGCACCAATTCTCAGATAAACGAGACAAATTTCTAACTCAGGCCTTAAATAGCTGGTGTTGGGGAACCAATGATTAGTAATTTATTATGAATAAAACATAAATATGTGTTGTGTTGTAATTATGTGTAAAGATTTGTTCTTATGCGTATCAATTTACTATAGAATATTGTATAGTGAAATTTTAAAGACACGTGTAAGTTTATAGCAGTGCAGGGTGCACGCGCGACCTTGTTACACGCGCTGGCGAAGCGTACGGGGCGCTGGGTGGCACGCGGGCGCGGGGCGCGGTTATAGAAATGTGCGAGCGCAGCAGTGACGTGCTCGCTTATCAGCGGATGCCGCTTATCGCAAGGTTGCAGCGTGCACGTGTCGCTGACCATTTTCTACGTTGCACCGCTTCTCCAGTTACCTTAACTACGCCTTAACTAAACGGAATGTAGAGTACAGAAATTTATTACTTTGATCGAGCTGAAGTCAGATTGTATCGAAGTAAACGATTAATTAACATGTAAGTCAAACATGTTTTCCATAGTGTATACATGATTTGAAATGACAAAGATTGTGTTAAAAAATCTCCATCAAATAACTATGCAATTGGGTTTTTAAATTATGTAGACGACCAAGCTCAGTAAGCGGAAATCTAAAATGTCTAGAAGTGAAAATTGGCACTAAACGACTGCACTAAATATAAAAAAAATGAAATATTAATAAATCAATATATATAATAATAATAAAATAAAAAATCGTTACAGCCGTTTCTGACCACGTGGTTACAAATACAATGCTGCTAGTTTCGTAGCATACGACTACATACAGTACATACTATATGTATATAATATATAGCAATGGAAGAATTTTGATGTAGTACCAGAGGGAAACACGTAAATTCAAAGCAGTTTTTTTCGTATTATTTTTTACTTAAGTTTGTACTGACACTAACTACATTTTGACACCGCGGGTACTTACTCGTAGATAAAAATATACTGTATAATTATACTGTTTTTTAAATAGACCCTTGCCGTGATTTTAATAATAAGGCACGGGATCGTACTTTGGCTTTAATTTGTACTACTCAACTTTTAAAAGCCGCTGTCAAAGGCACAGTCCCTACGTGGTCTGGATATCTCATCCAGATTCGATGCCGTTGCAGACGTCACCCACAGGAAAAGTTGTATTCGATAGTTGTCCTTTCCTCCCCTCGAATTTTTCAACGAGGATATATCCGTGTAACACAATCTATCATGACGATGTCTTCTAAAAGACCTGTCCCGAGTCCGTAGTAGACCGAGTTATAAGCGTACGTACTTCACTTAACATCTTTCATGCAGATTACGGCTCTGTACGGTGGATAATCGCCGGGTAAAATCAAAGAGCTAGACCAACCAAAAGTCTTATCAATATGGGCCCGAGAGCCTGAAGACTTACCAAAACCACACAATGTTCCCAGTACTCGACATTAGGACCCGCGACACGAAGGGAACGTCCTAGAAAGGATATCCCTGTAAATCCCGGCAGTCTTGGCCGCCTGTTCAACAACGCGAACGTTTAGTGCGAGGGCCTTGCTCCTGATTCAAAGAGGCGGGTGCGGAACGTGTTCCACGCGCGCCTGCCTGCCTGCTTCTGTTAGGGGGGTAACTGGGTCAAGCGAAGGGTAACCCAACCCATGACCCTGAGGTAAGTGCTCATGGAGTCCGGAGATCATTTTGTACTCTCTGATGCCTGGTGCGTTTTCACCGGGATGAGAAAGAAGTAGTTCTATCACGTTCCCTTTATACCGCCTCTTTGGCATACATCACTTCCTGAAAGAGGCTGAAATGCCATGCTCTCTGGCACTGGACCGTGGCCATAACCATTGTCTCCAGCGAGGTCTACCCACACTGCCTTTTGAGGTCGCAAACCTCAATCGTAGCGTACTGAGCGTTCGGGCGCCCTTTACATACTAACTGAGCTACTAAACTGAGCGTTCTTCCCACTCAGCCATAAGCACCTGGCGGAGCTTGGAACGTTGAGCCACGACTTGGCTACGGACAGGTGTCAGGCCACGTATCCATATTACGTGACCCATTTTGTCCGCCTTTGTACATTGGTCTTCTGTAGTCGAGTGACTCGCATCTGAGGGCAATCTGCTGTATTCTACCTCCCACAATTATCTATAGTCACTATGGTCTATACATTATCCTAATCCGGATTGATTTATAATTTTTCTGTTTAAATGAGGGATATTTTTGTTTTACATAGTTGGGATTATTAACTGTACGAAAACAAAATGACTAACAACTAGTTCTGCCATATGTTAGGTTGAAAACAGTCTGGCATCTTGTCATTAATTGTGCTATATGAAAGCTTCCGGTTGTTTAAATATTTGTATGCTTATCTCATAGAAATTGTATTAAAGTTTGAGTGATCATATTTTCATATTCTGACACATCAATAAGAGCGTATTGGATTTATAGCCCAGTATACCATCAATATGTACCATCCAATTTCAAATATAAATGTTTTATATAATACATACATTTTGTTTATTTAAAACATGCTTTGGGTACCTAACTTACACAGGTCAAGGTTCAAGGTTGCACGGCAAGGCCAAATGTAAGTGATGAATACATTAGAATATCACTACATATTATTATACAATAAACGCCCATCTGCGTCTGTCTGAACGCAATAAACTTCAAATGTACCGAACGGATTTTCATACGATTTTCACCAATGGATAGAGTGGTTCATGAGGAAGGTTCAGGTGTATAAATCATTAAGGTTTTGTATAAAGCTGTAATATGACGACGATTATTGAGGATGTCGGAAAAGAATCCTGCCGACTGGGAGCTTTACTGGCGTGCGCTGCGTAAACCAAAAGAGTTATATGAAAACAATATATAACGGAATTAGGGTTGCCGCCTGTATAGTATCGTACTATATTTTGATCAATTGTACTATATATTATATAACAATAATATAGTACAAAAAAATACTATATTATTAATTGCTAACTCAACTGTCGCCATTTTAACTAAGACTGGAACTGGAACTAGTTAAGGCGTGAAGGCGTTACAAACAGTTCCAGTGTGGAACTGTTTGTAACGCCTTCACGCCTTAACTACTCGTTCAATCATCGTTTTAGTACAGAAAAGAACATAGGGTACCTACCATCCAGAAAATTGTTCCCGCGGAATGGAAAAATAACTTTTAGACAACGATAAACGTAACGTAAACGATAAGAACGATAAATGTATACGTAATATTTTTTTCCTCAATTTTGTAAATGTACTAAGTATATTATTGGACAATTTTAAATAAAATACTATATTTTTCCTAAAAAAAGGCGGCAACCCTAAACGGAATTATTATTCTTAAAAAGATCTATTAAAATATAGCAACGCCATTTGTCTATCTTCTAAGATTTACACACAATAGCTAAAAAATATTTTTCGAAAATACTTTTAAAAATATTAGTATAAATTAAGCGTTTTCTGTGCTATCTTCATTAAATTAAATTAGACCATGGTTTTATCTGTATCTACATATATAGCTGTATTGTATCTAGATTAAAATTGACCATATCTCAAACAAGTCGGATCAGTTAAATTTTCCCAAGTGTGTTTTTACATTTTAATCTAAGACTTGCTCTACGCAACAGGGTGGTACGTCACCACGGCAGTGGCAGCTGTAGGCATATATGCTCTGCTAGTGTGTTAATATACTTTTTGTGTTGAAGGAGGCATGGTTAGTATTATGCTTATTATTAGTGTCACATTAAAAATCTGTTGTCTGTAAAGTCGGTTTACTGACGATAGTTGAACGTTACAACGTCATAAGAACGCCTCAGAGCGAGGTAACGCCGCATGAGTCATGTTTTTTCGTGCGTGCAGCCGGCTCCATCGAATTATAAGACGTTGTCACGTCAAAATTAAAAACTTATTTATGACGATAGAAGTATTTATAGATATTTAATATATTATAGAAGTTTTTATTTTATAAAACCTTGTTGTAACTAATTAACGAATAAGATATATTTTTTAGAAGGTGTAATTTTGGTGTTTAGTATAAAAACCACCTCCCAAATATAGGTACATTTCCCGTTTTTAACCGTTTGCAATATCGTAAGAATTCTGAAAAAATATACTATGTATAATCAGTCTATGGATAGCCATTTACAGTATCAATTTCATATAGATATCTTTATATATTCTCTGAATATTAAAAAAAAACTCATTAGCTGGAAAATTTCTTTAACCAATTTTCAATGTAATTTATACAACTAAGTAAGGATGTGTTGTAAATATTAGAATTATCTATCAAGTAAATTAACATTAGTAAACTGTGCAACGTACGTACATCTGTAGTTGTTAAAAAGGTGGTATGGTAATGTCTGTCGGACTTGCGTCAAGTGGTTGCGGGTTCAAAACCCAATCAGTAGCCTACCGAATAGAACCAGCTTCATTTAAAAGGGTTAACGACTGCACTGCGTATGATTCATATAAAAAAAAGTAATACCAAGCCAAAAAAAACAATATACATTTGCATAAAAAGAAAACCAATTGAATGATAAAAAAATAACTAACCACGATTGTACATAAAGCTAAATTTTATCGTTTATTGATTAAACTTTAAAATCACGTCCATGAACGTCCATGTCCATGAACTGCGTTGCAATTCGGAAAACTTATCTTGGACAGACGTAACTTCCACAAGATGTTTCAATGGACACTACATGTTACATCAATTAGTTTAATCAGCAATGGTTGATTGTGATGACGTTACAGTTAGCAACTGGAGCCATAGGTGTCGTTAGTTCGCGGGCGAGGGCGGCCGCGCTGCCGCGGTCGTCTCAAGATCAAGGTCGTACAGCAGACGTACGGCAAGGTCACCTGGCTCCCGCCGCCCCTCCCCACTTCCCCGCGCTTGCCTTTCGTGCCTCTCATGCGCGCAAATATTTGCGACCGTCTGTCCTCCGCGACCGATACGCCGAGGTCAGCCCGTCAACAGACCTTGAAGTAATATTATCCGACCTCTTCTACTTGAAAGATGACGATCGTATTTTATCGGTCAATTTAATAAATCTACAATATAGGTACATTAAATTTTGACATGCAAACATATGAGATATAGCCTCAATCTCTGATAAACGTACAGTATTTCAGTGTCTCTTTATTTTTAGTTGGGTCATTTCATTCAGTTATTTATAGTCTTATTTGAGTTATTTATGTAATTTTCATAATTATTAACAAATTAACAATTATTAAAAACAATGTTAATCTTTATTAACAAATTTAATAATAGCTGTACTTATAAGTGATTAAAATGGACTTGTCATGAAAGGTCATCTATATACAGTAAGTAGGTATAAATAACAATGAAACGATCACACTTCCTTGTTTAACATCGTATTCAGTACATAAATACCTAGTTCCATACACAATAGGTCAATATTTGCGGTTGCGTTTAGAGTAAACATCAGGACATTTTCGAAAGCTGTTCGTTACAGTTCAAGAACTGTAATAAATAGGTACATTATCGATTGATGTTTAGAGATTATTATAACCTAAGTTGAGGCTGAGGCGATGAGTTGTCGAACATTCCATTTAATTATTCATTCATTTAATTATTTTACCACATTAGTACTATAAATATGATAGTGAAAATTAAGACTAAAACGACTATATATTATGTAACAAACATTTTAATAAATCAATGAGTTTTCTTTTACTATGTCAATATATATAAATCCCTTTTACACAGTTCTAAGTTTAGTTCATTAATTTTCAAGCATGTGGCAAGCAAGGCGAACTCATGCATGTGTGTCACCTGTCTGACTCAGTACCAGATTCTTTGAAATTTTGTGCCACAAATATTACCGCAAATGCAATGGAACAAAATTTATATTATACAATTGCATTAAAGTACTAAATATTATACAATAAATAATTTTATTAGCCATTTGATTCCAAGACCACGTGTAAAATGTCAAACAACACATTTATGAATTGTAGGTATTATTTTATTTATTCGTAGTTTTGTTGTTAATAAGGAAACCGATAAGTGATATGATTAAATCGCTATCTAATCCTCATTGATTTACTCGTAGATATAGAAACTCCACGTGGTCACAGTATATATATACATATACTGTGACGTGGTGGCTCGACGACCGACGCGACGGCGCCACTCTCTGTTAGTTAAAACCTCAGTGTTTATATTCAAACAAATAAAGTTTAAACGATGTTACTAGTTCTTACCTACTTTTCAATTTGCTGTTAAAACTGCTAACAAAACGTCATTTCTGAATAGAATTAAAACAAGTAATTTATGTGACAATCTCAAATCGTGTAGTGAATATAGAGCCTTGTAAATAAGTTTCGAATTCAGCTTTGTTTGTACAAATGTTCACTTTTAAAGGACACCTTTCATTATTCACAAGGATTTTTAAGAAAAAGAAACAATGAATGTCCATAGGTAAAGGTCACGTAAGAATATTGAATACATTCGCTTATATTCACCTTGATCTACGTTCAGTTTTAGGTATGTTCCAACCTGTATTTTCTCATAAATGCATAAGCTTAACTGACATTTCAAATGCAGTTATAACTTTAAAAGTAGGCAAGTTGCATCTATTGAGTAGTCAGTACGCAGCATAGGCCAGTACCAGATAGCTTTTAAAAAGGCAAAGCATCATAAAAATTAATAACGGCATGAAAACTGTATGACAGGGAACGAGATATAACGCAACCAACAGGAAAAATAAATTAAAGTCGATCCGAATTATGAGGGTGTATTGGGGTGAACTTTTAGGGATGGGACATGGTGGTAGATAATGAAAAGGTGTATAACTTTTGTTTAAGCCATTTTTTCACATAACCTCAAATTTTCCGAAAAAAATTGAAATACTTACCCGTTTTTCATTTTCATCTCGCAAAACAATCACGAAATTTGGTGGTTACTTACCTTTTTACGTCCTAAATACGCTGTTTTTTTTTAAACAAAATATATACGTTTACAGTTAATTTTGATCTTAAAGCAAAAAAAAAAACCTTATTTTAAAAAAATGGAATTGACTTAAAAAAAATATCTTAAAATTATGTCATAATTTTTGAAGTGAAAAGTTCTTTAGGCACGTTCAGCACTTTTGGTATGGGGAAAAACCACTGACTTCGCGTGACCGTCAGGTTCAGATGATACATACAAATGTGTGTGTGTGTATATGTGTGCATGGGTTTTCACTTCTGACGTGCAGTCCTACGACTGACAGTTTTTTTTTAAATTTAGAAACTAAATTAAACAACAAAGCTATGTCGAACCAAATGAAAAACGAATTAGGGACCTACAATTAATTTTTTTGAGATCAGTCTAGTAAATTAACCTTAGAATATAAACCTTAATCAAAAATGATTTTTTTTTTTTTCAAAAGAGTAGAGTGAATACGTTTCTCTTGGATAGGCGTGTACCATCTTCGTCTTCATCGTCACTTTCCATCAGGTGAGTTGATAGACAAACGCCTATTTCTTAACTCAATAAAAAAACTACAAGTATAAATTAAAATTTTAAAATATTCCCGGCTCGAAAATTCCTTCAACGCTTAGAAAAGATTTCAATCCGATTTCAATGGCCTGCACTAGAAACGATATGGAAGAAGGAGAGTTGCTTGATGTTGTGTTAATTCTTTTCGATCATGCGTCAATCGGAATAAAATTAATAGATGGAGATGATTAGGTAATATGTCAATATCCCGGTAAAATTTATAATGAAGGTGACGTGGAACAAGTTGCAGGGCACAACACTCGAAACTGCAGTTATAATATTAAGCAAAGTCATTTGCTAACTGTCAAGCTTTCTGCTGCTTTAAGTAGAGTTAAGACACTTAATCGTCTTTCCTTAGATGTGTTAGATCCCAATAAGTTTTAAAACCATCTTCACTTTTAAAGTCAGTTCTAAAACCGCCCGATCTACGGAAACCACGAAATGCCGCATTTACTTAACAAATCTGCTGTTACAATCATCTAGTTTGTCATTGGGTAATAATAATCGCTCTCGTAGAGTCTTGGCTCGTATTGAGTGGCCCTTCATTCTTATTAATTTTTAGTTCTCGGGGTCGTTTTGGTTTGTAAAGCGAGCTTGGTTAAGGCCATTCTGAATTTGATCAAGGTTTTGAGACATTCTGTCTTTGAAATCACGCCCGTATATAACAGTAAGCCAGGCCGTTACACATACACGTATTAGTTCGTTGATGACATCTTAAGTCTGTCGGGGGTATCGGGAGTTCGGCGGATTCCATAAATGTTAATTGAATCTAAGAAATCAACATTTTATAAAAAAATAGTAGTCATTTTTTGTTTTGTAATTGTAATTTAATGCTTGGAAAATTAACCTTTTCCGCAAGTTCTTTTGTTCTTTCCGCAACCCCATACTTCAATTTTATCTTTTTTTCTGGATTTTATATAGATATTTAGATATAGATATATAGATGAATTTTATCTGGATTTGAACTTCTAATTTTATCTTTTCATGGTAATGTTATTTTTTACACCGATAGTTATTTTGTACACCAAAAAAAGACCACTGTTTTTTTTTAAACTGTTTCCACAACATGGTTATTTTCGGCTGATATGTGGTCTCTTTTTTTGCTTAAAGATCAAAATGAGAATATATTTTCCCCGTTTAAAACCTAAAAAGATAAGAATTCACAATATTTTTGAAAAAACAGTTTAATTTTTTATGGAAGATAAAAATGAAAAACGTAAAAACGTGGTTTTTCGACTTTTTTTGAAATAATGTGAAAAAATGGTTGATGCAAACGTTTCATCCTTTTTATTTCCTATAACTTTTACATTTATGTTTTGATAGGAGGTCTAGTTTCGTTGGAAATGTTGTTTTCATTTTTTCATAATTTTTTTGTTTACCAAAAACATTTGCATTAAAATTCACTACAGTTAAAACTTCTAGATTTTTATTGTGTCCTGTGCCCAAGCCTGAATGATTAAATTAAAGTATGTGTAATAATACATAATTGTAGCTTTTTCACATAACCCTCGGGTATAGCTGATGAACCACGCATACGCATGCAACATTGGGGCCAAGGCTCCTATGAATTATGTAGTATATGGTATTATTCGGGCGGGATGTGTGTCAGTGCTCCGATTTCGCGGTCATAACGTTAATAATAGCAGCTGAAGGTTTCATTCGACAAGAGGAGGTCAGCTCTTCTACGAGTGTTTCCGGATTATTCATTGTAATTCTAATTTAGCTACATTGTCGTAATTGTGTAACTAGCTGCTTTTAGCTTTATATTTGAGTCACTTTAAGGTAGTGCTTCTTTTATTTGGGTAGTATCGTTCTGAGTTCTTTGTATTAAAAATTCTACTTTTTTTAAGAAAACGAGTGAAAGTTGTTAGTTCAATCAGTGGTTTTTTGTTTCCAGTCATCTTTTAGAAAACTATTATTCTTTAACTGTAACTGCAATCTATTCCTAAAGGTCTTACTTATTTGCAACGCGGTATTATTTATTTTTATATATTATTTGTTTTACTTTTCACAAAGCAACCTATTGTTGCGGTGACATTGTGTTGATATTTAATTTTTAAATTTTAGTTTGAAAAAGAAGACTCTTTCAAACAATATTTAAGGAATTTTATGAAATAAGGATGTTTATTTCATAAAATAAATATCTTTATCATATCATATATTCATCTGTGTCAATTTATTTTCATCAAAAGTGCTTGCAAAAGTTTACCACAGTCTACTTTTACAGCACACCTAAACTAAAAGTAAGTTACCTTTGTTAAGGCAATTAATAAACATATCCTCGGTTTTCAGAATGTTAACAAAGAACAGTAATTGTAGAACAGTGGCAAACTAGGACATAATATTTATATGAAAGGCGGCGAGCGCGCCGAACAGTGTCGGCGCTCGCTCCCAAATCAGGTCAGTGGAACACGAAGCATTACACTTGACCTCTTTCTGTCGAGTCCTTACCTCCGCCAGACCTTCACACTTTTTACAACGCTTTTACGAGCTAGGTCGGGCCAATTAAGTTTTGTCGAATGGTCGTATTAACAATGACGCCCCGTTCCAACAGCAGATGCAATGAGCGGCCCTACGCGCTCCGCCACTCGCACACTTGACATACATTTGTGTTTCAATGGTTATTGGTATTTGTTTTTTTTTGTTGACCGTCACACACACATGTATCTTTCAATCTATTGATCTATACTATCAACAAATATGTATATCAGTAGTACGTAGTAGTATTGCAGTGTAATAATATGGATAAAAATAATTTATTGCTAATAAACAACTTTAGAAAATGACGCAAGCTTATTGTTTGAAAATGGAAGTATATAGTAAACCTATGCAGTTTACTACGTATTCTCTAATATAATGACGTCCACGTTGACGCAGATCAATGAGAATCAAAATGATGATGCAGTAGATAAAGTTAGTAGATTTGTTTTGTTTGTAACATAGCACACCCCCTGCTTTGCTTCCTAGGAAGATCATAATTAGTCATCCTAGGAACGTGGTTCTTACTCGTATTCACTATTACTAACATAGCGTAGACGTATTTAATAACGCGCGTTCGTATTCTGTTTGCACATTTAAGAAGGCTTACATAATATATGTGCTACCATTGTGCTAGTTCCTTCTTATTCGCACAGAATACATAATAGTACCGAATTTTAATCTACAGACGCACATGGTATATTCAGATTTTTTAGTTGTACATACATATATATAATTGTACAGGCAGGCAGAGGCCTCAAATATAACACATTTGAACATCAGGCGAACCATGTTATTGATTATATATACATAATTGCTATTGCTAGGTCGGAAAACTTAGTAATCTATAGAAAATTTAAAGACTTTATGTAGAGAATCACGAAACCTTTACTATTTAGGTATATTTAGTAAAATAATTAATTAATTAAACGTAAATATAATACTTTACTTAGTAATACTATGGAAACGAACGTAGAGTAGACAGAAAAGTGCACTCATGTATAGAATTTGTGCTTACGCAACATGTAAATGTTTCTGCTGGCTTGTTTCTGTCAGTTATTAGACTGTGTTTTCGGGATTCAAGAAAAATCAATGCTAATACAACGTGGACCACACCATCTGGCAACCCTAACTTAAATAATTATTTATTAGTTATGTCGTGTAGGTTATTTACTATTTTGGTTGACGTAATTAAATTATACACAAAAAGTAACAAGTCGACTTACTGCGAACAAGGTCAGACTAACCTTGGGCTAAGTAGCCAATTCATTATTTGTTATTTTTACAATAATAAGATCGCAAAGTTAAACAAGGAAGTGAACATTTGTTCTACGCCACGATTACGTTAACGTAGTATGTATGTAGTACGTAGTACAATGTTTACTTAATAATCTTTAGTCTTCACGGCCGCCATTGTCACCACAGAGATGTAAGTACGTAGTAGATACTTGGTTATCGCTATCAGTATAACGGCAGAACCAGGAACATTGCAGGATACATCTCTACTTAAAATGAAATAGGAAGTCGAGTTTAATTGTACAAGGCGAGTTTAATTGCATAAAACTGTGGCGATGTGGCAATAGTGATCAACACGGAAAGGTCAAGCTGCTAACTTATTGCAGAATTTCGTTAGTCTGTATTATATATTTAAATATATTTAAATTTAAAATATGAAAATAATATTATAAAAAGAAAAGTTTTAAATTTTTATGTTTACTAGGAATGGATAAACTTAAATACTACTTAACCGATTTAAAAAATCACCTATAGAAAGCTACATTATTAGCGAATAACATATTCTAATTGTTATTATCCAAAAAAATAGACATCCGTACGAAAATTGCAAAATACCTTAGGTAATATTACAACCATACACAACATAAAAGTCATTACTTGGCGTGTGCTGCAATAACTATTGATGATATATAAAATAATGTACGACATGTTTTTAGTACTCATCATTATCCACATAAAAGTTCACGAGTATTATTAATAATTAAGTTACAGTAACCGCTTTTTTTTGCACGCTTGCGAAGCCGCGCATTATACGACGAATGTCGCTAGTTATTATACGACGCGACGTCTGATTGTTGCAATTACGAAAAGTTATTACATAGTGACTTCTCAACTGAACATCGTATTGTATTCACTTTATCAGAGGTACAGAAATGGAAATAGGGGTACAGGCAATACCTCTCGTTTTATATTACAAAAAAGTTATGTCTAGTCTGTTGTATGTTGGTCTAGTGGTTAGTGACCCTGACTGCTGAGCCAAAGGTCGTGGGTTCGATTCCCACCCAGGACAAATAATTGTGTGATCAGCATGATCATTTGTTCTGTGTCTGGGTGTAGTTTATCTATAATATGTAAGTATATATTTAGAAATATATAAGTATGTTTATAAGCAGTCTGTTTACCATAGTACAGGCTCTGCCTAGTTTGGTATCAGACGGCCGTGTGTGAGATGTGTGAAGATATTATTATTATTATGTGAAGATATTATTATATCTGAAGGGAATTATGCATTATTTTTAAATTTTACAGACTACTCGAGAAAGTTTTTTAAGTAATAATACGAACAATGAAAACTAAGTTTTGACCAGAAAAATAGGTCCTCCATTCCGACATACAAAATAGTAGGTAACAATTAGATGAGTTTAAAATATGACACAGGACTATAGTACAAATTAAGAAGTGATTACTACAACGATTTTATAGTTTTGTGCGGTATGAAAAACATTCGGTTTTGACGATTCCAAAAACGGTACCGTTGAATTAATTCAAATTCAAATAATGTATTTCGGAAAATTTCAATCTTTGAATGTTAACTAGTTCTGGTGACAATTATGTACCGTGTCGGGCACGGCAAAAGTAGGAGACAAGAAATACCAAAAGTTTCAATCTTTTAGTTGAAGTTTATCAATAAGTAGTTAGTTTATATTAAACATATAATAGTTTAGAATTTTTCATTTAGATAGCCATTCATTCCATCAAAAATGCATTCTGGCATTCACTACGTTATATCAGAGTGTTAACATAGGGACTGCCTGAATGCATTTTTAATTAGGACCTGGGTAAATTTAATCTATTTTTATTAGGATTTAATTTGTACTTGCTGTGTATGATCATCTCTTTTTGAGTAAAATTCCCAACCAACTAACATGTTTCCATAATATGAATACATGCGAATAAAACTTTAGTTTTTGGAAATGTGGTTTGCAACTTTCTATGCCGTCTAAGTTGACAATTATTCTAATTAGCTTTTTTTGCATAGTGAACAATGCAGACGCGTCCGTGCTATTTCCTCACAGGGTGACCCTGTAGTTCAGCCATGCGAAGGTGTATGCGTAATAGGTGGCAAGTGCAGCTTGTATGTCGGTGGTCTTCTTTACTTCACAGAGAGCGTAAGAAAAACTTGACAATTTGGATAAAAAATAAATATGTGCGATTTGAGCGAACTTGCAGGTGAAAAAATTTAGTGGTGTTTTTTAGGTGGATGAAAAGTCATTATTTTGGTTTAGTTTCAGTGTAATTAATTTTAAGGTCATATAATTCTATGGTTCTGAGTCCATGTAATTCTATGGTTTAGTTCGTCTTCTAGTTTTTATTAATACAGTATTTTGGCATGTTTATTATAATTAAGAGATATCGTCCGCAAATAATAAAAAGGGCCCTTGAGTGGTTTTTGGAAACTCATTTATATAGATCAGAAACGACAGACACCCAACTTTGATCAAATATGCAAGATTGAAGGCATCCAGTGATACCTACTACCCTATGGAATTGTGAACCTGATCCCTATGGTGTGAATTTTATTAATTTATTATGAACTAGCAACCCGCCCCGGCTTCGTACGGCTAGCAGAGACATCTTCAACAATCATCAACATATTTTAATCAATTTACACAAAATCTTAACAAATTATACACCTAAACCTTCGTCATGAATCACTCTGTCTATTAGTGGAAACCGCATGAAAATCCGATTAGTAGTTTTTCAGTTTATCGCGAACAGACAGACGCAGTGGGGGACTTTGTTTCATATGTAGTGATTAATGTTATAAACTTCGCATTATAAATAGACAAAGATATGTAAGAAAGATTCCCATCTTAAATTCTAATAAGGGTTTGGTCCCTTTAGGTTCTTAAGAATTGTACAGTAGCTTTTAATCAATTTCTGCTGCTAGCTGTATAACTGACTAGCAACCAACGGAAAACAGATCGCATAAACAGGTACCACATTACCAAAACTGGGAGCACAACCTGATCTACACATTTAAATATGTATAAGATCAGAATAATCCTTTTATATGTGAAAAGATATGTTCCGTGTAATAATACATAATAAATAAATACTTCCTTATTGGTTTGTTATTTAAACTGATTGTCTGTTATATAATACACCTCATGCTTCCTGGTCCACATACATGATTTAGTGATTGAAGACACACAATGAGACAAGTATATGTAATGATATTTATAGGTGATACACACATCCGTACTTCTCATTATATACTATTGTTTGGTAATGCGCGAGTGGTGAGGGTGACTCCCTGAAGACACTAAAGCACTGGTCACCAGTCGAATGTGGCATCAGAGTTTTTAACCGAAGGAAAAGACCAGGAGGTTCCTAATTATATTTTACATCGCACTCGTTGATGCACAATAAGCTTCGGGGGATCTAATTGTGTACAGCCTCGACACAGTCATCCATATCTATAGGAGCCGAAGAAACACAAGATCAAATTACTTGACGTCGTATTGCATACATAAGTGGCATAAACGTATATATAGAATAGAATGTATTGTATAGTGTATGTATTGAATAGAAACATTCAACTTTAGTGATGTCGAGGGACACCGGACCATAACTTCACCCCGGGGTACTGCTCCGTCCACTAAAGGCCCTTACGCGCATGATTGCATCCACGGTTTAGCGCCCCCGGCAGCAACCAAATTGATTTTCTGACAGGTCCGGCCCCACTCTCGAAAGGTACTCGACAAGGCGCTCCACGATAATTCGGTCAAAGCGCTTACGCACCTCGTCGAGCAACACGATGGGCCGATAGGCAGACAGCGAGTCTGCCGGACACCCCTCCTTCCGGATAAGGACCAGTTTCCCCGTTTTGCATAATATTGGTAACTGGCCTCTCGCAAAATAACATAATCTAGCTTATTTGGTTATTGCTGCTAATAGCGTCTTCAGATACCGTTAAGGTATTTATATACCTTAACGGATGTAAATAATTTCTTTTTTTGGTTTATGAAGCGTTAGTAAAGTGCGGGTAGGTTATTATTACCCTACAGGGGTACCATCAACAGTTGCACCATACACTGGACATTGCAGTTTTATAGAAAGTTTGTCAAGACATTTGGATGTTTGCTACTTAATACCCGTCGTAACTGCTGACCGGATTTATATAAAATATGGGACAGGAAATAAGGTAAGATAGATCCGACCAAGAGCCGCGAGCAAAAGCTAGCGTGTGCAGATAATTAAAATGGTTTTCGTCGGTGTTAAGTTGATCACTTAATTTCTAATACTTTATCAGCAATTTAATATCTAGCTGATATTGCATTATCTATAAACATACAAACGGATAAAAATATGTTATTTAAATATATTGCTTCACAAGCTACAGGTTTCTAGATATGAGCCATCATATCTAGAAACCTGTTGTTTGTGCCAACTTCTGTGTATTATGGAAATGTTTGTAAAGTAAACACAGATATTTGTAACGATATTATTTATAGGGTTCCACGATATTGTTATCTAAGTAGTACGAATTTTAGACGTGTATATTCATGGTATAAAAGTGGGTCCCTATCACACTACCTGATAAAGAAAATATAGCGGGAATCGCAATGTATGACAAAGAACCTAAACAGTCTCTTCCTAGAACAACGCTTTATTTGTTTTCATATATACAAAAAGCCCTTTCATAAACAGTGGGCGACTGTTGGCGATACTATCGTTTCCGCAAAATGATATTTATTTTGTTAATAGTAAAGTATAGTGAGTACCTTCTTTCCTTTAAACTATTTTAGCTCTTTTGTCAGCTTCTTTGCTAAGGGGGCAAGTGGATTAAAACAATATCAATGATTTGTTTCTGAATGAATCCGTTGCAGTTTCAAGATATCGTTTATCTTTCCCTGAGACTTAGCCGAGTTTTATACTCTGTATTATTGTGGGTAATTGTTGTTGGATGCAATGAAGCCTAAATCTCTGAATGTCTGAAAAGGTATTGTCATTTCAACGGTGAAGAATAGGCTCTCGTAACACAGTTTGAACACATAAGAATTGCCAGGATTGTCATTGCTTCAACATATATATTTGGTCAGCATTTTAGAATTGGTGACATAGGACAATTTTGGTAAGTTATTTCTTAAATATATCCAACCTGACTTGTCTCGACATTCATAAAATTTTAAAATGTAAAGTTATAAGTTATGGTTATTAAAAAGTAATAAAAACACTAAAATTAGGGTAAATATCTACTGACTGGAATTTATGAGTTTGCAAACGCTGAATATAACAATAATTTTGGGCTCTGTGCTACTTGGTCTGAAAGTGTGAATATTAAACTAAATACAGTAATGTAGAGTGTAATTAGTAACGATGTAAAGTAAACTGAAGGAGAGTGGTGACCCTGGCTCACTCAGTGTGATAACTCGGCGAAAGTCAACACGCGTTAGATAATGCGGGCACTGCGCTCAATCGGTCAAGTTTAAGGTTCTCTCTTATATCACCGTACACTCAATGATATCATTGTTTACACATGTAAACTTGATTAAAGACCTATTTCAGAATTATTTAATGCCGAACAATTTATAAAACCGATAACAATAAAGGTGAAGAGGGACAAAGTTCAAAAATGTCAGTTTTGTAGATCGTTTTTCATCGCAAATTATGTGATACTATACATAGCTATTTATTTATTAACACCTAAATATGTAAAAAAATTATTAAAATACTTACATGAAAAAACTGTAGAGCCATCAGAAATAGTACTTGTTACGAGTATTATTTCTACCCCTACCTACTTGTTTATAATACATGCAACTACCTAAAGCGAAATTTTCGCATGCATAGTGTCAATAGGTATAAACATTTTATTTACACTATATGCACCCCACGCTTTTTTCCAATTATATATATTTATTTCTTATTTACACTATTCTTAATCCAAATTTATTAAAATTTCTTTTCTATTTTTAAGTTGGATTTTCTATAAAAGCGTGTTTTTTTATTTTTTTTAAATATTATTTATTATTTACAATGATATTGTTGCTGCCAGCAAATGTTATGCAAAGTCGGGAATTTCCTAGGTTGTATCTAGTCGGGTTGACTCATATATAATTGCTGTCTCGTGTTCTAAGTGAAATTTTTGCATGAATACTGGGAATGTGCATAAAATCTTTATAAAACACTATCTGCGCGTCCGTTACACCCGCGTAAGTCCCGGTGCCGTGGGAATATCGGGATAAAAAGTAGCCTATGTGTTAATCCCACCTATATTCCAGCTATCTACATACCTAGTCTTATCGCAATCGGTTCAGTATTTTTTTCGTAAAAAAGTAACAAACATCCATTCATCCATACATCCTCACAAACTTTCACGTTTATAACATTAGTAGGATAGCATTAAGAGCGGACAACCGTCTTTAAACCAGTTTTATCTGACGTAAGTACCTACCGAAGTCTACATTCGTTTCAGTTTGTTTATATAGTAAACGAAAACAATTGAGGGTTACCTTGCGAATGTTTAACAAATCACGTTGCGCAACAAAAGGTGAACAATAGCGGTAAGGGTGAATTATTGCCATAACATGGAACGACAATCGAGATCGGCTTGCAGACCGCAGCTCTTTCACATGAACTGCACTTGCGTAAATAATTGTTGCAGTAGCTCGATTAGATCATGCCTCTAGTTCAGGGCCAAGTTGTTCGCAATATCGATTATTCTAAGAACATATAAAATATCCCATGAGCCCATACTAGTTAATATTGCAAAACAAACCAATTAATTAAAAATCAAATTCAAATATTAACCTTTTCATGTGGGAGAGCCATGTTTCGGCACGTATGGGCCGGCTCGACCGGAGTGATACCTCGACCTCACAGAAAACCGGCAGTGAAGCAATGTTTCAGTGCTTTTCGCCGAGTGAGTGAGGTTACCGGAGGCCCTAACCCTTCCCTCTCCCCCTCTTCTACCCCTACCCGCACTCTCCCTCTTCCCCCCTTCTTCCCCTTCCCCTACTCCCACCTTAAAGGCCGGCAACGCACTTGTTACTCTTGAGTTGCAGGTGCCCATGGGCGGAGGTAGTCGCTCACCATCAGGTGACCCGACTCCTCGTTTGCCATTAGTATCCCATAAAAAAAAATCGTTTCTTTAATTTTAAAAGATTATTATACACACACTCACGCTTGTATCCCCGAGTCAGAGGCACAGTAATCAACAACATTTTGCAAACTATAAGTTGGTGATACTCACGTAACAGGTGAGCAAGCCTATTGCCGTCAACTGGGTTCATTGGGAATTAAAAATGGAAAAATTGGAAGTTGAAAGGAAAAGTTTAGTAAGAAGGGTTCGCAATAGAAAGGAAAGGGATATTGCTCATACGCATGGATTGGAGAGTGTGAGCAATACCCGGGCAGGTCAGGATCACATACTGTAACTCGAACAGGCTGTTCCTGGCAAGTCCGAGAACTCTAACATTTTGACCTGTATTCGGTTAAGAATAAATTAGAGAAATTAGATACCGATTAATTCATATTTTTTTTTTATGACAGTATGTCTTGTACATAGCATTTTTAAGGAAATCCAGATAGTCTATTATATACAATAATTAACTCCCGATCCCGATAATATAGAATAAAGAGTAGCCTATGTGTTAATCCAGGACTCCAGCTACCTACATACCAAGTTTCATCGCAGTAATCGGTTCAGTAGTTGTTGCGTGAAAGAGTAACAAATATCCATACATCCTCACAAACTTTCACGTTTATAATATTTTTATAGGAGTTTATAGGATTTTTTTTTTATTTAGAACGCGAAAGCAAGCTAGATAATATGTATATAAAAACTTTTAAAAGTTATTATAAGCTATAAACACATTTTTACATCGAAAATTATAACGATCAATCTTCCACATCAGTTTTCATTGCCATAGTAATGCTAAACTCTGAAAATAAGTTAATCTAACAAATTTGAACTATATACATATTTAGCACATATTTCCAGTAGTCGTTTAACTTCGAATATTTTAAGAATATGTAACTACCTAAATAAAATATTTTAACATGAACTGCGTATCTTGACATATTTTTTTCAAAGATACCATTCCTTAATATTTTAATGTATAATACAATTAATTTGCTGCGAATGCTTGAATGAATGGTTAGTATCAGTAAGTAGGTACACTTTAGTCAAATAAAAAAAGGTAAATCAGATGGATTTAGACGAAGATGGAAACATGCCGCACCAACCTGTGCCAATACTGGTCCCTTTAGAGAAGATGCTTAATCTAATTTTAGAGGATAAATTAATTTTAAGTAGACTGTCCTCAATCCATCCATTGCTGAGTATTACTTTGGCTACTGTATATGGTCAAAACGTTATATTTTTTGGCAAAAACTTGTTAAACCTGATATGTTGTGAGCAAAACATCCGTGCTTTGTGTCATCATATTATTATCTGTGGCTGTTCAACCAAGGCCGTGAATTTTATTCATAAATAGACGCGGAAATGATCCTTATGTCAAGTGTTCCTAGTAAAGGTGGCTTATTGTACTTCTAAGAAATTTTTGAGTGTTGATATCGTCATGCGTTGATTAACGCAATTAAGTGTTTGTCTGCCTTGCCTACCAGCCTGGGTGACTGAAGGAGCGCGTCTAACGTATAGACCTTAATTACAAATATGAGGAATTAAAGTCTAGCGATTAATTGATTACTGTAAATCATCACATGTTTCCGTATCTGATGGTTTACTTAAATATACGCATATTATATTAACTTTGTTGTAAATAATTACCCTGCTCCTTCATACATATGCCACAAACATATGCAAATGACCTTCAATCTTTTCCGCAATCTGTAATCTTGTTGATGAGATGTTGTGGTAGTCGTATATTAAGTAGGTATATTTCATTAATTCTTATTGTATTTGTGCGAAAAAGGCGTCCTAAAATGTTGTATGAGATAACCCTTTATATTTAATTTAATGAATGTACGCATGAGGGGCGTTGAAGCGAGTTGAGTGTCGAGTATGTGCGTCGTTGTCGAATAATGTTTTTTCGCATATACAAGGTCGAGGTCGAATCGCTTGACTTCCTAGATGGGCCGCGCGCGACCTTGTGCTGTGGCCGGCAATGACGCTCGTCGATAGTGTATGTCGTAGGTAGATGGTCGTTGTCGATCGATCGACAACGATCATCTACCTGCCTCAACACCATGCTCCTCGTTTTGTACACATTTGTTGCCCCTCATTTATATTTCAAAGTTATAAAATTGGTAAGATAAAATAAGATAAGATCAATTGATGATAACACTGAGTATAATCTTTACGTTGTATTTGTGACATAAATTTCTCATGACCTACGTTTAAATATCTATTAACGCTGTCACAATTAACTATTCTTACCATGGAAATATATTGTGAACATTTATGAAATGTTTAACATAAACTTGGTTATCTCTACCTATAAGTCCCTTTATCTAAACCTCAAAAATGATTTTGGCAGTTCCTCATCACGTACTTTTGCACCTACACCTCATGTCTACATAATATTCACGAAATGAGTATGCGGATAAAAATATCCAGGGTCAGGCTCAAGGTCTTGCTACTTTTCTGATTAGGAGATAAGAAAAAACAATATCAAAGGAAACTGAATTCTTTGTTGTGATACATAAGTGCTAGTTTACTATATGCAAATAATATCTAAAGCAAAAAACAATAACTGTAAGTCCGCTGATATATTTTTTTGCACAAGGTTAAAGCTTATATTACTGAAATACGTAATGTGTAGATAAGCGACTATGTACTCTACTCCAAGTATTTGACGCTAAAATTTATAAGATTATTTTAAACATCCTTTCACATATTATTTATTACCTATTTTTTCTATTTATCTAATTTGTAATATATCTACTTTTGTCCATCGTTTAGAATATGGCTTTTTTAAATTTAAATGGCTTTATTGCGTAAAAGAGGCATAGGTATATTTGAGACTACATTTTTACTTTTCAAATATTCTACAAATGGTCTTGTTGATACTAACAAATAAAAATATTAAAATACTCAATACAAATATTCACTTATTTTTATATTAGAAACATATACCTTCATTATAATTTATTAATATATATATGTAGTAGGTACCTAATATTGTTTTTATTTACGTTTATAGAAAGATAAGTAGGTAGGTAGGTAGATTAAGTAATCGAATTGCAACGGAACGGTTGAACTACCCAATCAAAAAAGAAATTTCGAATTGGGAAAGTTTCAAATATCAAGACGGCTGCAGCTTGAACGATACGAAAGTAACAAATATGTACATATATTATTATACTATATTAACATTTAGTCCCCTGTGGCAAATACTGTCATTTTGTTTAGATGCGAAAATATTGACGCTCTTTTTTTATTAAGGTGCATTTTGAAAGTACTTTTAATTGACAGTAGTCCATAAAATAGGCAGTCATGGGACTGCCGACAGAAGTGAAAACTTAAACGAATCGACGAACTTAAAACGTCACATTAGCAGGTTGTTGACATTAATTAATAAGGAGCTGACGGAACTCATGTTTAGATTAGCGCCCTCTAGGATTTCTATATATATGTATTATTAGCGTGACGGTCACGAGTTTAATGCTTTTTCCCCATAGCAAAAGTGCATAAACGCGCCTAAAGAAGTTTTCACTTCAAAAATCTACCTATTAAAGAAAAGGAGAGAGAATCTAATCTATGAAACGTTATTGTCCTTCAATTAATTATACATTGCACACACAGCTACGACTGAAACGACTTCGATACAGATACAGGTACCACGTACCAGTGTACCACAGACGATTGGCATGCTACGCTGCGGTATAACGACGGCTGCGGTGCGGCACCGGTACGGCACCGACCCGCCTCCGTCTGAGCCCGGGTGACGAGCGGGCCAATGTCACACGACCTTGTCATATGACATTGGCGCGACACGGACGCTTCCTGTTATCTCGTTTACGATACTTCTCGCCACTCGCGACTGGCATTAATCATTATTGGAACAAAGAATGACCACTCACGGTAATTGTAATTAACACGCGTTGACCTTGAGGGACTCATTATCTCGACTGCCTCGGTCACCATAGTTTACTACGTCACAAAGGACTTTATTAACTATGTACGTAAACAGAAATATTTTCCTCGATCGTTTTATTAACTATTTATTGTTATGTATGTTTAATTTAAAGTTGGATCACTAGGAAGTGATTTTTATTCATACAGGACTAACGATTTGGAGATTGCAGATAATTGATGTAGATGCTTATAAGTACCTACCTACTTTATCTATACTAATATTATTAAGCTAAATAGTTTGTTTGTTTGGTTGAATTCGCTAATCTAAGGAACTACTAGTTCGAATTGAAAAATTATTTTAGTGTTCGATAGCCCATTTATCGAGGAAGGCTTATAGGCTATATAACATCACGCTACGACCAATAGGAGCGGAGCAGTGACCATAAACGCAGGTGAAACTGCGGAGGACGGCTAGTTGTGTATGTTTACATTACACCTATTATACCAAAACACGTCATGATCGTGATTACTGATCACTACTTCTCTTTTGCTTGCTATAAGTAAGTATTATTGCTAAGACTGAGCTTTTAATATAAAAGCTGAATTATTATATTAGAAAAGCGGTTTTACAACCAATATTAAAGTACATTAGGAAACATTATCAGATAACCAAGATACTTAATAATAATATGTATATTGTTTATTTGTTTCCCTCGCCCTTAAAACGTAAAAATACATTGTTAACAAAGAATTGTCTATGCGTAATATGCGTAACAAACTGCTGTGGTGTCATAATACAGACAAGTAAAATAATGAAGACTAAAGATATACAATACCTACTAATAAAGAACTGGCCTTGAGTGATGGTATGTCGAGGAGCACCATAAACATTTGTCTCGGTTGTTTCAGCCGAAGGCCAGATAGAATTTCAATTAGAGTGCCACGTGCCGAAGGTAACGGAATAAGCCGGGGAAATAAAACAAATGAAGTATAGGGCATGATGAGACGTCATAGCAATAAAGAGTGCGCAGTGAACACCGCGCGCAAACATGTTTACCGGCGCGTTCTCAAAGTTCAAGGCCCTGCTAATGACCAATGTGAAACATTGTGTACTTTCACACGATTCTTTGTTCCACTATGTACTGTAATTCATACTTCTTATCAAAATTGTTATTGTTCTTTAATACTTTAATAACCTTGTTTGTACAAAGCGCGCTCAGTAGGTAGGGATATTTCTTTACTTTAGAATCGGAATGGATACAGAAATTATTAATAAGTATAATTTATATAATACATGAAATAATAGGTAATTATGAAATGCTGAGAAAGCATACATCATTAATACCATCCTATTAAACCTATGTGAATACTTCTGGGGTAATTAAAAAAAAAAATATACATATTTGTCATAACAATAATTTCCTTAGTATATTTGCGTGCGATTTAAATGTTTTGGAAGTCTATTAGTAATCGATCTAGTTTAACCGAACTCTTACATAAAGTTTTCCTAATCGAAATCCAAACCCGTTCGCTCGAACATCATTAGCTGGAAAACCTCTCCTCGAATGACTTGTCGATGCATCAAATTGTCGAAAGAACACAAGCTCCATGGATCAAATACGTGGTGGGTGAGTGCTGATTCCCCTCGTTCTCGCTTCCCCTCAAAAAGTTATCTGGATGGAGAATTAACTTTTTTTTAGACGAAGTTTATTTGACTATAACCCTGTATAGTCAAATAAAAAGGGGGTAAATAATTTTATTTTTACTTTCTATCACGCATTACACCATCATAATTTTCGTAAATTTACAATTAGTTATTTCAAAATCATAAAAGTCACATATTTATTTCCTTTCTATTTAACAGTTTTTACTATAAAAATGTTTTTTAATTAGACTGTTAAACCGCTCATAAACGATGAAAAAAACATTTTTTTGTAGTTAAGATTTTATTCTCTATAATGTTTAAAGTTACACAAGATGATGTTATTAATTACTAAGTTGAGTTCGAATAGTCGAATTATACTTCGTAAAAACAATATCATAATATTGTATTCAAATATAGGTCGCAATCTCAATAGACAAGCAGAAAATAAAATCATATTGTGTTGTTAACACTTTTTCAGACAACTGTACTTTATTTTAAAAACTCAGGGGGAATCGAGAATGTAAAATGATATTTTTTATGACAAGTTTTGAGTGGAAACGAGGACGCTTTTAATATTAGCTTCACTTGTAACTAACTAACATACTATGTAAAAAAAATCTTGGAAGTTAATTTTAACCTACTTCTAATTGTTGTATCGAAATAAGACTTTACGTATATGGTTGGTTTGGATTCCTTTGCATGACAATACTATAATTTGGCCTTTTGGAGATGATCTGATGTTTGAGCCAGGAGCTGGATAGGGGAACTCTTCAATGGCTACTAGTAAACCCCTCTCATTTGGGCTCATAGGATCCGACTTCAATAACTCCTAACATCCAGTATATCGTTAATTTTTTACGGATTTATTATACTGATGGTCATTTTATTAAATTGCGTAGCATATTAAGATTGGTATGATTTGCCACAGATAGGTTTTACTTTTTTGTTATTATTTGTTTGATTGTATCAGGATTAGGCATCCTGAAATTTAATTATGTACAAAATTTGTTTTGTTTGAAATCACTTAAGGGTCCGTACATAAATAGCAAATACCGATTAATTATAATTTCACCATGTCTTACTTTCTTTGCATTATAATATAACACAGGCATTTACTCAGGTACCATATAGATGAGATTATGTAGATAAGTATTTTTCTGTGACCACAACCACGAATATAATATAATGATATAAAAACTCCACACATCTCACACACGGCCGTCTGATCCTAAACTAGACAAAGCCTGTACTATGGTAACCAGACTTCTGATAAACATACTTATATATTACTAAATACATATATATTATAGATAAATTACACCCAGACACAGAACAAATTATCTTGCTCATCACACAATTATTTGTCCTGGGAGGGAATCGGACCTACGACCTCTGGCTTAGTAGTCGGGGTCACTAATCACTTCACCAACAGGCCAGTCGAATACTCGTAAGTAGTAGTTAGGAGACACCAAAACAAATCAAGTGCCCATAAGCGAACAGTTTCATTAATTATATAAAAAAGTATGTTTTATAAGTTTCTCATGTAAGTTAATAGTTCTAAGAGTAGAGCACTATTATTCTATGTAAGATTGGAAAAAAGGACTTTGACGAGTGACTCATTCTGTAACATGAATTGCTATGGACTAAATTAAATATAATATAATATACCAATATTATATAATAAATAATATTTATTTTATAGTATCCTAGGGCTTCTGTAGCTCCGCGAACGCACACAGGTCGTCCGTTTACGGAGTATTTTAAGAAATCTCACATGCGGGTATATTATGAAACTTACTCTCGATAAAAAAGGTGCACCGGTACACATATATCGCACTGCTATTACGAGACTGTATCAACTCAAAATAGGGTAAATTTGAGATCATTCATTTTTCATACGTAACTATCAATTCCCTACGCGTCAATAAATATAAAATAATAATAATAAATTGTAATAAGCCAAATTTTTCAACAAAACAACTACAAATAATTCATATTTTCTTTTTATTTGTTCAGATATTAGTGTAAGAAACAGTATCAAAACCACTGATATAAACTATAAAAATCACTAACTAACACCAACTGCCAAGTTGTTCGTACCTCTGCTCTGTTTGCACTCAAGTCAATCAATCTAAACATATTCCTACCCTTTTATAATCCCACAATTTGTTAATATTTATCAATCGACCAATAGTATGGCGTTACCGGTATAACCAGTCAAAATAATATCTATTAACTTATTTTTATTAAATAGTTAACTGTGTTATCATCTATTATAGTTTGGCCCTATTTTTAATAAAATAAATAAGAGTTTTTGATGTGGCGACAACACGGCCCTCCTGCGTACGCATCCGTCCCGGATAGCGTCATGGTGTGGTATAGTTGCTGAGGACAAAGTATTTACCATTAGATTGTATCTATTTTAATATATTTCTTTGAATCAATCACTTTTTTTTGTAACCAGCAACGAGGGCTCTTCTATCTACTATTCCATCGACGGCCAGTAGAGAAAGAGCTCCCCGCTCCATTTAGACAATCCCCGGACACTACTAGGACCTTAATGCTTACATAACTGTTCCATCGGCGCTCAGTTATACAACCAACGTTAAGACTCGAAGTTTACCCTAGGCGATGCCTTTGGCCAACTTTGTTGCTTGCGATAAGTGCGCTGTATGGCATTATTACAAAATCACTACATCACTACAAATTATAAAACCCCCCGCGCCGCGTCTGTCTGTCTGTCTGTTCGCGATAAACAAACTACTGAACGGATTTTCATGCGGTTTTCAATAATAGACAGAGTGATTCATGAGGAAGGTTTAGGTGTATAATTTGTACCCGTGCGAAGCCGGGGCAGGTTGCTAGTAAAAAATAACCCGATTATGTTCGATTAGTTTTAAATAAGTTAATTTGTCAGTACCGGTTATTTATTATGCGGGACATGTTCTTGGTTGTCACAGTAATAGTTTAAAAAAACAACTGCTGCAGAAGTAAAGACCTTATGCCAGATGTTAAACGTGTCGTCAACAACACGTTTAACATCTGTGCTTGCAAATTAAGGTCAGTCCATTGCTTAAATCGTTACGAAAACCCTGGATAGTCGAGTGAAATCGGCAGGTGCAGTGAGGTCAACACCTGGACTCGAGTTTCATGTGAGCGATGGTACCTTCACCAGTACGAATTACTTTGATAAACGACTTCCAGGTGCGTTACAATCTGAAACATTCATTATATCATGTGGCCGCCCACGTGTTTTATGCAACTCGTAGGTACTGTTTCAAATATCCGTTGCTTGCGTATTCAGATCACGGGACGCAATTATAAAATAAATAAAAAGATTGCACGATTCGTGTAATATACCCCGGTTGTGCCATGTTGACCGATTCAAAGAAATGACGCACAAGCTTTTAAAAGGGACTGGACTAGTCTAATATTTGAGTACACTACTCGTTGGTAGATATGAATATCCTTAAATTAAGACTATCAACGACATGTAGAATTACTTTAAAATTTAAATAATACAGCATGTCTAAGATAGTGCATGGTAAAGAAGACAAGCGTTCTCTCACCTCCTACTTCAAAACATAGCTGTAGACTGCGTGATACTTTATAACGCACAATGTTTCTTAATAAAACAGCTCTCTAACGCAAAAAGCCTTTTCCTTATGCAAAGAGATATCAGGCTATATAACTAAGAAGATTAAGACAGAATAGTGTAGTGTATTCTTAAGCGTAGCTGCTAAAGATGGACCCCCTTAAAGGACATATGCATAAGGTTGCATTAAACAGATGCTATTATCGAACAGTATTGCCAGTAAAATATACAAAAGCACTATGATATCATACATATTCATAAGACTCATTATACATATTATTTTACTATCCTACTAATATTATAAAAGTGAAAGTTTGTAAGGATGTATGGATGTTTGTTCCTCTTTTACGCAAAGACAACTGAACTGATTGAGATGAAACTTTTTATGTAGATAGCTGGAGACCTGGATTAACACATGGGCCACTTTTTATTCCGATATTCCCACGGAATCGGGACTTGCACGTGAAACCGCGGGGCGCAGCTAGTTGTAAAATATGTATAGCAGGGCGGTTCCACGTATGATTTGATGAAAGTATCTTTACATTTTAAGGGCATGATGCTTTTGTAAACAGAATGTATGTCATGATTCAGCTGCGTTCAAAATACGTGTAGGTACAAGATTGTTATATGTAAAAGATGATAATTACCATATTATTAAAACAAAAATACTTGGAAGTGTCATGTTTAAGTAGATTTGTAAAAGGGTTTTTAAATATTTTTTCTGTTCATTTGAAACAACAAAAAAGGTTTAAAACATTTCATCGATATAAAAGAAGTTTTATTAAACTTAAATTTAAGTAGATTTAATTAGCGTCGGTAACTTAAAAAAAAAGACCTTATCAAAAATATGAAATTATAAACACGAAAGTTTATGAGGATGGATGAATAGATGGATGGATTTTTATTACTTTCACGCAAAACTACTGAACTTAAATTTGACACACATAGTTTATGCCCTCGATTAACACATAGGATACTCTTTACCGTAGCAAATCGATTCAGTCGTTTTTGCGTGAAAGAGTAACAAACAACCACCACCACAAACTTTCGGGTTTATAGTATTAGTGAAGATAAATATTTTTATAATAGTACTTACTATCTACGCGGTCACGCGTTGCTGTAGCTTTCAACTTGTTACTCTTTCAGGCAAAAACTACTGAACCAATTGCAATGAATCTTGGTATGTAGATAGCTGGAGACCTGGATTAATCACTACATGTTACAAAACAAAGCCTCCCACCGCGTCTGTCTGTCAGTCTGTCTGTTCGCGATAAACTGAAAAACTACAGAACGGATTTTCATGCGGTTTTCACCAATAGACAGAGTGATTCACGAGGAAGGTTTAGGTGTATGATTTGTTAACGTTTTGTGTAAATTGGTTGAAATATGTTGATGATTATTATAATAGACTTGCAACGAATGGTGTATTCGGCCACATGCTGAATACCGAATATTCTGCAGGCTTTCTGGCCGAATAGCCGATTATTCGGCAAAAGTATTCGGCTGATGCGTGGCAGAAAATTTTTATCGACATTTTTGTTTCTTATTTCTACTTTCCACTGTTTTAATGACGCATAATTGCTACGAAGAGTATTCTGCAGAAAGCATAGCCCGTATAGAGGCATCGAAACATAAAACCCAGCTGCAACTATTGCCGGAAAATTCAGAAATATTAGTTCTCTTTAGCACAATCTCCCACTGCTAAATTTTTATAACGATTCAAATGCAAGGACAGATGTTGCTTTACACATTATAGAAGTGAATTATGTATGAGTATTTTATTGAGAGAATAAAAAAAGAAGAGTACAAGAAAATAAAATTATTCGGTTTTCTTTTACCAGTCTGATAGTTCAGACTACAACAAATAAAAAATATATATATGTCGTCAGACCTTCTTAGCCCTTCCTCAGTATACTGCCGATCTGGACAGTATACGTCATTCGAGGCCTACCCGCATTGACTCCCCACTCACAGGATCCACTAACAAACAAACCGTAGTATTCGGTATTCGGCCGAATAGTACCTAGATATTCGGTATTATGCCGGACAGTATGAAAGTAGCCGAATAGGCCGAATATTAGTTGCAGGCCTACTATATAACTAATATTATAAACGCAAAAATTACGCACTGAACTGTCAGCTATGTGAATCATTTGACATTTTGCTTTAACAATACAATATTGAAGAAGAAAACAAAAAAGGAGTCGAAATAACTTGTAAAACGCTGAACAGAAAATGTTGGTGTTCGTGTCTATGACACACAATAGCGAATTCGCTTTTGCTACTCTATATTCCGATTGATGAATAGTTTATAGATTTTTATCGGTAACAAAAACTTAAAAGAGGGTTGACGAAATTTGGATTGAAAATTAGAACTGGAAAAATAAAAAAGTTTATAACTGTACTTTTATAATGTCGTTGCATTATTGGCAACACATTATCGAACAATCATATTTCCTCAAGGCATATCCAGTTACACGTGTATAAAATAAAACAATAACTACCTATTTATAAAAACAATCAATAATACAGTTTTATGTTTATATGGCGAATAAAAAATATCCTTCAGCAATGAGATTGTTTTCCGCTGTGCCATCCTTATTGTGTATATTTTTAAAATGATCTCGTGAAAAAATTGAAGGTCAAATGAACATTAGTATTGGCCTTGGTTTCATTTCAAAGTCTAGAGGTGATCTCAGTGGCGACTTACAACAGCTCATTTAAATTACAATGGTTTTATGTTGAAGAAAAACCACATCTGAATAAACAGATAATATTACGTTTAGTTGAACGATGATAACCTACTTAATACATACTCTAATTAATATCACCTGATACTTACTACTATTTACGTCATCAATAAATAAATAGCATGCCCGGCACGCTGATGTAATTATGTACAACAAACTATACACAAGAATTGGAAAGTGGAAGAAATAGCATGGACACGAGTACCTATATAATTATTATGATACAGTCAAAACTCTAAATCGATCAAAAGTAATTTTAACTGAAAATACCAGACAAAAGTAGTTTTGACTGAATAGAAAAAAAATATTTGAAAGAAAAGATTTATTTTTGGCACACAATTACACACACAAACACTTTTCACAAGAAAATAAAAAAAAAATTAAAAGCAAGAAAATAATAATGTAGACTAAAAAGGTAGAATACAAATAATAAAAATTAAATAAGAATAAACATAAAAATTGGGCGTTTATCATTTCAGCTCACTGGCAACACCACATCTTCCTTCCTTGTAAAATCATGGGTTAATAGTGATTTTGGCTGCAAATTTATGGTTAATCTGTACTAAGATTTTTAAGCTGAAGACATTGGCAGAAGAGTTTCTTTGTTTAGTTGAACGCATAATCTCAGGAACTACTGATTCGAATTGAAAAATTACTTTAGGGTTGGATAGCCCATTTATCGAGGAAGGCTATAGGTTAAATAACATCACGCTACGACCCATAGGAGCGGAGCAGTGACCTGAGTGTATACTGCAAAGGTAAAACTGCGGGGACGGGTAGTATACAATAACTACTATTAACCAATATAGCATCAGTCAAAATCACTTTTTCGCTGATGCTATATGTTTACACGTCAAAATCGATATACATACTACACTGTCAAGAAATTACCGGGAAAAGGTCAATAAAAATATTAGTATACTTCCAAATTTTTTGTATGGTCTTCAAAGTAGGCCCCTTCAAAAATAATACACTTACGCCAACTAATAATCCAGTTATCAAAACATTTTTGAAATGCATTTTCCGGAATCGATTTCAGTTCTCGCCGCGAATTCTCTATCGACTGAAAACGTAACGTAACGTACCTCGAAGTGATAATTTGAGTTTTGAACAGAGAAAAAAGTCAGCCGGAGCCATATCCGGTGAATACAGTGGTTGTTCGATGGTATTTGTTGGGTTTTTGGTCAAAAATTCATTCACAATGATGGCCATGTGCGATGGTGCGTTGTCGTGGTGTGATTCCAAGAATTTTCTGTCCACAAATTTGGCCTTTTTCGATGAATATGCTCTTCCAAACGCCGCATAACGCTCAAATAATATTCTTTATTTACAATCTGGCAAGAATCCCGAGTGCACTACACTTCGATAGTCAAAGAAAACAGTCAACATGACCTTGACTTTTGATCGACTTTGTCATGGTTTCATCGGTTTCGGTTCAGTTGCATTCCGAAACTTGTTGAACGTAGTGTGCATGTCAAACTCATAAACCCATGTCTCATCACCAGGTGCAATGCGTTTTACGAATGTAGGGTTGGAATTGACTCGATCTAGCATGTCTTCAGCGACTTTTGCGAGATTGAGATTTTAAAGAAAATTCAGATATTTTCAAATTCAGATTCACGCAATGCAAGATTTTGAGACAAACTCTTTGTTCGATGTTTTTAGCCATTATAATAATGGCAAAACACTCTTGAGATGAGCTTACAAAATTGAGTACTGAAAACAAACTAAATGACAGATATTGCTCAAACTTCGCGCCAATATAGAAAACAGTTGTGCCAACTTAACCACTAAAAGAATTATTAATTATTATCAATTCCCGATACTTTTTTTTCAGAATGTATATCGAACGCTTTGTAGCTTTTTCAGATTTATACTTACTCATCTTCAATGAGAGAAGAGAATGAATGTGGAAACGCGTGGTAATTATGGTAATGATGAAGGCGTGCAGGAGATGGATGAATGGTAGATGTAAAGGCTGAGCTTACAAGGTCTAAGCCAGGCTGAAATATATAATGCAATAAATATATACTAGTCCTGTATATGATAGAATAGTTTCTCCATTTATTATGCGGAACCTTTAACCAGCGCGCCTTAAAATATTGAATCTACTCGAGCTCCCAACATTGTATGGGCTTCCTGTCTATTTACATCACTATGGATTACCTTCACACAAGCGGGTTGAGGTCAACAGAACTCACCGCAACTACAAGAACGCAGCCGTCACTGTTGACGCCTTTTGTCTTTTGATTTATGAAAAAAATTGGTAGGTACCTCATCTGCTTATAATGCCTAAACTGGCAATAATAATATAATGTATATTAAGATGATTGGGTATAGGTAGGTGAGGGATATTATACAACTGGTATAATACTTTTAAAATTTTATTATTAAGAAGGTGTGCTCTGATTCTTTTTCTTTTTTAGGGTTCCGTTCCTCAAAGTGAAAAAAGGAACCCTTATAGGATCACTTTGTTGTCTGTCTGTCTGTCTCTCTGTCTGTCAAGACCCTTTTTCTCAGGAATCTGTGGACGCCTAAAGTTGAAATTAATACCGAATACGTAAGTTTGCGGTCAATTGAAGCTGTAAAAAAATCATTCCAAGTCAACGTAGTTAACAGATATGGCCACTTAAATTTGGATTTGACCAAATTTGAACATTTCGCAGGTAAATCAAAACCTATAGGATACTTCCCAAATCATGAAATTTGGTAAGAAGCAAGGTCTGATGATAAAATCAGAAAGTAGTTCATTTAAGAATCCGAAAGTTCACTTTGTCGTACATCGCAACGCAAAGTTAAGTCTGTCTTTCGAAAAAGACGGACAAAAATCATCGAGAATTGATTGCCGAGATGGACGTACCATCTACTTATACAAGTTTGTTTGCTTAAGGAACCCTCGGTGCGCGAGTCAGCCTCGGTCCGGTTGTCCGGTTTTTTTTCTGTTTCCGTTCTCAGTCAGTTTGGTGTAGGCCTCCTTCAGTTTGCGCCATCTAACCCGGTCTTGCGCTACTTCCATCCAACTCTCCATACAGTGTTCTTGAACTCATCGTTCTATTATTCGTGGACAATTAATTTAGGTCTTCCTCTTCTTTTTCTTATGCTCTGATTACCTACTCGAATTAATAGTGGGGGTTGGTGTCGCGTCACGTTACGGAAACCCGATACCGTGACGTCTAGTTCACGAAGTGCGCGGGCGCGGGTGACGGGCGCCGTCGACCCTGACTCTTGAAATAGTCTTCCGCATTAACGCCGAGAGCAAAAATATCGTATGATGTTGCGTTCAAGGCTACTTATACACCAACACCCCCGCCTCTCCTTAAATGGATTAAAAACTACCTGATAAATAATTATTGACCAATACACATAATATTTGTATTGTCTGACACTATTATCTTATTTATAATTTTAAACGCATTCCCTTATTTTATAACAAAGCCTACAATCGCTCTTAGTTTTTAACGTCTCAATTTCAATCCAACAACATGCAAGTACCTATCAAGGTCAAACGGAGCGACGCGACGGTCAATAATACAATTGGATTGAAATGGCGGGCACAATTTTAATTTTTCATGAATTTCAGACCAAACATGAATTCCAATAGTACAGCTCTATTTGACTTTAGCCTTTGGTTGAACATTAGATACATATTGTTTGCCTAATAAAGCTGGTAACCTCGAGACTATGAAATTACAATTTTATATGTTGTAGGTAATAGATGAAAAATTTCAAAAAAAGTTTTCCAAGTTATTAAGTGTCAAATCTAATTTAATATCCATTTTTCGTAATATTTATGGTTTTCGTCAGTATGCATGTTTCATACATGCATACAGACGAAAACCAAACCAAGTCGGATATGTACAACCTTCCGGATATATTTTTTCTATTACATGACATTTTTTCGCTCATTTGCTGATTATTGACATTCCTTTACTATATCGCTTTTATCTTCTTACTCATGATAACAATATTGCTATCTAAGTACTGTGTCATTGATATCTCATTCTAAAACTTCATGAGACCTTTGAAAACAAAACCACAATCAATTTGACGTGTATCGCGAAATATCTATCGAAGGTCATTACCTACTTATACCGTACACGAGAACAGTAAATGCGATAAACGTCTACGTAAACTGCTTTTCATGGGATTTAAAAGTCGTTATTAATTGCAAAATGAGAAGCTATATGCGATAATCTTTTCTGTAAAAGACGTCAAGACCTTGTATTCTATTACATGCCTGCGTATGTATTATTGTAAATCACAGCAGATCGCAGCTGTAAACAAACCTGCTCGCTTGTTGCAAAAAAACTGAATGCTTTTCTGAGCTCGCCTTGGAAAAATTAATCACTTTGTTCAGATAACCACTATGTAGTATGTATTTTTCAGTGCCAAATTTTAATAACGATGAATTGTTTATAATTTTTTATTGTTAAATGTAGGATTCAAAACGTAGTATTTATCTGCATAAATGTAATATAATGATGCAGAAAGTGCAGAGTAAGATTACAAATAATTCTCTTGTTTAATATTTTAATACCTTTTACGTTATATTTTCCTATACCTACGCAATGTGAGGGTCAAGGGCTTAACATGAAGGTAATATCAATCAACAAATAACTACACACTTGAAATATTTCATGGGCATTATAAGCTAGACTATTACTGATAGCATATCAAGTCTGATTGCAGATTATAGTCCTACAGTGTCTACTAAGTGATTCACATAGATTTGGAAATCAAATTGAAGAAAATATTCAACATGCAAAAAAATAATATAATAATAATATTTTCGGACCTACTATTACACAAAACTATGTCACGTGTTCACGACCTGTATTCTTATTAGTTGTATAAATTGGGACCTTGAAGCATTAATAGGTACGATACAGTACATTTGGTTACGTTCCACCGATTTGAACCGATCGCGGTGACGGGATGACGGGAGGCTAGATGAGAGCTCAGCGATGGCGACGCCTCTATGAGTCGCTTGTTTTTGACGTGACAATGTCTTATAATTCGATGGAGCCGGCTGCACGCACGAAAAAACATGACTCATGCGGCGTTACCTCGCTCTGAGGCGTTCCTATGACGTTGTCACGTTCAACTATCGTCAGTAAACCGACTTTACAGACAACCGATTTTTGAAGTGAAAACCTCTTTAGCGTCGTTGTGCAAGTTTAGATGGGTAAAATATGTTAAAATTGCGTCAGGACACGTGACTCTAATGTCAGACACTGATGTCCGACCCTGATATCCGTCCCCATCAGAAATTCATACGACGGAGGCGAGTTTGTTATATTTACATGTACAGCGTGAGAGAGAGCGTAGAGAGATAAAGGAGGGGAGAGAGAGAGAGAGTGAGAGAGGGGGGGGAGAGAGAGAGACAGAGAGAGAGGGGGAGAGAGAGAGTGAGAGAGAGAGAGAGAGAGAGAGAGAGAGAGAGGGAGAATCAGAGAGAGAGAACTGAACTCGTGACCGTCACGCTAATAATACATATATAGATCCATCAATTCATAATAATACATTTATGGGTCGTTTCGTTTAAGTTATCACTTCTGTCGTGTAACAAATATTACCGCAATCACATTGAAAATTTAAAAATTAAAATAATAGTCGTTCTAATTATGATTTCTGTAATGGTAATAAGCCTGTACTATCAAATTTTATATAAACTAGCCTTAGAGCCTTCTCCCGTTTCTACGTACAAATAAAATTTAGATAATTAATCAGTTTATATAAAATTTGATAGTTTATGGAAATAAGCTCAATACTCATGACTTAAAAGGTTTATTTATTTTTTGCTTTTTTGTTAAATTTTTTCTAAAAACTTTTTCTTAATCGTTGTGTTGTGTGTTCAAAAATGTTTGCCATTTCCGCTTTACAAAATAGTAGTCGGCAGCAGCCAAGTCCTATGTCCCTACGCACCGACGCCTCTTCTCTATTATCTACCGGAGCCAAGAGAGAAGAGGCCTTAGGTGTGTAGGGTGCACCGCGAGGACGTTTTCTCTAAATCAACATTTACCAACGCAACTACAAAGCTAAGTCTACAACAGGAACAATATACTAACTATAAAAAAGCTTGAAATTCAACATGATTGTATGAGACCTATGAACAAAAGAAATATTATTCGGAAGTGTGAACCGCGTTGTTTACTTTTGATTGGAATATTTTTACTACGTAGAGCGAGTACTTACTCCTCGAGTGGATCTCATGATTGCAACGATCACGTGTTGCTGCGACATGGCGGACGCACGCAGAACGCCACGTGTCGACGTGATAACCGTTTCTGCGTCGCAATCAACACGATTCGTATAAACCAACCTTAATCAAAAGGGCCAGCGCAGAAAAAAAGTTACCGTTTTCCTGATACGTATTTAAAACTATAATTGGTGTACCTAGGAGATAACAGGAATAAGTATCCATAAGTTGCTAAGTAAATTTCGGCTGCATATTTCTGAATCATCTTAGTTTTAAAATAAATTTCAACTCAATATTTAACAATGTCGTTGAAGTTCTTCCGGATCATTCTTTACTTTAATTAATAAAGTTCTTCTAAATGTGATTTCTCATTAGACTTTGCAATAGAACTTTAGATCCTCAAATTCTCTATAGCATTCACCTACATGCTTGACAGAATGTTTACATTCTCAAAGTAGGTGCGCTTTTCAAAAAAGTTTAAGAGCGAGTGGTCTTAGCGTTTACTACTACTTACTTTAAGGGGATTACAATGTTTCCGTTTAAGTGAACAATGTCTTTTTCAGATAAATGCACTAAATAACCACTATATTAACTCTCATTTATCGAAAACGAATTAAGATACGATAAGAATTAATTAATTATTTAGATATTATAATGAGGCCCAAAATAAAACAGTTAACTTGTACAATGTACAGCCAATATAAAAAGCTGCTTAATAAAACAGAAAAATATGAGGATGTCTGCGTCATTGCCTTCAAATAAAACACTTGTTTCCCTACAGAAAGCGGAGACACGACAACAAGCATGAATAATAAGAGGTTTACACATTTTCTGAAAAAAAAATTGTTTATAAATTTAGGCAGTAAATAAATTGCCTGTTAAATTATAACTCGAGTTGTTGATCGTTGTGCTTAAAATGTAATTTAAAAGTTTCTAATTCTGTAGATACCTCACATAAAGGCGGTCGTTGCGCCCGATGTGCCTGATTTTGTTTTCAATTTGTCGTTCATCGTAAAAAGAAGTGATGAAGAAAGTAAGGCAATAAATCGAAAATATCCGAGTGTCGTAGCGTAAGCGTGAAATACAGATCGCTGACCGCGAAAAAGCACCTCACTGAGTTTCGTATTGCGCTGAAATGCAATACTATGGAAATAAGGTCGTACAACTGCGCTGCTGTAATACATAGTAAAGTGTAAGCGTTGTTGTAATTAGTATTTTAGTCTGGAAAGTAAAACAATATTCCTTCCCTGAACTCATTGACGATCTGTGTTTGTGGCGGGGCGTTATGGCATTCGCTTGCCTCGTCGGATAGACTCACCTGACGCAACACCGTGTGGTTTTTGTCGGTTCGATTCCGACATACCCGTTCACCGAAAGCCATGGTGAGGTGAGGACCCATGGGGGTTTCCACACGAAAAAAAAATAAAAAAAAGGTTCGCTATTATAATATGCTTGTATTTAAAAAAAAAAATTATCGTGGTTTTATTGGAACCGGTTTATCCGTGTTCTAGAACTCATTGCACATACTGCTTATTAAATGCAGTATATTATGATTTATTATCCTTACTAATATTATAAATGCGAAAGTAACTCTGTCTGTCTGTCTGTCGCCCTTTCACGCCAAAACTATTAAACCGATTTAAATGAAATTTGGTACACAGATAGTCTAGAGCCTGAAAAAGGACATAGTACTTTTTAATGCGAAAAAAGGGGTGTAAGGGGTTAAAAGGTGGGATGAGAAGTTATATAGAAGTATCGTCAATTAGCCTAAATAATTAAAAATTCTACCCAAAGACACTATTCCACGCTGATGAAGTCGCGGGCACAGCTAGTAATTGAATAACTCTCTTTCATATAAACTTTTGAAATGTTAATATTGTTTAGTGCTTCCCCGAAATATTTTACTATTCCTATCAGACAGAATATTTTATATCTAGGAATGGCAATAAACTTTAAGAATGGCTTTAAATAACCTGTAAATTTTATGGTCCAACTTACCTAGGATAGGATTACTTACAAGGAGGATAGCTGTAACTTCGCGGTTTTTTTGTGCGGGTCTCTACTCTACAAAATCTATGAATGCAATTTGTACCGTTTCCTGAGTCTATTAGTTTTTCCCTATATGAAAGATTGAGTTAAATATTGGGCTTTTTTCTTAATGTTCATAATAGATATAAAAAAACTATTTAAAATGATGTCATGAAGTGACCAGCAAGCACTTGTTTTCACTTTTCCGATGTCAAGCTTCGCATATCAGTCCCGGTGTTTAATAGTAACACTCATAGTGTTTTTTATTCATCATATCACCCTTCATTGTAGAGGATTCAATTTTTGATGGATATTGAGTCTATAATTACTTCATTTTCGTACCGACAGGGTAAGTTTCAACGCGTAGCTCAAGTTGCATGCATGTAAGTTACTTTATGATGCACCCATTTTTCTCGTTAGTTTAAATAGGTAAGATTATTTCTTATACACTGTGTTTTTTACCTTCGTGTGCGGTCTTCCTTGTAGTTCTTTCACAAGTTTGCAGTTTCTATTACGAAAGCGATTTAAGCAAAAACGTACAGTGCCTTTGGTCTCTCGAGCTTTAGAGACGCATAGGAACTTAGAATCAATTACTAAATTCAATTAAAATTACACTGTTTCTTGAGATCTTCATAAATAACTTAAATAGGTACTGTAGAAAAATTAAATTAAGATTATATTTCTTTAAAAGATACATCTAAAACAACTACTACATAATTTATTACTAATAAATTATTTATATGTAAATATGGTCTTATAGATCTTATTAGGTACGTATATGTATTTAATTACATTTTGTAGATACCAATGTGCCCTTGAATAACTATTTCATCATTTTGGATTAACCAATGTCATCAATTTTATATGAAACCCTTAAACTGTCTTTACTTCTTTAAAATAACTTGGAATATTGTTCTACATAGTAGGTACTAAGCAAAAGACATTATTCTAATCAATCCTAATCAAGTGTATCGTATATTCCTAGGTGTATATTTAGGTACAGTGCTGTAAGTGTGAGCGTTAGGATAAAATTTTATTTGAATAAATTCCGATAATTTTTAAATTTTTCTATACTAGCACTAAAGACATTTATTATTTTTAATGCCAAAACCTTTAAACTACATGAAATGGCTAATTTGCAAATAGGTCACTGCTCAATGTGCCATAGGCATTCTAGATTGATTTCAAGTTTTGACATACCTACAAACTTACGTTGCATGAGATACTCAAAAGGTTCTCAATGTTATAAGTTAAATAAATACCACTTCGTGGTAAAATGCGCAAGCATTGGTGCGTGGCCGCGCGGCCCACTGGCCTAGTCCACATTGGTGATGATTGTATGTAGATTTTGTAAGTCACAAGTCAAGCTGCGAGAGCACCATGACAGCATCCATCCGTTTTCTCCGGCTATTGTACGCCAATGAGAATCCGAATAGCGTCGAAGGCCATGCGGCAAGCTGCGCGAGTGGGGACCCGAGCAGGACCGACGCAGGCCTTGCTGACTTGAACTATTTTTGCAGTCGGTATATCGCTTTCGGTAAGCGTTAAATAATTTTGTTCTTTATCCTTAATTATAGCCTACCCTGAGTATTGAAAGATCTCATTACTAATTTTATTTCAATGCTTGATTATGTTTTGTAGCATATGGTATATTGACAACAGTATCTTATCTTCTGTCACGTTGTTTTATCACAAGCCAAACCTATTACATTGCGACCTTCACAATGAATAAAAAAAGGTTACGTTATGTAATATTTACTTTTAGTAGGTACTTAGTAAAATAAAGGTAATTTTAGTTTAGGCTAAAATGATATATTTAAACATATATATTAACATTATTGTCAAACTTATAGTTTACAGAGTAAAATAAGATTTCAAAACAACTTTCACTAATCTATTTAAAGTAGTCTTTTCGTTCTATTAATGTACCATGGAGAGGTAATCAGGTTAATCGCATGACAAGGAAGAGGTCCTTTCTCTTCGTATCTGTTCGCCCACAACGTGAGACTTGCCGATTTGCCCGCACCGGGCTGCAGAAAGATTTCTCTCGTGCCCGTATTTGGATTCAGGTCATGTTCACCTCGCCCAAACACAATCTAGTTTACTTATGAAACATTGCTAAAAAAGTCGGGTGATCAGCGCACGGTAATAGTTTTCGTTTAATTATTGCCAATTAGTTGCACAAGCGTAGTATGACACGAATCATTTGTTACTTTGTTAGACATCTTTTAACAATGTTAAATGTCATTAGGTAGATTAGAGAGTTAAAAAAAACAATTAGACAACAACATCTAAAAACGATTGCTAAGTAAATAATTCATTGAGCTTACTTAAATTTTCAGTATGCCGCGTATATTGGCACATGTTAGAACAGGCATCTTTTCCATTTAGTATAAAAGCACGTGTCCGAACATGGACTGGGCACGGTGCTTAGTTTTATTATCAAATAAACGTTACGGCCACGCCGCCATACTTTCTTTCTATGTATTTATATAGCGAAGAATCCGGTTGATTTTAACTGGTTAGGAAAAATCCAATATTTATAATAAATATCCAAATATCCGATATAGTGGATTATGTATGAAGGTATAAAAATATTTCAGAAAAAGGAGGAATTTTCTTTCTGTAAGTGGTTTGAAAGTGTCGAATTACTATACAGTTACTACATGTCAGGAAAATATTATATATCAAGATATCTTTTTCTTAAAAAAAAATTCCAAGATCGCCCTGCGGCCCTGTTGTCTCAGTGTGTGTAAGTGTGAATAAATTGTAATAAATGATTTAACTAAAAAGTAAAAACATATATAATGAGAATCATGACGTTAACCGTAAAATACATATATTGGTTGAAAGTACATACATATTTCTACGTACTGCAGTGATGCAGTGTAAGTATAAAATGTAATTGTACATAAAACATGTACACAAATATAGTACCTACTTGACCTCGGGAGGTGAGGCGTGGTCAATGTTAACCGCTGCTTCCTGGTTAGCCACTCAAAGATCGGGAAATCGTTAGAATGTCAAGTTTATATTTTTGCACGACCATGAACACAAAATGTTCAAGGTCAGAACTATATTTTGCGGACGGGACGAAACGACAAGCGTGTAGAAAGTGATTTCGATAGACGAACGATATTTTGGCTTTATTCCAAACTAGCATTAATTTGTAGCGGTCAGTACAAAATAATCTATTATCTTCATCATACGACCATTTTTAGGTTTTCGATTTTTTTCATATTATCACCTATAAAATATCTCCTCTCTTTCTCTCTCTTAGCCTGAGGACGTCGACAGCCCACGGTTAAGTACTAACTTATGATTTTCCACAAAAATTTAGGGGGTCTATAAGTGTGATGAATTTTTTTTAAAGGCTTTATATTTTTAGGGATTTTGTCCCAATGGCTTCCAGGACACGCAGTCGTCTGCCTATTGTAATTCAGCCCAGGATTAATTTTTCGATATTTTTTTTGTGACTAAAGTATAATAATAAATAGTCACGTGCTTAAAACTTTTAATGTCTCTGTCTTTTTCTCGTCTAGGGTAAGCAGAGACGACAGAACGCCATTTGTCACGATCCAGACGGACAGCTCACGCCTCATCCACATTCATCATGAATAAAGACTTTTAACTTTCTATCAGACCTTTCAAACACGCTCGCCGGTTACGGGTGCTTTTAAGTAGAGCCTTCTTCAGTATACTGCCCATCTAGTCAATATACGTCTTTTGGGGCCTACCCGCACCGAGTCACCCACTCACAGGAGCCTTATAAGCTTCTTTAGCCATTCACTATTTATTCATCCTTTCAACATGTCTAAACCATCGCAGCGTTCCTTTCTCAGTTCTTGTCACTACATCTTCTTTCATTTCATCCAAATTCACTATAATAATCAATTTTGAATCACAAATACTTCTCAGTGAACGCATTTCAATGGCATTAATTTTACTTTCATGTTTTCTTCTGCCATACTCAAGTTTCGCTGCCATACATTAGAGTTAATGCTAATGTCGTAGCCAGATCTTAAAACTGATCACTTCATTATGAGGTCTGGCCAGATTAATTAATGATTAGCGTGTGACGATATGAACATCTACACGCACGACGTTTAGGTGCTTCATGACTAATCATGACACTATTAGTGATATGTTTTAAAATAGATCCATTATCCACTGTCAAAGGCGTTGAGTTGATATCGTTTTGTTTTTATGATGCAACATGGCGGACAATTTTTTGTTTTAAAAGTTGAAATATAAAAACAAAGTTCAGTAAAATGTCGTTATGACGACTTAAAAGGAAGAGCAAATGTTCCTTTATTGAGAATTTTTATTAAACCTTTTGTAACATGCCAAACGTGTATTGACATATCATCAAACGTTGACATTTAAACGATTCGGTCAGTTTTTGCTGGTTATATTATCATGAAATTCTATATGACGTAGCCACGACACCAACACTCCCTCGTGAACCGACATGCTTTTAATGACATGTTCTGAAAGAGGTGAACATAAGTAAACTCCATTGACTTTACATCTGTTCACCTGCACTCTTTTATGGATTCAATTATTGTTCATCCACTGATGAGCAATCATTAAATGTCTATTTGTATAACCTATCGAATAATATATATATTGAAATCGGACTACATAATAAAAAAATAACAAATATATACGGGTTGACTTGCAAACCAGGTTGCACGGGCCGTGGTCACAGGCTGACTATGACTAACCGTAACAACTATTGATCGCGTCAATTCCCGTATAAATGATTATGTATGTACATGTATCATGGAACGTGAAATTTTAATAGTAATGTTAAGTATCCGATAAATCGTCGTAATTATTAAATATCGTTCCGATTTAATCGGATATATGTACCGTACCTCCTTCGAGGTATATATGATCGAAGTGGACCTCAATATTATTATAGAACGTTATTATGTACTATGTAGTTATTTTAACTAATTGTCTGAAATTGTAAAAAAACTATGTAGGTAACTAGGTATTATAAAAAATTCTTTATACAATAGGCATCTTTTTAAGTTTTTGATGACTTATCTATGATAAAAAATATATATTTTTGTATTCATTGTCTTTATTTACATCCGTGCAAAAATATGTAATGCATTTATGTACATAACTTAGTTATGCTTGGTTGACAACATATATTTAATAAAAAAAAACATGTTTTTTGGCATGATAAGAGTAATTTATTACAGAATAAATCGTGATCGTCTGGTGCTGACCACGTAGAGACGATCATGAACGCGGAAGAGGTTTAGAGCGGCGAGCGAGTAGCATCGTGACAGCCGCAGCCACGAGTGCGCCCGCGCATATCGCTCTATCTCGCTACTATCGGTCGCTACCGGTATCTGGCCGCGTTATCTCGCGGGCACCTCCGTGGAGGTCACCCGCTGACGTCACCCTGATAACGATTTGCGCGGTGACCTTGTCGCGCGCCAAATCTCAAGGTTTCTGCTATTTGTACAGCCAGATAGACTTAAGCCGCCCGCGCCCGCGCCGCAACCCGACCGCCTGCCGATCTGCGTCACCCGGACTTACTATTTTATTGACTATTATAATTATTTGTAGATTGCGGAGGCTGCCCGCTCGATTCTTCGTTCTCTAACTGCGTTCATTACTTTTGACATTCTCGTAATCTTTTCCGTGTTTACGTATAAATCAAAATTAGAACAATAATTTGATTTATTTATCTAATACTAACTACTCGCGCCCCGGCTTCGCACATTACATATTTTTTCTGCCGTGGTCGTGGTGACGTATCAACCTGTTTATACGCAGAGCATGTCTGTTAGATTAAAATGTAAAAACACACTCGTGAAATATTTACTATCCGAATTATTTGGGATAGGATCCATTTTAATCTAGATCTTAATTGAAAGATAGAACTTAATTTAAAATATAAAGTTTAAAAGTATTTACAAAAAAAAATTTTTTTTCGTTATTGTGTGTTAATCTTAGAATATCGACAGAGATAGCGTTGCTATATTTTAATAGATCGATTTACAAGGAATAATTCCGTAACACCTACATTGTTTTCATATAACTGCATTGGTTTACGCGGCGCACGCCAGTAAAGCATGATTTTTTCTGACATCTTAAAAAATCGTTGTCATATTTCAGCTTTATACAAAACCTTAATAAATTATTCACCTAAACCTTCCTCATGAACCACTCTTTCCATTAATGAAAACCGTATGATAATACTATACGTTCTTTACTTTTCAAGTTCATCGCGTTCAGACAGACAGACAGACGCAGCGGGGGATTTTATTTTATAATATGTTGTGTTGTAGTGATAGATGGACTTGCTCTTGACACAAATACATAGTCTCAACAAATTAGTCCAGCCTTGACATTTTTGGCAAATTGCACGGTCGCTTCTGAAGCTGCTGTACGGTAGATACGTAGGTACTGTAATTTTATTGTCAACTAGCCGTTCCCGCAGTTTCACCCGCGTTTATGGTCACTACTCTACTCCTATTGGTCGTAGCGTGATGTTATATACCTTATAAACGTCCTCAATAAATGGTCTAGCCAACGCCAAAATATTTTTTCAATTCGAACCAGTAGTTCCTGAGATTAGCGCGTTCAACCAAACAAACAAATAAACTCTTCAGATTTATAAAATCAGTATAGATTTTTAATCGCGGAAACGTCTAGATTGGACTTCAACGTGCGGACCAGTAATAAACATTAATACAATATATAGAAGGATAACCTTGTGACACGTTGCGGAAGTGTCACTTGCAAATTAGTACATACTCAAGGACAAAACGGGTATCGATGAGAACTGATAATGAACTGCTATAAAAATACGTCACAATAAATAATATGCGCGTCCTTTTAGAGGAAAATGTGATAGGGTCTGGTTTTACTTATATGTTATCGGATTTAAAGTAGAACTAATAAAGCAACCTTCGTAAGAGTAATTGTTTTTTTATCTGAATAATCGTGACAATCGTGACGTGAAGTCATACTACGGCACGGGGTAAAGAATACTGCATATGTTTTGTTTGTATATGAAAAAAACACGATTAGGTAACGACTAATTACAATCAGAAGTCATCCGTCCGAGTTTGTCCGGATTTGTCCTAGTTTAGAGGGCGTCCGGGCGGGGTTTTCAAAAAGTGTCCAGGTAAAACCCGGGCACTCTGTGCCAGGGGCAACTTATTATTATTAGATTATTAGATGAACAAGCTGTTTAATTTAATAAAAAGAAAAAAAGTGGAATCGGGTTTTTTTTAAAGTGTCCCGGAAAGAGTCTTGATATCACACGTGTGTTCGGGATTTTTGAAGAGCTTGTCCGTCGTCGGCATATTAAGTGACGGTAGGGCTAGTCATGCCACAGAATACATAATAGTACTAGTCATCCGTCAACATGGGTTCATTAATTTTTTTTGAATTAAATACTAGTAGTAACTTGGCCCGGTCACATATTTCTAATAGTCTTGTTAACCTCTCTAGCCTTAGTAAATGCTTGGGTTAGGAGTGGGGTTACGGTAGTGTACCTACAATTACATACATCATGGGGTTTGAACCCGTAGCCACTAGATCACAAGCCCAACGCCTTTGCTATCAATTCCTAAAATACATATATGACATGTGTAATGTATGTGTAACATAAAAATGTAAATACATAAAAGAGACAATAAAGATTATAGAAAATAGTACATCACAATAGATTAACATCGCAATATGCAAAGTATTTACTTACTACATAGTATTACATCATGATAGTTTATTTAACGCCTCGTGGCGGACTAAATGGCGCGGGTGAGCTGTCGGTCGACACTCCGGGCGACCACTCGGACGGAGCCCTGACTTCGGCCAATGCCAATGTCACTGTCGAAATCACGCCACGTGTTGTTGCCACATTGTCAACAAAAGTTCTTATACTATAAAACTGTACACTATTTTATCATTTGAGGAAAAGTTTTATATAAATTTACGATATGTGGGTAAATATTATGTTACAAACCTAATACCTAGGTAAACTAATTAGAACGGAGCTGTAACGTTTTCTAGACTATTATTTAGGGATATCGACTGTACAATTAAGGTTGTCAAATTTTTTTTCAGCCTGTAAGGGACAAATGCTGAAACGGGCAAAAATACGGGATTACAATTTTTGTCCGGGATAAATGCAAAACAAAATTATTTACAGAAATTATAATATTTTTCGTGTAATTTTTAACATAGTTTTGACATATTTCAAAAAAATTAATATTATTAAGTATAATCATAATTAAAAATGGTTATCAATTCGCTTTTTATTAAGTTAGGGGTACATTTATTTCGTACATCAACCCACTTCAACACCATTTGTAAAAAACCCTGTCTACGACGCTGTTCGAAAAAGTTGTATTTTATTCTTTGCTCGATCTTCTCGCGAATCAATTTAAGTATGCGTCTCAACAGCTGACAATGTACCTATGAGATTTTAGAGCAAGTCAAATTAAATAATCTTTCAACAGCAGAAACAGCAGATAAAGATCTTCTCGCAACATGTCTGATTATTTCTTCTTCCCATCGCATCTCTTTCTCTTCAAATTGGGGTTGCAAGTCCACTCTTCGCTTTGCAGATGATCTACTAAAGTGACTGCATATTTTCAGTATCAGACTTTCGTACACATAGCACCATTGACATCGCAACAACAAATCGGACACGCGGTTGAAATACGAGACAAAGTCAGTCCTGTTGAGTCATTTAAAATTATACCTGAAACATTACGTACAAATGTACCATCTTTCAATAAAGGGCAGACGACGATTACGAAGTTGATCAAAACAAAAGTAGGAATTTAACCATCGTGTATAAGCGTATAAATATAGAATTGTGTAGTTGGGATATATTTAATTTTATCTAGAGGAGACAAAGTATATTAGTTTATTCGTGTTGGTAGAAGAAAAGTTGTCGCGCGAAATTGCGGGTGGCGTCAGTTACGCAACTCGTGCGCTGCCGCGTGAAGTGTGAAGTTCAATGTCACAGACACACACATGCTTAATACTCGTATATACTACGCGATGTACTGTAAATGTATATACCTACTTAATCTTATATAAAATACGGTAGTGTGCGTTCGGTAGGTACATGGTATGGTAACATGTGAATAACAACAGCCAACCCGTTACTCGCCTCTATCAGTACTTCCCGGAATAATCTGCGAAAATAGGATTTACCTTAGTGCACTGTGTAACATCAATACCGATAGATATAACTTTGCGCAAGGTCATGGTAAAGTCGTATCGCTATTTTCAGAACGTTTTTTCTATCCTTTGACAGTCAACTCATTACAATCGCTGCCCAACAGATGTTTATATTTATAGAACAGCAGTGTTTTGAAGTGCTTGAATAAATATACGTAGAATGTAAATACATGTACCTACCTACCTACGTCTTAGTACCAATTCAATGTATTAGATGACTGTCAATTATATTTTTACACGCTTTATGACCGATGACAATGCAATAATTCGATAAAAAAATTTAAAAATTATAGTTTTAAAAAAACTAAAAAAACACGCTTTTATAGAAAATCCAACTAAAAAATAGAAAATAAATTTAATAAACTTTGGATTAAGAATAGTGTAAATACGAAATAAATGTATTTTATTGGAAAAAAGCGTGGGATGCATGCATAGTTCAATAGTTATAAACATTTTATTGACACTATATGCACCCCACGCTTTTTTATCTATTTTTTTACTAAAATGTTTTTATAGGCATTTTTTAAGGTTCTTTACAACACTACCGTTGCTGAGCTTCTTTGCCTTACACGCTGATACCTGAACGGCGCAAAAAAAAATCTACTACAAATCTTTGAACTGAACTGAATTAAACATGGACAATTGCGCAGATTGTCTTATGGTTTCGTATTCGTAACAATATATCCAGCTTTCATCACCTGTGACGATGTAATATACAGCATTCGAGTCATACTTTTCAATGACATATGAAATCATTAAACATCTACAGATTCCCAAAGAGTTTCTAATTCGAAATTTAAATAAACTTTCAATGTGACCCACGTATATATTGAACTTGGTTAATTGAGTGATTTGTTTTCTGTTGCTCAAAAATATAAAACCATTTTAGCGCGACACCTCGTATACCATATTTTTTCAACTTGTCAATAAGTATCATATTATACAATCATATTGATGCGAATTAATTTGTGGATATATGAATGAATTTGGTAGATGAATAAACAGTTTTTAAAATTCTGCGTTATTACTCTTAAATTATTATTTAGTTTGTATTCATTTAAAAATGCATTGTTACAATTTCTTAGTAATTTAAACGAAACAGAAATTTCTAATAGAAATTTTACAGGATTAGTCATTACTACCACTGATCATTATAACACTATCAGGAATTGTTAATTCTTTACATAAAGTGTGATAACCAGTCAGACATACTCAGTTATGGCAAAGGCTTTACTTATCGAAGATCTTAGTCATTCAATATTAATTTGTTCTTGCATCTAATTAGTTAGTACCGAAGTATTAACCTAGGGTTGCACATCATGCAACCGCAGGAAATACAAACAATCACTGCTGATAGGATCTGGAGGTTTCTCGGAGCCATAAGTCTGAGCAGTTAACTATAAAGCAAAAGTGCGCTACAAAAGACCAGAAATGGTCGAGGTAGACCTGCACTAGGCACTTAAATTAATAATAATAATAAAATGTAATTAATTTCTGAACTATTCCTTTTCCTTGATTATCACTCAATAAGAAAATATTTGTTGTTCCTTATATCTTGACTACGTACTGAAGTAGCATTTCTATTTTCTATATACGCGCCTGTCTGTCCTTTCCGTAACTAAAGGTTATCCTATTCAGTACTATTAATAAGGTCCCATTTGGGTACGTATCCCTGGAAAGGTTATCTAAGAAAAATAAAAATACCTTTAGCTCAATATGCACCTTAAATAAATCGGTCACTAGTATAGATGTTAACTCATGATCACTTAAAAACGATAAATGATTTCTTGTCATTTTGACTCAAAGTAGTATAACTATTGATGTTACATAATACTTACTATTATATAACCCTTGTAATTTGACACGTAAATAATAATTATTATGACATGTATGAGGAATAATAATATAATTAATGCACTAAATTAACATGTTGTTTTTAACTTTTATTCTTAAACTGTAGCCGTCAATAATGGTTGCCTTCTATATTATTATTTTTTTCCAATTTTCACTTCACGATCTTTACTAGTCAACATTATTTTTTAATTAAATTATTACAACATAGACATTATATCGATCCTGTGTGAAAAGTACTAAGTACACACATGTTCAGAGTAAGTAGGTACTAATTTTATTATAATACACACAAAGAAACTAACAAAAACAATATACATTCGAAATGCCCTTGTCCAACGATATTTAACAGAACGGGCAGAGAGCGAATTGAAGGGCACACCGCCCTCCTAGGTCAAGGGTGATGGGTCTCACTGACCTACATCCTCGGTAATACGCCCTTACAAGGTCACAACGCCCATCACCCCTACATGCCTAGTCAACTATTCTAATTTTACTATTTTTAACATGGGCGCAAAGTGTTTCATTTTCGTTATTATAAATTATGTTGGAATTTATATTGTATTGTTGCTTTAACTGTTTATTATCAGATATTGTTCAGAACATGTCGCGCCCCGTGGATGCGGGTTGATGACTTATATCTATTAAAAAAATATCTATATAGGAATGTAACAGATATATGTCTGTCCGAAAGATATCCTTACAAAATACTCAGGTCAATTAATCAACTGTTTCTAAATTGGAAATTCTCTATAATATTCCCTAAATTGTTTTTTGTTTGTTCTACCTTTGTACCTTTGTAAGACCTACCTTTGTAAAAACCAGTGGGTATTTAGATTTAGCCAAACTATGGCATTTTTCTAATTAATATAGTACTTAACTTAAGAGAACAAGGTTTCTATGATCTGAGAACTTAAATAACGCCAAAAGTTGCATTACCGACGGTTAAATAAAATTGTAGAGCAAAACGTTTCGCCTCCTTAGACCCGACTAATATGAATTCGAATCTTGATTCCAGTTTGATTCGAATTACTAACTTAATTAAATTCTACAGAAGCCTACGCAGGATTTCAAGTAATAACGTCTCAAAGAGTTTCAAATATACCTGCGTTCATTGTAGCAAGTATTGCATTAAGCATTGTATTCGGAAGAACAACCGGTGCTTCACATAGAGTATGCACATATTATAAGAACGGCGGCCACTGCCGAAAGCTACCTTAGAGTATGACCCGGAAGCAGGAACGTCATTCTCAAAGTGGATTCATGCGGATTGGTTCTAATCAATCCCATAAATTAAACATTTTATTTAGCTACACTGACTTTTAAACTTTCGCGTTCCATGATATAATATTATTGATATAATATTATGAGTCAGCCTGTGACCACGACCAGTGCAACTTGGTCGAAACGTCAGGCAATTCAGAGGTAGGTAATACCTTTTCGTGATCGCGTTAATTCCCGTAAATACGTAAATAATATTATTTTATTTAGCTGTAATTTTTTTCCATTTTGTTTTTTATATCTTGAGAGTTACAGTAAGAACTTACCATGCGAGAACACTTGCTTGAAGTTTTTGTTTTTAAAGCAAAAATGTGGATCATACAATTTTGTGAAAGCATGAATAGGGTGTTAACTAAAAAAATATGGATGATGACTTAATGCTTCAATCTTATTGAAAAACGAGAAGGTCTTCTTTCGGAAAACGGTCTTATATTACCTGTAAAGCAATCAAAAGGCAGGGTTATCTTTCAATACATTTCATTGACGACTTGTGTAACGTGGCGGTAGAGCATCCGGCTGCCACGTCTGAGGTTTGGACACATTCGATTCCCGTTTAGTGGAAATATTTGTATATATATATATATCTATTTGCTTTGGTCTGCAGGTTTCTTTATATGATGTGATTTAGAAATAATGTAAGTATCTATACTTTATCCGTGTTCTAGAACTCATTGTACAAGCTATGCTAAGTTTGGGTCTAGATAACATGCCAGAATATTATTATTTCTATTAAAATGGTAAAGTCTTATACTTGAGACCTAAACAAATTAACAAGTTGGAAAATAAAATAAAAACTTTGGAGTTGCCAGAAACAATATTTGTAAAAAAAATATCAGATATTATACTACACCGGTCAGGGTTGTTCTATTTTCATTGTGTTATATATCTATTGCTATATTTAAAATAAAATATTAAATAGGTAGGCTAAATTAATAACCAAATAAAATTATGTTTAATGGCCATCTTTCGATACTCAAGTTGTTTCTTTATTTTCCGTGGCAATCAACCTCTTAAACGTTACAAAAAAAATTTAATAATTTGTATTTAGTGTGTATGGGCCCTTATAACTACTGTCCTTCTTTGCTAACTTAGTTAAATGAAAATATATTTACGATACGGAATAATTATTTGTTATTATTAATATTAACCCTACAACATTTCTTCCACTTAAGTATAACCGTTGCCTTCAAATGAATGTAAATCTTTTCTGATTAGTAAATTATTACTATCAACAATTGAGTACACTACGCTTCTTAAATAAATGTTTATTTACTATATATTGAAGTTTTTTTTTATGGTATAGGGGGCAAACGAGCAGACGGGTCACCTGATGGTAAATGACTACCGCCGCCCATGGGCACCTGTAACTCAAGAGTCACAAGTGCGTTGCCGCCCTTTAAGGTGGGAATAGAGGAAGAGGGGAGAGGGGGGAAGAGCGGGAAGAAGGGAGAGGGGGAAGAGCGGGAAGAAGGGAGAGGGGGATTAGAGGGGAGTAGAGGGGGAGAGAGGAAGGACGGGAATAAGGGAGAAGGAAGGGTTAGGGCCTCCAGTAACCTCACTCACGCGGCGAAAAGCAATGCATTCATTGTTTCACTGCCGGTTTTATGTGAGGCCGTGGTATCGAGCGTAGTCGAGCCGGCCCATACGTGCCGAAGCATGGCTCTCCCACGTTTAATGTTTATTTTCAAATAAAATTAAAATGTTACCGGAAATTACCAGATACTAAAATTAAGATTTGTTGAGGATCAAAAACAAATATTTAAAATATTGTCTTGTGGTCTCCAGACAACGTTTTTAGTTCGGTCCAAAATGCCATTATTGGTCTCACGAACACTGACGCACAATTAAATTTAGAATTTAGATATGACGGGGGATAGTTACCTATCGACACAATCTGCCTCATGCCAAATTAAAACCTATATTTAGCACATGAGTCGTCTTCAGATTGAGGATAACGTCTTGTTGTGTACGCATACTGTTAACGTTGACATAGCGTAAAGATTATAAAATCTATGGCTTATATTGACCTACGCCAAAAAAGTTGCGTAATCTCTCGATAGCTAGTTTAGTTGCTCTGTAGATTCAGAGCAAATTGGCTGTGTACGGACAGGCAGGCGCAGAAGGGATCCTATAAGGATTCAGTTTTTTCATTCGAACGTACGCAACCCTAAGCAACATTCGGTGATCTAGAGTCCGCTCCCTTATGCGCCCGCCTGCCTGTTCACGGCCAATTTGCTCTGAATCTACAGAGCAACTTAAAGAAATGCGCACTAGTTTGTACGCACAATGCGTACAAACTACCAACTTACATTTGCAATTCATCGTACGAAACCTTCTCTACGCGAGTTCAACTCTCACTTGGTCTTTTTTTGCAAATACATATTCACCGGATGTATTTCTTGCAAAAACATTTTTGTTGGTGTACAATAAAGTTTATTTCTATTCTATTCTATTCTATTCTGAGCTCTTCGTCGTCTTGATCGCCACACTTAGCGAAGTCAATTGTCATTGCAGAGTATATCTTTGAAGTGAAAACTTCTTTAGGTGCATTGTGCACTTTTTCTATGAGGAAAAAGCACTGAACTCGTGACCGTCACGCTAATAATACGTATATAGATCCACTAGAGGGCGCTAATCTAAACATTGAGTTCTGTCAGCTCCTTATTAATTAATCTTTAAAAATGTAATTAGTTGAATAAAGTACTTATTGTGTGCGCAATTCATATGGTAAAATAAACAAAAACATAATTGTAATTAACCTTTTACGGGAACGCGCGATTTTTAGGCAAAATACGTGAAGTGATTTCAAATTCGATATGATCGATCGACAATGATTACGTAATAGCGCATTATGTTAGCCATATATCTCATTTAAATCCTAGTTACATGGGCTACTAGCAGAATATATCCATAATATTTATAATTACATGCCAGTTATAGAAACAATCCAATATATTTTATTGGATTGTGTTATAAAAACCAAAATAATATCACGTTCACTCTAATACCACCATAACTTCTTAGATTCCTGGTAAACACATACACAACGATCACTACTTAACTTTCAAACTCATTGTTTACACAAATAAAACAAAAAAAAACCGGGCCCGCAGCAGGCCCGCAGAGGTAGATTTTGTGTTTTTTTATTGTTATCTCCAAAAATATAAGTCGCATTAAAAACTTTAAATGTCTACATTGTATGATTTTTTTTCAACAAATTTTGGTTTTCCCCAAGTTAAGACCTTTTTTTTATTTCGAACCCTAAAAGATTCCATCCTTAACTTGGGGAGGGGACGGGGAAAAAATTATTGGAAAAAAATTCATAGCTCCGAAACTGTAAACCTTTTTACAATGGGTAATATTTTTAATTGAAAGCTATTTTTTTATTTTACCCTCAATGTATGTAATATTTTTAATGCGACTTATATTTTTGGAGATAAAAATTAAAACTCGAAATCTACCTCTGCGGGCCTGCTTCGGGCCTGGTTTTTTTAACTGGAGGTTGTTTTGGGGTCTAGAGATCATAACTAGACCTCCTGTGAAGATATTTTTGGAAAACTCGACAACTGGTACAAAACCAATAGGTAGACTTTTCTTCGAAAATCTACCTAAACATCGCATCGGTCAGCCATCATTCGGCTAGGTAACGCGTATTATGACCTTGGTTGCGAATTCGCGCCAAACGCCGAATACCTGTGACGTAGTTGCACATCAAAGTACAGAAGAGAATTTAATTTATAATAAGTTATTGCGATGGCGTTGGTACTTACATGGTCTTATCGTTACATGAGAATGGGCCGCTCTGACTTTTTCTTGTATTGAAATTCGTATGGTTTAATGTTACTATTTCAAAAGCGTTCAGAGAAGTTTTTATTTACTGTATGTAACAAATGTGTGTTGTTACAGTAAATAATAATATTATAGTACTGTGTATATTTTCATTATAGATATGTACTTTTTGAAGTGAAAACTTCTTTAGGCACGTTGGGCACTTTTGGTATGGGGAAAAAGCACTGAATTCGCGTGACCGTCACGCTCAGATGACATATGATTGTATATGTGTGTATGTGTTTTCACATACGGTTATGACGTGCAGTCCTATGACTGACAGTTTTTTTAAGTAACATCATTTTTTACTAAACAGCCATAAAAAATGTAATTGTTACGTAATTTTGCAAACTCAATAAAAATAAAGTTTCAGTTTCCGAGAATATATTAAAATCACACAAGGTCTTATTTACCTACATATTAGGTTTTCAGAATAGTGTATTTAAAATACACGTTGTTAAAACATATTCGTTCTCGTGTTTTCGTCATCTGTCACTGGCCGGTAACAATGGCATTATTGAAATGGATTAAACGATCCTATTGCTTATGTAGCTTTACTAACATGTAAATTCCGTTATCAGAGAGATAGAATTATTCTGGATAAATTTTCTTATGTTCAGACCACAATGTATGTAGGATAACGAGTGTTCAAATTACCCTTACTATAGACCAGGGTAGAAAGAAGCCTTTAAAAATAATAAAAAGTTAAAAAAAATAACAGTGGGATGAAACCTATTGGAAAAGGAGGAGAATATTATAAAAATGAAAGGAAAAATAATTTACGGCCGACCTGAGATCGGGAAGGGGAAGGGGGTGAGTTTTAAGGGGAAAAAACGGTTTATCTCGATTTCCGGCAAAACTACAAGTCCTATTTGAAAAAGTTAAATGGCAAAGTTGTAGGTAATAAAAAGATCTACAACTTTTGTATTTACACTTTTTTCCCATAACCTCAAAATTTATGTAAAAAATTCGAAAATTCACCCGTCAAAACATCAGCTTAAAAGCAAAAATTAAAATTGAATGCTATCTTAGTACAAGAATAAAAAATAATAATCTCATTTATTTTGCACAAACAAATTTAGTTATACTCACGATAAAATTGTAAGGGCATTATTAATTCGATTTTGCCTTTTCAGATTATCATTATGGATGAAACGGTTTGTATAATCTGCAATGATACGGCAGATGATAAGCAAGTGTATGAAATAAAAAAAAGCAGCTTTAATTCGTTTAGTGGTGTCTAGCAAGAAAAGAATCGACAATAGATATAAAAAATTTGAGACTTTGACATCAGCTTTTATTCATTTCATCATCAGTTTTTTTTTTTTGATTTTTTGCATTTTCTGAGAAGATTTACTACAGTAACATATATTTTTTTTACACCATCGGAAAGTAGAGATTTCAACGAACAGAAAGCATACCAACTTTTTGAAAAAAGCTGATGTTTTGACGGGTGAATTTTCGATTGAAAATTGGGGTGCTTTTTCGATATTAAGTCAAAATAAGGTGAAAAATAAATATTTCAAATCAAATAAATTACAGTGTATTTGGGATATAAAAGAGTAAGTTTTCACCAAATTTCGTGAAAAATAAGTTTATATAAAATTTGAGAGTTTATGTCAATAAGCTCAATACTTAAGACTTAACGGTTATTTATTTTTTGCTTTTTAGTTCTTTTCGTCGGTTTAATTTTTTGTTAAAAAGATTTTTATATAAAACACTAGCTGTCCCCGCAGTTTCACCTGCGTTTATGGTCCAGTGACCATAAGCGCTAAGCTTCTATTAGTCGTAGCATGATGTTATATAGCCTATAGCCTTCCTCAATAAATGGGCTATTCAACCCTAAAATAATTTTTCAATTCGAACCAGTAGTTCTTGAGATTAGCGTGTTCAAGCAAACAAACAAAAACTCTTCAGCTTTATAAAATTATTAGTATAGATATTAAGTTCTGTTAGTTTAAGAATTTAAGGATAATCTGAAGAATTTCACAAATTATTCTTGATCAACCATATTGGTAAAATTAGTATACTTCTCTCGAATTTTACGAAACATGAAAAATCTTATTTGTTCACTAATTTTACAGTTTGTATAATTTTTAAACTGATAACGCTTCGTATGCTTAGTAAATTTACAGAACTTTGTTGCTTTACTACTGAACTGATTCGATATGACTTGTATTGTAAAATAACAAAACTTGAAATAGGAGATTAATAAGCTAACTCCCTAAAAATATATATAATATTACTACTATTGAAATGAAGTTTTAGAAATGAAATCCGAAGAAAAAAGAGTCCTATTACAATATTATTTATCCCTGATTTCAACTTTGACAAAATTTTTGTTTCCCTATCAGCCTACATACGAGTACATTTTATAAAAGTAAAGTAGAAGTTGTATTATTCTGTTAACGTCGGGTAGTTACAAAATACAAAGCTCTTATTCGTAAACGAATCATATTCTAGATCTCCTATAGTGTTTTTGTACTTGACGGTAAAAGCCGTAGCTCGAACCTCGATTAGTTAATATTTTCGAAAATAAACGCAGGTTGGATTTGAAGATTTTGATTTCGCTCTTAGAAATCTTTACAATTATTAGTATATACCTACAGCAAAGAAAGATTTGATTTTGTTATTAATTTATAAAGACTTTATTCTAAGAACTTTGTTTGAAACTTCAAGTTGGGTTTAAAAATTAAAAAGTTAAGTAATTAATTGACAAGAGTCGTTGTAAACTTAATTAAGTCATAAGCATAAGTTGTGGATGGCTTATGCTTTTCTTGTAAATTTTGGACTAAATTACAATGCACTATGTAATTTGAGAATCACAATGGTGAAAATTAGAAAATTATTTTCAAACATTCAATTACTTCTTATATATGTTGATAGTATTTTTGTAATGTTACTCGCAATTGTAGTCAATCGAATTACAATCGATATTTGTAAATTTTATTTATTTAGAAGCCTTACATTGTAAACTCACAAACGGTTTAGTAAAATTTGTGTAGGGTTTATACATAAAGATTATAACATTACAGCAATTTTTTGTAGGTTTCTAGGTTCACATGTCTAGGAAAATTACTCGTATAGTATTATAATTTTGGATTAGCATACATTGTTTTGTAATTTTACTCATACATTGTTTTGTAAAAAAATATTAACAGTGTAGGAACAGGAGTTGTTGATTAACTAACTTATATTGCAAACGTAACGTAAAATCTTTTGAAGTATCATTATAATATAAATAAAAAAATTAAAAATCGCTGTGTCAGACGCCCCCCAGCCAGATGGACCGACGACCTGAGGAAGGTAGCTGGGAGGGACTGGATGCGGAAGGCGGAGGACCAGGTGCTATGGCGCACATTGGGAGAGGCTTATGTCCAGCAGTGGACTAACTTAGGCTAATTGATGAGTCAGGAGGGTTCAAAAATCCCATTACCGAATAGAAAAGAGCTTATGATCTTCGAGCGGCTGAACAGATTTACTTGAATTATAGTTAAGGACAATCTCGATCAAGTCACCTTTCAAACAAAAATCAATATCAAAATCGGAACATCCATTTAGAAGCTATGATGCCACGGACAGACACACAAATACACATGTTAAACTAGTATTTAACTATATGTAACAGATCGTGTGCCCTATCGGTTATATATAGTTAAACATTCTCGTGAAGTATCTATATTAAATTTAGAAAATTCGAGAACAGTCTATAACATAGTCAAAATGTTGTTACTGAGAAACTCAAGAATCTTCATAATGTGTTTGTAGTTTGCTGTACCTACATATCGTAGCCAACGTTCAAATCTTACTTATGTAAGTACGTAATGTACATTGTAAATGCAAAAAAATTATACATTCATATTTACAATTTGCATAACATGTCACCTTCACCTATTTTGCATAATATGAATTCTTAGTAAAATTAATTATGACATTGTGAGGACATCATAAGTCACCTAAATCTTATTCGAGCTAAATTCGCACATATCTACATAAAAACATTATAAATTGTTTTTATGCGATAGAAAATAATAAATACATACCTTTATTCATACGCTACACCGTAACAATTATTAAAAAACACTTAGCTCTTTACATTCGGAAAAAATAGACAAAGTATTGTATGACGTTGGAATAGGGTCACAGTTCAGTGGGTCCGGATGTCTTAATAAAAGCTGTTCCCGGATCCCTCGTTTTTAAGGCGCAGTACGGCACACCGTGTGGTTTTAGTCGGTTCGATTATGACACACCGCTCCACCAAAACCACAGTGGGGTGACGGCCCGAGAAATATGTTTAAATTTGTGAAGATGTGACTTTTATTAATCAAAATTGTGACGTTGTTTTGTGCCAATGCCGTGAAATATCTTTTATTCTACAATTTCTAATTGTTTGGCACTTACATTTCATACGAAAAATTACAAAAAAACAAGTATTTCAAATTTTACAAAGGTGCTCACTAAAATGTCATTGCTTGCGGCGTCGTCATGGGGCGTCATTTCTTTCCCTCTGATATGGCGAAGGAGATGATGGCTGGTCCATGCGTCATACTCGTGAACGGGTGCTGCTTGGGGTGACTGGTCGGCCTAGTCAGCGATGCTTTAGCCTATACTATTATTTTGGTTCGATCAACTGCAACTCTAGCCTCTTAATCCAATCACGAATTATTTTTAACAGTAGATTTTGCAACTGAATGAAGGTAGATGTGCACCTTGAATGATTTCTATGTTTAATAGGTTCAAACCTTCAACGGTATCACTGAGTGATTTTTATTTTTTAGTACGTTAGCTTTTGGAGCATTTCAATAAAATGAACTTCAGGTGGCATCAGCTTGCATCCTGTTTACCTCTCGTGTAACACTAACACTATTGTACCTGAAGATCTGACTTTTAAAAAGAGTGGCCATGAGTTTCTTTGCCAGTATTCTTCTCATAAGGCCCTACGCATTTTGGAAACTGGAAGTTATAGGTCGACACAAACAGGCAGTAGATTTTGGTGTTTTTCACCTAATTTACCTTGACAATCCAGTACATGCTGTGGCGTCTGTTTGTGCCGATCTATGATTTTAACTCTAGCTTCAATTTAACGTTCATAAATGTCACTTAGTGTCTTAATTGAATAAATGATTTTGAATTTGAATTTGAATTAGGTACAGAGAATTCTCTTTAAGTGTTAATATATATATTACAGAAATTGCTTTGTTGGAAATTTTTGGATAGAAATTAATCTTTTTGATTTTCATTTCCGGTTCTATTGTAAAATTTGCAAGATTTTTGTCAACTTTTGTGTTAGATACATAAGTTCCTAATTCAATAGTAATTAGTATTACGACTTAAAAATATTCGTTTTTAACTTCTGAAATAAAAATTACAAAGAATAGCGACGTTTTATAATAATATAATACATTTCTATACAATCATATTAAAGAAAGACAGAAGCAGATACATAATTACAACCATGTAACATATTAAGAAACAATTAGATAAAAATGGAACAAAAAGCAATTTTTCCATGAAGAGATTAGTCGATACTAAAACGAAATGAATATGAGTGCTATCAACTAGGTATTGCGTAATGAAAAACATTTAGGTAGCGTAGGCAGTTTTTATTACAATATTATGTTTGCAGACAACACTGGTTTGAGCGACCCCGCGATGACCTTGTCGCGACCTTACCCCCAGTGCCTCCTCACGCACCCGCACCCTACTCTCTGTGCACCCCTACCAGGACTCCATGTTAGCTAAGCAACCTTGGAACAATCAGGGAAGCGTCTTCAATAGATTTAATTTGAAATTTGTGGCTCAGTTTACATTCACACTTCAAACGAATTTGGAATTCATGAATATCTTAAAAATATCAAGCATTGCTAGAATATTCGACAAAAGTCAGTCTATTTATTTAGATTATTTTGCTTACGTAGAGGACAAGCAATGTAGATTTGTTACGAGAACACGTTATTATGTACGTCACTATAGTTTTGAACTTGAGTACCAATTAGTAGTTAAGTTGTATTTTTCATTCTATTAATATTGTGTTTAGTTCCAATTATGCAGGCAATAAACCATTTATTTATCCTCTTTTAGCGTTTTATTTTGTGATAATGCAGATGCATTCCGTTTACAATTGATTGTTTGATTTATTTTTTGTGCTAATTTTTTAACCGTCTACATAAAGATTGCATCCGCCATTGTTACCTCTCTTTTGTAGGAATATGCGGTCTTTATCAGCTTTTCCTACTCTTGGTTATAGCATAAAACTTCGATCTACAATACCAACGCATAAAAGAAAGATAGTAAGAAACATTGCTGAAAGTACTTCCGAAACTATAAGTACGAAGAGTCTTCCGATCAACCTTAAATTCTCTTTTTCTTCTTAAATACAAAATGTCCATGATTTTATAAGCACGCTCTTGGGTGCTTGCTTATACTCCGCCAGTCTTTATCAAAAGGATTTCCCTCGGGATAGTGGTGTGTGTCTTACGGGAGATTATAAATGAAATTCTTGGGGCAAAGATAACTTTTTTACGATACTAGAACACACACTTTATACGTTCAAACATAGAAAACTAATTTAGATTTCTGTGTGTTCAAACGAGCTTCCACCATCAAGGTGAGGCCGCTCGCCGAGCCACCATGGCTGGTTGGTTGTCTCGGCTGGAGGCTCCACGTGCTGGCTTTGCCGCCGTGGAGGCGCTCCAGCCGGTCATCGTCGAGTGGGCAGGGCGGTAGCACGGGACCCTTTCCTTCCAACTGAGCAGGTTCTTTCCGGGCACGGCTGCTTCGGGAAGTACCTGCACTCGGTCGCTAGGAGGGAATTGAGTCCCGCCTGTCACCACTGCGACTGCAGTGAGGACTCGGCTCAGCACACGCTGGCGGTTTGCCCCAGTTGGGCGGCGCAGCGTCGGGCCCTCACTGCAGTCATCGGAGTGGATTTGTCGCTACCGGCTGTCATACGCTCCATGGCCGGTAGCGACAGGAATTTTACCGCGGTCGCAACCTTCTGTGAGGAAGTCATCTCGCAGAAGGAGGCGGCAGAAAGGGTCCGTGAGGACGACCTCCACTCGGACCTAATTCGCCGCCGGCGAACCGGGCGGCGGAGGCGCGCGTACCAGCGCCTCATGCCGCCCTGAGTGTGGCCCCGGGTGGACGGGACGGGTTTTCCCCTCCACCCGCTATAGTGGCCTTCCGCGAGGAGGCGGCGTCCGCGTGTGCCTGGATGTCGCCTAATTGAGAGGTTTTTACCCCAAGGTGGTGCCCGCGCTTTTGCGGGCAGGCGCTAGGGGTGTCCGGATGTCTTAATGAAAGCTGTTCCGGATCCCTCCTACTTAAGGCGCAGTACGGCACACCGTGGGGTTTTAGTCGGTTCGATTCCGACACACCGCCCCACCGAAAACCCCGGTGGGGTGACGGCCCGAGGGGGTTTCCAAACGCACAAAAAAAAAAGAAAAGGAGTGGGTTCACGTTCCACACGCATGAAAAAAAAAGGGGTGGGTTCACGTCGCGTCGTCACGTCACGTCGGGTGGGGTTTGAACACGCGACCTCTTTCTTGATAGCAAGTCCGACGCCTTAGCCATTACGCTACCGACACACATTAAGGTACATATTCCTAATCAGGTCGGCGCGGCGTACAAGAACAAATCAACAAATACACCTTCGTATTTACAGTATACATATAAGTAGTCATATTGAAGTAGCTAATAATTTCATGTGAGTCGTAAGCATCAACCTAATTTACTTTCAGCTTGTCCCCAATCCATCGCGTTCATATGACCTCATTCCCGTCTGAAATACCTAAACATGAAGGCCATTAGGGCCGGATAGGCTTTTAAGGATCCAGACAAAGACTGTGCCTTTTTGGGTCACTCAAATATTGAGGTCATCTCAATATTCCTGAGATTAGTTCTGGAAACTGATATACACTCGTAAATATGTATGTTTTTAATAAATTGGTAGAACAACTTTTATACACCGACATATTTCTATGGATTTTCTATTCTATTCTATTTCTATGAATATTTATTAATTTTATTATATTTGGTATTATATGTACAATTGACAAAATTACTATATCTAAACATATTACTTTTTTTGTAAATATTACCGAGTTCAATGTGCCTTAAGCATGATAAATTGTATTGATGGAATATTTTCTTCCAATTTAAATGGGACCTACCTTGAGTACCTACAACTTATTTATTTAAAAATGAATAATTGAAATCGGTTCATAAATGACGAAGATTAACAAAAAAACAATATTGAGTCGAATTGAGAACCTCCTTCTTTTTGAATTTGGTTATCTTGGTTGCTAATCATTTAATAAGTAGGTTTTTAAGACCACTTCAAAAGAGCACAAAAAGAGACCAGTACCGCCTTCACCATGATGGCACGCGGGGCACGTGCCCAGCCTCCCCCCCCCCCCCCCCCAAACCCCCCAAGTATAAGATAAAATCACAAAAGGCAAGTATCTTAGGTTATATATAGGTCCAGATGCCTAATCCGCGCCCCAAAACTGAAGCCAAAAAATACAAGCGACTAATACAAATACAAGCGACTCACTCGTCACACGCGAGCGAACGTTCGCCGCTGAAGTAAGTCTAGAGGCGCTATTTATATAATATTCAAAAATGCCTGGTTGTGCAGTTACATCCTGTAAAAATTATACAAAAAAAAATCTTAAGTGTCCGAACATCATATTTCACTTGTAAGTATTCTATTTCCTAATGTAATTTATACACAATAGAACAAAATTTCAAATTAATAAAATTGCGGACGCCACTATTAGAGATGTTGCCAGGGACGTGAATTTCATTTACCCATAACGCATTCTAACAATATGTACAATTTTCTTTGCCAAACTTGTTATTTATAGAAAGACGAGAAATATGCTTACTGTTAAAGTTCGCGGAACTGGAATCTTTAAAATATTCTTAATTTCTAAGCTCTAGCGCCCGGAGTTCAATGTGTCCGTCAAACGATACTTTGGCTTTAGGCCAAAAAACTTTTGAGTTTTTCCAAGTATTGTTGTAAATATGTCTTAAAATTTACATGGTTTGAGTGGCTGAATTAAAATGCAATAATATTGGGATACAATGCCCCGGTTTCCTTATACATTGTGTATATAAATAGTTCCTACTAAGTAGCTTTATATTTATTTTACATTTGTCTGTTGAACAAACAAATTTAATCGTTTAGATTAAATAAAAAAAATATATAAACGAATGTAACACATTTAAATACATTTAAAATGTTTTTATTTAACATTACTTACATCAAAAAAATATTATGTCTCATAAAAAAGTCCCTAAATTTTGGGGTAACCTCTATGCACTGGTAGTAACACCGTTACGCACAGAAGCGCAGATATTGTATGTTGACAATCGCGTTGGGCGGGATTCACTCACACAGCTCCAACAAGTGGCTTCAAAGTAAACGGTGACATTTGTACTGGTCACGGTATCTGGACCTATATATAATCTAAGGCAAGTATTATATTCAATTTATACTTTTCAAATAGTACGTAGTTGAATTAAGGAGCTGCGTATTCAATTGCAATTCCCGTGTGCCGCGAATTCCCTCAATTAGTAAGTATTCAGGCAGTTGAGTGTGTTTCGGCGATCTCGGGAAAGCGCAAAATAAAAATTTGTGATCGCAAAAATCAATTTTTTGTGTGATAAAACTATTAATTTACGAGTTTTGGATTTTTTTGCTGAGACACCTTGCTTTTCGTCAAATTTAATGATTTTAAGTCAATGGGAAGTACCCTATAGGTTTTGTTTTACCTATGAAAAGTTTAAATATACGGCTTTAATGGCCATCTTTTGATTGCTTTTGACTAAGAAGCTTTATTTTGTTTCAACTACAACTCTACAAGGGACCGCACTACCGGATACTTTATTTTTTCAACTACATGGGACCGCACTACCGGAGACTTTACTTTTTCAACTACAAGGGACCGCACTACCGGAGACTTTATTTTTTCAACTACAAGGGACCGCACTACCGGAGACTTTATTTTTTCAAATTCAAGGGACCGCACTACCGGAGACCTTATTTTTCAACTACAAGGGACCGCACTACCGGAGACTTTTTCAAATTCAAGGGACCGCACTACCGGAGACATAACTATTTGATGTTTATTTCAACTTGATACCTACACGCGTTTTTTCTCTTCGAGAAAAATAGTTTTGACAGATAGACAAACAAGAAAAACCAAGTGATCAGTTAAAGGTTCTTTTTTTCCTTTTGAAGAACAGAACCCTAAAAGTTTAAAAATCGGAGACTTCTTCTAACGCAGATATGGTGCACTGTGATCTTTTAGGAGTTATGAATAAAAATAGCACCAGTTTACAGAATAATACCGTGACCATGGACGATCCAATAAAAGTCTATGTATCTCTGGTCGATTATGTCAGTAATGTGTAATAATTTCGATCAATACAAATCAAAATCAAAACCATTTATTTCAATTAAACCAATAATAGGTATTTTTAAATTGTCAGAAGTAGGTGTCAGTGACTAAGTCAGTCGTGAAGTAGTACGAATCGGTAAAAAAACCCTAATGCTGACTATAAAGATAATTACGAAAGAAGAAAGTTTGCTGCACACCTATCACCTTTTTTAAAAGATTAGAGTCTGTAGAGTTGAATGGCAAAGAAAAGACTTACAATAACGACATAATTTAAAAATAAAAAATATTTACACATTGAATATGGTCATTTAAAAGAAGACAGCTATACAAAAAAGCCTTTGTTAATAACAATAAGTATCAAAATGTTTTCTTTTTTTAACTTTTATTAACCATTGTCCATAGTTAATAAATAAATATAAAATTATCATAACAATAAAACTGTTCTTCTTGTCATTTACTGCTTTAAACTTGAAAATGGGGCCCCAAGTTCTTGTGTAGGGGCCCGGGCCTACCCAAAGACGGCCTTGGTTGGGACCTGACTCGAACAGCAATCAAATGATATTTACTGTAATAGCACTTATTTATTACACATTAATAACCATAGCAAAAAAGGATAAGTTAAAGTAAGTCTAGTGGCCTATGGCCAGCAGTGAAAAGTCAGAGCCCTCTTTTAATGCATCAGAGTACTTTTACCTGACCATTACCTTATATACCGACTGGGTCGTGGCAGAGCGGCAAAAACTTATTCCGTCTTTGTTCCGTCAGATTTTCGTAATAAAGAAGCTGATTACAGCGGGTAAACCCGTGGACAGAGGAGCAGTAACTCCTATTGAATTATTTTTTTACACACCCTACTTATTTGAACTAATCCTATCCTACAAAACCCTAATCCTATTTCCACAATAAAAGTAGCCTAAGTTACCTCTTATAACACCAGCTATAGCTGTTTTATTTCAGTTAAGCTTCCCTTTCCAATTGCATTGCCAAAGGCTAAAATAAATATGTTATTTTATTTTAAGAGATTATTAGTAAATAAAAAAGCTAAAATGGGAGAGTGCATGAGAAGAACCAATGTGTATAAAGCGAAAAATGTATTTAAGGACAGGGCCAAGTCAGGGAAAAGGCGTAATTAAATGTAACATTAAATTAGTAGGTAAAGTTTATTAGGACAGTTTATTAAATAACAACATGAATAAATAAAATAAACAATATACGCATGTATTTCGAGTTTGAAATCTCTTGTTTTATTTATTACTAGCCCATTTAGTGAGGAAATATTTAATATTAGTATATAGTACCGCAATCGCAATTAAAACAATGGCCCCAATTCTGTTACTTCACTCGCTAAATTAAAATTCACTAAATTTTCTTCATATAAGAAGTAAACCTTGTACACTTAGAAACATGGTCTTATTTCAAATTGAAACAAGTAGGTAACATATGTCGCTATCGAAATAAGCAATTTATTTGTCGACTAAAGTCTGATACGCTTAAATAAACTTTAATACCACGTAGCGAGAGCCGCTATCCGTTGAATGCCATCTCTTTTGCTCTGTGTTTTTAGTAAACGTCTTCGTAGGTGTAGGTTAAAAACACGTCATCCTTGTTCGTTTTGAACAAGTTTTTATACGGCAATTATACAGCGTTTGAATAAATGAAGACTCTCGCTGCGTGGAAATAAAGTTCAGTATACGTTGACAGGTTTTATTGAAATTTAGAGGCGATGAGAAATAGATGCTAGTAACAAATAGACCTTATTACGAAGAACACTAGGTTGATTTCATATGAAGAAATTAAGTCAGGTTTTAGTTTAGTCGAGTGTACAATAGAATCGGCACCAATAACTAAGGTAAGTTAGCAACTTCCGGTACTTTGCGCAACATAATTGTGACTTTTAGGTAAAAATGGTCACTTGGATGTTACGTAACGTTTTGGAGGGGAAGGGGGGTACGGATAAACGTTACATCGCGTTACATGGGGAGAGGGAGGGTCAAAATTCTTCAAAAATTGCGTTACGTAATACTTGAACGCCCCCTTGCCTAAAAACACAATATCACCAAATATAAAATAAAAGAAGCCTCCATTGTTTTCTTATTTTTTGTTATTTTTCATTGGTGTCAATTCTATTGCAGGTCTATCCAAATCTCATAGTTCATCTCTCATAGATAAGAGATTTCAAATATGCTATTCTGTTTTGATATCAAATTAAATTCACACTTCAATAAGACAGCACTTAATTTGATTTCGATATTATTAAGATGAATTGAGACTGCGTTGATTGTTTTATTGGTAAGAAGACATCCAATTTTAGTTTACCTGTTCTTATTTTAAACGATTTAAAGTTTATTGCTAACTTTTTAGATTGTCGTTTGATAAATGACTAAATTATATCTTAGTGCTTTTAAGTAAAAGAAAATATACTTATGCCTTTTCTTTTGCTACAAAACACAAAAACTTTTTGTACGTATTCGTTACACTTTCCGGAGTCAATTCAGAAAACAATCTTGTGATAATTGGAATTTTGTCGTCCAATGAAGACACACAAGCTCAATGGGGTTGAGATCGGGATGATACGGCGGAAGGCGAAGAACGGTATGACCATGTAGCCTTTAACATTTCGTCAATGGTGCAAATTTTTTCGGTCTGAGTTCTATTTAAATTCTAATTTCAGATAAAAGAGTTTCGCTTTAGTATTGTCTGGTGTAAATTCAACATTACGTTCGCGTTACCAATCTTGCATGTCCCTTTTTAAACTTGTCCATTACGATCACTGAATTAGGCGCTAGTTGATTTTTCTTTCTTCTTTGACGCCCTTTGACAATATCAGCATAAATTCCGCGCTCAGATTCGGATTGCCAACGCATATTAGAGGTTGCTCCTGTGAACGTAGGTTTGGTCCAGAAAATATTTGTTTCGGTTTTTACTCGCCATTCAGCAATAGTGGGCCTCTCAATCAAAATGTGTCTCTTAGATTTACATTTTTTAAATAAATATCCCATCATGTGTAAAAACACACATATTTATTTAAAAAATGTAAATCTAATGCTTTCGTAAATAGGTACAACCGCAGTTCACGATGCCATCTTCTTTTAAAACTGCAAGCAGCTCACGAATACTTTGGATTTTTTATCAACAGTATAAAACTGATGAATTTTCGTATTACTCCCATGTCAAAATCATCAATGTGGATTCTCTTTTTTATTTCTTTAGGTTTCCGGAGATGAAAATTTTGCAATTTCCGATGTTTGCAGACGGATTCAGCAGATTCGCATTACGTTGTGGGCTGACACTCCTGTAACCTCTGCTACTAATTTATTAATGTTCATAATTTGTGTTCCATACTTTCCTTGACGCCCTTTTGTCTGAGAAAAAAACTGTGTATATTGTAAATAACATTTTTCACTTGTCGTTATATTGGCGGACCCATCTTAGGATATTTATCTCATGTGTGTTTGGAACAAACTGGCGCAAACTACTGAATCGTGTAACCGTCGCGGCGGTTGACGGAAGACTGAGTTAGTTTGACGTTTGTCTACCTCCCCCGTCCTGCCGCTCGCATACCTCAGGAGGCTAGCACTTGCGGGCACACTATACCGTACAGACGATTGATGTCCGTCGGAATACCCAGAGATTTTTTCCTAGGCATAGCCTAGTCTCGAAGGAACTCCGTGTGGTTTTAATAGGTTCGATTCCAACCTCAATGTAAACCGGCGAGATGATCCCCGTAAGACTTTCCACTATATGACATAATGATATGTTGATCAAGCCGAGCTACGCTTTTCTCTATTCCTGATCTAAACCTTACATTTATTAAATACAAAGTATCTTTATATAAAATATATATTACCATTAATACATAACATTATCTTTTATATTACAATACAATAGAGTTTCATTGAAATGACACCTTGAAATATTTCAATTATTATTTAATCATTTATGTATGTAAACATAGAATATGTCCAAGGCTGAGGGCGAAAGTTAGGTACCTAGGTAGGTACTTAAATTATTACGTACTATATTCATATAAGGTGACTTTTGAAAAAAAATAAAAACAAACTGCGTCATCACAACATTCAACTGATTTGTATAAACTCACGGGTAATTATGTGAGATCATAAACTTTTTCAAATAAAAATAATTTTATAAGAAATTAACTACATAATACTTTGAACTTTTTGGTACACGTGGAAAATATTTCATTCTTTATAACTCTCAATGTGACTTTTGCCCTTCTCTGATGCCACCCACCACTTTTGGATAAGTACCTAGTTAATCTTTACGAGAATTGCTACATAAACAAAGCCTAAGCAGGGAAATATCATCGAAAACATGTGACAAATCAAATAAATAACTCTTAGATACTTTGTGAAACCCGTTCATATTTGAGTAAAGTATTTTTTGTAGTGTCAATACCTTCTGGATACCTTAATATTATACAATTTTAACGTTATATATACTCAAACCTGTATGAGGGAAAAGCGGTAGCCAAAAACGTATAAATTCATTATTTCAAAAGGTATGCATACTTAGGTAGGTATGTGTACTTGTAGGTTGTCGATAGCAATATTAAGCAATATTATTCCTTGGCAGGCTAAGGAGTATGAATATTGCGTTTCCAGATTTTGTTCTGCTAAAAAATAATAATTTACTTAACCTCACTTGCCCCAGGGCCCTTGGTTACCTAGCTACGCCACTGTGTAGTAGCATAAAAAGCTTAATTATTTGCTTAATATATGTACAAAAATAAGCTAAACTGTTTAAAAACAAGGCGTCCAAGAACTTTGGGAAAAAAATCATGATTGATATGAGTTAATTATAATTGATTTCATATGAATGACGCTTTTCCTTTGAATTCGTGTAAGGAGCCTCAGCCACAGCTAATATTAATAATTAAGTGTTTACATTAAATACCACCACATACATAATACCTAATACATACGCATATTCTTTAAATGAGAAATACATTATGCATGTTCGGGTTATTAATAAGGCCTCACAAGATTGTTTCTATTTTGACGGCATGGGCATAATACCACTTCATTGATTTGTATATTAAACATATCGAATATGACATTTATTTGAATAATAATCCCATTAACGTGTATGTGTAAAAGACGATCTGTTATTTCTAATAATTGCGGAAGGGTTACTATTATAGTGTCTTGTATTCACTTGTAACTAGTAGTCCTTTGAAAATAGCTAAAATCAATGAGGTACAGTTACACAACACTGTAGTTCCCAAGCGGTACGAACAAGCGCACTGGTTCCTGTACCAAAAAAAAAAAAATTGTTGAAAACTATTTTTTTAAACATGTAGTTCAGTTACATAAAGACAGAAATCTCAAAGATTTAAAAGTACGTATGTATATTATTATTGCCTACGTAGGTACTATATGGTATATTAATTTGCTATATATTTTTGTCACGATACTACTATTGTGACAAAAATATAGCAAATTAATATACCAGATAGTACAGACAGAAGTTATAAAACATTTTTATGTAAGTGCTTATCAATCAGTATCCACATGCAACGTATTACGTACATAACCGAAAAAAAGCATTAAGTATTTATACAATTATTTCTCCGGAACGTGGATAAAGGTCACGTCCCACACAAATCTAGGGTGTTATCGGGTGTGAGGGGTGCAGGCGCGGGGAGGCGGTCGGGCACGCGCGGGCACGCCGACCTTGCCCGGCTGTGACTCTGCGACCTTGGAGCAGAACGTCCACGCCGCGCACCCCTCTTTCCACCCCGCGGCTCCCGCACCACCCCAAAACTCCTGGTACCACCGCCGCACGCCCACGCTCACCCTCTGGCCCCTATCTCCTGGTCGCCCACGCACTACACTACGTGCAAAATTTAATACCTACCTACATATCACTGCAAGTGCTCGTGTAACAAACACGGAAGTTATAGTGCCTACCTCGAAATAAATACATATTTGACAGTCAAACATAAAAGGTTCCGACTGAATTAAACGTTCCAGTATTCTGCCCAATATGTATTTATCTCTGTTATCGATAGTAAATATTGACTTTCCTGATTATTAATCGGTCACTTCGTGGCAAGCCCCAAAAGACTCTGATATCTACTAGACACATAATATTAATATTGGTAGGTACGAATGGTAATAAATAAATACAAGTGTCCTGTATCCGCATGTACCGGGGCCCGGCCCGGGATCGACCTTGCTCCAAGGTCGAGGGAGCCGTATTCGGGGTTTTCCGTGTACCGCCTGAAGGTCTGTGACATTGACTATTTACAGCACAATGAAGATACTCTGTATAACAATGTTACAAGGAACAACGTGCTCATTTGTATATTCAATATAACAATGACATAATTTACTACATTTTCAAGGATTATAGGCATTAAGATAACCAGAAATGTTTTATGCTTAAATATGTATTGACACAGCGAATGTGTTGTTCCGTACATTCATAGAATATTGATTAAAATGTGTTTAAAATAAAAAAAAAACTGAATAAATGAAGAAAGTAACTAAGATTTCAATTATGCACTGATTAAAGTTCAGGTATGATAATGGAAACTTCGCAACAAGTCAGTGGCCTAGAGCCGGTAAGCAAATTCTATTTGTAACGAAAAAGCTCTTTGTAGATCACAGCAGAAAATACATAATGTACCTATTATACTCGTAATATCACTCATCATAAATGTACCATGAACAACAAAATAATTCGAAATTTGAAAGAAGAACGTTGTGACGTTTAGAAGAACAAGAAAACATAAATTATGGCGGCACGTGCACAGTCATGTGGAATGGCCCCGGATGGCAACGAAACTGTCGGTTCTCTTTTATTATCTACTTCTCAGTCGTCTAGGTCATATTGATATTACACCAACCTTAATCGATAGTCAAATCGAAATTTAACTTTCGATATTTCCCAGGCACCTGTTTTGAATTTTCAGGTGCAATAACTTTCTATGAAGAAGAAGGGGGATAAAAGGATTATATAGATAATTTGCTACCGGGGACGGAGGCTGTGATATAAAGGGTGGGACAGCCTGAGTTGTTGTGGGGTGAGGGAAGGCCGGGGTTACGCGTGGCAGAGAACGAGCGGACGTTGCATCGACATTGCTCGAGTCAAGTGCATGGCCAGCGCCGCGGCGCAGTGCGCCGGTGCACTCGCGCCAAATGTCATGCGCCCACCGACCGGTCAATAACATCAAATATCACGAATATCTTGGAACATTTATAACTCTTAAAAGGAAATAATAAACGTTACTGTTTTATACATAGGTATAAAAAATTAATCATATGGAAATGTTACTTTCAATTACCTTACAACTAACATGTTTTATTTATTAATAACAAATTCACCCTAAATAAAATTATAGTACATAAATAATCCTGAACCCTAATAGGCTCTTTATTAATTTTTCTTTATTAATACCTTTTTGTTTTTATTTAGAATTACTTCAAATTTATTCAAATTCCAACAAGCTGCAAGTAAACATTTGTCTTTATACCTTATTATCTATATCTATACGAGGTTATTATAAATAGATACTGTAGATGTTATTTTGAAACTTTGAAATATAATTTTATTTACAATTATCGTGGCAGCTAGTAATAAAGCAGTGACAGCATAAGCTTATCAATACATTAATTACATGTAAGCCTGTAATTAATGTGTAAATATATATATATATATATATATATATATATATATATATATAGATTTATATATATATATATATATAAATCTATATATATATATATATAAATATATAAATATATATATATATATATATATAGATTTAAAGGTATTAGATTAGATAAACAAAATCAATCGCTTTTACTAATTTATTGAAAAAACTGAAACGAATGTATTGAAAAATATAGAATCGTACAGTTATGTCATATTAGCAACCATAATGATTGGTATGTCTATATTTATAGCCATCCAATCGAATATTGACGTTGCTAATGACGAAGTAGTTGACGAGCTATTTCCGAAAAAGTGTATTCATAACATTTACATTTGTTTACCGTATGAATAAGTTATGCTGATAAATATTATAGTGGGGATTTAGTTTCCTTTTTCAGTTGTTCCGAATGGGTAAAATGCTTTAAGGTAACATTATTTATACGGCACTGTTTATGGGATCACAAAAGCAAATTACTTTTTTAACTGTATCATTGCCCTGTAGGGTTTCAATTCGTTACGAGAACTCGGACTTACCGGCAACAGCCAGTACCCATTCATCCGTCTATGCAATGTACCCTCCCTTTCATGGTCTTATACATTCCCTTTTTAATATACTTCCAATTTTCAATGGGCTTGCCTTCTATTACCTACTTAAAAATACTTAAAAACCTACTTTTTAAATCCGTAATCCAGCAATGGAAAAAGATTAGTCGAATGTTTTTTTTCTGATTTTCTTTTGGCAAATTGTTCATCTAAATCTTAGATAAAAATTATACCTTGGTGTATGTATCATTATGATCAAAGATCGACATGCTCTTTTAGAGCTTCACTTATATAAAATATATAACTATTAAAAAAAAACTTGTTGGTCAATTTTAAACTACTTCTTTGTCGTATCGAAATGAAATTTCGTATATATGTGTGTTTGGCATCTTGGAGTCAGGAGGTGAATAATGGAATTCTTCAGTTCCTACTAGTAAGTAAACCCCTCGAGTTTGGGCTCATTAGCTTCGTTATGACGAGTCCAACAGATTGGGTTTAGTAACCATGGCCCGATCACGGACCCAGCAGGTGGATGGTACAACTCTTTTTTACTTTTTAATTTAGTTCGCTATTAAAGCGTGTTATTTTAGCCTTTCTAAACTATAATTTATTTAATTGTTTATTTTCTTTCCAATTTCAATTTTTCAACAATACGTGAATATCTTAGTCAAGTCATCTATTCATTTCTGTTTCAGTAGTTTTTTAATATTGGATGTTGTGCAGTCACTGTGGGACTACGAGGAACAGGAACTCCTTCCTTGTTGTACAAATGAAGAATAATTTAACCAATATAACCAAACCAGTTATATTGTCCATAAAATTACGCTTGATTACTAGATAATAATATACTTCCGTGCGTAAAGAAACAAACCTGACCGAGAGTCAGAAGTACCTTGAAAGAATATTTAACAAACGAGAAATAGTGTAAAAATGTATGGCGCTACAGTAGATTTACATTATATGAGCCTTGAAATACGCGGAACGTTACGGAGGGTCATCAGACGTGGAAGCGGAAGCGATGTCGAGCGCGGTGCGGTATTGACAGGTCGTCGACCGCACCGTGCCCTTGCCTTATTGTGGCCTTTATCAATCATATATCTGATTCTTATAACCTGGCCAAGTTCTCATATATCTGATATTGTAATAGTTTTATGCGGATGTTCTATTATAGTTATTTCAAATCAACATACAGAGACAGTGTGTTGATTCTTATAACTTCAACACTAGAGACTGATAAATAATACTATTTTTGTTTGAATTAGGAAATTTTGAATGGTTCATGTGAGAACTTTGTAGTCACTTATTAAGTTAATTTTCTATGTTGACGTGCAGTTCTGAGTATGTCATGCTCGTCTTATCTATGTGTCGGGTCGCTCGACTTTCTTCAATATAGTTGAGCTGGACGATTGCTGGCGCGTGCGTCAACCTCGTGAACGAGTCAGTCGGGCATTGATCGGGGCTGGTCAACTCCGGACTGCTATTACTTAAATATAACTGTAGTAATGTTTGCGACTGGTAATATTTTAGAACAATATGTTACAATGTCCTCACATTTAATTTGTGCTTATAAGCAATGTAACAAGGAACATGTTGAAAAAGAGTGTCCTTGAAGTTTTTTGCCGGTTCTTACAAGCAACTAGCTTCACAACTGACTTATTCTGACTGACTCCTACTCCTGACAATTCAAAAATACCTATAATAGGTTTAATTAAAATAAATGATTTTGATATTTCTGTGTTGTGGGGTTTCCCTACATGTACCTAGTTGACAGACACAAAGTACACCTGAACTGAAATTGTTCTGATGTGGGGATCGAACCCATAGAAGTCGTCCACCCACCTTAATTTGTTGCGTCATCTTTGCAGAAAGTAATTGCTTTCTTAATATCTCACTGCTTTTTGGTGTCTTTGTTACATGTCCCCTGATTTTATGTACCTTCTTTATTATGTTATATTTAATGCATTGGCCTCTCATGTCTCTCATTTTTGTGATGTCACAGTGTGTATCTCAGTTGTAATGATAGCAACGAAAATCGCGCAACACATTTAGAAAGGCTTCTTCCACTAAAACAAATCAGTTTGTGTTTGCTAGATCTTGCCCCGATCACAGAGGAACAAATGTACATTTAATTTTATATTCAGTTTTGAATTTTAAGAAAATTTTGTTTTAGTGGTGTTAATAAGAATACGTTAGGCTACTTTCGTTGCTGGGTGTACACTGTGATTTTATATTGCGATTGTATATATTATGTATGCATATTTCAGCTGTGTCGGGATTGAGGAATAAAATACAGAAGTAATTTTTACAAGATTCTTTTATTTTAGTCGACAACCTGTCATTATATTAACAAACAAATGACTGAGCACGCTCACATACGCACATACAATACACACACAAACACACCGCGACCGGCGCTGCATTGCATTTATAAATTACACTTATATAGTCTTAAATTATTTTTCAGTCTATTGCGCTCTCCTCGTCCGGCGCCGGCCACGCAATTACGCGTCCTAATCAAATTATCACATATAATATATTAAAACGATCTGCGAACGATTACTATTAACTAGTTTATTTAATTTAAAGTAGGTCGGGGTGGGGTGGCGGAGACAAGTGGCTCCGCGGGCCGATCTCACGCCTCTAACATCTGTGGCATGAAGGAGCGCGGCGGCGACGGCGACTTCTTGGAGAGGTTGAGCGGCGCGTCCGCGTCCGACACGTCAACCTGCAGCGCCATGACGGGCGCCGGCGCAGGGGATGCGCCGCGGTAGCACGACAGGAGCCCGCCCGTGCGCATGGGACAGCCCTCGCCCGCCTCGCCGCGCCGCATGTACTGCTGGATGATGTCTGTGCGCTTTAGCTGCTCAGGCGTCATGCGTGGGCCCTCCATCAGGCTCTTGGCAAGCACGGAGTGTGTAGAGGAAAGTGAAGCGCGCAGCGGGCGGGGCGAATGCGCAGGGTGCGCAGGGCTGGCGGGATGCGGGTGCTGTGGCATCGCGGACTGCGTGGGTCGTACGGGCCGCGCCTCAGCTTCACCAGTATCGCGTCGCATCGCGCGGAACTTCTTATGAGGTTTGTATGCCTCGTCCATAAGTGATGTAGTATGGTACAAAGGAGGCGCTTCTAGCACGCGCTTGAGCACAGGCATATCATCAGCCGACGCTGGCGGCCGCCTTTCATCTGCGTGCTCTTCCAGAGAGGATCGCGGGCTTGAGCAGCCGGAGCCGGGACCAACTATTCTTTCATGCTTTTCATTTCCTGACTCAATACCGGAGTCTGTTGGTGAATCTAGTTTTCGGTAGCGTGGTGGCGGGCGGACTGGTGTGACGGTGAGTCCGTTGTGTGCCAGGTGCGCCACACCGAGAGCTTCCTCGTCGACAGAGCCTCGCGAGTCCAGGCGCCGGCGGCCAGCAAGTGTGGCGGCTAGAAGGGGTGTTCCACAGTCGCCTAGGGCCTCGCCAGACTCACTGCTCGACACTGATCCGATGGGGCTACGTGCTGATTCGTCTGCGCCGGAATCTGCCCATGAAATACCTTCTTCGTCGTTCCACATCTGCTGCCTTAATAATTCTTTATGTTCAGTACGAAAAACTACTAGCTTTTCTGTATGCAGAGTACTAAGAGTGCGTAAGTCAGGGAGGGTATCCATTAACTCCCTAAGAAAGCCTGGTCGGTCAGACCTGTTCTGCGCGATCACCGTTTGTAGACAGGCCTTGAGCCGCGCGTGCATTCTTTCCACCAACTCTACATTGCGAAGTCCTGGCCTGTCTGGTGTGATGAGTACTATTGCGCAGAAAAGACCGATTTCTGCATCAGTTAAGTTCATAGAGTTCATACGTTCAGCAAATTTAAATGTTGAATCAACAAGGAACCTCGCATTGGCGCCACTTTGGATAGAGTCCCGTTTCATGACTTGGCCGTTGAGGCAAATTATACTATTGAGTGGCGCGTCAAACATACAGATTAACCGCACAAATAACGCATCAAATAATCCACTTTTGAGCAGCGTGAATTTGTCGTCTTGTGTTAGCAGCTGGAAGCCAGGGATAAGTCCAGCAAAGTCTATTACACCACGAATCACGTGTGCAAACCGCTGAGAAAATTCTTTCTCAGACTGTAGCTCTGGTGCCGGGTTTAGAGGACAAGCCTATAACAAAAGAAAATACAGGTTAATTTTCGATCTAAACTTTTGTAGCTAGAATAATTCTTTACTCACTATATTTCTGGTAAGGAACATAGGAAAAAGCACACTTACCAGAGTAGGTTGTGAGTAGGTGGGACAGTCGCGAGCACGAGCACGCATGGCAGCAACGCGATCCCGCGTGAACTCGCAGGTATCGAGGTGCGCGCGGACAACTCGCGCCAACAACCGCGGAGCATCGTCCAACTCTGCTGCGGCAGCCTGCTCGTTTGCTCGCGACGTGGACGATTGTTGCATCGCTGCTAGGATGCGCGCTTTCTCGCGCTTTGGAACCCGTCCGAATCGCACGGCTGTAACAAGAAGAGACAATGTTTAGTACATGCACCGTCAGAATCCGTCAAATTGACCTCCTGGCTTGAATTATAAAGCGGACACGCTATGAATGTAACCAACAACGGGAATGTTGCGCAAGGTCGTGACTAAACATACGGCGGGTTGCAGCTGTCGCTAAGTGCGCACGTTTGCATGGCGGGCCATGTGCACGCGCAGCTGACGGCGAGAGGGTAGAGTTCATCGGCCGTCGCATCGTTCGACCTACCCTTGTCTGGCGCGGTGAGCTTTTACAAAATAGTCTGCGTCCACTGAATACGACGCGGTTAAGTGAACTAGTTCGAATGACGAGTGACAAAGCGCGAAGTGCGAGGTCACGCTAAAAAGTGTTACAACTTTCTCGCGCTAGGCATGCCGTGAACAAAAATGTAGTATGCGCCGGGGGCGCTCTCGGCGCTTGCGGCGTTCATACGTGCGCCTCGGTGAAAGTGTTTGCGTGCACGCCGCACAGTTGAAAACGAAAGCGGAGAGCGCCCTCTCGCCATTTCTCCTGACTTTCGCTGCGCAATGTGGGCCGCAACAGATGCACGATCCCATTGTTCACTACCGGCAAATCTTTTTTTTCTAATTATATCCTTTGTGTTGTATACGGTTGAACGAGTAAATATTTTAGTAGTTTATAACTTTGAATATATACAATTAGATTTATTTTTATTTTATTCAAACATTTAAGACTTACTTATGACCCTTGTATAATATTCTTTTTTTTGCGAAAGAGAATACAGAAATATTTTATTGATTTTTTTGAGAATATACCTATATTTTGTTTTTGAAACAATTCGAGTACGCATTCCTTTAATTGTTATATTTAAAGTAAAAGTTGTTTGCTGTTACTGTTTAGTACGTTAATCCCTACACAAGAACAGCTCAGACTAAAAACGTAATGATTATATTTTACATATATTTAAGTGTACACATATAAATATATATATATATACACTACTACTACCCATAGTTAATAATTTTGTCAGTAAAGTTGAATCTAAATAAATATGTATATTTGAACGCTACGAATATTTGTTTAAATGTGGTTAATGGTCTACTAATATTTATTTTATGTCCCAGTTTATTAACTGGAACATAATAAATATTAGTACATCATACACCTAACTTATTAGTTAATACAATGCAATATTTAAAAAAGATACGTACGTGCATTGTGATATTTCACAACACCGTTGAGGATTCCTTTGAGGATTGGTAAATCTTCTCCCATGTCTGATACCATTACAGTTTATCACTATTAACTAGTTCACAGCCTATGGCCACAGACAACTTATATAAATTGGTAACTTTATGTTAAGTTTATGACTAATTAAAATTTTATGCACTAAGTAAAGTGTCACATATCACACGAATAATATATAAATGATTTGCACATTCACTGTAATCCAATGTGTAGTAGTAACAATCCAATGCAAGTGTAAGCTCAGCACATCGCGATTTGATCAGCGGATAATACTGGAGCAGACACCGTGAGCAAGTCTCGCGTTCTCGTACCGAACTGCCAACCGACTTAATAACATAGCGATAGCAATGAGGGCTGACGACCGGTGCGCGGTCCGGACTCCCTCGCACTGCGCCGCGGCGCGCGCCGCGCCAACCTTGAACTTGACGCGGGGTTTGAAGTGGCGCGCGGGAGGGGGCACCGTCAATAAACTCAGCGCAGGCCCCTGCCCCCGCGCCCCACCGCGCCCCCCAATTGCCCACTCCGGTACTTGCGCCACCTACCGTTGGAGCCTTGCCGATTTGACGTGACATGGGAATATTACGGTCGCTTTCCAAATTTATGAGTGCTTAATAAAAACTCGAAAACAAACCATATGTTCCTACTTTTTTTTTAGCATTAATAGATTAAATTATTATACATAGCAGTGCCTGTTTAGCTTCTTGCAAAAATGTAGCACCTAACACTCCGTGCTACGAACTCTTGTTACGACTTCAAGAAAACATGCGCTACGAACGAAAAAAACGTATAAAAAATAAAAGTTTCAGATTCAACAAATTGAATTTTATATAGTTAAAATTCGTTGTAAATTATGAGGTTATTTAAATTTTTTTGTTGTTATTGTTTTTAATTGACAAAAAATAAATTAAAGGTATTTAAAAACAACAGTTTTTTAGTAGGTATATACAAATCCAAATATTACTATTTGACTAATATAATTATTTAAAGTATTTTGGATTTTTTAAGGTTTATAATTTATTATTTTTCTTATCTGATTTAATTACATATTATAATTATTTACTAGTTGAACATTTATATGATATTGTATATTGTATCAAAAGTTATGATCTACTTTATATAATTAATTTAGTTTCCAAAACCAGATACTGGCGCTAGTGTCGGAAGAATACAGATAATGGCGCGCCATCTGTCAACGAGTAGCTGAACTAAGATATTTATTGTAAGTGGTTTTTAATTTCTTGAAATGCTTGTACACCAATTATGTTTTGAAAACATGACATTTTTAATCAAATTATGACAATTAATTAAAAATAATTTGTTGATGTTTTTTATTATTTTCGAACGTACTTACTATATATATATGTATATCCTTAAATTTATTGCTGATAAATAGATTTATTCCCATATTTATTTTTAAGTTCTGTCTACTTGAAAAACCTTGGGTGTAACATAACACATAGGCTCTATAGCTGACGTAAATAAGTGTGTTGCATTGATGTTATAATCATATGTCATCACGCACCTGGGGAAACTACGAGAGGTCGTCGAACTTCAATACGAAAGTGAAAATATCAATTTCACTTTCGCGCTTACGAAATGCGCCTTTCTCTGCTTTCACCGCGCGGCTCAGCGCTCAGCGGGCGGTTGACAGCGCTGGAGCCACGACCGAGTGTCGCAACGAGCGGAGCGAGGCGACGCTGTGTAGCGCGGGCGTCGACCCGCTTAGCGTGCGCTCACCCGCGCTTGCATAACCGACCTCCCACGGCGAGCCGTACTCCCCTCCGAGTGCCTAAACCCCGCGCGCCTCGCTCTTCAATCCCCGCTTGCCCAGCGCGACAGTTGCGCGAAATAGGATCTGTGATGCGAACAGCACGCGCGCTTGTGCTCGCGGGTGGCCCACTTGGCGCGCAGACGTGCGCGCGCCCGACCTTCCCGTGCTAATTGCGTATACATATTGCAACTCATCGTATGCGGGTCGACATGACGCTGCGCAACACTCTCATAACATGTAACTCTACTGTGATACATATTTTTAGTTGATTTATAATTTGTAATTTTAGTGGGATTCATATGACAACATTTTTTCACACTATTTTAAAGAATAAAGTATCTAGTAGTATAATTATGAGATAAAAATTTAACTGACACAAATACACTGTTAATAAAATAAAAAAAAATACTTATAGGTTATTATTTTTCAGCTGTTAGTTTTCATTTGCTGATTAATAAGGGATAAGATTTTTTTAGTTTGGAACATCTGATATTAGCTATGAATAAAAGAAAAACAAATAGCTTACCATCTCTGCTCATGCCCACGGCGATGCATTTTTTCAGCCGGCAGTACTGGCACCGATTTCTGTTGATCCTAAGGATGGAGCACTGTTGATTTTTGGTGCAGGGTCTGTACTGTATCTTCTGTTGTATGGATCGGCGGAAGAAACCCTGCGGATCACAGCGACAGTTAGTGTCGCGCTCGACATCAGAGCCGTCGTCACTGGAGCAACCCGAGTCGCTGGACTCGCGGCGTGCCTCCAGCATGCTCACCAGCACCGAGTGCCTCTCACGCAACTCAGCGCCCGCGGCCGCGCTAGCGCTCGCGCCGCAAGACATCTCACGCACCATTCACTACCACTGAATGCCCACTAGCACCACCACTCTCCTCGCTAACAGAGACGCGACTTGTACGTGCAATAAGGCTTTCGCGTACTGCACCGACGTGGATGGCGGCCGACAGCGGACTGTGCGGGCGCTGCGTCGCGCGGCGCACAGTTACCCGCGCGACCTACTTGCCGGCCGCCGACCCAACCGAGAAAGTGAGAGTGCCCCCGGCCCCCTCGTGCGCTCCTAACGGTCCACGCCGCTCTAGAATGCGTCGCTGCCGCTGCACCGGTGCGCCGGATATAGGCCGGGCGCATCCCGGTGGCGTCGCGGCGCGCGGCCGTTCACCCCGGGTCGTCGACCGCTCGATTGCACAACCGCGGAGGTTCCCCCGCACGCTCCCCACGCCCGGGATCAGCGCTACAGCCCGATCAGGTCGTCGACCGGCTCTACGCCCAGTGACGTCAAGCATGCGTCACGGCCTACCTCAATGCGCGTGCGCTCCCCTAGGGGCTGCATTGATCCAATTTAATTAATGGATCATTACACAACAATGCGTCTCGTGAATTTATTGTACATAATTATTTAAATTGCAATTACGAATCGCTGCAATAAGTAAACAGTATATTATTATGCCACACGTTTCATTTTGCTCATACTTATTTTGTTTAGGTATATCATTTGTAACAATTTTATCATGCGTGTAAATGAACATGTTACGATACCAGAAACTACTATTTTTGCGATAGTAAACATTAATCGACTCGTATAGTTGAAATAATTTACATTGATGTGTTGTATGTTTATTTACACCAATGTTGTGGTTTAATGTAATGTGTGTTGCTATTTGAAAAGTAAACATGTACGTGATAGTTAATTAGGTAGAGCTCAATTGTATGTACTAGTTTTAGTAATGAGAGTACAAGAGTGCGCGGAGGCTGCGGCAGGCGTACCAGCAGCGAGCGACGGGCGGGTCGCGCTGTGTTCGGGTCGGTGACCTAATTTCGCGCTGCCATCGATCCATTGTGCGCTGTGCGAGTGGCCCATAATTGGTCGCAGCGCGGGCAGTGACCGGCCGTACGGTCGTTGACCTGCTGCCTCGAAAACAAAACCTTATTCGTTCGTCTTACCGCACTTACACTTAGAGATGTGTACGAAAATTCTCTGCCAGATTGTAACCTAATGGACCGTATAACGACTTTTCGATATTTTAGTAGAACGTTTTTTTATACATGAAATACTTAATCTAAGTGTGTGAATGACCGTCTAATAATTAACACGGTAACTCGCTTTTGAAGGCTTGTACTGTTTGTGTAGAGCACTTATTAAATTCCACAATATTGTTAGTATTTGTATTATTTTAGGTCATTTGATAATGTGATGACTCAATTTGTTATTGACAGTTATTATATTTAGATGATGTCATTTCGCACACAGTGTTCTCTTTCTTTGGGGTTATTAATACTTCTTTTATAAAAAGTGGTGTAGGCGCCGCTTGCTTACTTAACAAATAGTAATGAAACTAAATTACATTACGTATATGGTAGGTTAGACAATTCCGAGTCGTCGAAAATAATTCATAAGACAGACGTGTCATTTAGGTTTACTCAAAATTTGTGATAATTTTTTTTCTAGAATTCTCTAGAAACTTTCTAGAAACTATTATGTATGAGATTGCGGTTTCCAAGGAAAGTATGGGTAAACTGGCAACAGTAAGAGTCTCGTTAATGCTATGTGGCTGGAGCCCTAGTGTTATAACCCTTATTTACAAACGCAAGCAAGATTATTAAAAGAAACCATTGCTTTTTGTAAACTATAGCAGATAAATATAATATAAAGGCGGTTTAACAAAAGTTGCATGTTATATTTGTGAGAAGCTTATTTGATTTAAATCTTTCCCTAAAATATGAGCCCCGATAACATCATGAATGATAGAATCATATAAAATCCTGAAATTAGTATGGATTTTTTAGACAATACTTATGTTTACAGAGTGTATCAGCTAGTATGTTGAGTAATGTAGGTACGTAATGATAGTATTTAAAATAGAACAGTTGTAGCATCATTTGTAGTTCACTAATGGTAGTGACAAAGACGTTGGCGAGGGCGTAATCGCGCGGTGGAGCGGGCGCCGGCGGGCGGTGACGACGAGTAACGGTGCAGCGGACAACGACTCCGCTAACATCGGCTCAACTTAAAAACATGCTGACGCATGGCTTCGCTATATTTACGAGGAAGCTCACCGACCACTGCGATTAAAGGTAAGAACACATGGAGTCTTTTTCCTCCTTACTGCACGAAGTATCTTTAACTCATAGTGTAGCGGGATCGTATTACATACAGAATATCTGGCGGTAATCAATTCTATACTAGGCTTCTTTACTGAATTTGTAATCCCTATTTGCTTATGGCCCAAGTCTGTTGCCAGGTAAACAACAATATAAGTATAATTCAAAACCTTCAATTCGATTTCTCACACAAGACAGCCCTTGAAGACCATGATTGCAAGTTTTGATATTAAATAAAAGACATTTTAATAATGATACGGTAATAATAGTTCAGTGAATGCTTGGCTTTACCGTTTGCTTTGCGTGCCTGCCGGTCCACAGATGTTTACATGATAACACACGACGTTGACTCACATCATTGTGATTCATTTCCCGTTCGCCTATCGCACTTTTATTCTTAGTAACTAACGTAACTTTGATAGCCAACTCACTTGTCCCATTAAGCAACGTGCTCATATTAAGTTATTGTTTCGGCAATTCGGTGCCGGGATGACTCATCCTCGTCGGGACAACAGACATTATTAATATCTGTTCGAGGTAAATATCATGATAACGGAACTGTAAAATAAGTATTTATACGTTTAAATAAAGCACTCGTGGATATTGTTAGTGGTCTGTTTTCTTTTTTTTTTTACAGGCTCCATGAATCCTAACAAGTAGCCTGAGGGTTATTACATAAACAGTTCGCCAGCTATACCGCTGTTCCACGTAATAGAAGGCCAGTCTAAGGACGTTCCCCGATTGCATTCCTGAAATCGACTAACTGAATAACACAATGATTTAATCTAGGACCTCAGAAATACACGCAAACTAACGCACAAATTTATGCAGGAGACGGAAATGACAGTTTTCTATTTTTACAAAGTCAAAAATAGGTAAATATCTAGAAATCGTACATCCACGTAAAGGGTGTGTTTACTCATTACGGGTTTACAAATGATAAAAAAATAGTGAAAGTTTTAATAGAGTGTTGAATTGTTATTAATAAATATTAAATTTAAATAATAATATTTGATTTTTTACTTTAACAAAATGGAGTCAAGTTCGGATTAAATACATAATCCGTTCAACAGGAAATCATAAACGTGAACGCAACAGTCAGCGCGCGATGTTCTCAATAAATAATATTACCGCTCGGGGATCAACGAACTTTTGAGCTGACAGTTCAAAAATAATGTGGGTTACGTTCACGTAGCGCGTACATTCGATGCCCGTAAAAGTTGTTTACGGTGAGGAGGCGGTGCAAATGTGCGCGGCGCCGGGCGCATGAAGCTAGCTATCGAGGTCGATGTCCGCTCGCCCTACACCGCTGAATTGGTGCCGAAAAAATAAGCGACCCACAACGCACGGAAATTATGTCGGCCACAGCCGAGAACAAAGAAGTCGGTGAGTTCTTCGTTGACTTAGCAACTACTTTTAATGAATACTATTGACCTTATTTTTTAAATAATTATATTTATTATTTATGGATAATGAAGATCCAGTTTATAATAACAATGAATAAATCTTAAAGAATCATTTATGTACGTTATGTTTTTGTTATTTATGTTGTTTATTTTACTTTTTCGCGTGGAAACACCAAGTTAATTCAACCGACGAATCCTATTTATTTAGTCTATGTATATATATGAGATTTGGCTTATTAAATAGGTAAAGTAAGAAATTAATATGTAGTATAGTAAAATACCCTAGAACATTGAGTTCATTGACTTCGTCGAGTACGATCGCGCATCACATATATATCGTTATAAAAAATACACGCTAGCTCGTCATTCATTCAAGCTAGTTCTCGCGCGAGCCGCATCGCGTAGTAGCGGCTGCACTGGCGCGATACCTGTTGCGACATCTAGTGGCGAGTAGCCGAACTATTTCAGAGGTTTCGTATTTACACCGCTAGCTTGCGCTTTGTGGGATCAAAGTGAAACACATTTTGTATATAACTGATTTTGATAGAACAGATACGAGTTTCAAAAGAACTTTTGCATGTTTCAATTTAATAATAAACTGCCTAAAACAAAATCGTTATCGGTTCTACAACAATAATAAAATAGCTGTACTTCTAGTTGGCTTTAGAATTGACATCTACGTTAAGATCCGTCCTACATTATGCTGAAATTTCTTTCGGTAACAAAATTTAAGTTTGAAAAAATGCGACAACACTCATCGTAATTGAAAAAACCGATAATAAAGAATACCACTGACTGAGAGCCGTTTCTTTAATCCTTCAACAATGCACCAGAAGTACGACCCCGAAGAGCAGCACTTGTAGCGAACTAACCAGTTTACACACAGTTCACTTGCACTACTACCGCCGCGCCGTCTGCTTCCTCACTTTCATGTTCGTAAATATTTCTTCTATCCACTTATATGCATTACAGATTTCTAACTACATAATAATAAATTTAAGAGACGAATTTCATGAGGGAAACTACTCATTGTTATAAATAAAATATTTTATGTATACTATGAGGAAGTAATTAATGTGGAGTTCAAATGCTCTTGAACATTCACCGGTCACGTAATTGACTACTTTCACTAACCTTTAGAGTTAGTACTTTATAATGACGTTTCACTTAAATCGTCAACTTTTTAATAAAATATGTACAACATGGACGCATGTCTGTGTAGAAAGATTTTTTTTTTTTTTAAATAATCTGTCTAGATGTGGTCGTTCTTATTTGCAATTTTGTTATTACCTTGTAGGACAACACATTTTTTTTTTTTCACCGGCGGAAGTCCCGATCCCGTGGCAGTATCGAGATAAAAGTAGCCTATATGTTAATCCAAGTCTCCAGCTATCTACATACCAAGTTTCATCGCAATCGGTTTAGTGGTTTTGGCCTAAAAGAGTAACAAACATTCATACATCCATACATCCTCCCAAACTTTCATGTTTATATCACTTATATCCTTTGCCCTTACCAAAGTTAAAATCGGACTTGAGACGGCGAACACAAATTTGTAACTTATGAAACGAAGACTAACAAGGATGTTCGGATCCGTCTCAAGTGTTCCTTCAAGTGTCCCCCATTCAAGGACTGTCGTCTGTATGAATAGATTAAGAAGACATCGGACCGATGTAAAAAGTACAAAGAGAGGATATAGGATATTATTTAATATTTATGTACATGTGCAACTGAAAAAAAAAAAAAAATATGAATATGCTATGCCCGTGAGTGCCCAAAATTGAGACAATTCTTTTTTTAAGTATTTTACACGGTTGTTAACATTTTGGAATGCATAATACAGAATTTAATTGAATACGCATTAGGCATAATTTAACCACTGAAATCAGTTTAGTAAAAAAAATACTTACGTATTTATTAAACTTTTTGCACATAATTGCTGTATATAGGCGGACCTAATGCCATAGACAAATATACTTGTGTTTAACCATTTTAACGCACAAGGAATACAATTTTGATATTATCAAAGGTTTAAAATCCGTCAGCCGGTTCCCGTGTGATTGTGCCGGGGCAGGTATTAAAAATAATACATATAGATTTGGGGCGCAAGGGTCTGACCGTCGCGTCGCGAGCCCGAGGACAGCAGGTACCTACCGGTTGACCCAAAAACCATTCTTAACTCAACAAGTTCACACGACTTTTTTTTGGTTTTGTTTAGTAGCAATGTTGCGACGACGTCTATACGAATCAAATTAACATTTTGTAAATAAATAATAAGGTCATCTGGTTTTGCGACGAATGCATAGAGATTGTGTTCCGCGTGTCGTGACCTTGGTGTTCGGTGAACTAACTGGCACCTGTCGCGACTGTTACGAGACAACAGTTTGCACCAGGGGCTAAGGAGCGCTGGCCGCCAGCATGTCACCCGCACACATACTTCCTGCTTCGGGTGCCGAGACTACCCGTATGTGTGAGTCAATTAAGCGTCATTAACTGCAAGACGTGATCTAGACATTTCCTGTTACGTCTGTTCGAACGACTCAGTGGTGGTGGAAGTGGGTTTAATAACAACAGTGCTGGTGAGCATTTCAGTAATTAAAAGAATTGTATAGTTACCTTGCAACCTTCGCAGGAATGCACACCGTAGTGAAAACCACTAGCTTTATCGCCACATACGCGGCACAGCACCGTGGTGCCGTCAAACTCTGCAACAAAACAGTAAACGGTTAAGGAACTTGTGTACGTAATTCACGATAAGTTTTATGGGCGTTTCTAAGATTATAACGCTAAACATCCTGAGTTGTGTTACAAGGCGGGTGTGTATACCAAACATAGAACGAGCGCACGTGACCTTGCGCCACCAACATCGCTCACACGTTTGTCATCAACTCGTGATATACATAACATATATACTGATAGTGATTAGTGTTATCTATCAAATTATAAACAATTAGGTATGTATTTGTATGTTATACAAACATTTGTGTCAACATCAAGCGGAAATGTTACAAGTCTGTAAGTATTGTGCCTGTAAATGTCATATAGTAAGAACAGTCCATAATTATGGTATTTTATTAGAATCATTGTCACCCACTACCATCGGGCCTGTGATGTGTTTCTTTGCCATTTGCCGCTGTATAGTTTCAGACTTCGTACTGATATTAAAAAATTTCTACCAAAAATATCCAATAATAATATGTTAGACGTTAGGAATCGAACCCCAAGACTCACGATCTTATGTGAGACGCTTTAGTAATAGAAGAAAAAATCAATTACATGATTATTCATCAGAAACAGCATAGATAAACATGCATATTATATTTTTTGTCAGCGAGCTCGGACGCGATGCATGATCGCATGTTTTTCACTTTGCTTGATTTTTCAATACAACTCATGACATTACTTCACGATCAGAGATTTCGCAAGCATTTTCATTTAGTCCCGATGTCCAGGAATAATTGATTGCGATAACAGTTTGTGTGCAATATCTACAGATTGCACACTTTTGATGTGGCAATAGTTTTAGTATTTTTTTTTATTTGCTTTACTTATTTATAGACTTTTAACACATAAAAGGTACGTATTAAAATTTGTATTACAATGTACGTATTGCGTTGTCAATGTGACACTCCATAGATAGTTTAGAAAGTCCACATACGGAGTCAATAACCCCCCCATTTTCGTAATAAACGAGAGCTTTGCTTACTATTTATTAAAATATGATTATTGCCGAACGTCTGTTTCTGATACAAACATACACATATCTAATACTTATTAACCTAAATAGGTCAAAGGTTACATTATGATCCAATTAATTAATTGTTGAAATAATTAATAGGTACTTTAGGAAATATTGTCGTAGAGTAAGTTATCATTTGAGATTTCATAATGGCTACAGTAATAATAGGTGAGCGATAAGGTCGCGGGGCGGCGACAACAGGTGTCGCAGCCGGTCCCTGTTCGCGGCTTATACGCCTTAGCAGAGTTCGACCAGGAACTGGTTCAGTAGGCGAGACGGACTCGGACTGCTCTCACTTTTCTCTCCCAGCCGTTTGTTTATTTGTTAAGGGAGCGGGCCCGCCGGGCCTTTTGGAGGAAACTTTCTATTTCTGGCGTGCACCACTCGCCTCGGGTCGATGTTCGGCGCCGTCGCTTTCTATAATAGTTACTTTCTTTTTTCTAGTGGCAGCGTATGGTCGCCTGCGACGCAATGAATTTGGTGTCATCTCGAGTAACTCCGGCGTGAGTGCCGAGTTACAGAGAGTGGGGAACACAATAGAACAGCGAAAGCAATGCGAGACGTAACTGGTGCAGTTGCAATCGAGTCAGTGGCGTGCAGCCATTTCTCTTGGTATGATGCAACGCGCTTTTTTCTGTGGCGTGTGTGAGAGTCGCTCGTTCGTTACGTCAATTAAAAGCGGAGGAAAGTGCGCGAGAAAGTCTCGCGTCCACGTAACGCGAATACCGACCGACCGGCGACTGTGCAAAACATTGACGCGGCCATTCCGACCGCTGCCGATCTGTGTCAGGGCGATGTTTGTTTGTAAATAATTACTTCTAGATCAAAATTACGTTGTATGCTTCATTTCCTAGTCCCTAAACACGTTTGTTGAAAGACGTCATTGTATACATAATATTATAATATAATATAGTTGCAATTGATATTAATACGTTTACCTAATAATCAGATTCGTAATGATATTAGTTGAAGTCGTGGCTCAATAGTAAGTTGAGTGACTTGTTTACCATAAATTGTGTGTGCCAAAGAATAACCTTATGTTTTACACACGCATTCAGAGAAAAGTAAAAGTGGCGCGGTTGGTGAGGCGGTTATTGTCGCCTCGGAGAACCTGCTTAGTCGGTTAACTCTTTGTTATTTTTAGTTAATAAATTCAATTTCACGGGAACCGTATTACAAAAGCAATCGATAAATAGCTATAAGATCATTAGGAATCGATTGCAAATGTTCAAGGGCGCCCCGCAGTTCTGTTTCATATTGGACCCCATCGATTTGCACTGGCCTTATTGTAAACTATTAACATTATTGTACACTACATGTACTTTCCACAATGCATTTATTAATTGTTTTTCGGTTTGCCTTGGCGGAAATGTTCAACAATCCATCCATCAGGTATTCGTTACGCGATCCGATCAAGCAGCAAACTGTATTTTGTTGGCTGTATGCATTGTACCCCTTTCACAATTACAAACATCATTAATCAGATTTTAACAAAAAAATTGCATTGATTCTAATGTAGCATAAAATTTTATTGTATTAAATAATATTATAAACGATATCTGTTATTATATGACGGCTTTGTAATTTCGATTCCTTTTAAATTTATTTTAACAAATTTGACTCTGATCAGTGACACATTGGTAAAAAAATTATTAATATGTATATGTAATCTTCAAAAAACAAATGATACTAAATATGTGAAAAATATTTTAACACAAAAATTTTGCCTATAATGTGTTACTATGTTACATTTCAAAGGTAGGTTACGTTAGGTACCTTGCCTTGGATACAAAAATGCCATCATATTAAATACTTAGCTAATAAAACACAGCGTAGGTGACAAGTCTAAGTCTGGTCATGCAAAGTATTTAAAAATATCCATACATTACGACTGTTACGTTTAAACCGTGATGTAACAACAAGTGATAACAGCGGACGAGAAACAGTTGGGAAAATAAAAAACATCAACAATCAACATGAAAAGTAAATAAACAAATGTTAGGTAATAATTGTTCAATTTCTACCTATATGCAATTCAGGCTCCCGTTCCTTGTGCGCCTGGCTCATCATATTATGGTCACCCGGCGTAGGCGCATCGTAACGCCCGTAACTGCTATCAGGAGACATCACAAAAGTCATATATTGATGTGTACTTTAAACCTAATTATTTTGTCCTCCCCCACACTACACTACACATAAACCACATGGAGCTTGCGCTTAGACAAGAAGTGTCTTGCGTGCTGTAACACTGAATATAGGACAGGAGTGCATGGGCCCAGACGCGCGGCCGGCACGTCGAGGGATGAAGGTCGCTTGTCCCGCGATATTGCCGCTGCACGCGTCGCGTGCGATTCACTCGAGCTCGATCGACGAACTGAGCGACTGTCGCGCGCGCTCCTGCTCGAAGCCGCGCGAGTCTCCCCTTAAGAGTGAAAGTCTGCAAAAAGATCAGCGCTCTGTGCGATACAATCGGTTCGACGACTAAGCGTAGCTGTTTGAGCGAAATTCGCCCTTATCGTACAACTAAGCCTGTCGGTCTGTGCTTCGAAGCGAAGATCGGCGCGCTTCGAACTCCGGTCTCCGAGGTCATTGCCGCGCCAACAGCGGGCCAATCGCGAGCACGCGAAGACGTGCGCGGCGAGCGATTGGAGGGTTGATTCCGCTCCGCTCCCCGCGGCCCGCGTTCAGTGCGAGTTCGAAGACCCGAACCTTGCGGCTCACCGCGGCCAAGGTCGCGCGAGAGCGGCACCGACAGAGAGGATAACCGAGCGTTCGAGTGGGACGTAGCCGTTGTCGGTTGCGTCACACTATGAAAATATTTTTGGTGATGGAACGCGAGTGAACTTGAACACAAAATGAAGCTAATGGATGGCGAGCGCGGTATCACCGCGTGACGGACTGACCCGCTGCCGCATCGCCCTGCTTGCCCGTTTCCCTCATTGCACACGCTTCCGTCAAACCAACTCTTCCGGCTTCTCCTGATTATAATGCACTTGATATTATCATTTGGTACGACCAGTCAAAACTATCTAACAGAAAACCCTTTATCAAATACATACTTATATCATACATATTGATATGTAGGTAGGAACATTAACACCATAGCTATTTTCACCTCATTATATACCTACATTTAATCGAACTCTGTAACTAACGAAAAGTGCCAGCAAATTTTATTCCTACAACCCTACATCCTACCTAAGACAATTATTGAATTCTGATTGTAATAGGTATGTGGTTCACCAATTCCCATAACATGGCCCCAATTAAAACTTACTATGTAACAAGGAATCCAGTGTAACTCTACATAATGCGTATTACCTATCTACCTACTTGTAATTGATAAACAAGTTTCTTCTAACAATAGGTACATAAACACGACTTTATATAACAACGACGTTACAATTAACATGATATCTGAAGAGTGTTCCTTATAATGATTGATATTAGTTCTATATTGGCTTGCGCGAGAAGTTATTTACGCGAGATAAAACGAGTGGCGGTGGGCGTCGCGGTGGGTGAACGACCTGGAAATTTTGGCGCAGGCCGGTCAAGGCCACCAGCACGCGGCCGCGCAGGCGCGTCGTAATACCACCCATCAGCCTACTGACACTGGACTCGACTGGAGACCAGGCCATCCTTCGTTAATTTCATTCATTGAACACATATTTTTCTTTCTTGGACTAGTCACGGCTCTAAACACATCGTAAGAGACGTACAAACTAATAGTGTAGATAAATTTGGCACAGTTGTAATAATACCTAAGCACGAACATCATTATACATATAAACAGGTTTGCATTACAGCATTCATTAAAGGTCATTAAACTAATTTTTATTAAATAAATAAGGATATGCGGTATTTACTATTGTTGTTTATATATTATGTAGATGACATCACGTTTGCCCCAAATTCACCGGACCATTAATAAATATGTTCCTACTTCAGAATTTCGTAGAAATTTTTCTATTGATTTAAATTTTTTCTACGCAGTTTGCATTCTGTTCAAAACACGTTTTCTAGACAGAGGATCAACATCAAATAGTAGGAAACATTTAGTGATATTACGAATTATAGTAATTTTAAGTTCTTATAATGAATACTTTTTTATCTATTTAAATTTTCCACACAAAAAAGTTCCTTGCATAAGCGGACTAGTCAACATTATTAGAGCTGTGCAGAGATAATTAGGGGTGAATAGAAATCCATACCTATATATAATTACAGAACCTAGCAACTACAGCTGCTTATTCATTATATAAAAACTATAAACCCAAATTTTATTTTCTATAATCTTTAGGCAAAAGGGTAAGTATTGTGTTTTGACATCGAATATGCGACCGAAAGGTGTTCGTATATTTTTTGTCATAATTATTTCGCTTCAATACTTTCCCCTTTTGCACAAAAGGAAGCTTTTTAAAGGGTTTCGCAAATATCCTCCCACGTGCATACTTTTTTACAAAGCTGTATAAGTTCGTGTTGCTAGTGATGCTACAGCTTTTCATTCTTTCATGCATTTATTTCGATGCCTAGAACAAGACTATAGTTACCTATGCATATTTTTTATTATACATATAATTAGTTTTTAACACAAATTTTTCTTAAGGCATCCTTTGGCTACTCTCACGTGCGTCATATATTTTTATAAAATAATGTTTTTTTTTTACTTTGCTTATACACCTTGATGCCCTGATAAGATAGATAAGATAGGAATTATCATATATATCAGGGAATAATAGAGTAATTAATAAACTGAACCGTAAATAAAATAACAAATACAATATAAATTCTTTGCGAATTATAATATATAATGCATTTATGTGTGTCTTAACTTGACTATGCAATCTTGTGTTACGTTCGGTTTGTAAGAGCTAAAGACAGTTAATCCCTAACCGTAATTATATTGATTACTAGCTGCCCCTACAGACTTCGTTCTGACAAAAGTTATTGATTGACGACAAATGTTTGACAGCTGGGGACATGTGTTTTAATTATTATTTACTCTGTGTTTTGTATAGGAAAAGAAAAGTGTTGTTTTTGCTATTTTCCTCGCTATTTTTACGCTTTTTCTCTCCATAAAAACCTTCCTTGTGCCTTAACGAAAATATGAAAAAAAATACCCGAATTGGTCGAGCCGTTCTCCAGTTTTGCGCTTAGCAACACATTTGGTGATTCATTTTTATTATATAGATTATGAGTACAGTGTTAAATATTATTATGTAGATATTATATACGTTACAAAGCTATGTATTAATATATTTAATGAAAACAATGGATAAATCACAATTCCTAAATATATGTTTTATGTAGCTGTGTGGTGAACTGGTGAGCTGGCAAGATGGCAAGAGACAAGTGAGGATCGACTTTGTAACTGAAGTAATTTATACATTAATACATACATATTTTATCAAGTTAATTACTAATTTTTATATGCATACATACCGTATGTACTTAATTAACTGTAAGCAAACACCTATCTAGGGAGTTTACGTACTTTAGTACTAAAATTGTTCCTTTGAAAATATTATCTCAAATATGTGTATAAAAGTTTTAGTAACCTGTTCATGGGCCACTTTACGGTACTAGCTAAACCTAACCGACTAAACTAAAGCAAACCATGTCCCCTGCACCCCTGATACAGTAGACACGATTTCCTTTAGTTCGACTTCAAGTAAGTCGACAGATATGTAACGTTACTTGACATTAACATTGATGACATTTAGTAACATTACGTAAAATATATATAAAATCTACTAACATATACAACAGATAATACTAAAACTATGACAGATAAATAATAAATAGTACAACAGATATTATCTAAGATAACTGTCATGGGTGAAAGTCTCACTTGACCTAACCTTACTTACTTTTACGTTTTTTTCCTATAATGACGATAATGTAAATAATAATATAGTATAAAAATCGCTTTACGACATGTGTGCCGATTAAAACATGAAAGTGAATAGGAACCCAGTTTTTTACTTCCTTCCGCTGCCTTCACTTTTAATGCCGGGGTGCGAATATCAAATTTCAGTCAGCTTTTACTTTATCACAAGTAGTAAACGATTAGGGTCACAAAAACTATTGTGTTAAGGTTCAAAATTGCTTTTACTTACAATCAAAAAAATTAAAGCCAGCGTATCGTCAGTCGGTAGCCACATGTAGGGGTATGTATTGTGACCACAGTCGGCGGGACTTGATGATCTCGATTGATCGGCCATTTTTTTTAACAAAATAATAAAAAGTAGACCGTATGCCACATTGTTTGCAATTTATGGCTTTCTATTTTTTGTTTTCCTGGTTTATATGTTTTCGATGCTTGATCTTAGATCACTTATACATATTACAACTATCTAAATAAAATAAAAAATATAAAAATAGCAACTTTTATATTCCAATATTTATAAGTAATGTTCATCATGGGTGTTATTTAAAAAGTTGTACAAAATAAGAGGCAAACAATGAGTGAAGAGCCGGGTGGCCTTTCCGCGCTGACTGAAGGACACTGGGACAAAGGCGAGTGTACCCGCTGCCCTGTCCCCTGGCGAACGGGACTTCCCACTTTATTTATTTTGCATTCATTATACCCTTCATAAATTACGTTAACGACGTGTCAAAAATTTTTATTATGGGTCCCTTTTTAAATTTGTCCGTAAATACAGTGTAACACTACTTAATACCTAATTCAAATTTAATTCATCGCGATTATTAATATGCTACAATCTCGGGGTAAAGATAGATGATTAATGTACAGTACGTATGTATTTCTAATACATTTTTTTCACGGTTAAAAAACTCAAACAGTGACTACTGTTAGCGACTGCTAATAATGGTGAGCCCAAAAGTGAGGTCCAGTTGTAGCCTATATTTAATTTATCAGTCAATAACAGGTATTAAAAAAAAAATTATCCTACCGATTGAAGTTAGAGTACAGACTTACGAACGCAAAAACGGTTAAACAGTCTCGACTCCTAGTGTATAAATGCATGAAATAGTTTTATTTAACCTTTAAATTGATCACATTATTTTTATATAAAAACTATCTGAGTTCCGCGTTTACAGCTGTTAGATTTTACTGGTGAATGAGCTTCACCGGTCAGGGAAATTGGTATCACACAAGTGATATCATTGTTCATGTTACAAGCATTTACGGCACGGGCAGCCATACAATCTTGATATAACAATTCAAATAAAAATAACACAATTACGAGTTATCTACACTTTAAAATAGACGTTAATTGTAATAAATACCCACAAAGTACCTACTTTTGAGAATTACAAATTAAAAACGACGCAACAATATTGTAATCAGATGCTGACGACCTGAATACGTTGAAAAATTCTGCGAAGTCACGAGAAGCCTCGTTGGCAATTCGGTCGGTTCGGAGCTGAGCCCGAATGTTTGCAGCGGACATCGACGCGGTCAAGGTCTCGCTGAGACAGCGAATCATTCGATGCGCATCGGAAATACGATCCCCCCGCCACATTGATTGTTATTGTGACCGTATTTGACTATTAACCAAGCCACTGTATGTCAATATGTCTGTATCTGTACAACTTGTATTTGTCTGCCTGTTGATAGGCTACTATCAAATACGGAGCACCGTTTTGTCCTCTTAGGTAAATACTGCATTTAAAGAACACGTTGGATATTCTTTTTCTACAGTTTATTAGTACTATTATTTATATTTTTAACAGAAGTCAATAAATAAAATGAAATATTAAAATCTCTAGGTTGATGTTTAGACTGTCACAGAGGTTTGTATTTAACATTCAGAAATATAATTTATTTAATTTTCAAGTTGCTGTTCTAGTCTAATTCTTTAATAACGCTGGAAAATACGTCATTCTATCGATGAAACGTATTCTTAAGTTTTCCTGTTTTCAGATGACGAACCAATATAATGTTTTATTAAATCATGAAGAGAGTAAGCAATGGGGATTGGCGAAGAGCTCCGAGCTGCGACGAGTTTTTCCGAAGCAGTGCGAGGTCAGCATGAGTCAATTACCCCAGGCGGGCTCTGGCGGGGCCATCGTCGACTGCGTCTCACCGATATACCTACTATTGCCAACTAAAGCCAACATGGACTAGGTAATACGAATTCTATGTACATATATTGAATCACTGGCCAGAAATGTTTTAGAAGTATCGACCTATTTGTTAAAATAAATTGAAGAGATTATTATATTTGCTAATTTAATAGTCGGGTTTTAGTAATAACAAGGCATCGAAATAGTCGTACATAAAGACTAAGTAACTATGTAGGAATGATTCCACAAAGTAACGGTAGGATTTATTTCAAAGGACCGATCGATCCTTGAATTAAGAATAAAATTCTAGAACGACTATACAATACACATACTTAATAAAAAGGCTTAAAAATCATAGTGGACTGGATCAAGAGATCAACTCCAGGTCTGTATTACGATTTCCGATATGAGTTTCACATTGACACGTACATTTCAGTTCATCATATTCTATTATTACCATGAAAAGCAAGCATGACATACGGGCCGTGTGATCCGGACGCTCTCAATCGTCGTCGACCTCGGCTGATTCGGCAACCCGTGCCAAGGCCAAGGTCAATTCGTCGGGTGTGTTCAATTAATAGTTTAACCGCGGTGAGGACTGGAGCCCCACACAGCGAACAGCTCGACAGTATATGAGCGCTACCGGCCGATCGACCATCACCTATGATTGTTTACAATAAATCTATACAGGTAGATAGATTTCGCTATATTCGAACGGGATATATGTACCAACTACGTATTATATAATCACCAAATTATTGCATAATTGTATATACCGTCGCATCCTATCTACTACTGCTTTACTTTTACTAGATATAGAACTTTGACTAGAGTTATTACTAGTTATTTATATGTTTACATCAATGTTTTCTTTTATTTGAAGTGGAAGTTTTAATTCGTAAATATATGACGCAATTCGACCTTCGAAGTCCTAGCCTAAAAAAATTGTTAAACACGCAAAAGAGGCTACAATGACCCCGACGACGCCGACGTGATTCAATACTTAGAGCTCATAACATCACATGGGGTCATCAATATTCTTATGTTCTTACATACGTACATATATGACATGTCATAGTTTTTTATTCTGACGGTATTTAAATAATTTTACTGAAATAGTGGGACTGGAAGCTAGGCCGTTTGTATGTGGACTGCTAGCGCAAAGCTCCTAACATGTTAACGCTCGCGCCCGTCAATACCCTACGAGTACTTCCTCGTTCAAATATCGGAGCATGTCAATGTCAAACTCTGCTGATTTAGGCCCAATGTCAACCTCAAGGTAACGCGACGCTCTACTGTATGAGGAAATTCGACTCTAAAATAAATCTAATATTACTAAATGTCGTTGAAACAGCTACGTTGATACGGTAATTGCTTTTTTTTTAACTACTTACAAAAATATTTTTATGTGCACCATAACTTCGCCAATTGAAAATAGGGTTTAGATACTCTTTTCATTGGATACTAGCAGAGCCCCGCGGTTTCACCCGCGTAAGTCGGGATTTACGCGAGTGAAATCGATCGAGCGATCCCGTGGAAATATCGGGATAAAAAGTAGCCTATGCGTTAATCCAGATCTCCAGCTATCTACATACCAAGTTTCATCGCAATGGGTTTAGTGGTTTTTGCGTGAAAAAGTAACAAACATCCATCCATCGATCTAAACTTTCACATTTATAATATTAGTGTCACAAATTCACAATTGAAAGACCAGGATTATTTTTGTAAGCAGTGATTTGAGAAAATCAGCATCATATTATAAGAAGTCTCAACAAATAATGTAAATTATCTCGAAAATGTATGCATTGCACTGATGAAGGGGCCTTTCTCCATTCAATTACCTCACCTTGATATTTACATCAAAGCAAGACTTCCTGCTCCTGTCAGAGGACGACTACGTGCTATTTACACATCTACTGAGTTACTGTAACAAAGAGTTGTATAAGTGTCTGAGTGTGTGTTGCGCCTTAACAACAACTCTCGTTTCAATGTATGAAAATGTGGAAAACATGTTAGCTACGTATCGTAACGTTAAGTAGAGCGTTAAAATCGGCTAGAATGGTATAAGACTGTAACTAGGGCTTTGAGCTTGTATAATTATACGTAACGTTTGAGTTATAGGAGAGGTGCTGCGCAGTTGTAAGTCTTTGCGTAATCAGAGCATCGCGGCGAGGTATACAGCGTTCCCCGCGTCGTGACCCTCCGCGGTTGTATAACCTGAGTCTCGTGCACGCTGTGCACAGCCCTAGTAGAGTTCAGTGAGGCGCATGGCATAGTGTTGCACTACTCACCTACACTTGAACACGCCACCGTGCTCAACAATGAGGAACTTAATTTCGATCATTGTTTACATTTACTCGCCCTCGTTGATATAATGAAATTATCTAAATATTTCTGAATGTTGATCGTATACGTCGAACATTTGAACTCGAACTAAATACGTAAAATTAACATTTTGATAAGTACCGGCTATCATGGAATACGGATTTAAAAACATCCAAATCCATTAATACGATTTCCATTAATTTAAGCATCTTACGATGTGACAGTATTTTATTAGGAACACGTGACTGTGATTCCAGACGGGCTCGTGGCTAAGTGGTAATCGAGTAGGTTAGCACATTACAAGGTTAAGTAATCCTAGCCTGGTCAGTCTTAGAATGGGTGACCATTCTTAACATGTTGAGACCCTTCCGTGCCTCGGAGAGCATGTTAAACCGTCGGTCCCAGATGTCATACGATCATCTGTGGCATTTGTTACGGTTAGTTGGAGCCCCAAAAAGTCTGCGTATCGCCTAGTTGGGTTGTGGAGGTCTGATGGCAGTCGCTTTACGTAAAATATCGAAGTTCGGCCGTATCGTGGTTAGACTAAAAGCCGACCCCAACTTAGTTGGGAAAAGGCTCAAAGGATGATGACTTGACTGTGATTCCAACTTTTCTAGAAATGACATAGAAATAAGCGGCCAATAAGAGGTATTAAATATTTAGGAATTTAGGACAATAAAAGGAAGTTTTACAATCTTAATAATAGAGCGGGCGGAAAAGTTTTGAGACTAGAAATCACTGAAACAATGAGGGCACAGGACGTTGAGCCGTTAATACTGCGCAGTAGGTATTAACTCCTGAACACGTGTCCGAAGAAAGTTCATGGCCGCGCGTTGACGTTACCACCTGCCGCGGCCCGCACCCACCGCGCTTCCAACGTTTCCGCCACCCGCCCAGCCTCCCACCGTAAGTACCGCGGCTGTTATCACTACTCACCTTGATATCTCATATCTCATGCCTATAGTCATCAAGTACTTTACGTTACCCAATGAAGGTACTAAAATGGCACTAACTTAACGAGGAAGATGTAGCTTCAAACTCCGTGTTCAAAAAATTTGGTAAGTATTCATTTCTCATTTTCCAAATAAATAAATTTTATATTTTTGTGTATATAGATATTTATTCTTAATTGCAATCAATTGAAAAAATCTGTAGGTACTTCGTATATTATCGGGTGTTATCATGAGATTTTGTATTGTGTTTGTTGTATGTGAAGGGTGATAGATTTCGTAAGCATATCTAGGCTGTCAGTGCATCTGAGAGATTAGAGTGGCGGGTGTGGGGCCGGGGAGGCAGCGTGGCCTTGGCTCGTTCGTTGGCCGCGGTTGGCGCGCGGCGCGTGTAGCGCCCGCGATAATTTCGGCAGTTGCGCGCACGAGTCTACTGACCCCGTCGTCGTTGTTTGCGACGCAAATGATCCCCTTGACTTTATTTAAATCAGCACTCCGTTGGCCGTCCAATAGATAGTAAATAAATATTAAAACGTTTCTAGGTTTGATATACAATGCTACGAGTCTAAAGCAGCATTAGTAATGATGTAGATAAGTAGTAGGTACCTACAGACAGCTTAGTTCGTAACCAAATTATGAGAAAATACTTTCATTACTAAATTATTTTCTATTAAAACCAACTGTTAAACTACCTCAAAATTTACAAATTCTTTAGGATACTTCGTTTTTCACACCACGGTGCGAATCGTACAAGGACACTTTTGAAATTGGTTGTTTGAAACCATGGAATGAATCGGCTAATATCTTTTCGCCTATTCTTTTTGACTTTGTTCATTCAGCCCAACGATGTTTTAGTATTAAAAGGTAGTCATGCACAAAAGTGTTTTACTAATTCAATTTAATTTACTCTTCCAACCCAAATACTGTGTTTCGGGAGTTAGAACTAAACGCAACCCTTTCTGACCACTTTTGGAAAAACAACATGTTTATACACAAGAAACATCAACAGTATCTTGTCCCGAGAGTGATTTTGAGGATTTGAGGTGGCATTATAGTTAGATGGATATTTATTATCTGGTAAGTACCTACATCTCACAATTTTTGTAGGGCTATAGATTTTCATGAGCAATATGCATTATCTGAATACACCATTCACTTTCATTAAATAACTATATTAAAATTTTCTACTTTATAGCTATACTGTACTCTATAACTATACTCTATACTGAGATGGATACAATTATATTGGGATACGAACAAATATTAAAAAAAGTCATGGCCCGAATCAATTAAATCTAAAATAGGCCTTCTGGGTTTCGCATCAAGCTAAGAATTGGCCAAGTACAAAAAGGTCATTCGCCTATTCATACCATGGTCCCAAACAACCAATTCAGAAAGGGAAGAACCACTTTTGAATGGGTTGGAACAGTTCGTGGCGTGCAACAACATACCTATGATTTATGTAACCGAGATAAAAATAAAATATGTAGACGTAAGAAAATCAATCAAAGTATATCTAAATAAATATACAGTTTTAGCAGAAAGTATGATATATACATATGTGTAATAATATTTATACACTGACTTTGTGACGGTTTTTCAAATCAAATCAAATCATATTTATTTGCTAAAACACAGGTACATTGTAGGATATTAATAATTACATATATTAGTCCAATCCATGTTTTACTATGCTGGTGTACAAATATTACAGAATACAATTAAAATTACCTATAATTATTGGCATGGAATTCTAAGTCATATATAGTTTACTATGTTAATGTCAAATAAAAGAAAATATTAACAATTATACACCCACATACCTACATTGTTGTTCTAGGAATAATAATAATGATTACAGATTAAAGTATAATTGTTATGCATGTCTATTATTATTCAATATTAAGAAATTAATGTCAATAGTAGTAATCTTACAATAATTAATACCAGTTTATAGATTTAAGGTTTTGTCATCAAAATATTCTTGAATTGAGTAATAACATTTAATAATAAGTAATTCACGAAGCTGTTTTTTAAATTTGGCAGGTTCGTTTATGTCCCGAATCGATGCCGGCAGCGTTTTGTAGATGATAGGTGCTCCGCAGAACATGCTTTTGTGCATCAATTTTGTTTTGCTTGGCACGACACACAGCTTACCTAAATGGCGTTTTCTTTCTCTTTTCAAAAATAAATGCATATTTTGTTTTACAAATATCGCGCATTCGTAAATATATATGCCATGGAAAGTCAGCAGACCATACTCTTTAAAATAGGGCCTGCAGGACTCTCTTTGTTTAATGCCAAACATTGTTCTTATACAATATTTTTGCGCTTTAAATACAAGAGGCCAGTCAGTTCAGTTTCGAAAAAAAATTATACCATATCGCAATACTGACGCGATGTTTCCATGATAAGCTGTTATAAGTGCTTCTTTGTTAGTTATATTTTTTAGCCTATACATCCCGTATGCAGATTGGCTAATCTTTCTGCAGACATGTTCGATATGGCTTTTCCAGTTCATTCTTTGGTCTAAATGTAGGCCTAGAAATTTCGTATTTGTATCTTCTTCAACATTTATGCCCATATAATTTAGATTAATCAAATTCTCCTTAGTGATGTTTGCTCTCTGTCTAAAATTGATAAATTTCGTTTTTTCCAAGTTTATTTTGAAATTATTTAATGTCAACCAATTAATTATATATGTCAAAGAGTCATTCATACGTGATTCATGCGAAGTCAAATTAGAATTAGAAAATAGTATTGTGCAGTCATCTGCAAAAAGTGTCATTTTGTCATTAATACTAGTTGGTAAGTCATTAATGTATAGAATAAAAAGTAAGGGCCTATCATACTGCCTTGAGGTACACCGTATTTGACAACTCTTTTCTCAGATTGGTACATTTTTTCTGTTTTCGTGCTTATGCATAGCCTTTTTATTTGAGTTACCTGCTGCCTCCCAGTTAAATAAGATTTTATTAGTTTATGTGCATTAACCCTTATTCCATAATCATATATTTTCGTCAAAAGTATGTCATGTCGGACATGATCGAAAGCTTTCGTCATGTCCATAAATAGTCCAACTACTGGCTGTCCCTTGTCCATGCTATCCAAAACAGATCTTAAAAAATCATAAAGGGCCATATTAATATTTTTATTTCTTCTGAATCCATACTGTTGAGGAACTATTATAGACTGGTTCTCTAAAAAAGAATATATAAAATTACTAAGTACTTTTTCGAAGATTTTGGTAAATACTGGCACTAATGCTATTGGTCTATAGTTTCCTATATGTGAGCTTTCACCCTTTTTATAAACAGGCTTTATAATTGTCTGTTTTAGTTTCGCAGGAAATATTCCCTGTTCATAGCTTATGTTAATTAAGTGAGAAAGGACGGGCGCTATGTGAATACAAACTTCTTTTATTACAGACGTTATTATTTCATCAATTCCAGCACTGTTTGTATTTTTAAGTGATTTTATTATGTTCAGTATACTTATTGGCGTCGTTGGTGTTATAAATATTGAGTTACATACACTGTTGGGGGAATCATAGTTATATGGTAGGTTACTCTTATTGTCTGCCAATTCTACATAATAGTCATTGAATGCTTTACAAATTATTTCTGGGTTTGTTATGACTGTACCATTATTTTTTATTTTAGTAATGCCTGATTTTGGATTTTTTTAATTTGATTTTGATTTTATTTTTACCATTGTGTCTTATAAGTACATATAATAATATTTCAATAATAAAAACACTGTGCAGATGTGGGCCATTGAAGTACAAGCATAGTTTGCGGAGAAAGTGCTGCGCATTACCTATAGGCAACTTTCATTTCATTAAAGACCGGTTTTTATGTATTTATTCTTTATCGCGCGTATTTTGTCATGACAATCATGCCTTTAGAAAATATATTTTAATTAATTAGGATGCCCTCACACCTAACACGATTTAACTTCTCACTGCTGTTTACCCTAATTGTTCCTAACTAATCATGTAAGTACTGTTAGGCTTAGTTAGCTGTTGTCCATTAAGTTGATTAACATCGGTTACCATGATCATTTTGCGTAGGATGTCATAACCATTATTGGAATAGCTATAATTACGCTACAGCAGAGTTGCCTATACATGATGCCTTCTAATTTAGGCTTTTGTAGCGGGATCCCAAAGTAATATCACGCGCAGTGACCTCTTTGTCAACAAAAAATAACAATAACGAAGTCGTTCAACTTGGGATTGGTGTTATTAAAGGTAAAACACGCAATAAGAAGTTTTCTTTATTTACCGAAAATAATACAATATTTTATAATAGGAGCAGTTTCGATTTTTGGAAATCGGTAATTTGCGTCTTGGTATTGTGAACACACTTCCTCGTCTACCAGCTGGCAGAGAAACGTGGCATCGGCCTGCACCTTGTTATTAGTAAAAAGTGCATCGGTAAAAAGATCGCTATTAACATATTTTGGGTCCTTTATGGTAAGTTTTTTAGGGTAAATACGTGCGGTGGGTTTACGTTTTTGGTACGCATGACATACGCATAAACGTCGCGTGCCATTGCAAACACGCGTCTGTCTCAAAATTATAGTGACGTAATAATATTGTCGTTTAATTTGATATTTTTTCACGTTGGGTAACGCGTATTATGCAATAGTTAGGAACCACGTGGTACTAAATAGTGGCGGGAGGTGTACTGGAGACGTGGATTATAACTGGTGGAGTCGGCGACCGCGCGCTCGTGCACTCAACTCCGCGAGTGCGTGTAACGGTGCACCACGTTCATGCTGTGCTACTCTACTATTACATTGATAACTAAAGAATACTATTATTGAAAACCCTAGTAACCTTTTTACGATCTTATATATAGGAAAATTAAATTAAAATATATTTGCATCCTAAGCTTTGCCTTTTTGTTATAAACGAATCAGTTATTAAAATATTTTATAGATAGTTATATATCCTTATTAATATAGGTATATAGATCTATAATAAATTAAGGATTTCAACATCTAATATTATACAAAACAGGACGTTTTCAACTAAGGCGGAAAAGAACAGTGATGTAATTATTAGTAATGACGAATTCGTGGAAGAAGAACCTTTAAGTTTTTGTTTCATTGTGTTCTTTTTGTTTCTGGTGAAAGAGGGTTTATTGTATGCGTCCATAAATGAGAATGGTCATTAATAGGATTAGGTTATAGGATATTTCTCTTGGCCAGACATGGGTATTGTGACCCATATTGTGATTAGATCAAGGAGCAAGGAGCGATTTTAATGCCATCTGCAAAAGTACACAATACATGAATAGAAATCAACTAACCCTTACTGCCAACTTCCTTTCAACTTCGATTTCAAAGGTTGAAATTTTTAAAATCCGAGTAAAAAATGCACACAGAATGGTGTTGTTCCATTGTTAAAAAATGACGGATTCACGTTGCGATTCGACCTACCCTTTCTTTTCTTCTCGGATTTCACGAACAGGTAAGGTCCAAGTTTTTGCCGAATATTTTATTGTGCAAGTTTTGCGAGATCTAACTCTTCTGAGATTTCGGAAAAAAATAAATTATTGTTTAATCGAACCTTTTTAAGCACAAAAAGTAGAAGATTTGATTTTTTTTACTTGTGTTTTTTAACTTCCTTTTGTTAGGTCGATTCGTAACCGACATTCCCAGATAGTTGATGTATTGTGTCGTCACTAAACGATATCGCGACCGAGGGATGCCCTTTCAAATATCTATCTTAATGATAAAATATCAGCGGGATGCCGCGCAATATTTTCACAATATTGTATTCTCATAATTTAGGTATTATTTAGAATTGCCTTAAACAGCCGTATAATAGTTTACACATTGTTGGCAATACTTTATCAAGAAAATAATACCTTCTTTAAAAATGTCAGAATTTACTTCTTTTTAGTTAGACTGAGACAATGGAAGCTAAAATCTCTAGCTTTATGGGTGAATACAAAAAAGATTTGAGCACAGAGAATACACAGTAACTACTCCGTAATTTGTGACAGTAGTACAGACATATTCAATACAACTTTTTCCTGCCTTCGAAGTAATCAGTACCCGTGATATTTCTGTGGCATTTTGTTGTCAAAAGCTCGGCGGGGCTCTTGGACGTTCCTGTTAACACAATGGATAATGGATCGTGATTGTTTCGAGTGAATTTTTGGTCCTTTACTTAATGTGTAATAGTGAAGAGATGAGCCAGGGGCGATGCGAATGTCCATATTATTATGTATGCGTAAGGAGTCCAGTTGGCATTAGTAAGCATGATTGCACGACAATCGCGGCGTGATGACGAGCGGGCATAGGGCGAGCCCCGTTAGGACGGGGTGACTGACTTCACCATTGCAACCTGGTGCATTGTGCTCTAACAAGAACACTGCATTATGTGCAATAATATCAAGCGAGCCAGCAAAGTTTACCTCCTTACCGCGGCACAGGTGACGCCGACGCCAAACATGTATCTTACCTGAAACAAGGAAAATCAAATAATCATTACTTTATATTCATTTGTTAAGTAAATCTGATGTGGACCATTTTAAATAAAGTTCTAGTGACAATAGGTTTTCTTTATTTTTATGGCCTCTGTCATGGCAAACGTTGAGTTCATTCACACTCCACGTAGTCGTTTTATATGCTAATATAAGTATTGTTTCTAAGTCAAAGTCGATTAAATGGCGCGCATATATTACTACTAAATAGAAACTTTAACTCATATATTTAGTGTTTTCCTCTGTTGGCACAGGAAACGGGCAGGGTCAACGCACGAAATGGTGTCATTCACTGTCGAAGGTGGCTACTGAACCTGAGCCGGGTGTCCTTGAGCCCGCCTCGAAAATCGCCAATAACTAACTCAGACATTGTTACTTCACGTCAGACGGTGCTGGTAACGAGCACACACTTGCGCTATATACTCGAGAATGTGAACCCGCACACTACGCCACCGGTCATAAGCTGAATTCGGTAACAAACACAAGCAAACCCCGAGTCAACGTACCGCACTGAGAAAATTGAATCACATGTGAAAATAACACGTTACGTTTATCAATTTTGGAAAAGGTTAACAATTTTATGTTACATCAAAGTCATCACATTACAAACGATTATATATAACCTGTAAGTGAATCTCCATCTTAGTTAGGTATATTTATTTATTTATGTATTTATTAAAACTTCATGCACATATTGTACAAAGGCGTACTTAATGCCTTAGGCATTCTCTGCCAGTCAACCTTGGGGTGAAGCAGAAATAAAGAGTGGGTAGGTGCAAATATATGGTAAAGGGTACGAATTTAAAGGTTTTTATAATAATAAGATTTGTCAAGTTATTAACTAAATATACACGTTACATGGAATACACACATTATACTGATACATAATATGCTAATACTTATACATACATATACATACATACATATACATACACATACATATACACATATATACATATACTATGAATATGCGGTCTGAGATCGTTTACAATAAAATAAATGTTGCGAACTGAGAAAGATTCATGTTATTCCACATATAGAAAAGCATTCTATGGAAAGTATGACTTATGAGTAGACTATAATATCTTCAAAAATACTACAGATACTTGCGTAAGCCGAATATTTAAATTACTTAAGAAATTTCGGTAGAAAGTAATTAAAATGGATATTTATTTTATTATCTCATCAGATAATATTCTAGGAACTTTTATAAAATCAAGCAAAAGGTATGGAGTTCATTTATTACTTTTCTTTTCATTCCACGCGATTTACGCACATTTATGTATATACACTAGTATTAACTGTATCATAAAGCAAATTCTCTGAAACGCTTTTGGATAGTTTATATATTTGTTTCTGAGATTAGTGTTCCAGGACATGGCTTATTACTTAGCGCCATATTTTCTAGACCTGAAGTCAAAGTGAAGAAAAGTCATCTACTAATTTATGATTGTCATCCCCACTAATATTTAAAGCTGGGTAAACGCGCTACAAAACCGTCTTAATCCCTGGCATTACTTATACACAAAACGCGCGATTCTTACCCGCTTTCCTTTTCAAATTTATTCATTAGTTCAAGTCTAAGGTAAACCTTTCTGTTGTTACATTAAAAAAAAATTAAATGTACTTACATCTACTTACGCATTAACTAAACCATACGAAAAAGTAATAATTTGGAAACTCAAACTATATCAGAATTAAAGCTGCATTGAGCAGCTGTAACTAATCTGATCGGCTTACGCCTGCCATGACTTAAATCACGCCGGACAAAAACTTCAAAAACCCTGGACACATGTGTGAAATTGCGATTTTTTCCCCCGACAACCTAATATTTTTTTATAAAAACGTTTGCATTTACATTTTCTTATTTACATTTTTTATTAATTTAAACAGCTTGTTAACGATTCATCTAACAATTATAATTTTCACCTGGCACAGTGTCCGAGTTTCATCCATGACGGAGTTTCATCCGGACGCTCCCCGGACGCCCTCTAAACTAGGACAAATCCGGGGAAACCCGGATGGATGGCAGCCCTAGATCGGCTTATCGATCAACGGCCCTTCTACTAGGGCATTTTTTATACAACTAATTTCGTAAACAAGCATAAAGCGCTTGAAGGTAAGCGGAAAACATTGCCTATGACAGTAACTCCACTACTGCAACTTTTCCGTTACCAACCCTATCCCTGGAACTCACCGGCCCAAATGTAGCTAAACCGGTGCTCTGTAGAATTCAGGTTTTAGGGAAAAAACCTCCAGCATACAGAGCGTCCGGCGGTGCCAATGTGAGTAGTTCCCAATCTGCTGTACCCCTACAGTACAATATATCTGATATCTTTTCAATCGATATTTTTTGGCATTGAACAGATCGTATAGTATTTATGTATTTCTTACTTTGTTGAACCAGTATAAACACGTCTAAATTCTTTAATTAATAGTAAAATTTATAAACAAGAAAATATCTACTAGATTTTATAATTTATTATTATATTACTTTCTAAAATTATAAATTGTATTATTAAGAACAGGAAAAATCGACTCACGTTGTGGAATGACTAATTTCCGGAGAACATTTTGCATTTAGTAATAGAACAACGATGAGGCACCGAGGTCGGTGGGTAATAATAAGAGTTTGTATTACGTGTGAGGCTCGGGGCCAGTGACCGCTGCCGAATCTCAAGGTCTGCGAACATCGCGCGGTAAACAAGTACCGACGTAAACACCTCCCCACCTCGCCTATCTAATACATATGTGGCATTATCTCTACCTACCAAAAACGTGCACTGTGCATGTGACCTAAACAACTCAACCAATTTACTTTAATGTAAGTATTTTATTATTATGCAATCCGATGTGCTTTTATTTTTCCTGATATCTATATATGTGTTATTCAATTGATATTAAAATGTTTGACTAATACAAAAAAATAACACCTCTAGTTGCTTTGCTATTCTGTATCCTAGATACAATCGAAGTCAAAATAAAAAAAAAACATACTTGTTTTAGTCTCTCAATATTAATAAATTATATAACCCGATATCTAAAGATTTCTATTCTCACGTTTGTAACGGAATGTATTTGTTTTTGTATTTTTCAAACATTTTAATATGTATATAGGTATTCTTTTAAGTTGAATATAAAAATATACGTAAATTTGATAAAACACTGTGTCAACGTCGTGCTAATAATATTTAAATAATAAAAAAAAAATCCGCTTTCACTTTTTGCCTTATGTTTATACCATTGAAGTTCATGCTTAATATTTGGAAGTTAAAAGCTTTTCTCATATTGATTAAGTTTTGGTATGCCTATCAACAATTTAGTTACTAAATACATTTGATAAAAACATGAACACTCCAAATGTACAAAAAAGTTTCACTTATTTTTAAGCAAATGTTGGCTGAATATTATTGTTCTTAGCTGAAAACCCTGAAAACAGTGGTTGGTACAGACGCAATAAATGGAAATGTGACCTATCCTTGAATTGAAAAATAGATCGATCAATAAAAGTTCTGTATCGCAAGTAAATGTTATGTTTAATGAATACATGTATTTGATTTATTTTGTATTTTAAATTTTACACTTCCTCCTTCTTACCTAACACTAGTTTCGGCTACGGATGTGCTGTGGATGTCGGTTACCGCGAGAGTGGCAGTGAAATTTTCATGTTAATTTCTTCATCATTTTCTTCTCCATATCCCAGATTTCTTTTCCAGAGTTCAGTGGTTTATTTTTTTTTTATTATGACACTTCAGAATGACCTCAAACCGCCTGATTCCATCAGGCGGTTTGAGGTCATTCTAAGCTAAAGTGAGGTCCAAAGACTGAAGACCACTAATATTGCTACGGATTATACTAAAATAGTGGCCCTTAGTTTGATGGCATCGAGAGATACTTTTTCACGCCCCGCTTAAAGGACCCGGGATTATCGTCGAAGGGAACACGTGCGCTGGTAATGCATTCCACATTTTAATGGTGCGGAAAAGAAAAGAGGTTCTGTACCGTTTGGTTCTAGTTCTAATTGTTTGCACTGTAAGGGGGTGACACCTGAGCCCGCCACGTGTTGTTCTGGATAGGAAATGAGAGGGTGGGATCTATTAGAAGAGCTCTTAAGAACACTCGCCATGTTAGAGGCGGTAGAATACTGCCAAAGAGGCTACGTTTCTTTGACGGTGGACTCCATACAAACCTCAATGCCATACACCAGTACGGCATTGAGGTTTAACATTTGTAATATTAGCTGTAATGAAATGGGTATCGTTTATTTATTGCTATTCAAGAATAATGATTTGCCTTTCTCTTTATAATAAAGAAGCAAAATTTTGTTAACTATCTACCGCTACGGGGTGCTACGAGACGGCTACGAATTGGTACAATGTGGAATAAGTGGAGCAGTCGAGAGAGAGTGCTGAGTTGTGTGGACGATGATGCAGTTTGCTTGACTAGTCGACTAGTAGCTGTTGTAGAAATAGATAGCGTAAATGCTCCCAACAAGGTAGGCGACATTTTCTGCGCTTCAGTTTGAAAAATAAAGTTTTATAGAAATATACACAATTTTTGTTTATATATATATTTAAGACGCAATTTTTTTTGTATGGTTACGCTAATCGTCCATTGTTCCAATACTTATCAATACACGTTTCACACATTACATTGCACGTTACATACATTGAACTCTCAACATATGTAAATTTATTTTATCAGTTCAACGATACTTTATCATTTGTCCTTGAATACATCACGATGTCATTGTCTGCAAAAACCTAATATGTAAAGTAGTTTTTAATTAAAAATATAACAGGTCACTTTTCATTTACTTGGACTTTATTTTCTCCGTCCTTTTTAAGCATCAACGACGCATACATCTGACGGCAACGGGTGAGTTGCAAGACGGGGGCTGTTTGTAGGGATCTGTAGAAGGGAGGTAGACCCGAAACTATTGTAACCCGAAACTCTGGTAGGTGTGTGACGTAACTGAATGCCATTAGGACATAGAAGTGGTGCAGTTGCAGCGCACATGGCGCAGTCAATGGCCGTGAAACTTGATCTAAGGTGATATCTTCACTTGGTGGTGTCACGCGATCGAGTATCGTACAAATGAATGCGATTTTCAGTCGATTGCGTGACAAAGTGCCGACACTGTCATCTGATGTCGTTGCACTCTACGAACTTTCCACTCGTTAAACTTGATCATCGACGCACGATCGACGTAAGCTCGGCTCATACAAAGTTATGCAACAGATGAAAAGAGTTTCTAAAAACTCATAATAGCCAATAATACTTAAGTATTCGTAACTCTAACATTTTATGTTATTTCCAATGTTTAACAATAATAACACACTTTCTGTTATATTTATTGTTTTTTTTTTCACCTAACCTTCACAATTTTAACTGAGTATTACAAGAAACAAATATGTTATATCCATACAAGCTATTTGTACGAAAAATCCAATGATTCAGCTCAAGTATTTTCCTGATACAACAGTAGATTTTCCCGTGCAATGTCCTACTAATTTAATCAGATATATCGTTCTGTCACGTACAGATATGGTATGTACTGAAACTTTGCAATAATATATTTTCCTGTGTAGTGTTAGGTATGGTAGCTAGGTAACATACATATACCGGTTTACGTGTACCATAGTTACTCGTAGATAATGTGATACGCATGCATGTCGCGTAATCAGACAGGATTCGCACGGTGGCGAGTGCAAGCGATGCATCGCAGGGTGCAGTGTAAGAGCGAGACAGAACGAGTTCAATGGTATTTGATATAGTGCAATGAAGTTCTTTAACCCCTTAGCCTACCTGCGATTCTTGCGAATGAGGCAGGCCGGCCGTTGTCCCTGAGTGCACCACTATCAAGCACGTATCTTTATAGGTCGCTGTTAGGCGCTATACCGACAGCATATTACGACTATTTAAATTTTTGTTGTCTTCGTAAAATAATGTAATTATACATACATTTTATAAAAGAAAACTAATGGGATTGGGTACTTCAAGATATATAACAAAACACAATATAGAAACAAAATAAACCTAATACAATATGTAAAAATAAACAATGTTATTTTAAAAATACGGTGTTTCTTAATTGAAAAATAGACAAATACCAATTACATTAAATAACTTAGAAATCTTACCAACTATCTCCAAAATATTAATGTTATGTAAATTTGATTTCTAATTCTTCAACAGCAACTGTTTGAAAAAGTTAATTATGAAATATATTTTGCTACTATTACATTAATGTTGGTATAAAAATAAAATAAAAAAGAAGTGAAATACTATTTGCAGACTACAGCTGGCAATGATGTAATCGACTGGAAATGCATATCACGTCGGTTGGGAGCTAGTCGCATGTCAACTATAATCTAGGATTTTAAAAATTCGCAGCAGGTGTGTAGGAGGGGACCGCGAGGTGAGGGACAGAGGGAGGGCGCTGGACTGGTTTCCGTTGTTTCGCAATAACGCGGGTTCAATGACGCCTCCGTATTAATGGTGTGTCATGAACGTGCTCTCGACCCCTTTACTTATGTGCCGTGTGTGCCGGCCCTGAAATGTCTCAAACCACTAACGATCACGTAAACTGTTACGCCCTACATACGGTCCGGGACAAAAAAGGAACAAAAAGAACAAGTTTTGTCGGTCATACGAAGTCAACTGTGAAACGCGATACCAATAGAAGTGTATGTTAATTCATTGGCTGCATTTCAATAGCAACCGGGTCAAAAAGGGTCAGAGTTACTTTTACTTAGTTTATCATCACAATATTATTGCTTTATTGTTGTTGTTCTGAAATTGGGAGGGTATGAGTTCATAAGTTCAGGGCACAGACAAGTGCAATGCGCGTGGGCAGACGGAGTTTATTTAAGTTTTTTTAGGTATTGAATTGAATCAAAATTATATTCTATAGGGATGGTTTATCTAAAACCATTAGATGGAAGATTGGAATCTTAATGGATACTAAATTAGACACACTAATAGATTGTATCCTTGTTGACGGTAGTACTTAGTTACTTATTACTATTGTTATAGGAGACTAATTAATTAAACAAAACTAAATAAATAACTGTTTCATATCTATCGAACTTATATTGCTTAATATGATCTGACTCTGTTAAATATCATGACCTTAACGTTTTAAACATCGATCCATCCTGCCTGAATGATTTCATTTGTTAATCAAATCAGTTAAGTACTACACTCAATAAATTTAGGAAAACAACCGATGGACTTTAGAAATAACATGTTGAATAGTGTAGAAACGTGTAAAACAAACAGTGTAGATACACTTTCATGTAAATCGATAACCTTAAGTGATGTAGTGTGGTTTTAAATTAAGTAAATCAAACTAAACAGATTCAAATTTAATAAGTTCTAGAAATAATTAACTATACGCTACATGTAAATGTAAGCCAAGTTGTTGTTTCAAGATAAAAGAGGTGTTGATAGGAACAGTCGCCCAAACAATGACACATCTATACTGACCTACAATACCGGTAGCGGAGAAAGTAAACAGGGGCAATACATAATTCATATACAAAATAAATACTTACTAATATTGTTTTGATACTAACCTCTATTTATATGTACTCATAATTGTTGTGTATAAACTTTCCAAGAGTAAATGGGCAGTCAAGAATTTCTAAGTCAGCTAAATATTACTAAGTAAAATGCGTTCAAGTCGTGAAAGCTTCAAGTTGATCGGCGGTGGCGTCGCGGCGATGACCTCGCGCCGCGAACGACGACCCAGCGTTCTTCGGTGCTAACTACAAACCATATATCCAATTTACACTCCAAATAGACCTGGTCTATAGCTACCGCACCTCAATCAATACGAAATGAATAAACAAACACATATTTGTATTTTTAAACTATATTGTATCTTATAGTTACCTTCTCAGTAACAGTGTGGTATGAAGGGGTTTGCAAGAATAGATTTTGCAGATTAGTGCATAGTATTATCCTGACTATCTAATCGTTTATGTTCGAAATTGACAACATGCACATATTAGGGAAAATAATATCTTATGATTATGTTAGGAAAATAAACTACTGTAAGGAATACTTGATCTGAGACTTAAACCACTTTTATTAACTTTATATTAAACACAAGATGTATTAATTAATGTAAACTTTTACTGCGTTTAAAACTTCTTGCTCTATAAATTTAAGTATATACACACGTCGTTAAAAAAAAGCCAATAAATTAGTTGCAGTGAGGTTGTTATGTGCAGTGTATGTTTCGTAACTGGCGGCCGTGGTCGATGACTCCGAACGTTCTAGTGCTCACATCTCTCCGTAGCGTTACGTAACTGCGAGAAAGTTGACATCCGCCCGTCGAGCGGCAGCAGCGCCCGTGCCTGCGACGCTCCGCCCAATGTTTTCAGTCGAGTCAACGCACCGCGATGCACCCCAATTAACACAAATATTTCTACTTTAATACCACCGACTAATGTCAAATATGGAAAAGCGTAACTTGCGAGTGATCTGTGCATTTAATAACATGATCGACTGCCAATCTCGATCATTTCGATTTTCTATCACCCTTCCAATTTAGTTATATCGATAGTTGAATTGAGATTTTATGGCCAACCTGGACTCACATTATTAATTCTACAGTATACCGAAAATAAACAGCACTACTAGACGCCAGAGTATGGCCCAGAATCATGGTAATAATAGGATTGGCGCGCGTGAGTAAGTGTAGTACTAGCTTATTACGAGGATTGACAAGCGCCATTAAGAGCTTACCACTGGTACTAGTACTATTATGTATTCTGTGCCACTAGTAAGATCTATAGAGTAATTGTAAAAAAAAAAAAATTTGAAACAAGCTTTTGTAGACCATGTCGAACTTTATAACAGACTATCATAATTTAATGCATATATGTATAAAGTTTTGTGTCTATACTGTTGACCAATTGACGAGATCCACCGTCTGCAACATGACGTCATGCTTATCATAAAAATGCATTATCATCGGAACCGAACTAACATAATATACAATTTCAACTCCGTAGAAAAAGGGCAAGTGGTTTTAATTCAGCTTGCAAGATTTGACCCAAACATTGCAAATTACTTCAATCGGTACCGGTACTTGGATTTGAAAATAATGAACCTCCGCATTTGCTGTCCTATGACGTGATTGAAATTGATGAAAACAATTATAATACAACCTCTATTATTATAAGAAGTGCTGTATGTCGTTATAGAGAGTATTAATTTTTTTTTGGCTATGTTTGTTTAAATATTGTTTCTAAACATATGGATTTTTTCATAGCTGTTGATAAAAATAGTAGTTCAAGGCGAGACTTAATTATATTTTTGTGTACGTGACTTCCTACAAAACAGATAGAGTCATATATTGTTATCGGTTAAAATCCCACCTACGTGTACATTATTAAAATGTAGTTTTATAATGACGATAGTACAGCAGAAACATACTTCAACATCATCTAGCGAAGTAGAGCTGAACTACGTAATAATTGAGTACCTAGTAACTACGTGGATCAGTATTCTGCGTCGCGCAATGAGAGTTCTCGTGCCAATATGAATATTAATATAACATAATACCGCGCGATAAAACAGTGCTGTATTATATTATATCACTAAATACTGTTAAACTGTTTGGTAATTTAAAAGAGTGGTTGTGAGTTTCTTTGCCCGATTTCTTCTCACAAGGCTCAAACTACTTGGAAGCGGACGGTTATAGATTGACACTGGCTGATCGCGATCTTACCAAATACACAAATACAAAATTAAATAAGAGTGTGTGCAGTAAATAACTGCACACACTCTTATTTAATTTTGTTTTACTTTCGACAAACCAACCTATTGTTGCGGTGACATTGTTGATCTATAATTTTTTTTTTTAGTTTAAAAAAAGACGTTCAAACAATGTTTAAGTAGTTTCATGAAATAAAGATTTAACTTTGACTTTGATAAGCATATATAAAGAACTGCCCGACACTTTGAATTTGATAAGTGTATATAGAACTTATCATATTCAATCGTTTGTTGGGCCCGCCAGGCATGATCACCTAACCTGGTTTGAGGATCCTCCCTTTGTGTTGGAAGAGGGGGGGGGGGGGACATAACACCCACCAGTACCGTCACAGACATACATGGCGCAAAATGTGACCCATAGTTCATGTGGTCGGTCGTGTGATTTCTATTTTTGACAATAATAATAATACGACGTGTTGCTATCACTAATATTCAACTTTGTCTTTTAATAATAAACTTATCAAGTAATATTAGCCAGGGCCGTCATAAAATGTCATTGTCACCGCGTTATCAAAACCGAGGACGTTTTTATATAATTCTGGGTCATTGTACCGAGGCGACGTTTTGTTCGGCTTATCGCTGCTATGCTATCAAGCTGGCAATGTATGTCACTACACGATAATACAGTGTAGACTGTTCCTTTGTTTGTTTGAACGAGTCTATAACGACTCCAAGATACTGTATATTTTTTCTACTGTAAGGTGAAGGTTACAATTCTTGCTTAAATACTTCTAAATATTTAAAAAAATATATTATAAGTGCTTACACTGAGAATACAATTTCAATTTCAGTTCGCAGTGAAACAACAATTTCAAAAATGAAAATAGAAACTAAAAAGATGGACATTCAATTGCTTTGTTACAACGATTTAGTTGGAGTATATCCGAAGCATACGGGATTTATTTCGTCAACATGTTTAAGACATATGTTTCAAACGTTCCGTGTCAATGGACTTCTAGTGAACTGACATGAGTCAGTGCTTGATCACCGTATAGCGGAATCTTCTTTGACAGTCGTCTTTAACCAGCGTCGGCCAACAAACAAACTGAAAATTCATTTATTATACTCTGTACACTATTGTAATGAGCATGGCTAAGAATGTAAAAATATGTTAATGGGAACGACAGAGTCAGAGTGTGATGACACTCCGGCGAACTAGAGCCGTATATGTCTAAGTGAAAAAAAAATATCCACCACATTAAGTAATGTATATGTTGTATGTAAATATACACAGGTGTCTATGCTTTATTACCGTTGGACTCAGAATAACTTATAAAAAGTTTCAAGCCGCAAAAATTATTTCGTACCTACATTTTTTACAATTACATTCTCCTAGAAAAATAGTTCATTGTTGCTAAATTGCCAACACCGTTAATAACAGATTGTGCATGCCGCTTGGCTTTTATGAGTTATTTATATCATTAATTTTGTTGTCACCTACGCGTGATGTCGCTGGGCTTCGGTCTTGAAAAATGAGTCCTTGTAGTTCAACATTATTTGCTACTATGTCTAATACTCTGCATGAAATAAGGTATAAATGGGCGGCGTGGCCAGCGGCAAGGGTGAGGGGTGACTAACCTATTCATGTCAGATATTTGAACAATTGTGTTTGTAGATTCGCACCAAGGACGCTGTTTACGTCACCCGGGGTAATCAACTGTCATGGTATGTATAATCGAAATAGCGTCATGCGAATTCTATCTTTATCTCATGCCAACAGAGTTAGTTATGCAAATTTTAGTTAAATGACGTACGTAGGTAATAAAAATAAGGATTTGTTAATTTGTACAGACGTTAATCTAGAGGTTAATAATTCCGGATGAAATAATTCTCCGATCATAAGTAGTTTTAAAAATTAAGGATCCACATATTTGTGTAGTGGTAAATTGGTTATGTGTAGATAAAGTTGATTAGATAGTATACGATCTAATCACTCTAATCTAATCTAATACCGAGCACATACTTAAAGGTGAAGTGACAAAGTGTGAACGCGCGGTGTGCGGCACGGCCGCCAACTCAACAGCCGCACGACAATGCGACGACTAGCCGGTCATTAACCCCTCACACCCGCCCGCGCTGGCGCTCACCCCAACACACAACCCTTACAACTGTTTTCCTACTTTAGTAAACATCGAAGTGTCTCTCTTTTTATTTACCCTTATTACTTGTATTTTAAAGGTTGCCTTAAACGATTTACGTATTTGTTACTTGCTACCTCGGTTTTCGTTCAAAGTATAGATATTTTATAATTATGCAACAGCTAAGAGAGTAAACAATCTTTATAATATATATATATATAAAATGAATCCCTATTTCCATTGGTCACGGCATCACGCGTGAACGGCTTTACCGATTTCGCTAATTCTTTTTTTGTGTTTGTTATTGTCTGGAGAAGGTTCTATGAAAGAAAAAATTAAGAAAGTTGAGCGGAAAATTAGAAAATTTAAGAAAACTTAACGAGTGAATTGCGCGGGTGAAACCGCGAGGCGCAGCTAGTCAATAAACATAATATATTTATGTGCACAAAAGGACAGGCAATAATACTTTTCGTGAATGCCTGAATGTCTGAATTGAATTTTCAACGATAATTTTACTGTAAGTAAAACGAATCGTTTCTTGAAAATAGGAACGCGCTTTTAATAATATGTAACGACAAGAATACGAAGTTAGTCGAAGTTACGTATGTGATATAATGTACGAAGGGTGACAAAAAATGTTACGCAAGCCCAGTATGTATTTATCACCTTACGTAAACAACAGATGTGATATCACCATACGTTGGCTATACACCTGCACCACAGTTTTACACGTCGTGGCTCTAATTACATGGCGCCTTAGGACCGAGCGAATTAAGCTATCAAAGTTGTTAAGAATCGTTGATAAAGTCAAGCCTATAGATGGGCAAATCAGTAGCAATGAATATCCTGCCTGGTCTAACTAAAGATTATCGATATCTTTTAAATCGCAATGGTTACATTGATATTGACTGGCCTATTAGTCTGGTGGTTAGTGATCCTGACTGCCGAGCCACAGTTTGATTCCCACCCAAGATAAATAATTGTGTGATAAGCATGAGCATTGATTATGTAGGTATGTATTTAGTAATATATAAGTATGTTTATCAGCGGTCTTGTTACTATAGTACAGGCTCTGCCTAGTTTGGGATCAGACGGCCGTGTGTGAGATGTGTGAAGTTATTATTATTTTATATATTATCATGTTCAGGTGCGATTGTTGAGTTTACCTCTAACTCTATTAATATGTAAGAATAACAAGACTAGCTGAATACATTACATAGAAAGTAATGTCCTATAAATATTATAATCTTATTGGAAAAATATAAACAGAATTTGTGACTGACCAAAATATCAGCGCAAGAATGTCTGATGCCTGTTCATCAATTCAGGACATGTGTCCCGATCTAATCGGCGAGCTTGCACAGGATTGTTCTAGAATAGACTCGTACAGTTATCTAGATAACGGCACCAAACCGTTTCCGCGTTCACGCAATCCCATTTACATTGTATATTACTTATTAATATTTTAAGAGTTCAACTGGCACAATATAAATAGCTGCCTACTTCTTTGGTAGAAGATCCAGTTGAGCCAAAAGCGGATCCAGGTGGAGATTGACTGTCATCGCACGCTACCATCGAAATTATTTATGACCCAGCGTTTATTAACTTATTGCACGCATTTCAATTATACTTAATAAACGTTTTAGACCAACAACTCTTCCTAAATTTGATAAATTTATGAGAAAAAGGCGATTGTGAATGACAAACTTTACATTTCAAGACAATTGTAATAATAGTAGTCCATAAAACCTTTATCTTATATATAAAATTCTCGTGTCACAATGTTAGTTACCGTACTCCTCCGAAACGGCTTGATCGATTCTCATGAAATTTTGTGTGCATATTGGGTAGGTCTGAGAATCGGCTCTTATCTATCTTTCATCCCCCTAAATGTTAAGGGTAGTCCACCCCTAATTTTTTTTTTTAATTATTAGATAAATATTTTTTTTTTATTTTGTTATGATACAGCATTAGAAAATACATACAACCCTGAATTTTCAAATCTCTACGATCAACCCCTGTTTTTTAATAGCGATATTAGTATTTTTACTTTCATTGGTACAATTTTTAAAAGTATTTAACCCATTGAAAATGCGATTGTTATAATCGATTTTATTTTATGGAATAGGGGGTTAACGAGCAGACGGGTCACTTGATGGTAAGTGACTACCGCCGCCTATGGGCACCTGCAACTCGAGAATCACAAGTGCCTTGCCGGCCTTTAAGGTGGGAGTAGGAGAGGAGGGGAGATGGAGAGAGGGAAGGGTTAGGGCCACCGATAACTTCACTCGCTCGGCGAAATACAACGTAAGCATTGCTTTATCGATATGTCGATCGAGCCGGCCCATACGTGCCGAAGCATTGCTCTCCCACTGTTAAACTTTAAATATGTCAGTTTAGTTAATGAAGTACTTTGAATTAAGAAAATGAATGGTTGGTTTTTGTTATTTTTATAGTCACAGACCCCATCCCACAATAAGTTAGTTATTTTTTGACTACCAAAATATCCATTAGAAATAATTAATATGGCAAAACAACGTGTGCCGGGTCAGCTAGTCTATAAAATCGTTTTCAATTTCAAAAATACGAACACAAATATCACAGACTGACAGACTAAGATAGAAAGTATTGAATTTCCCATAAAAAGTAAATAGTTTTACTGATCAACGGCACCTGTTGAGTATTTCATGAATGAATGAATATTTAGTTTCTGTAGAACTTATTTTCATTACTACTGACTGCAATGTGACTTCCTGCCTAAAATAGGACACACATATTTGAAATAGCAGAACCTAACGTGCAACATTGCCGGATCGTATACATACATGGATGCATGTGTGTCGCAGTCTCGCAGAACACGCTTTTAGTTTTCGCGCCACAGTTAGCCGATATAGGGGAGTCGTGCACGCATCGGGCGGGCAACGACCGCGGGAACTTGTAACTACATCCGGAAACTCAGTACCGAATAGTCGTAACTCCGGCTCCGAATGAACGTCGTTGCGACGTTACCTATCGGTGAGCGCGGTTTCCGAGCTCTTTGAACCCACACTCGATCGGGCGCACATGGAGTTTTCAATACAGATAGACAATATTTATACGTCAACAATTCTTAATTAATACAAAATTTAATCTACACGTAGAATAAAGTTATGAAGAAGTGCTTTTTAAGTAGCTAGTGAACCGCTTTCTGGATTGTTCCTTATTTAAATTAATTTCGGTTGTCTTTCGACGGGTGGTAAAAGTAATACTGAAAATTCAAATTCAAGGCTTCACCCCTAAGGTTACATGAATAATTAATTATATACAGGTATTAATGAAATAATTTCGAGTAATTTCTTACAGCGTTCTTATGCCCATTACCTACTAACTCGTATACATTACTTAGCCAAACAATATAAAAAGTTACAAGTGCACCTTTGTAGGTTCGTTATTTACCACGCGGCCTAAATTCTTAACTGTTATGTAGCCACGGTAGGTAGATAGATACCTACTGTTCAAATTTATTGGTGCCAAACTTTGAAACTGTGAATGCCCTTTACCGGAAGACGTCATCGCTGCAGTCATGTTTAGAGAAAGGCCTGAGAAATTTACCCGCGTTACGACATCGGGCGAGTCAACTACTGGAATTAGCGAATGGGCTACACGATGGAAATGGAAAATCGCGAAGTGCATCGGGGGACGCAAGAGAGACGGCGCTCGGGGACGGCGGGGGAGGGTGTCCGGGCATTCGCGTGCACTGGCCTATATGCAGTGCGACGACACCGGCGCCCGGGAGCGATGCACTCTCTAAGTACATACTCATAGTGCGGTACTCGACGCACACTAAGGCACACATCTATTTTTTCGATGTGCTGTTGCATAGGGCGCCGACAAGTCTCTCTTTACGTAAAAAGTTTACTTGAGAGAAGACTTTCAAAGGGCTGAAAGAGATTGCAATCCTTACGTATACGCACCGAAGTATATATATATATATGTATAAGGCTTTCACGCTCCTTCAATTACTACGGAACGGCAGTTACACACCAACGTTTACGTTTAAAGTTTGTTTGGAATCGCATCAAAACTAAAAAATAGTAATAAAATCCAATCTATTATTTAATATTATTATATTTCCTCTTATAGGATGCAATTACCGGTAACCACTGCACAATGCAAATGCAAAAAACAACTGCACTATGAGTAAAGCAGTTGACCATCAAAACAAATTAATAAGTATATTTTTATGAAAACTCTAAATGGTAAATTTGGTATGGGTATGAATTCTCACATTTCTGTTCTTAAATTATTCCCATTAAACGTTGACTCGATACAAATTACGACACAACAGACGACAATCTTACATTCAGATACAATACTCTGTGATATCGTTACTTTTCTTTTAAAAGCTGAAAGCAGAAAATTTTATTGTTCGATGATTTCGATGATTCGAAAATGTGTCGTTAATACACTAAAATTATTGATATCTTATAGTATGTTTTAAATGCATTTACTAATTTACCTTTTATCAATTGGTTATAAAATAACTAACTGATTAATAATTTGCTTGATAAGGATTCACGGAAATCATGTATTTTAACGGACGCAAATGTGCATATGTACGTAAGTAGGAAATAATCACTAATCCTACTAATATTATAAACGTGAAAGTTTGTGACGATGTATGGATATATGGATGTTTGTTGCTCTTTCACGCAAAAACTGATGAACCGATTGCGATGGAACTTAGTATGTAGATAGCTGGACGCCAATCAAAACACATAGGCTAATATTTTTACAAAATTATACCGAACTGACCGTTACGACGTTTAGAAAAAATATTGGATTTGACTTGACAGTGACCTATCCTATTCATAATCGCCGGATATTCCGCGTACGAAAACTTAAAGTCAAAACAAGTGACAGTGCACTTTACGCATGCAAATGGCGGCAGATAACCGTAAAAGTGGAACGGATATCAACGCATTACAATGGAATATGCTCATGTGCAATTCGCAATGTGCAATGAAGCGGGGTGAAACTGCCTCGCAGGGTGCTATGACGTTGACGCGGGCTGTTCCGGTCTGGATACATCTAACTCATCCATCATAGGCACACATTCACTACTTACGATATACCACTACTACATACGTACAGGATCGCGATTTACTGATTTCGCTCTATATTTACATCGATAAGATTAGGATATAGAGTTCTTCCCTACCGGAGTTTATAAGTCCAAAAGAAGTCCAAAAGAGTTTATAAGTCGAAAATTTTACCGTCCGTAAGCAAAACGATTCGTTTTGCTTACGGACGGTAAAATTTTCCTGGAAAATTCAACGAAATTTTTCCGTCCGTAAGCATAACGAATCCTTTCTTGTTTATTGGAACGCGGCATAAGCCATATGGAAGTTACTAAGATTTTTTTTTAACAGAGCTACTTGCACCTCTGTCCACATACCAACTAAGCCTAAGATTAGTCCAAAGTTTCCTAAACACCTTCCCTGCGCTTTATTAATTTATGACCTAACCGAATTAATGACCTAACAACTTATGCATAATAAAGAAATTAAAGCGGCGGTAGCGTAATGGCTACGGCGTCGGACTTGCGATCAAGTGGTTGCGGGTAATAATAATAATAATTTCTAATGTTCCACAGTTTGGCGTCACCAGAATATAACTTTTTTTAAATCAAAGTGATCATTCCTGTTATCGCAACTGTCGGTTCAAGTCAACCAGCAGTATCTAGTTTAGACGCACGGCGAATTCCTAGAAAGTAAATAAATCATAAAATGACCTCCTTAACAGCAATAAATATGTAAAACTTTTAAAGAACTGTTTGATTGTTGTGACTGTGAAAAAACTTCTATGAATATTGAGTTAATATATGAATTAACTCTTCATCGTCATTGAAGTAAGAGTTGATCAGCTAAGCTCAGTAAAGTTGACTTATTCGGTGGTTTCTCCCGCGACCGAACCTACCTATATATATACCTATAACTCTCAAAGTTTACTGCTATTTCAAATTATTAATATTTTTTTTTCTGAAGTTGGTTATTATTTGTTTAAGAAAAAATGCTAAATTCAGGTAAAAGTCAATAATCCAGTCAATTCGGTTAAGTTTTCTTCAGAACTAAGTTAGATCAATCACTTTTCAGGTAATTTAATTTAAATATACCATGTACTATAAACTTCTAACTGGAATAAAGCTATAGGCAACATACATTATTTTAACGCTAAAACAACCTAATTGTTTATTTGACAGCAAAGTTCAATGACCGCTTAGAAAAATTTCAAGTTCAAAAAGTCACTAAAACGTTTAATTATGTAATAAATTTTCTCACCTGCTATTTGTTGTTGTAGCAGCGTGATATCACTATTAATATCCATGATGGTTATACATCGGAGGATCTATTTATGGTATTTAAATATGAGCTAAGTGCTAAGTTAGGTTATAACCGGCGCGAGCCTGACAACGCTTTGGCGCGAAAGCGAGGCTAGCAAAAGCGGATAGGACGCGTGGGCGAGTAGCGCGCATGCGCCCCCGTGACGTCAATGGAACCCCTCCTAGAGCCACCCGCCCGTAACGTTAAGTTAAAACCCACAGTAGGGTGAAAATTAATTGTACAAATAGCTTGTGCTGCGATATATTTCTATGATAGAACTCATTAAAACCAAATATAGAAATCTAATTAACTAAGTTAAAAGAATTGTACTGCAAATTCAATCAGTGGTACTTGCCTTGGAAGGACGCTAATGGACAGACTGTGACTATGACTACAATAGTTGTGTTACTGTTATTTTGCAGTAATATATAATTATATATATATATATATTTATAACGGATCTGACGGCCGTGTGTGAGATGTGTGGAGTTATTATTATTATTATTAATTTAAAGTTATTACAACCTACTTTTGTTTTTAATTGCTTATCTAATTATTATACATAACTAATATTATATATGTAATACATATTATGATAGATATTTTCGAAATATCTATCACACTGAGAATTTCGTAGTGTCACATTAAGATTTTCACATTAAGTAGACTACAAAGTACACAATAAGCACCTTATATAAAATTAACTTCTTGTTAACGGAATGTAGACAATTTAGAAGTAATCTAAATGTTAAAAGGTATTTACTTGTGGGAAGAAACGGTCTGATGGGGGAGTTCAGGGGTCGGCGGAGTTCATGGCCAAAACAGCCGCCACCCTACCACCCTACCACCCCAATCTCTTAGCATCGCTCGCGTTCCGCCCACCGGTGAACACCAGCTTAATATCAACTAACGCAGCTTATACAAATCTATCCCAGTATGTCTAAATAAATATATTTTAGCAGGTAATCATATTTTAAATTAAAAAAAATATGCTGCTGCACCATATATTAACTTTCTATGGTATTTTTATTTCAACCAGTTTTTCAGTGAAAAAGAAAGAGATTTTATACATTTAAAAGACTTGTAAGCATAAATTTATTATGAGTAGGTAGTATTAGGATAGTAGTATTAGGATGACAGTTAAACTTTAAATAAAAAATCGCTTTTAAATGTTTGTTTTTCAACATTGTAATCGACGATAACTCTTTCGTTATTTTTACTTAGCAGGAAGCTAGCGACATCTATTTAAACTGCTTCAATCAATCTACTCGGCGCTAGATGGCGTTATAAACAGTTTCCTTGTTTATATTTATTTGATTTCTGTATTTTTATCTTTGAAACATTAACTTTAGAATAATATACCTAGATTGTATGTTGTATGTGTGGTTGTAGGTTTCACATATCAGATTTACAGTAAAATATGTTTCCAAATTACTTCTATTTAAAATATTCAAAACTTTGAGATAAGTACCTCAGAAAATTAAAAAGGTTATATTATAAATCATGTACACATTTATAAACAGTCAATTACTTAATTAAAAAATAAATATCAGTCAATTAGGTAGGTCTCAACAACAAAAGAGAGCGCTGGTCATTGGCATTGGACTGGCATTGTGTTGCTGTCTAACGGTTCTTTTTACATTTAATAGATTATTTTCTTACACAATTGAAATAGCTGAATATACGTACGTACATACCAACTTAGGCGTACAATATGCGGGTAATGTCCTGACGGTTCAACGGTTCAGCGAAGTGCGAGAAAGACGATGTAAACATAATAGTTTAGTACGTAAGCATTTGGATTATACCGTACGTTTTTTGTAAATATGTAATATTTATTTACGCATGTCTCGCTCAAAACATATTACGAGTAAGGTTTATGTAAACAATAGAATAAACACGGAGCGATTCCGCTACAGTAGGCCACACAAATCGGATGGCCCGGTAAGTTCGGCGGGGTAGGTAGGGCTGGGGTCGTCGACCTCGCTCCCTAACCTACTCTGAGAGTATTTAGAGCACGTAGGCCGCGGCTCCCGCTTACCGTCGTCGATACAGCCTGCCACATCTAGGTCACTACTGACTCATGGCATGACCCAGTGTGCTTAATCATCAACGAGTAAGCGTAACGATTGCTAACGCGCTCTCGAACGTCCGAACATTCAAATATATTTAAATATGACCATTGTTTTCTGTTAGTTTTGGTATTATTAAAGATAAAACATTCGCTATGTTGTTCAGCAAAAATTTTAAAAGGAGGATTTTGGACGGGTTCTCAGTGTGCGTTTTTATTTTCATAGACACACATAGTTTAATAAGTTTATGCGTTATTTTACGTTTATTCTTGTTGTGTGCATTTGCTCAAATTGACAAAATATAAAATACAGTTTCAGTATTTTTTCAAATATGTCTTTTATCTTTACTAAATGTACTTATTCTGTGTTTTATAAACGTAAGGTACTTGTCGAGAGATGTTTTTTAACTTAAACTAGTAAAATTCACTAAAACAAAACAAATCTCGTAAGACGTTCCCACGATTTTGTTTATGAAGTTCAAATGCCATTATTAATACATACTAAATTAGCACCGAATCTTTTAATAGATAATTAAATTATACCTAAGCTATACGAAGTTGTTGATCGAACAGTTGAACGTCGCGTTAAATTGGAAATAAAAGCACAAATTACATTGACGACCTAACATTGATGTGAACTGAACTGAGTGGGAGATTCAAGGTGCGTTCGTATTCTTTCCAAGGTAAAATAATTCTATTGATACATAGCACACATTGTATTAATGGTCTCTATCTAAATGCTAAATATCATTATGGTATATAACATGTAAGAGAGTATACAAACTTCGAGATATACTTAAAAAAAGTTTATTTAAAAAACTAGGCATATCGGAAAAAAAGGGAATTAAAAAAACATGGCGCGAAGGTCATGATTGCATTGAACTAAATAGATCCACGATGTGTAGGATGGTATATAACCATCCTACGAATCGATCGAATCGATTAGAAAATTTTAATTTAGCGAGTGAAGTAACAGAATTGGGACCAGTATTATAATTTCTCATCTTGGGGCTGAACTTTTCAGTGGCTATTAGTAAAAAAACTCCTCGAGTTTGAGCTCATATGATTCGTTTTGACAAGTTCAACAGATTGAACTAGGTAACGATGATCTGATGAAGAAGCTAGGAGGTGGATAGTGGAACTCTTTTTTACTTTTTAGTTCGGTTCAGTTCGCCACTAGTGTTTTTTTTAGTTTTGCTGTACTTTAATTATTATTATTATTTTTTAAAGAAACTGTTATATAAGAAGTAGTGTTAGTAAGCATTTACATGTTCCCATTTGCTACAGTTGCTTATGAAGTAGGTAAGATCATAAGAAGTCATGCATGTACGTGAAACAATTTTCTGTTTCTATACGATACACTTTTTTGCTACATACACCTTTCATGTACTTTATTATATATTATATATATTATGAACATAATGTAATCAATTTTTGGGTTTTATATTTAAAAGTTTTTTTATTGGCAATAAACATTTTGTTCTAAATATAAAAAGCGAATCTAAAAGACTTATGCCCGGTTCCTATAATATAATCTAGAAACGCTTCGTTTCGCTTACAGACGGTAAAATTTTCGTTGAAAATTTCAACGAATCGTTTCTTTATTATAAGAACTGAGCATTAGAGATGTTCCCTCTATACTAAAAAAAAATTATACATTTGAAAAAAGAACGTTGGCTAATCTGGTTCTCATTGCCATCAAGCAGTATCATCAATCTAAGTCATGAACTCATGACCCAGTATTTATATAATATAAAAATAATTAGGCGAAATATAAAAATACAATATTTATGTACAGCAGGTCGCGAATAAAAAATGAGGCAATGAACACAATGTTCGGCACAGTGCTCTCAAAGCTTAGGTTCGAACGGTGAGTGACGGGTTAGCGGGTTTGGCTGAATAATACGCGTATATTATTTATATCTATAATATATATATTACGTACTATATGTTATATTGTCGCGATTCACCGATTAGATCAAAAATCTTATTAATTTTGTGGGTTTTAAAATTAACCAGCGTTATATGCCGTTCCCTGTGTAGGCGTCAATATATGGTCAGGTTAAAATGTGAACAGTGAACACTAAGAATTCTCTCTAAGTAATATGGGCATCTACCAACCATGTTCGAATGAAGCATATTTGCTGAATGGAATTATGTTCAATTTTTTTTTTCCTCAAGCTAATCTTGACTCAAATTATTCGCAACTAAACGATGAACTATCCCACTGCAAATGTTAATAAAATCAAACAAAAATAAATGCTAAACTCATAAACAACTTACTAAGCATACTCTTTTATGTTTCGTCCAAAGCTTTCGTCAAGAAACATATACATATATGTAATAAGCTATAAGTGCCATAGTGCATAAGTCTGTTGTCATCAATAACGCGTCATTGAAATAATATTAAAAAAAAATCGGTTAAATTGAAAGCACCGTTTAAGTTAGTCATTTCAAAAAGCTGTTATGTTGAAACGATGGGTATTTTCCGCTGAGTGTGCCTGGACGAGAGGTCCGCGCGATATGACGCGGCGCAGATCAAATTGGGGTCACGGCGGCGCGGGCGTCGACCCGCAGCCTCTCGCAGCTGCCTATACTCCCCCCCTAGCTCCGCTCCGCAACCGTTTACGTGTCGCCACCCCACCGCAACCTTCAACACCCCAATACCCTCATATTTAGCTTATTTTATTTCGAGAAACTTTTGCTGATATTGTAGAAAGTTGTATGATTAAAATTAAGAAAAAAAATAACAATATATTAATTTATAATAATTAAAAATGTAATTAAATTTTAAATTTTCGTCATAACTGAAAGAAATCATAAAACAATCTTACACTTCATTATGTAATAATAATATTTAACATAAATTGACACAAGTGTATCATAGCTAATTTATGCAAAATTCAAATTGTCTACACAAAGTTTTTGGTCTTAAGTCCTTAGAACATGAAGAAGACTTGAATGGCCACGCATGACGTGTCTATTAATTAAAGATGTAGGTTTAAAAGTTATGTATTCGATATGCAAAGTTATGTACACTTGCATAACTACTTTCTTTACGCCGTCAGATGTGTAGAGCTAAACGAACTCACTCTCTTTCCTTTAACCAACTTTCAGAAACAACTAATTGATATTCAATGCTCGTGATTCGATTACTTTTACATAATAAACCATTTTGTTCTTTACATTCTAATCGCGTTTATCGATTATTGATGATTTATTCCTAATATACAAACAAGAAACAAGAACAGAACAAGAAGAACAAAAGGCTTAAGCAAAATTAAATTTGTATTTAACTTTTTCATTTAAATAATTAAGGTTACCTACATACTTAGTCTGACGTTACAGGTACGGATTTAGTGTGATTTAAACAGTTATTTGTATGTGAGGAACGCGGTGCGGGGCGACGAGCGTGACCCAATTGCAGGCGGGTGAACGAACTCGAGGCCTTGATCGCAATACCGAGTCCGCGGCGCCCGCACCCCGCGCACCCCTCACCCCGCGGCGCATGCTAAGTACGTCACACAGTGCGCTACACGCAACACATTGTTTCAATATTATTTGTTCAAAATTCATGCTTCATAAAAATATATATTTTTACGGTCATACTATATTTGTAAGTACGTGTTACAAACAATGTAGATATGTATGTAATAATTTAAACTCTAGCATAGAAACATATAAATGGAATTTGATTTTATTAAAGTTAATTATGTCGGTATGCGCTTTTTAGAGGTGTTGAATTTTCAGATTAATGTATAACGATATGAATGATAAGATATGTATCCACTTATGTTCTCAAACTTTAGGGCATAACTTCAATATTTTTCGAAAGTAAATTAAGGGGAAACACTTGGACAAAAGTCAGGTGTTATGTAAGCGTATGTACATACGTATGTTTATTTGTATGGGATGAAATCTAGAAATTTATATTCCACTTGCTTATACTGTCTAGCTTTGCAGCTTGGAGTGAAAGAGACGTCAAAGTCAGCGGCTGCGCACACGGAATAGAGCATGTCTTACGAAATACCGATTGTCGCTATTCGCGAGCGTAGTGGTGTCGTGAGTGAGAGTGGGACAACATCATTTCAAGGCTTCATGTAGATTATTATTAGAGTATCGGCGCTAGGTTATTCTGAGGCGACCTAGATAAAATGTGGGGCCGTTGACCGCGGGCCCTCCGACTGAGCGCGCGGCCTCCAAAATAAAATGGCATTCAGCGATGGGCTCCACTTGCGAAACTCGACTCGACCATGATGTCGAGCGCAGAGACTCACTCGCTCGTCTTTTCAAATAATGCAATAACTATAGATTGGCTAGCTAGTGTTTACTATTTAAATTTTATTGTTTGCAGAATAATTAGGTCACATATGTATTTAACTAAATAACTCCTGTAATAATGTTGGAATTTTAGATATGTAATAAATGTAATTTTTAGAACAATTACTAACACTTTTTTGACACTGTTTTTTTAGAATAAAATGTGAAGACTATGTAATCGTCAATAAGTAGCGATGAATCTACAACCAAGTGATCAAAAATAATGTCTCTACTCGTAATAGAATAAATAAAAAACCTAAATTTGTCGTTATTAGCCTAACAAAATTATATTTTTTTTTATTAAGATATAGTTTGTAGTTCGGCCCTGTGATTTTAACGCCGGCAGGAGCGAGCGGGGGCGGGGGCGACGGTGATTAGCGACGTCGAATATAGCCGGGAAGGCCGAGGGCAATGAACTCCGCTTGACCTAGATCCGCTTGTCGCGCCCCGCTCCTACACCCGCGCACCACTACACAACGCAGGAAAGTGAAAAGGACATTATTTTATCCTTTATCATACTGATATTTAATAATAGGTAACAAATTCAAACGAACACATTACGTCACAACGATGCTACAGGTCGTTCGTATAGTAAAAAAATTAATTAATGTACTCGTAAGTCACTTTTACTATTAAAACATTAGCATGAAGTAATATTTGAAAGAACACAAAAGCTTGAGGAGTTTTGTAAACATTCACAAATCACTAAACAACAGCTCGAGTACATCTATTATGTACAGCTGTCACGATCAGCTGATAGAGGAGCTCACCTGCGAGGACTCTGCCGAGGAGCACGTCGGAGTCATTGGGGGCCACCTCCCGGGGTGACTCGGCGGGGTCAGTGGGATCCACGTGGTGGTGGCGATGGCACTCAGTCACAGTCATGTCGAGCGGGTGCGGGTGCACTGTCGGCGGGAGATGCATGAGCCGCGCGGTAGGGGCGCGTGCGGCCGGCGGCGGCGTTAGCGCGAATGGCGCGCGGCGCGACCTAGCTACGCCGCCCGCGACTCCTCGTAGATGCCGCTACGCGCCGCCCGCCCCTAACATACACCCTTACACTCGAGCACACCGACTACCCTGGCACACCGGGCACACGAGTCTTCACTCTTTATCAGCTATCGTTATTATCAAACCGAGTCCCACTAATCTGCTTCGCTTCTCTCAAGTATGCCCATTTTATCATAAATCAACATATACTTAAACCAGTTTCATAGTTTTATATTTATAGGCCGAACTTACTCGCATTTATGTTTGTGTTACTAAAAGTACCTATTATAACACAACAATATATGTGTCATTTTCTTTTAATTTAATTAACGGTTGCTTGTTTAAATATCTTATTCATAGTATGTAAATTTTTCATAACAGCTTCATCATCATTGATTTAATTTAAAACAACATTATCATGACCTAAACAATCAAAGTTTCCTCTAAAATACAATTGTTACATCCGAATCAGGGACGGACTGAGTTCCTAACTGCTTCAAATAAAAAAAAAATGGGGCCCGCAGCAGGCCCGCAGAGGTAGATTTCGTGTTTTTTGAATTTTTTGAAAATCTGCCCCCCAGTCTCCCCCTTTGGGGGAATATTCACCATTCACGAACTTAACCTTCATTTTTGCCCTGTTGATTTCTCGTCCAAGTTTGAAAGCAATCGGTGCATAATTGCGACCTCTATCATCATCATCTTCATCATCTCAGCCATAGGACGTCCACTGTTGGACATAGGCTTCCCTTAATGACTTCCAAGAAGACCGGTTGGAAGCGGCCTCAATGGTGCCGGTAAAATTGAGGTGCATACATGTATACTAATATACATTGTATACATATAAGTATATATATAAACTTTTCAACTGGCGGTTGTTTTGGGGTCTAGGGATCATAACTAGACCTCCTGTGAAGAAATTTTTGGAAAACCAATCGGTAGACTTTTCTACGAAATCTACCTAAAAACACCTGAAAGAACCAACTGACGACAGTAAGAAAATTGATAAATTCTTGTGTTAAACACTCACGGTCGGAAACGGCATCACAACCCAGTGAACTGAAAACCTAAATCTAGAATTGGCGAATCAGTCGTGAGCAAAGTGTTGAGTTTATAGGCCAAGGCAACCAATTATACTGTAGGAGTCGCTCTGACCGTGCATTATTAGTTGTTACGGACGCTGTAAATATTACGTTTTTACGACTTTCAATAACAAACGGACTGCTTATATATAGGGTGTATCTGACACTGGAACACTTACTCAAGTAACTAAAAGGACACGACCCTAGCATACAGTTACTAAAATAATTTGAAAAAAAAATATCCGTTTAAACGTCATGACCGTTTGAATTTCCAGGTAATATCACCTCCGTTTCTCATCGCATTGCATTTGGCACTGCATTTTAAATCGTACATATTTTTTCATTTTGGAATTATTCACTCCGTTATTAGGAAAATGTATAATTTTTGAACTCTTTATAATATATACATCTAGATAAAGCCGATGACCACATGATTCAAAACATATTATATATTAGACAAATTGGGTACCGAGCACCCGAGGGTTAAGTGTACATGTAACATGTATAAAAAGTAGTACTCTTAACTTGTTTATTTAATTAACTCTAAAGTGAATGTATACAATACGAGAAGTAATGTATTAACACTTTATAAAGTCATTTTATGATTTGATGTATCTCGACTATTCAGAAACCGGTTTTGAACCTTTTTCCACATGAAATGATGGCGTGAATAATAAACGAGAATAATAATTGCAAGCAGCATACACATTTCAGTAAAATATACAGAATCAGTGCACGAGGTCAGAGTTCGGGTTAAGCTGAAGCCGGGTACCATCAGGTCGTGCTGACGTCAGCAGAGGTCATCGACTCACCCCCGCTACCCGCTCATGACACACACCTCTATCGTCCCTGCAACACTCGTTCCACATTCAGGCTGCACCAGTATCAGCAACCATATATGCATCCAAATGGCTTATATTATTATAATGAAAAACTATTTCAGTAGGTATAAGTGTATTACTTTCGAAATAAATCTGGGTATCTTGATTATTGTATAAAATTGTGTTCTAGTTTTTATATAACGTTTTTTCTTTTATTTAGATTTACTGACTGTAAGCCATTGTATAAATCATCAAAATACTTGTAAATAGTCTAATAAATTTAAACGAGCAATTCTTGTATATTTGTATATATATATATATAAAAATAAAGACTTATTTCATTGATTTATACATAAAATGTCCTCTGAACCGCTCAATACGACGCGACAGTCTCAGGGCGAACTTCAAAAATATTCCAATAATTTATTTAGTATTTGTCAATGCACCAGAACTATTCACATTTGAACTATCAAACTCTGTTTTAAGTTTTGGGTCTGTGGATTCTACGGCTTAGAGTATCATTTGGTGGTTTACTTTATATATATATATACAAATATACAAGAATTGCTCGTTAATAACGTAAATATATTGTCGCCTCCGAAACCCCCTGCGTTTTGGGGGCGACAAAACGATCTAGCTAGGTTTCATTTTTAGAAAACGTAAAAAAAAACCATCCATGAGCCTGTACTATGGTAATCAGTCTGGTGATAAACATACTTATATATTTCTAAATACATACATATTATAGATAAATTACACCCAGACACAGAACAAAATAATGGTCATGCTCATCACACAGTTATGTGTCCTGGGTGGGAATCGTACCCACTACCAGTCATATAAAGTAAACCACCAAATGATACTCTAAGCCGTAGAATCCACAGACCCAAAGCTTAAAACAGAGTTTGATAGTTCAAATGTGAATAGTTCTGGTGCATTGACAAATACTAAATAAATTATTGGAATATTTTTGAAGTTCGCCCTGAGACTGTCGCGTCGTATTCAGCGGTTCAGAGGACATTTTATATATAAATCAATGAAATAAGTCTTTATTGCTGTTAGTTTTTAACTTACTTAACAAAACAATTACGTAAATGTTGAAAAAGAAAGAAAGTTGAGTAAGAAACTAATTAACTTAAACTTATCAAATTCTCGGCATTCGGTTAGTATCTCCTTATGACCGCTTGTCTTCCGACAAAGTTCTTCTCTAAGGCTTTCCACTTATTTCTGTCCTTTGCTGTACTTAACCACTCTGGGCATGCTACTTTCTTAAAACCATCTTCCCGTCGCTTTAACTATCTTCCTCTACTTCTTCTGCTTTTTCGAGGATACCATTGTAGAGAGATACGTTGTAATTTTGGTCCATTTGTCTTTTTTTAAATCATGTTAAATTGTTAGTAAAAAATTGGGTATTTTGTTCAATCATTGAAGCGATGTGTGAATTAAATTCCGATTGACATGTCGTTAAAATCATCATCTTATCTACTATTGTTCTGTTTTCCTAATATTAGTTATAAGAAATCTCAATGTTATAATTTTCTTGCGAAATGATAGGCTATGCAAGATTTCTCTTATATGGATTAGTTCCGACTGCCTATTTAATAATTATTGATTAAATTATTATTAAATTCCCCGACCGTCCCGGTCATATTCAATTTCAAACAATTTTTCTTTTTCTACTTTCTACTTCTGTTTGGCGAATTCCTGGTGAAATAGCTATATCGCTTATCAGCTATATAACTATATAGCTAATCAATTGTGTATAGACAATAATCTACGACGAAAAATAATGTAATAACTATTTAACGAAAATTGTCTATGTGACATATACGTAAATACTACGAAGTACTTATCCTCGTAACCAATATGCAGCAAAATAATGTATAAATATTTTCTAGACAGTTCTGCAGTCCTACAATTAACTCAAAACGTGCTTAGAACTGGACTTGCGAGGTTCTTGACCTCAGCGTGGAAAGTGGATCATAATGACAACACCACTTTCATTTTCGTACAACTCTCACCGACGACGCGAGTTGAGATCGAAAGTGTACTACTTTGCCGGCTGCGTGCGCGCATCTAACCCCTTCCCCCCGCGCTGCCCCCTCCCGAGCCTCTTTCGATTCAACTTTCCTATGTTGGACGCGCTTTCTTCTGATAGTGCCGCCGAGGCACTTGTGCAATTCGCTTTCTAATTGCATTGTGATTGCAGTGTGACTGATGACTGCTAAACATCATCTCACTGCCCTACTTTCCTTAGAGACGATATTGTCTATTATTACAGTGCAGTGCAATTGCGCGCTTTTAATCTCTTACATTCAGTCCAAGAAATTGTTTAGAAACTAAATGAGATCCGAACGTACAATTAGTCGTTACAATATTTTTAAATTATGTTGAAAAACAAAGGTGTCTTTCTAATGAGTTTGTTTTGATTATTGTAAAAATATTTCTCATTAGATAAGAAATATATGCGCAGATTTCTACTGCAGGAGAATGCTGTGTTCTGACCTACTAAAATAACAAAGCGGTTGCAAATGTGTGCTTTCATACTTAAAATAACTATGTATTTTAAAAAGAGTTTCATTTATTTTTGTTTCATTTAACAATTATGTGAATTAATGCTGCGGATGTGTCAGAGTTTATTGACATGTAACCGCAGTTATAATACTATTAAGGCAAGTGGAACAGGTACACGGATTTTCAATATTTCAATAAAAAACACGTGACGTAAAACGGATATGAGATAAGAGTTATCTACAACAGATGTCCTACAATCAGTTGTATTTTATTTGTGTTTTCTACTCACGTTTCAATAATACTCTATAAAATTAAGGTCACTTTAAATTTGTGTTTACGAACATACTAAATGAAATCATCAAAGAACGGCTTAGCTGACATAAATTACTTAACAGTCTCCATTGTTACTTTTTGATTTAAAATAGGTATTACTGTTTTGTATCAAATACCTTAAGTCTTGTTTTTTTACAGTATCTGTTTTTTTATTCAATGAATTTAGCTGATCTAAATATTTGAGTTCTAAGATAAAACAGTAACGTGCGATGTGGTCTGATCAATCACGTTTCTGCCCTAATAAATATTAAAACATTATAATTCACTCAAATGCATAATAATGTTCACGTCCCGGATTAAAAGTCCATTATGTGGATTACACAGTCACAAATCCCCATAATTACAAAACACATGAAGAAAAATGGTCAGTTTACGTGTACTTTTTGACTAATTACATCGTTGAAAGAGACGTTTAAATGCAACAAATAATATTTAAACAATCATATCAGTGGTTATTAATGCTTTTATCATACCTACTCTTGGTATACGCCTCTTATATATAAGGTTAAATAAGTTCCTGGGCAGGTCAACGTCTTTCAGGACATTAGTGTTGTTGATAAGCGACTTTTGGCTTACAGGATTCATCTCTTCTGTACATTCATATCTGATATAGAGGAGCACCTCACCTCACAAAATAATCTAAGACAGTCCTATGGTGTAAGTTTCTTTAGCGAACGATGTTGTGATAGTGATTTAAAAAAATTCTATCAACAGTATGTCCTCGTATTTCATACTACCTCCTGGACCGCTTCCTTGAGAAGGGAAACCCTCAACTTTCTAACGCAACATCTGAAAAGTTACTATACGTAGAGATTCATGTTTCAAATGGGACAAGAGTTAGATAGGTACTGCAGTATTACTTTAAATTAATTTTATAAAAAAAAAAATATAAATTTTATTTATACAAATTATAAAAGTTTTAAATTATAAGCGGTTACGGGGGCCATAGACACGTACAACACTAATATTAAAGGTCATGCCTTGCCCAACCCTATCCTTTCATTCCATAGACTTCTGGTGACCCTACTCACCAACAGAAAAGCCTACACCAGTAGCGCTTCCTAGGTGGAGGTACTAGACCAGTCCGGCGACTCCTCAAGCAAACATACACATCACGTTCATAGCCGAAATTCTATTTAGCGCTTGGTTTGGTACAACTTCCTATCTATACCGAATTGAATGAAAAAAATGTTTAATTGTAAACTTTATAAAATTAAATAAAGTTGTATACTACACTTTATATATTCAGTCTATTTAAAATGCAGGCAACATAATAGCATTCAATGAATAAGACCTCGTTTACATATTACAGAATGAAGTTTCTTGGAAAAAAGCACTGGATTCATTTTACATGTAAATATGTCCTAGTGATTTCACTTCCTAATGTTCAGTACACATTAAACTATAGGATATTAGAACAAAGACTATACCTATGATATGTGTATTAAAAATATCTAGAATTGTTAAAACTAAAGTTGGTAACAAGTAACAAAAAAAAAACAAGTAACATAAAAAAACAAGTAACAATAGAAGTACCTAATGATCTCAAACTTTCTTTGCTTGAATTGAAAGTCTTATTCACGATATTAAAATAAAAAAAAAAAAAACTGTCAGTCGTAGGATTGCACGTCAGATGTGAAAACACATTTTTTAAAGTTTTAAAGATTAATTAATAAGGAGCTGACAAAACGCGCGTCACGGTAACGAGTTCAGTGCTTTTTCCCCATAGCAAAAATGCACAAACGTGGCTAAAGAAATGTTCACTTCAAAAATACACTAAACTAAAAAGGAATCTAAATCAACATTTTTATCGGAGGCAATAAGTTACGTAAACTCTTCCTGTCCTTTTGTAGGTAATGCTACCTACAAAAGGACAGGAAGAGTTTACGTAACTTACGTGCAAAGAGTTTTGGCTAATTTCTTTTATGGCCGACCGCCTGCCTGGCGTCAACCCTTTTTGGGAATGTGATTGTTTTCAGACGGGATAAATAAAGAAGGTAGTTTGGGTAAAACGGACACGTTGAGGGGGCTAGGGTAAGAGATACCGCAAGTCTTGGATTGAAAACGGGTCTGAGACTGCAGTAGCTCGAAGAGGCCGAGGTCGCGGACCCGTATGTCCGTCCTGTGGAGAGGCCACTAGGACAGGACCATGAACTGACCAATAAATTACGTAAACACTTAAAACAAAGTATTGGCGTCACTAATAGTGAAAGATCACGTGACGTTGGTATCTACCGCCTCAATACTAATAGTGAAAGATCACGTGCCGTGGGTATCTACCGCCTCAATATTATGCAAAAGTGTGTTTGTTGGTTTTGTGTTTCCTTTACACAGTAATGGATAAAGTTTTTTTTTTTATAAGAATAGTTTATGGGCCCGGTGATTTATGAAAGTTTATTTTTCTATCTATAAAATTAAATCAAGAAAACAAAGGGAATAAAGCAAATAAGACATTGTTAAACAATGAGACTTAAATAATAATTAAGATGGTTTACTATAGTTGTGAACGTATGGGCCATAAAATATTGGGATTCTCACGCCATGAGTCTGCTAGTGACGTCTGACTTAAGATTACAACAGCTCCATTGGGATTTTCGAGTCGGGGGTGTTTAAAATTTTAAATTTTTGTGTTGTTGAGTGTACAATAAACTTATTATAATGAACTAGAATTTAATTCATACCATTCTGAATCATAGTAGTATCTTTTGCTTTAGATGTCCCGTTTATTGGGAGATTTTTTAACCTATGAACCAATGAATAACAGTGGGTTTACTGAACCGCTTGATAAAAAGAAATACAGATTGCAATACAAACTCAACTGATGCTGGCACCTTCATACACCCTTTGACATAAGTTACTTAAACGAGAACCCAATCTCCTAGTTTGACGTTCTTATAAGTTTTCTATTACATGTAGTAGAGTCATTCAACAGTTGTGCGATTATTCATCGAACAATAACTGCGTCGAACCAGTGCCCACAGTAACTTTATTATAATCAATTCTAGACCTTATCAGATTGAATTAAAAACATGCTTTTATACATATATATTATAATTGCATTAGTATTATTTCATATTCAAAGAAAGGGGTTCTATACAATTTAGTTGTTTGGTGGTTTTCTACTGCGTTCGTGACCTATATTCGCCCGAGGGCCAGTATTCAATGTAAATTAACTATTTTCTTTGGAGCATCGCCGCTCCTAGATATATGCATTGTCTGTTTACGTGTCACAGGAAATGACTTTACAAATGAATTAAATACGACTCGCTTTTGTCTCGGTTAACGGGACTCTGTATTTATCATTCAGGGTCGCACGACTCATTTACTTGGTCATAAAATATTGCAGTTAAAGGCTCGAGGAAACCTTGCTCACCATTCCGCTTAAAATTATCTTCGGTCTATATTTCTTTCAAGATACTGTATGGGCTGTTTGTAGATTTAGTATAATTTCAATACCTCCAATTTATGTACTGTGAACTAATTTGTTACAGTTTTAATTATCTTTTGGTTTTACTTATCTTGTATCATGCTCGGCAATCTCGTGGGATATTATTGATTCTAGTTTCCGTATCAAAACAATCAGCTAGATGCGACCTCTTTAATTAAAAAGGGTAAGGTATGGTTATATCAAATTTACTCATAGGTAAAAAACATATGCTAAACAATAAATATAAAAAAAAAATTGTATATCGGGTCGCTGTTGTCTAAAGAGCTACACCGTATGCTAGTCGTACTTAACTATTATACTCGGCTTAGTAATATTCTTCAACTAAATGAGAGAAGAAATTTAATGCTTGTAGATATAATAATATTTTTTTTATTTTTTGTGCTATTATGTGTTTTTTAAACGTAACGATAGGAATTATTTTTATTTGTTTTACTTATGCCAGTATATTGGTCATTAGTACAGTTATGAATAATGTACGAAACTGGATGATATTTGACTCTTAGCTTAAACCTTTACTCTTGTCTTTAAAATTAGGCTAAGCAAAATCGAAAGGAAAAATTTAAATGTTTGCTGACAACCCTACGTAAACAGGACAACGCGCAACGGTCGAAACTCCGGCGCGTTTAGCAACATATATTGAACTCTGTTTTTCTTTTCATCCATATTTGATTTCTAAACATCACATATACAATATACGTACATAACCTAGCAACTATACGCCCCTAGGCAATAAATTCGATTGTGACAGATAAAGCTAACCGTGTCGCAGTGACGATCTAGGTTTTGAGTACGTAACTTTATTGATCTACACGAATTTAGCAAAAATGTATGTATGTCAAAACAAAAAGAGGACAACCGACAGCGCGACCCACTCTACTGTTTTTGTCATTGGATCCTGATTTTCAGTACATACTTAGAAGAGGCGTATATATGTTTTTATATAAAACATGCGTACTAATTGCAAATAAAATGATTTTTATTGAAAGTTATCAGTATAATAGTCTAAGGGCACTTTTATCAATATTCAGCCTTCTCAAATAATGGTTAATGGCTATGGTTAATTAAACATGTTTCTCAAGCACTTATACTCAAGGAACGCATTTGTGTTCAAGGTTATTTGTTGAAGCATATTAAAATCCGAAAGAAAATTTATGAGCCCATAAACACAAGACGTTTATTTTATGAACAGTCGTAACAAGTAACGGTAATTTTACATATACCTTGCAACAGTTTATTTATAGCTGGGTGATCGAGGTGTTTTACATATACAAGTAGATAGACACAGCTTGAAGGGAAGAGATAAGATTCAGTACCGACTTGAATCAATCATGGTCATTCGAAACCTATAACGCAACCTTGTGAAAAGTAGTAAATAGCATTTATAGGTACAGATAATTCACCTCATGAACTGAAAGTACGCCAGATGTATTGAATAAGTATCGAGGTACCAGCTGGCCTCGAAACCAATAGACTTGTGAATGTGTATGACCGTTTCTTTATATTTCTTACAGGGAAATTGATATTATTGAGACATACCTTACATTTTCTTACAAACTTAACGTTTAATTAGGCACAGAACTATAAAACAGTTTATTTGAATAATTGATTTCCAACCGAAGCGGTTCAGTACGTAACTACGAGTAATGAATGATTCAATATGTATTGTACGAATATATATATATATATTTAACCTTAAAGCTCTTCAAGTACTTTCTGTTTAATTTTAACGGTGTATAGACAGATAAACCAGCGATAATTTGCAGGTTTATCTGGCCATGCTGCTATATCTGACTTTATTACTTTGACCATGAGTTTCAAACAGTACATTGATTATTCTAGTTTTATAGTACTTTTGAAATATACCATAATGATTTAATTGCACTAACTGTCCCATCTGATATGTGGCGCTAAATGTATACGTTTTTCTTTGCAACGAAAAGTAAGAGGTATAGTCAGGCCAGGCAGCAATGCGCAGCCTTGATCGCACTGAATTGGCAATATCCTGGAGCTACGAGAAGCCCGGTTGGCGAAACCTTGCGACCTGCAAAAGTCGGTCGATGAACTCCGCAAGGCCGGCTCGGTGCCGCTTTCTTTGTTCATGCTGTCGCAACTCGGGGCTCCGGCCGCAGCCTCGGATCACTTTATTAAGCCTTCACTCATCTAAATTATAATCGCTCGTAAACATTGTCTAGTATGTTATTCCTGTTGACCTCATTGCCGCCTCACGCCGTTGTTCTTATGAGTGGTCTATAAAACCCCAAATTATTTTTGTAATTCAAGCAAGGAAAAAGCAGCTTTCGTTACTAAAGTAAACACATCTGAAATGAAGTGTTATTTTTTTATTCTGTAATTTTTTTTTATTTTTACACGGTTCAATTAGTTACGTTAAACGAATATCATGTGAAACCGATTTTGTTGTGTGTAACTTGTACCACTTGGATCAAATATTATCATATTTTGTTTGCTTTTTGTTGAAATATTTGCGTAAGCAATCCATGGTAAAATCTGCCTGCCTAGAAGACCCGTTCCCTTCCAAGATTGGATGTATTTGCTACAGCTGGATATATCTATTACTGTTTGTTCTATCTACCTTCTTTTGTATATCAATAGTAATAAAAATAGGTCTACAAAATATTATTTAGGTATTACGTAAGCAGTACTTGATATGTAGGCAAGTACGTTACATTTACGTAAGATGGGGCCTATTCAATCACTAGTTACTACCGTCTGCCGGTTACGTAAACCACTGCGTGTATTGCTCATAGTTCTTCGCGAACAACAATAAAAGTGTTCATTGTTTCACTGAACTATATATTACGAGTAATGATGTCACTTTAAGGAAAACGTGTTTTCCAGGTGCCGGCTGCAAAAACTATAACTTTTATGCAAATTAAGTTTTAATGTTCATCATGCACATATGTACAAGCGTCTAAGCCGCTGGTATTAGCTGACCGATAACATTTTGAGACTCTCTTATAAAAGACATTGAATTATTTTAACCGTGAGTCCGGGTTTGAGAATGCTATCATGAATATCTTTCCAATGATGGATGGTGAGATCATTCTGTCCACAATATAAAACTTTAGAGCGATCATATTTCAAACGTGATGGCTGAGTAAAGTGTATTGAAACTAGTGTTCACGGATATCGACACAGAAACAGATAGATACTAACCCTAAAATACATTTACGAAACAATACGGCTTTCCTAAAACTAGGAAGAAAATTAACAGACAGTTATAGAAACTGCGCTGAGATCAAGACATTATTGTTAAAATTCTTGGAGGCATATCTTATCGTAAGGATTAATGTAGGAAAGTACTCGTAAATTGTCAACCTCGTCGTCATTATCGTGGTGTTTTCCCCGGATTTCAGTAAGAATTTATTTGTTAAAAAAATAACACCTTTTAGATATATATAATGAATCTTGTGTACTTTTATTTATATTATTTAAAAGGCATGAGAATAAGGGCCTACCAGACCGGCTGGAGTTGGTAAAGCTGAAGTGTTACCAGGTTGCGAGTGTCCACAGATACTAGACACGTGGTAACTGCTTCCAGTGGGCGGACCAAACAACCAACCAACTTAGATAAAACTAAACGTCTACAGTGGTTCTTGCATTAAATTAACAAATCCCATTCGTATCTGCAGCGAGGTATGTCTTGTGATCGAGGACAAATAAAGGCCATGCATTTACATTCGGTGCTTGAGCGTTATTTCGCAGTTATCGTAATAGGTTCCATGGCCAAGTTGCAAAAAGCTGGCGCGTGCGCAGGTAAGTCGTCAACCATTGGAGGAGCGGGAGGGCGCGGGGACGAGGAGGGCCACTTTCACCCGGCGAGGTTGCGCGGGCGTCGACCCCCGTTGGCCTACTCCGCTGACCCACTATGAATAACCGAAACACTATTCACTTTCATTTCTGCCGAGACTATCATTAGGCCCGAGGATGCGTCTTGAGCTGTCTCGTCATACTGTTGCACCATTATTGCGAGAATTTATGTTCATTTTTGCTCGCTAATCTAGTGACGGCGCGTAGTGGGAGCGCTGCGCTTCGGTACGGGCGGAGATAGTGCCGGGAGGTTGTAGAGAGCCGCGCGGTGACGGCGGCTTGCGTAACACTTGTTATTGGCGAGAGTGAAAGTGGTGAGCCGCTGTCTCCATACTAATGAACGCGAAACGGGTGCGTCGGACTAGCTCACTCCGGAATACGCAGCACTGGGTTAAAGTGTCACACCGCGGCTTTCCGAACACTTACATAAGCGTTTGACTTTTGCTTTTGAATAGGGAAATTTCACACAACACTTTCGAAGACTAGCTTTGTTTGTTTTGTAACATTCAATAACCATTATTTAACATTAGTCCGATAACGTTATTTAAGAAGTTAGTTAGTTAGGTTAGTTAGGTATTGTTTTCTCGCAAAACTAAAACTCGCAAAATTAGATCATGGAAACATTTCTGTTTTCGTTGAAATATTAGATATTTGAGGTATTTTATCATTCATCGTAGATTTGAAGTTCGCGCCAATAAGATGCTCGGTAATTTCCGGTGGTGTTCGGTTGGAATCGGGCTTCGTCTCTCGCTGCTCGCAGCGCTGTGCAGCAGCGACCTCGCGCGGCACAGGGCAACGAACGCTGACTAGGCCGAATGTATTACAAAGTCCAACTCGGCCCCGCGGCCGCTCCCTGCAACTCTGCCTTTGAGATCCAGCCTAGGCTTGCCTCTTACCGCACGCCGATGCCTATGTCTATAACTCAGTATATCAAGGTGAAACTAACAGAACGTACCTTGTGCTCTATAATCTAACTTTCAGTCACTTACTGCCATTGTTATAGGTACCTGTTCGTTTAAATTACCTATAAACGATGTAATCTCTTTTCGTCACATAGGAATAGAATAGAATAAAAGAGAATGTCAAAATATTTATACTAAAGCCAACCATTTTAGTTATAAAAACGTTTCGGTTGAGAGCTATATAATTTGTTCTAAAATAATAATATCATAATCGAATTGAGAATATAGTTATGTTCCCAATATGTAAAATCAAATCGCTAATGAAGACCGTGAATATCAATTACGTCACAAAGTATCAGAGGACTCTGACCACACCAAAAAATTAAGATAAATTCGTATGTTAAGTTTTTCATTAACTACCAGTTTATTAAATTCAGTCGTAAAAGTAAACATTTCATACCTACGAAGTAACGATGAAAATAAAGAAGGACTACGGACGAACAAGTTACCCCGTCACTATACACGATTTGTGATCGTAAATGGAAATGTCGATGTTTTGTAAGGGCGGGTGTAATGTAGTTGTAAACAGGTCAGAACATAAAAATATAATGAGCTTACAGTTCAACGTATTGAATGGTTTTACTTTCAACGAAGACTAGGATATCGTTACAGGGGCTTATTTAATACATAGCAGATCGTTTTTTTTCTAGTTTTTATACTGATTATACTGATAATAGCCTCTATCTCATAATGAATACCCAAGTATGAGTAACCACACAGTAACCATGGCAAGTCATTATAATAAATAATAATAATAATAACTTCACAAATCTCACACACGGCCGCCTGACCCCAAACTAGGCAGAGCCTGTAAATTACACCCAGACACAGAACAAATGATCATGCTCATCGCACAATTATTTGTCCTGGGTGGGAATCGAACCCACGACCTCTGGCTTAGCAGTCAGGGTCACTAACCACTAGACCAACAGGCCAGTCACATAAAAATACAGATGCAAAATTACAAACATGCTGATTGACATTGCATTGTGACTGCGATCTAAATTTGGCGTAAGAACTTGAGCGTTAAGGGCAACGCTAATCATTTTCGTATTTTCAATAACACTGAACATTTTCAGGAAGATAAGGTGTGTGTGAAGGAAACGTTTCGAGTTCTCTATGTACCGTGACGTGAGTATGACGGGCTAAGGAGTAATGTACAACAATAATCCACGGTTGTTAAATTTGCCAGCGTTAGAATTTGCGCGCGGCGCACGTTCGCAAGATAAGTCAGTCAGGGTCGGCGCGGTGCCGACGGCCGGCCATGCACCCGCGGCTTGCGACACTCGCCCCGCCGCGAACCGCACGCCCCACCCCTCCCTCGCCCTGCTACCAGCTCCGGCCGAGCTCAGCCAACATAAACCATGGGGAAAACAACAACACCCACGCTTGCTGACGTGTCCTTACTAATTTATTATGAATGCATATTGCTGTGCGCTAGTTCCAAAATGCTGTTGCAATTCATTGCTAGCGTTACGTCTCTACGGTGTACAAACTGTTAGCAAATTAGTCGCTTTGACATGCATTTTTGAGTTACGTTATATTCGTGATATTCAACTACATAATATCTTTCAAACTAGGATTCTCAGGAGAATGCAAAATACCAAACCTAGTGTACCCGGTCAATTGAAAGCTAGAGGCACATTATTAATTAAAGATCAATAAAATGATACTCTATGGCCGCTTCCTACAAGAGAAATGGTGCCCTAGCTACGCTAGAATTACTCTCACTAAGGGATACAAAACAAGGTTTGGTTGCCTCATTCTTCTAAAGGGTTTTTTAAACAACAAAAGTGTTAAACAAGTCCGCCGCTTATCAATGTCAACGTATGTTATTTGCATTCGAGAAGCTTCGATTCTACCCAAAAAGCAATACGTCCTGCACGCTTGCTATATACCCGAACTTCCCATAAACCAGTAACTGTATCTAACAAAACTACTTCTCTGTGATATTTGCCTGTCCTGATAGACAAATTACAAGACGTAAGAGTTCTTATACACCATTAGTGAGGCGGTATATTAATCACAAAAGTGTACAGTTATCAACTAAAACTAAACTGGGTATGTCATTAACCGCTGAAAAATGGCGAACGACTTCAGTAGCAACAGCTGCTTACACACAACTCATGTTGTTTACGAGTTTTTTTCATATTACTTATACTTCAACCGATGACGTACCTACTTCTTGTTCATTCTAGAATTTTCTTAATTACTTGCACTAATGTACAACGAAACGCTTAGTGGTAAATATTTTTTACAATACCTACTATGCTTTACGAAACACAATATTGTTCTAACAAACAGAGTCTTGACATTTTCATGCAAATTATTTTTAAGTCTATTTTTCTGACAACGAAGGTTCTAGATCATTCAAGTGTGATTCTTCTTAATTACAACCGATGAAATAAGAAACTTTTTTGAGAGTTCAGTGCTCTTGAAAGATAAGTTTTTCCCTGAGGGGGATGGGAACATCTTCATGGCGAAGTATTAAAGAGGTTATAATGAAATTAATGTTAAAAAGTGAAAGTGTTAAAAAATTATCTGAACCAATTACATTGTTTATGGACCTGTCGAATACGGGATTAGGCATATAAACTGCATTAAAAGCCAAGCCAATAAGCTGCATCCTAAATTTATCGGCTTCCCACTATTACTAGAATATTCAGTATGCAGGTGAAGGCTAAGTGAATATTAGAAACTATATTATATTCTTATACTAGCAGTTCCTGTGCGGCTTCGCTCGCGTGTACATATTTATATATTTTGAGCAGAACCCTAAACCTTTTTCTAAAATAAAAGTAGCCTAAGTTACTCCTTTTAACACCAGCTATCTGCCAGTGAAAATCTCGTGGAAATCAGTATACCCTAACCGGAGATTAGCCGGAATAAACAGACAGACAGACATACAACAGTTTTAAAAACTGATTTTTAGTGATAGGTATTGTGTAAATAACTGTATGAGCTTAACAAAGCTATTATTTTGACATTACAAACAGACACTTCAATTGTACTTATTTGTATTGATAATATTTATTGTTATTATTAATAAATAAGCTCATTGCTATGAATGGACTATTAAGTATTAAGGCAATGAGATAAAGAATAATACACGGATGTCTCACAATATAAGCCGTTAAAAAATTTACTGTTTCGACTCAGCCACAGTCGAGAAAGTAGTTATTTTAAGCGTTATTATATAATAAACAAATGAATACCGAGAGATAGCTCTTACGTAATTAAAGTTTGTGGTCTATGATAATAATAATAACCGAATGAATGTAAGTAATGGCGGTATTTACAGTAGGTTATGATTAGAGGGTGGAGAGAAGGGGGGGTGGAGGTAGTTGTGACGCTGACGGTGCAGGGAGTGACCTATTTGTCGGTCGACGACCGAGCTATATTTAGCGAGGGCTCCCGGCCCAGCGTGCATCCTGCACTTATTTTCCAATGCATTCGTTATCATAGCTCAACTGTGCCATACGTTTGCCTGAATAATCCTCTTCACCTTCTTATGTTTACTTTCGAACGTGGTCGTGTCAATTTATCTTGTAAACATTAGTTTGTGTCCCGTCCTCTATTAACTGTAATACAAGGCTAGTAAATATAAACAATGGATAATTTTTATCTACGTGTTGCAATCTCAAAATGTGTGAGATCAGGTTGTTTTCATCACTTGTTGATTAATTATGGAGTCACCAACACATACAGTTTTGGCAGTCTGAATAGAATTTCATTCCTTGTCTACTTGGATCCAGACATGGAGGTCACGAGCTTATTAATAAATATGCACCATATTTAGTACCTTGCTACGACTAATTTCTGGAGTGTTGATAATATAAGCAAATTATTTGAATTTTTATTTTTAGTCTTATATTTAAAGTCTAATAATGCTTTGTTTTAAAGAGTAAATATTTTATTAAATGTCTATTTTAAATCTAAGCCATTTATTCGTTTAAAAAGGTAAGAGGAGACACCATCTTACCACTTACTTATTACTTAGTCATCGACCGTGGGTCACCGAGTAGGTACTACGCTTACCTGAAACAAAAAAAAGGAATTTAGTAGAAAAGGCATTATGAAACACATACCTACACTCATTTCACACGTGTCTTAATTTCCTGAAACGATTAATTTGTTCGATTTATATTCCAATATTCCAGTCCACACAAATGATTAAAAATTTTAGAAACAATCCAATTCTTGTTTGAACGTTATTATCACAGAATAGGGATTAATATAACCACCTACCTATATTTACCTTATTTTATATGAATTCCTAGAATCAACCTGTACCTATTATTATCGTACGGTGAAACACTTCTAGCTAGAACGCTGGTGTTGAAGTCAGCGTATTTGCCTAATTGATCAAATATATGTAGTTCAATAAACAAATCTAAACAATTTTATTTCTTACTGCAATCAACTTTAAGTCGTATTTCACATGTAGCACACTGGCGCTCGAGTCATTACGTTGTCATCGTCCTAATTTTGCAGTGTCCTCGTTTTTGAGGTCAGTCTCTATCGGGGCAACGAACTCGTGCCCTTATCGCGGCGGGAGTAGCGGAGCGCGCGGGGTAAACGGCATCTCAACACTCGTGTACAAGTGTTTCTATTCTACGACAGATGGCGTTACAAAATTAATAGAGTTTTTTTTTATAGTGGAGTTAATAACTTTCGATTATTTGTAGATTAAAAAATAATTAATTTTTGTGATTCAATAATATCTATGGATGTTTTTAAAGCAATTTGAAATATTGATGTTATCAATTGAAGTGTATTTTTAAAGCGCTCGTAAGAAACGAGTAGGACAACTACGTAACGTAGATGAGGCCGGTGCATCCCCAACGAGGCAAAGTAATGCACCTCACCCGGCGCATACGGTTCGTAGTATGATCGTAGCGAGGTCTACGCACACACAGACGTGCTACGTACTCGTAGTTATGGGTGCAGTTCGACGACCGACAACCGGGGCAGCCTTGCTCTGTCCTCCGCGCCCTATTTCTGTCGCCACAGTGCTCCGCGAACCCCGCGCCTCGTACCTCTCGCCCTAGCTCCCTCTAGACCCTCCACGTGGGATATAATTCTATTTTATCCCCAATTATAAAAAAAAAGGTTTACCCCAAAATCCAATTTTATGTTATAGAATTATATTTTGTGATCAATTAGTACAGCTATCGGCTTGATTACCTTCTAACAATAATTTATTACAAATCGTGAATGCTGTTATAAGTTAATTGTTAATATTTATGACATCCCATCACTACACGAAAAACAGCACATTTTTTAAAATAATCTCATAGATTTTCATATTTTATTTTACACCACATTTTATAAGAGTGCCTTCGGGCCATGCACACAATGAACATAAATTATGTCCATTGCACATATATTATTAATTGTTTCTCTGTTTCTAAATAATTACAAGGAACCAGTCCACACGGTGCAATACTTAATGCTGTGATTTATCTCAATAAGTCTTAGGAAACGTACCTTTAGCGTGCTGACGTGTGGCAACGTCTTCGTAACAAACTTTATTATTAAAGGCATTGTATAATACATTCGATTGTAATCAAGTGTCGTCAGTGCATGACACTTAAGTACGTATACATAACACTAAACGCACACATACGCAATGCTGTAAATGAACTATGTACACTCGTATGTGTGACGTGGCGAGGCGGCGAGTGGCGTGTGACGTGGATTGCGTCAACTTTTACTCGCACTTTCTCGTTATGCGCTTGCGCAACTCTACATAGTACAGCGCAATACTGGTTCATTCGCCTCACCGGTGACAGCATTTCTCCTCTTATATTGTTTATTAATATATAAACATTCAATACTACATCCAGTAAGCACATATCAAATGAATAGCTTAATACGTTGGGTTAACTGATTGGATAATGACTTAACCGTTAAAGAATGTATGGAGCGGCAAGTAACGAGCGTCTGATTACTCGAGAATATGACCTTAAACTTATTATTAACATAGGCTCAACGAACAAAGAACATTGCTGTCTTATTCAATACTGTATGCTTGATACATAAACAAATGTTGTTAAAGTGTTTTCGCATTTATCATACTAGAATATTTCTAAGGCTAGCAGTAGAAACAATTCAATTAAAAGTTAGTGGTAGGTAACGGGACGACAGGGGAGGGGACTAAGAGTGGAGGGGGAGCACGCGGTACGTGCCCCAGTTTCGCGCGGGTTTATGAACTCTAACGAGGTAAGGCCACCGACCGTGGCGAGTCACGATGTGATTTGTACTTTCGCATGTCGTATTACGTTTGCTTTTAGCATAAACTAACGATTTCTTGATATATCGTAACGAAGCGTCCATCTAGTGTATGGAGTAGTTGAGAGTGTGATGCTAGATCCAGCTGCGACGCGACCTTGGCAATTATTGTCTTCATCTCCTCGTTCACACCAGCTTTGATAGCCTCTCTCGTTCATCTTAAAAGCTATGGAGTCGAACCAAAAACGAGATTACAATTCTTTGAGTATTCTTTTCTCTTACAAAATATTGTTTGAACATAAAACTATTGAAGGCTGGATATATTTTCAAAGTAAAAAATTAGCCTTCTAATATGTACTTCAATACAATATAGAAGTAATCAATACAAAATAGCAATATATTCTGAATAGCATTGACCGAATTTCCTCTGTGTTGAGAGTAGCTGGTATTGGACTTTAAATGCCTTCGTAACTCAAATCACTATTGTTATTATATCGTAATTACATTAAAGTGTAATTAAATACTTATCACTCAAATCTGTGCCTGATATCCACACAGTTCCAATATGGCTTTTGAATATATTTCTTGAGACATATAGGTGAATTACTTGGGGTAATGTTGTAATATAATTGTTTTTAGACCACAAAATTAACAAACAAGCATACGGTTGGCTTAGTAAACACCGCAGGCGATAAATAAAGGCTTGCACCAAAAGTAGGGTTGCCACCATTTCTTTGTCCAAATAAAGTACATTGGTTATAAAAGGTAAAAAAAAAAAGTACATTGTGTTAAAATAAAGTACTATTTATTTTACTTTATTATAAATATATTTTCGTCACTTTTAGAAAAGAAATATATTAAAAATCTGCACACCTTCTTTACAGTCTATATTTAAGTTAAAATAAATGAGTAATAATTTTTTTAATTACTCATTTATTTTAATCAACAGATTCATTACTATTTTCATAAAAATCTATTGACTAGTTTTGAATCCGTCTTAAGGCCAATCTTTTTTTATGCTTTATGTAAAATAAATCCTAGAGAAATCAAATCACACGAAATAAAGTAATTTTGCGTACTTTATTTATGTCATAAAGTATAGAGTACAATTACTCGAAATAACGTACAATACTTTATAATAAAGTACGGGTGGCAACCCTAACCTAGAGTGTTACTCACTCCTGTTACATTGTCTCGCGTGTCATCTCATTCCTACCCATCAGTTTTAAACTGGCTCATGATAGGGTTGTCAAAGTGCACACTATATTCATGGTATAGCTTGTGGTCGTATACTAAATCGGATAAATTATGATATGTTCAAGATATTTTATACCATAAGTGGTGGAATGGATGACGTAAGAGATATAGTATTTGCGTTAATGGCATTTTATCTTTTCACTTACATACGTACATGGGTATTTAAATAAGTGTATGTGTGAATGGACATGTTTATTATAAGAATCTGTGGCGCGGCGGTAGTTCATGCGGGCCGATTCAAGTCCCATTCAGTGAAAATAGTTGTATGCATGAACATGTCTGCATTTGCATTAGTCTAGGTGCCACTATGTTTAATACGTTATGTATTTACCAAAAAATGCATCTATGTAGGTACTTTTATCCGTCGACTGGAATCCTTCATAGCTCTAACTCTGCATGGTTTGGGCCTAGATAGCGATGTGTAAAATGTCCCAGGATAATATTATTATAATTACACATGTACTTGTTAAGTAACAGAATATTTGGCTTCAGTAGATAAGCTTGGAAGTTGCACATATAGGTCACCGGGAGACGGTGCACACGACAATATTTGCGCATCACAAATACTCGACATCCCAAAATAGACACGAACAAAATGTTTGTATCTCACACTTATTTCACATTTTTATACGATATATAGACTCGTATGACAGAGAAAACATTTATTTAATTAGATCAACATATTTAATACATGTTAATATTGTTCTGCCCTTGGTTTGACTTGAACTAGGACTGGTTGCCGATTTAAAACAAACATTCCACGGCTTACTATAAGTTAGTTAGTAACATTAAAATTGGTTTGTTTCTGGGAACACATTCCATTATATATTGTCGCCTAGCCGAGCTGTCATCGCTTAGTCCAACCGAATCTGTGTTAGGCTTATCCAACTTCGTAATTACAAGCTTATATATTATATAGGTCACGGTAGGTAGGTATGGTGTTATAAAACAAGAACATTTTATACAAAAGTGAGTGATTATGTTCAGCAAAGGCAATGGACTGACAAGCTCATGAATAATACAATTGTATTGGTATATAGGTCACGTCGTCGACAGATATGTAAACAGCTGTATTCTCAGCTTCGGGTAGAGAGACGAGGGGGGGGGGGGGAGCAGTAATCTCCGCTTAAGTTCTTGCTTTGAAAACTAGGACAGGCCACTTCGCCACCAATGGAGACGCAACCGTGACGGCCGTGGGTGGACAAACAATTATGTAGAAAGACCTTTGTTATGCGATGGTGCGTGCGAGGTTTAGTGCACTAACTCTAATCTAAAGTAAGGTAAATCAAAAATAAATCCAGTGAACAGGTGCAAAATGTGTTTTACACACATGTGACAAACACAAAAAAACAATTGACGCAATGTGTACGGGCGCACATTCCTCAACTTTACTCTATAATAAACAATGTGCATATATTGTGCAGGATAATACATCAATACAATGCATATGTGGAAAAGTAAACAACCTGTATTTAGGACAATAAACTGCATCAAGAACAAGCGATAATTCTGGCCGATAGTTAAATAATTATCTCATTATGTTTTCGAACAGATATGCGTTTATCTTGAAAATAGCATAATGATGCACATATTGGAATAACCATCTTACTGTTGCTGACGCTTCGATATGCCGTGAAGGATATATGCGAATGTCCATCCATTTTCTAGACGACGGTCATAGACGCCTAAGCTGGCAATTCATTCGATTACACAGATACAGTATATGTACCTATTTATTAAATCACTCAGCCTATTGTTGTCCACTGCTGGACTTATGCCTCGGTCAGCTACTTATTGAGAGAATTTAATTAAATAGAATATTAGAGATAGAGACCTCTTTGTTCTAGATTCCCACCGTTCGATAGTGATGTCTATTCATTTGGAAATTATAATTGATCGTTTAACGGACAGGGATGGCGACGTGCACTAAAATTGCAAGTTGGTTATAGGCACCAACGCCAATGACCACACTGAATGGATGTCAAATATATAAATTTTTTGGTTATCCAGAACGTTACAGTAGTCTATGTTTACTAAAAAAGTCAATATTTTTATAAGTTTTTATTTGGAATTCAGTAGATAGACAATTTACGTTTCTAAGACAGGCGCGATATAGTTATCTGTAATAGACTTTCCAAGCATAAAAGCACCAATAGTGTGTAAATGTTTAATATGTTTTTTCCGAGTGTACAATAAAGAGATAAATTATTATAAGGTACGTAGATAAAAAAAACTTTATAAGTAAAAAATAATAATCATCGCCATAGAAACTCAACTTCTCAAGGCAATATTAACAGGTCAAGGCAGAAGCTATTGTACCAGTATACATAGCGTCAATATTTACTACAACTTATTAAATACATAGAAACGTTATGCCATAGCATATATACATATATGTTGCTAAAACTTCAAGTACATGCTCACAGCTTAACCATTTGAGTAGAACAAAAGATTTAAACGCGTGATGCAAAAGCTGTAATGAAGCACAAATTGCGAATGATCTCATTTTGATTAATATAAAATATGTTAATAATTAATAGTGTCACAACTTTACAAATGTTGCGAACTAGATTGTCATACTGTATAAGTTGGTCTGTGGTGTAGTTAGCCGTGTCACTGGAGGTTAGATGGCAACCCCTCCCCTCGCGTCCCGCGTGCCGCTCAACTCCGCCTCCGTCGCCTTGCAGGAGCAACAAACTCTGCAAGGTTGCGCTACGACCGACTCCGCTATCGCTGGCTACAGTTACGATATCGCCCGCCCTTCTCCGACACATGCTTTATTTTATTACTTTGCTGTCATATCGACAGTATGCCTGAAGGTCTTAGGGATTATAGCACCTTTGTGCAGACCGTTATCGTAATGAACTCCTTATCTTTGAAGCTTGCCGACCTGTTTAGCGCTTTCTGTTTACTGTAAATTGTAAAGTTTATAGGTACCATGTCATTTTTATGAATTAATAAAGTCCAAATACAACTTTTCAACTTTTTGGTTTTCTCAAATATTGTATATCTTTGACATATAAGGTTTTAATGGATTTGAGTACTTCTTGCATCAGATTTAGATAAATATCGTCGATTCATGACTTTTTTTGAAAAACAAACCTGATATAAAAATTAGATTACTACAATAACATATGGACAGAAAGATTCGAAGATACACATCGTGAACGTAAAAAAAACATTGATGGTACACTGTAAAATGTATAAAGTTCCTTATCCTCTTAAATATCTTTATTATAAATACAAAAAAATACGATAGTTAATACTTATACATGCTTAAGATGTTTACGCTCAAGCGTGAAATCTATTTGGAGTAAAAGTATTTTGCACAAATAAAAGCTATATTTTAGTTGCAGCTAACGCCATCTATGAGCAAGTAGCGGCACTTTTTACATTTTCTTTTTCTTTTCAATCCCAATAAATCTGTGTAATATCAAGAGAGAGGGTTAATTAAATTTAATTTCAGTCAAATATCATAAAATAAAACATTAAAGACAGTGTCATTATTAACACGGAATAAAAGAGTCAGTGCCATACTTATTTACTAAGCATAATAAAATTCATAAAACCAATAATTAATATTTCTTATTCTTTACTGATTGCACGTATGCAAAATTTGTTTACATTTATATGTCAACTGTTATGCAATAGTTAGTTATCTGTCGCTCGGGGCGTTAAGTACCGTGATTCAAACGAAAAAGGCAGACACAGGTAAGTACACCGAATATTCGAGAACCAATCCTAATTTTTTGTTAAAACTCGTATAAACTTACGTCTATATAAAAATTTAATCAATTATAATATATAACTTCCTTTTTCAGATTACTGTACTGTACTGTGTGTAAAATACCCATTCAACTCTTTTGTTAAAAAAATATATCTACATTCTTTGATAAAATTACAAAGATGGTATTTAATATTACGTCAATGCAAATAAATTCTATAGGCTTATTTAATAATCTTTCATCTGCCTAAATGCCATCTTGTAAACTACCGAAGCCTACTTCTTAGTGTAGGTAGGTAAAAATCATATATTAAATTTTATGTTTAATGGCTCGCATTATTAATCTTATACCATTAATTATTAATTTACCCTTCACTTTATCGTTCACTTAAAGATACTGTTCACTTTCTAGAAATGATATCTGGGATAATACAAAAATGACGATATGTTTGACCGATAAAAAACGTGCACTGTCTGACATTACAATGTCAAAAATGTCATAGATACAACGTCCAATAAGGTACTTTATCATTTTGCGAATGTTTAAACCTATTGTTATTTCGACCGAGTTACATACATTTCAGTCTTCTAATTTTGATTCTATATTATCTTGTAATATACCTATTTTACTACTTTAGTATAACTTAAGGGTTTACTAAAGGAAATGTAAAGTATATTTATATTAATTGGAGTCGATATCAATGACGGAATTCTTGTTTATATTGATTTTTTTATATAAATATATTCTTGATTAACGTCTCTTGTAAATTTTTCAATCAAAGTCTATCAGAAGCGATTTCACTGTATGTACTTATCAATTTTTAATCCATGGTAAATATTTTATACTTTGTTCGCATTGGAAGATGATTTAGAATTCTCACAAAAAACGAAATATATACATAGGCTGCACTAAAAGTATCGGGAATGGAATATTTCCACTGTTTCTGTCATATTAAAATCTTATTAATTGAAAACTCCTTGGTTTTAAAAATCGAATACCATTTATTTATTTAAAAAGATTCTCGGTCTTATCACAAGGTTTTGTCAAACTTGTTTAGTCTTTCGAAGTGGTTTAACGCAAAAACCGTGTGTTGACCGGATGATTTCTGCATTTGGTGATGAAGCCCCATCCAAAACCACCATTTATCGCTGGTTTGCTGAATTTCAACGTGGACGTGTCAAGCTCAATGATGATCCCCGTCAAGGTCGTCCAAAAACTGCAGTCACCCAAGAAAACGTTGATGCTGTGCGTAAGCCGATTGAGGAAGATCGACATGTGACATACCGCGAAATTCAGGCAACTTTAGACATTGGCATGAGTCAAATACAAATAATCTTGCACGAACAATTAGGTGTAAAAAAGTTGTTTTCCCGATGGATACCTCATTTGCTCTGTGAAGAGCAAAAAGCGGCTAGCGTTACTTGGTGCGTCAGAACTCTCGAAAGATTCCACGCTAGATCCTCAAATGCCGTATACATCATCGTATCAGGTGACGAATCCTGGATATATGCGTACGAACCCGAAACAAAAAACCAGTCACGAGTTTGGGTGTTCGAAAATGAGTTAAAGCCAACAAAAATTGTTCGTTTACGGAGTGTTGCAAATAAAATGGTGGCTACGTTTGTCTCCAAAACCGGCCATGTTGCGACTATTTCTCTTAAGGGACAAAGAACGGTTAATGCAGAATGGTATGCTAGCATTTGTTTGCCACAGGTCGTTTCTGAACTCCGTAAAGAGAACTGCGCACAGAACAAATAAGTTTTTAAAGCAAGAAAACATAGAATTATTAGACCATCCGCCGTACAGCCCCGACCTAAGCCCTAATGATTTCTATACTTTCTCTAAAATAAAGAATAAATTGCGTGGTCAGAGATTTTCATCACCTGAAGAAGCTGTGGACGCCTACAAAACGGCCATTTTGGAGACCCCAACATCCGAATGGAATGGTTGCTTCAATGATTGGTTCCATCGTATGGAAAAATGTGTCAAATTTCGCGGAGAATACTTCGAAAAGCAATAAATACATTTTTAAATAGTAATGTTGTGTCACTTCCTTGATTCCCGAAATTTTTAGTTCCGCCCTCGTAACCTTTGTTCTTGATATTATTCATTCCAAGATTTAATTATTAACACGTAATTCATTTGCAATAACTTCAAACTAGAACTAACCTCGAAGAACGTATTTTATTGTGACCAATCGATATAATTGTGGCAACATTCGCCATTAACAACATCCAGTGCTCAAAACATTAGCCTCCTTTGTGAGAAAAGGGTGTGAAGTTACAACATTAACAGACTTGGTAAGCACTTTGACGACTACAGTAACACTTCACTAGGTGCAATTCTCTTAATAATTTGTGTATTGCCTCGAGAACTATATTTCATAACTATATTTATTTAACCTTCCTTTAATATGTTTTTTCTATTGATAGGATGTTATTAGCAAGATTATTCTTTTAGTGTGGTTATACATTACGGTAGGTCATCTGGGTAAACAGAAAGGAGTGAATGAAAAACGCTTTAATAAAAATGAAAATAGTCTGAAAGTCAAATCCAGAACAAAACGTAAATAGATTTTTGGATTAATGTTTAAAGTGGTTCAAATATTACAATTTATGCAGCATATGGCAACTGCGATAAAAAATTGTAACAATAGAACACGATATTGTTACTTATTGCTACAAATACAATCCTTTGGGCATGCATTTGGTGGTAAGCATTATTCAATATTAGAGAGAGTTCAATATTAGATAGTCATTAAAAAAAAAAGCAAAAGCCTCATTAGATAATATATAGCAAAGGTGACTATCCACGAGACAATTATAAATTGGAATAGGTTTTAGTTCAATTGAAGTCCAAGACTAAATATAAAAAGGCCCTATATATATAATTATTCAAAAACACCCGTAGAATATGAGTCAGAGAGTCATTTGTTTCATGTAAGGGGAGCGACGACCGCGGCGAGGCGAGTGTGACGCACTCCGCTACGTGCCACTTGAGCTCACGCAACACGCCAGAATGCTGACGTCGCGCCTTGACTAAAACTGCTTGTATTTGTTTATAGGTACTGGTCCGGATTTATAACCTACATAATTTAATAACAATTGAGTTTTGATGTCGTTGCCCGATACACAGTCATTTCACATTTACTGAGCGTTTAAGCACGTAACTTTATTTTTTTGATTTACCTATTATAATGATAATAGACAATAAATACTTACCTATACCTAAACCAACTAGATATAACTAAATAAAAAATACTAAACTAAATATATACGGATTATTTACATGCTGGGAATGCCTTAATTAAGTGAATTATGTTAGGTGTAAGGAAAATATTATTGTACCCTTAGATTATAAATATAATCATTTCCATCGTCAGTCATTGTTGATTTAATTTGTTACCTAAATTTCTTTAACAAGTCTGTATATCTACTAATTATTTATTCAATAAATTAATAATTTACTACCTACTTATTGTTTTAAGCCAAGAAAGAGTTCAAGAAAATCTGAATAACTTATTGAATGTTTGCAAATTAACCAGTCTTTGTATAATAATTTTATAAAAGTTTATTTTCTTTTTTTTTTAAACACTATTGTACCATTTCTTTAGTGTAGTTACTTTTGCAACTGAAGGTAGCGCCATCTCATAAGAGACCATTGAAACTTCAAGTTAACTGGTGAACGTTTACAGAACGCCATCTAGTGGAATTTTCCAGAACCACGTAGGCTGTATAAGGTCAATGTTTAGAAGAAAGTCTTGCAGGCGCTACTAGATATCGCTTTTCCTAATTTATAAAAATACAACTTTGTATTTTACAGGAACAGCGAGCGTATTTACCTACGTAAATATGCTCGCTGTTCCTGTAAAATGCTACGATATCCTATTAATATTATAAACGTGAAAGTTTGTGAGGATGTATGGATGTATGGATGTGTGGATGTATGGATGCATGGATGTATGGATGTTTGTTACTCTTTCACACGCAAAAACTACTGTTCCGATTGCAATGAAACTTGGTATGTAGATATTTGGATACCTAGATTAATACATAGGCTACTTTTTATCCCGATATTAACACGGTACCGGGTCTTACGCGGGTGAAACCGCGGGGTGTTGCTAGTATTTAAATAAATTTTGCTGATCTCTACATGATTTGATGATAAAACCTCCTGCATATTATTTATTTATTTATGTTTTAGCTTGTTGCTATAAAATAAAAAAGTACTTCTTAGTTTTTTTACTTAGCACTAGGGATGTTCATGTACAAAAAGTATCGATATTTTTTTTTATTTAATATATCGGAATGTTGTATCGATACTATGCGCTTGCAATTTTTATTTCTATGTTAAAGCAAAAGGGGATCAGTTTAATATGAGTAAATAAGTATAAAAAAGACAGGGTTAAGAAACGAATCAACTTTATTTTTATAAGTCCCGATATAAACATTGTAAAAACAAAATTGTATTTACTCTTTGTCAAAAATGTATTGTGTTGCTGGTTATACCCATATCTGGGAACTATACCGTGTGATTGACTTTATTTTTAATATTTTGTTTGTTATTTTTGGTTATTTTCTTTAGGATATTCGATTTCTTGGTAATTTAAACATGGTAAATTACAAATCGGACAAAATGAGCTTCAGGTACAGTATCTACCTACAAAGAAATCTGTCACGAGACGATTCGCTAAATGCCAAATAAGTAAGTGCGAAATTGAATTTCAAATTAAATAACTACGTAATGTAACCTCCAGTCGACTTTCGGACTATCGTCCGGAACAAATACACGACTGACCTACAAACAGTCGCTAGCACAGAAGATAATATCAGCTATCCTTTTTTAACTTCTGCGATTTAAAGTGGTGCGGAAGAGACGGTGAATCTTGTTACGATGACGAGCCTCCGTTCTCAATGTCAAGTTCACCGATTATTATTAGTGCTCAATGCCACAAAACACACGCAAGCATTATGGCGGATCGCCGGACGTATGAGTATATTCAGAGGTGATTTTTCTTAAACCTATGCTATAATTACATAGAAAGATGTAACTGGATGGTGAAAATGTTAAAAATTGTGCTGATCTTTGCATAATATTAATAATAGAAAACCTAAATGAGAAGACTAGACCAAATTTTTCAAAATTGGTCTGCAAATATTTAGTAACAAGTTCACGTGCTACCAGACGTTAGAAACACGTGCTCGTATCATGTGTGATATGAGATCATGTTCTAGAAATCGAACGAAACGTTTTAGAGGTGTACATGCATACTACGTATCACCACTCACGGCCGTATCCCCGAACCAACTAACTACAATTTAGTCTTCCTAACGAATTAGGAGGCAAGTCTATTGCCGCCAACCGGGCACTTTGGGAATGAAATGGGAAACTTAGGAGTATGTTGAAAGGGAAAGCTAGGCAAGAAGAAAAGACAATGAAAGGATAAGGATATTGCTCATAGGATGGATTAGGGAGTGTATGCAATAGCTCGACCTGGGCAGCTGCGAGTAAAATTTTTGATATGTGCCCTGTCTGGACCGACAAAATCAAATTTTGCCCCCCCCCTGGGATGACAAAAACAAATTTTGCCTCCCCCTGGGCTAAAAGCTGGGTTTGCCCGTGCCTATTTGTAACCTAAATCAATTCTCCACATAAACTTTAGGTGTACCACAATTCACGTTCCTCAAAGCCGGGAAATTTGCACAAAGAATTCTGTTGACGTAATAATGTAAAGATACATGACTTAAAAATACATTTTCTCATTTATGGAACTGAATAAGTACTTTCTTTACTGGTTTCTTAATAAGCATTAATATTGATTGGGAAATATTAATTTAAGAAATGTTAATAAAAGTACGAACAAATTTTCAAAATTTTTTTTTCGATGCTGATTGGAAATGATTGTCTTTACTATTCAATACGTTTAATTTTACATAGAACTATAGTATTTATCGTACATAACTTTGTATAGATGTTGATGTCATTGAATAGAAGGATCATAGAACAATACATACAAGTACCTACTTGTAGTCAATCTGGTAGCATATACTTTATTGTAGAACTGTTCTAAGAGTTCCAATGTTTTTATTGTTCTATCATTCCATCCCGCTTCTAGACTTTTCATGCGAAAAGAACAAAAATACTGAACAATCAGAATTTTTATATTACATATTAAATATGAGTGCCGTTGGTTGGGGTTTTTCATCTCCGAACTGCTTTTACTTACAAATAGTAGTAATTTACGCGGCTGTTTATAGTTTAGAACAATACGTTACATTGTCAATGTCAAAGTACATATAAGCAATGTAACCCTTGTAAACATTTTGAAAAAGAGTGTCCTTGGAGTTTCTTGCCTGTTCTTCTCTACAGGATCTACGTATTGAAACAGGCAACTAGCTTCACGACTGACTTAGTCTGACTGACTACTCCTGAAAATTCAAAAATACCTCTAATGCGTTTAATTGAAATACATTGTTTTGATTGGTTTGTTTTTAATATACGAGTACATGTTACATTAAATATCATACGGAATATAATATGCACCAGTATTTTCATTTGCACTTTTTTCACAAACTTTTCTTGGTCTTGTACCTAACTTGATAATAATGCCTCCCTGCACTAACAAGGTGTATTCGAGTATTGTGGGTTCAATTCTTATACAGGACTATTATATATGTGATCTTCAGATAGTTGTTCTGACTATGTCTACGTATTGTGTCCATTGACTATAGGTATTTCGTGTAGACCTAGTACAGAAGCTGTTTTTTTGTATTAAATTTAAATTTTGTTTTTCAAATAAGATAATTCCGGTGCGAGTAAGTGAGTCAGTCTCGCGGCACAAATTTATTTACATAATTTTCAGGGCACGAACTACAGAGACTCAAGTCCATAAGGTCAGGGTGAAATTTATATTACAAGGGTAAACGCTAGTCACATCAGTAGCGTCAAAGTGGCCAATAATCCACAAGGCTAACAGTGAAGCTAATGAAATCATTGTTTTAGGCACACTCACCACAATCGATTGTCGTGTTATTGAGTTTATTTCCATCTTTTAGCTTTAGGTTAATTGTAGTTTGCACTTAAATACATCATTTGAGAATACCTTTAGGTCACAAAAAATTTCGTTCCGCTCCCTCCGAAAGGGGGATATGCAGACAGATCAGAGTTCGTCTTATTTTCTTAACTAAATACATTTTCCATTTTATTTTCCGCTTCTTTTAGTTCAAATACAACTGCCGGCAAATAAGTATTGGATTGTCTGTAATGGTATTCTCAGTTTCCTGCCTGATTACATGTAGGTCTTGTCATACACCTTTGTCTACGTTGTTGGGTGACCAACAAAATTTAAAATGACAAATCAATATTTAGTAAAATCACTCAGCCATACGATTGACTGCATTGACTTTCTTGTTATTTTATTAAATATGTTCTTACAGAACCCACCCCCCTACACTACTAATAGGCAGTGGATTATATTGTATTAATATATGCATGGTAATAATGATGATTACTTATTATGTCAAATTAATGCACCACTTTCATTAAACGGTTTTGACTGGTAAATTGCAAGATGAGTTGCGTTAATTTGACGGTAAGTAATCACTGTGTATCACAATGATCAGTTACCGTGACACTTATAAAGTTGCCCAACTTTAGTTCATTCAATTAAGCTTTAATAAAATTTGAAATACAAAAAGAAATATATGCCTATGTCTTAGGCGAAACTATTAAAACACTAGTATAACAACGTTTCTTTAATATTCTAGAATTTAAACGTTATATTTGATTGTAAAATAAATATATTATGTAATTTTACGAAACAAATCTAATCATACACATTATTTAACAGGTAGTACAGTACAGTACAATACATCTATCATCTTCATACCTATATTTACAATAGCGTTTACAGCCAAGTGGCATGTTTCCAGCAGAATTTCCGCCAGATATTCTAACGCTACTAATTTACCAAAACTGGCTAGAACTTTAACACTACGTATAGCTAACTTTAGTTATACTTATGTAAATTTTTGAACTTAGTATGATTATGACATTTATTATTGATAAACAATAATAAAAAATGTCTAAAAGTAGGAGTTAATGTAAAAATGAAGTCTGAATCGAAGAAAACACAGAATAGTAGGTATGGTACGCTAACTATTTACTTTGACAGCATTTGACATAACGTACTTAATTTTTTCAATGTAAGACATGATAAATTAACTGTGACTTGCCTTTAGACTGAAGAGTGGTAGTTCGGAACAAAATTGCTTAATGTAACATGGAAAAAAATGTTAAAAAAAACAGATACGAGGTAAGTACAAAGTTCCACTCATTGTTTTTCTGTTACAAAGGTCATTTTAATTTAAGTATTTGAAGTGTCCATTTTTACTTGTGTCAATTTGCATGACTAGACTCCTCATCTCTACAAAATTCCTAAAAAACAGTCACCGCAATTATAGGTTGCTTTGTAAATAATAGTAAAATAATTATAACAATTTTTAAGAAATTATACCGTATTGCAAATAGTTAAGATTGCTATCTGCCAGTATTGTTATATAACCCCCCGTTTCCAAATAGTTGAGCTTTATGAGAAGAAATCGTGCAATCAAACTCACGGCCACTCTTTTAAATCACGGTTTTGTTGTTGTATATTATATTAATAGAATTCAAAATAAGTAAACTAAAATCACTCTATGAAATATGAATACTGTAAACTAAACAAGATAAAATATAGGTAAAGAAAAACATAAAAGACGGAAGATGAGAAATATATTACCAAACATTACATTTCTATTATGTACATATTTAAAATAGCCTGCAAATCTAAGAACAAAACAATCCCAAGTGTTTTTATCTTCCACATAATCCACTATTGAGTAAAAGCCCTAAAACATATATATCCCTTAATAAAAAACCATATAATCCAATTTTGAGTAATAGCCATAATGTTCAGTCTAAAAATTTGTATATAAATTGAGATTTTATTATAAAATCCCACAATAGACCCAGAAACGACTTGTTAATTTTTTGGAGCCTAGAGGCAAGTATAACAAGTTGATGTTTCTGACATTTATTAAAAGAGTGTACTATATCCCTTTTTTCACACTGTGCTTTATTTTTATGAACATTAATCAAGTTGTCATAAATATACTGACAAGCCATACTTATTATATTAATTTCTTAAAATTTCTGCCTTAGTGAATCACGATTGCCTAAGTTATAAATTGCTCGGGTAGCACGCTTCTGTAGCACGAAGATAGAATGAATATCGGTGGCATTCCCCCACAATAGAATACCATACGACATTATACTATGAAAATAACTAAAATAGACTAATCTGGCTGTCTCATTATCTATTATTTCACGAATTTTTGTGAGTCACGCTGAGTTTATTCGATAATTAATCTCTAAACCTAACCCTTCCCTCCTCCCCTCTCCCCTCCGCTACTCCTCTTCCCCCCTTCCCCTACGTCCCCTTAAACCTTTAAAGGCTGGCAACGCACTTGTGACTCTTGAGTTGCAGGTGCCCATGGGCGGCGGTAATCAGGTGATCCGTCTGCTCGTTTGCCTCCTATTCCATAAAAAATATATATATATATATATATGATCCCCATTGAAGCTTAGAATCCAAAGTAATACCTAAGAATGCTGTCGTATCCACTGGTTCTAACTGGTCTTCTTTACTCAATTTAACGGTTTTCATCTGTTTTAGGTTGGGAGTAGAAGACCGTATATATTTAATCTTTTCTCCATTAAGAAGTCAGTTATAACGTTAAACCAGTAAACCACTTTCAAAATAGCGCTGTTTCACATCGTCAAAGTTTGTAGTCATACGATTATTCTAAATAAAAGTGAAGTATCATCTTCAAACAACACTATCTCGTGATTGTCCTTAACAATATGTGGTAAGTTATTAATATAAATTAAGATCAAAAATGGGGCTAGATTAGGCCCTGTGGAACCCATACTTACCACAGACCCTTGAGAAAGTTTGCCATTAATATTGATTTTCTGAATCTTGTTACTTAGTTAAGAAGTAAGAAGATCCAACGCCTATTTTTTGATACCGTAGTAATGTAATTTACTGTACAGAGTTTCATGAACAACACAATCAAAAGCCTTCGATAAATCCCAAAAAATACCTAGGGCATGGTGGGCATCCTACCAGGCATCAAAGATATGTTTGAAATGCTTAACATCGGCATCAGTTGTGAAGAGACACCTTGTAAAAACGAATTGCTTATTATGCAACAAATGATTGTTACGAAAGAAACTTTGTATTTGATCATAGAATTTCTTTTTTTAAATTACTGAATGCTGGCAGTACTGAAATATCTCTAAGTTGGTTGTTGGTTCGCTGAAAAGTTAACAATCTGAATCAGTTTAACAAAGACAGTTATATTAGTAGGTATTTACGTATGCCAAAGTATTAGTTGTTTTTATTATTATGTGTCGAATACCGGTAAGTTTGGATATTTAGGCTATTCTTTTATAATTTCTATTCTATTTCCATCCCAAGGTTGACTGGAAGAAACTTTTGCGATGGCTTTTAGCGATAAAGCCGCCCTTTGTACATATCAATTTTTGTACACTTACTTTAAGCAATATTTACTGGTGTACAATAAACTTTATTCTATTCTATTCTTGTGTAATATACTGTCGGTAACTAAATGTGAAAAATATTAACATTACATGATATTCTAACTAATATTAAAATGCGAATGTGTTTGTTTGTTTGTAACGCTTTAACTGCCTGAAATGTATGCATCACGTTGTCAGGGATAAGGAGATAGGCTATCATTTAGCCAAAAAAATATTATTCCCAAAATATTAAAATACTATTGGCCCGTGGTTAGAGGATTCGAAATTTTCGGGACTAAAATATGACCGGGATCCCGGGATCCCGGTCATATTTTAGTCCTGAAAATTTGGGATCAAATTTGATGAATCCTGGGATTTTCGGGATTGATAATTTTTTTAAATAAGTCAATAAAAGTGTGCGTGAAACGAAACGCACTTACCTTGATTTGACATTACGACAGCCATCTTGTTTACACAGCTGATTTCATTTGTTTTTGCTAACGACCGGTACCGGCTTATGCGTAAAAGTGTGTAAAAATTCCCGTTTCACGTCGTGTAATTATTGATATTTTTTTGATAATTGGTGATAATCAATGCAATTATTAAAAATCAACAATGTATTAAATACAAATGAAAAACAACAAGTGTTATTTTCTAATCTAAAAAGGTGGTTTTTTGAAGTTTATTGTTAGTTTCATAAATTATTTACTGTAGTGTCTAGTTTGTTTATTTTATAAGAAGAAAGTATAATTTTGTTTAACCGCCTTTTTGAAGATTTAAAACTTTAATATTCTATGTCCTCACAAAACTGAAAGATAAATAAAAATTTGATTTTGATATGTTTTAATGTCTTTTTGTTACCACTTCCCATTACCAATACAATCCCGGGACTATCCTGGGGTCCCGAGATTAACTGTAGATAATCTCGAAATCCCGGGACTAGAAAAATGGACCGGGATCGAATCCTCTACCCATGGTATACCTAAATTTATTGTATTAGGGAACAGTAGGTTTTTCAGTCCAATTCCACATTGACGTGAGTGAACCCGCATCCAAAAGCTGATTTTATCAGTTTTATGAACAATTCTTTTTAGTACTAAGAAGAAGGAGAAGACCTTGGTATCAAACACAGTTCTTTTTATAGTATCGATTATCGTGTCAACGACAGCGTGTGATGTATTCGATGTGATAATTTCCACAATACGTGAGTTAGAGAAAATGAAAACTTGCTCTATAATGCTGCACAAGATTGTCTGGAACAGGAGACTGAATAAAAGTTTTGTAGATTCGATCCCTACATTCTACAATGACAGGCTCAGTTGGACTGAAATGGTTTAGTTTCTGAGGTACAGTGCGTACAGGCGTCCTTGTTAAAACGACTTAGAAAACATATACTTAAGAAAAATAAATAAGGCAACAATATAAAATATGTAGTGACATAACATTCTGCTTCTATGGATATACATAAAGCTCCTGAACAATCAAAGTATGTGAATGAAATCAACCTTCGATATCAAAAACTTCAATTAATTAGTATCCAAACCTTTATTGAACGTAGTATTTCAGTACTTCATATTTCAGATGTCATGAAACCACGTAAGGTTACGCCCAATGAAGGCCGTTCGTGCCTTGAACTTATAATTTATTCTTAAAGTCACAACGGTCAAATCGTTTGAGTCATTTAGAGTCGTTTATTATTTTATGCCTCCATTTCCATTTATATCCACTACGTACATTTTGATAATACGACGCAATAGGATGGTAATTGGAGTTACATTTTTTTAAATTGGTATTCTATTTAGAGAAATAGTGAACTGATATTTGAAATTGCAGTTTCTCTAATTATATTCGTGATGCAGTTCGAAGAGAATTTTTTAATTACTAATAATACGAAACGATATACAAAATGGAAATTCCCTTTTTACTCTTATTTAAACATTCGGGGAGCCTTGGTTTTTGACTTTCTAATATGTCCTCTGGAATCGCAGACATCGGTTGGCAACACAAACTGCCACAGTAAACTGTCCAGAATTGGGTGAGTACGGTATCGAGTTAATTCCGGGGTGCAGTTCCGTCTGGGAGGGGTGCGTCGCGACGCCGCGCCGCGCCGCTAACTCGCTACGCATTCCCTTGCAGTATTGATCGACCATGACTTGACTCACGCCGCCCTTGCCCGACATTCAACTGCCTACCCCAGCCAACCCCACTGCACAAAGCGTTATCGGTACTCGATACGTATAAACATAAATGTTTGAATACATTTTATTTTAGTCTGGCTGTCGCTTAGCGGGATTTTCCTACGGGTTTCCCCGTAGAAATTATCGCGCTACAATTATGTAAACTTCTGATTTTTAGATTTTTTTATTCAAAACTTATTTTGCATTGATGTTAGTTTAGTTAACTATACTGGTCAAGAAAAATCTGCCGAAAACATTTACAATAATAACTAATAATAATACAGTTTACACAAAAGTTTAACTTATATAAATAAGTTAAACTTTTGGGTTAACTTAAATACTTGGATAAGCTGTATCTAATACTTAAATTCGCCATGATTAGTTATGCGCATTGTTAAACTAAGCATGTGCATGATACACAATGACATTGTTATTTAAAAAAAACAATGCAAGTAGTTACAATAAAATAACCTCAAAAGCACTTGCACTAGCCATAATGAGTAGAAAAGAATGTGTTCGCTTATGAAATATGTATATATATATATATAAATATAAATACGTTAAGAGATTTCTTTGTACGTATTTTTAGTAAATTTTGCGCACTTAGAAATGTGATATTCAGAATACTTAGCTTGAATGTTGAAAAACTGCAGGAAGCTACATTTTCTAATCAGCATTATGTTATAAATAAAAAAAATATGCGAAAACGGCTACAGGAAGCTACAGGCTTCCAATATATATGTTGACCTGTCATGGTACGGAAAGTCTATACAAGGACAGTTCAAGTTATACTGGTCTATGACAGCAGAAACAATTAAAACTTAATGAATTGTTGTTAAATTCGACAACCAGGCGGTCACTAGAGACTCCTTAGTGGTCGAATTCTATAAGCATTTGTGTGCAATGTCATGTCTAGTACGAGCAGTAGGAATAGTACCTGGATGATCAAGCTTTGCCCTTTTTTTTAGAATTTTTGTGTTTTCTAAAAAAAATGAAGCTAGATCGATTTATCGCCCCCGAAACCCCCTGCATACTAAATTTCATGAAAATCGTTGGAACCGATTCCGAGATTCAGATTATATATTATATATGCAATTCTTATATATATAAATATATACAAGAATTGCTCGTTTAAAGGTATTAGATACTTGTATTTAAAAAATACTTGGGCACTGAAACCTTTATATCGAAACTTAATACATTACTTAAAACATTCGTTAATAACTTATTTTGACTACAGTTTAACCCTCCTGTTTAGTAAATAACATGTCTCAACTCAAAATACACAAACAAAAATATTAAAGAACTCATAACGAAATACGTGATTAGGAATGAAAATTAGCTTTACAAAACTACTTCATGAATATTTCCAGTGATATAATCTTTATGTTTTCAAGAAAACTGTTTCAAGCATGCACAATATGCACACAGACTACTTAAAGAGCAACACTTGAGCCCCCTTTCACAACCTATCTTCGTGTATCACGGCTATAAGCAATCTACCCTCGTGACCAAGGCACAAGGCACCCTACTAACTTTCATTTCGTTTTAGATCGAAGGGATATGCAAGGATGGCTCAAGTTTATTCCATGTTTACACTTATATTTATTTATTTATTTATTTATTTACACTTCATGCACATTCGGTACATAGGCGGACTTAATGCCTAAGGCATTCTCTACCAGTCAACCATTAGGTGATGCAGAAAAAACAGGACTTAGGTGCGTTTTAACTAAAAGTAGTTTATATAACAAAATATTATCTAATTACACTAAATATACTACGTAATACGTTACTTACATAAATACCATACATATATATACCACATACATACATAAATATGTATATATACATATATGCATATAGATGCTTTTAACAACAATAGATGACAAGTTATGGGCAAGTTGATTCTGCCAGATGTTTGAAGAGATACTCCTTTACTTTTACTTTAAATGAGTAATTGTTGGTGGCCATCCTGATTTCCAGGGGAAGCTCATTCCAAAGAAGAACGGATTGACCGAAAAAAGATGAGCCGACAAACTCGGAAGTGTGTGAGGGACAACGAAGAAGAAGATTATTGGCGGAACGAAGGTTTCTGTCATGATTACTACATAAAAGTTGAAAGTAGGAAGCTAAATACGTTGGCGAAGATGGATTATTAAGGATAGTAAATAGGACAGTGAGGGCTCGTAATTTTCGACGTTGACGAATAGGTAACCAATTGAGCTGCGAGCGGAAAGAGGACACATGATTATATTTACGGAGATTAAAGATGAATCGAATGCAGTTATTAAGAAGACGGTCTAACTTATCGAGAAGATCTGCATTCAAGTCATAACAGCACACGTCACCATAGTGACAAAGACGCACAAAAAAAATCAGTATAATACAGTACACTTTTGGTACTTCAGAAACGTGGTTATCAGGTATAAGCTAATAGTTATCTTACGTTTTAACTGAGAAATCAATAATTTCTTGCAAATTGTATTTCTGTGTAGGTACAGATACAGACCCTTCATATTCTTATTCTTAGGTAGAGAACAAACTGAATAAAAAGGTGATGGGACAGAGACACACACACAGACGTTGCTATAACTGTGAATGTGTAATAACAGCAATGAGTCAGTTAAAATAATACAGAATCTCAGTGGGTATATTACAATACTCTAATTGCCATATTAATAATTTTATGATCCACTTAAATACCTCTACAACGCAGAAGTCATTTCAAGTGATTCTAATATAATAACATATTTAAATGTATACTCATTTTCTTTTTCGTAGATTGTTACGTCATCACCCTCGCGAGTTTCCGTAATAGGGCGGGCTTATTCAGGTGCTATCGGCGACTAATATCTTTAAGGAAACATTACACGTATTTTGTTTATTTCGAATGCAAAACGTACTTAAATATATTTATATGGTATAGCGTGCTTTCGATGCACTGATTGACCATGCGTTTCCTTTGTAAAAACTGGGATATTTTGGCACAAAAAAAACAAATATGAATCTTTATGCACACTTTTCTTGGTTGGCTTCAAAATACCAGTTTTTACCCGACTGCAACAAAGACAAAATAGAGGGTAGCGCATTTTCCCCCAAACTATATGTTTTAATTTTTTTTGTCTCCCAAACCTATCGACTGCCTTTTTTTTGGATGGCAAACAAACACACGGCCCGCCTCATGGTTAGCGGTTACTGTAGCCAATGCCGTAGCCGTAGCAAATGAATATAACCTCAATAATATTGTTTGCTCTTCATATTAGTATTAATAATTCTAAGTGAAAGCAGCTTTGTACGATTAAAGTTTGTTATTGTTGTAGTTGTTTATCGAAAAGAAATGTAACTTTATCTTTAAGTAAACACTAAATTACTTCAAAATCTTTATAAATAGCAAAATTTGTGTTGACAAATATATAATTATATTAATGTATTAGTAGTTGCAGCGATAGCATCGCGATCGTGCAGAGATGGCATACACTTTCACGTTGCGCGAGGGTATGGCCGCCCGGATCGATGCCGCCCCACGTTCACGGTCAACGCCCTCCGCCCGCCCTGCGCTTCCGCGTCACCGGCGCCGTCGCCCCCAACGCACCGCTCACCCCTCTCGCCCCTCGCTAAATATAGGCACCTCAGGCCTACACGACCCTTCAGCTCACAGTTACGAAACACAATTAGCTTCACTATTTCGAGAGAGACAGGCATTTCGTCTCCACTCGCGGGAAACACCAAATGTTTCTGTTTGGATCGAAGTTATAATTAGGTTATTGGACATACCAAAATTATTCTTTGCCATGTGCCTAGCTATTTATATCGTAGATATATTTACATACTATCTGCGTTTCGCGGTTTCACCCACGAAAGTCCCGATGCCGTGGGAATATCAGGATAAAAAATCCATACATCTATACATCCATCCAAAGTAGCATATGTGTTAATCCAGGTCTCTAGCTATCTACATACTAAGTTTAGTAGGATATTGTAAATGGAAGACATTTATTTCTAGATATTTACATAAACGTTTCTCTACCGCCACATAATATTTACTTTAATATTTCGTTTATCGTTTTTTCCATAAATATTTATGTTTTACATGTTTTTTGAGATATTTCAAACTAGATTATGACTTTTTCTTTGCCTTGTTCAACCAACGATTGACACTAGTCTTAATAATGCAATCAGAATCGTATTTTATCTCAAGAAAATAATCAATTTGTTAACTTTGTTTTGCTGTAAGCATTATAGTTGCCAACAAACTTGAGTATGTAGTACATACTAGTTTGTATAAAATATATTTAATGGGAAATCGTCGTACCCAGAGAAATAGTAATTAATTAATAATTAAAAAGAATGACTAATCATTTTAATTATTTTAACAATGCTATCATACAAACTCTGAATGCTATCACTTATGGTCCCATGGTCTTAAGTCATAATGATAAAAAATTCAGAGGGATCAGCAGTCTAGTTCTTATTCATGATATGTGCATTTGTATTTTTTTTAGTGTTATGAGTATGAATCATAATAATAAATCCATAATGCAGGTAGGTAGGCTGAATATTTACACGACTCCGGAAAAAAAACAGTGTTATAGGCATTTTTTATTAAAGGTTTAAACGAAAAGTCACATTTTTCATCAGAAACGCGAAACATGAGTGAAACATTAACGACTTATCGAGAGTTACGCTTATGCGTTTACACTTTTATTACAAAATCGTTTTAAGTTTCGTATATTTAAGCGTATTTACATGCATGTAGTTCAATATCACAAAGGCCTGTTACAAGGAAATTGCCTATTGTTATTAATTCATAGACGCGCCTATGAACCTTCAATGTGTTGTTTGGTTTGAACTGGAGACTGCTGCTCCCGGGAAATCGAGCGGACGCCGAGTTAGTTACACGACCATCATTGAGGCTTTCTATAACAATCTTTGCTGTAATGTTTTAAGTAGGGTTCTGGGTATTATGCATTGATGTGCAGTAGACTTAATTAAACAACGTAAACAGTATATGATTATATTTTATATCATTCTTCGCTTTACGAATGATACCCCTTTTTGGTGCAATCACATAAAACGAGAGCTAAACATTTTGACAAATAAATTTCAATTATTAATTTTCAAAGAAATAGTAAATAGTTCCTCATTAACTTATATTAAGCAGGTAGAAAGAGGTGTTGCACAAATAACACAGTACTTTACTTACCCATCAAATTAATTGACTATCATTCATATCGTTCATAATATATATATATGAATATATATCTAAATGTACAAATAAACCGTAATAATTTAATATGTTTTTATGTAAGTAATGTAAATGAGAGAAAGGTTAACACGCAGTTATGTGTGTGTATAATATCCTTCTATAATTAATAATCCTTCGGTAACTAATAACAATATATATGTTATAGACCAAGTGATTAATATAGCATTATTTATAATATTTAGATAAGAATATTCAATAAAATAAAAACGATTGAAATAAGCAAATTGACCGGGCTGTATGAATAATGTGCCCCATCGATTTGGCAAAGTAATAAAATATGTGTTTTATTCAATAGGTAAAATGCACGTGACTTCAAAGTAGCCTAAATATGTATTTAAATTTGTATAATTGTCTTTATTGCTGTATAGATTTTACCTATACATTTATTTTGTATTTACTTTATCTTGTTTTACCTAATTGTAAAGTTTAATAATTAAAATGTTGATATAAAAGTTAACACATTGTAATCATGTGTTATATATGTTTTCTGGTAAAGTAAGGGCACAAAGGTTGCCTGTAAGAGATCGCTTCTAGCGATAAGATCCACTTTGTGTATTTATTTTAACAATATGTCCTTGGTGTACAATAAAGATTATTTTATTATATTCTAATAAGAACATTGCATTTTTTCTGTGACGGAGCATTCGGATTCCAACATCCCACTTAACCGTTAGTCCCAGAGAGGTGATGACACGTCGTTACCACTTTGCTGGCCTTTTGTTTTGCATGTTTCTTTTAGTCAGTCATACACCACATCACCTTTATTCGAGAAACTTTCATAATGTTCATTCTTATACCATTTTTTTTTAACTAATACGAAACTTCAGTAAAGTATGTTATAATTATTAATTACTGCTAATTATAACACATCTTACCGAAGATTCATATCAGTTTTCAATTCGAAATATAACTAAAGAACATAAACTATCCGTCGTTATTAGCTTTTAATTCTATCATCAGAGTAGAAACGCTCTGTAGCAGCGCGTGTTGCGCATATTGCCTGGGCATTATAAATAGTGCAATATTTAATCTCTTGGTCCATGACAGTATTACTAAGATATGATACTTAATAAAATATTGCAATTCTTAGATAAAAAACATCCCTACACAACACATAGCTAAAACGGCTTCATTCTGGCAGTGTACGAGTATAAAAACCTTATAGACAAATAATACAAAAACTGCGTCTGACGCGATGAGGGTCCTCAGACATACTCTATACATTCTTACCTATGGATGTATCAACATTGCAGTAGTGGGTGAGCAGACTGCAGGCAAAGCCAACTGAATCCCGGAAAACTACCGACCCAGTCTAGACATGGGGGCACTTCCCCTCGACATCGCACCCCCGCCCCCCGCACTCCGTGCAACTCGCTACCGCACCCCTCTACCCTGGCGCTTTCACAACGGACTTGCAGACATTATAAAAAGAGAACACACTGAAGCTTTTGAGTGACGCCTTGTGTGACATGGGAACAAAAACCGAGGGAAATGGAGATGAAGAATTATGAAAGGTGTTTTAATTTTTTATTTTGTTGTTGCAATACTTTGAAACGATTTAATTCCAGTAAAAAGCTTCGTATCAATTTTACTAAGCCACTATAATTATTATTTTATAAATAGAAATAATAATAATTAATAATAATAAGTAGTTTGTACTACATATATACAACAGAACGCAAGGTATTTTTACGTATAAGTATATTCATATTTAAACTAATTCAAGACGTATTAATAGTGATAGTTTCATATCTCGAAAATATTGTAAAATTTAAACTGAAATAAAATATTTAAACATAAAAATACATATATTATTCAAAAATAAGTGACAGTTGTACGCTTGAAAAATCTTTAATTAGAACCCAATGATTATATTATCCTTTCTCCACTTTCACCCATTTTTAAGTTATTAATGTTCTGATAAAATTTACAATTGATACTTAATACATAGTTAAATCACTCCCTCGTTTGTCGATTGGAGATAAGACTCTTGGTTTGAGTAAATGGTAACTTAATTTTTCTGCAACGAAATTCTCAGTATGGAGCCTGGAAACAAAGTTTGTATGGGAGACCAATAATTTGTCAATCTTATTTGAATGAATTTGTTATAGATATAAACAAGACCTTGGAATAGGACATAGGTTACTTTTTGTCACAAAATAAACATTAAAGGTGGCAAAATAGGGTATCAAAGTTTGTATGGAAGACCAATCACTTGACAAGTTTTTTTAATGAATTTTGGTATAAAGATAAGCAAGACCTTGGAGAAGGATAAAGGCTACTGTTTGTATCAAAAAAATAACCTTGAAGGTAGCAAAATAGTATATTAAAGTTTGTATGACAAACCGAACATTTGTCTGTTTTTTATGAATTGTTTCATAGAGCTAAATGTAAACCTGGAAGGTGGCCAAACAGGGTATCAAAGTTTGATTGGGAGCCAATCATTTGTCAAGTTTAGGGATATAAAAATTCATCATATCCATGGATTTTGATAAAAAATAAGGAATGTTTCTGTTTTTTACATACACTTTGTCAGGGATACAGAAAAGTATATACAACCTATAATCTTATGCATAAAAAATAGTATATAGTAAAATAAGAAAAAACTAAAATGTGTCCGTCATCTTTCAAAGAACTAATTTCAAAGAACTAAACTAACTAATTAAGTATTCAGATGAAACAACAAACAAACGAAAATTGAATTAGGATACCGTATGTGGGGAACACATACAGCTGTGAACATATAGCTGTCACCGTGAAATAGGTAGACGTTACAATATGCATGATTGACTGTGCTGCAGTGGGTTAGTGAGAGTGAATTACATCCGAGAGGGGGCAACAGGCTCGGTGCAGGCAGGGGGGCTTGCAGACAGGGCGGTTAGGTGGTGTGGGGCTAGACGGGAGAAACCCGACGCACCTCGTTTCCGCACCAAAGTGTAACCGAACACACACAAATATGTATAATCGTGCACGTACCGAGGGTAATCGCAGCCACGATACCGTCTGCTATATTGCAAGCCAACGAACATGCTTTTACAGTCTCAAAAACCCTGTACTTATACATTCGTCCAAGATGGAATCACACAGCATCTTTCTTAGTACTTATTCGATTAATTAGTAAGTTTGCCTGTAATTGTTTGGTAGGATTCGATGCGATTGATTACTAGTATATCTGTGAGACGAGAATCTACTGCAAAAATAGCAAAAACGTAATATAAATTAAAATTTATGACAAGAACCTTGCACTTTTCACTGATTGGTCGCTAACCCCGTGAAAAACAATTCATGCTGAAAACTAAAGCTTTCTGTAAGTGGCGCACAAAACTACGGTGTAATACTTACTTTTAAACTTTTATGATATAATATTATTTACGTATTTACGGGAATTACCGCGATCACGAAAAGGTACGACGGTGCCTGACGTTTCGACAAGGTTGCACTGGCCGAGGTCACAGGCTGACTGCTTCAAAGGTAATACCTTTTCGTGATCGCGTTAATTCCCGTAAATACGGAAATAATATATATATATATATATATATATCTATATATATATATATATGGACTCCGCTTGCATTGTTGTTTTCATCATCATGAGTTCGGTCGCTAGGAGCAGGACTCTTTGTAAATAGTGATACAGTCGACACATGAATGACATTTATGATCATGAGTTAAGCTCACCTATCGTAGATGATTTTGGGAGTTCAGTTTGTCTCTGAAACAAAGTTCCTATAGGTTAACTGCCACAGAACTGAGAATTAGTATTACTTATTCTCGGTTCTTTGTTAGCTGCCATACGTATTTTATGTAAAGTAATAAAAAGAATTCAGATAGCCATCGCACAGCAGGTTTCTGTTTGAATCGGACCCGTCTGACTTTAAAAGTTGTTCGACTGTGATTCGTTTTATTCGGGGGGGGGGGGGGGGGAATCTCCAATCTTCTCATAGCTAATACTACTACTTGAAGAAACAGATCCGGCCCTATGCGAATAACCCTTCAACTTCTAAAGTAGCTTGAACTTGCAAACGTGATATACAGGACTAGTAGAACACAGTTATGTTCGAGATGGTCCGTGTAGAGTTTAGGAAGGAGGAGTGGGGGAGGGAACTACGTACGAGTAAAACCGCAGACGTTGCAAGTACTTCTACGTATGAGTAACCGCTACACACAGGACATATCCGTGCGAGACACGTGTGCTCTTAGTAGCTAGCAATGTATTACTAACAACTGTCTAGTGCCATAGACAGTGACATATCTTAGACTTCAGTAAACAGGCCCTGTCGCAAAATGCGTTCAAACCCGACTTACGACACGTCAGGATAGATCGGATATTAGGAACTAAGAAACGCTATAAACTCGGGTAGGGTCCTTTATAAACTCACTAGCACCGCCCTGCGGTTTCACCCGCGTAAGTTCCGATCCCGTGGGAATATCGGGATAAAAGTCCATACATCTATACATCCACACATCCTCACAAACTTTCACGTTTATAATATTAGTAGGATTCATTCCCTATTTATAATATTTAAACATTACTTCGTTATCTCATTTCTAACTCTCTATATAATATGACGAAGAGTCTTGCAATTGGCTGTATTATGTTGATATAATCAAGTTAGATAGCGTGTCCCTGACCGAGCGGGCCTTGGCCGCGGCCGTCGACTCGCGCCTACTACAATTCACTTCTCATTTTAATATCGTTCTAAACTCGAAGAAATCGAACACGCTTTTATAGGCCAAGTAATAAAGAAGTTCTTAAAGTGCGTGTTTATATTTAATAACGACACGTAGTAGTGTAAGGATTTTGTGGCCGCTGATCATTGATCGCTCTGCTCCGGATATTTAGAAGATTATGACGGTTTTGTAGCTCATAGGTTCGAAACAAGACCAAACTTGTTTGCATTATAAATTAGTATAACTTTAAATAATTATGTCCACCAAAGATTCTCTGTCATTATAATTCGTACGCTCTCTTTCCCTCCCTCTCATTTTGATCACCCTTTATGATCCAATTATGTTGAGATTTGCCGCGCCAAATGGACTATGGTCCGGTCCAGTCTAAGGCCAGGTCATCTTTTAACTTTTCAAACCAACTTTTCCTTTATTGTAGCTTTTCGTCAATGTCGCGAATTCTGAAATTTTTGTTCTTCGCTGCAGATCATGCTTTTTTGTACGAAGGCTTTAAACTTAAACTACATTTAAGATAGGCTGCTGTTATACAAGGGAATACGTTTATATCCAAATTCATGCAGAGCAACACTATGTTACTCTTCAGTATTCAACACAACTTGACCCCTGCTGACAAATTAAAGAAACTAGTTCTTTATAGAATTTTAATGACTTTACACCATATTTTCTTGTTCGCTGGCATATACAATATCAAGCCGAATACCCGCAACTGGCGCTTCATATAGCTTCGTCTTATGGTAAATTAACTTTATCGTCTTTACATTAATTTATCTACTTTGGAACTTACTTTTGGAACCAGGACAAATAATGTTCCACTTACTTCTAAATGTTAGCGTTCTATGATATATAATTATGTATTTGGAATTAACGCAAATATATAGGTATTACATAACTTAGAATTGCCTAACGTTTCGACCACGTTGCACTGGCTGTGGTCTCATGCCGACTGAATCATGCCCAATCACCATACATATTGAGGACTTTAATTTTCTACAAAGATTCCATCCGACCTCTAAGACTTCTTCCATCCTGTTACCACATATCGTAATGCGTTGTTAGTTCTTTGAGACTTTATAACTCCGTTCTCCGTCAATACTTTTATGAGTTGTAACAGCCTTCAAATACGCTTCTTCTCTAAATTACCGATCTCTAAATTCCTGTGTCATTGTAAAGACTTTTCATTCCAGAGGTCAACATACATATACGTAGCTGCTTTCATACAATTTTTAAATTTATAATACACATTGTTTAAAAATATTAGCTTGCTACACTTCTTCTAGATATAAACATTAAGCATTCCTTTCACATTCCTCCGTGCGCGAAATTAGCTTAAAAGGTATAAAGAATTCTTTTCACATATATAAATATGTTTCAAGTACGAATATGAACTACGATTTCTACTATATCAACTTTGGCTAAGTTTACCGTATTCAGGTTAGAATATTGCCTTAAAATTTGTAATAGTTGCCCAAAATAATAATCACTTCACACATCTCAAGCAGAGCCTGTACTATGGTAACCAGACTGCTGATAAACAAACCTACTTATATCTTTCTAAATATGTAATTATTCAAGTATGTATGTACATATTATAAATAAATTACACCCAGACACAGAGCAAATGATCATGCTCATCACACAATTATTTGTCCTGGGTGGGAATCGAACCCACGACCTCTGGCTCAGGGTCACTAACCACTAGACCAACAGATCAGTCAAAATTTATAACCAGTTTTAGTCTAAAGCTATAATAAAGAAATACATATAAAAACATAGTTTCACAGCGCTTAATCGAATGGTTTTGTTTTAATATTGTAAATATACAGACCGATCTATCAATGGTAGAAAGGCATGAGACCATGTAGTAAAATCACATTAATTGAAATTTATATGTTCATGTAACTAATTTGTAAGTCGATACGATAGATTCTCTTACTGTTGAAAACAAGCGATAATTTATTTTTAAAGCTCAATAGATTTCCCAGGGTGGTAAGAAAGGCGGGTACGTTGAGGTCAAGCGCCAGGCACACAGGGGCGGGTCGTCGGCCGCGCGATGCGACTGTGAGCCCGTGCGCCCAAGCTACTACAGGTCGTGCATCAGTATGCGAGCTCGCAAGTCGCAACCTACTACAAAAACTAACAGCGCCGCCCGCGCACCGCTTCTGCATTGATATCTCTACATGGCTTCATTATCATCTTTACTGCGACAATCATACCTACGTGCTTCAAATATTTAAACTGATCACACAAATGACAATCACAATGCGCTCATTCAGGAGATTTAATGCGATGTGTTGTCAGTGTCAGACTGTTCATCACAATAAAGCTAAATATACACATATATCTTTAAATATAAAAAAATCATGTCACGTTTGTCCGCGATAACCTCCTAAAGTAATGAACCGATTTTGCGGTACAGTTTTGTCAAACTTGAGAGATGGGATAGTTTTTATCTCAATTTATAGTCATAATAGTTTTTATTGCAAATTACATGAGCACAGCAACGCGTGGCCGGGTAGCTAGTATATGTATAAAAACTATTAATTAAAATAATATTCCCCAATGTTTTAATTTATTTTTCAACTGTTATTTTCTACAGGTTGCAAATAGTCACTTGAGGGCATCGACGCTCTTCGAGGAATAAATCATCTGCGTATGCTACGAATTGATTCCATATAATCATTATATTAATACGTGCAGAGGATTCTTTGTATTGTATTATTAAAATTTCGAGAACGTTGTAACGTGAATTTTGGAATATTTGTAGTTTATATATAGAAGAAGTGCAGAAAGCTAAAGATTTTATACAATGTGTCTTACAACTTTAAAAAATACGTGAAAACGGCATAATGAAATTACATGCATCCAGTATATGTGATTACCTGTCATGGTAAGTAAGTCTATACAAGACAGCTCAAGTTATACTGGCCAATAAAAAACCATGGTCGAAATTCGACCACCACGCTATCTCTAGTTTACTATGAGTGAGTGATATAGTTTTCTACTAAGAACACTGAAAGTAAATAAAAGTAAAAATGGGAGTAATGACATTTTATAGTACGTAAGAGTTGTAGAGTAGCAATAAATAATTACGAGTACAACTTGGGACAGGTTTTCCGGATAGCTAATTAGACACCTGTTGGTACTAATAGTAGTCTATGGCCAGCTGTGAGCACTGCTCAGGGCGGTGTCGATTTGCTGCACAATTTCACTCACACTTTCCACTCTTAGTATCTATCATACAATTTGTCGTTAAAGTATTTTCCGCGTTGCAGTAATGGGAAACTGTTAAATTTGTCTCTTAAGATAAAAAGGGTATATAATTTTTTAGCTTAAAGTTATAGAAAATCGCATTATGATTTGAACCTTTTGGTAGGTAGTTCAAATGAAAAGAATACATTATTATTATTAAATCAGCATCTTTTTACTTTTAAACGCTTTTCATCAGTGGCATAAAACCGATATGTATAAATCATAAACTGCTATCAACCTGAGCAGAACAGCCGAGTCAAGAAAATAATCACATTTAAATATTTTTACGTCATTTTATCCTGAAATTTATCAAAGCATTGCAAATTGTTGCATATTACCTCGATATTACCTCCTATTAATTGGCTTTTACTTAATGTAAGCATTTTTCCTCATGACTGATCTGGATAAAAGTTTAGTGAATAGTATCTCGCGTTCCCGAGTTATCATTATGTTGCTGAAACAATTCTTCTCATTGTTTGGCAAAGGCCAGTAGTACATAAGGACACAAACATTAGAAGTGTCGCATCGGTCATGTCCGTCCAATGACGCCCGCAGGTCCCAATACCTTCTGCTGTGTTATAAATCAGCCTGAATTGGTCATATATTTAATGTATTGAATGCATAAACAGCTGGTATTTCAAGACCACAATAGCGTATACCTATATATATATATGTATAATTGGTACACTTTAGTAATATAGATACTGTAACTTTAAAGATTAATGTAGAAAGTTGAAAGTGACTCTGTTTAGTGAGTGTTTTACTCTTTAGTTTAGCTACAAACACACTGAGTCATCGGAATTTTGGTTTGAAAGGGATTTCCAGTATCGATCAGGCTACATCATATTCTCTCCCTTGAGGAAAATGGGGTGACACATCGTATTTCCACGAATTGTTTAGTTTTACATTGTGCTTAACTTACGATTCCCCTTTTCTCCGAAATAATAATATTCTAACTCTTAGTCATGAAAATAAGCCAATAAGTTACCGTTTTCTTTGGAAAATAACACTAGTCCTTAGGACGTGATCTACGCGCGTAGCAGGCACGTAGCGGTCGGCTACGAATTTTCTAGCACATTCGTTCACAACACCGCGTTCACTTGCAGGTCACTGGCACTGCTCGGCCACTGCACCCGACTTGCTTAGATACTTCTAACACTGCAGGTTTTTTTCTATTGCTAACATTCTCAACCCGCTGCTCAAACCACTTTTATAATGTATATGTTCACCGAGCTGCAGTATCTGAGTTGGAACTTGTTTTAAGGTGTTTGAATTTACATATGGAGTCAATTTGAATTTAAGTTTAATTGAAATTTTAACAAAACTTGTACCAATTATATTTTGTCACGAGCTTCATCAAAATAATAAAGGTTGTTTAATGCAAAATGCTTCATTTTATTCAATCTAATGTTTTGCGATATACAAAGATATCATTAAAAAAATATTTATTTAAACTTAACATTTGAAGTCAAATAGTCGCCGTCGGTGTAAATATAATTACCTAATTATAATATATATCTATTTAGTCAATTTCTTGACTTTTAAGAATTATAGATTTATGTTATAAAGTAAACATATCCCAGGCGATTATGTTATAATATACGTTAGTCATTCGGAAACGGTTTATGAGGTTTGGATAGTTTAAATTGTATTCCATTAAGATGGACCCCCAACTGGTCTCATATTTTTTCTATGAAATAAACGAAACGTCGAAAAACATCGAGAAACTTCTATCTATTTTCGAGAATGTCTTATCGTGTATGCTAACATAAACAAGAAGAGCTAGATAAATCATATACAGTACATGGGCTATCTAGTTCTATAATTCTATTGCCTCAATTTGCTTCCAAAATGATATTACAGACCCAGACCCCATCGTATAATATGATTGGTCTACAGTAATATTATATATTCTGAACAACTTACTTTCGAACTACACTTTCTTGAGTTTGTAAGTATTTTAATTGGCTTATATAAATATGTTAATAGCTATGTGTATATCGTTTAAAAAAGAACTGAACCATTTATAATATATTAATGGCAAATGCAAACAATAGGAGTGCATGCAGCACCGCTCAGATCACATTATGAATCACTTTCGCGGGCGGGAGTGCGCCCGCGCCGCCGCCCGTTGCCGCCGGCGCACCGCTATTGAATCGCGCAGAAAGTGCAACGCCCCGATGAACTTCGCTCTACTAAGTGGGCCATACATATGTATTGTTTATTCTGGTATCATTTAAAGTTATTTCAATAATGCACTAAAACATCAAAATATATATATTTCATATTTTATTGTTTATGCGACCGTATAAATTTTATGTCTTTAATTAAACAATATTTTATCTGTAGATACAGCTTTCAAATTTAAATCATATTACTCGTTAAACTGCCACAATTTAATAAAGATCAGCAGGATCATTCCTGTCCTATTTATTCATTCAAGTTGAGCGCTTGAGTTGCTTTTTCATCAGACAAGTTCTCACATTACAGGTAGTTCGTTAGCTAAGGCGACGCACGGGAGCGGTCGCATCTAACTAAGCGAGCATGCTCTGAAATAGTCAGGACGGGATCTATTTCCCGGGCAGCTGCGTGCGTTCGTTGCCCCTGCGCAGGGCGTTAGAAGTGCAACGATCTCAGCAATTATCCGCGCAACTCTAAACTTGAACTGCGAGCAATGCGCCGAGCGTGCACCTCACCTTCACTGCTTAGAAAGCAACGCCTATTACGTCTAACTCACTACCACGCGTCTCGCGTAATAACCGACTTGGAAACGAGTAAAAGCGAGAGCGCTATTCATTTCAAATATTTTGTGTCATTCAATAAACACTATGTATGTATAGTCTTTATAAACAAATATCAAAGATATTGTAGATCAATTCCGTTGTTTATATTTAATCAACAAAGTAAAATCGGTTCCCACGCTTTCCCATATCCAAACCCGACCTAATAACAATACATAATTAAGTGCCTCGATGACAATAAAGAAAAATATTTGCACAAGAGAGTGTTATGATTTCTCAATCAAATTGGGTTGTATACATCTGGACATTGCGATTCGGTGGGTGTTATTCAAAACATCTTGTCGATATTAAAATTTAGTTTGATATAATCTTAATAGGGAAAGGTCCCTATGACTATATGCTAAATGCCGTGCATATCTGGAGAAGGGTCATACTGTCATTGTTTGACATGCAGAGTATTAAAAAATAACTTTTTTGTTTAGATATGCAGAAAGCCGAACGTGGTTAGCAGCGGAAATCTAATGCAAAAATCTTTGTTCGTGTCTACCTATAAAGGTTCTTATAGACATACAAATAAGTAAATTAATAAAATTAAAAGGTTTAATCCTCCTGAGTACGTACGTAAGTTGCTTAGAGCAGATAGAAATGTTTTATTTTGTATTTTTTTTCCTATTTTTACATAATGCATGTACATTGTATATACTTGTAGTGCAGTAAAAGGGCTATCAACCCTTTGCGCAGCCTATTCGCTTAAGTCGAGTAGTTTTAATTGTAAGTGATGTGATTTATTTTGATAACTAAGTGATACTGGCTTAGCACACATATTACCGATAACAGCAAGATGTTATTTACATGCTAAGAGATACCTCGAATTTTATGTCATAATTTACCGTAGAAAAGCAAAGTTCAAAGAACATCATTTTTAACCAAAATGACTGAATGTAAAGAACATTCAGTGACGTCATCTACTAATATAAAGTACCTAATCATATATAAATATAAATATATATATATATATATAATAAAGGTAATAAAATATTGTAGGTACTATATCTTTGATATTTAACAACAGCTTCAAGACTTTTAACGTAATAATAAATTTTAAATTAATTCAGGCGATGTAAAGAACTAATTTGCCTATCACTTTTTATATTACACGAGAATTTTTTTGTTTCTTTTTAAATAGTATATAGTGCACATATTTAGGTTTTAATTTGTTTATTTAACTGGCTGATAAATGAAATAGTTAGCTATAAAATTACGTTAATGGCAAGTCACGATTATTGTATCAGTAACAATATCACGGAAAATTTCCATTTCTTTAAACGGTTAGACAATTCGACATTGATAAAGGAGACTCGTATAAATATTCACTATTGTACGTCATCACATTATCCGGTATATGTAAGCAATACATTTAAACATATATATGGACGCATTATTCGTGTGATGATAAAAGTGCATTCACAACTCTTGTAGCAATGTGTTGCCCTGGTACTTGGTTGCACTAAACTGCATTCTCAATCGTGTGCTGTGCAGCGAGTTGCGACATTGCACATTCATTTTTTACGAAAACTTACTTACTCTCCGCCTGGAGTTTATGTTACATCAATAATAAATACTTTATTTATACCATAAACCACGAATAAAATTAATAAATATTTAAACTTATAATTAAAAAAAAAAAATTATCCTTTTGTCTTCTATGATGTCGAGTATGTCGACAGGTTTATTTTGAAATTAATTCCATGTACCTATTTGTATGTGTAAAAGACAATTATTTCCTAAATAACGTAACTTTAAAATCCATTTTTATAAAAAAAATCTATTTGAATTATGATCATAAGTTCTGCTCTTGGCATCATGGTCCATCCAGGTTCACTAACATTATCGTGAACTGTTAAGTTTCACTGCTATCTACTAGGGCAACTGAGAAGACGAAGAGTTTATTCGTGCCAAGAAAATGGCGCAATGCATTCGCATGCATTTTGAAGGAGGTATAGCCCGTGAGTGCAATAAGGACAGCTCGATAGTGTGCATGTGTGCAGCCAGTCTCAATGCGATAATGATGTGTAAATTGCATGTTGTACGTCTGTATAGGTTTTGATACGTTCACAGTTTCGATTGGCTGTGATACTTTGTAGTAGTAGTAGTAGTAGTGCATGTGTTTTGTTGATCATAATATCAGATTCTTAGGAAGAGTGTATATTGAATAAAATGAAAAGCTGGACTAAATGTTGTCTGCTTATGTATGTTAATAACAATAAGGGACTGAAACGTACTTGCCCGTTATTCAATAAAAGAACAATCAGTACGTTGCACAAAATATTGGGTTTATTCGTTTTTTGCATATCAAATAGGATATAATTTAATCAATTAGCACTCACAAACCAAATTTTTTACTCAGCCAATGATTTATTTTCGGCAGAAGAATGTTGGGGGGACCTATGTAACCAGTTGACTTTTATGTAAAAACTAAATTTGAATTTTATTCATGACTAGTGTAAGATCCCAAACAGTTAGTCAGGTTCATGTGGATTTTGAAAAGTGTTATGCTGGGAGCTTTTGGTAATAGTTGGAGCTCATTCTACTAACTTTTAGAATTTTGCTCTTCACAATTTTTATTTTAAAAGCGTATTCAAAGAACATATCTATAAAGTAAACATTGTAATCCTTTCAAAGCTTTCCAGCGCTGTCATCACTTAAACTTGCTTTTTAGATGCAATATATATCAGTATACATCCATAAATTAAAAGATTTTGCAATGACAAATATAGAAACATTAACGTTACGTCACTATATAAAAATCGCCCTGCGATATACAATTACATCTTAATATTAATCCTATATTTCAATATTATATGTATAATGATGTCCTAAAATACGTTATAAAAGTAGCACTGTGGCGGCTGCATTAGGGCGACGTGAACAAGCGATCGCCTTGCGCATTCTGCTCTCCTAGTGACAAAGGTTCGCTTACTACACAACCCTTTTCTGGTCCTAAATTCATCTGAAAAGGACGTTTAGCCTGTATTGTTTGCAAATAATTTCGTGAGTATTTTGTAACGTGTAAACGTACGTAGCGTACAATAACGTCTTATAGTCAATAACAAAAACGTTTTTGCTTGATATAATTGCAACAATGTAATCTTAACCATTCTCAGAGGTGGTCAGATAGCCAAGACTTTTACACTTGCATACCTCAAAGGTAACGTTGTTTTAAGGTTATACTAAAAAAATTACCTTCCTAGTCAGGATCAAATTGATTATAAATATGGTCGAATGACCATAACCAATATAAGTCTACACATAAATTAATTTAATGCAACAACTCTTGAAAGTGGATAAAGTATTTTTATTATTTTGACTGTGCTTATTAGATCGATAGGTATGATTAAAAGTATTTTTATCTTCTTTCATGATCTCAACGCCCTTTCAATAAGGCTAGTTACTGCTAGTATCACACTTTAGTTCTTGTTCTCACAGCTCCAATGTTCTTACAAAAGTACCACAAAGAAAAAAAAAAAAAATGTCTATGTTTTATGTAGTGGCCCACAAAGAGAACGGATGAGAGACGCCTGCACGTAGCCGAAATGCGAATGTTGAGATGGATGTGTGGTGTGACTAGGATGGACAAGGTGAGAAATGAATATATTAGAGGGATCCTGAAAGTAGCACCAGTGGAGGAAAAGCTGAGGAGCAATAGGTTATCGCGGTATGGACATGTGATGCGGAGGGATGAGCAAAATGTGGTGAAAAGAATTTTATATTTGGATGTAGACGGGTACAAGAGAAGAGGACGACCAAAGAAAAGATGGATGGACTGTGTGAGAGAAGATATGGCTAGAAATGGAGTAAGCACTAGGCCGCCATAGTGCCGGTCACCATGCTGCTCTGTCCTTGTTCGCAGTGTGGATGGTGACCACCACTCTTGGATTCTGCTTGTGCTTTCCATCAGGCGGGGCAGAGTCATTTTGGCAGCTTAAATATAAAAAAAGCAGTGAAATGACAAACGATAGAGTAGAATGGAAGAATAAAACATATTGCACCGACCCCAAATAAAATTGGGACAAGGGTAGGCAGATGATGAAGATGTTTTATGTAGTACCTTTATCAGATCGTTTTTCAATTGCGTTGATTTATTTAGAGGTGACCACAGTCAATGTAATTCAAGCGAAGTTGTATTACACTGACTGTGGTCACAAATTTATTTATGTTTTTTAATTTCAATGTACTAATGTAGACTTATAAATCAGAACTGATTGTATCCTGTTCCTTGGTCCGACCAATATGAGAAATGTGTAGCCTCAATAAGAAAATAGAATATAACATATTTTTTTCGAATTTGGCATGCTGACATACATGTATTTACATGTATTTAGCTAAGCGACTGATCGACAATTCTCGTGACCAGAATGCAGGCCTTTTTCATGCACAGACAATTAGCATTGCCATCCAACGTGGCAATGCTGCCAGCCTTTCGGGAATGATACCAGTAGGCGACGATGCGGAGAAATTTTATAACGCATGCATGTAAATAGTCCGTATTTTTTTTTATTCCTTTTAATTTCCTTATTTGTTTTTAATAACTGAGGGAATAATTCCAACTTTGAGGATAGCAATCATCATTTAAATAATGGCACATTGCGCTGAGATTTTTAGTACTAAACATTCTCAGGAATGTTAACAAGAAAAAATGTATACTTATGTATGTATGTATTGGAAATGAGTAAAGTAAGTTACATAAAAAAAAATATGTATAATGCTATTAGATATGGAAACATCTAATTGTTAGATACTGGAACAGCAAAAACTACACGCAGTGATAAAAGAAACAAAGAAGATTTCTGCAGTAGGTAAGTATTCATAGCTGTTCTTATGTTAGCTGACTTCTGGTACCTGTAAAGTACAGATACGTTTTAACAACCTTAAGACGTCCCAAACGGGTCTTAAAGTAGAGAACTTTTGTTGACCACAAAAGGTAGGACGCCTCCCAGCCAAATGGAATGATGACCTGAAGAAGGTAGCTATGATGGACTAGATGTGGAAGACGGAGAACTGGTGCTATAGTGCTAGAGCATAACTCAACCTTATGGCTCTGGTAGGAAAAACCAAGAACTTTCACTTAAAGTTGCACAAGCCCTTAGACTCATTTAAAAAAGCCCATGCACAAAATCCATTCTTAGCTAACTTATCCTACCTATAAACTACCTCCCTGCCAAATATCAAGTCTCTAGTACAAAAAACCCCGGACATTCATATAAACTTGCGAGAGCCCACAGACCTGCATATTCCGGCCCTGTCGTAAAGCCCGTTTTAAACTCACGTGTCCTACTACTGAACTACCTCTCTGCGAAATGTCAGGTCTCTAGTACAAAAAATCAAGGACTTTCATACCAACTTGCGAAAGTCTTTAACCCCTACAGATTTTACATCGAACGAAATGGTATTCGCTGTGAAGGAGCTCCATGTGCGTACCGAGTTGACATAGGGGAGGGCAGTTGCCTCCCCCTACCTTTTGCACGCTAACGTACGTATGAAGTTTAGTAAAGGCAGGTTTAGGTCAAAAATTTATTTTCCCCCGCCCCCCCCCCCCCCCCCCCCCACTACTGCAACATTTTCTTCAATGGTAGCAGTTATATTTATAAACGTTTATCCACCATTTTTATATTCCTGACACGGGTTTGAACAGAGTACGTGGCACGTTTAGGGAGCTCTTTATTTTTATCCATGCGAGCGTTGACCCAGTGTACAAACAAACGCGTAACATCAATACAGAAACATCTTGCCTCTTCATCTACATTCTTTCGAAAGAATTATATTGACAACTAAAAATAAAATGGCTTGTGAAATACTGGTGAAAAACTTGTGAAATAATTAAAAAAACTATTTTTTAATGTATCAGTTTCAGTTACTTATAGTTAGTACTCACTTTACGTGTTATTATTTACACTACTTTTAGGTTTGTAAAATCAATTTTATTATAACTAGTAAACACTGTTATGATTGTATATTTCATTAATCATCGTGTTAATTCTGTTAATTTAGTTAATTCTAACCCAGTTCTGTCTTTTTTAAAAACAAGGATTAAATCACAAATTAACACCAAAATGTTGTTATTGGCCGAAAATACAAATCTAAATATGTAAACAAGTTAGGAACTCCTAGATGTGACAGAATAATCAACCTTGCACTTGCTAGTAGATACAGGAAACCTTGAACGTGGATATTAAATGTAATTCCGGGTGCATCCCAGCTCGCATCGATCGGCCGTGACCATGGCAACGCGGAGCGGAGTGCGTGGGTCAGGGGCGCGATCCTCCCGCCCGCCGGCCGCCACCGTCGTCCATATTCCCTCTACAACATGTACTATATTACGACGGTCTCTTCCGTCTGTAAGCATCCAATTTATGTACAGTAAAATCTTGTTTTTTTAGATATTTATATTTATTTATTTATATTCTCTTTGTTTCGCATTCATTTTAAAATTCCACATGACTTGTTGTTTAAAATTGTATGCTGCAAAGGTTTTTGGAGATTACTACTGCATATTATGTAGCTTGTGATTACTTGTTACTATAAATTTAGACTAAATGTGCCTAAATGCTCAATCATGTAATAATTGGTATATATTTTTTTTTCCTAGAAATTAGTCCTCGCAGCTCTTGGAAACTGTCAATTCAATGGACAAAAGGATATACAATTTTGGTAGTTCGCCAAAATGCTTGTTATTCTCAACCTACGATCGTCCTGACTTGTCAGTCAATACATTAACTAAGAATTTCAGTAATATAGTCAGTATTATATTTATTATTCAGTATCATTTATGTAATTCCTTATCTAAATAGAGTCGTAAAAATCGTCTACTATATTAGCTTAAGTAAAAATTATTTGCTTTGATTACTAGTTAGAGTGCTCGGACTTCCAGGGTATGCCACCGTGACCTACTCGACCTATTGTTTAGTCTCCCCAATTCGTCCGTATAATATACAGTATACCCAAACTTGCCAAAAGCCGATGAACTCGCCAGAGCCGGTGCAGACGACCGACAGCATGGCCCAGAAGCATTCTGCGGCATCAGTAAACAGCGAGCGTATTCTATCATAAACGCCAAATATACATCATTGGCTATTAAGAGATGGAAGACCACAACTGGTCTAAGACACTCGAAAGCCATAATAAAGGGCTATGATAATAAAGTATTTAAAGAACTTCTGGAGCTCAATAGATACAAAACCTGTGCAGTAACAAGAGCCCTCACCGGACACTGCAAACTGAACAAACATATGTTCAACCTAAAATTGGGTGAGAACACAATTTGCAGATTCTGTCAAGAAACAGAAGAGACTGCAATGGATAGTTTATGTTCTTGTGGCCCACTAATGCGGCACCGAAGTAGTTACCTAGGGTTGCACATCATGCAACCGCAGGAAATACAAACAATCACTGCTGATAGTATCTGGAGGTTTCTCGAAGCCATAAGTCTGAGCAGTGAACTGTAAACCAGAAGTGCGCTACAAAAGACCAGAAATGGTCGAGGCAGCACCAGGCACTCAAAACAAGAATAATAATAATAAACGTGACATAGTGGTGATAGATCGATCAGAGCGCCGCGCAATGATTGTCGATATTGCTGTTCCTCATGACGAGAATCTCGTGAAAGTTGAAAAAGAAAAACAAATAAAATATTTGGAGTTGTCTCACGAGATTGTCGATATGTGGAATGTCGATTCGGCAATCATTGTTCCGATTGTCATATCTGCTCATGGATTGATAGCCAAAAGCCTCGATCAACACCTTAGGAGGCTCGCGTTAGCCGGCTGGATCAAGGGACTGATGCAGAAGGCAGTTCTCTTTGACACGGCCCGGATCGTGAGGAGGTTCCTGTCTTTGGAGCCCTAACCACCGGTGTATTGGTCCCTGTACACGATGTCGGTGGTCTACTATTTTTTATATTTTTAGATATATATATATTGTGTTGTACATATTTAAAAATGTAATTTATAAGTGTTTAGATGAATAAAGAGGAATAATAATAATACCCAATCTTCCTATTTTTTATTCCCAAAGTGCCCGGTTGACGGCAATAGGCAATCCATTAGGCAATAAATTAATTGTATTATTTTTAAAAAACAAGCTTTTATACAAAGTTTTATTTTAGTGTATGCTCCATCAGTCAGAACATCTCCATGGCACCATATTACTGTATTGTCACTGAAGATACATATGTACACAAAATTTGAGCCCAATCGGACATCGGGAAGTGGTTCTAATTTAGCTCCCAAGATTCGTGCCGAACCCACATCCTCGTACATACATACGAAGTTAAATAAAATCATGTAAAATGTGGGTGTTTAATACCTCGCCGGGGAAACAGGCGTGAGTGTGTGTATTTAATTACTAAATATTGTGGTAAGCGAGATTATTCCACTTCTATACATACTAGAAAGAAAGCAATAGAAATACGCGTTACTCCTATTCTTAATAAAACAACTGGCGAAACCTACACCCTACAACCCAAATTCCTACCTAATACCGGCAAATGTTACACCGGACGAATGAGAAAATTGATACTTTTTAAGAAGGGACAGCGGTAGGAAAAAAGGTAAGCACATTCTAACTAGTGAAACACATACAAACCTAATAACCTTTTCTTGTGTCACAGTTCACCTTGAAAATTAAAATAGTATTAATTAGCCAAAGAAACTGTTTACCTAGGTATTACGATTACGTTATGTTTTATTACGTTAAGGTATAAAAGCAGCTCAAACAACGGTTGTAAAATTGCTGATTTCTTATCAATGACCTTCATACACTCTCGGACTTGCACAATCGCACAAACACAAAAGTATAATATTTCTCAAGCTATTTAGTGCGGGTTAAACATTTGTATAGGTTATAACTGCTGAATATCATACAGGTACTAAAAGTAATGTATGAATTTGCCCAAAGTTTTCTTTACTTATTTATGTAAGTATTTTATTAGATTATGCAATATTGATATTTGCATCCAACGCATTTTGAAGGAACCAATTCATTATATTGATCATATTGTGCAAAACAATATGAGCTTGATTTTCCACCAAAAACTAGCAGAGGAATGACTATTTAAATAATGATTATTGCAGAAAATCTTGTTATAGGTTATCGGAAATTTAATGCGCATCTCTAGTTGGCTCCGTGTCGAAATGCCCCGTGTGTGATGTAGTCTATTCATTTACATATTTGTAAAGGTACATACTATAATCGACAACACTTATTGCGTATATTTGTTATCAAATTTGTCACCTTGAATACTTCTATTACCTAGTTCATATGATGTTCATGATATAATGAACATACCTAGTTCATGATATAATGAACATTGCGTAATTACGACGAGGCACATAAATCCTACTTTAATTTCAAAGTTTCGTAGACAAACAAATTTTATGAGGTTTAGTTTCCAATAAATGAACTGTAACGTAACAATAATGCTTTTTGATGGGACACCTCATTTGAATGGTATTATATTAGGTAATATACAATAGAAAATTGATCGAACACGTGCTTCGAAAATATGTGTGGCCATGACCTCTGCTCGGTCACAGAACGAGGGTGGTGCGATGCGCGGGACGGGTTCAAAGCGAAGGACGGTAGAGGCGGGCGGGGGCGGCTACCACCGAACGATGAATAAACCTTTCACAATTTTAGCAGTTGATATATGAGAGCTAAAAGCCCTTAAGGAAACCTCATCGTTAAGCATTTACCTACATTTAGAATGAGTTGTTATGAAACAATTTATAAGTGCGAGTGACGCTCCGCGACCTCGGCCAAGGTTGCGCGCCAGCACTTCCCTGTGTACTCAGTTGTTTATAGCTTAGATACCTACTTATGTAAATCTATACGCGGTACGTACACATAATAGCGCAGAGCAATCAAATTAATAACATGTTCGTTTGTTATTTTCCGGACTATTTTATAAGAGCTAACTTTACAGGATTTTTTTACCGCGATTCCATTGAAGTAAGTTAATTCTGTAGCCCAGTTACACAATATAGTGTTTTGAACATATACTCAGAAATATTGTTAAATATATGAAATGTTAAGCCTCGAATGTTTTTAAAACGTAGGCAGTTCTAAAGATGGAATCATAGAGCAACGTCTGCAAATATTGTATGATAAATAATATTATTCAAAGTATATCTACAGATATCAGCAGGAAGTAATTTGCTCACACAGAAGGTTATGGTGATAACACATCATGTGGTATAATTGACTTTTCACGCATACACATTCACGTTTATATTAGTGATGTATCGAATGTTGGATTTTTCACATTCGCGAATGCGAATATCTATCTTCAGTATTCGCGAATGCGAATGTTGCCTTTTAAAACAAAGCGCGGGCAAAATGTTTGACATTTTTATTGATTCTAAGAACAAATTCAAGTTTTTCAAAAATTCTTTAGAGATCAGATCGTGAAAAATATTAACTTCGAAATGACGACTTAAGCTTACTTTCTTCCTCGTAATTTTTTTAATCTTCATTTCAGAAAAATCTGTATCATTAAGTAACACTATAATGATAATGGATTTAGCAAAAGCGAAGGAGAAATGTGTCCAAATCCTGTTGAAGTTTTGGTTAAAACTTTTAAAAGTATAACATTTCTTTATTTCAATGTAATTACAAAAATTTCATTATTTAGTTTTTGAGTTTAGTTTGTTTATTTTGTTATACATAAGACAAAACAGAACAAAACAAAAAAAATCTGATATAGTCTTTAGCTAATAATATACTACTAAAAATAAAATTATCATCGGTTGTATAATCATTCGATAGCCATATAGTTTAATTTTCGTTTGCCAAATACATTCACCGAACATACGCACCGTTTCTTGCGAAAACAAATGCGAATGTTAGAAATTATCAAACTTTCGCTACTCCTGAAATGCCTCATAAAGTAATTTGTTAATAATTATTTGGATGACTGTGATAACTGCACCAGGTAGATAATAAAGCAACCCAAAGTCGGTACACATATCAGATGAGTCACCTGACGGATTGCTGTCAAACCGTTTTATACCTCCGACAGAGTTCGCAAATAAGTAGGGTGCAGGGGTCGCGAGCACCTGCTGTGCCCGCGACACTGACATTGCCAGATAAGATACGGCCATTATTTTTGTCACTGCTATCATTCCAATGTCATAGTGACCTTAATGACACTAAATGACGAGGTTGCACAGTGTATACGTTCGTCGCTGTGACCTTGTCATATTTATCTAATCTTATTCGCGAAAATATTGCTAACGGGATTATTTTCCATACATGTATATAGGAAATGTTTACATTTCAACATAAAAAGTAGAGTAGACAAAGAATATATTGATGTATAAGTCTTCATAATAACTAAATGCTTATAAGGTTTTTTGTTATATGCGAGAACCATGAATTGAATTTCAATTATGTTTTATGTTTATAGATAAACTTCATTAACTAAAACCTATATAAACGCAAACTTTATTCCTATATTATTTAAAATATAACAATGCAGTAGTAGGCCCGTCGTCGGGAAATCCGGAAATGTGGTTTGTTGTTCTATAAATCTTGAAATTACTCCGCGTCGAAATACAAAAGCTAATAAGATGAAAAGCTTGATGTTGTAGTATAGGTAAATAATTCCTAAAATCACAAGAGCATAACTATACCTAACTTTTTTAGACTAAAATATCAATGTTTGTGGAGTAAAACGGCGAATGCTCGTTTAATTTGATCCGACAAGGACTAACATGGGCGTTTACGATGTGTATCAATCTTCAAAGATAACCTTTAGATAACTTTTCTTGTTTCCGACATAATTTCGTATTTTGTAATTTGTCCTATAATAAAAAAAATTACAAACAATGTTATACAATGGCATAAGCGGTTTAGTCAAACAATTAAATTTACTCGTATTTCTGCTACTTATACATCAAGTAAATAACGTTCCCATAGTGACCATTGTATGAAATATATTATAATTTAAGTAAGTATCGTTTTTTTATTTTAATTAAAGACACACACACACACACCTCGAATACACACAAATCAAAAGATTGATAAATAAAGTCATATGAGTTATGATCAAAATCATAAAAACTGCGATTGGTATAAAATATTTTTAAAGATCACTGCGGCAGCAACACGTGTAACTTCGTGCGAAAAACGTGAGTTTATTTTGCATTAACCAGATATACGAACTTTATATTAGCAACAAGACAATGAAAACTTTCGTTACCGACCGCCGAGGGCACAAGGGACGGATTACGTCGTATTCAAACCGATTAAGAATACTCGATTTCTCCGACATCAGATCGAATGACGGGGGAGGCGGTAAACCCGCCACGCATCGATGTCTTCGTTAACCACCGACAGGCTGTGACGATTATTTCTGGCGTCTTCATCCACTTGGTGTGTGCGAAGTTGCGAACTCTCTTACTCTCTCGAGAAACGTGTTCGATATGCGAGGGGGACGCCTTCCCTGAAGCGGTGATCGTGTCTGGTGCCATTACCATTAAACATTTTATTAGTTTCACTTGTAGTGTAACCAGGGGCGTAACTATACCATCGTATTCCCGTGGCTAATTCATTAATACATTTTGTTATTAGTACCTCCTGTGTTCAGGACCTTTGGTGCCCTACACCCTATTGTTAGGCCACTGAGTGTAACTATGTAAACAAATTTTAGTAGTAAAGTTTAACCTACTTTCAATTGTGGTGTCGAAATTAATCTTTGTATGTGTATGTAGTTCGGATGACAATACTATAACTTTGCACCTTGGAGCTGATCTAATGATGTATCCAGGAGGTGGGTAGTTGAACTCGTCAGTCAGTCAGTCATAAGATTGAGCTTAGTAACGATGGTCTGATGATGGTGCTAGGAGGTCGATGGTGAAGGTCTTTTTACTTTGGTTCGTTATTAAAGCGTATTTTTTTAGATTTTCTAAACCCTACTTTTTTAAACCGAAGAGCCACAGTTCTTGTCCTTTGACGGTTAAGACTTGATAGGGGGGAACTTTAGAGCTAAGCCTTGTTTCTGAACGAATTTTGTGACTCGCGTTGTAAGCCCGCTCATATTTTTCTAAAATCTCTCCGGTAAAATAACTTTTATATGATTAGGTCTTCTTTTTTTACTTTTGACTTTAGGAGTCAGCAACACTCAGAAGCAACTACTGATTTTTGTTATCAATACAACAGCTGATATCGTAATCCACATAAATGTTAAGCTGCGAGCCACTTATTATCATTAAAACATGTTCTAACTACAGTTGAATCTAGTTGAAAAGCAATCAACAGTAAACAAAAGTTAATCGCGTTATATCCCGACCCCATTCATTTAAAAATATTTTTTATACTATATATTGCAATTCATGCAATTAGATTCCATGTATACAAGGTTCTACGTAACGTACGTTTACATTAAGAGACATAGGAAGACATGTCTTATACATAACAGAGTAAAATGCACGTCCGTCCTTCGCATTGTTTATTAAGATTATTGTGCGTTATATTAAACTAATCAATGCAATATAATAATGTCGTTTATTTAATAAGTGCGACCTTCATCACTCAGCGTCATCACCCGGAAATTGCTGTGTAGCAGTAATACGCTGTTACAATTTTCCGAAGCAGGAAGTGTGAATTCACCGGGGCCAAGGCAATGTAAAATTATTATACGCAATCATTTTGTTATAGGTATTACCTGATGTTATGAAGGTTACTAGTAAATGTTACCTAAATACCACTTGATCTTCTTTATTTGCATACAAGTGTTAAAATATGACATTGTTTTTTTTTTTGAGAATAATTTTGTTTGACATTATTGTTAAAGGTAAAGTTTCACTAAACGCTATCAGGCTTTAACAGAAAAAAAAATACAAAAATATTTCTTAATTTTAATTGTTTATTTTTATAACTAAAATTTGCCAACTTTTTGTGGTATAGGGGGCAAACGAGCCGACGGGTCACCTGATGGTAAGTGACTGCCGCCGCTCATAAGCATCCTGCAACTCGAGAGTCACAAGTGCGTTGCCGGCCTTTAAGGTGGGAGTAGGGTAAGGAAGGGAAGAGGGGGGGAGGGGGGAAGAGTTAGGGTTAAGCCTTGCTTCACTGCTGGTCTTGTTCGTGACAGCTTTTTTACTCAGTGCCTTTGTGTACCAGGAAAGCACCTCATTCTTTCAAATTGTCGGGGTTAAGACTCAATAGCATTATTGGGGTATTGCATAATGTTAATCCTCTCCCTTCGATGCACCACGTTATCACAAACTACTACATCTAATGATTTGTGAAAAACATTTAAAATCGAATTGTTGTGACTTTGATTATAATACTTGAACTTGAAGTTACAAAAACTCCTTGCGCTGTATTGGGTTTTCTCTTATGAGAAAGTCATCACACTTAGAGTCTTACCTGACAGATTCTAAGTTTGACAACTTGATGACGCTCTCTTAAATCTATCAGTTGCTCTTCTAGTCATCTTTGCATGTAAGTCAAGTAGTATTTTAATATTATGAATGCGAAAGTAAATTTCTCTGTGTGCGGCCTAAACCGCTGAACGAATTTTAATAATTTTAGCATATAGATAGAAAAGACCTTGAATAAGGACATAGGCTACTTTTTGTTGTGAAAATAAAACTGGAAGAGGGTGAAATGGGCGATGAAAGTTTGTATGGGGGACCAATCAACCGAATATGTGAGTATGGAGATTAATGAGCTTTTAGAAAAACTTAGATTCATTTCTAAGCAGACGAAGTCGCTGGCACCAACTGATTGTAGATCCACATGGTTATCCACAAAGAAGCAACAAGATACTGATCAGTTACCGGTACTACTGAAAGTCTGTTGTCACTACTCATCAACAAAGGGACAACAAAGTGCTAGTGCTGATCAACCGTGGTCTACATGAACAAGAGCTCAACTTGCTATTATTATCATGACTATTAATATCAAAGATTCTATTCTCTTGCTCTATATGGCTGTGCGCGACGAATTCGTTTCATAAATGATCGACCGACTTTCAGTCGAAAAATCGATCGATGACAAAATTTCTCTTGAGTGGTGATTTCCTTCCTACATAGCGCCACCATGACGGTCCAGCGCCTGCTAATTATGAAGTCCATTGCATTTTTGCCGACGCAGTAAAATTAGGAATAACAAGGTTTTACAGATAAACAACATACCTCTTCTAAATATATTTTAAAACCTAGTGCGTCTATTACATGTATTATCAAATCGACTGTTGACCCAGAAGGTTGACAATCTATCCATCATCAATCAAGGCGAAACTACCATACTAATCGATTAATGGCATATCGACGATCGACCGGTGGTAGCGAGTAGTAATTGGTTTTGGCAAGGTTGCCCTTTGCGGGTGATAGTCTTTTGGTGGAAGGGTAATCAATAGGGTTTTATAGTGTACGTGCCTCTAATATTTATTTATTTAAATTTTTTTATAAAGAATTCTAGTATTAACATGTATGCTTTTTTATAGAGTAAATATCAGAATACACTCCCATTTCATTTACGTAACAGCAGCAGTACTTAGACCACTTATGAAGAACGCAGTTGTTAACTGCACAAATAAAGTAACAAGACATTAATTTATAGTCTGTCCTGTACGAAAGTAAATTCTGTGATAAGTTTTTACAAAAAACCAAGTATTTAAAAACCGAAATGTTTTGTAAGAATATTAAACCTTATTTACCAAGATTAAAGTAGTGAACCACAGCACCACATTGTTTACAATTATTTCTTACAGAAAAAATAAACTTGATCGATACACACACATATTAGGTATGTCTCCCCGAACGCAATTAGGGATTTTTTCCTATTGAGATAGTAAAATGGTATTTCTGGCATGTAATGTGTATTAATACTGTCTTGTAGATTTTTAACATGAGGATCAATCAAATATTTAGTTAAGCTACAAGAGTATCTTAATAACAGTAGTTTTAATCATAAATAGTCAGTGTCTCCATTACGCGGGTCAAAATTTTATGTTTTAAAGTTCTGTCACCTCAACAACACCAAGAGGCTTGGCTAGACTTCTTCATAATGTACCCTATGCAAAGGAAGTGGCAATGTCAATTCTCTTTTATAGGGTTACGTAAGTCCGAATGAAAAACGGAACCCTTACAGGATTACTCGTGCGTCTGTGTGTCCACCTTTCACAGTCAATTTACTCCGAATCTACAGGACCGATTAAGTTGAAATTTGGTACATATATCAAACCCAAACACAGATGTGTAAATTAATATTGAATAATTAAATATAGAAAGTTAAATAAAGTATAATAATATGTGTAAACGGTACTGTGTGACAAATAAAAGGTCTTGTTGGGAGGGTCTTTAATATATATTTTTTTATAATTGTAAGATTAATAGTTTTAAAGTTATTAAAGAATATATATGAAAATTGACTGTATCCACCCCATTAACTCTGAAACTATGGAGCCTAAATTACAGGAAAACCTATAAGAACTCTATGGTCTTAAAATAACATGGGAAATCTCTCAATAATGTGCGTACATGCTCTTCAATGTATTATGCTCTTCAACTACAATATTAAGTTTAAAAAAAAACATGGTAGATACTCGTACATATTCATCGTACAGAACCCTCTCCGCGTGAATTCAACTCGCACTTGCTCAGTTTTTTTCGGTTGAGATATTGCTGCTTCTGGCTAAAGGCAGGAAAAACCTGCAATTTTCCTGCTCTGTTCCATTCGTGACGGTGATTAGCAGAACATATAGCTGAAAAAGTTGAGAGACCACATAGAATCGCCGTTTCTAAATTCTTCGGGAGTTGTGTCGAGGATGACCGACTACATTGTTTAGGGCCCTACTGAGGCTCTTTATCAATTATTTAGTGTGGCGCCTGACATTGGCAAGTCGTTTCACGCCTTGGGGCCGGTAATCCATCCGAACCGTAACCCTGACTAGCATCGAAAGCCTCTCTAAGCTGCGAGGAAAAAATCCTTTGTGAAACATTATCTAACGGGTATGGTCGGGTTGGCTGTATCTCGATTCGATCTTGGCGGCAATAGATCACCGTGGTGCAACCATGGCGAAGCCGTAACCCTAAGCGGCAATAGACAGGAACGGTGGCCCTTCGGGATGGGTATGAAGGTCAATCCGTGACCCAAGCACCGGGTTGCTCGTGTTTCGTTCACCAAAAATTATGGCTAAGAACATCCGGAGGTTGTCGTTTGCTTGATCTACCTGCTACCTGCAAAAGCTCTATTGTTGAGGACACCATGTGGTATTCACAGGTTACTTCAACGAAAAGACGTCATTGCACCCTCGGCTGAGGCATACGGCAAAACGCCTCTATAATGTAGGTTTATCCATTCAATAGTTAACAATAATAATAAAATAAGTTTTCTTTTTAATATCAATGACCGAGCTGAAACAATTTGGTATGAAAATATGCGCAGTATGTTTTAACGAGTTCAATGTTTATTTAATTACAGTAGGTAGCAAAAGTTTTCAAGGTCGCCTCTACATTTGATTGAGTTGATGTAATTTTGATACAGTTAAATGCAAAACAGTTTTGTATAATAATCAATATGGTCATTGATATTGAAAATATACAGATATATATATAATACAGATTCTGTTGACCTTGAATGTAACAAACGAGCGAACCATACTTAAAAAAAACCTGTTATTTATTATTAAATTATTACAACATCGTGTATTTACATGTTTGTACAAAATTACGTCAAAATAAAAAGATAATAACCGCACGTGAACCGGCACGTTACGTACGTACTACAATTTTTGTTTGATGTTGGACGTGTTTATTTTTCTTGTCAAGTATAGCGTCGTAGCACCGCTACAAGACGATGCTGTGGCTCTCAGGAAATACAGCTGAAATAAACAAATATTCTGCTGACTACTACTTACCTAGATCTGGAATGGAGCTGGATGGTTCCTCGAAGGAAGGCGGTTTGTGGAGACGAGGCGGCGGCGGTGGCGGCGGCGGAGGAGGTGGCCGCATGCACTGGATTACAGAATGCGTAGGTGGCATGCTGGGTGCCGTCAACAATACGGGTGCGCGGAACTCCTTGCCCGGAGGCGCCGGCAGTTCCAGCCGTCTCACTCCTGGAAGCATTTCTGGCTCGTAGCCTGTGTCCATCGGTTCGCGTTTAGGAGACAACTTAGGATAGCACTGCATCGTTCCTTTAAATACTGCTCAGTCACTAAGTCAATTCTAAATGAAATTATGAATTAAATTGATAGTCTTTAAAAACTTTTCGTACGGGATAAAACTGTACAATATTCAACCATAACGTTAATGAATTCACAAGCAATGCGGAAATCTTCTCATACGACAGACATTAGCGCATTGTTTACGTCGCTGTATTGTGAAGTTTAAGGACAAGTGTGCAAACCGGGCGCCGGTGTTAGAGCGCGTAACATGCGTGCGCGGCGCGCCGCGAGACTAGCGAGACTCGTTCGCTCGCCGCGGCCAACTTTCTCTTACTGGCGTGGCGGGCGGTCGTAGCCGGACGAAAGTGAATCTGCAACGTGCGCCCCTCGCCCTCTCCGCCCTCAGGTGTCCCTGCACCGCCCGCCCAGCACCGCCGCGCACCGTCCCTGCCGCTGCAACGCCCATCCGACATCAACTTTAACCTTAACTGTGACCTTTGCGGGAGTGCACTGCACTCACAATACACCTCACTCAATTTTACAAATAATGCACTAAAACAACCACATCAAATGTTACCCTGATAATTTTCTTTTACAATTATGCATAGACCTATAACTTCCAGAAAAGTTAGCATTTAGACTCAGTTCATTATTGGCATTGTTTTTAATTCCTTAACGTACAAGTTAATGAGGTTGAATTCCTCCTTTGAACTTGAAAATGGTGACGCAAGAAAGTAGCAAATATTCAAGAATAACAGTTACAAGGTTATTTTTGAAATGCTGTAATATTTTAAACATGAAAAATGTCATCCATACTAAACATTTGCATTAATTGAATCAATTTAGTCTATCCTGAAAACCCAAAGTTCAGTTTTGCTAACACTCTTAAAGTAGACAGCTTCTAATATTATTGTGGGAATGTGATATCTATCAATAATACAGCATATATCTTTATCGTATCAATCAGCAAGTACGTATTTCAAATATGTACTTAACACTTTTTTAATGACAAAAAATTATAATTACTAATGCAATAAATGAGTTTAGGCCGAAATTATTTCTCGAGGGTAATAGACTCGGCATTGTTATATACCTGGAGATATAGTGATGTCCACTAAACAAGTGTGCATAATCTTTACAGGAAGTTTAATGTTACATTTTGATCAAGGTTTCTCATTTCTGCGACATGATTTCTATCTAATCTACTGTGGCTTTTTGCTAAACAAATTTAATTTGGAGTCTTTAGATTGAAAAAAAAATGAAATACAGATGTCAGGTCAAGACTTTGTAATAATAATTTCTTTATATGTTATTAATTAATATTAATGCTATAAATTTGAAAGTTTGTGAGTCCTTTACGCCGCAACAGATGGAGGAATTTCGATTAAAACAACACGGATACATTTTATCGTTGATTAGCAAATAGATACAAGAGAAATGTGAAAGTTTGTGAAAATGTTTGTTATTACACCAGCCAGCTGGTGTTCCTGTCCTAGTGGCCTCTCCGGTCCCAGGAAATACAGGACATTCGGGTACGCGACCCCGGCCTCTACGAGTTACTGCAGTCTCAGTCCCGTACCCCATCCGAGACTTGCGGTATCCCTTATACAATAGGTTCCTCTCCCTACCCATTTTTCCTTATACAAAGTTACCTTCTTCCACCTTTCCCGTCTTAAACGACTACATCCCCAAGGAGGGTTGGCGTTAGGCAGTCGGCTGGCCATAAAGAAACTAGCCAAAACCCTTTGCAATGTTACACATTGCGCCGACCTCAATGAAAATTATTTAAAGGGCAGGAAGATGATGTTTTGTCATTCCATCACACCATAGACATTGAAGGGCTTTAGGTAAAATGTATTGCACATATTTAATCTTGATTAATATAGGCAAACGATTTAAAAGGCTGACGGATAGGCGTGGTTTAAAAACTAGCACTTACAAAGTTGAGAGAGCTTTTTACCTATAAATGATATTCAGGTTGATCCTGAGGCCTCTGATAATTCATAATTGGTGGGTTTACCAGTAATAAGTAGGTTGTCTTACTCTACAAAGTATATGGCATATTCATAAACTAAGGTAATCCATAATTGGGTAATCTCTATTTACATATATATATTTATATAACCCGGTCAATGTGAATGCTAATAGATAATGAAATGGCTGTTATCTCTTCCGCGAACGCTCCATGCTCCATGTGCTCGATCGATGCTTAAGGGACGCACGAGCACGCTCGCTGATAATAATTTTACTGATAACCATCTAGTAGATAGCACACCGACTGGACTGAGCTGTTATGTGCTTTGTACAACTGCTTTTTATCTCTGATATAAGATAGTACACGATGTCTTTATCATTCTTGTGACGTGCATGATAGGACATCTGAAGAGCTGATACAGCATGCTACAGTGCAGTAAATATGTACAGTCGACACAATATTTCGATAAACGATTATTTAATTATGTTGTGTTATGTATTATTTGCTAATATCATATTTCTCTTCGATTCTAATTACATATTTATACTAGGTATCCGAATAATTTCCCGAATTTTTAGGATTCCGTTCCTCAAAAGGAAAAAAGGAACCCTTATAGGATCTGTCTGTCTGTCAAGACCCTTCTTCCCAGGATACCGTGGACGCATCAAGTTGAAATTAAAACAAATACTTATGTCCTTGAAGTTGTAAAGAAATCACGTTACTAAGTCAACGCTATCAAAAGTTACGGCCATTTAAGCCTTAGATTTGACCAAATTTAAACATTTCGCAGGTAAAGCCAAACCTATAAGGTACCTCCCATTGACCTAGGATCATAAAATTTGGTTAGAAGCAAGGTCTTACAGCACAAACAAAGGACAAAATCCGAAAGTCGTTAATTTGTTGATATATTACATAAAAAATGTTTTTGTGATCATAAACTTATATTTTGCGGTTGGAAAGTTGACTGTCGATGTATAGGAAAGTATTTTTAGAACTGCAAAGTTAAGTTTGTGTTTCGGAAAAAACTTCAAACATCTTCGAGAATTATTGCCGAGATGGACGTACTATCTACTACATACAAGTTTGTTTGCTAACGGAACTCTCGGTGTGCGAGTTAGACTCGCACCGGTTTTTTAAGACTTTGTACACTGTGATCTGAGCACTACCGGCGATTTAGACTTGGTTTTAGGAACCTAGTGCAATTTACTTAGTAACAGCTTTACAGCTTACTGTTGCTAATGAATTAAGATACAACATGCCAGTAGGCTGTTTTATAAATTACTTTGTAATCTAACAATAGCGACGTTAGCTCGATTACAGCTTACCAATAAAAAATATTATTTTTAGTTTTTCTGAGACAGAATAACGTATGGCTTAATCGTTGTAAAGTAGGTATAAAGTATAAAATAAAAGACATAATAAAACTTTTTTACAGTGTAAACTATTGAATGATGGACCATAATTTATTTTTCACATAAATTGGTTAATTATGCACAAATATATAACTGTGTGAAACGTTAAAATTTTCTTCAATTCAACATAGGATTTTGAAACATAAACATAAGAGCGCAGGGGTGGTTCAGGGAGTAGCGGCGTTAGACGAGCGAGGTGATTTCGTAGGGTGAGAGGGGTGCGGTGCAGTAGCAGGGTGCGCCGAGGTCACTGCCACCGACGGCTGTCGGTCGGATTCAACATTCATGAGTATTTTGGTGACAGTCTCACTGAACTTTGGCTAGGTTTCATACAGCATGACATATTGACTCTGCTTTTAATTATATTGTAGAATATTAATTTATTTCAATATTAATTACATAACTTTGTGACCAGTCCTATTGATGAAACAAGTTTTGATGGGCATGTTTCAAACTAAATTCAAAACTTATTTTAAAAAGGTTGTTAATAACGTTGCAAGTTCTTAGTGTAATTGTCTGCATCGCGACGGCGTTAAATCACTCCTAAGTCCTAACATAATCGTTTAACATAGATATAAAGGTTAACAAGAACACTAAGAAAGTACAACGTCATTAACATCCTTTTTTTAAAATAAGTTTTGAATTTAGTTTGAAATAAGCCTACCAAACCTTGTTTCATCAATAGGACTGGCCATTTCGTCGTTATGGGTAATAGTCACAGCAATCTAAATAATATTTAGATTTCTGTGGTAATAGTAGTTACACTATCACACACACACAAATACAAAATCAATCTTTTCTTTTGTGGAAGTACACAAATAGAATTGTTGTTTCTGCTTTTAGAATAATTATCGGTAAACTATTAAAATATGCGCGGTATCACTTTTTTAAATTTAATAATAAACTAGATAAAATAATAATTTTGGGAAAATTTTATTCTATTTGCAATTCATCCAATTTTGTTGTGCAGATCCCAAGACGCCACCTTTAACCAAAGTTTGAACTTTGCCCTCCAAATATTTTTATTTTAATATGATTCTGAAATAAATAAAAATGACTTGGTTAGCTTTTCTATAATGAAATTGACATAATTTATCTATCAAATTAAAGAGGTCTAGGAACGCTTTATGGATAGTTTTATGGCTTTATGTTGGGAGTGAAAGTTGGATAGCATGGAAGGGCACCAGGGCACGGCGCGATGGGGTGCCAGCTAGGGTGGCAGAGACAGTTAAACTCCGCGTCTACATCGCACGCATGCGCATGCATGCATCCTTACGCAGCGAACGCCGAGACGGACTGTGCTCACACCGAACTATACAATTTTTCTTAATTGTAGTAGATGTACTGTAGTAATTTTCAAACTGTTTTTGTTTAAAAACATTACTACTGGTAATTTGAGTCTAAAAACGACGATGACTACGACGGTTATGTTTAGGAGATAAAAAGTTCGTATCACCCGGCTCCTTCGATGAGTCTATATCCGTGGTACCGTATCGTTGCAATACCATCAAAGTTACGTATGTATTTTGCAAATTTCATCTCATATCACATGAATGAGATGTTGGATTAAAATTTATTTGCAAGATTTTGTTACACAATAATCTACTAAGTTAAAAAAAAGTAAATTGCATCAACTTTCGTAATTTTTCATAACTTTATGTAACTTTGTTTGCTGTTGTCACAATCATTGTAGAAAACATATTCAATTCCTCGGAGAATTGGGCGGTACTCTACCGCCTCTACTATGGCGAGTATTCCGAAGAGCTCTTCCAATTGTTCCCACCGTCTCCTTTCCTATCCAGAACAACACGTGGCAGGTTGAGTTGTCACCCCCTTACAGTGTAAACAATGCCAACTAGAACCAAACGGTTCAGCACCTCTTTTGTTTGCCGCACCATTAAAATGTGGAAATCATTACCAGCGCACGTGTTCATCAATAAGCCTATCATAGTCAACTGCTGGACATAGGCCTCTCCCAATGTGCGCCACAGCACCCGGTCCTGCGCCTCCGCACGTGTTCCCTTCGTCATAATTATAACCCTGGGTCCTTTGAGCGGAGCGTGAAAATGCATCTCTCGAGATAGGACTGACTCGTCAAACTGAGGACCACCATTTTAGTATCATCCGTATCTATAATGGTGGTCTTCAGTCTTTGGACCGCACTCTAGCTTTCCATCAGGTGGTTTGAGGTCATTCTGACGAGCTATTATAAAAGTGATTGTAGTCAAACCGAAATCCTAAAACTATTGGAAGGTGACGATGGAAGATACCTTTAAATTTCACGCCTGATGCACAAAAAAATGAGAAGAGAAAGAGAAATGAGAGAAAAAAAAAGAAAAAGCAAATCAATATAATAATAATTATCTTTTAAAAAAAGTATCACCGACTTCAATGCTCCTTAAACCCAAATCGCTTCAAGTGTGCCTATAAAATTTGAAGAGTTCCCTCGATTTCTTCAGGACCCCATCATCAGATCCTGACCTGATGACCATGGGACCACCTGGGAAGTATACACTTTCAAACAAAAGAAGAATTTTCGACCTTTCGTCTTTGAGTAATCGGTGAACATACCTCTTTTTTTGAAGTCGGTTGAACATTTACGACCACTCTGTTAAGTGATTCATTTAAAATGTTGACATAAATTAGTGAAACACGCTGTAATAATGGAAAACACGTCCAGTTCATTATCTCCAGCAAAACTTTTTGTTTATTACTTTATGAAATAATCACATAAGAATAACATATATCCCATATACACACATTTATAAATATTAGTTTATTAGATTTTTATTAATAGACGACTTAAAGTTAAGTAAACACGAAATAAAACTTAACGAGGCCATGCATGTTTCTAGTTGTCTATAATTCTAGTCTAAGTAATTTAATAATAACACTGCGATCCAATCGTTGATCAAAACTGCATACCTATATATAATTTAATTAGGTTTTCAACTAACAATCTTCTACTAAATTCAAATAAAACAAAGTGTGTGAGATTTACTATGCCAAATGTAAAACAGCTAGGTACTAATTTAACTCTAAATAATGAAATGTTAAGTATTGTAGACTCAACAGTATTCTTAGGAATTACATTAGACAGTGAACTATAATGGGGAGCCCAGATAGACAGCCTTGCAGGTAGGCTTAGCTCGGCAGCTTATGCAGTATGGAAGGTACGTCAGCTCACTGATACGGACACAGCTAGGCTAGTTTATTTTAGCTACTTTCACAGCGTCATGTCCTATGGTATACTACTTTGGGGCAACGCGGCTGATGTGGAAACGATTTTTATTCTCCAAAAACGAGCCATCCGCTCCATATACAATTTAGGTGCTAGAGTCTCTCTTCGAGAGTTGTTTACGGGTATAGGTATTTTAACTGTTGCATCACAGTATATATTTGCAAATATTATGTTTGTTAGGCACAACATTAATGACTATAAGAAAAACAGTGATATACACAATATTAATACAAGAAACAAGTTTAAACTCGTTGGTACCTATCATCGCTTACATAAAGTACACAACTCGTTCGAAGGTCTTGGTATACGTTTTTATAATAAAATTCCTATACATGTAATCGACCTTCCTGTAGATAAATTCAAGCTAACTGTAAAAAATCACCTTATTAGGAAATCCTGCTATACGATCAACGATTGTCAAAGCCACAAACAGTCTTGGGCTTAAGGTGTCATTAGGTATATACACACAAACTTCTTTGTCTTATAATTAAGCTAAATCATTAACAAACCATTGCCAGTTGAAAGTAATGCGTGACGATTATTATGGTAATTTGACTAGTAGTTATTTTTATCAGTATCTTGACTATGGTTCGTCATGCTCACTAAAATGTCATTGCTTGCGGCGTCGTCATGGGGCAGGTCATTTCTTTCCAACTGATATGGCGAAGGAGATGATGGCTGGTCCATGCGTCATACTCGTGAACGGGTGCTGCTTGGGGTGACTGGTCGGCCTAGTCAGCGATGCTTTAGCCTATACTATTATTTTGGTTCGATCAACTGCAACTCTGGCCTCTTAATCCAGCCACGAATTATTCTTAACAGTAGATTTTGTAACTGAATGAAGGTAGATGTGCACCTTAAATGATTTTTATGTTTAATAGGTTCAAACCTTCAACGGTATCACTGACTGATTTTTATTTTTTAGTACGTTAGCTTTTGGAGCATTTCAATTAAAAGAAATCCAGGTGGCATCAGCTTGCATCCTGTTTACCTTTCGTGTAACACTAACACTATTGTACCTGAAGATCTGACTTTTAAAAAGAGTGGCCATGAGTTTCTTTGCCAGTATTCTTCTCATAGTGCTCTACGCATTTTGGAAACTGGAAGTTATAGATCGACACAAGCAGGCAGTAGATTTTGGTGTTTTCACCTAATTTACCTCGACAATCCAGTACATGCTGTACATCCAGTTCGCGCCGATCTATGATTTTAACTTTAGCTTCAATTTAACGTTCATAAATGTCACTTAGTGTCTTAATTGAATAAATGATTTTGAATTTGAATTGAATTAATAACTGAATAGAAATTTATAGTAATTAAAAATGAGGCTAATGGAGGAAGATGCTCTTACTTATTACTACTTGCTATTTTTTTTAAAAGACTAATCCCGCATTAGAAATATTCCTGTGTCGCGGGTGGCTCCAAGAATATAAATCACACAATTTTTTGTCCCGTGTGGGATTTGAACCCACAACACCCGGCGCGGCGTAATGGCGAGGTGACCACTTAAATCATTGTGCCATCCGTGCAGTCAAAGTGCAGTTACTCCCTCATAAAAGTAGAGAAATTATAGAATATTAAAAATTTTATTCACTTATATTATAATATATGTATAATTATTTTTTAAAACTTTAAGATATTTAATATACAACATAGATATATTTTTACAATAATTTGGAAGGTGCATGCATTCGGTGTAAATGCATCCCGCAACGGCATCCGACATCGTCGCGGTCTATGGCGATCAATATGCAACGGCGAGACATATATATTTTCTTCTCTTAGACATAAGCCCCATTGCACTAATTTACTTGATTCGGCTGCATTTATAATTGTGACAGCCGGTGATGAACAAAACGTATAAATATAGGGAAATTAAACAATCATATACATATGCACATACAAACCAATAATTATAATTAATAAGATTTGTTAATAATATAAGCTATGCAGACGATATGGTGCTGCTCAGTCCCTCGATAAGTGGGTTGAAGAAGCTGATTTCGATATGCGAGGCCTATGCGGTGGAGCATGGCTTGATATACAACTCAAAGAAGAGTGTTCTTCTTGTATTTAAAGCGCCTAAACAGCAGTCACGCAGTGTTCCACCCATAAGTCTCAACAGCGTAGCATTAAATGTTGTAGATAGTTTTAGGTACCTCGGACATATTGTTACAAGCGACCTAAGGGATGACGGAGATATAGAGAGGGAGCGCAGGGCATTGTCTGTGAGGAGCAATATGCTTGCCCGCAGGTTCGCTCGTTGTAGCGAGGATGTCAAGGTAACACTTTTTAAGGCGTTCTGTCAGTCTTTCTACACGAGCGGTCTGTGGGTGTCATACACGCGCCGAGCCTACAATGTCCTGCGTGTACAATATAATAACGCTTTCAGGATGCTGTTGGGACTGCCGTGGCGCTGTAGCGCGTCGGGTATGTTTGCGGAGGCTCGCATAGATGATTTCTACGCAATTATGCGAAAGAAAGCGGCCTCCTTACTACAGCGCCTGCGTGGCAGTGACAACAGCATTTTGAACATGATCGCTGCCAGACCGGACTGCCCCTTCCAGAGGCACTGGGTGGGGACAGTCTTAGGTACAAATAAATAAATAAATTACAATAAAATAAAATAAAATAATGTAATAACTAAAAAAAATACTAACCTATTAACTTAAGCACTACTGTCACTAACACAAAAATACTAACAAAAATATGGACATAAGTCTGAAATAAAAAGTTATTATTATTATTATTATTCTCTTTATTTACTTAATATACATATAAATTACATTTTTAAATACATTCACTATAAAAAATAAAAACAAATATATTTAAAAATATAAAAAATAGTGTCCCACCGGTGTCGGGTACAGGGACCAAGCTACCGGTGGTTAGGGTTCCAGAGATAGAAACCTCCTCACAATGCGTGCCGTATCAAGGAGGACTGCCTTCTGCATCAGGCTCTTAATCCAGCTGCCTAACGTGAGCCTCTGAAGGTGTTGGTCGAGGCTCTTAGCAATTAACCCATGGGCCGAAATGACTATCGGCACAATGATTGCTGAATCCACATCCCACATGTCGACAATCTCGTGAGCTAGGTCCAAATATTTTATTTCTTTATCTTTTTCGGCTTTTAAGAGATTGTCGTCATGGGGAATGGTGATGTCAATAATCATTGCTCGGCGCTCTAATCGGTCTATCACCACTATATCAGGCTTATTGGCAACAATAGTCCTATCGGTGATGATAGATCGATCCCAGTACAATGTTGCACGACCATTTTCGAGAACTGGGTCGGGCACATACCTGTAGTACGGTAACTCGACAGCCACAAGATTATATTTAACAGCAAGTTGCTGATGGACTATCCTGGCCACTTGGTTATGTCTATGCAAGTACTCGCCGTTGGCAAGACGAGAACAACCAGAAATTATATGCCTGAGGGTTTTTTCCGAGACGATGACACGCCCGACAAATGTCAATTGTGCCGTCCTTCAGGATATATCTCCGATAGTTATTCGTCATAACAACTTCATCTGTAATTGCACAGACAAAACCTTCAGTTTCTCCGAAGAGGTCACCGAACCGTAGCCAGGATACTGATGCTAATAAATCTATATCGGGCCCATTTAAGGCCCGATAAAAACGTCCATGCAACGCCTTGCTATTCCATATCTCCCTGCGGTCTGTAATAGTAAGTACTGCTGGTTTGCGCCAGTTCTCTTTTCCTAGAGCAAGCGGAGTGAGTCCGTTGTCAACTGCCACCACATCCCGATACACATCCAGGTCAACGGAGAGGAAGTAATCTCTAAGGTTGCATACCTCGCGGTTATGGAGGGTCTTGGCATTTAAAAAACCACGACCCCCACATTTCCGCGGGATATACAATCTCATGACCGATGAACGTGGATGGTGCATTCGGTACGCGGTAAGCAGTGTACGAACTCTTCTATCCAGGGCATCTAGTTCAGTCTGAGTCCATCTAAGTATGCCAAAGGAGTAGGTTAGGACTGGTATGACCCAATCATTATAGGCCCGCACCTTATTACCACCTGACAAAAGACTTTTCAATACTTTTTTCAGGCGGCCAAAGAAACGTTCCTGTAACGATTGCTTCATAGTCAATTCATTTACACCTAACGCCTGTGTCATACCTAGATACTTGTAAGTTTCGTTGGCGGAAAGACATCTAAGGTGTGTGGAATCTGAGAGTTCCATCCCCTCAGATTCCACAATTGTGCCTCTTTTTACATGCATGACTGCACATTTATCCACACCAAATTCCATCCTGATACAATTACTAAAGGTTTCAGTTACCTCAAGTAATTTTATCAATTGGAAATTGTTGCAGGCAAACAGTTTCAAATCATCCATGAAAAGGAGATGGGATATAACCTGACCTTCTTTCCGTAAACGATAGCCTAGCCCTGAACTCTCCAGTAAAGTGCTGAGAGGATTCAAAGCTAAGCAAAACCACAAGGGACTCAAACTGTCACCCTGAAATATACCCCGCCTGATCTTAATATACTCGCCGTAACCCTGAGACCGCCGACATCCTGGATAGTAGAGTACCGTTCTCCATTGCCGCATACATGCCTTCAAGAAAGTGCATAGAGTTGTATCTACCTTGTACAACTCCATCACTCTCAAGAGCCACGTATGCGGCACAGAGTCATAGGCTTTTTTGTAATCTATCCAACATGTCGCCAAATCCTTTCGATTACGACGAACTTGTTGGTTAATGGTCCTGTCAATAATAAGGAGCTCTTTAGTGCCACGGGCCCCACTTTTACATCCATTCTGAGAGTAAGCCATAATAGTATTGTTAGTTATATGAGATAACAATATAATAACGCTTTCAGGATGCTGTTGGGACTGCCGTGGCGCTGTAGCGCGTCGGGTATGTTTGCGGAGGCTCGCATAGATGATTTCTACGCAATTATGCGAAAGAAAGCGGCCTCCTTACTACAGCGCCTGCATGGCAGTGACAACAGCATTTTGAACATGATCGCTGCCAGACCGGACTGCCCCTTCCAGAGGCACTGGGTGGGGACAGTCTTAGGTACAAATAAATAAATAAATTACAATAAAATAAAATAAAATAATGTAATAACTAAATAAAATACTAACCTATTAACTTAAGCACTACTGTCACTAACACAAAAATACTAACAAAAATATGGACATAAGTCTGAAATAAAAAGTTATTATTATTATTATTATTATTATTAAACTTCTAATAATAATAATAATAATATATTCCTTTATTAGTTTTTATCCGTGTTTCATTGTTTATCATTGTTGTTTTCTGGACGAAGGTACCTATTTTTATTTTTTATTTTATGTTATAAAGGGCAAACGAGCAGACGGGTCACCTGATGGTAAATGACCACCGCCGCCCATGGGCACCTGCAACTCAAGAGTCACAGGTGCGTTACCGGCCTTTAAGGTGGGAGTAGAGGAGGGAAGAGGGGGGAGACGGGGAGAGGGAAGGGTTAGGGCCTCAGTTAACCTCACTCACTCTTCGAAATTCATTGCAAACATTGCTTCACTGCCGGTTTTCTGTGAGGCCGCGGTATCACTCCGTTCGAGCCGGCAAATACGTGCTTTACTTATCCCTGATAAAGTGTATGCGAAATTTTATGATGATCTTAGATGGGTAAATTGGGACTCAAGCGCGATAATATTTATAAGGTACAATACCTTTTTTTGTTTTCGTCAAGGGTGGACGTCCGTCTAGGACTCAGACCACCCGTGGCCATTAAGCCCCGAGTTACACATACATCTAATATGTATAAAAGTCGCGAAAGTTTAAAAACAATTTAATTATCGTTTGAGTATATATATAAAGCGAGTTTGTTTTTTGTTACCTTTTCGGTAACAGAAAAATGAACTCGCATTCGCATTTATGATATTAGTTAGGATTATAGAAATGAGTCTAATTGGTGGCTTATCATAAATAAAATAATAAAAAAAAGCGTTCGTCTCGGGTCGCCCGATAGAAGTGATAACTTAAACGCCCGACAGACTGGCCCCGTAACGCGTTACATAACGAAGCAGTTTACCCTCCTATAAGAAGTTATCACTTCAAAAACTTTTAGGTGTTTTATAATTATTTGTTTTCAAAAAGCCTGTTCTTGTCACACTAATTGTAAATATATATTATAAAAAATGAATACTTCGGCAAGTAAAACAATTTTTTCGGGGTTGTATTCTGCGGTCTGTCTGTCTGTAAAGTAGGGCCAGAATATGAGTATTTCGGTGAAGCCGTATAGGAAGCCAGTTGAGCTTAATACGAAATTTGAAATATGGTCATATTTACGCAAACATGAGGCAGACGACACTATTTACTCTTTAACATTGTATGTATTGTATATACAATAGAAGGTGGAGAATTTGGCTTTTTTCATTCTTCCATTTGTCCTTTAAAGCATTCTATTCTTAAAGAAGTTTACCATAGCAGACATGGTGTTTTCTTATATCTCTATATACGTTGGTGAGCCAGAGGAATGCCAAGTGGCAATTATTTAATTCTAGTTAATTTTTGTATGTGGCAACTTTAACTGTCACTTATGTGATTGGCTGTCTTGCGATGACAGTTGAAGTGAGTTTTGTTGGCGGACCGCCCTCAGAAGTGCATTGCTAAAGAGAACAGTGGAACGCATCGCATGACACATCAGAAGTGGGATTTAACCTCAACATTCCACGTGACATAACCTGCGACGTTAACGACCAACGTGATAACTATGTGCCGCATGCTGAAGCGGTTTCAAGGTACTGTTTACTTTAAGATGTGTTGAAACTTTGAAGTTAGTGAGTACCCTCATTAACCTAAACAGTTATGAAAAAGGGAAACGTTAGTTGCGTATGCGAGTCGTTAAATTACCTCATTGTCTAACCATTGAACCGTCGAGTAGTCTGTGGGTATACGATGAGCATTTAGCTCTGATGGAGGTCGTGGTAAGTGATGCACACGAGTGACTGAAGTTATGATCCATGAGCTGGATGTTTGTGAGAGCAATGCTATTACTGTGCGGCTAGAGAGCCGTGGCGTCAGAGTGTTTTACTCGGGATTTTCTGTAAGCTTTGCTGTAATTTGTGGTTGTAGTAGAGTTTAACTACGACTTTGGTACCTGGCTGAGGCTTTTGTGTAGTGGTTGACAGTTCATGACGATTAAATGTTCGGTTATTCTTCGGTTGAGTTAGAATAGTTTTTTTTAAATGATAATCATAGTGAAGACACTTAAAGTCTGTTTGCTTTGCCTTTTGGTGCGTCGTTCTGTGTTGTTGTCTTCATTTTAAACACACAATAACCCACATATCAATTTGAAAAAAGAAAACATAAAAAAAATCAGAACTTAACTATAGGATTAATGTAAACTACGAGTAGTTGCGGATAAGTTGGTATGATAATCAGACCGTACGTGGGTTTCAGTAGAAAGAATAGGGTCCAGGAGAGGTTCGGCCTTCCCTTGCGGTTACTAGGCTATGCGTAGCCAGAGATTATATGTAATAATATAGCGAGTTTTGTTCTTCTCATAATATCAGCCTAAACTTGGTAAGTAGAGGTCGAGTCGATGTTCACGTGGTTTTGAAGTGTTGCCTTTGACAGAATGGATTACCTAATAGGTAAAAGGGTATTAGGACAAGCCATCTGCCAACCATTTAAGGCCTCGGTCTTGCAGAACACTTCAGAATTAACCATTGTGTTTGTTACAATTTTTCTGGTTAACTCTTCTGTGCTGTGGACCGAAGACAGAAATGCTGGAAGGCTGACATATGAAACAAACTAGTTAGGACGCTGGGTGCCAGGCTCGGTCGATCAAAGCCACATTCAAAACTTTGCTTAGGGTTTTTGAATAATTATATTATGTTATTTTTTTCTTAAAGTGTTAAATTTTTTTGAGACCTGTGAATCTATAATAAATAGTGACAATTGAAAAAGTGAGAATTAATTGTAATTATGTTAATTGTGAATTATTAAATAAATTGTGTCTATTTTGGTGATAAATTGGTGTAGGTACCTTACTAATCCCGAACCTCAGCTCGTAACAATATGGCGTCAAAAGAGAAAACGTGTGTGTTGTCAAAGATTGTTTAAGAATGCTATTAAGGGGGAGTCCAAGTCCTATTTAAATTAAAAATCTATTTTATTCCTGCATATCCATATGCAAATTTACTGTTTATATAAAATCAATTTCATTATTCCTACCATTATTTAAAATTGCTAAGTTAAAATTACTTTTAAGTCATCGCCCTAGTAATGTATTTGGAAAATTGTAAGCGTATAAATTATTTTAATTTTATTGTATTTATTTTTATTCAATTGTATATAAAAATATATAAAAGTATTTTTAGATAGCGTTTTTAGCAAACGCGCAATATATTTGTAGAATGAGGTTCAGGACCTCATTCTACAAATATATTGCGCGCTTGCCCCAATTTTGATTTCAAGCGGTAGTTGCTTAAACTTGTTGAAGTTGCTTTACTGGATGTTTCAAAATATAACGGTAAAATGGTAACGCAGTTAGAAGGTAACGGTCTACCAAGCAAAAGAATTCCTCTTTTTGGAATCTATAATTATGGCGTTATTTTTACTAAAGGCTCGCCCGACTATTTTGCCAGAACTTTAACATAATATCATTATTTTATTGATAGATAGGCTGGAATTACCTACCAATGGTAGTGACAACAAAATACCAAATATTCTCATATTAATAAATTAACAATAAAAATAGGTCAGTCACATACATATTTATTGTATTCCAGTACATGTAATGATAATTAATTTATTTTAAAACATCAGCGTTATTCAGCATTACAGTTATTTTTGGCTGATCAATTTGTATAATTTTATAATGCTTGAAAACCTTGGGGAGTGCATCGGCATCGGTGTAATGCCCTCGTGAGGATACCTCAATGTCGGGCTTTAGGTGGCAGTCGTCGCCCTCGCATTCACTACCCCCGGCCGAGGCCGTCGCTCTCCGCCCTGCACTAGCAGCATTACCTTACATACAACCATGTAAATAAACAATCGTCTCTTCTTTATCATTAACAATAATGCTAAATCACAAATCTTAGATTTGGCAAACTAAGGATCTTGATGAAACTATTTTAAGTTTAATAATACATTTTGAAGTAATAAACACAATTCACAGCAAGTTCATTAACTTTCAATTTAGGTACGGCACAATACATTTCTATTTGAATTGGAGTCAATCGACAAAGGATGAATTTTAACCTCAATATGCGTTTTAATAATAATAATTAATTGCTAAGAGCCTCGACCAACACCTTCAGAGGCTCACGTTAGGCAGCTGGTTTAAGAGCCTGATGCAGAAGGCAGTCATCCTCGATACGGCACTCACGAGGAGGTTTGTCTCTGGAACCCTAACCACCTGTAGCTTGGTCCGTGTAGCCGATACCAGTGGGCACTATTATTTATATTTTTAAATGTATTTTTTATATAATCTGAATGTATAATTATGTAATCATACGGGAATTAATTCCCGTAATTCGCTTTAAAGCGATCACGAAAAGGTATTACATGCTGTGACCATGGCCAGTGCAACCTGGTCGAAACATCCGGCGATTCAGAGGTACGTAATACCTTTTCGTGATCGCGCTAATTCCCGTTTAAATACATATTATATCATGGAACGCGAAAGTTTAAAAGTTAGTATAAAAAAAGTTAATCTGAATGTATTTAAAAATATAATTTATATGTATATTTTTCATTATATATATATCATTTTTAAGTAAATAAAGAGAATAATAAAAATAACTTGACACATCTCACACTTGGCCGTCTGATCCCAAATTAAATAGAGTAGAGTTCCACTGTCCACTTCCCGGCTCCATCATCAGACCATCGTTACTATACCCAATCTGATGGACTCCCAAAACGTATCCTATGAGCCCGAACTCGAGGGGTTTACTGAAGAGTTCCACTATCCACCGCCGAGCTTGTGCTATGGTAACCAGACTGCCGATAAACATACTTATTTTTTTAAAAAACAAACAATGTTGCTTGCTTGCTTAATACTTACACTTACTTTAAACATCGATATTTTTAAAATATATTTAACTAGCAGCGCCTCGCGGTTTCACCCGCGTAAGTATCGATCCCGTGGGAAATCGGTATTAAAAGTAGCCTATATGTTAATCCAGGTCTGCAGCTATATACATACCAAGTTTCGTCGCAATCGGTTCAGTAATGTTTGTGTGAAAACATTACAAACATACATACAAAAACTCAAATGTTTCCTCTTTATAATATTAGTTTAGATTACAACTAGTGTGTTGTGCACTGCTGCAAACAGTCGTGTTGGGATATCCTTCGATCAAATAAACCATAGATCGATATGATCGAAGAATTTATGCCATCGGACTACGCTATTTCGACATAATAAGTAGTACGCAATTAAAAAAAAATTATAGTGAAATTCTTAAATTAACTACATATTTACAAAATATTTTTCTGCGTTTATTTTTAATCAAAATGTCTTGCAGTTATGTTTAAGTTGACATTTAAAGCTTTTTTACAATAAAGTTTATAAATATAATCAATCAATAATAGATAATAAAAATCTTTTTGATTGATTAATTATCAGAATTTTATATGTACCTACTTAGAAATGGACACGGCTCTACGTAGGTAATTAATCATTTTATTATTTGGCGCCGACTCAAAATAAGTTTATATAAAATTTGATAGTTTATGGAAATAAGGTCAATACTTAAGACTTAAGGTTTATTTATTTTTTGTTTTTTAGTTCTTTTCGTCGGTTTAATTTTTTGTTTTAAAAAGATTTTCATGTTATGATTTTTTTTCATCATCAGCCCAGTTACATGATATGATGATTTCTAAACGCAAATACCTGATGAAGTTATGAAAAGTAAACAAAATACTATTCGTTCCTATAATTTTCGAGGGTTCCTCTCAATTTTATCAGGATCCCATCATCAGATCTTGACTTCCTTGACATGGGACCACCCTTGAGGTATACCCTATCTAACAAAAATAAAATAATCAAAATCGGTTCATAAATAATGGAGTGAGGGCTGAACAGACATAAAAAAAAAATATTATACGGTCGAATTGAGAACCTCCTTTTTTTTGTCGGTTAATAAACATAATTGAAAAACGAACACGACACTACGAGGAAAAGAAACAATTATAATATTTTTTTTTTCTAATTATGAACCCATATCAGTAATTACTCCGTTGTCGTTATTAAGCTCCTAAATAAGTACATTACAAGTTCATAATATTTTTGGAAATCAATTACGGGTAAGAAAGGATAGCAACTTAGGGTGTTGGAAAGAGAGGATCTGGGGTGGTGGGTGGAGTGGGGGGTCGTAGGAGGAGGGAGTGTATTCAGCACACGCCGAGGCCGAAGTATTCACTGTCGTTGACACGGGCCGAGGACACGCGCTACAAGGTCGCTCGATCCAAAACGAGGCCCTGAGTAATCTCTTTGTAAAAATTTATACAATATCGGTAGAAATGGGGGCAACTGAACATGATCCTAACTTAATATTATAAATGCAAAAACGAGTTTGTTTATTTGTTACGGTTTAACGCCTTAAATACTCAACCATTAATTGTTTAATTTTGCATACACTTTGTCAAGGGTACAAAAAAGGACATAGGTATTTTTCATCCCGATAAAAGTATTGTTACTGTACGTGTTACAAAGCTAGTAATTATAATAACAGTACTGTTACCGAGGTATAGAAAAATAGCCTTAGCGCGAGTGGAACCGCAGGCAAAAACTAGTAATCTATAAACTACAATTAGGCCTTGCTTTGGAATATGGACGTACATGTATTGTATGTTATAAAATATGGCTATTCGTATAAGCAGAAGTTTTATATTTTATATTTATTTGACCCTAAATATACAACAATTTAATTAATACTGTTCCGTAGATAACTCTCTTGTATAATTAGCTGTAAGATAATATTGTCAAATTAAAATAAAAACAGTAAGCGCGTAACCTTTACTTATGTTTAAGATTTATCCCAGTTTGGGCATTATCTTCTGTTGTATATAAAATTAATTGACTCAATATACAAAATCAATGTCTTATAATACATTCTTATTCACTTACGCTTCTTAATAATAATTATCTTTTAAAAAGTATCAGATAAATGCGCCTATTTTAATAACTTGTAATACGCTGTATTCTTCATCCATTAATATTTCACCTTTAGAGGTGAAATATTTTCTTAAAATAGTCCAACCTTTAGTATAACAAATTCACTTTAAAATTGAATTATTGAAATCGGTTCACGATGGGCGATGATATGACGCAACATACACCCAAAAAAATTGTTAAATTGAGAACCGCGTTTTTTAAGTCGATTTTAAGCATTAATATTGTTATTTAATTTTGAAACGTTTATTTCTCGATTTTGAGGGTTGGTTTGTCTCTCCTCCTTTACCTTTTACAAAATATTGCTTTTCCCAATGCAGGAACTATAATTGTTGAGGAGTTCTCCTTTTATTCGCCATCAGCTTCACTTCATCATATGCATTGTGACGAACATAAATTGTTTAGCAACTACATAAAAATAATGGAATCGCAACCCGTGAGATACTTATAAATTAGTAGGTAGGCGGGTCGCCATCTGTGGACTTTATTATCAGTTTCACTTCACCAAATAGTGCTCCAAGAGTAAATGCACGAATTACTATAATAAAGTTTCAAATGAAAAGAGATTTGTCCAAATTGGTTCACAAATGTCCGAGTAATCGGGTAACAATAACAAAAAAAATTATTGCGACAAAGCGAGAAACTCCTAATTTTTTAAAGTCGATTAAAAGTATATGCTGTGAATTTTCTTTCTAGCAAGACTGTAACAAGTTACGATCTGAAGTGGTGGGATTACAATGAAGGTTAGTACTAGAGGACTATAGCCTTCTTAAACATCGTTAAACATTGAGTCCTTCAAGAAAACTTTGGTCTGAGCAGTACCTAAATTGACAAGAATACAATGCGTGTTATCCGTAGAATCGTGGCCGGAGTCAGCGGCCCACCCTCATTATAACTGACGGTTTTGCATTTTTTTATACCTATCCTATCCTATTTGTGCCTTGATGTTTTGCAAGCTCGGCAGCGTACAATATAGAAGTATACAATTGATGATATTAAAAGAGATCATTAAATTAGATTAAGGTCAGTCATATACCTGTTTATTATCATCAAGAATCTTTAAAAGCCTTTATCACAACTACGTTCAATATAAATTCAACCCTCAACTTATCCTTACTTATCTCATAACACTTTTATCTTTTCATTAACCCTGAAATTGGTATTATCGGGTTTACGAACAAAGTATAGTAATATTGCGACATAGAGTATTGTGCCACGTGTATGTAAGGAAGGTATGCATAATATAGGTAGATACAGGTAATTTCTTTTTAAATTTTTCACTGGCAGACAATGCCTTAAGCATGTACCAGATGCATAAAGTGTATGCCTATGCATAAAGTGTAAATAAACAAATATTGTTCGGCAGTTACGAAATATATTAATTAAATATCTAATGATTATTAACATTTAATCTATAACAACCATGTTACTCTTTCGGAGCGTTATTAATAAAACAAAGTGTACAGTTCTTTTGTTCAGTTTTTATATAATACTTATTCAACTGTGAAAGTTCTTAGTATTTTTCCACGAAATTTCTCTATCAAGTACACTTTTTGTACAGATTAGTTGCTTACTGCTTGGTTCATCTTCACACATTGCTATTATTCTTGTTAATCTCTCCAACATTTCTTCAACTTCTCTATCCCAATTTTCCATTATGATGCCGTCGCTACGGTCGCTACATAAAAAAAGTTTAAATTTTCTGTGAAGATTTTACAGAAACTTTTTCCGTGAACTCGGTACACTCCCACTGTCTATTCTCAAATTAAAAGTTACAATGAACGTATTATAAAGTATTGTAATTTATTATTTTTACCACCTATCTCTGTTTACAACTATTTAACTAGCAGAGTTTTTTTTATAATTCGGAACAGTTTTAATACAAATTTTAGAAAATTGCATCTTCTGCAACATTTTATATACAAAATTCTGCTCATATAATAATATTATCTCATGCAAAACAATGTATAACATAACATACCAGCTACAGAATAATAAATGAACTTCAAAAGCCATCACATAATATGTACATATAAATAGATAACATATACCAAGGTCTTGATAAAAATGCAATGAGTCCCGAGTTCATTGACCAAAAAGTCAATACAAATAAAATTATATTAGTAAAAAGGTTTTGTCCCAATATTCCAATAGAATCAGATCGTATGATCCAAAAGGCTTCAAAAGATCTGATGTTATTTAGACAGCAGCCAATGTTAAATCGCAAGTAGTACATTTACTTACTAAGAACAATAAATACAGCTGTATTTAAACTCAGCATTATAACAATGCTCAATAAACAATGAACGAGACATTGTGAAGGTCCTTACACTACAGGTTCAAGGCTCGGCGGCCATAACTTATGTACTATCGTTATCACATGTCATCGTGAGCACCTACGTTAACAACGCCTACATAAACTTATTTGCACCTATAAAGTTCCAAGTTTCAATTGCTAATTTTATAAATTATTGGTATTATGACGTTGATCTTATTATTTCTACATAATATCCATAATCTCTGTTAACGTTTTTCTTATCTGTACAATTTGTGCTCTGATTACAATCAGAGCACTAAAAAAATACCTACAACAAAGACACGTTTCAAAAGATAACCAAAAAGCTTTCCACTTAGATAATGCATCTAGAAAGTTCGTCACCTTGTCCAAATCATACTCCTCTAGTGATGCTTGTCCCGGATACCGTATATCAGTAATAATTACATACCTATATCTAATCAAGTTCATTGACCTCACAAACGTGTTTACTTTCTTATTTCAGGTCAATAGCGAATTTTCGAATGGAGGGGGCTGCAGTAGTCTGGTGGCCCCCACAAGTAAGGGTGGAAAGAGGGTTACGGTGCATCGTACGAAAGGGCAACTGCAGATAACGCAGGCAGGGCCCAGACAGTCAACGTCCCGATGCATTCCCGGGCCCGCGCCCCGCTCCCGCGCGTCGCTCCCACTCCAACGGGAACCCGTATCCGGCGCGCCACCGCCACGCACCACGGTTTTTGCAATGCTCCCATCGTGCATCGGCCGCTCTCGACTCTTCTCAGTTCGTTAAACTAATGAAAACGATTACACTCTTGCATACTTGAGACAATTAAACGCACTGACCCTATACTTTTTAGTCTTCGCCCAGTTTATTGTGTACACAAATGGTACATCTACTCATAGGCTATATTTTTTCTCACATTGATTAGCTGTAGCAGATCAGATTAAAGAACGCCGTCAAAGTTTCTGTGATAATTCTATATTCTTGTGAGGATAGCACAGGCTAAATTTAGGTAGGTTGTCAATGGAGTCAAACAAACTATGTTGGCTAATAAAAGCTATGTTATTTTGTGATTAAAGTTTACATTCCATTGAATAAGTTGTCGACAATTTCTTACTACGAAAATTGTTGTTCGTTTCTTAAAATGATTTCCGGAAAAGAACGAAAACAACCAGTGTGTTGTATTACATATTTCTTTAATAGAAATAGTATGGTGGTCGAATTTTGACCATAATTCATTAAAATTTAATTTTTGGTCAGTATAACTTGAACTTTCATTGTATATTGGCTTACAAACCGTGATAGGGTACACGAAATTTTTTAATTTGTAAAGTATTGTTAAAAAAAATTAACTTTCTGCAGTTCTGCACTAACACTTCCGACCAGAATAAATTGGGTTTGGGAATATGGATATATATGTGTGGATCCGCATATGTATGTCGAAGAAAGTAGTCGGAATGGGTTGCATAATGCAAGATATCTATTAATCGATCGTAACTTAATTTCTTAAATTTTCTTATCTTACGTGTTACTTAATCAGAGCTGAAGGGGTATCGAGTGTGGTCAAGGCGCCATCTTGACATTCGGGAATCATTATCGCGACATAGGGCGTTAATTACATCTTATGGTAAAGTGAACATTGTTTTTTAAGAGCACACATATAATTCTACTGCAGCCGTGACCGCTAATGTCGCCGAAGAGAATGTAACAACTGTTTAAATTCATTAAGACATTAAAGTAGAAGGCACAAAGCACACATATGAATAAAAACGTAACTAAAAATTTTAAGAACATAAATACTCAGACACAACAGAACATACCTGCATCAAATACATTTACCGCCATCTAGTGTTAATTGTCTCACCTACTTGGAACAAACTGATCCTCTATCATTTACTCAATGTAATCATTTATTAATAACTAGCAGTTCCCGCGCGGCTTAACATATTTATATATTTTGTGCGGAACCCTAATTAATTTTCCAAAATAAAAGTGGGCTAAGTTACTCCTAATAACACCAGCTATTTGACAGTAAAATTCCCATGGTAATCGGTCCACCCGTTCTGACAGACAGATAAAAATTTTAAAAACTGATTTTTAGGCATAGGTATCGTGCAAATAATTGTATGAGCTTAAAAATAACTATTATTTTGACATTACTAACAGATTAAATTTAATCTGTTCTTTAATAAAATTTAATCGGCCACTTTTTTTACCAAGGTTGACTTGTAGAGAATGCTGATGCTATTGGCATTACGTCCGCCTGCGTACAAACATGTAAAAAGAGTTAATAATTGTAATAAAGGATCCTCGCTATGTGTTGGATTAACATTTCCTGTTTCTCTTAATATTATTTTGTAAAGACATGTAGTATTGGTAGTCACACACTAATCTTGTAAACTTATAGGAAACCTCTTGTACGGGAAACTCTGGAAGCAGTGGTAGGTACTTCTTAGATAATTCTTAAATAAATAGAAAAAATATCTATTCACCTTTTATGTAGATTTTTAGATATTTTTCAAATAAATTGATTAGGAATTGGTATGACATCTTAAAACCCAATTTTCTCTAAATAAAGTGTATGTGGCTTGACACTGTATTGCTATCAGCGTCCATCTATCTGTCCATATTTCAACTTATATGTAATTTTGTTAGAGATTTTCTTGTTCTATTTATAAATATAGTACAAACCCTGGACGCATATTTGTAAATTTATTGCTGGCCCTTGGCGGCTGCGAGGGGGCAAACTAGCTCGTTGGCAATTGGCTACAGTGTTTGTATACTCTTTGGTTGGCATAGCCAAAATCCGGTTACCAATTACTCTGGGATCACCAAAACAACGAAAAAAAACTCCTGCTGTTTCCACAATCACCACAGAAAAGCCTCTGCGCTCTGTGTTCCCCTATGCTATCCTTCGATTGAAAATCTGACATAACGGAACGAAATTATTATTTTGTAACCGTACACAAATAATTTATAATCGCATAGAGAAAACATAGGTATGTCAATTTAAGGAAATAAATGCACATAGGTTATTATTATTATTATGTGGAGAATCTTAAACCGCGATTAAAAATTCAAAAAATCCACAAAGCACACATACTCTGTTGTCTATGTGCACTTTCAGAAAGTATTGAATTTAATAGTTGTTTTCGTTTATATTGTAAAAATATTTATTTTATTTATTTATGTTTAATTATTTATATAGAAAAAAAAACTCAAATAATATTTGGATATTTTTTCTACAAAATAAAGGAATATTTAAAAACAATCACATGTATTCATTAATATTACTTGGGCCAATAACGGAATGTAAACAGCTTTGTTATGTTTTTTTTTAAACTGGATTTGGATAGATGGATGTTGCGAGCAGAACCAAACAAATGAACAAACACAAATACCAAAATATTAGAAATGGATTCAGTTTGTTGTCCAGTATAACACTCCCACATTTTTTGGACATATAAATATAATACACTAAGTATATATAGGTTGTATTATTAACTATTAAATTATCGATGAATAATATCGACAAATATTTACCTATAGGTATTATGTTTATATGTATATTAAAATTTATTACTCCTCATTCAATAATAAATAATTACTTAATAATTCTTAAAAAATAAATGACCACTTAACGTAACAGTTTTATAGTTAGTATTAGTTGGTCGTTGCGTGATGCGCGATTTAGACACGCTGCAGCATGTCAAGCCAAGTTCAAGAAAAAGGAACTGGTGACGGAGCAGTCATGTGTTACATTACACGAACCATTTGGAGCCACTTTTGACCACTTAATAACTTATAATCTGTTTAACATAAGAACTTGAATTTTCTTTTATTTATTAAAAATACCTTAGATTAACTAATACCCCAAATTTCATAAATACAGCTTCAACAGTCATCGAGATATTATCGTTTAAAAATTAGCCTTTTGCATCACTGACTGACTGACTGATATAGATCAAAAACCTAACCCACTTCCCGATGGCCTCGAAAGTTTCAATGAGGCGTCCAGCTGGGTAATTGTGTGTATGAAAACGAAAAAATCAGAAAACAGTGAATTTTTACGATTTAAAATATTTTCAGGTTCTATGATGAAAGGTCGCTAGCTATCTGACATCATTGCTAACAATTGTAAGAATTCTATTACGAAAGAAATATATTCTTACACAAAGTTACTACTTATATTTGAAAATAGTAAAAGTCTGTGATTTACAAGAGGCCAAATTTGATTCCTGTTGTTTAAAAACTTTTAATAGACACTCACTTTTAAACTTTCGCACATTGAAAATGTACACAACCACTACCAAAATTGTGGGTTAGGTAAAGAAGGATTTATAAATAAATGGGCAATGCGCTCTAAACTTTCTAATCTTCAAAAAATTTACATAATAGCACAAAAAAGAAAACTATACAACGTAAACGCAGAATAAATGTTAATTTAACCGATCACCTTGGAATGATGAATAATAATAATTTCTTTACAAAAAGTAATGATATCCCATCAAAAACATAAATGTGAAAATGGGAGCCAAGTTCAATATTAAGAATATACGTGGTTATCGACTACGCCGACAAAAGAATTGAGATCGAAATGATTGCCAAGTTCTGTATATAATCCTGAAGATTTGACTTGGCTAGTTTTTATAGCATACCAATCGTGTAGAAGAGTAAGATATGTTAACCTACTTTTGTTTTAAAATGTTTGCAAAAGTCCAAATTAGGTTTTAGGGAATGATAAGGAAATTTTCTCCTGAAAATGGAGAAAGTCAGGGAAAAGTGGAAGCATTTTTTTTCATGAAATTAAAACAAATCATTGAAATTTCGATAGGACAACCTCTATCGGCTCAGCTAGTATACATAATAGGCTAATATAATATAATCATGCATGGCTGACTTTGTCTATTTGCATTGGATATGGTATTTCTATCTACTTAATATGTTTATTTGTATTGTAGAACACATGGCTGGCAAAGCAATAACACTTCTTTCTTGCTTGACAGTTAATAACTCGAAATAAGCTCTTTCTCCAAGGTTTCCCATAAAAATTATAGTAATTACTCAATAATTATTTTACATACCTGCCTCTTATCAATTTCACTGGGGCTTATATTGTAAAAAATATCATTCATTATAAGTTATAATTAAAAATAGTGAACATAAAATATACGGACTCAGAGACAAAGGTGTCCAATCTCACAAGACAACGTTCCCTTCCCTTATGCGACTGTCTATCAAGCAAGGGCACTACTTAAGCTACTACAAATTACATAATTTTAATTATAACCAAAACGCTTGTTGGTTTGTTGGTGCGATCTATAATTATTACGTGACTTGTCGTTAACACCCTTGAACTTTCTTAGCTGGAAATTTCTGAAGGCCATCGGGTCGTTTTAAACAACGAAAGCTTAATTACCACAAATCGATCGATTCATTAATAATACTTATTTTTTATAATTTTTATTTTAAACTTTTTAAGGATATAGATAAACAGATAGATAGATAACACTTTATTTGTACATTAGCATTGCAGTGGAAGATACATTTACATAATTACATTAAATAGATAATGTACAAAAGGCGGCCTTATTGCTAGATACAATCTCTTCCAGGCAACCTTAGGATGAATCAAAATAATTGGGCGAGACAGTGGCAGTTTTGAAATTTTAATTATTTGTAATCACTACATATTATAAAACAAAGTCCCCCGCCGCGTCTGTCTGTTCGCGATAAACTGAAAAACTACTAAACGGATTTTCATGTGGTTTTCACTAATAGAGTGATTCATGAGGAAGGTTTAGGTGTATAATTTGTACCCGTGCGAAGCCGGGGCAGGTTGCAGGTATATTAATGAAACCTAAAGTGAAAGGTAGTGTTCTTAAAAATTAAAAAAAAATGGTTAATGATTGCGCTCGCCTAATGTTTATTAGTAACGCATTCCACAAGCGTACAGCTTGAACAGTGAAAGGTACGTCAAAAAATTTTTTTGGAATGCTGTGGTATCTCCAGTCTCAAATCCTCATACACCTTAGACATTTTTCATGTGTGTCATGAAGGAACTCAAATCGTTCTTTGAAGTAAAAAGGGGCTTTAGGGTTGAATAAGATGTTATAAACCAAAAAAGAGGATATGAGTACTCCGGCGAGAGCGAATTGGAAGCCACTTGAGCATTTGATAGAACTCTGAAATGTGATCCTATTTTCGTAGCCCATATATGAATCTTATACAAATTTTTTTAAGTCGCTTAAACTTATCAAGTTGTGCTTCAGTGAGATTCAGGTAGCTGACATCGGCATAGACGTGAATTGGAAAAAGTGCTTGTGCAAGCGCAGACTTAGTGGCAGTTGGAAGAAAGTTACGTAATCGTCGCAAGCATCCCTACACTTGTGCTGATATGTAATGAAGTGCCGCTAAATTCAATTTGGGCCCAGTTGAGACCATTCAATTCTGGAAACTAACCCAGGGTTGCCAATAATACATACCTGCGTTTTCAAGGGGTTAACCTTAAGTTCATTATTATTACTCCAAACGCAAATGCGAGATAGGTCTACATTGGTTGTGTTAGTAGCTTCCGATAACATGTTTAGCGGAGCTTGTGTATATATTTGTAAATCATCTGCATAAAGATGGTAGGACGAACGTAATTAATTAGAGATGGAGTTTATAAAAACAGCGAAGAGTAAGGGTGATAAAATGCCACCAGCAGTAATATTGCACCAAGAAGACACCGAGTCTTCAACGCGTACACACTGTCGGCGACCAGACAGGTAACTGTAAAACCAATCAATTGTCCTTGGAGATATGTTAAGAGACTGCGGTATACTAAGCAGATTGTGAAAATCTACAGTATTAAAAGCGTTGCTAAAATCAAGTAAGGTAAGTACTGTTATATTTTCACTATCCATGCCTAGCCTGATATCGTCCGTAACGTGAACAAGTGCAGAGGTCGCGCTGTGTCCAGGACGAAATCCAGATTGAAAGGGGTTTAGTAAATAATTCTTGGAAAGAAAGTTGCTTAGTTGAGAATTTGATGCGTTCAAGGACTTTGCATAGAAAAGGCAAAATAGATATTGGACGATAGTCAGAAAATTAAGAGGCTGTAACTTTTTTAGGTAGTGGAATAATTTGTGCATGACACCACTGGTCAAGGAGATATTTAGGATATTGCATAGGATAGGAAGGATTTTTTTTAGAATAGGAACAATCATATTTCGACTGATACAGTCACTTCCTATTGTATTAGATGAAATTGCTAGTAAAGTCTTCTTAACATCACAAACGGACAGTTGATTAAAGAAGAAAGGTGGATAGTCGGGAGGTGGGGTAGAAGAGATATGTCTATGAGTATTAGCTTTAATTGTATCATCAAAGTCGGACGAAGTAGAGAAATGCTTATTAAGAGAATCGATATCAATTCTAAGTCCACTCGTGACCACGATCGGTGCAATTCGATCGAAACGTCGGGTAATACGTACGGTATTGTACGTTTTAAATATTATCGCGATTAAGTCCCGAATTACACATCTAGTAGATATCATTTTTTTTTTGGAAAATAGTCTTGGCGCGACTTCCCAACTCCCAATGTTCTCAGAAATTTCCAGAGTTTAGCTGGATCTCCGTTCTCTATGAACGAGTGGATATGTTGGCGTTGTGCATTTCTACACATGTTATTGCAGTGATTTCTTAGGGATACATATTTTTCTAAGTTTGTGTCCGTAGGTCGATGCTTGCACTTATTTTTAGCTGCAGCTTTTTTAGACATAATCTGCCGGATCTCGTCGGTGAGCCATGGAGGCGGTAAATATTTTATTTTAATAGTACGTGTAATAGTAAAAGAGCGTGCAAGTTTTAAAGCTGTAATAACTTATCACAGAAAATATGGACTTTTATTCACACAGAATAGAATAAATAGAAGTTATAAGTCAAAATAAGTAGCCATGAATGGTAGTATGGGCGGTAGTCTTGATGTAGGTTATGGCATTTGCAAAATCAATATTGCAATATTCAGATGCAGTGTTAACGTGTACGCCAATTGTACAAGGTCTACTTTTAGTTTGTAAGAATGTCTTTAACCAGTTTTGAATGTTTTGTACAATAAAGAGTTTATCTATCTATCTATCTAACGTGGAAATAGAGGCCTCCATCTCTCATGCCGAACTCTTCACAATAAACAGATGCGTGGAAATCAACCTCGAAAGAAAAGTAAGACAACAACATATCTACATCAATTAGCACAGCCAATCGGTGCTATTGAGCTAGCACTAGCTAAAGTGTTAACAAAATCTGAACACACTAGGACAATCAAACAGAATTACGTTAAGCTGGCAAAGACCCATTCTGCGGAATGCCAAACATAAATTAAAAGTATAACATAAAACTTACTCAATCATAAATGCCCAATACACATTAATGGTGATGAAGGGTTGGGGCTCCATTACTGGTCTACCTAAAGTTGAGCGGAGGCAGTTTCTTCCGAGAGCCAAAAAACTGTAATGCATATTTTATGCTCTTGTATCGAAAACCGAAGTATCAACCTAGGATTGCACATCATGAAACAATCACGGCTCATATTATATTATCTGGAAAGAAACCATAAGTCTGAGCAGTGCACAATAAAATAAGAGTGCTCTACTTAAGACAAAAAATGATTGAAATAGCGCTAGGCACTCAAAGCAATATTAATAAATTAGTTAAGTTCAAAAGTACGAGATCATTTCCTGTCTTGACATATGTGACTTGTCTTTGTCGGTTCTTCCGTTGCTGTTCAGTCATCCTTTGTCTACTCATTTCTCGTAAAGGCTCCAGATTTGGACTAGAGCCAAGTTTCTTACAAGACCTCGAATGAGATATATCCGAGACCATTGCAGATGTTTTAAAACAGATTCAGCAATCAAGAAATAGTCGACCCACTGGCTAGAAGAACGTCAACCGGGACACCCTGTATAGCAGCAGCCGTAAGATTTTTTTGTTAAACGATTTAATACAAAACAGAAAGAACAAAGTGCTGATTTTTGTAACTGTCTATTCGAATTAGATGCATTTGTAGTTTTTCAATTTTTGGCATGTTTAGGACACATTCTGTCTGTGACATAAGCCATTGCAAGAAAAACTTCTAACAGGATAGTCTAACGAGGATTAGATTGTAAATCGTATCGTCGGTGCAGTTCAAGCGGCGGTAGCGTAATGTTTAAGGCGTCGGACTTGCGATCAAGTGGTTGCGGGTTCGAACCCCACCCAGTGCACTACCGTCGTGAACCTACTCCTAACACAAGCATTTAGCTTAGCTGGAGGGGTTAACAAGAATACTAGCAATGTGTGACCCACGTTACTAGTAGTCTTTAAAAAAAAAAAAAGTCGCCAATATTTAGATCATCTTCAATTTCACGCTAAAATTTTACTAGATTTTCAATCGAATCGTGTGTGGACGTAAATGTTCCAATTCAAGGTCATTGGGTGGTCAGGACCGCCTGCCTTGATCGTGTAACGTGACTAAATCCGGTGAAAGCGGTTGTTGTGGACGCTAATCGGCGAATTTTTAACCGACGAAAAAAAAGGAGGTTCACAATTCGACCGCATACATATATGACGGCGCATCGATTATTTTAGTTGGCAACATTATTAATAAAGTGCCAGAAGTTAGTATACTGACGCAACACCGAGCGCTCGCGCGCGACCGATGACAGTTACGGTTGGGATAGGCAGCTGAAAGGGCAGAACCGATTTGCATCTCGTAGGCGCACCAAGCGTTCTGTGGAGTGTCGTGATTTAAAGCTTGATTGAAAATGTCTAATGATTATTCAGAGTATATTTTTGTGTTTTAATAAGTGTAGTAAAATTACTGTGTGAAAATCACGTTTTTACTCTCCTCGCCCGTCAACTCACGTCTACCCGCAACATTAAACATAAACACCCGATGTTTCCTATAGACAAAGTGGAGTTTCTACAATATATATATATATTTTTTTTTTTATCGTTTGAGTCTGCTTGCAGGCTGCCCACTGAGTGCATGTGTTCCTATTTTCTTTTTACAGTAGTGTGTTGTTAACGCTTTTATTAGTTCGGGGATTATATTTATAAGATAAGAATTTATATTATAAGATCAATACAGGTAACATTTCTTCCAAAAGAAAAACTGTTAAATATACGGGAATCTTTCTCACAAACGTCCGTCCAGCACAGAAAATAAAAGCAAAAGAAAATAGGGGATTTAGTTGTGGACGTCTGGACCCAAAATCTGTTTGTAAGCCAATTCAATCGCCAATCTGATCAGTAGTAAAATTGTATCGTGTGGAAACCGTTCAATAGCAAATTTGATTAGTAGTAAAAATGATGACAAAAATGATCGATATTTGGTAAACCCTGAACTATTTCAATAAAACAAAATTAATGTTCATTTAGGTTTTAATTTTATTTTATTATCTAACTGTCGTTAACGAATAGAGTTATATTACAGTTATTGTATTTAAGTTTAGAGGAACGAAATAAATAAACGTACCTTAATTTTAAAACTATATAATGCGCGTTTGTATAGTGGAACGGGTGTCATGTCCCTCCAACTCAAAGGGAGGATAATTCGACCAATCTAGGTGATCATGCCTGGCGGAAAGCGGCCCACCGGTTGATGTTGAGAAGTTCTATGTATACTTATTGGCGCGATAACTTTCATTGCGCGATGCAGGGTCAGTAGTTACTACATAGTTCAGCTCGTCTTCACTAAATGATGTAAGTATGTTTTTGTTGTATGTAGAGGTCGCCACATTACTCCCCTCCAAGACCGGAAGCCGATATTTTGATGAGTCAGCTGCCCATGCTCTCTTGTGAAGCGTGCCAGTGCCAGTTGCGAGTATTTCCCGTGAGTCGGAATTGAGTGCCGCTTGTTCCAGTGAGTCGGAAACAAAACATTTAAAAGTTAATGAATTATGATCGAACCAGGTGATCTCTAGATCTAGACAAATCTGGTCCCAGTGTATAGAATTATTTTGTTGTATTTTTTAATAATAATATTATACTAAATGAAGGTCGTCAATGTTTAATAACTTTTGTTTACGAAGTTTTAGGTTATTCTGTGAACATCTCAGAAATTACCACGGACCAGGAATTACACATATTGGAAGCGCGCGTGGAAGGCAGGAGTGCAGTGCGCGGGTGAGCGGGGCGAGCGGCCGCGGAGGCTGCGCGGTGCGTGTCAAGGCCGTGTCCTCGACCGTGACCGTCACCTCGTCCGCGCGTCCCTCACCGACCTCACCCGCGCCTGCCAATGAAGTAGCTACCGCCTACTTAAATATAAATTCAATTCAATTAAAGTGTTCTTATTACGAATTATGAGCAGCATAAAATTTCCCCTCAAAGAGGAATCCTTTTGTTAACATTATGGTTCATAACTGTATTTCATGGAATTCTGACAACAGTTTAAAAGATATGAGCTTCCGAACTATTTTATTTAAAATTAGATTGTTAGAATTTCAATTTTACTAACAAAAGTATTACAATACATAAACAATGTGACGTAAGAACAAAACACTGGAAAGTTTTCTTTGTTATGCATATAGCAGCGATATCTATCTATTTATTGATCTACAAAATTCGTTATCAAAACTACGTGTATCGTATTACGTAGGTTAGTCAGAAAACGCTGCCTTTGTGTTCCATTACTTTAGCCAAGGGATTTCCATTATTTGACCTCAGGAATGTAAAACGTAAAGACTAGTATATCAAATATTTATAGTAACCTTAGGATAAAAAAAATTTAAAAAACAAACTCTTTCATCAAACCTTTTAATTTTTGTCAGTCTGTCTGTCTGTTTTTTCTGGTTAATCACGGGAACAGGTTGACCGACTTTCACATGACTTTCACTGGCAGATAGCTGGTGTTATAAGGAATAATACAGGCTACTATAATTTTGGAAAAATAATTAAGGTTCCGCGCAAAAAAATTAAATACGTGCACGTGAGCAAAGTCGCGCGGTAACTGATAGTTAATAATAAATTGTTGACTTGATGATCTGTTTAATTTGTATTTACATGGCTATTTATACATTAATTACTGAATGAAAACACACACTAGAAATAGATACCTACTTCAAATATATCACACGGATAAGCTATTCTGCTATAAAACTAGTTTTTGTATTAACAGATTCTACTGTCAGATTGAAATTGTTTGTCCTTGTGTGACATTACCGCTATCGATGTATATTACTTCCACCTTAACAAACGTTTATGCCTTACTTGTAGCACTGGGCCAATCTTTGCTACCAAGACACTCCGACCTATTAACGTACGGCGACCTAGCAGACTGGATATTACCCATGTACCTAAGGAGTAGAGAAGACTTAGGTAGTTACTACTACTACTACAGAAAGAAAGAAGAAAGAAAATATGATTTAATTGCAAAAACTTCTGCGTACATTTTCAGCGTACATAGTGACAGCTTGTATTTTGTGGTCACAGCAAATGTATTTGACTAAGGTCTACATCAATATAAGTATCTAAGAATTACATTTTAAAAACAACATAATATTATAATCAAATTAAGAGACACATTGAAAATATTCACCAACTTCACAAACACTTATGATGTGGACGTGGTTATTTATAACTGATTGTAAATATTTTCGAAATGAGTAAAGATTTTTTTATGATTCGATTGATGTTTTTCTTACTTCTTGTATACTTTATATAATATATATTTTTTATATTTTAATATTTATTAAGCAAACAAGCAACACATTTCATAATATTTTGCATAAGATACATATTTTATGATGACTTTATCTATGCTAGTATAATTAAAATGTAGTACTTACTGGAACACCGTAGGCCTTGCAAGTTGTTTATAGTACTAGTATACTGGCCTGTTGGTCTAGTGGTTAGTGACCCTAACTGCTAAGCCAGAGGCCGTGGGTTCGATTAACACCCTGGACAATACATACATATTACATACATACAATATGCAATACATACATATTATAGATAATTAAACAGACACAACGTATAACACGGTGCAAACCACTTTACGTGAAGTAAAAACATATTTAATACGGTACAAGCATAAAAGTAATGGCGGTATTCCTAAAAATGTTCTGTACCTTTCGTACTAGTCGAAACTGTATTACAAGGTAAGATTCTCACTACTGAATAACTTATATAAGATCATAACATAACAAATACAAAGTTTGTAATATTTTACAGTGCAGAATTGTGGAATGTGCAAATATTGTAGGTATTATACAAAAAAGGTATGACAACTAGTGTCGAGTTAATCGTAAACATGTAGTATACGCAAAGAAAACAGAATATTAGGCAATCATTCTTAAAACTGGATACATAGTATGTATTATTATGATAAAGTATGAGTAATACAGCATAATGTAAAACATTCTATTTAAATCATATAGAAGCACACGTATATAATTAATGTTTATTTTTAATCACATAATGTAAAGTACTCCTTTTAGTTGTATTTTTGTCTATGCACATGTACCTGCATACATATACATATATAGACATACATGCATGTGTTCATACCGTCACTACAAATATATTTATTTAAGAATTCTTAACATCTCTTCAGTCCTTTGAAAGTCCAAGTTACTCATATAGGTTTGTATATTAACTGCTTTGCTATAAAAATCAGCAAATATCACACTAATATTTGGTAACTTTTAGTACGAAGCCCTGATAAAGCAAATAAATACATTTCCTTACAAAGTTACATTATCATACCGTCACGTCGCGAATGTTACCATAGTATTAAACAAAGATTTCTTTACAAAAATCTTATACTTTACATATTCGTAAATTTTTACGTAATATCGAACGACTTACAAATATTGTATTATAGGTTAGTACGAAAGGAAATGTGCTTATATGGATTTCTATTAATGTCTCTCTCTTTCTCTCCACAACGCATCAAATGCTTATATCAAGCCTCTCTCAAAGAATTCCACAGCGAGCAACCTTCGTCAAAATTTTCATTTAATGTTGTTCTTAGTACGTTTTAAATATTACATATATTTTCCCGCCAAAACACGTGAGCACTAAAATATTGCAACACACATGCCAACACTAAAAATGTTTTTGTACTCATTACGTATAAGACATTATAATATTGACACTTCATCGAATTACACATGATACACAACGTGAGTGATAACATTTAGTAATGTTTACCTAATCGTTAAGTATTCGCCTTAAATATTGAGATAACTAGTAGGTAGATATAATGTATATTTTTAAAATATAGAGCGATCCGTGGCCTCTAGTCACGTTCACGTCTATTCTTAGATAAGCGGACTCATCACTAGAGATGAAACGGATAGCTGTTTGGCTGGATACCGGATATCCGGTCAACCTTGAAGCCGGATAGCCAGATATCTTGGAACCGAAGCGAACATGTTGCAAGATTATTTGGACAGACTACGTGCGGGTTGTTGAAGCTGAAAGACCTCGACAGACGATTCTATTGGAATTTATGAAAATTCTTTGCGACGAGTCCTTTAGTAGCAGTTTTTTTTTTCTTTTGGAAACCTCCACGGGTCATCACCTCACCAGAGCTAAGGGTGAAGTGGTATGTCGTAATCGAACCGACTAAAACCACACTGTATTCTGTCACAAGTGATCTATAGGAAAGAATCCGGGTATGCCCTAAGAAGGAAGCCTCCGGAAACCCATGTAGCAGTTACTCTTTAATATCGTCTAAAAAAGTAGAGATAAGGAGAGAGAGCCGGATGTATTTCGCGAAGTTTGTGAGACGCAATTAATAAGATAATAAAAAAAAACGTGAGGAACCCCAAAAATGCGTGAGGTATCTTTGGGATACCCGGTTGCAACGAAGTTCCTTTCACTATATATAAATATGTGTTGATTTGTTTTAATATTGAATATATATATTTTTAATAAAAATGTTTGTTTCATCACCACAAATTACATCATGTTTACAGCATTCAGTTGACAAGATTTTCGAATTTGTAATTTGTGAGAGATCTAGAGTCTAAACTAAGCCGAGGCCTGTACTATAGATCTCCAGGCCAAATTGTATAAAATATACTAAATATTGTTAAAACTCGAAATAAATATTGCACTATCTATGAAATTTGCCCGAACGGCAACATATTATATGGATTATTAGTATATAACCAACATCAAATTACAGCAGTATCGCGGAAAATCCACAAGTGGCGTAAATAAAATAAACCAACTCGCGGTTAGCATTTTTACGCCAAGCGTCTGAAATGTAGCGTGCGATAAGGAACTCCGTCAAAATAATTATTTATATCGATAACAACAAAACACGAACGCAACACTACGTTGTATGTAAACATATCAAATATTTTTACTTGTTATAATTTAGTTGATAGTAGTCATATAACAATCTAGATAACATTACAAACCACTATCAATTTTCAATTATAGACATGAAACATATTCCGACAAAAATTATAAATGAAATACGGGAAAAACCTTAACTAACCTGAAAACTGACATCCTTTGCCCTTTTCACGGAGTTTTGTATTACACCCTCTAATGCAACACTTTGCTATTTTACTTTTGTGTATTTCAATAGCACAAATATCACCAAAATAGACAGATTTTACTGTTAAAATCAAAAATAAACTCCGAAGATCGCTTTCGATGACAAGTGAACTACCACGAACTATGCAGTGGCGTAGCTAGGTAACCAAAGGCCCTGGGGCAAAAAATAAACTAGGGCCCCAATTAAATTATTTATAACCATAAATTAAAAATTTTAAAAACTCCCGAAAAAAATTTCATAAATTCCAAGCAAATTTTTTTAGCTATTGTAAAGCGTTTGGCCAGGCAAACAGTAAATATGAAATGAAATTGCTCTATGTACCCACTGAATAATCGACAAGACCTCTGATGCTGTAACTGAGTCATTTGTTTATTTATGAAGATTCAGAGGAACATCACGAAGTGAAGTGTAATGCAAGCGAACAGCAGCAAGGCTAGGAACTCTACACTCCCAAGTTTTATAAACCTTTTTTGATCGATAATCCAAAAAGATATCACTTCCCATAGCTTTGTTGATCAAGAAAAACAACGTCTTTAAAGAAAGTCTTTAATCCAAATAAAGAGACCAAATTCACGGAAGTTTTGGCTGCATCGGCTATCACTAAATTCAAAGTGTGACAACCATGTGTCACCGACTTCAATGCACCTAAATTACGATAAATTTTCCACCCTTAGAGGTGTAATATTTTCTTCAAATTTAAATGGGACCAACCTTGAGTTTAACCAATTCTATTAAACAGAATAATTGAAATCGTTTCACAATGGGCGAAGATATCATGCCACGTACCTATACACTTTTTTTATCGTGTGGAAACCCCCACTGGTCATCACCTCACCGGAACCGTACGGTGGGAGAGTGCTTGCCTTCCCCGGTTCCCGTTCCGCCGCCTCTTTAGCCAACATCACCTCCTCGCAAAACGAGGCGGTAGAATCCCACGCACTCTCAATTTGGACCATGGTTTCTAGCGAGAGGCTTCCCACGCCAATCCGCCGTCTACGCCGTCGTATCGCTGCTGCGTCACTCCGCCGGGTTTTTCGGTGAGGCGGTGTGTCAGAATCGAACCGACTAAAAACCACATGGTGTGCCGTACTGCGCCTATAATGGGAAGGATCCGGAACAGCTTTTATTAAGATCCGAACCCCTCCTAGCACCTGCCCGCAAAAACGCGGGCACCACCTTGGCGGAATGGCCTCCCACCCCTCACGTACCCCTTCGGGGCCCGATGAGTACAGACCTGCGTCAACCGCTAAGCTTTCCAGCCAATCCTCCCGCCTCTTACCACCACAACTGTGGCGTGCCCTGCGCTCGGTCGCTGTAGTCGTTCTTTCCATTCGGCCTAGGCGAACCTGAGACCGTCGCGCCTCGATTTTTTGATCTAGTGCCTCCTTGCACCATTGATATATGACATCTCTAGGTCCTATGGGGCATAACCAGCGAGTAGACTCGCTGCTTCGTAGGATATCGTACAGTATCCTCTTATGACTCTGACGGACATCGCCGCTGCGGACGCCACAGTATCGCAGATTGCGGGTTGTCAAGGACTCCGACCATATTGGGGCGCCATGTTATCTTAAATTGTTAATCTCGTCCATTTTAAGTAGGTTTAAAAATTATAATTCATTTTTAAATTTTTATTTTTCGCTTTTGAGTGGGTCGGTTTGTAGTTTGTCCAAGTTTCAATAGCCTGGTGTGTTGTGAACTGCCAATACCTTTTTACAAAATATTGCTTACTTCAACTTCTTCATATAGAGTCACGTCAGTTATACAGTATGATACAGGAGAAGTATTTAGAAGACCACGTAAGTATTCACCATAGAAATTCCCCTGACAGCTGAATATTAGCCTGCTTCTATCGTCAATGCCGAAACGATCGTCGGTTAATAGCGATTATAGTAACAACTTGGTGACTGGCTCTGGTGGTAATCTTTCGGTTGATTTCGGCGCCCCCCGCATGTTGGCGCCCGGTGCGGCTCCTCTCGCATCGCGCTAGGGCCTCCCCTGTTCAAGTACGCAATTTAATATGAATAGTGGTTTAGTCACAACTCTAGTACAAACCTGATAACTTCTGGTTCTAAAAAATCTGGTTTATTTATATTCCGAATGTGGGAGAAATTTTCAATAGTTCAATTATTGTTTGTAAGTCAGAGTCCGAGGGGCCCCTTGAGCTTACTGCACTGCCCCGTCTAGCTCTCCGGTAGCTACGAGACTGGAACTATGCAACCCTAAAATTTCCGGTCATAAAATTAGGTTCAAGACGGAGCCTATTGTCATTCATATAAAAATGACGATAAAAAATGTGATCTTTATTACATGTATAGTGATATCTCAATAGACCCACATCTTGAGATCAGGATCCAAAAAAAAAATCGTCATTAGATCCATCATGGATCTGGCCAATGGATCTTCTGAGCGTGAACCATTCTTTACAATCGTAAATTATCAAAAGTTAAAAAGAGTTTTTTTTATAGATTTTTATTTGCATGCTATTTGTTACTGCAACTAAGTTGGGGTCGGTTTTCAGTTTAACTACGATACGGCCGAACTTTGATACGACTGCCATCAGACCTCCACAACCCAAGCACTAGGCGATATCGAAGTTCTATAGTTAGACCAGGTTGTCGGACTTTTTAGGGCTCCAACTACTCGTAACGAATGCCACAGACATTTGTATGGCACTCAGAACCGACGGTTTAACGTGCTCTCCGAGGCACGGAGGGGTCTCAATGTGTTAAGAATGGTCACCCATCCTAGACTGACCAGACTAGTATTACCTAACTTTGTAATATGCTAACCTACTCGGTTACCACTTAGCCACGAGCCCCCTTTGCATGCTATTTGTATAACACATAATATATATGCCAATAAGGGCATATCCTCTCTTCTTTTACCAATGTGAGAAAATGATAAATAATGAAAATAAACAGGTTCCTTGACAATAAAATGCTTTTGTTTCTCTACGTAATAACTTATAAGTTACCGTACCGTACCTTATAAGGTCTATTCATAATATTATATTATTATATCAACTAACATTAAGACACATTAACCGGTGATTGTTCAGAAGCAACAATGACAGCATATACCTATACCCGTAACCGGGTAACGTTTACATTGCTCTATAAAGCAAACGCCTACGCAGTAATACACGTGCCATGGGGAGTCAGAAAGCGGTGAAGGTCGTGGGCCCCGGACCAACCCTCTGAAAATAAGCACCTCGGACAACGACCCCAAGGAAATCTTCCAGGGAACCTGACCTTGACCTTTTACTCGCGCACGCGCTGTCACCGTCACATAGTGCCCTGACCCTGTTACAAAAGCATGATTTTATATGTATACTACGCACATCTATAAGTAGGTATTTATACTTACTTCAGAACAAACACGAACACGAGTTTGCTCGTAACTAAATATTTTGGTGTCAATGAACTGTAATAGTAGAATGTGTATAATTTTTTTTTTTTTGTCGTGGGAGAGCCATGCTTCGGCACATAAGGTCTGGCTCAACCAGAGTGATGCCACGGCCTCACAGAAAACCGGCAATGAAGCAATGCTTGCATGGCTTTTAACCATCTCCTCTTCCCCCTCTCCTCTCCTCCTCTTCCCCCTTCCCTTACTCCCACGTTAAAGGCTGGCAACGCACTTGCGACTCTTGAGTTGCAGGTGCCCATGCCCATGGGCGGCGGTAGTCATTTACCATCAGGTGACCCGTCTGCTCGTTTACTCCTATACAAAAAAAAAAGTAATGCATAAGTATTGAAAACTTACTACTCGAATTAAGTTTAGCTTTCCGTCCTATTACAATGAAAGATTAATCAAAGCACTAGGCTCAAAATCATATTTTTTAAATTTTAGAGTAGGCTTAAGCGGTTTAGGCCACGCAGCCGTTAACTTATGTATGACCAACTGAAAAAATAAGTTCCCTCAAAAGTTTTCTTTTCATTTTACAGGTTTACGTTTTTGTGCTTGGGCATTTGTAATTGGATTTTAAATTGTGAAATAAAAACTTAAAAAAATAAGAGGTGAATTACCTTACCATGTCATGATTAAACTGGGCTGTTTATTTTTAAAGCTTTGCGTGCTATTAATATGCCAAGCTAAATATAAAAATAAAGAGCTGCTTAACAGACTAGGTACGAAGTTAAAGAACTATACTATGAACGACTTCTGTGTGATAATACTTTGAGAGGAAGACTTTAAGAGAACCAGCAACTGTTATGATATTATACTCCACCTAAGAAACACATTATAAGCTGTACACCATACTAATATTGTTATATGTTTGCCAACCTATAAATATCCCTCTGATACTAGCTTATTCAACTGTCGAATAGAAACATTTAATAACCTTCTTTACCTAGATATATTGACACATGGACATGCATTTTTTAGACAGTAATCTGAATTGAATTTTAAAATATATTCAGGTTCTATAAATAATTATGGACTACGTACTATTTTTAAGAATTTGGGCTTTATAACTGACAACACACAAAACATTGACAGAGCACAACCAGAACGTTAAGCAAGTGGGTAACGAACCTAACTGTAAGCAAAAAGTAAAATCATTTCTTGTTGAAAAAGCCTATTATAATGTTAGTGACTTTTTAAATTATAAATTTGTTTTGACATAATTAAGTACCTAATTATATAAATACATTTGACGTAATATTAAGATTTAATATAAGTATTATTTTAACATTGTAAACATTAATTATAGTCTGATAATTATAACTTCATTAATATTACACATAATATACATCATAATATACACATTTATATAATGTTAACTGTTGATATCAAATGATAGAAATAGATCGCTGATGAGAATTTATCCATAGCTGTTAATTAATCAAATTAAAATTCGCACGTCATTGTTTATGGCAAACATTCTTGAACTTTCTCCAACTTTATATCTTGCATGCGATTGTTTATTGTATGTACACATGTGTTTGAGCGAATAAATAAATTATCTTATCTTATCTTAAGCTCACAGAAAAACATCCTTTATATTGCTAAATTTGTTATAAAAATCAAGAAAATAGATCACGAAGTGCATGCGTGGTACGCCGAGGTTCTCAACTGAATTTCTTTTTGTATTACTGACTACTTTTTAAAAAAGACTTCACACTTCTTGCCAATACAATGTGTTTATAAAATAAAAACTTTTTGATAAAAATTAAGACTTTTTGATAAATAGCGTCGCTTACAAGGATCATGCAAAAACTGCAGGCAGCGCTGGCCCTAGCCCTTGGTCAGAGTAGAGCAAGATTGTCTTTCAGCGCCCATTTTAGGTAGATTTTTACTTGTATGTACTACATTCCTTTATAGTACATACAAGCTATTCTCAGTTTGGATCTCAATGCCGCTGTTTAATAAAGATGAAAATTATTAAAAATGGTTGAAATATAGCCATTGGTATATTTGGTCAATACAAAGTTTTAAAATAGTAACGTCTAACGTCAAAATGCATGGAGTCAAGTATTCTTTAATTTAGCGCTAAAGGTAGACTTACAAACGAGTTTGTCATTATTTAACTATTATGATAATAACATTAATTTAACAAGCCCCTAAAAAAAATTTAACCAAAGAGACCACTTTTATTTAGTAAGTGTCAATTCAACATAAAATCCCTAACACATAAATGAACTCTTACCTGTTAAAACATAATACTTATAATAGTACCAAGTACCTGTGCAGTGTGATGACTACACGTGGACAAGTTAAATGAAGGAAAAACAATCACAAGTCTCCAATTATAAGAAAATGTTAAGATCTAAGTTACCGCATGTATCTATAGATTTCGTCTGATGTAACTATCGAATCAATAAAGCCTAATTTACATTAGGAAATTAGAACACATGTAAACATTTTTACACAAGTTTAACAATGCATAAATTAATTTCATGACAATGGAATGGCCATGCACAATTATAATGTCATGTAACTAATTTTACGGTGTAATCGCAACGCGAAACTCGTGTTGCCAAACTCGGCAACGTATTTTGGTGCTGTACAGGCTATTAGGCGCCAAAAATGTCATATCCTGTTTAGATATTTTGTTGAACACTTTATTAAAATCATCTTTACTCACATGTTTTCAAAGCTCTCAGGATTTTGATCTGCCAATTCAGAAATAAACTGTACTGCACGCTGCACCTAAAAGTTTGCTTGCAACCCATCCTTAAATCCAACAACGACTTTCCTTTCAAGAAAACATTTTTTTTATTTATTTGATATTAACATCTGTGTCACCACATTTTGCATTGTAATGTGTTATAAGTTAATAATAAGGCTTCGATGGTGATGGCGCTATTATCTCAGCGATACTGATGCTTTCACGACACTATCATTTTATCCAACCAAGTTACACAACTACTGCAACTCATTTCATGAAATTAATTTTATCATACAAGACACTTGTATTCAAAAATCGAATTAAGCTATAGTTTGCTTAACAAACAAAATAAGAAGCTAATTAGATAGATGGCGCCTGAAGTTGTAGACTGAGCAAAATGAGCTCAATGCAACTAGGTAGGGTACACTCACGGAGCAAAGACAAAGTGAAGAGCTCTTCTGCGCTGGTATGGAAACGTCTTTGTCAAAGGCAGATTTATAAATAAATAAATGTATAAATATAAAAATAAATGGAACTGACAATCAACTGCCAGCACGTAGTTTGCATATCATGCACGTAGTTTGCATGTCATTCGCATCAATCAATACAATTAAAAGGTCCTGCATGCATGACAGCACGTAACGCGTGTCATGCCGCATGATCGTCTAGGGACCGCTTTAGATATAATTCAAGAAAATCTGTTCAGACTTTCGAAGATCATCAGCTCTTTTGTAATCGTTGAAGGGGTTTTCGAGTCGGGGGTGTTTAAAATTTATAACTTGATGCGTGTGCAAATTTCCAAGTTAATCGGACGTCTTGGAGTTGCTGAAAGGTACGTGGAAAGATTCCGTTACATAGACAGACCGGGCACGCTTTTTTTTTTAAGCTAATATGTATAAATTTAATCTTCTATATATATTTATCTTATATATGTATATATAGGTACATATTTATGTATGTATGTAGTATGTTTATGGTAATATAAGTATAGTATACTAAGTATATATTAAAATCAACATTAACCTATCTCAGTACACCACAGACTACCCTGAAATATATTTGTTAATATCCGTAAAAAGGTTGTCTGGAAGAGACCGCTGTGAGCGATAAGACCGCCAATTGTTATGCCTGAATGTTTGCTTTGTTTTTTGATTGTATCTTACATGAAAGGTGTACAATAACCTGGCCTGTTGGTCTAGTGGTTAGTGACCCTGACTGCTGGCCAGAGGTCGTGGGTTCGATTCCCATCTGAGTCTGGGTGTTCTTTGTGTCCGTTGTTTGTATGTTTGTAAAGTCCCCCGCGACACAGGAGTAATTCCTAATGCGGGAGTTGTCTTTTCCAAAAAAAAAAAAAAAAATAAAGAGATAAATAAATAAATATAAAGTGTGGAAAAAAAATAGCAATTCATACGTACTATGAGATGATGTGGACGTCTTCTTTCTACTAAAATTATGTATTTGTCATCACCTTCCCCAATTTTATTTGGGGTCGGCGCAATGTGTAGGTAATACAGTTTTTTTTTATTATATATAATAAAGAAAGAAGGTTAATTGGGGTAAGCAAAACGGATACCGCTAGTCTCGGGAGGGGAAAAGGGACTGTGACTGCAGTAGCTCGAAGAGCCCGGGGTCCCGAAGCCGTATGTAAGTCATGTGATTGAAGAGGCCACTAGGACAGGAACATCAACTGGCCAAATATTTTATATTAAGTATTGTTATAAAAATATTCAAGTGAATGTAAAAGTTGTAATTGTCTCGTTCACTTAGTGTATGTGTCGCATATGTAAGAACTTTTTTGTGAAAGGTATCAAATTTCTTTTTGATATTTTTTTTCATTTGAGTATATTTTTCCTTCCGAAAATCTATTTGAGTAATGTCATATTGATTGTAACACTACGTAGTCTTTTTTAAATAATCAAAACTGAAACCGTACGTTACTAGCTACACGAGAAAATGACCCTGGCTTAGCATTTTGGGAGGTAAAACGCAACCGATTTATGCTTCAATTTGACCCAGCCGACTTGAGAATCATCCTCAACTTAAGGATCTAACGCGGTTTTATTACATGTTTTTTATACCTTTCATTATCTAAGTGTATGGCTACACTTATTATAGCCCCTTACTTAAAAGGTGTAATTTGCAAATGTACATAAGTACTTGCGTTGTAAACCTGGCACTAAATATGAACATACATAACTTGACCTTGGAATAAAATATGATGAAATCAATGTTCAAAAGTATGACTAGACTACTGTCGTATTTCTGCAGGCCAGTAGGTTTGCCATATATTATGGATGTGATTGATATAGTGCTGATGACCCCAGTAGTATTAAAAGTGCTTACAGGCTGTAACCGCTAACCATAAGACGAGCTGACTCTTCCCACTTTATCCCACACATTTTCTAAATACTAATATTCCTTTTGCACTATAAGCTCATTTGTTTTAATTAAACTAAGAACAATGGGAGGCACTATTTTAACGTGATTGCTTGATAAATTTCATAAAATTTTAATTGCCGCGATGACATTTTAATCTATTGGTATCTGTGTTTTTGTTGAGGTTTATTTAACTATTTTTCTGCTTTAGTAACCCCTATAAAAATACCTTTCTGTATGACCTTGTATTACTCTGACTTTTATTACCTATTTACTATCCCGGGATTATCTTTAAACAATCCCGAAATCCCGGGATTAGTAAAAAGCGCCGCGATCGAACCCCCTAATTAATATACATAAATATTATATGTCAATTATATTGTTATATTTCTACGTGTATTAGCTGACGAATCAAATCACCGAAAATCCCCTTCAGAGAATCTCAATAGGCTAAATAAAAATGATGATGCTGGATTCGAGTTCCTGTTGTATGGCAAGTTCGTAGTATTTTGGGTAGTTCCAATCTGCCATACAACAACGGTGCTTACACATAATTTATACAGTCCAATTTAGTTCTTGTAATTGTTTTTTTTTATGATAATCCTTCACTTCATGAGCAGTTTATTAATTGCCTTATAATATTTTTTTTTTATTTTAGTTAACCTGCCTAGGTTTGTGCATAGGTAGGTATTAGTGGCATAGACCGTGGGCGGGCGAGCGCAGGCAGTGCTGCAGGGGAAGCGAACGTTAACCCTTTCTGCAGTTCATTCGCCGTCTGGCCTCACCCCTGCTGGCCACCCACCCTCCCTTGCCGCCGACCCGACTGCACGCTTGCCATACTGCAAGTCAACACATTTAAAGTTTTTTACCTACCTAAATAATATATATTCTACAAAGAAAACTTTAATTCATATGCAAACCAGGAAAAAAATCCAGGTTGCCTGATACCTTATTTTAGACATGGACACGTAGCCTGAACATTCTTCTAATGTAATTAACAAAAATAATACATTGCATATATTTAGAAAATCCTAAAAAGTAAAAAAAAAGTATATGCTTCATTTCATTTTAAGCATTGTATTGAAAGCAAATAGCGCTCCACTATTGCATGTTATGTTTTGTATTTTTTTTATTTATTAAATTGAAAAGGAATACAAAAATTTAATTATTTCAGATGTTGTACAGTGGCGGATATATTACAATAGGGAATATGCATGTTGTTTAAATTTACTTGATTAATTTTCCCTTGAATCTTTATTGTCCACATATTATGCCTAAACAATTATTTTCTTATTTAGTTCGTCTTTAATTGAAAAAAATATTAATTAAAATATGCAAAATAAGGGAGCGAAATTCAACTTTGCAAAACGCTTCACTATTGGTCGAAACAAAACATGACGTCAAATTCCCCGTCCTGTCATTTATCGGCGCCTATATTCGTAGTGTTACGGAGAAAGATAGGTGTTTCCGTGGTTTTTGCCTTTAGCTAGTGCAATTTAAGCATTTTAGTGATATTAGAAATTATCTAGGACGATGACTGAACGTAGTTTTGTCAAAGAACAATCGGACAATCTACCGAAAATAGATGCATTCATGATGACTACATATTTTGCATCAAATCCAGATTTTACGTCTGCTGAGGTCAAATCTAAAGGATAGGTAAGATATGTATAGTTAGTTATATTCATGAAGTTTTATTGGACTTTTGTTACCTAGTTTAAGTAGACAAGCAAGTTGCCTTCTGCTTGATATTTAAAACCAACATAAATTACCTACTGCTGACTAATTCACACTATTCTAGCAATTAAATTGTAATATGCTTACATTAAAGTGATCTTCACAACAATATAAACACGATATTGAAGATACTTGATCTCTTCTCATTAATTTACACCATTGTTTTCGTATTTTACATTATTATTTTGTACAGGAAAAAATACTGTATTGGGTGTACTTACGTAGTGTACACTTAGGGACAAGGCAATACTTATAAAATGTTTTTTAAACTCTATCCATCGTCTATTAATTACAATACATAGTAATTACAACTGAATATCGGTATAAAATTACTGTAACACTTCAAGTTAGTATACTAAGTTTATGAAACAAACACTGAGCGTGATATCTGACGTCCAAGGCCCGCGAAATATGGCGGCGTTCAAACAGATCAAATTTTATCGATGTTTTCAATGTTATTTTAAAAATTAATTTGAACATTGCCAAGGTTATTTATATTTTTTATTCGAGTAGAATGATGGAACAAGTCAATAAAAGATAAAAAAAATACATGCATATTCCGTATTGCAAATTCTCCATTGTATTTTTCAAACATAAATTATATATTAAACACGAAAAACTTTACACAAACTTACAATTCTGGAACTCCAATAACCTCATTTTGTCAGCTATTTTACTTACCTTTTTATTATAAAAACTTTCTTTTTTCTTAAGGAGCGAGTCGTTTAATTAAAATAAAAATCGCTTCACAACGGTACAATACTCGTATTATGAACCTGTCATAATATCTAAGTAATAAAAATACCTACTTAAAACGATGACGCCTGGAATATACTCATCTATTCATTTTGATGGCCAGGTTTTCTAGCTTTACTTCTAGTTTTTCCTTTGTATTTTTAAGTTCTAGGATAGTATAATGGTCTCTAATTGGTTTACTTACTTATAACTGCCAAATACGTTTAACGTTAAGGTTATTTGTATTTTGTGATTTATGTTTATAGTACACGAAACTTTTAAACTTACATTTTATACAAGCTTATCAATAACACTTATTAAAAAACAGTTGGAAACAAGTACGCAAAACTACTAAGGTTGTGAATTTTGGTTATTAACTTAGCCCGGTATTTTTAGATTCTATTGTTCTCCATGGCAGAAATATTCTCAAGCTGTCTGTTCTTGCTGGAGCCGACTGCTGTAGAATATTTCCCATTGGTTCCTTCCTGTCGACGGGCTGACGGTATAGAACAAACTAGTTATTGGAATCCACTAGCGAAAAATTTAATCAAAATTTAGTCTTGAATAACAAGAATAAGAAGGCTTGATTATGTGCATACACGCAAGCCAAAGAAGATTACATCGAAAGAAGAATACTTTGACTGGAGGGGACAATATGTGGGCCAATAAGAAAATAACAAAATTCAATTATTCAACTATTTTATTCAAATTTTGTAATGATAATTTTAATTTCATTGATCTATTAAGAAATTACAGCTGTTATCCTTTTCTTTTAAATTGTTTCGACTATCATCTGTGCTCCGCGGTTTCACTCACGTTTGATTTAAAATAAATCACTGATTGGTGATTTGTAAAACCTACTTCAGTATAGTCAATAAATATTTTAGTTACATTTTCTTGGCGTGGTCACAGTTCGTCTCTTCTGGGCAATGCTCGTTTCTCGTCGGTCGGTCAGGATTATGCGTGCTCGTTACCCTAGTAGAAGCAGGCCTGAGATGGTTGCGCAATGTGTTCTGCGCACGTCTAGAGAGACGTGCTTTGGACTCCTTCTGGTTAAGAGTAACCAGAAGGAGTCCAAAGCTCCCCATACCTACGCAGGCAATGGTGTACTTACTGCTTAAGAGCCGGCTAAGGTCAGCTCAGTTTTCGGGGCCATTTTGCCTTTGATATACCCGAGTCCCTTGCAAGACTCGCTCGTGACGAAACACCGTGTGGTTTTAGTCAGTTCGATTACGACATACCACTTTATCGCTAGCCCCGGTGAGGTGATGACCCGTAGGGGTTTCCACACGATAAAAAGGGTTATTCGTCACACGGCTTCGCACGGCACGGTAAATGACATGCTATAAAAGGCAAAGTTAGTTCATCAAGTTATATTCATAAAAATGTCTTGATGATGAGTACCTTTCGCTTGTAAGAATTAATATGCCATGCCTAATAATAATACTTCAATTCAATTATTTATTATGCATTTAGTCATGAATAACAAGAATAAGAAGGCTGATTATGTGCATACAAATGCATCACTTATTAATTTTTAATATATGTTTGACACAAAATATATATAAAGCAGTTTGTGAGCACTTTTTCTTCCGATTTACTTAATAAAAGTCTATATTTAAGGCTAACTGAGAGGTGTAACCTTTTGCTAGATAGTCTATACTATTCCTCATGAATCTGACTATCCTACACTATACAAAAATCTAATCCGACTGCCTATTCCAGAGATTAGCGCGTTTAAACAAACAATCAAACAAACAAAAACTCTTCAGATTTATTATATTCGTATAGATATCGAGGGCAACAATTCCTTTTGTCCTTTTAACTAGGTTGACCCACTTTGCAAATAAAAAGTTATTAGCAACAAATGTGTTGATTTTTACTAGTTTCAAATTATCGCGACGTAGCTTTATTGCTTATAACTTATTATAAAAACATCTCAAAAAAATCACCCAGGTGGCGGGAAGTATAGCCGGTTCAAGCTATACAGTAACAGAGGCAGCACCAAAGTAATAAACACTGTGATGATTTATTTCTTAAATGAATGTTAATGTATAGGTATATAGTATAGTAATATTTCACCAAAACCACTGATAAAATAGGTAATAGTTACTTTGTAACTGACTGTTACTAACTTAGAATATCAATGACCTAAAAAAAACGGATTTATGTGTTCATTGAGATGAATTTAATAATCAAAATTAGCAAGTCAACCTGCGAACATGAGGTACCCATTTTGTATTTAGATAAAGCGTGTTCTGTATGTAATAGAAAGCTAACAGCTTGTTGGCACCTAGTATTTGAGGTAGACTTCGAAGAAAAGTCTACCTATTGGTTTTGTACCAGTTGTCGAGTTTTCCAAAAAATTCTTCACAGGAGGTCTAGTTATGATCCCTAGACCCCAAAAACAACCGCCAGTTAAAAAAAACCGGGCCCGCAGCAGGCCCGCAGAGGTAGATTTCGTGTTTTTTAAATTTTGATCTCCAAAAATATAAGTTAAAAACTTTAAATGTCTACATTGTAGAGTAAAATAAAAAAATAGCTTTCATTTAAAAATATTACCGATTGTAAAAAGATTTACAGTTTCGGAGCTAGGACTCTTTTTTCCAACAAATTTTGGTTTTCCCCGCCCCCTCCCCAAGTTAAGGATGGAATCATTTAGGGTTCATATTAAAAAAATGTTCGTATTTTACTATGGGCATGCTATTAAAGTTAAACGGTCCAAAAATTTTCCATAGGAATAAAGTTATGCTGAAATAACATATATATATATATATATATATACCTCAATTTTACCGGCACAATAGAGGTCGCAATTATGCACCGATTGCTTTCAAACTTGGACTTGACAAATCAACAGGGCAAAAATGAAGGTTAAATTCGTGAATGGGGGGCAGATTTTCAAAAAAATAAAAAAAAACACGAAATCTACCTCTGCCTGCTGCGGGCCCGAATTTTTTTTTAATGTTCTACACGGGGTCGGAGCCATATAATCGATATACCTATCTTCTGTCAGACGACCTACATGTAAAATGGTTAATACAAACGTTAATACTTAAAGAAAAATGAATTAGAAAATTCAAAAAAAAATGGTTGGCCCTGATTTCATCTCTAAAATTTTTCGCAGTAAAAAAGAGCTCTGAGCTCTAGGATGTAACTTTTTTGATCATTTTTAAGGTTCCGTAACAAAAAGGTGCCAACGCAACTCTATTACTAAGCCTCTGCTGTCCATCCATCTGTCTGTCAGGACAAACAGGCCTGTATCTCATGTACCGTAATAGGTATTTAATTGAAATTATTACAGAGGGTGTATATATATTGCCGCTATAACAACATAGCTATAATAATTTAAAAAAAAGCGGCCCCTTTTTCGGCGTTGTCCATCTGTCTGTGAGCGGGCTGTCTCGTGCAACATAATAGATAGATAGTTGAAATGTTTACAGACTGTATTTATATTGCGATATTGCCGCTATAACAACCAATATCATCATCTTCTGGCCCTTTTCCCAAATTTATTTGGGGTTGGCGCAATGTATTTCCTTCTTCTATTCGCCTTTATCATTCGTCAGTTCTCTGCTTACTCCCTTTCTAGCCGTATCCTCTTACACGCAGTTCATTTCTCGTGTCCTTGATCATCCTCTATTGCTGTATCTATATATATATATATATAAAACTCTCTTCACAATATTTTGCTCATCCCTCCGCATCTTGTCCATCCTAGTCACACCATACATCCATCTCAACATTCGTATATCAGCTACATGCACAGGGATCTCTCATCCCTTCTCTTTATTGGACATCTTTCAGATCCATACAGGACGGCAGTTCTGATGATTTTCTTTTAAATTTGTCCTTTTAGTTTAATAGGGAACCTGGGATCGCATATTGTTACTGTTACCAGCCGCCACTTCATCCACCCTTTATTGCTTCGAAGCTTTACAGACCGCTCTATTTCGCCATCACTTTGTAGAAGCGAGCCGAGGTACTTAAAATCGGTGCAGACTGGTATCGCTGTTTCATTTAGCGAAATGGTTGCAGAACTGGAGAGACCGCCGCATGTACCAAGGTACCACTTCCTGTCCGTCCGATATCAGAGCACCCATTATTAACCAATCATCAATCAATTCCACATACTTTCAGCCGGCACTCTTTTTTCTTTCACAGCCTACCACAAAGCTTACGGGGTACCATACGTCTTTTCTATAATGGTTTTGTGTAATCTTACTTTTCTCTCAACACTTTTTTCCAGACTTTCATAGTATGTGACATGTTTATGTTTTTACATGCATCTATGTTTTTTCCTCGATAATTGTTGCATTCCTGTACATCTCATCTCATCGATGCAAAGACGTGCTGTGAGAATCATCGACGATCCCAAACTCACAAGCGGTATTGAACTCTTAAGCCTAAGGATATATATATATATAGGCTCTATGTGAAGTCCCCACTGTGAGACACTCTTTCTTACTGAGTAGCATATTGCGTAAACACACAGAAGTGCCATTTGACGCGGTATCTATTTCCCAAGTACGGAGGTCAGACAGAGTATGCCATATTGAATTAGCTGGGCTTGAGATGCTAAAGCGTCAATATTATTTCCTTAGCCCTGTATTATATAATCGAGCAAATAGAATACTCAATATCTATCCACTTACCGTAAGTCTTGCAAATTGGTTACCAATAAGTGGCTGCACACCCTCAACTATGAAGAGCTTGAAATCATGGTTAAGCCGCATGCTTAGGAATAGGCTTTGTAAGTTTCCTTAAAAATTCTCCATATTAGACAGTCTTTTCAAATCACCCACAAAAACACACACCCCCCTCACTTACACACACACGCGCGCACACACACACACACGAATACACATACACACAAAATATACATACAACCAATACTCCCACACAATTTGTATTTTGATTTTTGTTTCTTTTTTTTGATTTTGTTTTTTTGTGATTTTTATTTCCTATTTTACTACATAATTACTAATGTTAAAATAATATTCGTTTATCAATATTGTAACTGTTACATACTCCTTTTTCGGTAGATTGTTTATGATGGAACTCTGACGGCCCCAGGCTGGAGGTGGCGTTAATGTCTGCGACACAGTTTTTACTAATGCAGACATTATCGTATTTATTTATGTTATTTGTACTACTGTCTAAGTTTCCAATAAAGATTTTATTATTATTTATTATGAGGAGAGAATTTATCTCCTTGTGTGTGTTCATACATACAGGCATACAACCTCACACATTGGAACCTACGAGTACATGGTCAAAACGGTAAGGTCCCTTCATTTTTCTTCATCTTTCATAAGTTTTTCAAAGCACGTAAGCTTTTTCTCTACTACCAAGTATCTCCAAGACAATAATGCCTTTCCCTGTCATTTCTCCAAACACTTAATTCGTTATCTTTCATCCACTGACTTATCTTACTATCTATTTATTTCTATAATTTTTTTCACAATATTTTTCCTAAACGTACTAGCATACTGTTCGGTTTCTGCGTTGGCAATATAATATTCAGAATCAGGCTCTCCCACACTACTTTCACAACTATTATTCTATAATTTACTCTCTCAGAATATTATTTAACACTACTTCTACTCCATTTCTCATACCATCACCCCCACAATAATAGAACTTGTATCCCTCTCCAATCTCTCTCGTTTTTGTGCCCTTCCATTTTGTTTCTTGCAAGCATGCCACATTTATCCTTCTTCTTTTCAACATATTTGCTAACTTTCGCTTTTACACTCATCGTTGCAACATTCCAACTTACATACCTTACTCTTAGCTCTTGTACCCGCCCCCCCGATCGATGCAACAACCCTTGCCTACTTATTCACGTAGCCGGGTGCTGCAGCTGCACATTGCCTACGCCCTAGCCCTTCATTTTATAATTTACTATATTTAATAGATTACGTGTAAAGGAACGGTGCTAAGCACTGTCAGAAACAAACTACAGCAATTCCAGAGACTAGCATATACTGCTGTCACTAGTTGCATGCGCACAACTCCCACAACTGCCCTTGAGGTGGCTCTTGATCTAGCCCCACTGGACCTGTATATACAACAGGAGGCAGCTGTGGCAGCCATCAGACTTAAACTTTTGGGTCTGTGGTATAACCGAGAGGGTCCCCATATCAAATTATGGAATCAAGTAATGGAATATCAACCACTAATCGCTGCCCCATGCGACAGGATCCTGAAGCAACACATCTTTGAGAGGAAGTATCAAATACAACTACTTGAAAACGACCGAGATCAATCTGGCATACATGAAGTGCGAATCTACACGGATGGTTCCAAGATGGGGTCAGGGACTGGAGCCGGAGTTTTCTCACAAGATTTAAATATAAAAATATCACTGGCGCTTGGTCAACACAGTTCCATATGTCAATGCGAGTGTGTTGCGATAACCTACGCCGCGACTGCGGTCATGTCAAAAGGTATAAAGGAGTACAACATCCGAATACTGTCAGACAGCAAGGCCGTTTTAAGGGCCCTGGAGGGCAACACTATTAACTCCGGTCTTATTTATGAATGCCACCAGACGCTAGAGCGTTTAGCCTCTGCCAATGGGGTAATTCTGCAATGGATCAGAGGGCATAGGGATTCATTAGGGAACGACGCCTGCTGACGGAGGTCTCACCACGTTTAACTTGCAGACTGCTCAGTCTTAACCGACTCGACATCAGAATAGTTGTAGGAACCATTACGGGCCACTTAGCCCTAAACCAGCACCTATTCACCATCAGTGCGACAGACAGTCCTCTATGCAGAGGATGTCTCGACGCGGAGGAAACGGCTGCCCACGTTATCCTGGAGTGCGAGGGAGTGGCCACACAACGGGCAAGTATCCTCGCGGGTGCAAGATCGCTCCTAGTAGCCTGCGAACGCCCCAGGAGGCTCTGTGCTTCTGGAAGGAGCTAGGCTGGCTCAACTAGTCAGCCAATCTGAACGCATAATGGACCATCTATGAGTCTAAATGCGGAAACAGAGCCCTACACCAATACCAATACCAATACCAATACCGAAGGAACGCAATAGTGCAGTGATTATTAGTATTAAATAAACAAACAATCGAATCTCTTTGAATACATTAAAAATACATTCACTTTTGTGGGGCAATTAATAAAAGATCCTATTAATAAATTAATGCAAGATAAAATAACGATACAATAAAAACACTAAGTGGTAATTTTGGTAATAAGTTTGAAAAACTGTAACCGGGCGAAAAACTGTATCACTCACAATTTATTATGGTAGCGCACGTGGTTAAAACAGTTCGAGAGCGCTTTTTCTAGCTACTTTTTTAATAAAAATTATTATTTAAGGCTAGCTGAAAAGTGAAGCCTATTGTTATATAGCCTTTACTATTCCTCATAAATCTGGCTATCATACACAAAAAGATTTTTTGAATCTGACTGATAGTTCCAGAGATTAGCGCGTTTAAACAGACAATCAAACAAAGACACTATTCAGCTTTATTATATTCTTTATATATATAGAGATATATAATTTAAGATATAGAGATATTCTTTATATAAGAGATTCTTAATAAGAAAAAAAAGTAAAGTAAAAAAGAGTTTCCACGGGAAAATTCCAATACCTCACAAAATATACAAAGACTTTTTTTAATGAAAATACAATACATATCGAAAATTACCTTTGTTTCATCAAAATAACGTAAAAGACTTCTCAATAAAAATATAAACACTATCCATTACCTTCAGATAATATAATGTAAGTGCTACTATATAATTACGTAAGTAAGGAATGGTGTACAAAGTACTGCCAACTAGTAAATTTAACTTAAATCAGCTATGGTAATACAATAACAAAATAAACTTTCAAATATTACTATCACCACGAAGTCAAATAAAACAAAAAAATTGGTTGTCTGTAAAGTCGGTTTACGGATGATAATTTTATGTGATAACGTCATAAGAAAACAGTTTAAGCGAGATAGATGCGTCACAAGACTCACAAGTCACAAGCCGAACGCTTAGGCCGATCGTACCTCTCTATCGCTTGTTCCGCGCTCTCGCTTGCACGCTCGGCTCAGGCGGAACGTGACAATGAGTCATGCTTTTTCGTGAGTGCTGCCGGCGTTCATCGATTTATAAGACGTTATCACGTCAACAAATAATATATATTTTTAAATAAACAACTTTAATTATTAAGAATCAATAATATTTCACTACTTTCATTTAGTAGGTGAAACAAAAATTTGAGCACATTTTACATTCTTTCAAACTAAGCTACTAAAATAAAATCGCGATTGTCAATACCAAAGAAAATGTTAGGGGAATTGAAATACCTATACTATTCGTTTTATAAGGATTATTATTACAGCTCTTAAAAAATACCGTAACGCAGTCGGAATTTCATTGTTCATATTCGAACTTCTCCCGAAAAACTGAAGGATCTATAATTTTCTCCTCCCAACTTAGCAAGGTGGTCGTCGACAAACAGTCAAACACAAACACTGCATAACGTGTTACCTTATTTTAGCAATATTTAAGGTATTAAGCTATTCCCATAAGTTTTAAAAATAATACAGTTATTAGAATAATAGCTACTTTATTAGAAAAAAAATATTTATAAATAACTGCGAAAGTCGCAGAACACAAATCTACAAATCAAATCTACAAAGGCTCTTTTTTCTGAAACTTAATCTCATCGTTGCGTTTCTGTGGCAGTAACATGCAATATGGCTCTAGCAACATTAACGAGAATATTAGGCGAGTTGATGCGCGAATCGATTTCGAATAATAATATGTTTTAAATATCTGACTCCAGTACCTACCTATTATAAAGGTAATGTGCAATTAAATACACCAAGAATTATGATGAAATATTGAATATACTACTTAAAAAACTTGACATTATAATCCACTAAGTATATCTTATCTGTGAATTGCAACGCAGCCAGGAAGGTTAAAAAAAAGTAACTGTCAAACGAATCTGTCTCTTGGGCAAATTTATGAGATTTTCATAGTTTAACTGTATATGTTTGTACTAAAAATTATATAAAAATGCCGAAGAATAAAGGAAAAGGAGGTAAAAATCGGAGGAGAGGAAAGAATGAAAACGAGACAGAAAAACGTGAACTGGTCTTCAAAGAAGACGGACAAGAGTACGCCCAAGTCACAAAAATGCTCGGTAATGGCCGCTTGGAGGCCATGTGCTTTGATGGCATAAAACGTCTATGTCATATCCGAGGTAAACTAAGAAAAAAAGTGTGGATAAATCAAGGCGATATAATATTAATAGGCTTGCGAGATTACCAAGATGCTAAGGCTGATGTCATCTTGAAATATACCCCGGACGAAGCAAGGAATTTGAAGACGTATGGAGAATTCCCAGAGACAGTGCGAATCAACGAGACCGTGGTATATTCTGTAGATGGTCTGGATGAAGATATTGAGTTTGGAGATGAGGTTAGTTCAGAAGATGAAGCTGATGCAGTAGATGCTATATAAATGCTAGCACTATTTATAATACCTATCGTAAGTCTATGTAAATTTGTTTTGCTGTCATGAAAACATGACTTTGTGATTTTGTATGTTTAGTTCTCAAAATTATTTCATATATTTAAACTGTAAAATGTCTTAGCCAATAGACAGTATTTTTTGGTAACATGTCAGTGTTTGTAACACATTTAGTGTATGATAAAACTCCTTCTAATTATTTTATCTACTAGTTTATTCTATCTACAATAACATGGAATTATAGTCAAATTATTGTGCAACATTCCTTGAATTAAGCCCATTTGTCTTGATGAGAAATGATTATTAAAAATAAGGAATGTACATATACCTACCTATTAAATAATTATATCAACCTGATTCATGTATCATTTTCTTTATCTCCTTTAAAATAGTGTTTGGCACATAGAGAGAATAGCAACTGTTGTATATATTTATGGCCATAATAATAAGACTGGGGAATTCAGTTAGTAAAGCGATCTTACATTAAATTGTTATATACTATAACAATAAAATTATTTTCTTATGAAACTAGCTAAGGTTACAGATCAATGACTGCCTCGGTGTGTTTTGACAACGAGCATAAGTTTGAAATTACATTGTGTAAAATAACTGAATATATCACAGTTATCATATTCATTATATTTTTCTAGAATACTAAATTTTGAATAAATTTTGGTTACTTTCATTTCTTACTTTCAAGTTTCTTATGTGTATCATTGGATTTTAGTTTAACTACAATTAAAAGATAAGTTAATTGAAATATTTATTGTGATTGGCTACAGTTTCATTAAGTATATATATATCCATGCAATGATTACAAACCTACTCAATTGATAATATGTTCACGGAGGAGAATAACTACATGAATGTATAGTAAACCAACAGACAACTTAAATTCTTATATAAGTTTATTAAATTCTATGTTCATATGAAATATCTCTAAATAGATTCCAGTATAATTTTGTACCAGCTATATGTATTTTTTATATTTGAAATCTTGTTTACTTCATCAATAATGGGATAGTAATAATTAGATCTAAATGTAAAGTGGAGTTTAAAAGTGCTGTCATAGCATAGCTAAAAGATTTTATTCTACATTTTACCATATTTAAAAAAGTTTTATTATTGATTATTACCAGTAGTTGTGTATGACATCATTGTTTTTATTGTGATCCATTTTCAATGAATTTCTTTTTACTTCAAAGTTTAGCCCAAAGAAAAAGGTATCCGTGTAATTTAGAAATTAATACCTGCATAAGAGGCACAATATTGCTACTGGTATTAGAGAATAAATTATACAAAATAATAAAAGTGGATTATCAAGAACAATTTGAAACAAGAATCCACATATCTCAGGGAGAGTTAGTGTTGAGTTGAGACATGAGTGAAGGATTTTTTTTTGAGGAAAAGAAAAATAGACTCCTGCAGGTGCAATGATTAACTACAAAATGGTGCTATAGATAACACAAGTAAACGAATTGCCCATGATATAGTCAAAGGCTAGAGCAGAAGATAGAATTTACTTATGGTTGCTGTGGGCCACTTAGGTATTGATGGCAAGGAAAAAGTCGAACTTGCCAAAGCTGGTGCAGACAGCCAACAGCATGGACCGGAACCATTCTGCGGCATCACCAAACAGCAAACTTATTCAATCATAAACAGTCAGTGTATGTCTGTGGCAATTAAGAGATGGAATACCACAACTGCTCTAAGACACTAGAAAGACTTAATAAAGGACTATGATAACAAAGTATTGAAAAGAACTTCGTTGAGTTAGGTGAGAACACAATATGCAGGTTCTGTTGAGAGACAGAAGAAACTGCAATGCATATTGTATGCTTATGTGGCCATCTAATGCTATACAAACAATCACTGCTGCGGATGTGTGCCAGTTTGTAGAGCATCCTCTGAGTCTATAACTTAAATGTTTGCAGAATTGCTCATGATATTATTTTTTGATTCATTTAGAGATTGAATTATTGATTAAGAGATTATATTCAAGGGCAGAAGCACAAGGTACCATATATTTAGGGTTGCTATTCCTATCAGATTTCCAGGATTTTTCTAGTTTGCAGAGCGTCCAGCCAGGGCTCTTAAATGAGTCCGGATCAATCTTTCTTGTCCAGTGAATCCTCAATGATTTCAATTAATCAAATATTTACAACAAATAATATTACTTTTATGGAAGTTTTGTTTGTCAATTCATGAAATTAGCACATACATCCATGCGCAGTACCATCCTGAGCCGAAAAAACATAGGAAATATGTGTTAAGCACACCAACTGTTTCTTCTCTTATCAAGGTTACATGAAATTTCAAGATTCTGTAGTAATTTTTTATTCAATTTTTTTAAATATTAGGAATATACCATATTATGAAAAATGCTTCCGTTCCTCAAAAGGAAAAACAAAATCCTTATAAGATCACTTCACTGTCCTTGTCTGTCTATCTGTCTGTAGTCTCTTAAAGTTGTATTCTTTCTCATTTGTAATTTTCTCTGTTTATTAATCTCCTAACCCAGGAACTTCAATATCGTATCATCTGTATGCCGACGACCTGCAGATGCAAGCTAAGGTTGAGAACATATCATCGGCCATTGACATGGCCAACAGAGACCTCGAATCTATAGAATATGGTCTCAAAGGTTTGGCTTGTTAGTAAATCCTTCGAAATGTCAAGCCATTATAATCGGTAGTCACCGATGAGTTAGTAGACACTGAGACGCTCCCAGCTGTTACTTTTAACGGTACCTACTACTATACCTATTTGTCGATCGGTGAAAGACCTGGGTCTACATCTTGACTTTACATTAAACTGGCGCGATCAAGTTACAAACCTGCGCCAAAGGGTACTGGTACCCTCCGTGCATTATATTGCTTAAAAATTTTCTTCCCGCTAAAACCAATACAATGCTCATGCAAACTCTCATATGCCCAATAATTGAGAATGGTGATGTTTGCTATTATCACCTGAATGCAGATCTCGATAAGTTAGGCCGTCTTCTTAATAACTGCATTCGATTAATATTTAATCTTCGTAAATATGACCATGTGTCCTTTTTCCGTTCTCAGCTTACGTGGTTGCCTATTCGTCAGCGCTGTATGTTGTGAGGGCTCACTACCATGTTTACCATCCTTAATTCCCCATCTTCCCCAATATTTAACTTCATAATTATTTTCAATATTTAAGTAGCAATCGTGATAGAAACCTTCGTTCCTTAAAAAATATTCTTCTTCTTCTTTGTGCCTCTCACACCTCAGTTTGTAGACTCTTCTTTCTTCGTTCAGTCTGTTCTTCTTTGGAATGCGCTTCCCCTCGAAATCAGGATGGCCACCAATTAAAGTCACTCATTTAAAGTGAAAGTGAAGGAGTACTTTTTCGAACAACTAGCAGAATCAACTTTCCCAAAGTATATCATCTAAATCGTAATTATGTTTTTATATGTATGTATATATTATGTTTGCATACATATTTGTATGTATGTTTGTGATATGTGTTTTATCCTATACTTTATTTAAGTATTTTTGTCTGATATTTAGTTTGCATATTTACCTAATAATCTATAATATTTTTAATGCAACTACTTCCTGTTTTCTCTGCATCACCCGAAGGTTGACTAGCAGAGAATGCCTATGGCATTAAGTCCGCCTCTGTACTCTAAGTGCATAAAGTTTTAAATGAATAAATAAAAAAATCAATCTTCTAAGTCAACACAATCAAAATATACAGCCATATAAAGTCTTATATTTTAAACAAGTTTAACACTTAAATCAAAACCTAAAGGGTAGGTACTTCCCAATGACGTGGAATCATGAAATGTGGCGAGAAACAAAGTGTTACCGCCCAAGTAAAGGAAAAAATCCGATAATCGTGAATTTATAGTTACTACATAATGTCACATGAAAAAAACTTGCGATTACAAACTTATGTTTTGCACTTGGCTAATTGACTATAACGTATATCGATATAGGGGCGAGTATTTTTAGAATAGGTACCAATATTGTTATACGTTTCGGAGACGTATGTGGAGAGATAAACTCGAGAAAATCCATGCCCGAGAAGGACCAACTTTCTACATACAAGTTTGTACGGAACCGTGTTTGTTTGTTATGAGGGTTTATATCTTGTTATAATATGCATGTCTAATATATAATCGGTGATCGTACTTTAAATTGAGGAAGAGTGGAACGAGTTTCGACCCATCTAAATAAGACATTATCATCACTACACAACTACATATTTTAAAACAAAGTCCCCCGCCGCGTCGACAACAATTGTGATCACCTGTACCAATTCAGTACCGGTATTATACTGTAAATTTTAGAATGTTACCTAAATATATTGCACGGCCGCTTTTTTGTAGCCATCCGAACTTGGTCGGGTTTTGTAGGTTTTCGATGCTTTGTCAGTATTTTAATTGTTTCTCTTTAATTACTGAATTTAATGAGATGAAATTTTGCATGTGAGTATTTGAATTAATACACTAATTATTGGAATACTTTTTATTATGCAATTCCTTTAGAACGTCGTGATATTTGATTGCTTTGTAAACAGTGGTCTATTCATGGTAAATTGTCCTATAACTCTTTAATTACTAACGGAACATCATTGATACTTGGCAACATGTTGCAGACACTCTTACAACCTTTGTATAAACGTGAAAATCTAGACCCCAAAGTGCATACTTTACGAACTAAGACCTAATAACCGTATTTTACGTTTATATTTTTATCTTTTAAACACTACGATTTTTTCTAAATCTGTTTTTTAAACAAATTCAAAACAACGTATGTAAAAATCTACAGCTCTCTATATAAGCGCTTTATATGAAAACTAGCTAATGGCCAAACGTTCGCGTAGCGGAAACTTGAATTTCTCCGAAGTTTATGCATGCACAAATTTTATTCATACATACACAAATACACACTAATTTTAAGTCATCACTAAGTCCATGGATTAAAAAAAGTTCTGGACATCTGCATAATTAAAATCTTTAAATTCAACAACATTCCGCTGCGCGAACGCACACGGTTTAGGTGTATAATTTGTTAAGATTTTGTGTAAATTGATTGAAACATGTTGATGAAAGACAACTCCCGCAATTAGGAATGACTCCTGTGTTGCGGGGAACTTAACAAACAACGGACACAAAGAACACCCAGACTCGGGTGGGAATCGAACCCACGACCTATGGCGTAGCAGTCGTGGTCACTAACCACTAAGCCAACAGGCGATTGTTGAAGATGTCTCTGCTACCCATGCGAAGCCGGGGCGGGTTGCTAGTAGTTTATATTGAGGAAGCGAGGAACGACTCGTCTAAATAGGACTTTTAAAATGTATAATGTGAAAAAAAAATCTTATTATATTTTTATCTTTCAATGTTCAAAAAGTATTTTTCAGTAACTATAATGTGTGGTAATTACCCCTGAGTATACTCATTAATCACTATAGTCAGGCTAGGCCCACTCCGGTCAGTAGGTATGAAACTACAGGTACCTAGCAGCGTCGTCGAGTCGGACGAAATACAGTGGGCTGTCACGCGCCGGCTAGGTAGCACGTCTACTCACTCACGCGCTACGTCGCTTCGTCCGTTCGTCGCTTAGGAATTACGATAATATTATCTTTCGATCGATTACCTATTAGGCTATTACACAATATAGTACTAAAAATAACTTAAGTAAAATGAAGGCAAACGCAAATTGCATGGTATTTGGCTGTTGTAATAATAACAAGGATCCGAACCTCACGTTTTTCACACTTCCAAGGGACATCGAAAGGTAAATAAAAGCACGTCTACTTATAGGTAATTAGTAGATACTACCAAGTGCTAACTTTTGTTGTCCTAAATTATGTTTTCCGTATTTACGTAGTTAGTTATTAATTATAATCAGTATAGTTAGATACTTACAAGTTCTGTTTACAAGGTCAATTTTAGCTTTGATAAGTGTATTTATTTATTAGGACCACAACAACAGATAAAATAAATTTGAAGTGTCCGTTTGTAATGTCATAATGACAGTTTTATACTAAATGCGTATGAATGTTTACACGGTACTTAGACAAAAATGTAATTGTTCGACTAATTTCCGGAACGGGTGGACCGATTTCCACGGGACTTGCACTGGCAGATAGCTGGTGTTATAAGGAATAACTAAGTCAAGTTTAGCTTTAATAGGTATATTTATTTATTAGGACCACAACAACTGATACACATCTTCTGTAAAAATAAATAAATTTTAAGTGTCCGTTTGTAATGTCATAATGACAGCTTTTTACTAAATGTGTTTTCACGATACTTTACCAAAAAAAATATTTTTCACATTTTTGTCTGTCTGTTCCGGCTAACATCCAGAACGGGTGGACCGATTTCCACGGGACATTCACTGGCAGATAGCTGGTTTTATAAGGAGTAACTTAGGATAGTTTTATTTTGTAAAAAGAATTAGGGTTCCGCGAAAGAAACATAAAGATAACATTAAAAAAGTAGGTACATTTACATATATACATAAGAAACTACCCAAGTTTGGACCTAACATAATCTGTTTTCTTAAATCTATAAAGTATAAATACAATTATAGATAAGTAGCTATTTTACTTGTATTTAAGTGTTTAGGTAGGTATGTAGTAAGATTTTGATGATGTAGACAAGTTTCATATTTTTTATTTGCCGATTTACGTAGGTAAATAATGATAAATAACGGAGATTAAGCATTTTAAAGTATTAAAAATATAATAGACCAAGAGCTGAGGCAACATTTTTGTAAGCTTGTTTATGACCGTACTACATAGATTTCCCTTTAACATTATTTTGCTACGAAATCCAGTAAGTATGGGTAAGTTGAATCAAACGAAAGTATAGACTATTTTGTAGTACTATTATTCAATCTGTGATTATGCCACGTTTAAATTGTATATTTTTTTTTAAATACGATTATTACGTATTATATCGCATTTTTTTCACTAACCACTTTTCTGCTCATCTGTACGAATAAATAATTGGAATCCTTAAACTTTTGATATGAGTTCAAACGGAACTATGAAAAGAGCATTGGGACATTTCGCCCCGTGTCTGGTCCGAATTGATCCATTCCAAAAGATACCTTGAGCCATTCGCACCGCTCTAACCACTGCAGTGCGAATGGTCCATGGTTCAAATGGTTCATGGTGCGACGCCTACCATAATAGAAACCATATAAATATTGCATTTCAAGATGTTTTTAATTAACCTTTTTCTACTATGAAATGAGATTAATTGTTTTACCTTTCAATATTATAAAAATGATAGATTATTGCAGTTTTAAGTGATAGCAAAAAAAACATAGAAACGTAATTTTTAAATGTATATTTTGTACTGCAAAAATGTCGTGTTTTTGTCGGTCATTGCCGCCGGTGGGGTTCAAAAAGTTAAAGTAAGCAGTTTTATAAGCACAGCAACATGATTTTGTTGCCCGGTTTTTCAGGTTATTTGTTACACGTAGAATAATAATGTAATCAAACTCAAATAAAAATAAAACAAATAAATGAAATTAAGAACTTTCATCTGTACCTTTCGTTCATTATAGTTTACATCGATAGCTAAATGGGAAATAATCAGAAACTAAATAAAACACAAATATATATTAGGTACATAATAGCGCGAAAGCTGAAGCATTTTTATATAAAACCCTACAGCAAGTTTGTTTTCATATTCCAGGCGTCGAAAATGGTTATCATTAATCAATAGAGAAGACTTATTACAAAAAGAAGATTTAAAGAGGAGCAGCCATTTAGTTTGTTCTGTACATTTCGAAGATTCCTGCAATTAAAATAATTAAACATCTCAAAAAAAATGCTCTTCCATCAATGTTATTAAACAACCAACCACAAGAAGGCTCATCTTGTTTAAAAGCACAGTCCACATCCACACGAGTCAAAGACAAAGTGACTATATTGTCGAATGAAATTATAAAAGAAGGCTCATGTTGTTCAAAAGTACAGTCAACATCTGCACGAATGAAAAGCAAAGATAAAGGAAAAGTGTTTATATTGTCGAATAATAAAGAATATATTACCGTTGGAACCGAAACAGAATTATTACACTATGATACCACAATCGTTCATGGAAATATCAATTATAAGTATAAATAGTTTCTAGTAATCAGGATACTTTAGAACCAACATGATTTTTGGTGTTGGCTCTTGGACTATCTTGTTCGCTTCGTATGTCATTCCAGATTTGATTCGCATATCCCTACCTAGCCAAACACTTAAAAGAGATAGTTTCATTCCAAGGTACACATTAACATATGCCAAATTTCTATCTTCTTAGAGATTAAAGTATCTATGCAAATTTCTATCTTCTTAGAGATTAAAGTATCTATGCAGAGATTGTGAAACAAAACAGTTTTCTGTGCTATTAGTTTCATCTACGTAGGTACTACTAAGTAAATACCTAGCCAAGGTTTATTTAAAACTTCATTTGTTCACAGAAGTAAAGTAATAGGCACATAACTGGTTATTAAATATTTAGATTAATTCTTCTTACGGAAGACAACCTTAACTGCACCAGAACAGATAAGAGTTATGCGATAGAAAGAGAGGCAAGGTTTAGGTTACTATAGCCCGTTTGGAGTTAGTGGTGTGCGATCTGAATTGCACCTTATTTTGTCGGAGCAAGAGTCGCTATTTATTTAAATGGTATTGCGAAGAGGTCCTGTACTAGTACTATTATGTATTCTGTGCTATAGTCCTAACTCCTACAGGGCAAGACTATACAGAGAGTCATAGTCAAGGAGAAGAGTGCCAGGATTCTCTGCATATTTTATTTAATGAGACCTTAACACTGTTGAGGAATAATATTGATATTCTTGTTTGTTATATTATATGGCAAACAATAAACTTGAAATACAAATGAAACATTTAGTACCTATGTAATACCGTAATTATGTATGAATACTGGTGAAATCCTCTCTATCCTTCTGGTGGCTGTCGGTGGTTTCAGCAGGCTTGCTGCATTACCGTATTATGTGATTCTTTCTTTTGATATTTGTTCCACACTAATATTTCTTCTTTCAAAGATACACCTTCGAAAGCTATATGTGTTTTGTTAATCGTCTCTGAAAGTTTAACCTCTACTAACAATAATGACATGATTACTCTAACCAAGAGTAACTATACTAACTTTTAAACTTTCGCGTTCCAATATGATATAATTATGTATTTAAACGTTAATTAACGCGATCACGAAAAGGTATTACATACCTCTGAATTGCCTGACGTTTCGACCAGGTTGCACTGGTAGGCTGACTGTGACCACGGCCCACACTTTTTCGTGATCGCGTTAATTCCCGTATAAATACACAAGAGTAACTAGTATGTACCTATCTTTCTTCTTGATTCTCCAATCTTTAAATAATTGGGATATTTGGACGACGTTGGTTTGGAGTTTATATACTACAAGTTCAGGTAAGATTTATTGCAAACATAGCAATGACTATTGTAGTAAGTAGGTATTCCGTTTTGCCCTGTACACTACAAGTAGCTACTCATACTTGGTTTATATACCTACAGGGTAATTTAGTTTTTTCCCCGTTTAACAAAAAATGCATTGGTACAGGTAAAACCTAAAAAGTTGAAAAAAATTATAGCTGTTTTTTTTTATCATTTCCTTGAGATTATGGCCAGGAAGGCTGAAGAGTTTAATAATATATTGTTTCAGTTTTGTTTTATTTTTTATTACAACGCAACACACAAATGAAAAAAAAAATGGAGGCAACCAGGTGAAAGTCCCGGAAGAGGGGTGTCAGGGTAAATGGTCGTTTTGAGCGGTCAATAATTATTTTCACGCTTCCGGCTAAACTAAACCTCATATCGAAAAAGTTAAATGTAAAAGTTGTAGATTAATTAAAATATCTACAACTTTTGTATCCGCCAATTTCCATAATCTCAAATGTATGGAGAAAAACGCGTTTGTTTGCTCAAACTTTATTTTACTTTTATTTTTGAAGTGAAAACTTCTTTAGCGGCGTTGGGCACTTTTTGGGATGGGTGAAAAAGTCAAACTCCAGTCAGGACAGGACAGGTAACCCTGATCAAAAATGTGTTTGCTTCAGGACACGTGACCCTGATCAAAATGTGTCCGATTTTTCATATATATTAAAAAAAATATTTTAACGTCATCTATGGATTCTGCACAATACTACTGTACTTTGATATATACTAATTATATATATAAGTTAAGGCAAATTTCACAAATGGCGAAATTTTAATTTCGACTTTTTACAATATTTACTATAAGTATTTAGTATATATATAGTCATTAGTACGGATGCTTAGAGAGCCCTCCATAATAAATTCACCGGAAAGGAACATAAGCGCTATCTATTGGCGTCACGCAGAGTCTAGGCAGAGGGTGTTGGCGTGCGGGAGGACGAGTTTACTTGACGTTTGGTCACCGCCATAGGTAGGAGTGTTCGTTATATTAGATAACCGATAAAATAACTTAATATTTATAAATAACCATACAGCTCATTATTTCTTATAGCCGGCAAGAGTTATATAATTTGAGCGATTTTGTTGATGTTCCTATCAATGTACAAAAAATATTAAATATTAGTCAAAGTAATATATTTGTTCGTCTTATGGTGCGTTTACACGCACGCCGTGCAGCCTGGCAAGCAGCACGGCACGCAGCTAGGCGCGCAGCGTGCCAAGCACGCTTTTCACACCAGGGCTGCCAGTAAAGACAACTTATTTTATACCGCTAAGACTCGGAAATTATACAAAATCATGTACTATTATACAAAATCAGTGTTGTACAACTATAGAACGTCACTCTTTGGGGATTTTAGTAAAAGGTGTTTTAACTTTAACGTATCAGGATTTAACAGTTTATTACAGACATGATTTGTTTTAAGTATCTCTATGTGTATGTACGTAATTTTTACGCTATAACATCAGCAATGACATTGTATCCAATTATACAATGCAATCTACTATAACAACAGGATACAAAAGATAACCGATATTATACCAATTTTGTGTCCAGTTTTACAATCTGGCAGCCCTGTTTCACACACTTGCAGGCATGGTCCGTAGAGTATTAGTGTTCTGTGGACATGGTAGTCAGTGGAAACATGGGAGACGATGTAGACGTAGATCTCGTGGGAGCTACTGCTTTGGGCTTGATCTATTTTTATTGAAAAAAAAACAGCCCGACATAATTATGCATTCGAAATTTTACTTAAAACTATAAGGTTTTACAACTAAAAAATCATTTATGGTGTAAAAACACTTTTCAAGTAGCCAAAACTTTAAATTCGATTTTTTTATTTGACATGCGTTATAACTATTTTTACATCGAAGAGTGCTTTTACATAATTCGTTTCTTATTTCAGTGGGATCTCTTTTAATGAATTTACTATCCTCGCTAACTTTTGAATAGAATTTTTTATTATTTCTAATAGACATGAACATAAATAACCATGATAAGCATTGGGGGTGGCTTCTTCATTAACTGTGTTTCGTAACTGTTTTAAGGCATACATAAATCTTTTTTATTTACTGCACATCATTGATATGCGATGAGTTACTATTCTCTAATCGTCAATCAATCAATCAATACTAACTTTAATCCTAAGAATTGTCACTATTTTGTTTCATATTTTTTTGGCCCTCATAAACAATATTAATTTTTACTACGTAACGCTACGCTACGTAAAAAAAGTATTTAAAGGCAGGCAACGCACTTGTGACTCTTGTGTTGCAGGTGCCCATGGGCAGCGGTAGTCATTTACCATCAGGTGACCCGTCTGCTCGTTTGCCCCCTATACCATAAAAAAGGGCGTACACCGTGTTTTGCGATGATAATAAAAAGGCATTGTTCTACGAAGAGAAGTGATATATATCATACTAATATATTATAACGTAAAAATAATCGGCGTTTTAAAAGTGGCGTATCGTTGTATCGCGTTTTTAATATAAAGCCGTTGCGAACACTCTTAGCCATAGGTCACCGCCAAGTCAACACATTAGCCCAGGAACTGTACAGTGTTTCTTTGCGTGTGTAAACATACACGTACATTAGTAATTAAATATCAAAAGGGAGTTTTCTCATCGCCCGTACCCACTTCGTGCCCAAATGCCTAATCCTGTGCCTGAGGATTCGACAAATATATCTGAAGAAAAAGGGTTTCACCTTTATTATGTTTTTAGTTTCCATTGCAAAATTCTATAGAATTTAGACGCAGCCTCCAAATCCTTAAATCTGAAGAAGATCTTTTGAATGACTCGTTTTACTTCTGCATTATTGCAAGTACTTATTCTTGAAGAACTGGAAAAGTATCGATATGAATTGGGCACATTTAAAAGAGGAGCAAATACTGTACCAAAAATGTTCCATAAGCCTAGAATTTCCTAAAGCTCTTCAGAGAAAAGTAAAACGTCATTTTAATGAAATTTGCAAGAATAAACGTTTCCAAGATCCCGATAGCTTCTTTAAAAGAACGTTTCCTATTGTGTATCCCACTAATATTATAAATGTGAAAGTTTGGATGGATGGGTGTTTGTTACTCTTTCACGCCAAAACTACTGAACCGATAGCTATGAAACTTAGTATGTAGACAGGTGGAGACCTGGATAAACATATAGCTATAGATAACTTTATATCCCGATATTCCTACTTGATCGTGACTTACGCGGGTGAAACCGCGGGGCGCTGCTAGTTGGACGAATTGAACTAATTAATGAACTGAATCTGAGATGGCGTTTTCTTGCAATGAAAGAATTTTTTTACAATTACTGTAGTGTATTCAATAGGTCACTACTATTTAAAGTAACTTTTAAAATTATTAGTTGGCAACCCAACACACTCTCTTTGTCTCTTTCGACTTTGTCACGCAGAGCATCAAATATAATTTAATGTTCAATTTTAGCTACTGCGTCCGGGACGGCTGTCTTAAGTTGGCGGAGGGAAGTGATTTTTTTACGATATTTTTTTGCTATTTCAACTATTTGCTAACTGTATTTCATGTTCATTCAGTTGAAATTTTATTTAAAAAAAAAACTAAGAACGAACAAAAAAAAATTTGATCGAACAATAAAGAGCAGTTAACGAACAGTTGAAATAGCAAAAATAAATATAAAAACAACTTCTCCCCGCCAACTTGAGGATATTTTTTTATTTTATTTAAAAAATTAACTAAGAAGGAACAAAAAAAATTGATCGGACAATAAAAAGCAGTTAGAACAGTTGAAATAGCAAAAAAAATCAACTGTCAGTCGTACTCGTAGGACTTCACGTCAGAAATGAAAACACATACACATTGCACATATATGACATACTAGCTGCGCCCCGCGGTTTTACCTGCGTAAGTCTCGATCCCGTGATAATATTGGGATAAAAGATCGGTTCAGTAGTTTTTACGTGAAAGAGTAACAAACATCCATACATCCACACATCCATACATCCACACATCCATTCATCCACACAACCATACATCCGCACATCCATACATCCACACATCCATACATGCACATATCCATACATCCTCACAAACTTTCACGTTTATATTATTAGTAGGATTAGTAGGATAGTAGGATATACACTTTATTAAAAAGTTTTCACTTCAAAAAGTGATGCCATCTAGTAAAGATAACACTTAAACAGAGAAATTAGTATATTGTTTTCACTTTTAATAAACTAATTATATTTTTAAAGATTAATTAATAAAGAGCTGACATAACTCAATGCTTCGATTAGCGCCGTCTAGTGGATCTATATATGTATTATTAACGTGACGGTAACAAGTTCACAGCCTTTTCCCCATAGCAAAAGTGCACAGACGTGCCTAAAGAAGTTTTCACTTCAAAAATCCTCTGAATTAATATTATTTTAAGAACTTCTATTTATAACCTCGTATTTGCTCAAGAAGTTTTAACCACAGAAATTTAAGCTGGAAACCTACTATTAAAACCCGATGCTACCCGGACACGATGCGAGATTGTTGAAACATTTCGAAGATTCTCGATTGTTTTCAGTCGTCATCGATGGCTTCGAGGCAATATCGCGATGCGATATGCTCGATGCCTCGATGGTTTTCAGTCGTCGGTCGCCGCGTTGTCGATGGTTTCGAGCACGGAGCAGATACAAAGAGGAGGTGTTGTAATAGGGAATATTTTTTTTTTTTTTTATCTTTTATTGACTTGTTCCATCATTCTACCCTAATAAAAAATATAAATAACCATGACAATGTTCAAATTCATTTTTAAAATAACATTGAAAATATCGATAAAATTTGATCTGTTTGAACGCCGCCATATTTCGCGGGCCTTGGATGACGTCACGTTCCACGCTTAGTGTTTGTTTCATAAACTTACTTGAAGTGTTACAGTAAGTTTATACCGATTTCCAGCTGTAATTACTATTTATTGTAATTAATAGACGATGGACAAAATTTAAAAACCATTTTATAGGTATTGCCTTGTCCCTAAGTGTAAAAACACTATAATAAGAAGTACACCCAATACAGTATTTTTTCCTGTACAAAATAATAATGTAAAATACGAAAACAATGGTGTACATTAATGAGAAGATATAAAGTATCTCCAATATCGTGTTTATATTGTTGTGAAGATCACTTTAATGTAAGCATATTACAATTTAATTGCTAGTATAGTGTGAATTAGTCAGCAGTAATTTATGTTTGTTTTAAATATCAAGCAGAAGGCAACTTGCTTGTCTACTTAAACTAGGTAACAAAAGTCCAATTAAACTTCATGAATTTAACTAACTATACATATCTTACCTATCCTTTAGATTATAATATAACAAGTATTATAATAATTACCTTGCGTCTTTCCCTCCTTTAACCTCAGCGGACGTAAAATCTGGATTTGATGCAAAATATATAGTCACCATGAATACCTATTTTCGGTAGATTGTCCGATTGTGCTTTGACAAAACTACATTCAGTCATTGTCCTAGATGATTTCTAATATCAGTAGAATGCTTAAATTGCACTAGCTAAGAGCAAAAACCACATTAACACCTATCTTTCTCCGTAACACTACGAATATAGGCGCCGATAAATGACAGAACGTGGAATGTCACGTCATGTTTTATTTCGACCAATGGTGAAGCGTTTTGCAAAGTTGAATTTCGCGCCCCTATTTTGCATATTTTAATTAATATTTTTTGCAATTAAACACGAACTAAATAAGAGAATAATTGTTTAGGCATAATATGTGGACAATAAAGATTCAAGGGAAAATTAATCAAGTAAATTTAAACAAAATGCATATTTCCTATTAGATTTCCCTATGAAACAACGAGTGACAATTTGCGGGGTGAGGGGGTGCTAAGCTCTGCCCAATTCACTTTTTTCCATCTACCAAACAATAGTAAAACTACTCGCATCGTTCTATGTCGATGTTGCTATGTAGTTTACCTATCTCACACTAGTAATAGGATGTAAGGGACCGTACTCAGAATGTACTTAGCAGGTAGTAGTTTTTTCAAGATAAATTTTTAAACCATCTTGATACAAAAGCGAAAGTTTGTGAGTTCTTTCTTTCTCCTAGTCTTGACCTTATCCCACAGCTGGACGGATTTGGATAAAATTTGGTATACAGATAGATTGCGACCTGGCTTAACACATGGGTATTGGGTATTGCTAGTGAGAGAATAAAAAGTTTGTGGTAAATCACGAATGACGATTCAAATTTGTTCACTTATTTTTTCTCATCTTATCTTTCTTTATTCGTATCTGCACCGCAGCTGGAGTTTATTTTGTAGATCTAAATTAATGAGCTTAAAATACCTTTTAAGTCATCAGCCTAAGTACAATTTATTTCATTTTAATATTTAAAGGACTTTCAACTCAAGATATATACTCGTATAGTCGTGGGTTGCTAGGTAAAATAATTGGGTTCTAATTACGGCCCTGTCTTTTTGTTCTGTTTATATATGTTCTTCTTGTTGAAGATAGATGACAGTCTATTCAAAAAATGATTACAAAAAGTATAAAAATTATACTTTGAAGGCTAAAAATTCTTTAGGATTGGATGGAGAACACATTTCAGTATCTTCGTATGATTTATTTTACTAATACTTAGCTCTACGTACATTTGTTTTTTTAGTTCCCATTACACAAAGTTTTGCCATCTAGTGACGAATAGATTAAACTATATTTCAAAAAACATTCCCGAGATTTTTCTAGAACTATTTTAATAAATTAAATAACAAAAAATAGTTACAAATGAATTGTGATGACATACATGGCATCAGAGCGTCTATCCGAATAGTTTTTTACATGATAAAATACAACACTTCATCATTTACTTCTTATTACCACGAAAATTTACTGATTTGCGATTTTTCCGTACAAACGTACAAGACGAACGCTGACAGTGTACTAACTATAAGCCACGCCCACTGTGATGACGTCAGGACCTCACAGGAATCACAGTGCACAGTTTCTTAGGCCCTTCTTCTTTGTATCCGCTCCGTGGTTTCGAGTCAATATCGCGATGCGATATGCTCGATGCCGTGATGGTCGCTAAGTAGCTACCGACGCGCGATACGACGACGTTTGAAATAATCAACAACTTACAGTCCAGTTGAGTCGTGTATTGAATACCAGTCGAACCCAGTTTTTTTTTTAAATTAATAAGTCTTATATTGTTAATGAATGCTTAATAATTGTAATACAGATACGTAAAAATGTGGTAATATTTTAAAACTTTGTGCGCATTATTAGTATTGACCGAATTATAAATAGGTAACAGTTTGAATACTTTATTATATAAAAATTATATATAACTTATCTCATTCATAATCAACCTAAAACATAGTTAAAAAATCTTATAAAAAAAAAATCCGATGTAGTTTTAGATTAGATGGTTAGATCAACAAAACGATTTCACGTTTAAATAGGTGTTATCATTTTTGATTCATTAGGTAATTCGTTTTAAATATCTAATAAAAACTTATTTCATAAAAAAAGAGATCGATCGGTTATGGCAAAATCACGCTGTTAGCAAGGCTATTTCTTATGGTGCGATTACACGCACGCCGTGCAGCCTGGCAAGCAGCACGGCACGCAGCTTGGCGCGCAGCCTGCAACGCAGCGTGGCAAGCAAGCTTTTCACAGCAGGGCTGCCAGTAAGGACAACTTATTTTATACCGCTAAGACTCGGAAATTATACAAAATCATGTAGTATTATACAAAATCAGTGTTGTACAACTATAGAACGTCACTCTTTGGGGATTTTAGTAAAAGGTGTTTTAACTTTCACGTATAAGGATTTAACAGTTTATCATAGACATGATTAGTCTTAAGTATCTCTATGTGTATGTACGAACTATTTACGCTATAACATCAGCAATGACATTGTATCCAATTATACAATGCAATCTACTATACAAACAGGATACAAAAGATAACCGATATTATACCATCTTTGTATCCAATTTTACAATCTGGCAGCCCTGTTTCACACACTTGCAGGCATGGTCCGTAGGGTTCTGTGGACATGGTAGTCAGTGGAAACATGGAAGACGATGTAGACGTCGATCTCGTGGGAGCTACTGCTTTGGGTTTGATCTATTTTTATTAAAAAAAAAAACAGCCCGACATAATTATGCATGCGAAATTTTACTTAAAACTATTAGGTTTTACAACTAAAAAATAATTTATGGTGTAAAAACACTTTTCAAGTAGCCAAATCTTTAAATTTGAAAAAATCAAATTTGTTGTGTTTGTGTGTGTGGAGTATTTATTTGACATGCGTTATAACTATTTTTACATCGAAGAGTGCTTTTACATAATTCGTTTCTTATTTTAGTGGGATCTCTTTTAATGAATTTACTATCCTCGCTAACTTTTGAATAGAATTTTTTATTATTTCTAATAAACATAAACATAAATAACCATGAAAACATTGGGGGTGGCTTCTTCATTAACTGTGTTTCGTAACTGTTTTAAGGCATACATAAATCTATTTTATTTACTGCACATCATTGATATGTGATTAGTTACAATTCTCTAATCGTCAATCAATCAATCAATACTAACTTTAATCCTAAGAATTGGCACTATTTTGTTTCATATTTTTTTGGCCCTGATAAACAATATTAATTTTTACTAAAAGAATAGTTCAGAAACATCTTTCTGAAGTCTTCTTTTGCTTTCGATTCATGCATGATAAAGGTTCAGACCGCTCCGATATATTCGGTGTCGTCAAAAATTTATTTCGATCGTTACGTCGTCTGTATGCCACGAAGATGAAAATTATACTAAGCAACGATTATTTTTTACGAAGATGAAAACTATACAAGCACATTCACCCTTTGAAGTGTGTCAAAAACCGACAGTCGTCCCGATCGGCGCCAAGCGCGTGCAGATTCACGCAAGCATGCACAAACAGCCTGTTCACATGCTTGCGTCGTTGAATGTCGGTTTGAACGCGAGCGTGTGAACGCAGCCGTTAGTCGTCCCGATCGGCGGCAAGCGCGATCAAATTCACGCAGGCATGCGCAAACAGCCTGTTCACATGCGTGTGCCCGTGCTTGTGCCCGTTGAATGTCGGTTTGAACGCCAGCGTGTAAACCCACCATTAAACATACTATATTGATCTCTAATGTTATAGTAATAGTTTTAGAAAAATCATCTAGGTGGCTCTCTATCAAATTTAAACTAGATTCTGCCCGTTGTGTTTTCATTTATTAATATTACTAGCTTTTACCGGAGGCTTCGTTCGCGTAACAGTAATTTTTATATCTCTATGACACATGAGCTGATGAACAGTACGGCGTGCTGTTGTACTGCTCATCCGATCATCATGAAATTTAAAATACGAACAAACATATATATTGGTTTTATAAATAAAAACTACGAAAAAAAAATTAAAAACATTTGTAATTTTAAAACGCAAGAACTTTAGGAGATTTACGATATTGAACAAACGGACATAAAATATTTATAAAAATAGATAGATAGATGAGTGTTTTAATTAAAATACAAATAAATAAATAAATATTCAATTTCATTAGGTAGTACCGATTCGGCCGTCGATCAGTTACTTAAATCGCATTCGGCTACAATCGAGTATCCACGCCTCCGGAGTCCGGACTCATTGAAATTTGACTCGAAACAATCGAAAAACATCTCGATTGTTCAAGGACGACTCGGAAGGATGACTCGATTGAAAATTTAAACGACGGCGATTGGTACGATTGTTCAAACATCTCGCCATCGCCCATAGCTACTGCTGAGCTGTGTTTATAATAGTTTGTTTCTAGTCATAGAAAAATATGGGATTTGATTCGTCCAGCACTCACACACACCAACACGCGAGTGCGACAACGTGCGTCGTCAGGTGGTTTTAATAGTATGTTTCCAGCTTTATGCTGCTATCACATACTCTAGCCTAGTCTATAGATGAACCATAAAGGTAGTATTTTGAAGTTGCCAGTGTGCTCTGTATCAGCCATATTGAATTTTGTTGTGCTTCGAAAACATTGTGAGCACGTGGATTGTTGGATAAAATTTAGTGAAATTTGGCAGTATTATCAGTTAACTATTACTTTTGGATTGTACTCATTTTTAATTAAAAAGTTGAGACATATATTATTCGATATCTAAGTGAGTATCATTACACTTAAGTAGCCGGCAATATGATTCCACATTTAGATCGTGAAGCATGTGTACGTACAAGCTTCATAAGTGGAGATCTAAAGTAGTATCAAAATAATTCGTTTAATATTCACAGATTGAAATATTACTCGATAAACAATAATTTCAAAGATGTTGACATATTTTTAATTGCGTAACCTTTCATTTATGGTTCCACATTTGCTTACGTGTTGCTCGTGAAGGTTTCTATAAATTGCTCGTGACCCTCACCGGACAACATTTCTAAAAACTGACGTTCTGAAAAGATCAGTGCCACATGGTTCTGAAGGTATTATTAGCGTTGTCCCGAAAGTAGGTAGTTTAGTAATAGCGTGTTCATAACTGTATCTATAACAAAAAATCTGGCTGTGATTTGAATTGAAAGTTCATCTATTGCTCTATTTTTGTTACCGGGCCCGGTGCTTTAGTATTAACACCACTAAAACGTGGAGAATAGAAGATAGTAAACTGTAATTTTAGGTACTATTTATAGTTACTGTGTTTTAGTTGGATAGTAAATAAACATGAGGGACAAGAACCTACTTATTGATATGTATATACAGGATACACAATCAAAATGTTTATCTTAATATACCTACTTTTAAGTATCTAGTTATCTAAATGTCCATGATAAAAAAAGTTCCAATTGTTGAATCTATTGAAGGAATGAATACACATACAAAAGTATGTCATGCTTATCTTCAATAAATTTTAAATGTGGTATTTGCAATTTAGTACCTATCTGCTGTTCATCATCGCAAACCAAAATACAAGTTTATTTTTCACATGTGTTTATTTATTATATAGCATTAAAGAAATATTACAATAAGTATGTTAATTGTTTCTTATTCACATTCTAAATTTACCAATTCATAAGCAACATATGTTAATAATATCAAGTATACTTAATGACACTACCATTAAAAAAAATCAGTGAAAGTGCAATAAACAGTTTTATACTCTGTAGAACAGATTAACATTTTTGAGTAGAAATTTTAATTACTTTTATAAAAAAGTGGGCTGGCAATGCATGCTTATATTGAAAATTATATTAATCACATTTTTTCTTTTAGATTGTTTTCTTAAAAGTGGCTAATCACAATGGCCCCTTGTCGTCAACTTCTTATGTGGTCAGTCCCATCCATAGCTGTTCTATTGGGAATATTTTGGTTCAGAAAAAAAAGAGAATATGCAAAATCTGACCCGGGTGGAAGAGAAAAAATAAAAAGTTTGAAAGAGGAACTTGCAGAAGCACTAAATGCTCAGGCTGAAGCTAAAAGAATTTCTCCATTGGGCAAGGCAGAAAGATCCATTATTAAATCTGCACCCATAGACATTATTCCAAATGGTAGTAATTCACAAAGGTCTTCACCATTAGAATTGACAGATGAGGAAGTTGACATAGAAATTGAAAGAATTATTAGGAAAAAGTCTATTGAAAAGGAAAAAAGGATGTCAGCTGGTTTTGACAAGTTTTGTTCTACGAGCTTGAGCTCTAAAAAACCAGTCAAGGAGCCATCTATTGCATGCTCTACCCTTCCAACTGCAATCACTTGCTATGCAAATACTAATTTATCACCAAGTAAGGTTATTAAGAAATGTCCTAACATTGTGAATGCACAGGAAGTGCCTGGCAGATCACAGGAAGGATTCGTGCAGCAAGATAGTACATTATTAGAAACAGCTGTATCTGAAATTAACAAAATTGAAGATACCAAGAAAGTTGATGCAGATGATTCAAATAAACATAATATTAATATAGTTGATGAATCTATTGATAGCAATGAAAATGATAACAGATTTTCGACTGCACAAAGTAGACGTATCTCTGAAAGAGATTCTGCAAATCATAGTCCTGTAGACCCCCTGCTAGCTAGTCCATCAATGTGCCACTTTTCAGATGACCACAGTGAGGTAATATTTTTCACAATACTTTGTCAATTTAGTATAAACTAGCTTCGCACGGGTAGCAGAGACATCTTCAACAATCATCAACAACTTTTTCCTTTCAGTGGTTTTTCAGTTTATTGCGAATAGACAGTTACTGCGGGGGACTAGTAAAAAAGTTCATATAAAACTGGCATAACATAGTTCTATACATAGTAAACATTTTTTTCAGGGTTCAAGTGACAGTGGTAAAGGATGTTCTGAGGCAGCTAGCCCTCCACCAGCAAACTTAAATATGGTTCCTTCTGAAAGTGCACTTAGAATACATCAATTTGTTATATCACAGAGTCTTGTAGGACTTTTAATAGGCAAACAGGGATCATTTGTTACACAAATTAAAGCCAAAACAGGTGCAAGTGTATATGTTCGACGACATCCAGATTCTGTCAAACAAAAAATATGTGCAGTAGAAGGTAAGAATAATTTCAATTTATTTTAGGATTTATTTTAATAGTTAGAAGAAATATAAACTGTGACTTTTATAATTTTAGGAACTCAGAGTGAAATAGAAGCAGCATTGGAAATGATTAAAGAAAAGTTCCCTGAAAAGAAATTCCCCAACTTTTCTTTACAAGAAATTAGTGCAGAATTATATCAAAGATTGGTACCATTAGTGCCAGAATTTCTACAAGTAAGACAATTTATTACATGAAATAATAAATGTTTGTTTTTGATACATTAAATCAAGTAATTCCATCCTCTACTTTTAAGAGTGTTGTCATATAGTATAGCAATGTTATATGGTATGTGGGTTACACTGAAAGTTTTGCATAACTCATTAATAAAACAATTTACATTTAAAGTAATATATTTACTGCTTTTCGAAGTATTCTCCATTACATTTGAAACACTTTTTCATTTGGCCAAACCATTTTTGAAAACATGAGGACCATTGGTCTAAGGGCATGTTTTTCATATGCTGGTTGTAAGCTATCCTGGCCTCTTCCTACCCCGTAAATGTCACACCTCTCATCAAATCTCAAATTTTTGGGAAAACATTGCTCTACCTTTTCAGAAGCCAAAAATTACTTTCTTGTTTGCGGTGTGCTCTGAAGCATTGTCATGGTGCAATAGGATGCAACTTCTTGGTTGTTTTTCCCTAACTTTTTCAAAGATACTGGGCAAACAAATGGTGGTGTAACACTCAGCATTAACTGTATTTTGTTCTTCAATTGGGATCGTGCAGACAGGACCCATCTGGGAGAAAAAAATACAAAAAAGTTTTTGCCTATGTTTCTTGTCTGCCTCAATTTTCTTGGTTTGCTGTCACCTTCGAACACCCATACAGAAGACTGTTGCTTTCTTTCCGGCATGTCACAAAATATCTATGTTTTGATCTCCTGTCCCAATGTCATACACAGCATTTGAATGTCCATGATCGTACTTTAACAATATTTTTTTGCACCACTCAAAACCAGTCCGTTTTTATCTGGGGTGAGTTCATGAGCTGTCCAGCAGCAACAAAGTTTTCTAACTTTTAAATGTTGGTGCTTAGATTATATATAGGTCCAGATGCCTAAATCCGCATCCCAAATATGAAGCCAAAAAATACAAGCGACTAATACAAATACAAGCGACTCACTCGTCACACGCGAGCGAACGTTCGCCGCTGAAGTAAGTCTAGAGCCGCTATTTATATAATATTCAAAAATGCCTGGTTGTGCAGTTACATCCTGTAAAAATCATAGAAAAAAAATCATAAGTGTCCGAACATCACATTTCACTTGTAAATATTCTATTTACTAATGTATTTATAAACAATAGAACAAAATTTCAAATTAATAAAATTGCGGACGCCATTATTAGAGGTGTTGCCAGGGACGTGAATTTCATTTACCCATAACGCATTCTAGCAGAATGTATAATTTTCTTTGCCAAACTTGTTATTTAGAGTTTTTATCATACTTTCAAGTACGTAATTGCAAAATTTTAAAAGAGCTAACTTAGCGAAAAATCATATCCGACCTTTTTCGTAGATCGTTTAATTTCCTACAAGAATATGTATTGATTTTTACAACTTGTCAATTCGTTGGAACGTGATAAAATTTCAAACAAAAAAAATTATATATATACATATGTATATATCCAAGTGTTGTTGTAAATACGTTTTTAAATTTACATGGTTTGAGTGACTGAATTAAAATGCAATAATATTGGGAAACAATGCCCCGGTTTCCTGATACATTGAGTATATAAATAGTTCCTACTAAGTAGCTTTATTTTTATTTTACAATTGTCTTTTTAACTAAACGATTAAATAAAAAAAAATGAAATAAACGAATACTTGTAACATCTTTAAATACATTTAAAATGTCTTTATTTAATATTACTTATATAAAAAAAAATTGTTTCATAAAAAAGTCCCTAAATTTTGGGGTAACCTCTATGCACTGGTAGTAAAACCGTCACGCACACAAGCGCAGATATTGTACGTTGACACTCGCGTTGGGCGGCATTCACTCACACAGCTCCAAAAAGTGGCTTCAAAGTAAACGGTGACTTTTGTACTGGTCACGGTATCTGGACCTATATATATAATCTAAGTGTTGAAGTAAGATTTTTTGAATTTGGTTAATACCAATCTCCAAATGTCCCCGAATCTCCTCATAGGTGATACGCCGGTTTTCTTCAATTAGTTGCCTGACAGTATCCACATTTTTCTCAGTGATCGCAGTTGAGGGCCGACCTTCACGAATTTCATCACGGAGAGAAACACGGCCACGATCAAATTGTGCGTACCAATGCCTTAAGGTACGAGCAGCGCAATCTTGCGAAGTCAGTGAACTTTTAAAATCATAAAAAATCATCGCCCTAAATTCTTTTTGCGTTAATTCGGTTTTTCCTACGGATGACGAACTTCAACTTGTGATAAAAATAATTGACAAGTGATTTCCCGCCAATTTTTTTTAATCAATGATTGAGTATGTTAAAAAAAATATAACATACGAAATTCAAACATTTATGAGCGGCCAAGAGCGCAGAACTTTCAGTTTGCCCTATGTACAAGCTATTTTTATATCATATAGGTTAGGTTAGGTTCACACGGGCAGTTTTCCGCAACTCCACGACAAAGCGCGTATTATGCGTTGGTTTGAATAAAAGCTATTCAAGCCAACTTAATTCCCCGAAGAATCCTAGTAACCCCTTTACTTTACCTACGATCTCGGAGAGTGACCCAGGTGACCCAAGGTGCTTAGCCTGGTATTCTAACAGTACATGGTTGGGTTGCTGTTTCTTCTGCTTCAAGGATATTGTATAAAAAAATGTATTGAAAACATATCAGAATCCCATTTTTCTGTACAATTAAAGTATTCCTTCAGTCTTGTGGCACCAATTTAATTATGAGCCCAATGCTAATTATGGAATGGTAAGAGGATGGAAATTTTAATAATGTTATTATTTATGAACACTGTATGCTTAATATGTTAGTTGCAGCTTGTTGAATCAGTAAACAATGACACAATAATGACATGCTTGGTGAGTGCTGGGCATTTCTTCCTACAACAACCTCTACACCCAACCTTCCCGTCGCTGCATGCACTACATCGTCTCATGGCAGCCACTTATCAAAACCCTGAAGTACCATCACTGCCGAGTCCAGTAAAAGGTAATAATACATATCCTTTTGTTTTTTAGTACTAGGCTTATGGTGTGGATGGCTTCACACAATATCCTTTTTTTTTTGTGTTTAAACCCCCACGGGTCATCACCTCACTATGGCTACTGGTGAATTGGTTTGTCGGAATCGAACCGACTAAAACCACACGGTGTTACGTCACAAGTGAGTATACCCTAGAAAGGAAGTCTAATGAAGTTTAGAGAGGCGCACGCGGAACCCGTCGCGCCACCGTTTCAGGCCTGCTTCTGCTATGGTAACGGGCAGCCTTACTCGTTACCACCTGGCCAGCGCTCATGACGGCCGGAGATATTTCTGCGTCCTCCGGCGCCTAGTGCCTCATCAAAACGTCCCTGTCAAAATAAAGAGACTTGTAAGAGATTGAATTGAATATTGTTATATATTTACAGAGGGTTCAATTTGTGCCGCCCCCACTGAAAATAACTGGTACCGCGCTCAAGTGATATCAACATCGGAGGAAAATGAAACATCTGTTGTCAAACTAGTGGACTTTGGCGGATATCTCACAGTGGATAATGATCAACTAAAACAAATACGCTCTGATTTCATGACGTTACCTTTCCAGGCTACAGAAGCCATTCTAGCGTTTGTAAAACCAGCAAATAATGGTGAGTTTAATAAGTTATTGTAACACAACCCATGTTCTATTTAATTTTGCAATATTGTGTGTCATCGTACAATGATTTCGAAATTTAGGATGTTATACTTGTACCTTTAAGAACCATGGTTTACTATGGAAAATAGTAATCTTTCAAAGACAAAAAGCGGGTTTTAGGTCCTGCCTTAATTCACCTATTTACTGTACCTTTGTCTATGTCGCCATTTATTCTTCCGTTTCGTCGTCTTACCATTCCTCGGCTACCACTGGAGTACTTTCCCTCCTTTCCGATTATCTGTTTTCCACACAATATGGCTTCCTAAGCCCTTCCTATAGCGTTTTTGTGTAATTTTATGAAGCCCACAGTGGCCATGTCTCAATACGTAGGTCGTCATTGCTAACATACCAATTTAGGCTTTGTATCTAGTCACTAGGATAAATTGAACAAGATTTAACTTAATTTCCCAAAAACTGACCATCTAAATTGATTTTTTGGGTAACTTCTATCTCGAAATTAGACTTACTGTAATTAAAAACTTGTCTTAGTTATCAAAACCAGTAACAAAAACTATCGCTATTGGTACAACATAGATGATTGACATTAACTAAGGAAGGACAACAGACCTTCGATCTCTTTTCAAGCGTTGTGCCAACGATTCCACCATTATCTGTTGAGTGGTGTAATCGCTGATTATGTTCAGAAACTTGCACATTTTTCAGTGCAGCAGTAAAGCATTTCAGGCTTACATCTTCGCTACTACTGGATGGTAAAGTGATTGGGTCGATATGTAGTTATCACATAACTTGTTACGTCTATAACTGTACAGGTTCTATGACTAGTTTCCTCAAGTAGGTAATTAAGTCCCAATACATAGATCTTGTGCGAAGTGGTTATCCGTTTTTTTGAGATAGCGATTTTGTTGCTCGTAATTAAAAAAAATCCTTCAATAATAAGATCAGTGGATGGCAATTTTTATACTAACATGATCGTACAACTGGCAATCGCTATCCTCGTCTGACAAGTGATGTGGTGCGCTAATAACTCTATTACTAATCTATCTATAACAGATAGATTAGTGATATCTATCTGTTAAAGATAGATATTACCCTATTTGCGGCCCCCTATTTGCGGCTACTTTTATATAGGCAGAGGTATGTTATCATTTACAGAAAAATAATAGCTTTAATTGAATATATAAAAACGAATATATGTACGTCATGAACGTATAAATAACAAAGGATTACCTACCTGTATACACCTGACTGCTGATAGGTTGCGGCCGAGTGAGCAACTGCAACCATAACTTTTCAAGTTCTTTACATATAACGCTGTGAAGTGAATTGTAATTTATTTAATTAACAAGTAAATGCTTTTTTTGAACAAGTCATATAATATTATTTGAATTAAAAATACTAGCGGCCACGTATCGATTGGCACCCTGGCAAAAATACATAACCCCATTTATAATCTATATAAGGGGTGTTGCGGATGCATATTTTTTTACATCCGCGGATGCGGAGGCGGATATTTAAAGGCTAACATCCGCAGATGGGGATGCGGATCTTATCATATTTTATAAGGAATAGTATCTACCCGCCACTCCGCTCACGTCAACGATCACACAGAAACCTGGTCTCTAAGTCTGCTATTTCAATTGTGTCACAATGGTTTCACAATTACTTGATTTTGACAGTTTGATAATAACACAACTGTCAAAATCAAGTCATTGTGAGACCATTGTGACACAATGAAAAAAACAAATTTAGGGCCCTGTTTTTCGGGGATAAATTGTATCTAAGATTTTAAACGACGCGTCGAATCTTGTTACCGAACGAAACCTTCGTTACTATTGGCACAGATTACTATGTATTTACTACGTAACAGATCAATCACTCGCTACAAAAACGTCTATACCTACCGTTTTAATTACCTACTCTTTCCGAGCGCCGACCCCTGCATGCGAAAATGATCTTTAATGTCCTTAAAACACGATTATTATTGACTCGCAATAGCGCATGGTTGCGTTGCCGTAAGTGAGTTTAGGGTTACCTCTTTTTATGTAATATTAAATATCTATATTTTTATAAAAAAGACTATATTAATTAAGTAAAGTTTTATTACACAAAAAATCAGATGTGTTACCTGACTTAGAAAAGTGTAACACTTAATACCACGTTCCCGTAAGTTTACTAATACGAAACACTTAACAACAAATAGCTTCTTCGAAAAACTTATCGCCGAAGCCACGCGGACCTTGCTTAACCAAACCTCTAACGAGAAACATCAATAAAATATTCAAGAAAAGAAACTTAAAGAATTTGTCGTAGCGTGATGTTATATAGCCTTCCTCTATAAATGGATAGTCCATCCAACACAAAATTTTAAGAATTTTTCAATTCGAACCAGCAGTTCTTGAGATTAGCGCTTCAACCAAACAAAGACCTCTTCAGCTTTATAATATTAGTATAGATGTGATGTAGTGATAAATCTAAAGAACAATGTTGCATATGTTTACTGTTGATGCTCCTTAATTAAAGTTGAGTACCTACATCCAAATCTTTTCCCAATCAAACGCGTGGAATTCACTACACGAGTAGATGCATCCGTTGTCCTTGACGACAATAGTGCCGACAAAATCTAAAAACGAAAAGTTTTGGTCGGCTGGTCCACAGAACACTTATGGGCTGAACGCACCGCTAGCGCGGTGGCGTTTTGCTTTTGGATAAAAAAATAAGGTACATAGGTACTAAAGATTTTATTTCTTGTAGCCATGGCATTCTTATAAATATAAACTAATAAAGTAAAATTATAAAGATAAGGTATTTAGTACTTACCGTAGTATATATTTTTTCCATAAATGGAATCTTAAAACCATTTCAAAATTACTTTCTTTACTATTATAAATATTTAATAAGAATGGTAAACCCATTAAGTTTATGGGTAACCTATTATTAATTACTCTTATTACATAATTAACTATTTGTATTCGAAATAAACACTTCCTTAATTAAATGAATTGTACAATTCGAACGGTTTACCATTCGAAGTAAGTAGGTATTTGTATATTAAAGAAAGGGCATAAAAATCCAAAAAAAATATAAAAAACAACTCTATTTGACAGTGAAAACCGTATTAACTCTTAATTATTTGTAACAGAAACCAAAACATCAAAATAGAACATAATATATTTGAAAACAAAAACCGATTTTGTTAATTATTAGATATTGCACATAAACTACCAGAAACCATGTCAACTTGTCTGTATTTAAAGTATCTAAAGGTATAAAAATACGATTTCGAATTACGTAAAAATTAAAAAATAAAAGCGTGAGCGCGCGGTACAGCTGTCGGCAACCCACTGCGCGAGATTGCGTATAAGGGCCTCCAGCGGCCGTGCGGCCGGTAGTTGCGTAGCGCACGTAAGTACATCGAGTGGCATAGGCCTGCTATTGGTCAATACACACGTGCATAGCGCTCGGGGACGACGCCGGCTCCGCTTATTTTCTTGTCGCGACTTGTGGTACATCTGCATCCGCATGAATCATCGATTATTGCGGATGCGGATGCAGATGCAGATGTTCAAGTCGATGCGGAAGCTCCGCAATTGCGGATACGAATTCGCAATATCCCTAATCTATATAAAAAATAATCCTTGTTTCCCTTGGTCACGGCATCACGCGTGAACGGCTGGACTAGCTATGAAAACGAAACGAAATGGTTATTTTTGCACTTATATATACTAGAAATGGCCTGTCGGTCGAATTTCGACACATCTCACACACTGCCGTCTGATCCCAAACTGGGCAGAGCCTATGGTAACCAGACTACTGATAAACATATATTACTAAATACATACATAATATAAATATTATAGATAAATTACACCCAGACACAGAACAAATGATTGTGCTCATTATACAATTATTTGTCGTGCGTGAGAATCGAACCCATGACCTCCGGCTCAGCAGTCAGGATCTCTAACCACTAGACCAACAGACATAGATAGATATATTATACGAAAAGATTAAGAAGTTATATGACGAATAGAATTTTAAGAAACTTGTGCAGTAGAGGGTCAAAAATGCTCTATAGCACTATTTGATGAGTAGATATAATGTTTTAAAATATAGTTATTATACGTGTTTTTACCAAACTGACAGAGGGCGATACTGTCACACATCATGAAACCTTTTCTATGAAAATTCATTTGATGTCCTATCTAGTTAATTGAATATTATTGTTTTAGTATTTTTTCAAGCTTTTTTTATATCATTATATTTTATTCAACTTGCCTTTTTAGTATCGGTCAAATCTTGCGACAGATTTTTTTTTTTTTTATAAAGAATAGCAACGTGGGTCACAAATTACTGGTGTGCTTGTTAACCCCTCCAGCTAAGTTAAATGCTTGTGTTAGGAGTGGGTTCACATCGGGCGGCGGAGGCGCGCTTACCAGCACCTCGTGCCGCCCTGAGTGTGGCCGCGGGTGGACGGGACGGGTTTTCCCCTTCACATGCTATAGTGGCCCCCCGCGAGGAGGCGGCGTCCGCGTGTGCCTGGACGTCGCCTAATTGAGAGGTTCTTACCCGGAGGTGGTGCCCGCGCTTTTGCGGGCAGGCGCTAGGGGGGGGGTCCGGATGTCTTAATAAAAGCTCTTCCCGGATCCCGGATTTAAGGTGCAGTACGGCACCGTGTGGTTTTAGTCGGTTCGATTCCGACACACCGCTCCACCGAAAACCCCGGTGGGGCCGAGGGGGTTTCCACACGAACAAAAAAAAATGAGTGGGTTCACGTCAATTTTATACCAGTTCCCCTAACCGATTGAGCTTAATTTTGGAATACGTATGTAAATTTGGTGATAAAGCAATATATGGTATCATGGACATGGTCTTATTATGGATCTGGGGGATAGTCATAGGAACTCCCCATCTACTCCACATAACTATCGTTGTGTTTGGGCTCGTTGGATTGGTTATATATATAATATATAGACATTATATATATATAATGTATAGACCTAGATGGTGTCCATGGTCTGTCGCATGGATTCATCCGAGAGTTTGCCATAGGAACGTTTCATCTACTCAATGTCACTCCGTGTTTGGGTTAGTTGAATTTGTCTACTATAGACTTAGACGAGGGTGTCCATCTAATGCATGGAGTCGTAATATTGACAAATAATTTAGGATTTGTTGATAATTAAGACATTCCAACTAAAAAGCTTAAAATAAATATACCTTCTTAAAAACAAATTTTTATATAAGCTCTGTACTAAACAACGAATAAAATGAGTTTAGGTTTTGTTGGATTATTTGTTTTGAAAAAGCTTGTCGCTCGAAATGTTATAAAAGTAGGTAACAGTGAATTTATTGATTAGTAATTACTTGCCCAAGTATGTATTTTCTTACAAATAGCGCAACAAGCTCGTTAAAAAAAAACAAATAATTCAACAAAACCTAAACTAATTTGAATCGTCCTAGTACAGGGCTTAAAAGGTTTTTTTTTTAATTATTATTATTTGATATGAGACAAAACATTATATCGAGCTGCTACATGTTTTATGCGTTTATTGTTAGTACCATTCATTTTAAAATATTTATTTCATGTTCTAGAACCGGAGTGGAGTGGTGAAGCCCTTCGTATTATGGCAGGTCTGACGGCAGGTCAACTGTTACACGCTCAAGTAGCTGGCTACGACGAGGCCGGCCTCCCGCTCGTCCATCTATACCTCACACTACATCCACAGGTGAGTGGTGTGACATTAATTAACAATGTAAAGCATATGAGCAAGTTCTCTATATATCTAATATATAAAATTCTCGTGTCGCGGTGTCTGTAGTTAAACTCCTCCGAAACGGCTTGACAGATTCTCATGAAATTTTGTGTGCATATTGGGTAGGTCTGAGAATCGGACAATTTTAGATAATTTATTTTTTGTTTTTATTAGTATTTTAAGTTACATTGGTACAATTTTTTTAAAGTATTTAACCCAGTGAAAATAGAAAGTGCGATTGTTATAATCGATTGTAATAATCGATTGCCGTCAAGTCGATGTCAAACTTTATATTTTTATAGAATAGGGGGTTAACGAGCAGACGGGTCACCTGATGGTAAGTGACTACCGCCGCCCATGGGCACCTGCAACTTGAGAGTGACAAGTGCCTTGCTGGCCTTTAAGTTGGGAGTAGGAGAGGAGGGGAGATGGAGAGATAGGGGGGAAGATAGAGAGAGGGCAGGGTTAGGGCCACCGGTAACCTCACTCGCTTGGCGAAGTACAACGAAGCATTGCTTCACTGCCGGTTTTCTGTGAGGCCATGATATCACTCCTTTCGAACCGGCCCATACGTGCCGAAGCATGGCTCTTCCACTGTTAAACTTTAAATATGTCAGTTAAGTTAATGAAGTACTTTGAATTAAGAAAATGAATTGTTTTGTTATTTTTATAGGCCGTCAATAAACCACAGTGCTCCATTCTTCTTTCAGTCATAGACCCCATCCCCACAATAAGTTAGTTATTTTTTATTTGACTACCAAAATATTCATTAGAAATGATTAATATGGCATAACAACGTGTGTCGGGTCAGCTAGTATATATATATTATCTATTTCAGCAAGTAATATTCCTAAACCGAGAGCTAGTTGACCGCGGCCTGGCGGAGTGGGACATTCCGGCGGATTCGTGAGTGCGGTGCTTATGGACTGGCAAAGCACGTTACGCCGGCCGGCTCCACTACTTAATACGTTAAATAAATTACTATAATGACGCTGAATAGTTTAATGGTATTGCATTTTGTTTGACACAATGTACATATTTTTACATTCAAGACTCAATACCTTTGCTGTATACTGTAGTGAAAGAGATTACAGTCCTCGCGTTTTAGCGTGGCAATAGCGTTGTCTTACGGCTACTCCCCTACGAAACTAATATTTGCTCTGTTACTAAGAATATTAGTTGACGTGTCGTAACTGTTACGCTAAAACGAATACACTGTAGGTCTCTTGCCGTGAGTTTGTTTACTTTCTCTCACATTTTATGTATACGACTTGTGACACGTAGGTTATAAATTAAACGTTTCCTTCCTTATGCTTATTTCTCTTCTTAATCTTGTATTAGTTTTTAGACATGGCGTTGAACTGTTTATATTTTAGAAAATCACAGTATGTGCTAAACTAGGTACTCGTAGATACTCCATTTATCAGAACTATCCACGACAGGTATATAGAAAATACAATACGCTTAAAAGAGAACTATATAATTCGTAAAATATATGCGAAAATGTTATGTAGTTACATTTAAGGACGTTCTTTATCGAATATACCTTTGCTGAAGGTAAATGCTCCTAAGGTTATAAGACTAATAAAATAGTGAGGTCAATAAGAAGTTCAGGATGCTCATTATAAAAAAAAAACTAAAATGCTTTGTGCGTTTTACAATTACAGCAGCATTTATGGTGAGACATTCATTTAAGCTGTGTTTCTATGAGCGTGTTTATTTAGTTGTTAAACTCACAATGTCTTCAACGGATTTTGGGCTATATGCTACATAAATGTGCCTTTGAAAATTTCTGCAGCTAAACTTCCTTCACTTGCTTAAAGTATTCGTAAAATATTGTTCGTCACAAGCGAGTTTAAATGTGGTGAGCATCGTTTATTTTAATTAACAGGTGATTGGTTGTGACAAAGTAGTATTTTATGGATATCTCCTATTATGTTTTATGAAAATATTATTTAACAAACCAACGCAAATCGTTAACTATTTGTGGAAGACTGAAATGTATAGTTATGTACAGTTAATACTATGTGTAAAATATGTGTAAAAAGTACAATATATTAAATTGTGTGTCCGACTACTGGTATGATGGATTTGAGTTTATATTTCCTTATTGTTACGATTTTTTGACAAGGTGAGTAGAAGAAGTGTGCTGCTGACTAATATATTTTATGTAAGTAGTTACTGTTTTATGCATGAATCGAAATCTTCCTGCAAAATAAATTTAAAACAATTGCCAAGCTGCATTTTCTATACATCTTGTTAAATAAACAAGCGCTTATTTTTACATTTCTTTCAGATGGCACTAAATAATTGGCATTACCCCTTAAATTAACCAGAGAACTATCTAAAGAAGGTTTATGGTAAATCGTTGATTTATAATGAGCACGTTGATAATGCTGACGTATATAGTTTTATTAGTGTACATAATAGGTAGTTTTAGATAAAATAAAGCAATTTGATATTTCATTATTGTAGTGAGTCCAGTATTTTAATACATATATTATGTTGCTAAATAGCAATTGTTCTAGTGTGGTATGCGTATTGTAGTAAAATTACTGTCAGAGTCCGACGTAAAACAATTTTCAATCTTGTTTATTTAATAAAGCAAACATTGGCTAAATTATAAATGGTTGGCTCGAAAAATCGTATAATATAAATTAAGACTTTTCTTTTTACGTAACTTTTCGTCCGACTCTAGTGAAGGCTTATTTGAGAAGTTTAGAATATAAATTACGTTATTTTTCAGTTTTATTTTCCTGATTAGTAGATTAATTTAGTTAAAGTATGTACCTGGCCAATTAGGGCCAGTTTGAGCCTTGTCTTAGGTTTGTTATTTGATGATCGATGATAAATAATCAGCCTTTACTTACTGATTATATAAGTTTGCATTTTGTTTACGTCACTATGTATATAACTAATATAATACGGTTAATTTAATACATTGTTTTAAAAATAAATATTGGAATTTTTGTTAACCGCCCATCCCACCGTCCCATCATCCTTTGGCTAATCATGACATGTTACTTATGTGTTTATAGTGTTACACTACAAAAAGGTGTGGTTATATTTTAAGGTCGTATGCTAGTCCTCGTGAATGACGCAAAGCGCTAACGACTTTTTTAACACGAAAATCTTAATTGTTTTTAATACATATTATACTTTGATACATATTAGCGTCTATTCCCAGTTATCGCCACTGGCTTTGTCGCCACTGCTCATAAATGGGAAAAATATTCACGACCGTCACCAGTGATGACGATTGACACATACTTTCCCAGTTGTGGCTACTAGCTTTGTCGCCAGTGGTGACAAATGGTAAAAAAACATCCCCATTATCACCAGTGGGGACAAACGACACAAAAATAGTCTCAAATGTCGTCTACCAAGCAGGACATACACAAATAAAAGTAAACGTAGTGTAATCAATACCATATTATTATTATTCGTAATTTTAAATTACAGTTGCTTAACAAAGGTAATGTAATCAACAACCTTCAGTAAATAAGGAAAATCCTGATATGTTAATATTTATACTAATATTAAGTTATTGTTACAATGTTAAGTATTGTTGTAGAATAGAACAATAACAAAAAAAAAAACAATATAAACCTAAACAAAACGATTTGAACAAAAATTACATACCTATCCAAAACAATCACATCTTTTGTAAAACTCTCCATAATTTATTAATGCCTTAAGATTTCTAAACAATGGCCTACCGAAATGTCTCCCATTACAAGCTGTAATTGTGTTTCATGAATGAATTCATCGGTAAATATGGACTTTTTCAAATGCTTTCTTTTAAGCTCAGTATGAGAACTGCTAGAAACGTCGCGGATGCGATGTGTGTAAAAAGCCGAATCTTCATGTAGAATATTAAGAAAGTGTATTAGGTTTGGGGATTTCTTGCTTACAGCCCGATTTAACTTGAGATGCCATGCTTCAAGAGAATTGGTAGTTCGGTGTTGTTCTCCGTATGCACACTACATTGGCAAGAAATCTTCTCGAAGCCATTGTCTTTCGTTATCATGTATAAATTTAAACGTCCCAGGATCATCATTGGCGTTGCGGATTATATATTGCCATCCATTCATGATTTCGTTAAGTGATAATAATGGAAGAACTGCACTAAGCTCTACGATTCTGACAATTCTTTTATCTTGATAACGAGTGATACCCAACTGACGGCTTTTGGCCCATATAGCTCTATTGTAATGATAGTAGCACCCTTTCACCTCAATGGTTGGAAAAATTTTGATGACAGCTTTAATTATAGCCTTCTCATAGTTAATTTTAAATTTACGCGGCTGCCAGCCTGGTAATACCGAGTTTATCAAACTAAATAGAATGACGTACGATTGTGTATTCCTACTACTCATAAGGGCGTATACAAGTGGAACAATGTTGGTATTGTTCACAGTACTCCCTAAGTCTCCATGAATTGCTTACAACTCAGCAAATGGCATCGGACAACTTTTAAAAGTGTCATCTCCATAGAAATCATGGATTTCACAAATTGTGCGTCTTGCTTGCTCGGAGGCAAATAATAATATCAAAAACTTTTTATACTTAGGGGGTACTTCTACCTCTTCCACATTTTTAAATTGTAATTTACCTACATTAGCTGCGGCATTACGGTATCTGTACAGCGACGACTTGACAGTGGTAAAATTCGGTATTTTACATACCAATGAGACTCCTGAATATTCTAGATTTGCCACCATCGAGTTGTATGTCGAAGGAACGCTTGGAAAGTCTAATTTAGTCGGGTTCTTTTTACATTTGTAAAGTGATTCATCAATCACATTTTTGGCGAAATCGGGGGTACATGTATGTAGTTTCTTGTCTATTATACTATCAGCCTGGAAAGAAAAAAAAAACATTTCCTAAAAGAAAGTAATTCTAAAACCGGAATCGGAATTAGCTTACCACTAACATACATAGTTGAACATTAATCCTTTTACATCTCCCATATCGGTTAAGGTGTTTAGGAGTTATGTGAGGTACAAAGTTTTGTTACAATTGAAAAGACAAACATGTCAAAATGATAGCGTTGGCGCAGCAATGTAGTCTAAAAATCGAGTGATTTTGTATGTTTTCAAATATATTAAATGTAGATAAATACTTACTTTTATTCTTATAAGCCCCTTACAAGTAGCTCGCTTGGTACATTCCCACACAGATAAACCACTTTTATGTCTTCGTTTTGTGTGATATTGGTATTCTTCATGTAGTAATATAATCCCATGTCTTCATTTTATATAGACCAATGATTAGGAAGAGCACGATGCAATCACACTTTGCTCCGACATTGTTTAGAAACGTATTCAGAATGAAAAATATCAGCTCTAATTAATTAGCACGAAACGTGGGTACATTCGTAAAAAGTGGAAACGAGACTACCTTACTATCGTAAACTATTAAAACTATTTTTTTGACCCAAAGTAGCAAAGGTATGTTCACAATTCCTTTAAATTATATAATATACTATTGCGAATAATAATATTTTGCTATTATATTTACTTATACTTATTTTCCTTGTTTTCTACAGATGAAGATGTTTGTTGTACGTTGTTGATGTGTTTGTACCTCATTTTAGTAATGCTACAGACTGTGGTATTCAAATATTTTTTTACTTTTATTTGTGTACCTATGTCCTGCTTGGTAGACGACATTTGAGACTATTTTTGTGTCGTTTGTCCCCCCCACTGGTGATAATGATCCCCAAACCTAATGCACTTTCTTAATATTCTACATGAAGATTCGGCTTTTTACACACATCCCCCGCCGCTTTTTTGTAGCCATCCGAACTTGGTCGGGTTATGTAGGTTTTCGATGCTTTGTCAGTATTTTAATTGTTTCTCTTTAATTACTGAATTTAATGAGATGAAATTTTGCATGTAAGTAGTTGAATTAATACACTAATTATTGGAATACATTTTACTACGCAATTCTATTCTATTCATGGTAAATTGTCCTATGACTTTTTAATTACTAACGGAACATCATTGATACTTGGCAACATGTTGCAGACACTTACAAGGTTTGTATAAACGTGAAAATGTAGACCCCAAAGTGCATACTTTACGAACTAAGACCTAATAAGCGTATTTTAAACAAATATAAACAAATTCAAAACAAGGTATGTCAAAATCTACAGCTCTCTATATAAGAGCTTTATATGAAAACTAGCTAATGGCCAAACGTTCGCGTGGCAGAAACTTGAATTTCTCCGAAGTTTATGCATGCACTAATTTTATTCATACATACACAAATACACACAAATTTTTGGACACATTTTTTTTTCTTCTAGGTCCATGGATTAAAAAAAAGTTCCGCCAGGACAACGTTCGCCCAGCGGAATCAGTTTTTAGCGAATTTCTCCACAATGGCTGCATGCACAAATTTATTTTTACCATACACAATTACACGACGTCATACACTAAATATCTGCATAATTAAAATCTTTAAATTCAACAACATTCCGCTGCGAGAACGCACACCGAACGTTTGGCCATTAGCTAGTTTTCATATAAAGTGCTTACATAGAGAGTTGTAGATTTTCACATACGTTGTTTTGAATTTGTTTATATTTATTTAAAAAACAGATTTAGAAAAAATCGTAGGGATTAAAAGATAAAAATATAAATGTAAAATACGCTTATTAGGTCTTAGTTCGTAAAGTATGCATTTTGGGGTCTAGATTTTCACGTTTATACAAACCTTGTAAGTGTCTGCAACATGTTACCAAGTATCAATGATGTTCCGTTAGTAGTTAGAGTTATAGGACAATTTACCATGAATAGACCACTTTTTACAAAGCAGTTAAATATCACGACATTCTACAAGTATTGCATAGTAAAATGTATTCCAATAATTAGTGTATTAATTCAACTACTCACATGCAAAATTTCATCTTATTAAATTCAGTAATTAAAGAGAAACAATTAAAATACTGACAAAGCATCGAAAACCTACATAACCCGACCAAGTTCGGATGGTTACAAAAAAGCGGCCGTGCCATATATCTAAGTAACATTCTTAACCTTCCAGTATAGTATTTATTAATATGGTACAGGTGCGTACACAAGCGTTAGGAAAAAATTAAACAATTGTATTTCTTGAATGAAAAATATATATTTTTTTTTATGGTATAGGGGGCAAACGAGCAGACGGGTCACCTGATGGTAAATGACTACCGCCGCCCATGGGCACCTGTAACTGAAGAGTCACAAGTGCGTTGCCGCCCTGTAAGTTGGGAGTAGGAGAAGAGGGGGAGGGTGGGGGGTTGAGAGGGGAAGGATGGGAATAAGGGAGAGTGAAGAGTTAGGGCCTACGGTAACCTCACTCACACGGCGAAATGCAATGCAATCATTGCTTCACTACCGGTTTTCTGTGAGGCCGTGGTATCGAGCGGAGTCCAGCCGGACCATACGTGATGAAGCATGGCTCTCCCACGTTTAATAATAACGCCAATATTTTTTTAATAATAACGCCACTATCTACGATAAAAATAAATCTTCAATTAACAAGTACTTCTCTAATTAAACATCCGTGTACAAAAATATTTTTAATTACATGTAATAATTATGTATTTATTATTTATTTTTAGCCACCTGTTACGTAGAAACCCAAAAATTGGCGAAATGTGGGTGTCACAGAAATGTCACACCTCTGCCTACCCCTTCTGGAACAACAGTCGTGAGCATATGAATGAATTAATGAAAATACAGAAAATAACCTCAAAATTTTCTAACCCTCTAAGGGACTAGTCATGACAATCCCTGGGGCGCGCGCCCCAGTACCGGCAGAACTTGGCATACAACTCATGTGCGCCCACAGGCGCGTGTATTTTGAGCGTATCGGGAGCGCAGCTGAGGCGCTTGTCATGGCTAGTCTCTTGTTCATAAAAACTTAACGTTAACAAACGCTTGCTAAACATACTCTGTCATTGGTTAGAGACAGCAATAGACTTAAAATGCATACATACATAAGTCACTACCAGTACAACGGTGATATCATATACTGACGCAAGTCTCAAGCGCATACTTAAATAAAGTACCTACGTAAATAGTACTTACTATCATAGTCAAATACATTTAAAAAAGCAGGTGTACAAAAATAAATGACCTATAAATTATATCGAAACAACAATTGTGTTGTCACCTGTACCAATTCAATACCGGTATTATACTGTAAATTTCAGAATGTTACCTAAATATATTGCACGGCCGCTTTTTTGTAGCCATCCGAACTTGGTGGGGTTATGTAGGTTTTCGATGCTTTGTCAGTATTTTAATTGTTTCTCTTTAATTACTGAATTTAATGAGATTAAATTTTGCATGTGAGTATAGTTGAATTAATACACTAATTATTGGAATACATTTTACTATGCAATTCCTTTAGAACGTCGTGATATTTGACTGCTTTGTAAACAGTGGTCTATTCATGGTAAATTGTCCTGTAACTCTTTAATTACTAACGGAACATCATTGATACTTGGTAACATGTTGCAGACACTTACAAGGTTTGTATAAACGTGAAAATCTAGACCCCAAATTACATACTTTACGAACTAAGACCTAATAAGCGTATTTTACGTTTATATTTTTATCTTTTAAACCCTACGATTTTTTCTAAATCTGTTTTTTTAACAAATATAAACAAATTCAAAACAACGTTTGTAAAAATCTACAGCTCTCTATATAAGCGCTTTATATAAAAACTAGCTAATGGCCAAACGTTCGCGTAGCGGAAACTTGAATTTCTCCGAAGTTTATGCATACACTAATTTTATTCATACATACACAATTACACACCAATACACACTAATTTTCGGACACATTTTTTTTCTTCTAAGTCCATGGATTAAAAAAAATTCCGCCAGGACAACGTTCGTCCAGCGGAATCAGTTTTTAGCGAATTTCTCCACAATGGCTGCATGCACAATTTTTTTTTACCATACACAATTACACGACGTCATACACTAAATATCTGCATAATTAAAATCTTTAAATTCAACAACATTCCGCTGCGCGAACGCACACTTAGAAAGGTGCACCTACACCAAGAAAAGCATTGTCCGAAGAAAAACTCGGGCAATTTAAATTTTTCGGCTACGCCTTTCCTGAAATATGACCACGTCTCTCACACATTGTAAAAATACAGGTTTCCGGTACGAAAAAATAATAATGCATCAGTTAAAGAAATAAGACTCGTTGTAAAATTACAGGTGTACGTTAGCCCAGCTGGAAAGTAGCTCGAGTGTTATGAGTAGAGTGATATGAGTGGAACGTATAATTAGTGCCTAATCTGCTGTAAAGGTGCGCCGCATTTTTATAAAAAAACAGAAAAAACGATTCCTGCTGGGGTAACGTTCCTCCATCAGGAAAATTCTAAACTAATTATCGCAGAGAGAAATTTTGTGGATGGGCAGAGAGCTTATATTTGTGCAAAAATTTGTTGGTTTTCAAGAAATTCGTTTTCCTGCTGGGGTAACGTTTTGCAGAATCGTGTATCTGTAGAATAAACATACACGAGCTCTTAATTTGTGCTAATTTGTGACAGAATAATATTTAAGAAAATATTTAAAATTTTCAAGTAGTCGCGCTTTTTTGAAAACCCAAAAAAATATCACAGTACCTAAATGAGAAAACGTAGAAGCTCGCTGAAAACGGTATTCAGTACTTCTTGAAGCCTATAATCACCATAATAAGTTTCAAAAGTGTACATACCTGCGTTATTGAATAAAATTACTAAAAGTCAAAACGACGCGGCGACGGCGTCATAACTTTGACGTCAACATACGAGTACAAGAAACTGGCTCAACCCAAGATGTGTAGGTGTAAACCAAAAATTAGTGCCTTTAATCAAATAATATACAATGAAAATATCCAGCTTGTATGTTTCGCATATAAGTAGATATAAACAAAAATCAAAACATCTAAACAACGGCTGGTCATCCGACCAAATTCGAATGGCTACAAAAAGCGACGTCGTTTGTCTGTCAAGACCCTTTTCCACGGAACTCCGTGGATCAAGTTAAAAAAACATCAAATACCGGCGGCGATAGCGTAATGGCTAAGGCGTCGGACTTGCGATCAAGTGGTTGCGGGTTCGAACCCCACCCAGTACACTACCGTCGTCAACTCACTCCTAACACAAGCATATTTAGCTTAGCTGAAGGGGTTAACAAGAATACTAGTAATGTGTCATCCACGTTACTAGTAGTCTTCAAAAAAAAAAAACCTACTTATGTCAGCAGTTCCTTGAAGCTGTAACAATAAAAGGTTCTAATGCCGCGTTCCAATAAACAAAAAACGATTCGTTTTGCTTACGGACAGTAAAATTTTCATTGAAATTCAACGAAATTTTACCTTCCAGCAAAATAATCGGTTTTGTTTATTTGAACGCGGCATAAGTCAACACAGTCAAAAGATACGGCAAAATATTTAACATATTGTTGATAAATAAGAAGTCATTATTAGTACCTACCTAAGACTAAAACTTCCATTCAAGGTCTGGTGAGTATGGTTGGTGACGGGCGTTTCTAGTCGTAGTTAAAACTATACCTAGACGCTAACTTGTAGTTTTAAAACGGTCCGTTGTTATGGGTGCGGACGAGCGGTATCGTGACTATAGATGTAAATCAACCGATTTAAAACGTAAATAAAATTTTGCCGTTTTAAACCCCAAATAAATCGTTTTAAACGGTTGAAAACTCGCATACAAAACTAAAAGAACTGTGTTTTACACATAAACATAGTATGGTTTTACACTTCATTGTGGGCAATTTTTGGTCGCCTGACGTCATGTATCGTTTTGATTAGTTTATAGAAAATCAATAGAAAGTAGGTTAAGTACCTACATTACCTACTCCACGAAAACTTAAGTATGTAGGTATACCTAACTATACTTATTTATTATATATTATTATATTACACACTAGATTAGCACTTTCAGTGCCATCCTATAATATTGCTTAATTTTTAAATTATAATTTCTAAAATATAATTTACACTATGTCCCGTACGATGCCACGAACAAACTGCGGTCGACACGCCAGGTGTGTCACCGGAACTGGAAGCTGAAGTAAGTCGACACGCTACGCGTGTTCACCGGCATGTACAAAAGCAAATTGTTAAAATTGTCATTTTCTGGGTTTTACCGATGTTACATACATCTGTAATTTGATTAGGGTATATAAAAGTGATTTATCATGGTTTAGTGCGTTTCAATTTAGAAAAATGTCACAAAATAAGATAGAAGGTAAATAAGATTCGAAATTATGGCAGAAATTATCAACATTTTCCCACATATGTCTAATAACTGTTTATTTGACTTTACATGTGTAAAATCTATAGACGAATCATCTGAGGGCTCATTTTATTATCTATATTACATTAATTAGCCTAAAACAAAAAAAATATCAAAGTATAATTTTACGAACAAATGATGTCCAACATTCAAAACTTCTTGCATCAAAAAGTTACAACACTTTTTACCCGATTCGTTCCTCCTACCACAACATTGGTAAAAAAATTGCAGCCCCACCTACCCACTGGGTCCAATCGTGGATCTAGGCCATCCAGAAGCCCAATCACACCCAATTTTTTTTACCAAAATCGGTCCAGCGGATATATATATATATATATATATATATTGTAAAGCTTCCACCACGTGTAACGCGTGGAGTACTTCTTCTAAATCAACTACGGCGTACTCCACCACGTATAAAGCTTGGACCACGTGTAAAGCTTGGGGCTTTAGGGTATCCGGGTACGATAGGTGTTAGCTAGAGGAGGAAAATTAAAATAGCAGGCAAACGCACTATGCGATATAATCAGGATCAGATTATTCATATAACAATTATAACTTCACACAAATTAATTATAAATACTATTTCTTGAATTATTCCGAGCACCTTTGGCACGATAGTCGTCCAGACCGTCTTCTGTCTGCCGGGCGACTCTCGTCTTCAACATTTATTCTTCATAAAATATTTCGAACGTGTTCTAAATTCGAGTTTGGTGCCACCAGTCTGTGCCTCTCGCGTAGTAAAGAGTTATTCTTCCAATCGAAGGAGTATGTAAGCTGTGCGAGAGGGCCCGTCACTACAGGAGCTACGCCCCCTCGGTGGCGCCATACTCGTCCTGCCTGCCTCACACATTTTCTAACTAGTGGGAACGTCATTTTTCCGAGGCTGCTTCCGCCAATGGAAGTAATGACTGGCCTTTAGCTGAGGACAGACATACAACAATTATTAAACATAGAAATTCATTCATTAAGTCTTCCAAAACTCCTCTGCTGGCAGGCGAATCACTTGGAGTTTATAAAAACCCACAGAAAAATTAAACCACCAGCCTTCTAAAAAAAATTACATACATCATTTAGTTATTTGGTTCTACAACCACGACCAACACAAGTGTATTGTGAACCCTGACCATATTGACTCCTACCTAGACTAAGTTTTCTTATTTCTTTTTTCTCAGGCCATGGAAAAAAATTACAATAGGATCAGCACACAAATATCATAAATACTATATTTCACCTAAATAACTCCTTTATCCAACAATTGGTTCAACCTCGTTGGCTATTTCAACAAAAAAAAACAAGTCTCAATGTCAACAAATCTATTTGCATACATCCTCAATGGTTAGAGACACTAAGAACTAAGAAAAATAAACTCCTTATGTCATAGTCTTTGACAACTCTCATCTGTCAATAAATTATCAAAGTTATTAATTATCCCTGGGAAAATATTATTTGCTCCGAAATTGTTTCAATGAATCTATACTATTAGACTTACATCTTCCCCCCCGAAAATTCTTGAAACAATTTAACCTCCTACCCTCAAGCCACACTAACATTCATTGTGAACTCTGTCTATGTTTGTTCCAAGTAACTGCTCTATTATATTCTCCGAAGTGCATATTTCATAAGCACAGCAACGACTTTATTTATATCAAGAATAACCCTAGCAACGGACATTGCCACTACTACAACATAATATCGCCTTCTTGACAGGAATCTATTACATCGCGCGATACAACTTAATTTATTTATGCGCGACACCGCGCCCCCTGTATCAACCGCTTCTTCCGTTGTCCCAACAAAAAACCTCTAACACAACTCTCCATTACCTTTTCAGCCCCTGAAAGAAACAACCCTTCTCCAAACCCGGATAACGTTTTCATTGGACCTAGACGAACACCCGACCATGCATCATCAGGCAGCTCTCGCAGGAACACTGTTAATAAAGACTTTGGAACAACAACTATGTTCTTAACACCATTTATTCCTCTGACCCTCTTACACAGGATGCCACTCACAACCAGAAATCCCTTGCATACCCTCACACTTCTACTAGCTAAAACAGAAAAAATTTGCCTACAGAAAAAATCTTTACGCTGAACATCCTGCAATCTAACATAGTCAATCCCATGCAATTGCAGTCCATCTTGAACAGGAGCAGGTTCACGTTCCTCCAGCAAGAGCTGGAGGATTTTCTTAGTAGCAATCCGTTGGTGGAAGATCCACCAACGGATTGCTACTAAGAAAATCTGCTACAACATTCTGCTGATCCGAACAACAACTTACATCAACACTACCTGTACTAGCTTCCGAATTTATTAACGTGTTGACCTCATTTTCCTTTAGTTTTATATTACTATTTAAAGTGTTAGTAACAATGTCATCCTTCTGATCAATTGTCTTATTGGAACATAAATATTCTATTTGAGGAAGTATGCGAGTTTCTTTTTCTACCTTACAGCTCATACTATCTTTCTCAATAACCAACGAAGTTAAAGGTTGAATCTCATCTTCGTTTACAAAAGGTATTATAAAATGTTTTTTCAATAACAATACTCCATCCGCAAAATCAATCATACATGAATTATTATTAAGAAAATCTATTCCTAGCACCAATTTTATATTAATATCCTCTACTACAAAGAGATCTAACTTCACTAAAATGTTCTCTATTAATGCATTGACTCTACACCGTCCCGTGATCTTCACAGCAGAACCGGTTATGCTCCGAATTTGCGTCGTGTTATCATTCTCACATATGTTAAGATGTAACGTGCGCGCTAGTGTCCCATCAATAACACTGACTGAAGCACCTGTGTCTAACATAGCATTGCAATTAACCCCACAAATATTAAGAGTAATAACTGGAACGAACTGACCAGATTCATTTGTTTTCAACATCGTATGGAGTTGTATTTCATCTCCAGATTCGGCATCCAACTCCATTCTCCTCAGATTCTCCTGCCGAATCCTTGCCGAAAATTCTGGCGAGCAGTGCGTGGTGTTTCGTTTCTATAATTTAAATTCTGATTAGCACCCTCTGTCCGCGGTCTTAAATTGTACCGTGGTGTATGAAACGCGTCGCGATCACTTCTATAACCCTCATTATCACTTGGAGACCCTGGCGAACGACCATCATAAGACCTATTGATTCTTTGGTTCGGTCTGTTCATGACACCCTCTTTTCTTTTGAATTGAACAGAATGCTCTAACCCTTGCGGTGGGTTTATTGGGAGATTTATATTTTTATTTTCAAATCTACTGGTCTCAGTTACTTCTGCTAATTGAATGACTGTGTCTCTCAATTCTTCTCTCGTCTGATACAGGCGTGAGGATAGTAATTGTTTCTGATAAAATCCCATAGATTTTAAATATGCATTAATAAACTTCTTGTCGTCAGTAATATTTGCTTTATTTGCTAATGACGACAATCTATCAAAAAATTCTGTGTTGCTTTCATGTCTAAATTGTTTTGCAAAAACATTTATAAAATTCCGCAATATCGTCGACAAACGACGGGAACTCTTTCTCCAATTTAAGTACAATTTCCTCAAACATGATATCATCAAAGAATATTGTTTTATAGAAAATCAGAGCTGCACCCGATAAATACGCTCCCAAAATTAATGATCTGTCTTTCTCATCCCATTTATTTATTGCACAAATTACTTTAAACTGCCTTAGGATATCTTGGAAGGATTCTCCTCTGGCCCCCGCAAACGACTTACAATCCGCCATAATGCATAAATAAAATTATACAGAAAGAACACCGATAAAATAATTCAAATGGTTATCTGTGATATATAGGAGAGTTGCTCCACTCGACGACTTGAAAGCCCTTCGACGTTTTTCCTTTTCTTCTCGAACCTTCAACACGTAGGGTGATGTCCGTAGCGATCATCAATTACTTGGTAATACTTTTCCTCTTAGACACCTTAGGCGCCTCCACCACGTGTAAAGCTTCCACCACGTGTAACGCGTGGAGTACTTCTTCTAAATCAACTACGGCGTACTCCACCACGTATAAAGCTTGGACCACGTGTAAAGCTTGGGGCTTTAGGGTATCCGGGTACGATAGGTGTTAGCTAGAGGAGGAAAATTAAAATAGCAGGCAAACGCACTATGCGATATAATTAGGATCAGATTATTCATATAACAATTATAACTTCACACAAATTAATTATAAATACTATTTCTTGAATTATTCCGTGCACCTTTGGCACGATAGTCGTCCAGACCGTCATCTGTCTGCCGGGCGACTCTCTTGTCTTCAACATTTATTCTACATAAAATATTTCGAACGTGTTCTAAATTCGAGTTTGGTGCCACCAGTCTGTGCCTCTCGCGTAGTAAAGAGTTATTCTTCCAATCCAAGGAGTATGTAAGCTGTGCGAGAGGGCCCGTCACTACAATATTAACAAGCATTGCTCGTTTAATAGTATGATTTTAAAGGTAACACTTAGGCCAAGGTTAACTTTTACTCATATCAACGTTTTTAGTAAGTAAAACTTGCCATAGTTGACAATCTATGCGGCTGAACACGCGTGGCGTGTTCTCGGCATTGTATGTACAACATTTTTTTGTGGAATATAAAATTCATTGTAGCATAGGGGCCCCTTAAAATTTGGTTAACTTATCATATAATTAAGCTACACTGTTATTTTCAATATATAATATTGCTTAGTTTTTAAAATATAATTCCTCCTGGAGGAAATTTAGAAGAACACGCGAGGCGTGTCACTGGCACTGAAACTAGTAACTATTTAGTAATCTGTGCTGAAAGTGTTAGAAGACATCACTAACACAATGCCGTCCGTTTTACTTGCGCATGAAAGAGACAACGTTATGTCTTCACTAACCCGAATGAAATTGCTTATTTATATCGTTTGAAAACAATGAGAAAAATGTATATTTACCAACACAAAAATTAGCATAAAGGGGAAAACCCTTCATGCAATTTTTTTGGATTTTGAAAAGAAGAGTTTTTAACTTATCAATAGTTTTTATAACTTAGGTAATTTTAAAATCGGAAAAAAAAAAACAATTTCGGCTTTTAACGGTTTTTAACTAACTATAACATTAATAAAAATATTAACTAATGAAAAATTGTGATCTGTATTATTTCTCGATAGTTTCCTATGACATGATAGTCAAATATACTGTGTGAGAGAAGCAGCAGACAGTTCGCCTTGCCCAGGTACATCAAAAGAATACGCGGTCAGTCCACATCTACAAAGTTGGTCGCCTTTCCTAGGTGTTATGGGTTTATTATTTACTAGGTACATTTATTACAACATACACCCTGGCCAATCACTCAAAATCTGATTTAGTACAAATTGTGTAATAAATTGTATGGAATCTATACATATACACCCTGTATTTGAAAAAGGAACACTTACTTAAACCAAGGACATGACTCTAGGATATAGTTACAATAAGATTTTTTTTTTTACGAAAAACGGTCATAACTTGTAAACGGATAGTTTTTCTTTTTATAAATTCTTATTGTAACTGAATGCCAGTCATGCCCTTTCAGTGATTTTGATAAGTATTTCTTTTTCAAATACAGGGTGTATTGAGCAATATTTATTTATTAAGTATATAAGTATTATTTATTACTGGCACAGCCACGCCACATTTTTTTTTTTATTTTAACAGATCACTAACATCTCCCAATAACGCAATTTAACATCAACATAATAAATACATTTAGCAATAACAAAACACGTCCACTATACAATAACATAAGTTCGATTTGGCTTTTTGTTCTTATTTACGGAGAATACCTACCATTCTGCCGTGCGTGAGCCTGACTACTGAGACTTGCGCCATCGACGGTACGCTAAATTGCTAATCGCGGGCAACAGCTAGTTTTATTATAATTGTACATATTCAGACCAAATAAATAGGCCTATTTTTTATTGTGATTTTACTACCAAATGATAACTTAGAAATAATGCAAAATTTTATCTATCATTATTTTAAACTATCAGAAACGATAATCCGAAATAATTTGATATCCGAAACCACTAATTCAAACACTATTTATATATCCGTATCCTGGTCGCGCCTTACTAAACATAAATCAATTTAACCAAATAAAATACCCAGCGGAAGGGAATTAATTGGATTTTTATCGGGTTGTTTGCCCATCTCTAGTTCTAAACCTTACAACACTGCAAATACTCACTACTAGCACGCTTCCTAAGAGCAATAAAGACTCATCAAGACTATCAACCTCAGCCACAGAAGGGGATTATAGCCAGCGCCTTAGCATACACTCTCTTTCGATTACTATGAAAACATATTAGGGAACATACCCATACTACGTGACCTATTCTTTACAATTTTCCCTCTCCCCCTCGGTGACCACCCGTGTATATGTCAAGACCCCCTTCCCCTCTAATTTTCACGTAATCATTTATAAATATGTTCTTAAATCATTTTTTGCCGACAGAAAGTTAAAAAGCGCTAAACGCTTGCTTGTTGCTACCTGTGAGTTTAAAAAGCGCTAAACGCTGCGGGCTATATTTGAATATAGCTCGAAAAACCACAAGATTTCCCTAGAGGATATTGACTACGCCGCGTGACGAAAACCTAAGCCCCCCTCCGCCTATGTGACTAAGCGTGGTACTTTGAAGACACCCCTCCCCCCCCCAAGACGGGTTACGGAGTATGGGTTCACGTTCCCTTATACTTACCAAAAAAAAAACTTTCTGTACATAATATAGTACTCAAATAAACTTTGAACGAAAACGGTAGTATTTTCATGAATGCAAAAGAGCAGTCGATTCACGTGTCTTTGTGAGTTTTCTAGAAGTTTCACAACTTTTAGCACCGATTGTTTTCAGCTCCAGCCATCAGCATAAAACAACCAGGTGTAATATCCGTATTTTAAGTCCTGGAGAGTTTCATATGTTTAAAGATATAGGCTAAAGGCTAGGATACATGCATACAATCATCAACAATTCTGAGCCACTGCTCAGTATTGCTGATGATTGTAAGCTAGTCTATAAAATTATTGGGAGTAGAACGGCGCTCGAACGATGTTGTTAAAAAAAAACATACAATGAAATGTCATATAAAACTGTATTTAATATAAAGTTAATTTATTTACTTACAAACTAATTGCCCAGTCCACATATATAAAACGTCAACAATTATATATCTGAAAAATATACAAGAATAACATTTCTCACATAACAACCTTTCTCTTTTTCCTAACCAGAAGGTGTAGGTTTAAACTACTAATAATAGTCCCAAGTACCTTAATTGGGAATGTATACAATGGGTGACAAACATTATATAACCTGCTACGGTCGTTTTCCAAAAAGCGACTGTTATCGCTCCGCAACCCAAAGTTACAACTATGTCAGTTGTTTCTTTATAATAATTCGGTACATTATTTGAATTTACACCAAGACAAGTGCAAATACAAAAAGCTATTAATATCTAGATTATTTTTATTTCTTAGCACAAATACTTTAAATACGGCTTTCAATTTTGTTCACATGCACGTAGTACTTGGAGCTAGTTCAATTTAAAAAATTATGTAAGTAATTAGTACGTAATACGCACATCGTTAAATCTGATTTAAAACAAATGGATCCGCTTACTCCTTTCGATGACCTCCGCTGATAAATATTCACGTCAAAATATGAAACAAAACTGAGGCTTAAGTTTTATATATAGAACTTAAGATTTTATATATATCTTGATTCCACTGTATGAACCCCACCCCCCTAAGTCTTAAGTCGACGATACAACATATTTTAGTATCGTATCCTAGATCCCCTAAAAAAAGAAATCAATAAAGTTTTTCTTTCCGACTGCTATTTATTGGCTATGCACAACTAAAGTATGATATATTTCTGTAACACTTTGTTTATAGTATTAAAATAGTAGGTCTATTCAAGACTTGATGGTTAATATGAATACATTTCCAGTCAAAAATAAACAATAGAATAATTAAATTTGTCAGCAACATGCATGAACGAGTTTACATTTGATGTACAGACAAATGCAATGATTTGAAGTCTTCTCTTTTATATGATGTTTAGATTTAAAAAAACCTCTTATGGGGTTGAATTGGCCTTAGGTCATGTCACATTCTCCTCGTCCTCCATGAAATATATTGCAAAACCATGTAATTCTGTAGATAAGTAAGTCTTTTGTACGAAGAGTAAACAACGGACCCCTATCACTAAGCCTCCGTCTGTCAGCAGGCTGTATCTCATGATACATGGTAATAGGTAGAAAGTTGAAATTTTAATAGAATGTGTATTTTTGTTGCCGCCATCACAACAAATAACAAAAATAAATTAAAAAGTATTAAGTCTTGTATGATGGTGCGGGAACCCTTAATGCGACAGTCCGTTTTTGTACTTGGATGAGATTTACTATGGTCTCCAAAGGTCTACATATACATATGCTACTGCTATATTAAAAACGTGTGCGTCTCGGGACGCCCGACAGAAGTGATAACTTAAACGCCAAACAGACTGGCGCCGTAACGCGTTACGTAACGAAGCGGTTTACCCTCCCATAAGAAGTTATCACTTTAATAAGTCCGGGATATTAACGATTTCATAAATGAATATTGTACCGTCAGATATTTTGATTAGAAAAAATATTGAAATAGTAGCAATACAAAATTAGAAGTAACTTGCAGGTGTGCAGTATCAGTCATAACCGTTTTTTTGTAAAACCACCACTTGTAGTCAGTATTTAGATACTTTGCTAGCTTAGACCTTAATATTGATATTACAGGTACTATACAAACATTGTTGTCAGCATTTACCTTCTAACTTTAGGTAATTAGGAACAAAATGATTGGTTACTGATTTAGATGTAACCAAAATACGAAGCTTTGCTTAAATCACAATGTTTATATAATACGCGTACAATAAAATTTATATGTATTCATCACAACAGATACAAAGGAATATACTCATTAATAATCACTCTACTCCTTCAACGAATTTGTCTAGATAATCATATACAAATATGCTTTAACTCCATACATCTGATGAATATTTTTTCATCGATTCAAGCTTTTTAATGAATTGCACAGCTTCAGCCTCGGTACGCCCACCTTTTTCTTGGATAGCTCGTAAAACTATGTTTCTGACGTCTACAGCCATATTCTTTGCATCGCTAAAAATTGAAGAATAATGTTTGATTCTCAAACAAATTTATAGTCATCACATGGAAAGCCTTAAATAACTGTCTAAATCTTAATGGTTTAACTAATACATTTTTTTAAGGTACATGTGTATTGAGAGTATACATAGGCTGCACTAAAAGTATCGGGAATGGAATATTTCCACTGTTTCTGTCATATTAAAATCTTTTTAATTAAAAAACACCTTGGTTTTAAAAATCGAATACCATTTATTTATTTAAAAAAAGATTCTCGGTCTTATCACAAGGTTTTGTCAAACTTGTTTAGTCGTTGAGAAAATGGAATTGACTCGAGAAAATTCAAGAGCGATGATTTATTATGACTTTCGAAGTGGTTTAACGCAAAAACAGTGTGTTGACCGGATGATTTCTGCATTTGGTGATGAAGCCCCATCCAAAACCACAACTTATCGCTGGTTTGCTGAATTTCAACGTGGACGTGTCAAGCTCAGTGATGATCCCCGTCAAGGTCGTCCAAAAACTGCAGTCACCCAAGAAAACGTTGATGCTGTGCGTAAGCTGATTGAGGAAGATCGACATGTGACATACTGCGAAATTCAGGCAACTTTAGACATTGGCATGAGTCAAATACAAATAATCTTGCATGAACAATTAGGTGTAAAAAAGTTGTTTTCCCGATGGATACCGCATTCGCTCTGTGAAGAGCAAAAAGCAGCTCGCGTTACTTGGTGCGTCAGAACTCTCGAAAGATTCCACGCAGGATCCTCAAATGCTGTATACAACATCGTATCAGGTGACGAATCCTGGATATACGCGTACGAACCCGAAACAAAAAACCAGTCACGAGTTTGGGTGTTCAAATGAGTTAAAGCCAACAAAAATTGTTCGTTCACGGAGTGTTGCAAAAAAAATGGTGGCCACGTTTGTCTCCAAAACCGGCCATGTTGCGACTATTTCTCTTGAGGGACAAAGAACGGTTAATGCAGAATGGTATGCTAGCATTTGTTTGCCACAGGTCGTTTCTGAACTCCGTAAAGAGAACTGCAACCGCCGCATCATCCTCCATCACGACAATGCGAGTTCTCCCACCGCGCACAGAACAAAAGAGTTTTTAAAGCAAGAAAACATAGAATTATTAGACCATCCGCCGTACAGCCCCGACCTAAGCCCTAATGATTTCTATACTTTCCCTAAAATAAAGAATAAATTGCGTGGTCAGAGATTTTCATCACCTAAAGAAGCTGTGGACGCCTACAAAACGGCCATTTTGGAGACCCCAACTTCCGAATGGAATGGTTGCTTCAATGATTGATTCCATCGTATGGAAAAATGTGTCAAATTTCGCGGAGAATACTTCGAAAAGCAATAAATACATTTTTAAATAGTAATGTTGTGTCACTTCCTTGATTCCCGAAATTTTCAGTGCCGCCCTCGTATTCGCCTCGGAGATTCAATTTTGAAACTCCCTATACCCACTATAGGGAGTTTCAAAATTAAATCTCCTAACCTTTTAGGAGATTTAATTCTGAAACTCCCTGTACCCAGAAGGAAGCAAGACTGCATTATTGCTATTTAGAAGCATGTATCGCAGCCTCTTTATCGAGTATTGTATTCCAAATTACATGGCCGTGATGACCCATTTCTAATTAACCTTTACAATCTTCTACCACTTTGTTTAGCTACTTGTACTTACTACTTACTTTTATGTACCGATTTTGTTAGATGCTGTGGATTTATAAATTCCTTAACCTGATTATGTTACAGCTTAACTGTCAGTATTGCAGGTTTTTTTAGGATAATTGAAGTTTGTCATCAGAAGCTTATTCTTTACCCTTTACATCCAAAGCGATGGAACATGTAGATAGTAATTTCAACATACCAGGACAGGCTCTTAGGATGAGACTTGAATCTGTCAAGTCTCATACGAAGCTGTTTTCAGAGGCAATCAAAATTTGAAAAGCTCTCATAAAAATAGTTCTAATATTTATTGCAACATAAACTTACCCACAGATGTAGAAATGTCCATTGCGGTTACCAATGATATCCCATAGTTTATCCATATTCTTTTCTAGTAAATGAGTTACATATACTTTTTGTGGTTGGTCACGAGAAAATGCAAGGTGTAATGTCACATCACCATTCTTTTCATACTCGTCTAGCTCCTGTATGAATATTAATAAATAAAATAAGCAAGGTAACCAATTGAAATAAATAGGAAAATTGTACTTGAATAATACATACTTCCTGGTAAATATAATCTTGGTCACGATGTCTGCATCCGAAGTAAAGAATGTTGTCTCCAACTTCCTTGCCACTAACGCGAGCTTGAACACGTTCTTGGAGGAATCCACGGAATGGAGCTAGACCGGTACCTGGTCCAACCATGATTATTGGTGTCTGAGTTTGTAATGGTAATCTAAAACATCAAAATAATGAACATAATAAGAAAACAACGATAAGTTCCAGCGTACAGTAAGGGCACATCACAGCGTATTGACATATGTATGCAATACAGAGATGTCACACAACTGTAAGTTTTTTGTCTTTTCATTAATTAATCTACTGTTCTACTCACCTAAACTGTGACTTCCTGATGTATACAGGCACACGCGGGAGAGGCTTCCCAGGCACAGGTTTATGTTCTGCCAGCCAAGTGGTTGTTACACCTTTGTTTACACGGCCAGTAGGAGTTTTATATTGCACAACAACTGCAGTCACATGAACTGTTTCTGGATGTAACTAAAATTATCAAAATATCCTTTTTAGAATAATGTTCATAGTCATAGCTGCTTCACAAAGTAATATATATTAATAATAAACCTTTTTTAAATAAATATAAATTACACTTAATATTTTTAGTGCCATATTTGTGTTAGTTTGTTGGTACATACATATACAGGATGTAAGAAGAAAAATTAAAATTCACAATTTTTTTTTAAAGTGATATCACAATGAGTAAACAGAACATTTTACCAAAAAAAATGTAATAAAAATACCCAATACGGTCAAAAACTGCAATGTAATCAATCAAATAACATTTAAACATTTTATGCAATCAGCTGGTCTTTATTTAGTGCCGAACGTTTAAGGTCATTCACCGTACCGCACAAAAAGAATACCTACACATATTGCGTGTACATTGCGTAGCGCCAAATGAAACTAATGACTATAAAGCCTTATTCTCGCATTTTATTATGAACTGATTTTTGTATTGTGATAAGTATAAACAGAAAGAGGTTATTGTAAGTTTTTTGCATAGCTCAAACTTACACACTGTATATTATTACTTATGCTAGTTGTTAGTAGTAGTTAAAAATTATATCTACTCTGATTTTGCCCTTCCTATTTTTCTTTTGGCTGTTATACTTTGACATGTGACAGCAGAAAAAAAGTTAAAAAGCCTTAAAGTAATATGACAACTAGATAACTTACCTTAGGGCTGGAGGAAATAGAATAATATCTTGGCTGAAGACGAGGCAGCAATTCACAGATATGATCCAGAGGTGGCTTACATGACTTGATATCTTCCAAAATATGGACAATATTCCTGCAAGCTTCGACCACAAATGATTGGTACAATGCTTTGCCTTCTTGAGAATTTGTAGCCATAAGTAGTAATTTTTTCTTATCCTGAAAATTTGTTCCAGAATAAATATATTTATATAAGGATTTATGATGTATATGTGCCTATGTACGTGTATAGTTTTACTAATAACATCAACGCGTTCCGCGCGCCGCGCGCCCACTGCATTGATTCAGTAATAAACAAGCTCGGTACATATTCGGTTGTTTCATTGCTAGCATACATCTCACTGGCGACGAGGATGGGATAGCGATAAACACTTCGATACCTACAGTTCGCTTAAGTTTTTAGATGTACAACCCGCTATTTTATTAGAAGATGTGAGAGTGGCTACACTCAATGACAAAACTCTAAAAACTGTGAATAAGTACGTTCGCAGTGGATGGCCTAGAAAAAATTAAATGTAAATCCATATTACCGTTTTTTAATTGTAAATTGGACCTCCAGATTTTAGATAACGGTATATTGTTGCGCGGCATGAGGGTTATTGTTCCGGAGTCCCTTCAACATCGTATGTTAGACGAGTTACATAATACGCACATGGGTATTGTTAAAACAAAAAGTAATGCTCGTTCGAGAATGTGGTGGCCCGGTATAGACCGAGATATCGAGACACGAATAGGCTCGTGTGCTGAGTGCATAGCGGTGCAAAGTGCGCCGCCGCGCAAACCGCCCGCACCATGGCCTCGCGCGCATGTGTCCTGGCATAGGATTCATATTGATTACATGACCATCGCTCAACGTACATATTTAATAGTGATCGATTCTTTTAGTAAGTGGCTAGAATGTCTTTTTATGCAAAATGGCACAACTACTGAGGCACTAATTATTAAATTAAAATTTCTTTTTTCCATTTTTGGATTACCAAATGTAGTAGTATCGGACAACGATGTAAAAATTAACTCGATACAGTTTAGAGAATTTTGTTCCAACAATGGTATACAATATGTAACCTCTCCTATATACCACCCACCTAGTAATGGACAGGCGGAGAACTCAGTACGCACTTGTAAAAAAATGCTGAAATGTATTTTAAAAAGTAATGCCGCCTTAAATATAATTCAAGAAAATTTGCTAGGTTATTTGTTTACTTATAGGAATACTATACACTGTACCACCGGTCAAACACCTGCGCAATTAATGTTTGGTCGTAATTTACGAACGCGTTTGGATTTGGTCCTGCCGACACAAGCGAACACAACAGCCGAGGCTGATTCATCGTTTGTTATCAGCAGGAGACGTTTCGCAGTCGGTGAGCACACTTGGACTCGTTGGTACAGTGATAGAAAGGAAAGTTGGGAACTGGGTATAATTAGACAATGTATAGGCAATAGAATGTACAAAGTATATGTACTCAATAAGCAAACTGAATGTATACGGCACATCGACCAGCTGTTAAAATATAAGGGACACAAGTATTCCTTCCGAGCCAAGTGCTAATATTGAAATTGGTGAAATCGACAGGAATACGGTGCGACCTCAATCATCGTCACAAGTTAACGATGTCCATGATGACACCTATGTGTGGGTGGTTTGTGGTAGGGATGAGAATGAGCGAAAAATTGGCGAAACGCAAGCGTCACCACCGTCGGCACCGGCATCTCCAAAACCGATGCCAGTGCAGGTCGCCCAGGGCGAATTAACTGCCGAGCAAAACATAGGTGAACCAAGCGTTCCGCCAACATCGACGCCCATACCTACAACAGGAAGGTCTATACGTCCAGGAAGCCAGTAGATTATAAGCCTTATTTTTAATTGTGTATCAATCTAATACTAAGTTTTGTTTTGTTAAAGGTTTCAAAATTAATGTGGAGGGAATGATGTATATGTGGCTATGTACGTGTATAGTTGTACCTAATAACATCGACGCGCTCCGCGCGCCGCGCGCCCACTGCATTGATTCAGTAATAAACAAGCTCGGTACATATTCGGTTGTTTCATTGCTAGCATACATCTCAATTTACCATATCATATACATTAATAAAATCGTCAAGCAAAGTCTTACTTCTTCATCAGAGCAATATTCAACAAGCTCCCTTAAAATGTGGGTACGAGGCAGTGCTGTAATCTCCACATAGTGAGAGAGAGCAGTGCGATATGATGTTGGGCATGGGAATGGATGTTTTTTGCTGCTTTCTTGATCTGTGTTGATAAGTGAGAATATTTCATCTAAATCGGATTCAGTAAGTTCACCCAGCCTCTCAACAAGACTACTGTCATTTATTGGGTAGATGGCCACGTGATCACCTGCAAATATATAACATTGCTATAATATTTAAAAAGTTTCTTTACAGTCAATGCTCCACTACTTTCTATTATTTAATGTTACCTTCAGGTTATTTCTCGATATATAATGTTTATATGAGTTCAGTGAAAAATTATAACAATTTAACTTAGATATAGAAGTAAGTTATGGCTATAGAACTCACCTGCTTCATATCGCATCTTTGAATCAGATATATCTAGCTCCACATGAAGGCAAGATCGGTCTCCACCTTTGTGCAGTTCCTTGTTTACGGTTACTTGTGCTAAGAATGGGTTCTTGGCATCATATGGGCTGAAAATATGTAAGATAATTAACATATACCTTTTACACTAAGCACATAACAGAGATACATAAATAAAAAACATTGATTACTTACGGTCTCTGAACTTGCAAAGAATGTAACCTCGCAATTTCACCAGTAAACACATTATTAGGTTGTATTTCACCAGGTGCATGTGTAACTAAGCTGAACTGACGTGTTAACTCTTCTTCCCCAGTGCTCTCAATATTGAATTTTTCACAGACAGCAGGCCAGAACTTATCTTTCCATGTAATGAAGTCATCTTCAATACTATAATAGAACATAAAACTTTTTTAAATACAAGCATAAGCATAAGTAGTTCGTAATTTTTAAGAAAAACATTTTGAAGAAGTGATTCTAAATTAACTTAAATGATTTCAAATTTATAAAATTATGATATTTGACATAATACACTCACTTTATAATACTATATATGTTTAAGTGAAGTCCACCCTTATACTAAATAATGGATTGGTATATTCTTAGTAAACATTATACATATATATATATTATTTCTTATGGACTCTATCCCGCGCGAAGAATCAGCGCAGGAATTCCGCCAATGTTAAGTGTTTTATAATAATACAAGTAAATAACAAAAACGTAAAAAATGGATGTCTATTTGCCCCTCTTGAAAGTAAAAAAAAACTTAGTAAATGTTAAAAAACAAAATAAAACTTACTTTGCATCGTCATCCCCAAGACCAAGTTCAAACACTCTCGTAGCTCCTAGTTCTTCAAGTCTCTTGTCTAGATAAATTGCAACTTCATTATAATGTTCATATGTTTTATTGCCAAGCCCAAACACCTAAAATAGATTGATTTTCTTAATTACATGCTAATAATAGAACATGCCAACATATTTTTTATATTATCAGAATATTTGTTCATACAACGAGAAAAATCATACCACACAACGAAATTTCAGTACTGATGAAACGAATAGTCTTCTGTATCCAACAATTCGGGGTAAATTGAAGAGCGTATTCATTATTAATCAAAATATAATACCTAACATCACTATTTAACTACTTTATAATTAATAACTATGCGAGAAAACACATTGTTTCATAATAATATTGTCTTTTAAGGTTATGATTTACGTAAAGTATAATTTATAATTGCAGCCAATTTAGCATAATAGCTATTGAAATGTGTGAGAGAATTTGAAATATATACCACTTGAAAATGTTATTATCTACACACACAATTACTGGTAAACAACAGTAAAAATGACGAATATCCGTACTTGGGACTAAAGATCGCCTTCAAATAATTGACAATACGTAAATGACATTTATATGACACTGACAGTTACTATAATTACACTTCGACTATTGAATGACTAGCACTATTGAATAAGTAGGAAAGATAATGTGTACGAGGCAGTTGAATATACCATTGAATATCATTAAATAATTATATAACTAATTTATTATATACCAAAATGATAATTATTTTCTCCTATTATTTCTATTCAAGACGACCACTTACTTCATATAAAGTCATCTATTCATCCGCTTTTGCAATTTATTCAAGAGAAGAGTCTAATGAACGTATATAGGTACTTTCCTTGTGTGCGTCAGGATAGCTGGTTGCCTCTCTCATTTAGCATAGAAGTAGTGATTAAAAAAACCGGACGGACGGACCGGCCGGAAAAGCAGGCTCGTAGAAGTAGATTTCCAAAAATATAAGTCGCATTAAAAACTTTAATGCCGCGTTCCAATAAACAAGAAACGATTCGTTTTGCTTACAAATTTCGTTGAATTTTCGACGAAAATTTGACCGTCCGTAAGCAAAACGAATCGCTTTTGTTTATTGGAACGCGGCATAAATGTCTACATTGTAGAGTAAAATATAGAATTAGCTTTCATTTAAAAATATTACCGATTGTAAAAAGGTTTACAGTTTCGGAGCTATGAACTTTTTCCAACAAATTTTGGTTTTCCCCGCCCCCTCCCCAAGTTAAGGATGGAATCATTTAGGGTTCATATTAAAAAAAATGTTCGTATTTGGGCATGCTATTAAAGTTAAACGGTCAAAAAAAATTCCATAGGAAAAAAGTTGTGCTGAATAAACTGATTTTTGAAAATCTGCCCCCCAGTCCCCCCCTTTGGGGGAATATCATTAAGGCCATAATAAAACTTACACTATATTTTCTGGCTAATTATTTGTTATTTTTTTTGCCAAAAAATAGATTTTTTTGGGATATTAACTGTGGATTTCCTCATATGTATATACCTGTACTCTTTATGATGTGGTAATGACATTTTGGTTTTTATATCATAGTTAAGTAATAATCTCTGATTTTAAGTCGAAAAAACACAACCACTAATGTGATCTGGAGTTTTCTTTGGTTCCTTCATTCCAATCAACCAATCCTGTGCCAAAAAACGGAATTTTATTTCATTCTTTCGGCGCAGTACGGTGAAAAAAAAAGGTATTATCTCAAGTACAGAAAATAATCAGAAAAAAAATTATATACAAACTTTGACAAAAACACAGCAAATAGTTGGCAAAAAAATATGCCACAAAGCCTAAGTGGATACGTGTAACAGATCCGGAGATATAGTGTTGGTTGGCTACGCTGGCTTAAGTCTCAAGTCAGCAGGACCATTGTTTTTCGGAAATGGCTATGGCAAAAAATCTATTCTTTGGCAAAAAAATAGCAAATAATTAGCAAAAAAACATAGTGTAAGTTTTATTACGGCCCTATGACTTGGCTACGCTTGCTTCATAGACACCAATCTGCTGCATGTTCTTAAAGATATAGCATACAAGAACATAGATTGTCAACATTCATAAGATTTTTCACCGTATGGTGTTTCATGTCGTTGTTACTTTGAAACTTAAGTTAAATTTGGTCATATTTAAGTAGGTAATAAAGTTGTGTAATATATTATTGCTAATGCTTAAATAAATGTGTACTTATTTTTTTTTGCCAACCGTACATTGATTTTTAGCAAACCATACGTACTTGTAAGTTTCAAATAAATGATCATAACTTCTTATGTGTTATAGCTGTAAGGTTAAAATTGATAGGTGAGTAGGTAGCAAATAAGTAGCAAATATTGAAGCAAAAACAATAACTCAACTCAGCTTAGTTAACACAAATGTACTGTTGACCAGCCAACCTGACGTCAGATTGGCATGTCACATTGATATTCCTTTTATTTTTTAAATAATGAAGTAGCAATTATTTAGTCGTAGGTAGTAAACAGTGGCAAATAGGTAGCAATTTTTAATCACTACCTCGATGCTAAATGAGACAGGCAACCAGCCATTCTGACGCACACCTTTCCTTTGTAACATTGTTCTACGTTCAAGATTAAGTTCTAATTAATGCATATTCTAATACATATGATATAGGTTGGTTGAAATCAATATTTAGTCGGTATTTTATTGTTAACAAATCATATCAATCATGACACGGCATCCACTCGAAACAATTTCAAGCACAATTTGATTAGATTTTCAATCGATTTTCGTGTGGACGCAAATCGTCCAATTCAAGGTCATTGGGTGGTCAGGATCGCCAGACTTGATCGTGTCACATCAATTGGTTCGTGTAGCATACTGACTGGGTGTGTTATGATTTCTATTTAAAGGAGGTGTGTATTAGCGCGATGTTAAGGTGTTTTTCTAGTTCGGTGGTTATATTTATTTATTCTTAGAGAGACTTACAGATATAAAAATGTTGTATCATTAGAATGAAATAATCATATTGCTAATTACAAGTTTCCACATTTAGATACTCTAAGGAGAACTGTCTATTTAGATGGAACAAAAGTAGTAAGCCTAACACAAACATACATACACACATGCATGCATACATATACACTCATACATACATACATATACACTCATACATACATACACATACATTCATACTCATACATACATACATATACACTCATACATACATACACATACATTCATACTCATACATACATACATATACACAATTAAACGTACTACGGCCTTTACTGATTAACTGGTTATTAATTTTATACCCCGTACTTATTATAGATTTCCGGCGGGTGAAGGTTACATTTTATAAAATACTAGCTGCGCCCCGCGGTTTCACCCTCGTAAATCCCGGTAACGTGGGAATATCGGTATAAAAAGTAGCCTATGTGTTAATCTAGGTTTCCAACTATCTACATACCCAGTTTCATCGCAATCGGATCAGTAGTTTTTGCGTGAAAGAGTAACAAAACATGCAGGAATGCCCGTGCACGAGATAATTTTCCTTCACTTACCTGCATATAATATTAATCAGTCGAAAAAACCATAATACTTACTACATAATTTAAACCGGTTAAATTTGGATCGCCGTTCTTTAACCATTCATAGAACTCCATAGAATTATCAGTAGGATCTCCTTCACCGTATGTTGCCATACAGAACACTGCTAGGGAATTCCCAATTTCTTGGAGTTTCGTTAGTTCTTCCTGAAAATAAATCATTTTTATCAATTGAAAGTACTTTCAAGTGAGAGTACTAATAAAAATTAATTTCTGATGCGCGAATAGTATGTTTACCGGATAGGAGAATATTGAATTCTAAATATAATAATTATACGGTTATGCTGAATATTCGGTTTGGTAAGAGTTTTAGTAGAGTAAGTAGTATTTTTTACGTTGAAAGAATTAGATTTTATACGGATCATACTTTATTAACATGCCGTTTTAGAAGGAGCAGCTTACCTAAAGGACAGGTGACATTGAGCTTAAAAATTAAATAGCGAATGTCTATAAAATATTACACACTTATTTGAAGTAACCTTGTTTTCGATAATTCCACCGTAATCTCCGCATGTTGTCACTTCAATAATAAAGACTGTCAAATTGTGGAGATGTCTCTCTAAGCTTCCGGTTCAATGTCGCTTGAGCTTTCAGAAAGTTACATATTTTCTGGCACGGTTCGGTAAGAGTCAAACCGAATATTCGGTTATCCAGTGAAATAACTATTTGGCGCATCACTAGCAAAAGTCACTTACCAAACATCGCACTGGATGTATGGATGAAAAAATACAAACCAAATTAAATAGAGGTGGTTATAATTAGTGATGTGCCGAGGAAGAAAATAAGACCCGTATCCATTACTTTTTGACGGATCTTTTATACTATATTTTATTACCGTTATGAAATTCTTAATTTATTTTGTTAAAATTAAATATTAAATATCTGAAGTAGTGAGTTACTAATATTATTGTCAGTTATATAAGGTACTATTTGACTATCTTTATAACGAGTACAAACTCTGAATCTTTGAGTTATGTGTATTAAAATGATTATAAAAAAACACGAGCTGTGCAAGTTGAAACATGTCGTGTTACAGTCCTCAACGTCAACTAGCGTCAAAGTCACGCGTATCGGCATCAAATGAAAAAAAACTTGAGATCCGTATTCGCGAATCTAAATACCAATAACATTCGTATCCCTATTCGCGGATAAACATTAACGATCCGGCACATTACAAGTTATAATAACTATCTATTGTTCGGCCACTGAAAAAATGCGTTTTTGACAGGTCGTGATCCAACGGAAGGTAACTTTGAACTGGCGTTTAATTTACAATAAAATACATATTGCTTATTTGCCATACTAACAATCAATTATTAAAAAAAAATCTGTGTCAACTTAAAAAAAATTATAACATTTTGCATTAAATATAATGTAACAAATCAATATTTTATTTAAGTCCTTCGGTCTTTCTACGTAAATTTTTGTAGTCTTGCGCCAAAAATAATAGGCAATTGTAAAGTTCTTTGTTTTTGTTATTTCATTTTACCATAAAATAATAATCTAAAGGTAGCATTTGGTTCTAGGCGACCGCGACGCGCGACCGCGTCCGGGTCGCGCGACCCACTGCTTTGTATGAATGTATATGGAGTACTAAACAAATCCCGCGACCGCGACGCGCGACAGTTGGGCGTGGCCAGAGAGCGACATGACCGCGACCCAGTCGCGCCGGAGGCAGTGCAGTCAGCGCGACGCAGGTGAGAGTACATCAAAATATCGGCGTTTTCAAACTATTTATGATTTAACCTACAATATTTTCTGAACTTTTCTTCTTTATCAATTCGTATCAGTATTTGAAAGCAACCCTCTTTTTCTCGAGATGTGAAAATTTTGTCGATCTTCATCCTCTTTTCTGTAGGCATAGATAATCATCTTCTTCATCCTCCAATAGCTGCCGAATAATTTTTTGCCTAGCTGCGGATAAATTGTCCGACATATCGTACAGCAATAGAACACAAAATTGTCACCCTGCTCGTCAACCGTACAACTGGCGTGGTCGCGGTCGCTGACATCGGAAAGCTAGTTGTCGCCCCGCGACGGGCGACCCATGTCGCATGGTCCCATGGTCGCGGTCACCAAGAACCGAATGCTACCTTAACGTAGTGCTTGTATACTCTTTGGCGTTAATTATTATTCCACATACAAAAGCTCAATTGGGAGTAGTTGACTGTAAGTAAGTTGAAATCACAACGTAACTAACTACAACTGGATGATATGACTCTCTATTTCTTTCTCATTACTGGTTACGATATGTACCTATATAATTTGAGCTTATTCTATCACATTTCAATCAAAGTGCAACTCACCATATCGCATTCCTCAGGGTCGGCGACCATACCCTTCATCTTGTACCGAATGCCCTCTTTAGCGAGACGACCAGCGAATTCTTCTGCAGTACCCGTCTGAGATCCATAGAACACGACTAAACTTCTTCCAGAGGACTTCAATTTAGTTATGAAGGAATTTTCTGTGACTTGGATGGTTCCGGCAGTCCTACGGAATAAAAAAAATAAAAGCCTGTTATCATAAATGATTATAGAAGTAAGCTTCGAATTTTGTTCATGTTTGAGTTTAATTTAGTTAATGTAAACGTGGGCGAGCCATGCTTCGGCACGTATGGGCCAGCTCGACTCCGCTCGATACCACGGCTTCACAGGAAACCGGTAGTGAAGCAATGCTTGCATTGCATTTCGCCGCGTGAGTGAGGTTACCGGAGGCCCTAACCCATCCCTCTCCCTTATTCCCGTCCTTCCCCTCTCCCCTCTTCCCACTCTTTCTCCCTCCCCCTCTTCTCCTACTCCCATCTTAAAGGGCGGCAACGCACTTGTGACTCTTGAGTTACAGGTGCCCATGGGCGGCGGTAACCATTTACCATCAGGTGACCCGTCTGTTCGTTTGCTCCCTATACCAAAAAAAAAAAAAGTACTTGAAAAGCAGGTAATGTGTTTTTGTAGGATGTTTTTATCCCCTTACTAATACTCTCTTAATTGCTCTTTAGCTAACAATACCACCAAAACGAGGCGGTGGAATCCAAACACTCCCTTTCACAGCACAAGTATTCGCACACCTATAGATGTTGCGAGACTAAGCGTCATTTTTGTGCTTGCTGTCTCGATAAATGACTCTATTTTTTTTACATTATTCAAGTTCTCAAACTGACCACAATTACGGTGATCAGTTTGAGAACTTTGGACTACTTTTGGCAATCATTCCTTGATCCTAATAACGCCTTTAGAGGCGGTAGCGTAAGTTTATAAGGTACCTACTCATCGGATATATATGCAATCGGAATGCGAGTACAACTGTTCAAGAACACCCTTATATTATGACGTGAACTCACTCTTAGAATATGCCTTTATTTTAGTGATACAAAACATTTAAACCCCTTACAAAAATGATAATAAAGGGTAACACTTTAAACAAACACAAATGGTGAGTTGAGATTGGGACAGTTAACGACCACAAGCTTGATAATATGAGTCAATAATTGATAACCTATGACAAGCAACCTAATTTATTATTTCAAATTTTAACAAATTTAAGCATTCAATACGGACCAACAGTCAAATAATATAATTATATATTTCAACACAAAAAGGTACATTTGTATAAAAAATGGCCTTGAGGCTTGAAATTGTAAGGTTGCGTGGTGTTTGAATTTTGAACCATAATTGTACAATTATAATGCCTCACTATCAGGCTGGATTACAGAGTACTAAGGCAAAGTATAAATCAAACAGACTTAGATCTTAATAACGTTGAAAAGTTGTACCCTGTTTTCGTTGGGCGTCTTAATAGATTAATTGAAACAAAACATTACACTTGTTTACATTGTACAATAAGTAAAGCAAATATTCGAAAAACGCAAATTTGAAGTTCTATCACTAAAAAAATCCTTTAATAAACTTATGTTTCTTATTTAGAATTGATCGTGACGTAGGTATAGGCGTGTCGATCTTAATAGGTGTCCTCAGAAAATCATCAAATTCCATAAACATGGACTATATGTATGGAATTTAGGATTTAATAATTTTCTTTCATTCTATTATCATCCGGATGCACCCTGACCGCGGCCTATTACTAATAGCTAGAATATCTGCAGGGATTGAAGGATTAGAAATGTCGTCGAAATGGCGGTAATATTAAATCAACACCTTGTATTAAAGAACAAAAAACAGTGGAAAAAATCAGTTTTTTTTTTCAGTCTCAAAAAGGGATTAACTGTGGAAAGAAACTTTACGGTGGTTGTTCTTCTTATTCTTCTCTTGAGCCTGTATCCCATATTTCCTAGGGTTCCCCCGCCTAAACCTTTTATGCCATGTGTAATCTTGCGTCATTTCGTCTTCATGTCTTTGGAAATAGTTCCATCATATCCATGTCGCCAGTTATAGACCTGAGTGGCTGTAAGATTACTTAATATTCATAAGAGCCCTTGTCTTATGTTCCTCAGTACGCCTCATGACATGTCCATACTATCGTAGACGATTTTCTTCGCGCTTGTCGATTGTATTTGCCACCTTAAATATTCCCTTTAAGTAGTAATTTTAATAACAATTATTAATAATAATTTATTTTTAAGGGTTACACTTCCAGACCATTGTCACATTTTTATTTCAATTCGGAACCATACATTAAAGTTGGTCTAATTATGTTTTCTTTTACCTCTTGCATCACTCCCGATGATCGCCACTTTGACCACGCAGCTGTTGTGCGATTCTCGTCGCGAAAACGTTAAGACAGAGCCTAGATAATTACACTGGTCGACTTGTTTTAAAGATTGTCATCGAGTACCATCGATTTGGGGTTGCTGTAACGTTTTGCTAGATGTTGCGGTTTCAGAGAACAGTTTAGGTTTAGCCGCAAAAATGTTGCCAAACCTATTTGCTACCATCTGTATCCGAGCCACGTCCACAAAACATTGCATATGTTGATGAAAATCTTAGTAATGCGTGAGATATGTACGTTGTTAATAGTTGTCCTACTAATATTATAAACATGAAGTTTGTGAGGATGTATGGATGTTTGAATGTTTGTTACTCTTTCACGCAAAATCTACTGCATGGATTTTAATGAAACTTTACAATAATATAGCTTATATATCAGAATAACACATAGGCTATAATTTATGAAGATATTGTGTATATTGGCCAAAATATAACGATAAGTGTTAAGTAAGGCGGAAAAAATCTGTCATCTGTGCGGTGGGAAAACTGTAAGAGTTACACGAATATAATGTACGGTGGGATTGTTTCTCCTAAATAGTTTGTCTCTGATAAGCTCCGGAATATATAAGTACCGATTTCCACGGGACTTTCACTGGCAGATAGCTGGTGTTATAAGGAGTAACTTAGGGTACTTTTATTTTGGAAGAAAATTAGGGTTACGCGCAAAACATACAATTATGTACACGCGAGCAAAGCCGCGCGGGAATAGCTAGTCATAGATATAATCTTTATCTAGTGTTATTTGTATAAATAAAGTCAATGTTGTCCACATTTAATATCATGATTTGGCAAAAAATATTATTTACTTAAACAATTGACAATAATGTACACCTTAAATACAATAAAAAATAATCAAATCATGCGGTATATGCATGTGCTGTTATCTTGCTTGGCGAATATCCATCGTCACACCAACATTAGTTACCCGTTGTCCTCGGTAAAAATCTCTTTGGTTATATACAAACAGCACTGTTTGTATCGGGCTGGTTTTAATATCATTATTGATATTAAAACCAGCCCATACAGGACATTAAGAAAAAGAAAAATAAAAAGTAAAAAACACTTTCCTGCTTTCCTGCCATTTTTCAATTGTTTTTCTGTCCGTCAAAATGAGTGAATCTAACGAAGAAATTCAATACCATTTTCGTAGCCTGAGTAGCATTTTTCCCTTTTTTGTAATAAAACTTCAGTATTACAAAAAAGGGAAAAATGCGACTCAGGCCACGAAAAAAAATTGTGACCTAATGTTTACTACATTAGTAGCACAAAGTTGGTTAAAATTTTTTCAGTCCGAGAATTTTGATGTCAAAGATGCAGCTCGCTCTGGTCGCCCTCATACGGATCATGTCGATGCCATTTTTGAAAAAGTGAAGCAAGATCGGCATATTATAGTTACGACATAGCCGAGGAATTTAGGATTGACCAGAAAACATTTGACCCATTTGAAAAAGTGTGGCTATACAAAAAAGCTTGATATTTGGGTGCTACAGAGCTTATTGAATGATACCTAAGGAATCGTGTACTTGATGTAACGAATTATCGGAGAGAGAAATATTGTGCATGGGCAGAGGCATTGTGCAAAAATGTGGGCCGAAAATATAATTTGTGCGTCTTCAGGTTTTCGAGATATTGCATTTCCATATTATTGCACAAATAAAACGACAGCATGCAGAACTTTTTTATGCGGTGCACATTCACAGCAGATTATGCAGTAATTATATGTTCCCCTCATTTCACTCTAGGAGCTACTTTCCTGCTGCAGTAACGCACACCAATAATTATTGTATGTACACAAGAATAGCCTCCCAAAGTCGAGTCGAGCGACACACGTACGAAATTGATGCGGATTAGATAGGTAGCTAGATTGAAGGATTTGATAAAATATCGCTGTAATGCGGTGGATACTAAAACAGCTATGCAAAATAATATGTACCTATAATATTTTGGTATAGCTGTTTTAGTATCCACCGCATTACGTAGCGCGAACCTTGGAAGATAGGGCGTGACGGGTTTATCTTATGCGTATATCGTATGTAGAACAGACATGCTGCGTACAGGATGAAGGTTTAGATCGAACAGAGGTCGGTAATTTTCGAAAAGACGCTACCTACAAATGTCACTACTCACTAATCCTCTTACACTGGACAAGTGGCACAACGTTACACCGGACGCGCGCGTGGTCCCTACGGTTTGGGTTGCTGAGCGTCTCGAAAAGCTGTCACATTCGCTCTTTGGTTTGTATGTATGTACCGTCATAACGTACTTTGCTCAACTTTCAAACTTATGCTTTGACTTCGTGGAAACCACACCTAACAAATACTACATTGTTATAACATAAATCAAGAATACAAATATTCGTGTGTCAAATAGATAAGTATTTTGACTTAATTTGTTTTAAAAGTAATACAATATATTAAATAGTTATGGAACGTTAAATGCCAGAAAAATATCACTTTATGCTACGATTCCATGCCGTGATTAGTTGCAATAAAAATCTTATCATGCGATCCGTTCTATACTCTTAGTATTCTTACCGTTGCTTGTCAGAGTTAGTCAGGTCTGACAAAATTATTAACAATGCAAAAACGAGTACCTAGTCTCATATGAAAGGGTATTCCAAGCTACATTTTGCTATAAAACGAGTAAATAGAGTTTATTTTCGTCATAATTGAAAAGGATCATCTTGTACACCTCCATCCCATGCCTGGCTGGTATGGGTGGTCCATTAAATAAATATTAATTTAACTTTGATAGCATCTGCTACTCATTTATCATTCAATTTTGATAAATTACATAATTTTTTTTGCGGTTATAATAACAAGCAACAATCTACGTAAACGGAACACCTTGCATAGGTTAGTTCTATCGATAATATTAAATAGTAATACTTCTCTTAGCTTTGAATATAATACGATCAGGTACATGATGTATAACGCAATGTGATTATAACATTACTATCATTATCAGGTAATCATAAGTATAAGATACAAATATGTAGATTGTGTAAGTAGGTACTTTGATCGATAATATAATTAATGCGACTGACTATACCAGAAACTCCAATAACACGATCACGATTTCATTAGTTATATTATTATTTACTAGCTTCTTTTGACTTTTGGCTTCGTTCGCGAGAATGGAGATTTTGTTAATCAATTCAGGTATACCCAGGTATACCTCGGAAACAGTACAGTTTTTCTGGACGAAAACATGTGTGAAAAATTTCATGATGATCGCTTCAGTTGTTAAATATGAGATGTTAATGATGATATATATGAGTAATAAATTGATATCTATTCGAAATGCACTTGCAATAATTGTTATCTCTACTGTTTAAAGTTCGCTTATGTAGGTACAGTGCGTGAAGAATGTTTATAAATGATTAAAAGAAATCTTCTCGCATATTCATTCCTCATCAAAATCTCCAAGCGAAAATGCTAAAGAAAAAGTGCTACAACGAAGGCTCGACAATTACTGATAAAATTTTAAATGGTAGAGTGTTGGGCGGAGACCCTGATGGCCCGGATTGCCGCCATATTGCGATGGCCGACAGAGTCATAAGAAGATTTCGCACGGTTTTTTTCGGAGCGGCCTACCCGGAACTGCACCATAAACCTTGAGACGAAGACAGAGTCAGGTCCTAATGGCAGAGTGGAAGAAATCGCTTGAGGAACCGAGCGCGGGACCAGTTGCCCAAGGGCGTAAGACCCATCATAGAATATTGGCTGGGGAGGCAGCACGGCAGCCTCTCCTACCAGCTGACGTAGGTGCCGACCGGCCACTGCTGTTTCAGAAAGTACCTACCTGTGTCGTATAGGCCGGGAGCCAACGTCTGCGTACCATTACTGCGGAGGCTGTCGTGAGGATACTGCACTCTACACTCCACACTCCTACCGCAGACCACGCCGCGGCTATGAGAAGCCTCTCGCTGGAGACATTGGTTCTGTCCATGGTCCAATGTGAAAGTGCGTGATATTCTGCCGCTTCATTTTGTGAGTAAGTGATGTCCGCTAAAGAGGCGGCGGAAAGGAAACGAGCTAGTACCCTCCGGTCCCGAAGAAGAGGCACCAGGTGCCTGGGAGCGCAGAATGATCTCCGACCTCCATGAGCGCTGGCCTGGGAGTAACGAACGGCTGCCCGTTACCCTAGCAGAAGCAAGCCCTCAGGGGGTGGCGCGATGTGTTCCATTCGCACCTGTCTAAACCGGAAGGCTGCTTTCTGCTGAAGAGGCGGCCAAGGTATGCCAAGGTTCTCGGGAACTTCCTTCCTAGGGTATAACCGAGACCATGTGGTTTTAGTCGGTTCGATTCCAATATACGCCCGATCCGATTAGACCCGGTGAGTTTATGATCCCTGGAGAACACGACAAAAAAAAATGTAGAACACGTTTACGTGCCATAAACATCCTAGAATAATATGTTGTTACTACGGTAAAAAGGTAATAGTTATGAACGAATTTAATTTAGGCCCTTGTCGCTAGAACAGTGCTATAAAATGTGTATATCACAGTCATGTTGAGAACGACACTGCAAAGTTTTCAAAGCATTTTAAGTTAATTCATATAAATTCAATTGTATCATAATTAATGATAATGACCCTTTACTTATAATATCGTGCGTCGTATCACAATAACATGCTACTTTTCTATGCTGTCTTTATATCAGTTGAAATAAAACTTATTAACAAGTACGCGTGTATACGTCATAGAGCTATGAATTCTGAACGCGAGTAGTCATGATTATAATCTTATTTATTTGTGTCACCCTCAAAGATTCGAAAAGGCAAAACAAAAGTATATAATGCTTCATCTGCAAATGATAGATTCATTTGCAGACGAAGCGTTATAATACTTGTGTAACGTTTCTTACTTACTTGACGAATTTTAAATTGACGGCTACAGTTATATCATTATCATTTCTTGTCCTTGTTATTCGTAGTCTCCTCATGAATTATATTTTTATTCACGGTAGAGGTTCGTAAGTTTCGTACCTGAGGAGAGACTTTATATTTGGATATTCGATTATTTATGTAATAAATACGCTGTTGTCTTATAAATGCGCAGAGGTGAAGGCAGGAAGGCGCAGTAGAGAATTTGTAGTCGGCATTGCAGCATTACAATTTACAATATGAGAGTTATTCGAATTTAATTACTAAACTTAATGTTTTTTTTTTTATTCCTTTTGATTCATGTTGGCGTACAAAATACAACAAAGGATAAAACAATTAAATAGAGCATCACATTAATTCATAGTAAAAGCAGAATAGAGCAAGTGAAAGATGTACAGATACAGTATAATATATCGAATAGTGTACCTACATTCTTTGTACACTATTCGATAATTATGCGGTATTTAAGCGTAATTATTGGTAACTAAATATATTACGTACATACTGTCTGACATAAAAGATCTGCGACGTGATGTCATGTTAAATCTAAGACAAATTACTTATGATAGATCATGTTTTAGTAATTTTCGTATTTATACTTATTTCTGACTTTTCTGTCAGAAGACTAATATGAGACTATAATGCCAATATTTGAGCACTAAATCGCTGAGTGCCGCGATGATTTCTTGTTATAGAATAAATGTTAGACAACTTCTTAAAACACACATATTCACTGCTAAGAATAGTTTGGGTTTGAGTCATGGTCAATTGGTCATGTCGATAAATTGTGAAGTTTACAAAAAGTAAGATAAGATACCGATGACTGCCGGGACTAGTAAACATAATAAAAATCCAAGCATTTTGGGGTTCTAATCCGGTTGTAAAGTGATCATGATTAATGTCAGAACTGCGACCCGGTTGCGCAGTCTATTGTCCTAACGAGTAGCGCAAAAGATACTTACTTATAAAGCGATAGTGAAAAAAGTAGTTATTATATTGTCTCGATTAGGAAATATTCGAGTCCTCTATTTGCGCCAGCCAGTAACACATTTGCTTCTTTTCTCATGTCATTGTCGCCGAATGAAAAAAAATGATGGTGATTGTGTCGTATACTTTGATAAATGTGCTAGTTAGTAAACGTTTATCATAAATTTGTTTGAGCGCTGATAATGCCACGAATCCTACTAATATTATAAACGTGAAAGTTTGTGAGGATGTATGGATGTTTGTTACTCTTTCACGTAAAAACTACTGAATGGATTTTAATGAAACTTTACATTAATATAGCTTATATATCAGATAATTTATGAAGATATTGTGTATATTGGCCAAAATATACCGATAAATGTTAAGTAAGTTGGAAAAAAATCTGTCATCTGCGAGCTATTTTGGCGTGCGGTGGGAAAACTGTAAGAGTTACACGAATATAATGTAATGTGGGATTGTTTCTCATTAATAGTTCTACAAATACAATAAAATGTGATGTTTTATTTCCAATTCACATTTAGTAGTAGGTAACGTTGATTTTTATGAAAATAAATACTTTTATCGCTTCTGATATTCAAAGTAGATAAACTTTGTCTTTTAAAGTACGTAATAGCAACCCGCCTCTGCTTCGCACGGGTACAAATTATACACTTAAACCTTCCTCATGAATCACTCTATATATTAGTGAAAACTGCATGAAAGTCCGTTCAGTAGTTTTTCAGTTTATCGCGAACAGACAGACAGACGCGGCGGGGGACTTTGTTTTATAATATGTAGTGAAAATATTGAATGTGAAAAAGTTTGTGAGGATGTATGGATGTTTGTTACTCTTTCGCGCAAAAACTACTGAACCGATTGCGATGATACTTGGTATGTAGATAGCTGGAGACCTGTATTAACACATAGCCTACTTTTTATCCCCATATTCCGTTGGCATCTGAGATACGCGGGTGAAACCGCGGGGCACAGCTAGTATATATTACCAATATCAACTTTGTAACTGATTGTCCTACAGTTGATCCAATAATTAGCCCCTGGCACTTGAGGTATCTACGAGTAAATGTGGATTACTGTAGCGCTAATAGAGACGGTGTAATGGAAAGTAATGAGATATTGGTGCCGATTCTATTGTACACTCGCCTAAACTAAAACCTGACTTAATTTCTTCATATGAAATCAACCTAGTGTTCTTCGTAATAAGGTCTATTTGTTACTAGCATCTATTTCTCAGCGCCGCTAAATTTCACTAAAACCTGTCAACGTATACTCAACTTTATTTCCACGCGGCGAGAGTCTTCATTTATTCAAACGCTGTATAATTGCCGTATAAAAACTTGTTCAAAACGAACAAGGATGACGTGTTTTTAATCTACACCTACGAAGACGCTTACTAAAAACACAGAGCAAAAGAGATGGCATTCAATGGATAGCGGCTCTCGCTACGTGGTATTAAAGTTTATTTAAGCGTATCAGACTTTAGTCGACAAATAAATTGCTTATTTCGATAGCGACATATGTTACCTACTTGTTTCAATTTGAAATAAGACCTTGTTTTTAAGTGTACAAGGTTTACTTCTTATATAAAGAAAATTTAGTGAATTTTAATTTAGCGAGTGAAGTAACAGAATTGGGGCCATTAATTACGCAGAATTAGAATTAAGCAGAATACAATGCTTCAGTCATTATATCTACAAATGGGTTACAGGGAATAGAAATTCAGTCGTGATAGTCGTGAAGCTGCGTTATACTTATGCTCCTGATAAAGAAAAATAAATGTTATAGAATGTTATTGAGGACCCTGATTGCCATAGTCATTATACTAGCAATAGCGAGCGACCTAGTTAGCCGTAGTAGTAATACAGAATACATAATAGTACCAGTACAGAAGTCTCACTCCGCCAAATCATTTAAATTAATAGCGACTCTTGTTTCGACACAATAAAGCCGTAGTTCAGGTCGCACACTAGAAGTTGCCTCTCTTTCTATCGCGTAACTCTTATCTGTTCTGACGACGCCGTGTCGTTAAGGTTCTTTTTTAAACGATTAATTAATATGAATATTTAATTACAAGTAAGTTATGTGCCTATAACTCTTTTTTTGTGAATGAATAAACTTAGGCTAGGTACTAATAACTCAATAGTCTAGATACGAACGGATGCCGCGATAGAGCGCGTGAGTGAGCATCGAACTAACGTGTGGCCGGGCCGTCGCACACTGTGGTATTTAGTATCAAAACCTGGCCAAAAATCGTTTTTCTTTTTATTAGTTACTGGTATTGTATTGTCATTCCTTAATAAGTTAAGTTCTTGATGCAACAAAAGCCGCAAAGTGCACAGACCTCGTCCGTCACAGCGCGCTACATAATCATTCGGAAGTTACCGTTCGCTCTAAGTGGTCGTGTGATTAGTCGAAACTCTCGCATTTTATTGTTTTAAAAACTCTTGTGGTTTTATGAAAATTCAATTTAGTGGTTATGTTTGTGATGGATACTTTTATGGCAGGTATGTTCTTTACATATTACTAAATATTTTTAATAAAATTCAAGGGCAATAATTATCTATAGATCGAAACACTTAGGTGTAAATATTTGTTACCAAAATAATAAAAAAATATGTTTATAAAGGGTTTTGTTATATTTCTAAACATTTCTAAGTTACGAAAACTATTGTGTAGTGTAATATACTTAGCATAGAATTAAAATCTTAAAAGAATGGCCGCCCCAAACCGCCCCTCTTTTTTTAGTATTTTTTTTTGTTTAATACCATATTCTTACAAATTATTTACTCTTATTCAGTTGTTGTTTATTTTATTATTAGGAACTTCTGGAACCAGATTGATGACTCGAAATGAGCTATATAACATCATACAGCACTCAAATAAGTTAACATTTGATGGAAAGCTTGAATATTTGGAACAAGAATTGATAAGCTATTATTCTGAAGATGACACAAGGATAGCTGATATGAAGCAAAAGCTCTCTGTTATCAAATACCAATTTAAACAGAAATGGTTAGCTGCTCATAAAACAAAATCAAGATTCGAGAAAGACAATGCTGAGTGGCTTAACGGCACTATATCGATTCCCAGTGCAGGTACGTGAGACACAATAGATGCAAACCCTTTATTCTTATTTTTATTTTTGCGTGTCGGTGTCGTACAAAGACTCTTTAGAAATCTAAGGAGTCTTTGAACAACACCGCACGACCGAGTATTTAAAAAATAATTACTTGTTGTTGTTACAGGAGTCAGCCCTGGTCGTCCTCAGAAATCTTTCTTAGAATCAAGTGAAAGAAGCAAAAGACGGAAAACCACAGACTTGCGATCAAAAAATGAGGAAGAATTGACGTATGCTACACAAATGAAACTGCGTAAGTCAGGCAAAGTTCATGCTTCGAAAGTTGTAAAAGACCTTACAAAAAGTCCACGAAGAGCAAAAAAATATGTAACAGTAATGAAGAATATAATTAAAAAAAGTGAGCAACCTCAAAAATTATCGCCTGTACCGGCTTTGTCAATGTACACCGAAGCAGGGTTTACTAAAGCCCAATACGAAAGAATTCGAGAAACGAATAAAACCTTTTTCCCGTGTTATTCTATTCTTAAAAAATTAAAAAAGGAATGCTATCCTGAAATTCACCGCGTAACCGAGCCCTGTGCTGAAGTGCAAGTGCAAAAGCTGGGCATCATACGGCAACACGACTGATTTTACATCTTGGAGAAGCTGTAAACCATTTGAGTGATAACGAAAAACGATCTTTAGTTTTATTAAGTGGGGTTGTGATGGATCTCAGCAGATGCAGTTTAAAATAAAGTTTGAAAATTAAGCTGATTCTGATGCCAATATTTTTCAAAGTTCTTTAATTCCGCTTCTATTAGTTTACGGGAACGAACAAAAAATTCTCTGGCAAAACCCAACACCATCATCACCTCGCTACTGCCGCCCAATAAGAATAAGATTCATCAAGGAGACAAATGACGTAACAACTGAGGAAATTGATTATATAAAATCGCAAATTATTGCACTTTCCAACACAGAATTTGACAATAATATATCGATAAAACATAAATTGTTATTTACCATGGTAGATGGAAAAATATGCAATGCGACGATGAGGTGTTACATATGTGATGCTACTTCAACAGAATCTAACGATTTATCTAAGAAAAGAGTGTGTAAGAAAGAAAATTTAAGTTTCGGTCTTTCTTTACTGCATGCTCGCATAAGATTTTTTGAGAGTATTTTACATGTAGCGTATATACTGCCTGTAAAAAATGGAATGTGAGGCTTAGTGCTAAGGAGAAACAAGTAATAGATAATAAAAAAAAAGAAATTCAGGATAAATTCAAACAAAAACTCGGACTTTTAGTGGACATACCTAAAGCCAATTTTGGAAATACAAATGATGGAAATACTAGTAGAAGATTTTTCGAAGAATATGAAACATCAGCGGCGATAACAGGAGTAGATAAACATTTAATATACAGATTAAAATAATTTTAGATTTGGTTTTAAAATCAACATAAAAGAATTTGAAAAATATTGCCAAGAAACGGCTGAGTTATACGTCTCGCTCTATAGTTTCTACCCCATGTCTCCTACAATGCACAAGGTGCTACAACATGGAGCCGATGTCATAAGTGAAGCTATTCTTCCAATAGGTCAACTATCTGAAGGAGCAGCACACGCACGAAATAAACACATTAGGTTATCCAGATTAAATTATACCAGAAAGTTTTCGCGCGTGGCTTGCAACATGGATGTACTCAACAGGCTTCTTTTAACTTCTGACCATTTAATAACGGGTATAAGATGCATCTCCTACAAGAAAAGAAAACCCTTGTCTTCAGATGTTTTAAATTTATTGTTAGAAAGTGATATAACAAATGTTAGTAATTTTGCAGATAGCGAAAGTGATGATTAAATGCTTTAAAATATAAAAAAGTCTTTGTTTTACCATTCTGTAATATACAATGAATAAAGAACGTAGTTTTATAGCCTTAAGATGTATAAAACATTTTTGACCAGCTTTTGAGACTAAATACCACACTGTGCGTCGTGCGGCACCCCACTGAATTTCGGCACGATTAGTCGACCTCGTCGTGTATTTGTAGCTTTATACCTACACTGCGGAGTGCCCAGGCCTTTTTTTTTTTGGGCGTGTGGAAACCCCCTCGGGCCGTCACCCCACCGGGGTTTTCGGTGGGGCGGCTTTTATCTTCTTTTATTGCCATCTATTGAAGAATGAGTGAGGTTACTATTTTTGGAAGTGTTTCAAATGAAAAATAGTGATATAGCGATATTTTTTATTAAGAAACTGCAATTTCAATCAAGTTATGACTGTATATGGTGGAGGTGTGATATATCATAGGAATTTCCATATTTAAATGGCGCGCCATTAATTCCAAGAGTGGAGATGACCGCATTCGAAAAGGCGCAGGCTAACGTCTTACTTTTCTAACCTCCTTTCGATTACTACGACACAGCGTGCATTCAGGAAACAATTTTAAATCGCCCCTGCAGGTCTTGTTTCTGATAGGAAGTGAATTAGTTAGTGGTTGGACACTTTTATATGGATACTAAAGTGAACTAAATTTTTATGGAAAAACGCTAGGACCATCAGGCATCGAGAGTGTAGAATAAGGTAGAGAACCATGCAGCTGCTTTTGATTTTCTGAACGCACAGTTCTCTATGAAGACCTGTAACAGACTAGCGGGGCGTGGAGCAAAAACTTACTCCACGCGATTTTGTTTCATAAAAACATGTTTTAAAGCTTACGTAAAAAATCCTGTCTCATGATGCCCTTATGTTCTTAAGCGACGAAGGCACATTTTCATCGGTCTGTATCTTAAATCCTTGATTTATAACTAATCGTCCGAAAACCCTGGATGAGCTGAAGAACATTATTCGTCCTGATCTTGCAAGCATCGACGCAGACATGTTGGACAAAGTGGGCGACAGTTCAGATTTCGACTCCCCCAATGTATTAACCAGAACGGAGACCACCAATTATAACGTTGTCGTTGGTACGATCGTGGTCTTATCGTCATATAACTATGTCACAGCTATAACCATCTTACTGTGACATCTCTTATTTACAAAACGACAAAACTGTCAAAAAGCATTCTCTCCTACGTTTGTCAACAAATTTTCTTACTGTTAGGGTTTCGTACCTCAAAAAGTAAAAAAAGAATCTCTGTGTCTGTCTGTCTGTCTGTCCGTGTGTCACCACCGATTTTCTCAGGAACGGGTGGACCTAGCAAGTTGAAATTTATATCAGATAATGAGGTCTATAGTCCCTATTAGGTGTATAAAAATCAAGGGCCTGAGTCAACACAGTACAGAGATATGGGCAAATTTAGATTTTCGAGAAAACTTGTAAGTACCAAAGTTTTCTTTAGTTTTCAACTTTTTTATTTGTCGGAAATTTGACGTATACAAGTTTGTTTGTTTACGGAACCCTCGGTGCGCGAGTCAGACTCGCACTTGTCCGGTTTTTTTTTGTTTTTGTTTAGTTTAGTAGCTTGTCTATGTCATTACATTACGCTCTATATCAAGAATGGCTCAAATCTTTTGGATATGATATAGGTACATAGTATGTATAAGTAGGTAAACAATATTTATTATGTAATTTTAATTATTTATTGTTTTAAGATAAATATTAAGATTAATTGTAAATATTTTGTTTGTGTAAATTTACAATTTGTCTGTTGATTATAAGATTATTTATTTTTTTAAATTCTGTTGATTACATGAACAGAAACGCGAACGGTCGTGCGTGAGTGACCTTGTGTGACAAGACAACACGTTTTAACGATACAAAACATGTTTTATCGTTCGCCATGAAAATATGGCTATCGTGGCCAGATCTTAGAATTGACCACTTCATGATGTGTCCGACCTTTACAGGAAATGGTCGTATTTCATGATATAGCTAGCTAAAACTGACCATATCGTTCAAACGTCAACTTTTGATGATATGTCAATCTACGTTTGGCCATATCATTAATGTATATAAAAGGTTTAGTAAAAATTCTAAATAAAGAAGGAACTTAAATATTGCTCTTTTAAGTTGTCTTTTTTATTTGCAGTTGTTGTGCACTTTTTCTTTTATTTGCACATTATTATTCGCTTTTAAAACAAAATAATTGTCTGCCGCCATTATGCATCACAAAAAGAAAAAGATTATTATTATTATTGTTTTAAGTGCCTAGTGCTACTTCGACCATTTCAGGTCTTTTGTAGCGCACTTCTGCTTTACAGTTCACTGCTCAGACTTATGGCTTCGAGAAACCTCCAGATCCTATCAGCAGTGATTGTTTGTATTTCCTGTGGTTGCATGATGTGCAAATTGTGCAACCCTAGGTTAGTACTTCGGTGCCGCATTAGTGGGCACAGTTAATATGTGTAGGTAGGTTCAACATTTATGTACATTTAACCATTAGTTATTTATTTCTGCCATTATTTAGTAAATTTTTTTTATTTTATTTTAGATTTTATCTATATAATAATGTGATAAGAGCCATCGATTGTTCATTTCTAAACTTGTACTCTTAAAGATTTTACAGTTTACGATAAGTGTTATTAAATCTCTATAAATTTTATTGCTACTGTAAGCAAATGTACGAAGAAGTGAACAAGGCTGAACATATATATAAATGTTATTACTTTAAACGAGCAATTCTTGTATGTATGTATTTAACATACATACAAATATAACTACACCGAAATATAAATCTATAATTATAATAAATCTGTAGAGTAAACTCCTAACCGGCGCTGTGAGGCACACCGTGTGGTTTTAGTCAGTTTAAGCCTGATATAAGGCCTCACCAATAGCCCGGTGAGGTGAGCTTCCACATGAAAAACAAATGAGTAATGTTACCACGGCCAAATTATGTCGTTATTTCACGTGTAAGCAATCAAAACTACCTTTTTTGTACGCTCCAGTTGGTTTCACCGCCAATACAGTATAAAAATCCTGCCTGGAGAAAGAGGCGCAATGCCTATTATAAGCGACAAATTGCTATTTACCGAAAAAAACGCGAACGAAGTCGCGGGCACAGCTAGTACATACATAAGTATGTATTTATATTTCGGGTAATTTGGAAACGGATCTAACGATTTTGATGAAATTTTGTAAACAAATACAGTTTTGCATTATAAGTTCAACTGCACAGTTGTATTTTCTGTAAAGACGCGTAAAATATAAAAAAACAAATTACGATTTTACAAAAAGGTTCTGAGCGAAGCTCGGTCTTCCAGGTACCTACTTAGAATAATTGATAAAAGCTATAATATCTAATAGAAATATGATTGAATAATAATAGATAAATTAACTAGTATAGACAATTCTTAGTCTACGTCGTACGCGTTTGGGACCAGACATGGATGGATAGGCAAAATGTTGAATCACAGTCCGCTTACTATTAACTTTAAACATTGTCTCCCAGGCACCTACTTAGAATAATTGATAAAAGCTATAATATCTAATAGAAATATGATTGAATAATAATAGATAAATGAACTAGTATAGACAATTCTTAGTCTACGTCGTACGCGTTTGGGACCAGACATGGATGGATAGGCAAAATGTTGAATTACAGTCCGTTTACTATTAACTTTAAACATTGTTTGGCTTTATAGTAAAAACCTCAGCAATTTTCTTGCAGTCCGTAACATACGATAAATATCGTAATGATCGACGTGCATGCATGTTTGCATGCATATTTTGCATACATATATTATACCTATTATTTTTAACATTAAAATGTTCATGAATTTGAGAAAAAACGATTACAATTTAAAAATAAAATTCAATAACAACCTAGGACACCTAGGTATACCTACCTATCCTTAATTTGGGGGGACTGATTGAACCAACTGTTGAAAGGACCTATCCTTTCGGTCTCTTCTTATGTTTAATTTGTAAAAGTTGCATTCTAGTAGAAGAAATACCTACTTATATCAATAATTATTGTTAGTGTCACATTCGCTAAAACCGGTCCTACCTAACCCCAATTTCAGACGACGACGCCGACGACTGTTTACCCAGTCGGCGTAAGCAGTCCAATGCCTTACGAATTTGCTTTATTCATTTACAAGTACTTAAAGACCTCGTTTAATCTTAAATGACTGGGACAAAGACCGCCAAAGATAATGAGTAATTCAAATTCAAATTTATTTACTTGCATTAAGTTGGAAGGGACAACAGGCAACTTTAGTCAACATTGATTTGACATGCAAATATAATTAATTATAAATCAATTACACTACATTATTATTACATTAATCTTATTATTTATTGTTTTATAGAATGTCAGAATAATCAAAAAGTCTAAATAATTAAACATAGTTTGGCTTCTATTTAGCAATCGAAGACAGCATGCAAAACCAAACCAAAACTTAAAAGCTATGCAACTTTAAGTAAGTAAGTGCTACTTAGAAAGGAATGCTAAATTTGTGATCAATTTTCATAACAATATTAAATTTTCAATGAACGGCACATTTGAAAAAGCACTGAATAACTAATAGGTAAGTGATAACATACATAATATTGGACGACAAAAAACATTAGAATTAGCGGCAACTCACTGATCTTTTGAAAAGTCATTTTGGTGCGGAGTGTGTTTCGAACACAATAATAATTAATGAATGACTAAACACTCGTTGTCAAATTACCAACCCAATGTCCAGTGCATTGGTCTACGATCGTCGACTTTGGTAAACAGCCGTGGACTTAAAAATGATTGAAGGAGCACCAGTTTCAGAAGATTCCAAGCACTTTCCGTCTCGTTCAGAGGTATAGAGACTACTAAAAGAATGGCCGTGAGTTTGTTTGCGAGATTTCCAGTACCGCGGTCACTTGGAGGGTAAGGCCAAATTAGCCTCGAAGAAGCTTGGTGTGCTCAACAGATCGACACAGTATTTCACCCCGGCCCACCGCCTACAACTTAATAAGGCGCAGGTTCGGCCGCATATGGAATACTGTTCTCATATCTATGCAGGGGCACCCCAGTATCAGTTTCTCTCTCCTGACCGCATTCTACGGAGAGCGACCCGAATCATAGATTGTCAGGATATTTCAGATCGGCTTGACCCCTTGGCGTTGCGTAGAGATGTAGCCTCACTCTGCATTCTCTATCGCCTGTATCATGGGGAGTGCTCCGAGGAATTGTTCGGACTTATACCGGCCGCAACGTTTCGCCATCGTTCAACGCGACAAAACTTTTAGCCCCATCACCTGGATAATTGGCAATCCACCACTGTGCGGTTTTCCAGAATTTTTTTGCCTCGCACAACCAATCTTTGGAAGAAATTGTCGCCTGCGGTATTTCCGGACCGATACGACCTTCAAACCTTCAAGAAAAGAGCGTACTCCTATCTCAAAGGCCGGTGTTGCAGGTGTCCATGGGCGACGGTAGTCACTTACCATCAGGTGACCCCTCGTTTGCCCCCTATAATATAAAAAAAAAACTGCTCACGAGGCTCAACCATTTGGAAACGGGCGGTTCTAGATCGACACAGGCAGATACGGTACGACAAAGCTATTGTTGCGTGATTTTTTGTGTGCCAAGATATAATTTTTAATATAAAAAAGAACACTTTCAAATTGTTCATCAATTTTATGAAATAGAGACATTGAATGTACATTTTGAAGTTTGACTAAAATGTCATAATATCTGTCATCGTTTATAAGTAGTACCTAAGTTAAAACTGTAAGCAATAAGCAGCAGTAAGTTTCTGTTAGTGCGGAGTTCTTTTTATAGTTTTCGTGATAACATGTCAAAAATCACGTTATAAACGCGACAGCGTTCGCGTCGTATAAAATCACACTATAATTTAACGACTTAAAATTTTACCATACATTTACGTATTTTAAAACGCCTTTTTAGCATATTTACGTATGTTAATAGATTCGACGTTACGATTTTGATCGATTTTGATTTTTGTCTTTACTAGCCAGTATTGGCCATAATATGAATTTTAAATGATGTATGACTTAAAAGACCAAAGTCCATCAGATTCGCCTTTCGAGTTTTAGCTCAACCAACAACGTGTTTTGGTTCATTACTTTTTTTATTCCGAATACAAGCGTACAGGTCGTACTCTGGTAGGCATATGTTTTACGAAACACATCCAGCATAGGTAACAAATAATGTTCAAAATTACTGTTTTGGTATAAGAGTTACAAAAAATGGAAAGTATAAAAACCGTCTCTATGGAAAACCACTTATGAATAGTATTTGGAAAAAAGAATTACATTTTAATTGGAGTATACCAAGAAATAGTTATTAAATGATCATTATCCTAAGTAGGTATCTACTTTCCGACCTACCGACCGATCACCTAAATAGATATCTACTTAGGTGATCGGATCTTTTTTATTCTTTTTCGTTTCGTTCTGCAAAACATTATGACTCTGAAATGGAAAACAAAGGTATAAACGGCATTTTTTTTTAAACCTCAGATTCGCTGATGATATCGTACTAGTCGCAAAAGTGCATCACGACTAGAAACTATGGTGAAGGAAATACATTCTGTCAGCTATGAAATTGGTTTGCAATTGAACACAACAAAAATATAATAATAATAATAATAATATAACTCTTTATTGTACACCAGGAACATAAGCAGAATTTCTTAAAATTACGGTTAATACAATTGGCGGCCTTATCGCTCTATGGCAATCTCTTACAGGCAACCATGAGATGGAGAAAAAGAAATGGAGATAAATTAGGGCAGTATGGTGCACGTTATTAAATTATTTAGTGACGTAAAATATCTTACTAGTATACATACAAGTAAACTTTAAACATATAAAAACATAAGTACATGTGGGAATATAAACGATAGGTATAATATAGGATAATATATAATATAGGATACAGCGGCACAGTGACTTTAAGGAAAGGGCAAAAGGGAAATTATGTGCTGACATCACCTAGTGATAGGTAGTAGTTCTTGACTAGTTTTTTAAAAACAGGTAGTGATTGTGCGCGTCTGATTTCCACTGGCAGGGCATTCCAAAGCCGCTTTAACAGAGTAGGAATTATCCATGAACTTGGTGGAGTGTCCAGGCATTTTTAATCTCAGGTTCTCTGACGATCTCAAAGACCTAGGATGCGTATCGTGCAAGAAATTAAACCGTTGTTTAAGGTAAGGTGGAGATAAGGGGTTAAACAGAATATTATATAACAATGAAAGGATGCGTGTGTTCCGGCGGAAGCGTATAGGCACAGATTACTAAGTAGTTACTACGTAACAGATAAATCACTCCCTACAAAAACGTCCATACCTACCGTTTTAATTACCTACTCATTCCGAGCGCCGACCCCTGCGTGAAAATGATCTTTAATGTCCTTAAAACACGATTATTATTGCCTCGGCAATAACGTTTGGTTGCGTTGCCGTAAGTGAGTTTAGGGTTACCTCTTTTTATGTAATATTAAATACCTATATTTTTTATAAAAAAGGCTATGTTAATTAAGTAAAGTTTTATTACACAAAAAATCGGGTGTGCCACCTGACTTAGAAAAGTGTAGGTAACACTTAATACCACGTCCCCGTAAGTTTACTAATACGAAACACTTAACAACAAATCGCTTCTCCGAAAAACTTATTGCCGAAGCCATGCGACCTTGCTCAACCAAACCTCTAACGAGAAACATCAATAAACTATTCGAGAAAAGAAACTTAAAGAATTTGTCGTAGCGTGATGTTATATAGCCTATAGCCTTCCTCTATAAATGGATAAAATAAATTTTAAGAATTTTTAATTCGATCCAGCAGTTCCTGAGATTAGCGCTTCAACCAAACAAACGAACTCTTCAGCTTTATAATATTAGTATAGATGTGATGTAGTGATAAATCTAAAGAACAATGTTGCGTATGTATATTGTTGATGCTCCTTAATTAAAGTTGAGTACCTACATCCAAAGCTTTTTCCAATCAAACGCGTGGAATTCACTACACGAGTACATGCGTCGTTGTCCTTGAACCAAAAGTTTTGGTCGGCTGGACGCCGGTTTTGCTTTTGGATAAAAAAATAAGGTACCTAGGTACTAAAGATTTTATTTCTTGTAGTTATGGCATTCTTATAAATATAAACTAATAAAGTATCATTTACTCAAAAATTATAAAGATAAGGTATTGGTATTGGTATAGGGCTCTGTTTCCGCATCTAGACTCATATGCGGTCCTTTATGTGTTCAGATAGGCTGACTAGTTGAGCCAGCCTAGCTCCTTCCAGAAGCACAGAAGCCTCCTGGGGCGTTCACAGGCTTCTAGGAGCGACCTCGCTCCCGCAAGGAAACTTGCCCGTTGTGTGGCCACTCCCTCGCATTCCAGGACAACGTGGGCGGCCGTTTCCTCCGCGTTGAGACAGCCTGTACATAGAGGACTGCTTGCCGCGTTGATAGTGAATAGGTGTCGGTTTAGGGCCAAAGTGGCCCGTAATGGTTCCTACAACTATTCTGATGTCAAATCGGTTGAGACTGAGCAGTCTGCACGTTAAGTGTGGTGAGACCTCCGTCAGCAACAGTTTAGACTGCCTACAGTCGGGTGTGTCAGCCCAACGGCCGTTGTGCGCTTCACGGGTCCGTTGCCTTACCCATGAGCGAAGTTGATTAAAGGGAAGTGGCAGCAGTACAGTTGGACCTGCCACTGACGTTACAGATCCCTTCCTTGCCAGCTCATCGGCGGCGTCGTTCCCGAGTGAATCACTATGCCCCTTGATCCATTGAAGAATTAGCATATTGGCAGAAGCTAGACGTTCCAGGGTCTGGTGGCATTCGTAAATGAGACCGGAGTTCATGGTGTTGCCCTCCAGGGCCTTTAGGACGGCCATACTGTCTGACAGTATGCGGATGTTGTACTCCTTTATACCCCTTGACATGACCGCGGTAGCGGCGTAGGTTATTGCAACGCACTCACATTGAAATATGGAGCTGTGTTGGCCCAGCGCCAGTGATATTGTTATATTCAGGTCTTGTGAGAAGACTCCGGCTCCAGTCCCTGTCCCCATCTTGGAACCGTCCGTGTATATCCTGACTTCGTTTATGCCAGATTGATCTCTCTCGTTTTCAGATAGTTGTATTTGGTACCTCCTTCCGAAGATGTGTTGTTTGGGGATCCTATCGCATGGGGCAGCTATTAGTGGTTGATATTCCACTAATTGATTCCATAGTTTGGAATGGGGACCCTCTCGGTTGTACCACAGACCCAGGTGTTTGAGTCTGATGGCTGCCACAGCTGCTTTCTGTTGTATATATAGATCTAGTGGTGCTAGATCTAGAGCCACTTCAAGGGCAGCTGTGGGTGTTGTGCGCATGCAGCCAGTGACGGCAGCACATGCGAGTCTCTGGAACTGCTGCAGTTTATTTCTGACTGTACTTAGCTCTGTTCTCTGCCACCAGGCAATAGCACCGTACGTCATGATTGGCCGTATGACCGTTTTGTATAGCCATAGTGGCTTTGTTCAGTTTTGTGTCCAGGTGCCTGTTCCGTAGGAGTTTACTGTCCAGTATCACTCCTAGATACTTGACCTCCTTGGTAAGGGCTAGACGGGTGTCAAATAGTTTAGGTAGTCTCAAAGCCGACCTCATTCGGTCGCATACCACACTCTCAAAGGGGCCGCTGATGAGGATGGTCAGGTCGTCTGCATAGCCCACTGTGAGGAACTTGTGGTCATTGAGCTGAGTAATAAGCTCATTGACCACAATGTTCCACAGGAGGGGTGAGAAAACTCCGCCTTGCGGACACCCTCTGGCCACCACCCCTCTTGTTGTGTTGTTCACAGTGAATTGTATGGCTCTGTATCTGAGCATACTGTCTATCCACCCGGCAATTGTGGAATCGACCCCATGTCTTGACAGAGCTTGGCTAATGCTGGTGAAGTTAGTTTTGTCAAAGGCACCTTCGATATCGATGAAGGTTCCTAGGGTTGACATCTTGCATTTTAGATTGCCCTCTATGTATGAGACAACTTGATGAAGGACAGATTCTGTTGATTTGCCCATCGAGTAAGCATGTTGGTTGGGGTTCAAAGGGTAGTTGACTAGTGCAGTGCTCCTGATTTCCCTGTCTATTAGTCTCTCCAGCACTTTAAGTAGTAATGATGTGAGACTGATAGGTCTGAATGATTTGGGTTGTGTGTAGTCTTCTTTGCCGGGTTTAGGAATGAAGACTACTTTGACCTCTTTCCATTTCAGGGGGACGTAGCGGTGTGCCAGGCAACTGCCATAGATGATCCGGAGATGATCTATCAGTGCCCCATCACACCATTTTAGCAGGCCTGGGAAAATACCATCTAGTCCTGCCGCTTTGTATGGGAGGAAGCTGTTAATCGCCCACTGTACTTTTTCATGATTCACGATTTTGCGGGCAGTGGTCCAGTCTGAATCGCCTGGTGTGTTTCCCTCACTTTCTTCCCATGTGTCCTTCTCATTTGATATACGACATCCTGGGAAGTGAGTTATCATTAACAGTTCTGATGTCTCTGAATCTGTTTTTGTATAAGTCCCATCGGGTTTATTCAAGAAGCCGAGACTGTGCCTTCGTTCACCGCACATGATAGTCTTGACTCTGTTTGCCTGATTGTTGTTGTCTATGTTAGTACAGAAGCTTCTCCAGCATTCAGTTTTACTGATTCTGATCCGCTTCTTGTAGTTAAGTCGGGCCTGTTTATATGCTTCCCAATGTTGATCTAATTGTGAATTTTTTGCTTTATTAAACAACTTTCTAACCTTACGCCGTTATCTATCCAGTTCCGGTCCCCACCAGTGTTGTTTACTGCATAGTCCAGTTCTGGGTAACGAAAGTGGGCATGTTTGTTCAAAGCAGGTGATTAAGGTGGTAGTAAGGTTGTCTACATGGTTATCAATATCCGCTGTGGTCCCATGAGCATTTGGCAGATCGGTATTTTTCAACCTTTCCGCGGTGACTAGCCCATACTTACGGACGTCCATCTTACGAGGATTTCGTCTGGGTTCAGGCGGTGTGAGAGTCATCCTCAGTTCAAATTTGATCTAACGATGGTCCGAGCACGACGCCTCATTAGAAACATGCCAATTCGAAATATATGATGACGCGTGCTCACTGGCTAGTGTTAGATCTATAATTGTTTGGGCTCTCGATGTAACAAATGTCGATTCTGAGCCAGTGTTGATTACGTTTAGCTTAGTTGTGAGTAAGAAAGAAATAAATTCCTTACCTCGTTGGTTATTGGTCTTACTACCCCAAAGCACATGGTGCGCGTTGGTGTCAGCGGCAACGATCAGCTCCAAGATATGGTATTTAGTAGGTACTTACCTAAGTATATATTTTTTCCATAAATATAATCTTAAAATCATTTCAAAATTACGTATTTTCTTTACTATTATAAATATTTAATAAGAATGGTAAACCATTATTAATTACTTTTATTACAGAATTAAATATTTGTATTCGTAACAAACACTTGATTAATTAAATAAATGGTATAATTCGAATGGTTTACCATTCGAATTAAGTAGTTATTTGTATATTAAAGAAATTGCATAAAAATCCTTATCTAAAAAACAACTCTATGTGACAGTGAAAACCGTATTAACTCTTATTTATTTGTAACAGAAACTAGAACATCAAAATAGAACAAAATATATTTGAAAACATTTTAACAAATTAACAATTACAAATTTTGTTAATTTTTTCTCTTACTGGATCTACGTCCATGTACAGCACATAAACTACCAGAAACCATGTCAATTTGTCTATATTTAAAGTATATAAAGGTGTAAAAATACGATTTCGAATTACGTAAAAATTCAAAAATAAAAGCGTGAGCTCACGGTACAGCTGTCGGCAACCCACTGCGCGAGACTGCGTATAAGGGCCGCCAGCGGCCCTGCGGCCGGTAGTTGTTTAGCGCACGTAAGTACATCGAGTGGCATAGGTCTGGTATAGGTAACCACTTGAGCTTTTTGCGATATTCAGAAACATGATCATATTTGCGTAGTCCAAATACGAATCGTATACAAAGATTTTGGAGTCTCTCAAGCTTATTAAGTTGGTCTTCGGTGAGATCTAGATAGCTGACATCAGCATAATCAAGGATGGGGAAAAGAAGGGATTGTGAAGGGCAATCTTAGTGGTAGTAGGTAAGAAGCTGCGAAGCCTATGTAAGGAACCTGCAGCGGCAAACATTTTGCGACTCAGCTCCTGTAGCTGAGGTACCCAGGACATACAGGTATCTGTATATATCCCCAAGTTTTTGACTTTGTCACTATAAGAGATGTTAGTGCCATTGCAAGTGATTTGTGGTAAAAGTGACCAGTCAATTTTGGAGATCTGCCTGGTGCTTCCAACAATGATGAACTGAGTCTTTCCCGGGTTTACCCTCAGACCGTACGAATTGCTCCAATTGCAAATTAATTCTAAGTCTGTATTAACCAAAGTAATAGCATCCGTCAGTTTATCTGGTTTAGCCTGAGAATAAATCTGTAGATCATCCGCATAAAGGTGGCAGGAAGAAGAGAGATTATTTGTGATGGAATTTATAAAGACAGAGAAGAGAAGGGGAGATAGCACGCCGCCCTGTGGTACACCAGCCGTAGTTTCACACCATGAGGAAACAGTGTCTTCAAAACTAATACGCTGTCGGCGACCAAACAGGTAACTATGAAACCAGTCAATCGCTGTTGGAGATATGTTAAGAGAGCGCAATACGCCAAGTAACACCTCAAAATCCACGGTATTGAACGCGTTACTGAAGTCCAGCAGAGTAACAACTGTAAGCTCACCGTTCTCCATAGCTAATCTGATGTCCTCAGTAACGTGAATAAGGGTAGTGGTAGTGCTGTGACCAGGACGAAAGCCAGATTGAAATGGATTTAAGAGTAGGTTTTTGGAAAGGAAATTATAAAGTTGGGTGTGAATAAGCTTTTCGAGGACCTTGGAGAGAAAGGGCAGGATAGAGATAGGGCGATAGTCAGAAAAGGATGATGGGCTTTTCTTTTTGGGAATGGGGACAATTTAAGCATCTTTCCAAGCCGTTGGAAACACGGTGTTAAAAATTGAAAAATTTAAGATGTGACTAATGACCGGTAGCATTTCATCAAAAGGAATATGAATAGGAAGGATCATGTTACGGCTTAGACAGTCAGATCCCACAGCACTTGAAGTAATCTTCTTAACATCACAATCAGAGAATTGACTAAAGAAAAAAGGAGAACAGTCAGGAGTTGAGACAGATGAAAGATGTTTCAGTGTTGTTTGTTTTGTCATTTTATTTAAAGTTAGACGACGCAGAGAAATGCTGATTTAATGAGTTTAAATTTAAGTTTTTTGGAATCGTTTCTTGAACGGCTTTGCCTACTCCGAGTGACCTTAAAAAATTCCAGACTTTGGCTGGATCTCCGTTTCCAACAGAGCTGTGGATATATCGGCGTTGCGCATTCCTGCACACCTTGCTGCAATGATGCCTGATAGATATGTATTTTTCCCGGTTAATTTCCGTTGGACGTTTTTTATAATTTGACTTGGCTATCGCTTTTTTTGATATGAGGACTTTAATGTCCGCTATTAGCCAGGGTGAAGTGAGACGTTTGATTTTAATTTCACGGATAGGAGCATGCACATTGTATAAATTATTCAGACTAGCTTTAAATAATGCCACTTTCTCATGAATAAATACTGAATTGAAGAGGGAAGTCCAGTCGATGTTCATAGCATCCCTGCTTAAAGTATTAAGATCTATATCCTTAAAGTTCCGCTGCAGGATAGTCTTAGACTTAGGTTTAGGTGGACGAAGACGATAGGAGAGGTATATTAAGTCGTGGTAGGAGAACTCATCTGCTGAGCACTGACCGTGCTTAGCAACGTAATTAGGAGAAGAAACAATGATAAGATCGAGCAGAGAAGGAACAGAATGTGGGAAGTAATGCGTCGCATTGAAAGGGAGAATGCATAAATTACTAGATTGAATGATAGACTGAAATGACACAGAGTTAATTGTCATCGATCAACACTATTTTCTGTACTGTTTTTGACTATATTATATTTGACTATTTACCCATATTTTTTGTATTAATTATATAATTTAATATGACATAAATAAGTAGTGTTATTAATACAAAAAAGTAGAATATCAATTGGCAAATATCGCAGCCTAAACAATTAGTATTTGCGTGGTGTATTGCGACAGCATTGACGTAGTTGCGTCATGCATCGCGCTTATAATAATATTACGTGCTTGATTTTATTCAAGTTAAATCACGTGATCTAACAGGAGCCAATTGCAAAGTTTGTAAGTATCTGCTGTTTCAAAGCTTGCTTTGACACAACAGATACCTACTGCATCGATTGCACGGTAGGTTTTGCTGTCAGTTTTACCACATTCACAAGACGGTGATTGACGAATAAACTATCGTCTGATACAGTGATATTGACTGCCCAAAATCTAGATATTTATCGCGCAACCATCAATCATGAATTGATGATTCATGAGTCATGACTTTTGAGTGAACGTGTATGGCACGGTATTTTTTTTTGGGTACCCCTTGTCTTTTTCAGTACCCCTGAATGACGTTTATACAAAATTGTATGATGATCGGTTGAGTAGTTAGGGCGTGAAAACAAACAAACTCAGTTTCATATTTATAATATTAGTTAGGCTTTAAGTTTTCATTACGGACTCGCTCACAATGATTAACGCTTGCATGATGTAATGGACGCCTTACGGAAACCAATTCAATTCGATTGCCTAGCGCTAAAAGTCCCATCAAAATTATTACTATTTTGTTGGTGGTTAAGATAGGTATTGCTCTGTTCAAAAACCTCAGAAACTATCTCAACCACTTGTATTCTTTTTTAAAAACACAAATTGAAGTCCCTGTAGCTGTAGTTTGCTTCGGCTTATGTATATTTAAGTTTAATAAATATCTAACTATGAAGCTATTGGTCCCAATTCTGTTACTTCACTCGCTAAATTACATTTCACTAAATTTTCTTCAAATAAGATATAAACCTTGTGCTCTTCAAACTTAAAGTCTAATACGCTTAAATAAACTTTAATACCACGTAGCGAGAGCCGCTATCCTTTGAATGCCATCTCTTTTGCTGTGTTTTTAGTAAGCGTCTTCGTAGGTGTCGATTAAAATAACGTCATCTTAGTTCGTTTTGAACAAGTTTTTATACGGCAATTATACATTTGAATAAATGGAGACTCTCGCTACGTGGAAATAAAGTTGAGTATACGTTGACAGGTTTTAGTGAAATTTAGTAGCGCTGAGAAATTGATGCCAGTAACAAATAGACCTTATTACAAAGCCCACAAGGTTGATTTCATATGAAGAAATTAAGTCAGGTTTTAGTTTAGTCGAGTGTACAATAGAATCGGCACCATTGTCATTTTAAGATAATCTAACGACATTTTATGTAAATAATAAACGAATATTTTATGTAAATAAATCTAGGCAACTTACAAGTAATACCTGGTTTGAAAACGCCCCGATACCTTTACGTGTGGTCTTTCGATTTTGTATGCAGACTTTGCAAAATAATCGTGACAGATTTCCACAATGCCTAAATACATTAACCAAACTTGGGTTGCCAACTCGCCTATTATCTTATGAGTCGACTGTGCTACATTGAAGGTAATCAACGTTATACTACTAGGCTACCCTAACTCTAGGATAAACTACACATTAGAATTTTTTTCTCTACATTTCAATTTTATTCAGTTCTTCCATCCTCTCTATATGTCCTGATGTGTTTTAGGAGTCATTTACTATTATTTATCGGGTACATGACCAAAAAGTCAGTCTTGAAGCAATTTTAATAGTTGCAACTTTGCAAGCGTATATGAATTTCAAATAATGGAGGAGGTTCTCAATTCTCAAATACTCTATAGTAAGTATACTATAGCACTTCCTTCATAAATGTTTCTTTTGTATCTAATTTGCAATGCCACACCATTTTTGAGGAAGCAAATGAACCGCTGCTCTGCCTATAACGCACCAAGCGTTGGATTCTAGGTCCATATATTTATGGCCTTGTTATCGTTTTCATACATTCAAAATGTCGACGTAAAAGAATGCACAAGTAACAAATAAGTTTCTGTTAGTTCTCTCGGTCTCTCCGATGCTAACGTATCCCATATAGGTTCTCTACTAAAAAGTCAGGAAAACTTCATTTGAATGTGGTAACCACAAATGGGAGTAATTTGCTCTATAGTGGTATAATAAAGGCTAACATTAATCATATTTTGATGTCAACCTTAAATTGAAATAGTCAATTTCAATTCGCGTCAGAGTTGTATACCGACATTTCAGGAACTTGGTAAATGGGCAGCCCAAAAACTGATAGAGGGTGGATTCTATTCTACATTACGTAACTTGTACCGATTTAACTTAACATTCAAATAAACAATACAATGATGAGATATGACACAGTATTGAAACCGGTATTAGTCGGTTAACGATTTGCTGTTATGTAGAACTAGATCTATGCATAATATAACATTTGAGAATTAGAATTAGATACTATCAAACAATTGATTCATCACTTATTGAAATTATTGAAAAATGTATCTGAACTAAATGTAGCCCGCAGTGCTTTTTTTTTTTAGGTTAACTACTAAGTCGTAAGGTGAATGAACTTAAAGACATTTGTTAGGTACTCAATTCAAAATATTTAATTTAATAAAACAAGGCAATTGTCTACCAAAAACTATATTAATGATATAACTATATTAAACTAATATTTATGCAACATGGACTGGTAGCACAGAATACATAATAGTACTAGTACAGAAGGACCTCTTCGTAATACCATTTAAATAAATAGCGACTCTTGCTCCGACACAATAAGGTGCAATTCAGATCGCACATCGACATATTGAGTCCAGCGCCATCCCAAGGATAGATACCGGAACTAAAATTACTGTGTTACAATATTTAAATTTATAATTTGTATGAGGGGAAATTTATTACCCTCAAATGTATTACGATTTAAAATTCGCATTTGTAAATACCAAAATATTGCATATTAAATATCTAAAACCACTTCAAATTCCTTACAAACAACAATTTGTTCACCAACACACAATAATATTAATTAAAAATACAATCGTAACAAACAACAATTTATTTTTAATATTTGGAACTTATTAATATTAGGTTGGCAACACTTCACTTATATTGCAAATGGCTGCGTACGAGTACCGATTGCCGGTTTCTTGTGCTTTTCTTTTTGCAATAAAAGTTTTGGTTTGAATATAATAATCGGAGAATAGTCATAAACATACATTAATTAGCTAAAGTATAAAATTCTCATGTTAGAACCAATAAAACAAGAAACAGGTAACGACAAAACACATTCATACACCGTATAAGTAGGTACCTATATATTGTTCAATTGTACATATATATATATATATATATATACCTATAGATATGTATATTATATTAGTTTTCGGTATCTGACCACTAGGCAGAGTTTTGTGTTGTCAATAAAAGAAGCAGAGCTGCCTGTCTATATCCTATATACTATTGTAGTCTTTGCCACTGAATTTCGACCGACTGCTAGGTACCTGCAGCTTCATACCTACTGACCGGAGTGGGCCTAGCCTGCTGGTAGTGAGATTGGTACGTTAGATAGCTATGAAGTATCGTCTCGACGAAACAGACTCTTCAATCAGTCAAGTTCAGAACTTCGCGATTACCTACTTAATGAAACACGAAGCGTGACGATGCACTACTTATTCATGTAGGTATAAAAATTTACAGATAAACTAAAGCCCATGTTAAATACTTTTATATAAACAGTGCCTAATTGTTAGTAAATTGTAAGAAGTTTCAGTGAATATATGTTTATATATAATATGTAGGTACATCCAACCGAATACTGAACTAAGACCCTGACCCAACTAATTCACCGTATTGTATTCGGAATTCAAATGAGTTGTATTACATCGTACCGCTACGGTACCGCTGTCTCTTCAATTAAATAACATGCCTTACACAGGCCACGATATGATAGAACGACCAATAGTAATATTATTATGTCAGAAACGTGTAGGTACGTATGTCAAAATTGTCCGAGCAAGTTTATTACTGTTGCCATGCAAAACTTATAGGTACCTACCATCATTTTAATTATGTATTTTTGTATAATTGAAACATTAATTTTAACTACATAAATTCATCCATGCAATAGTCTGATTAGCCTGATAATGAATACTGAAGTTAATATCAAAAAAGGTTGGGACACCCTACACGAGTATGGTTCTCCACGTTTTTGGATAAACATTTATTTAGTATTTATTTATTTAAAACTTCATGCACATATGTACAAAGGCGGACTTAATGCCCAAGGCATTCTCTACCAGTCAACCTTAGGGTGATTTAGAAATGTTATACGGTAGGTGCAAACAATTACGTTTTTGTTAAAAGTAATTAATTATGGCTATCCTTGATCTAATAATCTAAGGCAAGATAATATAGATGCATTACTTATAGTAAGGATTTAACGTAGTATAAACCAGTTTAAGACCATATTTACACGTGTGTACTCCTTTTCTCTTCGATCACATTCGGACCCTACAAATAAGTTACAATTATTTCCTATCTTTTGAACACAGAGGGTATCGTAATAGTAGGGTTAAATCTAGAGTATGGTTGCTCTCGATTTATCGTGAACCTGATCTTAAGTTTTATTGTATATTATATGAAGTAGTACATTCGCAATATCTAGTGGCGCTTCAAACATATAGTTTGTGTTACCTATTGTGTAATTTAGTTCCCCCGTTACCGAAGAGGTAAACTTTAAAACTTACTAGGTACTAGTTGTACAGAAGGGAAAACAATAAATGAGTGATGACATAAATAGCGTAGGTAAAGCTCATAGTAAGAAGGTTATCCTGTTCCATCAGCTTTGACCTCGTATCATCGCATGTAGTTGCGCATCCCATCAGTTTATTTATGTATTCTAAATTCTCATTCCTTCTTAGAAATCACTCACTTTCAACCAATTAAAAATCCCGTAGGTAATTCAATTAACATCGCATTTAAGGGCTTATTCAAGCAGTAAGAAATGCACTTAGTGAAATATTAATAAAATTACTATTAGTAGTTTATAGTGGTACTAAAATTAGGTAGAGTACTTTTTCTTCTCAGTCGGTACACAATATTCTACCAAATTGCTTTCGTGGAATGTATTTGAAATTCATACATAGGAACACACTATATATTAATATTCTCCTTTATCTTAAAATTATAAAAATAAAATCACTTACTGAATAGAATATTTACTGAGCAGTATTTCGTCTTTTTTATTTTCTTTTTTGGAGTTATATAGCCACCAGATTGTACCGCCCAACAAAATCACAAGCACGATTATATCGAATGTGCTGAATAGTGATCCGCCAGCTGCAGCTGCCGCTGCTGCAGCGCCTGTTGCCGCATCCTTCAGGACATCCTGTGCGTTGTCTGACATTTTGTAGGTTATGTATCTTTGCACAATATATTACGTCGTAGTCACTTAGTTGAATAAGGTACAAGGTCATTTGACAGACGTTTATTATAAGTTTTAAATCGGCACATCCGGCGACGATACACTACATACACTGCACTGACTGACACTGAACGTGACTGGCTGTTTAGTTTCTATCTGGCATTGGGAGTAGGTACCTATTTGCAAGGATAGACAGCGAGCGAGTGAGAATGCTAATCTACACGTTCCGTCCACACGACAGCCGAGCGAAAATATCCGAATAAAACCGAATACTTCGTAACCGTAGTCCGTGGCTAGTGAACTGCGGAAGCGAGACCGAAACAGCTTCGTTCTGTACTATTTTCTCCACGTGGTACGTCGTACGTCGCGTCCTCGCGTCACTGAGGCGGTATCAATATAATGAACGATTGTATGAACGAACTAATGAACTAAATAGTGTACTGGCAATTGGTACTCTCATGAGTCTTGTATGTATGTGTACACTGTCTGTCAGTCAGGCACTATGTGTGCTGTAAAATAATAATTTAGTGAGCGCTCGCTCGATTATAACTGACATGCACGAATCGCCGACCGGGTATGCCTTTGATTGCGCCATTTGCTTAGCAATTCAAAATAATGCATGCTTATCTCGACAAGCCACAATAGACACAAGCAGATAAAATTGTTATACTTAGAAAGTTGTGCGCAATGATTAGGAAATTTTCTATACTTAGTTTAGTAAGGCGGCATTTAGTTACCCAAATAGACATTTAAAATAAATTTAATAGTTGTTACAAAGCCTGCAAACGTAAATAAATGAAAGAAAAATATATAGGTACTTAATATGTAGCAACATGTAAACATCTTGAATATTACGATAATAAAAGTTTACTTAGGTGAGGGGACTGTCTAGATATCCATAGAATCTCTTGTTTCGATTGTGTGTGAAGGGCTATATCATATTTAATTAAAAATATTACTATCTTCTAAACCAAATGCTATGCTAATATACCTAAACAATTATGGTTTGATTGTGTGCATTCCGCTAAAAAAAAAACAAGGTATTATTATATTCCTGTAAAAAACAGACCAAAAATGATAAAGTACTGATTGTCGGAAGCATGTACAACAACTAACACGGATTTGGCGCGATTGTCCGAATTCCGAATGGAGCAGGCAATACGAACTAGAAGTGAATCCCTTTAAATCACAGGTGATAGTTGTAGGAAGTCTCATGATGATATCTCGAATAGACTGGTCAAAATTTCCGGACATTGTGTTAAATGGTAGTATGGTGCTACCACTACTGTTAAAAATAATAAGCATAATAATAAGCATTTTAATTGATAATACTTTATAGTGGTGGTCGTCAATTGCGGGATCGCAAACTGTCAGCGCAAATTTTCTGCCCACGGTCACTAAAATTGCGCTTGCACAATCCCTCCTTTATCCTTTAGTGGCTATGCCAATGTCAGCTATCTCGATATTAGTGCGGAGCAATTTGATAACGTTGAACACCTTCAAAATTTTTATTTCAGATTTCCATATTTGGTTTGCGGAAATATAATTAAGTATCAGAATTTCGAATTTTGCTTAAGTGGCTCCCAATTCGCCTTTGGCGGAATAATCATATTCTCACCATACTTTATAATAGCTTTTCAATTCCTGTACTCCAACTTATCTAGGGGAACGTTTTACTTTCCTCAATGACACACACACAAGAACATTGAGATCGTCAGAATCTCTGGAATGGCTGTAGGCTTACTCATTCTACCAAGTTTTATGACAAATCTTTTAGTGTACAAGTACGAGAACCCCGGCAGACCTTAAATAATAGGCAGCAACACTAAAACGTGCGGTGAGCCTCGCCCCTTTTCCGTCAGAGGAGCGCGCGGAACACATAAAAAACAAACAAAAACAAAAAAAAAAACAAACATTGCTCACATCTCAGGCTTGCTTCTGCTAGTTTAACGGAGAGCCTCACCCGTTACACCCAGGCTAGCGCTCATGGAGGTCTTAGAACATTTTGCGATCTCCGTCGTCTGACGCCACTTCTACGGGACGGGAGAGTACTAGCCTCTCTCCCGTTCCCTTTCCGACGCCTTTTTAGCGGACATCAATTCTTCACAAAACGAGGCGGCAGTGATAAACATACTTAAATCTTATTGAATACATACATATTTTAAATAAATAATAGCCAGACACAGAACAAATGATCATGCTCATCACACAATTATTTGTCCTAGGTGGGTATCGAACCCACGACCTCTGGCACAGCACTCAGGGTCATTAACCACTAGACTAGACTGTTAAATGAGGATCAGTCAATAACGACAAATTATTTAAAAACATATTTTATTCTATTATTACAGTTTATTTTATTTTTTATAATATATTGTAATAAATTAGTTATCCTTTATATAATTATTTTACAAACTCTTTATCTCCGTATATAAAAGACAGAAAGAAGGTCAGGAAATAATCTAGAGCAGGCACCTCTAAACACGCACATAGTGGCAGTTTGTGGACAATAACTGCACGTGTGTACATAAACATAATGCGAAATTGGACTGCAAAACTGTACTTTGCGTATCATTTGCTTGAAATATCTAGACAGGTATATAATAAATATAATGAAAGCCCAGGAGTACATAATTGCGTACTTACATTATTTTACTTAGCCTTCGTATGATAGTATTACTGTTAACAGGTATAGTAATTCAAAGCACCTATTTAGGTGATATATTATTCTAAAAGTAAATTGTCCCCAATAACAAAAACCTTGAATAGTCTCGGCTAGAGGTTTATCATCTATATTCTTTAGTAAATGTAGATAGCTAAGTACCCTGATAAGTTAATGAGTTCATTATTATGTTGCTGCCTCATTTATAAACTATAGCATAAACAACAATGTTGATTGACCACAGGCCCACAGCACAGAATACTTATTAGCACAGCCACAAAGTAGAGCCGGGCCAGGTCCACTCCGCAGTGTACGTATAAAGCAACAAGTACACGGTGGGATCGACTAATCGTGCCAATATTCAGTGTTTCCGCTACCGGCCGGGCCGCACGTTAGTCCGATGCTCACGCAGGCGCTGCGCATCGCAGCATCATCCGTTCGTATATATACTATCGATAGTACCTGGCCTAGGTTTATTTGTTTACAAAAATAGAGTAATAGGCGTATAGGAGTAGGGCCCAACATTTTCTTAAACAGCAAACTTCCAAAGCACAGAGTTTTTTCGTAGCAATAAAGTTTGATTATTATAATAATTTATTACTCACTTTAATTACCACACACTTACACAATTACAATATTTTATTATAATTCAATGCAACATGTGCACCGGGTGACTGCTCTCGAACGAATGAATCTCCGCTTTGTCGAGCGCTGCCTTTTATAGGGTTTTAGTAGTGGGGGTAGCCTGTTGCACGTGTTGCTTTAAAAACAAGGTGGCGGCGCCATCACGGCCATGCTGACATGCGCACGTCCTCGAGCGCGCATTTTCTTTATATTTCTGAGGATAACAAACATGTTCCTTCATCCTGACATACGTCTTAGCCAACTAAACATGCTCCTTATTTTTAATAAATCTTAGCCATCTATTCATTCACCCACTAAAATAAGGTGTTGACCCCTTTAGCTTAAACTGGACCGGATTATTATCCCTGCAGTTCAAGCTAGACCGGATCGCGCTAGTCCGGGCACAGGCCCCTTTAGCTGATTTTGCTAGACCGGGCACAGGCCCCTTTAGCTGATTGTGCTAGACCGGGCACAGGCCCCTTTAGCTGATTGTGCTAGACCGGGCCCAGGCCCCTTTAGCTGATTGTGCTAGACCGGGCACATGCCCCTTTAGCTAATTGCTAGACCGGAAAAAAATCCCTGTAGCAGAGTCAGAGGCCCGGATTATTCCCTTCAATGGCTCTTTATTTTTTTTTTTTACTCTCCTTTTTCTTTTTTTTTCCTTTTTTTTTCTTGATTATTATTATTATGTTACTATAATTTTTTTACTTTATATCTTTAACTTGACTATTGCCGGTCAGTCTCATGTACAATGGCGTTCGTTATAACATGAACCGAGTGCGGCAAATCTGATTCTGAACATCCCTCGGAGTTAGTGCGAAAGTTTCGAAAACTCTCTCTGTGTTCACTATCTACACTTAAAGTACTTGAGTCAACAGACAAAGTATCGCTACCAGGAGACATGTTTCAATCAATCAAAACAATTTACCTCAATCGAACTACTAACGGCATTTTTTTATTGTCAGGAGTAGTAGTCAGTTAGACTAAGTCAGTCGCGAAGCCAGTTGCCCGTTCCAACTCATAGATCCAGTGGAGAAGAACAGGCAAGAAACTCCAAGGACACTCTTTTTCAACATGTCTTTTACAAATCTCTGGTTACATTGCTTATATGCGCAAGTTAAATGCGAGGACAATGCAACGTATTGTTCCAAACTATTAACTACTATTATATGTAAGCAACAGCAGTTCGGAAACGACCAGCCCCAACCAACGGCCCCCACCCACGAGCATGACGCACGCGCCAGCCATCGTCCACCTCAACCATATGATATCAATTGATATCAAAGGGAGCCGAACGACCCGACACGTACGCCACCATCGTTGTCAGTTGCATCAATATACACTGTAGTTATATTATTATTTTCGGGATCAATTACATGAACAAGATTATTATCATGAGTACATGCCGTCACGTCATCCTAGTTATAATTTTAGGATATGTCAAGAAACCCTACTGAACCGTGAGGAACTTCGCGGAGATTTTCATGGGCGTACTTATCTGTCATATTAGATCCGTTGCCATGTCTTAATTCGTGGCTATCGTTTTCTAAAATTGCAGTGACTTTAAAGGGGCCTTTATATTTTAGGTCAAGTTTCGTTTGGTGTCGTTCCTCGCTTCTAAGAAAGACAAAATCGCCTACAGCAATAGGTTTTATCCTTGCTTTGCCTCTATTAAATCTCAAAATATCCGATTGGGCTGATTTTTTGATACTTTTGGATGCACTGGATCTTGCGCTAACCTAACCTACTGGGCTCGTCAAAGCTTGTAGACACTTTTGCGATTTCTAGTGTCTTGCCCTGGACGCCGAACATCAGTTCGATTGGGGTAAATCCGGTTACCCACTTTTTACCACCTTTCGGGCTCAAGAATGCCACCTCCGCCCCTCAGAGAGCAATGGTAAAGGCATCATTACTAATTCCTTAACCTGATCACACACTGTACTACGTCCTCACTAGACGTCTTATACGGTCACCTTTGCAAAGTTCAATTCAGATTGCATTTACAATTAGCGTAAAATCATTAGCAGTCATATTCACTGCAAAACATAGCTTTAGAATTTCAAGTTACTCTGTAAGCAACTATTCTAAAGCTCAGGAAAATGATCGTTAATCGTTACACATCATGATAATTGTTCAGTGCTGAATACTCGTATTTGACCAACCATTCAAACAACATTGTTAAATCGGTTGCCACTTAATGTAGCCGCTACTTTATCTTTGACAAACGAGAACTCAGCACCGGAATCAAAAGGACAGCGATACATCTGACCTTTATGCTACATCGTCCCTGGAGGCAATTGTAAGACGCAGATATCCTCGCGTCGCTCAGCATGCACTACACATGCGCCGCCGCTAACCGCTTGGCTGCCGCCACAGGTTAAATACCGGTTGGTGATGCGGCTTGGTTTGCTATACTTGAAACATGCCAGAGGCTTCGCTTGAATTCGCTACATCACGCGATATATAGTTATCACGTTGCTCATTTACACCGTAGGTTATGTCACGTGAAACAATGAGGGTAAATCCCAACAAAAAATTACTTACTTTAGTGCCTGTGACACTCCAAACGTACTTTTTAAACGCATTCGGTTACTTAAGAAACTTGACTGAGTCATTCAGTAAGAGCTTGGAGTTTGTGACTTATACTCTTAATTAGGGGTTAATCATGGCTGTTATCAATTTGTCAAAAAGTCACTGCACTATACGTAATCGAAAGAGCAAACGACTAGCATAATCAAAAGTAATAAGTCATAATAAGTTTTTGGGTCAGTTTTACGGGGAGGATGTACAGAGATCTGCGTGACCAATATAATAACGCGTTCATTATACTGTTGGGTCTGTCGTGGCGTTGTAGTGCGTCCGGTATGTTTGCGGAGGCGCACACAGACGATTTTTACGCCATTATAAGAAAGAAGACCGCAAATAATCCTCATAATTAGGGTAGTTGCCAGAAAACAAAACATTTGCAATATCGGGGGTTCTATGGGCACAAAGGTCCAAACTCCCTACAAAACTTTGTCAAAGTGTGATCGCTCGTCAACCACTTATTTAACCATCACGTACGTGTACGCAATTCCTATTAAATATTCAAGTTTCAATAAGGTGGACATTGGGATCAAAGTATAAAGAATGTTGGGTAGATCTCACCGCACTGTTGATTAACCGCATAGCATCGACGACACGATGCGTAGCTGTCGATTGCAGAGACACCAGAAGAGCATTCACCCATCACCGGCAAGCCCCGATCAAGGCTCCAGCAGGAATGCTCAGGCTACACCAATTAGTGATGCTCGCAGTGGCAGCAGAGGCACCCCTCGTTGGCGATTCGAACCCTGCGAGTGAATGTGATCCGAGGTGTCCAGAACGCAGAACAGAAATCAAGAAATTATCAGGCTGTTTAGGCACTAAATTCACACTATTAGCAGCTACGCGAATCTAGGGGTCGTGGTACCCCATAACTAACGTTGCCGTTTACTCATTACTCATAAAAAGAATAATGTGTAACCGTAATACAATACGTCTAGCATATTCTGCGTATGGAGGGTAGTTGAATTAGGTTAAACAAAATATTTGCAATATCTGTTCGAAACGGACAACATTTTGAATTTCCACTTGAAATGCGATAAATTCTACAACTATCAGTATCAGTACTAAGCCATTCGTTACGCCACTACTTAACATCAATCTTTAGGCAATTTCTATACGCGTCAAACGCTCGTGGTAGAGGATTTGAAAAAATCATTCAATGAAAGATCAAAATTTAATAAAAGAATGTGATTCAACCTTACCGGTATAGCGTTGTTTACACTCACAGGCCTTTAGGTCACTTCACTAATTACTACCTCTCGGCTCTGGACTGAATGGTACCTGTACAGTGTACATGACACACTACGATGATACTTTTACCTCAATCTCCGTCACCAGCACCGCGATGGTCACACTCGAAGGCGCCGATTGGACGTGTGAAGTACCCGCACTTTTCTTATTCAACGTACTAAACGTATGCCTTATAAGTTCCGACTCTTTTTCACTTTTTAAGGCAAATACTAGGTGGGCGCGTGTGATAGAATCACGTGGATCATATCCCACTTCTGATATAGGAGTAGGGCCCAACATTTTCTTTATAAAAAAACAGCAAACTTCCAAAGCACAGAGTTTATTCGTAGTAATAAAGTTTGATTATTATAATAATTTATTACTCACTTTAGTTCCCACTTTAGTTAGTTTATTATAATTCTATGCAACATGTGCAGCGGGCGACTGCTCTCGAACGAATGAATCTCCGCTTTGTCGAGCGCTGCCTTTTATAGGGTTTTAGTAGTGGGGGTAGCCTGTTGCACGTGTTACTTTAAAAACAAGGTGGCGGCGCCGTCAGGCACATAACCTACAGGTAAATAAATATTCAGATTAATTAAATCCTTAAAAAAAGAACAATCCTAACGTTGCGGTGTGCGTCGTCAGAACAGATAAGAGTTACGCGATAGAAATAGAGGCAACTTCTAGTTATATATATAACTGTAGGCAGTGGCGGATTTACACATTTGCCGCCTGTAGGCTAGTTAAATTTTGCCGCCCCTACCTCCTCTTCGATTACAACTTTTTTTTGTCAATAATTTGTGCACTAACTACTGGTGTAATAAGTACACAAATCATTTTTAGTATGATTGTGAACTAGGAGATCGATGTCTCAGTTTCTAGATTTTTTTGCAACCTAAAGATTTAGCTAATATTGATTGCTTTTTTTATGGTACCTTTATTTTTGAACTAATAGAAAAGCTCGAATCATGTACTACTGTTAAGATGAGGTAAGGTGAGCTTTAATACTACTTACACATGTACATTCAATAAACGTTCAATCGATCAGCCTATAGCAGTCTACTGCTCTCCTAACGTGCGCCAAAGTACCCGGTTCTCCGTCTTTCGCATACAATCAATCCCAGCTACCTTTCTCAGTTCGTCAGTCCATCTGGCTGGGGGGCGTCCTACCTTCCTTTTACCAGTTCACGGTCTCAACTCTAGGACCCGTTTGCCCAACAACCATGCCAGGCAATGTCAGTATTTTAACAAATTTTTTTTACACCAATCAACTCGAGTCCTTTCTTGTTCTGAGGTGAGTTCATGAGAAATCCAGCGGCAACAAAGTTTTCTAACTCTTAAATGTTGATGTAAGATTTTTTAAATTTAGCTCATACCAATGCCCTCGAATCTCCTCATAGGTGAATACGCCCGTTTTTTTCAATTAGTTGCCTGACAGTAGACACATTTTCCTCAGTGACCGCAGTTGAGGGCTGACCTTCACGAATTTCATCATGGAGAGAAACACGGCCACGATCAAATTCTGTGTAGAAACGCCTTATGGTGCTCAAATGAGGTACTTTCCTCCCAAAAGTATGTTGAAGACGAGCAATGCAGTCTTGTGGAGTCAATGAACTTTAAAAATCATAAAAAATCATCGCCCTAAAATCTTTCCGCGTTAATTCCATTTTTGCTACACACGACGAACTTCAACTTGTGATAAAAACAATTGACAAGCAATTTCCCAAGGGTGTTGGTGAATAGTTTGGAGATAAAATTCCCTTGTCTAACTCCACGCTGCAAGTTTATCTGATTTGTCCTCTGGTCTTGGAGCTGTACGGTCATCGTGTTGGTGTCATTTAAGCTTTTCAGCACCTCGATATATCGCCAGTCTTTGCAGAGTATCCAAAACAGTATCCAAAGTACACAGCCGCTAAAAATACTTCTCGGTCTTTTGCACAATCTGTCGAACCGTGTTAAACCTTGTTAGAGGACGGAACTAAACTCTTCAGCCGGTCATAATCGAGTAGTCAGGGCGGCAGCACGGGACCGTTTGTTTCCGACTGACGCAGGTTCTTTCCGAGCACGGCTGCTTCGAGAAGTACCCGCACTCAGTCGTTAGGAGAGAATTGAGTCCCACCTGTCACCATTGCGACTGCAGTGAGGACTCGGCTCAGCACACGCTGGCGGTTTGCTCCGCGTGGGCGACGCAGCGTCAGGCCCTCACTGCAGTCATCGGAGGCGATCTCTAGCTACCAACCGTCATACGCTCCATGGCCGGTAGCGACAAGAATTTTACCGCGGTCGCAACCTTCTGTGAGGACGTCATCTCGCAGAAGGAGGCGGCGAAACAGGTCCGGGAGGACGATCTCCATTCGGACCTAATTTGCCGCCAACCGGGTGGCGAAGGCGCGCGTTCCAGCGCCTCATGTTATTGAGGGTGGCCGAGGACGGGACTGGTTTTCCCCTTCACCCGCTGTAGTGGCCCCCGCGAGGAGGTGGCGTCCGCGTCGTCTAATTGAGAGGTTTTAAGGTTTTTACCCAGAGGTGGTGCCCGCGCTTTTGCGGGCAGGCGCTAGGGGTGGTCCGGATTTCTTAATAAAAGCTGTTCCCGGATCCCTCCTATGTAAGGTGCAGTACGGCACACCGTGTGGTTTTATTCGGTTCGATTATGACACACCGCCCCACCGAAAACCCCGGTGGGTAACGGTCCGAGGGGGTTTCCACACGAACATAAAAAAAAAGGATGGAACTAAACTACTACCTATTATTATTATTGTTTTTAGTCTCTAGTGCTACCTCAACTATTTTTGCTTTATAGCTCACAGCTCAGATTTATGGCTTCGAGAAACCTCCAGATCATATCACGGATGCATAATGTGCAACCCTAGGTTACTACTTCGTTACCGCATTAGTGGGCCACAAAAGCATAAAATATGCATTGCAGTTTCTTTTGCCTCTCGACAGCTTCTGCATATTGTATTCTCGCCACATTTAGATTGTAACATATGTTTGTTCAGTTTGCAGGGTCCGGTGACGATTGAACTTAGACTCTCTAGCTCTTTCAAGAGTTGCATCTGGCCTACCTTTAGAGTTCCGTAGTACTTCCGCCATCTCTATCTTGCTGTGGACGATTTCAGGTATGTCCTCCCTCTAATGGCGCGTTAATGGGGCTCTGTGATCATCGTCACTGGGTCTTGTTGGTTCTATCATCCGTGATGCGTACAGCTATAAAACTTCTCGATTTCATCGAGAATCTGGCACTTTGAATTAACTCTCGATCTCATCGAGAATCTGGCACTTTGAATTGACTGCCGCTCTCAGTTTTGAGTTTCGTCAAATGGGGAGACCAAGTGCTGAACGAACACTTAACCCCATCTTCCATTCAATTGCATTCTCTATTGTGTGAATGTTGAAGCTTGGGAGATCGCGTCATAACAGTTTTTAGGCTCTCCTATCTGGCCAGACGGCTGAGTGGCTGACAGCTCGCGGATTTTACTCATAAGCATTTTACTTGTTGTTGTCTTGGGAGAGAGTTTGGATTGTTGCTGTTTTCGTTTCCCGGGGAACAGCTTTCGAGACTTAAACATAATAAAATATTTTTTATTGCGTTTAAAAAATTCCATTTAGTTATCTGATAACAATCCGCCGGATGATGACGATGAAATTAAATTAGATTAAATTATGAAAGTTCTTGGCTTAAGGGAGATTTTTAGATAACTTTTTAATTGTGTTTAAAGTTAGAAAATCTTCTCTTACCCGAACTGTGTTGGTCAGACACGCTAGTGAAGGGTCGTGTCACTCGTTCCCGCCCGCACATTTGTAGAAACATTTATATAGGTGGTGAAACATTTTACATGTGAATTGTTTGTGTACCTATTGACAATTAGACTAACTATCTATATATAAGTGTATCTGTACATATGTAAATATGAATCTTTTAAATTTTTGTAAGACAAAAAAAATATTTTCCCAAATTCGCCGCCCCTAAAATCTGCCGCCCTAGGCTTCAGCCTACTCAGCCTATTGGTAAATCCGCCACTGACTGTAGGTAATTACCGCTGTGCGACTTGAATTGCGACATTATTGTGTCGGAACAAGAGTCGCTATTTATTTAAATGATATGGCGGAGTGAGACTTCTTTAGCTACAGGTAATTATTATGTACTCTCACTATACGGTGGCGGCACGGGGAGCGGTGCGACAACCCGGTCTCGAAACCAGCGGGCAGACCGCACGGCGCGGCGCTAGAGCGACGTAGTGTTGTAGTTGAGTAGAGTAATGCTGTTCATCAAAAATCATTGTAATAATATGCTCCAACACGTCGGCGCGCATTTTGAAACTTCGGTCGTTAAAAAGCAAAAAAAAAAATACTACAACTCAACACTACATCAATGCAGACGCGCGGGCACCGCTAGATTAGTACGCACCGCTCGTACGCCGCTCGCCGCGTGCTCCCCGCGCCTTCGAGGCCAGTTCCATTTAAGCATTGAAACCGTCGCCACCGTCTCGCTCCCGCTGACTTCGTGTCCAAGGCCTTAGAACTTACAACCACACTTGTCGCACTTGCTTAATTTTGCTGAGAAATTCTGATTTCTATACAGACGTTAATTGTATTAAATTCGATTAATGAGAAATAGGAATTCGAACTTAACCTAGTTTTTTTTATGGTATAGGAGGCAAACGACCTCACGGGTCACCTGATGGTAAATGACTACTGCCGCCAATAAGAACTTGTAACTCAAAAGTCTCAAGTGCGTTGCCGGCCTTTAAGGTGGGAGTAGGGGAAGGGGGGAATATGGAGCGAGGAAGGGAGAGGGGAATAAGGGACGAGGAAGAGAGAGAGGAAGAGGGAAGGGTTAGGGCTTCCGGTAACCTCACTCACTGGGCGAAAAGCAACGCAACGAAGTTAATTTTAAATAAACCGGAGTCTCGTGTTTTACATTAACAGCGAACAATGTGATGCCAATTTTTAGTTCACAAACCCTAACGGTATGAGTTTTTACGATTTACAGTCAGGCAGTGGCGATTTACAGATTTACAGATTTACACATTTGCCGCCCCTACCTCCTGTTCGATTCGATATGCATTTCACATTGATATTATTATATTTACAACTTTTTTTCTTGTTTAAGTTTTCCATAATTTGTATGATTGTGAACTAGGAGATCGATGTCTCAGTTTCTAGATTTTTTTACAAACCAACGATTTAGCTAAGATTGATTGTTTTTTTTATGGTACCTTAATTTCTGAACTAATAAAAAAGCTGAATCATGTGCTACTATTAAGGTGGGGTAAGGTACACCTTAATACTACTTACACATGTACATTCAATCCATCAGCCTATAGCAGTCCACTGCTCTCCTACCGGGCGCCAAAGCACCTGGTTCTTCGCGGTCTCAACTGTAGGATCCGTTTGCCCAGCGACCATGCCAGGCCACGTCAGCATGCTTATTCTGCAAACTATGTCGGTAAACATAACGGTAACATTGGTTCTTTGTCGGATGACCTCATTACGAATTTGATCCTTCAAAGAAACTCCAAGCATAGCTCGCTTCACAACCCGCTGCGCCACTTTAAAAAGCTTGTGGACTAGACTGAATGACATACAGTCAGGCAGCCGCCCCTGTGTGCGAAGTGTGCGGCGCACACAGGCGAAAGGGCAAGAAGGGGGCTGGATGAAATGCTAGCGCCAAGAAGTTTTTTTTTTACGCAATAACATTCATCATAATTGAGTATCGATAAGTAGGTACAAGTCTCCAAGACAATATTTACGTCTGTGGTTTAAGTTTACATTATTTAAACTGACCGAATGTCTACGTCTCTGGTTTTTGTTTTCATTAATTATGACCTCTGCGTTAAATTCAAAATAACCGACTGCAAATTTTTACTTAAAATATTCGGCAACATTATATTTTATTTCAAACTTCACTAAATGTATCAAAGTTTTGAATCTTCATCATCCAACACACACTTTTAACCCCGACGTAAAAACGAGGGGTGCTAAAAGTTTAATATTATGTGTATCTGTGTATTTGCGTATTTGTGTGTCTGTCTGTGGCATCATAGCTCCTGAACGGATGAACCGATTTTGATTTATTATTTTTATGTTTGAAAGGTGAAAGTTCTTTTCTACTCGATAGGATTTTTGATTAGGGGTGTTTTAATTTTTTTATTTATTTTATACATAATAAATGTTGCCCATGTTAAAACTCAAATTTGTAATTGATAATTAAAAACTATCAATTATAATTTTGTAAAAAGTCTGCAAGGTTACAAGGTCTGCAAGAATCCTGAATTTTTATTCACTAAAAAATCATCAGCTTCTTGCTCTATTATCCGTAGACAAAAGGTTTCATTTCTTTTTTTGAAAAAGACAACTCCCGTATTAGGAATTTTTTTGTGTCACAAGCATTCAAACAACGGACACAAAGAACACCCAGACTCGGGACAACCATTTGTGGATCACACAAATTTTTATCCCGTGTGGGATTTGAACCCACAACACTCGGCGAGGTGACCACTTAAACCATTGCGCCATCCGTGCAGTCACATAATCATAACGACGTGTTTAATTTTCTATTTAAACTGAATATGACCAGGATCAAAGTTGAATAAGAATCAACTGCAATCATTTGCAAGAAAAACCTTCAGCAAATTATTCATTGGATATGAATGGATCTCTTGCATGAGCTCTAGAAATTCATTGCCATTGATATGTATTGGGCGTTTATGTTGAATAAGCTCGCCGCAGAATGGTTCCGATCCATGCTGTTGGTTGTCTGCACCAGCTCTGGCGAGTTCATCGACTTTTTTATTTCTACCTAATTTAGACTCGTTAGCTCTTTTAGGAATTGCATCTGGCCTACCTTTAGAGCTCGGTAGTAATTTCGTCGTCCCCAGGAGATTCGTTTTTTAGCTGCTCGAAAGCCACCTCTATCTCGCTGTGGACAACTTCAGGTATGTCCTCCTTGTAATGGCGCGTTAATGGGGCTCTGTGTCTCTCTGTCTTTGAGTTTCCTCGGATGGGGAGGCCAACTGCTGAACAAACACTTAACCCCCTGTTCCACTCAATTGCATTCTCTATTGTGGGAATGTTGAAGCTTCGGAGGTCGTGTCATAACAGGCTTATTAGGCTCTCCTATCTGACGAAGACGGCTGAGTGGCTGACAGCTCGCGCATTTTACTCATAATTTCGAGAGTCTTGGGAGAGAGTTTGGACTGTTGCTGTTTGCGTTTCCCGGGGAACAGCTTTCGAGGCTTAAACATAATAAAATGTTTTTTATTACGTTTAAAAATTTATATTTAATTATCTGGTAACAATCCACCTGATGAGAACGATGAAATTAAATTTAATTAAATTATGAAAGTTCTTAGCTTAAGGTACATCTTAAATAACTTTTCTTTGATAACTTTTAAGTTAGAAAATCTTCTCTCATCCGAACTGTGTTGGCCAGATACACTAGGAAACGGTCGTGTCACTCTCCCGCCCGCAACCAAACGAGACTACGAAAATTGTAGAAACATTTATTTAAGTGGTGAAACATTTTACATGTTAAATTGTTTGTGTACCTATTGACATTTAGGTAGTTAGGTATATATGTAAGTATTAATCTTTTTAATTTTTGTAAGACAAAAAAAATGTTTTTCCCAAATTCGCCGCCCCTAAAATCTGCCGCCCTAGGCTTCAGCCTACTCAGCCTACTGGTATACCTACCTACCGCCACTGCTGAGTCAGGATTAGTTTAGGAGTAGTAGTAAAATTGATAGAATAACTCCGCAAGACGATGGCTAACTAAATAACGTTAGTTAACCACCATCTTCTGGAGCTATAAGAAAATGTCTATACCTACATTTTTAAAGCTCACTAACACATAATAGACGTAAACTGTAAAAAGTAATTCTACAGGTACAGTAATATTACGTAAATAATTGTGGAAAATTATGTATCTTGATTACATTTTGCATAACTGTTTGCAGGATTTGTAGTGTCACGTTATCTATTTCGGCTCGAATGTTGTTCTTTAACTCCTCGAAGGTGCGTCTTGTTCGCGTACACCAACGACTTCAAATATAGCACGAAGTCTAGGGCAGTTAAACAGGGAGATCTGGCTGGCCAACTTTCTTCACTATAAACTATAAATTTCGCACGTGTCTACTACACGAATGTCATTATCTTTTAAAAAAAGTATCACCAACTTCAATGTGTTGTTTAGTGGAATGTAGATGTATTTTGTTTAAATATAATATGAGTACGCCAACGCACTGCTCCAATGACGCAGCGATATTTCGGAGCAAACAAAAATATTATCGATGTATACAATTTTTAGATATTTGTTGATTTTTCAAAAACGATTTTGATAAAATTTAAATGGGACCACTAATTGAAACAAAAAAAGAATTTTCCAAATTGGTTCAGGCGTCTTCGAGTAATCGGTGAACATACATAAAAAAAAGATTCCGACGAATTGAGAACCACCTCCTTTTTTGAAGTCGGTTAAAGTTTATTACATATAAATTATTTATACCTTCCTACGTACGTATGTATAACGTAATACGTACATACGTCATCAGTAAATCAAACTGAAATAATTTGAGCAAGGGTCAATTCAATTAAGGGAATATGCATGTATTTTTTTTTAATCTTTTATTGACTTGTTAACAAAATAAAAAATTTAAATAACCTTGGCATTGTCAAATTAATTTTTAAAATAACATTGAAAACATCGATAAAATTTGATCTGTTTGAACTCCGCCATATTTCGCGGGCCTTGGATGACGTCACGTTCCATCCGTGTTTGTTTCATAAACTTACTTGAAGTGTTACAGTAGTTTTATACCGATTTCCAGTTGTAATTACTATTTATTGTAATTAATAGACGATGGATAAAGTTAAAAAACCATTTTATAGGTATTGCCTTGTCCCTAAGTGTAAAACACTATAAGAAGTACACCCAATACAGTATTTTTCCTGTACAAAATAATAATGTAAAACACGAATGGTGTACATTAATGAGAAGAGATGAAGTATCTTCAATATCGTGTTTATATTGTTGTGAAGATCACTTTAATGTAAGCATATTACAATTTAATTGCTAGTATAGTGTGAATTAGTGAGCAGTAATTTATGTTTGTTTTAAATATCAAGCAGGAGGCAACTTGCTTGTCTAGTGAAACTAGGTAACGAAAGTCCAATAAAACTTCATGAATATAACTAACTATACATATCTTACCTATCCTTAAGATTATAATATAACAAGTATATAATAATTACCTTGCGGCTTTCACTCCTTTAACCTCAGCGGACGTAAAATCTGGATTTGATGCAAAATATATAGTCATCATGAATGCACCTATTTTCGGTAGATTGTCCGATTGTGCTTTGACAAAACTACATTCAGTCATTGTCCTAGATGATTTCTAATATCACTAGAATGCTTAAATTGCACTAGCTAAGAGCAAAAACCACAGGAACACCTATCTTTCTCCGTCACACTACGAATATAGGCGCCGATAAATGACAGAACGTGGAATGTCACGTCATGTTTTGTTTCGACCAATGGTGAAGCGTTTTGCAAAGTTGAATTATTTAAATTTATATATATAATAGAATAATAATTTAAATAATTGTTTAGGCATAATATCTGGACAATAAAGATTCAAGGGAAAATTAATCAAGTAAATTTAAACAACATGCACATTCCCTATTAATTATCAAAAACAGTAATAAATGTGAAAATATCCTTCGCCTAATTTACTGCTACTCTCTTACCTCTTCCGTGTACCTTTGTTTTAGGGATGTTACGGAGGAGAGTTTACCGGAACCGGAGTCGGAATCGGAGTTTTTAACCGACGAAAAAATAGGAGGTTCTCAATTCGACCGTATAATATTTTATTTTTATTTTTTTTATGTCTGTTCAGCGTGGAATGTAGGGACGTACGTATGGCGTGGATGTTTCGCAGTGCAGTTCGATGTGTGTATTCGGTAATATTAATTTCTTGAGCACGATATTCTCGTCTTGTAATAATAGTTATATATATGAATAGTGTTTCTGTTTACTTTTCATTACTTTATCAGGTATTGCGTTTAGAAATCATCACATCATGTAGGTGAGCTGATGATGAAAAAAACCATAAAATAAAAATAAGTGTATATAAAATTTGATAGTTTTTATAAATAAGCTCAATACTTAAGACTTAAGATTTATTTATTTTTTGCTTTTTAGTTCATTTCGTCGGTTTAATTTTTTGTTAAAATGATTTTTATCTTTGATGTACCTAGTAACTTTAATGTTGCCGTTTTGCCAGGTGTCCTGATTTACGCGGGGCGACCAGATTTTAAGGGTTCTGGTGACATGTCCCGATTTACCCTTCATGGGGACTCCAAATGTCCTGATTTTTCAGTACTTTGATCGATAATTTTGACAGATACCTAATTGATCCAGACCCAGATTGATCTGTTACATGCTGTTAGGTACGTACTACATTTTTGTTTTGGTATGAACGCATTTAAACTCCTTCACGACTTAGTATACATATTGATACATATCGTCTCGATATTCGGCCTTCGTTATCGGAGTTACCGATTCAAATTGTAGAAAGAAAATGTGATCTACATTTTCTTCATTTAAACGAAGACCGAATCTGGCAAACCATTTACATCCTAAGACCTCGAGCAATTTGAAGATTCGATTAGCGATTCATCGACAGGAAGTCTCTGTATCAGATTTGATATAAAGTAATATTCTTTTACGTAGTAAGGTACGTATACCTACATAAGAACCCAAGAACCATGGAGGTACAGAAATGAACAAAGGGTACCTATCTTCCAGAAAATAAAAGGTCTGTTCCCGTGAGATTCCTAAATTGATTAACAATATCTATATATTAATATAGCTAGCGAAGCCGCGGACAAAAGCTAGCTACTATACTATAACTAGCAACCCGCCCGGAGTTTATCGCGAACAGACAGACGCGACGGGGGACTTTGTTTTATAATATGTAGTGATAATAATATGTAGTGATAACAGAACCATAATATAAGCTACATTAGCGATAGAACAATTGTTAGAGATATCACAATATTTTACCGTTCGGAAACGACTATTATATAGGTATTTCCTTAAAGTGTAAAAATAGCTTTTTCACAGGGAGACTCCCAGAAGGGGCATTGTTTAAATTATCTACAGTTAATTGTGAAGAAAAGAATCATCACTACATATTATAAAACAAAGTCCCGCGCCGCGTCTGTCTGTCTATCAGTCTGTCTGTTCGCGATAAACTCTGACATATATAAAATTACATAAGTACAAAAGAACATTTCGATTATCTAGAAAACTTATAGAAACAGCCATCTATCATATTACACATATTGTTGAGATTTGAAAAAGCCTATGATGATAGTAATTTAAGCAAACTCGTTGGAAATTGTCCTTGGAACCAATGAATAAGTTCACGTTTATTGTTGTTATGTTACTGTAAATGTTCGATATTTCACTAATATCGGACATGTTAGGATGCACCGGTGAATGTCGACAATCACCAATTGCGATGGTGTAAGTCCGAAATGATTTCATTTATTTATTTGAATTTAGATAAGCAGGCAATCTGTTAAATAACTCCACTGATTGATATCTGGCGCAATGCTTCGATATACATATTTATATTAGGTACTATTTTATTTTTTATAGTTTTTTGCCTCGTTCCTTTTGTAACTTCCCTTTCGTATTTCTGTATTGTATTCCCATATATACTTGGCAAAGTTGCTTAATAAAGTTAATATGTATAGACTGGGAACTGTTAGAATACCTAAATTCTTGAGATAGTCCTTGCACGATTTACGTTGTGATATTCGGACAATAATCCTAATGGCCCGTTTTTGTAGGACAAAGGCTCTTTGCATGTTATATTCATAACTGTGTCCCCAACATATTATGCTGTACCTTAGCCTAGATTCTATCAATGCGTAGTAAACTGCTATGAGCTGCTTGATACTTATTTCATCTCTCAGACTCCTTAACGCATAACAGGCGGAAGAGATAGATGAATTCAGTGATGCTAATTCATGTTTCCAGTTAAGTTGAGAATCTATGTTAACCCCTAAAAATTTTGTAGTTTCAACTAATGCGATTTGGTTATTTTTTAAATTTTACGTCTATTGTGTCTTTGTCTCTAGATGTCGATTTTAATAGTATTATATTTGTTTTATTAGGATTGATTATTAAATTGTTAGCTGTAAACCATTCATCTAAATTTATTAAAATTTTATTTACGTGTATGGTCAAGTCTTCTAAACTTTTTGCTCCTATAACCACATTAGTATCATCAGCAAATAGTGTAATTTTAGCTTCTGGTTGTTTTATTTCAATGAAATTAAGCAAGTCATTTGTAACTATAAGAAACAATATTGGGCCTAATATTGGTCCCTGAGGTACTCCGCGTTTAATGTTAATTATGTTAGATTTGTAACTAATTTTATGATTTTCTTTATTTACCTCCTTTATTTCAACATACATTCGTCTGTTTTGTAAGTAACTGCGACTGCTTCTCGCACGGCCACTTTTACGTGGCCTGTTCGAGAGTAAGTTCACCTAGTGACCTGGTTTTATACTGTAGCACCTGTGACGAAATCCTCAATGTCGTATATAAATAGATACTTTAATTGAGTAGGTATTCTATTTCCTACTTTACGGACGGTAAAATTTTCGTTGAAAATTCAACGAAATTTTACCGTCCGTAAGCGAAACGAATCGTTTTTTGTTTATTGGAACGCGGCATTAGTGATGAACCCAAGTCTAATTCCGCGTAGCAATGCGCCCCAACCAACCATCTTTCTGTTCTTTAGGTTTATGTTTATAGGTTGCTGTTCCTGCTTTGCATTCTCTGCACCTTTGCATCCCACTGACTTTTGTCATATCGAGATGGTCATGGTAACCGTTGTATCATATACTCAAACTATTTCTGCGAGTTGTTTCGTCTGTAGACGACCATCTTCCGATATTATTTTTTTAACTTTTTGAATGAGTTTAGGAGCGGTGACCTCAGTAGACCACCGAGGTAGGAGATCATCTTCAAGTGATTCCCTGCCTTGTTTAAAGAGACTGTGTCAGTTTTAGGCCATGGGTTGCCTGGAGTCCCAAGAGTCCCCGTTAACGGTTGACAGCTCTTCGAATATGGTTTGGACTGTCTTTCTTTGCTTGGCAAGAAAAGAACATGGCACGGTAGGTACTTGATTTTTTTAATGCTATACAATTTCTTTCGGATTAAGTAAGATAATGGCCCTCTTATAAATACTAGAGATCGCCTGGCGGTCGAACTTCGACCGTCTTGAATGTCTTGTGTTATTCCACTGACCAGTATAAATTGAACTGTAAAGACTTTTATACCATGACAGGTCAAAATATATACTGGAACCTTATAGCTTTATGTAGTTGTTTTTACATATTTTTTAACTTTATATACTATTTTACTTTATATACTATATTACTTAACGGACGGTAAAAATTCGTTGAATTTTCAACGAAAATTTTACCGTCCGTAAGCAAAACGAATCGTTTTTTGTTTATTGGAACGCGGCATAAGTCTGCTAAGCATAAGTCCATGCAGTGGCTTAAAAAGGGTACACCACCGCCTAAGAAAATCAAGTTGACGCCGTCGCCGGGCAAAATAACGGTGACTGATTTTGGGGTCACAGAAGAACATAATTTTGTTAGTCCATTACGAGAAAAAGGTATCTGGGAAAGCAATACTAGACTTCCATATTTGTTGAAAGGGCATTTTAAAGAAAAAGAACAGTAACATTAACAAAAGGTGACCTACTTTTTCTCGCCAATACTAATGTTCATGAGAGTCGGATTATGTCGGTTTTCGAGGGTAATTGCCGTTTTGCCTCCAATGATCCACCCAGCTCTGGCTCGCGGACCCCAACTGGGCGATGTCCAAACACCCTCTTCACGGGAGACTCTGCTTCGGGTGAAGAACATAAAACTCGTCTCATACACCCACGGCCACTCTTAGCGTACGTGCGTATGCATGAGAGCGCGAGTGAAAAGGTTCCGCCTAAAAGTTTTTCTACCGAATCCACACCGTTGCCTCCTCCTAGCGCGAGATGTTCTCCTCGCAGAAAATCCTCATAGAACAACTGTGACGACCTAATGTCTCGATTCGTCCGACTAATTGGGAGACTTTTGCTGTAGTCAGTCAGTCAGTGCCGCTTTCTAGAAACTAGAAAATAAATGTTTGTTTCTGAGCTTTGGTTAGTCACGGTGTAACATAAGATTTCACACTACTGTAGCCAACACCGCACTTGTCCGGTTTTTAGGATTCCGTTCCTCAAAAGGAAACAAAGAAACACTTATAGGATCACTTTGTTGTCAGTCTGTCTGTCTCGCTGTCTGTCTGTCTGTCAAGACTCTCTTTCTCAGGAACCTGTTAACGCATCAAGTTAAAATTAATACCGAATACATAAGTCTGTGGTCCCTTGAGACCACAGACTTATGTATTCGAGAAAAATCAAGTTTTTAAGTTAACGCAATCAAAAGATATGACAACTTAAGCTTTAGATTTGACCAAATTTGAACATTTCGCAGGTAAATCAAAGCCTATACAGTACTTCCAATTGACCTAGAATCATGAAATTTGGTGATCCTATAATAGTTCCTATTTTTCCTTTTGAGGAACGGAACCCTTAAAAAAGAAACACGATTTTGTTTTTTCATCAGTCATCTTTTTGACATCTTTTTTTTTTGACAATTCCCACACTAGGAACGATTCTTGTGTCTCAGGGGACTTTACAAACATACAAACAACGAACACAAAGAACACCCAGACACGAGACAAGTATTTGTGGATCACACAATTTTTTGTCCTGTGCGGGAATCGAACCCACAACACTCGGTGTAGTGGCGAGGCGACCACCTTAACCATTGCGCCATCCGTGCAGTCATATCAGTTCTTTAATAACACTTGTATTGTTATCAGTATTTTATTATAAACGATGTCGCCTCTAACAAATATATCGACTACCTCACCACTCGTGAAAATGCTTGTCACGGTACAAATTCAAGTCATAAATGATGTAAATCTGCCATTGATAACAAATAACGTTAAAATTGAATATATGTGTAGTTTATTTTACACAGTATAGTTAATACGAAATGAAATTTCTATAATTAGTTTTAGAATCAACCGGTGTGCGTCCGCTAATTAAATATTAGGCATCTATAACTATATACTTAGCACCTACCTAGAATTTAATAATCTTTTATTTATACCATTAAAATGTTGCCTAAAGTGCATTAGGTATCTGTTTACAGTATTATTATTGCTTACCTACCTATCTTACCTACTATCTACCTACCTTATTATTACAACACAATTGTGAGGTAATCCACATTATGTAGGAAAATACAAGTGGTTTTCAATTTAATTGTTTACTATGGAGACTGGCCTAGATCCAAACAATAATATGTATTGTTTTATATATCGGGTTGAGGAAAACCATTCCCAGGGTAAATATAACATCCAGGGAAATACACAAAGAAAAATACAGAGCGTACACAAACACATTGTATCTCTGTAAATAAGTATAAATATAATTAAGTACAACTTCAACGCTTAATTTTATTAGTGGCTTCTGGCAGAAGAAGAGCACAACAATTTTGCCAGTGTCAAAGTGTTGTGTTTACTCAAGAGTCAGGCCATCAATGAAGGAGATTGTACACCAATAAGTAATTAATACGTTGACTATATAGGTACTTTTACTAATCAATAGGTATGTCGCGTTCATGCGACGCGCTTACGTAATAATATTGTAAATAAATTATGGTTAGTTTTTAATTTATAAGTTTTTAAGTACCTACTTTATATGTGATTAAGTACGATGTATATTACTGCTCTGTAAGTATGCTGTTGCAACTTATTAACCGATGTAAAACCGAAGGTGGCGGAGGTTCTCAAGTCCAACGTACCTATATTCTTTAATTATTTTTTATAACTCTCCTGACTGACTGGTTTGGGAGGAACTGATAAAAATTTAGTCAGTCAATTTGTAACTTCGGTGACAATACAATGTTAAATATCTAGGTGAAGTCGTCCCATGAAGGCGCGATGGCGTGTGAGGCGGACATAGGAACTTAACATTACCTTGTCGAATTGGACTCATTGGATCGATCTGTTGATGATGTCCAGGTCTCACCATAGAGCCACGAGGTTGCAATAGGAACTGGCATCGATCTACTGGCACAAGCAAGGCCGAGCCGCCCATATGTGCGAAGGCAATAGGAGCGCCGGATGAATGAATCCATCAGTTATATCCATATTAGTATTTTATTTAAACTGAATCAAAGTATGTATGTAAATAATTTAACTCACATTTTATCTTAATATCTATATCTTGTATTTAATCTATTAACTAAAATAATATAAAACGAGAAAACACATTTCCGAAAATATGTCCAAAATATATCCAAAATTAAAAAAAAAATGTTTATGGCGAAACACGATGACAACAAGAAGAGGCGCTTCATAGGTTTCGCACACAGGCGCAGCTGAGAGTAGGCTTGGCCCTGGGCACAAGGTCATTTACAAATACTAAATGTGTTGCCAAAGTTCTAATTTAAATTTTATGAACTGCTTATAGGTATGTTAGAGAAAGATGTGGTTATATTTTAGGGTACTATAGTAGATCCCGTGAATAACGTATAGCCTTAACAATTTTAGTTAAATTTATATTATTTAGTAATTTACTTATTTTGACGAATTGAACTTGAAAATTGACCGATAAAGCTAATATGTATATATATTTCGTACTGACATTAATGAAATACATACTTCGGTAAGTAGGTACCTACCTAGTAAAACCCGGATAGTTGCCCCACTTTTCAAAAAAGCTCAATTATTAAAAAATATGTACTTAATAAGTAAAACGCCATGCGTTTATCAAAATAGAGGTATTTAATCTTTTATAGTAGCCTATTTTTGTAAATTGGTTTCGAGTAAATCCCGTTTTATTTGACCTCTAAAAAAATGAATAGTTGCCTACTGTGGCGGATAGTAGCCTAACGGTAAAAATGGTTCTAGGAATACTTGCCTCCTCGTGCGGGAATAAACGACTCGCTACAAGTTTTTGAGATAGAAACAATTTTTTATAAATTTAAGTAATCAGTCTTTATAATTTATTGAGATCCTATATTAAGTATTTACTAAGGAGAGGCACTTGTAATCATAGCAGAGTGCTAACCCCACCAACATCCCTGACATTGTTGTTGTAATGTTGGACAAGTTACATGCAACCACATTCATGTGATATCGATTTAGTATAATTGAAATTCTCAAAACATTCTGTGCCATAATCATCAACTGAAATTGTCACAATAAGTTGGAAAAAGCAGCAAAAGGAATAAATCTGTTTCTGCTCGTTAATTAATAATTTATACCCAGTTTTCGATTTAACAATAAAACGTAATAAACGGTGTAATTAAAACTAATGTATGCAAAGAAACAAAAACTTGACAAAAACCACAATTAATAGTAAATTTTTTAATAAAAACAACTCGCAAATATAATTTCGCGCTCGTTACAGTCCCGCCCCAGAAGATTTTTGCTCACATGGACAAAAAGCGAGCGCCTAATCCTGGTTTATTTGACAGTAAGACCTGAACTTGAAGGAATGGTACTTCTAATCACAGAAGAGTGCAAATGCCGACAACATCCCTAACATAGTGTATTCGAAACCGGGGTATGTATGCCACTGAAGCAACAATCCGGGTTTTACCAAGTGACTGTTCAGACAATCACTCTTTCTTGAATGACTTCAATGTTATCTACATATTATAATATTATCTACGTATTTACGGGAATTAACGCGATCACGAAAAGGTATTACATACCTCTGAATTGCCTGACGTTTCGACCAGGTTGCACTGGCCGTGGTCACAGGCTGACTGGCTCAGCGGTGCACGCCCTCCGTCGTCCGACATCGTGAGGTAGAAGGTTCTTCATCCCCCTCAACTTTTTTGATATTTTTGATATTTTGGTTTCGCCATGTACCGTCACATACTATACTAACAGTGTCCCTCTTCTATAAGCAAACCGATGTGGCCCTATTCTGGTGTTCACCCGACTGCGCATAAAAGCGAGGTGGCATGTTTTTTATCACTGGACTCCACGCTGTAGCTGACTCCGCGGTTAACGCCAAAAGATGCCGACCTGTTGCCCTCCAGTATAACTGAGCCGTTCATGTTGTCGTGGAAGGAACTAATTAGTAGTAAGAGTTTTGGAGGACATCCAATTCTGCGCAACACCTCGTACGGGACTTGCCTACTCACTGTATCAAAAGCCTTATTAAGATCGACAAACGCCATGTATAACGGTATACGGTGTTCGCGGCATTTTTCTTGAAGCTGCCGAAGGGTGAATATCATGTCGGTAGTTGAACGGCCAGCTCTAAACCCACACTGGGACTCAGGGTAAATCTGGGAGGCCAAAGTCTCTAGTCTTCCCAAAACTACTTTGGCAAATGCCTTGCCCGCGATACTCAGTAAAGTTATACCCCTGTAGTTATTACAATCCCCTCTATCTCCTTTGCCTTTATACAAGGTAATTATGTCAGCGTCTCTCATATCTTGAGGAACAGTGCCCTCATCCCAGCAACGCAGCATGAGAAGTTGAGTTTCACTAATTCAGCTGGCAAGTTGTCAAGACCTGTACTTTTACCCAGTTTCAGGCTTCGAAGAGCATCAAGGAATTCATCTGCTGTAGGGGGATCGTCAAGTTCAGTCACCACGACTTTGGAAGTAAGATTGGCCAAGGCATCGGGACAAATAGAAACCTCTTGGTGGTACAGGCTTGAGTAGTGTTGTGCCCATCTTTCGAGTTCTTTTAATTTGTCGGTAATCGGGTTTCCATCAAGATCTTTAATTGCGGCACGTTTTCTTTTCTTTGGGCCGATTGCGCACTTTATTCCCTGGTACATTTCCCTGAAGTTACCCATATCCCTGAAGCACTGTATTGATCGGCACAGTTTAACCCAGTATTCATTCGCGCACTTGCGACTGGTGCGTTGTACTTCTGCTTTACATGCTTTATAAACAGCTTGTTTGTTAGGGCTATTATGATTGCTCAAGAGATTCAGGTGAGCTATTCGTTTTCTCTCGATGAGCGGTAGCAGAACGTCCTCATATTCAGTGAACCAGTCTCTAACAAACATTTGTGCTTTGCCAAAACACTCCTTCAGCCGCTTGCGTCAATTCCCCGTTTATTAACTGCCACATATCTTCAGCGTTAGTAGCTTTTTCCAAAGTTTCGTTACTAAGTTTTTGTTCCACTATTTTTTTTTAGGTTACTACATAGGTCTTTATCCAGCATAGCTGCGGTGTTCAGTCGAATTTTCCTTGATGCTTTCTTAGCAGAGTGAATTTTCTTAGGAAGATGGCGAGATTTAGACATGACCAAAGAATGGTCAGTGTTGCAATCAGCACTGTGATAGGAGCGAGAGTTGAGGATATCGCGCAAATCTCTTCTCTTTGTTATAATAAAATCGATCTGGTGCCAACGGCCTGAGTGAGGGTGCTTCCAAGATACTTTGTGGGAGGGTCTGCTCATGAAGTAGGTATTCGTTACGCACAGAGAGTAAGATGCACAGAGCTCGAGCAGGCGTTGTCCGTTTTCGTTGTTGTTGCCAACTCCATGATTTCCGATGCAGTCAGGCCAGTTCTCCGACTTGTCTCCTATCCTCGCGTTGAAGTCTCCAAGTAACAAGAGCTTATCAGAAGCGCGAACTTTCTCCAGACAATTCCGTAGTTCATCATAGAAGTTGTCTTTAACATCAGCAGGAGCAATAAGAGTAGGCGCATAAGCTGAGATAAGAGTGATAGGACCTGAGACTGACACTAGTCTTAACACCATTATGCGTTCGGAGATACATGAAGATGTTTCAATACATCCAAGCAGGCAGTTACGGACGGCAAATCCAACACCGTGTTCGCGTTTTACCCTTTCCAGAAAAAGGTGTAGTTATCTTTGCGTAGGCTGCCTTCATCTAAAAGACGGGTCTCCTGCAGAGTGGCTATATCAACAAGAAGACGAAGAAGTTCTCTGTCAATGATGGTGGACTTTCTCAACTCTGGTATACCGTCGGTGGTTGCGTTGTTTGTTCCAGGTAGCATAACTCTCACATTCCATGTTGCAAACCTAGTGGTACTTAAGTTTTTGGTTTTATTATTGTAACTGTAGTCATTTCTTGTTTTTCTAGGTGAATCAGACACCCATACTGTTACAAACACTGCGACATGCCTGCTGCTCCACACACCTTTAAAAGCGCAGTATGGGAGGCGGACCAGTACCTTTAGAGCCGGGGGCTGCCCAGCTGAGGCAGGCGGTAACTGGTCGGTTAGCCGCGATGGACTATCCTACCGTTAGGAGTCACCCCTGGCGCTTGCACATACGCCCATTAGCGCGAAGCTTATCACCGGTGACTGCGACTCCTCGTGTTCTTATCCGCACCTTTACAGGCAAGGGTGGAGTAACCTCTCCATATCTATAATTTATGAAGATATTGTGTATATTGGCCAAAATATAACGATAAGTGTTAAGTCTGAAAAAAATCTGTCATCTGCGAGCTATTCTGGCGTGCGGTGGGAAAACTGTAAGAGTTACACGAATATAATGTACAGTGGGATTGTTCCTCCTAAATAGTTCTACAAAAAGTCCGCGACAGTATATATCTATCTTTTATGTGTAAGCCATTATTACCAAAATAGTGAACCATAAATACAATAAAATTTGATTTTTTATTTCTAATTCACATTTAGCAGTAACAAATTGATTTTTATGAAAATAAATACGTTTATCGCTTCTGATATTCAAAGTAGATAAACTTTGTCTTTTGAAATACCTAATTTGGTCAAATATTTTAAAAGTTACGACCATAATATAAAACTGCGGGCGAGGGGGCGGGGGGGGGAACATCGCTTACCGCCGCGTGGCGTGAGCCACCCGGAGTCCGGACGCGGGCAGACGCGTGAGGGCAGACGTTGTTGACGGTTATGTCTGTAATGGGAATTTTCAAGACACTAGCGATTTGTTAAAAGGCTCTGTATACATTCACTTCTATAATATACTAGCAACCCGCCCCTGCTTCGCACGGGTACAAACTATACACCTAAACCTTAAACATGAATCACTCTATATATTAGTGAAAACCGCATGAAAATCCGTTCAACAGTTTTTCAGTTTATCGCGAACGGACACAGACGCGGCGGGGGACTTTGTTTTTTATAATATGTAGTGAAGATATTGAATGTAAAAAAAATTTGAAAGTTTGTAAGGATGTATCGATGTTTGTTATTCTTTTGCGCAAAAACTCCTGAATTGATTGCGATGATACTTCGTATGTAGATAGCTGGAGACCTGGATTAACACATAGGCTACTTTTTATCCTGATATTCTCTTGGCATCTTAGTTACGCGGGTGAAACCGCGGGGCACAGCTAGTTTATTATATGACACTGGTTTTCTTACTAATTAATTTTTAATTTATAAAATTATCTTTAAAATTCTTGAATAAATTGAAATGTCTTAAATAAAGGAAGTCCAATTGTTTGACAGAGTGATTTATAATCCGCACGTCGTGTACTTGTTTGCACAAGTAGTTGCTGGTATCGTACTGATTAAGAACTCTTAATCTAGCATTGTAATTGCAATTTGACGACCTACCTTACGTAGCACGACATTAAGCAGTAAAGCATCTGAATGCACTGTCACACTGTCAGGGGTCTTTGGTTCAACTCCGACTTGGTGCGATTATTGGTATTTGAATAATTATTTGCATTGGTCCGGGTATTTATGAAATGTATTTAAGAAAAATATATAAGTAGGTATGTATATGCGGGGTCTAGAACCAATACGACATGTTTTGCTTAGTTTTGGTCTAGAAAGCGAAGTGTCCCAGAATATAATTATATTATTATTCTGTTTATTGAACTTAAAACTTATAAATATGACTGGCCTGTTGGCCTAGTGGGTAGTGAGCCTGACTGCTATGCCATAGGTCGTGGGTTCGATTCCCATCCGATTCCCATTCTTTGTGTCCGTTCTTTGTATGTTTGTAAAGTCCCCCGCGACACAGGAGTAATTTCCTAATGCTTTGTGTCTTGTAATGTTGTCTTTTAACAAAAAAAAAAAAATACATTATTATTATTATTGCTGGACCTGATGGTTTTTGTGAAAGACATTTATGTACCATTTAAGGTGGTTTGAGCTTTGCTAGTAATCGTATAATATAATAAATTATTCGTAGATATGCAAATTTAAACATCGACGTGTGGTCACACACGTAGGCTGAACGTAAAATAAACTTAAATTCAGCTGTAATTGTATTAATTACGATTACGGTTAACATTAGATACATACAACGACATTCGCTGGCACAATCAGGGTCGTGACTTGTAAACCTTATATAGGTAAGGTTCAAAAGTCACGACCCTGATTCTGTATATATAGATAGATATATATAGATTTAAATAAAAACCATAATAATAATAACTTGAGATACCTCTACCCATAATAAAGTCGCAAAGTCATCACTTCCACTTTGGAAGTCTGCAAAACCAGAGCTGCCAGTGGTAGATATTATATTTGGCGCTGAGTCAATTGATAACAACAATGACCGCGTCTCAGAAATTATCCAACTCACTATTTCAGTATTGTACGACGGTGGTAGTCGGTGGACGGTTCCACTACCACCGCCTCAGTATTGTAGTCCGTCACACACACTACATCCTACTAGTCCTGCTATCCTACTAATATTATAAACGTGAAAGTTTGTGAGGATGTATGGATGTATGGATGTTTGTTACTTTTTAACGCAAAAAGTACTGTATGGATTTTAATAAAACTTTACAATAATATAGCTTATATATCAGAATAACACATAGGCTATAATTTATGAAGATATTGTGTATATTGACCAATATATAACGATAAGTGTTAAGTAAGTCGGAAAAAAATCTGTCATCTGCGAGCTATTCTGGCGTGCGGTGCGAAAACTGTAAGAGTTACACGAATATAATGTATGGTGGGATTGTTTCTCCTAAATAGTTCTACAAAAAAGTCCGCGACAGTATATATCTATCTTTTATGTGTAAGCCATTATTACCAAAATAGTGAACCAGACAAGAAAATTTGAATTTTTATTTCCAATTCATATTTAGCAGTAACAAATTGATTTTTATCAAAATAAATACTTTTATCGCTTCCGATATTCAAAGTAAAGTAATATACTTTGCCTTTTAAAGTACGTAATTTGGTCAAATATTTTAAAAGTTACGACGATATAAAATTAATATAAAAATGTGCGGTGCGGTAGAGGGGGACATCGCTAATCACCGCGTGACGTGAGCCACCCGAGTCCCGAACGCGGGCAGGCAGACGCGTGAGGACAGACGTTGTTGACGGTTGTGTCCGTAATGGGAATTTTCAAGACACTAGCGATTTGTTAAAAGGCTCTGTATACATACATTTATATAACAATGGCAACCCGCCCCGGCTTCGCACGAGTACAAATCATACACCTAAACCTTCCTCATGAATCACTGTCTATTAGTGAAAACCACATGAAATTCCGTTCAGTATTTTTTTAGTTTATCGCAAACAGACACACAGACAGACAAACGCAGCGGGGGACTTTGTTTTATATTTTATAATATGTAGTGAAGATATTGAATGTGAAAAAAAATTTTAAGTTTGTGAGAAGGTTTGGATGCTTGTTACTCTTTCACGCAAAAACTACTGAACCGATTGCTATGATACTTCGTATGTAGATAGCTGGAGACCTGGATTAACACATAGGCTACTTTTATTCCAATATCCCCATGGCATCTGAGTTACGCGGGTGAAACCGCGGGGCACAGCTAGTTTAACAATATGGCATTTCTGTTCGAAACCGCCTTTATTAAGCCTAGAGATGTGGGTGGCACTTTGGTAATCTGCTACGAAGAAGCTTTTCTCGATTTTATAAACACAATTGGTAAAGTACTTTCGAAATTGTGATAGTTTTGTCACAGAAGCTAGTACATAATAGGAAAAATTGCGACTACATGTCAAACGGAAAATTATTCGATAGTGATAGCGAGATCACCGTTTTGTCATACCTAAAAAAAACACAGAAGGATAAAGTCCGTCAAAGAAACGAATGCTTAATACTATCTATTAAGTAACAAACATAAAGAGGAGAACCGAAACACTAAAGTTAATTCTCTCTATAATGAAACCTTATAGTTCGCGTCTTAATGAGCACTGGTCTGATGAGAAAGGCGGCTAGTCAAAAGATTAATGTGTTCAACATTAATCTTTTGACTAGCCGTCTTTCTCATCAGACCAGTTGAGTCCATAGAGCAACACGGTCCGGTCCGCCGATGGCCCGTGTTGCTCTATTAGGCCAGTGGAATTAGAAAAAACGCATATGCAAAAAATTTAAGCAAATTTTAATAAATTTCCTATATTTACTAATTTTAATAAATTTCTCGTTAAGAAATGAATGTGTTTTGAAATATTTTTTTGTATGTTCACGAGCATAAATCACGTATTCTCCTAAAGTTTCACGTTCATTGGAGCTTTCTTTTCGAAATTAAAAATAAATTAACATTTTGCGACCTTAATTCGTCATTATTTAATCAAATTATGGAACTAATTTAATTGAACTGATCTTAAATTTTTAGGATTTCTACCACCTATACGATAAAAAAAAGATTGATATATGCGCAATTATAATACGGTAGGAGAAAATTATAAAAAACTCCATTTTTGCGGATTTCGCATTAAAACGTTAATTTGACAATGTTCCGAACGTCAAAAATGGGATGAAGTTGAAGTTTTACTATTTTACACTTTTTTTTTACTATGTTAAAACCTGTGCGTAATTAAGTGAACATTTATCCCCTTTTTGTCTAATTCCACTGGCCTATAAGAGTTGAGTCACTTCTAACAGAGGTCTTACTATCCCTTCTAGAAATTTCCATTTAGTCAGGAACATAACTAATAGCAGTAAAGTACGTATCCGACATGACGGTTCAATTCCATCATAATTTTTTTTTTTTTTTTTGTGCGTGTGGAAACCCCCTCGGGCCGTCACCCCACCGGGGTTTTCGGTGGGGCGGTGTGTCGGAATCGAACCGACTAAAACCACACGGTGAGCTGTACTGCGCCTTAAATAGGAGGGATCCGGGAACAGCTTTTATTAAGACATCCGGACCCCCCCTAGCACCTGCCCGCAAAAGCGCGGGCACCACCTTCGGGTAAAAACCTCTCAATTAGGCGACGTCCAGGCACACGCGGACGCCGCCCCCTCGCGGGGGGCCACTATAGCGGGTGGAGGGGAAAAACCCGTCCCGTCCACCCGCGGCCACACTCAGGGCGGCATGAGGCGCTGGTAAGCGCGCCTCCGCCGCCCGGTTCGCCGGCGGCGGATTAGGTCCGAGTGGAGATCGTCCTCCCGGACCCTTTCCGCCGCCTCCTTCTGCGAGATGACGTCCTCACAGAAGGTGGCGACCGCGGTAAAATTCCTGTCGCTACCGGCCATGGAGCGTATGACGGCCGGTAGCGAGAGATCCCCTCCGATGACTGCAGTGAGGGCCCGACGCTGCGTCGCCCAGGCGGAGCAAACCGCCAGCGTGTGCTGAGCCGAGTCCTCACTACAGTCGCAGTGGTGACAGGCGGGACTCAGTTCCCTCCTAGCGACCGAGTGCAGATACTTCCCGAAGCAGCCGTGCCCGGAAAGAACCTGCGTTAGTCGGAAGGAAAGGGTCCCGTGCTGCCGCCCTGCCCACTCGACGATGACCGGCTGGAGCGCCTCCACGGCGGCAAAGCCAGCACGTGGAGCCTCCAGCCGGGACGACCAACGAGCCATAGTGGCTCGGCGAGCGGCCTCACGCCATTCGCGTACCTCTTCGGGCGGGGGCCGACTGCCGCTTCCCGCCCGGAACTCAGCCGTTCGCCGATATACTTCGGCGAGCACTTCCGCCTCCAAATACCACGGGGGAGTCCCGGCCAACGCGCACGCCGCCTCCGTCGACACGGTGCGGTATCCGCGTATAGCTCTAACCACCATAACCCTCTGAGGGCGCCAGAGGCGCGCCCTATTCTGGGCGGTCAGAGCTCCCGCCCACACCGGTGCACCGTACAGTGCCATTGACCGGACAACCCCCGTGTTCAACCGTCTTGTAGCGACGCTGGGTCCGCCCAAATTGGGCAAGAGTCGCCCAAGGGCGGACGCAGCGCCGACCAGCTTTGGAGCAAGCTGTCGGAAGTGCTCGTCGAAGAGCCACCTACCGTCGAGGATCAGGCCCAGATACCTTATGTGGGCCCGAACCGGTACGAGATCAGAGTTGACTACGATGGAGGCGCCAGGGGGTGGACCACGACGAGGCCCATGAAATAAAAGGGCCTCCGTCTTATCCAGGGCCACCCGCAGACCCAGCGCCTTGATACGACCGACCACCAGAGAGACACCTCTGGTGGCCAAACGCGCCGCCTCTTGGAAGTTCGCCCCCCGGGCTGTGACCAGTGTGTCGTTGGCGTAACAAATTACGCCGAGCCCGAGGGGAAAGTCGCCTCGAAGGGCCCAGTCGTACCCCATGTTCCACAGGAGTGGTCCAAGGACAGACCCCTGCGGAACACCGCACGACATGGGCCGACGACTCAAAACTCCATCTCGGTCCTCGTACATGACGGTACGCTCCTCGAGATAGTCTGCCACCAGCCGTTTCAGGTACTGTGGCACCCCATGATAGTGGAGTGCTTCCCTGATGCAGCTGAATGGCAGACTATTGAATGCGTTGGCGATGTCCAACGACACCGCCAACAGCACGCCGCCACAGCTCACTACGTCTTCAGTCACAGCCCTCAGGCGCAACACAGCAACGACTGTCGAACGTCCCGCTCGAAAACCGAATTGGGCGTCCGACAAATCGGGGCCGACCCCGCCAAGGTGCCGAACGATGCGGGCAGAGAGGACTCTCTCAAACAATTTACCCGCCTTGTCCAGCAACACGATGGGCCTGTAGGCTGCGACCGAGTCGGTAGGCCGTCCCGGCTTCGTCAAAAGTACCAGCTTCCCGCTCTTCCAGCAGTCAGGGAAGCATCCGGACGCCAGGCTAGCGTCGAACACTTCCCTGAGACGGTCCGACATGTGGTTGAGGGCGAGGGCCAATGCTCGGGCAGGAATCCCATCTGGCCCGGGGGCGGTGTTCTTGGAACGGATCCGTAGAACAGCCGCCCCTACCTCCGCCTCTGTGACGGGCGGAACGTTCTCATTTTCAACCTCCGCGTCGTGTCCGGCCAATAGGGCCATCGACGGGGGTATGTGTGCCGCCCGTTGCGGGAAAAGGCCCTCAACCACTCCCTGCAGGAAGCTGGGCTGGAGAGTCTCCGTAAGGGGGGGGGCCCGACGCGCGGAGCTTTTGTTGCGCCGCGCGATATGGGCGACCCCAGGGGTCACGATCGAGACCCTCCAGCATCTCCTTTCTCTTCTCCTCTTTGGCGCGGCTAATGGCCAGCTTCAGAGTTTTCCGCGCCTCTCGGTACTCCTCATGAAGCTGGTCCTCTTCACCCTCCTCGCGGTGACGACGCCGGCTGCGGGTGTAGGACCTCCGGGCACGGGTACAGGCCGCACGGAGGTCCGACAACTCCTGGGACCACCAGTAGACCTCCTTCCTTGGAGGCCGACGACTTCGGACGCGGGGCATGGCCGCATCGCAAATCTGCGTAATCGCATCACGAAAGCGGCCTGCCCCCATGTCTACCTCCTCAGTCAGAGGCTGTGGAGACAGCCAAGAGTAGATGATGGCTGCCTCCTCTAGTAGGTCCCTGTCCATCTTCGTAACAGCCCACCGCGGGAAGCGGGAAGAACGCCGCGCCGTGTGACCCCTTCTGGGGTCCATCATAATTACCTCATCTTCCGCGCCTTTTCCCAACTAAGTTGGGGTCGGCTTTCAATCTAACTACGATACGGCCGAACTTTGATATTTTACGTGAAGCGACTGCCATCAGACCTCCACAACCTAAGTACTAGGGGATATCGAAGTTTCGTAGTTAGACCAGGTTGTCGGATTTTTAGGGCTCCAACTACCCGTAACGAATGCCACAGATGTTTGTATGGCACCCGGGACCGACGGTTTAACGTGCTCTCCGAGGCACGGAGGGGTCTCAATGTGTTAAGAATGGTCACCCATCCTAGACTGACCTGGCTAGCATTACTTAACTTTGTAATGTGTTAACCTACTCGGTTACCACTTAGCCACGAGCCCCTCCATCATAATTACCTATATAGTTATAAAGTCGTAACACTATGTAGTTATACCGCACAGAAGGAAATTATGTCATTATCAGCACGCATGTTAAAAATGTCAAGCCATCTCATTTTGATTCAGGGAGTCCATACGAAACCCCAACTCTGTGCGTTTGCAAGACTTGCCTCATTGAGTGATATGGTTTTGATATTTTTTTTAAGGATGAAGTTTAAAATTTAATGATAATTTAAGAAGTTTCTATCCGCTGCTACTCAGATTTACAAAAACAGCTAACTGGGGGTCTGTGCTAGGCCATGTGTACCCAATCGTGATACTGCCCGCCCATTGCTACTGAGACGAACACGCAAAAAGAAATACTGCGTGGAGGTTTTCTTTTTTTAAGCACATCTTGCAACGTAATTAGAGGAAAATTTTGATTATTTTTGTTTAGATAACTGCTGAAGTGAATAACCCTGTGGGTAATAATATCTGTTTCGTATTAGTAAACTTACGGGGACGTGGTATTAAGTGTTACCTACACTTTTCTAAGTCAGGTGGCACACCCGATTTTTTGTGTAATAAAACTTTACTTAATTAACATAGCCTTTTTTATAAAAAAAATAGATATTTAATATTACATTAAAAGAGGTAACCCTAAACTCACTTACGGCAACGCAACCATGCGTTATTGCGAGGCAATATAAATCGTGTTTTAAGAACATTAAAGATCATTTTCGCATGCAGGGGTCGGCGCTCGGAAAGAGTAGGTGATTAAAACGGTAGGTATGGACGTTTTTTATAGGGAGTGATTTATCTGTTACGTAGTAACTACTTAGTAATTCGTGGTTTCGGGCACAATACACCGGACGAAATGATTTAAAAAGTACCTAGTTTTGTATATTGATTAAGATTTAATTCATATGTTAAAAAATAACATTGTTGGCTTTTGTCTCTACATAACTTACACCATGGGTTTACATTTGCAAAAAAATTCAATTTTCATAATTTCAAACAGGTAATTAAAAGCACATATAATACAATACAATAAAATAAATGGCATGGTGGTGCGAAAAAACATGTGGCCGACCATTTTAATATGTATGATTGTGACGCAACAACAGGTCAGAAACTCAAGGTGACGGCCAGTCAGGCAACCTCGGCGTGCTGCGTCAACGACACGCCGCTTACCGCTAACTACTGACATCCAGTGAGCTTCTCCAAAAACACGTATTTTATAACTTTTTTAACATTCGTTCGTATTTTGTAGTTTAAAATCTGCCTACTCATACTAAGGCGTTTCGACATTATCCGAAAGTCTTTGATTATTAACTCTTAAAGTTAATAATCGAAGCAGACAGTATCGGACACCGATAGCCGATATCCGATACCACGTGGTATCTTCACAAATTTCAGATAAAATCGTTTCAATTTAGCCACTTTCTCGAGCTTTATATGGGCAGGTCGTTATGGCAGATTATAAACAGATTCTATTTATTAAGTAAGTAAATTTGACACGCTTTTTGCGTCTCAAATTTACCTACCTGATAGATGTTCTCAGATTTACAGACGGTATTGGATAAATAAGTTTATGGGATAAATCCCACCCTTTTGATATTGCTTAAAAATAAGCAAATAATCGAATGTGGATATTTTTCCTGATTTTTATCCCACAAGCACCTAGATTCCACCAATTCAATTAATGCAAATTATGTATGTTGTATTTAAATGAAGGCGACGCCACACAAAGACAATTTAGATAGTTACACGTATAGCACACTTATTAACTTAACGTCCGACAGCCCACGGGCGTCCGATGGTGCCGCCAACATATCGGTTGCGGATCAGATATCTAGTGCAGTGATTGACGGTTGCATGATGAGATTTTAATGTCTGTCGATAGTATTTTATCAATCACCAACGAACATCCATCCGTCAATCATGGCTTTTAGTAATGATAATTAATGATTGACGTTTGCATGAGCGTCTAATGGACGCCATACATTTTACTTGCCCCGATATTGTATCGGCGTTCGATACCGATATCGGATCGGATAATGTGGAAACGCTTTGAGGCCAAATTCGATAAGGAATGTTTTTTTTTTTTTTTTTATCGTGTGGAAACCCTCACGGGTTGTTACTAACTAACCGTTTCTGTTCTTACCAACCACTGAGAGGCAGGCGTTAACAATCTGTTTATTAATTATATATTTTTAAAATTATTTGTAATTATTGGTGGCGAAGTTGGCCACTTTTCCCAACCTACGTGAGTGATATAATATTCTGATATATAAAACACACCGCGACATTTCTTTTATTCGATTTTATAGTTAACCAACACTTAGAAAAACAATTAATATTGGTACCTATTACTTTTATATTTTTTGTAGATAGTAAGTAACCTAAATTTACTTTAAGTGTTAATGTTAAATTTAAGTAATTTAAGGAACTTACATATCGTCCGTGAACATCTGATTTTTTTTTTCTACTTACAATCAAATTTCAAGGAGGAACATAAAACTAATTCATCCATTTAGTATTGTTGCTTGGTTGATTGGTATTTTGTTCCTATGTAGGGGCGCGTATTCTCTTATGATGGAAATTTTATAGACTTTTCGAATCGGCTATCCCAATCGGAATCAAATTTAAATTTAATAAGGCCTGTGTTGTCATCACTACATATTATACAACAAAGTCCCCTACCGCGTCTGTCTGTTCGCGATAAACTCTATAACTACCGAACGGATTTTCATATGGTTTTCACCAATAAACGGAATTATTTATGCGAAAGGTTTAAGTTTATAATTCATTTAGGTCTTGTGTAAAATGGCTAAAATATGACGATGATTGTTAAAGATGTCGGAAAAATCAATAAATACTTTGCGAAGCCGGGGCGGGTTGCTAGTATAGAATAAATAGCCTCTGTATCCGTTACTCTTGGATCTCCAGCTTTGCGTCCCGGTCGAATAGAAGTATAACCAGACCTATGCCACTCGATGTACTTACGTGCGCTAAACACCTACCGGCCGCTCGTCCGCTGGCGGACCTTATTACGCAGTCTCGCGCAGTGGGTTGCTGAGGGATACATCAAGCGCTCACGCTTTAATTTTAAAATGTTAAAGTACAAAAACGTAATTCGAAATTGTATTGATATACTTATATACTGTAAATACGGTCCAGTTCATGGTGAAAATTGACATGGTTTCTGGTAGTTTACGTGCTGTACCACTGTACATGGATGTTGGATCCAGTGACAGAAAAAATGAACAAAAATCTATATTTTTTCATTTACCTGTTGATGACGAAAGGGAGTTATTGTTTTTGTTATACCTATAAATTTTCAAATATATTTTGTGAACGGTTTTCTATATTGATGTGTTTTGGTTTCTATTATAAATAAATACGAGTTAATACGGTTTTCACTGTCACGTAGTTTTTAGATTAGGGTTGTTATGCCCTTTCTGTAATATACAAATACCTACTTAATTCGAATGGTAAACCATTAAGGTCCTCAAGTCCATTGCTTCCTTTTTTCCAAATGTTTTTAAATATTTTCTCTCTATTTTCTTTGCTCTTTTGGTTTCTTGAGATTGTGAATTTAATTGTTCTAATAATTTATTGATGTTTTTCGTTATACGTTTGGTTAAGCGAGGTCGCGTGGCTTCGGCGATAAGTTTTTCGTAGAAGCGTGCATTTGTTGTTAGGTGATTCGAATGGGTGAATTAAAGATTTAGTTATTCGACATCGCATGGCTACGGCGTTAAGTTTTTTGTGGTAGCGTGCATTTGTCGTTAAGTGTTTCGTATTAGTAAACTTACGGAGTACATAGCTTTTTTTTTATTAAAATATAGATATTGAATATTACATAAAAAGAGGTACCCCTAAACTCACTTACGGCAACGCAATCGTGCGCTATTGCGAGGCAATAATAATCGTGTTTTAAGAACATTTAAGCTCATTTTCGCATGCAGGGTTCGGTGCTCGGAAAGAGTAGGTAATTAAAACGGTAGGTATGGACGTTTTTGTAGGGAGTGATTTATCTGTTACGTAGTAACTACTACTTAGTAATCTGTGGTTGTGGTTCCATCAGTAGAATTACTTACTGAAAGAAAATAAACTAAGGTACTCGAGAATCACGAATTTTCTGAAAAGTTACATTGTTAACGCTACATAAGACTTTTCGTCGATGCCAATCCATGTCGCATCAGAATTGTCGAAATATCTTCTTTTTGTCCTCATCTCTTACTTCATCACATCTTATTTTACTATTTCTACAGAAATATAAATTGCATCTAGGCCCAAGGCCTCCTGGGTTTCTGGGTTTGACTTTGTACTTTCTCAACCATTGGTCTTTTTGTAACCCACATACCTACTCTCTTCTCCCTCCATCCTTAGTCGCTTAGTATTTTTTTTTTCAGCTTTCGAATTGAGCTTGTCTTTGCCTACGTCGGCCTTCAGTCAGTAATATCATCAAAGAGAACTACTTCTTCATTCGTTGCCAGTGTCTCTTCATTCGTTGCCTTTTCATTTGGTTGAACATTTTCTGAATCCGAACCTAAACCATCACGATGATTGATCATTACGTCATCAGGCGAAAACTCTTCACAAAATGTAGTTGAAGAATCTCGTCTAGGCGGTAGTGATGTTGGCTTCGGAGAGGGTGTTTCTAAAAGTGACTTCTAAAAGCGAGTCTTCTAATTGAATGTGTTCTAAGTAAGTCATTGTCGACAGTCAGTTAGTGAACTTATGTACGAACTTTCCACTAACTGAGGTTAAATTTTTCGGACAATGTAATTCTCTTAGGACATTGTGTACCAGAGAAAAAGGCGTACGAGACGTGGATGCAAGATTCTTCGTTTCAATTGATTGGAAATTTTGTTAACTAGTGCGTGTGCCCTGTTTTATGCCATTATAAGAAAATCTGAAATAAAAAAACAATCTCTCTCTAAACGAAATACCAAAGAATACGATCATACTCTTCAGAGAGAATGGTTTATATAGGTATTATATATATCAGATTATTATTATTAATACCAGCTTAAAACGTACCAAAGCAGGGCACCGGCCTCTCAACAAATTGAGAAGAATTCAGAGTATAGTCCACCAGTGACCCAGAGTGGATTGGCGAACTACTTGTTAGGCCTTCCCTAATAGCAGATATCCAGACGATTTATCATTCACCGTAAGCAAATGATTACTAAATTTAAAGTCATACATACATACATCTTCTAACTGCATAGAATGACAATATTACGTATGAAGTAGAAGTAAGTGTTCAATGAAATTACTCCCATCTAACAAAGTTACATTAACCGAAAAAATAAGCATTAGCTTATTTTACGTGGGGTACACTGAAAGTTTTGCGTAACTGATTAATACAACAATTTACATAAAATAATATATTTCATCATGTTTCATCTCCTATCACAATGTCATACACAGCATTTGAACGTCCGTGATCGTACTTTAACAATATTTTTTACACCTATCAACACGAGTCCCTTTTTGTTCTGGAGTGAGTTCGTGAGGAATCCAGCGACAACAAAGTGTTCTAACTTTTTAATGTAAGATTTTTTTAAATTTGGCTAATACCAATCTCCAAAATGTCCACGAATCTCCTCATAGGTGATAGTAAGCCACATTTTCCTCAGTGATCGCAGTTGAGGGCCGACCTTCACGAATTACATTACGGAGAGAAAGACGGCCAGATCAAATTCTGTGTACCAACGCCTTACGGTGCTCAAATGAGGTGCTTGCCTCCCAAAAGCATTTTGAAGACGAGCAGTGCATTCTTGCGGAGTCAGTGAACTTTTAAAATCATCGCTCTAAAATCTTTTCGCGTTTATACCATTTTTGCTACGGACGACGAACTTCAACTTGTGATAAAAAAAATTGGTGGGAGTCAATTAATTGTGCTGGCTGGAAATAGTTTTTTGACCAATAGTTTTTAATATTTTTCCCTGACAACCTAGTTACACGAAATTAGCGTGTACTGTGCTTTCATTTTCGCCAGCCAGCTATGCAAGGCATCTATCACACTCGCACTCATTGGTTAGTAGGTATCTATCAATCGCTCGTCCAAGAAAGAAATAGTCGGAGCATTGGTTTAGCTCACAGAGCTAGTGAGTTAAAGAACTGAGCTACTCATATATTTGGAGGTAGTGTGAGCGAGTGATACATTATGTTGATGACAGTGATATATTTTTTTTTAGATTACTCGCTCAGGAGCTACACAACTCTAGTGTGGTGATCATGTATAATGACTATTGATGACAGAGAATAGGAAACTCGACCCAAATTCAGGATTTTGAGATATTAGTTGATAAACCTCTCTGTGAAAACTAAACATGAAATTTCAGAGAGGCCTCATTTCATGTTTTAGGTGTCCCAGAAGGAGAGAAAACGATTTTTGACGACCTGTCAGTTCTAAAATCTATGATATTCAGACGTATTAAGTACTATTAAAGTTAGTATTTTTCTTTAACTTGGCCTATGGTGTATTAATATTAAGGCCTTTACAGCGTATAGAAAATCTAATTTCGTGAGAGTCAGAAAACGAAGTGCTTTGGGCTCGGAAGTTGCCCAGCACTGACGTACGCCTAGATCTCCGAAACTATAAATCATAATATGACACAAATGTCAATGCGGTTCAGCATGATGGCACTGATCTAGGAAGCCTAATTTTACAATGACTACCGCATAGATCCGATTTAAGCTATGGCCTGGGTTTAAGTAGACTGCACTGCGCCCATCACTGGATCGTGAACCCCATAAGAAATCTACCAAGGTCAAAACGCGTGACCATGATACACCTGTAACAAATTAAAATAAGTATAATTGATTCGATTTTTGCTAAATGTTGTCCCTCACTTATAATAAGTTGAATCAGAGGTGTGTATATTTATTTCATTTATAATCAATGAGATTCCCACAAATATTATCATTATCAATCATAACAATACAATATTAATTAAATATGTTTATTTATATGTTAAATCATAAATTACCTGAAAAAACGGGTAGTTGCACAGGCTTTAATTAAATCGGACCGATTTAATGACAGCTGTAACAATAAAAAATTATATTTAATTCCAAGAACATTTTAACTGAAATTAGAGCTTACTGAAAAAGTTGAATCAGAGTTATGTATTTTTATTTCATTCTTATCAATGAGATTCCCACAAAAATATCATCATTATAAATTGTAGCATTAAAATAATTGCTATGGAGGAGATAAATTTAAATATATGTATGTAACTCTATTTACCTAGAGAAATAATTGTATAGGCCTTAATACAATCAGGTTGCTTCAATGCTTAAATAAGACGTCTGAAAACCTTTTCTCATAATTTTAATTACAAAGGAAACCACTTCGGTAGATTCTGAAAACAATAAAATATGGATTAGCATGCTTCAAGAGATAAATATTTGACATAATGCAATAAATAAATAATAAAGATTTTAAAAGTAGCACTACCTATTAAAAACTTACCATTTCCTCTAAAGTTTTTCACTGATTTGGCAAAAACTTATTTCTGTTAAATAGTGAACTGAATAAGATATTAAACCAGTAGTAACAACCAAACAAGAAAAGTTATAAATTAATCATATAAATTAACAGAAAAGCTTTAGTGAAGTTTTAGGACAAAAATTAAAAATTCTTCACAAATTTTACTTTTTATTCTTATAAAATATAGTACAGCATTAGTTTATATGATGCCGATCTTGTTTGCAACATCTAACGCGTCATAGTCCCTGGCTAGCCGTACGTACGCCTTCTTCTTGCCATCGGGCCTGAAAACACAGATAGTTATAACTATTGAACGGAAAACAATGAATGACATTACTATGGATTTAAAATCAGAAGTGTGTAAGTTTGATATCATTATCCATCAATGAGATTCCCACATAAATATCATCATGGTAATCTTTTGAATAAAGTGATAGTTTTAACAAAAAGTAGAATAGAATAATTTTTTTTGTACACCAGTAAATATTGTTCAAAGTTTACAAAAATAATGACCAGAAATATAATAATCTAAGGGGCAGTTTTGATGTAGGAATCAAAACATGTTAGGCTTAAAACTAGTAAATGATACCTAATGCAATGAATGTACCTGATGAGGGTGTTCACTTTAGCGACATTGATGTCATAAAGCTTCTTGACAGCAGCTTTAATGTGGTGCTTGTTAGAGCTGGTGTGGACAATGAATACTAAAGTATTATTGTCTTCAATTTTCTTCATTGCAGCTTCAGATGTCAATGGATACTTTATAATATTATATGCATCCATACTGTAATTGCAAACGAAATGAAAATATTATTACCTTTACATGTACAAGTGAAATATAATGTATAATCCTGAAATGTATAGTTAAATATGAGTGTATTAAGAAATTTTGCAGATGTTTGACAAAGTTTTAAGTGAACCACAACTGATTATGTTTATAAAATACCCCAGTCATCACGTCACTAACTTATGTATCAATAACTGAACTAAACTGTATCATATAGATACATACAAACAATACATAGCCATTCTTCATCCTAAAGTTCATAATTTGTACCCCTCCTGTTCACAAAAAGAGATCAGAGGAGAAGCTCCTGGAAAATGACAGTATTATGCTTAACTGCATTGGCTGGAGTCAAGCAGGAAAACAAACTAAATAGCTATGGTAACCACAAAACTAAGACAGACTACTGCTATCCCTCACACCTTTCACACAGTTTTGTTTAGTCTTAATTCTTATACCTTCTTTGTATTTTACTCATTTCAATAACAAATTAATAATAACTGAGAATTGTTAAGAAAATGGATTATGGTGACACTAAAACACCCCCTGTGTTTTACAATGCCCCACTAGAAACCCACAAACAAAACAGACACTGTACAAGAATTAAACTAACACAGGATAATGCAAAATGACCACTACAACCATCACTTCAGTCAATCTGCAATCGACAAAATTTGTGATTCTCATAGCTCTGTAAAAGTTTTTAAATCCACTTACCGATTCCTCTTGGGAAGTGATTTTCTTGGGTACTTAGGTTGCCTTGGTGGTTCAAAGGTCTTTGGCCGACGGAAGTGCACAGATGTGCGAATCTTACGCACGCGCTTGCCATGTTCACCTTTAACAACCTGCAATATTTAAGTTTAATTAATAGAATGCCTCCAATCCAATGACAAAAATAAGGAAAGCCAACAATCAAGTTCAGTGGCGGCAATGTTAGGGGAGAACTGAACGCAGTCCTCCCTTAACACGCCGCCACCTGACCATGACACACGCCACTACGCAGTGGACGATGAAAGGCTGATGAATTCAGAGATATGAAAAAATGGTTTAGTATAAGTATTTAAATACAAAATGCAAATGCATTGTAACTTTACTATTTCAAATAGAAATACAAAATAGTTTTTTAATTCAAAATACGTATTTTCAAAATAGGTTTTCCAAATAATATACCTTGTTACTAATTTAACTGATTTTTCACACATAAATAGATTGATTGATGTCATTTACCTAACATTTGCTTGTCGCGCAATGTTTGCATTATTGTTCTTGTTGACAACATTTAGGATCACGATCAGTGCGTTCATAAATAAAGTAATTTTGGATTTAAGAATCATAAATAAGAAAAATGTAACAAAACTATTTAGTATTTTACAAATACTATATATATATATATATTTATATAAAGTATTTCAAATAAAACACAAAATACATTTTGAAAAAAAGATTTCAAATATAAAATAAAAATAGATAGCTTTTTGTATTTGCATTTCAAATGTGTATTTCAAATAATTCACATTGCTGCTGATGATGATGGAACCAATTAAATATATATTTACCCCTTTACATGCTCTTAATAGCAGAATGTAAGTCACAAAAAGTATTATTTTTATGACCTCTAAATTTATATGCATCCAGAGCAATTTATTACACACCATTGTAATATTGAAAAAAGCATTATCACAAAATGCCTGAAGTTATTTCTGCTGAATTAAAAACAATTGAAAGACATCTCTCATTAATGATATAAATTTAACATTCTGTTTGACAAATATTTATTGTTTTTAATGAAGTTTGCCAAAAGAAAAATATTAAGTTGTATGACTACAACATACCTTTCTTTGAGCTTTAAGAGCCTTGGCCACTGGCTTCACAACTTGCTTCTTTTGTCCTTTGATTCCGGTCTTCTTAGGCTTAGGCGCAATCTTCAACTTAGTAGCCGCAGGTTTGGGTTTCGGTTTTGCAGCAGATGCAGCTTTCTTAACCGATGGCTTAGCACTCGATTTAGTCTTCAAAGCAGCAGCTTTAGCAGAGCCAGGCTTGGCAGTAGGAGCTGAAGCTGGTTTCTTTTCTGCAATCTTTGCAGCAGCTGCTGGCTTGGCTGCGGGGGCAGATGCCGGTTTAGCAGGAGCTGGTTTGGCAGCCGGGGCAGCTTTAGGTGCAGCAGCAGCCTTAGGCGCTGGAGCTGGTGTCTTGGCTGATGCAGGTTTTGGTGCTGCACTCGATGTGGAAGCTGTTTTAGGTGCAGCTGCCGGAGTTTTAGCAGTGGCAGGCTTCTTCTCAGCGGGTTTGGTCCCGGAAGAACCTAACATTTACAAAAAAAAAACTTAACATGTTTACCTAACCTCAACGATTTTAAATTCTCTAGCTACTAAAAATACCTATTCAGATAAGTTAAATACATTACTAAGGCTTTATTAATGTCACAGGATGGTTTCAACATAGCAAAGTTTTGTTTCATTAGAAATGGTAATGGGAAATTCACAACAAGTACCGCGTGGCTCACTAAATGTCACTTATATCATACAAAAATTCAGTTCCACTGTATGTATCTTTAAAATAAATGCACAAAAGCTAGGCACACTTAATCATAAGAAGATCATAATTCGCGACATAAATTCCCTTATTTTTCATTACATACCGGATTTCTCGGGTTGCTTCTTAGGAGGCATCGTGACAAAAAAGATGGAGGATGAAAGGTTGTGTTGCCAGAATGGAAACAATTGATTGTACTATATTTGAAGTTGGTAACAATTATAATTTGTAACCTAGAATCGAACAATTCAGTGTGCTGAAAATTGCTATATTTATGTTATATATGCTACATTTATGTTATGTTATATTATATGAAATGTTATATTTATTAACACAGAAGTTATTTTATAAGACTCTTTTTATTTATTGATTCTGACAACTTATAATTTCATATTTATCTACGTGTACATTATGATTTTTTCGAGAAATAAAGGATTTGTATGTGGATTTATAAGCTAAAAACTACAATAAAATAATTAATAAACAATAATTTTTAAACTTGTGTAGTGTGTTATTGCAAGCTGTAAATATGGCTATCGATATCAACAGGTAACATTTTTTGTAGGTGCAAGCACTGGGTGAAAATTATGGGAAAAGAAGATTTAATTTACGTATCGATAGAGAAACTCTACGCGTAAAAATATGTTTGTGGTAATCATTTCGTTTAAAATAATAAAATAGTAGCAGAACCATTACCTGATGAAATATTGATGGATGTTTCCTTGCACATAAAGCTCCTGACAACATGACACTTAAAATTACCTATTCTGCCTATTTACGTTATAGAATCTTTGTAACTCACTTCTTCGTAAGGTAACGATGTGTAACTCATCAAATTTATGTGAGCTGCAACTCAGCTCACGGTTCAAGTACATGAGTCAGAGTTGCGAACCGGTTCACAGATCAGCTCAATTGAGCAATACAATCGACTCATATGCCGCACTTTATAAGTGATTCATATTCATATTAAGTATATGGGATATTTGCGTCAAATCTAATTTCACTCACAAAAATGTGACAAAAAAAAATATATAGTATGTAAAATATAATATATTAATGAATACATTTTTTAAATAAAGTAATTTTCATATTATTTAAATTATACGGTTTTACTCACGTGTATATTTCGGGGATGCCCGACTAGTTTCGGACCCGACGCCGGTTGCAGGTGCCAGACTGTGCCAGGTCTGGCACCTGCAACCGGCGCGGCAGGACGCCTCACCCCTTGATAAAGGGCATCATTGTGTTTTTATACAAACTGTTTTATTACACATTAAAGTAATAGACATTACTTTCTTTATACTTACCAAAACCTATCGACGGAACCAAACCTATCATATATAATTACACATACATATAATTTACGATCTATTTATCTATTTACCAAATTTGCCAAAATTATTTACGATTAAGTTGTTATAAATTCATAAAAAATAATAGTATAGTGAGTTGAGTCAGTAATGTAATGTCATAAAATAGTCACGGCTCCGCTTGAACTGATATTGAATAAATGACCACTCTAAACATATATCAATGAACAGTCTGTGACTCACAACACAAAGTATTAATTTAGAGCTTAGAATATACACGATCTGTAGAGCCGTGAGCTGAGCTGCGAGTTGTCAATTGAGCAACTGAGTCGCAGCTCAGCAGCTCAAGTCAGTGGCATCTGTATATTTGAACCGGTTTAGAGCTGAGTTACACACCTCTATCGTAAGGTGAAAATAGCGTACGGCGGAAGTCTGATTGATAACGCAGAGAAAGATACGAAAGCCTTATGGAAAGCCATTAAGACTTTAACAAATACAAATAAAATTAAAGTTAGTCCTGTGGAACTCCTTCAAATATCCATAAGCCCACAAACATCTGCCAACTACGTCTGTAAATATTTTACCGATATAGGAAAAATACTAGCTGACAAAAATAAAATTCTAATTTCGTCTCCTACTCCACCTACGGATCTGCCCAATTACCTAAGTAACATAAAAAGTCCCCTAAACTCGATAGCCCTTTTAAAGGTGTCCGAGACAGACGTAGATGGTATTACAAAACAAATCATTAAACAAAGCAGTATAGTACAACACATTTATGATGTACAACAAAATAAATTAAATCACATTACGACTGAAATAACTATTTACTTAGGATTAAATTATTGTTACGAGCTGAGGTTCGGGATTAGAGAATTATACCAGATTGTTACCGAAATAGACACAATTTATTTTAATAGATCACAAAATACACAGGGAAACTAGCAACAACACAATTACAATAATTTATTATCAATAAACTTCTAATTCACTTACACTTTAGTCGCTGTTAATTCACTTGACACTCACTTGAAACTAAACTCACTTGACACTCACTTGAAAACTAACAACTCCGCAATGCCACGCTTTACATAGCAAAACGGTATTTCTAGAAACATCGCGACACCTCTTGTAAATTCTACACAACAAATAGAAGCCTCTAAAACAAACTAGTATTTATTAGTGTTGCCTCAACAGATGGCGTGTATCTTTATTTTGTAGCTCTATACGACTTCCCCAGTCGCCAATAGATGGTGGGTTATTCGTAACATTATCTATAATGTTGTTCACCGTAAAAAGAATTGGATGACCTTTTTTTTTAGGTAAAAATGTGAATCAAAATGTAATTAAAAGGTTGTTTTGTTGCGCCCCCAATGTATTGATTTGGCGCCCGGTGCCATCACACCGCTCGCACCGCCCCTGTATAGCAGGGTACCCCCCAGCGCAGTGGGTAAGTATGCGCACTGCTCGTATCTCGTGATCGGGGACACGGGGGCGGGGTGATTATTTAGGCCAATCGTAGTTGCGGTCAACGCAAATTAGTTGCGACATGTCACTGCGCTGCATCACGTTTCGTTGTTTAATAATTTGGTAGCCAAAACAAATATTTTTCACACTTTTGTCTGTCTGTTTGTTCCGGCTAATGTCCGGAACGGGTGGACCGATTTCCACGGTACTTTCAGCACATAGCTGGAGTAATTTAGGATACTTTTATTTTGAAAAAGAATTAGGGTTCCGCGATTTGATTTGCATATACCTACTTAGCTAAACACCTATAAGAGATAATTTCATTCCAAGGTACACACTAACGTATGCCAAATGCAAATCTTCTTAGAGATTGAAGTATCTATGCAGAGATTGTGAAAAAAAAATTGTTTTCTTTAATATAAGTTTCAATCTACCCAGGTACTACCAAGTAAATACCTAGCTTAGGTTTATTTAAAACTTCATTTGTTCACAAAAGTAAAGTAATAGGCACATAACTAGTTTTTAAATATTTACATTAATTTTCCTTACAGAAGACAACCCTAACGTCATCAGAACAGATAAGAATTATGCGATAGAAAGAGCGGCAAGTTTTAGGTTAATATAACCTGTTGGTAATTAGCGGTGTGCGTTCTGAATTGCACATTATTGTGTCGGAGCAAGAGTCGCTATTTATTTAAATGGTATTGCGAAGCGGTCCTTCTGTACTAGTACTATTATGTATTCTGTGATATGACTAAAAAAAATTCTTTTTACGACGAACAACATAGGAAAGTTGAGGTTTTAAATTTATAAATTGTTACGTGGGAGAGCCATGCTTCGGCACGGAGGGGCCGGCTCGACTCCGCTCGATACCACGGCCTCACAGAAAATCATCAGTGCATTAATGCTTTCATTGCTTTTCGCCGCGTGAGTGAGGTTACTGGAGGCACTAATCCTTCCCTCTCCCCTATTCCCGTCCTTCCCCTCTCACCCCTCTAATCCCCCTCTCCCGTCTTCGCACTCTTCCCCCATTCCCGCCTTAAAGGGCGGCAACCACTGACCTGTATTATCTTGTATAATAGAGGTCAGTGACGGCAGCGCATTTGTAACTCTTGAGTTACAGGTGCCCATGGACGGCGGTAGTCATTTATTTATTAAAACTTTTTGCACATTAGTACTTAGGTGGACTTAATGGTTAAGGCATTCTCTGCCAGTCAACCTTTGGGTGATGCAGAGAAAAGAAGTAGGTGCAATTAAACATTTTGTAAAAAAATTGCAAAAAAAAAAAAGAATGGGATACATACAAAATTCTATACGAATATACACAAATACTCATAACTTTAGTGTACCATATATTATTTTTTTATTGACCATAATTACCATCAGGTGACCCGCGTCTGTTCGTTTGCAATAAAAAACCACCGCCACTTTGGGGTCTCGCACCACCTAAAAATGTAGCTAGGGCCGCTACTGCCTCCTATGGCTGAAATGATGATGATGACATACCTACAAATAGTTTTATTGTGCTAGAGCTATCAATTTTCACAAGGCAAGGTACAAAAGAAACACTGTATGTAAGGACCTAATAATTAGAGGTAAGTATATTAAAGTCTAATTTTGTATACATATAATGTACTTACTTAGATAAATAAAAAAAGGTTATTCATTTTATTAATAAAAACATTGTTAATTTCAAATGTCACAATTACATTCTAATAAGTGGTTTATGGGCAATGGAGAATTTCGAACATGCATCGATGTTAGCTACTGTCATGTCAGTAGCACTCATCTGCTAACATAGCGGGAGAGATAAAACTATGGCGCTGCGATAAATAAACTGTATTAATACGAAAATATCACTAGAATAAGTAGATTTTAGAGTTCGCGATTACCCAATGCACCTAACTAGAATATTTAGCATTCAAATTGAATTTGTCTGAATACAGTGATCACTTGGGTTTCTAGAGATGTGCCCGATATCCGTATCCAATTTCACAATACAAACATAAAGGGGATACACATTAACTGTATTCACTAGGGACTTGACTAGAACATGCAGTTGTACGAAGAAATGACCCAATATTAAGGTGTGGTGTATTGTAGTTTGTATTAACTGAACCTTGAACAGGTGATTGTAAATTGTTTTGAGGTTGAATAGGTCTTTTACCTATGATTAATGGAAAACATTCATCGGATATACCAGATAATGCAGTTTGGATTCGTTTCATTCGATTGGCACATTCCTCAAAATGGTCAGTAATATATTTTAATTCAGGAACTGATGCAAGGTTGTAATGTGTTTTCAGATTTTTGTCTATAACTTTTAAACCTTCAGAACTAGTAAAATTTGCTTTTTCCCCACTATAAAAAAATATATCAATATCGGTGCCATTTTCCATAAGTTGACATTTTGCCAAAGATGTGTACAATGTTATTTTAGGTGTTTTAGCTTTCACCAATTCCACAAAACGTGAAGCATACAAATATTTTTTCCAGTGTTTCTGTGGTAAGTTATGATAGGTAAAAACTTCATCAGGAGTTGGATCATGATCGGCATTAATATTTCGAGTCTTGTTATCTACGGAATAAATGACAATCTTCATTCCATCTTTAGATATTTTACATATTTCTACTATTTGTTCTTCTCTATCTTTACCTTTTTTTTTAATAAACTCTACTACTACTCCAGATTGTTCTATTTTTAATATAGCATTTCGCGTTCTGTGTGAAATTGTAGGTAATCTCTCAGCACAGAGTGGAGGTACAGTTAGCCCAATTTTCGTATTAACACTGCATGGTTTGGGTAAGTTTTCTTTGTTTTCTTCAGTATTTGCATTGAATTGAGTTGTCAGAGTTTTACCTTTTATTTCCATTAGCTTAATATTTTCAAGCAATGATACATTGCTGTTGCATGGACTATCACTTTTGCCTAAAATGTTATGATTTTGATTTTTTAAGTCATAGAGTTCTGCAGAACCATGTTTTTTTCCTGTGCACATGTTATAGTTTCGATCTTTTGAGTGTGCCAAACATGACTTGCTCTCTTGCATTCCAGTAAATATATTAAATGATGAAGGCTTCATCTGGTTTAAGTTTCCACTAAATTCTTTTCCAAAACAATCAGGAACATGCACAGAATCATTTCTGATTTTGTTACTATGTTGAGTGCTATGTGATGTTGTAAGGAAACCTGAATCTCGTGACACATCTTGCTTTAAAACATTTTGAATATTACTGTGGTTTAGGAATGGATGCTCTACAATAGCTTTTAGTGTTATTCGCTTAGTAGGATCTTTACACAAGAGTTTTGTCAATAAATCTCGTGCTTGTACAGAGAGCTCAGATGGTATTTTGTAATCAGCATTGATTACTTTGTTAAGAGTAGTTTTTACATGCTGAGTATGAAAAGGTGGGCTGCCAACTAAAAGTGTGTACAGCATACACCCCAAGCCCCAAACATCTGCTGGTAAGCCATGAAAATCTCTAGAAGCCACTTCAGGAGATATATAGTTTGGTGTACCACACATGGTAACATGTTTCTCATCTGGACCATTTAACTGAGTGGCTAAACCAAAGTCAGCTATTTTTACATTTAGATCCTTTGTTAACAATAAGTTGTTTAATGATAAGTCTCTATGTATGATATTGTGAGTATGTAAATATAATACCCCACTTAATACTTGTTTAAAGATGTCAGCAGCTGCTTTTTCTGAAAGACCTCGCGTTCCTAACTTGAAATGTTTGGCTAACTCACCATTATGTGCTAATTCTAAAACTAAATAAACATAGTGTGCATCTTCAAAAAAAGCATATAATTCTAATATAGCAGGATGTTTTAGGCGAGAATGGATTGTGACTTCTTGTCTTACTCTGCCTATCATACCAGCACTTGCCATAAGTGCCTTGTCTATCATTTTGATAGCAACAAATAAACCTGTTCTTCGACATCTTGCTCTATATACATGTGCAAATCCACCTTTACCGAGATGTTCTAATATCTCATAATCTTCAATTTTTTCACCAAACATTCTTTATTCCTAAAATATTCTGTTATCGTGAGTGAAGCTGTCTTTTCTAAATAGTTCATTGATGTGTATCTTCTTAATTACATCCATTATTTCTTAGTGTACTGAAACAAAGATTTCATAGAAAGATTTAAATAAAAATTACAACATAAGCTAGCTTCAACAAGAGGTTCCACTCACATAGATGTTATGTAACATACAAATAATAAGAGACTAGCATACATCTTAATTACAAAGTTCAGAGAAATAGATACCTTAAAAGTCACTATTAAATCATACAATGCTTGAATTTATAATATAAACTTAATAATAATAATAAAGTGAACTTAAAATTTACCTTATTCAAAATCCACTCAGCATCCTCTATACTTTTAGCAACAATATCTTTAACTCTCTGGGAGTCAGGCTCAACTTTATGTTGCTTATAACTCTGAAATATTTAAATAATAGTTTTATTCATAATTTGACACGGACAAGAGTTTTTTTATTATTCGAGAATCAATTTAATAGAAAACAAATGTTATTTTGCCAACTTCGGGGTAATTAGTAACCAAAAGATAACATACACTATAATCATGCGGGCGCCATAAAATAGATACAGGTAGCCAATAACCGTATTTTTTTTTGGTAGCATTTAGATTATTCAAGTACCTGTTTCACTGCAAACTTATAATGTTTACAAGCGTCAGGAGGTAGCTTTTCACACTGTCGCAGTAAATATTTATATAACTGGAGAGATGTCATAACAACCTTTTGCTCATTTGTAAGACACCTCCGAAATATAATAAGCATTTATGTACCTATTATATTTGACAGAATAAAACAAACAATCACTGATGATAAACTTTTAATTACACTTGACGGTTCAATTTTCAATGAATTATTTACATAATTTTTACATTTCTTTTCCTGTCCTTGATCTTGTCATTATCAAAAGCGTTTCTTTGCACAGATCTGTAAGAATGACACAGATTATTAAAAAACAAGTTAAGAGACGTACTTTTATAATACAAATATCATTATATACTGATAATTTAGGCTATCTTAAGTTGGCGGGGAGAAGTCGTTTTTTTACATTTTTTTTGCTCTTTCAACTGTTCGTTAACTGTTCGTAACTGTTCGATCAAAATGTTTATTTGCTCGATCTTAGTTTTTTTATTGAAAATAAAATAAAAAATTACCCTCAAGTTGGCGGGGAGAAGTCGTTTTTTTAAATTTTTTTTTTGCTATTTCAACTGTTCGTTAACTGTTCGTCATTGTTCGATCAAAATTTTCATTTGTTCGATCTTAGTTTTTTTTTTATAATTAAAATAAAAAAATTACCCTCAAGTTGGCGGGGAGAAGTCGTTTTCTTACATTTTTTTTTTGCTATTTCAACTGTTCGTTAACTGTTCGTCATTGTTCGATCAAAATTTTTATTTGTTCGATCTTAGTTTTTTTTTATAAATAAAATAAAAAAATTGCTTTCTCAGGTTGGCGGAGAGAAGTCGTTTTTAAGCTTTTTTTTGCTATTTCAACTGTTCGTTAACTGTTCGTCATTGTTCGATCAAAATTTTTATTTGTTCGATCTTAGTTTCTTTTTTAAAAAATAAAATAAAAAATTACCCTCAAGTTGGCGGGGAGAAGTCGGTTTTTTACATTTTTTTTTGCTACTTCAACTGTCCGTTAACTGTTCGTCATTGTTAGATCAAAATTTTTATTTGTTCGAAAAAAAAAACTACTTGAGGGTAATTTTCTATTTTATTAAAAAAAAAAAACTAAGATCGAACAAATAAAAATTTTGATCTAACAATGACGAACAGTTAACGGACAGTTGAAGTAGCAAAAAAAAATGTAAAAAACCGACTTCTCCCCGCCAACTTGAGGGTAATTTTTTATTTTATTTTTAAAAAAATACTAAGATCGAACAAATAAAAATTTTGATCGAACAACACTTATGAGACAGGACACCATTTTAGGGTTGCATAGTTCATAATAATAATTATGTTATCGAAAGGGTTCTCCGGAGTTTATTTTCGGTTTTAACAGTAAAATATGTCTGTTTTGGTGGATTTTGTGGTATTGCACAACAGTGGGAGAGCCATGCTTCGGCACGTATGGGCCGGCTCGACCGAAATGATACCACGGCCTCACAGAAAACCGGCAGTGAAGCAATGCTGCATTGCTTTTTGCCGAGCTAGTGAGGTTACCGGAGGCCCTAACCCTTCCCTTTTCCTTCCTCGCCCCTTATTTCCCATTTCCCCTACTCCCACTTTAATGGCCCGCAACGCACTTGTGACTTTTGAATCGCAGGTGCCCATTGGTGGTGGTAGTCATTTACCATCAGGTGACCCGTCTGGTCGTTTGTCGCTTATACCACAAAAAAAAATTTGCAAAGACTAATAAAAAAAAAACTAAAATCTCTTATTATTGCATTAAATCGTAATATTCAAATTTTCGTAAAAATGTCGAAAGATTGTAATTTTCCAGGTTAGTTAAAGTTTCCGTTTCTCATATGTTTTTTTTCAATTATGTTTCAGAAAATATTTGATGAAATTATAACAACTAATATTATAAATGCGAAAAAGACTTTTTGTTTGTTTCCTTTTCACGACTAAACGACTGAATGGATTTGGTAAGGAGATATATTATATCCAAGCCCAGGATATAATTTATCTCTTTGCAAATTTCATTCCTCTGGAAGGACATATGCTACTTTTTATTCCGGAAAAGTGTACCGCCAGTGTACGGTTATCATGGGATAAATTTGTGTAAACAAAGTTATAGGCAACAGTTAATCTTTTTCCCATTACTTTTTTTTTACGTATGGTTTCCAATTGTTGTGGGTATCTTTAGTTCGGCCAATCAGGTTTAATTTTTAATAACCTCTTATTGATGTCCTTCAAAAATGAAATTTATATATATAAAGGTGTTTTATTAGGGGCTTAGATGAAAAAATAACACACACTATGTACGTATAGAACCCACACGTCACCGTAGCCGTATTGTTCTGGATAATAAAAGATGGTTTGCTTGGTGCGGTCTTCAGGTTTTATTAGGCACTATATTATGTTATACAATGGAACGTCTGCACTCCAACCCAGCTGAGAGACAAGAGGGCAGGGATAAATTAAATAATTACCAATAGGTTACGTGCATATTACTCTATTTTTGTGAACATAGTACTAATAAGTCGATAGTCCAGATACGAACAGATGACGCGACGCAGCGCGTGAGTGAGCATTGAACTAAATTGCAGCCCGGCCGGCGCGCGGCATCCATCTGAATCTTGGCACGTTTAGTCGACCCCGTCATGTACCTACCTACACCGTGGAGTGGACCTGGCCTGCCCTGAGGTACTGTCATACTGCAGCTGTCGCCCTACGAAAAATGTGATTCTTCGATAGGTACCTATCCTCTATATATACCATCGATTATAAAGATAATTACGAGACTTACGGTGAAAACCTACGGTATACCGTAGTACTAGTAGTTATTAAAGTAACGGTAATAAGTTACAGATTCAAACTCTGCATGCCTTGTTTTTATATCGTCTATGATATTTATAAGTGCCTCTCCTCCTGATTAATAAAAAAATATCAGTGAAATTTGTTTGGTATTTTTTATTTAAATTAATAAAATTCAATGTTTTTCAAATTGACTGTACTATTCAAACTCATCAACGTAAATTTAAAAAAACTTTTTCAATAACAGATTAAAAATGTAATCTTGTTTTGTTACTTCCAGGAAGGAGTACTATTCTATCTGTGGTCAACACTCACTCATCCATCATCTTTTCTGTGAATAGAATAAAATTTAGTAAAATAAAAAATGGGCGAAGTTGTGATAGATTGTTCTTAATGCAATCAGTCATGAGTGTATGTGAAGTATCTAGTGATATATGCTACTACATTTTACTTTACACGTATTTCTTTATCTAAGAATAGTGTTATGATAAGTCAATAATTATTCCTCTTTATGTTTGTGATTGTATTACATACCTTGATAATGATTCCATAACGCTAATGTGGTATGGCACTTGTTACCATTCGACGTTCTCCGAGTGTGCAAACACCTAGGAAAACGGTGAGTACTGGCTCCTTGCAACTAGTAATCTAGATCTTTTATGTTTTGATGTTGTGTCAAATTGATCAGGCATGAGGTAGATAGCAATATGAAACTGTATTAACTGAAATTTATAGGAATTGATATATCTAGTTAGTTTAGAATCTAAACTCTAATTAGGGACAAATGTCCCTTTGAATTGTAATGATGCCAAATTGTCCAGTATAGTAGTCCTACAATAGAAAATACATAATTGTATTCTTCCTATCCTATCCTTCTTATCTATCCTTCTATCTTATATCTTGTTGTATTAAGGACTGGGAAATAAAGAAGACCTTAATGTCCCAGTCCTTAAATGTCAGGTTGTTTCCCATTTATGATAGGGTGGCATTAGGGTAGGATCATGTTATATTCTAAAGAATATTGAAAAGAACTTATCATTATTCACAATTATAAATATTTTTTGAATCAGGATGAGGCAGAAAAATCAAGTGATAACATTGAAGACGATGTTGGAGACCGTGTCAGCAAGAGGTAGGTAATGTTTTCAAAACTTTGACACTGTATTTTTGTTTTTTCTATATTTGGTTATTTATTTCTATATTTCTATGCTGAGATTGTTTTATGGAAAATATAGTGATAAGTTAAAGTTAAGAAAGTATTTTATGTCATTAACTTTTTTTAAATTAGACAACAAAGAAAATAATATAATCGGAAACAACATTTGTTACAGGCTTTTATGTACAATTTAAAATACTAATGGTGTTCATTGCTTTCAATGCATTCAGCTAGAGTTTGATCACCATTAATGTAATTTGAGACACATAGGCAGATTAGGTAGATTTTTGGTGTTTGATGATTTGTGTTTTTGGAGTGTCAATTATAACAGCATTAAGTGAAGGCTATTCTCATGTTGATAATGAGTATTAGTTATTGACCTAGATTTGCAAAGACTTCTTTGCATTTTTTCAGCATACAGTGAACGCTGTGCTCACAATGTTATTGGCAAAAACCACTGAACAATGTTGTATTTTATGTCAGAAATAAGAAAATATATGATTTCAATTTTCACATAAAAACATCATTAACAAAGTTACACTAACTATATCTATATATAATATAATCTGGGACAAACATACCCTTTCTATACCCAACCTAAGCAGAGCTATGAGTACTATGGATTCTTGGATTATTGGATATGGGATAAACATATTTAGGCCAAATTGGATATAGAATGTGGAACAAATTGTTTCTTAGCAACCAATGACGGGCAGGTTTTAATAACCTGTTTGCAAATTCAATATATATTTGTAAATTAACATTTAGTCATCCTTAGGGCTTATGTGTGATATGTTTTATAGGCTGCACTAAATCAATAAAATTATATTTAGCATCAATATAATAATATTTTGGAAAGAGATACCTTTTTAATATAATAACCTTTTTCAACTAAACCATTGCTAGCACTAATCCCAACCTACGTGAGTGATATGATTTTCTGAAATATTTACGCAATGCTAACGATACACAAACCAAGCAGATTTAAATATTTGTTCTTTAAATACAAACATATTATACATAAAAATACCCAAAACAATGCAATTAGATAATTATATTCATGCTTACAAATATTTGCACTGAGCTGGAAGAAAACCCGCCACACACGAAGTAGCAGCCAAATGCACAACGCAATTCAAAGGCAACTTAGAGATATACATAATAATAATAATATGTGTATCCCAAGAATTACAGACCAATAACATGTTTTCCAACACTATAAATTACTGATGTCCATACTGAGTGTGAAGATAACATATCATATAACCAACCCCATTATGGCTTACTCTCAGAAAAAATGGTTCACTGTAACCAAAATAAAAGGAAAATCGTAATATATAACTAGGAAACATAGATAAAATTACAATATTTCAGCATTTTAATTATGGCAACCATATACATGATGTCACATAGTTTGTTTACAAATATTCCATATGCAATTTAGCTCAAGTATAGATAATTTTAAATATTTTGTACCAGACCAATGCAAATAGATTGCACTGAGCGGGACTCAAACCTGCAACCCACGACGTAGCAGTCGAATGCACTACCGCCGCGCCATAGAGGTCATCACAATTTTATTGGAAGTTAAATTTGCAAGATCTAGTTTCCTCTGGGATCCTCACTCTGTTTAGCAAGTTAGCATTTAAGATTGTATAGATAGCATCAGGCTCAATTTTTTTTCCATTAGTATATGAGCATGTTGCAAGCCCTGGTTTTTCCGCTCAACGCTGTACATTTCTACACTGGCTGTTTCCCGCAGCTTCACCTGCGTTTATGGTCACTGCGCCGCTCCTAATGGTCGTACCATGATGTAGCCTATAACCTTCCTCAAGGAATACTCTATCCAATGCAAAAAGTATTATTCAAATCTGACTGATATTTCAATAATTTAGCGCGTAACAATAAAACTCTTCGCCGGGTAGAAGGTGTTTGTGTCATTTCAACCCACTTTGGGTTAGTTACATATTATTTCTCCCTCAGATAATAAATGTTTCCTCATTCTGACGGTTCCTTTCATAGTTCTCTCGCACTGTCTTCATTTTCGTGAGTTCTGGCATCGTTGTGTCTTTCAGGATCAGCTGTTAATCGTGCTTCATGTTCTAAGCTACTTTCTAGCTGTCTAGACTGCTTTGTTCGAGCTCAGTGAGATTCGTACTCAGTGAGTCTCAGACTCACGTGATAGTGTAAATCAGACTCGCGTGACAGGCGGTAATAAGCGTGGGTTATTTTCTTGAGTTTTAGCCGATCACCGAGACTCACGTTGAGCCGAAATTTTTGTGCCACGAAATCTGGCCCGAAATTCTTGAAATAAACTTCTTCAGATTCTTGAGAGTGAGTTAGTCTCATCCTTTTAGCATTTTTGCTATTGAGGGAGAGATTAGCGAGACGCGCTTCATATCTAGGGTTGGCCGCGACTGGCCAACATGCGCCTAACCAATAAGCTAGATCCTATTTAATAGGCTCTTTTACTAACTTTTAAACTTTCGCGTTCCATGATATAATATTATTTATTTATTTACGGGAATTAACGCGATCACGAAAAGGATCAGAAGTATGTAATACCTTTTCGTGATCGCGTTAATTCCCGTAAATAAATAAATAATATTATAGGCTCTTTTAATTGGTAATACATATTTATAACTCCGAAGCTATCCATTTTTTTTATTTTGTGTTGATATAAACTTTCAGTCGTCGTTTTACGGACTATAATAGGTACTTAATCAAAGTGTCAGTACTATCATCCAAAACAACTGAATGCCATTTGAAGAAAATCTTTGACGGAATTCTTTAATTAACTGTATGTTAATTTAATAATTCCGTCAAACATCTTCTTCTTTAGGGTTCCTCATCCTCAAAAGGAAAAAGGAACCCTTTAGGATCACTTCATTATTTGTCTGTCTATCTGTCAAGACCACTGACCTCTATTGTACAAGTACGCTGGACTGCATACGTCAATTATCAAGCTGAAGCCATTTGATTTTCGCCATTGTGGCGCTGATAACATGATGGCGGTCCTTGGAACTAATATTAGGGATGAGACATAACACGATAAAAAATATTGCATCACTTTATCGATAAAATGCTTATAATATGTATACTTACGAGGCATAAAAATAATTTCAAGAAGCAATTTATACTTTATTAGCATTTAATCACAGATTACTAAGTAGTTACTACGTAACAGATAAATCACTCCCTACAAAAACGTCCATACCTACCGTTTTAATTACCTGCTCTCTCCGAGCGCCTTATATTGATTATTTTAATTAGGAACTAAATAATTTATTGATGTTTAATATGATAATAATTTTTCACGTTTTTCATTGTTGCTCTGCTCCTATTTGTCGTAACGTGATGTTATATAACCTTCCTCGATAAATGGACTATCCAACACAAAATTGTAAGAATTTTTATATTCGAACGAGTAGTTCCTGAGATTAGCGCGTTCAACCAAACAAACAAACTCTTCAGCTTTATTATATTAGTATTTATTCGTAAAACCGTTTCAAAATTATGTATTTACTTCATAAATATTTAATAAGAATGGTAAACCTTTCGAATTAAGTAGGTATTTTATATTAAAGAAAGGGTATAAAAACCCTTATATAAGAATAAGAAAGATTTTGTTAATTTTTTCGTTTACTGGATCTACACCCATGTACAGCACATAAACTACCAGGAACCATGTCAATTTCCACCGTGAATTTGACAGTATTTAAAGTATATCAAATTACGTTTTTGTACTTTAAAATTTGAAAATAAAAGCGCGAGCGCTCGATGCAGCTGTCCCCAACCCACTGCGCGAGACTGCGTATAAGGTTCGCTAGCGGTCGAGCAGCCGGTAGGGGTTTAGCGCACGTAAGTGAATCGAGTGGCATAGGCCTGATTTAATTAAGAAAACAACTTTACAAACAATTTTTAGTTCATTAAAATGTAACCCTCTGCGAACTACTAATGAACAGGCTGCTTTCATAGTGAATAAGAGGTGGCTTTCATAGTAAGACGCGGCTTTCATAGTGAATAAGAGTTCGCTTAAATATCTCGACAACTATTTGACAAATTTGGCTAATATACCTACGATCTTAAAAAAAATATTTGCTTTAGAAATCTGCTTGCGAAGTTTTGTAAAGATCGGATCAACGATACTCTAATTATCATCGAACAAATAAACACATACACGATACATACAAACTCCAATTTTCCACTCTTGATACGGAGATCTCAATTCGCATGATGAATAAGAAACCTGACTCAATTTTCATGTTGAAAGGGTAAATGCATGGGGTACGAAAAGAAAAACAAAATCAAAATTATTTATTTCAAGTAAACCAATTGCAGGTATTTTTGATTGTCAGGAGGAGTCAGTCAGTATAAGTCGGTCGTGTAGCTAGTTGCCTGTTCCAAAACTTAGATCCTTTGGAGAAGAACAGGCAAGAAACTCCAAGGACACTATTTTTCAACCTGGTTTTTTTTATTACAAAGTTACTTTTTACATTGCTAATATGTGCAATTTAATGTGAGAACAATGTAACATAATATTGTTTTAAAATGAAAAGAAAATCACAGAGGTGATAGGCAACATAGAAAATTAACTTAATACTTAAGTGACTACATAGTTGTCACATGTACAATATTTTTTTTTCTAATTAACAAGAAATAAAAGCGTATCATAACTACAATGTCAACAGTGTATAAAATAACATCAATGTTCTATAAAATTAACAATGTCAAGAATAATAATCAAAATATCAATAAATCTATAGGTCAGATAAGAAACAAGACGAGTACCTACTCATTGACAGTGTGACATTTTTTAAATCAGTAACTACAGTTTTCAAAGAAGACACAGTTATCTTCAACCTTTTAACACTTTGAGATAAAACTTTTAAACGAGCACGTGACATGTTGAGCGATTTTTTTATACGCAGCATGATTTTATTTGTAGACCTAGGACTATTTTCATAGCGGTGATCGTGCTTAATACTTTCGCAAACTTCAGTAATAGTCTTAGATTTTTTTTGAGGTTTGCTTGGGCCTGCCTCTGTAACAGTAAAATATTTGCTGTAGGTACCTTCTTAATTACATAACTTATTACTGAAGTAAAATTAAGGATTGGGTAGTGACCATCAAGATAAGTATGCTCATGATCGACATCAACAGAGCTCAATTTTCTTTTTACCCTAGCAGCTTGAGAAACACACGGTGTTGGGGTAACCATGTCATCACGTACAGAAGATGTACTCCCTGGAAATATAAACATTGTCATATTTTTATGCTTACATCCAAAAATACAGTCCTTACATTCCTTACATAGTATAAAACAAAGTCGCTTCTGCCGTCGATCCCTGTCTTTTTAATTACGCAACGGAATAAAATGCGGTTTTCAGCAATAGATAGTGATTCAAGAGGAAGCTTTATACGTATAGTTTAATATTGTTTTGTGTTAATTTGTTGAAATATGACGATAATTATTCACCACATTGCACCCGTGCGAAGCCCGGGAGGGTCGCTAATAAACCGAATATTTGTAGAATCAGAATGAGACATAATCTCTACAAACTCACCAAAAAACAATGTAGGTACACTGCCATAGTTTAAATTTGTACGTGAAACATGTTTCACAAAATTGTCATCGGTGAAATGTTTATTGCACAAATGGTCATTATATCTAGGACTCCAATTTTCTTTTTTCATGTTTTCCACCCATGACTGCTTAGTGAGTGTGTCGGTGGGAAATCTGAAAGTAAAAGGAAACAAGTAAAACATACAGAATACAGTTGTAAATAGCGAGTTAGATGCTAGGGTTTATTTTTACGATTTAGAAATAATAATGAGGAGAATAATGAGAAATAATTATGAAGAAAGTTATCGACATATTATCGATATGGAATAATCGCAACCCTATTCAGTAACTGTTTATTTTTTTGATTAATTAATAAATGAAATCTGAATGCTATTTACATTTAAATGTGATGAAATTTAATAAAATAAGTATATAATATTGTTAAAAAGCTTCAGACATACAATTGAAACATTTGTAGCCAAGAAATTCACTTACTTGTGAAACGCTATTCCGCTGCCTTTTTGGTACCGAGTTTTACAAAATACACAAACTCTCAATTGTCTAAATGTGTTGTATATTACTTAGCAAAGAGCAAACTCAAAATGTAAAGTCTTATTTTACGATAAATAAATAAAGCAACAGAGACGCGTCAACAGAACACAATGGCTTTTTGCAACAGATGTCAGTTTTAGTAACCAGGACGACCGGGACGTCGCTTCAAATCGGCACAAAAACTATCATTTCTTATGGAATATTTAGTCCAGCGTACTTGTATAATATAGAGGTCAGTGGTCAAGACCCTTTTTTCTCATGAACGCGTGACCTTAATACAAGTTGCCATTAACATGATGCCAAAACTTATGTCTGCTGTCTCTTGAAACTGTTAAAACGCAATCAAAAGATATGGCTATTTAAGCCATACATTTTAACAAATTTGGAGGCAAGTAATCGTTTGTTCGATTTTTAAATTAATTTTCTAAATGATAATGGCGGGCTTCTCTTGTTATGACTTTCGTGTAGTTATTTTGAATAACTTTAAGCGTGACTTAACTAAACAAAAATGATTCGAGGAAATTTGTAAAATGAGTAGTGCACTAAGGGAAACTTGTCCATCTCTAAGGACCATAGAACGGTAATATATTGAATTCAATCGCGGCAATTTTAACTTGGAGGATGATGCAAGGTACGGGCCGGCCGAAAGTAGTGATTACCGATAAGAACAATGAGACTACAAAAATTATTGGAAGAAGGCGGATGTGTGACATATCGACAGGTCGATGAAACCTTCAATAAGGGCATCAACTGTTCTTCTTTCTCTTTTGATTCTTGGGATTCTTCACAACCATTTGAAAGTACGGAAACTTTGTTACGCACTTGATGACTGATGCACTGAGGGAGCAGTTTGTGACTTGACTCTCGTGATATGTTAAAAAAATCTTTTTAACAAAAAATTAAACCGACGAAAAGAACTAAAAAGCAAAAAATAAATAAACCTTAAATCTTAAGTATTGAGCTTATTTACATAAACTATCAAATTTTATATAAACTTATTTTGAGTCGGCGCCAAACAACAAACTGATTAATTATCAAAATTTTATATGTACCTACGTAAGTAATTAATCATTTTATTATTTGGCGCCGACTCAAAATAAGTTTACATCAAATTTGATAGTTTATGTAAATAAGCTCAATACTTAAGACTTGAGGTTTATTTATTTTTTGCTTGTTAGTTCTTTTCGTCGGTTAAATTTTTTGTTAAAAAGATTTTATTTTATGGTTTTTTCATCATCAGCTCAGCTACATGATGTGATGATTTCTAAATGCAATACCTGATAAAGTAATGAAAAGTAAACAGAAACACTATTCGTTCCTACAATTTTCGAGGGTTTCTCTCAATTTTTTTCAGGATCCCATCATCAGATCCTGACTTCCTTGACACGGGACCACCCTTGAGGTATGCCCTATCTAACAAAAAAGAATAATCAAAATCGGTTCATAAATAACGGAGTGAGGGCTGAACAGACAAAAAAAAAAATATACGGTCGAATTGAGAACCTCCTTTTTTTTTCGTCGGTTAAAAATATATACAGACTGCCGAACTAACTACGTGAACTCGATTGTTAGATGTGATGAAACCTGGCTGTACATAGGGTGCACTAAAAGTATCGGGAATGGAATATTTCCACTGTTTCTGTCATATAATTTTTTTTTAAATTGAAAACTCCTTGGTTTTAAAAATCGAATACCATTTATTTATTGAAAAAAAAATTCTCGATCTTATCACAAGGTTTTGTCAAACTTGTTTAGTCGTTGAGAAAATGGAATTGACTCGAGAAAATTCAAGAGCGATGATTTATTATGACTTTCGAAGTGGTTTAACGCAAAAATAGTGTGTTGACCGGATGATTTCTGCATTTGGTGATGAAGCCCCATCCAAAACCACAATTTATCGCTGGTTTGCTGAATTTCAACGTGGACGTGTCAAGCTCAGTGATGATCCCCGTCAAGGTCGTCCAAAAACTGCAGTCACCCAAGAAAACGTTGATGCTGTGCGTAAGCTGATTGAGGAAGATCGACATGACATACCGCGAAATTCAGGCAACTTTAGACATTGGCATGAGTCAAATACAAATAATCTTGCATGAACAATTAGGTGTAAAAAAGTGGTTTTCCCGATGGATACCGCATTCGCTCTGTGAAGAGCAAAAAGCGGCTCGCGTTACTTAGTGGGTCAGAACTCTCGAAAGATTCCACGCAAGATCCTCAAATGCTGTATACAACATCGTATCAGGTGACGAATCCTGGATATACGCGTACGAACCCGAAACAAAAAACCAGTCACGAGTTTGGGTGTTCGAAAATGAGTTAAAGCCAACAAAAATTTTTCGTTCACGGAGTGTTGCAAAAAAAATTGGTGGCCACGTTTGTCTCCAAAACCGGCCATGTTGCGACTATTTTTCTTGAGGGACAAAGAAAGGTTAATGCAGAATGGTATGCTAGCATTTGCTTGCCACAGGTCGTTTCTGAACTCCGTAAAGAGAACTGCAACCACCGCATCATCCTCCATCACGACAATGCGAGTTCTCACACCGCGCACAGAACAAAAGAGTTTTTAAAGCAAGAAAACATAGAATTATTAGACCATCCGCTGTACAGCCCCGACCTAAGCCCTAATGATTTATATACTTTTCCTAAAATAAAGAATAAATTGCGTGGTCAGAGATTTTCATCACCTGAAGAAGCTGTGGACGCCTACAAAACGGCCATTTTGGAGACCCCAACTTCCGAATGGAATGGTTGCTTCAATGATTGGTTCCATCGTATGAAAAAATGTGTGTAATTTCGCGGAGAATACTTCGAAAAGCAATAAATACATTTTTAAATAGTAATGTTGTGTCACTTCCTTGATTCCCGAAATTTTCAGTGCCGCCCTCGTATTATTTCGAGGTTCCTAAAAGACAACATTCCAGAGTAGGTAAAGTGTGTGGGTGTTTGAAAATGAACCACCACGGACGTCTGTGAAAATGTCCCGAAGCGTAAAGAAAAAAATGGTTGCTATATTGTACTAAGAGAGGAATATTGGCTACGGTTGTGCTTGATAAAGAGAAGACTGTTACTGCGTGGTATACAGAAGAATGTTTACATCATATTATATAATATGAACTATTTGAAAACGGATCCCAACACCCAGTCGGATTTTTCTTATTTTGAAATGTCCTGAAATCGTTATTTAAATTCACTGTAATCTCCACTCCAAATGTTGGCAGCAAACAAGTCGTCGTTGTTAAAAGATACTATTGATAAATTATCGTCATTTGTGTTTCGCAACGAAAGCAGCAACGACATTTTTTGTTTTAAACGTCTATTAAGTACGCAATGCTAGTCACTCTTTGATGTGATGAGGTCGCCGCGCAATCCTGTGTCTTTGTTTCTAAGAACTTTATCACGGAGAGACAGGCAACGTTTTCGTGTGAAACAGCAATCAGTTGAATTCTTCATCTTTAGCAACACAAAGCTGATTAACAATTTTTTAAGATTGATATACAGCCCATGTGACGCCGCAAAGGGTATTAGAAGAAGGGAGGGATAGAAGGGTAACCCGGAAGCCGTGATTATGGAATCACCTTGGAAGCACCAAGGTGATTCCATAATCACGAATTCCGGGTCTGATGAGATATATTTTTGTTTTTTATGGTATAGGGGGCAAACGAGCAGACGGGTACGGAGATGGAACGACACCTGATGGTAAATGACTACCACCGCGCATGGGCCCCTGCAACTCAAGATTCTCAAGTGCGTTGCCAGCCTTTGAAGTAGGAGTAGGGGAAAGGTGGAAAAGGAGAGGAGGGGGGTAAGGAAGGGTTAGGGCCTCCGGTAACCTCACTCACTCGGTGAAAAGCTATGCAAGAATTGCTTCACTGCCGGTTTTATGTGAAGCCGTGGTATCACTCCGCTCGAGCCGGCCCATACGTGCCGAAGCATGGCTCTCCCACGACAAAAGGTGAGGGTTCTCTGAAGGAATTAGGGCATGCTAAGTCTGCTTACATATAAAACGAAAGAGGACTTTATTGCGAACCAAAATAAATGCTGCTTCTTCAGTGGTCAAAAAACGAAATCTTTTAGTCTAGCTAATTAATTGCTAAGATTCAGCTTTCCTGAACTTGAACGGACTGTAGAATGTAGAAAACATAACATTTTTTTTATTTCGTTAGTCCCTATTAAAAAAAAACTATTAAATGAGCTAAATGTTTATTTTTTTACCGACTTCGAAAAAAGGAGGAGGTTCTATGTTCGGCTGTAGGTATGTATTTTTTATATGTTTTCGATTTTGTATAGATCCGATTTGAATTTTTTTTTGTAAAGATGCCATTACAATTGTTCATTAGATATATTCATACAAAATTAGCATGAAGTTAATATAGACCATGTAAAGAACAAGCAAACTGACATGGTGTTTTCGATAGAACGGATTTCCTTTAGTCGATTTCAAATCCTTATATTCACAACCTTTACAATATTGAATACCAAGGACAATGATCTGAAAGCAGATCGCAGTGTTTCTGTTTGACCTTAATAATAATAGTTGAGTGTCGGCAGTCATTAAGAGTGAGACCACCTGTATAATATAATCTTACACATAGATTAGGTTAATGTCATTGTTTCTCAATTTGCGGTTTTTGTTATACTCTAACCGTGATCTAATTGTTTTAGATGCCGGGTTTCCTTATGTAGCATTCTATCATGTCCATTAAACGCCGACGGCGTATGTATTGTATGTTTCTTTCCCGAACGCCTCGTGTTCCTATTCTGCGTCGTGTTTCTATATTTAAGCGGTAGTTTGTGCTCAGTTCAGAAGGAAGCTTTGAGTGTTGTGACGTCGTCCGTCGAGTGGGCGCGTTGTAGCCGTTGTTGCGTCGCACACACATTTTCTCGCACGGGATGTCGCGGTTGGTGCATCGTGTATCGGGGTCCGGGCTATGATTGATACCTGCAAGCTCTGTTTACATGGACTATGGCTTGCTAAAATAACAAGATTCAAGATACAGTGATCCTTTCTGGGCTATATTTAGTTACTTTATTGCTTCAGTTAGTATTTGATAATACATGATTTGGACTAAGAAATGGTTGCATTCAGGTAATGTTTCCATGTTTCTTTACTTAATATCTACACAAAATAATAAAAAATATTAAGCACACCATAGAGGTACATCCATAAAGTTTGAACCCATTAGCATTGTTCCGTTGCTACTGTTGTTTATTATGTTCTTCTATATTGCCTATCCAAATTACACAAGCAAATATCAATCTTACAAATGTAAGAAAAAGTTTACACTTAACTAATGACTGAAATTTGTACAAAATTGGCAGCACCTTAAAATCTGCGAAGATTGGCTGAAAGGACAAAATCAGTGTTCAGATAGAGTTGAGCAAACCTTACTGTTTTATTATCATTGAATATTATTTCTAACATAAACAAATTCAGGTTCATGTTATTATTGAATTGAACGAATATACTTTATTTTATACGGATTATTACATTTTACAAAACTAACAGTCCTTTAACATTATTGGTTAGTCATAGTTCAGATTCGATCCAGTTAAATTTTGTGTTTAATATTTAATTAAGGTCTTTAAAAAGCAGTGCATTTCTAAAGTTTATTTCTAATCGTAGTTCTACTACACATTTTACAGTTACATTACTTTTTGTTTAATACACTTCGAAATACCATAATATATTATGAAGTTTTAATTACATATGTAAGTTTATTTAATATTGGTCTGTGGTTGAACGGAAGCTGTTGATAATTTGTTTACGGTAAACCTTTAAATAGGACAGGGTTAACGTTAATATATTTAATATTAAATTATTATATTCGAAAGCATCAGTGTTCGTATTAAAAAAAAAATAAACTCGCCGTGATTTTTGTTCTAAGTCAAGATTTTCTTAGCATCGGATATTTCTTGGCGATTACTGAATTTTATTTTTATACATATGTCACTTTAAAGTGAATTAAAATACCTACTTATAATAAAAATGACATAAAAAAGTGAGTAAATTGAAGTTAAATTTATTCCGTTTTCTGCCCACACCTTTCTGGTACAACCTGTATATTCACACGGTCACTGTAAAATGTTGTTAACTAACAATTAGATCTTACCACTTTTTTTGCGTTATATGGACTGCGTTGCGACTTGCGAGACTTGGGTTTTTTATATGTTATGTTTTTGATCAGATGTACATTTTTTAACGTGGGAGAGCCATGCTTCGGCACGTATGGGCCGGCTCGACTCCGCTCGATACCACGGCCTCACAGAAGACCGGTTGTGAAGTAATGCTTGCATTGCTTTTCGCCGAGTGAGTGCGGTTATCGAAGGCCCAAAACCCCCCCCCACCCCCCCCCACGAGACGCAGATATCGTCTCCAGCGGACACATCCTATCTCTCCTATCCTAGGTACGGTCTGGAGCACTCCTTTGTTTCTAGGGCTGGTGTGTGCGTGTTAGAGACGATATCAGTTCTCGCCGCTTCGGCAATCTTGAAGGCAGGGAGGGACCTTTCCATCTTGTGGCGCCGTGTAGAGAGCGACGATCACCCCCGCGTCTATGCATGCCTCTATAGGTCCCATAGCGGTGATGCCGAAACTGACCGACTCATCGACCACGTCCAAATGGCTACAGACTCTGTGCTGCAGCAGGTCTGCTTCAAGCCGGATGATCCCAACTTCGTTGCCGATTCTGTCGCTAATGTGGTGCTTCAGGGAATGGAGCTCTTTGTTCCATTCTCTGTGATTCCCATTGGTGGCAAATCCCAGCCTTGATTTGGTCGATCCTGCAAAACGGCGTCCCGCCGAAAGCAGGAATGTTACCAAGCTTGGGCAAATGCAGCGGCAGTACGGGATGTAAAGACCAGCGCATTAAAAAAGCAGCTCAACTTTGCCTCCAGGTCCTTCAAAAGAGACATTGCCAGGGCGAAGTCGGAGCACATCGGCAGAATTGGTGAGAGACTGGTGGGTCTTCCTTCTGGAACTCGTGCTTTTTGGTCTCTTGCCAAAGCTGTCCAGGGGAATTTCTGTAAACCATCCCTTCCACCCCTGCAAATGGGAGATAATTCGTTGGCCCACGATGCTAAGGAGAAAGCCGACCTCTTCGGCAAACTCTTTGCGTCCAACTCGACTTTGGATGATGGGGGAAACGTACCGCCGACCATACCGCGGTGCGACAGCTGTATGCCGGAAATGCGCTTCTTCCAAAGCTCAGTGCGTAAAGCACTTCTTTCCCTCGATATTCATAAGTCGAGTGGGCCCGACGGAATCTCTCCCATCGTGTTGAAGACGTGTGCTCCAGAGTTGGCACCGGTTTTAACGCGCCTTTATCGGCTCTCCTACTCCCTCGGCGTCGTCCCGAGCTCATGGAAGACAGCTTTAGTGCACCCGATCCCTAAAAAAGGTGACCGCTCCGATCCGTCCAACTACAGACCTATAGCCATAACCACCTTGTTCTCCAAGATAATGGAATCCATTGTCAACCGCCAGCTCCTTCGGTACTTAGAAGACCACCAGCTACTCAATGACCACCAATACGGTTTCCGTCGGGGTCGTTCAGCTGGTTATCTTCTCGTATACCTCGGATACCTGGTTGGGCACAGGCGATCGAGAGCAAGGGGGAGGCGTTGTCAGTCAGTTTGGACATAGCGAATTCGATCGGGTGTGGTACAAAGCGCTTCTCTCGAAGCTTCCTTCCTATGGGCTTCCCGAGAAATTATGCAACTGGATCACCAGATTTCTCGCAGACAGAAGCATCAAGGTCGTTGTCGACGGTGCATGCTCCGACTTCAAGTCTGTGAATGCTGGTGTCCCACAAGGCTGTGTGCTATCACCCACGCTGTTTCTTCTGCATATAAATGATATGCTGCAAAACAGCAGCATTCATTGCTATGCCGATGATAGTACGAGTAATGCCTTGTATACCGCCCGCTCTAACATTTCTCGGGAAAACGTCACTGAGAGTCGATCCAAACTTGTGTCTGAAATCGAAGCCTCCTTACAAGGAGTTTCCGATTGGGGTCGACTTATTCTAGTCCAATTTAACCTAATGAAGACAGGTTTGCGCGTTCACCGGTAAAAAGATACCGTTTGTCGTATCACCTCGCTTTGAGAGCTGCCACAGCCAGCATCGAAATCCTTGGCGTTGATATATCGAGCGAAGTCCAGTTCCGCGATCACTTGGAGGGTAAGGCCAAATTAGCCTCGAAGAAGCTTGGTGTGCTCAACAGATCGAGACAGTATTTCACCCCGGCCCACCGCCTACAACTTTATAAGGCGCAGGTTCGGCCGCATATGGAATACTGTTCTCATATCTATGCAGGAGCACCCCAGTACCAGCTTCTCTCTCTTGACCGTATTCAACGGAGAGCGACTCGAATCATGGATTGCCAGGACATTTCAGATCGGCTTGACCCCTTGGCGTTGCGTAGAGATGTAGCCTCACTCTGCATTCTCTATCGCATGTATCATGGGGAGTGCTCCGAGGAATTGTTCGGACTTATACCGGCCGCAACGTTTCGCCATCGTTCAACGCGACAAAACTTTCATCCCCATCACCTGGATAATTGGCAATCCACCACTGTGCGGTTTTCCAGAAATTTTTTGCCTCGCACAACCAATCTCTGGAACAAATTGTCGCCTGCGGTATTTCCGGACCGATACGACCTTCAAACCTTCAAGAAAAGAGCGTACTCCTATCTCAAAGGCCGGCAACGCGCTTGTGACTTTTGAGTTGCAGGTGTCCATGGGCGACGGTAGTCACTTACCATCAGGTGACCCGTCTGCTCGTTTGCCCCTATAATATAAAAAAAAAAATACATAAGCTCTATTAAAGTAGACTATTGCCTCTGAGTATTATAGATCTAATATTACAGACAAATGGACCGAAAGACCAATGAACAGAGCAGACCAGATAAAAATTTAATAATCTCTTTGCCACCTGGCTATGGACCACTAAAATGTCATGATTTTAAATGAAAAAAATAAACTAATACTGATGTACCTAATACTGTTTCTATAAAATTTTGTAAAATAAATGCTACCAAGACCCTAACTTGTCCTCATTCGTTTTTGCCTTAAACATAATAATGTCATAAAGTCATAAATCATAATATATATATTATGATATGATACTTGGTCTACGCAAGCTATCTTATCTAATATGTAAATGAAAATCAATGTTTGTTCGTGTTTTATGCGCGGCCGTAGCGTTCCCTACCTTTCATCCAGAAAAAAAGTAAAACAGTACTTTTTTTCTGGAGGGATGGAAAAAATTACTTTATTTGAGCGAAGCCGCGAGCAAAAGCTAGTATCTAATATATTTCTTATCCATTGGCCTTTAGACCCTTACGATATTAGTTTGTGTAGTTCATAATATCATACTAAATGCAAAAAATGTCTTTCCGGTATCCTTCTTTCTACATTCATAACTCGTCACGGTCATTACATTCATACTCAATTACTTGAAGTTGTATAAAAATAAATGAATGGATTCATTATTTTTTATATCCAAGATGCTACACATGCTAATGTTAATTGTAATCATCTTAATCATTGGCTTAAATGAAGGAATTTGTTTTTTTTTTGTTATATTGTGGACCACTCTATTTATGTTTATTCAACAATTTTATTGCGTTTAACATGAAATATCCTAAATTTCCACAAAATTAAAGTTGAATTAGGTTTGATGTAATTACATTTCGTGTATTGTTAGACAAAGAAACAAAAACGTACAATTTCGATGCTATAATTGACTTAGTACTTACCTTTCTTAAGTAAGATTTGGTCTTATAATATAGCTGTTATAGTGTAGTTTACTGTGTTACTTGGTCGGAATATGTAGAATGATTTTTTTATGTATTTGCACTGTTCTTGCATCATGATATCTTAACATGGACATAACTTCTTCCGGGAACGTAAATAATTATCTGAATTTATTTAATTATTAAAGTAATAATTACAATTTGAAATTACTGCCATGGAAATTTCAAGAAAAAGAGACAGAACCGTTAAATTAGTTTTATTTATCTGTTTCATAATAAAATAAAAATTACCTTTTTATTGCTCATTCACATTCTTACAAAATTCATCGCATTGGTTTGAACTTTGATGGGAAGCAGTGTGCAAATTTTGTCTACGAACTTAGTTGTAGGAAAACACGTTTTCTAAGACAAAATACTCGAATAGCAACTTGTGTAACACAAAAAGCATACAAAAAAACTTGCTGTTTTTAACTGAAAAAGATTGAAGGTTCTTAAGTCGACCCGTATTTTTTTTATGTATGACTACACATAACTTTTTACAGGGTAGTCCGATTTCGAACATTCTTTTTTTTCAGGGTTCCGTTCCTCAAAAAGAACCCTTCTAGGATTACTTTGTTGTCTGTCTGTCTGTCTATCTATCAAGACCCCTTTTCTCAGGAACCCGTTGATGCACCAAGTTGAAAATAATACCAAATATAAAGTCTTCGGTCTCTTGAAGCTGTAACAAAAATCAAGCTTCTAAGTGAACGCAATCAAAAGATATGGCCATTTAAGCCTTATATTTGACCAAATTTTAACATTTTGCAGGTACTTCTAATTGACCTACAATCATAAAATTTGGTAAGAACCAAGGATTCACAGCCCAACTAAAAGAAAAGAAGTCGTTAATTTGTTGTTATAACACATAAAAAAATTATTTATGTGATTACAAACTTATATTTTGCGGTTGGATTGTTGACTTTGTCGTAGATCGCAACCGCAAAGCTAAGTTTGTTTTTCGAAAAAGACGGATAGAAATCTTCGAGAATTGATTCCCGAGATGGACGTACTATCTACATACAAGTTTGTTTGCTTACGGAACCCTCGGTGCGCGAGTCAGACTCGCACATGTGTGGTTTTTTTTTATTAAATCCAAAAAGTACCCTCTATCGCTTTTACACGACCCATTTCAAATATTGTTGAGCTCTTGCTTAGTCTTTGAATACCACAGATTTTAGTAGTATACAATGCCGGTCACTTAATTACCAGGTGACCATGAACGAGGTGACATAACTTATCTCGGATGTTGATACGTATCTCCTAACACGTAATAATTTTTGAAGTACTTAATGAAAAATGTGTTAGTAATTTTAGAATACCGAAACCTCGATGGTATGTCCACACTAACATATACATTTGAGTTTATTCCCCCTAGATCATTCTACCTATTCCGAATTTCTGACCTATTTTTATTACACACGGAAACCTCCAATACCTCTATGATATTTTAATAACAATTACTCGACCCTTCTAATTTCTCATTAACACGATTATACTCAAGGTAGTTGTTTGAAAACATCCTAGTGCTTAATGTGACGGAACGCTATCTAACAAGTGTCACTACGCAGTGTGCTCCCGATTGGTTAAGCTTGGCAGAAGGCGATGGGCGACCACTGCGTTCGCGCCTGTATCTACGTATAGTATGGGCGGGCAACGTAACGTTTTGGCAACGTTCCTGCGCCGCTATTTTTGATGAACCTTGAGAGAAACCAACCGCCCTTGTCGTTTTGATGCTACTCAACATAGTTCTGTGCTTACTATCATCGTGAATCTATTTTTCCACTCTATTTTTAGTATTACTTCACCCTCCCATGTATAGCAATAACATATACATACACTCGTTTCCCGTTGGGCTATTTTCGGATGACCTCATCATACATTTTATGCTTGGTATTATCTTACCTTTTTGAAAGGTACTCGACCCGTATGAAGGTAAATGTCATATTGTATAAATTTTGTGAAATGTTACACAAATACATTATTAGAAAATAACAAAAGCCAAATTGGGTGTTTTTCCAAATTTTCAAGTCTTTTAAATACAATAGGTTTAGCGAATGATATATCTGGTTTAATTCAGATTATACTAAATAAAACAATACGAATGAGGCGTAAGTAACCCGCAAGCCAGCTCACTGCGCGGCACGCCGCCAGAGCTGCTGGTTTGCGCCTGCGCCAGTGAAAGGGAGGTTAAATGCGCCGCCCGCAAGACGAATTGCAACAACTTTACTAAAAATGGCGTCATTCATACTTTTCACGGTTGCATTATGTTTTAAAAGTAATTATAATCAAGGTACGCCGTTTTATAACATGATAATGTTTATTATGATTAGGTACATACAATGTTAGACATGTGTATCAACTACCTGCAACTTATGAAGTATGACTTCTAAATAAAAAAAATAAAAATTATAGGTAAAAATAATAAGTAAATTACAAATGTCTACTTCACTGTTTTCTATGACTTTGGTGCCCGAAGTTTCGCTTAGGTCATACATAGTAACCGTTAAGGCTTTAATCATAATTACAGATAATATTCGGTTAGGTATAACATGATGTGCCAATTGTGAAGTATAAATTCATATTGTTATTTTTAACAAAATTATTTTATTACAATAATGATTACTTAACAAGTTTTGTATTTGGGCGTTTCTCTGTAAACTGGGCAACTATTGTAAGAAAACTGTCTAAGCAACTTTTTTGTTCATAATATAATAAATTTTATTTAGGGAACAAGTATCCGTCTATTTATTAATGTACGGCAAATGAACCATAAATATTTCCATTACTTTAGAAGATATTAAGCATTTTCTAAAAAAATTATACAGGGGACTGTTGCCAAAGCCAGGGGACTGTGAAATTAAATCGAAAATACAATTTTTGAACCAAAATTAAATATTTTTTTATTATTATAAACTTTGGAGCTTAAGAATTAAGTAACTGAACAATAAAAAATTACAAAATCAACCATCTTTATATAATATTGTACGTAGCACTGTAAACTTAATATTTACTTATTATTCATTAAAATCATATATTTTGAAAGGTCTTTCAGTACTTTAAACCTACGCTATAGAATAAGTCTCGAAAAATAATTAGTTATTTCGAAAATATAGCAAAAGTAGGTAAAAAAAAGGTATTTTAAGTCTTATTTTATCTCGAAAACATCTACAGGTGAATCAAACTTGTTAAATTGCCTTTTAAAACTATATTTGGATTAGACAGCTTCTGTACGACTTGGTCCACTGCAACGTCTGCCACGTCATGATCGTTTCTGAATAACTGGCCTTTTTTATCACAGAGCTTTAAGAATGTAACGTGTGTGAATGTTTGATTATTTGTCCTGGGTGGGAATCGAACCCACGACCTCTGGCTCAGCAGTCAGGATCTCTAACCACTAGACCAACAGGCCAGTAATGAGTCAAGCATGTTTCGCTTTTGTTTTCGTCCCGAGTTTCTCGTTATAAATTCTTTCTTTCCCGCTCCTAGTCTACTATTAGAATCATCTTCATAGAAATTTACAACTTCTCTTACACATTCATCTGAAATTTTGTTTCTTCTTTCCAGTCGATAACCCGTTTTAATTTTATTCTTTTGTAGCTTATCACACCGGTGTTTTTCATTCGCCTTAACTTATATTTATAAACTATCTTTCCACTAATAATTTTTGTTAAAAGTCTTTTTCTTTTACGGTTTTCATCTCTGAAAAATTATCTTGTATTTGTTGTTTTAGTATTTCACCGAAAAGTGCTGTTTCGTCTAGATCTTTTCTTAATTCTGGAGTATCTGCCATTTTTGTAACTTCGTCTTTGGTGTTTCTTTCGGCTTTGGATTTATACTCTTTTTTTAGACGCGATAAACATTTTTTGTACTTCAATACTTTTTCTGCAGTTCTTTGATTTCTTCATCTTTTTTTTTATATCTAAGCATCTTTTCTTTATTTTTAATTTTTTTAAATTATTTCAGCAATTTCAGGTGCTGACATTTGACATGAAGTAGATACATCAGAATCTGAAATATTTTCTTTAATAAATGAATTAGTAGTATTTGCTAATACTTTTTTCATATTGCGATACTTAGTGCAATGCTCTTTCTACTTCTTCTTTGCATCCCGGTGTTCTCGTGGAGTCATATTCTCAACAAGCTTTCTAGTTCCCTTTTCTTTTTTCTTAAGGTACTTTAGGTGTTTTTTTTTCTGTTCCCTTTTTTTAAGGGTCGTTTTTAAACTTCTCATATCTCTTTCGCTCTGCTTCCCTTTTTTTTAACGCCATTCTCAAAACAAGTCTAGAACAATAACAAATAAAATTAAGACAGTCCCCTGGATGCTGAAACAGTCCCCTGTCTTGTAGAGAGCCAGGGGACTGTTGCCAGGGGACTGTTTAATTTGATGTCATTGGTGAGTAGTACAGAATGTAATTCATCTATGCTATTTTGCTCCACATAGGAAATATGTATTTATTGTAACAATTTAAATATTTCAAGGAATCATTAAAATACATAAATAGAAGTAAAATAATTCTTACCAGAGGACTGTTGGCTGTCAGGTTACAAAGCGGCTTCCACGGATGGACACTCGCACACTACTAACAAAGATAGCATCCGGGCCGTCATACCGGCAACCGCGCAAACTTCAGACTTGTAGCATTTCGTTATACGCATAAAAGGCGTCGTTCAACCATTCGGCTACGTGACACGTAATTTAAAATAAAGACAGGGGGACTGTTCACTAAATGCGAAGACAAAGTTTTATTGCCTTTTTTTAAATTGTAAAATAAAATTTATATAAAATAAATAGATCTCATTAACAATTGAACAATATTGGTTTAATAATATAAAATTTCGATTAATTCCAATAGATACTGTCTCGATTAATTTAGTCTGAAGTAACTGTACTGCTTTGGTGACATGCCAGGGGACTGGTTTTTAAGGACTATAAAAACGTTTTTAATATAATACAGTTTATTTTAATGGATTTTTAACGTTGAGCAGAGGTAGATTAAGGCATTAATTTTTGAAATTACCTACGAAATATTTACGATCTCTTATTTTTTAAACAAAATTAGCCTGGGACAATGAGTTGCCCAGTTTACAGAGAAACGCCCATTTATTCTTATTTTGTTTTTGTTGATTTTTTTTAAACTTTACCTACATATATATATATTAACTTCACTTGTGTTTATGATTGTAATATAATTTTGCAACCTCTAGTTTTGTAGTGTCTTTTTTTTTTAAACCAAATTTTGTTATTTTATTTAAATGTCTCTCATGATTACGGTTGGACTGTTTCTCTTGTTATGCGTTTAAACGTTAGAATATTGTATTCTTACAGTCTCAATGAGTGCTACTTTGCAAATAAGGGTGCCGCAGTGGTGCTGGGTGGTTCAGAGCGCGGCTGTCAGTGGCGCTCGCCGGCGCGCGCTCTCCCCCAGCCTGATATACAACACCACCTACAGTCCATGTTCTACTTGCTGCGTCCCGAAGAAACGCTCAAAATGGTACATGTTATATTTATTTATATTTCCTACTTGATATTATATCTACAAATGAGGACCCAATACTTTTCTTAGTTGATCTTTGAATAATGCAAAAGAAACTTATTATATGAGTCACCTGATAAGAATTAATAAATACTGTTAGCTAAAAAAAAAGTGATACCTTGGGTATAATTATAGGAGGGATTATAAATAATACCTTTACATATAGATAGATTCTGATATATATACAGATTAAATAAATAATTACATATATGCACAGACTCCATTCATTTGATGTGCACAAACTCTATACATTACAATATTAGCGGAAACATATCATATGTTTCCGCCAATATTGTAATGTATAGAGAGTTTGTCCACATCCTGATCTCAAGGGAGAGCGCATTCCAAAATAGTATAGATTTAATGGTTAAATAACAGGTTCTAAGTTCAGAATTATGAAAGAAGTAGAGGGTTATTATAAGATAAAGGTCTCCCATCTTCTTCAAAACATAGATATTGGCAATGTGGTAAAAGTTCAACAGGGCAGGGGCTTTAGGAGAATGTAAGAAGGACTCGGGCTCGCCATCACTGTTGATCACAAAGCCAATTCAGCTCCAAACGAAACGTCGAAACGTGCTCGTACTTAAAAAAATATTTTTAGTAAGATAAATCGAATGCAATTGTTGTGACATCATTGCAGGTCGCGATAGCACACTGGATCATATCACCATAATCGATTAGATACCTTAGATATCTTGAGATTTCTTTTTGCCTAGGTCTGCTTCTGGTAAACAGAGGTTATATTGTATAATATTTTGATATCATCTGTTATTCTTTATTTTTAAAAGTCTCAAAATATAAATATCAGTAATGTATGTAATACAGTATTTAATTTTTAGAAAATAATTACAAAATATATATTAAAAAGAACGTGCAACAGGCAACGCAGTGTCAGTCTTTATGCTAATTATATCTAATTAGAATTATAATTGCTACAATTAGTAGCGGACAACAATATCATGTCACCGATTTCACTGATACCGAACTCCTCAGGCTCTCAAATGTTACAGCTTCTGAACAAACGTATGTAGTAATAGCAAATTGAATCACTGCTCATTACGATGATGAACTTAAACGACGACATACGTTATTTCAGAATTTGTAACATTTAAGAGCCTGAGGAGTCTATCAGTGATCAGGAGATCCAGTTTATCCTGCGGACTAGGCTATCAGCGGTCAAGAGGAGGCGCCCTGTAGTCCTCGACTATTTAATACGGAGGGTGAGGATTGTCCTTTAAGCTGTCACACCACCACTTTGACGACATTGAACGAGGCTTTGACTCGGAGGCGCGCCCGCTTTGGAGTAGTAATAACAATATCTTGAGACACCTCACATACGGCTGGCAGATCCCAAACTAGGTAGATCCCAAGCCTGTACTATGGTAACCAGACTGGGTATAACCTGCTCACCTCACCAGGGCGCGTAATGACAATGTGCCACAAAAATAAAACAAGGAATAATAAAGCGACAACAATTAAATAAATTTTTGGTTAGATCGTTAGATATAATCACTAATCATGTCCGTGATGTTTCATAATGTCTTGATAACATGTAATTTGTATTATCAGGTATTTTTTATAACGAATAAAATTTTCGATACCATCTTTGTAATTAATTTACTGGTTTTTTGTCAATAACATTTATTGAATGATCTTGAACCGTCATGTTTTGCTGATCATCATCCCGCGCACAACCTAGCTGGTTGTGCTCTCGCTGTTAGCGTACCTATTATAAACAAAAACACGCTGCCCCCGTTTCCCCGAGCAAGCGGCTAATTTATGTTAGCCGGATATTAGGTACATCGATCAATTGTCAATTTTATAGATAGCGTATTTCTCAATTAAAAATACTGATTATTTAATTATATACGGAAATAATATTTTTTGTACATATGGAGATACACCTTAGATGGTGTCAATTTAAAATAATGAATAATGGTGGGAGATTTCAACACTAAGTGGCTAGATCCTTCTTAAAGTTTAGAGATTTTGATTATTTGATTCGCGACGGCGCACAGTGTGAGATTTTGGCTGAGTTGGGGACATGCCTTTTTATGCTTTTAATTGATAGATTACGTTCAGTAGTAGCAAATAGTGGAGCTCCGACGAAATTCCTTAGCTTTGTTTAGGAAATATGATTTTTCTCGTGAAAGGTCAATGACCTATTAAAATCAATAATTTTATTACTACTGCTAAAATATTGCAAAAATTTACTTATTGAGCTTATCGTCTGATTAAATACAATAAAATACACAAATTATAATAAATTCAACATTATAACTTATAATATCAGAGAGTTATTATTACTTTTTCTTTTTTCAGATTTTATTTTATTTCTCAGATTTCCTTTTGTTTCCGCATTTTATTTAAATTGTAAAATATAGGAATAACAATCAGGTATCATACCCCAAAAATTGAAATGTGTTTATTGTAGGATCTCCGAAATATTCGGTTTCTAAGTTTTTTATAAATTTCTATGGAAATAGGGTTGTCAAAATCATTACTTACAAAATCACTATAATAAAAATAAAAAAATCTACATAATACAGGTATTTCGTTTTATATGGATACTAGCTGCACCCCGCGGCTTTGCCCGCGTTGAAATCGATGTTTCGCAAGTTTCGCAAGGTTTACGTTTACTAAAATATTAACACCTTGGTAGGTACTACGATAGACGGGGATGATAGCAAATTATTTTTTAACCGTGTTTATAATACACAAACTTTCGCATTTTATATTAGTATTAGCAACCCGCCCCGGCTTGTCACGGGTACAAATTATACGGCTAAACCTTCCTCATGAATCACTCTTTCTATTAGTGAAAACCGCAAAATCCGTTCAGTAGTTTTTCAGTTTATCGCGAACAGACAGACGTGGCGGGGGACTTTGTTTTATAATATGTAGTGATTATTGGAAGTAGGGAAGATGCAATGTCAATTTATTTCCATATCGTGTTCACTGACGGAGAAAATAAATTGTCTTCTCTGGTAAGTGTTATCTCACACATGTCTGTTGAGTTACTATCATCTGTCCTTAGTACCTTCGCAGGTACAGCTGGGTTTTTTATTTTCTTTTTTTCGAGAGAAACGTATCGTTAGGTATCGATCCGAGAATTCTAGGGCACGTTGAAAAAACCGAGTAAAGTGGTTTTTCGATCAAATTTTCGAGTGTGGTGCTGCTCTCTGTCGTACCGCCAATACTTATTTTGCGACTCTCCTGTTTGCTTAGATAACATACATATCGGTAGCGAACTAGGTCTACTTATTTCACTACCATCCTACTAATATTATAAACGTGAAAGTTTGTGAGGGTGTATGCATGTATGGATGTGTGGATGTATGGATGTTTGTTACTCTTTCACGCAAAAACTACTGAACCGATTGCAATAAACCTTGGTATGTAGATAGCTGAAGATCTGGATTAACACATAGGCTACTTTTTATCCCGATATTCCTACGGCATCGTGACTTACGCGGGTGAAACCACGAGGCGTTGCTAGTCATAAATATTTTTTGGAGAGTAACGGACATGTAGCACCAACTATAAGTTTCCACATAATTTGTAACAATTTTAATGCAAAAAGTCTGAAATTTTTCCGCACTATCTCAGAGCTGCTGGAGAGTGCTACTAATATAGTATGAATGCCATCGACAAGCCAACATTTTAACCCAAAAATTACAACAAACGTATTACGGTGTTTGTTCGATAGTGCTGTTCGAGCAGTGTTGCCGTCGTTGGTAGTGCATTCGGACGCACAACATCTACTAACAGCGACAAAACACACACCCAGACACAGAACAAATGATCATACTCATCACACAATTATTTGTCCTGGGTGGGAATCGAACGCACACCTCTGGCTTAGCAACCAAGATCACTAGACCAGCAGGACAGGTAATATAAGTGATGTTGTAGTCAAGTGTTGATGTGCCGTCAGCTATACATGATATTATACTAAAACTGGACATCTGGTAGAAACTGACAAAACAAGCGCCAAAGATAGGACGCACTGGCACTCATTAGGGAAGTCCAAACCAAATTATCCTGTAATTAGAGATTCTCAGAATCGAAAGTTTCTGTGTCGACAACCCTAACCAATATATAAAAAAATTAATAACTCAGTCGTCCTGCCGTTTATTTATTTAATATTTACGTATGACATAATATGTAATGTAAGGTTACTTTTAGCCTTAAAATAAAATGCGGATATCACAAGACTTTGAAATAAAAAAATATTTTGTCAAAATAAGAAAAAAAATAATTAAGGTGTACCGAAGGACTTTTAGATAGCTTTTTTTTACATAGAATATAGTCGTACACGTTGCCAACCGAATGGTGAAATATTATAAAGAAAATTCTAACGCATAAACGAGAAAAAGCATTTCTATGGGTTTTTCTCAATATATCAGAAAAACTAAATATCTCCTAATCAAAGCAAAGGAATTTCGTCGGAGTTTTACTCTGAGTTCTTACTTTAGGTAAACTATCAAATAAAAGCATAAAAAGGCATGTCCCCAACTCAACCAAAATCTCACACTGTGCGGCGCTGACTATCTCGCATTGCACACGCGCATTTTTCTGATAACAATTTTACTTTATATTATTATTTAACTTATCATTTTCATTGATATTTTCCTTAATCTACATGAATAACGGCGAGGCCACAATTTTTTATTCGACTACGGCAAAAAGGAGGAGGTCCGACCCTATGTTCCCTTGTGACTATTAAACGGCTGAATCAATTTTAATGAATGATATGGCTTTAGAGTCGCCAAATGTGTTTTAATTTTATTTTTATCTCAAAACTATCGAGTGGGTTATCAAAAGAAATGGTTTATAAAGTGATTACAAAAATATATACAACTTACCTATATGTCGGAATCGAACCGACTAAAACCACGGTGTTCCGTCACAAAAGAGTATTGCAAGGGACTCGGGTATACGTTGCTCTGCATTGTATTGTGATTTGTGATAGGCTTTTTGACCCTACAGTCAAACTGTCTGTACTGTCAGAGACACTGGATTAGTACTAAGATTACCCTGTACCTGGTAAAGTCAATAAATAAAAATAATCATCAAGTATATTGTTGGTTGCTAGGCGGTGAAACTGGAGAGTGCTCACGCCGATCGCACGAGGTACCTGGTAGTGGTATGTCGCAGCAACGAAGCGGCGTTGCTCGGTATAGATTGCAATGAGCACACCACCGTCGGACTCGTTCTGCGCGTTCTTGCCGATACATCTATAAAATTAGACGGCGATGGGTGAGTTATTTAAGAATTCATTATTACAAAGATTATGCGTGCTAAAGTAATCAATACAAAGAGCACAGATAACGTTAGCAGTTTAAGTAGTAATTTCGCAAACTCTCACGTACGTCGACCGTTTAGAGTTCGATCCTCTCATGGAAACATTATTTCTAATATTTGTTTTGAGTCTCCGTTAATGGTATCTATGTTTGTAAAAAGTCCACGTAATGGTTGAATTCTATAGTGTCGAAATGGCCTCAAAGTTTCTTTCTTTTTTTAGTATGATAAGGTACTACATATCACTAATTATATGGGAGTATGTATTTATTAATTCAGTAGTCAGTCAGTAGTTTTTAATTGCATATACCTACCTAGCTCTATTTACTTTTTTTGTGCCTTGAAAACACTTTCAACATTCGTGGAATTACTCCAAAATATGACACCGTAAGTCAGTTTGAAAGACGTAGCCGTGGTATTCTATAATAACAGTCAAAGTACTGGCTTTTTTTGATAGCTTGTGAAGAGTATAAGAATGCTGATTCTGATTTGCTTGTAGGTATATCTGTTATAAATGTTTTAATCTTGAAAATGATCCTATTAACCTATTTTTACTATATCTTTATTTATACGTTTTTATAATTCTATAAGGATACTATATTCTTGGGATAAGCTCATAAATAAATGTGGATTTGACATTTTGTCGTAATTACAAGTTACGTAAGTAATCGGGATTGAGTTATATGTAGCAATTAGTGACCAAATGATACAAAACCCTTTTCCTCATTCATTACTTTTACTAAGTCCAGAACAATAACTAATTAGAGATTCATTGTCCACAGAGGATTCAGCGTATGTGTGTGCAATCAACAACATATATTCAAGCCAGTGTCGGTACAGGCCATGTGGTGAGCTACAATCACATTCCAATAATGCATGATTTGAATATATAGCGAATTCATACTAATAACTTTATGCATTACGTTTTAAAGTTTTCTTTCGTTGTTGTATAGTATATTAAGTAGCTAAAGGATGAATGTGCTATAGCTTTTTTAATTAGGTAGTAAAGTTGAATCTATACTAATATTATAAAGATGAAGAGTTTGTTTGTTTGGTTGAACGCGCTGATATCAGGAATTACTTATTCGAATTAAATAAATCTTTTATTGTTGGATAGCCCATTTATCGAGGAAGGCTATATAAGGCGAAGGATAGGTTATATAACATCATGCTACGACCAATAGGAGCGGAGCAGTGACAGTTATACATTTCGAGGTATTACTATAAAAATTTAAAATTTAATTCGAGAATGTAGTAAAACTATTATAATATACAGTTCTAATAGTAAATTATGATTGATATAAATTAATAATACAACATACGGGAAAGCAGCGTATGTGCTATTCCAGATCTGTGAGATCCGTTCAGCCGTTTTTGCGTGAAAGAGTAATAAACATCCATCCATTAATCCTCTATCGTTACAACAAATATTAGAATTATACCTAATTGAAATTTGAGAATTATTTAATTACAAATAAATCAGGTATCATTATCAAACTTTTGCAACATATTATTAAGCTTATTTTTCGATTACTTTAAATGAATTATGAAGCTTTACAATCAGTATAATGATTTCAGGTCTGCACTGCAAACTCTCCACCGCGCGAGTGCACAAGCCCGCGAGCTAAATCACTTCGCCGGTGGCACGTCGCACTCGTGGTGTTCGTACTATGAAAGCCACGTCGACTCTGACCGCTCATGTCTCAATGAGTGGCACGCCATGGACTGCATCGAGTCTCGCCGACCACCCTCACCGGACTCATTGAGGCTTAAGTGAGTTATCTATTATCACCCGAACATAGCACAATTTACAACTTAATCCAAAATTATATTTATAGGGTAACATCATTTTTATAACATGCGTGCCTAGACCTAGTTTCGTGGCCTAGATAAGGATCGAATGTCAGCCATTATGTTTATTAAATTTCGTTGCTAACATGCAAAGATTTACACTATTTCAAGGCTGTTATCAATATATTTATATTACTCAGTATTCTTTTGTTTTCGCACCATTAAGTACTTTACTTTGACTGGCCTGTTGGCCTAGTGGTTAGTGACCCCGACTGATATGCCATAGGTGTGGGTTCGATTCCCACTCGAGTCTGGGTGTTCTTTGTGTCCGTTCTTTGTATGTTTATAAAGTCCCCCGCGACACAGGAGTAATGTTAGGAGTTGTCTTTTAAAAAAATCTTTTTAACAAAAAATTAAACCGACGAAAAGAACTAAAAAGCAAAAAATAAATAAACCTTAAGTCTTAAGTATTGAGCTTATTTACATAAACTATCTAATTTTATATAAACTTATTTTGAGTCGGCGCCAAACAACAAACTAAAAACGCAATACCTGATAAAGTAATGAAAAGTAAACAGAAACACTATTCGTATTTTCGAGGGTTTCTCTCAATTTTTTCAGGATCCCATCATCAGATCCTGACTTCCTTGACATGGGACCACCCTTGAGGTATACCCTATCTAACAAAAAAAGAATAATCAAAATCGGTTCATAAATAACGGAGTGAGGGCTGAACAGACATAAAAAAAAATTAAAAAATAAAAAATAAAAAAAAATATATATTATACGGTCGAATTGAGAACCTCCTTTTTTTTTCGTCGGTTAAAAATTAAAATATAAATACATTAATAAACTAAACATTTTTAGACATAGAGAGCTTTAACGATACAAACTAAGTTGGGCAAATAAGCACAAGGTAGACAAAAATTCTCTATCATTTTAAGCCGAGATTCTAGTCGGGCGGCTTTAATACGATCCAAATCTGCTGTACCTTACCTTCTCTTTTAGAGATACCTATATAGAATACTAACCATAATGTTTTCTCCTAGGCCCCGAGAGAGGGATGAAACAGAGCGCGTCATTCGTTGCACTTTGAAAGAGATTATGATGAGCGTGGATTTGGACGAGGTGACCAGCAAAGCAATTCGAGGACGGCTTGAAGAGGAACTCGACATGGACCTCGCCGAGTATAAGTCATTTATCGACCAAGAGATGCTTACCATACTGGGACAGATGGATGCACCTACAGAGATTTTCGACCACGTATACTTGGGCTCTGAGTGGAATGCTAGCAATTTAGAAGAATTACAACGCAACGGGTATGTTATTACATCTATGTGACTACCAAGTATTGGTTACATGGTTCATAAAGACGTACTAGTTCCCGGTAATTCGTAAAATAATTTATTTTCATATTCATTCGCAGTTAGTGTCACATAGCAAAGAATGGCAAGCACTACCTGCTGTGCCGTCGGCGGTGGTGATTGGATATGTATAGGTTTCCTGTATCTGTAGATTTATGTAATATTATTTAATATCATCCACATAAACCATTTAATACAGCAGAATCGTATTTTACATGTGAATTAAGTTATATAAAACCAAGTAATACAACAAGAAACTCTCGTAAAACTAACCGAAGTTTCTGTAAAGTTTGGCGAAGACGCTTAGCAAATCGAAAACGGCTTAAAACAATTCCTTATGAAATGTATTCTACTGTAGTAAGTTATATTTTCAGCACAGTATAATACTTCCTTGACTGATTTTCTTTTGTTCCAGGGTGAGGCACATATTGAATGTTACAAGAGAGATAGACAATTTTTTTCCTGGCATGTTCGACTATCTTAACATTAGAGTTTACGATGATGAGAAGACTGACCTTTTGAAGCATTGGGACAATACATTCAAATATATAAATAAAGCCAGAAATGAAGGTTCCAAAGTTCTTGTTCATTGCAAAATGGGTATAAGTAGATCTGCTTCTGTAGTAATTGCATATGCCATGAAAGCCTTTAACTGGAATTTCGACAAGGCACTTAAACATGTAAAAACAAAACGAAGTTGTATTAAACCAAACACGAATTTTTTAAATCAACTTGAGACATACCAAGGTATTCTCGATGCAATGAAAAATAAAGAAAAACTACAGAGATCTAAGTCAGAAACTAATTTAAAATCTCCAAAAAATATATCAAAAACTGAAAATAAAGTGGATCCAACGCCTTTTGTTTTAGCTTTAACTGGCTCATACACAGGACGACCAAGGTCATGGTCGCCTGATACCAGGCTCGCTTCTGAGTTATTACCTCCACCCCCACCAACGTCAGTTTCTTTAGAAAATTTAGCGTTTGAGACTCGTCATATGCTAATGCCATGTGCGAACGGAAGTTATAGTGTCTCACCGAACCAAATCATGAGATTGAAAGAGGAGGGTGCTCCATCAGTAAAGCATATAGTAAACGAAATAGAAAACGCTGCATCTAGCGATCGGAAAGAGCCGAGTAAAAGATCTCAGAGGTTAAATTTCACTAACCAAAATGACCCGCAATGTAATAAACCCTTGGATATAACGGTTGGATCTGTTATCCAAATGACAGACGTGCCGAATATACCTCCGCAACCTTCTCCATCCAAAAATTTTAGTCACAAATTTCTTACAAATTATGAAATGGAAAAAATTCATACCTGGGACCCAGGGGAAGCTTCGTGGTCGAGAGCCGACGAAAATCGGACCATTAGCAATAGTGACAATATAGTGAAAAGTGACAGTGGAATAATGGATTTAAAAACAAACAAAGTGACAACTAGTGACATAATCGGTAATATCGTAGAACGTTCGAATTTAGAGTGCGACGATAGGAGAGCAGTCGATGACGACGCACCACCACCGAGCAGGCAGAGCTCGTGGAGCTCGTTCGACAGCGCCGTCGTACTAGACCTGTCGCGACACTCGTCCTGGGGCTCCTACGACACCAGAATTGCCAAGACTCAGCAGCCTGCACCGCGGGACGAACCCGTCAAGCGTATCAAGGAACGTCCTGACGAGCGCAACGTCAGGAAGGACGAAGCCGATCGAGTTGCCGAGCCGGGGCCTGCGCCACCCAAACCCTCGTCCGATCTCGGTATTATCACAGAGCACAACGAGACGCGAACGGGATTGCGGCGGGCGGACAATGAACGGAAATTTAATGAAACGTGTGCCATACTGACGGAGCTCGCCGACGCGGCCGCTCGCATGGAGCGGGCGCGCGACCGCGGTGCGTCCACGTGGAGCGGCCGCATGTCCGCGTCCGCTCCAGCCGACACTTGGCTGCGCGGCTCCGCAGGCCTGCGGCGGCGCCGCGCGACCTGCGCTTCACAAGGCGACCTGCCGCGCGCTGCGCCGCCAGCCGCCTCCGGTCTCGTCAGCAACCTCAAGAAGGAGTTCGAGGCCCGGGCGGAACCGGACGCTTTGCGCCGCGCCGAGTCGCGGGGACGGTCGGCGACCGTCGAGGGACGCGACCGGCCGCCGGCTTCGCCTCCCGCGGGTGAGGATTTATCCGTTAAAGTCCTGGTGGACCGGTACGACCGGCCGAGTCGGTCGCGATGTGAATCGAGCTGCGAGGTGCGCCGTAGCAGAGCGCCGCACGAGTCGGTGCCGAAGAAGTGTCGGCTGACGGCGGAGAGCGAGGCGCGGGCGCGCAACTCGTTCTGCGGCGCGCTGCGCGGGAGCGCCGAGCGCCCGCCGATGGCCCCCACCGTGGTGTCGCTGGCGCCGCTGGACTATAGCGACTTGGTAGTGTCAACTGTGATGTCGAAAGCTCAAACTAAAAAACAATTGCAACATGGGAAGACCCATCCGTTGACGAGGCTCAACTTGAATCGGTCAAATAACAGATGTTCAAATCCTGTATATAATACTATGTAGAAGTATTTATGTTTTTTATTTATTATGAATTCTTGCCAAACTCGATATTTTATCTTTCTAGAGTTTTATATACTATATTTACAAATGAAATCACAGTGTATTTGTCTATCACTTAAATTGTATAAACGGCTGTTTGTGAGTAGAGAAATGTTAAAAGGGAGAATAAATTCAATACAACTGATGTACAACTTTTACGTCAGCGTTTCTTGTGTACGAGTCCCTACCCGAAATTGAAACAAAGAAACCAGTAATCAGAAACAAACATTTTTATTAAACACTTGACAGAATATCAATTAACATGAGTTCAATGATACCTTTGTTATTTGGGCTTAAAGTTAGATGCTCTTAATTTTTTTCTTTTTTTCTTGCAGTTCTCATTCGCCAAAGTCTACCGTCTCTAGCCTTTTTCCTGTTACGTAGGCTACGCGAGGGACACTTCCAAGCTCACTTATTTTTTTGTAGGATGCCGTTCCCTTTCGTGGTTTTCTTCTAACTGTACCAAAATCAAAAGCGTATATGTCGCCAGGATTATTTCTTATGCAACATTCTGTCTGGAATTAAAAATAATAAAAATTATTTTGATGCTGCAAACAATATGTGCTTGTCAAGGACTTATTTGGCAAAGGTTTGAACGTAATATAACATAGCCTGTTGGTCTAGTGGTTACTGATACTCACTGCGGAGTCAGTAGTCGTGGGTTCGATTCCCAGCCAGGACAATTAATTGTGTGATGAGCATGATCATTTGTTCTGTATCTGGGTGTAATTATTTATGCAGAATATGTACGTATTTAAAATAAATAAGTATGTTTATCAGCAGTCTGGTTACCATAGTACAGGCTCTGCCTAATTGGGGATCAGACGGCTGTGTGTGAGAAGTGTCAAGTTATTATTATTATTGTAGTAGATTATTATTATTATTGTAGTAGATACCTACTACAATAATAATAATACAGGGTGAATTTTTCAACTGGGCGTGCATGGCCAAATCTGAAACTAAGAGGAATAGCGAAAAGTACTCGAAGCAGTCTCGGGCCCGATTTTGATGAAAATTAAAACTGCATCATTGAATTTTTTAACAAATGGCAGTATATATGGCAACCTGTCAGGAAACCCCAACAAGACCTGGGATAGATTCCCAGGTCTTGTCTTGACAACCCAAGAACTCGCATTCACACGCAAATAAGCGCACACTTATACCTCGGGACCAACTCACTGCCTGTCTTGTGGTCTCTTTTATACTAGCATGATAAATGCTTATCGTGTTGGCAAAAGTAATGAAGCATGAATTTAAAGCATGCTTGTGGTTTGAAAATGTCATTGAAATATTTTATAACTTACAACTTTCATGTTTATATCCACTACTCGTAAGATATTGGAGTCTGATCCACCGCACACCATCAAGTTAGTTTGAGGTACAAGTTTACCACAATATAATTTCGAGGCGTGCTTGTCTGGTACAATTGTGTTGATCAATTTGCATGATCCATAATCCCAAATTTGAATGCAATCTCTTTCTTGCCAGGAACATGTCAATATCTAGAATGAACGAGTAGTAGGTTTTTATAAACAATCATATCAGTGCTTCAAAACCATAGGAAAATATATCACAAGGCAGGTATCAAGCGAATATTTATCGTGATGGCGCAATTACACTTGGTCGTTAGCTCGTATTCGTGTGCACGAAAGACGTTACTCGAATTCGGGCACCCGATGCATTAATTAACATTGTTTTACTCGAATTCGGTCACTAGAATGCGGCAAAACGACGAAGTTATCTCTCTGTTTGAATAAATTTCGAACCCACACCTTTTTTTTTTATTCTGGGAGGCAATTCTATCAATAAAATATCCCTGAATGCTTCTTCAAAGAGCAACACTACTGCGTGACAGGTCCAAGGAAAACGGCGTCGGGTATTCTGATTCGGGTAGCCAAAACGAAAGCTGGACTAGATTGTACGAAGACGGGCGTACTCGACTCCGTTACACTTAGTCGTCAAGTGTGATTGCGCCATGACCGAGGTAAACCAAACTAAGTATGTGCTTATGCGCCTGAACCCCGACATATTACCGATTAAGATAATTGTAAAAAAAATATTTAGGTAATATTTAATCGCTGTGCACGATGAACTAAGTTAGAATACTCTATTTTTTAATATTGCGAACGTGCAAAAATTGGATTTTTATTCCAATTTTCATACAAAATAACTATTTTCGACGAAAATTAATAAAGAAAATAGATTAGCACTAAATATTGTAATAAAACTAAAGGAAATCACTATGGCATATTAAGGCAGTAAGTTAGTTATTAACTTGTTTGCAACAATACGATTATTAAACGATCATGATCAAGGGTCGGAAGTAGTTTCTTTGTCCTAGGATCATGATGTCCTAAGATGGACAGGCCTTCTTCCCGAAAAAAAAACGGTATTTTTAGAATTGACTTAATATTTATTAAAGAACTGACTACTAAATGAGCTACTGCCATTTAAATTAATAGGAAACTATACTTAAACGTGTTTAATTGATTTTATTTATTTTTTAATATTAAAATGAATATCATTTTTTGTTTGTCTCCTCACAGTTTTAACCCCTGACGCAAAAAAGGAGGGGGTGTTATAAGCTTAACGTGTCTTTAAACTGTCTGTGGAATCATAGTTCCTAAACGGATGGCCCGTTTTTTATTCAGTTTCTTTTGTTTAAAAGGTAAATTAAGAACATTAAGAAATTTGTCGTTACAAGAAGATTCCGGAAGACTGTATACAAGGTCAAGTCTCATTTTCCACAACTTCACAGAAAGAAGTATACTCTATACCTACTCTATGGTGGTGGAGTAGGTATACGAAAAGAAGATGCGACCGGGGATAGTAATTAACCTTCCCTAGTCCACAGATGTAGGTAGGTGGGTTAATAATAAAAAATACTTTTACATAAATCTTGTTTCCGCGGCTTCGGTAAGAAGATAATAACAGTAAGGGCACTGGCCTGACTGGAATCGGCGAGACGTCCAGGGATCCCATGTTGCCAGCTGTCCTGCTGTTAGCAATTAGCGCAAAGGTTTTTAAGCTTGTTTGCCCCCGAGCAGGAACCACAATGTAGCGGCGATCCTGTAGTATACGTCGTGATCCTGGAATCCCGTTAGACAGTAATTAGGTAGGTAAGCTGAGCTTATTTGGCCGTGTAAACCTATCCGGTAAAGACCAAGTAACCCTTCAACTAGTTTTAGGATTGCTAAGCAGCTACAGCGGGGGAACAGAGGATAGTCACAACATTACATTAAACACAAAATTACCAAATAACTTACCCGACGCACGGCACTTTAATATTACACGGAGGACACGGGTGCGCGTATAAGCGTTAGAAAGCTGTGTCACAGAAAAAACGATGCTGCCCGAATGGACCGAACACAACGAAACACGCTTTATAACAGGTCGGTTTAGGGATGCGTAAGCGCACTATGTGAACTATCATTTAAATTTGTTGGCTCTGTAAATTCCGTACACGTTATTTGTAAGGACGTATCTCAATACAACGTTACAAAGACAAAAGACACCAATTATCATTAGGTGAACCTATCTATTACTATTGTAATCCCACTTAAAATTTTGTCTCTTTGAACACCACAGTTTTTTCGTAATTGGTATACAATGGTGGTTACTCATTCCCGGATGACATAGCGGTTATAACTTTGCTCGTATTGGTACGTAATACGTAAATCCAACACAGCTCTTCAAACTCTCAAAATGCCTTTGTAATTTTAAAGTACCGAAACATGTAAGCCATGTCCATATTAACATAAATATACGTTTGAGTATTCCGACCTATGATCATGATGTACCTACATCCTTGTAATAAATAACACCTATAAGGATATCTGCTACTACTTTACAATAATCATGTAGTAATAATAATACACACCTCTCTACCAGGTTTGTCGAAGTCTAGTCCTTCGCCACACATATGGACACCCTCAAAGTATTTCGTCGCAAACGGCTGTCTATCATCCCAACAAAAAACTACATCATCCCAACCTCCTGATATTAATTCGTGGTGCGACTTGGGGTTGAAAGCGCATGCAAATATTCGAGAAGTATGACCGTCAACAACGTTTCTCTGTTTGCTAAAAAGAAATGTCTCAATTTAGTAGCTCTGAACGCATAAATATCGACCTCTTAAAGGGATAGGTAGCGAAAAGTGGATTTTCCAAGGCAAGAAAATTTTGGTAAATTTTACCCTTTGATACACACGGTTATTTTATATAGTCGTGTTGGAAACAAAGCAAATTGCAAAGCATTGTCTGAGCAATTCAATCAAAAAGCCATCCACGCTTAGGTAGACGCGACGAGGGCCGACCTGATGTCAGCTATCGATAATACAGAGAATTGGCGCGGGCGCGAAGCTATAAGACTTAGGACCGCCATTGATTTAAATTTTTTTCAAAATTATTTCAACATAAATACCTAACTTTATTTATTCTGTTAATCATAAGAAATACAGCGTGAACCGGACTGTAAGTAAGTAATAAACGTGTACGGTTTATCCACTTGAGCGTCTATGGGTAGTATAGTACCCAAAAAAAATCTGCCAGCATCCGTCCGGGGTACTGTAGTACCCAAAACGACACTTTGTAAATATTGCCATCTTGCTCATAAATGCGGAAGTAGATGAACGTTGTGCTTGTATAAAATGATTGTCGATGAAATGTTTTACTAGAATAAATAGAAGAGGGCAGTGTAAGGTGTTCGAGTGCTTAAAAAAAATTGTAAACTTCAGTCAACGCGCCTAAGTGTTTTTGGTTAGGTGTTTCGGAGCACCAGCGATTATGTCGTAAGTATTTCGTTTATTTTTACTGAATTTTATAGATTATTATACATCAAAATGAACTTTAGGATATGTACTATTTGATAATATTTTACTGATAAAGTTTTACGTACGAATTCGACTCTAATTTGGACTTCAAAATATTGTTGTTACGAAAACAGTGATATCTTTATAATTCACAGTCGCTTTTCGTCTTGTTTATTGTTAATTTACGTGCTATTCAGTGAAAATATAGTGATTAAGTTTCTAATAAACATACTCATACACTTTTTTAGTAAGAATATATTAAAATGATAGAGGATTAACAAATAATATCAATGTGTTCGTCAGGTTTTTTCGTATGGGTCGTGCGGTGCCCACGGACGTAACAACAAAAGTTCTAGATAAGAGTCTGTACAAACTAGGCAATGTGTTTGCAATATTTGATACTGCTTGATGTTATCACGTGTTTTCTTTTTGTTGTAATGCACTGAATCATTTCACACTTAGTTTATGTACATTTATTTCTTTCTTTTCACTTTATTTAACTAACTTTTTTTTAAATAATTTAAAGCAATAAACATTAACATTAATTCACAACAAGGTGATGGTGCACTGATATTTAAATTTAATGGGTTTTTGATTCATACTAACAGAACTACCAAATATATATATATACATATATATTAGATTAAATTAATTATGTATATATTTTATATATATAATAGGTTTAACTTAACCTACTCTATGTTGAGAGGTGTAGCTTACAACGCTTGACAAATTTTAGATCGCTGAGCTAAATTAATTGAATCTTGTGGCTTTTGGGATTGGTCGCGGGCGCAGCTGTCTTAAAGACCGTTGGGGCACTATCAATACATTTTGCATTTTTTTTTCCATAATATATTTTCCATAATAAGTCACCAAACAACATTAATCTACCAATCTATTTATCGGTATAAGCAAAAATGATGAATCATTAAATGATAAAATCACTGTGATTCGTATTTTATTATAACCTCAACAAATTCAAATATATAAATAAATCGGTTAATCTGTGCGGAGAAAGCCTTAGCCGGGCGGCCATCTTGCTACAATCTACAATTCGACGACACGCGACGAGTCGGCAGTCGACAAGAGGCCGCCGAAAAATTGCAGGGAGAATGTATTTTGATTCGATTTCTTTAGCTACTTAAATATAATTATATATCAACATTTTAGCATCATTTTAAAGGGAAATAAATCTAGTTTGGTTTTTAAGTGTTATGTTGGTAAAATATATTATATTTGATGCTTACGAAACAAATTTATAGAAAGTTTTTTAAATTTTTACTCGGGAATTCATATCAACCCTTATTATAAGTATTATAGATTATCACTATTGAATTTTGAAATAGATAACTTCCATCTATGAACATCTAGCTATTTTCCAGTATTTTTATCTTCGCTGTAACTATATTATTTTAGTTGTTACAAAGGTTTTTGTTACCAAGCAGCGGGCACAGTTCCGCGCGGCTCAAGGCGGTAAAATAGTAGGGATGTTAAAAAAAATCGATTATTAAAAAAAATCGATTATTTTTTCTATAAAAATCGATTTTTCGAATCGATTTTAATATTTCCAAAAATCGATTTATTAGAAATTGATTTTTGGATCACTGTCGATTTATTTTTTCGTCTGCAACCCGCCGGACTGACTGAGTCTGGAGCGTGATGTGAATCACTTATTTATAATACATTAAATTTTAACGCCATCTGTGAATCTACGATGGCAGTACTTCCTTCTTTCTATGCTTTGTATAGAGTAAACAGTTTATTGAAGAACATTCATCACTAAGGGTGATTGATCATTAATAATTAGAAGGAAAGAGAGAAGAAAGAAAAAATGTTCATTTTGGCAACACAAAAAATACAGGTAGGTGACATAAAACAATGTTGCAGCTTCATTGCCAAAAAAATATTAATTAATTCAAATAAAAACTTTCAATACTCTAATAAGTCAAAGTATGTAAGGAAACAGATGAAATGTAGTGTTTTTGCTGGTCATTTATATTGATAGTATTGAATGAGTTTTTTAGGTTAGGTTCATTTATTTATGAGTTTTATGACCAACCAGAAAATTATCATCATAACTTTTTTTTAAGTGGAAACGCACGTTGCGCACTTTTGCTATGGGGAAAAAGCACTGAACTCGTGACCGTCACCCTAATAATACATATATAGATCCACTAGAGGGCGCTAATCTAAACATTGAGTTCTATCAGCTCCTTATTAATTAATGTTTAAAAATATATTTAGTTCAATATGACTGGCCTGTTGGTGTAGTGGTTAGTGGCCCTGACTGCTAATCCAGAGATCGTGGGTTTGATTCCCACCCAGGACAAATAATTGAGTGATGAGCACGATAATTTGTTCTGTGTCTGGGTTTAATTTATCTATAATATGTATGTATTTAGAAATTTATAAGTACGTTTATCAGCAGTCTGGTTACCATAGTACAGGTTCTGCCTAGTTTGGGATCAGACGGCCGTGTGTGAGATGTGTGAAATTATTATAAAAAAAATAAAGTACTTATTGTGTGCACCATTCATATGGTAAAATAAAAAAATTATAGCGCCTACTATATAAATATATATATATAATTTTCTTAATAGCGAAAACCTTTATTCAAAACTTCGTTGATTGAAAATGTCACAAAATAAGATAGAAGGTATACAAATTTTGTAATTATGGCAAAAATTGACAACATTTTCCCAGCACCAAAAGCAGCTCTTACTTATTCGGAGAGAGGTCGTAAAATACTTGCGGTGGCTTCTTACTGTCGATCTTTAGCGGATTAGTTTTTTGTTTGAACAAAATTTCAACGTGCAAAAGGTAAAAAAAAAAAAATATTATTTACGGAAAAATTATGTCCATCATTGAAAAATTCTTGCATCATAACTTTTTAACACGATTCTTTAAAAAAAATATTATCCAGATCAATGTTTTTAGTTAAGTAAAAGTTGCCATGGTTGACAATCTATGCAGCTGAACACGCCTAGCGTGTTCTCGGCATTGTATGTAAAACATTTTTTTGTGGAATTTAAAAATTATTGTAGCACAGGAGCCACTTCTTTGGTTAACTTCTGAAATAATTAAGCTATACTGTTATTTTTAATACATAATACTGCATAATGGCTTAAATATTGCCGAAACATTGTAGACACGCCAGGGGTGTTCTCAGCAGCTGGAGGAAATGTGGAAGAGCACGCCAGGCGTATCGCCGGCACTAAAAGTGTTAATTTCTTAGTATTGATTAGATATCAAAGACATTTCAATTTTATTTATTTGTATTGATATTGATAATAGATAATTATTAAAAAATTACGCATAAGAAAGAACAGCGGGGCATTCTTACATATAATAAGAAAAAAATCGATTTTTCCTCAAAAATCGATTAAAATCGTTTTTTCTCTAATCGATTTTTATTGAGCAGAGAAAATCGATTATTTGTTAATCGATTTTTTTTCCTCAATGTCACATCCCTATAAAATAGTGGACGTTGGAGACATAGAGTCCCGCGCGGGAAACTATCCCGCACGGGACGTCTGAGTGGTTATAATGTCTTTTAGCTTTCTCTATTTTGTACTTTTTCCTTTATCAAAAAATTTCATTATCGCAGTATGCCTATTAACTACTTAAACACAACTTTTGTAATTTACGGGAATAAAGAAGTCTTTTTATTTAAGACTATAAATAGAAATCCAGGGCGTTAAGTCTGCTAAATTCTTGTGCTGCCATTCTTATGCTTCACTCGAACAACTCTAGGGTATCATCTTCGATCTGCGGCGAGTCTTTCAGGCGTCTTCGACCTTGTGCATGAATTGCGCGGACTGCAGCCAAGACGTATGGTGGACGGAACAGGAACAGACAAAAGCATACGTTTGCATTATTGCTAAACTCTGCATTGGCATATTCGTACTGACGACTTATTCTCTCGTGGGCACGTAAGTAAACAATAATACAATTTAATATTGAGCGGTCGCCGGTGAACTGAAGCGGAGGTACGGTTTTTGCGCGTGAGTTGGACTCGGTATTCTTTATTAACAATTCCGCAATGTAATTTAGACTGTAATTAAGACCTACAAATAAAAGAAATATTCAAGCTTACATCAATATAAATTAAATATATATTTTACATAGTTTGAAACTACATATGCTACATATTATAATTTTAACGCTCAGGGCCCTGATGAGTATTAAGCTAAAGTAGAGCTTGATAGAGGATTGGTTATTTTTAAATCATAGACGTAATCTACGCCGGGGGCGTTGGTCATTCGGTAATGGAAATAGTGATAAGTATAAATGTTTTTTAACTATGGTTTAGTACTTTCAGTTTTCTTATCTACATTTGCTATGAGCAAAAGTTTTACAGCGCCCACATTATTACCTTACAATAGTTTAACCAGGAGCACCTTAAGCATAGTACCTATGCTGTCCTGGCTGTTTTTAAGTCTATTGCTTTATTAAGTTTATAGAACGCTTAAGTGAATCTTGATGGTTTACTAGAAATAATTTGTATAAGTATGTACCTTCCAGTTTATAAAAGTATCTACAATCAACATTAATAAAGAGAATTAATCTACACGGTGTATTTAACCGTTATTATATGTGTAATTGATAATTAATAATTTTTTGTGATTTTCTTTGTATTGCATTAATTTGCTTTTTTTTAAGTTTATTTCTATATGATAGTCAGTCACCCAACTTATAATTTTAGAGAAGTTCTGGTCTAAAGTTGTATTTAAATTCTCTTTACATGGAAATATATCGTCAGCATACCTTGAACATCTATTTCTTTAGGCAAGTCATTAATATAAATTAAGATAAGATGCAGCCCAAAACGCTGCCATGAGGTATAGTAGGTATAGACATAAAGATGTCTGCTTTTTCTGATCTGAAATGGTCAATTTGAATCCACACCATTAAAAATCGTAGAGATATGAGGAGTATATCTGTATTGTATTTCTACATTTTTAACTGTAGAAGCGAAATAACGAGATTTTTCGTTCATGTGTCATCACTAGGGCGTGCTATCCGGATATCCGTTAAGTTCAATATCCGGGATGGTATGATAGACTAAAGAGCAGCTACAGAGGAAATGTATTACACAAAAATATAGTTGGGACTGGTCTATCAGCTAGTTCTGCCACTCTATATTCAGAGACTGGCGATCTGGATAGCGTTGATTCGGAAAATGAAAGTGATGACGATTTTCAATACGGTTGTAAAATTACGAAAAGTAATACAAACAATTACCCGTCTACAAGTATTTCCGAGTAGGTACTGCGTGTAGGTAAGGTACGTACCTAATTCTGGGTGTAGGCAAGTCTTCTCTAAGGAACCAAAACTAAAAATTACCTTGAGTAAAAAGCTCTTTCTTGAGTTTGTGCTTCTTCATCATACATGTTTAACTTAGCATCATCTCCATACGTGATGAACTTACTAAAACGTGGATGATAATTTAGTCCCAATGTTTGTCGTTTTTCACGTATTGTGTATAGACATTGGTCATATTTATATTTCCAGCACTTGATACATCCGTTTACATCTAAAAAATAGGTAGGTACACGTAAAAAGTTACAACCTTCCGCACTCTCTAGTTTAGATTAGTAAAATACATTATGAATAAGTCTTAGACACATTTAAAAGCTACCGATACGTCTAGTTTTTGGGAACTTAGCTCATAAAATGAGAACATTGAAAAAAATATTAAACCAACGCAGTAGCGGCTTGTATCTATCAGAAAGAAATACCATTATTACTCATTCCTCATCCACTTACTGTCCAAAAACTATCGGTGTTCACAACACTGTCTTCCAAGCAGGGTGCATGGGCATCATCACAGTGGCTACAGCGACTTCGGCAAGAAAGGTAAACGACTACTCCATCCGAAACTTTTCGGACAGCAAATCAGTAGGTACTACAAGCCCTACAAAGCAACATCATCACCTCAAAGCTTATATACGACTATCACCAAAAAAAGGGCGGTTGCTGACGACTCCGCCACAAATAAATTCACTGTCCGAATTGACATTTTTTAATTTGAATAATTTTTTCCATGCCGATTCGGACACTACGACAAGAAGCTGTTCTGTACTTAGAGTTTTTTCTATAGTAGTTTTATACTATCGTACGATTCATCCTACCGTGTATAATTATAATATATATATATATATATATATATATATGTAATACGTATGTAAAAATCTACAGCTCTCTATATAAGCGCTTTATATGAAAACTAGCTAACGGCCAAACGTTCACGTAGCGGAAACTTAAATTTCTCCGTTATGCATTAAAGTTTATGCATGCACTAAATTTATTCATACATACACAATTACACACAAATACACACTAATTTTTGGACACATTTTTCACAAGTCCATGGATTAAAAAAAGTTCCGCCAGGACAACGTTCGCCCAGCGGAATCAGTTTTTAGCGAATTTCTCGACAATGGCTGCATGCACAAATTTTTTTTTACCATACACAATTACACGACGTCATACACTAAATATCTGCATAATTAAAATCTTTAAATTCAACAACACTATTATAACAAGTTAGTACCGTAGGGCTCCTGCAATTTCGCCTTTCGTATGTATCTTTAAAATGCTCATAACTTTTTTCTTACAATAGTAACACTACTCTTTCTTGATTGGCTAGAACCGAAATTTAATCATGGTAACACGACAACCGTATTTGTCGAAATCAGTTTCCATTTTGTCAGTGCCCACACAGAATGTCAAGTTGAGTGTTTCGATTTTTCCTGAAAATCTTGATCTTACACAAAACTGAATAAATATAAGCTTCTGAGATTTTTATAATAGGTTACATATATATTCAGCTTTCCTATGCACTTTAATTTATTTAGTTATCTTTAATTTTGAAATAAATATTTGAGCAGGCAATGTTAGGACGTGAATATGTCGAAGACCAAGTTAATGACTAATAGCACGAAACGTAGGTTAGAAGTCGACAGTGCAGAAATCGAATACGTCCAAGAGTACATATATCTGGGCCAATTAGTCGCTTTCCAGGCGAGACAAGAAAAAAAAGAAGTTGCCAAACGCACTGAAAACGCCTGGAAGAGCTGTTGGTCCATGAAAGACCTAATGAAGGGTAACCTTCCTTTTTCCTTGAAGAAGAAGCTCATGGACGTATGTATACTGCCCATCCTCACCTACGGTGCTCAAACTTGGTCTTTGACTAAACTTCAAAAGTCCACACTCGGGGTTTGCCAACGAGCCATAGAGCGCAGTATCCTAGGAGTTCGGTTAACAGACCGTATAAGGAACAGTATACTGCGCTCCAAAACTCAGATCGCCGACATTGGCCATAAGGCTGCAAGCCTAAAATGGAACTGGGCTGGTCACATCTGCCGCATGCCGGACGAATTGTAGGCAAAACTGGGGTGAACTGGATGCTTATTGGGAAGATTGGCGACAGAAAGCTCTAAACCGTGAGGAGTGGAAAGAGGGTAGGGAGGCCTTTGCCCTGCAGTGGGACGACCATGGCTAATAATCATAATAATAAATAATGTTAGGACGAGTTTTGCCAACTGACGTTTGCTATACCTATAGCAAACGTCAGTTGGCAAAACTTCGCCTACCCTTAGCTGTCGCTGGTTAAAACAATCATTCCGTAGAAATATTTGAAAATATTCAAGTGTAGGTACAGTTACACGAGTCGTGAGCACACATTTTAATTTTTGAAATTTTGCGCTCACGACTCGGGCCGGTATCTGTAAATAGGTTCCAAAATTTGCTATGATCTCCTTAACTGACTTATTAGTATTGAAATAAAAAAAATATATATATACTAGTGTTATTGTATTTACTTAATATGAAAGAAGCAACTTTTTTAAATTACACCTATTAATATTAATAAATCATTATTATTTCTTGAAAAAGAAAAGTGACAACCCTATTATTTGTTCCTAATTTCGAAATTTACTGATCTAACTTAGCCTATCTCAAATAAAAAAAGATGTCCAGCATTTTGGACATGGAAAATTGTCTCGATGTCTATAAATTTGAATAACACAGTAAGAATATTTATTTAATCTTATAGGTTTACTTAGGTAGTGTGCCTTGTGTATGACTTACCTACTAACACAGTAGGTACCGTAAACTGCCGCAGCTTTGCCTGTATTTAGCACTTTTTCAAAAAAGGTCATGAATCTGAATTTGAGACTGCCGAAATATTAAAATTGAGATTATTAAGATCACGACAGATATCGTTATTCCACCGCTCTCCTATAGGGGGCGGGGCGTACATTATAGAAACACCAGAATTCTTCTTCAAAATGGGCTTGAAGTTTTTGTCACAGTGTCGGTTAAGTGACCATCCCTATTGTTTTACAATAGGGATGGTATACTACCGTGTGTAAAATAGCTAAACAATTCATAATAATACTAACACGATGATAGTAACATGTTGGTAATTGGATGTGCTTTGCTGACCGGGCGGTGCTTGATTGCAGTCACGGGGCCAGGATAAGCACGAGTTTCATCGTCGACCAAAGTATGCTTACAGTCACCGGTGTTACAACAAAAAACTCGTATGGTTCCATCACTAAAGCCAGCAGCGATGTTGTTATCGTCTTCTGTATATTTACAGCATATTATGTCCTTATTTGTATCTCTAAAATACAAAATTTACCAAGTAGGTACACCAGTAAATTCTATCACATAAAAACATACAGTAGGTAACATTGTTATATATATACCTATATACATTTCAATAGCTTTAGTGACAAAGAGAAGAAAAATTCATGGCGAGTACAGAATAAAGTTGAGCGTTTCATCTTAAGACTAAAAAGATGTTTAATGATGTTTTGAGCCAGACCTTTTATTTTATTTTTTTTCTTTTAGGAAAGAATACAACATCGTGGGTTACCTATTAGTAGTAGATACTACTAATACAATTTAACTTAACTGACGGGGTTTATAAGATTATTAACTCCGTCAGTTACGTTAACTTCTTGTGTTAGCTAGGAGTGGGTTTAAGTCGGTAGTGCAGATATTGGGTGACGTCAGAACCCGCAACCACTCATCGAAAGTCCGGTCTATCATTCAAAGAATCACATACTAAGCTGAGACAGACAGACTGGTCGGACTGCAGTACTCTCTTATAGTTTGTTTCCTTTTTACAACTAACCATATAATATACATATATTATATGGTTACCTTCCTCTCACTATAAAAAAAAAATTGTTGTCTGTAAAGTCGGTTTACGGACGATCATTTTACTTGATAACATCATAAGAAAACTGTGGAAGAGAGATAGATGCGTCACAAGTCGAACGCTTAGGCCGATCGTGCCTCTCTATCGGTTGTTCCGCGCTCTCGCTTCCACGCTCGGCTCAGGCGGAATGTGACAATGAGTCATGCTTTTTCGTCTGTGCAGCCGGCGTTCATCGATTTATAAGACGTTATCACGTCAATAAAGAGGGGCAGGTAACTTTTAGAAGGCAAAACCTTTTTAAATTTTAATGTTTATCTTTCTAAGATTAAAATAATAGTTACACTTTCATGCATGTAAATCAAAATAGTACCGTAAAACCATCGAATAGGATAGAATGGTGTTCCTTATACATATTTTTACAGAACAACATTGGGTTATTTATTTTGTTTTTATATTGTTTATATAAATAAAACTGGACAAGTGCGAGACTCGCGCACCGAGGGTTCCGTAAGCAAACAAACTTGTATTTAGATAGTACGTCCATCTCGGGATTCAGAGGGGCTCGTGGCTAAGTGGTAACCGAGTAAGTTTGCACAAAGTGATCCTATAAGGCTTCCTTTTTTTCCTTTTAATTTCCGGCTAATTGTGTTGCTAAGCGCAAATTTAAAATTGAAGTTTGACCGGAGTGACACCACGGCCTCACAGAAAACCGGCCTCATACCAATTTTTTTTTCATACTTATATTTTTCATTTTCGACACAAGTACGAGGAAGGTTCTTATGAAGAGAAAAAATGTGAGTTTTAATTAATTACTTACTAGCAGTTCCCGCGCGGCTTCGCTCGCGTGTACATATTTTATATTTTGCGCGGAACCCTAATTCTTTTTGAAAAAAGGAGCCTAAGTTATAACACCAGTTATCTACCAGTGAAAGTCCCGTGGAAATCGGTCCACCTGTTCCGGAGATTAGCCAAAACAAACAGACAGACAAAAATGTTTAAAACCGATTTTTAGGTATAGGTATTGTGCAAATAACTGTATGAGCTAAAGAAACTATTATTTTGACATTACAAACAGACACTTCAATTTCATTTCTGTACCTCAGAGGTACATAACATTAAGTGTCAAAACGTAAATATTGCAGTAGATACAAAAATACGCAGCATAAAACTTTAATGCAACATTGCTCAGGAACTGTTAAAGGTATTGGCGATTTACGGGAATTAATACGATACTTTTTTGTAAAACTTTTGCAATCATACGTCAACTTATGATCTTTTAATATCCTATACCAAATTTGAATTTGTGAATTTAATACATATATCATTCGATACTTCTTTTCGTTGACATCGTGTGACTTAATGCTTTATACCATAAGACAGAGCTCGCTTTAACGATTTTATTGGTGTAAAAAACCAGATTTGAAAAAAAAATTGATTTAATATTGTATACCTCTTAGATACAGATTTATTTGTATTGTTTTCAAAAAAAAAACATTAATAGAAGCGGAGATTGTAGCGCATATTCGTACATGAAAATGCATGTAACGTTGTACATGAAAGTTATGACATTTTTAGCGTTTTCTGTTTTACAGAGGATTTTCTGTAATGCAGAGCAATTATTTGCAAAATATACGGTATTTCTCTAACTCGTTATCTCAAAATTGTATCATAAGTTTTAGTGTCTGTTACGACTAAACTACAACTAAACTTAACTAAGAGTCTTGAGTGGCGCGTACCTATATGTTGGACATCGTGGTATCGAATGTCCATAATGCCGAAACCAACTTTAAGTTGGTTTCGGCATCGTGGACTTTGAAATACTATTCCAACCTAATGTAAATAAATGCCTATTCAGCTTATCTCCACAAATATCTTTGATGGGTCTATACTGTAAACTGGGATTTAATGGGATTCTCAGAACGTTAACTTACATGACTGAAAGCACATTAACTTCTCCTAGATATATTTGATTTTGTTGAACATTATGTGCATGAGTTTCTATCTGAGGTGTGCTTGTATGCACGTTAATGATCTCTTTATTAACTGGACGTTTATAAGATTGATGTTTCACAGCGGCACTTTTACGCGCTGTATTCACGTGTTTGGTAGCCACTGGACCGGCGTGAATAGTCCTCTGAGGTTCCATTGATACTGATACATTACATGTATAATAATTTATAACCAAACTAGATTTCGCTGTATTTTATAATAGAATACTAAAGCATTTTGTCTTTTGATTGGTGATACAGAAGAATATTTTTGGATCAACTTATTGTCAGATATCTGTCATAAATATGTCAACGGAGCCACCAAAGTCAACCGATAATTTATTTTCTCGCTTAGAAGGAGGTCTAAGTATAAATTTAAAGACATTTAAATATACACTTAGACCTCCTATTGATACCTATTTATAGCCCAAGAGCTCATAACGAATTTTGAGAAGGTATTTTAGTAAAACAGTAAAATTTGAATACCATTCAAGTATATAATGGAAGGTCTGGCTGACCAAATCGGCACTCAATGGTACTGCGCATGCGCGTACAAATAGTGCAAAATATTTCAGCCAAAAAAGGTATTTTAGGTCGAATGAGACTTAAAGAAATATAAAGTAGACGTATTATTTAACATAAAAATAAAATTGCCAGACATTCCACTTTGCCTCTCTGCAACCACCCAAAGGTTGACTAGCAGATAATGCCAAGTGGCATTTATAAGTCCGCCCGTCCAATTAATTGATTCGTGCAAACAGTTAAAATGGTAATTGTGATTACGTAATTAAATTACAATTCTGCTAGGTAGGTACTTATAAAGCTTAATCTAAATACATTAATTGTAAAGTGCAAAACTTTCAGTGATACCCCGTGATTATATCCTGTACAATGTCGCAAACAAGTTGCGTTGAATGCTAGGCTGCTAGGCGTGTCGCCGGCACTGGAAGCTGAAATACTAGACACGCTAGGCGTGGTCACCGGCATTGTAGTACAAAGGCAAAATTCTTAATACATATTGTAATTTTCTGTGTTTTACCTATGTTATATACATCGGTTATTTGATTAGAGTAGGTACATAAACAGTGATTAACCATAGTTTGGTGCGTTTGAATTTAGAAAAATGTCACAAGATAAGATAGAAGATAAACAAGTTTCGTACCTAGTTATGGCAGAAACTGCCAACCTTTTCCCAGCACCAAAAGCACCTCTTACTTATTCGGAGAGGTCATAAAATACGTGCGGTGGCTTCTTACTGTCGATATTTTGTGGATAATTTATTTGTGTTGAACAAAAGTTTCTTATGCAATACGTTTTTTTTCAAATATAGCTGCTCTACAAGATCAACACAAATATAAAAAAAATATTATTTACGAAAAAATTATGTCCATCACTCAAACATTCTTGGCCACTTCAAATTTGGTTAACTTATGAAATAAATAAGCTACACTGTTATTTTTTATAAATAATATTGTTTAATGGCTTAAATGTCATGTCGTGTCGCCGGTACCCTAATCTAAATAATGTAATTGCTTAGTGCAATTAACGTTAATTGTAAATAATATAAAGTGCAATAATTTTTTTTTTTGATTGATGACCTCCACCTACCGAGTTTGAAAAAAGCACATTATTTAGCTCATTTGGTGACCCCACTGAGTGATCAAACTTGAAGGGATTTAATTGAAACAAAATTGGAACGCTAAATAAATTTTATTTCATGTCAATAGGATTTCACACTCAAATAATAATGTACAGCTTAAACTTTATAACATCGAATCTGTCTAGCATTAGTACTTTTAATATCACGGAGCAGCAAATAACAAGATGTGCTTATTATTCAATTACAGGTGCTTTATATGGTGTCCGTTTATTCGGAATAATTAAATTTTATATACCTATATTGTAAATAGTTATGTATTATTTTGACAGCTAGTTTCAGTGCCATTTCTGAAGGCATTTTGATATCAAACTGGTAGCACCGCTCTAAAGAGGAATTATAAATCAGTATCAAGAAAAGTTCTATAAGTCGCAATTACTGTTCCGTACCTACCGGAATTATTTCATATGTTTGTAATCTTAAATATCTTTTGCTAAAGTTATATTGCTATACCTACTTCAAGAACCCAAATAACAGCCACATACAATATGTGTTGTCTGTCTGTGAAAGTTTTAGCATGTTTATTTTATTAGGTAATCCTTTTCGCGATTTTAAATGATCTACAAAACTGGTATTAACTCTTAGTTTAAATAAATAAAGGGATTTACAAAGATCTTATTATCGTTTCTTTTAGTAGGTATGCAAAACTAGTAACGTAGGTAGTTATTGAATTACGTTACCAATATTGTAGTAACATTGTAAAGTACCTACCTCAATAGCTTTTGCCTACTTTGGCTTCTAAATTTACCCTCGAAAACAGCTGATCGCATTTTAAATGTTAGTGTTACTTGTCATACCCTGGTCACAGAATACATAATAGTACTAGTACAGAAGGACCTCTTCGCAATACCATTTAAATAAATAGCGACTCTTGCTCCGATAAAATAAGGTGCAATTCAGATCGCACACCGCTAACTCCAAACGGGCTATATTAACCTAAACCTTGCCTCTCTTTCTATCGCATAACTCTTATCTGTTCTGATGCCGTTAAGGTTGTCTTCTGTAAGAAGAATTAATCTAAATATTTAATAACCAGTTGTGCCTATTACTTCCAATTATTTATTCGTACAGATGAGCAGAAAAGTGGTTAGTGAAAAAAATGCGATATAATACGTAATAATCGTATTTAAAAAAAATACAATTTAAACGTGGCATAATCACAGATTGAATAATAGTACTACAAAATAGTCTATACTTTCGTTTGATTCAACTTACCCATACTTACTGATTTCGTAGCAAAATAATGTTAAAGGGAAACCTATGTAGTACGGTCATAAACAAGCTTACAAAAATATTGCCTCAGCTCTTGGTCTATTATATTTTTATACTTTAAAATGCTTAGTCTCCGTTATTTATCATTATTTACCTACGTAAATCGGCAAATAAAAAATATGAAACTTGTCTACATCATCAAAATCTTACTACATACCTACCTAAACACTTAAATACAAGTAAAATAGCTACTTATCTATTATTGTATTTATACTTTATAGATTTAAGAAAACAGATTATGTTGGGTCCAAACTTGGGTAGTTTCTTATGTATATATGTAAATGTACCTACTTACTAGGTTTGAACTTAAATTGTCTGTAGTTTTACCTCACTTTTTTAATGTTATCTTTATGTTCCTAATTTTTTTTACAAAATAAAACTATCCTAAGTTACTCCTTATACAACCAGCTATCTGCCAGTGAAAGTCCCGTGGAAATCGGTCCACCCGTTCCGGATGTTAGCCGGAACAGACAGACAAAAATGTGAAAAATATTTTTTTTGGTAAAGTATCGTGAAAACACATTTAGTAAAAAGCTGTCATTATGACATTACAAACGGACACTTCAAATTTATTTATTTTTACAGAAGATGTGTATCAGTTGTTGTGGTCCTAATAAATAAATGTACTTATCAAAGCTAAACTTGACTTAGTTATTCCTTATAACACCAGCTATCTGCCAGTGCAAGTCCCGTGGAAATCGGTCCACCCGTTCCGAGGATTAGTCGAACAAACAAACAGACAAAAATGTAAAAATATTTATTTTGTATAAGTACCGTGTAAACATTCATACGCATTTAGTATAAAACTGTCATTATGACATTACAAAGGGACACTTCAAATTTATTTTATCTGTTGTTGTGGTCCTAATAAATAAATACACTTATCAAAGCTAAACTTGACCTTGTAAACAGAACTTGTAAGTATCTAACTATACTGATTATAATTAATAATATAATCTAACTACGTCAATACGGAAAACATAATTTAGGACAACAAAAGTTAGCACTTGGTAGTATCTACTAATTACCTATAAGTAGACGTGCATTTATTTACCTTTCGATGTCCCTTGGAAGTCTGAAAAACGTGAGGTTTGGATCCTTGTTATTATTATAACAGCCAAATACCATGCAATTTGCGTTTGCCTTCATTTTACTTAAGTTATTTTTAGTACTATATTGTGTAATAGCCTAATAGGTAATCGATCGAAAGATAATATTATCGTAATTCCTAAGCGACGAACGGACGACGTAGCGCGTGAGTGAGTAGCGAAGTAACGTGCTACCTAGCCGGCGCGTGGCAGCCCACTGAATTTCGTCCGTCTCGACGACGCTGCTAGGTACCTGTAGTTTCATACCTACTGACCGGAGTGGGCCTAGCCTGCCCTGGTTTAAATTTTCTTCCTCGATAACGCGGCGCACTAATACTTATGATTAGTTATGATATATGGGCTACCTCGATAATATATAACACGTGTTATCAGACAATCACGTCAATACCCATCAATACTACAAATAAATCATCACCTACTTATACTGTCTTCCACTAACAGAGCACTCATAATAAATAGACAATTTATTCTAGTTTACAAGAATTTCGCCGCAATTTATTCTCTTAATTATATCTTGTTGTTGGTACGTACACAAGTCTTGTAAGAGCCATGACGCGAAGCACCTCGAATAACTTAACGTCGAATTTTTCTACATTACATTTACATATGCCATAAAGAAAAGTTTTCAAGTAAAAATTTTTTATTATAGTGTCCGGAATCCAGTGAACATATTTTGATTTATGTTTTCGAAATATTTATATATTTATACCAACATGGTATTCTACTTACCTATATCGGTACCGGATACCCGTATCGGTATTGTGAGTGCTTGTTTATTTTCTACGTACCTAGCATAATATTTCAACGTTTCATTAAATCAAAATTTAAATAGACTCCTTAATTGTCTTCATTTTTCTAGATTTCATATTAAAATTATTCACCAGCAATTTCTTGCTCTTATTCTGTTCACTACTATAAATGTTTTTTAACTGTAAAGTTAATTGTGTAGGGTCAAGGCGGCAACAGTGGTTATAGCGGCAACAGTGGCGCAGTGGCCGTTGTCTAGAAAGTATTAGAGCTAGCTTTCTAGCTCTCAATTTTTCGGAAGGTCTCCCGATAGGTACATGTTACATCCAGTTCGACCAGTTCACTCGCGTCAGCGGTGTAACTAATATGTATATTAAGTGGTTTTTTTGCTTTGACGAAAGAAAAAGTGAGTTTTAAGGTAAGATGTACTTTGTATTTGTTCACTAACCTTTCGTTGTATCAATAAATTAATATTTTTCCTAAGAAATAAGTTTAATCGAGGTCATTTTGGCGTATAATTCACTTTGACTTACCCAAATCCGACGCGTGTGGCATAGGTTAAATTCAAAATGGCGGTTTTATACACAGTGGCTCAAATCCCTTGAGTACACAGTGGATCGTGACCCATACTGTACTATACTGTAATAACAGTTACCCACACATTCATTTAATTTCAGAAAAATTAACAAAATGCTATAATTTTTGTTTACACACTTTTTTAGGATGGGTCGCCGAGTAAAGCCCCGTAAAATCGGGAAACACACAGCTGATGACGTTAAGACTGAAGTAGTCAAGCTAAATTTACCTGATTATTAATTTTAAGGCTAAAAGAGTTTAATATAAACAAAAAGTACTTAGGTTGCGATCTTTTTTGCAAAATACTTAATAAGTAGTGTTAGGCACTTAGTTAATGTTGAAATTACCAATTGATTACTTAATAACTAAAAGAGGAAAAAGCTAAATTATTTAAATTTTAGGACTGAAAAGTCACTTTGAGACTCAAAAGTCATGTTAAATTACCTAATTGTTATTTTAAGGCTAAAAGAGTCATTATGTTTCACGTGGCATATATTGTTTGGATAAAATAATAAATAAAGATTGATAAAAAGCCAAAAACTGCATTATTATTTAGTTTATATTACTGATGATTCACTGTGAACTGAGGGTCGATTCACTGTATCCGACCCCCAGTACACAGTGGCTCAAATTTGTTTTTTTTTTAAATACTGTTTATCTCCAAATATACTGCTTTGTTGAAATAAATCGATTAAAATTATGAATATACATTAGTTACACTATATATTAAACCATTCACATCTTCCCAATACCCTTCCAAATCAAGTGCAGGTCACTAAAAAAAAAGTGAACCACTGTTGCCGCCTTGACCCTAAATGTACAATCAGCATCATATTCAAAGGATCATAATATAATATGTCCAAATATTAAAGAACATACCTATAATAATATGATGAATCATCATTAATATTCACACATCCGATGTTCACATGTCCAGAATATTAGGAAAATACATTGGAACAAGTAGATCGGCAAATGTATAGGTATTACTACATTCAAATTGTCAAAAATATAAAAACGACATCAACATCATATGTAACGAGTGGCCGAATGTGCAATGTCCAAACATTGCACATTCAGCCACTTGTAGACGATGTCTTCCTAAAACTCTACTCATTATGGAAACACGTTGCGTTTATAATACAAAGTGTGTAAACTGACAACTAACCATATGCACTAGTTTTACAAATTTTGCAAAAACAAATTATTTCCTAAAAATGCGCATCAAGTAGAATTAAAAACAACATTTTTAATTAATAATTAAAATTAATCCTTATATTTTTTTTCATTACCTCCACGTCCATTTCAGTACCACCATTGTCACAACCAAAATCCTATCCTATTGATTTGGCTTGAAAAAATATTTTTGGATTTTCCTAGTGTAGGTGCACATTTCTCAACAAAAAAATATGATTTTTTATGTCAAATTTAATAATTTTGTTTTTTTTTTGTTTTATGCAGACACTCCACTGATATTTTATGTAATAAATACCTACCTAATTTAATTTATGTCAGCCCTCTCTCATACGAAATATTAGCTTTTCTGACAAATTTTAAGTTTTAATTGTCAGTTTCAAAATAAGATTTATGTATTAAAAACCACGAATTTTGCTAAAATTGTTAGTGTTTTACGTTATTTACAGGGTATTATACGATCCTTCAATTTGATTATATCTTTCTGTTACATCCTGTACCTATAATTATTGTTTTTATGGATCCCGCGTGTAGAATCAACGCAAGGATTTTGCCAATGTGAAGTGTTTTATTATGTTCCAAGTTAGCAAATAACATAAACGAAAAATTATATAATTCTATAGGTGTTCTCTGCAATTTGAATACTCGTGGTGTTACTGATTTATTGATACCGTAGGATATGCTAATTATTTTGACACACATTATGATGACTTTTGATTCTGACTGTACTCATGTTATTTATGCCCATAGTATGCAGTTCGAACTTAAGTTGTATTTTTATAAATTTACGTTTTTTACATAGCAACGAATATATGGCTACCTTTTGATGATCACTTGTTAGTAGTTACACGGATTGTACACAGCTTAGAACATATTTTTAAAATTCTTAATATAACCATTAATCATAATACCTACGTCACATTTACTAACTTATACGTTCAATTACGTTTCAATTTGTTATTATTTATATCATAAACCAAAAAATAGCAATGTTTTGCCGAGAGACCTGAGACTCGATGTAATAATTTAGTACTTTTTGCCGAGAGACCTGAGACTAGATGTAATAATTTAATTATACATTACTTGACTACTGAAGTTCTAGAAACTGTTATTAGTGACTTGTTCAAAATAGAAAAAGTCTATACAATTTTCGTAGTTTCGCATGATTTTTATATTTGTGTTCGTTATTGCCTAATCCTATATTCTGTCTCTACATAAAATATACCTTTTTTAGGTTCATTCCAATACAATGGTCCCAATTCTGTTACTTCACTCGCTAAATTAAAATTCTCTAAGTTTTCTTCATATAAGATGTAAACCTTGTACACTTCAAAACAAGGTCTTATTTAAATTGAAACAAGAAGGTAACATATGTCGCTATCGAAATAAGCAATTTATTTGTCGACTAAAGTCTGATACGCTTAAATAAACTTTAATACCACGTAGCGAGAGCCGCTATCCGTTGAATGCCATCTCTTTTGCTCTGTGTTTTTAGTAAGCGTCTTCGTAGGTGTAGATTAAAAACACGACATCCTTGTTCGTTTTGAACAAGTTTTTATACGGCAACTATACAGCGTTTGAATAAATGGAGACTCTCGCTGCGTGGAAATAAAGTTGAGTATACGTTGACAGGTTTTAGTGAAATTTAGCGGCGCTAAGAAATAGATGCTAGTAACAAATAAACCTTATTACGAAGAACACTAAAAAAGAAGAAATTAAGTCAGGTTTTAGTTTAGTCGAGTGTACAATAGAATCGGCACCTATGACGACTGACGATTAGGTTAAGAAAACAAAAAAAAAATGTTTTTTTTTAAGTTTCATAACTAACTACATACGGGTCGAGTCTACCTATACCGTACATGGGTGAACACAACCCGTGACCACAATCGCTGCTATTCGATCGAAACGTTAAGTAAACTAACGGCTTATAAATCATTTGCGATTTATCGATGTATAATCTTTTTGATCATCAAATAACAGGTGAGGGTATATATTTTTTATACCGTACTTATCTCGTACTAATACGAATTGTTTTAAGAAATTTTACAGTCTAGTCCCGTTATATAAACTTAGTGGTCGCAATGTCGAAATAAAATAATTTTGATACTACTACTATGATCATTGTCCCAAGCCGCGTGGAGTCGAGCAGAGTTTCTATCATCTTCTAAGCTATGCGTCCAAATAACATGCTATAAAGGGCAAAGTTTATCATAAAATTGTCTTGATGATGAAGTAACTTTCGTTACTTCTACTACTTAAGGTAATCTTTTAATTTTCAATAAATTTTTGGCATAATAATATGGTATAGCAAACTTTTTTAGATGTAGTACCTAAGGATCAATATTTTTGTAGTACATTGTATTTACGTTTCATTAACCATTATGCCAGCGCACGCGGAAAAGGTAGATCGGGAGCACTTTTTCTTCCGCCACACTTATCAAATATCAATATTTAAGGCTAACTAACATGTACTAGATAGCTTATAGTATTCCTCATGAATCTGGCTGTTATATAAAGAATTTTTCGAATCCCATTGGTAGTTCCAGAGATGAAAGCTTTTAAACAAACAAACAATCAAACAAAAACGCTTCCGCTTTATTTTATTAGTATAGATTAAGTGCGAATAGTCTAGGCTAGACCTGAATCAAGACGGTAAGTAATACTTACAAAAAAAACAATAATTTTGGTAGTGGATTTTTAATTCCTTCCGTCGCAATAATTATTTAAATTTAGCACTGTATTTGAAATACCTAAATTTACATATTTGTTAATTCCTTCATTTAATGCAACATATAATTATGTTAAACAGTATTAGCAAGGGCTTCAAAGCCAATACTATTATTTCACTATAATCTATAGGCATAGATCGATGTTTAAATTGCGTTAATAAACAATACAATATATACATTAAATGAAAGCTAATTTTTCAAGTAATTGTAATCAAATATCCTGAATTTATTTTAAAAGTTAACCGCAAGAAGGAAGTATATCGTAGTGTACTGTGAAACAGCATGCGACTTCAGTTAAACACTTTTATTCCTGTCTTTAAAGCTTCTCTATGAGGAAGGCCTTTAAAAGTATTATAATACAACTATATCTAGCACTTACAATGGTACCATTTATATTCATTTGTAGCAATCTTGGTGTATTTAGTGCATAACATTTCAATAATATGTATAACATTAATGTTTTGGCATAGCATAAACAAACGTAAACAGTATACATAATATATTAGTCTATATTTATTTAATTGACATTTACAAAAAAAAATATCGAGCAGCGAAAAATAGACCAATCAGCTTATACATGTGCAAGCAAAAGGAAGTTTATTTGAATTCTTGAAAAATACATTAATATATGTAGGTATTTGTTATACCTACTTACTTAATGAAATTGAAGAAAAAAATATTTCAATAAATTATTATTTTTATATTGCACTTTAATATTCACCATTATGACCAAATAGAAAAGATTGTAGCAAGATAATAATGTAGGTAGGTATCTAAGACATTCAACAGATCAGTTGGAGCTTTAGGTTCTCTTCAGTTTTATAGTATAATACATGTTTACAATAATTTTAACAAGAACTAAAATGACACGATGGATGAACCGTCCAACATACAAATACGAATTGACTTATTGATTTAAGGATGTCACATAGTTTCAAATGTATATTGTTATACTAGACTTAACACACATTAACAATGCTTAATCTATACCGACAATCGACATGCATATAAATTAAAAGCAAACAACAAATGGCAAAACTAAATAAGTTAATAAAATAAACAAAATCAAGCGAAAACATGCCCAAGAAAAACAATACCAATCCTATAATTACCTATCTAAATTCGTTTTAGAATACATATTACTGTCATTGCGGAAAGATATTATAATTTAAAACCTACAGTTCTGCCGATCAAGATATTTTTTTATTTTTTTCTATATGTTCAACCTGTCAACTATGTGAAAGTTATTACTAAGTATGATTCGTATAATAGTAATAAGTTTCAAACGTTGTAAATGACTGCTGCTCCATAAAATAATATTTAACTTGTCGGTGATTATCACTACATATTATAAACAAAGTCCCCCGCCGCGTCTGTCTGTCTATTCGCGATAAACTGAAAAACTACTCAGCGGATTTTCACCAATAGACAGAGTGATTCATGAGGAAGGTTTAGATGTATAATTTGTTAACGTTTTGTGTAAATTGGTTGAAATATGATGATGATTGTTGAAAATGTCTCTACTACCCCTGCAAAGCCGGAACGGGTTGCTAGTTACAACTACAACTAACAATGTTTTCACTAATAGTTTTTGGTACAGAGGGCGCCTTAAAGTAAAGTCATACTTATAGTTGTATTAGATATTTTATAAATCGTTTTATCAGCATAAAACAGTCTAGGATTGTATTCTAGGTTACTGCTACTATATCTAGGTAGAAAATAATCAAAATTAAGCTTTTGTTATTTGAAAATAGTGAACTCCATTATGGTACGATTGGGTGCCTATTTCGAGATTTTTGTTTTACTATTAGTTTATGACGAAATATTAAAAAAAAACATGATTAGCGGAAGTTATTTTATAGTTTTATAATAAATCAAACGTTGACCTTGTAATGTTATCTCGCATATCTACTACTGGGCATAAGATATTGAGAGTCAATAGTGTCAACAACAGTTTCATGGTCATATAAATTACATGTTGTATTTTGACAAAAGTAAATTAAAGGAAAAAAGACAGATTTACAATACAAATCATCCTAAATAACACGGTGAAAAAACTTGTGAACAACTTTTCTCTAAATTCAAAAAGTGGAAAACTAAACTTGGTGCAATTCAGGAAGATTAAGACACGAATATGTATGTTTACCGATAAGAAAATTGTATTTACGATACCTGCATACTCCCAAGACATCTTCTTACTATATTTAACAGAAAATTTATTTTTGTGACGTATGTACCACAGTTCTCCACTGAGAAGTAAAGACTGCTTCTTATGGGTCACAACTAAGGAAGTACGGACTACTGGTAAAAACAAGAGCCATTTGACCAGGTGCAGAGGGAGCCTAGAGAACTATTCGAAAATTGAAGACTGAGGCAGGGGGTTCCCTCATACCTTAAAACTAGAGAGCAAGTTGGTTGCTACGCAATTTAAAAGGAACCTAATTTCTCAGAATCGTGTTTACTATACAGGTGAATATGAAGTCTTCAAATTTCTCGAAGGAACTTGGTCAGCTGCATGACGCAGTATGCTCATATGCAACTAGGCTGAACTTCATGCATCACACTCGCACCCGAATGTCATTGTATCTTTTTCGCCATCACATCTTGGTACCTCAAGTAAGAGTTAAGTATGTAGTTTACGTCTACGATAAGAAGTGTCGTCGCCTTATTCATACACTTTCAGACAGAATAAAACATTGCGTAATTCTACAGAATGACACGACAACACTCGTAAAAACTGTAAATCTAATACTAAAGGAGTTAACCAGGCAAATGAACGAAAAGTTCTCGTGAATTTTAAGGCGCCCTCTAATTTACGACGGCGCGTCCCACTTTTAACCTAAGGTAGTTGTTACAGCGGAGATATTTCTGTTACCCGGAACAGCTATTGTAGCTAGGTTAGTAAGCATAGTGGTTAAGGATTGATAAGCGATTTTTGTTACTTAGAATTCCTTAGTTAAATTATGATTAAACCGGATTATATAATAGTCTCTTTTTACACCTCAAATACCGAAACTGAAAATTCTATGAAAATAGTAGGCGATTAATTACATATGCGCGCTAAACCCAGAGTCTAGTTAGGTACTTCAAACTAATAATTTTTTTTTTTTGATACATTAATTGCAAAAGTTTTATGCTACAGAACATCCCGCTACGACCCATAGAAGTAGAGCAGTAATCATACATCTTTAGACTCGATAGACACTGCTAGGTACAACCAGTGGTAAGTACAGATACTTTCCTTTGACTAACTGTGGCAGACATGCGCGTTACAATGCTTTTTGTAAGAAACTTTCATACAAGCACGTACAAGATCACAAGAATTAGAATAGATGTAGAATATTACTTTTTATAAATTAAATGAGGCAAGTGTCAACTTCTTTAATTAGTTAGTTTTATTTAGGCACTAGTGCACTACGATACCACAGGGAGCTATTGTAAAATAATACACATACATATAATATATATCTTGTAAAGGACTGCCGCACTTGCGTCTCTGTTGTTTAGGTAGGTTTATTTTAATAACATTGATTATAAATTATAGTATCGTTTACGCAACAGGTTCAATTGTTTTTACGACAGTTTTACGAAGATTATATACATAGGTATTATTTAAATTAAATAATTCCACGTAGTACAACAAACAGTAGGTACATTTAATACAAGACTACGAGAATTATATAAAAAATATATGCATGAAGAATTTAACAGTTCGTTTTCGCAATGAATAAAATTAAAAGTTCTTTTTGTACTTTATGGTTTGGGGTAACGATAACTAGAATTTAGCTATTTAATATTCATACATTGGTAAGGCTGTACAACACGTTATTAGCCTTGGAGACTTGATACTAGTATGAGGGTTGAATGGGCAATTAGTAAAAATCAAAAACATATAATCCAATCTATGCATATTAAAAATATGTAGCACAATTATAATCATTAATTATGTAATTGATGAAGTCATATATTGGATGCCATATCATTTCAATTAGATATATAATGCAGTCTTGCAATTTGTACAATCATCCCTCCAAGTTCCTGTACATCTTATATACAGTCACTATTGCATCAACACTCTACAGTTACATTTATGTATAGCCATTCATTAAACAATCCCACATTGCTTAGTAACAAAAATATTCTAACTATTTATTTCGTCAAAAATAGACATCTGTCTACAATTTTCATACCCACATCCACCTGAGGCAACATACACAATAAATTTATAATAATCAACATGATAACAATCAATAGATTTCTATTTTTACTATACAATGTACGAAGTTTCAACAGTCAGTTGTTAAATCATAGCTTTATATTATTCATGTACAAAAGCACAGTACATTAGTATATTTCTATTATATTTAAATGTATAGGACTATAGGTATCTTCATAAGTTAACCATTCATTAAATAATATTTATTTCCTTTTTGTGTATAATCAAAATGATGTGTAGACAAAAGTTACTAAAATGTATGCGTACTGCTTTTGTTAATAACAATGCCTTGTAAATAGCTGTAATAAAGTATTAAAAACTGTAGATTTGACTAACTCATTTATAAAAAGCAAATGTTTGTTGATATATTGTGTATACATATAAGTGTAGATAGATATTGTATGTCTATAATACACCTTTACACTAAAGGGTGATTTCTTAGCATTGGTAACTTGAAATTGAATAACCTTCACATCTACTCTATAATAATTAACATAAAACAAATATACTAGAAGTGCCACAGTATGTAAGTGATTCTAACAATACATATTATAATTATATTATGATGTATAAGTAGAAGCCTTTCCAGATTATGAATTTTTATCCACACAAAATCATTAGTCATTACTATTAAGACTTTTTAATACACTCAACTAAGTTAAATTTTGTTAGTATCAGTAGAAGGAAGTTATAATTACATAATAGACATTTTTCAATTATTCTTCTCTTATAGAGAAATATAATCAATATGAATAGTAGGACACCAATGGTTTAATAAAAAGGCAAAATTATCATTATTTGTATTCTGTCATTATATTGCAAATGCACAGAATTTTGTATCTGGACTTAATTTATTTACCATCATCTGGACATCATAATAGATTAACATATTAGACTAAAAAATTTAAGATATTCTCTCAGTATTTCTCATACGCAAGCAAAGTTTTGATCAAAATCGAAAATGATTTTATAATCTGAATTTAGCTTAGGCAATAAAATAATAATGTATAATTACTATTATTATTGATGAAAATTCTATCTGATGAAGATTTTATTGTGGAGAATTATTGACAAGCTAATGGACAGTTGAGAATTAATTAAGCTATGCTCCTATATATTGTATTAAAAGGTTTTAGGTCAATTTTAAAATAACATTATTTCTAACTCATAAACAAAAATCAACAATAGTTATTTTATAATCCATATGTTACAAAACTGATATAATTTTCTAAGTATGGAGCAATGATATATTTTTTCTAATTCATTCCTTGTAGGTAATTATGTAGATAATCAATGATAACACAACTGACTCCATGATAAATAAATAACATCAGTAGCAAACTATGAATGTAAACCACTCTCTTCACCAACAAAACAACCCTTTAGTAATATATAGTTTAAAAACAAATGATAGTAATCTAATTGTTGCTACAATCACAGAAATTATTGTGAGCTTGTCAATCAGATATAGGATCAAACAGAGTGACCTTGGGACTGATGCCTTTGTCCCCACTGACTAGAGGGTCCCTGTGCAGAATTACCTTGTTGCATCCAAGATAAGAAGTTGGGTGGCGCTGGTGGTGCAGATGAAGCTGGACCTGCAAATCCCCCTTGCTCAGAACCACCGGACGGTATATTGTTGATAAGACCCCACCCAGCTGCTTGATTCAAAGCTGCTGCTACCAAGGCTTGATTAACTGGTAATCCTCCCATCCCCAGAGGCATACTACTACCTTGAGCTTGACCACCTCCACCAGCAACTGCAGTTTGACCATGTTGACCCGATATACTCAATGCTTGCATGTTAACCATATCCATGTTGCGACTACTCCACGAGTTATTATTAGAAGCATTATGAGGATGTGCTTCTTCATAATTCCGGCCTGCTAAATTGCGCTGATTAGATCCGCTCTTGTTTTGTTTAGGTGAGGCATTTGAAACATTCACAGACACTCCTTTAATTATATGATCTTGACCACATAGACTTTGTGCAACTTCAGGATCTAAAAATGTTATAAAGCTAAAAGCTCTAAATGGTTTTGGGATAAACACATCTGTTACTTCTCCAAATTGAGAGAAATATTCTCTCAAATCATTAGCAGTTAATTCTTCTGTACAGCGACCAACAAACACTTTACAAGGCATTGAGGCCACCGAACCTTCTTTTGAGTTGGGTATCCGTACATCACACCATCTCCCATCAATCATATGACGTTGAGCTAGCACCCTCATCTGAGAAGTGTAAGAGGCAAATCTTATAAAAGCGAAACCTTTGGACATTCCAGTTTTTGGGTCTCTTTTCAATTGTGCCATCAGAACTTCCCCAAACTTCTCAAAGTATTCCCGCACTGTTTGCTCTGTAGCTTTCCATGGTAAACCCAGTACTATCAAATCGGAGCAAAGATTATCATTTCGCTTACTCTTTGAAGCAGATGATTCAGAATTTTCACCTGATTTACGTTTAGTTTCTTTTGGAAAGCTACAAATATACAAATGATTACCCCATCCTTCGGGAGGCGGATACAATCTGCCTTCTCTTAATCTGATACCTCTGATGTTTTTTGTTTCGGGATGACGATATTTCAGGCCACAGCAGCCAGGAAATTGCGCAGACACAGTTGTTAACATCAAAGTTCCATCTTCTTCGATTGGTAATTCTATGGGTTCTTCATTTTCATCTTCAGCCACGGGCAAGTACTCGAAGGACATTATTTCTTAATCATGAACAATATTAATAAAACTGATAAAAATAAACAGATTTTACACTTATCACTATACAAATGTACAATATCTAAGTCATATAAATAAATAAAATTAATTAACGTCACCTACGGGTTATAAACCCATTGCAATTTGCAGGTTGAAAACATAGTTCGTAAAAAGAGTTTTGATCTATTACACACTAGAAAACGCAAGAAATTTTTTGAGTTACAAGTGTCAAATATTGGTGATCAAGCTATAGCAATAGACAACTTTCTAAAATTGACGTTTTACATCACTCTACAGTTGCCATTTTAATACAGATATTTGTTCGCACTGGCAATAATTACATGTAAAAAACACATACTGTCAGTGCCCAATACTCTATTCTAAATAATAATATAAATAAACCGCTCATCATATCCTCTGTTCGAGGGTCAACTCAGACCGAGCAGTAAAATGCGTGAACACTTTCAAAATGTGAATCAAATATAATAATAACTTCACACATCTCACACACGGCCGTCTGATCCCAAACTAGGCAGAGCCTGTATTATCGTAACCAGACTCCTGATAAATATACTTATATATTTCTGAATACATACATAAGACAATATAGATAAATTACACCCAGGCACAGAACAAAAAATTATCATGCTCATCACACAATTATTTGTCCTGGGTGAGAATCGAACTCACGACCTCTGGATCAGTTGTCAGGGTCACTAACCACTATTAACCTTATTTTATTAAAACAGAGTTGAAAATCGTATGCATGTAGTACTCCAGCGTACAGCATCGCGTGACTACGCATTGAGCGAGCTTGTACGAATTCTCGCGTTCTTTTTAGGTTTAAAGAATTTATTTTCTCATAAGAACTTAAGTCCACTTATAATGAGATACATAATACTTAATTCTAAATTATATCTCTAGCGTGTTAGAAAGTCTGTTAAGGGCTATACATCAATATTTGTAACATGGTTTCTTGTACATTTTTGTACATCTATATATATATACACACACACACACACACACACACACACATGCATACATACATATATACATGCATACACACACACACACATATATATATATATATATATATATACATACATACACACATATACACATATACACACACATACACACATATATATATGTATATATATACATTTTTATCTAACATCTAAATTTTATCAACGTATTTCTTAAGTTTACTCTTGTATATAGACATGCTATCGCAAACCTTAACATCGTCCGGCAATCTGTTGTACAGCTGCACTCCCTCAAACAATATCGTTCGTCGTCCATAATTAGTTCGTACTTTCGTTAATTCCAGTTTATTTTTATTTCTTAGATTGTGAGTTATATCTCTTTTATGTAACTGTATATTTGTTTGTACGGAGTTAGTAATAATATTTTTAACGAGAATGCAAGTGTAATAGATATAAAGTTGTCTTAGGTTTAGTAGTTTAGTCTCTTCGTATAGCTGTTTCGTGGGAGTAAGATAATGGTAGTGGAATAAGACTTTAATTATTTTATTTTGAGTTCTTTGTAACGGGTTTAAATTACTTATACTAGCTGATCCCCATATCTCTATTAGATATTCCAGATGAGACTTAATTAGCGAGTTGTATATCATCGTCCGTACTTTGTATGGTAAACAATTTGCGACTTTACGTAATGCTCCCAGTATTGATGTTAGTTTTGTTTTGATATGATCAATATGCAATTTCCAGGTAAGTTTTTCATCTACCCACAGTCCCAGATATTTTTCGTGGGTTGGCCGTGTTATGACTTCATTATTTATTGTCAGAGGTGGGAAGTTAGGTATTTCTTTATTTAATGACGTTTTTGACGTATTAATTGTAAGGAGGTTATATTTTAGCCATTCATTGAGAAGATTAAGGTCTTTTTGAGCTGTAGAAATTATATTGTTGATTGATTTGTCGAAATAAAAGAGGCAAGTATCATCTGCATATAATGTTAGGTGTCCTGCAAGTCCTATTGTATTAATATTATTAGTATATATCAAAAAGAGTAATGGACTCATAATAGAACCTTGTGGACAGCCACAGGATACGTTTCGGTTTGAGCTAACATAATTATCTATTTTAACAACTTGCTGTCTATTTTGTAAGTATGATTCAAACATATTATAAGCTTTCCCCGTGACTCCTATATTATTTAATTTTTGTAATAGCTTTTTGTGACTCACTGTGTCAAAAGCTTTTTTTAAATCAATAAAGATCCCTACAGCGAAACTTTTTTGATCTATATGGGTTTTAATTTTTGTAATCAAGTCTACTGCCGCTGTGAGCGTGCTTGATTTCGAACGAAAACCATATTGTTCATCTATTAGGAACTTTTTTTTTTGTCAAGTAAGTATTTAAGCGGTTATACAAAACTCGTTCGAAAATTTTGAATATAACGGGTAAGACAGATACTGGTCTATAGTTACCTGGGTCAGTTCTACTTCCAGATTTGTAAATAGGACTAACCCTGGCTATCTTTAGTGAATCAGGAAAGATGCCTCGTTTTAAACACGTATTAATACAATTTGTCAACCTTTCGACGATTATGTTTTTTAACGTTTAATTGCTTTGGTACTAATACCATCAATACCAGTGCTCGTGTCGCTATCGAGGTCTTCAATTAGTTTGGATACTTCTTGTAAGTTACATGGTGACAGCTCAGTCAACGTTAAATCATGAATGTAATTGTCGTTATACATTAGTGTATTGCCCGTATCTATGTGGTACGTGTGGGGTATTTTATTAGCTAACTCCGTGCCTATTGATGAGAAAAACGAATTTAATAAGTCACATACCGAGTTACCTTCTGTAATGAGCCTCGAGTCCGATATTGGTTTGGGAAGAGTATTGCTGTCTTTAATCTTATTTAGTCCTAAGTTGTTAATGAGGTCCCACATCTTTTTTGGTTCAGTTTTGCTATTCTGGAACATAGTATAGTAGTAATTTTTCTTATGTTTGTTGATAAGTGTCTTCACTCTTTGTTGTTCGTTAATAAAATTCTTTCTTAGATTACTATCCTGTGGATTATCTTTACTCTGTTTACATAAACTGTTCCGTAGATTTATACTATTGATTATATTACGATTTATCCAGTCTTTTTGTGGAGGATTTAGAATTTTAGTCTTGTTTATTTTACTATTAAATACTTGTTCTGTGATAAAACTTTCTAGGTAGTTATAGTCGTGTTCTTCATTTTTGTAGTCTGCTTGCAACGCGTTATTGTACAATTTTTCATAGTCAAGTGCTTTATAATGATTTTTTTTATTTATTTGTGGTTTCAGCTTACTAATTTGGACAAAAATCTGCTTGTGATCTGAGAGACATGAATCTATTATTGCAATATTGAATGAATGATTATTTATATTTGTACACACATGGTCCAGTATCGTATTGGTTGTGCTAGTTTCTCGCGTGCAATACAATCTATTAATTTTATTCAATATTTCGTATCCACCTTCTTGGACTTCGTTTAGGTATTTTGTCACCAAGCTATTTTTATCTAGTAGATCAATATTAAAGTCCCCGAAAACAATCGATCTCCTTCTTCGCTCTAATTGTAAAGAATATTTATCTAGAAAGTTATTTATGGTTTGTAAATTGCCCCGATATTTAAAGATAGTTTATCTATATATATCCATAAATAATGGTTTCCATCCTCGCATAGTTCTTCTGTTATCTCATGTTTTATGCTTTCGTGGACATAAACAGACACGCCACCACCTTTACTATTTTTTCTATAGTTATATGTTTATAATGTGGTAGCTGATACAATTTTGCATCACTTTCTGAATTAATCCACGTCTCAGTAAATATCATTATGTGGGTAGTCGTTGGTATTGCTTTTATGATACATTTAATTTCGTCGAACTTGCCCGCACTACGAATACTCCGCAAGTTAGCATAAAAGAATCTAAGCGACGATGGATGCAGTGATATGTCTTCATATTTTTTAACTAATTGATGGTTTAGTCTATTTAAGTTGTCCGTAGGTGCTGCGTTTTGTTGTGGTTGTTGTAATACGGTTACTGGTTTTTTTGGTTGGTGTTATTTGAAGCAGTAACTATTGTTGGTATTCCTTTTATATATTTTATAGTGAGATCTTTTTCACCCTCTTCTGTACGTTTCTTCAGCTCATTTTTTATCGAATGTAAATGTTGTTTTTGTTTTAAAGTTTGATCCGAATATAACTGTATATCTTTTGGTACTTTTGTCTTATTTCTAAGTAGATGTTTTGGGATATCTGTGTTCTTAAAATAGACCTTTACAGGGCGGTTTTTGTTTGGGACATATTTACCAAGTCTCACCGATTTAATTGGTTTGGGACACTCGTGACTAACGTCATACACCGATTTTAATATCGTCATAACTTTCTCCATGTCATGACTTTGCCTTAACTTCCAGTTCTTATCAGTAATTTCCGTTATACCCACTATTACAATATTTTTCTCGCGCTCGCATCGGTCCTTTACTTCAAGGATGAGGTGACATACGACGGGCGAGTTAGATAATGAGTATGTGTTATGTTGTTGATCTTTAATCTTCGAAATTTCATTCTCTAAATCTATAATTTTATCCTCCGTGGTAGTTGTTTTTGACTTAATATATTCGATTTCTTTGTTCATTTGTTCAAATCGCTGTGTTAAATTTTCTGTGTTAGTTTTTATCCCCTTAATTTCATTTTTGATTTCTGAAATTTCTTCCCGAATCATATTTAGGTTTTCGTTTTGGATTCTTCCGAAGTTTTCTAAAAACATCATCATTTCAGTGCGTAAATTATCATATTCTTCCGTACGTTCCTTACGTTTCCGCGAAGTGATATTTGTGTAAAGCTCCTCATCGCCGTATGTGGACAGGTTTGGGACGGAGCCGCTGTTCTTATCGCTGCCGCTTGTGCTTGTGAGTGTGGCACTAGGCGGAGTACGTTGTAGACTCATCTTGTTACTACGCACCGGTACTTTGTGCGACGGGAATAAAAAATAGCATCGATACTCTTTACTCGGGGGGGTGAGCGGTGCTGCGCCTTCGCCGATGTGTAGGGACACTTGATAATTTAAGAACTTAAGTAATTGGCACCGATATTTTTAAAGTTGAACTCAACACTGTTCACACAAGGATAACTTTCGATTGTTGAAATTTATTTGTTTTATTGTATATTTCTATCCAAAAGTTTAACACACGTCTGCTTCCAACAAACGCCAGAGTAACATCCCTTTTTTCTGCTAATAACATAATAGTTACTAGATACAAATACAACATTCTTTTAGAAAAGATAACAACCAAATGGACCAAAGTGATACCACGGCCATACAGAAAACCGGCCGTGAAGCAATGCTTGTGTTGTGTTTCACTGAGTAAGTGGGTTACTGAAGGCTCAACTCCACTGACCTCTATTATACAAGTATGCGTACTTGTATAATAGAGGTCAGTGCTCAACTCCTTTCGTTCTTTCCCTACTCCCACCTTAATATGTTAATGTTCTCACCTTAATATTCTTCTCATAAGGCCCTACGCATTTTGGAAACTGAAAGTTATAGATCGACACAAGCAGGCAGTAGATTTTGGTGTTTTTCACCTAATTTACCTTGACAATCCAGTACATGCTGTGGCGTCTGTTTGTGCCGATCTATGATTTTAACTCTTGCTTCAATTTAGCGTTCATAAATGTCACTTAGTGTCTTAATTGAATAAATGATTTTGAATTTGAATTTGAATGAAAAGAGTTTAATATCGTAATAGAAACCTAATGCAAAAGCGTTAGCACCGAGAGATAAGAAAACAAAAGACCGGTAGCATCGGAATAAATAAAATGTACCTGTGGTTATCAATCAAAAGTGCATTTTATTAATTTAAATAGAATAGAATAAACTTTATTGTATTCCAATTTCCCAACATCAACTGTTGGGCCGCGGCCCGCCAGGCATGATCACCTAGCCTGGTCGGAGGATCCTCCCTTTGTGTTGGAGGGACATGACACCCGTTCCTCCACAAGTCCTTCTCCTATGAGCAGATGTGGTGTTTGATATTTTTTGGGTATAGAAGTTTCGCATTAGAAACATCTTCTATATGATAAAGCGGCTCATTTATTACTGCCGAGTTCCGGGATCCTACGCCTTTTCGAGCAAGTTATGCAGTTGGGTAGTGTGAACTGGACAGCTAGTTGGTTTGGATGATTTTCCAGTCTGTTTTTTTTTTTAACATAGGCTTTTACTTCCTCCTTTATAGGAGCCATATTTAGACGAGCATGAACTTCAGAGTTTCTTATGAACCACGGCGCGTTGCTGATTTCTTTATGAATATAATTCTGGGCTATTTGTATTTTATTTATATTAGAATCACACAGGCCCCCACAATCGAATGCCATAGGTCCAGACTGGTTTTATAACAGACTTAAAAACCAGCAGTTTAGTACTTGTTGTCGGTGGACAGTTTTGAATTTCTTCCTAGAAGCCAATATAGACCCAGGATCATCTGCGTAGGTTGCAATAGTAACCCCGGTGTTAGCGGTAAATCTCCTGTAAATATAGTGTACAAAACTGGGCTAAGTTCTGAGTCTTGCGGTACCCCAGCAAGTGTCGCAGAACCGTGATGTATATTCAGCCTCATTTACTTGAAAAATTCTATCGCTCAGATAAGATTCCAGAATTCGATCGATAGAATACGTCAGAACCAACGAAACTCAGGGACGATGACCACAGACCACCCGAGATTGAGATACGAGACCAATACGAGATAGAGGTGGCTCTAAAACAGCTGAAGAACAACAGAGCTCCTGGAGATGACGGAATTACCACTGAACTCCTAAAAGCAGGGATCCCGATCCTGAAAGAGTTAGTGACTCTCTTTAATTCTATCATCGAGCAGGGTTTAACACCTAGGGCATGGAGCGGGAGTGCGGTGGTACTGTTCTTCAAAAAAGGTGACAAGACCTTGTTGAAGAACTACAGACCCATCTCACTCCTGAGCCATATCTACAATTTGTTTTTGAGAGTCGTCACAAATCGTCTCGCGAGAAAGCTTGACGAATTCCAGCCACCAGAACAAGCCGGGTTTGGAAAAGGCTACAGCACCGTAGACCACATTCATACTGTTCGGCAGATTGTGCAAAAGACTGAGGAGTACAATCAGCCGCTGTGTATGGCTTTTGTGAACTACGAGAAAGCCTTTTTGACTCCATCGAGACCTGGAAAGTTCTGAATGCTCTGCAACGATGTCGTATCGACTGGTGATATATCGTGGTGCTGAGAAGCTTACACAACACCGCCACGATGACCATACAGCTCCAAGATTAGAGGGCCAATCCCATAAGTTTGCAGCGAGGCGTTAGACAGGGGGATGTATTATCCCCCAAACTATTCACTAACGCGCTTGAGGACGTATTCAAGACACTGGATTGGACTGGGCGTGTAATTAATGTAAACGGGGAGCATATCTCGCACCTTCGGTTTGCCGATGACATCGTCCTAGTAGCAGAGTCGCTGGAGCAGCTGGGTGAGATGCTGTACAGCCTAAATGAAGCATCTCGACGCGTCGGTCTTAGTGTGAACTTGGACAAAACTAAAGTTATGTTCAATGAACACGTGCAGAACAGATGACAGAAGAGTTCAGAGTTAGGTTGGGCAACATTTGGCAAACTAAACCTCAAAACTAAGGTCTTTCAGTGCGTCCTACCTGTAATGACCTATGGTGCTGAGACGTGGACACCAACGGTGAGGCAAGTCCACAAACTAAAAGTTGTGCAGTGGGCCATGCAGCGAGTAATGATTGGAGTCTCTTTGCATTATAAAATTCGAAATGAGGTCATCCGACAAAGAACTAAAGTCATAGCTCGCAGAATAAGCACGCTTAAATGGCAATGTGCTGGTCACGTATGCCGAAGGACCGATGGCCGTTGGAGCAAGCGGATTTTAGAGTGGAGATCGTGAATCTGAGACTGAAAATTGTAGCGCTGTAATACATAATTATTATGCACTTAAAACGGCACTGGAAGAAGAAATAAGTCAAAATGAAGACAAACATGCGGCGGAAGCCATAGGTTTATTAATTTCGATCTCAAAACCACAATTCATTGTTTGTTTATACGTATTAGATTCGGTATTATTAGTAATCCATGTTAATACTTCCAGAGTAAAATTGCAACTCTCGGACAAGTTGATACCATGACAACTGGCTTTATTACTAGTTTCGAACAAATCGGAATAATTATGATGAACGTTGGAAGGACATAGAAAAATTTGCAGAAAAGAATGAACTTTGTCTGGAAGCTACAACAAGTGAGCAAAAGAAAACATAATCGAGCCGGTGAAGGAAGCTGAGATAGAGACTTTTATATTTAATCTACACTTGGTAAAGAAAATTGGATTGATTTGCCGCCTAGTTCCCGGGCCAGTGAATATTGGAAATTGATCATTATATGAATAATAGGTTTAAAAGTATACCTTTAGCCCAATCAATCGATGTGATTTTGAATCTCAAGGTAGAAAGCTTTTTGTTGATAATTATAAGGATATTCTACAAATTAATGAGACTCTTTTAAGAGCAGAATGTTTAATAATGAAAAACGTGCTAAAAGAAAAGGAGATTACATTTGAAGTATTGTAGAACGTAAAACAATAATTGTGTCCAAATCTCTTCAAATTAATCCAAGCTGCAATAGTCATTCCAGTCAGCTCAGCAGGATCCTAGCGGAGCTTTTTAACAATGAAGAAATAAGAATTAAGACGTGGCTGAGGTCTACTAAAGGAGAAGAGGGGTTTTCAAGTACTACCCTTCTTCACATAGAAAATAAGTACGTCTAGGAAAACATCACACCAGAAAAAGTTTTTAGTATTTTTACTAAGAAGAAACGTAAATTAAAAACTTTAATTTAAATTGTAAAAAAAAAAAAAAAAACATAGCTTATATTACGCTGGTCTTAAACAATGATGCTTAAAAGTCAAGTAAAATTACTTTAATGCGTTCGTTTGACGTCTTATACTATGCAGTGTGTATATGAAAATGGAACACTTACTTAAATCACTACAAGAGCAAGACTCTAGCAAGCGGTGCTGTTTAAATAATTAACACTAGTTTAATGGACTAAAGTAAAGCGGAGACAACGTGTAGACGTTGCGGATTCAGCGGACGGAGTTTACGTAGAACGTCTGCAAAGTTAACACGTAGACGATTTGAACTAGTTGATCGAATTGTCGATAAACGGAAATGGACGGTGTAGACTCGTTTGTTAACGTTTAATGTTTTATTACGTCGACCACCCATCGTTGATAGCGGTAAGTATGAAACACCTGAGTATTTTTTTATCAGGAAATTCAGGACATAATTCTTGTTAATAAAGAATTACGTCCTGAATTTGCCTAACGTTACTTTACAATTGAATACAGAAGGACTTGGCTTCAACTTGCCATAAACTAAAAGACACAGGACTTTTATCTATGGGTAATGGGACTAGGACTATGAATCAAGTAACAGGGTTGACTGTTTGAAAATTAAAATAAATAAATGCAGAAATTCGTCGAAAAATAGTGAATGAATAGATTTATTACTCTGAAATCGTTTCTAAATTTCCCTCTTTTATACTAAAATAAAGTGATTTTGGTTTTTTCTAATTGAAGTGATTTCCATTTATCTTATAGTTAACATAATATTTCTACTTAACATAACCTAAATGTGTTAAACAGTTTATTTGATATGATTTAGTTTTACGGATTCCATCTAATATGTAAAAATGTTTATTGTTTGATGTATCAAAATAAGACTGCTATGGATGATGACTCTAAGGAATATAGACGAAATAAACCTCAACAAAAGTTGTACAGACCTGGTAGTGGACCATTAAGACGATCGAGTTATGGTTTGGATTCAAAAATGGATACAAATGAATTAGACAGTGGTTCAAAGAGTCGACATCAAAATTGTTATGGATCTCAGAATTCAGTTGCTGACGATGTAAATGATTCTTACAGAGGATCAAATATGCGCCATAAAAAGCCAGAACAACAGCTCTATGTGCCTAGATCGGGAGATACGTGTTCTGATTATGATAGACAATCTAAAGTACCAATGAGGTGTGATAATTCTAGTCAGTACATCAATAGAAGAATGTCTGATAATCCAGACAGATTGGCTTACAGTAGTGGTACGGGGTCTTATTCTAGAGGTGCCTCTAGGAAAGATAGATCTTTTGCAGATTATCATCATAAAGATGGTGCAAACAATGATATTAATTTTAATAGGCAATATAGGCAAACATCTGAAACAAGGTCCATTTCACCTGCTCATATACATGATAAAAAATCTGTGGATCGCAATAGAGATAGTAGAAGTATGGAAGCAGGAGGAAGACACAACATGTCATCCACAGGTGGGAAGCCACCATCTGGTCGCCGTAATTCTTCAGGATATACATCTGACTCATCAAGGCCAAAGTATATGATAAATATAGACAACATACCACCCAGATTTAGAAAGAAATTTTTAGAACAATCCGGCCATCATAGTTTTGACAGTGTTGATCAACTACGTAGAGATAAATATTCATCAAATCACTCGGTACAGCCAGCCTACAACCAGGACTCCTATTATAATTCTTCTTCAACCTGGTCGCAAACATTGCCATCAAGAGGTAGAGGTCGTTTAAGAGACAGTGAGGGGTTTGATAGGGATAAATTTATTAGTTCGTATTTGAAGAGTTATGAAATTGAGACTTCCAGAAAATCTACTCCTAGTAGTTCTTATTTGAATTTATATGATACAAATTCCACTGATAAACAAGCAAGTGAGGGTATTAATACTGGTCCTAGTAGTACTGAAAGTCAGGAGTTCTATGACGGTAAGTAGCCCTTACACTTAGAATAGTTAGGCATTTATGGCTTTAATTTATTATTAACATTAAGTATATAGCCCTTTGTACATTATATTATCCTTGATATAATTTTATTATGTAAATGTATTGTAAAAATAGTGTACAAATAAAGAGTTATCTATCTATCTATCTATATATATAAAATCTAAGCACATGTATATTGTTCTAAGTCACAACTGTTATTTAGTTGTAGATCAAACATCAAATACAGATTTTGTAATTACTAATTATACTACCCTACAAAAAATAAGTGAAAAAATGATACTGCCATGGCTATAGGTAGATTGTTATCCATGAGGATTACTAGATTTCAATTAGAAAGTAAAAAAAAACTATACCCTATAGATTTAGAGTTACATCATAATAAAGATTTTTAATGTATGAAAATTTGGCTAATATAACAATAAAGCTTAAAAAGAAAAAAGGTTTTTTTTAGTAAAAGATGTTTTATTTTCAAGGTAATGAAATGCACACATAATATCAATTTGTAATTAAAAATGGATTTTTTTAATTTATTTTTTCACTAATTTTTGTAGAGTAGTTAACACTACTGTTACCCCTTTGCATAATAATGTTTGATTAACTATACAAAACTAAAGCATTTATGTAGTCATCGAAAATGTTGCACTTGTAAATGTTTCAAATGTTGACGAATATCATAGGTTTTTACCTAATTACACTCAGCAGCACACAATGTGATCTAAGCGCAGTTGTTGTACTAAAATCATAATTAAAATAAAAAGTATGGCATTTGGAGCTCAATTTATGTGATTGTTAATTTAACAAATCATCAGTATTGTGTACCACCACAACAATAGTGTGTATGGCTCCCTCTCTTTCCACCATCCGACATAGAAAGGCCTGCCTATGCCACTGAACTCACTGCTCTTAGTACAGCATTCATGGAGGTCGGAGATTGTTATGCGCTCATTCTCAACAGATTGGAGAGTACTGATTCCCTCCCGTAAGTTTATGGCCACCTGGGTTTCTTACTCTGCATCAATCAGTCCAAATATTTTACTCAATGGTTCAAGTATCCAAATTGAGTAATGTCTAGTATTTTTTTTTTGTATATTTGTAACCTGCAATCAGTTTTCTCTGGCTCTTTTTAAACTTTTTCCCAAGGCTACAGCTCTTCCATAGGTCATTTGAAGAGAGCCACCATCATTAAAAATCAAGGTAGGTAGAATAAGAGGCCGGAAGTGGTTAGTTTTAGAGATTGTGAACTGGTGATAGGCTGGTAAACCAGTAGAATGAGCTTCTACCCTAGATACGCTTCCGAGCAATGAGTTGCTCATAGATTTGGCAGCCTTTGCATTTTGCTGGTAGCTTTTTATATATTTTGCTTTTTTTTATAATCAGAAATTTTATGTTGCTCTCTGCATTTGACACACCTAAACGGTTTCATGCAATTGTTCTTTGAGTGTCCATAACCTTGACAGTGTTGGCTTTGAACAGTCATTTATTAATTTTTTACTTGCGGGATATTCTATTTTTAGTTTTTGATTGTGAATGGACATAATCTTCTTCGCTGTGGGATTGTTTGACCTGGTTCTAGATTCACAAAGTATGTAGAGGTGGGTATCTTCTCAGGCCCATATTGTGTATTAATTATTCACCCCACACGTTCTTACCATAAGCTTTAATAGAATCACACGCCTGACGATGACGCCTGTTAGCCTGGTCAATTCCGCGCGTTGCCCACGTTGAGATTCGGGTAATTGTTTAAAGAGGTTATCCTTGTCCTAGGGGGTTAAACCAGCCTCATGCCGCCCTGAGTGATGCCGCGGGTGGACGGGACGGGTTTTCCCCTCCACCCGCTAGTGGCCCCCCGCGAGGAGGTGTCGTCTGCGTGTGCCTGGACGTCGTCTAATTGAGAGGTTCTTTACCGGGAGATGGTGCCCGCGCTCTTGCGGGCAGGCGCCAGGGGGGGGGGTCCGGATGTCTTAATAAAAGCTGTTCCCGGATCCCTCCTATTTTAGGCGCAGTATGGCACACCATGTGGTTTTAGTCGGTTCGATTCCGACACCCCGCCCCACTGAAAACCCCGGTGGGGTGACGGCCCGAGGGGGTTTCCACACGCAAGAAAAAAAAAGGGGGTTAAACCAAGGCCCCCATTCTCACATGATTGCAAGGTTATATGTGATATGGGTTATGAAGCTCATTTCTTACCTTCATCTCAACACACTTTATAGCCTGTTGGCTTAGTAGGTTAGTTGACCTACGAGTCGGCGTTGTTACAAGTTTAGCATCACCGTGCACCCGAGGGGCACGTGTAGGATGGGCCTTGGACAAGGTGGTATAGTCCTACGAACGTTAGTAACTTCGTCCCCCAAATTCGTCTAGCAAATTAATCAACCCCTTAATCAGGTTTAGAGAAGTCTAGTGGGTATGGGAAGTTAGGGAAAGTTTCTAGTTGTAGCTCCTGTCATTTTGAGATGGTTAAATCAAAAATGCACTCTGCATTCACTTGCGCCATCTGGTCCATACACATAGTTGATATTGTGTACTGCATATGTACCATGATGGTAATCTAATTCGAACATTCCCATGGTCACATCATGGACATCATAAAAAAATCGAACTCCCGATTTTAAATCGAAATGCCAAAGTTTTATTATTAATTTATCTAAAATTAGAATTTTAAGTACAAGGAAAGATATCGAACTTTACACTAGGTAGTATTAAAAATTGACAGTTTCATAGTTATTGTGTAACAATGAGCTGTAAATATTTGTAATATTAATTATATTATTTAATAAATAATGTGGATGATTGATTTAAATTGAACAGTACCACCTTGGTCATTACTAAAATTGAAGCTAAAGTTTATTAAAGAAAAGCATTTTCAAAAAGTTTTAAAACTTAAATACATATAATTATAATATGTTTGACATAGAGTGCATTTGGACAGGCATATATATATCATCGAATGTGAATTCGATATCCAGAGGAAGTCTAAACAATGGTTCATAGTTTTATTAATTATTTAAGGCACTGAACGCTAATCTTACTTCTCTACTTGAGGCGACCAACTGTTGCTGAGTCAACTGGTCATTTTCTAACTTCCATGCGAATATTAGCTTTAACCTTTATGTCGTTGAGTTTCCTTTACAGCATTGTAAAATATGCGCCGTCTTGTCCAAATCGCCGATAGGGCGGCCGTCTGGCGTAGACATATTTTTGTACTGAACTGCTAAGTAAGCCAGGTAGCAGTCCTGCCCAATAGCAACTGATTTTAATTTATTGTAATCAAGACTTTCTTATTTGTAGTATTAGTAAGGTTTTATTTAATCAATATAAGTAGCACAATTTTGTGGTATGTAAAATGACTTTAGACTACAGTATTTTAAAATGTGAAATTTTATTATGTTTCTCTGTGGATAGCGTCTCAAAATGGTACGAGCAACATTATGAATACTGAATCTGGCAGGCAGTTCGAGCAAAATAAACAAGAGACGGATAATGAACATGACAGTGAAACAACATCTCAGATATCAACAACTCTGTTGGATATTTCTAATTTGGTAGGTATTCGTATTATTAGTGCCTACTTTTGACCGGGGTCCGCCATCGTAGAAAAATATTAGGTTTTCTTGCTTTCGGAACAGTATTATATTTTTAATATCATTAGTTTATTGGTAATATATTCCGTTACTAACCTCGTCGTAACGTTGGTCAATTGAAATGTATGTACCTAATACCTTTTACGTGATTGCGTTAACCCCGAAATCATAATTAATTATATAATACCATTATGTTCGGTTCAGATATTTATGATAGAATAACAAACAAACAAACAGACAAGATTTACTTTTATATGTTTAATTAGAAAATCTAACTGTTTATGATAATAAAAAAATACAGTGAGAAGAATAAAGTTTCTCTAAAATGCAAGTTTACATAATTTTGTAGGATTGGACAGAGGAAGTTGAAAAAAATATTAAATTAGATGATATGGGTGATTCTTCAACTAGTTTCTCCCAGCCTTTGAAACCTGTCGTTCAAGAGGAGTTAAGACCAGAAGACTCCCGTGAATCAAAAAGGAGCGGGAGATCTCGACGTAAAGATCGGAGGTAAAACATACAGGGTTTTTTTCAACAAGAATTTTGTTTTTCAAATCAAAATAAAACACAAAAAAATATACGAAAATCACAATTATAAATGAAAATTATATCGGACAGATGTCCACCACGACCACATATACAAATGTCGAATCTTTTATAACAATTTTCAATCACATTTTCACAAAATGGTGGGTCTATTTCGTTAATTACGTCACGGATTTTGAGTTATAAGGCTGTAATCGATTCGGTTGACTCTGTATAGACTGTTTTTGACATGCCTCACAGAAAAGAATCCAGTGGTGTTAAATCGCATGATCGGGGCGGCCAGCCGAATTCTCGAAAAAAATTGCCTCCAGATCACATACATACACTATACACGTTCAGTATGCAAAGGCGTCTCAACAATTCTCTTGGATTTTCAGAAACCCAAATGCGGTAATTTTGCTTGTTGACATATCCGGACAAATTGAAATAGGCTTCGTCTAAAAAATGGTTTTTTCATGTGAAATTCTAAAAAACAATACTATGAAATTCGCCATGTGGTCGTTGTGGATAGCCCCGATTGTTGAGAACGTCGAGGACTTGATAAATTCGGATCTTCAACACTGCGGCTTACGGCTACGATGTATTTCACTTGAACGACCTGGTCGAACACGCTTTGGTTTTCACTTGTGTGTGGGTGACTTAAAATTTAGCGACCAAATTCTACTACATACCAATTTTACAAAATGTAGCTTTTACAGATCCACAATTTTCACATTGGGTTTTTAATATTTTATACGATTATACGATTTTCGAGAAAGCGAGATTGAATTCATTGAAACAATTGCCAAAGCTTCTACTACTGATATGCCTACAGATTAAAAGTCAAAACTCATGTTATTCCAATATGCCCGTTGGAAAACAATGTTCTTGTTGAAAAACCCGTTTTTTACTTTTTATATTTGAATCAATTTTGCAAAGTATATTTTAGGATTACGGATACTATTACTCATTTATGTTTATGTTTGCATTCTACTCTCAGCTGTCAATAAAAGCAAGATATTGATGGCCAAACAAATACATTTGCATATAAATCGGGACTCAATCGCAGTAATAATTTTATGTGACGGCCCTTCACCTCGATGGCTGCAATTCCATCGAAAAGAGGGGTTGACAAAAGATATTGTACATTTTAAATATTTATGGAAGTTCAGATTGTTTTCTAACATACATAGAAATTGCTGAAGATTAAAAACGAAGATAATTAGTTCCCAAACTGGGTATATTTTAATCAGTGGGTTATTGAGGTAGTAAAATCCACCTGTAGAGCTTGTTTACGGATCTGGGTAGAGGAACGGAAAATAACTATGATAGATGAAGCAGTATTTTGTAGTTGTTTTCTTCTGATAAATAGGGTTGTATGATCTTCATAGCAACGTATAGTAACGTATGGGCGTAAGGAAATGCTATTGGGCCATGTGCTTGTTTTCTCAAAAATAGAAAAACAAACATTTTTAATAACAGTAACGGGCGACGGTAGTCACTTACCATCAGGTGACCCGTCTGCTCGTTTGCCCCTATTTTATAAAAAAAAATCATTAGGAATGTGTTTTTAAAGAAACCAAAAGTCAAATTTTAGTTTTCTTTAGTACTAACTAGTTAAAACATTTGATAGAGTTAAATATTCCATTTTTTCTATTATTGCAGGAGTTCGAGTAGAGGAGTAAAAAACTCTGAAAAGAAATCTGATCGTAACAGAAAGGATAGCACAGCAAGTATTCAGTACGAACCAGAAAGAACTAGGAAGGATAGCAACGTTAGCATACAACATGAAATGTATTCCTCTGGCTTAAAACACAGAGAGCGTGAAAGACGAGACAGTCATAGGAGCAACCGTTCGTCTACAATAGGCAACAGCAGAGACGATTTAGATCGATGGAGATCTTTGCGATCTTACAGTAGAGAGCAGAGTTCTGAAGGGTTAGTAATTATGTTTTTAAATGTACTTGATATGCACGTGCAAATGCACTTGAAATACTCTTCTAAAGAACTTATTTTAAAATAGAATTAACCTTGCAGAAGAATTGTCTCACAATGTAACAGCCGAGACGCGTCAGCAAATCGTGCGACTAGTCCTAGAGACAATGATGGTTTTAGAATACCATCAGCTGCATCTAAATCTGCAGCCTGGCTCACAAATCAGGTACCTATATTATTTTGTAATTTGAATTGTCCTATGATGTTAAGATAATAATGATGTATCATTAAATTATGTTTATAGTTAACATTATAATAATATCTGTGTTCCCTATAAGTTATTGTCCCTTCTTATATCATATCAGCGTTTAAAACAACATAAAATAATACATTTAATTATTTTGAACATCTTTCTGAAACGACGTTTTTCATCTATTGTTTTAATTTTATAGCTCCTTTTCAAAATAGTTACTGTTATTTCAGAAGAAAAACAACGGGTCGTTGGCGAACGGTCGTACGTCGAGTGTGGAGCGGGGCCGTCAGTCTCCGGCAGCCACTCAAGCGGGAGTAGCTGTCAGCGCGAGCGGTGCGACGCCGAGTGGCGAGGGGGGCGGCCGGCGCTCGCGCAAGCGTTCAGGGCGCCGACGGGGCTCGCGCCATGCCGAAGCGCACCAAGCGTCTGCGCACCATGCGTCCGCGCACCATGCGCCCGCGCACCATGCGCCCGCGCACCATGCGCCCGCGCACCATGCGCCCGCGCCTACACCTGTGCCCAATACCAATATTTCAGCTTCTACCCTTAACTGGCGAGAGGAGATACTTGAGTCTAAAAAGAATTGTCATGATAAGTGAGTTACTTAATATATAGCTTTAGTGTTAGTTGTAGTATTCAGTTTTAATGATTAATTAAAAAATTATATATCTCTAAACAAATTTTGATAATGTCACGGCACTGCAGAGTATGCTCAAAGGGTAATGCTTTGTATTGATTTAATTAAATTTTTAGACATTCAGAGAGTACCAATATGCGCAATAAGCCGACTCCAGAGCATTCTATGTCGCAGCCTGGTCTGATCATGTTGCCACAGAGTTCAATATCTCATATGCAAAAAGATTCAGTGTAAGTTCTCTATTAGTACCTAAATATTTTGGGATAATGGTTATGAACCACTAATAAGTAAGAGGTAAATTTATTGTTTTTAGGCGAGGAGGTTCAAATGAAAATCAGAAAACTCTTTATGATCATCAAAATCCATCCAAACCTATAATTGTTCAAACTAGTCCAACGAAAATAGATATCAGGATGGAAAAAGGTAAGCGTAGCAAAATTAATGTTATGTCCTGTCAATCCTAAACTTTATGAAAAATCTCGTAAATACTTTTAAACGTACTTACGGTTTATGACGATAAGGTTGTAATTAGATTGTCGGGAATTTTCTATTGAACGTATGATCTCCTCTGTAGTTTATTTTGCACTAACTTTTATACTGATGTATCAACATCGACACCAGCGCGTTATGAATATTATGAATCCTACAATATGAAGTAAACATCCCGCCCACCAAGAACTAAGTTCTTAATATAGTTACTTACTAATCAAGTTATATTTCTAAAACTTACACATGTATTCAAAATTACCTAATAATCTATTATCTACTACATTTAACTTAATAGCACAAGTTGAATACATAACTGTGTTAAAACAAAGATAATGAAAGACAACAATAAAATTGTATAGTGGACGTTTGTAAATGCCATTTTTGCATTTAACTGAAACGACTCTGGTTATGTTATCAGCACCTGGGTGTTTATTAACAATTATTCCTAAAACCCACTTTGCTGGTGGTACGTTGTCCTCCTTTAAAACTACCACATCATTAATATTAGGTTCACAGTTTTTTGTTTGCTACTTGTACCATTGATTCAGAGTAACCAAATATTCTTTGTACCATTTATTCCAAAAATCTCTAACCATTTTTTGAGCTAATTTCCACCTATCTAAACCTGTAATATTTTGTGAGCTATAGTCCTCATCAGCTAAATTTACTAAAGGTTCACCAATAAGAAAGTGACCTGGTGTCAGTGGGAGAGGGTCATTTGGATTATCACTAAGAATAGTCATTGCCCTCGAGTTCAGACAACCCTCAATTTGCGTTAGGACTGTTGACAATTCCTCATATGTGAGAGTGTGAGTACCTATGATTTTGTATAGATGATTCTTAGTACTACGCACGCCAGCCTCCCATAAACCACCGAAATTAGGAGCGTATGGAGGTATAAAATGCCAGGTCGTTCCTTCTAAGGCTAGACACTGCTATTTCTGCTGAGAGTGACGATTTATATTTATTGAACATTTCTCTAAGTAACTTATCGGCCCCAATAAAATTAGAGCCGTTATCGCTATACAGATCTTGACAGCGACCTCTTCTGGCAACAAACCTTCTAAAAGCGGCTAGAAATCCCTTAGCTGACAAGTCCGTGACTGCTTCTAAATGTATTGCACGGGTTACCATACAGATAAACAGACAAATGTATCCCTTGTAGGATTTTGCTTCACGACCTGGTGAAAATCGAATATTAATTGGACCCGTGTAGTCGACTCCAGTAGATTTAAAAGGTTTACTTGGTTTAAGTCTCACTTCTGGTATCTGTCCCATTAACTGGCTGCTGGATCTCGTAGAATATTTTCTGCACGTCACACATTCTCGAAACATTTTCTTTACTTCTGACCTAGCTCGAATAATCCAATATTTAGTTTTAAGAAAATTTAACATTATTTGTGGACCGCCGTGGAGTGTTCTGTGATGTGCATCTAAAATTATAAGCTGAGTAAAATGACTTTTAGCCGGTATAATTATAGGATGTCTTGTGTCATAGCCTATATCTGAATGTGTTATACGCCCGCCAACTCTTAATATTCCATTCTCATCTAATATAGGATAAAGAGTGCAGAGATGACTTTTCTTAGAAACCGCTCCACGCGTCTTCAACTGTTTTATCTCCTCATCGAAACTGTAACTTTCTGTTTGTTCTACACATAACGTACACGTAATAAAATTAGGATATTTTATACGCAATTCTTTGGGTACCTTAAAGTTTAAAAATCTTCTGCAATATGATATTACTTTTAGTGTTAGTCGTAAGCTTGAATACTTAGCCCATATAAGCTCTGTCCCAACGTTGGAAGTAACTGCTAATATATTAACTTTCTCTTCTTCTCTTGTATCTTCGTTAGGAACTTCAACTATAAAATCTTTTTCTGTTAACCACATAGGACTTGACCACCAGATGGTGTTAGTTATCAGTTCTGTGGGAGTTAGGCCTCTCGACGCATGATCAGCTGGATTAGTTTCAGAAGTGACATGACCCCAATGTTCGTATTCTAAAATACCTAAAATCGTAGCTACTCTGTTACTTACAAATGTAGCCCATCGACTTGGACCGCCCTTTAGCCACGCTAGTACCATGGTTGAATCTGACCAGCCATACAAATCTCTTCTAGGCACATTAAGAATTTGAGACACTTCAAAGACAAGTTTCGCCGCTAGCACAGCACCACAAAGCTCAAGTCTAGGAATAGTAATCTCTTTTAGAGGAGCAACTTTTGTCTTAGCTGTAAGTAAATGTACTAATACATTATCTCGTTCATCAACCACACGTATGTATATTGCGGCTGCGAAAGCTGTCCTTGAGGCATCTGAAAAGGCGTGCAATTGAATATTGCAGTGTTTTGTAGTATTAATCCACCTGGGTATTTGTAAATCTTTTAAATATGCTAATCTGCTTCGGAACGACAGCTACTCTCTCATACATTCTTCGGATAGTTTATCATCCCATTCAAGATTCGACTTCCAAAGTCTTTGGATGAAAACCTTCGCTACGACAACTACGGGAGCTATCCAACCTAAAGGGTCATATAATCGTGCTACATCTGGTACCACTTGTCTCTTAGTATATTCTCGTTGCTCCGGTAAATTGAGAATGTATTCAAAGCTATCTCTATTTCTATTCCAGCCCACACCAAGCACCTTCATCACGTCATTAAATTTAACTTCTGTTGTTTGAGCTTTCTCTTGATCTGTTATTCCAAGTTTACTAAGAACTTCCTTATCATTACTACTCCACTTCTGTAAAATAAAGCCCCCAGATTTCATTAGACATTTCATCTCTTCACATACTGTAACAGCTTTTTCCATGCTTTCAAAACCGGTCATTAAATCATCCATGTAGTAATCCAACTTAGTTATTTTAGCTGCTAATGGATAGCGTTCCTTTTCATCATCAGCTAGACGTTGTAAGCATTTCACCGCTAAATATGGGGCACTCGCAGTTCCAAATGTAAGGCGTAATAGTTTATATTGTTTTATTTTATCATTTGTATTAAACCTCCATACGATCCTCTGAAAATCTGTATCACGTTCATCTACTTTAATCATTCTATACATTTTTACAATATCTGCAATAACTACCACCTTGTGCATTCTCCATCTCATTAGAACATGTCGTAGATCTTGTTGTAGTTTGGGCCCAACTAAAAGGTCATCATTTAGTGAAGTGTTGTTTTCGCCTTTACATGACGCGTCAAATACTACTCTGACCTTTGTCGTTGTTTTGTCTTCTCTCAGCACTGCATGGTGGGGAAGATACACCGATTTTGTATTTACTATTGCACTGTCAGGAACTTCTATGAGGTGATTCAAATTCAAATATTCTTCCATTACACTATCATACTCCTTCTTCAACTCAACATTCTTTATCAGCCTTTTTTCCTGAAGTATACATCTCTTTAATGCTATTTCTTTCGAATTATTAAACAAACATTGTGGATTGTCTGTGGAATAGGGTAGCCTAACTACGTACCTTCCTTCTTCATCTCTGACTGTAGTCCTTTCAAAAAACTTTTCGCACTTCTCCTCATTCGTAGTAAGTTTTCTGTTTAGATTTTGTGGCTCATTTTCCAACTCCCAAAATTGCCGAAGAATATCATGTTCTGGTGTTATACTTACATGCATACTAATAATACTGCTAGAAGTAGGTAATTTGCGTGAGACTCGGCCAGAAATTATCCACCCAAACATCGTATTCTGAGCAACCATATTTCTCGTAGGGTGCTTCAGAACTCCATCTAGTAAGATCTCGCTGTAAACATCTGCTCCTAATAACACATCAATTTTACCAGAATTATTAAAAGTACAGTCAGCCAATGGTAGGCTCTCAATATCTTGCTAATCAAAGGAGTCAAGATCAGTGGCTGGTAAGAACGAAGTTAAAGATTTCAAAACAAATGCAGTAATTTGAACTAAGTTATTAGGTTCGTAACAAGATTCTATAGAAAATGAAACCATATACTTAATTTTAGTACGACCATCTCCCAGACCTGACACCCAGCCATTTACTGGTTTCCGTGCTAGACCTAACATTTGTACAGTAGATTCTGCAATAAAAGATGCCTGTGACCCTTGGTCAATCAAAGTTCTTATAACATATTTACAATTATATTTTGAAGTTACCTTTACATTAGCTGTTGCTAAAAGTACAGGGTTGTTTTGTGAACATCCTTTGGACCACGTTTACCTCCTCTTTTGTACATGGCTGCAAGTCGCTAGAAGGTGCACCAGTCTCTTTAACAAATGTAGGTACCTTGTCGAAATGTAGAAGCGTATGATGCCGGCGACCACACTTCCTGCAGCTCACCTGATGACGGCACTTCATCACGGCGTGGGACGGGGCAAGACAGTTGAAACATAGTTTGTTGTTTTGTACAAAGTCTTGACGTTCCTTAGGTGTCATTATACCAAACTGCTTACATCCGAAAATATAGTGATCCTCTTGACACATAGCACACTTAACATTTGTTTTATTTGGTACAGTAGATATATGAAAAGACTTAGACTTGACTGCAGGTTTCTTTTCATATGCTGTGCGCACAGTATTCGAATCAACCATCTCCAAAGATCGAAATCGTGACTCTAAAAATTCTCTTAATTGATTCCATGTGGGTAACTCGTCGCTTCGCATGCTTAACATATGTTCCCATTGCTTGACGGACTCCAGGTCTAATTTAGAAACTATAATATACACCATCATGATACCCCAGCTATCGGTGTCAACCCCCATAGTTTTCAATGAATTCAAACAACGAAGATGTATTGTCTAATAACTGCTTGATTGCACTCGCCGACTCTGTAGTTATTTTCTTCTGAGCAAACAAATTTTTCAACACAGCGTTACAATTGTATCTTTTATTATTAGCCTCTCCTTCCTCATAATTAGCCTCGGTTGTAGTAAAATTACGTATTAGTAACACAGGCTCACCTGTTAGATTGCTCTTTAAATATTGTAACTTTTGAACAAGCGATAAACTTTTGTTACTCTGTATTAAAGTCGTAAACATATCAAAAAACGTTTGCCATTCTTCGTATTTGCCCGTAAAAGTAGGTAATTGAATACACGGTATCTTAACATCACACTGGCTATACTTCGTAATTTCATGGGTACCGGAAACCGGTGTAGATATTTGTTGTTGAAGAATAATTGCTTGCAATGCCTCTCGTAATGCTGATTTATACAGTATATAAACTTCTTCACATTTATCGTACACATTGTTCGTGAAATAAGCATGTTCAGACTTCTTTTCTTTAGCCAAGGCAACAAGTTTCACCCTCTCTAAAATCTTTCCATAATTGCTCCAATAATTCTAAGCGTGTTTCTACATACGCTTGTTTGAGTCGTCCTTTGGGGTTTTCTTATAATTCTTCTCGGCCTTTGCAATGCTTTGTAGTAACTCTTCTTGATAACTTATTAACACAGAAAACTCCATCTCGTTATGTGTAGACGTAAGTACGTATATTCCCGATAAGTTTAACACTAATTTTCGTTAAATAACGCTTGAAATTGTATCTCAACTCACTCACAGCTCAAGTTTTATAACGTTATAAACATCAATTAGTTTAAAGTCAATAAAATTGCACAAATAGACACTCGGTTAACCCTTATCGGTAAGGTATGCGGGCCGCTATTCTTCTCGCAGGTAGCAGGTGCGCCACTCGCCGCGCTGGGTCGTATCCGGCTCGAAGGACCAAATGTTTATGACGATAAGGTTGTAATTAGATTGTCGGGAATTTTCTATTGAAACAACGTATGATCTCCTCTGTAGTTTATTTTGCACTAACTTTTATAATGATGTATCAACATCGACACCAGCACGTTATGAATATTATGAATGGGGTAAACACTTACTGTACTTTAAATTTAAAACAAACCTACTGTCACACCTGTGTCTGGTATATAGTGTACTTTGGAAAGGGTGTTTAGAAGGAAAAGAGTTTTTTATTAGAATAAATGGTTTTCAGGGGAGTATAGGACTAAAACACATTGCGGTGCACCCTAGGCATCGCAAATGGCAAGGCTTTCTCTTTTCTTTTCTTTGAAGGGACTATAGGCCAGATTTTGGCATATCTGTCATAAAGCACGCTTTTTATAATCAAATGGGGTGATAGCACAGCTTTGAAAAATAAAAAAAAAATAGGAAGTCATGAGACTGCCGACAGAAGTAACGACAAACTTAAAACGTCACATTAGCAGGTTGGTGACATTAATTAATAAGGAGCTGACAGAAATCAATGTTTAGATGCTAATCTAAAGAGGGCGCTAGCCCTCTAGTGGGTCTATATATATATATCATTAGCGTCACGGTAACGAATTCAGTGCTTTTTCACCATAATATGAAAAAGAAAACGTATTCGTACGTAAACATATCTCTATTCGTCAACTATTTTGAATAGATGGTATAAGATATTGTATTTACGCAAACACAGACATCAATTTTAATAGAATATTAAAAATTATATTAAAATTAGAAAGCTCTTGGAAAATAAGTCTGTAAATAGCTAAGTACATCTCTGTTCAAAATAAATGCAACTAACAAGCGTTTTTATCTTTGGTACCTATACTAGCGTTTTGAGACTTATATTATGTAGACTATATATCTAATTATTACCTGACTTTTTCTTTACGCTTAGGTACTTGATTGGTAAAAGGGTGCCATATTTTTCACGAGCATGATAGAATTATTTTAAAATATAATAATTTCGTGTCACATTGTCCGCAATGAACTTAAAAACTAATAAATCGATTCTAGTTAAATTTTGCACACTGTTTTTATCTCAATTTATAGTCACAATATTTTTTAATGCAAATTACTTGGAGGCTAGTCAACAAGTTGATAAACGTGTTAATTCTTGATACTGGGAATTAAAATACGTGCGATAGCTCGTTGGTTTCGTCATGGCGTTTAATAAAATGTGCATAAATATCAAACCTGCACATTTACAATAGCAAAAGTTATCTTATTACTTTAAACGAGCAATTCTTGTATATACCTATGTATTTATTTATGTATGTATTTATATTTCGGGTATCTCGGAAACGGCTCTAACGATTTTTATGTCATTTTCTATACAGATAAATATTAGATAATGTCTAGATGACACAGTAATATTTTTCAATTGTTAAATTAATATTAAATAAAAGAAAAAATATTTTTTTGTAATTAGCGGCCGGATTCGTTATGGTAGTGCGTTATTAGCGCTGAGCCCAATTTTCAACATTAAATAAAAACTATTTCCAAAAGAGGTCAAGTTCCGGGAGTCAACATTTTTTTTCGAAAATTTCCTACCCTTTCAGAATCTTTTTGTTTAATTTTTCTAGCACCAATAGCTTTTGAGTTATTCTCGAAAAAGTAGACCTCCTTTTTTTGGAACCTTAATTTTTTATATCTTTTGCAATTTTCTAGACGTCATGACGAATTCAACGAGCTATCGCACGTATTTTAATTCGCAATAACAAGAATTAACACATTTTTCAACTTGTTGACTAGACTATTAGCCACAGCAAGGCGTGACCATAGCTAGTAATATTATAAATATGATTGTGAGTTTGTTTCATAGTTACGCTTTCCCACCTTAACTCAACCGATTATCATGACATTTTTCTTTCACGTTATCAGGGGTACAGAAAAGGCCCTTTCCCTGGGAAAAAGCACTTTTTTCTACCCTAGGGTAGAAAAAAGTGCTTTTTCCCAGGGAAAGAATAAAGCGAAATTTCGAACAAAAGGTAGTTTATAATAAATTGGTGCGCGGTCGCTTTGACAGGCCTGTTGGTCTAGTGGTTAGTGACCCTGACTGCTGAGCCAGAGGTCGTGGGTTCGATTCCCAACCAGGACAAATAGTTGTGTGATAAGCACGATCATTTGTTCTGTGTCTGGGTGTAATTTATCTATAACATATACGTATTTAGAAATTATAAGTATGTTTATCAGCAGTCTGGTGACCATAGTACAGGCTCTGCCTAGTTTGGGATCAGACGGCCGCGTGTGAGATGTGTGGAGGTATTATTATGTTATTATTATTATAATGTTGGGAGTTGTTTGCAGGTACCAAAGAAGGCTCGAGCCGCGGCGGGGGCGGCGGGGGAGGTGGGGGAGGTGGGGGTGGCTACGAGGCCACGGATGCGGCGCGCGCGGCGCGGCACCGCGCTCTGCTGCAGGAGGTGGACCGCGCGGACGCCATCTTGCAGGCGCACGTGCTTCGTGGCCCGCTCGGCCTCGCGCAGCATTGGCCGGACGTGGCCGAGACTAGGTGAAATATTCATTTGTTGATTTGGAACTTTCATTTGTCGCTTCCGTACAGTTTAAATAACATAGATTTTTTCCTTGCAGAACTTTTTTACAAAATGCACTTCATAGACTGCTCATGTCGGATCTTAAGTACTGTCAAGCGGACAACATCGAGCATCATTTTTGGAAAATTTTGTATTACAACTTTATAGAGCTTTTAAGAAAGAGTTTTACTCAAATATCACCGGAGGATAAACCCAAAATAGTAGCGTTGATAAATATTATTATAGAGGAAGGTAATTTGTTTTTTGAGAACCTGGTGCAAATGTTGGAGAAAACGTATAAGTTTAATGTTGAAGATTATATAAATGATAATCATGTGTTGCCACCTAAAGGCCTCGGCTATGTGGGCTTGGCGTTAATATCAGTACAAAAGATATATGTATTTCTGGGTGATTTAGCAAGATATAAGGAACAAGTGAATGAGACAAATAACTATGCTAAGAGTAAATTATGGTACACTAAAGCTCAACAGATCAATCCTAAGAATGGCAGACCTTACAACCAACTGGCAATATTAGCAATATATGCGGTGAGTATCGTACTTACCAATATTTATTTGTAATTTCATGGTTTTAAATATACTTCATTGACATAGGTCTTAGACTAAATAGAATATTGACACTGATCACGTTGAACTATTTATTTCCAGAGAAGAAAATTAGACGCAGTTTATTACTATATGAGAAGTTTGATGTCGTCGAATCCTTTTCATTCTGCTCGAGAAAGCTTACTATCATTGTTTGACGAAAACAGAAAGAAGGTAAACTACATTCTTTACAAACTAAACTTAACCAAAGAACTAAATTTGTATTGAATGTGTTTGTATATGTTACAGTACGAAGCGGCTGAGCGTAAACGGAGAGCTACATTGGAAGTGTCGAAAAGTTCAGAAACTGGGCCTACGAGTGCGGGAGCGACCAACGCGGAAAGCGCGGCGGGCATGCGGAGGGAGGTGTGGGTGCGGCCCAGCGGACACCGCCCCGCCGCGCTGCGCCCGCCGCCCAGGGACGACCACCTCGCCTCCATGACGTCCGTTGAGGTGATCATGTTACACCCTTTCACAACCTCCGTCCCAAACTGTACTAAAGTATTAAACACTTAATCAATGTTGCACCCAATATTTATCATTTTCTTCCTAATGTTATAACTATTATATTTCGAGTTAAGAATTTCTGAGTCAGCTTATTTCAGAATTTTTTTATTAATTAAAATTAAAATAAATTAGTAAAGTTTTTTTTTTGCTATACTTATGTCCATAAAAACATTTTTTGTCACAGTAACACTATGTTTTATGGATGTAATAAGTTAATCACGATATATTTTTGATCGAGCAATTTACAATACTTCGTTGAAAGTTATTTTAAAGGGAGAAATTTTGACAATCTTGATCTTAACTTTAAAAAACAATAAAATTTTACGTGTGCCTCGCGCTCAGCATCCAAAGGGGCTTATCATCGTTGCGAACCCTAAGTAGCCATGACGTATCTAATCACAATGTAATTTTCTAATCACATCCTAGGATGGAAAACATAATATATTTCCTCCTTGTAGATCAACTTATGTTGATGCGAATGTGTCAAACATGAATCAGTTATGAGATAACCTGGCCTTAAACGGGATATTGTTTGTGGCTGCTTACACTGATTATAGTTTTGTTTTCTGATCCATCACATTTCAAGTTTTAACAAATAGGATGATACTTAAACGGTTTCATATTGTTTCTTTGTTGCAGTTAAATAAAAACTTTATCACTAGTTATCTTCACGTCCACGGCAAACTCATCACTAAAATTGGGTAAGTTATCAGTTTTTAATTCGTATCATTTTATTTCTTACCTGAATATAATCAATTAAATGATTCAATCGCTCATTTCCTACTAGCGGTAACCTTTTGGATCGTAGTTATTCTAGGAAAATTAAGTAAGTAAATATTCTATTTCAATAAAATTTCAAAGTGACTTAGAATTAATAGTTTCCATTCATGCTTATAAAGATGGAAATCTTTTTATTTGTAATATAAATTGAACTAAAATTAGATTGGCTTATATTATTTTCAATCCACAATTATTTATTTACTCCAATTTCATGTAAGCAATTCAAGTCCTATATATCCATTCTTTAACAAATACGCTGTGTTGTAATGTTGACAAATGGAAATTCACCTTTGGAGATGAAATAAAATCATCCTTTTTTAAAGGAATCATGTAATAAAAAATAGCCCGTGTAAACTAAGGCATTTTTGTAACTGGCCATTTAGACTAAAAAGTTGCTAACTCGTCAGTTTCTCAACTGTCTATTCATATTTCTCCAAATAATATAGATCCACCTATTTTCGACATACGCAACTTTTACTTTCAATAATTATTAAATCTATGGTAGTGACTAGTGACATCATTGTGCTGAATATAACTTTTACATCGAGACTTTTTACCATAGTAACATTTCATCTAAGATATTATACATATATCTAAACAATCTTTATATAGAACAAAAATGTGTTACGTTGTTGGTCCGCGATAAACTCTTAAACTAATAAATAGATTTAAATGACATTTGACTGACACTGTGTGCAGTTTGGTCCAACTTGAGACATAGGATAGCTTTTATCACATCACAATTATGGTCACAATATTTTTAATTGCAAATTACTTAGCCACAGCAACGCATGCCTGGGCTGCTAGTATTATACTATAATTTGACAATTAGTGACACAAGAAAGGCGTTACGTAGAAAGTTAAAAGTTCTACATACTGGAAGTGTTTAGAATTGTCCAGTAAACTGTAACGATGCCTTTGAAAAAGATCGAATAAAGAGCCCTTTGGGAAGCTGTAGATGTATCTATTTAAATCCACTTGTTATAGATACTACGATATTCGTAGAATAACGGACATGCATTTATTATAAACATTCAAGTCCCCCTAACCCTAAGTATATAATTTTCAAGTGTGCAGATTTCTATCGAGTAACACAGTGAGCGTAAGATTATCAACTGTCTGCGCAGGAATTTTTATAAGTGGACTTGTACTCATTTTACTACATAGTAAGTATTCCATTCCCAGATTCAGCCGATTTATACCACATTTTTTTTCAATTATGCAAAAACGAGATATTAATATTTGCGTTTGTTAGAATGGAGACGTTCTACGAGAGCGCGAGTATGATGCTCCGTCAGTTCCGGGCGTTACTACATCGCCAACCGCTTCCGACACCAGCTGTTCGTCTGCTACAACTCACCGCACTGAATATGTTCGCCGTAGAAACTACTGCCACCTCTACCAAAGGTAATATTCGTATTTTTTTTATTCTAACGATTAATAACTACTAAGCTACTAGCTGGCTAAGTCCAAAACCCGGCGCGTCCCCATTATTAGATACCCGTGCGATACTGGGCTTATTTAAATATATATGTATGTATATATATATATATATATATATATATATATATATATATATATATATATATATATATATATATATATATATATATATGCGGTCGAATTGAGAACCTCCTTTTTTTTCGTCGGTTAAAAAGGCGGGCAGGACTTTTTTATTTTCAAATTATTATTTATTTTTAAATGTAAAACATTAAAGGTTTATTCATTTAACGTTTGACGTCACAAGTTTTATTTCACACAGGTTTGTATAGAACCTTTTGAGATTGAATAAAGAAAAACTGAATTGACTTATGCAGCGTTTCAATAAACAAGAAACGATTCGTTTTGCTCACGGAGGGTAAAATTTCAACGAAAATTTTACCGTCCGTAAGCAAAACGAATCGTTTTTTGTTTATTGGAACGCGGCATTAATAGTTAACTAACGTATTACTAAACTTCAGGCCACGAACTCCTATAAATTGTCGCAGCAAGAGTGAGTAGGTACGTAATTACATGTTTACTCATGTGTCCACGTTATAGTCAATGCAAAATTTTATATCGTAGGACTTAAGGCCCATATCGTAACATATAATGTTTTTAGCAGATAAACATACAAGTTGCTATTTCTATACTAATATTATAAAGCTGAAGAGTTAGTTTGTTTGGTTGAACGCGCTAATCTCAGGAACTACTGGTCCGAATAAAAACTTTGACTACTTACTACTTGAATTGGTTTCCAAGTTACAGTGTAAAGAAAGAACACACCAACGAGCAAACTTTTGCATTTTATAATCTACTAGCTGTTGCCCGAGACTTCGTTTACGTGGACATTCAAATTTATCCCGCGGGAACCGATTTTCTCCTCAATTTTCTTAATTTTTCGTTCCCTAAGAACCTTCTACAAAGTATTAGAAAACATAAAAAAAAAGATGAATGAAATCGGTTAAGTCGTTCTCAAGTGTTGGCGTGACCAAGGGAAATAGGGATTCATTTTTATATATGTATATTATTACGTGTGGAAAATTCTTTGTACGCATTTTTGTAGCAAAAGCGCACAGACAGGAATGTGAAATTTGGAATACTTAAAGTTTATATGTAGAAGAAGTGCAGACAGCTAGCAGACAGGGTTCAGTATATATTTTAATCTGTCATGGTACAAAAGTCTATACAAGGACAGTTCAAGTTATACTGGTCATGAAATAAAACAAAACATTCAAAACTAACAATTAAAATATAAATAACGGGTATAGTGGAGGGTACTATTAGTTTTTAGAGTTCTGTTCCTCAAAAGAAAAAAAAGGAACCCTGATAGGATCACTTTCTTGTCCGTCTGTCTGTCAAGACTCTTTCCTCAGGAACCCGTTGACGCATCAACTTGAAATTAATACCAAATACATAAATCTGCGGTTTCTTGAAGTTTCTTAAAAAAATCAAGCTTCTACGCAAAAAAACGTCAACGCAATCAAAAGATACCATTTAAGCTTTATATTTCACCAAACTTCAATTCGTAGGTAAATCAAAACCTGGTACTTCCCATTGACCTAGAAACATGAAATTAGGTAAGAGGCAAGGTCTCACAGCACAAGTCTTTACTTGGTGGTGAGGTTAGTGGTGATGAATGTTCTTGAAAGTCTAAGGAACCAGTACAAACAAGAATTTTTAAAATCGGTGCTGTTCCACCAGTTGTCCAGACTTTACAGTGTTCACTGTACCTATTTTTAATATAGGTAAAAATTTTGAAATCTTATAATACTTTGATTTCGGCAAAGCTAAGGAAGTTAATTGTTAGTTTTAATTGTTTCATAGAACAATTAAAAAACTTAATTGCAATCATTTTTAATTGCGAGTTACGGTTAACATACGTTAATCCAAATAATTTAATTAATGTCCAATTAAAAATTTTAATTACGATTAATTTAATTGTAATTAATTTAATTGCAATAATTTTTGTAGACAATTAACGAGTTGATTGAAAAATTAATTGATTAACGCCCAACACTGCTTCACGGCAAGTACCAGTTCCAGTTACAGGTACAGGTATGCGACCCTGACCTTCTCGAGCTATTGCTTGCACTCCTCAATCCATCCGTATAACCAATATCGTTTCCTTCCGCTGCCTTCCCTTTTTACCTAACTTTCCTTTTTTCAATATAGAAACACCCAATTCTCCCATTTTTAATTCCCAAAGGGCCTGGTTAGCGCAATAAGCTTGCCCCCTATTACGTCAATGGGACCAAATATGCAAAATGTGAGTATTTAATTATGCGGGGATACAGGCGTGAGTGTGTATGTATGTAATATATTATTTGACTGTAAATAATATGATGTATGTCTGTTTCGTCCATCGCGATCTGGACGGTTTTAGATGCTCTGCAATAATCTTACTGACATTTAATTTGTCCAATGGGTTATAGATATCGAATACCTCTGCTTAGATATTTTATTTTGTAAATATATACTCGTATATGGTATATAGAACCACCCAGACCACTAAAACTACGAATATTTGCATTTATCGCTGGAGAGCCATGCTTCTGCACGTATTGGCCTCGACCAGAGTGATACCACGGCCTCACAGAAAACCGGTAGTGAAGCAATTTTCTTTTCGCCGAGAGTGTGAGGTTACCGGAGGCCCTAATCCTTCCCTCCCCTCCACTCCTCCCCCCTCTCCCCCCTCTCCTCCCCCTCTCCTCCCCCTCTCCTCCCCCTCTCCTCCCCTCTCTCCTCTCCCCTACTCCCACCTTAAAGGCTGGCAACGCACTTGTGACTCTTGAGTTGCAGGTGCCCATGGACGGCGGTAGTTATTCACCATCAGGTGACCCGTCTGCTCTTTTGTCCCCTATACCATAAAAAAAAAAAAAGGTCGTCAAATGTCTTCGACTATTACATTGCTCATAGAATATTTCCAGGCACTTGTGAACCCCGCATTAGCTTCTCTTGTGATTTATTGATGAAAAGATTCCTAAGCTTTTTATTTTATTTCGATGAAAAATCGGTTCAGTCGATTACTGTAACTGATAAAATCCTTTATGTAGTAAATAAAGTATGTAAATGTTACAAAGGCTTCACGTTTATAGTTCTTTGCATAGTAGCAAAAATTAGGTAAAAACTTTGAAATCTTGGACTTAATATTATTACTATTATGATCGGCGTTGGTTATAAATAAAATTATTTACTAAATAAACTTTTGAAAAGAAAAACTTATTATGTTCAAAACTATTACTATTACTAACTAAGTATTTTGTACTTATTATGTTATTCGTATGTGTGCAAAAATTCAATTGGTGGCTTCTTGTCACAGCGGCATCCTTAAAATGTTTTGTTTGTTTTTGTGACTTAAATATAAAACGTTTATTCACGCATATACAGTGGTCGTCGTAGTCGACGTACTTGATGCAATAATGTTTTGTTCTGATGTAACAACAAATCTTTAAGGATTTATTTAAAAAAATCATTTATTTTATTTGAATGAAACTTAAAGATTAAAAGGACGACAGAAGAAATTATAGGAAATGTAGAATTGCAAATTCCTTCCAGCGAAACATTAATTGCTCGACTGGAATTCGACTTAAGAATATCCTCATAAAATAATTTATTATCAAATTAAAAGAATGCTGACGAGTTTAGTGATTTCTAAAGACATATTTCTGCGGTCGTTGACTGTGATGCCTTTGCAGCGATAAAGTAAATAACCTCTTCAGGACGGGCGGCACTTCAAATCAAATGAAGTATTTAGTTATTCTGCTCGTAACCGATCCCTCGTTTTACTACAGACCCACCGTAAATTTGGCCTAACCTCTGTAAGTGTGATGAGTATTCTTGGTCTTTATTATATTCTTATAATTTTTTATGCCCTAAGACATTTTTCTAAGTGATGTGTTCGGGTAACATTCACAGTGATCTGACGAATCGAAATTCGATCACTCAAAGTAAAAATAAATTCTTGTAAATAAATTATATGGCACACAATTAGAGGATCCGAATACCGGGATTCCGATCGTATTCCAGTCCCGAAAATTTCGAGATTAAATACGATCAATTCCAGAATTTAAGGCATAAGCAAATATTTGAAGCAAATCTCAGTCGTGGCCATTGTTTGGAACATTTAATGACGATTCCTTTAACTTCGATCAGTAACACGCGCTTTCGCGATACAGGTAAAACATCGAGTCCCCTTCACATAGCTAATAGACTGAGCTTGTCAAAATAAATATGCTGTGCAGATTGCTTGCGACCTAGAACTGCACTTTATTGCGTAGTAGCGAGAGTTGCTATTTATTTGTGTCTTTAACGAATGAGGCTTTTCTACTATTATCTACATAGGCTGCACTAAAAGTATCGGGAATGGAACATTTCCACTGTTTCTGTCATATTAAAATCTTTTTAATTGAAAACTCCTTGGTTTTGAAAATCGAATACTATTTATTTATTTAAAAAAAGATTCTCGGTCTTATCACAAGGTTTTGTCAAACTTGTTTAGTCGTTGATAAAATGGAATTGACTCGAGAAAATTCAAGAGCGATGATGATTTATTATGACTTTCGAAGTGTTTTAACGCAAAAACAGCGCAAAACATTCTGCGTTTGGTGATGAAGCCCCATCCAAAACCACAATTTATTGCTGGTTTGCTGAATTTCAACGTGGACGTGTCAAGCTCAGTGATGATCCCCGTCAAGGTCGTCCAAAAACTGCAGTCACCCAAGAAAACGTTGATGCTGTGCGTAAGCTGATTGAGGAAGATCGACATGTGACATACCGCGAAATTCAGGCAACTTTAGACATGCCCCGACTCCAAGGGCTCTTCAGTGCATGTTTCGAACGGGGCCAGTTCCCAAGAATATGGAAAACTGGGAAATTGGTCCTTATTCGGAAGGGGGGGCGTCCGGCGGACTCACCATCTGCCTACCGGCCCATTGTATTGCTCGACGAGGTGTGTAAGCTCTTCGAGCGCGTTATAGCAAACCGCCTCGTTGAGCATCTTTCCACAGTGGGTCCGGACTTAGATGACAGACAGTTCGGTTTCCGCCGGGGGCGCTCCACCGTAGACGCGGTCATGCGCGTTAGAGCTCTGGCGGAGGAAGCAGTGTCCCGGCGTGAGGTGATGTTGGCAGTGTCTCTCGACATAGCTAACGCCTTTAACACCTTGCCCTGGAGTTGCATCAGGGAGGCACTTCTTTATCACAAAGTGCCCCCGTACCTCCGCCGCGTTGTTGGGGCATACTTAACAGAGAGAGCTGTGATCTACCCGAGTCGGGCAGGACACGATCGGCGAGAGATGTCGTGCGGTGTTCCACAGGGTTCGGTATTAGGCCCACTCCTTTGGAACATCTGTTACGACTGGGTGCTGCGCGGTGTGTTCCTCAATGGTGTCGCCGTGACGTGCTATGCTGACGACACCCTCGTGACGGCAAGAGGCAAGACGCACCGCGAAGCAATCATTAAGGCCACGGCCGGGGTCGCCCATGTCGTTCTAAGGATCCGGCGGCTGGGTCTCGAGGTGGCTCTCCACAAATCCGAGGCCGTTTGTTTCCATGGGCCTCGGAATAAGCCACCTGTGGGATCTAGACTCACGGTGGGAGGCGTCAGCATCGGCATCGAACCCATGATGAAGTACCTGGGACTCGTACTCGATAGCCGATGGGACTTCGGGCCCCACTTCCGAAGTCTGACTCCCAAACTTATGGGGACGGCGGCCGCACTTTCGCGGCTTCTACCCAACTTGGGGGGTCCTGACGCCTCCTGCAGGAGACTCTACGTAGGGATTGTGCGGTCCATGGCCTTGTATGGGGCTCCAGTTTGGGCCCCGACTCTGACGGACCGTAACGTTGCGTTCCTTCGACGCCCGCAACGGTCGATGGCCGTCAGGGTCATAAGGGGATATCGCACAATCTCATTTGAAGCGGCAAGTCTCTTAGCCGGCACTCCGCCGTGGGACTTGGAAGCGAAAGCCCTTGCGTCCTCATACCAATGGCGCAAGGAGGCGCTTGACCGTGGCCTGAGGCTTTTGCCCTGTGAAATCAGGGCCCAAAAGTTCCAGGTCCACCAGGTCCTCATGGCTGAGTGGAAAGAGCGACTTGGGCAACCGAGCGCGGGGCACGCCACAATTCTGGCGGTAAGGCCCGTCATGGAGGAATGGCTAGAGAGGCGTTATGGCAGCCTCTCTTACCGGATGACGCAGGTACTTACTGGGCACGGCTGCTTCGGGAAGTACCTGTGTCGCATAGGCCGGGAGCCAACGCCTGAGTGTTATCACTGCGGGGGCTGTCCCGAAGATACTGCACTCCACACCCTAGTGGAGTGTCCAGCGTGGGTCCAACAGCGCGATGACCTTGAGACAGCTCTAGGTGTGGGAAGCCTCTCGCTAGAGACCATGGTGCTAGCTATGGTACAAAGCGAGAGTGCGTGGGTCTCTGCCGCCTTATTTTGCGAGGAAGTGATGTACGCCAAAGAGGCGGCGGAAAGGGAACGGGAGAGGACTAGCACTCTCCCGTCACGCAGAGGACGCACCAGGCGCCGTAGGGCACTTAATGACCTACGGCCTCCATGAGCGCTGGCCTTAAGGCGCTGGGAAGGTTAACCCGGCGCCGAAAGAGAAGCAAATAGGCCCGAGACGATGGCGTGACGTGTTCCGCGCGCGCCTTTCTAAATTGAAGGGGGACACGGCTCCTACTCATGACTGCGAGACTACCTGCTTTGTGGACAGGTGGTCAAGTCTGTCGGGGGTTCAGGGAGTTCCTTCCTAGGTTATACCTGAGCCCCCGGCCATAGACACCCGTGACGGAACACCGTGTGGTTTTAGTCGGTTCGATTCCGACATAGCCACTTCGCCGAGTGCTCGGCGAGGTGGTACCCGAGGGGGTTTCCACAAGTAAAAAAAAAATAAAAAAAAAAAAAAAACAATTATTACAGTATTTTACTAAATTAAATGCATGGCAGACACTATCGCCAAAAAAATTACATCTAAGCTGAAATATTGACATATAACCGGTGAAGTTTTTTTTACATTTTCAGACAATTTATTTTCCGTTCGGTTATAGTAGTGTGAAATCTTATGTTACACTGTGACTAAACAAAGCTCAGAAGCAATCACTGACCAAGAGTCTCCCAATTGGTCGGACGAATCGAGATGTTAGGTCGTCACAATTGTTTTATGACGATTTTCTGCGAGGAGAACATCTCGCGCAAGGGGGTGGTGACGTGTGGATTCGGTAGAAAAACTTACAGGTGGAACCTTTTCACTCGCGCTCTCATGCGTACGCTAAGAGTGGCCGTGGGTGTATGAGACGAGTTTTATGTTCTTCACCCGAAGCACAGTCTCCCGTGAAGAGGGTGTCTGGATCATTGGAGGCAAAACGTCGCCGTACCGACGGTCAACTCATAAACGGTGCTGTGAGGCACACCGTGTGGTTTTAGTTGGTTTAAGCCTGATTTAACGGCCTCACAAATAGCCCGGTGAGGTGAACTTCCACACGAATAACAAATGAGTAATGTTACCACGTCCAAATTATGTCGTTATTTCACGTGTAAAAAACCAAAAAAACCTTTTTTGTACGCTCCAGGTTGTTTTACCGCCAATACAGTATAAAAAATCCTGCCTGGAGAAAGAGGTACTATGCAATAAGCGACAAATTGCGTCAAATTCCGAAAAATTGCGAACGAAGTCGCGGGCACAGCTAGTATTACATAAATAGCATTAAATTATTGTTTTGGCAAGTTAAATGATTTTAAATTGTAACAAACAAATATTTTTACCACTACTGTTGGCAAATAGCACTTTTGCCAATCGATTTAATAGACAATTATAGAATAATATAGCCAGTGGTTAAAAACGCCCTTTTAACTTCTATACTTGTCGGCTGTTAACTCGCAATTGTAATGAAGATTAAGGTTGGGCACGTGCTGGGTGCGGTAGTGACTAGTGACCGCACAAGTAACACTGTGCGAGAAGACTTCCAAAATTTGGAGTCGTTTATTTGAAATAAGCTTCCCAGGGGTATTGATTGACAAAATCTACATTCACACGTGCAAAGCCGCAGGCAAAAGCTCGTCATAAATGCTACCATGTGTGTCCAGTTAACTACCAATCGCCCTGCATAGTGCAGACAAGAACGACTGCTCAGTACCCATTTTATGGGATTGTTGCTTGTTGATATACTCTAATCTTTTTCCTTTCGTTGCTTCTGTTTTAAGAGATTTTTGTCCTTGTACTCCTTGATATGACTAAGTGGCAATTTCAGTAGCATTGGAATAAACACAGCAATGACATAAGTTTAACTGGTTCCGTTGTGTGTACGAGTCCTTGTTGGGAACATATTACAAGATTGTGTTTGTTTACAGTTCAAATATTAGAGAAAGGACTTCAAAACCTTTGCAATAATTAAATAGTTTAGAGGATAAAATTGCATTCGAAACCTAATAGGACACACGTATTAGATTTGCGAAATTAATATATAACGTAAGCCGTAAACGTGGCTATTTCCTGCGGCTCTCCGCCCGGGCGCAGTAAAGGTTTGTAATTACAAATTACAAGTTATTGGAGGTTGATGCACTGCACTCCGTCGCCGCCTCACCGCCTGCGCCCGCGCACCGCACAAATGCACATATTTGATGGCGACAGGTTCAATAAACTGACTCGATGTGGGTACGGTGACGACCACTCTTTTACGCCATACTCGTAATGGCGTTTTGAATTATTATAGAAAAATTACGGTATGCGAGACCCTTAATTACAATGTTCGACAACATGATGCCGCTTGGCAGGATTTGTGACTGCGAGTCCGAGAGTTCCGGAAATGTCTATAAGATTATCTATTTATGTCAATATTACGCATATATAGATTTGTGTATATCAGGTATTTGACCTATGAAATTGTCGGTTTAAATAAAATATAACATTTTTTATAAACAAAAAGCATATCTTTAATAAATCGAGGTATCAGCCATTATTGTCCAAGTACTCTTGCTATTTTAATTGAAGTTCATCGATGCGTCTACTATTAAAATCTTAAGAGTCGGGGATGAATTTTTTCTGCTGCTGCCTCATCGGATTTTAAATTTTTTCCAATATAAAATGTTATCGAAATTGCGAAAAGAAAAGTAGAAATCTGTTAAAGCAAGGTCTGCTGAGTATAGTGCTTGGAAGAGTGTCGTCATAACTCTTGTAGTTTTGAGATGATTCGTTGTGCGGAGCGTGCAGAGAGCGCTATCGTGAAGAAGAAGGCGATTAAAGTAATTGATGAGTCCCGTTTGTTTGACAAAATTTGTCCATCATCACTTGCAATTCTCTACAGTTTGCAATAATTGTAGAGACATCAAGAAACAGTAGTGAAAAATGCCGACACGCAAATTAAGTCAAAAGAAGATGCTTTTGAACCAACAGCTACTTTTGACATAATTTGTCCCTTGTGTCCAACCAGTGCGAACGTCTTGTACAAGGTCCATTTTATAACAAAATTGACAACCCGTTTCAGGATTCCCCCAATTGTGTGCTAACTCAAAAAGTTAGGGATTTCTTAGTTACAGAAACGGCTATATCAAAGGATAATTATATGGCGTGAAAAGAAATAAAATAATGTCGATCTTCTAGCTAGTATATTATAAGTATATATATATATATACTATAATCACTATTAAAAATAGCAATTCCATAGGCGAGGACCTAATGACCATGAATTTTGTATTGAGTGTCTGTAATTGTGTTTTTTTTAATGAACGTCTCGTAAAGCTCACATAGCCAATATCACGTTTATTGATTAATATTCCTATACATTTGACAATTTTATTACTATTTGATTAGCAGTCGCCCTACATTCGTCAAATAAAATTACGCATGAATTTGTTGAAACAATGAATTTTATGTTTATGTTTACTTAAGTGTCTGTTAAGCAGTAAAGTTGGTGTTTTGCGTTTGCAGGTGCAATCCCTGCTGTGTATTTTTAGACAGCTATTTATATCGGACCGGATCCGGGCGACCCATGAGCTGACAGTGCATGATTCAATGACGACGTGTTTCTATAACTATTCATGAAAGATTGGCTTTATTCCAATGTGTCATTCATCAATGACACATTGGAAAAAAGAAAAAAAAGGGCATAATACTTCATGATAGGTGTTAAGAAATGAATTTACCGTGTTTTAATTAAGTATTACTATTAATTAAAAACGCATGTTAGGTTCTTCCAATCTGTACAAATAAATAAAACTGAAGTGTCTGTTCATATTATGATTGTTTACACGGTACTTATAGCAAAGAAATATTTTTGTTATTTTTCTATGTCTGTCTGTTTTTCCAGATAATCTCCGAAATGGGTGGACTGATTTTGACGGGACTTTCACTGGCAGATAGTTGATGTTATAGCTTTAGGCTACTTTAATTTTGGAAATAAGAATTATGATTCTATGTATAAAAAACAAAAATCTATACTAAAACTTGAATGGAATTGAAGTATCTGTTTGTAATATCAAATTAACTTTTGACTAAATAAGAAGATTTTTACGGTACTTACCATTAAACGGGCCAAGTGTGATTTGAACTCGCTTTGAGAGGGTTCCGTTTTCCTAAAACACACTTAACATTGTAGTTGAAGAGCATGTCCTCCTATACAAATGTACGGTTGTACGAACAATTTTAAGAGATTTACCATGTTATTTACAGACTTCTTATATATGTTTTCCTAAGATGCATTTTTTAATTTTAACCCAAGTAGTTTCAGAGATACGGGCGTGGGGAATTTCAATTTCGTTAATTTTCTTCAATAACTTTAAAACTACTAATATTTTGAGATCGTTACAATAAACATTTTCGTTCTATCTGTCATACGGTACAGTTTACTATTTTTTTTTAATTTTGCCCAAACACCTCTATATTTAAAATCATTTATTTACGTTGTACAACTGTGTTTGGGTTAGAGGAAGTGATATCTGTCCCTAGCAAATTTCTTAATTGGTCCAGTGATTACCTGTGACAGATTTTATTTATATTTTTGTTTGTCTGTCTGTTTGTTTCTGTTCAACAAGTCACAAGGGCAAACGTTATGGGTTGCTTTACTTACGGGCCTATACGGCCGAGTGAGAGATGCCCCAAGCGTTTGTGTTTTAGCTCATGAAAAATGTACATTAAACATGATGTATAAAATGTTTTTTCAATGATATTAAATTTCACTTCATGAGGAATACAGAATTATTATACCCGCTGTCTTGAAGTGACAACCATTTCTGCCACTTCGACACACACACATATACACACCCGATCGCCATGGAACTTTTTCTCTTATAAATTTATCATAACGAGTAATAAATTATATTACACATAAATGAACACAGTTAATTGAGACTAAATCGCTTATTGAGGTAACGGGCACGTAATATTAATAGTGTAAATCTCACTTAAATACGAACGTAAATAAAGTCAGTTTATGACATATAAGTCGTTACAGTTTTGTGGTTAAACCGCTATACTTTGGTTTTGTTCAAAACTCATCTAAACCACGTATTACCTAATATACTAAAAATTTTGCCAAATGTTAAATGTTTATCACATTACCTATCTTTTATACATTACCAGCTATCGATGCCGCGGGCATGGCTAGTTTTGTTATAAAATAAGCATTGGTTTTATTTAGTTTCCATCCCTGTCCCTGATATATCAAATTATCAATATATTTATTGAATGTATGTACTGGGAACTAAAAATATTATATTAGATGACAAAAAGTCACTTTGGGAAAGGATATAATGAATTGCAAAAGGTCTTTAAGTTATTCATGTCACGTTTGCACAGTGAGTGCAATGATTTGACAGGTAGCTGGTTCCGATTGGTTCTGATCATTAACTAATTAATGCAAACTACTTTGTGTGAAGTGGATGAGACGCACGATAATATGTACTTACATATCTCACTACGTAATACTTGTTTAACTGTAAATTGCCTCGCTGGTCGCTTCGCTTACCGACATAATGTTTTAGGAGTGGGATTTTGTGAACACAATTAATGGATTTGTAATAGCTATGGTAATTTACTGTTTTGAGTTCGCTGTCAAATTACATTGAACCAGTATTTAAGTCAATAGGAGTGTAAAAGGTTAAATAAGGGCTGGCAAGATAGATAATGCCATGAAATGTTTGAATAGCGTTTCATTCATTGTAGTTTTTCGACATTTCGTGGTATTTATTAATAATGCAGTAATAATCTGCTTAATCATTATGTTACAATTTTTAACCAAAAAATAAAAAAATATATAAAATTCCAACTATTTTGAACTCAGAATTTTGACCTGAATCTACTATTTCGTTTTCGGTGCACCGTTCGCATATCCTTACCCTCGCAGCATCTCTGCATTTGAATGTGCTTGTATCTATAGGTATCTGTGTGGTATTCTTTATAATATATAAATAATTATATATATCACCAGTATAAATACTATACCATCAGTAGAAATTAAATCACTAAAATTCATCATTAAAGATTACAGTTTAACAGAAATCCAAATTGTTGCGAACAGATTGCGACAATAGCGGTGAACGATCAGCATGGCTAGAATGCGCCTTAGGGGTTTCCCTACTAATGTTCGGTGCGATGTTAGAACGATGCTGCGCCTTGCTGCCCGAAGCCCCGCAGTCGCAGCACCACACCGATGCATTGCTTCTGTTGCCCGCTATAAAGGTAAATTCTATAGAAAATTATAAAAAAATAATATCGGTCTAAATTACTTGCCCTATTTTCTTCTCCCGCTAACAAATGTTAGATATTCAACATCTAACCAGAAGCACGTTATGTTGTTTATTTGAGCATTGTCACAAGAAAGTGTAATTCAATAATCTACGGAATGCTTTAAACAACATTCATTTTCATAACTTAAGCGAGTAACAAAAAAAGAAACAAAAAAGGTAAAAGTAAAAATACATTCAACACTTGTATCCCTAAAACTTGTTACACGCTTACATATGTAAGTCTATGGTCATTGAAATATTTCAATGGCCATAGATTATAGCATAAATGCAATTTTTGATAATGATGATAATAAAATTATATCTAAAGATGTAAATCTATGTAAAGGATTTAGAAAACATTCTAAATTCTTTACATAAATTCCTGCCAATGTCAGTTGACATTCTATCCACTTTGCAGTCATAAAACTATACGGTTTGCTATATCTATATCATCTATGCGGCGCGTAATTATTACTTTTTGTTAAATGTTAGTACTGTTATAAAACCTATTTAAATTCAACTCTAAATTAATCTGTAACTAAGTTAATTCATCTGTGTATGTTAATTTCATTAACAGGTCGTTTCCTAACTTTATTTGTGTTTTAAGGTGTGGTCTGACTGGATGTTATGCCATAGTAGTTTATGGAATCCACCACCGACGTTCGATAATTTTGAAATCGAGTAAGTTTGTTTTTATTATTTTTAATATTATATTTATATTTCAACATTTTCCACTTTTCTTTTACAATGTTTTTTTCTATTACAATTTATGCTTTTTTTTTTAGTACTGACCCATGGGACTGGCTTGCCAAGCTTATGAATATATTGGAAACTATCGGCGACAAGTCGATAAAATTCGAATCTGAAATGAAAGAAGGTGAGATTTTAATACATTAATTTTTCATTTGCTAGGTAATTTTAGGGTTGTTCTATTAGCGTCTGTTAGAACGTGTGTTTCTTTAGTTTGAATGTAACATTACATGAGAACATTAGCTAACATTTATTGCATAATATAGTCTTCAGAGTAGAGGACTCAGACCAAGAATTATTTAGAGTTATACGAAACAATTCGGATAAGATATCTAGATCTCTTTGTGCGTGTGTGATAATATAATGTATACTTGATCCAGAGTGAAATAAACACGTTTTCTCCGCATACAAAGTTAGATGACCATGAAGCTCTAATTCTGTTAAATCGTGGACATACATTTATGAGAAATAAAGCAGTCCTAGTACCAATCCCTGGGGAACTCCATATCTCACGGGTGATGTTATAATTATGTTTATGTACGGGCATTAACGCGATCACGTAATACCTTAAACGTGATCGCGTTAATTCCCGTACATATACATAATTATATCACGGAACGCGGAAACTGATAATGTTATTGTATTATACCTATTATGTCAAAGCTTTCTTCCCAGATAAAAGTGATCGTCAATCGACTTTCCTTATACAAGGTTAGCATATATTTTAGAACTTTGTTATGTCTAAATCTAAAATGTTTAGTTCTTAACGGTACTAGATGAATAAAAGCCTTTTGTCTATGTAGTAACAAGAGTATGTTGACAGGGTATGTATGTGTGCGGTTACCGGAAGACGCGTCTTTGGGCGGGTTCACCCCACTTATGTACATGGAGCCGGCTGTAGGATGGGTGCGTGCAGATCCGTCCGCGCCTCATCACGCCGCCGAACATGCACTACGAATCAATAAGTTGCTGTTCTTTGGGACAGAGTAAGTTTTTTTTTTAATGTAAAACTTATGTACCTACGTAGGAAGCTATGGAACTACGAGCGCAACTCTTGAGGAAGATTATAGGCTTATTACATACCTTAGGACTAAAAGAGTGACATAAGTTCGGTTCAAACTGCGAGAAACTTTAGTATCCAAATAAAGTTACAACAACAAAAAAGAAAAAAAAAACATTACTTTTATCGCTTCAGCACCGTGTTGCCAATGCAATGCTGTCTTTTCTGCCTGCTCATAGTGACATAGATAGCAGAAACATATCACTTTGTGTGTAGAAATGTTTGACAGCGGGTTTATGCAACGGTGGACTTATTTCCCCGGTCGTACGCGTGATATTTCGACAATACTTGAGCTGATACCGCAATTCTGTTTTTTTTTGTCAAAATTATGTCTTGCATTCAAAAGGTACCTTGTGGGTGTGGAGCCATCGGTATTGCGACTAGAGTACCCGGCGGACTCGTCACCGCGCTATGTTAGTGCAGTTCAACGAGTTCAGACCACCCATCCACCACTACAACATTTGGTAACGTATTGATCCACTACTGAATATAATGAGGTCTTTTAGTACCGGCACTGTATGTGTTATTAAAATTTATAGTCTACTAGATACTCGGGCCACGCGCTGCTGTCTATTATTTGCAATAAAAAATATTGTGACTATAAATTAAGACAAAAACTATCCTATTCCTAAAAATATTCTCTTAAGTTGGACCAAACTGCACACAGTGTGCAAAATTTCATTAAAATCTGTTCATTAGTTTAGGAGTTCATCGCGAACAATCACGTGTCACAAATTTTTTGTACATAAAGATAGTAGAAAAAAATCACAAAAATGCTTCTTATGGTTTTCGCGAGTCACAATGATACTGAATAGGGTTAGGATGATAATAAAGAAGATTGTTCAGTAGTTTTCTATTTCCGGTGGCTACTCACAACATGAGTTTTATCATATCTCGTGCGTTGCCAACCACCATTATAGTTATTATCGCCCGTCCTTGCGATCGTGCTTATAAACAGAAAAAAAACAACATTACGGGTGTAGTGCCATCTATCTGTCGGTCTTCTGTAGGGTGAAGGTTCCTCCCGCCTGTTATTTGGCTCTGATCAAATCCGACTTTATTGCTTTCTGAGAAAGATGTAGCACTATTTTGATTTAAATTAAACAAGTCATCTGCCACAGGTCTAAATCCTTGGTATCATTAAAGCTTCTAGTAGATAGATAGATAGACACTTTATATGTACACCATTGATACATTGTTGCCATTGTAGTAGGTACTAAATAAATAAATAATAAAGAAAATTGGTTGAAAAACAGAAAGGCAAATGGTACTGAACTATCTTTGCTTATTTCAACATAATAATTGGGTTCACTTTTTAGAATATCTCACGTCACGTCAACGTGAATTTTGCATCCAGGGTTATTCATTTACTGCGTCTGTAATTCAGTGACAGTAGAGATTTTTATTTCTAAATCTTTCTTAGATATTGCCGTAGATATAGCCTAAACATATAAAAGGCGAACTTTTAAGTTATTTCTTATTCTTATTTGTAGTCTGAAGATTCCGAAGGTGAAGACAAAAGTAGTGGTATCACCAGCGGTCTTCCAAACCACAGTGAAGGCGCTGAAATTGAAGGTCCCGACGAAACTACCCGCAACTTGTTACGACGCAAAGAACAACTTGAAACTAGAAAAGCAACGTTAGAGAGACATCGTCAGCGTATGCACGTACGTACTAAATGCTTTCCTATATGCGAATCAAAGCACCATTCTTTTGTGTGTACTGTACTCTCCATATGTACGCCATGAGCAAGATATAGTTAATAAACACACCACAAGTCCCTTCGATCGATATCATGTTATGTATTTTTATTTGAGTTTATTTTGTCAAATATCAAAAATACTGTTTCCAAATACAGGTTGTTACAGAACGGTGAACTGAAATTGTTGATTTAACTTGAGAATTTATCGATAAAGCTAATATTTCGTATGAGAGAGGGCTGACATGAATGATACTATCGGTATTAAATATCAAGGATGTTGATGGAATGTCCAGATTTTTCTGAAAATGTCTGCATATAAAATAAATAAAAAAACAATCTTTGAAATGGACATGAGAATTCTTAATGTGTTTTTTTAGAAATGTGCAACTTACATTAATGAAATCATATTCCGAAGAAAAAAAATATTATTATTTATTTTCTTCAAATTTTTGAAGATAAAACTTCTTTAGCGGCGTTGTGCACTTTTTGGGATGGGTAAAAAATGTTAATATCGCGTCAGGACACGTGACCCTGATCCAAAATGTGTCCGACTTTCATATATTTCAAAAAATATTTTTACGCCATCGGTGGATTCTGCGCGATACTACTGTAGTTTGATATGTATTAGTTAAGGCAAATTTCACATATGGCGCAATTTTAATTTCGACTTTTTACAATATTTACTATAAGTATTTATTTACTTCTGTCGGCAGTCCCATGACTGCCTATGTTTTGTTCAAGTTAAATCGACTATATGCCGTCTACACATGACGCTCCTAAAATTTGACCACACCTTTCTGTAACAACCTGTATATATTATCTGAAAATGTATATATTTATCTGAAATTTATCAAATATCATGTGGTACAATGTCTATGACTCACCTACAACCCCTTGACCACACGTCTGACGTCTTTGCCATTATTTATATTCCATAAAGAGAGTAGAGATAGTGTAGCAGGAACAGTTCCAGCTGCCAATAAAAAGAAAAAACATTAAAAGAACTAAGAATGGTCTCAACCTACTGTGACACTAGATTAAAAGAACATTTATTTTACACCTGCAGGACATTTTACGCGGAGGTTCAGTTGGTGGAGAGGTGGAGGTAAGACCACGATTGCTGGTTCCCGACACTAATTGCTTCATCGATCACCTGGCGCTATTACAGGCTGTGGCTGCGGCGCCTGCGCAACCGTACACTTTAGCGGTACCTGTTGTAGGTAAGTAATACCAATAATGGCTACGTAAATGGTGACAGCTAATCTTTAGAATAATGTATATAAGGTGTTTTAATTCCTGGAAATACTTAAAACAAGTGATTCCGAAGAGGGTTCCTTAGCTGCTCATGGTAAGCTAGTACTTTACAAAGTTTTTTTTTAGCACTAAGTCCTATTTTTATCAGTTTCTTTCTTTTTTAATTTAAATGCAGCATGTGCTGAACTATAATATATTATAAAACGCGCAAAGTATAATAATCAAAATATGAAATATATATCTTGCATTAAAATAAATAACAACCAATCGTACTAAATGTCGGTTAGGTTACTTTTAAATCAGCAGATAAAATTCACCTTGTATTGTTCTTCCAAGTCTGAATCAGATTGTAAACTGACGATCTATGTGGCGCGATGGTTGTGTATTCGACTGTCATGTCGGGGTCACAGGTTTGATTCCCTTAGAGAAATTACATGTATGCGTTAATATATTGTTTTTCTTTGGTTTGGATATTTCTTTGTATAATATGTGTGTATTTACAAAAATAATGTATCTAAGTACATATGTACATACACATAAACATGTATTCTACAACCTAGTATAAGTTCTGTTTAGTTTGGGTCTAGATCGCGTTCTGTAATGTGTTCCAGAATGTTATTATCTTTTTATTGATTATTGAAGATAGTTCTTTATATTATCTGTAGAACAAGTTTTTAAACAATTTTTTATAAATTTAAAAATTATGTGAAAACTGCTAAAAAATGTTACACAGGTTCAGTATATAAATGTTGATCTGTCACGGTACGGAAAGTCTATACAATGACAGTTCAACTTATACCGAAAGGAAATAAAACAAAATTTTGAAATTGAACGAATGACGGTCGAACTTCTACCACTAGGCGATCTCTCGTCATTATGAATGTTGAACACCCCTGTCCTGTGCAGTGATGTCGGAGCTGGAGGGGCTGCGGCGCTGCGCGCGCGTGGGCGGCGCGGCGCGCGCGGCGCTGTGCTGGGTGAGCGGCGGCGCGGGCGCGGCGCTGCGCGTGGCCACGTCGCGCGGCTCGCTGCTCGCGTCGCGCGCCTTCACCGCCGAGAGCGACGCCGCCGCCGGCACCAACGACGACCGCGTGCTCGCCACCGCGCTCAACCTGCACACCGACCTCGCCGCCGACGCCGGTCAGTCCGACCCACCTATCTAACCACCCCCTTTACGACTGTTTAACGTTTCGACTACATTTGAACCTTATGACGGTGTAGAATATAGTTAATTACGTCCAAATTACTTGTCTAGGAATATATTCTTTACAAAAAAATTTTAACATTTACGAAACCTTTTGAAAATTCTAATGCCAGTTTATTAGAATAAGTAAAAAATAACACACTTAAACTTGTGAAAAAACAAGTAAACGTTACCGAAAACATTTACTTGTTTTTATCACAACATTACAAAGATAGACAGTTTTACTTATTTGCAGTGGTACAAATTTATAAAAAACATTTTACCCATAAACGCACAAGATTTATTCATACTTGTGCGTTAGTAAACCCAATCCTTCCAACTGCAACGTATGTGTCAACATATTATAGTCCAGGAAAAAAAACAGCAGTACATCAGTAGTGCTGCCATTCGGTCTTCTGTAGATAGCAAATGATGAACTCGTAGAAAGTAGGAAAAATAATGAATGACGCAGTATTTTAAATAAAAACTTCATCTACAAGTTTAATAACATAATGAGACTGTCAGTTCCTTTTGTAACTTGTTTGTTTTAAGTTTGTATGAAAAGAAATAAACGAATGTCTAATATTAATACGCGAAGAGAATTCTTTGTACACATTTTTAAGAAAATTTCGGGCACCCAGGATCGTGAAATTTTGAATACTTAAAGTTTATGCATATAATGCTTATGCATCTCTATAAGAAGTACAGAAACCTAAAATAATATATATATATATAATCTAAAAAAATACGAGAATCAGCTACATCAAGCCAAACGCGTCCAGTATATGTATATGTTGACCTGTGATGGTGCGTAAGTCTAAACAACGACAGTACAGGTTATACCGACCAATAAACCAAAAATGTATTATGATTGAAATTCGAGCACCAGGCGATCTCTAGTTATTATAAATCTTCAGATTAATTTCCAATTATATTCAATAATTGTTCAATTCAAAATTTATTTTGTAATGAAATGTGTTCATATTCAATAAAACCCCTTGTAATTCGTTAGTAATCAATTGATTACATCTTTTCTTTAAAGTACTTTTAGCGCGAATTAACTCTTGTGCGTCCTATTTTGGTAGGCGGCTAAAGCCTATAAAAAAAGAATCCAGTCAAAATTACTGCCTTTATGTTTCTTTCTGGCGTCAATACAATTGATTTTCAATACCCAACACTTCCTTTACGAGAGTTTCAAGCGAAATAAGATTCACGCGGACGACGTTCCTAGCAAAGGCTCGCCAATAATCTTGGGACATTCGCAGGCAACCTTGGTAACTGTAGTTATTTTCTATTAATTCTTTTGTATCACTTACGTATGTATTTTATCAAGACAACAAATTCACAAATTGATGACATTACTGTCAAATCATCTCAGCGGTAAAAAAACTAACCGAAGATTTTTAGATTGATTAATCAATTTCAACCCCAAGAAAAGTCAATTCGCTTATAAATTATAGTCGTCATGTTTTTATGAAATAGATTTGTGTTTATTATAGTACTCTTATCACATATCTATGCATAGACTTGAATATATGAATCCTACGTTGCAGATACGCGCGGCGATGACGGAAGAGAGCCGTCGAAGGTCGTTCGGCGCGTGCGTGAAGTGGTGCTTCTTACCGACGATCGCAACTTGCGCGTGAAGGCACTAGCTGCTGAACTGCCCACGCGGGACTTGCCTTCCTTCGTCCAGTGGGCCGGTCTTAGCCGCGATGAGACTACGGTAAAAAAAAATGACATTTAAACATTTTATTGGGATTAAAAAGTAATATTATGATGGATACTGGATACGGGTTTTTGCCTGCGGGTCTTCGTTTACCCATTGTAGCATGTTCTTCAATGCGATTATTTGAATCATTATCCTAGATGAAAATTTAGAAATGTATTGCATAACTGAACTCAGTAGTTTGTAACAGTCTGTACCTACTCTATATCTACTGTTGAGTTTATAAATAAATACATGATACATAGCTAAAATAAATAAACATATTTTAACTGAATGTATATATTTTTTTTTATAAAAGACTACTAGTAACGTGGGGTCACACATTACTAGTATTCTTGTTAACCCCTCCAGCTAAGCTAAATGCTTGTGTTAGGAGTGGGTTCACGTCGGTAGTGCACTATGTGGGGTTCGAACCCGCAACCACTCGATCGCAAGTCAGACGCCTTAGCCATTACGCTACCGCCGCTTCATTTATATTGTTCTGCTGGTTTGATAGTGATAGTTGCACTTGCAGAGGATGGAATAACGGAAGTACGGTTAAGTTTAATTTCGTGTTACAGAATACGATGCAGCCGACTCTAGCTGACGATACGGCTGGCGGGCGTAATTGACGGAGCTGGGCGTGCGTGCTAATAGCCCGGCCCAAGTGACTACAGTTTAGCTCATATTCTGATTTACTTTATTATTACGTGAAAAGCGAGGTGACTTAATGTTGCAAGGATAAATAGTGCTTAATAAAGATAAAATAGCGTTCTTAGTCGGTTGAAAACGCTTGTGTTTCCCGATATTTGAACGCTTCTCTTTGTAGTATAGGAATTGAATAGATTAAGTAAAATTAATACACCAATAGATGGTTAAAATATATTAATAGATTTTGTTAAGGGCTCTAGGATTCTATCTCCGTGTTCCTGAGCTACATTTTACTTTTTACGTCTTTTCCGTTCTATTTATAAGGTTAGATAAATCGGAAATTCAGTGTTGCTGAGCTATTATTTTTATTTAATTTTTTTTGTAATATAGCACTATATTTTTTATTATTTTCTAGTTAGGTGATAGTAACAAAATGTACTGTATTGTCTATCTCCAGTATCAAGTACAGTCCGTAAGTACTATGTCTACAATATTATCAACTGATTCAATTTTACATGAATAATAGACGAATTAATTGCTGCACGTTAGCAAATTATTGATTTTAGAAACTATGATTTTAATTGAATATAAGTACATAAAATAAATATACTACAAACATTTAATACGTTTTTGCATGTTTGCATTGAAATGACACGTGCCATTCATTGCTTATTTTTATTTTGCGGTTCAAGGCGTGTTGCTTTAGAATATAAACACGAAACCTACCTTTGCTGTATTGCAATATTTTAATTGTATAGTATCAAGCAAACACCTCTTGTTTGATCTGTCAAACACATTTACCTGCCGTTTACTAATTTTAATATTTCGATTGAGCAACTGCATCATGATAATTTTATAAATACAATGTAGTACAAAAATGTTTGACATTGCAAGAACACTTCGTGTAGTATTCAGGTTTGTATAGATTTAGCATAGATAACACATACGCTAATATTTCATCACTTTTATATTTATCAAAATTGATAAATTCATCATCAAATTAATTATACAATCTAATTGTTTGAAATGATCTTTTACTGTTTTACTACATATACAATGGTGCGTCTATTGCAGAAGTAAATTTATTTGTTTGTCTAAATTTAGTTAAATATATGAAGATCACTATTGTTATGACTATGTTTAGTTGCAAACTGCAATATCCTAATCGGTAAATTCACTTTTAATAACAGGTTATAATTTTACATGTACAAATAAAATGTATTGTGAATATAAACAGATTTATAATGACAACTATATTGTTATCAACTATTGTAACAAAGTTTTTCATTTTTGAAACATTTGATGCTGTTACTTTTGTCTTGATCATGACGTTTTAATTAAACATTGAATTACTTCAATACCAAGTGTTTTCTATAAATTCCTTACCTATCCTTACTGTACATATTGTATAACATTACAGTGCACACTCGTGAATTGGTGTGTTCAGAACTTATTTGTACTCGTATTTTGTTACATATGTGCCATATTATACAATATGGTGATGCATAGTGCTAGTAAGTTCAGCATTCACATCGGTTCGATTACTTATACATAAAATAAATACGCCCATTTTAAATTTGTAATTGACTTACACTACAAAAACACTTTTATAATATACGCCTAGATCTAAGCTACGTTGCCTTGCTAGGTTTTTCTGTCGGTATCAGAACCATAGATAGTCTTCATTATCGCAATTCACGAACGATCGAAGGTCATACCCCCAAATGGTGTCAGCTGTCAGCTATGTTAGATCAACTGTTGCCATTGGCCATTCGGGCTACGCAGAATTTGAAAACTATACATATTGGAAATTAAAAATATCCCTATAAATAATATCGCGATTATGTCCCGATTTACACATCCTTCCTACTAAGATTATAAACGTGAAAGTTTGTGAGGATGTATGGATGTATGGATGTTTGTTACTCTTTCACGCCAAAACTACTGAATCGATTGCGATGAAACTTGGCATGTAGATAGCTGGAGACCTGGATTAACACATAGGCTCATTTTTATCCCGATATTTCCACGGGATCGGGACTTACGCGGGTGAAACCGCGGGGCGCTGCTAGTCTAATATGTATGAAAGTCTCGAAAGTTTAAAAAAACAATTGTTGACATATTTCGTTTGATCCTAAAAACATCTCTTACCTCTTATATTCCGTCAACGTTTTGATGCATGCCTTTTTACCCATTACTACTCACTCCGTCTTTTCCACTAGGGTGATATCGTACCTGTCAAGCTTTGTGGGAATGTGGCCTGAGAATGTGTATGTACGAAATAATCTGTAGTTAAGACACTTGCATATTTTTTTTTGTTATTGGTATAGAGCTCTGTTTCCGCATTTAGCCTCATTGGCGGTCCATTATGCGTTCAGATAAGGCTGACTAGTTGAGCCAACCTAGCTCCTACCAGAAGCACAGAAGCCTCCTGGGGTGTTTACAGGCTTCTAGGATCGATATCACACGCGTGAGGATACTTGCCCGTTGTGTGGCCACTCCCTTGGATAACGTGAGCGGCCGTTAACGCCGAGTTGAGACATTTTCGCCATAGAGGACTGTCTGTTGCATTGACGGTGAATAGGTATTGAGACTGAGCAGTCTGCAAGTTAAACGTGGTAAGACCTTCGTCACCACTGCCTGCAGCCAGGTATGTTGGCCCAGCGACTCATGCCCATGAGCGAAATTAGATAAGGGAAGTGGCAGCAGTATACTTGGACCTGCCGCTGATGTTGTAGATCCCTTCCTTGCCAGCTTATCGTCCCGAGTGAATCGCTGTGCCCTTGACCCATTGAAGAATTACCCCATTATCAGAGACTAGACGCCTAGCCTACAGCTTTCCAGAGGTAGGACTTGGGAGGAGGTTTTGCTTTCTTTCAGAAAGACTAATGCACCGACTTGGTAGCTAACGCCTGTTGGACCTGCTGTTTGCCGGTATTCCGCGCCGCGGGTCAAACATCTCAATAGATAAACTATTACCGAGGGGGACGTGTTAGAAACACCGTGTGTTTAATTGGGGTTAAGTTCAACTCCATTTAGTTCAGCTTATTTCCAGTGCTGGTATTTTTTTTGTAAGTGCACCATAGTGTACTTTACCTATATTTAACAGTAGCAACCCGCCCCGGCTTCGCACGGGTAGCAGAACATTTTTTCATTATTGTGTGTTAATCTTAAAATACAGACATATACTAATAACCTGATGACGTTGTAAAGGAAAGAAGGATTGTAATGAATAGGAAGACGCTGCGCTGGTGGTACTTCCGTATATAGTGTTGAACACGTGCACACATGAAAAAAAAGCAAATTATTAAATAATATATCACACATAAGTCGAATTTTGTGTGAGGGAATTTTATGAAAAAAACCTCTTACTGTATCAATTCAAATAAAATAACAGTTACCTGGGCAGATATATAAAATCACAGTTGAAATATAGATCTATTTTAATTTATAACTATTAATTTACTATTCTGCTTACTAGGTAAATTTATAACGACAAGCTGATTGATATAATGATTATCTTTGGCTGTACGAATTCAAAATTTGACTAACTCAAAGATTAGGTACTCTCTAAAGGTTGTATTAAAAAATATGACTAGCTCACCTTTTTTTTTATTGTTTTTTTTTTACGTGTTAAAACCTCTTCGGGTACCACTTACTCACCGAGCACTTGGCGTTGTGATTAAGTCGGATCAAACCGACTAAAAAGGAACTGACTGGACACCCGACAGACTTGACTACGTGTCCATAAAACATCTCGCAGTCGTGAGTGGGTGCCAGTGTCCCCCTTCAGTCTAGAAGCTGGTTTTCTTCTGTTTCGGGGCTGGGTTACCCTTCCTGGCGCCTTCAGGATAGTAGTAGTAAGTAGTAAGGTGCTCTATGGCGCGTCCTCCGCGGGACGAGAGAGTGTTAGTCCTCTCCGGTTAACCAAATAAGTCGGTGAATAGTTAATTTAAAGTTAAATGTAATAAAACGTATTCGTCCTTTATTAGTTATTTACAGAAATAAAAATTGTCATGCAAGATATGAAAACAACAAAGATCAATTTTAGAAACTTTGACTGGCCTGTTGGCTTAGTGGTTAGTGACCCTGACTGCTATGCCATAGGTCATGGGTTCGATTACCATCCGAGACTGGGTATTCTTTGTGTCCATTGTTTGTTTGTTCGTAAAGTCCCCCGCGACACAGGAGTTGAGAGTTCCTAATGCGGGAGTTGCATTAAAAAAAAAAGAAAAAAAGACACTATATACCAAAAAAAAAAACTGATCGCAGAAATAACATAAACCAGATACTTTTGAATCCAATCTTATAGTAGCTCATATGAGGACTCATATGAGTTATATATATGAGTTGTCTTCATTAAATCTAGTATTGTGTTAATACCATAATCTTGGAGGTTTCTCGAAGCCATAAGTCTGAGCAGTGAACTGTAAACCAGAAATGCGCTACAAAAGACCAGAAATGGTCGAGGTAGCACCAGGCACTCAAAACAATAATAATAAGTAATAATACCATAAACTTATGTTAATGGTTAATACTTACGAATTTGCATTGGGCTTTCTACCTTTCCGGCTTACTTTCAACAGTACTAAGTGTAACTATTAGATATTAGCAGCGCCCCGCGGTTTCACCTGCGTAAGTCCCGATCCCGTGGGAATATCGGCTATATGTAATAGCCTATATGTTAATCCAGGTCTCCAGCTACATATCATGTTTCATCGTAATCGGTTCAATAGGTTTGGCTTGAAAGAGTAGCAAACATCCATACATTCATACATCCATACATCCTCACAAACTTTCACGTTTATAATCTTAGTAGGAAGGATGTGTAAATCGGGACATAATCGCGATATTATTTATAGGGAAATTTTTTTAATTTCCAATAAGGATAATTTTCAAATTCTGCGTAGCCCGAATGGCCAATGGCAACAGTTGACAAACTTTCACGTTTATAATATTAGTAGGATAAAATGGATAACTGTCTTGTATCCAGCCCATCCGGCCTAAATTTGCTATCCGAAAGTTGCTATCCGGCCGGATATAGTATAATGAGCAAGTATGTATCCGGACGGATACCGGATAGCAAATTTAGGTAAGTACTTACTTTTTATAAGTGAACAAAAAAACACCTTATATAATTTTGCCATATCTTCTTTCATAACATAATTAATAGTACTTTTACTGTACTAAGCGCAAATTATGCCGAAAGGATACTTATTTCTATTAAATTAATGCTTGGTAGGTAAATCAGATTACTTTGCTCAATTTTATCATTAACTATTTTTTTTAAGGCAGCGACCTGGCATTACTTCCGAGAGGCAGGACAGGCAATCGAAGTTCGGCCGGATATTCAGCAACTAGATATCCGGCTATCCGGCTTTAAGGTTGGCCGGATATCAAGACCAACTTTTTTTCTGCCTTAAATATTACTGAACTCATAGTTTAGTATCGTGGCCTTTTTTGTACATCTATTAATACCTACCTACTCCTCATTCTTCTTTAAGTCCTACCATATTTTGTAGTCTCTAATTTATACACACTTAGTACACTTTATTGAAAATTGCATTGTATTTAATCCTTAAAATAGTTCTACATTAATATTTTTTAGTTATATAAAATGGAGGAAACGCTATTTAATATAAATTTGTAACTATCCTAAGTGTAGTACTCGTTCTTTCACTGGGGGTACGTATTGGCTCGTTACGTCACCAGCAGCTAGGGTCAACACGTCCGCTCTCGCCAACGGCTCGCACGCGACTGTCGCCCCACTGCCCGTGCAATCGAGACAAGTATACTACACTAAGTAAGTTATGTTTTTAACTGTTTGTTTTTCCGAAATAAATAAATTAAGAAAAAAATATTAACACTTTCATGCGTACCACTTATCAACCGATCATCATGAAATTTTGCATACACGTTGTGAGGGGTAGGTACAGAAAAAGATATACTATTATGTCAGGGGTACAGAAACAACCTTAGAACGTTTCGTAACGGTCAGGTATTATTATTTGTATTGTGAAGGCTATTATAGCGTAGGTAGCTTCGCTTTTGTATGGGAGTGATGTATCTGTTACGAAGTAACTACTATCTTATCTGTGTCCCGGATAAGAGATAAGAAGTATTTTCTACCTGATCCGACATTTCAATTTATACTATATTTTTTAAGTAGATCTGATCACTAGTATCTAATTATTAATTTTAACAAATGCGTTTCTAGGACAGGTCAGTGTATCTTCTAATACAAAAGTAGCATTCAACAAAGAACTTAATTTGTTTTAAATCTCTGCAATAATAATTGCTTGTAGACTTCTACAAAATTATGACGTTCTAAATTAGTATTTGAATAATAAAACAATATATTTCCAACTTCTGACTTTTAATCAAACTCAATAGTAAAAGAGATTAATCAAAGTGTCATCACAAAAAGTCTAAAACGTAACAAAAAGTTCAGAAATACAATAATAATATTTAAATTATGTATATTAACTTCCAGAATTGGTTAGTTTTTCTAGTATTTTCCTTCAGTCTCTATAAATTAATATTTCTACATTCATGTTGTTGTTCTCGTTACTGCATGATCATTTGATATCTCATGTACAATTTTTTTTAGCTAATAGATGAATAATCACTATCTGATACTTTACTTCAACTACAACTGTTTGAAGAAAGACTTAGGAGAAGAGGACGTAAAAGTAGGAGATGTGGAGTTAATTAAACTCGTTGATAGCTTAAAGTATACGTAGTTAACTGGTGTCAGCACCTTCTTCAAGTAATTTGTCTTCATTTTTGCCAGGAAAATCTTTGTATCTTTTAAAAAGCCTATGTCATAATTTGAACCACCCATTGCGTAGTTTCTTATCCTCAAACGTTTTTTAATACTTAACTTTGTGGTTTTCAACTTTTTCTTCTCATTGCTTAACATCTAAAACAACCATTTTGCAGTGTATCAATGATTCTCAAAAGAGCTAAAATATACTTTCCAGGTTCACTTGTAACAAGTAGTTCCACTCTGTCCATGCGAGTGTCATATAATTGAATTGATTGAATGCAACACATTCTTTTTACTATTTTAATAAACTTAATATTCACGTAAACATGCTAAACCCAGGGCAGGTGTTTTTCCCTTCCCTTTTCCTTTCCGCCGCCTTTTTGGTGTACATCACCTCCTAGCACAAAGTGGCGGCGGAATCCCATACGCTCTCGCTTCGGACCATGGACACACCGCACAACATCTCTCGCCACATCGCACGACATCCTCACCGACCGTACCCTACCCAATTCGGGAAGATTACAGCGCTCTCCGACAAATATGCCCCGACTATGCGGCGGAAATAGAGAGGCACTCCACAAAAAGTGCCACTCTAATGCAATTTTAGGGTTAAGTGTTGAATGCCTTAGCGATATTCAAGGACACCGCCAGCACCTGGCCCCCTCCTCCGACAGAGCTTTAACGACCACGATCGCATAAACGGTTGTGCCCCCGGCGGAATCCAAACTGGTTGTCCACCAGGTCCGGCCCCACTCCCGAAAGAGACGAGATGATTAGCAATGATTCGCTCGAAGAGATTGCATACCTCATCGAGAAATACGATCTACCGGTAGGAGGACGGTGAATTCACTGGACGGCCAGGACCCAAGCTCGGCGGGTCCTGTAGCGGTACTCTTGGCTTAAAGCCACGGCACCGCCGCTCTTTATTCTACCCGTGTGACTGCGGGCTCATCGTCGTCATTTCCATGGTTGGGAGCTTAAGGCGGAGCCATCAGCGGAGGAGCGTGCTCCTCCACCCGTGATAGGAACAGAGAACTTATGACAACTTCCAGCAGTTTTGGCTGGAGAGTCAGGCGTCACGGGCCCACGGGGGTAGTTTGCCGCGAATCAAAACTAAAATGAATCGAAAGAAGACGTGTTGCAAGATTAGTAGGCCTAGCAAAGATATAGCGGTTTTACTACGGTACCTAAAGTATCAATAAATTTATAAATTTGTTATTGTAATATTATTAAGGGAACATACATATAATTATTACTTAGGTTTTGTTTCATTTCAATTGCATAATATATTCAGTATGCAGAATACTTAAGGGGCTTGGGAAAAGTCATTATCGTATACTGCACCGGACTAATATACTGTATATTATGAAGGCTTACAATACTATAAAGATTTTATGATTTTTATGAGCCACTTTTCTCCATCACATCGGGTCGACACATCTTGTATTTCTCATTAAAAGAAGTTATTACGTTAAATTGTTATATATAACTTTGTATCGACGAGGTATAAAACTAGATGACGTCACTTCCTTGAAATATTGCTCAATACACATAAACAAAATCTAAAGAATCCTTATTAATTTAGGTTATAAAGTAGCAAACATGAATGCTAAAACTGTGTGAAATTTACACACTGAAGGCCGACCACACACCGCGAGAAGCATCATCAATGACGAACGACCCTGTTTTGGGTCATTCGTCATCTTGTTATAATGAATGAAAATAATGAAAATGAAAATAATATTAATTTGAAAATTCATCAACTCGTCCCAATGGGTCGAGTTTGTTTTGGGACGAGATGACGAATGACCCACTGTTTTATCCATACGTCTAATTTCCACAAGTATCCCAAATTGATGTAATTATCTAGAAAATGTAATTATAAAAGCTTCAATCAATAAGATTATGCTGGCTTGCTTCGGAATCTCAATCTGCAACAGGCTGTTTAACTGCAATAGGCTATTTATCAACACTAATGGTACTTGTAGTAGCTAGTAAATTCTGTAGTCTACTAAGACAAAGCACTGGTTGCGTGCAACAGGCTCGTAAAAATCGCACAACATGACCTAGCATCAACTTTTACGGTGTAAGACTGTCTCAAATTCTACGACTAGGGTATTTCTTCGGGTATCGTTTGTTGCATAAAGAGAGATAGATATACATTACGATGAAACTTGTATATGTCGTACCTTAAGTTAACTTGCGTAACCTGGTATCACGTAAATAGTAAATTGGTAAATCAGTCTCATAGTTTTTTGTTCTTTATAAGAAAATATACTCGTAAATTCATAATTGCATGTTAGGAATGAAAATGAGGAGGGAATGTGGTATAGATTAAGTTCTCATTTAAATTAATTGGAAACCAAATAGATATTACATCTGATGTTTCTATTTATAACTAAAATTAGAAATATGGTGATTTGTCTTCCGTCTTTTATCAGGGTATCCTTTCTCAGTTAGTCAGAACTAGCGTCTTCGAAGATCTGATCCAGCCGTCAGATTTTAAATCGGGTAGTCCATAAAATAATGATTGAGCCTTATTAAGTAAGTGGCATGAAAATAAATTAATAAATTTGGTACCTTTATTAAACAATTTTAAGTCAGCGCTAAACATGCAAACCAAAACTAAAATTCGAATATCAATTAATTTACTTCTTTGCATGTTTAGCGCTGTGTAGGAGTTTGGTTAAGTTTTATTTATTTATTTTATTATTATTATATTTTCAAAGAGCTATAAATACTATTACAGTCAGTGGAACTATAAAAGATTGAGTTTTTTTTTTAAGCCGGTGATGTGACAACGCAAAATATAAAACATATATATTGTACAATATATATTATGTAAAAAAAATATATAAAACGTAAATATTGTATGAAGTGTAAAAAAATAATGTAAAGTTCTAAATTATATATTTTATTCTTTTTGGATTGAGACTCTTGAAATATTATATTTATATTTGATTGCGCATCACAAAAATTGAGTCATTGACTTGTTAATAGATATGTTATTGAGAGTAGCTTAATTGGAACTTAATAAAATGACTGACCCAAATTACGGTAATTTTAACGAAAATATAATTATGTATTTATAATAAAAATTGCTTTAGCATAAATGTTTACCAGTTTCTGGTAAATTTATGCAAATTTGAAATAAATTGGTAATTTGATTCCCATTAGCGACAACACCAATTAGCTGGAAATGAATAAATTAACTCCAAAGAATGAGGTCGACTGCCTCTATCAAAGCGCTGAGTGTAGTGAGCGCTGAGGGTTAGATCTTCACACACATACTGCCAATTATGTCGCATACTTTGATACGCGGAAAATCATCAAAACTTATAATGAACTTCCTGTTGACCTAGAACCATGAAATTTGGCAAAAGGCAAAGCCTAACATCGTAAGTAAAGGAAAATGCGGAAATGCAAAAAGTGGATAAGTTGTTATAACATCAACCGAGATGTTGATCTTATGAAAATTCAACTTAACAAATATTATTCAGGACATATAATTTATGAATTTGTTGATTGACAACAATAGACTTTTTCTTGTTCGTGTGGTAATGGATCATCCCCTCACTGGGGCACACGGTGAAGTGGTATGTCGGAATCGAACCGACTAAAACCAAAACGGTGTTTCTTCACAAGTGAGTCCATTGCAAGGGACTGGGGTATAACCTAGGACGGATGACCCCAGAACCTTAGTAGACCTTGGCCGCCTCTTAAGCAGCCACGCCTTTACGTGCAGATGGCCTGGCCCTTATTGTTGGTTAGAGAGGCATGGACGGAACCCGTAATGCATCACCGTCTCAGGGCTGCTTCTGCTAGGGCAGCCTCACCCGTTACACCCGAGAGGGAGATCATTCTACGCTCTCCAGCGCCTGGTGCCTCTTCTTCGGGACGGGAGAGTACTAGCCCTCTCTCATTCTCTTTCCGCCATCTCTTTAGCGGACATCAATTCCTCTTAAAATGAAGAGGCGGAATCCCACGCAGTCTCACTTTGGACCATAGTCCTTAGCGTGGCCGCCGTCGCCGAGAAAGTCAACAATGGATTTAATGGATTTATGATTCCTGGGACGTAGGTACTTATTATAATTCAGAACCCTCAGTCCGCTGGTCACTGGTCAGTTACGTAATAAATATCATAAAACATTTTTATTGATGATATTCAGTGTCCGTATGAGGATTACAAAAGTATAGTACATAAAAAAGTAGATAATAGGTACAAACTGTAAGACCACGAAGCAAGTTTAGAAAAATGGTTTCTTAAGCAGCTGTACGGGTCTCATGTAGCACAACGTACTTTTATGTGTTCTGTGATAAGATAAATAATTTAAAAATAAAAAAAAACCCGTAATACCTAATATTTTTGGTAAAATTTATTTAACTTCGAAACGGAAAAAAGAAATTGACATGATAAAATATTGTCCGTTTTATCATTGCACCTATCTTTAAGTTTACAAAATAAATGCGACTTACAATAAAATAAATACTTAAAAAAATATATAAATAACATTCTTCAACCGTTTATAACAAAACTACATTACTAGGAGAGCTCTTGAAAACCAGTCATTCCGCAATATGAAAGTCGTGAATTTGTAAACCCGAGTTATAAGTACTAGACTTATAACTCGGGTTTACAAATTCACTACTTACAGATTGTTAATCCTATCTCCTCTCTCTCTTCGTTGAACCTACTAACTAGCAGAAACATCGTTACGCTAAGCACGCTTAGACGCATTTTTCTATAATTGTGTTGTTACCCCAGTCGATAGTCGATCGGCTCCATTCGAGCATTTTTGTAATCGATCTGCTCTGTATTTCCTGGCTTTGTTTTATGGGGTTGCCCAAAATGATTGTATATCAACGACAATGATGATAATGGTGGTTGCCGCCACTAGCTTCAGACTTATCACGTTACCTAATAGTTTTTCATTCTACATAACTAACATTAGATAAATGGATAGAAGATTAGTAAAAATCTAAGTCTTTTGAGGTGCGTAAAAACTTACATTACATTACACTTCACGCATTTGTGTTTTGTGTCTGCCTATATTCAAATAATTGTTTAATATAGGTTATATTCTAGGGTACACCCACAGGGCTGCAATAATAAAAGAAGGTGGTCACTGAATGAAAACTTTTGATTACGATATAAATGTATGAAAACTTTCAAGCTCATATTATTCATGTACAATGTAATAAACAGTAAATCTATTCATGTTTTACTAGTGAGAAATTCCAATGTTAAGACTTGAGCAATGGGAATTGGCAATGTTCCGAGGCGAGGCTAGGCGCGCACCGGTGCGAAGGTTGTAAAAGCACCGTTATACTTATTTACCGTGCGCATCTTGCTTTAGGCGCTGCTTGGGCTTATTTAAAATATATACGACATGGATGCACATATTCCATGTCGTATCGTCGCTCTTGTAACGTTAATTGTTCATAATTATACATCGTTCTGCGTTACACTGTATGACGGACACTGTCTGTTATGAGCCCTGGGCTCTCTCTGTACCTTCATATTACTTTTAAATGTTTTTTTTTTAATTGTTAATTGTTGTTAAGTGTTAAGAGGTAATACCCGACATAATATCTGATACAATTGCACATAAATCATAATTCATAACTCATATAAACCCTTACATTTATTTGATTAGAATCGTTTAATTTGAAGTTAACAATATATACTTTGTAAAGTGTTCGAGGTATAATTTATAGGATTTGCTCCTTAAGATAAATCTATAATTACATGTTCTTCATATAAGATACGCTTTGTTGAAGTTGATGTGTGTTATATAATGACTGTAGCAAATGTAAACACATTATACAAGTAGTAATGTCTTTTTTTTTTGTAAATGCTGTTTAACATTTATAATTTGTATAAATTTACGGTTTTATGCATTATTTTAAGAAAGGTACCAATAACTTTGGAGCTTCAGCCCTACAGAAGCTAGTGGTTAAACAACCCCAACCCCTTGTCTTTAACTTGGCAAAAAGCTATCAAGTAGGGGATGTCCGAATTAGTTAAAAAAGGGTTACAGGTACTCGAACCTATAGATCAATTACTTATACTACTAATAGACGGATCCTCCAGTCCGTGGTAAATCACCGATGCCTGGAGAAGAAGACAGGAGTGGACCCGGCCACTGCATTTGGGGATACCGCCCACGGTACCCTTTAAACGGCCAGGGTCTTCCAAATACCTACAGTTGAGTCTCATATCATCCTTTGTGTGTGAATTGACCTTTCAATGAAAAGTGAGAAAAGGGCTGAGGAAAACATAGAACCTCTTATGTCTGGTTCAGCCCTTTTGCAAGCGTTAAAATTAAAAAAATTTGTTCTTGTTCTTGTTCTTTTAGGTTACAAAGTTAAAACATGTTATAGGAAGCAAAGAGTCCTGCTCATGTACAATGCTAGCAGAAAACAAAACTAGGAGCAATAACTATACCTTTCGCAGCTAGAACAAGTTCCCATTTCACATCATCAATTGCATAATATTCCCTCCGAATGAGATTGTTCTTAAAAGTATGTTTGAATTTGTTTAGGAGTACGTTCATATGTTTTGAATAACGAATAAATTCTGAACTTTATGTAAGCAATGTATGTTCCCACTAATTTAAACGTGTTCCTTGTATGTTGTTTGTTCCATAGAATGTAATTACGTAGTCACTGTTCACAAACATGACATTTCCATATAGGTTTTAAGTTAAAACTGTCCAAATATCTATTTCTTTAAAGCTTTTCCTCTCTCTCTCTATATCCCTTTCAAGGGAAACTCGAACACCTAAATTATAAACGTTTGAATTACAGCAGTTTTTCTGTAAAATATAATAATTGTGGTACATGAAAATGTTGATATAGCTGAAGTGAGCCAATAAAGCTGTTTCAACACTTCTAAGCTGTTTTACATTCGTAAAAGCTGCTAGACAAAGATTCTATCTGAAACATGATATTTGGGCGAACCACTGGCGGCAGCATATTAACTATTTAATTATACAAAATACTAATCTTCAAAACGTTAAGCCTTCAACGATGGTAGACTCGAAATAATCTGCTTAAATACTTTTGACCATGGATCTTTTTAAAAATTATCTGAACATCTTTTAAGTGACAAGTAAATTAAATACCATTTCGAGGGCCTTTGAAGAGCAAACAAGCACACTGCACGCGTGGTGGTAAGCGATTACTGTTGCCTACATTATTATTACCTTGGGTATGTAAATAAATAGATCTCAGTGATTGTACTCAGAAATATAAAAGTATCCTAGAGATGCTCGTTAATGTATATAGAGCTAGTTTTATTTTTGGACTGATTATAATAGGTTTTAGTTTTAATTCAGAACCGTGTCCGGTAATGCATAATTTTGTATATTAGGAGTATTCCTTTTCTCTACTATTTTGAGCAAACTCTTATTGCCGCTATAGTTTATCCCAGTAAATCTAAAAATAAAAGGGTAATTTTTGTTATCGATATTATTAATGTGTTGTTTAAAATTTGTTTTAAGAAATATGTTATGGACAAAATAAAGACAAGTATAACACATTTTAACTTTTGATGATTACTTGCTAATAGAGGAGTTGTTAGGCAAGCCAGTGGGCTTATCAGGTTTTCTATCCCTCACAGAAATCGTTTAATCATTAAGAATAGATGTTCCCTGTTACTTTCTCTTTTACTTATTAAAATTCACAGATAAAGCGCAGCCAATCAAAAAAATAATCTCCTAAAGGTATCGACGCAATCCTAAGAAATATTTTTTAAATACTCTGTTTTTTAAACCCCAAACTAGGTTAAATACCGTCAATATTGAGAGTCTACTAGATCAATTGTAACACGTTTTTACGGACCAACTAATCAAGCATAATCGAAAAAATCTGTTATTCTACATTCTGAACCGGTTTTTTTACTATAAAATCCTTTTGGAACCGTTTCCGTTGCCTTAGATAGCAGTTGCCCTTTTAAAAAAAGACGAGCACGTAGTCTAGTCTATTGTCATTAATACCATTACCAAAATAGGCTAGGGGTTATAGACTAGGCTATGGAGGGTACAGGTAAGGAGCACCATCTTGTATAGGACGCAAACCGAAGTGTCCAGCAGAAAGCAGTAAATAATAGTTCAAGAACCGACCGGAATGGCTAGTGTAGGCAAAGGGTTATGATTTATGAACTTAGCAGTTATAGACAGAGTGAAGTGCGCTGAGTTATATTAGAAGAGAGAGAGAGCTGATAAAATTTGACTACATGGATGGCGCAATGATTTAAGTGGTCACCTCGCCACTACGCCGCGCCGAGTGTTGTGGATTCAAATCCACAAATCGTTGTCCTGAGTCTGGGTTTCCTTTGTGTCAGTTGTTTAAATGTATGTGAACCCCGCGACACAAGAATATTCTTAATGCGGGAATTGTCCTTTTCAAGAAAAAAAAAAAAATACTTTTAGCTACTATTCAGTTTTTTAGCTACCAGAGTAATAATTGATGAAGCGATGAATAATGAAAAAATAGCAAAATCTTGTCGATTATCAGCTAATTTATTTATTGTTTATTTTGAAAAATGCGCTATTCCTTCCTGGTATACACTCTTTAGCTACGGTAGCGCCACCTAAATCCACACTTTAGACGTCTACCCTCCATAGACATAGGCTTTCAAGAAGACAGTGTCAATAACCATCTGGTCAATCTGGTCAAGAGTATTTGTCCTTAATCCTAAAATAAATACCTTGGCGCCAGTAAGTTACCTGTGTCATAAAAATATTATTAAAGCAATTAATTCTTTAGAAAACATAAATTTACTGAACGGTTATGTTGAAACGGGACTATTATTAGATATTTACAAGATTTCTAGAAAATAACGTAAATAGTCTCCTTTTAGCATAAAAACGTCGACGGTCACGATTTAACACAGATACGTAGATACATCCATTAAATGATATTGCACGTGATTAGCATTACTAGCTTCAAGAAAAGAAGTATAAATGAGGAAGTCGCAATCTACAGATGATCGAATCATAGTTGCCGTGACCAGCGTTTCATGAGATGAAAATGACTAAAACAATGTAAAAAGTATTAATATTTAAACTTTGAAGTTTAACAAGCTTTGATTTTTATACGAGTATTGTTATATTTTGGAGTGGAAGATTTTTTTACCATATAATTATGTATACTAGATGCAGATTGTAATCCATAAATCATAAATGCTATAGAAGAATTGTTTGCATAGTGTTTATCGATATTTGAACACTGTTCATTTCACAAATAGCGGGACACAAACGAGGGTACGCAATTTTTTGCAAGTGCTTATTAATGACAATATTTTCATAATAAATGCATATTTATTGTGTAGTTTTATTCACTAATGCCGCGTCCCAATAAACAAAAAACAACTCGTTTTGCTTACGGACGGTTAAATTTCGTTAAATTTTCAACGAAAATTTTACCGTCCGTAAGCAAAACGAGTAGTTTTTTGTTTATTGGAACGCGGCATTAGTCTCGTATCTTATACATATTATGTAGTACATGTATATAGATTTAATCTTACTATTTTACTGCAGATAAAACCTTAAGAAAGATTATGGGTGCTCTTAAAACATGGCTTTAGATATCCGGTGTATTTCCGGATCCCCTTTTCGTAAGTAAGGACTTACCGGTAGACAACAATTTCGAGTATTCCGAAACTGTTGTCACTGATCATAATATGATAATTGTTTTTTTATATAGAACGCCTGATTCAAATTAAAATATTTTCTTTAAAAAATAAATACTTTACTGCAAAAGCTTGAGTATAAATGTAATAAAAAGTTTGTTCTTGTAAGAAACTTAAATATTAACATACTGCAATCAAATAACATGATAATCAATTAGAGTTCGTCGATTTACTAAAAACTATAACTTTACATTACATCGAGAACCGACAAGAAAGCAAAATTGAATTCGTTCGACCACTTCGTTCATGTAAAAGATTGACCATATAATCAGTAATTTCAATACAGCCATTGGTGAACTTTTACATTGGTGCTTGTCAGACGATAATACCGTACAATTGCTTAACATACAGAATCAGAAAGCTTTATTTGTGAACATAAGTGGGGTTACAATAATATGTGAGGTGTTACAGTATGGAGCAGGTGCGCTATGTTTTGCCATGTGGCGTACAAATATTTTAAATTCAAGATACATAACGGATTTACATATTTTTTTTTAATATAGTGCGATTGAAAACATGACAAATAATTTATGCATAGCAGATAATTTGAATAATAATTTTAAATATTAACATGTCAAAATAATAAATAAGTAATTAACCATCATCATAATAATTACTAATAGTTACTTCTAAATTACATCGGTATGAATTTGAGTTAGGGTCAATTATAGTTTAATAGATGGTTACAGTAAAGCAGTTTTATAATGTCAGCAATGATGTATATTCAAGAGTGTCAATGTTTTACAAATAATAATAATAGTACACAGGGAGTCAAAATTTTTATGAATTCCAATGGAAGTTATACAGAGGAGAGATAAATATTTATTTTGCTAAAGGAATAAGTATAGAATTGTCATCCAAAAATTCTTTCAGAGAGTAGTAGCATTTATTTATAAGTATATTTAGTAGTTTATTTTTAAATTGGTCCAGGTTTAAAATTTTTAGTGTCTCAGGTAATTTATTAAATATTTTTTGGCCCATACAGAAAAAACTTTTATTCTTTAGAGCAGTTTCTCCATACGGGATTTCGAGCTCTAGCTTATTTTTGTCCCTTAATTTTCTATAATGGCTTTTAAAAGCTATTTTGTAGAGTGTAATGTTTGTTTTTACAAATACAGATACCTCGTAAATATATAAAGATGGTAGGGTAAGTAATTTTAAGTTTATAAGTATAGGTTGACAGCTATCTGTGCTACATAAGTCACACATAGCCCTGACACACCGTTTTTGAGCTCTAAAGACGAATTCTCTATCCACTGAGTTACCCCAACATCTGATACCATACCCAAGAGTCGATACGACGTGGCCATGGTAAGCTTTTAGAGCTGATTCTAGACTTACTGTTTTTGATAGTTTATAAAGAACATATGCAAATTTATTCATTTTTTTACAAATTTCGTCTGTCTGGGATCTCCAGGTCAACTTATTATCAATGATGATACCAAGGAATTTAGTTTTAGTCGTTGGTTCAATTTTAGTCCCTAAAGATGGTAGGGTCATTAAGATTCATATTTGGAATTTTCTGATGAAAATGCATAATTTTGGTCTTTTCTAAGTTTATTATTAGATTATTATTATTTAACCATGCTACTATATTATTTAGTGTCATATTTATTTCATTTTCGTAGGCATTAGGGTCGCCACATTTCACTACTACTGTGCTACCGTCAGCAAATAGCACCATGGGATGGTTTATTTGTCTAAGTAGGTCATTTATATATATTAGGAAAAGAAGGGGTTCCAACACGCTTCCCTGTGGGATGCCGTATTTTAATGTCCTACTTTTTGATCGATATTTTTTCATAACCTGTATGAGGACATATTTGTGTTATTTCGACAAATTGTTTTCTGTTATACAAATAAGACACTATAAGATCAAGTATGTTCCCCCTTATACCATATTTCTGAAGCTTATTTAACAATATCGGATAATCTACATAATCGAAAGCCTTTGTGAGATCCATATAAATAGCACATACAGCGTTTCTTTCATCTACATTTAATAGAATGGGGAGAATTAAATCATATATAGCCATGTTAATTGTCTTATGCTTGCGGAATCCTTTCTGTTCATTAACTAGTATATTCGATTTGTCAAAGTAGTTATATAAACCTTGATATATGACCCTCTCAAATATTTTCGAGTAGACTGGTATTAATGCGATTACCTTTAAAAAATATAAATGCATAGGTGTTGGTACATTATATTATAGATTATAGATAGAGACTATAGTAAGACCAATATCTTAAAATTCAGGGAATGCTTCTCATCAGCCTATCGCCGTCCACTGCTGGACGAAGGCCTCCCCCAAGGAGCGCTAACTGTCCCGGTCTTGGGCAGTCCGCATCCATCCGCTGTCAGCCACCTTCTTCAAGACGTCGCGTCAGTTCATCGTACCGCAGTTCATAACTAAATATATAAATGAGTACTATTAAAATTGTATTTGTGTCGTTCTAGTTGTATACTGATAGTGAGTGCAACCAAAGGTATTATGTATATTGCTAATATAAGTACTGATGTAACTAACTGTTCAATATTTGGTATAAACTGACTAAGTAAAACTACAATTAGTTATACTTTGACAGTTTTATATATTATTTGATATGACATAAGCTTTAGATTTTGTCGTATAAGATATTATTACATAAGTTATAGCAATATGGTATTCGCGTTAATAAATTGCGTTGGTTAAATACTTAGAAAATAGGAAACAATGTGTCCAAATTATCAGCGTCAATAAAGACAATGAATTAGAAGCCATTTGTTTTTGCTAGAAAGACAACAGTTCTAGCATTCCACCAGGCACTGTGCTGGGCCCTCTACTATTTATATTGTATATAAATGACCTACCTGACATACTTGAATATCTAATAACTTTATTTGTAGATCAGATGACATTTCATTAATAATAAAATGAAAAACAAAAGACATTCACCATCATGACACTGATATTAAAAACAAATATCTAATGAAATTAATAAATCAGTAATCTATCATAAAATGGCAGGATGAAAATAATTTGGACTTAAATGTATAAACCTTAAAATTGTTCGCAAAGGGATTGGAATTGAAGAACTAGAACATAAACATTTTTAGGCATAACTATATATATATATATGAAAGCTCATGTACAAACGTACGTTACAAAATCAATAGATTTGTTTGTCTTGGTTAAGTTAAGAATAATAACAAATGAAAAGACAGTTTTTAGTGGATACTGTGGTTACGTGGCCTCTATTGTTAATCACTACATATTATAAAACAAAGTCCCCCGCCGCGTTTGTCTGTCTGTCTGTCTGTTCGCGATAAACTGAAAATCTACTGACGGATTTTCCTGCGGTTTTCACTAATAGACAGAGTGATGCATGAGGAAGGTTTAGGTGTACTTATAATTTGTACCAGTGCGATGCCGTGGTGGGTTGCTAGTATTATATATATAATAGATATAAACAAAGTATTTATTGTTAAAAAAATGTCTTAGAGCTATTTTCGGGTAGACTCCAATATCTTGCAGGCCTTTGTTTAAAAAGTTATAATTACTGACTTTGCACTGCAAAGCGTTTATCGAATTACCGCGAGTCTACTGTACTGAAATAGCATACTATTTACCAATTTATTCCTAATTACCCACTGGTACCCACCCAAACAAACGTGCGCACTCACTAGTTCGCACGTTTGTTTTAAGCATGGTTTTCGAATGTGAGTGAGCAAGCAAGTAGCTCTAAGCACAACTATCCCTATCAGGTTTCACACAGTGGCGAGGCTTTTAAATATTAACTGGCGTCAGTGACCCTGGTAAGAATATATTTATTGATAAGATAAGATAAAATGTAATTTAACTACTAAATCAATATATATTTGTTAGTTTTACCAATTAATGCTTATGTGAATTGCAGGTCTTTGTAGACCGACTGTTTTTGATGGTTTTTGTCTACTAATACAAAATCTTTCAGTCCAGAAATATTGTTAACTGAATTCGATCTTCTGTAAGGTGAAGGTATTTCCACAGACCGGTAGTTGCAAACTTGAATAAGATATCCCGTTATACCCAAACCTCTCAAGTATTAGTGCGACATGTATATGCGAATTTGATTTAAAATAACTTTCTACATTACTATAAACAATTAAGGCGGCTTATTATCGTGACAATTAACTTAAGACAGAATGTATTGTTCATTATCAATATAATCAAACTCCTCAAAGCATAATCTCACACATTTCCTTATATACGGCTATTGATTTATGTTTACGTACATAACCCCTACGGACATCAGAATTGTAAAGATGATTTTAATTGATTGTGCGTTTATGGGCTTATTTAATCTTTGAAATCCTATTTTACAGGGGTGGAGACCGACAGTAACTGTATACTAGAGAGATTCAATGATAGATCTCTTATTGGCATCACTCAGTACTTCCCGTACATCAACTCTTGCGTGGTAAAACGTTATTACCTTACTAACGATTTATCATTATTGATGCGAAGGCAGGGACGGGTTCTGTTTAAGAAAAAAGAAAACGTAGGATGCATAAGATTACAATGTTTAAAACTCCGTCTGTGTGCAATTTATGTCTCGTTTTAAAAAGCGCGTGTGATTTTTCGCAGATAAGTGATACTATTCTAAGTTTACCTGTTGTGGCTGCCGATAACAATCTTTCATACATATCGGCACCAATAAATCATTGAAATACTTACAGTACATCATCTGCAAGTAAGTGACGAGTAGGGAGTTTTCTTTTTTTTATGGTAAAGGGGGCAAACGAGCAGACGGGTCACCTGATGGTAAATGACTACCGCCGCCCATGGGCACCTCCATCTCCAGAGTCACAAGTGCGTTGCCCGGCCTTTAAGGTGGGAGTAGGAGAAGGGTGGAAGATTGTCATCATATCATATTACATCCGCATTAATGTAGATTTTGTAAAAGGTACCCTATGTTTTTTGTGTACTCTGACAACGTTTATACTTTACCAACATTGAAACAAATGACACAAAGAACACCCAGACTCAGGACAACTATTTGTGGATCACGCAAACTTTTGTCCTGTGTGGAAATCGAATTAACACTCGGCGTGGTGAAGTGTCAAGGCGACTAGTTTAATCATTGCGCTATCCGTGCAGTCAATTTAAATCGAAGTCAAGTGCTGTTGCACTTGACTTCGATGGTATATGTACAATGTAACTCTTGTAATGCCAGCTTAACTGCGAGACCGACGCTGTACAGCCTTTACTACTAATTTATATTTTTATTACTATCAGATGCCAAGAAATCGAAGGTTTTTGTACAGATTTTTTAAGTGAAAACATATTTATCCGCGTTGAGCGATTTTTTGTAGGCAAAACTTATGCGTAGCGGCCTGTGTACAGTACATGTTTACAGTGTGTACGCAATAGACGTGAAAACCTGTTAATAATGTCAATTTACAAATTATGATATTATAATTATTCATACTATTATTAATTTAAAAATATATCTTTGTTTTCCAAAATTTGAAGTTTTCACTTCAGTCCGTGAAATATGTTTTATTTCATTTAATTGTTTTTAGAGTTCCGTATACGGAGGACCCTACCAGGCCTATGCCACTCGATGTACTTACGTGCGCTAAACAACTACCGGCCGCACGGCCGCTGGCGGCCCTTATACGCAGTCTCGCGCAGTGGGTTGCCGACAGCTGTCCCGCCCGCTCACGCTTTTATTTTTGAAATTTTACGATATTCGAAATCGTATTTTTATACCTTAATACACTTTAAATACAGACAAATTGACATGGTTTCTGGTAGTTTATATGCTGTACATGGATGTAGATCCAGTAAGAGAAAAAATTAACAAAATCTGTAATTGTTTTTGTTTTCAAATATATTTTATTCTATTTTGATGTTTTGGCTTTTGTAGTTCTGTTACAAATAAATGTTAATACGGTTTTCACTGTCACATAGAGTTGTTTTTTAGATAAGGATTTTTATGCCCTTTCTTTAATATACAAATACCTACTTAACTCGAATGGCAAACCATTCGAATTATACAATTTATTTAATTCATCAAGTGTTTATTTCGAGTTAATTCTGTAATAAAAATCGGTTGTCTGTAATATCGGCTTACTGACGATAGTTGAACGTGACAACGTCATAAGAAAATACTGATGGAATGGTTGCATTTTTTAAAAGAAAATTAAATGGAACGCCTCAGAGCGAGGTAACGCCGCATGAGTCATGTTTTTTCGTGCGTGCAGCCGGCTCCATCGAATTATAAGACGTTGTCACGTCAATAAAAGTAATTAATTATGGTTTACCATTCTTATTAAATACTAGTTGTGCCCGCGACTTCGTTCGCGTTTTTTTCGGTAAACAGCAATTTGTCGCTTATAATAGGCATTGCGCCTCTTTCTCCAGGCAGGATTTTTTATACTGTATTGGCGGTGAAACCACCTGGAGCGTACAAAAAAGGTTGTTTTGGTTGCTTACACGTGAAATAACGACATAATTTGGCCGTGGTAACATAACTCATTTGTTTTTCATGTGGAAGCTCACCTCACCGGGCTATTGCATTTAATATAGTAAAATACTGTAATACTAACAAAGTGTTAAGTTAAACTAACAACTAAGTCATAGATGCTTTAAATAAAAATTCTATTCTATTCTAATATAATTATGTTGACGGGAATCAACGCGATCACGTATTTAAAAGGTGTTACATACCTTTGTTTTACCTAACGTTTCCACCAGGTTGCACTGGCCGTGGTCACAGGCCTGTAAGAACTGTAATACTTTTTAAAAACGTGATCGCGTTATTTTAAGTCAATATAATTATATTATCATGGAACGCAAAAGTTTAAAAGTTTAGATCTTCTGTTTCTATAACTCTATTTATAAATATATGTATATTTACTGGACTGGCCTGATGGTCTAGTGGTTAGTGACCCTGACTGCTGATCCATAGGTCGTGGGTTCGATTTCCACCCAGGACAAATAATTCTCAGTCTGGGTGTAATTTATCTATAATATGTATTTATTTAGAAAGATATAAGTATGTTTATAAGCAGTCTGGTTACCATAAGTACAGGCTTTGCCTAGTTTCAGGATCAGACGGCCGTGTGTGAGGTGTGTGAAGTTGTTATTATTATTAATGCTGAAACATATTTATGATTTTAATGGCTGCGAGAGGCAAAATAGCTCGTTGGCATAGTCAAGAACCGATTACTCTGGGATCACCAAACAACGAAAAAAAAAACTCCTGCTGTTTCAACAATCAACACAGAAAAGCACATTCCCCTATGATATCCTACTATTGAAAATATACATTCACCCGAAATACTTCAAACAGACATGACTATCTGCAGGTAAAATCTAATGTAACTAATGATATTTCTTTAAATCACAGGTAAACATCGATACTTTGTACTCTTAATATGTATTAGTTAATTAAATTTAGTGGTTTTATAAAAAACATTTTTAACAAAAACCTAAACCGACGAAAAGAACTAAAACGCAAAAAATAAATAAACCTTTTAAGTATTAAGCTTATTTACATAAACTATCAAATGTTATATAAACTAATTTTGAGTCGACGCTAAACAACAAACTGATTAACTATAAATTATCTAAATTGTATATGTACCTACGTGGAAATGGATATGGCTCTACGTAGGTAATTAATAATTTTATTATTTGGTGCCGACTCAGATAAGTTTATATAAAATTTGATGGTTTATGTAAATAAGCTCAATACTTAAGACTTAAAAGGTTTATTTATTTTTAATTTTTTTGTTAAAAAAATTATTATTTATGACTTTTTTTTCATTATTAGGTCAGCTACATGCTGTGATGATTTCTAAACGCAAATACCTCATAAAGTAATGAAAAGTAAACAGAAACACTATTCCTTTCTACAATTTTATCAGAATTCCATCATCAGATCCTCACTTCCTTGACATGAGACCACCCTTGAGGTATATATACCCTATCTAACAAAAAAAGAATAATCAAAATCGGTTCATAAATAACGGAGAAGGCTAAAAAAATATATATGTATAAATACGGTCGAATTGAGAACCTCCTTTTTTCGTCGGTTAAAAACCATACCTAATTTAAAAAAGTAAATTAGTTGAAATATTAAAAAAAAAAGTGCAAAAAGAAAAAGTGTCATAAAGATGAATCGGAACCGGCACCCACGGAGTAGAAAGCGTAAACTATACGAGATAAGCTAAACGTTCGCTGAAATGTAATTTGAAATAACTATATAGATTCTGCGTACGTTAAAATGTTATTACAGCTTTCATTGGTATTTCTGTGGAAACCAAAGGTTAACCCGGGATAAAAAGTACCCTATAACCTGCACAGGCACTCAAACTATTATCATAACTAAGTTTTAAGCATATCCCTTCAGTAACTTCCGAGTTTATCGTGAACATACAAACAGACAGACAGAAAGACAGACAGACAGACAAAAATTGTTTAAATCGCATATTCGGCATCAGTATCGATATCTTAATACCCCTCAGTCAATTTTTTTTAAATATATTTAATGTACAAAATTCATCCCTCTACAGATTTATTATAAGTATAGACTTATAATAGTAAAGAAAATACGTAATTTTGAAATGGTTTTAAGATTCTATTTATGGAAAAAATATATACTTAGGTAAGTACTAAATACCTTATCTTTATAATTTTTAGGTAAATTATGCTTTATTAGTTTATATTTATAAGAATACCATAACTACAAGAAATAAAATCTTTAGTACCTAGGTACCTTATTTTTTGATGTGACAACGTCTTATAATTCGATGGAGCCGGCTGCACGCACGAAAAAACATGACTCATGCGGCGTTACCTCGCTCTGAGGCGTTCCTATGACGTTGTCACGTTCAACTATCGTCAGTAAACAGACTTTAGAGACAACCGATTTTTTATCTAAAAGCAAAAGGCCACCGCGCTAGCGTTATTAGATTTTGTCGGCACTATTGTCGTCAGGGACAACGACGTATCTACTCGTGTAGTGAATTCCACGCGTTTGATTGGGAAAAGATTTGGATGTAGGTACTCATCTTTAATTAAGGAGCATCAACAATATACATAATATGCAACATTGTTCTTTAGATTTATCACCACATCACATCTTTACTAATATTATAAAGCTGAAGAGTTCGTTTGTTTGATTGAAGCGCTAATCTCAGGAGCTGCTGGTTCGAATTAAAAAATTCTTAAAATTTTGTGTTGGACGGACTATCCATTTATAGAGGAAGGCTATAGGCCAGGGATGCACAGACTTATTAAGACTAGGGGCCACTCGGGCAAATTATGAACTGATGGCGGGCCGCCAGAAGTATAGGTAATTAAAGACAATAAAGAATTGATAATAATGTATTAAAATTGAAAAAGAATTTATTAATTTGATACGTGGCACTGCATAGTGCTTACAATCTTTTTTATATTTGGCTTAAATTTACTTGTAGCAACACGTAAAACTGCTTCCAAACTTTCATTTGCATGGCGGTTTCGATTTTTTGTTTTATTATTATTTAGTATTGAAAAGGATTGTTCACATATATAGGTAGAACCAATTAAGCTGGCACATTTCAGAGCGTTTATGCGCAACTCTTTGAACGTATTTTTATCAATGCAGCGGTAAAAGTTCAGCAAGTCTCGTTCGTTGAATTTGTTGCGTAAATCTTGGTCGTTTTGAATGTCGATAATTTATATCTATTTCTGGCGCATTTTCAACTGAAATCGTGAAAAGATTGCTGAATATGTCCAACAGAGGTTTCACTTTTTTAAACTCCGAAAATCTGTCTTGAAAAGATTGAATCAAAATATCTAGCTTTTCTACATAACTGAAATTAATTGCAGTTTTGTTGAACTGTTCAGCCATTTTCTTATAATTCGGAAAATGATTGTAATCTCCAGAATTCAATTGCGATCTGAAAAGTGTCAGCTTGCATTGAAAGAATGATACATGAGCGTAGAGCTGGGATATCAGTTGATTTTTGCCTTGAAGCCGTGTGTTCAAGACATTCAAATGATTTGTAATGTCAACTAAAAAGCCAAATCACACAACCAATCAGGATTTTTAAGTTCCGGGACATCCCTTTGCTTTTCCGCCAGAAATATTCCAATTTCTTCTATTAAATTTAGAAATCGTTTCAGTGTCAATCCACGACTTAGCCACCTTACTTCTGTATAATACAGTAAATCTCCATATTTGCTTTCGATGTCATCAAGGAATTGTTTGAATTGCCTGTGATTGAGTCCTCGTGATTTTATGAAATTTACAGTCGAAACTACCACTTTCATGACATTTTGAAATTCATTTTTTTTAGAACAGAGGGCTTCTGGGTGTTTAATGCAGTGAAACTGCATGAGATCTTCAGCGTTTATGTTTTTTTCTTGCAGATGCTGTTTCAGCAAAGTAACTAGCCCAGAATTGACACCAATCATCGAAGGAGCACCGTCAGTCGCAACTCCCGATAATTTTGATAAGTCCAAATCAGTTTTTGAACACTCATCCAAAAGAACATTGAGTATATCAACTGCTCTGGTTTGACCTTTCAATGAACACATTCTTAATAACTCTTCTAAGACTTCAAAATCTTGAGTAACACCTCGTATGAATATGAGAAGTTGAGCTGTGGAACTAATATCAGTGGATTCGTCGAGTGCTAATGAAAAAAATTCAATGATCTTAGTGCTTTCATTTAATTGTTCCGCAATATTACCTGACAAAGACATAATTCGTCTTTGAATAGTCATACGATTCAGTTGAATTTTCTCAAACTTTTTTGCTGCTTCTGGACACATTTTGCTAGCGGCGATTTCTATGCATTCTTTTAAAAAATCCCCATCATTGAAGGGGCGAATTCGCTTTGCTATCATTCGAGAAATTTCATAACTAACTTCTGTAGCTGTTTCTGAATCTTGAATGGGTTTTGTGAACATAGCTTGCTGACCAATAAGCTCCCGTTTTAAAGACAACATTTTTTGCTTTCTTAATTCGCCTGTAAACTTGGTAAAAATAGGATGCTGCGTTTCATAGTGCCTTTTTACATTATATTCCTTTGCAATCGCAACAGAATTCTTGCAAATTAAACAAACGACTTTGTAATGCGACCATACAAAAAAGTATTTCTCAGTCCAAATTTCTTGAAACTGCCGATTTAAAGGTTATTAACCTTACGTTTTTACTAGGTCCTGGCTTGTCCGTGTTTCGTTCTAATCCTGACTAGGATTAACACAGCACCCAAAAACAATTACAGTACCTACTTAAATTACCCATCCTTTTTTAAATTACCAAAAATAATTGATTGAATAGGTAGGGAAACACTTATTAATAACAGAGTTTTACTTACGATTTCACAACACAATTATACACGGCACTTGACGGGAAATCTACGTTGAATGTGGATCAAAATATATGACACCGGCTAGTCGAGTTAAAATCTACACTAGAACTATTGACACTTCACTCAAATTAAAACCTAACTGTCGGTCGCTGCGGTTAGCGTGGCTTTTATACCGCGCGTATAGAGTCGAAAACTGTCTGGAGAAATCTCGAAACCGACTCTGGAAGCTTCGTGTTTCTACCTACGCGAGCAATCGGGTATTCGGGACAATTGCTATCTCGCTTGCTCTAACAATATAACCCGTGGATAAGCCGCCACCGCGCTGCCGTCGTCGCCGCGCCGCCGGCCACGGCGCTTCCTCAAGAAAACGAATTTAACCGAGATCAGCCCGAACATTACCGACCGCTGTTACCGACGCATGCACGGCACACCGATAAGCGCACTTAAGAGCGCGCGCACGAGATTCAAATTACTTTTCCAACATATTTTTTTGGTTTTATTCTGGAATAGAATTCAATATTTTTCGAATGTACGAGAGTATTATTTTTACTGTCGGCGGGCCACCAGTATTCGACCGGCGGGCCGCATGCGGCCCGCGGGCCGCGGTCTGTGCATCCCTGCTATAGGCTATATCATATACAACATCACGCTACGACAAATTCTTTAAGTTTCTTTTCTCGAATAATTTATTGATGTTTCTCGTTCGGTTTGGTTAAGCAAGGTCGCGTGACTTCGGCGATAAGTTCTACGGAGAAGCGATTTGTTGTTAAGTGTTTCGTATTAGTAAACTTACGGGGACGTGGTATTAAGTGTTGCACTTTTCTAAGTTAGGTAACACATCCGATTTTTTGTGTAATAAAACTTTATTGTGTTGTAATAAGTTTTTGTTATTCTCTTAGAAGTTTAAGCGCTCCAAAACATAGTTTATCACCTTGCGTGGGTACGTGGGATTGAGCTCTGCTGTAACTATTTATACAAATAAGGTAGCAAATAAGACGATGTGTATACCATTGATGGCTATAATTAATTGTATCCACTGCCACCATCAATATAAAGTGGCTTGATTCCTATTCATTGATAATAGTGCAGCGGTTATTTAATGATTGAGGTATTTTTTCGAGTTTATTGCGTACCAGCGTACCAGTAGTAAAATTGCGTATTCCACGAATAATATGTATGAATTTACAAAAAAAAAAAATCTAAATATGGACTTCTCTTGTGTTTTTAACCTAAATTTAATTAGCTTCAGAGAACATGTCCAAGTATATAATTATCATTACATACACACAATCACGCGTGTATCCTCGAAGGGGTAGTTAGAGTGGTATTAAATACCCACATTTTGTTAAATAAAATTCAGTCCCCCTCACATAACAGGGAGCTATTGCCGTCAACCGGGTAATTTGGGAATTAAAGAAAAAAAATTGTAGTTTATTGAAAGGGAATGGTAGATAAGAAAGGCGGGCAATGGTAGCAAAGGGATAATGCTTATCCGGATGAATTGGGGAGGGGGCAGAAAAAAAATTACTTAGTTGTACTTCAGAGAAATAAGGGATGAAGAATACAGCTTATTATAATTTATCATGATTTAGCCGCATTAATGTCTTGGTGATCTTATTTAATTTAATTTTAAAAGCATATTTTAAGAAGTTTGATGTTCAAATCGTAGACGGCAAAACGAGTAAAGCTTCCCCTCTAACAGGTACCTCGGCTCTCGCATTCACTCGCTGAGCGTAAAGAGCCGACTCCATGTGTAAGGGTCAAATAATTTTGCCTATGATGGCTTCTAAAACAAAGTGCTTTACACTACGCATCACATACAAATATAAAGTGTCTAGCAGTACTATTAAGTGCTACGAAGTAAAAAATCCATTTGAAGAATTTTTAGAAGAAGAATTCCTTGCTTGTTATGTAAACGAACGAAATCATATATCTACCTAAACATATATTTAAAAAAAATATCACCGACTTCAATGTGCTTTTTAGTGGAAAGTAGATGTATTTTGTTTAAATATAAGATGGGTAGGCCAACTAAACGCACACAACGAAAATATCATCGATGTATGCAATTTTTAGATATTAGTTGAGTTTTCAAAAACCGCTCGACTGATTTCGACCAAGGACCACCTGGAAAGTATACCCTTTGAAACAAAAAGAATTTTCCAAATTGGTTCAGGTGTCTTCGGGTAGTCGGTGAGCATACATAAAAAAAAAGATTTTGACGAATTGAGAACCTCCTCCTTTTAGACCGACGAAAAAAAAAGGAGGTTCTCACTTCGACCGTATTATATTTTTTTTTTATGTCTGTTCAGCCCTCACTCCGTTATTTATGAACAGATTTTGATTATTCTTGTTTTGTTAGATAGGGTCTCTCAAGGGTGGTCCCTTGTTAAGGAAGTCAGGATCTGATGATGGGATCCTGATAAAATTGAGAGAAACCCTCGAAAATTGTAGGAACGAATAGTGTTTCTGTTTACTTTTCATTACTTTATCAGGTATTTGCGTTTAGAAATCATCACATCATGTAGCTGAGCTGATGATGAAAAAAACCATAAAATAAAAAACTGATTAATTACCAAAATTTTATATGTACCTTCGTAAGTAATTAATTATTTTATTATTTGGCGCCGACTCAAAATAAGTTTATATAAAATTTGATAGTTTATGTAAATAAGCTCAATACTTAAGACTTAAGGTTTATTTATTTTTTGCTTTTTAGTTCTTTTCGTCGGTTAAATTTTTTGTTGAAAAGATTTTTTTTTAAGTCAGTTAAAAATATCGAATACAAAGCTTATAACTTATTTGTTTAGTGCGGAAATCACGGTCTTTTCGAATCTAAGTATTACCATTGAACTTTTGCTTGAGTGTCTTATTATGTTAAAGTTAATATCTTAAGAGTCGTGTAAAATGGTTACAACAAATGTTTTCAAAAAATATTTATACCTAAAAAAAAACCTTATGAAATTTTCTATAATTCACATTTAATTTTCATAAACATACACGAGTATTTACAGACAGTAGGTTGAAGCGAATCGACCGACCGACGTTGGAAATAGCGCAATGTTATTAATAGATGTAGTTAACTGGTTATCAGTAGTAGCTACAAGTACTGGTACGTTGGCTTAACATACAACTTAATAATATGACTTACGTTTGTAATAGTGTATTTAAATATTAAAAAGAATGAGTTCACATACCATAATAATCGCAGCATAGCACAGTATAGTCTCGGATAGTTTTAAACTAGCACTTTTTGTGACATGTTGTATTTTATCTTACCAGCTAGGGATTGGTTTTATCATCGTGGTTTTCGAATAATATCTTATGTCTAACCATGAACAAACATGGTCTTCACGATCACGTTGCCTTACAGTCGACACTTGTAGTAATACGTGACGGGGCCCTTGGGCACTCAGAATTCGGGGCCCTATTAGAAAGTAGAAGAAAATCCTCAAAATCAATTTTTTTAATGATCACACCTTTTATTCACATAATTGATAAGTTAGTGAGTTATTTATGTAACATTGTGCTTGAAAATCATGTTTTAGTTGTGAGCGGTCTCCGTTACGATTGCTAAACATAATCCTCATCATCATCATCAGTCTATCGCCGTCCACTGCTGTCCACGAAGGCCTCCCCCAAACATAAGTTAAGTAATATTCTTGTAGCAACTTCAACACTTAGAAAAGTATCTTCTAATTTAACAGACTGAATTTGATTTTTTAAGGTTGAGATAGTCAAACACATAACAAAGGAATCCACTGATTCCTTAGTTGTGTTTTTTAGATACTGCCTTAAATGGGGCTTTTGGGGGGCCCGATCAGAATCTTATGGTAAAGACGATACTGCGTGTTGGTTGGTATCCAATTTGCCTGCAGTCCTATAGGCTAGGTTAGGACAAAGAGTTCTTTTCCGGGCGGGAAGCGGCAGTCGGCCCCCGCCCGAAGAGGTACGCGAGTGGCGTGAGGCCGCTCGCCGAGCCACGATGACTCGTTGGTCGTCCCGGCTGGGGGCTCCACGTGCTGGGCCCTCACTGCAGTCATCGGAGTGGATCTGTCGCTACCGGCTGTCATACGCTCCATGGCCGGTAGCGACAGGAATTTTACCGCGGTCGCTACCTTCTGTGAGGAAGTCATCTCGCAGAAGGAGGCGGCGGAAAGGGTCCGGGAGGACGACCTCCACTCGGACTTAATTCGCCGCCGGCGAACCGGGCGGCGGAGGCGCGCTTACCAGCGCCTCATGCCGCCCTGAGTGTGGCCGCGGGTGGACGGGACGGGTTTTTCCCCTCCACCCGCTATAGTGGCCCCCCGCGAGGAGGCGGCGTCCGCGTGTGCCTGGACGTCGCCTAATTGAGAGGTTCTTCACCCGAAGGTGGTGCCCGCGCTTTTGCGGGCAGGCGCTAGGGGGGGTCCGAATGTCTTAATAAAAGCTGTTCCCGGATCCCTCCTACTTAAGGCGGAGTACGGCACACCGTGTGGTTTTAGTCGGTTCGATTCCGACACACCGCCCCACCGAAAACCCCGGTGGGGTGACGGCCCGAGGGGGTTTCCACACGCACAAAAAAAAAAAAGGACAAAGAGTTCTTTGAGACTCGCTTAATATCGCTAGCAACTCACTTCAAATTACCACCGGTATTCCTGCCGTAGAGACCCCGAAGAAAAGATTTATAGTTAGTCACCATAAGGGTTTTTAAATATAAAAAATTGCAAAATTCATAGAAGCAAACCTTAGAATATAGTGTTAAGTTTATGAAATAAACGACTGAATAATCTGGAATGGACCGGAACTAATAAGACGTAGCTTTGCCCGTTGAAGACTATGAGTCAGACATATACCTCAGAAAACCAATTATTGGTATTATTTTATTGTTCAGAATCGATTTTAATAAGTCAATTAAAATTATTACTATGAGAAGAGGTATATTTGGTGTTATGTAATATAGATTCCTACGAAAGATTTAGGACTCATCTACAAAAACACTACGATTTTTTATACCTGCTATCGCTCTATCATGATAGTCGTGCTTTTTGTTAAAGATTTAACTCATCGAAGACGTCATTCTGTTGACATCAGCTTACGAGTATTATATTATCTGTATTGTATCCGGTTTATGTCTGGTAGGATGATCCTGCAATACCAATATGAATCATCTGCTCTATTCAATTTAAAAGATCCATTTGATGGACTTGATAAAATAATTACAATAAAAAGATTTACGACTGACCGTGTAGCTGGTTTCTTTCATGAAACTGATACCGGCTGTAATATTTTTATAAAATATATGTTATAGCGCAACTTCAATATTCAAATGCGGAATTACATTGAATTTTTTTAGGTACTCTCTGATTTATGATCTGCAAATTATAAGGAATTACTTAAATATACGGAAAATGTAGGTATATTAGTAACATGTACGTGAGCTGCGCAGTACATAGCCGAGACCGACCATTTCCGCAGAATGAGCATTTACGTGTGTAAGCTACTAAGTGCAAATGTTTAAATTTTATCAATCTCTTGGGTACATTAATTTTAGTCAATGATTTTTTTTTCAAGGTAATCAATGAATCGTGAGCTGGGCGGGGGCGAGTTAGCTCATCCGGCAAACATTTTGGTGGTTTTTGTGATGGAAGCCACGTGCGGAAGGCCTCGGTGAACACGATTTTTAAAAACAAATGACGGCATAGCTGAGCTCACACATGAGCCGCTTTTACCAGGGAGTATGTATTTAGATATTCAATGTTAGAAAACACTCATTATACAACAGATGTATAAAACTGACCGAAGTAATTTAAATTACAGAATGCTGATTTTGCAACTGCTTAAAATATCTTATAGCTCCTTATTAGAGTGTGAAACTATAAAAATATTTGTTTAACAAATAAAGTTTAGTTGGCAAACTAACAGGAAAAAGTTGGGTAACATTAATTTTTAAAAAACAGCTTGATAGAATACTTGAATTTAGCTTGAATATAAGTTGCTAGTGGGAGTAATAGTAGTGTTAGTTTTAGGGCAACCCACGATCGTGGCTGTGGAAGATTATCTGGAGAAGGGAAATGACAGCATCTCCTACAGGACAGGCAGGACACAGCTGTCTCGGGAAGTATCTGTATCGAATAGGGCGAAAGCAAACGTATGTGTGCCACCAATGCGGGAGCTGCCGCGATGATACCGCACTCCACACTCTAATAAAGTGCCCTGCGTGGACCTAGAGCGAAAGCGCATGGGATTCCGCCGGTCGTTTTGCAGGGAGGTAATGTATGCCAAGGAGGCGGTGGAAAGAAATCGTGAGAGAACTAGTACTCTCCCGTCCGATGTCGACCCGTGAAAACCCCACGAGACGTCATCCCACACGTCAATAAAAATGTTGTGATAGTTTTATGCATAAATATTATTATTAAGTTGTAATAAATATTTTGTGGTTTGCTTCAAACATCTGATATAAATTATATGGACATCGTGAAAAAAAATTAACTTTAAAATCCTACTAATATTATAAACATGAAAGTTTGTGAGTATGGATGTTTGGATGTTTGTTACTCTTTCACGCCAAAACTACTGAACCGATTGCGATGAAACTTGGTATGTAGATAGCTGGAGATCTGGATTAACATACAGGCTACTTTTTATCCTGATATTACCACGGGATCGGGACTTACGCGGGTGAAACCGCGGGGCGATGCTAGTAGTTAATAAATAAAGAAGGCAAACTAAAAAAAGACGAACTTCAATACAAAATTAGAAACCCGCATAAATATTTGAAACCTTATATTTTATTTATAATATATTACAGCTATATTAAGAATAAAGAGTTATTACAGGTACGAGTTATTTATATGACCATTAAATCAGTATTTATGTTTAAATAATTCGGCTAGCAGAATTGTTATTATTTTTTATAATTAGATTACATCAAATAAGTAGGTACATCAAAGGAAATGAATTTCACAAAATATATATTTTTAAGAACATTTTCACAATGTCGTAAAAAATGTGTAAATAAAATATGGTTTATAATTAAAAAACGTTGTACAACTTAAGTTTACAGATAACAATCAAAACGAACCACCAGAGACCGGCTGTCGGGGTGGTTTTTAGTGGAAACACCACATACTCCTGGCTCCTGTGTTCCCGAGGAGTTGGAGATCCGAAGGGATTTTCCACCCTGTCAACAAAAAAAAAAAAACAAGAAAAAAGGTGTGTCTATTCGCTGTTCTGTTATACAATTCTATAAATACATCAAGAATAAAACATATTAAAGAAAATATAACATACTTTTAATATTGTTAAAGAAAAATTCGGATATTTACATTTATATTTATTGTATACCATACTTACATTTATATATATTGTGCACCATTATTAGGCGGTTGGTAAAATATCTTATAGCTGTCAGCGATGTCTTCCTTACAATTCTTTTTTTTGTTTGAAATTTGGTCACGTTCCAACAAATTGACAAGTTGTAAAAATCAAACATATTCTTGTAGGAAATTAACCTATTTACGAAAAAGATCGGATATGATTTTTCGCTAAGTCAGCTCGTTTTAAAGTGATTCAAGGTTAAATTTCAGTAAACTCAGTTGAAGAGATTTACGTAACTTTAAGTATTATTTACATCTGAATAATGCCATAAAGGTGGCGCTCAGATCGATAGCAATTAGGTTCAACATAGTAGAATTTATAGTTTTTATCATACTTCCAAGTACGTAATTGCAAAATTTTAAATGAGCTAACTTAGCGAAAAATTATATCTGACCTTTTTTGTAGATCGTTTAATTTCCTACAAGAATATGTATTGATTTTTACAACTTTTCAATTCGTTGGAACGCGATCAAATTTTAATAAAAAAAAAAATATCACGTTATTTAAATGGGAAATCAAAAATCACGAAGCGACACCTCTTAATAGTAATATTAAGAGTTGCTGTTTTCACAGGCTTATTTTTACGTCAACTTGAACAATATTTTCATGGTGTAACTAATAAAACAAGAAATCAAGTTATTTTTGGCAAGTAGCAGCAACACTCTCGTACTTAACTTTTAGTTATGTCAGATTAAAATTTACTGCTGTCCTAATAAGAACTAAATTTAATTCAACGAAACAACAGAATATCATGATCGATATCTCTTGACTAAAATAAGAGATTTTTATTGAAATTTTAGTTTAGTGTGGTGAACAACAGAATTGGCACCATTATGAGTATGTTCACGGTGCGAATATAACCTAAACATTCGACTTTTAAATGACAATCATCAAATCATCAGTCAAAAGTGCAATTCATTTGTTGGAAAGGTCATTCTTAGTGCCAAATTATAATCTTCAATAATAAATGTTTATTATTTCTATTAATATAACTTTATTTTAATATATTTATTTATATATATATACAAGAAGTAACGAAAACAATCCCTTGCTTAACTCATAAACACGATATTCATTTAATAGAGAACGTAACATTTTAAATTCGTAATATAATTAAAATTAATTCAGTTTATTTATTATTTTAAAAGTAATAAATTATATTATAGTTTTAAAGAAAAAATATATCTAAGTACTTATTTGGCCAAATAAACATGTGTATAAAATATTACGAAAATAATATATTGGCCCCAATTCTGTTACTTCACTCGCTAAATTAAAATTCACTAAATTTTCTTCATATAAGAAGTAAACCTTGTACACTTAGAAACAAGGTCTTATTTCAAATTGAAACAAGTAGATAACATATGTCGCTATCGAAATAAGCCATTTATTTTTCGACTAAAGTCTGATACGCTTAAATAAACTTTAATACCACATAGCGAGAGCCGCTATCCGTTGAATGCCATCTCTTTTGCTCTGTGTTTTTAGTAAGCGTCTTCGTAGGTGTAGGTTAAAAACACGTCATCCTTGTTCGTTTTGAACAAGTTTTTATACGGCAATTATACAGCGTTTGAATAAATAAAGACTCTCGCTGCGTGGAAATAAAGTTGAGTATACGTTGACAGGTTTTATTGAAATTTAGAGGCGCTGAGAAATAGATGCTAGTAACAAATAGACCTTATTACGAAGAACACTAGGTTTATTTCATATGAAGAAATTAAGTCAGGTTTTAGTTTAGTCGAGTGTACAATGGAATCGGCACCATTGTATATATAAGTGACTTATATTCGTAATTTCAAAGTTCTAATAGAAACTAAATATGTATAACTAAATAATAAATAATAAAACTATATTTTGTTCGGTCCGCAATATGTAATTTTACACGTTATACGATACATATTTCTCTTTAAAAATGGCAAGTAACAATTCTACTGTCTTGAGTCCGCCTTCTTTGTCAACTATTAATTAGGAGCTGCTGTTTTCAAAGGCTTATTTTTACGTCAACTTGAACAATATTTTCATGGTAACTAATGAAAAAAGAAATAAAGTTTTTTTTGGCATAGCCTAATGTATATATATATATATATATATATATATATATATATATATATAACTATCAAGAAACTAGCAAAATTTTAAGTCCTAAGTGCTCTATAGCTGTGTTTGTTAGGAGTAGTAATAAATATAATACGAGTACAATCCTATAGCCAAAGTATCGTTTGACGGACATATTGAACTCCGGGTGCTAGAGCTTAGAAATTAAGAATATTTTAAGGATTAGAGTTTCGCGAACATTAACAGTAAGCATATTTCTCGTCTTTCTATAAATAACAAGTTTGGCAAAGAAAATTATACATACTACCCGAATGCGTTATGGGTAAATGAAATTCACGTCCCTGGCAACATCTCTAATAATGGCGTCAGCAATTTTATTAATTTGGAATTTCATTCTATTGTTTATAAATTATATTAGGAAATAGAATACTTACAAGTGAAATGTGATGTTCGGACACTTAAGATTTTTTTTTGTATAATTTTTACTAATTTTTAGAATGTAACTGCACAACCAGGCATTTTTGAATATTATATAAATAGCGCCTCTAGACTTACTTCAGCGGCGAATGTTCGCTCGCGTGTGACGAGTGAGTCGCTTGTATTTGTATTAGTCGCTTGTATTTTTAGCTTCAGTTTTGGGGCCCAGATTAGGCATCTGGACCTATATATAATCTAAGAATTAACTTATTTTTTAAAATAAGTCTAAAGTTATAGATAAATAAATCAATCAAGATGAAGGAGAATAATAGAAAAAAGAGTAACTTGTGAAACGCATCAACAATAAAAATGTTTCATTGTTTTATTTACCAAGTAATTTTGTTTGTTAAATTGTTCTATTATTCTACTCTTCTACGTATTTACTGTATTTAACATTAAGACAATTTGGTTACAATATTGTTTTGTACTCGCTTTGATGACATTTTTCACCATGTCAATTTCATTTTTTCAGGTAATTATGCAAATCAAAACGTAAAGGAATTTCAAGCATGGTTATCGAACTAGTTCTACAAACTAAGCTGTAATGTATTAACTTCTGTAACCACTGTACAGCAATGGCAGCATGTAAGTGTTGTTTGTTGAAAGCAAAAGTAATTTTGAATAATTTGAGTCTAATAAATTGATCATACTGTCTTGAAAATGTCGTGAAGAGGTGTTTGAGGTTATACCGTACGTTCACAAATAAGTAAATATAAAAAATCAATTAAAATCAGAATTTATACAAAATACATGGTATGGTTCGAGTATGTGAAAGGGCTCATAAGTATTTATAAGATTGATATAATAAACAGATACACAGGCTACCTGATGATAAACAGTTACCATCACTATGTAAGCCTGCATAATTCCATAGAAGAAGGAAAAATGGACAGAGGAATTTTGAAATTTTTTTTAATGTATCATACTGCTACTTAAAGCCAATATTATGAGAGTGGTAGTGCCCAGATTGACTCTAGTACCTCCTCATATCATAATATGCTTATACTAATACCTTGTGATTTATTTTTGTATAGATTTGGAGTTTATGGAGGGCAAAAGTGAAGACAAAGGGGCGTTACATCTGTGATTCAATAAGGCCAAAGAAGAAGGATCAACTGGATCTGAGCTTACAGATATAGAGTGAAAGATACTAGATATCATAGGGACTGCCTCCATTCCAGGGTTTCTTGTTGATTATATCATGTTAAAAATTTTAGTTATTATTTGTTAATGTTAATTGTGGATTATATTAGTAATAAAAAACAAAGCTTTAAGTGAAATAACATTTACTAGTAGTTTAATTTAAATGTGTTTGAATCAGTTTTTCCTGAATATGCCATGTCCGTATCAAGAAACCTGGGTCCTCTTGGCAAAATATTCTATAGATACTCCTCATCCACATCATTTTCATTATCATCTGGAAATGTAGAAATACAACCATTACAATTTTGTTTTGAAAAAATGATCTAAACTAGAGTTTTATTCCATTGAAGTAATCACTTTTAAAGAGGGTGCAACATGCTAAAATGATTATTACAGTTCGCTCTGGCTGGTAATTAAGGCAGCGATGGTGATGTAGACAATGAAATTTGTTTTAAGCCGTCCATTGCACATTTCCAAATTATTTCTGACTAGCATAACAATTATTGAAGGCAAGGTTCTATGTAACGGCATAAAACTACTTAGAAGTTCAGAAAACAAACAACAAAAGTTTACCCAGATACTGCCCGTACTGAAGCTTTGCCCAAAGATGAACTGTGCCATGCCCTTCTGAAGTAATTACCCAGATACTGCTATTACAGGAGCTATGCCCAAGATGGACTGAGATAGCGTGCCCTTCTGAAGTAATTATCCAAATACTGCCAGTACTGAAGCTATGCTCTAAGATGGACTGTGCCAGCCTGCCCTTCGGATGTAATTTTCAAAATTTAAGCGAAATCACAGGCAACAGCTACTATAATAATAAACATTTATCTCACTCAATATAGGCACAGATAAGATCATAGGTTGCAGTAAATATAAATTTAGGATTTACATAGGTAGGTAGTTTATTATTGAATGCGGTGGAAGTATGTTAATTACAGTTAATCAATCAATTAGCCTATTGCAGTCCACTTTTGGATATAGGCCTCTCACCTGCATCCAGTCTATCCCAGCTACCTTGTTATTATTACAGTTTATTAAAGTGATTATTATAAATGTGGATTATACTCACAATCTGGCAGTTAATACTGTAAAATCCCTTTCTATTATAAAACAGATTTCCAGGTGCAGTAAAGTGAGTTATTGGTGGTTTTGCTATTGCAATGTGTCACATCTACTGCACCTATGGTGTTGGGCATATTAAACAATTCTTGAAAACTGAAAATTTCATAAATATCAATCAATATTACAATGTATTTACAATTTATATATAAATCTATATCTATGGTTAAAATTGATGAGCAGGATTATAAGAAAAAAAATACAAAATGTTTTGTGTTAACTCTTCCACTATTACATCTGATGTTTTTGCAATGCACCTGCTCACAGAAGTTTGACTGAGTGCAATGAAATTGTCTTGCCCTACAAGAGCTTGATAACTTCCTTGGGCAAAAAAAGGGACTGCAAATTAAACTAGAAAAATATTAGATAGGAATCTACATAAGTAGATTATATAATTGCACCTCTATCTACTTACATATGAGTAGGTACACCACGTTTGTATTATGGGGAAAGTGCCAGTGCATAAAAATGATTATAAATCAAGCAAACCTTTAGATGTCTAGGGGATGAAGCCTTTATCGACATAATTTAGTAAATGAAAAGCTCTAGACCTAAAAAGTTTCTGCTAGTTTTCCTGTGCCATTTCAAACGGATATGAATTATTGTCTCGTATGGTTTTCTCTATTCTTTTATTCTCTCTTGATAATTTCATCAGGTCATGATTTGATGATTATTTAGTTTTAGTGTAAACAGTAAGCACTCTTATTAAATAATGAATTTAAAATATACATACCTTTCTGCCAAAGCGAACAAAGCTGAAATCACATTTTCGATATTCATCATTTAAAAAAATATACCATTAATTTACTTTTTATCCAAAAATTCAAAGATCTTTATATCACTAAAGTTAGTCGGCATGTATTTATATGTCGTCTAATTTTAGTGTGACGTTCCCAATTTCAGACAATTTTAGACATATAAAACGTACAACAGAATAGCAAATGAGTAAATTTGGACCAAGTTGAGTGCAATTTTAGTGCTGTCAAACTAAAATTAGATTTTTAGTCTAGTTTGGTGAGTTTTGTAACAATAGAATAAGCACCAATGTCACGTTATTTGAATAAGAATTATGCGTTCGAGCATTATCCTACTAATATTATAAACGTGAAAGTTTGTGAGGATGTATGGATGTATGGATGTATGGATGTGTGGATGTATGGATGTATGAATGTATGGATGTATGGATGTATGGATGTATGGATGTATGGATGTATGGATGTATGGATGTATGGATGTTTGTTACTCTTTCACGCCAAAACCACAAAACCGATTGCGATGAAACTTGGTATGTAGATAGCTGGAGACTGGATTAACATATAGGCTACTTTTTATCCCGATATTCTGACGGGATCGGGAAACCGCGGGGCGCTGCTAGTGTTCTATAAATTAGACATCAACGCTAACTTAGCACTGTTATATTAATTTGATAAATTTAGCGTGATAGTGTGGTTTGATTCGATGACATACATATAGTTTATGAATTTCACTATGTACTTTTTTTGGAAACATTTTATTCTATTTTTTTATGCCACAACAGTTCTGTAACTGAAATGCTGTTATAGCTCAACTACGGCTAATTAAGTAAATTTGTTCTTAACAATTTTTTGTCATTTGTGGTTCAATGTTATAAAGTAATCGGTGTACGGAACAAATAAATGAGATGTCTACTTAAGTACTGCAACCGATTATACAGTTAAGTAATAATTATACAATGTTGTGAAAAGTGGCGTCGCAGTCGCGTGCGGAGCGACTGAGAACAGACTTTAGTGCAGGTGAGCCTCGACGTACAATTCCGCTGTCTCGACTCACGACTCATTAATGAGCTTCGTTGTAAAATAAGCTGAGGGCTCTTAACTGCCATCCTGAGAGATTGCCTTTCGTGGTTGGTATCTATTAATAGTTGTTTATAGGTAAAACTAAAAGAATTGCGAAGCACGAGTATAGTTCGTGATGGACGTCCGCAGACAGTGCGTCATAGTCGTGCCTCATTCCTACAAGAATTATCAAAGTTCTGATAGACGAGAAGGGTTCTCAAGTTTTATGAAAATAATTGCTAAGATTAGTGACGTAAAGGACCCACGTTCGTAATGTATAAGTAGAAAAGCGGCGGTAGCATAATGGCTAAGGCGTCGGACTTGCGATCAAGTGGTTGCGGGTTCGAACCCCACCCAGTGCACTACCGGCGTGAACTCACTCCTAACACAAGCATTTAGCTTAGCTGGAGGGGTTAACAAGAATACTAGTAATGTGTGACCCATGTTGCTAGTATTCTTTTAAAAAAAAAAAAACAAAAAAGGTTCAGCAGGTTAAAGCTGCTATTGCAATATACCTACATCCTGCCTCATAATAAGTTTTATTAAATATTATTCTAAATAAATTACCAGAATCAATGTCTATGATTGATACTTTACTTTATGATTATCTTTTCTTGAAATCCCGCAATGAAATAGATTATTTATATTCTAACAGATGGAGATTCGATAATTAGGAATTGCAATTTCTCGTATGATGTGTTTAGGTCAATAAAAGTTAACGGAAACGACACTAGTTTAAAATTTTTATTACAGTATGTTTAATTAACTTAAACGGTATGCATATATGATGTATACGTGTCAGTGTCTACGCGAGTAAGTCAGAATTGGACCTTAGAAAATTGTTTTAATTTGCATAATGTTACCGTTTGTGTAATTTTAAATTTTATGGACAATCAGAGAGAAGTGAGTGATCGCTACATCAAAATAAACTACTAATTTAATTGTCCATGAAAATTATACTTGACATCATAAGCTATTAGTCATTTTTATTAAATCTTCATTTTATTGTTAGATAAAAACTGTTCATGATTTATTTTGCTAAAATAACTGTTTCCTTTTAGTTAAATTCTACTGTATAAAATGTGGACAGTCAAGATTCGTTTCGAACAAACGCAGTATCTAAACATATGTTGGTTTTATTGTTAGGGTTTGAACTCAAACAATTACGCACGAAAGGTTTCCAGAAAAGTGATATGCATCTTTAATAAAATATTTTTACTGTAAGGGTGGTGTGAAACAAGAATGGTTATTGTAATAATATCAAATCGATCAGTGGAGCGCATCCAGCGGTGACAAATTTGCTAATGCACTAGACGTGAGAGCATGCTAATGACAAAGAACAGCGAAAAACTGGACGGTTTACATGACGCACCAATCAACATTAGAACTTCAAACAAGACATCGGAATTTGACAACACTCGTTTCAACTGCCTTGATCGATAAATTACGTGTCTTTCTCGGCTTTTTTATTGCAAAATCGCATTTTTCAGAAAATATACCTATGTATATAGATAAACTTAAAAAGTAATGCCTTATCTAATAGAAGAAATATCCAAATCGTTAGAGCCGCCTCCGAGAAACACGAAATATATTTATATATATATATATATATATATATATATATATATATATATATTTATATATATATATATATATATATATATAAATATATAAGATTTGCTAAAGCTATTAGATAGATAGATTACTGAAATGGCTGGCCGAATATAAGTGCTACATATTAAAAAATATGTATCTTACAAGGATAAAGCAACCACCTATTTAATTAGATAACAAAGACAGAAAATTTAAATAGCTGTTTAAAAATTCTATCATTCAGGGCTAATAACGATACTTCTGAATACACTAACTTACACTTTTAAGGTGTTCAATTCGTTTAACTCGGCACTTGTAATAGATAAAAATGGCAATTAAAAAAATAAGACAGAATAATAGACATTATTCATTAAAATAAAAAAAAGGAATAGTTACCTGTCTAATTACAAGTAACAATAAACTAAAATCAAAATGGCATAATGTATATGGGTCACGAATGGATGGTCACGATACAAAAAACTGGTATGAATGTAATGGCATGTAGACCCATGCTAGATACCCTTGAACCTAAAGTGGCAGCTCTCGGCCGCGTTGCCAATGACCCCGCACGCAGGCGCGGGCGCCGCGCGGCCGCCCGACTCACTTGCTAATTGTTATGTAACAGAGAAAAGTTACGTGCATCGTCCGCGAAGCATTCAAATATTCAGTGCATGCCAATTTTACATCGTTGTACTTTCAAGTACACTTAATTAGTGTCCGAAATCCTCACACCGTCGATATTGGGATACAAAAACAGGTTCGGGAACGCGAATACCGCTTCTTGCCAATCCCGAAGGGAAGGTAAAGTCACTGAACTTGCACGTCGCATGCTACATCTCGTTCCTTACTTCATAGTTCTTGTGATTGTAAAATATCTTTGTTATGCTGTTATTATAAAAGCAGAGGAGAATTTGCAAAACCGAACAAAACATGTTTGATGTCTTTTCATTTTATGGCATGTTTTGTGTGTAGAAAATTATTTCCAAGGCCTTCGATAAATTATTATTTTCAATTATTTTAATGAGTAGATAAGATTACTGGCCAAACGAATCTAGTACATAATACGGTTAAAACCATAAAATTGATCTACAAATAACCATTCCAAGCGAAAGCACATCAACTCTTTAGTGAATTATGAACAGAATCATCGTAGTGATTTTTTAACTTATAATGTTACGAATGTTATGTATTTATTATATGAGTAAAATTGTTGTATTAATGATTGCGCAACTTGTCTCGAATCTAAAAAAATACTAATTACCCTAGGTTGACAAGTATGAATAATTAAAAGTAGAAGAATTAAACATTGTTATTTTTTACACATTTTTAGACATTTTAAACATTTTATAGTTTTCTTTAAAATATAAGATTAATCTGAAAGCTTACCTTGGAAAGTAAAATTATTAAAAAATGTGATCATATAAATAAGATTACCTAAACCTTTTACAATACATTCTTGGTAATAAATAGTATTTTCAAAAAAGTTCATCAGTGGCTAGTTCGCTCAAGTAGAGCTATCGAGAAGAGTTATCGAAGCGTACATAAATTAATATTTGTAGATTTATGCTTTGACTTGTAGCTGGATACTGAAACCATTATTTGTTATCCTAACATAAATAAACTTTTGTCTCTCTTTTGTGTGTTTAACCACGGTGGCCTGCGAGCGAAGCTGTTATGATATTCTGTTATAATAAGGTAAGCTATAATATTTAATACACCATTTACATACGTTTATCATAGCTCAGCAGCTAGAATATAAAAGACTAGCTGCGCCCCACGGTTTCACCCGCGTAAGTCCCGATGCGATCGGATAAAAAGTAGCCTATGTGTTAATACAGGTCTAAAACTATCTACATACCGAGTTTCATCTCAATCGGTACAGTAGTTTTTGCGTGAAAGAGAACCGTAAAGGTTCCGTAAGAAACATCCATACATCCTCACAAACTTTCACATTTATAATATGAGTAGGATTATACTGCCTTGTTTTGGCAATCTACAATAAATGAGTAAATGTATAAACTAAATCGAAACTAAGTCGAATTCACAGTCTGTGTATTTTTGTGAAAATGTCTAAAAAGTGAAACCTTTTTATGCACGTTGGACACTTTTGGTACGGAGAAGAAGCACTGAACTCTCGTTACCGTCACGCTCAAATGACACATATGTCAGTTATGTTTTCACTTTTGACGTGCAGTCCTACGACGAGTTTTTTTTAACAGCCTATAACATAAACCATTCCTGGCTCATCTATTGGGCTGTTTGATTTCTCTCCCTTTTGAGTTCATGTCTATCCTGTTTGAAAGGAGTGGTAAAGCACAAGGTGTTGACGAATTCGATTCTTTCAGAGCGGTGGATATAGTTTTACATACCTAGACCTGGTTTAGCTCAAACTGTATCTCTGACCGTCAGAACGGCGAACGGGATTTCTCAAGTTCTCAGTTTCTCTAAGTCAGTCAGTTAGTTAGTGAGGGTACCGAGGGTTAATACGTTAAGTCGTCAGACGTCGGCTTCATGCGTCCCCCCGTTGCATCGTGGAACAAGGTTTCCTTGGAGATGACAGGGTCATCAGAAATGGTAACTAGGTAGGTAATTTTGCACTTCGGTCGAAGCGCTTGCTACGGCGAAAAGTCTGATGTTAGTTTAACCGGTTCAACAAGAACTTCGGCGTACTGTCGCCAATTTATTCCCGGTAGTTTAAACACAACAAAACAAAAAGTGAAAACATACTTAAAGTTTGATTGTGTTGATAAAGAAATTTGAATTTTTACAGCATCTGACGATATAATAAGCATAAGGATTTTAGTATTTAACATTACATCATGATTCCAATTGATATTTCATTACATTTCTATGATAAACAGCCTTGAGAGAAGAAATGACGGATAGACAACAAGGTTCCCTTTTACCCAGGTTAAGGAACCCTACAAACAAGTATGATTATTTATGATATACTAATACAAGTCATAACCTTTCTTGTTGTGATAATTGCTGCTACAATAGTGCTTCGGCTATAATAGAAATTAAACCATATCCAACTAACCTAGTCTAGTGTACTTTGCAGTGCTATTGCATTGCGAAGTATACTGCCCTAAACTGTCTAGTGGTTAGTGACCCTGACTGCTGAGCAAGAGGTCGTGGGTTCGATTCCCACCCAGGACAAATAATTGTTTAATGAGCATGATTATTTGTTTTGTGTCTGGGTGTAATTTATCTATAGTATGTATGTATTTGGAAATATATAAGTATGTTTATTAGCAGTCTGGTTACCATAGTACCGGCTCAGCCTAGTTTGGGATCAGTGTGCCATGTGTGAGATGTGTGAATTTATTATTATTATTAAATATACACAAATAATACTTAATGGAACCCTTATAGGTTGACTTTGTCGTCCGTCTGTCTGTCTGTCAAGACATTTTTTCTCAGGAACGGGTGGAATCAAGTTGAAATTAATATCAAATATATAATTATGTCAGTGGTCCTTTGAATCTGTAGACAAATCAAGCTTCTAAGTCAAAGCTATCAAAGATAACAGTATCTTTTGATTGTCTATTAAGCCTTAGATTTTATCAAATTTGAACATTTTGCAGGTAAATCAAAACCTAAAGAGTGCTTCCCCCTGACCTAGAATCATGAAATTTGGTAAGAGACAAGGTCGTTAATTTGTTGTTATATCACATAAAATAATAATAACTCCACACATCTCACACACGGCCGTCTGATCCCAAACTAGGCAGAGCCTGTACTATGGTAACCAGACTGCTGATAAACATACTTATATATTTCTACATACATGCATATTATAGATAAATTATACCCAGACACAACAAATGATCGTGCTTATCACACAATTATTCGTCCTGGGTGGGAATCGAAAATAGTTTTTCTGCTTACAAACTTATATTTTGCAAAGTTGACTTTGTCGTAAATCGATGTATGCGACAGTATTTTTTTGTAACTGCAAAGTTAAGTTTGCCTTTCGGAAAAGACCTGCAAAAATCTACATACAAGTTTGTTTGCTTACGGAACCCTCGGTGCGCGAGTTAGACTCGAACTTGTCCGGCTTTTTTATTTAAGGCTCTTTCCTCGGCCCTGCCCATCTTTAACTTACGTATTACATATTAACTAACCGTATTTACGTATGACCACTCGTTACTGTTTTTAATTTTACCTCCTGCTGTTCAATATCGGTTTGTTTGATCCCTTGTTCCATATATTATGTAGATTTTTAAATTTTTATGCCCGTAACACTTGTTCTGGAATTGGGTTAGCCCTCACAAGGCTTTTAGAAGACCACTAATTTTGAATTGTTAAGCAAACGGGTTTGGTATTATATGTTTTAAATGTTATAGTATCAGCGATATGTTAGCAGTGAAATTAAGTCCATAGATGGCCTAGTCTTGACCTAGTCCTAATTCATAAAATCAATGAACGATTTTCTACATTGACCTTATACATTCTTATAATAGCCATATACCTAAATAACTCTAACCTACTCAGGAAAATATTGAGAAATAGCAATTTATCTAGCTACACGTCTGTAATAAGTTAACCGTTACCAACAAATGAAGTAGCAATCTATAACGCGGGTACTTGTTAGTACGCGGTACCTGCATAGCAATTATATGCATACTAGTCGAAAACACGTGTGTACCATAAATTCAAATAAAGCACTCAATTCGTGGCTGTATTTAAGAACATCATAAGAGTTATGTTGTAAAGGTATTTTTCTTCTCGCTTGTACATTGAGCAAGAGACAGCACGACTGCCGCAGGCTCCTGCGCTAGAATTTTGATTGATATTTTTTGTCAGCTAACTCGGCCACAATAAGATGACAGCGCGCGGTAACAAGAGAAGTGCGAAATAGACTTAGACGTCGTAACTGAAAGTATCAAGGTTAGTCGATGGCGGGGCGGCCGAAACTCGGCTAACACTAACAGTACACCCACGCAAAAACTGAGCTCCCAGAACGAACTCACCGACTATCACCTTTGTATTCCATCTATTCGATTTAATTATACCTACTGAACTAGTGAATGGAGAGCCAAACAAATACATGTTCTTTATGTCTCGAGTCGATGATAAAGATTTCATTAGCACATTGTACTTAGACGTACATATTTCGGTGTGTTTATTTTATCTGTGTAATAGAGAGAGTTCGTTGTAACTGAAACGGAATTGGGTGATGGATTGACTCGCATTTCAATTACAATTTGGTAGAAATCCAATTAGCGTCTTGGGCATCATCAAATTACTCAAACAATCACGAGCACTTTCGTTTTGGCAGAGCGATGTCGGCGGCGGCGGTGTCGGGAGTGGTTCGTTCGCCGTGTGCTTGTGTTAAGACAGCTTTCTCGGCCCCATTCTTGACTATAACTTTGAAGGCGCCTTGTTCTCATAGTCGACAAAACGATGTATCTATGTCGATTACTTGTAGGCGGCCTTGAGCGGCAACCATTAATTTGTGTGCAGAGCCGCCAATGGGATACCGTTATGTCGAGTGCTTGAATCTTATGCTCACTGTACACTCTGTATCTACAGTCTACAAAGCTTACCCGATTAAGGAATGTCGCATATGTAAGTAAAGGGTTCTCATATTAGTTCTGTAATTTTTTTATTTTGACCTGATTCTGGCGTGTTACCGTTTTTCTTATAGAGCTTAAAATTTTATGTACATATGTGCTAACTATAGGAATGTCACGTTAGTTGATAGTCTTTAAGAAATAAGAGGCATGCAAAAATGTGTAATGAACTCTATGAAATGACGTCATGTTGGTGTACAGTGTGAATGCAAACATTGATCAATTCAAGAATCGCGAACTGTACTTATATTTGATTTTCCCACGTTTTTTTAGTATGCTGACACGGATACTTTGCATTACCTTTCAGGATGTGTATGATCGACTAAATAATACACCCTAAAATAACCAGAACCCTTTTAGATCGACACTTGGCGTAATTTTTTTTGCCAATTATTAAATCGAGATAAAATCTTATCGATGAGATATTTGCACTTACCATTACTATGCAACTTTATGACTAATTTTGACAGTTTGGATTGTAAGACAATCTCAAAATTAGAACCTTATACAATTACATAGATTTTTGTAACTATATTTCCCTAATTGGAAAATAATATGTGTAGTGATATGTACTACCTATTTTGGCGATGATGAAAAATAAGCACATACATAGTGACATATCCAAAGTGGACAAGTGAGTTAATTGAGCGCTCCGCGAGCGACGCCTCAGAGCCGCGCATCGCCGCGCAGCTCCGGTGTGATCAGAATTTGTTTATGCGGCCTGGGAATAGCTCAGACAGATAATGCTCTCATTCTCTAACGGAAAATCCTTTGCGTTTTTAAGTGGAACGTTTTGCAACTACGAATGAAGCTGCGCATTTTAAATAACTGTTGACGATTTACATAGGAATAAAATTACACCGTTGTAATATTCTAACAAATCGGCGAATAGCAACAGCGGGACATTTATGTAAATGAAATAAAAGCTCTGTGTTTCGTCACGTACGAGCTAAATGAGTTATAGGTCAGAAGTACAATAATTTAACTTGATTAATATGAATGCAGGTGTTGGTATGTAATGTGCAAGTATTAAGGTAACCATTATAATGCTCAATGGTGCTGACACGAAAAGTTTAGTTTAGTTTTTTTCTGCCCCTAACTCAACAAACGAGAAACGGGTTCCGTAAGAAAACAAACTTATATGTAGATACTAAGGCCAATACTATATTTCCCTAATTGGAAAATAATATGTGTAGTGATGTGTACTACCTATTTTGGCGATGATGAAAAATAAGCACATACATAGCGACATATCCAAAGTGCACAAGTGAGTTAAGTGAGTTAAGTTAATTCACAAAAGTATAGTAAGGTCGATTGCCAGGATGTTTCAGATCGGCTTGACTCCTTGGCGTTGCGTAGAGATGTAGCCTCACTCTGCATTCTCTATCGTATGTATCATGGGGAGTGCTCCGAGGAACTTATACCGGCCGCAACGTTTCGCCATCGTCCAACGCGACAAAACTTTCATTCGAATCACCTGGATAATTGGCAATCCACCACTGTGCGGTTTTCCAGAATTTTTTTGCCTCGCACAACCAATCTCTGGAACAAATTGTCGCCTGCGGTATTTCCGGACCGATACGACCTTCAAACCTTCAAGAAAAGAGCGTACTCCTATCTCAAAGGCCGGCAACGCGCTTGTGACTCTTGAGTTGCAGGTGTCCATGGGCGACGGTAGTCGCTTACCATCAGGTGACCCGTCTGCTCGTTTGCCCCTATAATATAAAGAAAAGGCCATCTCGGGAATCAATTTTCGCAGATTTTTGCCTGTATTTTTTCGGAAGACTAAGTTAACTTTGCAGTGCTAAAAATACTCTTCCACTTTCCAACCGCAAAATATAAGTTTGTAATCACAAAAACTATTTTTTTTTTATTTTATATACCAACAAATTAACGACTTTCGGATTTCCTCCTTTACTTGTGCTGCCAGACCTTGCTACTTACCAAATTTCATGATTCTCGGTCAATGGAAAGTACCCTATAGGTTTTGATTTACCTGCGATTGAAATTTGGTCAAACTTGATGCGTCAACGGCTTCCTAAGAAAAATAGTCTTGACAGACAGATGGACAAAATGATTTTATAAGGGTTCCTTTTTTTCCTTTGAGGAACGGAACCCTAAAAACGAAAGTTGTTGCAGTGGTGCTGGTAGTGAGCATAGAAGGTAACATAATGCTTCCTTAAGGAGCACAGAACTAATATTTTCCTTAGGAAGCTTCGGAGGAGGCTTGCACGGGAGTTTCTTCTTGAACAGTAATTTATAATAGAATAGAATACTTACCATTTATCACACTTTTTTTAATGAATTGCCAGAAAAAGATAAAAGTGTTATTTGAAGATAAAAGTTTTGTGCATTATCAGCGGCGATTTACTCTTTTGCTTGGATCATAAAAAAGAAAAGTTTATCAAGCTGGCAACCGGCCTTTAGTAATAATAATGATGTTATAACTTGCAGGTCGATACTAATCTCATATAGATTTACTTAGTTAATATTCTAACTAAAACATAGGCTATTCAACTGTTCTGCGGATGACGAGCAGATGACGTGCGGAGACGTGCGACGCGACGTGACCGTGGTCGCTACCGACGCGACGTGAGACCATTGTTGCCTTTAATAGATAATTAGTTAGGTGCCGTTATATTACACGATCCGATCAGCACTATCGGCCCACATCGACAGATTTCCACTAATTGCAGTGCACTTCATGCCCCACAATTTATACCACACAATAAAACTGCAAAATCAAAATAGAGGACTTATTTTAATTTAACATTTCTAGGGAAGTTTCTGACGTTACATTAAAAATGTTTAGTTATAATCCTCGTACTTATTTAAAGAATGCCATAAAAGGCACCAGAGATTTCTGTACTTATAGCTTTCAGCCATTATAAAACGTATAACCAAAGTATCCAATTATGGCTTGGCAAGTTCCTATTTTCTGTCTCCGTAACTGGAGGTTAGCCGTTGATTGAAATATGTTTCTTCTGTCTGTCGCTGTATGGAAAATTACTACAAGTTTTGTATAGTTAAAATAAATTATATGTAATAGAGCTTAGGAAGTTAAATGTTATAAAATACCTTGAAATATTACATTAGTTACGTCCACGTTTTTATCTTTCTTTAAACATATACCAAACAAGTAAAATCAAAGGATCCGATAATCGTGACTACCTACGGATGTTATAAATGCAAATGTGAGTTTTGACTTTTACGCTTTCACGAATTAACCCATCATCATGAAACTTGCATACACGGTACCTTTCTTCCCAAGAAAAAGAAGTATCGCTCCTGGCAAAATAAACATTAACGCTTACGATGCCGCGGGGCAAAAGTTAGTAGTAAATAATTGTATCACCTCTATTTGTAACATATTTGTGTAGAACTTACTACAGTTTCGAAATTTAACAAAAACCATGCAAGTGGGAGACTGACTCGCGCACCGAGGGTTCCGTAAGCAAACAAACTTGAATGCAGATAGTACGTCCATCTCGGTAATGAATTCTCGAACATTTTTGCCCGTCTTTTCCGAAAGACAAACTTAACTTTGCAGTTCTAAAAATACTTCCCCATATATCGATTTAAGACAAAGTCAATTTTTCAACCGCAAAATATAAGTTTGTAATCATAAAAAATATATTTTTTATGTGATAAAACAGCAAATTAACGACTTTCAGATTTTCCCTTTACTTGTGCTGTGGGACTTAGCTTCTTACAAAATTTCATGATTCTAGGTCAATGGGAAGTACCCTGTAGGTTTTAATTTTCCTGCGAAATGTTGAAATTTATTAGTCTGTTGCTTAAATGAGAATGAATGTATCTTTTCATTGAGTTGACTTAGAAACTTGATATTTTTAAACCTTCAAGGGACCGCAGACATCAGTATTTGATGTAATTAACATCAACTTTATGCCTCCAAGGGTCCTGAGAAAAAGTGTCTTGAAAGACAAACAGACAGATCGAGAGACAGACAGACAGATGGACAACAAAGTTATGCCATAAGGGATTTTTCCTTTCGAGGAACGCAACCCTAAAAAAAACCGATTTGACTTTTCCAACTTGCTAATTTTAAGAATACCAATAATATAAAAAGAACATTATCTGTAAAGCACACAAATATTTCGAAACCTGTCAAATGTGTTGAACCCACAAAACTTGACGTGGTGGCAGTTAGTGAGGTGATGTTTTCCACTTTACGTGGACTGGACATACTTTGAAAACGCATTTTCCACAAATGCGTTTTCAAAGTCTTTAAACCAATTAAAAACTAATGTTTTGACTAAATTAACAATTGACCTCAATGGCAGTCGTCTATCGTCAATAATCCCTTAGTAGTAAGCAGTGGAGGTACTGCTGGAATAGGCTGCAAAATTTACAATGCAATTCACTTAAAACCGCGTGTATTCGCATACTGAATCGAAACTGATTTAATTGTTTCAACATTCTCACGAAAGTTTTAAGTGGTAACGGTATACACCATTTAAGTACTACGTAGTAATTTAATAGAACAGTACGAACAAAAAGTGGTAGCGGATGAACATAGTTTAGACATTGCGTTGTACCGGTGATGATCCTACACTTGACGTAGCCATGTATCAATGTTATATGAATTATATTGTTTTTCTGATGATGTTAATCAAAAGAATGCAAGAAATGTGGGAAAATGCAAACCCCATTTGTTCACGCCTCGCTGATTCAGGTGTAGGCGCAGGAAATACTGGTCACTAAGTTTCTATTTTTTTTATTGGAAGATTGGTGGCACTATACAAATATATACGAAATAGTAGAAGGACATTTTTGGTAGACTTAGAACAATATATTGATTTGAAGAAGAGCGTATACAAATACATTTTTTTTTATTAAATCTTAACGTAAAAGTGTAATAAGTAATGAAAGCTACGATTACCATCTTGGTATATTCAGATTTATAAAGGAAGTGCTGTAGAGCATGGGTAATTAATAAATTGCTATATAACATTTTAAATGCAATGCGTAGACTTTGTAAATTATTAGTGTATCGTTTCTGCAACAAAATTTGCGTTATCGTGGCTACAATCAGATAAATATTAGAGTATTTAAAAATACTGTTGAGATTTCCACAATACTAATTAAAAATATTATTAAATTGTGGTACGAGTAGTAGCTAAAATATTAGCTATTAAAATAATACAAATAGTGTAAGACGCACACATTATAAGGTATCAATAAAAGAGGATAATCATGCTATGAAAACGATTGAAGTAATCGAGAAGATTAACAAATATTTGTTGACGTAACCATTATACAGACCTTCAATTTTAGTATAGCTATCCTTCTTGGTACAATTGGCAAAAAAACTTGCTATACTTCCAAATTTATCAATTTCTAGAACGTCTTTTTATTATTAAATTTTTGTGGTACTCCTGCCACCAAACACAACAAAAGTTGTGTGTTTCATTCTGTTATTCTTCTCACATCGCGATATAAACAAAACGACGAGATGCAAACGACGATAATTAATGATGGCTTGACATTTCAACTAGGGTAATTTAATATTATTATTCCTTTTCTGAAGTATAAAGTTTAAAAAAAGTAAACACCTTTTTTTAATTGCTGACTGTACAATGATGATGAGTACTAAGATATCGTCATCGCATACATCTCTGATGAAAGGAAGGTCACAAAGAGTGAAGATAAAGAATACACCGTGACCGCAATCCTTATAAATACTTATAAATGGACCGCACCTCCACCAAGTTACACATAAAGGCCGTAAAGGGCGAAATTAAATGTCATCACAGCCAATGACAGTATGTTACGAGTTAATGTAATGCAGGCATTACCATAATCATACATAAATTATAGCATAAGATAGTCCTAGCCGGATGTGAAGCATAGCATTTGCATTTTACAGGCAGATATCATGAGCAATCCCTGGGGATTGTGTGAATTCTGCATGCGCTTCAAGCGATAAACTTTAGTATCCCTAAACAACTGATATTAGTACCTAGGTACGAAGGATGTATCCAACAAAACCAATATAGGCTCAATAATCATTATTTACCGTTCAAACAACTTGTTCATATTATAGGGTGTTTTAATGTCCACTTATAAGGATGGTTTGCATAAACTGAAGCGCAGTTGGTATAACTAATAATACTTTGAAAACCTGAGTTACTTATTATTAACAAACATGAAGATGTTTTTTTATTAGTATCTATTAAAAAATAAAGTATGCGAACTAATGTTCAATAAGACTTAGCTTATCGACTTGGGCAATCGCTATGATATTTAATATATTATCTCTACAACACTATATGTTTAGATGCTGTGTATGTTAAGTAGTTTATATAGAAATAAAAGTGCTTACTTCGCTCAAATACTACATAGTAATGTAGTAGTAGTGTAGTAGACATAATCGGTTATCCATCTATGCACTGACCACGGCAACACACCTTAACTGCACGCAGTGAGAACTGAGACTTTTAAATAAAATAGCTTATCATCAGTTATCATTTAGTTATTATTTGTATAATCTATTATGTTGATCTTTTGTATAAATCCACTGATTCTGTGTGACGACGAGATCATGACGTTATGTGAATGAAACTACAGGTTCCTTTCCATATTACAATAAGATTGATAGGTGTTCAGTACACGACAGACTGCCGTATGTAACCCGCTGCTTTAGCATTTTATTATATTATATTATATATATAGCATATTTAGTATATTAATTATCAGTATCATGTGATTTCACAAATTTTACCCATTAAGTACCTTTTTGGTTGTGCCAATATTCGTATTGCGATAATTTAAAGGGTAACAAGGAACATATGAGTAGAACCAACCTCGGATAGTATTAATGTTAAATCATTTCGCTTACAGACTAGTCGGGGCCAGTAAACAAAATCCACAGAACAGGTCATGAACGCTTTACAGATGAGTCACAATACAAGGAAGATCGGGAGGTATGCCGTCATCTGCAAGAGTTGCGCCGTGCCACCGCGCGCCCATGTACCCACGAAACTCACGTTTTTTTTTGGTTATTATATGTAGGTATATTTAATAATGATTATTCATCAATTTATCATCAACTTCATCAATATTTTAATATGTATGTGCTAATTTGCTATTAAATTAATAATTTTTGCTGTTCTTCCTTTTTAAGTTTAACAGTCTGTCGTCATTTGTCAGACAGAGGAGCAGTAAGCCAAATCCTATCGAACAGGTTGTGTAAATAGTGAGTTGAATTCGTCTATTGTCTAAAAGTTTGTCAAAAGAACTGGTAAATAAGCATATATAATATGTGAAGGTATCCGGTCACCATAGCCTATGACTATGACATCAAGGATATCATCTAGACTTCACTCTGCAGTCTGTATTTATTTCCTCTTAAAATTAATAATATTTCACCGTATATTAAAAATTAACGTTTTTTCATAGTAATATGTCTGTTCTAAAGCCTTTACGTAAATTTAATAATAGAGGTTGCAACATCCTTAATAGGCCGAGGGCGATATTTGTTGTCAATTGGTGCCCTTTGATGCTACGAATTCTATGTAGAGTCATGATCGTTTTATTTTAGATCCGAAGTATTTCTCGCTAAAGACCGTGCGTGACACAAATCTACATCCAAGAAACGTTTCACTATAAACTAAATATAATTTAGTATTTGCCACAATATTTCATGTAACTAAAATGCGCAATATTTTTTGTTAAAGGGATCTGGTTTTTCTACGAACGCCCTATGCAGGATTCAAACTTTGAACGTTTGAAATGGCGATAGCATAATGGCCTAAGTGATGAATGGAATGAACCCACATTAGTAATAAGCGACTCTTCATGCAAATAAATGAATTTTATTCTTCTTCAGTCTTAATAAAAATGGTAATTGCATAGGTGTGTAACGCTGGTTCCTTTTATGAATCGCAGAAATATTTACATAGTCATTGTTACGAGTTGGGAGTTACTTGAACAGTTTCATCGTTTATACACTCATATTTTCTATATCTCAATTACCTACTTACACTAGTTTAAACTGTTTGGTTTCGCGTGTACTTAAATGCCCGTCACCGTTTATTTCCTTTACTGCACCAATCTACTTCACCATTGTTTTGGATGTTGCTTCCGTAATTCCAATTGTTATTTATGTAAAAATTCGTGATAATTGGACCAGGTCACGAAAGTAACAGTATTATATTCTTTAAGAAAACCCAAAAAATCTGTTAAAATTGTAACCGATCAGCAAAGAGCTTCAATCGAAAGTTGCGCCAATGAATATTAGTCTGACCGCTAGTGCGCAGTTGTAAATTTTACTTAGAGTTTAGACAAGTGATTTAGTGTTTCCTCTGAAACATTTTATCGATGGATAAAGAAGATGGGAGGACCTTATGTATATTATGTACCTACTCGTATCAAATAAACGTGTAGTTAATATCTATTAACCTTGAACGTCCAAGACATGGCGGAATAATGCTGGTGATTTACTTTTAGTTGCATTATTTTGTTCGAGTCGGGATGCTTTTCTTAAAAAGAAACATAGGACTTAGTAATTTTTATAACACGTGGGGTTCATTATATGTACAAAGGTTTTATATAAAACATTCTTGAAAACTTATAAGATTGTTTTTATTATACAGGTTTTTATGATACGGTTACATTTGGTGGTAAGTACAATGTGCACGCTACTTAATCAAATAAATAAGTAGGTTTTTTGTCTCTGACAGTGGTATTAATGAGATTCTGAACTATAATTAACCTGAACTGACGATTGATGGTATATATAAAACGTAGGTATGTTGTAAGATATGCCATGTCCCGGATACAAATTCTAAATATTCGTGATGTCTTAATACCTGGCTATTATAGCGCAGTGCGTATTCGACCTAGACATTGATTCTGAAAATATATTATCATCCCATATTATTGTGTCCATTATAAACTCATTAGTGTAGCGGGCAACGGCACTCGGGCCGGGCGCCAAATTACCAACATTATCAATTTATACTCGCCCGTGCACAAACAAAAAAGTCGAATGTAGATGGCCGGTTCCCGTTAACAAATTCGTATTGTGCAATGTAGGAGAAAAATTGTAACGCGTGTTTTGGGCACGATGTTTTTGTGGTTGGATTTGATACCGCTAAGGTTCAAGATGTTTGTACATACACAAGAGCTTTCACTGCCCCCAACATCAATCATCGGTCGGTGCGGTGAGACGCTGCCTCCGTGCGGCTTTTGCACCGTCGTTGTACTGCCGTGCCGTGCCGCGTCGCGCCCATCTGCCAAGGCGCTATTCCCGCCCTACACACTTGTGATACTTCATTAAATTTAGAATTTATAATACGGACATAACAAATTTTACACTAGATTCGAACAATATTTCAGTTACGAGTAGTAATTAATTAATTCCATAATTAATCGGGTATTTCTCATGGTTCACTTTGAGGTTGAAGTTTCTACTATGAAAGTTATTAAGGCAAAGTTTTTTATTGAGAGTTGTCCCAATTGTAGAATCGCCTATTTGAAAATATTGTTAGAGGGCTCAGTGACATGTTTACACCCACTGCATGATAGTTAACAAAGCAGCAATATGTTTCACCAACTTTTTATCTTGATTAATCACCGGGAAACCGAAATAATGCAAATATGCTGTTTAAACACTTCCGATATAGGTCTTCTCTTTTTTGGGATCAAAAGTTCACAAATGTAACAAAACAAAACACAGAAAATAAAATCCAAGTTAACGTTGCGGGTAGATAAAAAAAAATGTTATTCGCTATCTGTGTGACGTGATAGACTTTTTCAATCCCTATCTTCTGTCTTCCATTAATAGGAGTTAGTAGTTTAATAAGAAAATAGGTGTATTGTCTAAAGTATGTAAAAAACAATTGTTAACTAGTGTAATTAGTCATAAGTAGAGATCGGATATTCGGATGCATATTTACCTAAAGTTGAGATGTTGGCTATTATGGAAAGCACTTTTTTATCGAAAGAATCCCGCGATTCCAGGAAATTCAAATTTTTAGTGTACCTATACTCCGTCAGATGTAATGAACCCCAGTTTGACACCAATGACACTTGTTCTGTTACAACGTATAATGGTTGCTTTTCCCTACTTTTATTGTCAGTGATTTTTGACGAAGCAAAAATAACTTTATTACGTTGTAACAAGTGTCAAATCGGGCCTATTAAACCCCAGGAAGTGTATGCATTTTGTAAGAGTGCGAGTGAGACGGCAAATTATACTTGCTTGTGCGCAAGTAGCGACGCGACAATACAACTGCATTCGTAAATAAAAATATACTTAGAAGCCGCTTCCATAATTTGTTATCCAAAAAATAACTTTAGGTAAATATGCATCCGATTATCCGATCTCTAGCCATAAGACAATTGAAAATTGACCGAAAAAATAGAGGGGGATCGGATACTAATTTAAGGGTGTACATTTTGATGATGAAATGTGTGTAAATGATGATGATGATTGCAAGTCTGCTTCTGAGCTTAGAGCTGTAAAACAATTTCGACATGTACCTTAGTATTAGCCCTTTCACTGTACTGAAGATTTTATACTAACTTTTAAAGTTTCCGGTTTAATGTAATTTCATAATTATGTATTCGTACGAGGATTAACCCAATCACGCAATGGCTATTGTACACCCAGATTGTACTCGTCGCGGTTACAGGCTGATACATGAGTCAGCCTGTGCCCAGTTGAGTGTGACATATTTGAGATTTACCTTGCTTTTATAGACTAAACACCAACTTTCTTCAAAAAAGCTTGTGTGGCTACTAGAACTGCCTTAGAATTTTGATTATCGGTGAGTGAGTGAGTCAGTGCCAAAATTAAGGAACTTTGACTTGCAATAGTTCTTAAACTATAGTTTCAAATTGAATGTAGTTTGGGTCCCAATAATAAAATGTAACATCTCTTAGTCACTGAAAATGGGAAAATGTAGGCTTTATCCACAACCAAGTTAATTTTGTTTTGCTTGACTTGGCAGAAACATTATTACCAATAAATAATTTCACTAAAAATATCTACTTTAGATCTTCTCTTCAAATAAATAATTAATTATAACATCACGTTATTAGTAAAGGCCTTCGATATGTAACACATATTAATTGCTCTATTTGATTCGGTAGTTGGGGAGTAACTATTTATTCAGTTACAGTTGTTGAATTAGGTTATTGTTTATGGTATATAATACCGTACAAAATGATAAAAAGTATTTTTGGTAATTGTTTATTCATTTACTAAAATCGTGCATACCGAACAGATAATACGAATACTTAAATTTGTTTGAACAGTTTCAGTCGGTAAAGGTTACTTCCTAGTTCTTCGTGCTTCAAACTTGCGTAATAACAAGACTCGTCACGTATATACGGTTCAGATTTTATACGCTGTTCACAATTTACTTACTATTAATAATAGGCAGACGATCGGCCTTCACAAGGACGCGATATAAGGCCGTTAAAGATATTTTTAATTCAACAGCATTCAAATGCGTGAACAAATTATTATAACCAACGGTTTTAATTGGTATTTATGTAATTGGTTGCAAATTCAAGTAAAACAAACTTGTTAAAAAAGCAATTTACACCGCAGTACTTGTTAGCTGCGTCTCGTCTGGCTATTTCATTACACACCCCTGCCGGTTGTCCCCTCACCGCGTTCGCCGATCGTTTATTTTGATCATGTATCTCTAATGTTTTGAACTTTGTGCTCGTACCAATTTTCTTCTTGAAAGTTCGATCTGATTTTAAATAGGTTTTTTTTTATGTGTTTGTGTGTGGTTATTGAGACAAATACAAAAACAACCGAAATATGCTACTTTGTGATTTGTATTGCTTTTCGTTTGATAATTTCTTTTATTTGTGAGACATATATTAACACTCGTGCTTCATGTAATAAATGCTCGTTAAATAATAAATTTCGTTCGTTATATTTATGATTATTTAGTTTAAAAACCTGGGATATCAAGAGTATGTATTTATGTTTTAGAACCCAAAAGGGGAAGGCGGCCTACTGAATAAAGACGGTACCCTCGTTCCCTCGACACAAATCACAAATTTCTCAGCCCCTGTGTGTTTTATATACATTGCCTGTATAGCAGGAGGTTTAGCAAACATGGAAAATATCGGCACAGAGTGCAACGGGATAAATAATACATATTCTGTTCTCTTCTCACTCGTAATATATTAGCGCATTAATGCGCTAATATATTACGAGTAAGAAGTGACTAAAAAATCATCAAGAAATAATAATATTTAACTTCACACATCTCACACACGGCCGGCTGTCTGATCCCAAACTGGGTAGAGTCTGTACTATGGTAACCAAATTGCTGATAAACATACATATATATTTCTAAATACATATATATTATAGATAAATTACACCCAGACACAGAACAAATGATCATGCTCATCACACAATTATTTGTCCTGGGTGGGAATCGAACCCACGACCTCTGGCTCTGCAATCAGGGTCACTAACCACGAGACAAACAGGTCAGAAAATAGAAGGAGAGAAGACATAGTAGTCCTCTTGCGTTATTATTACTTATAACTTATACCACTCAAATGTATTTCTGTCACCATTACCATAATTTCAGCGCTAAAAACTGTGTACGGGCGCCTAAGTACCTAGCCACTTCGCAATCACATGGAAATTTTTCATTATATTTCGGTAATTCATGAAATAATTTTGTTTGTGGAGTCCTTACCACAATGCATAATTCTCTAGTGTAATTACGTATCAATACAAATAAATAACATTGAAAAAGTGTCTGTTTGTAATGTCAAAATAATAGTTTTTTTTAAGTTCATACAGTTATTTGCACGATACCTATACCTGAAAATCAGTTTTTAAATTTTTTGTCACTGGCAGTATATTTACTGCCAAAAATCTCACCACGCTTGACTTGCAGACTGCCCAGTCTCAACCGACTCGACAACAGAATAGTTGTAGGAACCATTACGGGACATTTGGCCCTGAATCAGCATCTATTCGCCATTAATGCGACAGACAGCACAGGCTTCACAATGGGCAAATACCCTCGCGAACGCGAGGTCGCTCCTAGAAGCCTGTGAACGCCCCAGGAGACTTCTGTGGTTATGGAGTCTCAACTAGGCAGCCCTGTCTGAACGCATAATGGACCATTTTTGAGTCTAAATGCGGAAACCGAGCCCTTTACCGATTTCACTGGCAGAGAGCTGGTGTTATAAGGAGTAACTTAAGCTTTTATTTTGGAAAAAAATAGGGTTCCGCGCAAAATATATAAATATGTACACGCGAACGAAGCCGCGCGGATATAAAAAAATTAAAGAAAAACATGTTTTAGGAGTAAGAGGAAATAAGTCCACGGAAATCCACGTGTTTAGTTGTATTCAATTTCAAAAATTCTTTTTTTCACACCAAAGGTTCTATTGGTTTGATTTACACTTCCAGTAATTGCTTTTTTTTAATTTCGTAATTTTCTACTTAATTAAGAAACTTTTGGAAATTGGGTACACATATGATCTATATGAAAGTAAACTGCTTTATATTTTCCTATTATCGAGTACCTCCTTAACCAGTTCATGGTCATAAAGTCATAAGTCATTCAAAAGTGCACTTAAGCAAAAACATAAGTATTGTGTTTATGTTAACGAGTTTACGTGATTCATGTGCAATCGTAGAATCACGATACTAAAGGAGATGTACTTGTAAAACCACTTCCTCTTGCAGCAAGGATCCTCGAGAGTTCGTGATTTAAGATTTAGTTTCCTGACTACTCTGCATGGTTCGATTTCATATAAGAAAATGTAGATTTGCATGTTTATTAACCATGATTATACCTCTTATGGTAGGTACAATCAAGATGCCACCATAAACATTAGATATGTGTAGGTAGGTACAAATATACAACAGATTGGTGCAACCACGTTAATGCGTAGAGACAAACAAATACGTATCGATAAATGACCTCGTTATTGTAACGGTAGGAGCGCTGCATGATTTTCATTTCGAGGTCACTTAATTTTTTTGTAAAGCATGTTACATGCTCTTTAGATACGTCTTGATATGAATATATTTTTAAGAAAAAGTAACATCTATAAAACTGTCTAAAACGCGTTTTATAATTTTGATGTAATCAGTGATTTATATGAATACGATACTTCATCACAAATAAATTAAGTTTCAAGTTAACTATTAAGCAATGTGGGACCGAATAATTATATTGGGTTAACGATCATGATAGAATAGATAACATAAAGATTTGATTGACCTTATGTTTATCAGACCTTCACCCCAAAACGCAATGAAATAGTATACTTAGCAATTTCCTTGAAAAAGTTTTTCAATCTCCTTATTAATGAAATATTTATTGGTATATGTGCAATACGTTGAGGTTTGTTTCGTAAACATAAAGGGTTCGCGCATAATGCGTGCTGTGTGCGTGAGTCACTCCTCGGTCCCTGACGTTCTCACAAAGGTATTCACAGGAAAGACTTATTAAGTTATTATTATAATGTCACCGTGAGATCACAAATCTTCTAAATGAGCTGCAAAACGATGTCTAGATTTGATATGGTATATGTTCGTGCAATTTTAAATTCTCTGCGACCATTCTTCCAATTATCCATTTCATTGATGTTATTCGTGTTATAACCAAAATACACGTCGACCCAGATAAATAACCTACATATAAACATGCGAGAGCTCTCATAACTGTTAGTGTATCGAAATAAATACAGGGTGTTGGTCGCGGACGGCATATTACAGATGATGGTTGACCGAAAGAAGGCCGCGAGGCGACCTTCCAAATGGTGGGCGCCGATCATTGACCGGAGCTTAGGATTGCGCTTCGTCACACTCAACTGGTTGAATCGTGGCCGGGGTACCTGCTCATTCCGTATATCAATTAAGTACGTTTACTGACCGCAGCCGCAATTTTGCGAATTTGAAAAGCATCCGTAGGCATTAGCATGAGGAACAAAGAAATAACCATAGCAAAAAAGTGTATAATTTTATTATTTTAATCATGGCTATTAAGTAATGATTTCATCAGGGCTCATTAGATGGACTTGTATGATTAGATGGATTGATGTAATTATCTTGACATTTTTAACAGCATACGTTATTTTATATTTATACCAAAGTTTTTTTTTTGTATTGTGACCTACTATTATGTATTAATAAAAATACATACTACATATGACATATTATGTGGAAATGATACGACTTGCTTATTCTGTTTCGGATTAGACGTCAGAAGGTAAACAACTCAGTTTTTACAACAACAAAAAACCAAGAGGTTGACAAAAAGAAAATTCTTAATTTTTTTATCTGATTCAGGAAAAAAAAATGTATAATTTTTTAGTTGTGTAACAAAGCTCTTACCTCAGGTAGGGCTGTAATCATGTTGACTTTTGTAGAAAAACTCATGATGTCAAGACTTGATCATGACTGGAATGAATAATGTTTGCCGAAAAAGGTGTCCGTAGCATATTATATAGTAGTGTATTTAAAAATAGAACAGTTACTTAAATCACTTAAAGGGCAGGCATACTCTAGCATGCAGTTGCAATAAAAAATTATGAAAAAAAACTATCTGTTTACAAGTTATGACCGTTTGAATTTCCAGGTATTTTTACCTCGGTTTCTCATAAAAGCAGATGGAATGTGTAAAGTTAAGGATTTTAAATCGTACGTATTTTTTCACTCAGTTTGTGCACTCAGTTTTTTAAAAAATCCATAAAAACTAACTTAAAAACATTTCGAAGTTAGTTTTCGTGGATTTACTCAAAAACAAAAAATAAAAAAATCACATCTGTATACGCTTGCTTTTTTTGGCTGTTTTAAGGATCTCGCATCATATTTAAAGGGAAAATCATGACGGTGAAGGTCATTCCTCAATGTGCCAGCATTCAGCATGAGTCAGCTTTCCACATGTCGAGGGTATTATTAGTGTGATGTTTATCAGAAGTGAGTGAGAGAGATGATGAGAAGAAGCGTTACTACTCTAATATTCGTCTATTTTTGCAATCCGAAAGAGATAAAATTGTTACGGACACAAACAAATAAAATTTTCAATTAAGAAGAAGAAGATTTGTCAGGAATATTTAAATTCTCTGAGTAGGGGAACTTAGTAGATCCTGGGTGGTTTTGATCCTGTCATGGACTAGAATTACGCTAGATCTGTGGACTAGTTTTAAACCCAAGTAACGGTACTATGAGTTAAAATTATTACTATTTTGTTCACAATTTTTTGGTGTAAAATAAATTATTTAATTAATATTCTGCATGTATTGTGTTGTATGTTTTTGTTCAGAATCTGTTAATTGCTCAAATCATCCCAGGCCAAGGAACTGGGATTTACAATAATTTGATATGATATGATATCATCCGATCAAATTGGTGTTGGAAAAAAGTAAGAGATATTTTAATAACATGTAACTGATTGATTTTTCGCGTATGACGCATCGGTCTGTGTTTCTCACTCTATAAGTTTAGATTAATAAACATTAGTGTGATAATCTGTACAATGTGGCTTATCCGAATGATATCAGGGTGGGAAATAATAATAGGTGCCGTGAATCAGTTATACCCTATCGCGATATTACATAACAAGCGAAGTTTACTATTATAATTTTCATAATAATTTTTGTAGATACCTATATAAAGTAATGCGATGCAGTAGAATTCAGAAACAAAATTATGTTCCTTCTGATTTTCACCGAACTTTGCCTTCTATACTTTTTTATTTATACACAAACAGGCAAAACAGACAAAGACAAAAAAGTTCAATATCTTTTCCCCTTTTTTTTTATCGTGTGGAAACCCCCACCACAGAGTTCAATATCTTTTCCCCTTTTTTATCGTGTGGAAACCCCCATCACAATCCCACACAGAGTGAATTGGTATGTCGGACTCGAACCGACTAAAACCACACGGTGTTCCGACACAAGTGAGTCTATTGCAGGGGATTCAGGATACAATAGGAAGGAAGCTTCCTAGAACCCCTGCAGACTTTGGCCTCCAGTCAACCGATTTTTTTTTTGTTTAATAGCTGTTGATAAGATACTAAGTTACTAATAAAAATGTTAAACAAAAGTTTTTATCCTATTTTGAACGGATAATCATAATAATAATAATTTTGGTCCAATTTCGACCAGTGAAAGATCACTAGTAATCATGAATAAAAGGTATATCTTGGTTCATAAGTGGTCCAAACAATGTTATTATTATTTGGACCACTTACAACTTAAAAATACTTTTTAATCATAGAAGTAAAATTATGAACACCAAGTTTTTATTTTTGTTTAAGTTCTTAAACTAAAAGATTCGTTGGCGCCATTCCGTCAATAAATAAATAAGGACACCTTCATCATCTCTAACAACAGACACAAATTGGTACAGTTATTTAAAGACTTAATCTATCACAATTTGTCTGACCAAAAAAAACCCACAGTGTGTACATAATCCACAGAGTGTACATATTGACGTCAAATAATACCTATCACACCATCGATATTACTGGCATATTATATACATCACTTGTACTCTAAGGACTTCTTTGCATTTATGCTTTAACACTTTTTATTTGCTGTCATGTAAGAAGTTAAGGTATAATTAGAAAGAAACCACAAAGGAAAAAAACATTGCATTAATTCCTGTATCGTGGGCAATAAAATTATTTATGTGCATTAATTACGCACATTGATGACAGTTTTATTTTCAGGGTGTATATTTTGTAATTAGTAATTAAGTACACCTGTTTTTATTACCATAAGATTATAGTATATAAATAGAAGGCTTACCTTACCCTAATAGTATTGAGGTAATTTCCTTTTCGATTAATTTATCAGATTTTTTATTTTTCTTGATTTTTTTTTAAATAGCTCTATGAACAAGAAAAAACGGCAATTGTAGGTCCTTAACATGTTAAACTAGCCCGCGACTTTATCTGCGTAGAATCTCTTCCATACAAACTTTCATTCCCTATTTCACCCCTTTCAAGTTGTATTTTCACAACAAAGAGCAGCCCATGTGATTCTCCGTGGTACGGTCTATCTCTATAAAAAAATTCATCAAAATTAATTAAGCGTTTTAGGTGTGCAAACTTAACAGACAAAAAAAACAGACAAAAACAGACAGGCAGACAGAATCACTTTTATAATCTTACTAATCCCACTAATATTATAAATGTGAAAGTTTGGATGGATGGATGAATGGTTGTTACTCTTTGACGCAAAAACGGCTGAACGGATCTGGATGAAATTTGGCACAGAGATAGGCTAAATGTACGGTTCTCGTGGGATGGATTTCACTAAAATTTCCAAGCAAACGAAGTCGCGGGCAACAGCTAGTATTAATATAGACGTACACGTGCAAAGTTTGATCCCAAGGTATTATTACTGTTACATGAATAAATAATCAGTTCTACGTGTAGCTATAAATGATAAACATGCGCTAAAGTTATTAAAACTCCACACATATTATAATGACTCTTTCGGTTTTTATAGTACGTGAATTTTAATTTCTGTCTAGAATCCAAACTTTTGTTAACCGGCAGCAGCAGTCCAAAACTGTTGCAACTTAATTGGCCTATTAAGTGAAATATATTTGAATGGTTTGTATATCGCATTAGCACTTAATTCCATCCTTTTGTGTGACTGTATTGTGATAATTTGGTGGTGCTCAATGCGGTGTGAGACACGTGTCTTAACGTTGGAGCTTATTACTCACTTTGTTTGCATAAAGAGTGTAACGCCCTTTGTGTTCCTTGTTTTGTTACAAAATATTGAACACCGTTTTATTTAACACCAACGTTCAAATTGCTTATGACACGTATTAACAGCTAGATGTTTTGTACATGTTCATGGCGTGCTTGACGTTTCGAAACGTCACTAAATAGTTCAAGTGGACAGTATCTAATAAGTAGAGGTATATATATATGTACTAGCTGACCCACGCAACTCCGTCAGCGTTTGTAAAAATTCCCCGTTTTTGCAACACTTTTCATTGATGCTCCGCTCCTATTGGTCGTTGCGTGATGGTATATACCCTATAGCCTGGCTCAATAAATGGGCTATCCAAAACAAAAATTGAATTTTACAATTCGAATCCGTAGTTCCTAAGATTCGCGCGATCAACCAATCAAACTCTTCAGCTTTATAATATTAGTATAGATTATTATAGGTAATACTTATAGGTAATTTATAAATCTGGGTAATTTATTTGCCCAGATCTTAGTAATAAAATGTGTTGATTTTGTATGAGTAAAGTCCGGCTGACTGGTATTCTTTAGCAGTTTGCGTTATTCTTCTACGAACTTCAACTACATTAAATTGATTACTCATTGTAATAGCTTCGTCGGATTTAGTGGTAAATGCTTCGTTTATACTTCAGAAGTTAAGGAAAATGAAATAGGTATTAAATATATTATAAAGTAACAAGAAAAAATTACACTACCAAGAATTCCGAGTCATTGACTATTATTGAATGTTTAATATCCGTGACGGCGTACGGGACAGGGACAGGGACAGGGACAGGGACGCTGATAATACATATATAGATCCACTAGAGCTCTTTATTAATTAATGTCACCAACCTGTTAATGTGACGTTTTAAGTTTGACGTTTCGTTTAAGTTTTCACTTCTGTCGGCAGTCCCATGACTGCCATTTTTTGTATTAATACGTACGCACATACTGCAAGTCCCTCGTTTGGCTGATAGGTTTGTTTGGGATAGGGGTGTTAGTGCAGGAGGGTATCCACTGAGAGAGACTGTGGATCAAAGGGTTTATATTGGAGACTGAACTAACTACATTACACTTTACAAAGGCTTCTAAAAGAGATCTGGTGCGGCCACATTTTAAAATATAATATTTTAATATCGATTCAAATATTATATTACCAGCCCGCTTCTACCAATACTCAAAAGAGGTTTGAGTATTACAATACACTCATGACGGAAGGACTAGGCAGAGCAGCGTATTAAAGCCCCTTATTTTGCCGGCTTTAATTTAGTCCCACTTACGTAATAAGGAGCAAAACTATTGCCGTCAACCGGCCACTTCGGGAACTAGAACGAGAACGAACGAGCCCTTTAACCATCAATAATATTATTAATTAATTTTCAAATTATAATTATTTAACAAATTATAACTATTAATTAATTTACAAATTATAATTTGTAAATTGTATTAATAATGTATAGTAAACATATTTTAAAATTAGGTGTAGGTCGATTTTTGTATTTTTTTTCCTCTCTGCTCACAAGAAACTCATCAATATTTTAGTGGTAATTAGTGGTGTTAGGAGCAGCCTACTCCTAGGGTTTAGACTGTTCTAGACTTTTCCCCAGTTGGGTGAATTTATATTTCTTCTTTAATTCCGAAAAATGTTGTTCTAAATCCTTTTTAGCGTCAACCAGTCTTTCTTTTTACTAAAAAGAAAACCTTGCAACGCTTTAAATGAGAATTCCGTACTAAGCTTCTAACATACAAATTTTAATATAACAACATTTTAAAATGTTGTATCTGCTTATTTATGAAGTAGAAAAATATTACAGTACATGGTGCAGTGTACCTACTTAAGAATCACCTGTGCTATCAACGAATAACCTTCCAGTAGGCCAACATCAATCAAAGAAGGGAAATTAGATTTTAATGGTGCTCATATAAAATTAAATGATGCTGCCAAAATTTTAGTAATAATATTTATGTCATAATTCCGGTAGATCCAGTTGATAAAATGAGTCGTATGTTTCCTTTCTAAATTGAAAAGAAGTTGTTGAACTGTTTGGTTATTTCACAGTTAGTGCTTGAATACATCATTTATACCTCATTTAATAAACATATATATGTAGTAAACCTAATGAGTAATGTTATTTACCTCAAGATCGTTGAGTAATTATTATTAATATCTACGTAAGATTTTATAATAAGAACCAACGTTGTAATTAAAAAGAGATATACGGGTTTCACAAATACACATGTTAACGTTTTTTGACAAAATATCGAATCGTCGTAGATTACCATGAAGCAGGCTAATTGGCCTAGTTTTAGTGGGCCACTATTATGACTCGTATAACCTATCTACATAATTTTACTTATAACACTATTGTAATGACCGATTTCTTTAAAAAAAGACAAGTGCGAGTCTGACTCGCGCACCGAGGGGTCCGTAAGAAAACAAACTTGTGTGTAGGTAGTAAGTCCATCTCGGGAATCAATTATTGCAGATTTTTTCCCGTCTTTTTCGAAAGACACACTTAACTTTGCAGTTCTAAAAATACTCTCCCAAATATCGATTTACGACAAAGTCAACTTTCTAATTTAAAAATATAAGTTTGTAATATTACAAAAACAATTTTTTATATGCGAAACCTTGCTACGTACCAAATTTCATGATTCTAGGTCAATGGGAAGACCCTATAGGTTTTCATTTACCTGCTATTTGAAACTTGTTCAAATCTAAGGCTTGAATAGCCCTATCTTTAGATTGCGTAGACTTAGAAGCTTGATTTTGTACAGCTTTAAGAGAACGCAGACATACGTATTTGGTATTAATTTCAACTTGATGCGTCAACAGGTTCCTGATAAAAATGATCTTGACAGACAGACAAACAGACAGACTTACAACAAAGTGATCTTATAAGGGTTCCTCTTTTCCTTTTGAGGAACGGAACCCTGTTAAGGATAAAAATATGTATTTATAACAATAATAATGTAATCCAAACTTATGCCTACCGAAAATTTTCGAAATACTTAATTTTACTGTCGTCAACAAAAAAAAGTAAGAAGTAAGAGGGTTCACTTTGAGAACAATTTGTACAGTGTTCAATTTGTCAACAAGTTAATGGCGTACCAGAGATCATGTTACTACGGATACCAGTTTGATGGGCTATTGAGAAAATGGTGGTGCGCGAGTGCAATGCACAAATCCACGCAATAGATGCGCTTGCGCCAAAGCAAAGCGGGAGTGCCAATGAACTTAAGACGGTTATTGACAAGTATTGCGTTAAGACAAATAGAAGTTCCGGCACTGACACAGACCTCCGTTCACTTGACCATGTATGAGTGTAAGTAAGTACCTATACGACCACAAACCTCCTGAGAACTTTTATGTAAATAATCACCGAAGTTAAATACGGAATTCTTGTGTACCTATTTTCTAACTGTTCTTGCGCGAGACTCTGCTTACAGCAATAAATTTATAGCAAACATTTACTATAAATACTGCTAAAAAAGGTTCGTAAATAGGTAACTAGTGAAAGGAAGAAAATTAATTGATTTCCTTTTCTAATGTAATAGACATTTTTTACTTACCTAAGCCACATTTACCTACTTATCTGTGTTATCCAAGCTATTGTTAATGTTTTATACATTTTTCAGAACATCATTCAGTAAATTCGATTTTGTTTTTGTCGCCAAACACTTTTATATTCAATGTTATATTGTGTTGCGATCATATACGTTTAGGTTGCGGGAAAGAGAGAAAGCAGAAAGTGGAGTGAAGTGTGATCAAAAATGTAGGCATTATGTCGAGTACCGTTGAGTATGGAGAGGTCGTTGGTGTCCAAGTTTGTTTACCACGAACAGATAACACTAAGACATATTTGCGTTACATTTGCATATTTTTTGTGAACAAGCTCATTAGTGGGCGGATGGTCAATAGAGAAAGATTTATTGTGGATCATCAAAATATACCGATATGTATCAATTACTTTATTAATGTAATGAACAGCGGTTACAGCCACATTATAAGATTGATGATCGTCTGTCTTTTAATAACATCCGACATGACTGTCTGCATAACAAACAATGTGAGTACGCATGAAGGACAGTTATTTGTTTCATTATTGGTTGGTGTTTGGTGAGTGAATTACAAATAAGTGAATCAGTAGCTAAAAAAGTAAATACCGCCTAACTAAGAAAATAATATAGTATTCTTGTGCCAGAAATAAAATCTTATTTTTACTGTTAGTTCAAAACATTATCCAAGAATTGCCCATCATTATTATATCTGTATTAACGCTTTTCACAGCCTTCGAACGGATCCAAAGACAGCGAACCTACCCGTCCCAACTAGCTTTTTTTTTTAATCGCTGGTCCAAGGAGTCATTGCCTGGTGCTCGTGACAGTTACAGTTTAGATCAAACGGAGGTCCGTGACAGAACATGTTAATTATTTCACTGTAAGAATCCAAAGAAGCTGATATTTCTGGCCTTTTTTATATTATGTGTCAATCAACTCTATTGTTTTTATTATTTGCTAAAAAATCTGGTAAGTTTAGCTAGCTTTTTGCATTATATTGGAAGTAATATAATCCGTCACAAGATGCCATCACTAGCACGGGCAAAGAAATATAACGGCTTAAATTAAAATAAAGAAAAACAAAATGCAACATACTCATCACCATCCAATCACATTTAGAAATAAAAAAAAAATTAATTGCAAAAATGAAATAATGTAAAAAATAATAGAACATTACAAGAAATGTGTAACTAGTCCTATTCTTTGTATTATAGTAAAACATCACTTTATTATTATATATCATTTATTATTAGGTTTATATTACAGCAGAGTTTGAATTTCAAGTGTTTGAAATAAAATCCTCTCTCAGGACGAAACTTGCATCCGTGACGGCGACCAACATGGGAGCCCTCCCTTAAACGATACTTTAAACAAATGAAATAAATTAGACCCTTCAATATACTTCATGTACACGAGACGTTCAATATACCAGATATTGAACGTCTCGTGTACATCTAAGGCAATTAAAAATCACATTTAGCGGAGTTCTTAGAGAATATGAAACAATTAATATATATCAACTAAATGATATAACTAGTTTAAGCATTGCTTTTGATGACTCTGTCCGAAATATTCGATAAATTTTAAGAATTTTGTTTTATAATATATATTTTTTTTTTTCATAAATTTAATCTATTTGCGATTTTCGCGAACGGGACGTCCTGAAAGTAAAAAAAGAGATGTATGTATGGACATATTATATCGAGTATGACTGGACGAAATGCATGATGTAATACACCCGAGGTTGGAACTGAATAGATATGTCAGAGTTCAACTATCCAAACATCTTCACATGTCGAAACCAGGCGAGAAAAAACGGCGTATATGGCGACCCCATTCGCTTTAGGAAGCAAAGACTAAAGTTAAGCCGAATAGTGGTCACTATACTCCTTCAGTATCGTATGGATCAAAACAAAGAAATGTTTACAGTTGTTTAGCCCAACATGTACGAGTATGTATTGCCTTTTTAAAGAGGAAATAGTCAATTTTGGTATTATTTCATATGCAGCTTTAGGTGAAAAGTAAATAGGACATAATTTTTTGTATAAATATTGTATAACCTAAGTATAATATGACAAATATAAATGGAATGATTTAATTTCCGCTGTTAAATATCAACAAAGCAAAGAAAGAACAAAGCTTCCAATCGTCCATAAACCTAATACTTAATTATAATATAAATATGTATGTATATATGTGGGATAATACTACGCTAGACTAAAACACAAAGAGTAATTCAAGGAAGTAATTCAATGTTTAGCTTACAGGTATAACGTCAAGAAATTAGTTATTTGAAAGTCAATAAATTTACTTATTTATTTGACTTCGACGAGAAAATATAATGGGAGGTTTAAGTTATCTAAAGTGTACAGATATATAGACTATGATAACTCCCTGTTTGTTGTGAATGGTGATGGTGTTAGTAAAATTCATGAGTGTACGATAATGGCAGGTCTCTGAGCGACCATAAATCACTCGAACCTTGATTGAACTGCCGGCCCTGTTTGCTGTACCTATGCAGTATTTACACATGAATGTATTGATTGCACGTAAATTTTCCTACTAATATCATTATTATGATATGTGTATGTCTTATGATTAGTACTTCTTTCGACAGTACATATACTATACTAAAATTAAATGTATTTTTCATCCCTTAATTTTGCACTTTATTGAAATTGGTTCACAATGAATTGAGAACCTCCACGTTTTTGAAGCCAATTTTAAGTACAAATAAAAAAAAGGGCTTCTTTCTGAGTGGGTCGGTTTGTAATTTATGTAAGTTGCAATAGCCTAATATCAACTGCTCATCACCTTTTATATGATTTCAAAATACTATTAAGTATTTTGAAATTGGGAGGTGTTTTTGCGAGCCTGATGGACAGTGGCAATGTATTCCACAGACGAATGGCATGAACTGAAAAAGATTTGTCCATGGCATTCGTTGAATGTGTTGGCATTTTCAATGTCAAGTTCTCTGAAGCCCTTACCTAAGGGCCCTTGAATAGGTGTTGTGTAAGAATTTAAATCGTTCTTTGAGATAAGGAGGAGTGTTAGGATTGAAAAGTGTACTATATAATAGTGAAAGGATATGAATATTCCGGCGAAGACGAATAGGTAAGTTTTTTTTTGAGTTGAGTTGAGTTGAGCTTATTTCGATATTCAGAAACGTGGTCAAATTTGCGTAAACCAAAGATGAACCGTATACAAAAGTTTTGAAGTCGCTCAAGTTTGTTTAATTGGTCCTCGGTAAGATCAGGATAGCTGGCATCTGTGTAATCGAGTTTAGATATCTACTTCGATTAAGTCCCTGTTCTCGTTGATTGTGATATACAAATGTTTCTGTTTAATTATACAGGGTGTATTTGACAATGGAACGTGTACTTAAATCATTGAAAGGGCATGACTCTAGCATGCAGTTACAAATGATTTTGAAGAAAAACTATTCGTTTACAAGTTATGGCCGTTTGAATATCCAGGTATTTTAACCTCCGTTTCTCATAAAAGCTAGAGGGCAGTTAAGGTTGCAGCATTTCGCTAGAGACCATGGTTCTATCCATGAACCAAACTGAGAGTGCGTGGAATGCCGCCATCTCGTTTTGCGAGGACGTGATGTCGGCCAAAGAGGCGGCCGAACGGTAACGGGAGAGGACAAGCACTCTCCCATTACGCAGAAGACGCACCAGGCGCCGGAGAGCACAGAACAATCTCCGACCTCCATAGAAGTAGTGGATCGGGCTGACCGTTGCCCTTGCAGAAGCAGGCCCGAGACGGTGGTGACGTGTGCCGCGCGCACCTTTCTGATCTGGAGTGCTGTCCTGCTGTCAGGCGGCCAAGGTCTGCAGGGGTACCCGGAGGCTTCCTTCTTATGGTATATCCGGGTCCCCTGCAATAGACCCACTAGTGAACAACGTGTGGTTTTAGTCGGTTCGATTCCGACATACCACTTCACTCTATTAACAGCCAAAACTACGGGTCCGGCTCTTAATAAAGTGAAGTGTTTGAAAAGTTTGAGGAACGTGATGCAGGTATATAAAAGGGTAAAAAAGGTCATGTATAAGGAAAATGTATTTAGAATAATAAGATAGCTGTAATATCCAGCTAATTAATCTTACATTGCACGGCTTATTTTAAATAAGCTGGTAAACTGGACATCGCTATTAAAAATTAAATCAATTTTTAGCTATTACAGAAACAACGACCCCGAGCTATTAAATGACGATTTTGAATGTCACATAATAATTAAAACGACTAAAATTAAGAGGTACTAGCGGCACAGTCGATCTGTTTAGCAACAGTAATCTGTGGAACGACAACATTACTCGCAACGTGCCATATGCAACGGGCACTGCCTGCCGTCCTGAATATCAGCCCATTCTCGAGATTAATCGTTATACTGCCTAGACTTTACATAAAACAGTATTGTTAATTTTAACGATGTTTCGTGTTGATAGAATAAATTTTATTGCTTTCTTGACATCTTCATGAGCCAATGACCCATAGCCGCTTACGGTACTTTCCAGGGATATAAGTGCTTAGATCGGCTGTAAACCTATGTTGAAAGCTAGTATTTTTAAAACAGTATGTGTAATCAAACAATGTAATCAAGAGGGGTCCCGAAAATATCTATGAATTAACTTTTAGCCAGAAAATACTATAATATATATTATAGATATTCTGGTTATTATAATATGTTTACTAGCAACCCGCCCCGGCTTCGCAAGGGTAGCAGAGACATATTTAATAATCATCATCATATTTTAATCAATTTACACAAAATCTTAACAAATTATATACCTAAACCTTTCTCATGAATCACTCTGTGTATTAGGGAAAACCGCATGAAAATCCGTAGTAGTAATTTTTCAGTTTCTCGCGAACAGACAGACAGACAGATGCGGCGGGGGACTTTCTTTTATAATATGTAGTGAATAAGTTTATTAAGTTTAAGTTTTATTAAGATTAATTAGACTGGCTTATTGGCCTAGTTAGTGGCCTTGACTGCTATGCTACAGGTCGTGGGTTCGATTCCCATCTGAGTCTGGGTGTTCTTTATGTTCGTCGTTTGTATGTTTGTAAAGTCCCCTGCGACACAGGAGTAACTCCTAATGCGGAAGTTGTCTCTTAAAAAAAAAAAGTAGTGATGTTTACTCATACACAATCATAGTATAAGCAATATCCCTTAACCCCAATATTCCTTCCGTTGTCTGCCCTTCTTACTTACCTTCTTTCCAATTGTCCCATCTTTTATTCTAGAAGTGCCCGGTTGACAGCAATAGGCTTGCCCCCTATTATGGAAGTGTGACCAAATTATAATTGGAAAAAGCTGGGTGTTTTTACCCGGCCTACCCCTCGGAAATACAGGTGTAAGTATATGTATGATGTATATCATTATATCACAGAATTTATTTAGAATGATCGTTCCAACTTACTTGTTTCTCAGGCGGTGATATTTATGGGGACAATTTCCTCGTTTCAGATCATTTAGAAACAAGCAATGGTCTCATACGTGCGCACGAATTCAGAAGAGCGGCAGATATAACTAAGAGACCAATAAATGATTGCACAGCATTACCGTTTAATCTCATTAAATATTTGGGTACTTGGATAGTACAGTTATTTGCGCGTGTGCTGACAACTTTGCAGTCAGTGAGCGTTATACCTAGTGCTTTATTTATATTCACAGGTTAAACTTATTCAGCAGATTTGAATCTTAAGCTTGACATGTAAATCGGCTTAGAATTCTTAAGAATAAAGACAGTCAAGTGCGAAATAGACATCGTGGGATCGGTGTTTCGTATAACTTAATTTAATGTTTGGGTGTGGATTTTTAATGCGTTCAGTTAATCTATAAAATTAAAGGGGACTAAAGGATCACTGAAAGCTCTGAAAAAGTTATTTATTTCAGAAGTACTTCCCGTTTAATGGATAGACAGATTGATCCATAGAAGATTGGAGATAGATAGAGATTATAGCTTCAGGGACATTTGGGTTTTCAATACAGTTGCACAATTGTTTTTATATTGAATGTTAGGTTTCAATCCAGCAAAACCTGACTAAAAATAGCAAATAACGCAATACGGAAAAGAAAAATGCTTTTGTTTAATCAATTTATTTCAACAAATTATTTTCAAAACTCCTTAAGTAAACTAAACTAAGTGAACGTTTTAGAATGCAGTGCATGTTATTCGTTTAATATTCTTTGTATGTAAGTACATATAGTTGATTTTTAGTAGCTGACTTGCGTTTACTGACGTTATACAAATTATTTGTCTCTTCATCTTTAGATATTAGACATCATTAAAAATATATGTATTATGTGTGAAACAAATGTTTCATTGATGAGTTGAAAAACCCATTAGCCATTTCGGACTGTGTTGTTGTCACGTTTAATTGACCCGATACAGAGTGAGATGGAACCTAAAAAAATGTTGATACGCTTCACCGGCGAACAATGATATCATCACAACTAAACGCAATTTATAAGTACATCTGCAAAAAACACAATATCCCCTTGTTTGTCCTTGCATTGTAAGACAATTTGTCAAAGTTTTATAATAACACTGTTTTTCTTGTTATAATAAAACCTTTAGGTGTGTAAAAAATTTGTTTAACAGTTGAAAACCGATAAATGTTTCAAACATCAATTAACTCGTTCATAAATTATATTGGATAAATAATAATTTTCTTAAATAAGGGGGGACTTATTTATTTGGGAGTTATAAATACGAAAGTGAGTTTGTTTGGAACGTTTTCATGCCTTCACTACTGAACCGATCATTATGAAATTTTGCATACACGTTGCCAACGGTACAGAAAATAACATACCTTACATCTACAAGAGTAGTACTGATCCCGAGTCCGATCCCGAATAACTCTTACGCGAGGAAAGCCGCGGGCAAAAGGTAGTCATTTATGAAATGATGAATACTTAATTGATCAGTTGGCTCAACTTAACCATTTAACACAAACATTTTAATACTTAAAAATTGCTATGCATATGTTAGCATACATCTATAGTTAATTTCTTAACTTGTAAAATAAATATTAATTTATCATAACCGTAGTAACAGCCTAAAAGGCGTAGATGTGACAATTATTCATATTACAACATTATTTAAACAATTTATATTGTTATTGTAATATTTTTTACTTTGTAAACTGCCAAAAAGTTTAAATTCTCATTTGGAATTGGATAGATTTACAGCCTGACCAAGAACATGAAAAACCTCGTCATGTTGCTGAAAACAAATTGAACAAATTTTTTTAATGGCAATAGTAACTTTAAAACGTTATTAACATGTCATCATTGTTTATAATTGATTGCTGTCAAAGTGAAATCGTGATCTATTTTTGAGTGTGAGATTGTTATGTCTTAAAATGGCAAAAAAACTATTCATAAAAGTGGTTTGTAGGAAAGAAAGTTTAAGGGATTGGACTATATTTTTCTAAATAACATTAGAGATTTAATAATAATAATAATATATCTCTTTATTGTACACCAAAATGATTTTGAAGATTAGAAGCACAGCAATGTTTTGTGGTAGATACAATTGGCGGCCTTATCGCACTGAGGCAATTTCTTACAGGCCACCATGGGATGGAGTGAACATAGGATATCGATTTAAGGACAGTATGGTGTGCGCTCAGTAGGTATATTATACAAGTTAAATAAAGATGAACTATCTTACATATAGTGTAAGAATATGCATACAAGAGAGCGACAAACAAATAAATACATAAGCAAACATAGGTATAAGGATTCACATATAAATCGAATAAAACATACAAATATAGGACTATACTACATTAAGTCAAATAAGAAGGTAAATAGGCAATTATGATATGTTGATATCAACCAGGTAATGTTCTTTTACCAGTTTCTTAAAAGCAGGCATCGACTGTGCACGTTTTATTGTCAAAGGCAGGTTATTCCATAACCGAACGTCTTGGACAGAGAAGGAATTGTCAACGAATTTCGTAGAATGTCCAGTTAGTTTTAATATCAGGTTATTCGACGATCTCAAAGATCGAGAATGAGTGTCGCGTAAGAAGCTAAACCGTTCCGGCGAAGGCGTATAGGTAACCACTTGAGCTTTTTTCGAAAATCAAAAAATGAATCTTATACAGAGATTTTGGAGTCTCTCAAGCTTATTCAATTGGTCTTCAGTAAGATCTAGATAACTGGCATCAGCATAATCAAGAATAGGAAAAAGAAGAGATTGTGCAAGCGCAATCTTAGTGGTGGTAGGAAGAAAATTGCGAAGTCGGCGCAGGGAACCTGCAGTGGCAAACATTTTGCGACTCAGTACTTGCAGCTGAGGATCCCAGGATAGGGTATGATCGATGTAGTTTAGACGATGTAGTGCGTAGTTTAGATGTTAACTTGACTGATTGAACTTGACATCATATAATATGCATAATGAAAATTGACTATTGCCCTCATAATATCACATGGCACTACTGAAAAGATTTTAAACATTAATTGTTAGTATATACCTATTTATATTTATTATGTTGTTTTATATACATTTATATTTTACCTAAACCAGTTAATTAACTAAGGCATGAGTAAGTATTTTAAGAATCCAGGTTTCCTCGATACAAGCTTGCCTAGTGAGGAAACCGACGGAAAACCTAGTTTTCAATTAATACCTTCTCTGTAAAATTTATGTCACTAGATTAAGTCCTGAATGTTATTACCTTAAAATGTAACATATTTATGCAGTGCTAATCGAAATGACTTGTCGTGTAGTAAAAGTAAAATATGCATCAAAGAATGTTGGTCTCGATATTATTACCTTCCTTAAACTTGTACTAGATCGTTTTGATTTCTCGGGGACTTCCTTCTTAGGGTATTATACCCTTGGGCTTACTCTCGGGTATAACCTAGGAAGAATGTGTAACCCCTGCCACAAAGAGTAACATTAACAAGTGTATTTGTATGTAATTAACATATGTGTTTGTACATATTCCTAAACGTTTGCCAATTCACATGGGATTGCAATAAAAAACTAAATTGAGCTGCTCCTAGACCTGATGTTTTATTTTCCTAGTCAGGCAATACATAGTAAATAAATGCCAATTACGTTTTTATTTACGAGCTTTTTGAGGTGATGAGTCTTAAGTGTTAGTTGTCTTGTCGCAATATACGTTTGAACTACATCGTGTCATACGTCTTATTTACTAAATTATAGAGCAAAACTTTTCACCTAATTAATATTACGTTAAAATGTATTGAACTACAAGAAATTCAGTGTAAATGAAATATTAGGTCTGTGATATTATTTAATGTGCTTTTTACTATTTGATAAAACAGTTTCTAGTTACAGATATAAATGGAAATGTGCATTATGCGGTTATAGGCGCTGAATATCGATATAAAACCCATGTTTATGTGGTTTAGATCCACGCAGCGTTCAATTCCCCCAAGAAATAACGAAAGAATGTTCAATTTATAGTTCATATCAGACAACAGCTGTCTGATATGAACTATATATATATACTATTCTGTTCTAGATATATATTATAATTTTATGAATTCTATCGCTGTTGATAACTGTTGAAGTAGGTATTTTAATAACACGGTCTATATATTGTTGGTTGAATAATTTTTGTTCGGTGACATTGTTAAATCTTGAGTAAAATTTATTTTTCATCGGTCACATTCTCATCCTATCACATTTATATAAAGTATGTAGCATATATATCCATATTTCCTTGTATTCGATTGAGCTGTACAGTAGGACCTATGGATATTTGGGGGATGGTTTAATACATTCACTTTTATTTTTTTCAACGCTTCTCTACACAGACTAAGCATTTTCCTACTTTTATGTAACAAAAGCATTCAGTCCTGAATAAATATCCGGTTCAAAAACATTTGTTTTTCTTTATTCTCACTTTTGATGCTGTTGCATCTACTATTGTGTGTTATGGGTGAATCTTGAAATATGGCGTATTCAGTTAAATCCCTTGGTGATTTTTTGTTTGTTGGATTGCCTTCAAATAATGATATAATAAAAGTTTTACCTTCATTATAAACACACTTATCGAATAGGCATCATTTTTGTTCGACTTATTCCAAAGATTTTTCAGTTAAAATTTTTGTGGGCCAGGGGAATCAAAATGCGGTTGCAAGGGAATCAAAATTAAAATATTGTTGATGTAAAATACTTTTTATTTAGAAATTGGCATAATTTTATTTTTATTAAGTAAATTTAATCAGTCAGTCAGTTTATTATAAAAATAAACATAGAAAGTAAAAACAACATTTTTCTTTTAGAATATTTAATAAGAAAAACAAATAAAAAAATTGGTAAATGAAAACCAGAAATATTCTGCAGAATGATCTCCGGCCTCCATGAGCGCTGGCCTGGGGGTAACGGGTCAGGCTTCCCGTTACCCTAGCAGAAGCAGGCCTGAGACGGTGCCGCAACGTGTTCCTAAATCGGAAGGAGGGCAAGGCCCTCCGCTACCAATGGTGTGGCTGCTTTCTGTTTAAGAGCGGCCAAAGTCTGCCAGGGTTCTCCGGAACTTCCTTCCTAGGGTATACCCGAGTCCCTTGCGATAGACTCACTTGTGACGGAACATCGTGTGGTTTTAGTTGGTTCGATTCCGACATACCACTTCACCGATAGCCATGGTGAGGTGATGACCCGTGGGGTTCCCACACGAAAAAAAAATAGGTGTTTTAATTGTTAAGTATGATAGGATATAAATGTATTTTATTTTTAGGAAAAGAAGATAATTATAGAAAACATTGATTTCCCTGGCACAAATACCAAGGGAAACAACACCAAAGGAATCAAAAAAAGTATGTTTTTTATCGAATAAGTTAAAAGTAATAAGTTCTTAATAATAATATTTAAAATAATAAAGAGGTGTCATTGATGTATTTCCATTTATAATAGATAACAAATCCTAGAAAATTTATTTATATTTTTTTATAAGGTCAGTGAAACAAAACCAGGGGAATCAAATACATACCTTCGTTAATTCGTCCACGAGTAATGTGAGGCACGGTCTACCACTACGATGGTTAAAACGCGACTAGCACTCGCACGATGAGGTTGACCCACACGTTTCGAAGAATCCACTAAGGATGTACGCATAATTTCGTAACGTGCCAGTGGAATCATTGTAAAGGTCCGGACAAAACTTAAATTCCAATTCTACCGACAATTATGGTATAAAATACATACTGTTTATTTTTTGTTCAAACATTAACTAATGTCCATTTTTTTTTTTTAATAAAGAATACTAGCAACGTGGTCATTACTAGTATTCTTGCTAACCCCTCCAGCTAAGCTAAATGCTTGTGTTAGGAGTGGGTTCACGACGGTAGAGTACTGGGTGGGGTTCGAACTCGCAACCACTTGATCGCAAGTCCGACGCCTTAGCCATTACGCTGCCGCCGCTTTCGCCGTCGTCCATGCTGATAAAGTAAATCAATTATGCATTTGAAAGTTACAAATGGGTTATTTGTTGATGAATACTTTACAAAATGTGTATAGGACGCACCAGGGGTATCAACTTTTACGACTTCGTTTTTTTTTTTACTATTTATACCTAAATTAGGAATAATGACAATCGTGCCCCTACTAGATATCACACTGAAATAATATAAAAAAAAATATTTTGGTCTATAATATTCAGATATATTACAGACACTTTTTGCCTCCGGACATCGTTAATTGAGCCTTTCAAGATTCACCCTTATCTAATTATCTGCGAAGAGACTTTCTCGCTCATTTTCAGTGTTGCGTAGTTATCTCGGTATAATTTAAGTCACTTATGGCAGTCAAAAACTGCCTTATGTCATGTGCCACTTGGCCATCATACATAGCCAATGAATTTGATGTTTCCAACAGCAGAGGGGAGGGGTGTCCCGGACGCGTGACTGACTCTTAAAACCTATTATAATATATTATTCCAGTTATTTAACGTATTTTTTTTTTTTTATAATTTGAATAAAATACATCATATTCAATGAAATATATTATGCCAACAGTCATATTTTGATTTTTTTATTTTACTTAATTCTTAAAGAATTCAGTAAAATTTACTAAAGTTTTAGACGCGCGTTTCGGATTGCTTGTGTCAAAATTTGAAGTCCATCAAACAAACAAACGTATTTTGAAATATTACATAATAATGGGTGCAGTATACAATAGGGTTAACAACACTGTTCCATTAGACAATTAACCATCGATAAGAGAATACTAATAGAACAGGAACAATTTTACCATTCAAAAGTACTCGTATCGAAGGTCTGTCTGTGGTCAACCCAAACGCAAATAATTTTGCATTTATGACGTAATTTAAACGGCTAATTTATTTCACATCATACACAATTAAAATATCTATCACGTAACACATACTTAATCTCTGTAACAAGATCGTCGTTTCTAATGAAACAGCAAGTTGAATTAAGTCAAAGTAAATACTATTTTTCTAGTGCTGAAAACCAGAAGGTGATACAGGAAAAGAAGTTGTCCTCTCCTGAAACTCTGGACGCATATAGAGTTAGCGTATCACCTTAGTTGCACGTAGGCATAAAAATGTATATCATTTATCTTTCTGCTATTTTTAGGGTTCCGTTCCTCAAAAGGAAAAGAGGAACCCTTATAGGATCACTTTGTTGCCCGTCTGTCTGTCTGTCAAGACCCTTTTTCTCAGGAACCCGTAGACGCATCAAGTCGAAAGAATACCAAATACATAAGTTTGCGGACCCTTGAAGCTGTAAAAAAATCAAGCTTCTAAGTCAACGCAATCAAAAGATATGGTCACCTAAGCCTCAGATTTGACCAAAGTTTAACATTTCGCAGGTACTTCCCAAATCAAAAGGGAAGTACCCTTTTGATTATACTATTATACCCCATTGACCTAGAATCATGAAATTTGGTAAGAAGCGAGGTCTGACAGCACAAATAAAGAAAAAAATCCGAAAGTTGTTAATTTGTTGTTTCATCACATAAGAAAAATAGTTTTTATGATTACAAACTTATATTTTGCGGTTGGAAAGATGATTTTGTCGTACATCGCAACCGCAAAGTTAAGTTTGTCTTTAGAAAAAGACGGGCAAGTCTTCGAGAATTAATTTCCGAGATGGACTTAATATCTGCATATCAGTTTGTTTGCTTATAAAACCCTTAGTGCATGAGTCAGACTCGTACTTGTCCGATTTTCTTTTAAGTGATAAGTGGCAAACGAGCAGACTCGTCACCTGATGGTAAGTGACTAGCGCCGCCCATGGTCACTTACAACTCAAGAGTCACAAGTGCGTTACCGACCTTTAAGGTGGGAGTAGGTGAAGACAGGAGGGAGGGGGGGAAGGGGGAGAGGGAAGGATTAGGGCCTCCGGTAACCTCACTCATTCAGCGAAACACACCGCAACTGTGCTATGAGGCCGATTTTCCGTTGAGCCGTTGTATCACTCCGGTCCAGCCGGCCCATACGTGCCAAAGCATGCCTTTGTACTTCCTCATTAATAACACTTGCACAATACAGACTGTTTTCTATTTTTTCACGTTAATTATAGTCAGTGTTGTTGTTACGTACTACTACTAATCCTTTAATATTATTGGAAAGATTCATTTAATTAAAAATAATCTTTCTATTTTCAAAAGTAGGTACTCGTATCCAAGGTCACAATACGATGACGACATTTACGCCACACACTGGTCTGTCTGTGGTCACTGCTATGAACCCAAACGCAAATAATTTTGCAGTTATGACGTAATTTAAACAATAATAATTGATCTCACAAAACAGAATAGGTAAGTGTGTTTTACTTACCTATTCTGGTACAAGGAGACAGCTCTGCACTTTGCTTAAAGACTAGTTAGGTATCAATTTTATACCGCAAGAAATTTAATGCCAAACCATTCTAGTGTTAAACATCGGACAATAGTCAGAAACCAAACTTCATTTCTGACTAAGATTCTTATAATCGGGTATGAAAAATCTGTTTCATAAAAAATATACAGAACTGCAGTCTAATATGATCGTATTGTACGTTTATTTGATTGTCATATCTATCCTGTTCACTGTTTTTTCAACTACAGTAAATAATGGTGACAAGAGTTTTGCCCTGTTAGGTGATATAAAAAAAATCACGACAAGGCTTTTAAAAAATGCGTGACAAGGCTCTTAAAAGCCTCGTCGCGCTTTTAGATGCTGTACTAAAAGGTTATTATGTAAAAAGCTAATGAGTTATAAACTATTTATACATTTTAATACTTAAATATAAAATATAAGAACTCATATTCTTTACTTATAGCCTTCAACTCAAACTAGATTGTAGACTCAAAGTCGTCTAAAAATGAATTAGTTAAATAGAAAAATAACAGAGCATTGTTATCTCACTCAACGAAAAAAAAAACAAAGTCAGAAGAATTGAACGTTAAAAATGTTGCATTTACATTGCAATAGGTGGCGCCACTGAGAAAATATCCTGGCAGTTTTTAATGAAACTCATAACGACTACTTCGTATTAATGTTCATTTATAACTATATAACCCTCGCTTCTCTTCAAAGTTGCGAGATGTAAATGATCCCCTTAGCATTTTGAATCCTACTCGCAAAAGCACGTTATTCTCTAGCTACACCGCTACACCGCCCACACCAAGTAGTTTAGATCAGTAACAAGTGTCAGTCCGTGACGATACAATTTTGGGCCAGGCAATAAAGTTGTAACCTCATGCCGAAAATTCTCACGATATATTAAACAAAATACTGAACGACTTGTATCGGATCTCGATACCTTTTTCTATACTTAAGTGAAGTTTTCCCAACTGCCAACATGCAATTGGTGCGTAATTGGAAACAGTAAATATAGTTTTTTTTTAACGTCTGTTGTCAGTTGACCATTGAAAAAATAAATCCTACACAAGCAAGTGACAAGTTGCACACCGGTTGGTTGTGTCGTTCGATTTAATGAGACACGCGGCCGCTTACTGAAGCTCGGCGCGTTTTTCATTGGCTAAATTAATTCGTTGAACTCCATGCGGCGCATGAGGGCTGACTAAAAACGTATGGGAACAAGCGGAAGTATAAACCATTACCAAATGTGTGGTGCGTGTTCTTCTCAGAAGACGGCCTTTGTTTTGATCAGCATTGAAACGTATTTTGAAGAAGTAATTTATTGTTGGTTCTTTCATCAGAATGAATTAATTTAAAAAGAAGTTTGTGATTAACCTCAAACATACTTGATATAAAATACAGGCAAACCCCAGAAAAGATAGGGACCTTTACACTTAATAAAATTATATTAATTATACGTTTTTATCAAGTAAGTAGTCGGTCTTTACCATATGCTCAACGTGAGGTTATCATAAACATCATTGCTTTTATATGTACACACTGAACTACATAACTACTATTAAAATATGTTTATTATACAATGTTATCAAGCACAGTGTGCATAAACACAATGGTGTTTGTGATTCTTGACGTTGAGCATATAGTATAGATTAGAATATTATATTATAGACCAGGCGAGCGATGACGCTCCATTTCAGGTATGACCAATTTGGCTTTTGTCTGTATATCTTGCTATGTGTGTATTGCTATGTGCACTCGTTTAAAGGTCTCGTATTTTGAACTTTATGACTAAGGCTGGAATTCGGGTTTTAATTTATTTTTACCGACTTCAAAAAAAGGAGGATGTTCTCAATTCGTCGGAATCTTTTTTGTATGTATGTTCCTCGATTACTCAAAGACGCCTAGACCGATTTGGAAATCCAGGGAACTCTTTAAATTTCATAGACACACATGAAGCGATTTGGGTATTGTATAGTACATCGTGCATTTGTTAATTGAATAAGTTTTATTCAAGGTTGGTCTTATTTCAATTTAAAGAAAATATTACACTTCTGAGGATGCAAAATTAAGGGATGAAAAAAACAGCTTATTACAATTATTTATTATGATTGAGGTGCATTGAAGTCGGTGAAACTTCTTTTAATTATTGTGTTACTTACTTACAAATTTTACCATATTTGGTAATATATAATTAGTAGATTCTAGTGTAGATTCTTGTAAAAATAATTACAAAATAAGGGTAACGAGCTACGATCAAGGAAAGAGGTATAAAATGGGGAATTTTGGGTTGTACTTTTTCAGCGAAATTTTATTTTAAAGCATGCAATCACATAAAGTAAATAAAACCATCAAAACTAATATGAATCATCAAAATCAGAATCTAAATTTTGACATATATTTAACATTTTCACTGTCACTGTCACTACCTACTATACCTGATGAATCACTTTCACCACCACCAACATTAATAATATTTTTTTACCTTTTTCGTTGCAACCATAGGCGATATGCTTCTCTTTTTATATTTTGTTATGTGTTCGCAGCAGCTGTTCCTTGTTTCTGTAAAATTTTCCTACAAAATAGGAATTAAAAATATTATGAACCTTTAATGTTCTTTTTTAAATAAAATGTCTGTTTATCTCAAAACAATATTTTACAAGTTTTAGGAAGGTAACATTATCGAGACAAACGTTCTTTGACGCAAATTTAACTAGCTAATCATTTTTCTTTTACCTTTTTTGTAAATTATTTTATTGTAAAGAATCTGCGCATAAACGAAGTGGTGAAGTTTTAAAGTTACTCTTGCCATTAAAATAAATTAATTCCAATTGTTTTCCGCAACATGACGCGGTTTTTGCCCTGGTAAGGCTATACTAAGTATAAGTACTTAATTCTAAGCGGCGCACAGTGTTTCGTCCAGAACAAGCTAGGTGGCCAAAAACAGAGTAAAAATTTCTTAGTAACGTTAATTAAAGCAGGTACCCAATTAATGTGCCATTACAATAACAACAAGAGATTTTCCAGGAATCTTACTTACTTAAAACGTAGGTAATCGGGTCGAGTAGATAAGACAATTAGGTAAACTGCAAACATATAATATCTTATTTACTTTAAAAATTAGTAGTGAATTAAAGTGATGTTAAATGCGATTGAACTATTTTTAATGGTATTTTTCAGACAATTGTGTTGTGTGTCAATATGTAAAAATCGAAATGATATTTTTTGTTTAAATGATACCCACACCATTCTACATAATTATGAAATGCATTTCAATTTCTATGTAACACCCGATTTTTAAGTATCGTGAGTATAAAATACGTTTATATTAGGTTTTATGAGATGTTTTAGAAGGTAAATATAATGTCAAATAATTTTGTTAACCTAGTTTGTTCTTGTCGAAACACTTGCAATCAGGTAGTTGCGCGTTCGAACACCATCATAACCATTTATACTAACACACACACACATTTAGCTTAGCTGTAGGGGTGGGTTAACAAGAATACTAGTAATGTGTGACTAAGGTTACTAGTATTCTTTATGAAAAAACAAAAAATCTATAGGGGAGGATAAAATTCTACTTAACGAGTTCTACTGTTCGCAGAACCACTGGTATGTAAACCCAATGATTTTATTCTCGGAAATCTTACAAACACCTTTTATGTGCGTAAGACTCCGAATGCAGTCCGATCAGTCAACGCCTAGACCGGTCAAAAAAATTTACAGACAGGCGTGATTAATTCACGCATTAACGCATTAACATTACTCGTCGTCCAGTGATAAAAAAAAAAAGAAATTATTTGGTTATTTTTTTATTGTTCAAAGTATTTTTATTGGTATCATTAAAGCTTGTCGATAGCAACTATATAAAATGAACCGGACAAGTACGAGTCTGCCTCGCACACTGAGGGTTTCATGAGCAAACAAACTTGAATGCAACTAATTCTCGGGAATCAGGTCGCGAAGACTTTTGCTCGTTTTTTACGAAAGACAAATTTAACTTTGCAGTCCTAAAGATACTCTCCCATACTCGTACACCCATTTCCAACAAAGCCAACTTTCCAACCTCAAAATATAAGTTTGTTATCACAAAAGCTATTTTTTTAATGTGACAAAAACAAACTAACAATTTTGATTTTAATAAAATTGCATATTGTAGTTCAATGGGTCAACATATCTATAGGTTTGATTTACCTGCGAAATGTTTAGATTTGGTCAAGTTAGACTTGCTTACATGGCCGTATGCTTTGATTGCGTTGACTTAGAAACTTGATTTTTTTCAGCTTCAAGGGACCGCAGACCTAAGTATTTGGTATTAATATCAACTTTATGCGTTCACTGGTTTCTGAGAAAAAGTGTCTTGACAGACCGATAGACAACAAAGTGATCCTATAAGAGTTTGTTTTTTCCTTTTGAGGAACGGAAAAAGTTTAAGAAAATTAGTTGACAAACACAGGAATATATAAATAATAATATAATAATAATAACTCCACACATCTCACACATGGCCGTCTGATCCCAAACTAGGCAGAGCCGGTACTATGGTAACCAGACTGCTGATAAACATACTTATATTTTTTTAAAGACATACATATTATAGATAAATTACACCCAGACACAGAACAAATGATCGTGCTTATCACACAGTTATTTGTCCTGGGTGGGAATCGAACCCACGACCTCTGGCTTAGTAGTCAGGGTCACTAACCACTAGACCAACAATGTTTCTTAACTGTTTAGCACTTGCCTATTTATATATACATAGATATTTACATATTACGATGCAAACTTAGAAATTGATACTGTTTTAAGTAGGGGTAACTGGGTAATTGGTATGGGAAACTGAAGCAACTAATTCAAAGTTGCAAGTTACATGCTTTTAAAATAGGCATCATAAGAAACGGAGGTATGTGTAGCTTTACTGTTTCTATATCCGTCAGCTGTTTAATTTAAATGAATGCAAAAGAAGCAGAATTTTATCTTTATAACATACTGTCATGTGAAAGAGATAATAAATCTATTATTTTATTATATTTATACGTAATAAGTTATTTCAGTCATTATTAAATGTATCCTATAGTTTCACTGGGTAACCAGAAGGTTGAAATATATATATATATTATAATACTCTTCAAAAAATATAATTCTGGATGTTTTCCTGACTTTTCGATTTTGTGGGTAAATAATCAAAACAAAGTACAGCCATTCCATTCAAATTTGCTACATCTTGAGTTAACGGTTGAAATCTCAAATAAACACAAAAGCCTCAAACCATTGAAAACCTTGATTCAAGAACAAATTAAGCTCTTCAATCACTCTCAGTAATGTCTCAAGATTAATAGAGTTCTTGCAGTAATAATTTTTTTTGGTAATCGAATATTTTTGAGACACATTCAGTTGCTGATGAGCCAGGACATATTGTGGTAGAAGAATTAGGTTAGTAGGAAGGCAAAACGGAAGAAAGAGGTTACATTTTAGAGAGGCCAGATGAATAACAATATAGAAAATATAAAAAATATATATATACTGCAGAGGGGCGATGCAAAACATGTGTAAAAGCCTCTGCACCAAAATACTGATTCGAAAGCAATCGTGTCGTAAAAAAGATGGGACGAGCATTTGTTGGAACAATTGGCTATGCAGCAACTTTACCAAACTCAAAACCGACATACCTACAAAAAGTGAAAAATATTAATGTAATAAGTTGCATTTATATATTTTTTGTTATGTATATGTTTAAATTGTTTACCTACTCGCTGTTTAAGTAACAATATAACGAACCTTAAACTTTAATGTAATTATAAATCTTTAGCTGTATTAATTAATGAAAATTAAAGTCTCTAAGCTCAAAGGGTTTATTATATAACGCTCCCTGTGAAACCCTAAACATTTGTACGTAATTAGAATTAATGAGAAATGGACAGAGAGGCGTCCGTTGACACAACGAAATATGATACATTACTGACGCTCCGTTACTGAAAAACTGATCAAAGCTTTATATTCGTTTTACTTTATTATTTATTTTAAGTAGACTGTTTCTTAAAAACTTGTGCGTACATAAAAAAGTTAAAAGAAACGTGCGAATATTTCTAGTCCACCTGGATAAAGATCTATGAAGCTGTGATAATCGCCCATAACTCATCCGTAGTTCAAAAACAAACCTGTAGGATGCAAATCCCTGGCCCGAGTCGCGCAAACTGTGAGCTCGCATACACTCCATACTCAATAAGAGAACGCCAACCGGTGGAGCAGAGTGGTCAGCTTCCGTCTAGACAGAGATTATGTAAAATGGAATATAAGCTTATTCGTTTTTCGCGGTCCTTTATCGCAATAGCAAATTTGCATCACGAACATTTAAATTAGCATTCGTTTATTTTTATTTTGATACCTGGGAAAAAAATTGCGCTTTATCTTATTGAAATATTCCTGTTTGTAACATGACTTTAGGATCACAATGTGTTTTTGTTGGTAATAACGGAACGACGGAATGACGAGTGTTTTTGCAAAAAAAGTAGTTTATGGGCTAATGAGAAAGCCTAATTTATATTTTGGAAACAATTGTACGTTGTTAGTAAGTTATTTAATGGCTAATGGGGTAGTCTGAAAATCAACGTGAGCGTCGCCGAGGTTAAATATATTATATTAACTTAATTATGCAATTCCTTTTAAATATTAAACGACTTGCAATAAAAAAAATTTAGTTCTGACACTGTGTCGGTTTATTATTTTAGTATTACTGAATGTACAAACAAAATAAAACATAATAGCGACAGATGGCATCAGCGACGATTAGAAATTAGCCCACTAACATTACCCATTGTTATTATTAATGACGTTCGGTGACATGCCCTTCGAAATATTTACAAAGGAACACCAAATACGGCGAGCAAATGCCTACCTCGCTCTGGGAACCCTCTAAATAGAAATTGCGGAAACTTAATATAAATCGAATAATCCATTCTTGTGCAGGGGACGTTTCGGGAGGATAAATCTCAATCGGGGGTGAAGAGAGGCCAGCGGTGCAGCGAGCGGGAGGGTCGCAGACGGCGGTCTCGGGCTCCTGGCCCGGCCATCTGCCGCGCCATAAAATCGATATTATTAAGCAAGCAACCGATATCGGCGATGCCGCTGTGCTGTGATGTATTTGACTAATCATATCCGCGCTCTCTGCTCACTCCAATCACTTCTGGCGTTGTTTACAATGACTCAGCAAACATTAAAATCGCCCTAATCTATGACGTATTGAAACAAGATTATTCCGATTGTGGTTTTAATATAATTTTTCTTCGATGACTATTGGGTATTTTATTTATTTTTGGTTTGAGGGTTTTTCTTTGTTCCTTGTATTACAATAATAGGGTTTGAGCACTGATTAAGTAACTATTTGTTATAGTTCAGACACATTAGCCGAAGCTTATTGTATTGTCCATCACAAAGTGGCTTATAGTAATTCAAAATCAATACATTTGACTTTTAATATTTTACTATTTTCCTTACTATTCTAAAATATAATTTTATTCACTTGGATTGTGTCATGTCAGGGTACATTATATGCTCATAAGAAAAATAAATGCAGAAAATTCGAACTCAATTCTTAAATAACAAACTCAGATATGCATTAAGCGTGTATAATCTAATTCTAAGGTTCGTAATAATTTATAGTTTAACAAGGCAACCGTAATGAAATATTATTGATACAGATAATAAAAGTGATTTAAGCCGTAACTTTATAGCTAACTGTTTTTTATTTCCAAAAAAACTATTGTTCATCATGTCTTGTTATCTCTAAAAATTGTTTTAATACTTCGATTAATCACGTATGTAGATAGAACGTACAAGGTAGTTTGGAGTTTCTTGCGTGTTCTTCCCCATGGGATCTACGGATTGGAACAAGCAACATCACTTACTTAGTCTGATTGACTACTCCTGACAATTCAAAAATACCTATCATGGCTTTTATTGAAATAAATGCTTTGATTTGATTTGTTAAGTAAAGTGAACATGGTCAGGTGCGTGAATGATGACCGAGCACAACAATATTCTTTTTTATGCATGGTTCGCATCTCAGAGAAACTAGTTAAATTTCAATCAAAACGAATTTACTTATGAATGCTATTCTTTTTTTCACTTCTAATGATGTTGGATATCCAAAGTATGTCACCTTTTAGGGGTGGAGGTGGGGTGGGGTATTAAAAATACAGATAGAAGCTTTCGTTAAAATATTTTCCCATAATATTATTAACTACTTGAAATTACAATAATTCTCAACACTTCACTCAGCAGATCTTATGGCTTTTAAATCTCTTTAAGTTTTGGAAGTGAGTTGGGTTAATTTAGTCGTGATATTTGGGCGAAGCAAGCAAATTTCTGTTGCACCATTTCGTGCAAAGTATGTAGGTAGGATTACCAGATTTGAGGATTTGTTGTGACATTTCAGGGATTTTTTAACGAATTTGTGCGATCACCGGTCTGACTTTACAAGTGTCAAGCTTTATAATCCATAACCATTCATTGAAGTTTTACATTATCAGATTTAAAATTAACAGAACACATAATCATGATTATAAATTTACTTTTAATCAGCATAATTTTAATAGTCTGATTAGTTTATTAAATAGTTCATTTTCCTGTTGCATTAAAATATGTATCGCGAAAAATAACAATATTAAATATAAGTACGTGCACATTTTCAGTCTTAAATGAAATGAATTCTTTTAAAATGTGTACTCATACAGACTTACACTTAAATTCTAGTTAGAATTTTTCATCCATTTTGTTTAAATATGAGTTTCAGAGTAATACACATTCTGTTACTCAGAAAACAAGTAAGGTGTGGCGGGCCCTGGGATCTTGCTCTATAAAGAGGTATATGTAAAGAGGTTGTTTTTATTTTAAGATTCATTCTTGGCTGAGTTAATATCCAAAAGGGTCAAGGTAATAAGGGTCATCTGGATTACAATAAAACCTTAACGAGGTGTGGTTTAACGGATAAGACATAAAGTAGGCGCCATTGCATTTGTATTTTAAGCCGTTATAGGAATTGCTATTGTTGATCCTGTGACTACAGCTGCCGTTTCTTAACTTAAAAACGACCATTGTTTTGTAGAACACGGTTATACAAAATACGTCCTTGATTCAGTTAGGTATTGGGTCCATAAAAATACCCAAATAAGTATTTAAATCGTGAGATGCTTACCGTTGGGTCAAAATATGATTTTGTGTTTCTCAATTAGTATGTGTTTTGGTAATATTAGTGTTTAATTCCATGAAATGAATCTGTTTGTTTCTTGAATTATTAGGACACAAACTCAAAGGTTCAAGAGGGATTTTAACAATTCTCGTCAATGAATAAAATTAAGCAGAAACTTTTTTATTATTAACGTACATCTGAGATCTGTATTATAGCATACAATCACTTTCTCTACCTTATCGCAAATTAATGTAGATTGATTGCATTGAGAGGTAAACATTGTGAAGATATTTGTATGTCTGCTAAATAATCTTTTTGTTGAAGAACTGTTTGAATCATGTTACTACGATATTAAATAAATGTTGATGTTTCTCAATCCTAGTTGTCTTGTTCAACTCCATTCGAGTTCATTACCGCTCTTCCAACACTTAGATTCCTGTTTGGCGGTTAGTGACATTAGGAACCTGATCCTTTATAGTTGACGTTCTTCACCCAACACATAAATGTTTAAGACATTTATGTGTGGTTATTGCACAGAAGTTTTCACTCAGAGGTTGAAATCCATGTCTAAAATAATATAATTCCTTCTAAGTATCGCAACTTTTAGTCTGAGATGGTGGGTTGTCGATTAACTTCTTGTACACCAGGGTTTCATAAAATAGTACAAAGTCAGTGAATTAATTACAGACCCAAAGACTAGGTCCCTTTGGATCTGTAAAAAAGATTTTTTTGATAAAAGAATACCTTTTTTTTATGTTAAAGGGGGCAAACAAGCAGACGGGTCAACTGATGATAAATGACTGCCGCCGTCCATGGGCACCTACAACTGAAGAGTCACAAGTGCGTTGCCGGCTTTTAAGGTGGGAGTAGAAGAAGAAGCGGGAATAGGGGTAGAGGAAAAGGTTAGGGCCTCCGGTAGCCTCACTCACTCGGCAAAAAGAAATGTATCATTGCTTCACTGCTGGTTTCCTGTGAAGCCGTGGTATCACGCCAGTCAAACCGGCCCATACGTGCCGAAGTATTCTTTTATCGAAAATTTCTATTTGAAACCAAAAAAATACAAGGTCGAGTAAATTTGATGTTACGGGTAGACAGTGAAAGACAGGAAGGTAAAAGTTTGATGTGCAAGACATCGTGTGATCTTAGTCGGCTTAACATAGTTGTGTCCTTTCGTTAATGTATCTGCAGATATCGGCAAATTATAGGTACCGTATTGGGTAAAGCGTGAGACTGGCGATCAAGTGGTTGCGGGTTCGAACCCCATCCAGTGCACTACCCCCGTGAACCCACTTCTAACACAAGCATTTAGCATTTAGCTTTAAAAAAATTATAATTTAAAAAACAACATAAGTTCTGCGATCTTTTGTCACCTTCCAATCCATTTTTAACAAAAGAAAAAACGGAGGAGGTTCTCAAGTTCACCCGTATATTAGTTTTTTTTTTTTATGTATGACTTCAAAGTTGTTAAGGACGTAAAGAAAGCAATTGAAAAGCTCAAACCAAAATGCTCATCTGATCCGGATGGCATCCCGGCGTGTATTTTTAGATACTGTGGCAGATCATTAGTTGAACCACTACTTCATATTTTTAACATCTGTTTAGAAGAAACTACGTTCCCTGCACAGTGGAAGATAAGTAGAGTCATCCCAGTTCCGAAAGATAAGTTGAACTTGTATGTCAGTGGCTACAGACCGGTGGCGGTGCTATCGACGCCAGCGAAAGTGTTCGAGTCAGCCATCCAGCGATGTGTTCAGTTATGCGCGCAGCTGTCAACCGAGACGAAGCACAGCCATCAATCTACTGAACTTCATGGTTCAGGTTGCCGGCTGTGGATGCTGGTGTACCGGCTGTGGATGCTGGAGTAAAAGTAGACACCGTGTATTTTGATTTTAGAAAGGCGTTCGAGGATGTCGATAATAACGTCTTACAAAGAAATCTACCTGAAAGGGAATGTACGCCTCATCACCTGCTGAAGTTTTTTTGTCAGCTATATGAGAGACCGAAAACATTATATAGATTAAAATGGCCATAAATTGGAGTCATATTTTAGCAGATCAGGCGTGTGTCAAGGTAGCAACTTCGGGCCTCTTGAGTTAATCATAATGATAAACAGTTTGCAGATGACCTTAAGTTGCTACTCGAGGTTGAGGATGAGTCGGATTGTGGGCGGCTTCAGAAAGATATAAATAATGTAGTAAAACGGAGCAATTAAAATAAAACTACGAGTACAATAAGGTGAGCCATTAGAAAGAGTGACACAGGTAAGATATCTAGGAGTATACGTTTCACCAGACAACATTCCGTGAACATATAATAAATATATGTAGGAAAGCGTACCGAAACCTAGGTTTTGTATTGAGGCAGGCACAGGGGTTCACGAATATCACTACGTTAAAAGTGTTATATGATGCACTTGTCAGAAGCCACCTAGAGCATAATGCTGTCATATGGGCACCTCATGAAGCGAAATATAGGGTTATGCTAGAGCGTGTTCAAAATAAGTTCACGAGGCACTTGTATTATAAGCTTTACGGGATATAACCTTTTTATCCACTAATGTACCCTACATTGTTTGTCCTCGGAATGGTCAGGTATAGCTCAGAGTACGTCGGGACATTGCGCTGGACGGACACCTAATAAAACTACTGCATGGTGTAGCAGATAACTCAGGAGTGCTGTGCCATCTGAAACTTTGTATGCCGGACCGTTATGTCTGGCGGAGGCGACGTCCACAACTACTACACGTACCCATGGCTAGAACTAACCTGCTCACTAAGACATCTCTCACTAGCGCTATCAGTATAGTGAACCAGGTTCACGAGTGAGTTGATATATTCTCGTGTCGATTGAGTTAACTCGCAAAAGTCAGTATTATATAAATAGTATAATATTAGATAAACAGGACAATATAATTATAGAGTAATTTAGAGTTCAGTATGGTTAAATTCAATATTATGAAGTTAAATAATAAATAGACTTAAGGTGCCTACATCTAGAAATAAGTTACCCATTATTGTTTTAGAGTTAAAAACCCTGCAAAGATAGTGTATGGTTATAAATAAATAAATAATGGATGCGGAATCCAGTCGAGGGAACTTCTCAACGGCTTACAGCATCTATTTCGTGTTTGTTTTTTATATCTAATACATTTAAACGAGCAATTCTTATATATAACCTGAATCTGGGAAACTGTTACAAATTTTGCTGTACCTAGGGTGCAATAGTATGTGGATCAAACTCTAGACTCGGTTTTAGTGTTTTCATGTCAACAAAGATTCTTTTAATAAATATATTTATTTTGAAACGAATTGCAAGAATTTATACAACACTGCACACGACATTGGAAGAAATTCCTTGGCTTGTTTTTGTTAATTATTTTATATTGGGTAAGCATTTGTGTGACACAATGAATAAAAAAAAATGTTTTAATGATGTATGTAATATTTTTCAAATTGAAGTTTTGTACGTTTCAAAAAAGTTTCTTGTTGCACTTCTAAGATTCATTAGAGAGAGTTTAGGAATCTTAAAAATAGTTTCTAGTGCTTACGATGTCACCCAAAACCCAAAAAACCACAGTCGTGTAGGTGCAGAACCACTAAATTTATTATGACTCATATATAAAAGTAAATTTCCTTTTGGACTACGTTGTAGCTTTGAGTGACGTCAAAACTATGGTCAATGGTTCATTTGTAAGAATCATTCAGATGTGCGCATTTAGCACGTAATTCCCCAGTTCAGAATGAGTCATGGGCGTTCGCGGAGGCGGGCGGAGTCGCGGGCGCCATCCAGCCGCCAGCTGCCTGCGCCTGCGACGGAGCTGCCTGCGCTGTAGCCGCCAACATTCCACGCGATCGTTGCCTCCCTGTGTTCGTAACCACTCTGATGCAATATTCAACTTTACTGCGTCCTTGCAATGCCGTAATTCATTACAAGTTTAATCGCTGTCAAGTCATTTTTATCATTTTTCTTCCTTACAGGTTCTATCATGTCTTAAGTCCAAGGCCACTTCGGCGACTTTAATTGCAAGTCTGGAGCCGGACAATATTGGCACATATAATATTATCGAACTGATCGATGGTGCCTGGCATTCTGACTGACTTCGACCACACGTTTTTATTTCATTAGGACTAGTGTTTATTGAAACATTTCTCTGTACGTTGTTAAGTTTTATATAAATGGCAAATTGAATGTTTTAAACACTTAACATAGAGTTTAAAGAAGGAAATCCGTTTAAAATATTTTTGTTCTCAATTTAGTCTTTGAACAAGGGTATTTCAAAATGGAATGTGAATAATTTAGGGCTTGCCTTAATGAAGTAATGAAGTATACTTGAAATACACTCTTAAATAAACATGTTATATGTGATATATGTATACATATATCACATACATGTTATGTATGTGATATATGTATAGGTGTGATATTTTGATTCCAGTCATATTTTGTCATATTTATTTTATAATTCGCGACAAGTTGGTAAAATATCTGCTCGGTGGTTGTGACGACACAGGTTTGTGTTTTGTTCTAGTTAATTTTCCCTATTTAAATTACAAATGGAAGAAACAAATCTTAGTTATGTATTGAGTACAGCAAAAGTATAGTCCCAATGGAGCATGTTAACGTTATACAAATAAGGTCGCGAGTGTCTGTCAAGACGAGTGGCAAATTGGCGTCGTCTCTGCATTTGTTCCACACCGACGACGGTCGCGCTCGCAGGGCGCGTTATATTCAGCCTTGTGACGACCTCGCCAATGTCTGTGTTATCACCATTAATTTTATTCACTAAACAAATTGTAAGCTTGTTTATTTTTTTTCAAATGCATGTGCATTAGTTGTCATTCTCATAGATTGAGATTTCCTGAACCGGGTGAAGGCAAATATATATTCTAAGAGCGTTTTTATATTAAGCTATTATAAAAAGTAAATTTATAAAAAGTTTGACTACTTCATGTCATTTACCTGTAATTTTATACTTTTAATGGTTGCTGAGAGTTTTTGGGGCAATCCCAAGTACGCCAATTGAATAGTGGTCAACACTGGTTTCTTGGGCTATTATGTTTTTAAAAGGGACATAAAGTAAACAAAGGATATTCGGATATTAACAGGCCGCACCTATCATTTCCTTCATTACTAGCCATCTCATGATAAGATAGAACATATGAATACCATCAAAAACATAAATGTGAAAATGTTAGCCAAGTTCAATATTAAGAATATACCTACGTCATTATCGACTACGCCGACAATTTTTGTATACAAAATTTAACATTCTAGTTCATATAAGGGGTTTTAATAAATAAACATAAATTCAAGTATTTTTATTAAATAGACTATGAGTTATTAAGATGTGAAAACTTTGTCCAACTGGTTCGTGTAATATAACACACAGCTGCTGCATCGCCAGTTCATTTTTCTTGAACTTGGCTTGACACGCTGCCGCGTGTCTAGATATCCAGTCTTCCAGGCTTATAACTACCTATGTAACCAACTTCCTACCTTTGTTTTGTTTACATCCATTATAAACACGTATGATACGAAAACTAATCAAACTAACATCAAATCACTGGACCCAATATTTTCTATTCAGTATATTAGGTAAATATAATACCCGGCGTATGAAATAGGCGACATTTATTTTCACCAAGTTTATGCATAAGCAATTTCAATAGGGAATTCTTATAGGCACCATATATGTACTTATCTGTATAGACAGCTCGCTAGCCGATAACCTCTTGGCACCGAGGGTACCTGAGCCGATAGCTCGGTTAGAATTGCCGTTACTTGTAAAATCACACGCACAATCGTACGAGCATTGTGCGGCGCTTACCAGCCACCTATCGATGCATCGGGAATTCTATTTCTAATTATAGACATGAACTTGTTAAATAAAACTCGACTTAAAAGTCGATACAATTTAAAATGAGTACAATGATGGTTGAAATGAATCATTTAGGAAAAACGTTATCCACATTTTGCCTACAAAGATTCCTTTGTAGTTAATTTTGCAAAAAACGGCAGGATGCGAAGTCGAAGGCGTGTCGAGTAGAGCGGCGGCGGCTTAGGGTTGTAGCGGCTGTAAGATACGATGATTGTAATTAGCACTGGCCTAGAAACAAATCGGGTGTCACACAGCCTTATCGATATTCGAGTAATAAAACGCGAACGTCAGGCGGACATAATACGCCATATCTAATTAACCTTGATATGAATAGTAGAGCTATAGAAAAATATAGCACGTAGACACCTATTTTGAGAACAGCAGCAGTCTTCTTGGCAGCCCTAATCCCGATGGCACCGTGGCAACGACGGAGGCGGTGGTGCGACGCAAGGCGCGGGGGTGTGGGGGGTGAAACGAGCGAGGCTGCTGCGAGTGTCCGCGGCTGTCAGGCCGGACTAACCCGTCGCTCCAGGTCAGCGCTCCAGCCGGCTATTTATAGAGGTGCCCCTTAAACAGAGTAATTATTCATTGATTAGCACTGCGAGGAATAGGGGATTGCGCTTCTGATAGCCATCGTGCAAACGAGAATCGTCGCCGGCGCCGCGCCTCGTTCAGTCTTCTGCTACATCTAAATCCATTATTTTAAAAATGGTGACAGTCTATACAATCATAAAGTGTCCACTTAACCAGCTATCAGACATGGGATATGTATCCATGATTTATAATTGTACTCTATGTTAACCCAGTATCGTATGTATCTAACATTTATAAAATAGGAACGGTTGTTTCTATTGAATTGAAATTTTATGGTTACAGAAATTAAACTTAACATCAAGATTTTTAAAAACGTTGGGCTAAGTGAAGTAGAGTTTTCTTTATAATTTATAAGTCATGAGTGAAGTTATAGATTAAGTGAAACTAAGTATAGCTACAAGTGTCTCATTAACACTCGTGGACAATAGAAAAGTGCCTGATATTAGTCATATTTGAGGATTGGTATTTATGAGTATTCTGAGGTTAAAAAAAACTGTTGAAGTATAACTAAATCATACAAATGCTAAACACGACCAACACCGTTTTACGTTGAAACGTTTCGCCCGCTTACATAAACCATAATGTATAAAATATTAAACATTCAATAACTAAATAAGGGTGTAATTTATTATAAACATTTGTATAAGTGACGTCTTACTACTACTACTATTTACTTATGAATGATCTCTAAATGTGTATGCTAATGAAGTATTAATGAATTTAAAGTATCAAACAATGAATTGAAAAACTTGTCGTTTTATGGAAATTTTGTGACGCCTATTAATGTATGTCCATGAAATGTGACAACACTAAAAAATTATGCTAATCAGATGACTGTGATTCACGCGTTACTGATACATTAACGGGCAGAATCCCATTTCGCTTTCATTAAATAGTGTCATATTATTAGGCCATGGAGAACCGGTCTTCGGATTTAGAACCGGTTCTTTCAGCCTCAGTTATAATTTAGAACCGGATACTCAGTTCTTTCGATTCTTTTGTTTCAAGTGTAATGTAACAAAGCTGATTATTTTGTGGGTTTAAACAAAACTCTTAGGAACTACGAGTGCGATTTGATTTCTTCTATAGACAGACATCTTATATCAAAATATAATATCATAATAACAACTGATTAAATGCACCCAGCTTGCAATTGAGTGATACTAGAACCCTTAAGATAATAGATCCCAAGGATGTTATAATTTTTTCTACGCAATCTAGAATATCCTCTATTCCTGTCCGTTACCGGTCAAGATTACGGCTTGGCTAGATAGAGGTGAGACGTCCGTTACATTTACATCTTTATATAATACCGGTAAGGTAAGGTTTTTTTTATAAGTTAACAGTTTTGCAGAGGTTTTCTTTCTCGAAGCCCAAAAAAGATATTGTTTCCGTTTACTGCCGATCCGAAAGAATCCAGAACGAAACGAAACCAACGGCGAAACCGTTTTAAAAATGTTGGTCACTCTATCCGGCAGTTCTCCTCGGTAGAACATTAAGCGGGAATATCTACGTCGCCATTAAAGAAAACAGCAGAGTTCCAGTATGCTTCACGAGGTTTCCGAGGACAATACTCCAGATATTGATTTAAAGATAAATCACAACGTGTTACGGTTACGGACGAAACAGTACAGTCTCAAACAACAACAACTGTTTAGTATTTTAAAAGTAACAGTTGTTTCGTTACGCTCAAATGCTTATCTTAATAAAAAATATTGTATTATTGCGTATTCAGGCTCATCTGGAAGACATTAATTAAGCAATCATTTAATTAGGCAATCACCTTCAATCGCTCACTATAAATACATATATGAAGCTAAGCAATTTCTATAAAATGGAATATAAAGTAATATATTCGACACAGATACAAAAACGTCGGATAAAGAATATAAAATCATATTACGGTAAATGCAGATTGAAAGAATGTTACTTTTACAAAACTTGTTAGTTTAGAACCGAGTGGGACTATTTAGCAGCATTTATTTGTCTATTTATTACCGTATTGTAGTTTCGTGTCTTATTTATAAATACGAACATGAACATGGAGCAAATTATATGTATTTCAATTATGTTAAGGTATCAAATGTGCTCAACCAGTTTCCAGAAAAAAGGAAGGTTTTACGTAAAGATAACTCCGTCGGAATATTAATAGGTATATCGATTAATACAGGTGTACACTTCAAATGAGTCACAATAAAAATATTCCAGTTTTGTTTGTAGCGTCTATGTAAAGCGTGAGAATATGCCATGGATTGGGTGTCTGTGGACTAATTAGCTTTTGCTACAAAAATAAGAAATCCGTTATATTTCAGTATAATGTAGGACGCTGACGTTTTATACAAGAATATTTTTCGATTTCAACGGTATGCTTTGATGACTAATTCGATTGTAAAAATTCAAATTATTAGTCGGAAAACATTTGATTATATTCTTATCTACATTTATTCCTATGTTAGAATTGTTATTGTCCCGTTATCGAATATATTACCTTTCATAGTGTCGATAAAATTATCCTACGTGTTTGGAAGAGAGTAAATATAAGTTCATTTGAGATTAACGGAACCCTCAGCACAGCAGATATGTTGGCCTTGTGTCAAAGTGACTAATATTATTATACGGCTCGTTTTTTGTACATGAATTGTGTACAAAGCTGTAGCGCGAAGATGTCATTTACACACCTACTTATCAAAAGTGTCATATCTTAATGTAATGTTTTTGCAGAAACAGAGTTTCAATACCTATTACCTTTTATCGAGTCATCGAGGAACGATTCTCAAGCTTGACCGGTTTTATAATCGGGAAATTCGTGGAAGGCTCGGGGCGACCCGCGTCCATTTGAGTGGTCAACTCTTTGCGAGCACGGAATCGTTTTTGCGTGTTGTAAGGAAAACCATTTTGTAATACATGTGTCCTTTGTGTCATACTATTTAACAAAGCAAATAAATGTACTTTAATATATCCAATTATGAATGATAACAAACAAAACGTTTTCAAAAAAGAAGAGTGAATTTTACAGTACTAGTTATATTTTTAAAAGAACTTTGTTAGAAAATTTAATAATTAACAAGGCACTGTAATTAGGAGTTACTACTTACTTCAAATAAAACAATGTTTTATATATTTATAAATGCTACGTGTATATTGAATACTATTACTTTACTAAATAAGAAAAAAAAAGCTAATATTGTTGAAGCAGTCAATAAATAGATAATAATTGACGAGATTTAAGTGTTAGCAGCGGAACTGGATGCAGTTCGGTGGGTGTGCGGTCTGGGGTGGACAAAATCAATAGTCGCTACCTACGAATAGCTACCACTACACCCGCGAAATCTGCACACATCGCGATTCTTTATTCAGCTCATATCCGCCCCTAAATACACGCTCCACTTTATTGTCTTAGCAGGTGACGCTGTGATGAACATGATTTTGCTCCTCGGATACGTATGCATATTTTTACGAAGTATGAGTTTTTGAGGGCCCTGGAAATACCCATATCGTGATTTTATCTCACATGATTGGGGTAATTTAAAATACTTTTTTACTTTATGATTGTACCTTTTTTATAATATCATGTGCATTTTGTTAAAGCGTACCTAACTGTATGTAGCTTAATAAATCGTAAAATTATTTGCATAACCAGTTACGAAATGTCCTGCTATTTCTTTCAATTTATTTTCCTATTGTTCAGACGTCTAATAAATATTTTAAATGGGTAATCAGCTGTTACTGAACGATTGGGGACACAGATTAAGATTTGCACACCGAATGAGCTTGGAGACACGGACAACTGAAGCATACTTAAACGGTCAACTATCAATCATATTTCCGCTACAGTTACGTCTTAAAAAAATGTATGTCACATTGCGGATGCTAAGAAAATACCCTAATAATAAATTAGCATAGTAATGTTTGAGGCCGTTATGTTAGGATTGAGACCGCTTTAATTAATTTAAAGAAATGGCGCTATGCAATGTCACTGGCCTTAGCTAATTTGACATTAACCAAACTTATCTTGTATCGAAAATCTATCGGGAAAAAACTGTTAATATTATTAGTGCTATTAATTACCGTAAGGAGATTAGAAATGCGAATAACAATACTACAAAATTATATTGTATAGCAAATAAAATATTTTAACAAGATAATTAGTTAAGCTTCATTTATATTAAACTAGCAGTTCCCGCGCGGCTTCTCTCGCATGTACATTTATATATTTTGGACGGAACCCTACTTCTGTTACCAAAATAAAACTTGTCTTATTTGACTGTAAAAGTCCCGTGGAAATCGGTCATCCTGTTCCGGAGATTACCCGAACAAACAGACAGACAGACAGACAGACAAAAAATTTTACTATTGATTTTTTGGTATAAATACCGTGTAAACATTCAGACGTATTTAGTAAAAAGCTGTTATTGTGAGAATACAAACAGACACTTCAACTTTATTTATTTGTAAAGATGTATAGATTCTAATGGTGTTATATTGTAAATATTAGTAGACACTACTTATTACAATTTTATCTCTATAGATTTGAATTCATTTAATAGTATTTAAATTATTATGAGTCATACATCCAGTAATCGGTTTACGTTATCATATTTGATTTGAAGGAGAAGTCAGTGTCCTCAAGTGTTTATCTAGTTTAACCAATAATGATAGCTGTAAACTTAAAATACCCTTATCTCACAAAGCTGACTTTATTATTTTTTGCTTTTAGTCCAAGAAGATTATAAGCTATGAGTTGAGAGCAGTCCTCATCGACTCGTCGTCTGTGCGAAACTATCAATCTTGTATTTTCATTCTTTTGATCTTAAAAATTGAAAGAAGAAACTTCAGTTATGTACAAATTAAGTGGAATGGCAAAAGTCGTCGATTCTTTACAAACTGCTATAATGTTTCGTTATTTTATGACTTCACTCATTTTGTGTAATTGCGTTTGTTTTTGTTTAATTTCTAGGTAAGCTGGATTCTTGTCGAGAGAATGAATAACAGAATAACAGATGGTGTTATTGTAGTTTATAAAAATATAGGGCTGGATTGTAGTTAACTAATAGACACATATAGAAGCTAGGGTTAAAGAAGTTTTATAGCCTTAAACTCCATACAACCACCGCATTACATCCGAGTACTAAGTATTAATGAATTTTTCCTGCCTTTGACTGGCCTGTTGGTCTTGTGGTAAGTGATCCTGACTGCTGAGCTGGGGGTCAAATACTTGTGTGATGAGCATGATCATTTGTTCTGTGTCCGGGTGTAATTTACCTATAATATGTATGTATTTAGAAATATATAAGTATGTATATCAGCAGTCTGGTAACCATAGTACAGACTCTACCTGGTTTGGGATCCGATCGCCATGTGTGAGATGTGTCAAGTTATTATTATGACCTATTATTATATAAGGTTTTTTATCTCTATTACCTTTAAAGGTTGCAACATCTCAAATGATTTCAAAAATGTATTTTAATTTACGTGAGAAAGCAATTACTTCAAATTGCATTAGAGGTAGTAGATACCGCAGACTCCTAATATTTCGTTAAACGTTAGATCATAAAATAATTCTGTATTTTGCACTAGCTAGGCAAAAGGAAGAAACGAGTTATTAAATTTTAACAATTTATTATGAACAAGAAATTTTTATTAAATTAATTACTGTTCTTCCGAAAAATATTGACACACTTATTAAACAAACATTTTTCAACATAAGTACAGTAAGTATATAACGGTCGTCATCTATCGAACTATTAGATGGCTTTTGCATAATCAAAGATATTAATTGTAATCGATACTGCGTCCATGTAAATGTTTATCCTGACTAACGGCTATTCTATAAATTCATAACTTAAAGTTAATGTAACTATTTTTATAATGTAATTAAACTTTAAAAAAAATATTGTCAATTTACCGAATGAAACCCGGAACCCAGAAACCCGTCAAATGTTGGAAAAGACGTAATGAAACAATTCATCCTATAAAAGGTGTTGATAATAAGAAAACAATTTGCACTTCAATGTTACTTTAAATATTGTGAGAAGTAGAGAATGAAAATATGTACTGAATAGTAGGGACCGAAGGCAACAACCAGTATGTTTACCTAATATTGCGTTGCTGTGTATACTACATAAGTCTAACGTTAAACTCACAAATCAATACATGGATACTTTTTCTGGGCTTACCACCTGTTTTTATTATAACTTCTATACTATAAATACACACACAGATACAAAGTGTCTGCAACAGATAGCACTTCATAATTTCATTAGTTATCCCAGTTATTTCAAGTACCCCGGCTCGCTTCTACAAAGTGATGGCGAAATAGACCTGACTGTACAGCATCGAATCAATACAGGGTGGGTAAAGCGGCAACAGGTAATAGGAACAATGTGTGATCCCAAGTTTTCTGAACGTTGACAAACTAAGAGAACTGATGAGAGACGCCTGCTTGTAGCTGAAATACGAATGTTGAGATGGATGTGTGGTGTGACTAGGATGGATGGAAAACATTAGAAGGAGCCTGAAAGTATAATGCGCCAGTGGATGAAAAGTTGAGGAGCAACAGATTATTGTGGTATGGATAAGTGATGCGGAGGGATGACCAAAATGTGGTAAACAGAGTTCCTTGCACAACGAATACAAGAGCAGAGGACGACCAAAGAAATACTAAACTGGATGACTAAAGATGGATGGACTGCATGAAAGAGGATACGGCTAGAAAGGGTGTAACTAGTGAAATACCAATGATAAAGTATGATAGAGTAGAAGAGAATACATTGCACCGACCCCAAATAAATTTTGGATAAGGGTAAGAAGATGATGATCCCAGAAGACGAGCCTATCGGTGCACACAAACTCCTCTTCTATATTAAATCTCACGGTGCGTTTTTACTCATAGTCCGATACATTAGTTCATTGGTTTCACATTAGTAAAGTTTGAACATTACAAAAATATCTCATTGTGCTGGATTCAGTGTAAGTGTTATGATTTCGTTTTACATTAGGTATATTTGTGTATAAATGAAATGAATTACATTTGAAAAAAAATATTGTAATAATATTAGTTTTATCAAATCATTAGAATATTATAATTTGAAGATTAACAATTTTACATTCGATATTTATTTTTATGTAAATTATTAATTAGTATTAGTATTATACACATAACGGTTCTCTTTGATTATATACATGTCTAGATAGAGTAACTCTAACAAATGATATGCATAAACTGGGATCCAATTACGAATGATGTGCGAGTACGACCGTGTCAACAAATTGTCACTGTGTGTGTGTTTAGGGATGCCTGCTCTAAATTATTTACTTACCTTCTTGTATTACGTTATAAGAAGATGAAGGGTAAATAAAATAATGATTTAAAAGAAAATTAATTTATTACAAACATATTAATCACCAAAAAAAAAACAATAAAAAATAGAATCTACTTTTAAAAGGAGGTGTAAGTGATTGAATTTGTTAGAAACGAAAAATGATCGGTCTAATTCAAATTACAAAGGTACCAATGTGAATTAGTGAAAACAAGTGATTAATTTCAATTGATGAGATGTATTTAAAAAAAATTAAAAGCCTATTATTATTATTCTTTAAAGTATTTTAACTATTAAGGTTAGATGATATAGACCTACCGTCTAACATGAATAATTAATATACTTTGAGTCAAATCACCAATATCATTAGGTATTATTTTCTTCAGCGATAGACTTTTTTAATAATATAAAACAGGAATAGCGTAATGGTTTATAATTACCCATAGTATTTTTTAAATTACCCCATAATAAACTGACGACAACACCGGCTAATCTGTCATAGCTACAAATTTTGTAATTAAGTATCGTATTTTCTGAGAAAATAGTGTAAATTAAAACAAAACTTACCGATGAAAAGTAATCTTAGTGTTTTATAAGGTTTTCTAGCATATATTCGACACAATGTAATTTGCTTAGTTGTTTTTCGCAAGCACGTCGCCGGTTAGATATTCAAATGACAATGACGTATGTCACACGTGACTCAACGAAAATATAGTTGACTTTATTAGCGCCGTTCTGTACGGCCGAATATATCATCTAGACAAGTATATAATCAAAAGGTATACTATTATTTGTTTTAGGAAAATACTGGAAGTCGGTGAATCAAGTATACGATGAGGAGGGTAGTCTTGTTAGTTAACGGCGTAGACGAAGGCCGGCGTTTTTTCAAGAGTCACAAGGACTATATTCAAATTAAAGTTTTAGATATATATATACCTAGTTTCAATCTTCTTTTCGTTAAGAAAATGAATGCTTAAGCTATAATCTCAATATTTAATATTAAAAAAATGTAGTGCTCTGTTAATTTTAATAGCAAGTTAATAATTAATATCTGTTTTTAATAAGGAATAAATATTTAAAAATAGAAAAAGATATTGGAAAATTAGAACGAATAAATATCATTATCAAGTATTTTTTTAATATATTCTATTAAATGCAAATTTTTATGTCAAATAGTAAAGATTTTTTAAACCAACGAAAAAACGGAGGTTCTCAAGTCTACCCGTATTTTAAACAAAATTTGATAAACAACTATAGATAAAAACAGAAGTGCATGTCAAAAGCAAAAAACTGAGATTTTAAACCCGGTTCAATTGAATGTCAGTCGACTACTTTACAGCATCTTCTAATGACACATTTTGAATGTGATTGAAGTATAGCAATCGTTTCAAACAATCCGCACACGACAAACTTAAAAATCCCATTCCGAACAGTATCTGAGGGACATTTTTTTGTAATTTAATACAGTCGTATAACAATGTACTATGTATTCATATTAATAACACGTCGCTAAAAGCACAATTTTGATCTCCCAAATGTAAGTGACATTTCTGTACAATCAAAACACGATTAAAAGTACGTTTGGAACGTCTTACAGTCACTATAAGTATATGTATAGAGAAGAATTAGCCTTCTTTCTACGATACCAATCCAATTGTGATTGACTAAAATAATTTTATAAGAACCAAGATTGAAAGCTTTGCTTTAAGACAAACGTTGGTGGTGTTATGCTTATTGATATCAATTGATTTAAAGAGCTGCTTTTAGTTGTTACAACCCATCGACTGATCTTTTTTACACGCCTTTTAATAATAGTTACATAGGAAAAAAATCATCTTTTCAATCAACATACAACGAACAGAAAAAAACCGTACAACACCAAACCTAGAAGTCCAGATGAAAGGATTTATACTTAAAACAAGGTATGTATAACAGTCGTGGCGAACATTGTGTGACATTGGACAAAATTTTACATTACATTGCATGACGCGCCTCTTACGTGATTTCAGCTGAAGGTGACAGATTTGAAAACTATCACCTGTGTCAACTATTATTTCAAGGACATCGGCTGCTTTATATGAAATCATTACGATTAAGTTAAAAGAATGTGGGTTAAAATATTATAACAGATGAAGTTATTACTTTGAAAATTAATGTTTTTCAATTGATTTGACACATAAAAAAACTGAAACATTTTTTGTTATTTATTATTTATATCAATATGTAGTACAAGCTGCCTGAAGAGGTGAGAGCTATTAAGTTTTACAAACTGCAAAAGTTTATAGAGAGAACTAGTTGGTCTGTCGACTAAAGAAACTAAAACACGTGTTCCTTGTAACGTGGAACAAGCCGTGGCGACTGGCGATACTCTCTCTCACTAACAGCTAAAGTCGTATAGAATATCGATATCGGATGTGGTTTTAAGGAACCAATTTAATAAATGGCAAAAATCTGCGTCAAAAGGTTATTGTTAATCATGGACACAATTAACGAAATTTCCATCATCGCAAGGTTCCGCGTAACATGAATGGAATTAATAATAAACACGAAGGGATTTTTATAAGGCCATTTGTTTGCTTTCGTACTATACATACTTTGTATATGACTAACAACACACTTTCTAAAATCTTTTATCGCAGATTTCTGCCGTTTTATTTGTAATCAGCCCCTCAACAAAAAATAAAAACCTGAGCTGAAGTGAAATATGAATTAACTTTTTCCGAAAGCAGATCCTGCTTTTTATTAGGAACACTAAAATCAAAATACTATTCCAGCAGAAGCTCATAGGCTCTTGCACAGCAGCTATTCAGGTGTTAATTTTTAACATTTCCGATTAGATACATTACAAGTAAAAACTCTGTATTACAAGGTTACGTAATCATCTGATATTGATTGCATAATTAGATGGGATTAGTTCCCGTCTTACGGTTAATTTAAAACACGTGCTTGATTCGATATCGCCCTCTCTACGTAGGTAACTTCTACGTGCATAACGTGAACGTCACTTTACTCTTTCAGTTTTAGTAATAATTATATACATAAACTGGCTAACGCCTCCCCTAAATCCTTCACACTGTTATATTTAAAAAAATCTCTCAGGCATAAGTATAAAGTAATATATCTTATGAAAAATCAATTCTTACGCAAAATTTATTTCTGTTTTTTCTGTTGTTTAAGGTATATTTTTATAACCTTAAAAAATCGATCTCATGAAATTATATGAGGGAGTTAAAGGTAAAAAGTTAATTGAGGTGTTTATGCGTAACGAATTATGAAGTACTGCGTGAGAGTACCTACTAACCACGTACCTACGTGTGGTGCACACTCCACACCTGAGTGTGGTGCACGTCATATCTTGTTATCACCATCATTGCAATAACAATGCTTTGAGTAGGTACACTACTTAAGAATGTATATTAGAAGAGTTTGTAAAAAGATTTTTATCCAAATACAAATAAATGGTCAATCAAGTTAGCTGCACGCAGCAGATGGAATCGGAGCTCCGTTATATTAATGGCTGAATCTTGAAATGCGGCGTATTCATTTGATTTATTTATTCTAATAAAAATAATAACGTAACATGAAATTTAACTTACTTTTACATGTATAGATATATAAATCAATTTTGTCCGATTCGTTTCTAAGATATACCAATTTACATTTTCGTTAGCAGGGCAATGATTAAAATAGTATGTCGAAATTCAAATTTAATTAAGATAACATTTTAGTAATTACTTATACAGAAAACATTTAGCCGTACAACTGGTCAGCCTTTTTGTTTCATATATTGCCAGTATTTTCCTTACTAATAATTAATAAGTAAAATAAGTCTGAAGACCAAAAATCAATGATCTAAGTTTTAATTATCATAATATATTTTTGTTCAGAATTGGTCAAAATTTTTTGCAAATAGCAACACTGACTTTTTGATAACCGTACAGGGCAGAGGCGCGCGGATGGCGGGAAACTATGCGTCGCTTCGTACAATTTCATGTCATGGAGCACTTCCGGGGACAACAGCATGATTTTGCGACTCTCGGCGGCTCTGGTCTTGAAAATGTATTTTTTATGGACGAGGCCTATTTTTACGTTAATGTGTACGTCAATAAGCACAGTTGTCGCTACTGATGTAAGGAAAACCCTCCTCATAAACACCAAAAGTCACTTCATCCATCCAAAACGATAGTATATATAGTATAGACCAAATTATGTCTATTTGTTGATATGGCAGCACCCATATCAACAAATAGACATAATTTGGTCTGTAAAAAATTAAGGAAATAACGTAATTCTGAATTGAGCGGTGAGGATGTTGCAAGAGTTTTTGATGCCCCAGTTACGTGAACTTGAAGTATCCAATAACGGGACCCGAATGCAACAAGATGGAGCAACATGCCATATGTGAAACTTGAGTCCTGGGTGCTTTTGTCATGACATGCTACGCTGATTATACACTCGGGACGGCGAGAGGCAAGACACGACCATAAAACCCATGGCAAGTGATCCAAGTCGTGGCAAGGACTGGTTTCGAGGTGGCTCTCAGTATATTTGAATTCCGTGTGTGGAAAACACCACCTTTTTTGCCTTCTGGCTACAGCTTTACTGAGGAAAGATTTCATATCAGCATCAAGAACTCGTATTCAATAGCCTACGAAGAAGAACCTTACTGCCGAAACCTTGGCACTAAGGTCATTGGGGTAGTCTATCAGGTGTGGAGTGGAAAGAACGATACAGACTTAGAATCCACTCCGAGGACTATCAAGATGTGTCTATGGTTATATCCCTGGACGGGAGAGAGATAGCATAGGATGTTATCGCCTTGTTGCGCGCGGCGGGATATTTGAAAGATCTAGTGGTCTCCCTTCACACGGAAGACGCCTCTAGCGTTGGAGAGTGCAAAAGATTTCGAGTCTCCATAAGCATTGGACGGGTAACATGACTATTGAACGGATTATAACAATTTTTGTTCACGTCTAATCTTACATTCTACTCTGGCCCGTAGAACACTTTTTATATCGTGATTTCCAATATTTTAATTTTCCAGGTGAAAGGAAACAACTAGTATTTATGCACCACTAATGTCGATTGTGGTAATGCTGTTTGAATGTCAAATCATTTTAAGTCAATTCCGAAAGTACAGTTAAGTTCCGGAGAGAAGGCATGTGAATGTTAGGATATCATGATTGAGACACTGTGCCAGTACATAAAATCATTCTACTATATATATTATCTATTCTACTTATTCCGTCCATTTATTTATCATTATCCAATGATTGTTGTATTAAAATACCTAGTAACATTTTTTTTATTGTGTAATGGAATAGGCGTTTGTCTTCCAACTCACCTGATGGAAAGTGATGAAGAAGACAAAGATGTTACACGCCTATCCAAGATAAACCTATTCACTCTACTCTTATACGTTCCAGGATTATAATTGGACATTTACGGAATTCAGAGATGACAAACATTTAATTAATATTAATATTTATCCAATACTAATTCGTTGCTTATAAACTATACCTATCTATGTATGCAAGTTGAAGCGGCATAACAGAAGGCCGATGGGGTCGAATTTTTTTTCGAATGAAGACCAAAAAACGCAGCGTAGGACGACCACCAACAAGATGACAGACGATCTTGTAAAAATCGCGGGATCCGGTCCCGCGAGAAGACCGTGGATGCAGGCCGCTTCTAACCGGTCTTCATGGAAGTCATTGCGGGAGGCCTAGGTCCAACAGTCCTATGGCTGAAATATGATAATTATGGTGATACTATATCTACTTACCATAGTTTATCTTTTTATTCTCTAGAGATATATCACTTACAACAACACAATACCCTTGCAACGGTATATTAATTAAATGATGTTAACAACAGATTTACACTCATTGTATAAAATAGGTATATTTTAAGCGCGAAAATTCTATTAGATGTCTGATACTTTACCTATTGCTTATCGTTACTTATAGCAGACACAGTTAAATAGTGAAAGTTCTCTCAAAAAATATCAATGGCGTTTAACTGACGCGTGGTGAATCGCACAAATGAGCGAATTAACAATAAACACGACGTGTGATTCTTGAGTTTTCTATGTCATCTGTAACTGATAATACTTTTAATATGAAAATGCATGGGGTCTAAAATTCTACAGCGGGTGCAAACAAGTCAGTTAATGTCCATGGACAGTTTTTTTTTTATACATTAGAATAACTGGGGGCACGGCAGTGCCCCCGCCAAGTCGAGCAAAAAAGAGGCACGGCCGTATCGTCCTTTTCTCGAAGCAGTTCAGGCCATTTTCGAACCCCTATAACTTGGTTGTGGATAAAACTAGAAGCCTGAATTTTAACTGTATTTGTAACCAAGCAGGCATTGTATAAACACGGTATATTTCAAATTTCATTCAAATTGAACCAGTTAATGATTATTCCAAATATTCTAAGCGTTAATAGGTATATATTAGGGTTATGATAAAATATACATTTTGTGTGATGTTTGTTTCAAAAGACTTAGGTTGCTGTTCTGGTATTTATATGGGTTATTTATTGTTTCTAGCCTTTTTTGGACATGGGACAAGTTTAAAGCTTCGTGTGTGAGTTAGAAGTTTGAAGCGTAAAAAGAAAAAGTTTTTGACAGATGCTACAGGTTTTTGAAAATTCTCGAAATGCCACTGGTTTACCCAGTGATTCGAATCTATTTCTAGCAGCAGCATTTACTTCAGTTGAAATTATAAATTAAAAGAGTAACAAATTTTTTAAAGTTCAGCGAAGTACGAAGTCATAGTAATATAGACTATTAATTAAAATAAAATATAAACTACAATAAATAGATATATTAAGTTCACGGTGTATTCAAACATTTTTTTAGCTATAGAAATAATTTATTTCCATTGGGCTAAGGTAGTAGTTATATTGAAAGACCAACTGAGATGCACAAAATGAGGTTGATTTATCAAATAAAGCTTCTAAAGAGACACATGTCTACCGCGTTTACTTTCCCGATTTTCCACCTCCGGTTTATTCAATCGTCGGGGTGGTCTCTCAGACACAGAGTTTGCAGTTGCTGTTTGATATTTTATGTATCTCATACAAATACGTACAAGGTACTAAAGTTATTTGCACTTTTTCTTTCTAGAATTGTCTGTTCTATATGTTTCTACACTCTTTTGATATCTATTATTATTATTAAAAGGTAGTAAATAAGGTACATAGAAAAATATGATTCTGTGATTTCACTGAAAAAGTAAGAATTGTCTTTCATTATAAAATAACTTCTGGTTGATCGTTCTACTATTTGATAGCTGTATCTGTATGGTATGTAATAATTAATCACTTTATAATTCATTGTAGTGATATATCTTAAATGTTTGTTATCTAATAATTTATACGTAACATGCGCATTGATTACGAAGACTGTCACGACAACGTTGGTGAGAATTTTGCTAATTGGCTATATCTAATAGATAAGCAATAAAATCAATGGGCAGGACATCGGCTGCATCTTCAATTTATGCCGATGTGGATTCGCGATGCGTCGGGTTCCGACGCCGACCCCCGCCACCGGACCTCATATTTATACGCTAAAGCGGGCGCCGCTAAGAGTTCAAACGTGCGTCGGGCGTTCGGAACAGTAGACGATCGAGAGAATCGCAACGCGTGGGTAAACGAGGGCGAGTGCAGTGTGCAGTGCGTGCGGGTCGTGTGTCGCTGAAAGCTCGCGCCGCGAAGCCTCCGAGAACGGCGGCATCGCGCGAGCGCCCGTCTAGCCGCCTCGCGTCAGTGCCGGCCCGGCCGTGCCGAAAGCACCACGTTCCGGACTCTTCGACTATACAATCTAACTGTTAACTATTTGGACACTGATACACACATTGTATCAACAACTTTCTATTATAACTTGCCTGCGGTCCTAGTGTACGCGAATTTATCTATTGTGAAAGAGTGGTGAGTTCTCTTTTTTATCGTTAAAAATATATTTTTTATTAATTTAAAGAAATAATTGCTTTAAAAACATGTATTTATTAACTATCAATAAGAATGCATCAAATCTACTTCATTTATTTAGTTTTCATTCACATAGACTCAAAGAGCGCACAAAATAGGCCTCTGAAAACGCCGGTCAAAGAGCTTTTCCGCTGTTCAGGCACAAGACCATATTAACACACCGTGAATATTATACGGTTTACAGCTTATTATAACTTGTCTATACAACCTGCATTTTAGTAATAAGTCACAATATGCCCAAAACCACATTTTTACAACTTTACAGGCATTTACTGAATTTTTTTTAAATGTATTTATAATTTACCTGCATACAACTATTTGTATATCTTTATCGTATCGAGTTAATCAATGTATTTCAGATCAAAAACCCTTACATAGATAAAATATTACAAAATAATATTTCTAATGCTGTTTTAAAAAACTAACCTCCTTATATATTTTCTTTTCAAATCCAAACAATTATTTACAAAACTAAACGATTATTTTCACATACTCAACATAAAAATATTTTGTGAAAGCATTCGATCCAGCCTGTCTGTTCATATGTGTATAAATAAATTAATTGAATAACGAATAACAGCTTAATTGGCAGAAATTTAAATAAAGGTGAAATAGTATATCGTGAGTGAATCGGATACAGCCGCGTGCCACCACAACGAGCGTGGCGGATTCAATATTTCACAGTCACCACCGCTAATCATTCACGATTGTACTTACAAAGTAGATTGAAATCAAATCAAACTGTTGATGCATTACCTGCGTATTGAAGATATCGTTCACTTATGAAATGTATATTATTGCGTGAATTTACCTACATGTAGGTAATTCTTCTAAAATTATTCTATTTATGTGAGCCCTCTTTATTAATTTCAAATGTTTTATATTACCAAATTACCAAATATATATATTTAGGAACATGTTGTCCTCATACCAAAATTTCATTTGGCTAAGGATACGGTAAACATTTCGATGTCACCTTGGCGACTTGTCGCATATATCCCAAGTATTGCGGCGGATTCTCGCTAAGTAGATATGTACAAAGATTTCCATAGTTGGACGGAATATCCTAACCCCCCGTAACCTTTTCGAACGTCTTCCGCATGGAAAACTTAAATCTTATATACGTTTAGAATTTTACATGCGTTTGCATTTTTATTTGCGAATCTCGAATACGCTTACATATTTATTTTCAAACCTCAATAGAACCTAACATACCGCATCTCTGTCTCAGATGTCGGAATACTACTTCCCATTTCTCGTGTTTATCTTACGTTGTGGGTTCTGAGCCCCTCGGGGCTCATCCAACAGCAAAATTTATTATTCGGGGTCAGTATGTTGCCTTGGCGAATTCCACTCGGAAGTTACACTGGGCGGAATAATAAAACCACATTAACGGCACTGGGTGAGCCATAAAAACATTTCCAAGTTGTTCTATAGCTTCATGCTTACTATTTCGTGTAAGTTAAATATACTATCAAAAATCTAATACGAATTTTACTAAACTAGATACCTATTCGTAATTTTAAGAAGACCCAAGAAATGAGGTCTAATTTTTTAATAGACTTTGGAAACTTTGAAGTATTGTTTGTGTAGGACTTTTTAAGGATAGAACCAAAAAAAATTGGTTAATTGTATTGGTAAATATGGTGTAGTAATATTCGGTTTCGGTTCGGTTGATTGCACTGCCAGGCGGCGCGGGTGGGCCCGGCGCGGCCGCACTTGAGTTCAAGTGCAGGGTGAAGGTTTCGCGGCTGGCTGTCCGCCGCTGCCGCTACCGAGCGACGCGCCGCCCGCCCGCCACGCCGTCCGCATCCGCGCTATTGTACACTACATAGCCATCAAACAGTACTTTCAGTTCTTCAGTCTGTCTTGCACAAAAACAGGTCAAATATTTCAGAGCTAGGGGGTGAACTTTACATATGTAGTTACCCCTTAACATTACATTAGTTAGATAGAATTTGCCCAGTCAAAACTATATCTAAAACAGTAATGGGCGTAACTAGTTACTTATGTAATCTAATTATTAATTGCATTACAATTTTTTTTTTTTGATTTGTTTAAAATGTAATAAATATCATCGTTATTACACTGTATTCAATTACACTGTAATTTGAATTACTTTGGATGTGCAATGAAATGAATTACAATGTATTTTAAATTCAAAGTATTTCAGTAGCTAATTACAATGTAACTGTAATTTGTAATTATTAATCTAATTACTTTTGCCCATCACTGATCTAAAAGAAATATAACATATACCTAACTGTATAGGAATTAAATCGTATTAACGACTAAATAATTCTAAAACCAAACAATAAGGTGTAGAAAACTTCTTTTCAGTCATTTAATCGCTGGCGTTTTTAATTTTCGTCTAGTACTCGATTCTATTTATCCTAACACTACATATAATATATATCTATTAGTGCGTAGTATTATAATTTATGACAAATAAGCTCTTTAGTTGAAACGTTCACATGCAAATAGAAATAATACATTCCCCATAAAAACTCACTACTTATTGCAAGGCAACACAATACTAACATAAATTAATAGTTATAACTTTTAAGACGTTTATAAATTGAACATGAAAATAGAATTAATCATACGGATAAATAATAAATATGCTATTAAGTCATGACAGTATCTTCATAATCATTAGCGACATCAGTATGTGTCAACGAACACAAACAAAGTAAAGTAGATACGTGATCAAAAAAAATAGCAAATCAAAGTAAATAGCTGCAATCATTGATGATGGTAGACTCGCAAGGCCGACCAGCTTCCGATTCTTTTGTCTTTAAGTATTTCACACTTACAGCACGGAAATACGCCTAGTTGACGGGAGCTAAATGGCTGGATGACGTTCTTCCTTTAAATATAGCTAATGGCCGTGATGTTAACTACACTTTTTTTATCAACAAAAAAGACAATACAAGTGCCTAAGACTTTACTTCATGGATTTAACGAGAATGTCTATAGTAATTATAGAGTAACCTAATCGCATTACAATCCAAAACTAAGCCAGTGAAATAATTATGAGTTACGGTTATTCTTCTAAACCATGCCCAGTCATAGCCGTTATACAAATGCCAGCTATAAAATTAAGCAACGCTAAAAGTTAGCATCGTCTTCGGCGACTCCAGTGACTCCGCATTAATGAAAGCGCGCGTCAATATGCGCGCACGCAGTCCCGCCGTGACAGAATGCACTCGCGGTGCGTCGGCGTCCGTCAACAGAGCTGCGTGCCACGCGCCGTCACCGCTTCCTGAGAAAATGGCAACTTATAGGGAACTGAATCTGGGCCTCGCAGGTGCCATTGACCTCCACAACCTGTCACACTCGACGCACATGTGTTGCCATTCACATTTAATATATACACACATACTTGCACTTTATATAGGTTTATAGACTCATAACAATCCAAAGCCACAATAGAGCAAAATGGCCAAATGACTGTAGAGGATTAATGCTGTTGAACGATGGTCACTAAACACACTTTTCATGTTGATTTATGTATGTATATGGTAGTGGTAGTACATGTAGATGGTCTACATGTACATACATCATGAACTTTGACAATTATAAAGACTCCCCAAACACGCGATATATAGTCTCAATCATAAGTAAGACAATGTAGTATGTCAATAGCACGTTAATTTGGTAGATGACATCAAAACTTGCCTGCCGACGCGAGTGTGTCCGTGAAGTCGCCTCCACCAGTCGCAGTGTAGGAGCTGAAACCGTTACCAGACCACAAAAATGTCGCAAAAAAGCTACTAAACCGTTTCTGTTTCACTTGTTATATTGTAATTTTGTGACGTGACTTTATTTCATGGTATATTTAATAGGATTTATTAACAATAGATAGCTCTCGTGTACTATTATGTAATAAGTGAAGCGTAAAGCTCGTGATTATGTTCATTGTTAAAATCATGGCATGATATTCTTCTATAATGATTTTGACCAAAGTAAATTCCTTTTTGCCTTTGCCAACAAACGAATGTGATTATAGAATTAGAGTGAAAAAAAGTAAGTAGTAATAATTCCGATATACCATTTGAGATAATCACGTTTCTACTTAATGAATAGGTACAAAGGTATTCTTGTAAAGCAGTGTAGGATAGCTATTGGTTTCCGATGAACGTAGCGCTGATGCAAGTGTGTAAAAACCTCGCGGCGAGTCGCCATCTGAATATCAATATCAGAATATATCCAAGTTGCCATGTCGGTCATAATGACCGATAAAGGGGAAACATTCGAATATGGCCTTACACTAACTCTGTTTAAAATTCACATTCGGTGCCATCACCTTGCTTGCAGCTCGGTACCACCAAAAGGAATGTAGGTTACGATGTTATTTAGTTCAAGTTTTTTGCCGGCTCAAGTTTTTATTACTTACAATAGCTAATAGTTATCTCTTTGCATGCCAATCAATCTCATATAAGGCGTGAAAGTATTGGAGTCACTGTGCTAAATTTTATGTTCAATATGATGTTACCTGCATGTACTTTAACGAGATCACGCCTTTTACACTCTTTCATTTACTATGAGTTTGTGCACGATATAGTACGACCAGGTCAGTGTTTTGTACCTACTGTCTGAGCAAAACACTTTTCCATTGTTGTCGAGTTGTAATTTCTTAATATTAGTGACGTGATAAGACTTAGTCTGAGTAAATTATCTCAGAAAATGTCTTATATCTGACATGAAATATATGTTGATAATTAAAATATGTGCATTAGGTATAAAGTATTTTTGTGCGAGACGAACAATAAATTTAATAGAAATTCTGTTGAATATGATTTACAACAACGCAAAAAATCCTTCTGCGCTCGTGCTTTGTGAAGCAGATATATTTAAATCCTATGACAATGAGAAATAATAATATCGATTTCAAAAGCTCATTTCATTCTCATTCATTTTCCAAGTATAGCTATAAAGTTCATGTTAACAATAAAGAATAGACTAGACGTATACTACTCACAAAATTTACAACTAAAACGAAATTTATCGTTTCCATTTACTGACTAAGTCTCGGTTAAAGCGATGCATTGGTTACCTTCCCCAAAGAGTGTCTGCGAGGTACCCACGCTCATAGCACCCACACTCTAAATAACAAGACAAATAGACATGTCCACTTTACCATTTACAAAGTAAAGATTCCCATGTTATGTTTGAATGGGTCTTTTACCAATTAGTATTTGTACCGACCGATATACGATGTTCAACTAGGTTATAGTTTGTCGGACAGTTGTTTTCATAATAAAACTTTAAGATTTTCAGAACGTAGCTAAACGTGCATGAAAGACTAACCGCTTGATAGCCGATTTTTTATATTCAAATTGCAATGTGCACTTTTTGTGCGATTCAAAAGAATTTCGCGGTTCAAAAAAGAACTAATAATGTTCTTGAGAACACGCAGCATTGATAGGCAAGAAAAATTTTGAACCACTTCACTCAACGTACGGCTTTAAAATATAAATTGTTTTAAGAACCTTTATCTGTTTTCGTGACCAATAAATAAGTTTATTTTCGACTTTTTGAGTGTATTCATGATTTTGATATGGACTGGCACTAATCCTGCAGAGCGTCCGCGTCGTCAATGAACGTTTCGAAGGAGTTCAGCGTTCCCGAAACAGGCATGAACAATAATAATGACGCAATTATAAGCAGTATCTACATTTTTACGCTAATAAAAAGGCTGAGGTAACACTTCATAATGTTCAGGTTGTTTTATGGTGCGGAACGTGCGATGTCATTGTCCTACGAGTGACTAAGGCGCATGCACCTCCACCGCGGTTCGCCGCCGCCGACGCCACCAGCGTCGACTCTAAAGCGCCTCTCAGCGCCTTAGCTTTTACTCATTTTTATATGGTTAGCATAGAACCGTTACGTTTTTATTGTTTTCCCGCGGTATACTTTTCTCAGAATATACTAATCATTATTATTTCATACTGACAGAAAAAACTTATTCTTTTTTACATAGTGTTTACGATCTTGCTAATTCACCTAAAAACTTTTTGTTAGCATCGATAAGTGGACTCTAGTTTGTGTTGTTGTGTACATTTATTGTTTAAACCTCAGTCAATCATGTGGAACGCCACCTCATAAAATATGTAATTAAAATCTTTTTATAAAATTTCATTGCATTTTGTCGAACCCTCGAATGATTGTGGCATAAGACCGCTCGTTGTGGAAGTCTTTAGCAGAGTGATATCCCATAAATAAAACCTTGACTATAATAATCTTTAGCTTGATAAAAAAGCTAAATTCCCTATGTTTTTTTAGTAACTTGAGAGGATTTGAATAAAGTAACACTTCGTCGGTATGTGAATTATTCAATCTACGGCAGTACCCAAAGGAAATGAATACGGCTAAAATCAATAGTAAATTCACAGAACATTTTTATTTGGGAAGTAAAAAGTTCTTATTTACCTACCTATAAATTACAGGCAGTTTAGAGAAAACATGCAAAATCTGTTTAAATACAGCCTTTTGTAATCACCTTCTTTGGAATCTTGATTTCAAAATGACGAATCTATAAAGATTTGTGAAGAAAAAGCGTTAATATGTGCAGTCGTGGTTATTATAGTTGTCGTCGTGTTTATTTATTTACTCAGGTGCGTGTCTATGCGATTATATAATCATTAGGTTATTAGGATTAATTTGTGGCGTAGTAGGTACTTCCTGCTTCGTGGCGCTTCCCTCAATATGCTTTTAAACATTCGTGCGCCGACATCTTTACCTTGAAGGAACATAGGCATTTTTTTCTCCTCTGTTTTTTCCAAGTCAATAATGATAATTTTTAAAAGTATTCATTCAATATCTTCATGCTCGAGCTAATCACGAACGTCGCTGTTCTTACAAAGTAGTGAAAAAAAAAATCGTGTCTGATGGCGATTATGGAACTTTGATAACTATAGGACTGACGTAATTCTTTATACGCTTCCTTACTATGATTTTATTTTGTAGCTCATCCATCATTCAATATTATGGTTAATAATATCCAAAGGCGTACTTTTAATAATCACCCAAATATAATTTACTTTTAACAAACTAAACTATTTTGCAATCTGGTTTTTGGTTTTATCGAATGATAGTTAATGTAAGGAATGATTGATGATAAGGAATGTCATGTAAGGAAGGAAAACATCAATAAATGTGTTTAAAATCAATTAACATTATAAAATAGGTATCGTAAACCACCCAAATATAATTTACTTTTAACAAACTAAATATCTTGCAGTCTGGTTTTTGGTTTAATCGAATGTTATTTAATGTAAGAAATTATTGACGATAAGGAATGTTATGTAAGGAAGGAATACATCAATAAATGTGTTTAAAATCATTTAACATTATACAATAGGTATCTGAAACCACCTAAATATAATTTACTTTTAACAAACTAAATATCTTGCTGTCTGTCTGGTTTTTGGTTTTATCGAATGTTATTTAAGGTAAGGAATGGTTGACGAAAAGGAATATTACGTAAAGAAGAAATACATCAATAAATGTGTTTAAAATCATTTAACATTATTAAATAGGTATCTTAAACCACCCAAATATAATTTATTTTTAACAAACTAAATATCTTGCAATCTAGTTTTTGGTTTTACCCAAAGGTAATTAATGTATGTGTAGGTACTTTAGTGTCTACGGCTGCATTATTTTGGCTGAGCACTGTCTCCCATAATATAGGTCCTAGTTTGGGAATCAGTACTAGTAAGGATTTACACATACCTACTCCACTTTTTGTGACAATAAAAACAACATTATTATTATTATAATGTAAGGAATGATTGATGATAAAAAATGTTATTTAAAGAAAAAAGACATTAGTAAACGTGTTTACAATCATTTAACATTATAAAACAGGTATCTTACAAATCTGACCTTATTTCTAAATACAACCATATCTGTAACTTCTTCACTTAATATTAAGAATCTTTATTCGCCTCTTTAGAATGTCAAGGGGTCAATGAAAGTTCGGCTCCAAATAATTGAGATGGACAGTAACGGGGCAATGCACTCGTTGAAGTTCATACATTGCAGTGCTATAAATTACAACACAAAATATTCCTAAATAAATATTTCACAAAGCATTTATATTATGCTTTTATCGATAGAGAAAATATGTTGTTTAAACGTAGCAGTTTCTAGAAAAGGAACCCAAAAGTTATATCTGTGTCTAAACGGTACGGGTACTTCAATTCAGTTATATTCTAGAACAAATTTCTTATTGGTGTGTCAAAAAGGTAGCACTTATTAAGTTATTCTTATTATACAAAAATGCACATCGTTTCGATAAGTGGTTATTTTAAAACTGCAGCATTGCCTTAACGGTACAAAACCACCTCAATTTCGGACCTATATCCTGCATAAAGTATAAGTAAAACAAGCTAATTTCCTGCATCAGACAGCCTCGTTTCGTGAGCTCTAGATATTGCTCATTTTAAAGTAAGGCATTTAAGGTGCCGTATTTTTCTTGTTCAAATTACACTTTCGTGCCATTGGCATCGTCAACTTTGACTGTTTTTATAGTTTTGATTGCCATTTAAAATTGTCAAATTAAATTAACTTCAATTTAACAGTTTTTTCAGATTTGATCGATATATTGTTAAGTGATGACTTAAAGCAAATGTTTGCAACAATAAAATCGAATTTCTAACTCGATACTCACGGTACGAGGTCATTGTACTGATTTTCATGTTATAGCTTCCTTTCATTTTGCAACAATTATACTAAAATTGAACATTTTATAGAAAAGAATATGTTCATCTGGTATTATTGTAGATAAGATATAAGAGAACGCTAGTTTTGCTATATTTTTTTTTAAACATTAGTTAATAAGTAGTAAAGAAGTCAAAGAGCCGTCAGAAAAATCTAAAATTATTAACAAAAAGAACGATAACGAGGTTCTAGTTGCAGGCCCCGTTCAACCAGCGACCGCCGCCATTGTGGCTTCCACTTACTAAATCAATATTTGCGCAGATGTCGGCGCAAGAGCATGCTATGCTTCTACCGACCTAAAATTCATACAGCTTATATGGCAATGTTAGCGGTAAATTTTCTCGGCTACTACTTGTAATCCTTCAAATGTGGGTCGGTGCCGCACGCATTGGTTGACCCCGGCCGTGCTATGCTGAAGGGTAATTCATTCGAATGATCGCGCATCTCAATAAGCTTAAACATCAGTAGAATGCCAAACAACATACATTTATATGTATTGGATTCCAGGATGTTGGTCTCATTACGATTTTGAGCAAATACTGTTTGTTAGTGCATAGTATCGTAACTTAATTAAGTTGACGTTTTCATTCGCTCTGAGAGAATATTTAAAGAATCAAGCCAATGTAACGTTGAGTAATATCAACATATCCTATCTAGAAAACTTTTTTATTTATATAATTATCCAAGCGCAGGAAAGAGGCGAGGGTCATAGGCTCCTCGCAACCGACACCGCACTTAAGAGAATACTTTTTACCCACGTAAACGCAGATTATTTTCTTCCATTGTCGTTTCCATGTGAAAACGAACAGCATAATTTTCTAAACGATGACCACGATTCCCCTGTAATATGATAATACGGTGTATAAATATTTCATGTCTAGGGCTCTATATTATCGTTTTTGCGCAATAACCAGTTCTTTACAATGCAGTTCCACCGAGAGAACAGGAGCCCTATAGCTATTATTGTTATTTTTGTAGTCAACTGTGGGCACGTTAAGTAAGTTTATGCAAGTGCATTCCTGGCACTTAATAAACGTATTGCGTTGAATTCTCACGTCAAGTAACTCTCGGTGTATAACTATATCAGTTTATGTATATGTGTCGTTAATAAGTATGAATTGAATACAAATATATATTGAGTTTTTCGAAATCGTCGTCATATCTCCTTTCCAATTAAATAGCTAACGGAACCAGCTAAAGAGTTAAAGCTTTTCTACGTGCCTGAGCTTGCTCGTTTAAAGCTAAACTTTGACGTCGTCTTGTAAGTGCTTACTATTCATTCCTTACATAGAGATATGGCCGGTAATGACTCGCCGTTCGGTCAGTTATCGGCAAGACGCTCGTAAACACTGTTCGACACGAAGCATTCGAACATGGCTGCGAATACAAGTCAATAGACATCATGCCGAGGGCGCTCACTTCCTGGTAAGGGTACACAACTGTTATATTCTACACAGCAATAGAGCCCACACGCCCCGGACAACGATGTCATAACAGTTTTGCTGAATTTAATTATATCTACACATAAAAGAGGTTGGGCCTCAAAGGTCACTGATTTATCGAGTAATGAGATACACATGGTTTCCTCGTGTGTGCAAGTGGTACGGGACAGCGGTCGCCCTAATACCTTGTGTCAGAGACCGGATGCGTCCCACAAGACGACCGTACTAGCGGGTGTGGGGGTGGCACGCGCGTTTTGCGCTGGCAGTGTTGAGGGTGGCTCAACGTTAGTCTAACCTTTCTATTATAAAATGCAGACACGTTTGTCAAGTTTTTCAAGAAAACACATGTTTTACATATAAAACTAAGTGTATAGTGGTTTATCGCAAGAGGTGTCAGTAAATGGCAACCTGAACGCATTCTGTAGTGGAGTTATAGCTAAGTAAGCACCAGGCGACGTACGGGGGCAACGCTCATCGTGTGAGCGACGCGGCCGCGGACCAACAATCGCGAATTCAAACTATGCCTAGCAACAGCACTCACACTAACGGTCGCTTTCTTCGAGCACACAGACATACACTTCTTATGAGTTTAAACTTTGATGGTCTTTGTGACATTGAAAGTGAGCTTTACGCGTAGAATAAACTTTATGACCACATTTTGTCAGTTGAAGCGGCGCACCGATGCAAAATTACGAGGACATTAACAGAGAAATACCTGTAAATTACAAAATCGTTAAAAGTTTGTCAATCGAATCGAAACCACAAATGCCATGAAAATAAAAAAGTTTATATGGGCACTCGCATTGAATGTGTAACGCAAAGTAAATAGATAACGGTGATGAAGACGTCTTGAGGATTTATTTACCTAAATTATTCGGACTACATTAGCAATGCGTGCCTGCCTTCGCAAACAATTCCATATTCTACGAAAATAATTACTCTTTATATTTTTAAGCAAGATTTTAATTCTGTGTGTGATATGTTAAAACGGTAATAGCTCCTTGTTAGTAAACCTAAGTTTCTAGCGCTAATAATAATTTAATTTAAAAATCATTATATTTTGTTTTAAAATAAATACGCCTGTTCGTGGAAATTTACTTTTAAATGTTTCTTTTGCTGTTTCATAACGTTTTTTATTCAGTGATCAAAATATGCATCTACATCTTTTGATGAAGCAGTATAGATAGTAACTTATATTTATGTAGTCCATGGCACAAAATTTGCACGGGTCAACGAACGCGGGTACCTCATGAAGGAAACTAATATTTGCTATCTTCCTACCCGTTCCCCTGAGGCGCGCGAACCCACGTCGTGTTACTTCCACACGGTGCTTCCACTTTTATGAAGAGGATCGACCTCTCCTGTTTCATTTATTATTATCAACTCTTTTTATTATGTCATAGGCATGTAAGTGCAGCGTATTGTTACAAATCTGAGAAACACAGCGCGTACTCACATCGTGGGCATAAAATAATTGCCATAAACGAGTTAGTCTACATTACATATCTGGTATGCATCGTGAGCATGCAACGACTACTTAGTATGTATGTGCCAACCCACGTCTGCCGTTAATCGACCGCTTCAGTTCAGTGACAATTATTGCCTAATAATGACGTCGTGTTGCCTTGTAACCGAATCTAATAATGTCGCACCGCATCGCACCATGTCCACGACTTCTATGCTAATCACTTGTAATTTACGACGACCGATAATCGCGACACGCGTACGTGAGCGCATTGTGCGAACGGCGCGCGTGTTGTTTAACTAAACTGTTTTGCGAATATGTGACTGCGCTTACACTCGTAGCACTGTGAGAACTTACCGATTGATACAACTACATCCCAAGATAACTTTGTACATGCAATACTTATAAGATGGCTATCTAAACAAAGAATATGAAAGCGCTATAGGTACGCGTACTCTATTCGCGAAGGAGGCGGGAGTGCTGTGTGACTCCGTGCCCTCCTGCCGGGTGACCCGCCGGTCATCGCGGCTCACATCTAGTAAGCTGCCTCGAACCAACCTATTCAGATCTAGCTGTGCATTTTTTATCTACAAATATAAAATAGTTTGATATGTAATGGAATACATTCTCGTGGGTCTCTTGGCGTAAGTTTCTCTTTTTATTTAGCAATTCCCAGTAGCAGCACGGGGTATGGAGAAGTTCCTGGTTGGCGGCAATAATCTCGTCCTTAATTACACAGAACCAAAACTATAGCTGGCAATAATAAATAATTGTACACAAATTTAAGTACACAATTTAACTTAATAAAAAAGTTTCAAATTAATAACGAATTTCAAAAATATTACCTTAAAATTTTTAAACACCCGTGCTTTATGTACCCATTAAATCATGTGTTTATTACATCAATAAAAGAGTTTAAATATTTAATAAACGTTACTAAATTTTCACTCAGCAATCAAAACAAAATTATATTAGGTTCATATTAGCATTTTACGCATAAATAATAGTTCATAAGTAGGCGTTCTAATATTAAAGCAGTTGTTCAATGTTCAAAAGATTGGTGTCAATGCTCGCTGCGGTTACAGTGTTCCGAAATTATGTGTTGGGCAACATCGCAACACGGACAAGGCGAGACGCGGGCGCGCGGACTGGCCACCGACCCGCGCCTCCCGCGCCCGATCTCCCAGAGCAGCGCCCAATACGCCCTTCTGATTCAATCATTTCACTGAGTTAATAATTGCAATAAAGCCCCTCTATTTCGTTTTGCTTATAATTTCAGTCTATACTGGTTTAGATGTTGAATACTACAATAAGTAATTTGACAACAAAAATGTTACTGTGCACTATATTTGAAGACACTTTCTAATGATATATTTATAGTTGCTTCAAGTATTACCAAAGCAGTGTAAGTACGCAATACATAACAAGTTCCCTAGTCTACAGTATACGTGCGTAGCGCCTCGTAGCTCTCCGCGTTTGTGTAGTTGAGTGCTTTTGATCATTGACAACGACACGACTCGTCTCAGGCTCTACAGTTATGAGCTCACAAAAGCAATTAAGTGCGCCACATATTTTGTGGCTTTCCATTTGAGTGCGTTGTAAGTTCAGGTTTATTTTAATCGTATTAACTGTTACTTTTGACGTCACATTTGCTGGAAAAAACGGTATGCCAAATTACTCTTGAGAAGTAGGTTCCTATTGTGTGTTCCGGAAGAATTGGAGCTTCCCTACTTAATCATTTATAAACACAACATCCGTCGTTATCGTCTTAATTATTGCGGTACTTACATACATATATTATAACCACCGCAGAGAAAATTGTTTGTTTTGGTATAATATTCTGTGTTAGCACGAATGAATATGAAAAAAAATATCAACACGACATTTTGAATAATTCTCAATGTCCCGAACACGTGGTATTTTAGTAGAGCAAATAAATAGATAGTGGTGAGTTCTCCGCACCCTCACCCTCTCAACGTAGGTGACTTGCATAGAGTGTCTAGACGGAGGGACCCCTGCAATAACAATTTATATTATACGTATAGACATTGGCGCATAGTTTACTAACAGTCTATTTATATAATCATTTGAGAAAGTAAAGTTATGGAAAGTAACTTTTTTTTAGAAAAACCTTTACATAGCGAGATGTGACAGTAAGTATAATGTAAGAGGTGCTTAAGAGTAGATGTAGTACCTGCCTCATGTATGTTTTTCTGACGTATTCTTAATGCAAGAAAAAATAGAGAAGCATCGTAGAATACGAGTACCGCATGAGGTTGTTAAAAATGCCTACGGTACGTAACGAGCAGGTATGTAGATGTATGTATGTGCGTATGTGCAGAACTCGACGGCGGGGATGCTTTCCCACGGTAACGCGCGCCTTACGCTCCGCAGTTTGGAGTTACACTAATTTACTTCAGTGCTGTGTATCTTCTCAGCTATGCACTCGAAATATTTAGTATGGAGTGCCGTTCATTGGTTTACATAACAGATGTTTATGTAAGTAAATGCTGACATATAGAGGTATTTAGAATGTCTGTGGTATTAACCGTAGTGTGTTGACAGAAATTTACCCGTATTTAATATAAGCAGCAGTCTTTAGGAATAATGCAGGCATGTTTCATTGAAAATCCTTTAAAACTGCCCACTGCTAACATTGTTTAGAATTGCTGTAGTTCCAGCCAGTCTCTGAATGGACAGTTAAAGTTCCCATTCACTCACAACCGAATGGGCACATTTTTGTGCGAACCTCACGTTTCCGGGGTCTTTGGCCTCTTAGCTGAAGTACACCATTTAGAAATACTAGGTATATCATGCTCCTTATGCATTAAGATAAGTTAAAGATATTTACATTTTCCAAAACAAAATGCACGGCATTTTCAATCGATCAGAAATTATCTCATGCAGTTCGTCGAATTTTAAAGCGATATACTGAAGTTAAGACGGATTCCGTCCATTCATAATCTTTATAGGCTGATAGCGAAGAGGCTAACCGAGCTTCTCGTAACCAGAGGGCTAATATTTTCGTACAAAAATATCGCCATTCAATGGTATAGTGCTGCCAGTCTTTTGGAAATAGGGGATACTTGTGTTGCGATTGCGAAGATATTGGCAAATTATATAATCCAATAGCAATGCTTGTTCCTACTATCTTTGTGTATCTGGTTCCACTGGACCAGTAATCTTCGAACCTACATAATATAGCCTCTACAAGGAAAAGCACTTTCAGCGCAATGCGCATGAATCAAATATTGCTTTAATTGTTTACATCGCCATCATTTTACTGGTAGTCCGTGTTATGGAAATAAGATAATTGTTTTTTCCGGATCATTAGACATCTTTGCGCCGACTATTACTTCGTTCTTTTTAAAAATAAAAATATTTTTAACTATGGGAAGATGTTTTTGTGAGCAATTCTTTCAACGATTTTGCATACTCCCAACTAAATATTAGTTACCGTACCACTTTAAGTGAACGCCGTTTATTTGTAGTCTATCTTAGTCATCGTTTCTGTATGGAACGTAAACACGCAATGGAAATGAAATATGACCGTCAGATAGAAATAATTACCAATACCTACATAAGTAAAGCGACGGTGGTAATTCAAATAAGTCGCAAATGTTGTAAAAGTAATTAACATCTTGATTAAATTTTGATATGTCATTGTAGATAATACGTCAGTAACGCCACGATGAACGCCAGTAGTTGCATACGAATTGCTGTTTTCCTAGGAGAGGTCTGGTCAAACTCCATCTAAAAATTTCAAGCATGTTACTTCTTAAATTGTCTTGTGACACAACATTACTATTTAAAAATGTATTTATTGCTTTTCGAAGTATTCTCCGCGAAATTTGACACATTTTTCCATACGATGGAACCAATCATTGAAGCAACCATTCCATTCGGAAGTTGGGTCTCCAAAATGGCCGCTTTTTAGGCGTCCACAGCTTCTTCAGGTGATGAAAATCTCTGACCACGCCATTTATTCTTTATTTTAGGGAAAGCATAGAAATCATTAGGGCTTAGGTCGGGGCTGTATGGCGGATGGTCTAATAATTCTATGTTTTCTTGCTTTAAAAACTCTTTTGTTCTGTGCGCGGTGTGAGAACTCGCATTGTCGTGATGGAGGATGATGCGGCGGTTGCAGTTCTCTTTATGGAGTTCAGAAACGACCTGTGGCAAACAAATGCTAGCATACCATTCTGCATTAACCGTTCTTTGTCCCTCAAGAGAAATAGTCGCAACATGGCCGGTTTTGGAGACAAACGTGGCCACCATTTTCTTTGCAACACTCCGTGAACGAACAATTTTTGTTGGCTTTAACTCATTTTCGAACACCCGAACTCGTGACTGGTTTTTTGTTTCGGGTTTGTACGCGTATATCCAGGATTCGTCACCTGATACGATGTTGTATACAGCATTTGAGGATCCTGCGTGGAATCTTTCGAGAGTTCTGACGCACCAAGTAACGCGAGCCGCTTTTTGCTCTTCACAGAGCGAATGCGGTATCCATCGGGAAAACAACTTTTTTACACCTAATTGTTCATGCAAGATTATTTGTATTTGACTCATGCCAATGTCTAAAGTTGCCTGAATTTCGCGGTATGTCACATGTCGATCTTCCTCAATCAGCTTACGCACAGCATCAACGTTTTCTTGGGTGACTGCAGTTTTTGGACGACCTTGACGGGGATCATCACTGAGCTTGACACGTCCACGTTGAAATTCAGCAAACCAGCGATAAATTGTGGTTTTGGATGGGGCTTCATCACCAAATGCAGAAATCATCCGGTCAACACACTGTTTTTGCGTTAAACCACTTCGAAAGTCATAATAAATCATCGCTCTTGAATTTTCTCGAGTCAATTCCATTTTCTCAACGACTTAACAAGTTTGACAAAACCTTGTGATAAGACTGAGAATCTTTTTTTTAAATAAATAAATGGTATTCGATTTTTAAAACCAAGGTGTTTTCAATTAAAAAGATTTTAATATGATAGAAACAGTGGAAATATTCCATTCCCGATACTTTTATTGCAGCCTATGTATTTTAATAAGTATAAAGAATTCGATTTAGAGTTGACAAGTGTTCGGAGATGTGATATAAAGTGACTCCTCAAGATATATTAAACAATAATATCTAACATTTGATTGTTATTCTTTTCTTTATATTTCTTATAAGACCACAAAGTCGATGTCGACGATGTTAAGTGGTAACACCACCACATATACATATATCGCACACCGGTCGTGTCACTCGCAGATGCTATTCCGTCCCCTGTCATGGAGCCCGTTGACACTTTTACTAGCAGAAGAAACCGCTGTCCTCTGTAGAGGAGAGAATTCTCTCCAGTCAGCCTCTTCAATTATTATGAAAATCTACCATGTTCCACCTAATCTTAACTAACTATCATTTTAGAAAAGTCCATTGTAAGTAATCATATTAGAACGTGGGGTCCAATAATTTTTATTTTGTGATTGTTGCAGACGGACGGAGTCAGATGGATCGGCGCGCGGCGGGAGCGCTGCTAGCGCTGGCCGCGTGCATTGCGTGCACAGCTGCAGGTATGTGTCTTCTCTCCCCGTAGTATGTTCCTTATAACCTCCAAAGGAAGTTCTTAATTAATCCACTAAAGTTTAAAATAAAAATAAAATATTCCCAAAGTTGGTCCTTAGTGCCCCAAAAGTTTACCTTGAGGTAGTCGATGAGGATAAAATTCATTTAAATCTGAAGGTAATATTGTAACCAACCATTACCAATATCTCTACGTACTCGTAAGTCCTTATTACTGAAGATATTCTTTTATCTTCAGTAATAAGCACTTACGTGTTCGATGACGCTGGTAACTGATTTTTGCGTATAAGTTGGTGTATTATAAATAATACGATTATACGCTGTTGTACGCTCCATGAAACAATCATTTTCAATTAGTTTTCTTTTTATACGTCTCCCAAGAAAAATATACAGTGATCTCTGTTACACAACGCTATGGGGAAACAAAAACTTTTCTTATATAGTATTTACTAACGAAACGTCTACGATACGAATAACAATGTTAACATTGAGGTTTATTCTAAATTCGTTTTAATAAATCTAATTAACGAAGGACAAGTTTCGTAAAAAACTGACACGCCTATGCAACGAAATCATTTTATTTTATTTACATACATACATAATATGTTATGCAAAACCGATATAACCTTAATTTTATTACCCTATACCCTGCCTATACTCTTTTTAATCATCAATATGCGTGTGTTTTACATATGAATTTGAAATAACCTTAAGTAATATTTATAGAATAATAATATATTTTAACGATTTCGACATCGTATGCTACTGGGATGGTAAGATGGTTAAGGTGACATGATTGTATTAGTGTTTTACTAATTCTTATTTATGAGTAGGTATACGGTCGGTGTGGGAAAACTAACTAGTTTGCCGTCTTATATGTTTTAAAAATCGAGAGAGTAATAGTCAACAACTTTGCAAGACAGTTATACCCTGTCCTACTAATTCATTTTGCAATTTTTGTCAATCATAGCAACGCTCTCACTTAAGCTTGCAAATAAAATCAAAATACTTGTTTACATTTAAGTATTTACATGACTATCTGTACTATCGCATAAAATGCTTTATCTGATCAATGGAACAAGTTCGGAGGTTATTGATCTCTAGCAATGAACTTATACATTTCATTTCGATATGCAGTTTATTTCTGATGTCTAAACTGAATCGCAGCGAACCGTAATCAAAGTGGTTTTAACTTAGACATGGATTTATTTAACATTTGCGCTTGTTAATTAATTCTGAAGATGAGTTACAAAATCATAAACATAACTAATTTTATGTACTTGAAAATGTAAGATAGCTTCGTTGGATATGTTACGTGCGACCATTCCTTTCCTTACTCACAAATAACAGTACAAAGGTCTGCTTCGCGATGCATGTTATTAGATGACGCTATTTTGGTCCGGGTAGATTTGGTATCCGCAGCACGGTTCCTTCAAAGAATTCAAATTGAATTTATGTTATACATAGGAAGTATATTTAAATGCAGCCTACAATGTTTAGGACTACCCGTGTGAACTTCATCACGCATGGCGACCACGCCAACATTCATTCATTGAAACATCAATCCATATTAATGTAGTGCAAATTTTAAATTCATGCTGGCTCCTCATTTCGATTGCTGCGACCTGTGTTCCTAAGCGCACGATTTTGCATTAAATAGTTTTTTTATTCGTGCAAAGCCATTTATAACGTCACACTTATACGTTAAGGCGATTCATTAGGTATCTCGGGAATTAGAGATGCTATGTCACGTACACGAAAACTCGGGTATGATTCGGTACTTATTATTCAGTTAGGCTACTTGGAATTTGAACATTTCATCGCGCACCGACACCTACTCGCTCGACGTTGGACTAACCCACTTAGTTCCTTTCATTTTGAGATTTCAACAAATATTATTATTATTAATAAAAAACAAAATCAAAGCCATTGCATCCGTTATATCTGAGTTCCGTTGTTTTTATGATCAATATCAATCGTGAGAGTGGAAATAGTATAATTGAAATTACGGTTGGCAAAAACTGGATGCTAACGACATTCCTGGCGACCGTTAGGTGGACGATCTGGCTGCGGCGCCAGCGCAGCACACCCGCCATATACAGGCGCGTCGAGACCGCGGCACCGTTACCTACCGCCACTGCCACTGATAAACACTGCATTAACGGCCATCATCAAATGAACAAGTAGCTTTTACTTGTCAAAAACTGCGTGTCCACTAAAAATATTCACATTGATATTTCTTTATCCGTCCGTGCCGTTAGTCAAGGTTCGCTAGTTTTTATCGTTTACTTCAGTCTTTATGGAAATGGCAAACCATATTTTGAATGTTTATTATTATTTTAATGTTGTTATAAAGTGTGACTCGTAGAGTATTAGATACGCGTGTACGTATGCTATCGATACACATTACTGATCGTACAAATCACATCGATTTATTGTAGATAACATTAAAGCATTTTCTCTATTGCACTGGTGTGATGTTGCCCTTAATACAGCCAAGAGAGAAGTCGCGGTTTCGATGTTAACGACACTCTCCGTTAGTTTAATTACAGCTTTGTCGCCTCGCCGCCCAGCTTCAGTAATTATACGCAGTAAAACGGATATGTAAAACGGCTTTAAGACGATGACCGATCACGGGTCTCGAACGATTTGCAGCTAATATCCTGCCCAGCTGTAACGTGCTTAATAAGTCAGTCGTAAAAACAGCAGTAAAACATTCTCAGAACACTCTGGCTTTAATGACTGTATCGATATTTTTCTCTTAAAAGGAATTGATGCTTGACAAAAAATAATAACTTTTTAATAACCAAACGACAATGTCAGTTTCAACTTTACCTTTGTTCGTTTTGATTGACTCAACGCCATACTTGACAGTTTAATACCTTATGCAGTCATTGCGTACATTATTCGTAACTAAAGATTTATAATAACGGTTTACATTGAACACGTGAAATGAGATTGTATTGTAACATGGGTCACTATAAGTTAACATCAGATTGAAAATGATTGAAGAAAGGTATTATAATCCGGTAAAATGCAAGCGGAACGTATTTTACACGAGCTGCCTCACCGTTCAATACGATAAGAGCACAACGACAATGAAAACCAGTAAATAAAAATTAATTAACACTTTAGAAAGAAATTTTGTACGAATGTTAACGTATGTTATTTGACTTTTTCAGCTCCAACAGCAAGCAATCATACAGCTTTAGATTTATATGAAGGTACGTAATTTCACGCAGCTAAAAGTAATCCTAATTAACTTAACTAATATGATACCATCACCAAAATTGTGAAAAAATAAGATATATTACGACATCTGCTGTAAAAACAAATTAACATAATTTCAGGTGCGTCAGATGGTTGTTACTACAACTTCCAGCATTATGGCGAAGGAGACAGGATCATGACAAACGAGCCTTGTCTCAACTGCACTTGTCACAACAGGATGCTTATGTGTTACCTGAGGGTCTGTCCTTTCACGAAGCCTATTGGACAGGATTGCACAGTTGAAAAACGTGCCGACCAATGCTGCCCTATCGTGACTTGCCCAGACGGTAAGTTAATACTTTTTAATTAAAGCGACTCGTAAAAAATCATTTTCATAACTTTACTACTTGTATTGGAATTTCATATTATTTACATTTTTCACAATTACACACGGAGCTATATTCTCGTGTACTTGACAAATTATACCAAACCGAATTTAAATAATCGAAAAGCGGTAGGGTTATTGCCCACGAAATTTCATTGCCTATCAAAAACTGACTTGTACCATAGTACCTAATCTATAACCCACGGAATATGTAAGTTCTCAATGTCATTAATGGAGAGAGATTATTGGTTATATCGGGCTTTCGTAATACCACCAATTATCTCACTCCATGTAAACTAATAATGATTAATAGTATTGCCATACTATTATGTATTCTGTGGTATAGCTCTAAATTTCCCTTTTATTTCGTAGTAAGCAATATTTTTCGTATGTCGTTTGTACTCTTAAAACACTATTATATTGTAAAGTAAAAAATGATTTCTTTACTATTTTATTCAACCCGTGAAATTAAATACCTAAATTAAATGTTTTATTATAATACGGAAAATCCACTTCAATAAGGTTTTTTATTGTAAACTCAGTTTAACAATTTTACTTTGCTTAGAACATCTTTAAAATTGTCTTAAAAAAACTTGGCCTTAAATATGATAGACAAAAAAAGCAAATACCCAAACACTGTACATTTCTATTTTCGTTTCAATTTATCTAATTTTAAACCAGATTAATTAAAGAATGTTAATTATTTATTCAAAAGAATAATTGCTGTCGAATCCACTATTTTTAATTTTTTTAGACACACGACGTTAATTAGTTGTTCAAGTTAAACACAATACGTTTTCAATTTTTAGTTCCAGTTGACCTGCTCACGTCAACATCGACTTCTTCTCCAGCTGAATATGGAGCAACTGGACTCGGCAAACTGGCCAAGTATGGTTGCAGTATTAACGGAAAATATTTCCCCGAAGGATCCAAAGTGCCACCGACACCGAACAAGCCTTGCGAACACTGTTACTGTATTCGAAATATGACGACTTGCGTTATGCAAGAATGTACTCTGCATGTCGACGGATGTACACCTATTTATCACAAAGATGTCTGTTGCCCTATTCGATACGCTTGTGGTAAGAACATCGTCGAATTTTCTCTTTATTGTTATTAAGTGAAATTAGTTAGTTTGATATCACATGAAATTCGTTGATCTTATTGAATTGTCTTTTACAGATCATCCTGAAGATGAAGTACCACTTTTAGACGATATGTCAACCACCGTACGTCCCACACCCGGCTTTTTACTTACGACCACAACTCTGTCGCCGGTTACACAAATGTCACAGGACTGTGTTCATAATGATCAAATTATTGCTGATGGTGCCTCAATAACTACAGAGAAGGCTTGTGAACATTGTTACTGTATGAAAGGGGATATCGTTTGTGTAGTGCAAGAATGTGGTGCACCTATGGAAAATGAAGGCAAAAACTGTACCTCCTTACCACCTCGGGCAGGCCAGTGCTGTCCAGATACGTATATATGCGAAGGAGATGAACTCAATACTGACATTCCTAATGAAAGTACAACAGAATCAATATTGGAAAAACAGACGACGTTGTCTCCGCCAAGAAGGAGTGGTGTGGAAGGTAGTGGATATAGAAATGAACCTAGTGAAACTGCATACACGGAAATGCCATCAACGGAACCTGAACTAGAAGGTAGTGGTGAAGAACTAGAACCAACTAAACCCACAGAAGAACATGAAGCTTTAACATCTGCAAAACCATTAGAGACTGAAGAAATCACGACTAACTTGGAGGATGGCGACCAATATATACCAGTTACGACGAAAGCTCCGGCTAATGAGGAATCCGAAACAAGTACGAAGGAAATAGATAAAAACTACATACCACAAACATATCCTACTCAGGATACTCGTCAAAAAGACATTAGCGATACGACTTCAGGAGTGACAGAAGACATAAATCTGCCACATGAACACGTCACTTTAGCAGTTTCATCTGTGCCGGACAGCTACGACCAATTTACCACCGAATCGATTGAATCTCTTAATACTGTTCCGGACGTATCGCCTGAAAAAGAACATGAGATGCATCATGAATATACACCCATTGTAACTGATATGCCGACATTAGAAGAAATTAAACCGGCTGTGCCGCAAAAAAGTGAAGATGACAATTATAAAGATGTAACTTTGAATCCCATTTCAGAACTCACTTCTAAACAAGAAAATTATACGCCAAGTCCTGAAATTGTAGATACTCTTGACGCGAGAACCACTGATAAGGCAGTTCTTATTCCGGAGCAAGTAACTCAAAAAGAAAGTTCAGAACTGGCAAGTGACATAGATGGTACAACTTCAGAGCTTGAGACTGTAACTGTCGGCAAAATTATGAAAGACAATGAAACCACCAAACCAGAGGAACACATTGTCAGTACTACAAATACGCCATTGGAAGAAATTGAAAAACTAACAACTGAACTAAATCTTGCACAAAACACAGTTATTTCGACAGAAGATGAAACTCAACACCCACATATTATGACTCCGAAAATTACCGAATCCGATTTAGAAGGCACCGAGAATCCTCCGAAGGGGAGTTCCTTTGAACCTGAAGAACAAGTTACAACTGTAGCGACAGTTTTAAGAGAAAGTGAATCTACTGCCGAACCTGATAAAGGATTAAACACTATCCCAAGCGAAACTGATGAACAGTCTAATTCTCAACCTTCTTTGATGGAGGTCACTGTTTCTTCAGTTGAAACAAAAACCACTGAATCGACTGATATTGTTGATAAAACGTCAGCTTACGATGTTGAGAAATCACCGATTGTTACAGATACTTCAACATTACCACCAGAAACACACGTCACTAAGGCAGATCAATATACTGTTACCACTGAACCCTCGTTTAGAAAGGAAGATGAAGCTAATATTTCCACTGAAAAAACAAAAGAAGAATTTGGACCAACTACAATAAAAACAGAGTTTGTAGATGAAGAATTTATTCCTACATCGACTGATGATGAAAAATTAAGCACAGGACCAGATGTTCCTTCTACAGATGAAGACATTACAACGATGGTTCCAGAATTTGAAAAAGAATCAGAGGAAACAGTTGCACATAAACAAGCTACAACTGAGTCGATTCTAGAAACGTCAGATAGTTCAGAAACTTTGCCAGAAAAAAATGCTGAGACTATTTCTCAACCAGAAGGTACTTCATTACCTAGTACTGAAAAAGCTACAGATGTCACCGCTTTAATGCCAGAAGTTGACACTCAGGAACAGCCTAGTCGTATACCTGGAGAAGGAGACTGTCTTTTGAATGGCGTGACTTACAGAAATAATACAACTGTTCCTAGCATCAATAATTGTCACACAGGATGTAAGTGCATTAGCAGTATTATCAAATGTGATCCCATAATTTGCAGCCCACCACCAGATTACATGAGCAATTGTCAATCAATATATGATACGCCTGATTCTTGTTGCCCTACATATATCTGCGATCATCCTAGAGAAACTATTCCACCGCAATCGGATAATCAGATGTCTGGGACGGAGCCTCCTATTATTTCACCTACAATAGAGTGTCGAGGTGACCAGTGTGAATTAAGTGTGCCCACAAAACCCACGGGACCGTCTGGACTTTGCACTTCTGGAGATTGTTTATCAGGACCTAGTGATAGAACCGGAACCGGTGAATGTGGACCTGATGGTTGTGGTGACTTTGTAAAGGAACCCGTCTCTTTGCACCCTTCTAATGAACATCCTGGGTGTACCGATGGGAAATGCGAATCGTCAAAAGAAGATTGTGCCGATGGTAAATGTCAATTATTACCAACTGGCAGCCAGGAATCCCCGATTAAACCCTGCAATGGTGATGATTGTATGGTCCAAGGTGAAGAGACCTTGGTGCCACAACCTTGTGAAAATGGACACAATTGCAACAAAATTGAAATACCTGGTACTCAAACTGCTACAAATGTTAATTGTGACGGTATTAACTGTGACTCTAACGTCATTTCTCCTCCACATAAAAGCCAGCAAGAAATATGTAGCGAACAAGATGGTTGCAAACCTGAAAAAAATACACCAGCTGATTGTGATGGTGATAAACCATGTATAAGACAGGATACTTCTAATACAGAGCAGCTACCATCTAAGTGTGACGGTGATAAGTGCGTACAACAAACGAACACATCTATTGACGAAGATGTTTCTAAACTTAGTACTGCATCTTCAACATCAGATAAAATACCACTGAATGAAGTAACGGAAAAAATTTCTCTTGACGAAGGAGACATATCAGAATCAACCGACGGTCCAGTTTTGGAACAAAAAATATCAACAACTACACCAATTACCCAATTTGTAACAGAACAGACAGAACGGATACTAGATGGGGAGAAAGAAATGCTAACAGAAGAACCAAATTTCATTGAAAAAGAAGGCACTAAAAATCCTAATGATCTAGAGAGCAACACCGACACACCAATTTCAAATGAAGATGTAACCACACTGAAACCTAACATTACCCAAAACACTGAGGCCACGCAGGCACCAGAATTGATTAAAGTAGATCATACTGATAAATCATCATCAGTTGAGAAACAAGAGACTCAGCAACCCGACGAAAGTGACCAAGAGCAAACAACTAAACAAATAGCTATTGAAAAAGAAATTACAAATATACCTGATCTCACTGAAGAATATACTCCCAAATCAACCGATGTGTCTGAGGCTGCCACGGATAGATTTTATGAATCCACTGTTTCGGAAGAATCAGGTACAAAAATACACGATGTTACAAAGGAATATCTTGACATATCAACACAAATACCCGATGTTGTAAAAGACTATGACGAGCAAACTATTGTTGAAAGTACCACAAAAACACCTCATATCGTGGAAAAACATACTGATGAATCAATTTCCATCACAGATGAAGTCACAAAGACACCTGGTGATATTACAAAAGACACAGACATACCGCAATCGATTGTAGAGCATGAAACTAAGATGCCTGAAGTTGCTGAAAAAGAACCGGGACAAAAAGTCACTACAATTGAAGAGGAAAGTACAAATGTACCTGATGTCACCAAGGAATATAGCAATAATCTAACTGAAATGCCTGAAATTGTTAAGGAACATGGTGATGAAGTTACCTTGCCTACAGAGTCAAGTACAAAGATACCCGAAATCATAGAAAAGCAAACTGCCGAGCCACTTTCTATAACGGAAAAAGACACAAAAGTGCGTGATCATACATTAGAATATACCGAAAAACCATCTTCACTTGGAGACCAAAACACAGAGATACCTGTGGCTGAAAAACAACATGAGGATAAAATATCTTTAGGTGGACAGGAAAAGACAGAGACACCAGGAGTTATTAAGGATCATACTGACAAAATACCTACAGCGGAGGAGTTTTTCACGAAAGTACCTATAGAACAGAGTTACGTACCCGTTGTTATTACAGAAGACGGCACGGAGACACCAGATTATGAAGTAGATCACTCAGATAAACCAACTTTGGTTGAAGAAGAGGACACGCAGATACCCAATATCACTGGAAAAGAACCTGAAAATAAACTAACTTCATTTGAAGGAGTAAGCACAAAGACACCGCAAACCATAGAAGATGTAACAGGTGAACCAACAAAGATTCCAGATATGATAAAGGAGCAAACTGATCTAGTAACAAATATCCCTGACGTTGTAAAGGAACAAACTGATGAATCAACTGGGGCTCCGGAGTCAGATATTAAGATACCAGAAGTCAAAGAAGAACACACCCACGTTGAAGGTTCCATGGTCGACGAAACCACGAAGACACCTCATTACGGAGCAGATGATTTGTATCAAACATCTTCACCTGAAGAACATGATATACAGATACCTCATGATCATGTTGACAAACCTGTTTCACCCGATGATGAAAAAGAAAAACCCATCCTTGTTGAAGAAGAACTTCCAGAAAAGTCTACAGACAAGAACGAGATTATTGAAAATAAACCAGAATTTATTGAAAGGGAAGGCGTAACTGAACCTGTTATTACAGAAGAAAGTGGCACAGAAAGCTTAGAAGCAATCGAAGATAGTTCAAAGACGCCTGTGTTGATTGACGAAGTTGCTCCTGATGATATCGAAGGAAACATAAAGGAATTACCAACCGTGACAGAAGAAACAAGTACGGACAAAACTAAAGTAACACATGACGAATCTAAAAATAAGCCGTTAGTTAGTGAAAAAGCCACGGAGGGAACAACTATTGTTAAAGAAGACCACACATCTGCTTCGTTAGAAACTGAACATACAGATAAACCCGATATATTTGAAGTCCATACAAATGCACCAGACTCGAAAATTACTAAACCAAATGAATTCCAAATCCCGGATGAAGAAGGATCTGGTACAAAAGCACCTGAAACATTCATTACTGAATCAGAGAAAGAAATAAAGTTGCCAGAAAGTTTAATGGAGGAACAAACTAAAACAACAGCTGTAGAATTAGAAAAAGTCACCTCAGCACCAACTTATGAATCCCAATCTACTGGAAGTGAAGGAATCATACAGTCTCATTTGGTAACTAGTGATTTGAATTTACCAGAAGAAACTTCGAAATCTGCCGATTCCCAGGAGGATACTACTTTGCCAAAAGTAGACACTACGGAAGATGTTACAAATCAAGAGCAAACAACAAAGCAGCCTTTGCGTGAGGGAGACCAGACAACATATCATCCATCTATGCATATCACGAGTAAAGAGGAAACGGCTGAAATGCCTGAAATCATAATGACTACCGAATCAATAGAAAAGGTAACAAAATCGACGGAGCATGATATTATCCAAGAACAAAAAGAAGGCTCTACGGTTATTCCTGAGCAACAACATGAACCCTCAGCCACACAATCTCCCACTGAAGAGAGTACTGAACTGCACGAAGGAGAACAACCTGAATCGCCAGATGTAACACTAACCAGCCAAGCAGTGGAGGAAACTACCACTAAAGTATTTGAGAAAGAAAATATCAAACCTTATGCTCCGGAATCACATGGCATAGAGATTACACCAGGATACGATGATGCATCTACACAACCCGAAACTGATAGAGTAACAGAAACTATTGATACAGAAACTCAAAAAACTCGACTACCTGAGCCACACGAAGGCGAATTAGACAACATGTCCACAAAAGTTCCTGTTGCTGGTAATAAGGATGATATAAACACGAACCAACCTGATATCTACACACCTGAAAAAGAAGAAATGATAACTAGTACAATAGGTGCTACAGGTACGACAGCTCCTGTCAAAGGTTTTACGGAAATTGAAGATACCTTGAACACAAGCGAGGAACACACCTCAACTAAATATAATGAAGAAACAACGGAGCGTCTTGAACAGCCTACAACAAAACTAGTAGACGATAGCTCAGAAATATTTATTTCAAGTTCGAAAACAACAACGGCTCCCGAAGAATATTATACTGAGTCTCATGCGGGATACACTGCAACATCTGTTCCGAAAGAAACGATACCATCGGAAAGTTACGAAATACCTACTACGCCTAAATCATCAGAGTCATCACAAGAGATTTCTGATTCCGGCAAACCTGTTTCAGGAGAACCTCATCGACGAACTGAGATTACAGACCTAGAAAAAACTACACCCTCTACCTCTGAAACTAGTGATATTGCTGTCTCCGAAGAAAAGACCACGAAAACTCCAGAATCACATCCCCCAGTACAATCAGATTTATCTACAGAAGAACCACAAATATATACCACTGGTAAACCAGCAACTACTGAAGTTGTTGAGTCCCATGAACTTGCATCAGTAACACTAGAACAAACTAAAACAACCGAATCATCATTTAGTGAGCCACATAAAACTGATGATCAAGAAACAGGAGTAAAACTTGAAGAACAAGAACCATTGGATATTGAAAAGGCAACCATTCTCCCAGAACTATCTGTGACGCCCGACTCTGACACTCTACGTAATGCCACAGAACCTGAAGTGCAAAAATCCTCTACTGAACTTCCAGCTACATATATAGAAATACACACTAGTTTGCCACAAACTCTTATAACAACAGAAGCACCCTTGTCTCTAGTTACTGAACCAGATGTTAGCGCTGCCGTTGAGAAACATGACATTACTGAAACGGTCCCGGTACCAATATCTGAAACTGACGCTGAAAAGCAAACAACTGAGACTACTTCTAAGACGGTAGAAGTCACTAAACCTGCTGAAAAACCTGACGCTCAAGTTGAATTTTCAGAGACGACGCCCTACCTGATTGAATTGGAAGAGCACACTCATAAGATAATCGATCAAATATCTACTGTTTCTTCCATAATCGAAAAAGAAACAACTTATGAGACCGAAGAAGCCATTTCTACACCATCTCCTTCTAAAGAAGAGCACGTAGATGTGCAAGACGTCATGACGCCGTCACCATCTGAAGAGGAACATACTTCCAAGATACAGGAACCTCATTCAACTGTGTCGACTTCTGTTGAAGATTATACTCATAAGGTTCCAGAGGACACGTCAAGTGTATCACCTTTGGTTGGCGAGGTCACAACAGAAACTGAATTGCACGGTTTTGAAAAAGTTACAGAAAAAATACCCGAAGAAGTCTTTGAAACTGCGACAAAACCATCAGAGACTAGTATAAGTATAAGTGAGGAAACTTCAACCATTTCTGAAATAGTTAGCTATCAGACAACATTATCTGTGCCTAAAGAAACAGATGCAGAAGCGACGCCCACTCTAGAACAAGCAACTGGAGCACCAGCAATAGGTGGAGATGGTGGTATCCCTGAAAAGGATATCACAACTTCTAAGGTTCAAGATTTTGAAGATTCCACACCTGCTATTATTAGAGACACATCTCATAAGATCCCCGTTCCTGAATCAGATACTAAAATACCGACTGAAGAGGAATACACACATCTACCTACTACAACAGCAGATGAATTAATATTCTCCACAACTAAAGCAACAACTGTTAAACAAGAAGAATTGTTGACCCCGTCACCAGAAGACAAATATAGTACACCCAAAGAAAAGCCTACAAGTGAAGCTGTTTCATCGAGTTCAACAGCTGAAACACCTAAACCTCCAACTGAAATAGAACCAACTGATGAAATACCGGCTCCAGAAGATGAAGGACTCCCTCCGAGTGTATCTGGATATGGTGAACCGGACTACGCAGAAGAAGATCAGGCATTTGGGCCTGGAACTTGCCGCTATGGGGGCAAAGTTTACGTGTCTGCCCAACAAATACCAAGAGATGACCCATGTGATTTCTGCTTCTGTTTTAGAAGTGATATTATCTGTTTACAACAAAGTTGTCCACCACCCATCCACGGGTGCCACGAGGAACCAATACAAGGTTTCTGCTGTCCTCGATATGAATGTCCTGTTTCAATGGCCACTACTGTCAACGTTACCACAACCACAACCACTACGACCACAACACTGCCACCACATTTCCCGACCCATGGATACAAGGGCGCGGCGCAAAGAAGGGGCTGTCAAATAAAAGGACACACATATAAAGTAGGAGAGGTTGTACGCTCGTCATCAGGACCATGTTTACACTGCACGTAAGTCTTTTATGCTTCCACTTTTTAAATGCCTTTATCCCAATTAATACATGTCTAGGAAATATACAATAATCGTTACAAACTACGACGAATAGTTGGGCTTCGGCAATTGGGTAGCTTAAAACTAATAATTTTGCCAAGTCCGGCAATAAAATAATTTAAAATAGTTTGAAAATGGTCATCCAATTTTACTTTAACGTTTGTAATTTATTTTCTAACAGTTAAATTAACATTAAAAGTTTGACAACAGTAAGCGTGACGTCATGCCTTAGTATTTCAAACAAAAATGTACAGAACCTGCCGTTTTGACGTTTGCTAAACAGATACTGATTTGACTTGACAGCCATCTACCCTATTACAGTACCGTAAAACCTAACTCCTAAAACTCATAAACTGCAATAGAGTTTAATTAAATATGTTATTTATTATTTTGCAGATGTGGAGGAGACGGTCAAATGAAATGTGATCCCAAGGCGTGCACCCCTGAGCCTATGTTAAGGCAAATGATTGCGGCCGCTGTGTCAGCCAAGAGACGAAGGTGAAATCCCTACGAGAAATACTAAAATGTCTCGTACTCATCACAAAATTCGCCTTTGTGATAATTAATTCTATCTACTCTTCTATGCACAAGAATAATGCTCAATTCAAATTATCCCCATGGAGTAGTTTAAGATTTCGTGTCATATGTAGTAAACTTTAGTAGTGATTTTTTACTTTTCATAAAATATCGTGGCACGCGCATTCATTTATTATGGAAATAATTAATCAAATGTTCATGACTGTGATTAAGATATTAAATTTAATTTGTTAATTTCTGAAACTAAAGTTTTACGAATTTCGAGTCTTCATTTAGGGCTAATTTATATTATTATTTTTAACGTTTTCTAACAAAAGTCAGTGCCAAACGATAGTGGTAAGTTGTTAACGACTACGCCTTTATGATAAAAAGTTCAAAATTATCAAAATATCACCCAGAAATAGAAATTCGTATTGACCAAAGCGAAGCTACATACTCTCAAAATACATTATAATAGTAATTAACGTTGACCAAGTTCAGGCTAAAAAGGGTCATTTAGATCGCCGAAATCTTGACCATATTAAATGTAAACTTAATTGTTTTACCGATGTAAGCTTAGTCAATTTCTTTGTTTTTACACGATGTTACAGCAAGCAGTCTAGTATCGTGTAAATATAAAGTTATCTTAAGGATCCCTGATGTTGTAAATGCCTTACTTAATTTGTAATAATTTATATATTTTAGGTGTATAGTACTTAAGCCATGTTTTGAGACCAGTGACTATTATAATTTTAGAAATAAAGGGCCGTTTACGATAAATGAGAAAAGCGTTGATCGATGTAATCACCTTGGCCGATGCTTTTCCTGCTTTCACGTTTTACAGAAAGTGACTGTTCTTGTTTTCTTTAACTCGTGGAATCCGCGTGATTTTTACTAGCACTTACTCAGTGGTAGTGGCCAATATTTTAATCGTTTTGTAAAAACAAACCTTTACAATATGATAACACGAGAAAAAAAATAGTAGGTCTTTTGTAACTTTTGATATTAAAGTGCTGGTAGTTTTAAAAAAGAATCAGATTGAGATGGGTACGAAAGTTTAACAAGCTATTGCGACCCTTTATGTAGCCAAGTAGGTGCATGATTGATTGCATTAATTCGTACCAACCTTTGTCTGAACGCAGGTTGTAGTTATATTTCTTATTTATTTAATGTCGTAGCAATAGAATTTTTGGTCTAAAATTATATTGTGAATTGAATAATTTGCCATTTTTAAAAAGGAACGTATTCAATCACAAGAAATTATATCATTAAAATCATATTTTATTTGTTTATGATATTTTACCGAGACTAGCGAGGCCATCTAGCTGTCTGTACAACTGTGCGAATGAGTTTTGAATAAAATATTTCAAATTATTTTATTTTTAATTTACTCCAGTTTCCCATTCCTTCTTCAAATAAGATTTATGAGCAGTCTCATTATGAACATCACATTATTTTTCAATATGAGAAAATCGTAGAACAGAGGGTTAAAAATGTTATCTTCAACTATTGCAAAATTTACATTATGCGGTGTATGTAAAGAAAACATTTATATTACCTATACTTGGTGGAGTAAAACATTTAATCTTAAAAAAATGGTGAGCATAATTCATTCATTATTCAAACAAAACCGTAAAAATACAGAGACATTGCTGGAAGCAGCAATGTCTCTCGGAAAGAAAAAAGGCAAAACCACTTCTGTTACTAAGACGTTGTTAAAAAAAAGGTAGGTTTAGGTTTATACAAAATCACTCCACGCACCATATACCTACATACATTATGCTACACCCTACTGTTGGCAAAGACATATTGTCATTACGCCATATGCTTCCACACTGGCCTGGTGCCAACAACTGCCATACTTCACAAATCTTCAGGAATATTATGAAATACAACATTTGTTTCTTTAAATTTAATTATACTTAGGTATTATCCTAACGATACAAGATTACTAAGTCAAGTACAAACTAATGGACTATATACAAACACTTTATTACAAATATGACTTTCCGTATACATTGAAGTATTTTTCCAACTGAAGTATCCGTGCTATACACTACACAGACATCAAGCATACATTGCTTCGCTTGGAAAACAATAATATTCATAGAACATTATTAGGTCGACCACACATCAGAACGATACGATTTCGTATCGTGGGACAACCCCGACACTAATTCTGAGAGAAACAACGAATTTAATTGCCGAATTTGACGAAACGAATTCGTGTTGCTTTACAATGCACTGGACGAAGAAGTGCCACGATGCAGTTGATCTTGAAATGTAGTAAGTACGTAGTGACAAATAGTGTGGTCCGCATTTCAAGATTGACTGAATTACCGTACAATAAAGAGTATTTGCTTTTAAATTATAAAACCTTATATTTCTATCTATCAATTAAAATGTATTGTTCACTAGCTGACCCGATATATCCATGCCCAACATTTACGCGTTCTAGTTAGATTGTAGTTAGAAATAAGTAGGTATATCATTTAGACCTGAATTCATATTTCCTAATCAATGGGAATAATTGCCTAAATTTGCTCCCGATCATCATAAGGATGACCTTGTGTGTGCTGCTGTTGCTTATCTGAATTAAAGCGAGTGGCAGTACCGTAACGACTAAGGCGTCGGACTTACGATCAAGTGGTTGCGGGTTCGAACCCCACCCAGTGCACTACCGATGTGAACCCACTCCTAACACAAGCATTTAGCTTAGCTGGAGGGGTTAACAAGAATGCTAGTAATGTGTAACCCACGTTACTAGTATTTTATGTTAAAGAAAAAAAAATTGCTGCACATTCTTCAGCATCGAAGTTAGCGCTATTCTAAATTTTCCTACCACACCTAACATACCTCTAATGTTCCGTGCTCTTATAATGATCGAGCAATTCGCTCTTCTCACAATATTCATCTCTCAAATACATCACCACACTATATCTAGTTATCTAGATATATTGTACATTAGTATGGGGCGTCAATGTTTGGAGAAAAAAATATACCGTCAAATCGATTTTTACCCGCAAAAAAATTGCATTTGGCCAAATGATATGTAAAAATACTTTTTGTAATTTTTTTTTACATATATCTAGCCCTGTGCCTTAGCTCAAAGATACAAATTATATAAAATTTGGTATATCTTTAATCATGTACAGAATTATATAAAAAAATTATCCTATAAAAAGACTAAAACTACCTATATTATTTAAAGCTCTACCTATATTATTTAAATATACGGAAAACTCGTAAATAAATCCGTAAACTGTTCAGTATTTTTTTGTGTACATTAAAACTTATTTTCGTTATAAACTCACTCGTGATTTAACATTAAAATGCTTCAATGACCATCTTTACATATTATTATCACCCTACTGCTTCTGCATTATGTTTGCAGCTCTATCATAACGTGAGAGTATGTTGTAACCAGGTCTGTCAATTCATTGCGACTGATATTCTTTAGCATTGAAAGACACATAACTTGTGACTCAATCACTTAATGGTCTCATAGTTTACCTTAGGATATTTAAATATTGTTAGCTGATTTTTTCAGTGTACTGGCCTTTGGGCACAATATTTTTGGTCAAATCTTTCTTCCCAAATAACTTATCGCACTAATTTCATTTACAAAATAAATATTTAGTAAATTTTCATTCACTTGCATTTTATTCACTAGGTTCAATTATCATTTGGTATCATTCTACTTTGTCAAGTTTTATTAAATCAAATGTTTATTAAGCAAATGTTTTATTTTATAAAAAGCTTATCTCATTAATAATTAATTGATGTTAGATAAATTAAAGTAGATTAAGTTATTTTAGGTTAAGTAGGTTAGATTGGCATGGTGATGGCACTCTACGGTGCACTGGTGTGGGCAGAGGCTCTGAACGCCCAAAATAGCGGATACCGCACCGTGTCAACAGAGGCGGCGTGTGCCGGCACTCCCCAGTGGGATTTGGAGGCGGAAGTGCTCGTCGAAGTATATCGGCGAACGGCTGAGTACCGGGCGGGCAGTGGCAATCGGCCCCCACCCGAAGAGGTGCGCGAATGGCGTGAGGCCGATCGCCGAGCCACCATGTCTCGTTGGTCATCCTGGCTGGAGGCTCCACGTGCTGGTTTTGCCGCCGTGGAGGCGCTCCAGCCGGTCGTCGTCGAGTTGGCAGGGCGACAGCACGGGACCCTCTCCTTCCAACTGACGCAGGTTCTTTCCGGGCAAGGCTGCTTCGATAAGCACTCGGTCGCTAGGAGGGAATTGAGTTCCGCCTGTCACCACTGCGACTGCAGTGAGGACTGAGCTCAGCAGATGCTGTTGGTTTGTTCCGCCTGGGCGACGCAGCTTGGGGCCTTTACTGCAGTCATCGGAGGGGATCTCTCGCTACCGGCCGTCATACGCTCTATGGCCCGGTAGCTAAAGGAATTTCACTGCGTTCGCAACCTTCTATGAGGAAGTCATCTCGCAGAAGGAGGCGGCGGAACTGGTGCATGAGAACGATCTCCACTCGGACCTCAGCACCTCATGCCGCTTTGAGTGTAGCCGCGGGTGGACGGGTCGGATGCTATAGTGGTCAGCCGCGAGGAGGTGACGTCCGCGTGTACCTGGATGTCACCTAATTGAGATGTTTAAATCGAATGTGGTGCCCGCGCTTTTGCGAGCAGGCACTAGGAGTGGTCCGGATGTCTTAATAAAAGCTGTTCCAGATCCTTTCCATTTTAGGTGCAGTACGGCACACCATGTGGTTTTTAGTCAGTTCAATTTCGACACACCGCCCCACTGAAAAACCCGGTGTAGTGAGCCCGTGCCCGAGTGGCCCGAGGGGGTTTCCACACGCAGCAGCGATACGACCTCGCGACGGCTATTGGTGTGGGAAGCCTATCGCTGGAAACCATGGTCCAAATAGAGAGTGCGTGGGATTCTACCGTCTCGTTTTGCGAGGTTATTCTGTTTAATAGAATTGGTTAAACTCAAGGTTGGTCCCATTTAAATTTGAAGAAAATATTACACCTCTAAGGGTGGGTAATTTATCATGATTTAGGTGCATTGAAGTCGGTGACACATGGTTGTCACAGTTTGAATTTAGTGATGTGATAGCCGATGCAGCCAAAACTTTAGTGAATTTGGTTTCTTTATTTGGATTTATCTAAAGACTTTGTGTCTCTTGATCAACAAAGCTATGGGAAGTGATATCTTTTTGGATTATCGATCAAAAAAGGTTTATAAAACTTGGGAGTGTAGAGTTTCTAGCCTTGCTGCTGTTCGCCTCAAATACTTGACTTCGTGATGTCCTTCTGAATCTTCATAAAGAAACAAATGACTCAGTTACAGCATCAGAGGTCTTGTCGATTATTCAGAAGGTACATAGAGCAATTTGATTTGATACTTACAATGTTTACCTGGCTAAACGCTTTACAATAGCTAAAAAATTGCTTGGAATTTGTGAAACAGTGACGAGCTTCTTCATTTGCATTAATAACAAATAAGCTAAGGAAATAGCATCTTAGGCTAATATAGATCTATTTCTTAAGTCAGTGCTCAGGCGTTACCGAACATTTTTTAACGCAGATGAGCATAACAACTGCTATGTCAACCACTAAAGTCTGCTTACTGCTCAGATACACCTTAAATATTTATTTGTTAGATATTTCTAACACCATTTATAATCACTGCTGCATTGTATAGGAACACAAAGGTTTTGAAGTTATAGAGGCGCCACTTTGAGGTCTCGCACCACCACCATCTTTTACTAGTTGAAATGACTTTTGACATTCTGGCATCCAATTAAATTTACCTTTTTTATTTTTTGTGCACTCATACAGAGGTGCAAGAATGGTCGCCACATCTTTCAAAAACCTTGAGTAATAATTGACTTTTCCTAGAAATGAGCGTAACATAGTTATCTTTTTTGGACGAGGTAGATTCAATAGTGGCTCAACATTTTTTTTTATGATATGGACACCATCCCTGTTAATTTTGTAACAAAATACTTCTATTTCTTTTCGAAAGAATTTACATTTTTCTGGCTTAAATTTAAATTGTAATTCTTTTAAAATGTTAAGCACCTGTTCTAAAGTTTTACACATGTTATCATAGGTTGTGCCAGTCATATAAATATTATCAATAAAAACAATTACATTTGGTACATCTTTTAGTTGATTGCTCATTAACCTTTGGAACGATCCAGGCCCAGTACTTACTCCATAGGGTAGATACAAAAATTTATAGGTTCTTAGCTCTGTTACTATTGTAGTAAGTTCCTGAGATTCTGGGTCAAGTGGTGCTTGAAGGTATGCTTCCTTCAAATCTAATTCACAGTAATACTCTCCTCCTCTAAGTGTTTGAAATATTTCTTCAATACGGGGCATGGGAAAATTGTCAATTTCCAGATATTTATTTAGGGTAACTTTAAAATCCCCACATAAGCGTACCGAGCCATCAGGTTTTAGAATTGGGACAACCGGGGTACCCCAGTCACTGTATTTAACTGGCACAATCCTTTTGTTTTTAATTAAACGTTCAATTTCACATTTTACCTTATTTTTTAAGGCAAATGGAACCTGGCCGGAATGGGCCAGTAGACATTTTGGCTGTGCATTACTTTTTAATTTTAAAGTAATACACTCCCCTTTAAAGTTTCCAAAACCAGGTGAGAATACCTCTGTGAATTTATTTTTATGTTTGTAACAAGATCACATTTGTGGTTACTAAAGTCACTTTTAGAATTATTATAAATTTTCAGAGGCCACAATCCCAATGTATTTAATAAATCTCTTCCCAAGATCTGTGGTTGGTCATTATTCACGATGTAAATATCTACATTTTTTGTAACATTATTTAGGCTAATCCTTACGTCCTTAACAATACCAATGGGTTTAGTAGTTGTTTGATCAAAATTTTTGAAAACTTAATTGCATTTTTTATAGGTTTACTGGGGAAGAGGTTTATTTTATCATTTAAAGTAATAACAGTGACATCTGAACCTATATCTAACTCTATATCTATTGAATAGCCTTCAATTAAAATATTTAAAAATTGTGGTGGCACTTTACCTTTACTTGAGACACTTGAGTACATACTAAATTCTTCTGAGAAACTTTGTTCTTGAACATACAAATTTTTAATACTATCTTCTATATTTAAGTCTTCATCAGTACTTAATTTATGTGCATGACGCTGAAGATTACTACACATTTTGAAGATGTGTCCCTGTATTCCGCACTCTGAACAATATTTTTGACGTAATGAGCACTCAGACTTTGTATGTCCATTTTTCCCGCATACAAAACATTTTAAATCATTGTTTACCCTTTGCCTCTTGTCCGCCCATTGTAGCTTGTCCGCCCATTGCTTCTTGTCCGCCCATTGCTTCTTGTCCGCCCATTGCTTCTTGTCCGCCCTGTTGCAATGATGCTTTTTCAAATCTGATCACGACTATTCACAAACTGTTCCACAATTTCACAATCCTCGTCGCCATTATTATATTTTGGGTTCATCAATCATGTGGAACAGGAATAACACTGTAATTGTAACTTGTAACTATTTTATTAATTAAAAAACTGCGGAGCTATAAATTGCGGTGTGACACTCACCATGGCCGGCGGGCAAGAGAGGGAGAGAGATATATCGATCTCTCACAGATAGTGTTTGTATACTCTTTGCTCACAGCTTTCAAACTTGGACGACAAATCTACAGGGCAAAAGTGAAGGTTATGTATATATATACACACATACATATATACATATTATGTATATATATATGTACGTCAATTTTACCGGAACGATAGAGGTCGCAGTTATGCACCGATTGCTTTCAAACTTGGACGACAAATCTACAGAGCAAAACTGAAGGTTAATACCTCTGCGGGCCTGCTGCTGGGCCGAATTTTTCAGTTATGAGTTCGGGAACGGGCGTCTTCATGAAAACGAAATGGCTCCTAAGATTTGCGGCTTAAAATCAAAGGGTGTCTCTTCGATGGATTTCGTCACCGTAGAGACCGTAGAGAGACATATTTTCTTTGCTGTTTAGAGAGCGCCAATCATTTTGTGATATGTGCGCTCAATTATATTTCTTGTTATGCCTTCAAATTGCGTATTTTTTTTTAGTGAAACAGGAAGGATCCATTTGAAGGACTTAATTATGTTGGTATGTATACCAGTTGATGTCCCTGTCCTAGTGACCTCTCCGAGGGTTCCGTAAGCAATCAAACTTGTATGAAGATAGTACGTCCATCTCGGTAATCAATTCTTGAAGATTTTTGCCATAGTTTCCAAAATACAAAACTCACTTTGCAGTTCTAAAAATACTCTCCCATACATACGCAAAATACAAGTTTGTAATCACAAAACAATTTGTTTACGTGATAAACCACAAATTAACAACTTTCAAACTTTTTCCATAACTTCTGCTGTCAGACTTCTTACAAAATTTCATGCTTCGAGGTCAATTGAAAGTATTCTATAGGTTTTGATGTACCTGCGAAATGTTCAAATTTGTTAAAACATAAGGTTTAATGACCGTATCTTTTAATTGCGTTGACTTCGAACCTTAAATTTTTTCAGCTTCAAGGGATCCCTGACGTAAGTATTTGATGTTAATTTCAACTTGATGCCTCCACAGGTTCCTGAGGAAAAGGATCTGACAGAGACAGACAGACAGATATAACAACAAATTAACGACTTTTGGTTTTTTCCCTTACTTGTGTTGTCGCCACATCAAAAACTCTTGTTTATTTTATTAAAATAAGGCAAAACTATAACAGATGATAACAGAGTTCACTATTTAATAAAAATAAGTTAAGAGACATTATTTTGACTGGTTGTACCAGTAACGCAATACTATTGGTCGATTGATAAATATTAACGAATAGTGGGATTATAAAAGGGTAGAAATAAGTGAAGATCTATTGACTTGAGTGCGAATAGAGGTACGAACAACTTGGCAGTTACTGTTAGTTAGTGATTTTTTTTATTTACGTTTTATTGACGCTTGTAGGAAACAACCTGTTCGTGGTCCTCTTAATCCTAATGAATTAGATAGGTCTTTAAATTATATTATACGTATTTCTCAGAAACAATCTTTTAAGGATACCGGTTGCTACTTAACAATAAACCGTTACCTAAGAAATGTGAACTTAATAAATTTAATATTTTCCTAGACGAAAATAAGATAATGCGTATTCGTGGTAGGTTACAACATTCAGATCTTCCTTACCATAAAAAACACCAGATACTTATCCAATCTAGTCATCACTTTTCCAAGTTACTTTTTAATTGTGAGCATAAAAGATTGTATTATGCTGGACCACAGTTACTGTTGGCGTCCATACGAGATACGTATTGGCCCATAAGAGGTCGCAATTTAGCCAGAATGTGCTGTCGGCAATGTGTTCGATGTTGTCGTTTTATGGGTAAAACGGTAAGTCCGATTATGGGGGATTTACCACGGCAGCGACTTCTAGCAGGTTTCCCATTTGAAAATATAGGTTTGGACTACGCAGGTCCAATTCAGTCAGTTGTTCGTCAGGGTCGTGGCAGTAAATTAGTTAAAGTTTACATAGCCATATTTGTTTGTTTCTCTACAAAATCAATTCATCTTGAACTAGTCGGTGATTTAACTAGTAATACTTTTATTATGGCGTTGAAGAGGTTCATCTCGCGTAGAGGAAAGCCAAAAAATATCTACTTGGATAATGCCACCACATTTGTTGGTGCATATAATGATCTCTCTAAATTTCTTGTGTCTAATTGCGATTTGGTTTCCGAGGAGATGGCTAAAGACGGAATCAACTTTCATTTTATACCGGCCTATTCTCCTCATTTCGCTGGCCTTGCGGAAGCTGCTGTCAAATCAACCAAACATCATTTGACCAGAGTGTTGGGCCTTTGTAACCTTACCTACGAAGAGCTATACATCATGATGGTTCAGGTTGAAGCAATATTAAACTCCAGACCACTGACACCGTTATCATCGAACCCCGAAGATCTGACGCCGCTCACACCCGGACACTTTTTGATTGGACGTCCTATGACATCACTGCCGTCTCCTGATTATCGAGATCAATCCATCAATTCTATAACTCGATTTCAACGTAGCTTCTTCGACAACATTTTTGGAGTAGATGGAGTAAGGAATACATATCGGAGCTCCAACTTCGGATGAAATGGCGAGCATGAAAAAGCTCCTTGAAGCTGAATTCCTTAGTCCAACTAAAGGAAGATAACCTCCCTCCACGCAAGTGGAAAATGGGTCGGACTGTTGCTACGTATCCAGGAACAGACGGCGTAGTTCGAGTTGCCCACGTCAAAACTTCTAGTGGTCTGTTACGCAGATCATTCAGCAAGATTTATCCGCTGCCAGTCCATCCGGAGTCGGAAGATGATGGTTGAAAGGCAGGCTTTCAACGCCCGGGGGAATGTTCCCGCAAAAAGGCCTTGTTGCAAATCAAACTTTATTTTAATAATTTTTCACCAGCCTACCTACATTTTATCAATTTATAATTAATACATTTTTACGTTTACTGGAGCACGTCGTATTCTTTTAAAATACCCGAAATAATACCTGGATCAATCCGAAACACATAGTTTATATCAGTGGTCGTAGTGGTGGTAGAAACAGTCTCACGACTGTTTCTTACACTTGTGCTGTGAGACCTTGCTTCTTACCAAATTTCATGATTCTAAATTCAAATAATTCTAAATCATAAATGTTCGAATTTCGTCATATCTATAAAGACCATGTATCTTTTGATTGCGTTGACTTAGAAGCTTTTTTTTTTACAACCCGAGATATCAAAATTGCAGTAAAGAGTTAGTCAGCATTCTGAATGATCTCAAAAGTAAATTATTATTCTTGAAATATAACCAAATTTATAATTACCTTTTAAAAAAAGTATCACCGACTGCAATGTGCTTTTTAGTAGAGAATATATGTATTTTGTTTAAATATAATGTGGGTAGGCCAACTAAACGCACTGCTCCAATGAGACAGCGATGTTTCGTAGCAAACGAAAACATCATCGATGTATACAATTTTTAGATATTTGTTGATTTTTAAGAAACCGCTCGACTGATTTCGATAAACTTGAAATGGGACCACCTGGAAAGTATACCCTTTGCAACAAAAAAGAATTTTCTGAATTGGTTCAAGCGCCTTCGAGTAATCGGTGAACGTACATAAAAAAAAGAAGATTCTGACAAAATGAGAACCTCCTTCTTTTTGGAAGTCGGTTAAAAACAGCGTTCATGCAATTTAACTGTTAAGGTAAATTGTTTTTTTAGATTTATTCATTCTGCTACATTTTATTTATTAACCAACAAGAAGTTGTTTGTTTGATGGTACATTTTAAAATCTAGGATTTATAAAAGGAGATTCTTCTTTTTACCCGATTACTATAATGTGACGTCACAGTAATCAGTAATTGAATATGAATAGCCGTGGTCCGTAGCTGTCTGTCAAGACCATTTTTCTCAGGAACGCGTGGAGGTATCAAGCTGGAATTTATATCAAATACCCAGGTCTACTGTCCCTTGGAGCTGTGAAAAAATAAAACTTCTAAGCCAACGCAATCAAAAGATACAGCCGTTTATGCAAATTTCCTCAAATTTTCGATACTCGCAAGGGAATCAAAATCTACAGGGTACTTCCCGTGAACTCAGAATCTTGAAATTTGGTACAAGGCAACGTTTTATAGCACAGATAAAGGAAAAATTGCGAAAACCGTAAGTTTTTAGTTACATCATATAATAAAAATATTTTACAGAGCCCTCGATGCGCGAGTTGACTGGGCTACTATATGTTAAATTGAAATAGATTGAATAAGAAATTGGTAGATAAGAATTTCCGTCAATAAGTATTTTCTTGTTTCAAACTTATTAGAGTGCATTTTATCCATAGTCGGGTTTTAGTTTTTGAACGTCTTTTTTAAACTAATTAATTGTTTTTTAAGTAATTTGTATTTTAAATACAAAGGGTAGAAATATTGTAGGTATTTTGTATTTCAAATATAAGACTTGAAAGTATTTTGTATTTCATTCATATTTACAATACATGCGAAAAAGTATGGTACTTAATATTTATATTTTAATTAAATCAATAGCAACTACTATGCCTGGCTCTGATCCCTGGTTACTACCTAAGTGGTTTTTAGTTAACTATTTTTATTTTATTAATTGGGAAATTTATTAACTTTAACAAAGATATTGTAATAAAATAATGACACGTGGAAAACAACGGAACTTTTACACTGCACACAACGGATCATGTGTATCCTTATAGTTCATGCGCAATGCCATAGATGGCTCTGTCTCCAATATTACTTGAACTTAAAACCTTAATACATAATTACATCAGCAGGTGGCATTACTGTTCAAACATTTTTACGAAGTACGCTAGGCATAAACAGTAACAAACAACGATTCTTTAAATTGTCAAAGGTTTATCAATAATCTTAAATATTAGATTATTGTCAGTTATCAAGAAATTGAAACGTCTTGACAGTACCTTCGATATAAGTTGCTACAGTTTACGTCTGGCTAAGTGTTATCGCATTACGGAATAGAACCCCCCTGGAAAAAACGGTGGCCGACTAAAAACAATTTATAGAAATATAGTCAACGCTCTTGATCGCATATCTAAACTGTAAAAACCTACTAGAGGTACTGTATCTGATTTTCCAGTAGTACGTAGTGAAGGTTTTTAAACAGTCTAGGTGTTTAGAATTCCGTTTTAGTGTAAAGCCAGTGACACACATAGGTACACGCAGTACCTACATACTATGATTTAATCAAAAAATATCCATTTAACAAAACCAATCGATTAAAAAGTTAATGCTGTTGTTTATAAAGAGAGGATAAGTACTTAATAAGATAAGAGGCCAAAACTCTCATCTTATTAAGTACGTTTTACGGAGTTGTGGTAAGGTTGTTGGAAGCGTATTAAGTTAAAGCTTATTTACCATTCGTAAATCTATTGTATTAATAAACAAATCATAAAGGTCTATTACATAATATGTCCCTATAATGAGAGTGAAATACAATAGATATATGCATAGGTACGTGTTTCGAATTTAGACAATCTATTCCTTATACAATATAACGTTCAGAATAAATGAATTATTGTTGTGAAATCAAAACAGAAAACCAATGTTTACCTTTGACAAAATTTATAGAAAATAATTTCAAACTACCTGCACAACCTACATATTCAAACAGTGTAAATACCTGTTCTTGAAGTTGCTCCTGCAACTCTCTTCAATTTTTCTACTTTTTGTTCAATAATCATAACGTGGAAATACCGTTCTGGCAGCTTAGATAACTTAACGTTTATTATAGCTGCTACATTATTTTTCCTTCATATTCAATGCGAGTTGTTAAGGTACGTATTTATCAGTTTCATAGACATTTTAAATATTTTTTCTTTACATTTTTATTCGGATCATCGTACTTAATATGTAAAAGAACTCATACATAAAAGGAGAAAAAAAATGTTTTATTCATCATTAGGTGTTTTTGCCTTACCACGGATAGGAAGACAGATACTGTGACAATAATATGTACATAAAAAAATGAGTCCTCTGTCCGTTATTGTTTACCTGCAATAAATGATACTGATAAAAAAAACCTTCTAAAATAGATGCACCTACAACTTCTTGCAATGACAAATCAGTAATTGAACTCGCAACATGGTACATTAGGTTACAATCTAAAATGATTGGTACATATAGGCGATTCCAGGAAATCATTTTGTACCAATTCGAAGCACCATAACATCAAATTTTAATGTGTAGTTAGTACCTATACGTCCACCTTCTGTTACCGCTAAAACCGCTAAATATTACACTATTAAAACATACCTATAAACGAATTTGCCCTACAAATAAATATAAGTAGGTAATTTTATTTATAATTCATGACCGAAACAGAGAGTCTGCAAATGGAATATCCATATTTTTCTCAACAAGCTATTTGTTACCTATGTAGAAATATGTATCCTCAATTTGAATAAGTCTATCTCGCTCGCGCACATTCTCACTTTTCTGTCTTGTCTCTTTCTATCCCATTGCTTTTATATTGTTCGCTAACTTTCTTGTTTGTATAAGCAAATACACGTATTTGAAAGTTTGTATATTTGTAGATTGTATTGTAGGATGATAAGTACATGTCGGTACATTCTGTTTTGAGTATTTTAATGTTTCATTAGTCTATTGAGTGTTACTAAGTAAGTAGACGTATGTTTTTAACTTTGATTTATTTTACTTCATAGCTAGCCAACTTGTTTGACATGTTTGTGTACTGCCAATCAAAATCCATACAACACGACTTTAATCAGTCACAGTGTATTTAGATGTAGACTACCTTATATCTATTAATATAACATATTAGTATACAATCGGCTCTCTAAAATAAAAATAAAAATATTTCAGTCCACAAAACTGCAGTGAAAAGAGAATGTGCAAAAATGTGGGTCACTGCACAATCTAGCTCTAACTTTGTATAAAACTGTAATAGGTATTATAAGGTGTAATAGGTATACTACATTGAACAGATACCTGGTTCTAACGGCAAAAATAAACATACCTAAAATGTTCATATTGACGAACAATAAGCACTTTTAAATTTGATGTTCTACCTCGCCGTGTATTCCCTTCATAATGTTTTGATGGCTAAGTGGCGGGGAATGGGTTTTATTGAATTATCTTTAATCATTCAATACCTTTCATCAATCTCGTTCTCACATAATACTTAATGATAAACAAAAGGATTAAGAATCGAATTTGACGAATCGAAAAAAACATGTATTTTAAGGAGTTTAAGTGGTAGGAACCTGCTTGTTAACGACAGAAATGTCATAAACTTGTAATTACTTGTACAATCGAAATTAATAAAGGAGAAAGTACCAAGTTGAAGTACTAATTTGAGCATTTTTGAAACGCCACAGACGAGATAAATAAGTTTAAACAACGATATACTTGTTAACGACATATTATACTTACTAGCTCTTGTGTCCTTAGCACCGAAATAAATGCCTTTTTCTTTCTTCTTTCTTTCATATAAGCTGGAGGAATAGTTTATATCCATATTATTATTTTTTTCTATGAGTATCTGTCTCGAAGAAGGCATTAGAGGGGCTATGCGTCCATTGGTCGTCAATAAATATTTTTAACTATGTGTATCTGCGTGTCTCTCTGTTGCATATTAAAACATATTACCTATATTATGTTTGTATATAATAATATATAAGTATATTTATCAGCAGTCTTGTTACCATAGTATATAGGATCTGCCTAGTTTGGGATCGAAACGAGACGGCCGTGTGTGAAGGAAGAGTCTCAAGTTAATATTATTATTAAATTTGACCTAACTTTTAAATATTGTCAAAATATTGCGTTTGAATTGTTGTTATTGACATAGTTTTTGATTTCATTTATAAATAATACTTACTTTCTTGTATACTTAAAAAAAACGGCCTACTCTTACTTATCTACTTTTAATTTTTGACTTGAGAATACAAAATTATGACGGAATTGAAAATAGTAATGAATCATGACTTGTTCGAGAGTCAGGGTCCCCAACTTTATTTTAATTGGTTGATTTCCATAACAGATTTTTTTACCAATTGGTATACCGGCTTTGGTCGTAAAGAAATAAGCTCTGGAATTGAATATTGTTGGTTAATCTTCGGTCATAATAAGGCTTACTAGATCAATAATGAGCGAGTAACCTTCAAAGATCCATACGTAATTCCTTACCACCAGTTATATTATTAGTTTTAAAATGAAGTTTTTGCAATATAAATATAATATGATATTATACTAAGAAAAATTTAAATAAGCTATGAAACCTTTGGAGGAACGGTTATTATGTCCCTCCAACAACTTTGACTATGCAAGATGATCAAACCCCAACGCCCAACGGTTGATGTTGGAATGTTGTATATATAAATATACTGAACCAGCGTGAAAACTTTCATTGCACGACACAGGATTAAATTAGTTAGGTACTATGTAGTACGGCTCGTCTTCGCTAGATGATGTTGAAGTATGTTTTTGCTGTACGTGGAAGTCGCCACCACAACCCAAGGGCAAGTAACGCTATAAATGTGTTATTTTACTTAACAATGTTATTTTTTTATAGTTAATACGATAGTTTTATTTATGTTGTAGAATCTGCATTCGGTGATTTTTTTTATTTATTACGTAAAGACAAAATCTACTAATATTCGTAGCTCAGTAGTTCTTTTAGTAAAGAGTGAATAAAAAGCCTTTTAGAATCCTGACTTTAAAACTATAATAACTACTTACAAAAAATAACATTAATGCATATACAAGTGATAAGTACGAAATACGAAGGCAGGCGAGGCCATATAAAAACATACATACATTTTTATAGGGTTATACTACCTATAACCCTATATACCCATATAAAAACATACATACATTTTTATAGGGTTATAGATAGATTTCATCAAACTCCATAAATATAAATTATGAGTTTGTCCGTTTTCAAATTACGCGTACTTATATGTTTTCTTATTTTTTACGAAAAACGTTCGACTAATAGGTTTTTTAAAGTGTATTTTGTTATAAGATACCACCATCAGTTATGAAACTCTATTCTCTTCCATCTCTAAACCTATCATCCAACCTTAACTTGGTAGTTACTTTAGTTTTGTTTGTACTTAAAAAAAAATATCGTTAAAGAGTTTATCTTCACCATAAGATTATCACCGTATTCCATACGAATATGGTGATAATCTTATGGTGAAGTGGTCTCATATAGACCCCCTCGCCATTATACAAATTCACTTAATCCGATACATAAATCTCGGGGTAACCAGTGTAGGTTAGGAATGCTTAGTACTTAATAGATCATTATAAGTAGGTATTTAAACATTCCTAACCAATCATCCAATCCATCCAAACCATACTAGACATAGTATGTCTAGTCTGTGATGGGTATTTTACGACATAAATATTACCAAAGATTACTAAACTAACACAATTAATTAAATAACCTACATGAAATTTCAAAAGTCTAACAAATTAAAAATATTGACATAATAGTTCCAAACCGTTTGCCCTGCACTGCCAATGAATAAAGAAAAAGTATAGATAGGTACCTACTACGAATTCAATTGGTTCGTAAAAATGTTCGTAATACTGAATAAATTGAATACTTCGTACGGAGCGTCCAACAAAATTTTATTTCATACAGACCCCGTTTATATTTATTGATAGAGAATTTCAAATACATATCTAAATCAAGAACTTACTTAGTAAATTGCTCATTAAAATTCAATTCATATAGAAATTATTGTTATTATTCAAAATATTAACTAATATTGTTCCAAATCCACTTATATAATCCAAATAAAATAATACAAGCAAAAGATATAATTTCAAGGAATCTACAGAAGGACAAATTTTTATAGAGGGATTTGTCCCAAATAATGTTGTATCTATTTTTTCATTCGGCAAGGGGTCGCGGGTTCCGCGGAACGCCGTGCACCCACCATGCCGAAGCCGCGGCGCCGCCCCGCTCCGTTCGCGGTCTCCATGGCGACCAGCTCAAATGACGTATCGATCCCGCGAAGGGGGCGGGGGGCGCTCGCGGGGTGGCACCGCTCCACCCGCCGCGCCGACCCCCTTGCACCCCTGCCACCGCCACTCGACCGTTGGCCCATGCAAAATGACGGATGTAAACTTTGGATATACCTCCTTGGAAGGAAATGATATTTTCATTAAAATGAAAATGAGCTTCAAGATTTTTTTTCTTTTAAAACATATGCGGCTTAAGGTTCCCTCAATATACAACGAATGAGTAAAACAAGGGTATTTGTTCTGACGGTAATATAAATTTATATTTAATATCAGTGTTTTACAATTTTGTTGGTTCTGAATGGTATTAAAAATAACAAATAATAAAAATAAGTATCAAGAACATAAGACAATCATCTTCGTACAATAAAACAAACTGGCCTCATCCTACTTACTGTAATACGATCTAAATCGATTGCTTCTATCGTAAAAGATAGAAATAATATTTTAATGAATGGATATTCTATATAATTAACATCAATTCCTTAAACAGAATCCTTTGTTCCACAAACTCAATCCACGGAGAAAAATAGCCTATGATATATAAATAAATTCAGCTACATAAGAGGTCTATTATATTTCCTAGTAAACATCAATAATACACATGGTGTATATTACTATTTTGAATTAAATCATTGTCATGTTTAAACGTCTCTTCTAAAATTTTGTTTCAAACATTAACATAATTAAGTGGTTCTCAAAGTTTTCCCATTATAAACTTAGCGAGAAATTTTATTTTTCCCTCAAGTCACGCGTCGCTGTGTGCGAGCGTGTGCACGACACAGCGAATTGGATTTTCTGTAGTGTGGGTAAACCTACTTTTGCAAAGAGAACAGGGAAACCTTGGAGATTCATGAAATATTAATATAAAACGACTCAGAACTTATTCCTTAGGTAATTTAAGCTTATGTTGCAAACATAATTTACAGTAGGTATTACTATACCAGTACCTGTTATCGTTTTTTTTAATATCTAACTTAAATGTTGCTAAGGTGTCTACACAACATACCTTCCTGTCAATATTGTTTGAAAAACATTTGAAAGCAAGTTATTTATCTTTGATTTTATTAGAGCAGCTAGACTTATTAATAAAATCTTATCAACATTTAGCACCGAAACGACACGTGTAGTTTATTAACGTGTACCTACACGATTCAATTTGCTTTAATTTCAGAAGTTGTGTAAAGAATTTATATTTCTTCTAAAGATATGTAATAGGTGGTATACCTATTACAGGTAAATTTGTCACAAATCAAATTTGCATTACTATCTTAGTACTGAAAGTAAAATAAATAAGTAAAAAATAGAATAAAACACTATTCTAGTGATTTAAGTTTCAGTCATAACGTCTTCTCTCGATGCGAAGTAAGAAATATAGAACCTCGCGAGCCAAACTTACACTAAATCACTAGTCTGCATTATTATATACATACATATTAATACCATTGTCAATTGAACCATAAGCAATACAAACTGTCAATAAGTAGCACAGATACCTATATAGAGTTCATCGAAAGAGAAGGAATACATTTTTTTTATTTTTGCATGGAGTAGGTATGGGTACGAAAAACCTGCACTGTCTTATATATTATCATCTGCCCAACCTTTATTATGTGATTTTATCTCTCGTTTATAAAAGTGAATCTTTTACGAATAAACAACCTAATCTCCCATATAAATATTTTATAAGTATTTTAACATGCAGTCAGCCCGTCTGATGGTAAGCGGGTTCCGGTACTTTTAAATGCATGCCAATACTCGCGTTGTTAATACTGGTCCCTTCTCCTAGCAGCATTGGCGACCTTACTCGCCAAAAGAAATAAAAAAAACGATGCTATTAATGCTTTTGAACCGCAAGGGTTGGCTCCGATTAGAGCTTAACCTCTTAAACGGTGATGCGCTATAATCATAAATGTAAGTGTTGAATAATAAGATTTCTATTCATATCCGTCCTAAAACTTAACGTCTATATACGTATGTGTCCAAGGCAAATCAAGTCAAACTGAAAAATAAAGCTTTGATTTAGAAATACACTAAGTAGATAACTCAGACTCATAAGGTATATATATATTTATATATATATATACCGCTTAAAGCTTATGCTTTATACAATATTTCGTAATATGTGTTTAGTTACGAAGTCTTCAAGTACAGTTAACAATTTCTCTCAAGGACCGGTTCTTAAGTAAGAACAAACTAAGTTATATTACGCTTTATGACTTGAAACTGGTTATTTTTAAGTAATAAAGATATTATTATGTTCGTTGACCTACCTTTTTATCGTTTAAAAGTTTTTCAAGTAAATTGAATGTTGATTGAACTTTGTGTAACCATGTCTACTAATAAAGTGTTAAAGTATTTGCAACCGAAAGTGACGAATTATTCTATACGAAAAGTAAGCAAAGTAACAAACATCATATCTCTATCAGAGTGACATTTAAAATGGGACCCTTTTTCGCTATTACCAAGAGTCACAAAGGTAAACAAGGGTCGTAGATTTAGGGTGTTTTATATATACATATGTGTGTGAATGTAAATTCTTTAACATAACATGTAGATAAGCTATTTAAATGTATGAAACTAGATGTGTTACGAATATGATTAAACATTAGAAAATGGGTAGAAAAAGTCAGATGAGATGACTGTAATTACCACCAGGATTCGCTATCGTGACTAAAATCAGGCAGGAAAGCCTTGCAGTTCTTTGTGAATATACGAAACAAGTTATTCATATTTTAGGCCATAAGATACTTTCTATATCTAAACCAATGTATAGCGAATACTTTAGCCACAATCAGAACAATATTGTCTAGGCCTCTAAACTGAAAAACCTCGGTTCTCTGCTTCATCATCCAGCCTATCTATTCCAGAAACCTTCAGCTTTCTTAGGTATAAGTATTTGATCACCTTGTATTACTAGGTTTTTGGCTGGCACTTATTATATTAACACCAAAATTAACCCTAAGTGCAACAAAAGTATGTAAAAGCACATAATATCAGGTTACATTAGTACAGTGCCTAGGTGTAATCTTAGCTTTCGATTTTCTTGTTTTACTACATTTTTATTTACCTATAAAACTTGTATTGGATATTACGGAGACAATTTTCTTGCTAACGAACCGCCCGCCCGTGCACAATCTAGTCGAATACCTACTTACCTACATATTCTTACGAGTTGGGCGCGTTCCCAACATCGTGAACGTCAAATTTCCCATAGATTTTTTTCGAGTAGTACCAGATGTACATAAATTATTACATTAATTCAAGACAAAGACTCTGCATATAGATTTTTCTATATAAATCTAACCGTCCTGTACATACGTTTTGAATTTCAAAACTCTCTGTCAGTTGATCTTTATGCTTTAACAATATATTAACTAACTAACATTTCATTTATTTATTTGTGGAACATAGGTTAGTTTACAGATCTTAGTAATATGTTAAATGTGCCACTACGTCCTACCATATTGAATAGTGTACAAATGATAAAGAAAAAAACATATTGATAGTAATCTATTAACTCTTTCGAAAAATATTACGCGCGACACTTTACTTTCCTTATTTAACATGTAAACTAGGAGAAAATGTCGCTTTCAAAATAAATTATTTTTTATTATTTGTACATTTATTTTGAAAGTTAAGGTAAAGTAGTTATCTAATAATAAGTTAGGTATCTAATACTAAGTAATGCATGTTACGGGCTTACTTACTTGTTTTATATAGCCAGAGTGCCACATAAACAGCACCAGCATCGTAGCAATATTTAAAGTACCTACATAAAATCTTTACCAAGGTCTACTAAGAACTTAGAGCAGAAAAAATATTATATTGTTTGACAAACCTAACGTTGCTCATGGTCCTTGAATTCATCAGTGTAAGTTTAAATGTAAGTGCTAATCACGAATTAAATGATCGAATAAATATTTATTATTAGTTAAAAAATAAAAAGTGAAGGTAAAATAAATAGAAATATCCGAATCACTTCAGAGGGGTGAGCGCTTGAATGTAAAACCGCAGACAACGCAAACATACAAGCTGAATACGCACACAAAATAAATGTTTATACAGATGTTTCAGATCCTATTAACGCCAAACGTATGATTTTCTTCAATTTCCTCGAATCACTACCTTGTTTGGTTAATTCAATTACTGCATTCAGATTACAGTTACAACGATCAAAAATTTCGATGTAAACTATATACTACGGATGGCCACAACTACGAAAGTAAAGAAATCAATTAAACCATTATCATGAAGATTGTTCTGACGAAACAAAGCAAACATTGTTGTTATTAACATTATGTACTTAATTAATAAGTTGGTGTCCGGGAAACGTCGACTTGCACAATAGGATAGGACGGGACACGTCGATCCCTCCTCTCAGCCTCGCCACCCGCCGCCGGGCCCCCGCTGCCCGCCCGCCCGCACTGGAATGCCCATTGTCCCGTCGATATGATGTTATGCCAAGTATTGCCAAGCCACTTATGTCAATAGCTACATTTGTTTCAACTATGGATTTTATTAATTTAAATATTCTTCATGTTTTGACAACCATTTATGTTAGTTTCATTCTGGTAAGCTTTCTGCTTTTTTTTAAGGTTCCGGAAATAATCTCATCAATCCGTCAAAGCTTTTTAGTGAAGTTTTTACTTTAACTAAATAATTCTAACTTGAACTTTAAACTTAATTGTATTTATTTTACTTTACTTTGCATTACATGCAGGTACCTAACCTATATTGTTCTATGTATATATTTATGCTTTTATGAGCATGCACATGCTCACGTAGTTACTTTCTGTAACATAATATAAACAATCAATACCTAACCGATACTAGGAGAAAATTATATATTTTTAAAACCAACATGTACCTGACTGCGTACAAACTTATATTATCATCTCAATAGAAATCATTTGTTATCCTCCACCTGCCACCATTTTGTACATACATATTTTACGACCAGCGTTTTGTTTTTATCAAAATAAAATCTATCTTTTAAGGCTTTGCTGTTGCACTGCACTTTTGTTAGGCTTTACTTTATGATCTGAAAATTATAAAAGAAAGAATACATAACAATTTGAGGTCTAAATAATGTGTGTGTAATTTTAAACGTGTACTTATTTCGGTACCTTTTACAGTGCGGGGCCTGACGCATTCTCCGCCGCTTTTTTTTATAAGAACAGATGGCATTTCTAGTCAGTATCATAAATCATTACAGGATTATAGGTATAGAATCAGATGAAACATACAACGTATTTAAAAAAAAATTGATCATGATATATGTCTCATCTGATTTCTGTTTACCTTACACATAATTACGAGTTAAGACAAATTATTGTTAGTACCGAGATTCCTGTATACTGTTCCTATGTTAAGACATTCTACTTCTTTTGCTAATATAATCTAATTGGATGCAGTGTAAGGATATTTTAACCGATAATTAATGTAATAGTGGTAATAGTAACTATTATTTTACCGATAATAAAAAAAACGGTCAATTGCTAGTCACGCACCGAGAGTTCCTTACAATCCATCTCGGGAATCGATTCTCGAAGATTTTTCTCCTTTTTTAGTGAAAGACAAACTTAACTTTACCGTCCTAAAAACAAATCCCCACACATCGATATACGTCAGTGACTTTTCCAAGCGCAAAATAAAAGTTTCTATCCAAAAAAAAATAAAAAAGAATTGCCTGATATAACAACATATTAACGGCTTTCGGATTTTTTCCTTCACTTGTAATGTGAAACCTTGCTTTACGCTAAATTTGATGATTCTAGGTTTTGATTTACCTGTAAAATGTTAAAATTTGTTAATATATAAGGTTTAATTAGCCGTATCTTTTGATTTCGTTGACTTAGAAGCTTGATTTTTTTCAGCTTTAAGTGTCCGCAGACAAGTATCTCCACGCATTCATGACAAAAAGAATCTTGACAGACAGACAGGCGGACAACGAAATGAGGGTTCCTTTTTTCTTCTTAGGAACGGAACCCTAAAAAGAACCCTACATGTTAACGGGCATGTCTCATTTTCAAACTGCCTTTATTATTTATAAACTTCACGTAAAACCTCTTTAATAATGTATCCTTTATTTCTCGTAGTTATGATGATTCTAAAAATATAACAAAGTAATTTTTATGATACAAGTATATATTAATAATATACATGTCTGCATTTCTTAATGGGGTGAACGTTGCTTTTATTATCGGTTTACTATAATATTTTTCCTACACTGGTGAACGCCAGTAATTACGCATGTTAAGACTGAGTATATGACTGAGGTGATACATTATACTTTTGTGTAATATGTATTTCTTAGGGCCGTTTCCGTAATTGAATTTTCAACTAAATGTTGAATATTTATCTATGGTAAATGTATATGTAATATGTGTGTAATATGTAGTATGCATGCAATGTCAACTATTTATTTTCGAAGCCAAATAACACTTACTACTACGTTTTGATAACTTTTACTCCAAGTAAAAGAGATAGTATTGTATCCTTGGTAATGTAAACATTGTATAATAAATCTACTTAAATGCAAGGTTTTTTTCCAACAAACTTTTTAATTCCCTGTTTCCAGTTATGCTTAAATTAATTTTTTTTAACCAAAGTATACAAACACCAACCCTGTTAAAGAAAGAGAGCAGTTTGCTGTCTCTAGATTCGTTTTGAGGCAATGAACACGGTCCGGCACGAACTTTTGACTTTGAAACCCCTAAAACCTGGTGGTCAGAGATAGCTACGCTCTCAGTAAGGAGCGCTTGCTTTAAGTATCTATAGACTTGTAAGTTGGTTGGTGGCTCAGTCGCCGAATTGCATGTACGATTGTACTACCACTTTCGTCAGTGGTTGACGTCAGAAGTGTGACATGGTGTTTTTTAGGTGGGTGACTGCAGAATAACCGTTTACGTTATAGCGGTTATCTCTCTTCGAGGTGGTACCCGGGGTTATCCGTACAATGATAAAGTCAATATTTTAAATATAATAATAGTACGAACCTTATAAAGATTCGACCATTAATTATAATTTAGGATTGCTGTGCAGTAACAACCTTTAAAAAGGCGTTCTCAAAACTAGGATGCTGTTCATATGAAAGTGCATTGGTATTTTATAACAGTGTGCTGTGTGATATAATTTTAACGAAGTATACATTTATTTATACAATAAGTGCTTTTAATGGACAGCAAAGCAACGAAGAAAAGAGGTATACTATTACGTAGGTATGTCAGTGGTGTACAATGGGTACAATAGCAAAGCAGAGAGTTTATCGTGAAGACAAATGAACATCAACAAATCATGTTTAGACGAGAGGTTGACTGACTGTTCAGTCGCCGAGCGCAGCGCAGGAAGATGAGAACGTATGTAATATAATGTAACGCATAGTTGCATCAAGAGCATTATAATGTTATAGTGAAGTTATTAGTGGTTGAATCAGCCGAGAGGCTCACGTTGGACGGAGTGAGCGCAGCTGTCAAGGCCAAGTGAGGTCAGTCCTCCGACGCTCTCCGAGCCACGTTACCGGGGACCGGTTCTACAATTTTTAGTCTCTTTTTATTTTCATTTTTGTATACACGACGCTGAGACTAAACAATGTTTATACGAGTCAGCATCGAATTAACTTTTACTGCGTGGTCAACTAAAATAAATTTAATATGATTTTGAATATGTTATTCAGTTTTAAATTAGACATATGAGTGTATGGAAATACGTATTACTTTACAGTGATATTTTATTCATCACCTCAGGATAATACCTACATCTTGCCCACATAATATTAAGATTAGAAGGGCTTCTTTTGTTGTATCTATGTATTATTTTAGTAATCGATCAGAAATGCTTGTTAAAAGACATTCCCAATACACATTCCCTAACAAATAAACGTTGATATTATGTTATTATGTCAACTAAATTGTGATTCAAATATAATGTACCTACCTACTTACATCTTGGAGTTGAAAGTTAAAGCCATTTCAAATTGATACAAACGTTACACTCTTTTAACGTTACACGTTTAAACTACAATGATCTACATTACTAGTGATATTATTATAAGTGCAGTAGGTACCTAGTAAGCGATATAAATAAAATCATACCTACTTTTGTTATTTTAACTTAATGTAACAAAGCAATCCCTTAAAATATAATAAATTAAAAAAAGTTATTGTTTAAATTCAACAGCAGTGTCTATTTATGATACCTACCTACTGGGTTTATTTATTTTTACTTAAAGTTTATTTTTTCTCGAATGGTTGATGGCCACCAGATGGCGTGTCTATAGTGTTCACGGTGTGGATACTGTATGGTTTCATTTCTCAACAGCTATAAACATGGCACCCTCGTCTCTCGCTATGGAATTTTTACACACACTTGACTGTAAATATCTTTACTTTTACACAAATGTATTGGTTAAGATTCTTCGGGCTTTCCCGACGAAACTTGCCAACTCGGTAATTGTAGTTTGTCTTCTGCCAATATACTTGAGCTTTAAAGTTTATGGTTACCACTTTTGATTGAGAAAATGAAAAATGTCAAAGAAAATTCAAGTGTTGTTAATCATTAAATAATTAAAAAAAGGACAGTGGGTGAGGGTTCCATACGATGAATATGCATCTACAATACAATATGTTTATTTCGATAAATTCTAGTTCAAGAACATGTTCTCCCATACATTCCAACTCCAAAATGTAAGTTACGCACAATATTGAGAGCTTTACCACGTTATTTTAAGACGTTATTTTATATTTATAGGTTTTTGTGTATTCTATAAGTAAAGATTCATTTTTAACCTTCGTAAATTTGATCATGTTTCCTCCTTTCGTCTTGAGTTAAGTTGGCTTCCGATTCAACAGCGCTCTAACCACCCTTTACACTATTCTCAACTCACCTACTTCTCCTACATACTTGACATCCTCCTTCCAGTTCCTGTGTTCCAATCATAACAGAACTCACCGTTCTACAAATAATCTTAATCTCCCTCAAGAAATCAGAATAGCAACCAGTCGCCTTTCGTTCAAGGCGAAGGTACGAGATCTCCTCTCTCAAAATTTAGCAGGATCAACACAACATTAATACTTTAAATTAAATATGCATGTATTTATCTTTTTATGTATGTATCTTTTGTATGTATATGTGTATATATTTATATTTTCCCATATTTTACTCCTCGTTTCTTTTTTGTTTTGGACTTAGTATTTATTTTTCTTTCATTTATTCTAAAGTTTATGATTTAAATTTAGTGCACCCACGCACACACTTTACCCATTTCTACACCACCCATTTGTAGACTGGTAGAGAGTGCCTATACCATTAAGTCCGTCCATTGTACATTTTTGTGCATAAAGTTTTAATAAATAAAAAATAAGGACTTTTTATGTTTTTTTTGCAAAATTTTAGTCTCAATAGTTTCGGTTTTATCTATTTTTTTAAATAACTTTAAAACTATCAATCTCAAAGAAAAAAACCCTCACTACAAGTAGTGAAGTAGATTCGAAGCAAATTGTCTGAAAACACGGACACAAACGCACGAGTGATTTCATAATAGTTTAGTTTTTTTTAATTAGACGGTACCCTAAAAATAATAAGTGATTGATATTTTTAGAATTCATAGCTGTAGATTACAGTTTTAAGGATCCGTATCTCAAAAGTAAAAACGGAATCTGACAATTCAAGGCTCTGTCCTCAGAAACGGGGACAGGAATCATTAATAAATATTAAAGGCTTGAAACCTTTGGCGGAGAGAGAGGAGAAGCATTCAAGTTTCAAGTTATAACAAAATTATATGGAATTACCTTTTGCTTACATTGCCATATTAAAAATTTTAATCCCCCCCCTTTTCTCGAAGTTTAATTATTATACACGCTCAAATACTAACAATAAATTGCTTAATAAATATAATTTTTAAACGCCGAAGAGGAAATATTAACATTATTTTTAATAAAACTATTTTGAATTTCTTCTACTTTTCACTATTTTTTCAATTTGAATTGTCCTTTTTTATTTTTTTAATAACAACTGTTACACCCACTAACTTTTTACAGAAAATAGCAAAAACTTGTCTGCCTCACTGAATTAGATTTTTTCCGGACAATATCTTAACTATCTTAATCACAGAAATTCTACAGTATTGAGAATATTTCTGTCCTAATTACAAATTCAAAATTATTTTACAAATACTTAGTGTAGTATAGGAACTATGTAATGATAATATGCTAAAAGGAATTTAATGTACGGTCATTTATTAGTTTGTATTCAAATTAAAACTTTTTACCAGTAAATATCTATGTGTTTGGAACGAGGCGGCGCCGCGGCGTTACAGAATGGTGTGTACAAATTTTAGGAGCGTTAAGTGTAACCGACAAATAACTATTTGTCGGCTAAATCAACAAGCAAGCTAAATCAACTGATTTGGCTTGTGGATTTAGATTTAGTTGATGCAGTCTACATTTTGAAATTTCAAAATTCATTATGAATTTTCATGTCCATTTCAATGATTTTGTTTTTTTATTTATTTATGCAGTCATTTTTAGAAAAATCTGGACATTCCATCTACGTCCTTGGTATTAAATACCTATCGTTTCAGTCGTGTTAGCACTCTCTATACGAAATTCGCTTTATCGGTCAATTATCAAGTTAAATTTTGCAGTTTCAAAATAAAAAATTCTATATTAAAAATCGCGAATTTTCATAAAAATGTTAGCGGTTTACGTTATTCTACTATACGACCCTAAAATTTGACCACACCTTTCTGTAACAACCTGTATATTAAAAATCTTTGTACCCCCTTTTAAGCAAATTTCACACATGGAGGAATGTGGGAATGCTTTAAATTTATATTATTAAATATTTTTAAAAGAAAATATTTTTTTAAACAATATGTGTTAAATATTTAAAAAACGGTAACGGTAACAAAAAGCTACACAGGTCTAGTATATATGTTGACCTGTATTTATGACAGGTAAACAGGGCAACGCAAAAAGCTACGCAGGTCTAGCATATATGTTGACCTGTATTTATAACAGGTTATCACGACAAAGTAAAAACTAGACAGGTGTAGTATATATGTTGACCTGTATTTATGACAAGTAATCAGGGCAAGTTATATAGGGTAAGTTTAAATCATGGAGACATATCATCAAACGTTGACGTTTAAACGATACGGTCAGTTTTAGCTGGTTATATCATGAAATACGACCGTTTCATGAAATGATCGGACACATCATGAAGAACACGACATATAGAAAAATGAGTACGAACCTTTGTTTAACTTGTTTTCTTCTTGCTTCTTGCTCTTCCATCTTTGTGGCTCATAATTTGTAATCCATTTTAAGCACTACCTGGAATCCAGAAATTTATACACTACTTATGTAGCATATACACTTTTAAGTAACTTTGATGACCATGCAATAATAATATGTAACTTTTGGAACGATGTCGCCGGAACGTTGCAATGTGAACTCCTCAACTGTCTTTTTTAAGCCAAATCCAACGAAGCTAAACTAGATATTGAGTTCAATATCTAGTTTAGCTTCGTTGGATTTGGCTTAAAAAAAAATATATTAAAAGCTTCAAGCGTGCCACGTCATTTGAACTAAAAGTATTTCAAAAGCGTTTTAAAAACAGTAAATCACCTAATTTTTATCTAAAAGCCCATTTTATCGGAGGATAGTTGTCAAAATGTTTGGACTCAACAGTTTGGTAACTGTGTAAAGCCATGTATTTTGCAAACGGGATACCCTTTACAGTTCGAAAAACATTAGCTGTCTGGGATATTACTGATCAAACTATACTCTAAGTTTTCGAATGCCCTAAATAAGCTTAGAGCTGCATCAAACATGAACTTAAACTTACAAAGCAACCTCCCACTGAGATAAATTTATCTATTCACTATGAATTCGTTTTAAATAACCGTACTGGCAATTCGTCATCACTGACGATGATGAAAAATAACTACAATTAATCAAAAGGAATTTTTAAATATTTAAAAGTCGTGCTGATTACAATAATATATCTCTTTAACGAGAAAATTAATATTTGAATTGCAACGAGCCATGATAACTTTTTATCTTAAACATAACCATAATCATAGTCGGAATCTTCTCATGTAAACAATGTCTTCGCCTACGCTGACTTCATTATTTTTTTTAATTGTTCTTGTCGTGTTTAAAGCATTTTGTATTAAATTTTATAGATTTTAATATGTCATACTTACAAATATTATAAATATATCAGTTTTACCCCTTGCTTCGTAGATCGCCAGAAACCTTCTTTCTGTATCTGACGATCTACGAAGCAAGGGGTATGTAAAATTAACACATGAAAATACACACTTATTATCCCGGTGTTGAGTTCCCATTAAAAATGTTAGTCTATTTGAATATTATTTGAACAACTCTTCATTTCCGAACATCCGAATCATTAAGTAAATAGCGGCTCATCGGTACTGAAACAATCCCTGCCAATTATACTCATCTTATATAGTCATTTCATATTATTCTGCGTTCCTATAATCAAGAAACGATTCCTTTTGCTTACGTACGGTCAAATTTTAGTTGAAAATTCAACAAAATTTTACCGTCCGTAAGCAAAACGAATCGTTTCTTGATCATAGAAACGCGGGTATAATGTAATTAACCAAATTAGCACCATGCTAAATTTATATTTTCTGATTTTATTTAACTTGTTTTATTCATATGTCCTTCTATCCGGTAAAACTTGTAAGTCCTATTGTTAGAACTTTCTAGAATTCTATTGATCTGAAATTTCTAAAACTAAGATAACAGAGCTGATATAGTAATGGAATAGGTAGGCAGGTTCTCGTAGGAATTCCTGAATACAACAAAAACCCGTTGTGTTTAGATTCGTTATTTTTATCTTGACAAGTGGAGTAGATTTTTGTGATGTCCAGCTTCAGACGATGAAGCGGAAGGAGATAACATTTTTTTTTAATATACCATTTATACACAGTTTTTGTTTGAATTTTTTTTCTAATTTTCCCGTGGAGGTTCTTGAGGATCACTGAAAAGAAAAAAGGTTAAGCATAGTCGTAACATGTATCATCATTTGCAATACGAACGGTCGGTATGAAAACCATATCCTCAATATCCAGGACTATTCTAACCTTAGAATAGTTCTTTTTTTTTAATAAATAACCGAGAGTTGTAACAAACAAACTGTTAATAAATAAATACCTACTACTTCCTTTTTTCAAACAATGCAATACAATACGATTACAATTTAATACAATTAATATATATATGTATAAACTGTGTGTAAACTGGTAATTTAATCTAATTTACAGCACAAATTTGAGCTATTACTACTTACTTAGTCAAGCGCACCTAGTTCATATGACAGTATGCTTACCGAGCCGATCCATTAAGAGGATGTCCATGTTTCTTTCAAAACGGACATGTACTTAGTTGCCGATATCGGTTCATTGAAACATGCAAACTAATTCAATGAAGTAAAATTTCATAAAGCCTCTGGCAGGTCCAAGCTTTCTTTCTCGCAACCACCAAAAACCCACGCTCCTGTTAATTTCCAGTCAGCTCCAGTTTAGTGCGAGCAAAGTCCACAGGCGTTGACATCCACTTATTTAAAAAATATTAATAAAAGGGTTGGATTGTGGGATTCAAAAACAATTTGCCAATTACCTCTTTCTCACCAAGCACCCCAAACTATTTTATATCTACACAGTTTACAATGTACTCCTATAGTAAAATACAACAACTCAAAATAAATACTGAAAAAACAGAAGTATGTAAAAATGTTTATTTCAGGTACATACATAAATGATAAGTGAGTGAAGCGGTGGTCGGACGTTTAATTGGGTATATGCCTATGCTCAAAATAAATTATTTTGCCAAGTGTCGCAATGAAATAACTTAAAATACTGTGAAAATTGTCATCCAGTTTCATTTTAACGTTTTTAATTTAGATTAAAATTGTTAAATTAACATTAAAAGTAAATGATTTGACAATACTAAGGAGTGACGTCACACCTTAGCATTTCATACAAAAATGTACGGACGCTACCATTTTGACGTTTACTAAAAAGGTACTGATTTGACTTGACAGTCATCTACCCTATTGCGAACTGTAATATTGTTTTATGATATTTATGCTTCACTAGGTATGTGTATCACTTAAATAGCGTCCAAGCGTTGGAAATGTTGAAGAAATATCAACGAACTGGAGAACAATGGCGTATTATGTGGTAATATTAGAAATATATTCGTTTGCTTATGCGTTGAAAAAAGTATCTAAACAAATCGCAGCATTGTTAAACGTTGCAGGGTCGAGACCGCATACATGCATACCATCTCTATGCCTTTGTTTGCAACCTTTATCCCTTTTACATAAAATATTTTCCTTAACACCAACACTATGTTTCATACTAACTTATTTTGTAAAATAACTCTGTTCTAACTCAAACAAATGAATAAAGTCTAATTGTTTAATCAAAGGCACGCGTGACTGAAATCCACACTCAACGTCAATATATTTTTTATCTTATCCTGGTTTGGGACAGAAAGGAGTGAGTCTCGGTGGCTGCGACCAGATTCACATTGGGCGCCTACACCCCGCGCTGCCCTCAGTTTAATGGCGTCGCCGGGGATGTTTACACAGACGCGGGAGGTTTTCAAACGTGGCTACATTCGAGGCTTCGAACAAGTAACTTGTCGGGGTCATAACCTGTTTGCGACCCCTCCCTGCGGGACCGCGAGCGCTCCGTGTACTCTAGTGACCCGAGCTCGGTCGGCGAAGAATCAAAATAATATTTCCTTGTAAACTCTTTTGAATGTAGTTTCAACGAAGCTCTAATTATAGATTTATTTAAATGATTTGGTTCTAAGAATATTACCAAGTGAGGTTTTTTTACTAGTCTAGTATAACGATAAAATTCATTACATTACCAACAGACGCAAGAGTCTCGAACATTTTATTATGTCGCTGAATAAGTATTCTCCATATAGTGTTGATTTTTGCAGTCATTTATTAAATTAATACATGTAACGAAGCTGTAGTAAAAAGTTCGCCCCATAAAAAATATAAAACTATATTTACAAATATAGAAACCATGACACTAAAAAACGAATAGAAAAATATATATATAATAAGGATAAACAAATGTGTATATCTATATGAATCTATAACAGCATACTATTAGCTCTGTAAAGAATGGCAGTTCGTGGAAAGTTCTCTTATCCTTGTACTTCACTTATATCAGATCTAATAAAGGTATTGTTACCATGTACACAATAGTAGAAATGAGATACAAATATACATACATGCATACTATGTGAATGCCATTATATACATATATATGATCATGATATGAACATGTTATTCCCGTCCTCGGAGATGCTTATAGGAAGGGCATAAAATTTAAATTGGCTGGAATTGTCGATTTGAGTTTGTTTGCGTAGGGTATTTGATTTGTTGAAATGACGTCGTAGACGTGTTGTATTTATTGTATAGTGTTCTGTGGGCCTGTGGATATTGTTAAGGCACACAATGCGAGTGCAGCGGGCCGTTGTGCCTTGTGAAATGTTGCACGACTACTTTTTTCGTCTGGATTCTATACTCACGATACTCGTTTTTTAAGCCGCGAGCTCGAGATGTACAGGTTTATCTGTTTAAAATTTATTAACATCGAGAAACAATTTAAAACCTTTTCTTTAAACGGCCCATGAGCGATTCATGATGAATGGAAATATACTTATGCTATTATAAAGTTATTGCTCGCCGTCTCAAGAAATATTTTTATTATATCTCATTTTAGACCGCCTTTATTATATTATATTATCATAACTTAATTATAGTTAAGTGGTTTTCATTTAGACAAGTTATTGCTACATTGTTTCAAAAGAGGGAAATAGTGACTACCTGTAGGTAGTCACTATTTGCCGTACTAAGTAGGACTGTAGTCCTACGTAGTTTACAAAATAAGGTTTTATATTTGTACATTTTACTAAATACAAGGTCAATTGCAATATTAAAATTGACCACTTAGGTAATAGGTTATTTAGTACACAATTAATGGCCTCTAATTCGTAAGAGGTGGATAGAAAATTCTCTGTAATTATAGTTATTTACGTGAACGCTAGGTCAGAATAGTGCATTGATCGAAAAATAATACTTTAATATGATATAAAAAACTGTTGCCCTGTCTGTGCACTTGATAGTGTTAAAATTATCTTTTTGATTCAGTATTTATTTCTTTTTTTTGCCTTTATTAATAGTACTAAGCTTAAAAGGTGACAGGTAAGTAATTATTTAAAGCTTCTTTAGACGGTGTCGATAATATGTTTGATGTGTGTAAATCTTTGAGGGTAGTTGACCGAAATAGTCGGACATTTTCAACCTGCTTAAATGTGTGATCCTCGACATTTTCTAACTTAACTAAGATTATGAATAAAACTGAAACATCTTTCCAATATATCCAATCCGTACAGTGTCTAACTTTAAGACAACTAGTATTGACAGCCTCGTTGACTTGTAAGATTCTGGGTTTGATTTAGGAGTTATGCAAATCGTTATAGGGTTTTACCGTTACAGAAGATGGCGATAGACTTGCCCTCTATTACAAGGGATCTATAATGTAAAAGTAGTACATAGTGCGTATAAATATGCTATTTCGTATCTTAGTATTATTATAAACGAGAAAGTAAGGATGGATGGATGTTTTGTTTCTCAATCACGCCAAAAAAGCTGGACGGATGCGGTTGAAACGACGTCACTGTAGCCCGCGTACCTAGTGAATAATAATATTTAATGAAATATGTTTTTTTTAAATCTAAGTCATACAAATAGTTGCACGAAAGATATGTATATATTTTTTTTATCTGTGAATGTGATGCTAAGCCCTTAATTATATGTTGTGTTCCTGGTAAATGGAGGGATTCTAGACGTTCTTCTATTTATGAGCACTAACGTAATGGCGATAATAAGAACAAACTTCTGGCCACTAGATATACCCATCAGTAATGTTTCGGAGATTGAACTAAGAATACATTTCATCATGAAAATCTCATTGAGATGTCGCGTCGCCTACTGGACATATTCTTCTCCCAAACACTTCAACTGTGTAGTGGTCAGAAGCTCCTACTATCCAACGACTTATAAATTATTACATTTTTCCAATAGTCATAGGATCTGTGGTAGTTGCTTGTAAAGATCTCTGGAGAGGTCTAATATAAAATCTTGGAAATAAGCTCTTACTAAACCTATTTTTAAACAGTGCTACTATTCCACTTACAATCAGTGACTATTCGAAAAATTGTTCCAATGACTAGCTTTTACCTTTTTCTTCGAACTAGGGTAAATTAGAGAACACCGATTATCTTTTCTCTCTTCTGCTGCGACCACTGCCAGACATAGGTTTTATAGGGTAAGTGCGTTCTAAAATAGCTATATACCTTATAAATATAACACATTAACGTTTTAGAACAGTCATGACCATAATTTAACGTGGGTTTGACTTTGTGTAGACACTATGATTATATATTAAAATGCAAGCAAAATACATTAAAGAAATAATAAACAGGGATTTCATTATGAATTCCTGCGCTGAGTCCTGAAACGTCATATTACACTTACGCAAATTACTGAGGATAAAGGGGTCACCTTTTGATGTAGAACTAAGCCGTATATTTGGTAAAAGGCCTCCTAACTGTATAACATCATAATTTGAGATCAAATACGTCTCAAACATAATGAGTCCCTACCGTACTAACGTTTTCTAGAAAGGTTATGCACTACACCTGCAGTTACCTCGTTGTGTATATTATTATTCTCAACTGTTAAGTAAAGTAAAGTCGTAATAAAATAAAATAAACAGCATATACTTTTATCACTTACTTATTACAGAATATCCTAAACTCATTATTAAAATAAAGGAAGTATCTACATCGGTGGTACCACCAGCTACTATACTAGTCTAAGTCTTCGACTATCAAGTCAGCGTCACGTTAAAGTCTTAAATCAACGTTCAGACCCACCGTCAAGTCCTGACTAAGTACTACTGAAAAACCCAAAGGAAAGGAATTATTACACTACCAAGGTTATTAAAAGGCAACTTAACCGGATTAGTTTAAAAAATTGGCACAGTCCTGCAAACGAATAGTGTTTTAAAATATACATTTAGATAGACTTTAGCATGGGTCAGCCAATAACAACTAATGATAAATGATAAGTCAACTAAAACATAAATAAATAAAAATATAATTAATTACGAAACAAAAAGCTCTTAAAAGCTTTCCTTTTCAAACTCAGTAGGGTTGGGGTGGCGCCCCTCAATTATTATACCTACCTAACTATATTCGTACAGAGTGTAATGTTTTCTGTTACGATCTATACGAGTTATATGAATCATTACATTTTACAATGTGAATAATTGAACATCGTGTATGCTTAGATTGAGAAAATTAAAACCTAGGTACCGCGATCGGAATAAATTCTTTAGGAAATAATAAAACGGTTTGTTAAATAATATAGATCCCAAAAATAAAATACAAAAACCATTCAAGTTCTTCTTCTTGTTAGATGAATATAAAAATTAACGGTAACAATTACAGTAAAACACTGAACACTGAGACAGTACTAAATGAAAGGCCAATAACCATTGGCTAATTTTATAACTTGACATAAATCCTGTAAGTGTCGCAAATGTAGTCACAAATTTCTAACATGCCCACCGATGAAACAAAATGTTGTTTAACAGCGCTGGTAATTAGTCACGGTCGGTGGACTGCAGATAAGAAGGTTTAGAAATACTCGAATCGAACTTAACACTTCTTTTAAATCCCATTCTTTTGAACGACTAATTCAATCGCAGGCCTAATATTAAATTTAATTTAGAGAATGTTTGTTTGAATTTTTTTGGTTGTAAATTGGAGTAAAATGAAGGAGCGTCCCGGCGCGGGACGGAGTGGAGAATAACACATGGGGTGCAGTGAAGGGTGCGGCGCGGGGCGGCCCACTGAAAAGTGCGCGGGTGGGGCTGAACAAACTCGCGGGGACATAAAACTAAAACCAGCTACGTTTAAATATCTTGAATTTGAACGGAAATATTATAATATATATTTATTTTACGTTTATAATAGAAAAATACATTTCTACCGGCCTAAATGAATTAAGTATGATTTTCATAGACTTATAATAAACACAGTTATAAATACAAGATACCTAATCATTTTCAAACATATGATAAGTAAATTTTGCTTACATACATACCAGCATATTTACAATAGTATGGATGTTAATTGTGCAACAACACGGTCAAAGCATATTAAATAGTGATTTGAGTTTTCTTTCAATATAAGTACAGTTATTGTAAAAACAAAACATAACAATAGGGCCACTAAACTACTTGTTAAAAAACAATACAGATAAGAGTGTGGAATAGAAAGTGTGTCACATTCACGTTCCAATGAAGACGCATCCGGTCGTAAATCTTACGTAAAGTATTTACGATAAAGTAAAAAATATGTAAGTATTAAATGGATAAGAAAAATGGAACACTGTCGCGGAGACAGTTGAACGTCCCTCCAGCATGTACTCTCAAATAGGGGAACAAGCATTTTAGCATTACCCCCGTGCACAACTCTTCCCGCGGGGAGGGGGTGGGCCCACGGCGACGTAAAAATCAATATGCTGGAGTTGTTAAATCACGCTTATAAACGAGCACTCGTCTTCGTTTCATTCCTGAAATTGCTCGAGTATACGAGTTTAGTTTTCATTAAAATTCCTGTATACTAGCGACAAAACCATAAGAGTTAAACTGACTACGCAAGGGAGATGCTTCCACATGGATCAGGACTGTGATCATGACCACAATTCTAATAGTCTATCTCGTAGTACATTCTTTTTAAGTAAATGTAACATGTTTTGAACTTGATATTTCTATAAAAAGTAATCAAATTAATATTTAAAAAACGTAAGACCTTAGAATGATGACATTTAAGGTTTAATCTTTTTTCTCAGCGAATAAACTTTTCCCCTCGAGGCAACAAACTAAAGCTCTCTTGACTTTTCTCTAATTTGTGTATATTCCCGTTTTATTTTAGATCTTGTTGGTGCTCTAAGAAATCAACTTTAATTTTTAATATTACAAACTGTGCACAGAGTATGTTTTTAAGTTAGGTTTTTAAAGTGACAGTACATATTGCTTATGACTGGTATATTTGTTATAGCTATAACTCAAAACTATCTCTTATTTTTAAATCACCAATTCAAATGATTTTAATTATTTCTTTGCTTCTTTATCTTGTACCCAAGCCTACCTATTTATATCAGGATGTGATTGTTAGTATCATCGCTTCATCACTTGGTTAAGAAATCGTTTAAAATCCAAAAATAATACGTAGCTCTACTTCAACAACAGTATTTTAGATTTAAGGCTATCTAAAAGATTTCTATGACTATGATATTTGAAATTAAGTTTGTCTAAAGTATAAATAGATGTCATAAATATTATATATGAAATCGAGTAAGTAGTCATTTTAAACTTTTACACCATTAAGAACAAATTATTTGACGTCTCTAGAAAGAACAGAAAACAAAGTCCAATGACATCAAGTACCGAAGTATGGTTGCTCAATAATATTCACTGCCTTCTCAGCTCAATTGAAGCTATTATCTAGCAATGAAAAATGATATTGACCCAGTATACAGGAATTCTATTAGAGAGATAAAGATCGGAGCAGTCAGAGCAATAATTAAACTATACTATAAATAAAACATTGTTGTATAAACAAAATATACTGCTTTACATTAGGTGTCGATTATCTGACAGCAACCCTTTGATCGTATTAATTGAGGTGAGTGGAATTAATTAAATAGATCAACTGCGTGATACAGAAGGTGCTAAAATACCACACCTACAGACAATATATATTTGTGTATATACACTCAACAATTGTTATTAACTTTCGCTACTTGTATGAAGTTTAGATCTATAAATCGGGACTGTATTCAAAATGTTTATTATATTATATGTATTACTTGATTTCAACCGCTTCACGGACTATACAGGAGTGATAGTGTCGATCGGTTGAAAGACCTGTGGTTCATGTAGTTTAAAAAAAAAGGGTTGATCCTGACTCCATATTTAATAAGTCTGTAATCACCAAGTAAATGCTCTCCGATTGCAGCCTTATTTATTGACATTGACATGAGAAAACGTCAAATTATAAGAATACATAATTTTACCTGTTCTGCGAATATACGTTTGGTCTGTGTATGTTAGTGTCTCTATATTGTGTACAAACTACCACAGCTACAATCCACCTTGTACAATCCCGGGGTCTTAAAGCACACTTCGGTCTTAAGGACATTTTCTATATTTGAATGCGGAATGTACATGTTATGGTACACACTTAGATTATATATAGGTCCAGATGCCTAATCCGCGCCCCAAAACTAAAGCCAAAAAATACAAGCGACTAATACAAATACAAGCGACTCACTCGTCACACGCGAGTGAACGGTCGCCGCTGAAGTAAGTCTAGAGCCGCTATTTATATAACATTCAAAAATGCCTGGTTGTCGTATTTGTCTATCGAAGGTATGGAGCTAGTGAGTCATCCTCCTTACAGTCCCGACCTGGCACCTTGTAACTTTATTTTTATTTTATAGTATAGGGGGCAAACGAGCAGACGGGTCACCTGATGGTAAATGACTACCGCCGCCCGTGGGCACCTGTAACTCAAAGAGTCACAAGTGCGTTGCCGCCCTTTAAGGTGGGAGTAGGAGAAGAGGGGTAGGGGGGAAGAGGGGAGAAGGGAAGGACGGGAATAGGGGAGAGGGAAGGGTTAGGGCCTCCGGTAACCTCACTCACGCGGCGAAATGCAATGCAAGCATTGCTTCACTACCGGTTTTCTGTGAGGCCGTGGTATCGAGCGGAGTCGAGCCGGCCCATACGTGCCGAAGCATGGCTCTCCCACGTAAGTTTTATTAATTTCCTAAAAATTTAAGATAAACTTACGGAAATTCGTTTTAAACCCGTCAGACCTTTCCTCTTACCAAATTTCACGACTAGTTCCATGGGAAGTACCCTGTAAGATTTGATTTACTTGCAAAATCTTCAAATTTGTTAAAATCTAAGGGTTGGTTGCCGTAGCCGTAGTGAAACTTCCCTATCAAATGCTGTATTTATCAGAAATGCAAATATTTAAAAACGTACCAAATAAACTAGACATGTACTACCTATTGAGATACGACACAAAGTTACTTCGTTAACTGCTATACCTAGTTCTAAACTTTTTAAAAACCAATATTCCCACGATCCCTTAAAAGTTTCGAATGACAACGATTTTTAAAAATTAATTCTGTCCCCTTCAAAGTTCCTTGACATTCCCGCCTTTGAAATTAGGCACGAGGGCCCTTCTCGAATCTGTTGGTTGTAGGTAGATTTTTTATCCAATAACTGAATTTATGAACAGTGATTGATATTGGGAAGTACAATAAATGGTTCACTCAGATACGGATAACCAAGAGAGTGGCTTTTATGATAAGATTTTCTTTTAATCGTCGTTATGATATATCAGAAGCAGTCTTTTCTGATTTCAAAAGAACAGTTAAATAAAAACAAACTTCAAAAATTGTGCTTTTTTTGTGCCGGTGATTAGACTCCATATAATGTAGTTCTTTGGAAGGATAATTATTTGTAAATAATATGTTAATCATGATTGAGTTTAGACTTTATAATTTTAACGGATATTGTTTTAGAACACATTATACAATCATATAAAAATTATATTATTATTATGTTATAATCACAAAAAAAAAAATCTATAAACCACACAAATAATTATCCTATTTAGGAATCGAACACATAACACTAGATGTGGTGCTAATGTGCGAGGTCATGTCTGTGAGGTGAACGTCGTATCCTCAAAAACTCGTTCCAAGTCACAAGAGATATCACCGCTACAGAACGCACAGTTTGGATAACTTTATTGATTATAGACCGAAGACCAATGCTATTTCTTCGTGCACGTACTAAGAGTGAAAGCACTATGTGTGTAATTATTGTATGTTTTTAAAGATCCCCAGAATACAGGGATATATAAGTATTGCAGGAGAAGGTTTTTCTAAAAAGTGATCTGTATGTATATCCCATCTATACAAAGCGAGTACTTAAGAAGAAAACACAAAGGTTTCTGTTAGAAAGCGTCAGCAACAAAATAACATTGTAAAATCAAAAATTGTCATACGTATATTATATGTGGGTGAATATGCACTTATATGTCTGTGTATGAGTGTAAGCGTACTGTGGTGAAAGACAGGACAAAAGGTTAAAGTAATGCGAACTGTTCGTGTATGTACGTTAATTAATATTAATATTACCTATAATATGTTATTAATATTACCTATTATTCTATAACATGTATTATGTATATTAGGTGTACAATGTATAGTTAAAGGGAGTTGCATCTGCCAACAAACTGCTATGCAGTTTGGCAGAAGTACGATATTTCTGTAACACTTTAAAAATGTTGATTAATTTTTTTTTTCATTTTTCATTTTCATTTCATCAAGATGTTTTGTGTCACAATTACTGTTTTTAGGGTTCCGTTCTTCAGAAGGAAAAAATTATATATATATTCGGCTTACTAATAATAGTCTGGTGATAAAGAAAGGAGATGGAAATATATTTATATTTGATTTTCTTAGCGGCACAGGTAACGGGTGGGCTGTGACGCTATTACCGGGAGCCATGTTCCTAACTTAGTCAGTCAGTCAACCTACGTGTATTAAAAGTGTTCCTAAAATAAAACTTCCACATTTTAAATTGTATTGTGGGAAAATTGTAAGGGTGTAAAGGATTGATTCTCATAAAACAAGTAATTCTGTGATCGTTATTCTATTAAAAACTATTGGGGAACACATTGGGGTAATTGAGATGGTTCCTAAATTATTGTTTGTTTTTTATTTCTTCTCTGTATGACTTCTTTTCTGTTTTACCAAATTACCATTGGATGAATGGTAATTTGGTAAATCACAGCCATCAAAGTTATAAACATCAAGCCCTATAGAAGTAACATTAAAAATATATTAATGCCAGAGTTATTATGCATTGACCATGTTCTCTGTGAACTGCGCTACTACTTTTTATTTGTATATTTTATCAAATACTTATAAGTTGAATATTTGTTACATTGACAACGCCTTATGGTAGGTATTTATCAACGCTTTTAAGCTGTTCCCGGATCCCTCCTATTTAAGGCGCAGTACGGCACACCGTGTGGTTTAGGTCGATTCGATTCTGACACACCGCCCCAATGAAAACCCCGGTTTGGTGACGGCAAGAGGGGGTTTGCATACGCACAAAAAAAATATTATTTATCAACGCAGAAAACAGTCGCAATATTAGTATGCACTCATGTGACTCTATACTCATCAACAGAGAAATACAGAATGTATTAGTAGTGCTCCCACGCTCTTTTCTAGGATGGGACCTGAACAAGTCAGGCGGTTTTAAATCGAACAGACCTCCGCTGTGATCTAGCGTCATTTCACCAAGGGCTCTAAATGTCTAAATCTCCGAGAAACTTAGGCCATCGATTATTGAGTGCAATGTGGTATGACATAATGAGGTCATGGAGTCCACAATCCCTGACCTCAAAGTTGTATCATAGCTAAAAAAGTGCAGCTACAGTGCACTGTTAGTAAGGACCCGTTGGTAAACGGGAATGGGGCTTGAAATCCTATTATTATTTTTTTTATTTGCCTTACAAATGCATTAAAAGTTTCCCTATAATTTATGATAAACAAAATTATCATCAACAATCATACATACTTAAATGACGTAATAGTAAGAATATGTGACAAAGATCAAGATTGTTCAAGTCACACGACACATATCTTGACATCAGGAAAATACCACCGGATCGAAAAAAAGTCAAATACAATTTGTCCGTCTCTTCCAAACATAAAAGTACAGTTGTATACAACGCTTATGTACTTTTTTAGAGATAGGGTGAACGTCAGTGGTCCCAATTCTGTTACTTCACTCGCTAAATTAAAATTCACTAAATTTTCTTCATATAAGATGTAAACCTTGTATACTTCAAAACAAGGTCTTATTTCAAATTGAAACAAGTAGGTAACATATGTCGCTATCGAAATAAGCAATTTATTTGTCGACTAAAGTCTGATACGCTTAAATAAACTTTAATACCACGTAGCGAGAGCCGCTATCTGTTGAATGCCATCTCTTTTGCTCTGTGTTTTTAGTAAGCGTCTTCGTAGGTGTAGATTAAAAACACGTCATCCTTGTTCGTTTTGAACAAGTTTTTATACGGCAATTATACAGCGTTTGAATAAATGGAGACTCTCGCGGCGTGAAAATAAAGTTGAGTATACGTTGACAGGTGTTAGTGAAATTTAGCGGCGCTGAGAAATAGATGCTAGTAACAAATAGACCTTATTACGAAGATCACTAGGTTGATTTCATATGAAGAAATTAAGTCAGGTTTTAGTTTAGTCGAGTGTACAATAGAATCGGCACCAGTGTCTATGATAGTGTTAACTGTGACGAAAAGTTAAAAGTTTTAGACTGGAGAAGTTCTAGACTGGAGTTCCAATCGCACCCTCCCTGGGTTGGAGCAATGCCCAGTAAACTTCGGGTTTTAGCAGCTGCTGAACTCTTGCTTGGAGTTGTGGTTGGGTGCCTTGTAGTATCCCGCCAGGTCCCAGTTTATGGGGATTTTTCATCAATGTAAACCGGCTAAGTATTCATTCCCTTCGCTCCCCACCCTCCACGGAGCCCGCACCTGGGGATGTTCAACTTGAACACTAGGGTACGTCAGGAATATAGGACGATAGTTGGGTTCATGCACGACATCGGGAGTTCGAGCTTATTGGCTGATGGATCGATCCTATCCACCCATTCTTACTCCGTCAGCATGGCTGACCGCTGTCCGCTTGCGGAGATCACCCTTACCTATCATGTGGTTCGCTGAAGCGAGGACACGTGTCTATTTCCGACATGGGGCTAGTCACGGTCCTATCATTTGGTGTGATATCGGGACCAAAGACGGCGTGTTGTAAAACAGAAGTAACCCTGCCTCCAGCTCCCCTTAACCCCCCTAAACTCAGTCCTCGCCATGTATGGCCCTCAAGTGGCCAAACGCAGGTGGATTGGCATCCACAGAAAAAATTGGGAGTATATAATAATAATAATAATAAAAATGATCGCGCCAAGCTGTACTGGGACCGGTCCGTCATCACCCATCACAGATAGGACTATTCTTGCGAATAACACGGGTATTTCTGGTGGACATCCCCATCCCCTATGACGACAAGGTCACACCAGTCAAAGTCTGGATGACCTATTTTTCATAATAGGGTTGGAGACTAAAGTTGAAAAAAAAAAAAAAAAAAAAGTATGTGTGTGCAATTCACACACGGCAGAACTGAACATTCAGAAAAGTAGCCTACGAGAGAATGAGAAATAAAAAGTAAAATCAACACAAATAATTTACTAATGTTAATTATATATACTTTAAAATATACTTAATACTTACTTTTAAATAATTTAGATAAAAGTTATTGCTCAAATTAACGCAGATGTGTTAAATAATCTCATTCTCTCGCAGCCTAAATCCTATTTATGAATGTTTGTCTTGTTTGTCTCTTTTTTTAGTATGAGTTTTTCGTTTCATCGAATTTCAAATCACAACGATTCTAAAGAAGTTTCATTTCAAAAAATGTAACACTCCTCAGGAAATTACTTTTTTTTGACTTCGAAAAATTATATTCATTATTATTTTCCAAAAATGTTTAATTGTGAAACCAAACATTATAAGTAAATGCTTTGGCAACAAGGGGGTATGACGTCATAGCCCTTATTTCATTTCATCAACGTTTCGTTTTGACGTTTAATAAAGAAGAATTGATTTGACTTGATAGACGGTACTGTACGGTACAACCGTATTGATTAATGTTTGTGAATTAATTTTTAAAATTACTTTTTCTAAATATTTGTGTATACAAATTCATTTAAATTGGATATGTCTAGTTTATAAATTTGCTCAACAATTTTATTATTATAAATCGTCCTTTTTTTAAATGAATAATTTAAAATTACAGATCACCACACATAAAGTCACCGCATAGGTTACTTTGTCAAATGTAAAATTATTAAAAATGTGGACATCGGATTATACCGTATCTGCCTGTGTCGGTCTATAACCGCCCGTTTCCAAATGGTTGAACCTTGTGAGAAGAAATTGGGCAAACAAACTCACGACCACTCTTTAAAATCATTAGAGAGTATAACTATGTTTAGTAACTTGTATTACAGCACTGTTTTTTTTCACAATTATCTTATTGTGATTAAACGAAATAACCTAAAATTATAAAAACTAAAAAATAATAAAAACGGTAGGAAAGAAAAACATAAGAGATGGAAAATAAGAAATATATCCTCACATTACATTTCTATTAAGTATTTGAAATAGCCTGTTAATCCAAAACAAAACAATCCCAAACTTTTTATTCTGTCTATAATCCACTACTGAGTAAAATCCCTTAACTAACAACATTTACGTCCGATATCTAAAATTCTCATCAACTCAAAAAGTTACTAATCATATAACAAATCTCTTATCAAGTAGACACTTACTTATTATAGGCACTGCCACTGTGATTTGATCATCGGATCAGTTCACAGAGCTGTAAAATTTTACTGCGAAATCTTATTTCAAATGCAATTTTGACACCGCTATTAACTTGACAGTTTTGTTAGAGAACAATATTTTGATCAGCCCTATAGAAATCGGGTGTAATCATTGCTTTAATCAGTAGACTCCAGAAAATTTAAATTTGTCTCTTCCCCACCTCATCTCACCAATGGATCAAATATAAGTATATTTAGACTTTATTTTAGATAGATAAGATTAGATTTTAGAATTTAAAATTGGTAAACTTGTTTAGTACCATGTTAATTATTAATATAAATCTAATCAACGTAAATCTGACAATGTGTTTAAAAACATTAAATGAATGCTTATATTATAATCAAAACTAGTTTTAAATAGTGGAATTATGTTTAAAAAATATAAAATACACTATTCGATAAATACTTACACTTTTAACCATAATCTGTTATGACCGCATTCCTAAGAAACCGGGACTGTGCTTGGGTAAGCTTGTTTTAAAACCTTGTAGAATTAAATAACTGAAGAACATAATGGTGTACATAATAGATTGTGAATCTAAAGTCACTATTTCAATACCATTTCTTTTATTTAATTGCATTATTTTGTCAAAAATTTATAGATGAAAATTTTAATTAAAAAAAAAGTGAAAAGGATTTTATATTGTATATTAAAATTATATTTTATTACTTTATTATACAATGAAATAAATTCCTATGCTCAAAATAAATTATTTCGCCTAAGGCGGCCAAAATAATATCTTAAAATATAGTGAAAATTATCTTCAGAGTTGAATTTTATCATTTTTTTATAAAAAATACCATTCGATATGATTTAACAACAGTAAAGCTCTGACATGTAATACTTTGTAGCGAATTTATGATTTGCCGTCTAATAAGAAGTCGGTTAAAAAGATACTGATTAAATCCAATAGTCTCATCTACTGCATATATTCTACAAATTGGCTTGTCTCTTGATCTATTCTGGATTTGTCTATATCTGGTCTATTGATTTTTAAGGAGCCGCCAAAAAGTTTATTTTAATTATATGAACATAATATATCAGTTTTTCCTACATATTTATGTATTGAAATGTTTTTTCCGCAAATATCTACTACTTACATTTATAGTAAACTTTATAGTAAAAAACTTTATAGTAAACAAATTACTGAGCCACAGCAACGCGTGGCCGGGTGGCCACGCGTTGCTGTGGCTCAGTAATTTGTAATAAAAAATATTGTGACTATAAATTGAGATAAAATCTATCCTATCTCTCAAGTTGAACCGAACTGCACACAGTGTGCTAAATTTCATTAAAATCGGTGCATTAATTTAGAAGTTTATCGCGGACAAACAACTTTTTATATATAAAGATTAATTAAATAACTACACCAAAGCACACAGCTAAATTTATAAATATAGGCAGCATTTCTTTACAATACAATGTGACATTGCACAAGATTTACAGAAGGTCTGACTTATCGGCTTAATTGATAATAATTTAGTAATTCCACGTTAATGAACCCCGTTCGTAAAGGTTCTGCCACTGGCATTCACACCATTCAAAGTGAAAGAAGCCTTTTTTTATATCCTAGACAATTGAACATTTTAATTGTCAATCTTAATACCTAATTGGAACCCATAATAGTAGCAATATACAATGCTAAGGAAAGTCTTCAATATATGTACAACTGTGGGCGGAACCGTGGGCGATCTACAGTAATTGATTTAATTAATTCAAACAAATACACATCCTGTTGAAGCAAAACAAGAGTGTGGAATTACGAACATACACCCTGTACAACGTCGGTATGAAAACAAGCGACGTCAATAACACATACATACGTACCTAAACTCGTACGAGCAAGCATATAATTTGTATAGGCATTGTGTGTTCGTTTAGATCACACGTACGATTGCTTTCATTGCTTTCTTATTTTTCCTGTGTATTGGTAGTTTAGATTTTTTATTGTTTGCCTTTGTGACGGTTAATACTTAGCTGTTATAATACTGCTTTGTGATAACACACCAGTAAAATTCATCGCGGTTCTATTTTCTAAATATATCCATCCAGACATCAATGTCGTAACAATTTCACTGAGTTTAATGGCTAACGTTGAAATAGGATACAAAACGAGCCAAACTGTTTATTTTATTTATAGCTAAACGAACATAAGCCCAATTTGTCGTTTTAGATTGTGAAGAAGCATTGTAGATATTGATGCAGATTAAAAATTGGAATCGTAACTTATATTGGACTTAAGTAAAAAAGATAAGGTTTATACAATAGGTAATATATGTTATTATCACGATAAAACATGAAATAGTTGCCTAAAAGTAAAAAGTAATATTACTTGTCCCGTTAAAGTGGGTCACCCCCTAGCCCCCGCGAGCACCCCGCGCCCCAAGCCCCCACCCCCGGCGCCGTCTCTCGTCCGCCTCGCGACTGTCCCCACTCCCCACACCACCCCCAACATTCATTGTGCCGCAATATATTTCTTTTTATGTGCAAACAGAAAAGTCATTTATTTAAATTTTCTCACGAATTCGTATCGCAATTTTATTTTATTATATTATTATCTGTATTACATTTAGAGTACTCTGTTTGTGTATTGCTGTATCAACACGTTGTCGTCGTAGGTAGGCGTCTGCGTGCTCATATTCAATTGAATTCGTCCGACCGTACCTAACATTGATTACTTTAATATATTTCACATTAATTGCTATCCATTATACTTTATTATGTTTTACATAAATCTTTATTAAAGTATATTTTACAGAAATTCGTCTCTGTCTACCAAGGCTACGTTGTCGCTGTTGTGTCCCCATGTAATTAAATTTAAAGCTCTCAACGTAGAAGGGAATAATATTAAACTCAATTGCAATGCAAAGATCAGAATTTTCCGACTTCGAATTCAGAGTAAGTTGGTACACAAGATATTAGATAAAATGAAATATTTGTAAATGGATACATTTAAGATTTATATGTGTAATAATTCATCTAGGTAGGTAAATAAGCAGATATGCGAGTGGATTTTTTTAAGAATGTTCATCATCACCCTATCGCCGTCCACTGCTGGACAAAGGCCTCCCCCAAGGAGTGCCAACCATCCCGATCTTGGGCAATCCGCATCCATCCGCTGCCACCTTCTTCAGGTCGTCGGTTCATCGTGCCTCAGGGCGCCCTACACTACGTTTGCCTAATCGCGGTCTCCACTCTAGCACGTGTCGGCTCCAGCGACCATCAGTCCGAATGTTATTGAAAGTCTATTTACTATTATTAATTTTAATTGTGTGGCTAGTGCTACCTCGACCATTTCTGATCTATTGCAGCGCACTCTTGCTTTATAGTTCACTGCTCAGACTTATGGCTTCGAGAAACCTGCAGATGTTATCAACAGTGATTGTTTGTATTTCCTGAGGTGGCATGATGTGCAACCCTAGGTTAATACTTCTGTATCGCATTAGTGGGCCACAAAAGCATAGAATATGCATTGCCGTTTCTTCTGCATCTGCACAGAATCTGCATGAACATAATATGTTTGTTCAGTTTGCAGTGTTCTCAGTGTGTGATGGAAAGCAACAATTTTAAATAATGTTATATAGAATTGTAGCGGATGCCTTGGCTTTGATGCAGTCCTTTAATAACTCTGAACACTAATCTATGGAATTTTGTTTTGCCTCCATTGACATTTAACCGCTTCTTCCTCCAAAAATGCCTTAAGTGGTTCCATGCCTGAATGACTCCATGGGTAACCCATATCCTTTAGTACTAAACGCTAATTATAATCGTATTGGTCCAGATTGAGCCTGTACTACAGATAATTTTCAGTTCTTATGAACACCTAAACTTTGTCTTTTACACAGCAACTTGCGAGTAGAAGTCTTCTTTGAAAGTACATAGTTCGATTTTTAAAAAGTTTATCACACTATCCTATTATTCATTATCTTACTAAACGATTTAAATGAGTTTTTGGTCTCCAGAACCTGCCAGCCCAATCAGGATTGATGCAGGTGTTCACCGATAGAAAGAGGACGTGAAAGAACTACTACAGTCGCGTCGCCGGTCGCTTAGAGATTAAAGGTTAGTAAACAAAATTATTAGCCTATCTTTTCAAGGATCTGGAAAATTGTTTTTTTCTTTAACGACCAAAAAACGAGATTATGGTGAGGAATTAATTATGTTTTGTTACATAGCAATATTTTGAATTTCAATGCCGCAAAAGAAAAGCAATAACTTGTTCAATTGTTCATTATGTAAGGTCCGTTTAGAAATAGAATAAGTAAGATAGGAAAAGAAATCTCGCGCAGGTAGATTTGCAATCTTACACTTTTTTATCACACTTAACCGATAGCTAGATTTTTTTCAACCTAGACCTTACATACTAAAGCAATAAAGAGTATATTTACCAAGTTAATCTACCCAACCGCGTGGAATCTAATAACCAAACCAGCTTTAGAATAAACCTTACAATATCTTAAAGCGAAGGTCCCAAATAAATTAAAACGATTATTCTAAAAATTGGTGTTACATAAAAGTATGACTCAGTAAAGGTACAGTTCTTACAAAATACAATATCGTTTACCAACAGGAAAATATCATAAAATCAAAAATGTAGGTTGTTTTATTGTTTATCATATTATGATAGTCATAAAATATATTATAAACGTATTTGGGGTCACGTTTGAAATCTATCACTGCTATTAGCCTCCATCTAAGTCGATATGTACCTAAGAATCTTCTGATTTAATACCAAAACGCCTTCCTTGGTTTAACTAAAGTTGCACCAGCTAAATTTGTTTTTTTAAACTAAGTTTGAATTTAAACGCATTTAACACCAATAACGTCATTTGCCTTAAATGCGTAGTAGCCTGATATTTCTAATATCGCTAGTTTTAAGTTTTTGGAAAAAATAAGACGTAAGATAACAAATTGAATAGTGTATACTTCTTTTAATAACAAACTAAAACCAAAGAGTACAGAAACTCTATAAGAAATAGAATTGAAGGGGTTTTGCGACTTTTGTTCTAACTGTTTGTATTTATCCCATAGAGCCATAGAGCTTTAGCTCACCAGGCTCCTCCATCAGTCAGCTTCCAGCCTTTGGAAAGTGCTCACCAGCGGAGATACAAGATGTGTTTCCCCAATTTCATCGCTCACATTTGAACAGAGTGTTCGTATCCTAGTCTTGTGTGTCTGTGGCTAAATAAAAAATGTAACACGAAATAATGAATACTTTTATAATGAAAACATATCAAGATATTCAATGAGAACTGCTAGCATTCCAATAGACAAAAGTTCTAGGTGTCAGTATAAATCTCCTTCAAAAGCAAACAGCTATTATTATATAGCCCTCCCCCTCTCAATTCTACTGTCTTTGCCGGGATAAACAATATCTATTATATACTATATGACTCAGAAATTATGTAGCTTTGAAATCGTTTTTTTTTAAATAGGTGAATTAGATGCGCAATTCCGGAGATTACCCTCATACACACACTATGAGTAACATAGTCTAATCTATGATTATGTCACTCAAACCTACCCGCTCAAAGCTGGGTAGATAGATTGTTTATATAAAATTGCAAGTTAAACCACAAAAGATGATTAAATATTGTCTTAGTAACTTACCTATTTGAGAAATGAAATTTAGGGTAAGTTAGGTATGGAAATTGCATTAAAATTGTTGATTATATTTCAAAGTGTGTCAAATTACGTAAAGCTAGGAAATGAAATTTCGTAACACCTTAAACTAATCACCATTAAATTAATCATTCTAGTGTATCCAGTAAAATAGCGCCGCGAGGTGCCGATGGGCATCAGAATCCGTAGGATGCCAGGATTGCGAATCAGGCACAAGACGGCTAGACGACTTCGGAGTTCTCCCTACGCCACCTGTCTGTCTTCCACAATATTTCTACATAGGTACACACCAAACCCTAATTAAATTATAAAGCTATAGTAACTTTCTTAGTGTTAAAGAAACTAATATTTAATAATAAAATCTTTTTAATTTAATTTAAATTCAAAAAGTGTTGATGTTTGCAATAAAAATAGATTTTTCTGACCTTTGACCTTTTGCAAGCGGCTTTGCTTTCGTTACTGTAGATTTTGTCAATCAGTTGGATTATTCGTCAAAAGTTATTTTTAAATCCCTCGGGAACATTACTTTTTTTCTGTATGAAAGACATCAGGCCAGGTGCATAAAAAGGAACATAGGGCCTATGTTCCTTTCTACGCATTTGGCAACGTATGTAAACTATGGATAACATTTCATAATGATCGGTTTAGTAGTTAGGGCGTAAAAGCGTAAAAACAAACTCACATTCCCCATTACAATATTAAGTTAGGATCAGGATAAAACCAACATACAATTTACGTGAAGTGTAAGCGTCGACCAAGGGCGCTGAAAGACTGTGCTGACTACACTACACCCTCAAATAGATTCCTTTAAAGTTGTAGTGTAGTCAGTCAGCACCTGGGGTGTAACTGCGTCTTTTTAGATTTCCCTACCTCAAAATAGCTATGTATGTATTTGTATATGTATGTGTGTATATATGTATATATATGTTACACTAAAGCTACGAGTATTTGTGTATAAAGTGTGTGTATATTCGTATCAAACTTTGTATGTATCCCATTCTTTTCTTTGTAATTTTATTACAATTTTGTTAATTGCACCTACTTCTTCTTTTCTCTGCATCACCCAAAGGTCGACTGGTAGAGAATGCCTTAGGCATTAAGTCCGCCTATGTACTAATGTGCAAAAAGTTTTAATAAATAAAAAAAAAAAAAGAAAAAGAAAGAGAAGAAAAAGGTTATAGGTAGTTCCATCTCATTTGTCCGTATGCCTGTCTGCTTGTTTGCTCTAATTCACGTTTACGTATCGTGTTGAAATAAACGTAGATGTAAGGATTCTCAGGGTCTCATTTAGATGGAAGGATAGATATATTTTTTTATAAATACATCTAATTTAAAGTTATGACATGCTAGATGGTCATTGGTCAATGGATTAGATGGATTTTTAAACTGATAGTGTCTGTAATTTGAATCACAGGAAATTTAAATAAGGAATAGATATAGGTACAAGTAGAAAAGTGACATACATGATCAGATTTGTAATGTCTGAAAGTATCAACATCAGAAATTGTGTCCTAGAAAAACTAAGTAATTTAATTACACATAATGGATTGGAATGTCTAAATGCGGAAACAGAGCCCTCTACCAAAACTATGAAATTGCGATGTTATATCTAAAAGTGGAAACGCCTGGAGCGTTCTTATGGAATTTAAAGAGTGTGTTAAAATATTTTTCCCATAGTGAGTATTTAGTATTATAAAGTTTGGAACGTAACAAAATAGAAATTTCCAGGTTACCAATGTCTAGTACTTGATTGCTCAACATATTCGTATTTATGTAAGAGAGTAGAAGTTATTTATACTACTATATAGCGTACATATAACGCTTTTATAACCATTCAGCAACACAAGTATAGTCGCTTCACTTAATACATAGAAGCAGAGAGTACCTGACGTTAAAATAATTATGAAGTGCAAATTTTGTAAAATCGTCTGTGTATGACATGCCAATTAAACTAAATAGTCTGCAATCACAGTCCATTGTTGTTTTATCTTTTCCCTTGTCAGTCTGTGTCTTGTCTTGTTAGTTGAAAGTTCATAGACTGCACTTACTTGTGAAATTCACAGCACAAGAATAGAACTAATCCCAAAATGTATTTTTAAAGACAGATTATTAATCCTAGAATTCATAGCATTAACGAGCTATTAAATATCTATATTATTAACATGCACAGAAAAGTCTGGGCGTATGTTGTCCTACTCGCGCTTCTTCGATTTTTTGAAAATAGACGCTGTCTGTGTGTAATACACTGTGGTATGTAGATAGGTTACATAAATATGCTTTCCAAAACAGAACACAAAATATTTGTGTAGTTTCTTATAAAAATAAGCTTCGTATTGATAAATGTGGTTTGCGAATTTGAACATAAGTCCAAGAAAGAGTGGTCCGTCGTTGATTTTATAACTAAAACGAGTAAAATTCATGAATACGTAAAATAACACTGAAAAGGGATTTCTTAACCCCTTTAAATAAACTAAACACATTTTGATCACTAGGAATGTTCCTCATTCGGTTCTAATCGGTTTGGTTTGGCTTTTGCCGCTTCTTGTTATTTACTTATCACTGTGAAAGTTCTCGTGGTAAACATCACCAATCATTGAAATCACATAAATGTTGGTTATTACATACGTCCAATACGATGTGAAAGATGATGGCTAGTCTTAAAATAGAAAATGCCGTTATGATAAAAGACGTAAAGAACTCATGTGCAAATGCAAAACATATTAATTAAGCTAGAGTCAATTCGGCACCTTGTTAAGACTGATTGACCATATTTTGATGACTGATTTGATGATTTGATGACTTTATAATTACAACAGTGCTTCCCATGTCTAAAATAACAAAGATAATATTAACTAATAATAATAACTTGACACATCTCGTCCACGGCCATCTGATCTCAAACTAGGCAGAACCTGCACTATGGTAACCAGACTGCTTATAAACATACTTATATATTTCTAAATACAGTATACATATAGATTAATTGCATCCAGACACAGAACAAATGATATAATTATGCATTTTTTTTATGGTATAGGAGGCAAACGAGCAGACGGGTCACCTGATGGTAAATGACTACCACCGCCCATGGGCACCTGTAACTTAAGAGTCACAAGTGCGATGCCATCCTTTAGAAGAGTGGGAGTAGTAGAAGAGGGAGAAAAGGGAAGAATGGAGAGGGGGGAGAGGGGAAGGACGGGAATATGGGAGAGGGAAGGGTTAGGGCCTTTTTTTTTTTGTGCGTGTGGAAACCCCCTCGGGCCGTCACCCCACCGGGGTTTTCGGTAGGGTGTGTCGGAATCGAACCGACTAAAACCACACGGTGTGCCGTACTGCGCCTTAAGTAGGAGGGATCAGGGAACAGCTTTTATTAAGACATCCGGAACCCTCCTAGCGCCTGCCCGCAAAAGCGCGGGCACCACCTTTGGGTAAAAACCTCTCAATTAGGCGACGTCCAGGCACACTCGGACGCCGCCTCCTCGCGGGGGACCACTATAGCGGGTGGGGGGGAAAACCCGTCCCGTCCACCCGCGGCCACACTCAGGGCGGCATGAGGCGCTGGTAAGCTCCCCTCCGCCGCCCGGTTCGCCGGCGGCGAATTAGGTTCGAGTGGAGATCGTCCTCCCGGACCCGTTCCGCCGCCTCCTTCTGCGAGATGACGTCCTCACAGAAGGTCGCGACCGCGGTAAAATTCCTGTCGCTACCGGCCATGGAGCGTATGACGGCCGGAGCCGATGACTGCAGTGAGGGCCCAACGCTGAGTCGCCCAGGCGGAGCAAACCGCCAGCGTGTGCCGAGTCCTCACTGCAGTCGCAGTGGTGACAGGCGGGACTCAATTCCCTCCTGGCGACCGAGTGCAGGTACTTCCCGAAGCAGCCGTGCCCGGAAAGAACCTGCGTCAGTCGGAAGGAAAGAGCCCCGTGCTGCCGCCCTGCCCACTCGACGATGACCGGCTGGAGCGCCTCCACGGTGGCAAAGCCAGCACGTGGAGCCTCCAGCCGGGACGACCAACGAGCCATGGTGGCTCGGCGAGCGGCCTAACGCCACTCGCGTACCTCTTCGGGCGGGGGCCGACTGCCGCTTCCCGCCCGGAATTCAGCCGTTCGCCGATATACTTCGGAGAGCACTTCTACCTCCAAATCCTACGGGGGTGTCCCGGCCAACGCGCACGCCGCCTCCGTTGACACGGTGCGGTATCCGCGTATGGCTCTAACCGCCATGACCCTCTGAGGGCGCCAGAGGCGTGCCCTATTCTGGGCGGTCAGAGCTCCCGCCCACACCGGTGCACCGTACAGTGCCATTGACCGGACAACCCCCGTGTATAGCCGTCTTGTAGCGACGCTGGGTCCACCCAAATTGGGCAAGAGTCGCCCAAGGGCGGACGCAGCGCCGACCAGCTTCGGAGCAGATACCTTATGTGGGCCTGAACCGGTACGAGTACCGAGTTGACCTCGATAGAGGCGCCAGGGGGTGGACCACGACGGGGCCCATGGAATAAAAGGGCCTCCGTCTTATCCAGGGCCACCTGCAAGCCCAGCGCCTCGATGCGCCCGACCACCAGAGAGACTCCTCTGGTGGCCAGGTGCGCCGCCTCCTGAAAGTTCACCCCCCGGGCTGTGATCAACGTGTCATCGGCGTAACAGATTACGCCGAGCCCGGGGGGGAAGTCGCCTCGAAGGGCCCAGTCGTACCCCATGTTCCACAGGAGTGGTCCAAGGACAGACCCCTGCGGAACACCGCACGACATGGGCCGACGACTCAAAGCTCCATCTCGGTCCTCGTACATGACGGTACGCTCCTCTAAATAGTCTGCCACTAGCCGCCTCAGGTACCCTGGCACTCCGTGATAGTGGAGTGCTTCCCTGATGCAGCTGAATGGCAGACTATTGAACGCGTTAGCGATGTCCAACGACACCGCCAACAGCACGCCGCCACAGCTCACTACCTCTTCGGTCACGGCCCTCAAGCGACAATCCGACAAATCCGGGCCAACCTCGCACAGGTGCCGGACGATGCGGGCAGAGAGGACCCTCTCAAACAATTTACCCGCCTCGTCCAGCAACACGATGGGCCTGTAGGCCGCGACCGAGTCGTAGGCCGTCCCGGCTTCCTTAAAAGGACCAGCTTCCCGATCGTGCAAGAAGTCAGGGAAGCGTCCAGACGCCAAGCTAGCGTCGAACACCTCCCTGAGGCGGTCGGACATATGGTCGAGGGCCAGGGCCAGCACTCGGGCAGGGATCCCGTCTGGCCCAGGGGCGGTGTTCTTGGAACGGATCCGTAGAACAGCCGCCCCTACCTCCGCCTCCGTGACGGGCGGAACACAATCCTCCTCATTCTCCCTGTCGTCTCCGGCCAAGGGGGCCATCGACGGGGGTACGTGCTCCACCCGTTACGGGAAAAGGCCCTCAACCACTTCCTGCAGGAAGCTGGGCTGGAGAGTCTCCGTAAGGGGGGGGCCCGACGCGCGGAGCTTTTGTTGCGCCGCGCGATATGGGCGACCCCAGGGGTCACGATCGAGACCCTCCAGCATCTCCTTTCTTTTCGCCTCTTTGGCGCGGCTAATGGCCAGCTTCAGAGTTTTCCGTGCTTCTCGGTACTCCTCATGAAGCCGGTCTTCCTCCCCATCTCCACGGTGACGCTGCCGGCTGCGGGTGTAGGACCTCCAGGCACGAATACAGGCCACGCGGAGGTCCGCCAACTCCTGGGACCACTAGTAGACCTCCTTCCTTGGAGGCCGACGACCTCGAACGCGGGGCATGGCCGCATCGCAAATCTGCGTAACCGCATCGCGAAAGCGGCCTGCCCCCATGTCTACCTCATCGGTTGGAGGCCCACGCAACGGACTTTGCGTTGAAGACCTCCAGCACCAGCACGTGCCCAGACGCTAGTCGCCGCATCGAGGTCTCCAAGTTGTTGAGGAAAACCTCGAAATCGCTAAGACTCCGGTTGGGGGAGAAGTAGACACCATAAATGGTGATCCCCCCCCATACGGCAGCAACATATCCATTACCCTTGTCTCTTAGCGACAAGGGTGAGGAATGAGCCGCCGTGGAGCCGACGACTGCCACGGAGCCGTCCCGGTCACGCAGCCAATTTGGCCGGGGGGGAACGTAATAGGGTTCCGCGGCTACGGCCACACCAATTGACCACTCCGCCATGGTTTGCAGGAAAAGGTCCTGCGCACCGGCGCAGTGGTTTAGGTTGGTCTGGACAAGGAGACTGGAGACTTGGTCCATTTATGAGACCGTCTCTACAGCCTCCTCCATGGCCGACGACGACGACGCACGATTGATATCAGAGGCTGCCTGGGTCGATTGGCTAGCCTCCGATGTTTGCTTAGTAATGCGGGGAGGCTTACAGACTCCTTGCCCCATCTGGTGATTGGCGGGCAGATTACCCGCCGCACACGCTGGGCAGTGAGGGGCGGCGGAACATTCCGCCGCCTTGTGCCCCGGTCGACCGCAGCGGAAACAGAGTCCGCTGCAGTCGAAACAACTACCGCACTTGATGCGGGTGTGCCCTGATGCCAAACATTTAAAGCACCTCATCGGTCTCGCATCCAAAATTGTTACTTTGGCATTCACGAAACCGATGAGGATCCTCCCGGCATCTGCTAGTATTTTGGCAGCAGCCACAGGACAGCTGACCCACACCGCACCAAGACCTCCTTGACCGGGGCGGATGGTGCCGATCCTAATATTGTCCGAGTCGCAACCCGTCTTTTGCTGGATTGCTACCCGGACATCGTCGACCAACACGGAGTCGTCCAGGCCCGATATACGAATCTCCGCGCACTTGGTGGGCCTGGCAATCCGTATCCGTATTTTCATGTCTGCCGTCTTCCCGCCCTCGGACCCCGGGAACTCGAGGACTCGAGCTCCCGTCTGGGCGAGGCGTAATCGAACGCCTACGCTCCCGAATTCAGAAGCGAGGTTGTCTCGGGCCTTCTTGAAGACGGCAGCGTATGAAAGGCCGCCATCAACCGCCGCCGGCAGCACCGTAACGACTACGGCTGCCGTTTTCGGCGGTTGAAGCTTCCGAGTCTTCTTTGCCGTCCTTGTTTCAGTCCCTCCTGCTGGTGCTTGTGACGAGGCAGCCTTCTTGTTGCCCTTCTTCCTCTTCCTGCGGGACTTTTTGCCTCCTTCAGCTGTCTGCCTACCGTCGTTGGAGGGGGCAGATGTAGAGGGGCCAGGTGTAGGCTCAGCACCAGAAGGCGTTTACGGTGCTCGTACTTGTAGATGCTGGAGAGGGGAGAGGAGGGAATTCCTTCACCACTTTTGTAGCGGCCTTGGACGGGCGCGCTGTCTTCGACGCGGCCGCAGGCGCTGGCACTTGTGCAGACGTCGCGGCCGCATATGAGACCACGACTCGGCCACCCACAACAGGAAGTGGCGTCGGAGCTGGAGCGGGCTTACCCTTGGCCGCAGCGAGCGGTGGCCGAACTATTGGTGCTGGGGGCAGCCTTGCTTCAAGTCCGGCCAGGCGCCCGTCCATCATTCGCCACACTGCATCTATAATTTGCCGCAAGTGGGCATCAGGAACAGGGGAGGGAGAGTTGGAGGGAGCAGGTTGCTCCTCAACCGAGTTCGACTGCTCAGGGCAATCTGGGCGCACCCCCGCCCGAAACTGAGCAAACTGAGCGCTCAGCTCAGCAACCTGCTCCGTCAAGCGTACATTTGCCGCTGTAAGGCGGTCGTTAGCCTCTTGGAGGCGCGTCACATCAATAATGAGGGTCTCAACGACCCCAGAAACGGCAGAGGAGGAGTCCTTAAGGGCCCTAACAAAGGGACCCTTAAGGTTGGTGGACTTGGTGGCCACTTTGTGAATGATGACCACCGCTGCGTTCGTCCGTTCCTGCATGGACACCGGTGTTTGGGGGACAGAACCCCCTTCCACCGGCGTACGGATCTTCTGCAGGAGATCCGCGATCTCCTCCTCAGCAACGACCTCGCCCTCCATGCGAGCTCGCGCATACGCTTCTGCCTTAGAAAATACCGAGCCTGCCGGAGCTGAGATTGGCGTACGCGATCTCGACCTCCCTCTTAAGCTGGTAGCAACTTTGGGAGGAAGCATCACCTGGGACGCGTCGGTATCTTCATCTATGGAGCGTCCGCGTTTACGGCTGTCAATGCCGCGAACCTCCACTTCCATTGCCTCTGTGTTCTCTGCCGTCGCATCGGTATTCCCATCTGATGACACGACAGACCTGGAACGAAGACGTTCTGAGAATCTTCTGCTGCTCCCAGGAGTCGGATTGACTTCTGGGAGCTTCTCAGAGATAGGCGTCCTGACTAACACCTCCTCGTCATTAGACGAGGTGTCGTCCGGCTTCTCATTTTTATTCTTCCTCGCACACTTCTCCTTCTTTTTTTCTTCCATAAATTTATTTTTAATTATATTTTCAAGTTCCATAATAGACCCAGATGGGGAGAACTAAAAGTCAACCCGGGCAGAGATCCCCAATACCCGGGCAAGCGAAGATTTATGCCCAACCGAGGGGTCCGCAGGTGCCCCGGCTGGGAGTGCGCTTGCAACTGAACTACCCATCAGCCATGCATTCCCTGGTCACGCACCAGAACACGGGATTCGGGGTAATTTTTTAGAGAGGTTTTCTTCCTCGCAGTCCGGGCGGTTAAGCCAAGACCCTCGTCCCCGATCGGAGTCGCGAGACATGACCACAACTCCTTTCGAGATTACGATATGCCGACGGTGGCAAGGAAACTACATTTTCGATGCCTGCTCGGTGGCAGTGTGAGTGCACGCCGAGCCCGTCCTCCTTCACCACTGTGGACAGTGGAGAAACTCCGACCCATGGCAGGGTCCCACCTTCATGATTTTTTACTGAGGTTCACATTCCTCATTGCTCCGAAGAGCGAAGAGCCAACAGAGGAATCGGCAGAAACACCCGCTCATTTGGGCCAAGCCTCGACAGACTAACCAGCCGAAGAAAAATGGCCTCTTCTTCTTACTAGAATATTAGCCGTTGGCAATGACGCCCCCCTCCAAAACATAGGAAGAAAAGGCAGCGTCATCGCCAACGTTTCCAGGGTGCACCACGTGGAGGCTTTCTAGACCGCACCCCAAGGGTTAGGGCCTCCGGTAACCTCACTCACGCGACGAAATGCAATGCTACGTTGCTTCACTACCGGTTTTCTGTGAGGCCGTGATATCGAGCGGAGTCGAGCCGGCCCATACGTGATGCATATACGGGAATTAACGAGATCACAAAAAAGGTATTACAAACCTCTGAAGTACACACACAGGATGTCTTGCCGTTACAAACTCCAGGTGTCTACAAAATATACTGAAGTTGCGTTAGTTTCTACATAGGCCAAACAAAGCGGACTATTGCTGTAAGGGTCAAACAACATATTGCTTCTATAGAGAACCGACAGATTAGCAAATCAGCGATTGCAGGACAGCACTCGAAGCGGACACCAATCACTGGATTGAATTTCACCGTACGCAAGTCCTCTCCACCGATCGTCACTCTAACTCAAGAGAGAGTGCCTGAAGCGATTGAAATTAAAAAACATAAAACTTATAATCTGGCATATGGTTTCAAATTATCTAGAGCGTGGAATCCAGTAATAAAAACATGCCACCTCGCCTTTATGCGCATTCGGATACACGACAAAACAAATCATTAATCAAAACACATCGGTTTGCTTACAAAATCGGGACACTAGTAGTATAGTATGTGACGGTACATGACGAAACAAAAATGTTAAAAAATATCGAAAATGTGCGGGTGGATGAAGAACCGTCTATCTCACGCACTTGACGACGGAGGGCGTGCAGTGCGTGCTCCACTGAGCCAGTTAGCCTGTAACCACGGCCCGTACAGCCTGGTGAACCGTCAAGCAATTTAGAGGTATGTAAAACCGATTTGTTGATTATATCATGGAACGCGATAGTTCAAAAGTTAGTAGAACAAATGATCATGCTCATCACACCATTATTTGTCCGGGGTGAAAATCGAACCTACGACTTCTGGCTCAGCAGTAAGGATCACTAACCACTAGACCAACAAGCCAGTCAAAACAAGCCTTAGCAATATTTGGGAGTTTTTAAAGTTACCATAGTCATCACCAGGTTCATCACTGGACGCCATCCGAGTCACTTTTTAAGACGAATCTAATGAGTTCAAACAAGATAAGGTTTTATTGAGCAGTTAAAGTCCTTCATGCATATGAATGCATATCAAACACATGGGTGTTTGATACCATATAACTACATACTAAAAGTGAACATTGTATCTCATGCTTGTAGCTACAATGCCCATAATATAAAATCAGCATGTCCTGACATCTCATATTCAGATTTAATGTCAGAGTTTTTTTTGATTTTAAGAATTAAACAAAGGTGATTAAAATCTGTTTTATAAAAATAAATAAATTTTTTGTTGTCTTAAATTAACTTAATTATTAAATTAACAAATTTTAAAGATAATAAACAACATAAATTTCTTGTAAATAAGGATTAACGAAAAAAAAGATTTCTTCCACAGTAATTATTTTATAAAAAACCATTAATTTTCACCAAAAATAATTGAAAAGCCGTACATACTATTATTAGTGGTATGATGTACGAATAAACTTTACAATATTATATACGAATAAAGGTGCAAGAATTGTGTTCGTGTGTCAGAACTGCATGCTAGAAGCATAACCTAAAAAAAAACCATTTCTGACATACATACAAGCATATTTTGTATGAAATGTTATTTATTTATTGTCTAATCTAATCCCTTTAAACGAGCAATTCTTGAATATATGTATATATATAATCTGAATCTCGGAAACGCCTCGAATCGAAACGATTTTTATGAAATTTAGTATGTAGGGGGTTTCGGGGGCGATAAATCGATCTAGCTAGATTTCATTTTTAGAAAACGTAAAAAAAAACGAGCACAGCTCTGTCATCCAGGTAATACAATATGTAAACGAGAAAAACTAATAAGAGCTTTTGCACTTTTCAGTGGACTCGTTGATATATGTATGTATAAGTGTATACATAATTTAAGCACATAGTTTCCACAAATGACTGTGCACTATTGTACCTTTGTGCTGAAAATTCATAATTGTATACTATAATTTATGTAATTTTAAGTAATCATTATTTTGAAGAAAATTTCGCGAAAGTAGTAACGTGAATTTTGGAATATTTACAGTTTAATTATAGAAGAAGTGCAGGAAGCTAAAATTTTTAAACAATATGTTTTACAACTTTAAAAAATATATGAAAACGGCTTAATGAAATTACACGCGTCCAGTATATGTGATTACCTGCCTTGGTAAGTAAGTCTATACATTGACAGTTCAAGTTATACTGGCCTTAGAAAAAACCATGGTCGAAATTCGACCACCACGCGATCTCTAGTATAGATAAATGCAATAATTATCTTTAAAAGAAAGTATCACATTCAATATGCATAAATTATGATAAATCATTGAAATCTGTATTTTTGACGCCTTAATGTTCTACCTTTAGAGGTGGAATATTTTCTACAAATGTAAATGAGACCAACCTTGAGTAGTAAAAACCAATTCAATTAAAAAAGTATTATTGGAAAAGGTTCACAATGGGCAAAGATATCGCGCAACTCGTTTTTAAAATTGTATTTCATTTTAAAAGTTTTATTTCTCGCCTTTGAGTTGGTCGATTGTCATGGATGGATGATTCATTACTTCACCTATACATTTTGGTGACCATAAATTGCTTAGCAACCATATTAAAGTAATTGAATCGCAGCCCGTGAAATACTTATAATTGAGTAGTTCCGGTGGCTATCCGTGGCCTTCATCATCAGTCCACGTCACCAAATGGTGCTTACCGAGATCAAATTCACGCGTTACTATCCTAAAACGCTATAGCGTGTTCCTATAATATTTGAAGAGTTCCTTCTATTTCTCTGAAGAACTTGAGTTCTAACTAAAAAAATATACCCTTTAAAGAAGCAAAAAAAGAGTTGACCAAATCTTCGAGTAATCGTGTAACAAACATTTAAAAAAATCTCAATAAAGTAAGAACCTTGTCCTTTTTTTGAAGTCGGTTAAAAAGCATCTCTAATCAAGCCAATCAACCAAGTAGTATACAAACGCTACGTGTAGCAACCTCGTAGCACTCGCCGTAGACACAGATAACGTAGCCGTTAATACTATTTGTTATTTTTTTTTTGTTAAATTCACCAATGATTGATATAGTCATTTGACAAGTGTGGATGAGTATACCCATAAGAAAGTAAATATTAAAAGTTACAGATATTTTTTAGAGATCTAAGAGCACCACATATGAAAAAAAATTATAAAAAATTTAGATCTCAATGAACACTTGCCCCAGCTTGGGTCTAGGAAATACATATCTTACATACTAGTATATTATTATGTTCGGATTGTCCAATTAAATATACAAATATGTTATTCTAATATATGTGAAATATCAACTTTCTGGATGTGTGATGATGATTAATCATCTAGCCTGCCATCGAATCAATGGTTCGGAAAATAATATAGAAAAATGGAACAATTACGAACGTTTTTGTATGACGCGATTAAAAGATTTACTATGTGCTGATTGTTTAAAGAAAGCGACACGTCTCAAAAAATATATTGTGTATGTGTGACATGTGTACGTATCTATCTCTACTTCAGGGACATATTTCGTAGACAATTTTAGATCCACAAATAGTTTTTGCTTCCATTATTGACCAAATTGATATTCTTTCTGGGTTCATTAGATTTGCCCTTCTAAAGAGATTAATGTCAAGGATGTTTTTTAGCCACTTTAAGATAAAAATGTTATCTTTTGAGACAAGACACCCGTTTTCGTGGCAGTGAGTTATCTACTAATACCGCGACATATTCTGTATGTGCTTTGCTGTCATAAACTTGAAGGCTTTTTGTTAGAAGCTTGTTAAATCAAAATCTGGTTAAAAAAACGTCTACAGCTCTACTGCGAGTAGATACAGCACAAAACGTCATTATTCTTTTTAATTTCACCTTTTCTCTTGTAGGATCCATCAAAAAAATGTTCATTGATATAATTATTTTCATTGCTAATCCTATCGGTCTTCAACTCCGATTTTTATGGCTGTCGTATTATAAACAAATAAGAGGGACATGTAGAATCAAGTAAAGATATTAATATAGTTAGTAATGAATAATATGCAAAAGCTCTCCTACAAATTCAATCCCAGACTATATGTTTAATAGACAAACATATGGTAAAATTTATATTAACCAACCACGCCTAACACTATGTTACAATGAAAATGAAACCTACGATGGGTATCATTTTTTCGTTCCAAAACGTAAGAACATAAGATGTACATTTTATAGTATGTGGGTATTCTGTTAAATTATCTAGCCACTTAAAACGACTAATTTGATATCTGAGATCCGTCTTGGTGTGCTAAATTCAACATATCAGAGGACGCTCGCGGGTATGAAGGCATCCCAGCTTCAAGTTGATTTAAAAAAAAAGCATCGTAACCCTCAAAAAAAAACCGGACAAGTGCGAGTCTGCATCGCGCACTGAGGGTTCCGTAAGAAAACAAACTTGTATGTAAATAGTAAGTCTATCCTGGGCATCAATTTTCTAAGATTTTTGCCGGTCTTTTTCAAAACACAAACTTAACTTTGCAGTTCTAAAATCACTCTCCCATACGTCGATTCACAAAAAAGTCAACTTTCCAACCGCAAAATAGAAATTTGTAATTAAAAAAACAATTTATTTTTATATGATGTAACAACAAACCAACGACTTTTATATAGTATAGGTTTTGATTTAACTACGAATTAACATTTGGTCAAATCTAAGGCTTCAATGGCCATATTTTTTGATTGCGTAGACTTAGAAGCTTGATTTTTTACAGCTTCAAGGGACTACGGTATTAATTTCAACGTGATGTGTCAACGGGTTCCTGAAAAAAATGTCTTGACTGATAGACAGACAGACAGACGGACATCAAAGTGATCTTAAAAGGGTTCCTTTTTTTCCTTTGAGGAACGAAACCCTAAAAAACACTGATGTGTTATCCATAACTAGATGAATGCTCTTTATAAAGTTATGTTTTTTTATGATGACAGTTAATGATATAATCCATGTGAGTATTTACTTATGTTCAATCCATAAAAGTAGCATGTTCAACCCCTCCCTGTAGTCGTATTCATTTCTGTATAAGTAAACAAAACACTTCACGCCTTAATTGCCGACAGAAGTCGTCAATCAAAATGATTGGCATACACAAACAAGCAAATTACCGGTGTCCGTAGCTAAACCGTCACTTTCGGTACGAGAAAATGGCAATAAAAAGCAAGTTAGCGCGTTCATTCATGTTTGGAGCGAACGCGTGTAGGCGCGCACTCCGCCACTCAGCCTCGAACACCAATGCCTCGTACACTGTCACGTCACACGCATTCTTTGACAAATACTACTTCGCCGATTACTTTTGCATTCTTTAACGTAAATACTCGTATGGCGTAAAATATTTGTGTGCTTCACAAATACAGCAATCCATATTGATGTGTGTAGCTATATCACTTACGTTTGTTAATCGTCTGTTTTAAGGAAATTATGTAATTGCTTGTTAACTAATAATTTTATAAAAAATAAATACGATATGTGCAGATTTGTGAATTGTACTTATGTTACAAGGATTGTAGTACAAGTTTGGGTAATCAAGAATAGAGTAGTCTCAAATAAGACACTCCACGTCTTTCGTAGTCATTCCTTGATAAAGCTTAATCTATGCCGTCAAATCTTTTCTCATGATGCGAAAAGTCAAGGAAATGCTATCGCTTTTATTTTCATTGAGATGGGATATAAACAAGAGTGTGGCGCACGAGTGCGGGCGGGGTCACTTAAAGTTAGTGTCGGCTCGTAAACGTATCGGCCAGGCGGGGGCTACTGAACGCTCGCCGCCGCCCCGCGGCGACCGCACTCGACACGCTGCCGCACGTCGCCGACGCTCTGAATCGCACCCATTCACACATTAGCTTACACTGGATATACCCACATTTATTTCAATTTGCAATAGACTTGATCTCCGCTATTACTATGAAATCTAAATGCTCTAATAAATTGTGTTGTGCTACAATAAAGGAAAGCATAGATAACAATCACGAAATGTTACTTCAAAATGCTTTTATTCTTGTTAAAATATATATTTGTAGAGAACACTAAATAAAAATAATACGGTAACCTTTTAAAAAATAAAGTATGAGACTGATCTAAACAGCTGATTTTACAATTTACTAAAAATGATTCACAAATTAATAAATGAAGTAAAAATCAGTACACTTCACATTTATAGAATTCCAGCAACCAAATTCTATTGAATCTATAAGGCGCCCCCTGATCAATATGAGCATGGTAGAAAAAAATAAATTCTAAGAGCTGCGTTTTGCAAAAGCAAAATCCAAGTAGCAAATTGCAAGAAAGAACTATTTTTTGTAAAACTTGTTGCAAATAACAGTATTTGTTACGGGGTATATCCACAATAGGCTCCCCTGGGAAAGGCGGCGGCGGCGTTCCGACAACAGACAGCGGGTGTCAGCCGCCACGTGCTACCCAAGGCCACTCGCTTAGTGTCAAGGTCATTGCCACTCCAGCTCAGTACACGCGGCACCCACGCCTCTCCTGTCACCACAAATAGACCGACCTACTCTACACCACTGTGATCTACCGCAACGACTCGACACGAGCCCACTACTCCATCGGTACTACACCAAACAAGTTTTTTTTAATGCAATACAGGAATTACCTATTCTTCTTTATAACCTGGTTATACAACATGTTAAATGGTTAATTCGATTCCATTTACACTACAAAACTATCTGTTAGAGAGAGCTATACATATCTAGAAGGTATAATTTCAGTCTTATGCAAGACAACATTAAGCAACATCACTCTCATATTTCTCTAAACAGTTTATATAAGTATACATAGCCCGCGGTGAAGTAATCACCAAGATCGAGGCCATTTTTTGTATGTAGTAACTAATTACGTACATACTTGATCTACATATATTATGTACACTTACATGCAATAAAATTTAACTCGAAGTTCGAATATGCGACATAGATGAAAATGGAATTGTAAATATGAAAACCTGATTAAATGGCTTCCCTAGCATGCAAAATTTCAACATCTTAGTAAAAAAAAAAGAAAATCAATGACCCTATAACCCCTTAGTGAACAAAAAAAAAGAACTCACCACTCTTAATTTCAATGTACTTTATAAATCTTATTCTAACGAGACTCGTCATTCGTCGAGTACTCAAAAGCGATGCTTATAATTACTTGCCTAATGCCCGTGGGAAATTTATTTTCTTCAACGCTCTTAGTGTCCTCAACGTTTCTTACTTTTCTAAGTTATATTCTTTTGATGACTAAATGAAAATTCTAATAAATATTATAATCAATTTATGTATCAAATCTGATAATCAGTAATCCTCAATCTTCTTGCTTACGGTCACGCACTCTTCCTCTCACCGTAAGAAGCACCTATTAATATGTTTTTTAAAACAACTAAGGTTGCAAACTAGCTTGCTTGATGCCAAATGACCTATGGACGTTAGCAATACCAAGTGTGTCACACGCGCTATGCAGACACTGTTAAAATCTTCTCTCTATACTTTAAAAAAATATATTAAAGATGAAAATTTTAAATCTAAAAAAAATACCCTGAATGTCCCACTAGTCTAACACAATAGTTCCTACCTAAATGTTTTTAAAATATTGCAAACATTTTGTATTACATTACTTTTATACAAAAAAGAAGATTAGATACCTTTATGGTATAGGAATCTAAAATTGAAAATAAGCATACACATAGGCAAATTTACATCTAAGTTACAAACTACGTGAAGTTTCAAGTTACAGAACGTAAGGACTGCACTAACTTAGAGATCAGTTTCTGGCCACCGAAAACAAGTCACATAGAAAAGATTCAGACATAGCTGCAACATTTAACGTCTTGTACTACATATTATAATATTTGTAAAGTTTACTTAAAAGTTCTTAACGAATATTTTGATAAATGTTATAAGATTTTGGTCATCATTATAATGTTCCTAGGCACGTTCTATCCTCGAAAGAAACTTCTCAAGACATGCATGTCGCAGGATGCGTCGTTCCTGCATCGGTTTTTACAGCCACCAAAAGCGATGTGTCCCTGATATTACTCCATAATTCGGCTGTTATAGACATAAAAGCCGATGATGATAATTTCGCCTCGACGTAAATAATGTATTAAAATTTGTAAACAATGTATGTGTTTGATGTAAATTGGTACAAAAAAAAACGTAACCATAAGACGGGTTAAGTACTAGTTAGTGATCCTGACTCCTGAGCCAGATGTCGTGGGTTCAAATCCCACCCAAGACAACTAATTGTGTGATGAGTGCGATAATTTGTTCTTTATCTGGGTGTAATTTATCTGTAATGTGTTGTAAGTATTTAGTAATATATAAGTATGTTTTTCAGCAGTCTGGTAACCGTAGTACAGGCTCTGCCTAGTTTGGGATCAGACGGCCGTGTGTGAAGTGTCTCAAGTTATTATTATTTTTTTTTTTTAAAGACAACTTCCGCATTAGGTATATTCCTGTGACGTGTGGGGCGTCACAAACATTTAAACAACGAACACAAAGAACACCCAGACTCGGGACAACTATTTGAGCATCACACAAATTTTGTGTGATTCACAAATGCACCGTGTGGGATTTGAACCCACAACCGTGGCGAGTGGCGAGGTGACCACTTAAACCATTGCGCCATCTGTGCAGTCGTATTATTACCCATGTAGTTAAATTCTGCTTAATAAAGTGTTTTATGTATATAACTTTTTTGAGTGCATACCTTCCTACAAAAAACTGAAGGGTACATATCTAGTAGTCACCGCAATCCTTCAGTCTGTTTCCAAAGTGGGATCTGTAATGAATGACGTCAAATTAAGCTCTAAGCTTAACAGAAAACATTACTGGAACCTTAATTCGCGATTAAAGCAAACATAGTGCGCGGGGTGAGTGGTGGTGTGGAGACGAAGGCTGCGGAGTCAGTGCATGTGCGGGTGTGTGGCGCGGGGGTAGGAGAGACGCGCGGGCGCGGGGCGGGCGCGCCGCGGGCCGCCACTTCTCTGTACTCGAGGAGCCCCGGTACACCTCGGTTTCCGGCGGGTGCTCCCTCGCGGATTCGCAAGTATATCCCGCCGCGCCGGGCCCGCGTGCCGGCCACGTGGCCTTCGCTCACCTACACCGGTGACACCCGCTTTTTTACGCGCATCCATTGATAAAGCAGTCCTAATTAAGTATCGACTATTAAAGTAATGGTATTTTGTTTTTAGTTGCACTTTTTCTCGTACTGTTGAAATAATAATCTCATAATTAAAGTTCATATTACGTAATCTTTATATCCAGATGCAAATGAGTAAGTTTTATTATTTTTATAGTCCAAATAAACAAAGTTACCATAAATATTTAAGTATATATTGTTGTGGCAAAGTAGTAAATTTATTTGTATTCCAGTTGGGAATTCCTGAATATATTACTGAACTAATATCTTACATAAACTCTCACCGGCAATAATTGCATAAGTTCAGGAAATTTGCCGACGGAAATATACCTAGTACGAATTGAGTGAACTTCTACTCCTACGGTTTAAAAAATAACACTTCTCTAAATAATCCTTCCTTGGCAGTCGGGTCTAAATGAAAATCCACTAAATAGATGGACACTAAATACCTATTTTGGCAAAACCTTACTGAAAAGTAAAGATTGTATGTGCTCATAAGATAGTGCGGATGTACAAATACATGTAATAAAGGATATGTGATGATCCATCGTTGTGGGGATAAATAAATGTTTCACTTATTAATTTCAAATGCTGATAAAATACTCAAATTTAAACCATTTCCTTATAAATACTCTATAACTTTATAAAGATATTTCGATAAATGTGCAACGAACTCTACCCAATCATATTAACTCAGTAAATGGACCGTTATTATAACGTTTTGGATATAGTGAACAATTTAGCAGTCAATGAGGCAGAATGGAGTCAATCCAAGCTCTACCGGAGGAACAAGAAAGAGCTTACAAACTCTACAATATGTACAAGGTAAGAGCTTTTATAAGTGATAGAAAAAGAGATGTAGCCCTTTGCCGTGCTGGTCCATTGAGGATAAAATAAATAAACTACTGAGGTGGCAAAGGACTACTCGTACCTACCGTAATGGTTACTGGTAAATGAACATTCGCAACACTTGTATTATTTCTTTGCGTTTAGAAGCTGTGACCTGCAGAAAGCTAAAATCAACTAGCATTTAAGATAACCGTCTTTTATTTTTCAAATAACGAAAATCAGGTTCAATTTTATTTATTCAAATTTTTTAATTTCATTTATTTATCTATTTTTTATTATATCTATTTATATATTTAGGTCTTAATAAATATAACATTAGTTCCTCCATTTCTAACGCGAAGGCGTGCAAATGTTACAATATTTTTATTAAGTTAAAATTCGGGCACAGGCATTAGGCAGACAGTTTCATAATACTTATCTTTAACAGCATAAATGTGACCCATACAATCTCATTTGTTTCAAAAGTCTGTTTTAGCAAACAAATTGATGCAGTAAAATAAACCGGACAAATGCGAGTCTGACTCGCGCACTGAAGGTTCCGTAAGAAAACAAACTTGTATGTAAATAGTAAGTACATTTCGGAAATCAATTTTCTAAGATTTTTGCCCGTCTTTTTCAAAAGATAAACTTAACTTTACAGTTCTAAAAACACTCTCAAATACGGCGATTTACGACTAAGTCAACTAGCAGCGCCTCGCGGTTTCACCCGCGTAAGTCCCGATCCCGTGGGAATGTCGGGATAAAAAGCCTATGCGTTAATCCAGGTCTCCAGCTATCTACATACCAAGTTTCATCGCAATCGTTTTAGTAGTTTTTGTGTGAAAACATTACAAACATACATACAAAAACACAAATGTTTCCTCTTTATAATATTAGTATAGATAAAAACCAATTAACGACTTTCGGATTTTTGCCTTTACTTGTGTTGTCAGACCTTACCTCTTACCTAATTTCATGATTCTAGGTCAATGGGAAATACCCTATAGGTTTTGATTTACCTGTGAAATGCGCAAATTAGTTAAAATCTAAGGCTTAATGGCCATATCTTTTAATTGCGTTAACTTAGAATTTCTTTTTTTCTTCTTGATTCTTTTACAGATTCAAAGGACCGCTGACATAATTATTTGGTATTAATTTCAACTTGATGCCTCCACAGATACACAGAAAGACAGAGAGATATAACAACAAATTAACGGCTTTCGGATTTCTTCATTTACTTGTACTGTGAGACCTTACTTCTTACCAAATTTCATGATTGTAGGTCAATGGGAAGTACACTATAGGTTTTGATTTACCTGGGAATTGAAATTTGGTCAAATCTAAGGCTTAATAGGCCGTACCTTTTGGATGCGTTAACTTAGAAGCTTGATTTTTTTTACAGCTTCAAGGGACATACGTAATTGGTATTAATTTCAACTTGATGCGTCAACGAGATCCTGAGAAAAATAGTCTTGACAGACAGATAGACAGACGTACAAACAGACAGACAGACGGACAACAAAGTGAACTTATAAGGGTTCCTTTTTTCCTTTTGAGGAACGGAACCCTAAAAGTGGGTATAATAATATAGGCAAGCAGGAATCGTTTTATACCCGGACTGAGGCACAATAAAATCTTAGTTAATAAAGAAATATGCCCGTTGTCATCGGTCTTTTGGTTACCTATTTACGACTTAACCTTAGAACGGATCGCAATGAACTGTGGCTAAGAAATGTTCTTGCACCTTGAAAATGACATATATTAGACTAACTTAAAAGTTAGCTAAATATATTTGCTGTTGGCATCGCTGTTGCTGCAGTAACAGAAATATCCTACTCGTATGTAAAAATCTAATACATAACTACATATAGCAATAACCTTAAAATTTCTAATTTGTGTAGTAAACAACAACTACATTGATCAAACATTAATGTCGCACAAAATGTAATCAAGTTGTGAAATTTGAAATATTCCAAAAAATCTAAATATTATAGGTACCTATAATACACGTATATTATAATATACAGGTACATATTTTTGATTAGTAATGTTATTAAACTTTATTTGGAAGTAAATCTATCTATAATTATACAAACTAAAAGCATAATATAATATATTGAGTATTTACATGCATCTGGGCTTAAAATATATAAATTAATAATAACAAATAGTTGAAATGCATTCGTACTGAAATTACTCTGCATTTCTCTCCCTTCCTCATCTTTTCCCAGATTTATGGCAGCATTGCCCCGTTGAAAGGCAGTTATCTGTGCAAGAGAAAGGTCAGCCTTCTGGACACGTGAAGCGTCGCTTACTCGCTTAGCCACAAGCAGAACAAGCACTCGGACGCCAAAACCCCAAACAGCTAAAAAACTTAATGACCGACCAAAATTATTGCAGTTACGTTTGAGACTTTTTGCGGATGCATCACCAGCGAAGGTACTACCAGATATGTTTGGAAGATATCATATGGTCGCTTCACATCGTCTCCAACCAGATCATTAGGTCCACCTACGATAACAAGAGCATGACAGATCATGTCGTTGATATTTTTTATGTAGAGATATACAGCCTGTGCATTTGCTGCAAGAAAGGCCATAATGCCCAAGATTGTAGACAGCTTCTGGACAGTGACAAAGATGCGGAGAACCACAAAGAGCTCCTAGAAGAAGGCAAGTGCCAAGGCGGAAACTAGGATCGTCCAATATAGGACCTATGTTGGGCGATGAAAATACCTGATTCTATAATCCTGATTCCTATTCTCCCACAGCCAAAAGCAAACGCACTCAACAACATTCGAAATTATTATTATTATTATAGTTACAGGGTTAAAAAACTGCTTTACTGACTGAATTCAAAATTCCAAAAACGGATAGGGAACGGTGGAACTGAAATAAATGCACATAGTTTTGCTTTTAGCAAGTAAAATGCAATAGACCATTATAGTCTGGTGAATTGACAAATTCTGATGATGTAAAGTTCCCTACTACTACTACTCTCCTAGTACTGGAAAGCAAAGCGTTAAGTTGTTGTTGAATGACTGCTTTTGGAAAAGCTGCTGAACAGTGTAGTTTTTTGATTAAGAAAACAATGACCAAATAAAAAATAAACTATTGACTAACTATTTTCACTTACTCTAAAAGTCGATCGCACTCGGAAGCCGATAAAAATTATGTGTAATAAACAAATCTCGAATACAAAGTACAGCACTACAGTAACTTCAAATTTAACTTTTTTTATTACGTTTTAGATATCAGAACGTCGGGTCTGAACAAAATTATACAACGAAATATACTACAAGTATTATAATTAGTATAACGGAAAGTCGAAGATAGTTTTTATCCGACTGACAAGGAAGGGTAACTAATGTTTTTCGCGTATGTTGTATGTATGTATGTAATATTCTTTATTCCTCGTATCATCTAAACTCTACACGACTGGATGAGTTTTGATAACTAAGGTGTCAAAAACATTATCCAGATTGCGTAGTTGGCGTAAATGAAGGGTTTTAAAAGATAATAATTGTAAAAAAAAACAAACCTTTATAAGTCAAGGTGAACTTTAAAACTGACTATCATAGTCCAATGCGTATATGAAGTTTCGTGTCTGTAATATTTCTCTTTGTCTGGAGCTAATTCTTTGTGCAGCACCCAGGCCAAGGTAAACTTTAGAACAGTGGGCACGCCACAATTGTGGCGGTAAGACCCATCATGGAGGATTGGCTCGAGAGGCAGCATGGCAGCCTCTCCTACCGGCTGACGCAGGTTCTGACCGGCCACGGCTGTTTTGGCAAGTACCGGTGTCGCATAGGCCGGGAGCCAACGTCTGCGTGCCATCATTGGGGGGGCTGTCGCGAGGATACTGCACTCCACACTTTAGTGGCGTGCGTGCGTAGCGTAGGCCATGACCTCGCGACGGTTATTGGAGTGGGAAGCCTCTCACTGGAGACCATGGTTCTGTCCATGGTCCAAAGTGAGAGTGCGTGTGAATCCGCTGCCTATTTTGTGAGGAAGTGATGTCAGCTAAAGAGCCAGCGGAAAGGCAACGGGAGAGTTCTAGTACTCTCCCGTCCTAAAGGAGAGGCACCAGGCACCGGAGAGCACAGAATGATCTCCGGCCTCCATAAGCGCTGGCCTGGAGGTAACGGGTGAGGCTGCAGGTTACTCTAGCAGAAGCAAGCCTGAGACGTTGGCACGCCGTGCTCCGCGCGCGCCTCTCTACACTGAAAGGGGGGCAAAGTCCCCCGCTCGCAAGGACGTGGCTGCCTTTTGTTTAAGAGCCGGCCAGTTCTCGGGGACTTCCTTCCTAGGGTATACCCGAGTCTCTTGCAATAGACGGAACACCGTGTGGTTTTAGTCGGTTTGATTCCGACATACCACTTCACTGGCAGCCCCAGTGGCGTGATGACCCGAGGGTTACCACACTATAAAAAAAAAATGGTAAACTTTAGAACTGACTGTTGTAATTGAATGCGTATATAAAGATTCGTATCTGTAATATTAACCGTTGAGGATTTATCTCGTCAAGACCCATTTTTTTTCTTTTTACCATCGCTAGTTAAATAAAATTTTGTAAATGATAATCGTAAAAATATACATGGTGTATCTGACAATCTAATACTTGAAAAATCACTGAAAGAACATGACATACAAAAAACATTTTTGAAAAAAATCCGTTTACAAATTTATTATGACCGTTTGAACTTCCGGGTGTTTTTACCTCCCTTTTTCATACAAGCAGGTGGAATGTGTAATTGCAGCGGTGCGACCTCGCGACTGCTATTGATGTGGGAAGCCTCATGGTTCTATCAATGGTCCAAAGTGCTTGGCTCTGCCACCTCATTTTGTGAAGAAGTGATATCCGCTAAAGTGGCGGTGGAAAGGTAACGGGAGAGGACTCTCCCGTCCCAAAGGAGAGGCACCAGGCGCCGGAGAGCGCAGAATGATCTCCGGCCTCCATGAGCGCTCGCCTGGGGGTAACGGGTGAGGCTGCAAGGTCAAGGTCACTCGGATGAGCATGCGATTACCAGGGCTTTAATATTTTATTTCCACCTTTGGCCACTATTGGTAGGATGGTGGTAAGCGTCAGTAGGAACTCACAGGTTAAATGAATTTCCAGAGATAAGTTTAAGTGTCTGTGGCTTAAGGTGATTTCTTTAGGAGGTTGGTTTCTTGCAGTCTTAAAGAGTCATCGTTCACAAACGCCAAAAGTCCGTTTCAGAACGTTTCTACCGCTGTACGATTCCAGACACTGGGAAACCATTCACCTTTTTCAGTAATATTTCAAGGGATATTATCCATTACAGCCCCGAATGGGTTTAGTTAAACAAAGGTCTCTTCTCTTTTCGAAAAAAATGTATCCGTATCCTGCTTGTACTCTTTGCTAATCAGAACAAAATACATAGAAATAGATTGTTTCCAAATGTAGATAAGCAACGCTTCTCCAGAAGAACAAGCCAAGAGACCATAATGCTTCCCTTGCCCTTGCTTGTGATGACATAGTTACTGAATTGCTCACTAACTACGTCATTATTGAATTGCTGTAGAGTCTTCTTCCCTTTTCTGTGAATAAAAGACTTTGAGGCAGCCTTTTATGAATTCTAAATATATGTCAAGTTTGAAATGTGCAATAACGTATTAAAAATTTAAATTTAAACCAATTAAGAAGTGTAAGGTTCCGTAAGGAAACAAAATTGTATGTATCTACATTTCCGCGATGAATGTACTATCTATGCAGTACATCTATCTCGGAAATCAACTCTCGAAGATTTTTTCCAAAAGACAAACTTAATTTTGCAGTTCTAAAAATACTATTACATACATCGATTCACGACAAGGTCAACTTTCCAACCGCAAAATATAAGTTTGTAATCACAAAAACGATTTTTATGTGATATAACAACAAATTAACAACCGTAATTTTTTTTCTTTACTTGTGCTTTGAGATCCTTACCAAATTTAAAGTTAAAAAGCGTGTTAAAAAGAACCTTGACAGACAGACAAACAGACAGACAGACAGACGGACGACAAAGTGATCCTATAAGGATGCCTTTTTTTCTTTTGAGGAACCTTGGACCTCTGTTCAGCCAAAACCATAAGCTTACGTGGGAGAGCTTCGGCACGTATGGGCCGGCTCGACTCTGCTCGATACCACGGCCTCACAGAAAACTCTCAGTAAAACAATGCTTGCATGAATAGTTTTTAAACTTTCGCGACTTTGATACATATTACATGTGTAATTCGGGACTTAATCGCGATAATATTTAAAAGGTACAATATCTCTTCACCACTCGTGACCACGATCGGTGCAATTCGATTGAAACGTCGGGTAACCAAGAGGTATTGTACCTTATAAATATTATCGCGATTAAGTCCCGAATTACACATCTAAAATGCTTGCATTGCTTTTCGCCGCGTGAGTGAGGTTACCGGAGGCCATTACCCTTCCCTCTCCCCTATTCCCGTCCTTCCGATCTCCCCCCTCTAATCCCCCTCTCCCGGCTTCCCGCTCTTCCCCTCTTCCCCATTCCCACCTTAAGGGCGGCAACGCACTTGTGACTCTTGAGTTACAGGTGCCAATGGGCGGCGGTAGTCATGTACCATCAGGTGACACGTCTGCTCGTTTGCCCCCTATACTATAAAAAAAAAAACGGAAACAGTGGCTCTTAGTTATATCCAGATGGCATGATTGTGGCGAGGAGAGCAGCCCGTTTCTTACTAAATAAAAGGGCTACGCGCTCGTGTCTTGCGCGGGCTCTTTAAGAGAGAAGTCGGTATACTCTGCTCCAGGAAGCCAGGAATCACCTCTCTCTTCTAAAGGTTTCATGTCAGATTCTGGGTCCTGCCCACGTCGAAGTTTTTTTTTTTTTTTTTTTAATATAGAGACAGGCAAACCAAACCACCCACAAAGGAGATACCTACAGATTTTTTAACTCCAGTGTTAAATTAATATTTTTAAAGATGACAATTAATAATATTAACATTTATGATAGAAATAAATACCTAATTCAAACAATCCGAAAAGGCAATCATTTTATATTTCTATATTACATAGGTATTCTTATCTTCTAAGGAAAGTTTTTACAAGACTTAGTAAGTAGTGACTTCCTCCAAATTTCACTAAGAAGAAAAAAAGCAGTGTTACTTTGGAATAGGAAGAACAATAGCGCCACCACCATGATGCGGCGGTGTGGCACACTAGAAAGAACCGAGGCGCGGCGCGGCACCCCACCGCAGCGCGCGCCACGACCGCCACGCAGTCTTCCCGCGCGGTCCGCACGTGCGTCTAGCGTGCTTTCTAACCGTGCTTCTTCTGAACGTTTCCGTACGAACTCGATATAGGTCTATATTCAAGTGAAAGATATTAATATTAACAGAAATTGATTGTGTCTTTATTTCGTGCAGGACCACACGGGTCCTATACATTGTTTCGGTAGTTAAATTGTACATACAGTGTAATGAATGAAAGACTTCAGTGCTCTATCAATTAAAATTGAAATTGTATTATTTTCTATTTCCTCCGTAGATTAATTAGATCTTACATGGGACCGGAACGTATAAATTAATTTATGTTTATTGAACTTAATTCGTTTCGCTGGATGGAATATGTCTGTGGCAGTTAATTAAATATTTAAATGGTGGGTACAAACTTTCTGTACTTATTTAAAGTATTTGATAAGTATTTTCAAAACTTGTTAACTTAATTTCGTTACAATTACTGTTGCTGTGTGTCATTTATATTATATTTTTAAATTTAACCGGCCAGAGCTCGTTTATAGTTATTGAATAATTGTATCAAACTGTATAAGATAATTACAATTGCCACATCGCTTCATGAGTTTGTAGTACAGACCTACTTATGTAAATGATTGCGGAAGTAATTTTATGTCTGATACAATAGTTTTCAATGTACCTTGTTTTAAAGTTACCCAAACACAAAATTATCTATTTATTTGTTTCTTGGTACATAGTGCCGGGATTATTAATATAATTTTTTTAACCCGGTACTTACGTAGTACGTAATATATTTTAACGACGTTCTGTGTCCAAAATTCATATAATTTTTTTGTAAGCAATAAGAAACTTCAATGTAAAGCTGTTTTATGTAGGTGTTCTACTTATTTGGCATTATCAATATTATCATATTATCTGTAACAAACTGGCGCATAGCTATTGGTATAAAGATAAGATAGACTAGGGCGTTCTTAGTTATATTATTTATTTCTTGTTAATTTACATGACGTACCTAAATATTGTATGAGTGTGAGAGAGGGTGTTTGTATGCTTGCGTATGTGTGTTTCAGCATCGGTGTGTTCTAGGATTAAATTTCACATTTCTTTATTAAGCTACGGTCAACAAACCGTTAATATTCGGATTACTTTGTTCAATTCATCAACGTCATCATTCATTCATTTTATAATTAATTAATATTTTTATGTACTTTAGAGTAATCAACCGTAACATGGTAATTTTATCTCGCATTAATCTTTCAGATACATTATCAATTTTAAATTACTATCAAATGATTATGATGACATTTGCATCTAGCTATAACTATGTCTTCTAAATTTGAGGTCTGAAAAAACAGCCTGCAAACTGACCACATCAATAATAATTTATGTAAATAAAAGAAGCAATAAAATAAACGACCTACTTTTTGCAATATATTTACATAATTTGACTAGTGCTTATAGTTAAGTAGTTTGGATTTAATATTTAGGTATAATTAATTTATGGACTGGCAAAAAAAAACAACTGTCGTTGGACTTTGTGGAACTGCCCCCCTATATTTGTTTAATTAATGCACATGTTTATGAGAATATAATAACGGCGGCAGGGTAATTAATAGTTTAGACGTCGATATTTCCATCAAGGGATTGCCTGCACTGCTAAAATGCAAATACATAGTTTAGTTACAGAGGGTAACCAGAATACTAGGTACCTACTAGTCGAGCGTAACAACTATAAAACTTAAATTAAAAATAAGACAATTAGGGTCCAATCTGTTATTACTTACATAAGCGAAAGGCGCTGTGTTGTGAAATACCCTCGGCAATGGAAACTAATATTAGACAAATATTGTAAAATAAGTTTGTGTGAATATAATTATTATTTTGAATCATTAAAGATATATTATAAACATGTATATTATATAATCGATTGACTTCAAATTGTGACACAACTGTAAATACAAAATAAATAAACGTTTAACAAAAAAAAACAGAAACACTAAAACACAAGACTGAGCCAAAACAAAGAGTGGTCGTGTTTAGAAGGTGAACAGATTTTGATGAATTTGTTTACACTCTCTATTTGCCAAATTTCATCCAAAGCCTAACAGTATTCTAAATTAACGGGGGAACTAAACACCACGCGGGCGATGTAAAAATCACTTTTGATTTAATACAAACAAAAGAAAAAAAAACTACTCTTTCCTATTCTATGATTTAAATACAAACAATGTAATTACATCAACCTGTGCACATCAAAGTCTAACCTAGACAGGGCCAGACTATCTTGTTTTCTTGTTTCTCGTATCATTGTTATGTTATACCCCAAGCTATAAGAGATATTTAGGAAAATATAGTGCAGTAAACTTATAAGAAACGCGTTACGCAACTGAAACGCTATCTACTTAATATTCTCTCTAAGCAGTAATACATAGAGGCCTGAAAAAATAATTCAAAGAACAAAGCTATTTTGATACTATATTCACGAGTAGTTTTGTGTAAACCGCTGGTATTTCATACACAAGTTACCTAAAAAATAGTATAGGTGTGTTCAAAATCATACAAAAATATTTCCTACTTCCTACTATCTTCCTAATATTTTAAACGTAACATTTTGTGAGGATGGATGGAAGTTTTTTACGCAAAATTACTGCAGGGATTTTTATGAAACTTTACAGTAACATCAGAATAACTCATAGATAGCCTATGAGTTTTAAGAATTTATTAAGGTAATATGTATTTTTTTATTACACGCGGGTGGAGTCTAGTAAGTCATACATTCGGATGTTTTTCTTAAGATTTTAAATTTATGAAATTATATCATAATTTCAAATTAATCTAAGATATCAATCGATTACGTATTTTTTCGGCTGAAGCTAATTTCTGTTTGAACCATTTAAAATTACGAAATTAAAGTTCCAGACAATAACAAAAAAGTTCAAAAAACCTGACAGGTATTCAAATTCCATTAGATTTCCGATACACGAGAGTTAATATGACTGGTTTTTTTGATAAAACTTTTATGTTGACGATTTGCTGAACATATTTTTTTAAGAACCAAATATTCTTCTTGTATATATATTAAACGCATGGGCTGGTACGAGTACTAGTCTAATATTGAGACTCCCAACAGAAAACATCCAGAGAACTTAGAGATCAGACCCTACCATCAGAATGGACTTTCTTCTTTATTCATTTACATAGAGATAGAGAATGAGAGACAAAGTAGAATTGGAAGGTAGTGGCAAATAAAATATTGTTCGGTAGTGAGGGAAGGAGCTATTTTTAACCGATTTCAAAAAAGCAGGAGGTTCTCAATTCGACTGTATTTTTTTTTGTGTTTGTTACCTCAGAACTTTCGTCTCGGTGAACCGATTTTGATGCTTTTTTATTTGAAAGCTGGTGCTTCCCAAGTGGTCCCATTTAAATTTGGTCCAGTTCTGATTATGGCATCCATGAGAAAACCATAATAAGACTTTTATGGAAGTTTTTTTTTTGAAGTCGGTTTTTTTTTTAACTAAGAATTATTACATACACACATACACTCATATCTGTATTTTCGAAGGTGTAAGCAGAGACGTATTAAACATCCACATTTTCCCAACTATAATTTTGTCCCTCTCAGGTAATAAGGGCAATTATAGGTGGAAAAATTGGGTGTATATTGAACGGGAAATGGAAGGTAAGTAGGGAAGGCAATAGAAGGAAACGCCTAGTTAATTGCTTATATGGATTGATTGGGGAGGGTCAACAAGAGCTCGAGCTGGTCAGGATCGCATACCTGTAACTCGAACTGTTGCCGGAAGTCCACGTCGTCTTCTTTTACTTATTTTTAGGAGTTAAATAACAGAAAAGCAAAATCAATGAAACTAAACCAAATAAAGCAATAAAAAACAAGTACATTATAACAGATTTCAAGTCAAATTTTGAAATCAAATCAATACAATCAATAGGTAAAATTTAAGTGTCTGTTTGTCAAAATTATTGTTTTTTTTTAAGCTCATACAGCTATTTGCACCATACCAATGTCTAAAATCAGTTTTTAAACTGTTTGTCTGTCTGTCTGTTTGTTTCGGTTAATCTCCGGAACGGGTATACCGATTTCCACGGAATTTTTACTTTCAGGTACCTACCTGGTGTTATAAGGAGTAACGTAGGCTAATTTTATCTAGGAAAAAGTTTTAGGGATCCGCGCAAAATATATAAATATGTACACGCGAGCGAAACTCAAATAAACTTTTGTACCTCCCCTAAAATATTTTAATAGATGATATTCTCTTTTATTTTTCAAAGCATCGTACCTACCTACAGATTGTAAGTTATGATGAGACTTGTGTTCCAATTGTAATAACACCAATTGATTTAACGCTATTTTAGTAGAAGGAACAAAAGGAGGTCACTGACCGACAATTACGTCCTTCTAGAGAGTCGTCCAACTTACAATAGTAATGGCTTTAAATCTAGTCATAGTTTTGCTCTTTTAATATTTCGAGTAGGATTTTAATGCTAAGAAAACTAATTCACGGCAATCACGAAACAAAATGACAACCACTAGCAGTTTTTAAACCATTAAATATCTTTGAGAAATCCTGTGAAGCAATAAAATGATTTAAACAAATAGACATAGATACTTTCCGAACTGTTTTAACTTCTTGCCTACTTTTAAAACTTTCTACTTTCCACGCTCTAAAAACATATTAGAAACATCGTATCGTTATGGATGCCACATTATAGTCGACCATTACCAAGAATTATTTATTAATTGTTTTATCCCTCTTTAGTATGTGTTGTTCATTCGAATGAACAGTTAAGATTTATTTAAAAGCCTTACTCAAACTTATCAATAGATAATACAGTTTATAACAATGTTAGAAAAAAATTATAATAGTAAAAAACGACACCCTCTAGGTGAAATATTATTACTTTATTTAAGTGGTAGTTTGTTACAAAATCCAATCGTACAGAAAGCAATTATCGGCGTGTCCTTTCACTTACTTGTTGATAGTGGTGTGTGTAAAGGCCCAATAGGATCGCAGCCGGTGTGCTACAGAAACCGGTCGGAGAGGCATGAGACCGACTTGTGGCTCAAGGTACTATTACAATGTTGATCAATCGCATTTTGGTACAACGATAAAGCGTTAAGGAATAGTTACTCAAAAAAAAATTCCGATGTCGTCTTGTCTTATCTCGTTTGAATCGTTTGAAAGCCATTAAGTAATATAAACCTATTATTCTATGCGTGTGCCAGAAAGAGCTACATCAAAAAAGTGTTCTAATTTATCAACAAAGGCCTTTACAAAAAACGCTATGTAATTTAAACGCGCATAAATATTTGTACTCATAAATTAAGAATAATGATACATTTTTAATAGCTTTTAAAGTGATTGGAAAAAAGTTAATAAATCTTGGCAGACCGTACGTAGTTTCCTATATTTTTACACTCCTCTCCTCTTCAAAAAAGAAGGAGGTACTAAATTTATTTTTTTATATGTGTTCGTTAATTTCTTGAAATAACTTTAAATTTTTTTATATGATATATCATATAAAAAAATACTCGATCACGTCAGGATTTTTTTTTAAAGTAATATAAAATATAAAAGTAAAACAGAATTTTCTTTTAAATGGTATGCACTATAGTGCATACCATTTAAAAGAAAATTCTGTGAAAAAAACTATGTGAATTGGCAATTAGGTTCAAGATTGTTGCGATAATTATAAGACTGTTATATCAATTGGTGTTGTGCGCACCAGTGCGCAAAAAGTACATACCTACATTTTATTCAGAGCGAAGGCAAATGATTTACTCTTTACTTTGAGACATTTTATTTATAACTAAATAAGAATTAGGTAAATCAATAAAAAATGTCTTAACAGTAAATGGCATGCGTTTAAACAAGTTAAGGCAATCAATTCTTCTGAAATTCATATATGTACACTGAATAAGTAATGGAAGTTTTTCTGAATTAAAGGATTTAGAATTGTTTACGATTTGACAACGATAGACAAACAAAGAAAAATATTTATTGTATCCGTTTTCCAAAACTGTATTACACACTACGCAACCAAGATTCAGCGATATAAGTTGGTAAATGAGAGCCTATCGCCGCCTATAGAGCACATATTCAAACCCTGAGATACTAAGCATTTCCTAGTAATAACAATTTTCTCGACGCAACCGGGAATCAAATAATACAACATGTTTGTTACGTTGGGTTGGTTTATTACGTAGTGTTTAATATTATGACTAAATATCTAGACAGACAAATCAATAATCTTAGAATAAAACATATATTTTTGAATTAAATTATATCACAGTTATAATTATAACAAATGGGTGGTACCACTAAACGATTGCTTCGAGAGAGAGAATGCCATTTGTGCGCGCAACTCTCGCCATTCAATGTCGCAATGTTAAGAAATACTAACTGGATCAGGAATTGCCGCACCGAGCTGCAATAAGTAATACGAAATATTATTACGATTTTTCTAAGACAATTTACTTATTTCAATAATCGATAACCACTTGCGCGTTTACATTTTTGATAAAACGCTAACATAAAAGGTTCACGTTCTACTCTTGATAATCGAGAGCAATTGAGATCGTTCGTTAGTTATATAATGCTTTACGATCTATTTTAACGTAGCTACACTATAATCTAAGCCTTAGAATAATTTACTTTCCTGTAAGTCATACAGATTATAATCAGCAATTTACCCAATACGAGCCGCAGGAAACTTAATTTCGTGTAAAAAGTAAAAAGCAATAAAATTGATCATAACTACCATGTCGGGAAGTTAACGAGATTGTTGTGTGGGTACTGCGGTTATTGGTATTATATTGTGATCGCGAAACTGTGCCCGCCCTACTCAACTCATCACGTAAAACGTCTTATGAGGGCCAAGACTCTAGGCAAAATCTTACAATATGGCTTCTTATTATAATTATGATAAATTCGACGTTCCTCTTTATACTTCTAGTCGTCTCTCGCTTTTATTTTTGTAGTCATCTTTTAAAAATTGACACATTGATGAGTTGCTGAAATAATTTATGTAAATTGAGTAGAATAATGGAAATATTCTTTTTATTATCATACATATTTTTTATATACATGAAGTGCTTATAGAGTACTTTATAAAACGATAAATATGACGTAACCGAATAAGTCTCGAAAATTGTTTTTTTTATTTTCAAATATTTTTATTATGCTTAAACCCTCTTTCACTTTCCCATCTATATATTAAAATTTATGCAATGTATTCCGAGTCCGTCCAGCCGTTGTATATAACCGATTTGCTTTTTTTTCTTTATGAAACAGATTGATGCACAGATTTGTTATCAAGCATTGGAAATCACCTAACTTTCACCCTTCTAAATTATACTCAAACGTGATTTCCTCCTGAACATTTCTTATGTTTTCATAGATGTCTTTCTCTATATCTCCGGTTTAAATTGAGTTACGCGGTTCGTTTTGTCTTAAGAACACTCGGTGGAACGAGCTCTTTCATTTCAGATTTTGCCCATTTTTAAATTGGTACAGTTGGAGGGAAACTATGGGTTAACATTCAAATTAAACTTAATGCTCCAGCTGCTGCCAGGTCCAGTAGCTAAAATTTCAGGAAAGAAGCTAAAAAAAACCGGGACTTTAGGTTTCAAATCAGGACAGCTACAATGGCCAAAGACAGCAGGTTTTTTGTCATAATTTATTGTACTATTACTTAGATTACCTACAAGAAACGAAAGTCAATACAACGACAAAATAAACCTTAAATTAGATAAACTTCTTTAAAGTATAACAAAATTCAAACATAACTGATTTGATGAAATAAATCGAATCATAAAATCATCTTACCTAATTTCTAATTTATTGGAATCATTTGCAAGTATTTTTTTATTACCATTATACTTAGCGTTAGATTTCACTGCTTTCAATAGTTATTTTTAATCACTTTCTCGAGAGGTATAATCTGTTACTTATCTCGGACCAAATTATATTAGTTGGAGAAATATTATTTCTATTGCGGATTTCGAGACTAGTGTTAAATAATAATTTGTGTATTTTTCACACTCCTATAAATTCGTGCATTGTACTTCTAAGAGCTTCAATCATCGCCACGTAAAGTGGTGATGATTTTTTTTCTCATCCCTCTCATGGTGTGTTGTATCGTAGGGTAGGTCGTCCAAAAATATTGCGGGGCTGTGAAAATTATTTCGATTCAGGAATCCGTTTTCGAATTGTGTTCCTCCTCCCTGCCAGCTAAATAGTTTGTTTTGGTTATGCAAAAAAATATGGTAGCATTATATCCCGTGTATTACTGCTGCCGTAGTTTTCTTGACAATTATCTCATCATCTGACAATGGAACACTTAGTTAAATCACTGAAATGGCATGACTCTAGCTTACAGTTTCACAGTAGAATTTTGGAAAAAAGAATCTATCCGTTTAAAAGTTATGACCGTTTGAATTTCCAGGTGTTATGACCTCCGTTTGTCATAAAAGCAGGCCGAATGTGTAAAGTTAAAGATTTTAAATCAAACATATTTTTAATCTGTTACTGAGAAAATTCATAAAAACTAACTTCATGGCCTTTCAGTGATTTAAGTAAGTGTTCTATTGTTAGGTACACGCTGTATAACGAAGTTTAAAACAAAACTGTCACATCTAAGTAGCATTTACACGAGTTACGAGTACGTTAACGAGTAATAGGCGACCAACTTATAAAATATACTTGGAGAACTAAAATGGAAAACATACATAATTCTATTGAAAATTACTTAGATGCAGCTGTTATTTGTTAAAACAGGTAGTAACAATATAATATATATAATATAACTATTAGATTTTCGTTTTTCCTTGTGAAATTATCCATCAAAATACAGATTGAGAAGGTTAGTAAAAAGGCATTCGGTGTCCCAATGCAAAGTAAATCGGGACGTATTACCAGACCCCTGAAAATCGGGACATCTCGCGCAAATCAGGACACCTGGCAGCCCTACTGCTGATCATCACGGGTCCTCTCTCGTATTATTACTCCTTATCACGTCCATAAAAGGTTTATTGTATTAAACAAAATACTATAGAGTGTGTTTATGTGTCTATCATGTAATATCTGGTTGATTTTCTTAAGATAAAGGTCCTTGTTTTACATTTGAACTTTTATTGTTTCAGAGACCAGAAAATCTTGAATCACCGTTGCCTGTTCCTCGCGACGCAAAGAACAGCATATACACTATGAATGATCAGGTCAGTTTAATATTTCTTACATATCTCTATTCCTAATTAAGATTCCACATCTTTCGAAAATTATGGGATAAAGAGGCTACGAATTAATTTATGAAAGATGTAAAACCAGTTTATTTTTTTGGTCAGTAGTTTGTAATGTAGTTTGGTTTTTATATCACGCATTCTTGTAAATTATGAGTTCCACATAATTTGTTTGCGGATGTCAGAATGTCATAATTATGTCACTTTTGGCATATTAAGTACTAGCCGTCTCCGAAGTTTCACCTGCTTCTGTGGTCCCTGCTACGCTCCTACTGGTCGTACATGATGTTTTATAGCCTTCGTCGATAAATGGGCTATCCAACACTAATAGAATTTTGCAATTCGAACCAGTTGTTCCTAAGATGAGCGCTTTCAACCAACCAAACAAATAAACAAACTCTTCAACTTCATAATATTAGTATGGATAATACACAGATAAAATATTTTAATTGATAAAATATGACTTACCAAAATATTGAAATAAAAATCAACTAGCAAGTAATGTGTAAAGCGCAATTGCAATTGCGCGCCCACATGCTTCAATAATTATTATATTTAGTCAGCTATGCGCGCATCAGAATATGTGCCTAATTACTACTTACGCTTAAAATCACTTTTTAAATTAAGAGTCTTCAATCCCTTTAAAAAGCTTATATCCTTAAAAAGACGATATAGATGACAATGATAATATTTATCTGGTCTTGTCCCTGCAAATGTCTAAGTACCTATTTATACTTAACTAGCAACCCGCCCGGTTTCGCACGGGTGGCAGAGACATCTTCAACAAATGAATCACTCTATCTGTTGGTGAAAACCGCATGGAATTCCGTTCAGTAGTTTTTGAGTTTATCGCGAACAGACAGACAGACAGACGCGGCGGGTGATTTTGTTTTATAATATGTAGTGATAACAGTTTTTATTAGATAATAATATTGAGATATCAAACAGTAACGTGGCTGGTTCGCAATGTTACTACATATCTAATATCAACATCACTACCTACTAATACTTAAGTAGGTACTAATAAATCTTAACTTTCGAGATTTACAAGATGATACACTATTTAAATATTTTAAGCACTCAAAAGCTAAACAGAATGTGTAAGTCTCTCGCTCACCTAGGCACCTAGGGTTGCCAACCATGCTTTATAATAACGTATCTACTTTATTTTGAATAAATAATAAAGTATACGAAAATATTTTATTTTTAATCTGTAACTGATGCATGAAATAAAATATATAGGTAATTATTGAACTATTTACTTAGAATTTAAACTTTCGTGAGTAGTATTCATGTTACGTGACGCCTGACACCGTCGCGGCAGGTCACTCCCTGAAAAAGGACCCCTGTCGGGTCCAAAACTAGTCGGGTGCCTCCGAAATACACACGTAAATAAAACCCGTATATCTTTAATAAACATGATTTACATACTATTTATTTGATACTACATACACCGGATTAAAATGATAATAAACTGTTGTATGAAACATTAAATGTCAGATGTGAGAAATAATAATTATATATCACAGATGTCACTATCAACGAAATTGTGAGAAAATTTTCTGTTGTTTATTTGATTTTGTTTGAACATACCTTACTTGCGCCCCATGGTTTCACCGTTAAGTTTTCTTAAATTTTCTAATTTCAAATTCTTAATTTTTTCTTTCATAAGACCTTCGCGAAATCGGTCTAGCCGTTCACGCCGTGATGCTGTGACCAAGGGAAATAGGGATCCATTGTTAAATATATAGATTTACTCTCTATTTCCGCCTCTTCAGCCTACACTGACAGCAGAGTTTTTTCAGTTCGGTAATTAATCTGAAAGGTCGATATACACAAAAAGTATGTGTAAGTTTCAAAATTGTTTCAAGCAAAGATACTATAACCAAAAATATATTTATTTTTATTGCATTAAAAACAAATAGTAAAATAAGTTAAAATAAGTAATAAGAATGAAGGTTAATATGGAATTCGCCTTATTTATGGAGTTAAATGCCTTTATAATTATGTACAGCCATCTGAAAACTTGTTGTTTGTTAAAATGAAGCTGTTCAAAGTATACCTACAGTTCGAATAGTTACAGCTCTGAACGTTTAAAGAATTGTAGAACTATTTAAAAAGTGTCTAAAATATATACAAACAACAGCTCAACGAAATCAGCTACAAAATTTACATGCAGCCATATGACACCAAACTTTAATTTTGAGTTTAGGTATCAGATAGAATTTTAGTCATTAACTAAATGAACTACGTAGCCTCGACAGGTACATAAGCTCCTCGCAGTGATGATTCATTATCTTCATACATCGTAGTACCTATCACAATAAAATACGAAGTTTATCATCATCATCAGCTTTTCACCGTCCACTGCTAAAATCGGTTGCTTATGCACTATTTTGATTAAGTGATACCTTGGTTCGATTTAATTGTATTTTTATAATGGCTGATGAATTTACATGTACTGCCAATACGTTACATGGCAATCGCATGGAAATCAAAAATACTGAGATATAGCCCGGAAAGCACTATTGTTGTTTCGGTATGTGGCATAGGGGCATCCATTTCTAAGTGACATGTAAGTTGCCCTGAATGAGACGCCGCCATTGCTATATTCTCTCTATTCTTCGGATGATTTCGTAAGCCATTGTTGCCTGTCTTTGCAGCCCATGTACAAGTCATACATATGAGCTATACTGGTTCAGACATATTACCGAGAAAATATATATTTTTCAAACATACTCCGTATTCATATGTTTTTGTAGATACAGTTGACAATATTGTAGCCACATATTGCAGTAAAAATATTGCCCGTTTAAACGCACCTTTACATACGTGTACATAATTATGTACTTATTTACTAATAGTCGACTTTCTTTTCCCGATAGCCATAGGTTGTGTATTCCGCTCTATCCTAACTAATTGTAAATGCGTGAGGTTATTTGTTACCCCTTGAATACTCAACCACTTATTATGAAAATTGCATACACTTTGTCAGGGGTACAGAAATGACAAAGGGTACCTTTCCTCCAGTAAAAAGTACTTTATTATTATTCTTTATTATTCTTTATTGTACACAAAAAAAAAACAATCACACAATATACATAAGGATAATGGCATGTACAAAGGCGAGCTTAACCCATATTTGAGTTCTCTACCAGCAAACCTTCTGTTCCTGTTGGATAGAAAAATAATTTTTAAACGGTCGTCCAGTTTGACAATTAATGCGAGTACAGCCGTGGCTAAAAGCTAGTAAGTCCACAAAAATATAATCTATATCACACGGCAGCGTGTCAAGCCAAGTTCAAGCAAAAGGAACTGGCAGCGCAACGGCCGTGTGTTAAATTACAAGAACAATTTGGAGCCATTTTTGACCGCTTAATAACTCATAACCTATTTCACGTAAATACTTGTCTTTTTGGTTATTTATTAAAACCCCTTAGATTATTCTAAAGCCCCAAATTTCATAAATACAGCTCAAACAGTCATCGAGATATTATCGTTTAAAAATCGGCATTTTTATCACTGACAGACATTTAGATCAAAAACCTAACCCACTTCTCGATGACCTAGAAAGTTGAATTTTGGAGTCCAGCTGAGTAATTATGTGTATGCAAAGGAAAAATCGGAAATCAGTGAATTTTTACTATTTAAAATATTTTCCGAACCATGGATTTTCTTTATTTTATTTACACCAGATCAACCCGTTTTTAAGGAACCCTAAATAAAGGCACTGTAAAAGGAATTAAAGAATATAAGGTCCCGATTAAGGTAGCACGCTAGAGTACACTTACTACACCTCCCGTTTTTAAAGGACTTACCCTATACTACAAATGTGTAATATCAGTTGGAGGGTAGGTAAGGGTTCCGATTCAGAGCGATAGTGTTCAACTTTAGCATCTAGGTCGTTGATGCATAACCAGATTTTACAAAATTTGTAATTTTTATGTATGGGTTTTATATTAGAGGAAATAGATAATAATGATTTCTTAAAATTGCCTTGAGGGACACCAGAGGCAATACCAAGCCAACGCAGCCCGTCCGACCCCGTTCACAAGTAGAGAAGGCGACGCTCACATATCTCGTGTGCTTCTTGATATAGAAGGTCAACATCTTCTCCTCTAAGTTCAAGGAGTTTCTAGAAGTTATGGCTTTGTCCTGCCAAGAGTTTAGAAGTCGCGTTGTGTCGCCTCTCTTGACTGGTCAGATGAAGAAGACATTATACCTACCAAGAGAATTGACTGCACGGATGGCTCAACGGTTTAAGTGGTCACCTCGCCACTAAGACGCGCCGAGTGTTGTGGGTTCGAATCCCACACGGGACAAAAATTTGTGTGACCACAAATAGTTGTCCCGAGTCTGGGTGTTCTTTGTGTCCGTTGTTTAAATGTTTGTGAAGCCCCCCGCAACACAGAAATATTTCTAATGTGGGAGTTGTCTTTTAAAAAAAAAAAGAGTCTCTTGTGCCTTCCCTTCACACATGTGGGTTTAGTCAATTAAACTACGACATAACCGCTTCGTTGTGCTTTCAGACAAGACTTCAGTACAGTACACTATTTGTTTCAAAAGGGTTATTATTACAGGTCTTAAAAAATACCGTAGCATAGTCTAGGAATTTCTACTATACGCGATTACGTAGGACATCACGAAATTTATATTTTAGTATGTATATGTTATCGACCTTTGCTTGCTTATTTTAGAACGGAAAACAAGAATTTAAGTACTAATCTTAATGTTTCATATTCGAACATCGCGCAAAAAAACGAAGGATTTATAATTTTTAGCTCCAAACTTAGCAAGGAGGTCGTGGGACACGACAAAATCGCAAAGCATTTTGCCTTGTTTTAGTAATATTTAATATATTAAGCTATTTCCACAAGTTTTAAATAATACAGCTATTAAGGAAATAGCTAATTTATAAAAAAAAAATACAACTCACAATACATAACTATCAAAGTCACAGGATATGTCAAATCTACAATGGTGCATTTTTCTGAAAAATTCCCATTAACCTTTATTGCTGTGGTGAGATTGAATACGGGTCATGGAAAGATCCAATGATAAACGTAAACCCTCACATCATCCCACAAATAAAAAAAATGTGTGTGTGTACCAGAGTACACAGGTAAGAAGTGAAACTTCTTTACGACATATCATTTTTCTACTATTTGCAACTTCACGAAAATGGGGTAGATAAGGCTTAAGCCTTAAGAAATTATAAAACGAACTATATAATCACTCTCACTTTTCTTGTAAATTCACTTAAATTTGATTATTTTATCACTTTCAAATTAATATATTGTTATTCTTATTTCAAACCAAACTTCAAAACTAATATATTGTTGTTATTATTATAATATATTACATTATATTCTTTACGTCACTATACTAAACTTTGATAAAAAAAGCAACATGGCGCGTAACCGAAAAACGTGACGATTGCTACAAAATTTCTCCCATACGTCGATAAAGAAGTTTCACTTCAAAAAGTATTTTTAGTTAAATTATTTTAAATAAAAATTATTATAACATAAAAAAATTACAGTAACAGTAACATTTAAAACTTTGAATAGAACGTAATTTAGACTGATAAACATATATATATATCTTTGATTATATTTATATATGTCTAGATACCCGGTTTATAGGTTTCCCAGAGATATAATACTCGTGGATCGATGGATAGGGATAGTAAGGCTGAGTAGAAATGAGTCGTGGAAACCAAACACGTGGACGTGTATTTGTTCTAATCATTTTCGTATAAACTTGCTTTATAAATCTAATTGATACTTTAAATTATGAACAACGAAAAATAGAGAAAAATAAAAGATAAATATATTGTAAATAAATTTTCCCAACTCAATCTCAAATTGAGTTGATTTCTTAACATGACAGCCCTGTTAGAAACACTTCACATAATGGGTGCCCTCTGGGTGCCAGTGTAAAAGAAAGCCTTTATGCACACTAGGATAACATAGAGGAGCCGTATTTATGACACTTGTCCCAATGTGACACGGTATCTAGACATATATATAATCAAAGATATATATATACACATCAAAAGAACCGTTTTGTAACATTTTGTTAGATCAAACGTTTAAATCATCAATACCTACAGAAATTGAATGCAATATTCAATCGAGTAAAACAAATTGGCAATACACATAACTACATAACAGAATTTATATCATTGTACGTAAAATAGACAGCATGACGACGTCGGCTACAAGAGAACTCCATACAATGGTACAATTATACTGAGGGCTTTTTATAGTCATTAACATTGTATGGAAACTTCTTGTTGCCTTAAGTTATTCCCAGAGATACTTTCTTGTAATGTTCAGCTTATATGTAAGGCCTAACTTAACAATACGTACGTACCTAATACGCACATAATATGTTAGCGTTTTTTTTTAATTGGGACAGTATGGGGAAATCCGAATATATACATAGGAGATATAGCGAAACTGGCAACTCTTAGAATTTTTTTTAAACTATACAGGGTGTATCTGACAACAGAACACTTACCTTAATCACTGAAAGGGCATTACTGTAGCATGCAATTACAAAAAGAATTTGTTGTCCGTCCGTCTGAAGGTCTGTCTATCTGTAAGACCCTTTTTCTCATTAACGCGTAAACGGCTGTATCTTTTGATTTCGTTGGCTTAGAAGTTTGATTCTTTCACAGCAGTAGACCTGAGTATTTGGTATAAATTTCAGCTTGATGCCTTCACGTTTTTCTGAGGAAAAGGGACAGACTTGGCAGCCACACAGACAAACAGACAGATATAACAACAAATTAACGACTTTTGTATTTTTTTCTTTACTGTTCCTGTGAGACCTTGCTTCTTACCAATAATTAATGATTCTAGGTCAATGGGAACTACCCTATAGGTTATATTTACCTGCGAAATGTTCAAATTTGGTCAAATACACGGCTTATGTGGCCATATCTTATAACTGCGTTGACTTAGAACCTTGATTTCTTTACAGCTTCAAGAACACGCAGGCTTATGTATTTTGTATTAATTTCAACTTGATGTGTCGTCGGAATCCTGAGAAAAAGACAAACGTCTGTCAAGACCAGACGGACAACAAAGTGATCCTATAAGGGTTGATTTTTTTCCTTTTGAGGAACGGAACCCTAAAAAGGGAACCACTTCTCAAATTTTTAACAAAATTTACTTAAGAATAAAGTACTAGGTATAGCATAAGTGTTTTGCAGGATTTTGATGAGCGTTGATAGTTAAAATTATCTTTAGGTATGATAAATTATTTTATTCTAGTATTTCCTACAGAGTTCAGTTCTGATTTGTTCCGCAAAATAAAAACAAAGCATTTAGAATAGAACAGAACCGAAAAAATCTTTTTGTACACTAATTCCTATTAACTTATACGGAAATCGCAAAAAAAATAAGTACAATGGGCGGCTAAAATCAATTTCTTACAAGCAACCTTTGGATGGAATAGGTCGACAGTAAATAAAAAAAAATGTGTGTGTGTACCAGAGTACACAGGTAAGAAGTGAAACTTCTTTACGACATATCATTTTTCTACTATTTGCAACTTCACGAAAATGGGGTAGATAAGGCTGAAGCCTTAAGAAATTATAAAACGAAATATAAAATCACTCTCACTTTTCTTGTAAATTCACTTAAATTTGAATAAGTCTTTTTATTTTATCACTTTCAAATTAATATATTGTTATTCTTATTTCAAACCAAACTTCAAAACTAATATATTGTTGTTATTATTATAATATATTACATTATATTCTTTACGTCACTATACTAAACTTTGATAAAAAAAGCAACATGGCGCGTAACCGAAAAACGTGACGATTGCTACAAAATTTCTCCCATACGTCGATAAAGAAGTTTCACTTCAAAAAAATAATGAGTAGTTTTTGGTGTAAGATAGTTGCAGTAGTTCTTTTTTTTAAGAAATCATAATGTATGAATCAAATTATAATAGTGTTAAAAATAAATATATACAGACACACGCTTACGTATTTACACATTGCCTTATATGAGTTGTCATATAATAGAAACTATTGAAATAAACAAATTGACCGGGCTGGATGAATAATGTCCCCAACCTAAGTACTAGGCAGAGTAATAAAAAATAACGTAAATATTTTTATTTTTACTCTTTATTTATCTTCTATTTATGTATTTTGATTAAGTAATTAAATAATATTAAAAAGTTGAAATTTTAAATCTACCACTCTCGCTAATATCGAAAACGCAACGCTATTGGATGGAACGAAATGGGACTGTAAATATAAGTAGAGGAAGCGAACTGCATATTCCTCTGTAAATGGAAGCGTTCGGTTGGTAAACAGAGAAAAAATACTGTTTTGGTCTTGCACCTCTCTCTGCTCTCTGCATTGAGTGGCTGCTTCTTTACCGTATATATACTTATAATATATATATATATAATATATACTTACAGTAATAGTTTTATAGAGGGAGAACTAGCTGGGGAGATGTAAGCGGTCTTGCAGTCATTATATTTTGTGAAGAAACAGCATCAGAAAATACCGCCGTGTATTGTAGATATATATAACCTTCATTTACTAACACAATTTTACACTCTATACATGTAGCCGTCATTTCAATGTGACGCGCCTTGCAGTACTTTTTTGCTTCAATTCGCATGTCGCGGTATGCAGTTTTGATTTTTGAAGTGATAACTTCTTATGGGAAGGTAAACCGCTTCGTTACGTAACGCGTTACGTCGCCAGTCTGTCTGGCGTTTAAGTTATCACTTCTGTCGGGCGTCTCGAGACGCACACGTTTTTTTACAGGAAAAGGACTTCGAAATGTCGTTGTTTAAATCTCACGGAACCGACTGTAGGTTTAATTTTGTTACTGTAATACAGTAATTGTTATTTTGTACATACTTATGTGTTATATTTTTTCGGTAACGTAATGATATAAGTATAGAATCCTTTAGAAGAGTTAAAATGCATAGTCCTTATTGTTTTAATGATATATTATTATACCTTATTATAATAAAACCAATATGGTAAGATTGGTAGGTGAGAACGAATATCTACTATTTATGTAAAAAATCATAATAAACAACTATTAATTTTTTAACCTTAGTTAGACTTTTGTTTAACAAGGAAATCTTGAAAACTTGTGATCCAGCATTATATCACGTGGTTCAATACCGACATCCCACATTACCGTTAGCCCAAGAGAGGTAATGACATGTCATAATCACTTTAATGGCATTTTCGGTTGCAAAGTCTTTAACAATAAATACACTTTACCGAACTTTCATAGTATCTTTGAATTCGAGATAAGTATAATTAAGCAATATAAACCGTCAGCGTTAATTAGCTTTTAATTCTACACGGAAGAGAAAACAACTGTGCTCTGTAGCATCTGATCACGGTCCTTCTGTGTTCTTGGTCCCAGCGCTCTGCCCAATGCACATTAATTGGCTTAATTATCAACTTGCCCAATAGTTGTGTAGCAATATTCATAATGGTCAGATAATGTCATATCATAAATAACGAAGTATTAATCACAGACCCTAATTTCATTTGTAACATCATGAGAAAGAATTAGATTTTCCAGTCGTCCTTAATATTGTCGTAACTCTTTATCTATTTGTGAAAAATAGTATAAGTGAATACATATTTGTGAAAAAGTTTAAACTAAACTGCCAACCATTTACGTTCACAAGACACATAAAAATCTTTTTACCAAAAATTTAAACCGACGAAAAGAACTAAAAAGCAAAAAATAAATAAGTCTTAAGTATTGAGCTTATTTACATAAAATATCAAATTTTATATTAACTAATTTTGAGTCGGTGCCAAACAACAAACTGATTAATTATCAAAATGTTATATGTACCTACGTAGAAATGGCCATGGCTCTACGTAGATAATTAATCATTTTATTATTTGGCGCCGACTCAAAATAAGTTTAAATGAAATTTGATAGTTTATGTAAATAAGCTCAATACTTAAGACTTAAGGTTTATTTATTTTTTGCTTTTAACTCGGTCTTTTCGTCGGTTTAATTTTTTTGTTAAAATGATTTTTATTTTATGATTTTTTTTTTCATCATAGCTCAGCTACATGCTGTGATGATTTCTTAACGCAAACACCTGATAAAGTAATGAAAAGTAAACAGAAACACTATTCGTTACTACAATTGTCGAGGGTTCCTCTCTATTTTCCTTCCTGACATGGGACCACCCTTGAGGTAGACCCTATCTAACAAAAAAGAATAATCAAAATCGGTTCATAAATACCGGGGTGAGGGCTGAACATACACAAAAAAAAAAAGATTATACGGTCAAATTGAGAACCTCCTTTTTTTTCGTCGGTTAAAAAGACGTGTATTTGTTCTTGGATAGGTTTATCCTATTAAATTCACTAATAGGAAGTGACTGAACTAAACAATAAAGGTTAATTTGAGCCAATCCGGAGAATTTCAAGAAGTTAGAGCACAGAAGAGTCTGGCTTGCATATTAGCTTCGCGACTTATTTGCCAACCCTCCTCCACCCTATATGAGAAAGCGGAGACACAGCACTACTACCTTACTACATTGCACAAAAGCTTAAATAATAAGTTAAGCTTACTAAATGTTAAGGTAAATATATCATAACATATGGTATTGATAATTATAATTGCAGTAAAAAATCTATATGTTGTATGATGAAAGGTATTCAGTCAAAGAAATCTCACAAAAATTCTAAATAGGTAAATAGGTACATAAAAAAAAAAGAATCAGTGTCAAGATCGTTCAATCCAATTTCCCTGGTATTGCACACTACGAAATTTTATTTCCCTATTTGCCATGAGCTTCTGGTAGACCTTTAGTAGACTACTAGTAGAACAATACCTACCACAAAATATTATGAATTGTTTTGTTCTTTTCGTAATCAGAACTAAAGCTTGCTTAAAATAAAAGGTTTAAAATACCATCAATTACTATATCAACTTCATAAACAGTATTTTGGTTGCGGTGCGATTCATTTCATTGTACCATTATTATTTGATTGTTTCAGACATTTCATACACCATCTTTCGGCGATGAAGAATTCGACATACCACTAATACATGGACAGCATGCTACGAACACCAGTGCGCAAAACTCTCATATACAATATACGCAATTGCACCATTCTGCTCCCCAGGTTAGTATCCACCAAGTTATCACAAACTTTCAGTTAGTAATTAGATAATTGTTACCGGTTGTAATAATTTAAACTTTTGACAAAAGCATTCTACAAATAGTAAACCTATATATCTCAAATAATCTCATCATCTCATATCTCAATAAATAACGAATCTGTCGATTACCAGCTTATTTAATCATTTTTCTATTCGCCCTACTTCGCCTTCATTTGTGTGGAAATGGAAATCTGAGATGTTAGATGACCTGCCTTTACTAAAAAAAAAACCCCGAAACGGTTTTTGAAACCGCCTGATCGAAGTCGTTGCCACACTATGTTCGCCATTCGAAAAAAAACTAAATGTTGTACCCTCTCTGCAGCCAACAAAGAAACAGGGTTTCCTAATACGTGGGCTATTCCCAACGAGGCAGTACATTACCCAAAAGCAGAAACTCTTGCTCAAAGAAAAGAAAAGTAATTGCTATAGGTTTTTTGTTAGCCACCTCTTGTATGTTAAAAAAAAAAAAATTATTGAATGAAAATTATTATAAATATAATGTAAATAATTATTAACAATCGGATTTATAGTCCCTGTGAAATGGGCCAAATAATGTCGATTTAGGTTGCCAAAACCTCGTTGTATCCCTACAATAGGGTTGGCAAAAGCGCGACTGATACCGCTATTTAAGTGTATATAGACATCTAAACGCTTTCTATCAGACGGTCCAAGTACTATTTAGCCACAGACACACTTACTTGTTGAAAAAAAGCACAAGTGTAACAATGCCCACACTAGAAGTCCTAGATTCGAGTAGGTACTTACCCCTAATATTTAGAATTGTCATGCCAAACGACATCTGTGGTAAATAAAAATTGATAGATTAAGTACAAGCAATTGTTCAAGATGAATTTATGTTTACAGGGTGTTACAGAAAGGTGTGGTCATATTTTAGGGTCGTATAGTAGACCTTCAACAAACAAAATCGTTGAAATTTCTATGAAAATTCGTAATTATGTGGTTGAGAAACACCCTGTGTTACAGAAAGGTGTGGTCATATTGTAGGATCGTATAGTAGACCTTTAACAAACAAAATCGTTGAAATGTCTATGAAAATTCGTAATTATGTGGTTTAGAAACCACCTGTGTTACAGAAAGGTGTGATCTTATTTTAGGGTCGTGTAGTAGACCTTCAAGAAACAAAATCATTGAAATTTATATGAAAATTCGTAATTATGTAGTTTAGAATCACCAGTAAAAGCATTTTCCGACGAAAAAAAACATTAAAAACTAAATCAACTATTTTTAGCTACAATACGCTTTTAAAATTTAATGTTTTAGAGAAAAGTGTGGTCATATTTTAGGGTCGCAAGGTAGACCTCGTGAATGATTTTAAAAAGCTAACCGTTTTAGAAAGATTCGTGATCTTTAATGCAGAAATCTATATATATCTATATATATAATATTTTTAAACTGACAAATTGCCCGATAACGTTAATACTCCCAAATAGTACAATGTTTAATCACTTGGTCCATAACATACATATTGCATGACCTGTCAAGAGTGACGATATGTCCGTATCAGAATGGACACATATCTGATGAACTACCCTTCATTAGCAACTTTATTTGAAGCACATAAAAAACTATACTAATCGGGGTTTTAAAGTTTATAACTAGTTCCAGCAGGCTATCAATTTCAAAATCTTACAAGTTGTTAACGTATTTATCGTCTTCAACACTGGTATCTTCAGTTTATATATAATTCTGTAATCCCTGAAATGTTCGACAGAAAACAGATGCTGTTTGTAAACACAGTACGATATCGTTTAAAGCAAAGGTTCGTGCTCTCCTCTTCAGAGTCATCAGAACAGTAGAAATATTTAACTTTGTATTTTTATAACACACATAATTATATATTCAATTCATTAAATCTCAAACATAATTTGAAGGGATTCTTTTTGGAAAACATGTCGCAGTCAAGTTTGTAAGTAATCCCTCCTCCTTTCCTTGCTTGCCTCGGAGTTCATTTTCACTTCACTGTTCTGCGTCCGTACGCTTAGATAATTATAATTATTTTAAGAGTACCTACCTACATAATGGTGAATGTGTTTTGTACTGTAGGCTATAATGTGTTTTTCCACGTCATCGCTTGAAATAGCATCTGTTGCATTTTTTACAAACCTAAGTGGTTTACACATGCACTATACGACGTAATTATGGTAAATGGTTTTGTAAATAGGTAAATAAATAAAAAAAATAAAAAAAATCATGTATAATTTCATTTTTTCTATTTTTCATTTTATAACACTCACTTTTATAATTTTGAATGCACCTACTTCCTTTATTTCTACATGCCTTTGGCATTAAGTCATGTGAATCCAAGGAGACGTGCACACTAAAATGAAACTGGCACCAGTAAATATGTAAATACATAATATATAGATAGGATAGGTTAACTTAATCAAGGCTTAAATCAGTAATATTACCTACATCTTGTTCGACTGCAATTTAGGCCAAAGATTCTATTGTACCTTCTTGGAAACAGCATTTCGGGGAATTCGAGGATTTTCAAAGTCGACGTGAACTATGTTCTATTAAGAAGCCGCGGGCAAAAGGTAGTAAAGTGATTAAAGCATTGTTTGTATGGTGAGACCATACAAACAATGCTTTTATCATTTTACTACCTTTTGCCCGTGGCTTGGCTCGCGTAAAGGTCTCCCATCCCTCGCGCACAGTACTTTTTTCTGGATGAAAGATAACCTACGAGTATACCCTTCTCTGTATCCCTGACAACGTGTAAGTATACAAAATTTCATGATGATCAGATGAACGCTACAGGTTCATCCAATCATCATGAAATTTTGCATAAAATACGAACAAACATAAATTGATGATATATACATATATATATATTTTTTTTAATATTCAAAAACATGCGCGTATATGAATAAAACGTTGTGTAAAAAATTCAGAACGGTCGGTAAAGAACTTTAGAGGATTTGCGATTTTGAAGTACCTGAATACCCGACTAAAAGGAGCAATGGTTTGTGTCAAAAAAGGTGCTTGACTGCCGCCGCGCCTTTGCTGAATTTTTTATATTGTACTCGGTTCAGTAGTTTTGGCGTGAAAGAGTAACAAACATTCATACATTCATACATCCATACATCCTCACAAACTTTCACGTTTATAATATTAGAATAGAATAGAATATTCTTTATTGTACACCATATAAACTTACAATAGATCTTAAATTTAATTTAAATGCTAACTCCTGACACTAAATCCATCCAAAGGTTGTCTGGTAGAGATCGCTTTTAGCAATAAAACCGCCCATTGTACCTAGCATTATATATATATATATATATTACATATGTATTATTAGCGTGACGGTAACGAGTTCAGTGTAATCATAAGTCGTATTAAAAGTTAAGAATCTTCAGAAATGTTGAGAAAAGATCTTAAAATTGGCATAGTGTAAAATTTACAAATTTGCAGCTGTTTCACTGTCGCTCCGGATGAGCGATATAATGATCACATATTGTTTTATAAAGTAATATTGACGGTTTTGTGAAATTTTAGTATTCGAGAGAATAATACGTTTTATACTGAACGTCAAAACGATAGGTTCGGTTAAATTTTTCATGAAAGACCGACTTGTCACGTTACGTTATACGTTACTAAGGTCAAATCATCATCTATATATAATATTATGTATAATAATATAAAAAAGAATCCCTATTTCTCTTGATCACGCTATAACTTGAGAAAAACGACTTAAACCGATTTGATTCATCTTTTTTAATTTGTTTTGTAATACTTTGTCTTCTACAAACGTTCTTACGGAACGAGAAAATTAAGCAGAAAATCGGTTCCCGTGAGAAAAATCTGAATTTCCACGCGAACGAAGTTATGGGCAACAGTTAGATTAAGTACTTTAAAAATCCGCCTAAAGTCAGGACCTACTCAACCACTCATGAAGGTTTGGAAAGACATGGCTAAAAGTGGCACCCCTAAAGTATTCCAGCGTTTGTGGCCATTAAATGACGACAACTACAGCCGGTATCCCTTTAGTTGAAAAGACGTTACAGTCACACTTGTGATTATACATTTACAGAATAAGATTAAAAGTAATTTGATTAACAAAATATACAATACAAAATTACATTTACGTACTACCAATATATTTATTTCCTTCTTATTTGTTCAGTAACATACAATGTACATGTTAAACTATCGATGTTTTATTCGATTATTTCTAACCTTGTGACATCTCTAGGCTTGTGTTGTGTGCCTTCCTCGCATGGGCTGTCTTAAGTTGGCGGGGAGAAATCATTTTTTTACACTTTTTTTTGCTCTTTCAACTGTTCGTAACTGTTCGATCAAAATTTTTATCTGTTCGATCTTAGTTTTTTTATTAAAAATAAAATAAAAAACTACCCTCAAGTTGGCGGGGAGAAGTCGTTTTTTTACATATTTTTTTTGCTATTTCAATTGTTCGTTAACTGTTCGTCATTGTTCGATCAAAATTTTTATTTCTTCGATCTTAGTTTTTTTTTAATTAAATAAAAAAAATGCTTTCTTAAGTGGGCGGGGAGAAGTCGTTTTTTAACCTTTTTTTTTGCTATTTCAACTGTTCGTTAACTGTTCGTCATTATTCGATCAAAATTTTTATTTGTTCGATCTTAGTTTTTTTTTTAATAAAATAAAAAATTACCCTCACGTTGTCGGGGAGAAGTCGGTTTTTTACATTCTTTTTTGTCTATATAAACTGTTCGTTAACTGTTCGATCAACAGTTTTATTATTTCGATCTTAGTTTTTTTTTTAAATAAAATAAAAAATTACCCTCAAGTTGGCGGGGCGAAGTTGGTTTCTTACATTTTTTTTTTTGCTATTTCAACTGTTCGTCATTGTTCGATCAAATAAAATTCGGTTCTGACACGGGCCGGCCGCTGCCGCGGCACGCTCGCTTCGCTCGCTCGGCTCGTGCGTTATGGTCACAGTTCTAACCTAACCTAAACCGAGCCATTTCTGTCGCTCACTTAGTAATTCAGTCGCACGCCTAAAATTTTAATATCCAAAATGGATTGTACGCATCACGCGAGAGCGGGCGACATCAAAGAGGGGACTTTAATTTTAAGTTACTTTTAAGTTAGTAGGATAGGTTAATTGAAAAGAAATGGTCTCCCCCAACTGTATCCTCACGTTGAAGTCGTGGGGGGGCTTGCGTGGGTCAATGATCTCTGGGGCTATGCCGGTAGAGTCACTCATGCCGGATTGGCCCAGAGGGAGACTCCAGACTAAGTGGGATACCGGGCGGAGTCGGACATAGACTGCCGTGCGGGACGTGGTGTTCTTTATTCGGACGCCACGCTGCTCTCTAAGCGTCCCTGTGACCTAGCAGAAGGCGTGTTAGAGGAGCAGACGGTTCCCCTAGGGAAGAGGAACCAAGGCGAGCTCGGTGTGCACTTGCCCTGCCTCCGAGTGGGCAGTCTGAGAAGTAGTCCTCTGCTGCCCTCGCCGCGAGATCGCAATCCCAGTAGGAGTGTCTAGTTATGGTCATGTCTCTAACTAGACAGTGGGACCGAGGGCCTTGGCTTAACCGCCCGGACCGCGAGGAATAAACCTCTAAAAAATTATCTGAATCTTAAGTTCTGGTGTGCGGCGAGAAGATGAATGGCTGACAGATTACGCTTCTCATCCCCGAGGAGCATCAGTCGTGAGCGCACCCCCAGCTAAGGAACCTGTGGACACCCTAGTTGGGTGACAAATTTTCACCTGCCCAGGTACAGAGGCTCTGCCTGGGTCGACTAATACTTCCCCACTACTCGTGGGAATAAAATGGAAAATTTTAAAACAAAACTTAACAGGTGAACGACAACCTAAAGTCGTATCAGACAAGCTTGTCCTGTCAGATTCTGACACGGTCTCAAGCCAGAAGAGTACGGTGACAGCGAACAGTGTATCGCTGGGCGGTAAGCTGTGGCGTAAGCGCACTCGCACGGACTTACTCAAAGGGGAGCAATCGGGGTCGGATTCGGCCTCTAGTGATGAAGTAGTGCCGGCTGCCAAAGTCACCACTGCTCGGCGCGGAAGGGGTCGGCCACCCACTACAGGCCAATATGTCGGCATGGCTACAGCCAGGCAAGAATTGGCTGCAGCACGAAAGGCCGCCGAAGTTGCGGAGAGAGAGGCGCAGGAGGAGGTGGAAATTACGGTGTTGACCCAAAAGGTCAATGCCGGGAGGATCGCTTCTTCCCCACTCAATACCGCAGACCAAAGAGAGCCAGAAGATCTGACAGCTCTGCAGGTGCAATCGAGGGTTCAGGACGCCGTGGCGGCAATAAAAAAGGTAGCCAAGGTATCCAAAGGTTTGAAGGGGACCTGTCAGAAGGCCCTCAAGGACGCTTCAACCCTTATATTAGAGCACTTGGAGGTGTTGGTCGAGCGGACCTCGTCAGAGGAAACAGCCCGGCTGCAGGCTAAGAATGCTCGCCTTTCAGCTGAAACGACGCAGCTCCGTAAGGAGATGGATGAGCTTCGCGCAGAATTGGCTGGTTTGCAGGCGCGGCAACTGAAAGAGGCTGAAGTCGCGTCTTCCAGTTCCATTCCCTCACAACCAGCTCAAGACTCGGAGCTGGCTTGTCTACTTCGTGAGGAGTTGGCAAAATTCAACCAACGATTCGCTGTCCTCGAGGGGAAGATCCTTCGTCCATCATTGGCCAGCGACTACAGAGCGAACCCGCCGACTTACGCAGAAACTGCCGCTGCCGCTAATCGGCTGGAGAACACTCGTAAGTCGGCAACACAAAAGCCTGCCCCTCAGCCGGCCTCAAAAGCTCAGGCAAAACAAACGAAAGGAAAGGGCCAAGGTAAAAAGTCGGTACCTAGTGTGACTGGATCTGTCACGGCTGTGTCTGCTGTCAATGAGCCGAAAAAGCAAGTCCCAACTTCATCCAGCCAGCAAGGGAAGCCAGCCGAGTCAGACCGCCTTGGCAAGATGGCCGACCATAGACCAGGCAATGCTTGCGCCGCACCCAAGAAGCAAAATAAAAGGGCCAATAAAAGAAAGGGCCCTACGCAATCGTCTCACCCACCGATTGCGCAAACAGCGACCGATAAAAATGTAGGGGAGGAGACTAGTGAGATGGACACCCAGTAAAGGCTGTTCAGACCATTCGTTTTCTTCAGGCAAATATCAACCACTGCACAAGGGCCCAGGACCTCCTGGTCCAGTCCATGGCGGAGTGGTTGATACATGTCGCTGTGGTCTCTGAGCCATACTTTGTTCCCCCCAGAAGTGACTGGGTGGGAGACGATGACGGCTTGGTGACCCTTATCACCCATGTTGGGAATGGTTCCCCGTCCTTCCAGTCTGTCACCCGGGGACGGGGATACGTCGCTGCATTGCTGGAGGAGGTAGTGGTTGTGGGAGTATATTTCTCCCCAAACCGGTCTCTCGCCGACATAGAGAATATATTGGAAGAGTTGGGAACAGTCGTCCGTCGCAGCCACCCTCGACCTGTTATAGTGCTTGGGGATTTCAACGCCAAATCTACGGCTTGGGGTTCTCCGGCTACTAATACACGCGGTGAGGCTGTTGAGGAATGGGCGGTCGCGTCAGGATTAATTCTTCTCAATCGGGGCACAGTACAGACGTGCGTGCGACAGCGGGGAGGTTCCATAGTGGACCTTTCCTTTGCTAGCCCCGCTCTAGCACGCCGCGTCCAAGGTTGACTTGTGATGGAAGATGTGGAGTCGCTATCGGATCACCGATACATCCGATTTGACGTCTCCACCCAGATCCTTAGCGCACCGGCCAGATCGGCTTCGATTGGGAGTTGTCCGCGGTGGGCACTGAAACTGTTGAACCGGGAGGGTCTCCTGGAAGCTACTATCGTGCAGGCCTGGGTCGAAGCACCAGACAGGCCTGCAGACGTCGAAGTAGAGGCGCGATGGTTCCAGGAGAGCATAACAAACATTTGTGATGCTGCCATGCCCCGTGTTCGGTCGTTTCCTGCCAGGCGCCAGGTATACTGGTGGTCGCAGGAGATTGCGCAGCTACGAAGAAGCTGTGTAGCTGAGCGCCGCCGGTATACCAGATACCGTAGGCTACGCCACCGCGGCCAGGATACAGAGGCCAAGGAAGCAGAGCTGTACGAGGGGTACAGAGAAGCCAAGAGAGCACTCCAGCTAGAAATTTCAAGGGCCAAAACTCAGGCCTACGAAGAGCTGATTGAGACTCTGGACCGATATCCATGGGGGCGGCCCTACCGCATGGTAAGCGGCAAACTTCGCCCGTATGCGCCCCCATTGTCACAGAGTCTCAGGCCTCAGCTGTTAGAAGAAGTAGTATGCTCTCTGTTCCCCTTGAGGGTGCAGCACACACCCCCACCCATGGTTCCGAGTTGGTATCCTGACGACGACCAAGGCGATGACGATGTGCCCGAAGTGACCTGGGTAGAACTTCGAGCAGCGGTGAGACGGTTTCAAGCCAAAAACACCGCCCCGGGACCCGACAGCATTCCCGGCCGTGTATGGGTCCTGGCCTCGAGGTTCCTTTGGCCCCGTCTGGTAGGGCTCTACAGCGCATGCTTGGAACGGGGCCAGTTTCCAGGGATGTGGAAAACTGGAAAACTGGTCCTGCTAAGGAAGGTAGGGCGCCCCGTGGACTCACCGTCCGCATACCGCCCTATTGTGTTGCTGGATGAGGTCTGCAAACTCTTCGAAAGGATAATTGCAGACCGACTCGTCCGGCACATAACTGGGATAGGTCCAGATCTGGCGGACAACCAGTTCGGGTTTCGCCGGGGGCGCTCTACGGTGGATGCCATCAAGAGCTTTGACGGAGGATGCAATTGCCCGGGGTGAGGTCGTCTTGGCGGTGTCCCTCGACATCGCCAACGCCTTTAATACCTTGCCCTGGAGTTGTATAAGGGAGGCACTCCGGTACCACGGGGTGCCGATCTACCTCCGTCGTATTGTCGGGGCCTATTTGGCAGACAGGGCCGTCATATACCCGGGTCGCGACGGCTGGGGTCGGCAAGAGACGTCGTGCGGTGTTCCACAGGGATCGGTTCTGGGTCCGCTCTTGTGGAACATCGGCTACGATTGGGTCCTGCGCGGTGCTCGTCTCCATGGTGTCGGCGTCACTTGTTACGCCGACGACACGCTTGTGACAGCGTGTGGGAAGACGCACCGACAGGCAGCAATTCTGGCGACGGCTGGGGTCGCGCAAGTCATTGGTAGGATCCGGCGGTTGGGCCTCGAGGTGGCATTGCAGAAATCCGAGGCCGTTTGCTTCCATGGTCCTCAGAAGGCACCACCTTCGGGGTCCCACATCGTGGTAGGGGACGTCCGCATCGGCATTGAGCGTACGATGAAGTACCTAGGAATCGTCCTCGATAGCCGATGGGATTTCGGACCACATTTTCGGCAGCTAGCCCCCAGACTGATGGGCGTCACCGCGGCACTCTCGCGGCTCTTGCCCAACTTGGGAGGGCCCAACACAGCTTGCCGAAAGTTGTATACAGGGATCGTACGGTCTATGGCGCTCTACGGGGCGCCAGTGTGGGCGGAAACTCTGACGGCTCGTAATATCGCGATTCTGCGAAAGCCGCAACGCGCGATGGCCGTCAGAGTCATAAGGGGATACCGTACGATCTCCTTCGAGGCGGCTAGCCTATTAGCCGGATCCGCACCCTGGGATTTAGAAGCAGTGCTCCTTGCGCTGCAGTATCGGTGGCGCAGGGATGCGGTAGATCAGGGTGAGTGGCCAGTGCCTTGCGAAGTAGACGCACACCGAGCCGAGCTCCGCCAGATCCTGGTGGTGGAGTGGGAGCTACGACTTGCGCGACCTAGCGCTGGGCACGCCGCTATAGCGGCGATAAGACCCGTCCTACAAGAGTGGCTTGAGAGAGGGCACGGAGCCCTTACCTTCCGGATGACGCAGGTGCTTTCCGGACACGGTTGTTTCGGAAAGTACCTGTGTCGGATCGGCCGGGAGCCGACGTCTCGGTGCCACCATTGTGGTGACTGCCCCGAGGACACGGCGCTTCACAAGCTGGCGGAATGCCCAGCCTGGGCTAGTCAGCGCTGTGATCTCGTCGTGGCAGTTGGTGCTGCGGGTAGTCTCTCGCTCCCAACCGTGTTTTTGGCCATGGTTCGGAGCGAGAGTGCATGGAACGCCGTCGCCTCTTTCTGCGAGGAGGTGATGTCCGCAAAGAAGGCGGCGGAACGGGAGAGAGAGCGGAATCCGACTCTCTCTACCCGCAGCAGACGCACCGGGCGCCGGAGGGCGTTTAACGATCTCCGGCCCCCTTAGGAAGCGGCCTGCGGACGGCGAACTTTTGGGGAAGTCGTCGTCTGAACAGATACAGGCCCGAGAGGCAGCGCGCAGTGTTCCACGTGCGCTCTCAGAGGAGTGCGGCCGACGGGTGATAGTCGCACCGGGTGACGGGATCCGTCTAGGGTGAGACGGGTCAATGCCTATCGGGGGTTACGGAAGAATGCAATTGCGATTCTCGCTCCCCCGATCATAGGCAAGTAGCGGAACACCGGGGTGGTTTTTAGTCGGTAAGAGTCGGTAAAAAAAAAAAAAAAAAAGAAATGGTGACGTTTAGGTTAGTGGCAGCGGTCGTCGAGGGCCAGAACCGAATTTTATTTTATCGAACAATGACGAACAGTTTAAATAGCAAAAAAAAAATGAGGGTAATTTTTTTTTTTATTAAAAAAAACTAAGATCGAACAAAAAAAATTGATCAAACAATGACGAACGGTTAACGAACAGATGAAATAGCAAAATAAAAATTAAAATGACTTCTTCCAACTTGAGGGTAATTTTTTAATTCTATTTTAAAAAAAAACTAAAATTGAACAAATAAAGATTTTGATCGAACAATGACGAACAGTTGAAATAGCAAAAAAAGATGTAAAAAACCAACTTCTCCCAGCCAACTTGAGGGTAATTTTTTATTTTATTTAAAAAAAAAAACTAAGATCGAACAAATAATAATTTTGATCGAACAATGACAAACAGTTAACGAACAATTGAAATACCAAAAAAAAAGTGTAAAAACCGACTTCTCCCCGCCAACGTGAGGGTAATTTTTTATTTTTATTTTTAAAAAATAAAAACTAAGATTGAACAAATAAAAATTTTGATCGAACAATAACGAACAGTTAACGAACCGTTGCAATAGCAAAAAAAAAAAGTTAAAAAACGACTTCTCCCCGCCAACATAAGACAGCCCCTCGCATGTAATGTAATTGTTGTTTTGTCAATTTGTCAATGTCAAATTTTCTTTAATGTTCTTTCTTTTCTATTACTATCTCATAATTTCAATTAATTATTTATTGTTAGTTTTGTTAATATCTTAATTCAAGACCTTAAATACTGAATATAAAACATACTAAGTTATCAAATTCGGATAACCTAACTTGTAAACACTGAATGACGTTGGAACAAACTGGGAATGTATTATTGGATGAATGGAGATGACGATTGACTATAAGCGGCTATGGAATAAACGTCAAACACAGCTTAAAAATTGTTGTTCTTTATAGGTGGGTATGATGAACCCAGCTCAAGATGGCTTGTCACCGCCCGGAGGGGCACCTTCTTACCAACAACCTCTTTATTTACAAGAGCCACATACACCCGTCACATCACACAGGTGAGATCTCTTAAAATATAATTGTACGCAAGTAACCTAACAGAAAAACCCCCTTTGGTTGACATTTAACTCTTATAGCATTTTTGTTCTCAACCTGACAATTCCATTGTAATTGGTTATTTTAAAAATACATTCCCCTTAATTGCTTACAATGCACATTTTTAAGTTCATGGTCTATATTTGAGTATGATTGTAATTATGCATGAAAGTAAAAACAGTTGATTGAAATACACAATGTATTTATAATAGCCATCATGAATCTTAAGCACGAATGATATTTCATGTGCCACTTACTCTATTACATTCATTTATGATCACTCCCATTTACATAATTGAATCAACCCACACAATATTTAGCTTCAGCTAAATAGTAGGTAAGTTTAATGAAAAAATTATATTGATAGAACACTAATTGGACATAGTTAAGCAGAAAGGACTCAATCCACATATTAGCCAAAATTGAGTTAAGTGTACCACCATACTCCTAAAGGTTGACTCTATCATGTAGTGAAAACCCAATTTTGAATATGTACACGGAAACCAGTTTTGTCACTATCCCGACTCAACCCACGGTATGAAGAACACACAAAAAGTATTTGCAGAATGAACCTAGTCTGCTTGAATTGTTTCTCAGTATTTTAATGTCTATGAGTATGTTCATAAGTTTGATAAACCAGAATAAACTCAAACAGTATGGATCCTAAGAATTTAGTTTAAATTGCAAATATCATTTTCTCTCAATTAACTAAAACGGGTTAAACAGGTTGGGTTGTTTATGTGTTTTAGTTTTACTGAAACAAAATATTTATTTTTATTTATCAGAAACGAGTCAAAACACTTGTGATATTTCAGAAAAACGGCTTTCGATAAACAGCGACTCAAACAAGTTGAGTTGTTTGTAAGCAATAGAAGTAATGACTGATAGAAATACTTTGAATCATAATAAAGCGATAATATTTGAGTTAAGTATGGACGTTGTTAAGCAGAAAGGACTCAATCCAAACAAAGTCACTTTTGAGTTATGGACGTTTGAAGTTTGAGCTGTCATTTCTCTAAAACAAAGTTTTTTTTTATTTTTTAATTGTCTCTTTTTTGTAAAATAATAGTTTATATTGTATCTGTCCATCAAATTAGTGATATATTTTGCAATAGATTTCAAGATATTAAGTTAAATGTGGGTTGAGTCCTTACCATTAAACTTAATTTTATAAAGACATATACTTTTTTTTATTTCTCAGAACGGACTCATAAACTATCCTTCAACTAAGAAAACGATTTATTAAAAAAAATAAAACAAGTAATATCATTGAAAAGATATACATTTATTAACCTTAAACACAAATCTATCATAATATCATAAAATCACTAGTATAAAAATAAAAAAAATAGAAAAACAACAAAAGTGAGCGCACATATTAATACGTCTCATCATCCAAGTCAAAATCAAGAGTTGGCCCGTATCCATCGACATCCTCTCTAACATTGCTGTTTCCCTTAAGGTTATTGTAAAATGCGTGACAGTCTTCAGGTATTAAATTAAACATAGATCTGCGATCATCGAGCTTTGCTTGAAGAATGGGTTTTCCCTGGGGCCAGAGAACTTCAAAATCTTCTTCTGAAAATTTAATTAGAACACCTCTGTTTCTTTTTGACAAATCCAGTTTTTGAATGTCTCCACTCTCTGATATCATAGTAATTAAGTATTCATCTTCTTTATTCTATAAAATCTGTTTAGTTTTTAGCCAGTTTATTTTATTTTTGTTTATACAAATTTTGCGGTTAACTTTTTTTTTTTCTATTTTTTTTCTACTTAAAAAATCTTGCGTTTTCATTTTTGTAACTTGAAGGGGGTTTTTCTTTTTAGAGATTTTCATGATGTTCATGTATTCTTCTACGGTGTAAATTCGCTCGTGATGCTTAAGCTCACATTCAATCTTACTGAAATCAGTATCTTTAGGCAAAGAAGAATGTCCGGACTCTAAACATTTAAATGTTATCGTCTTAAGATTTGAGTGGCTATTAAGTATAGTTTTTAACATAAGGATTATTTTAATATTCCTATTTTGGCCTCCGCAGCAGTCACTTCAAAGAACCAGATTCTCTACGCCATCCCTCAGATTGTATTTAATAAAATTAATAAGGCACAAGCCAACTTCTTGGGCACCTCTTCCGGCTTCCCCTTCAACCCAGACATTGCATAGTCCTTGATCGTTGGAGCCAACGTGGATCCCAGCGTTATAAATCGATAATTGACGTTTATAAAACACTATATTAGTAGGTATACGAGGCAATGGAAGAGTTTTTTCGAAATCGTAGGTAACACATTCAAATTTGGGATCTGTTTTAGCTCGCGCCAAGTCTTGAGACATTTGTTTGCGAAGATCTTCCGCTCTCATTTGATTAACATCTCTTGGCTGTATTAATAGGTTTAAGGAAAATCTCTAAAAAGAAAAACCCCCTTCAAGTTACAAGAATGAAAACGCAAGATTTTTTAAGTACAAAAAAATAGAAAAAAAAATAGTTAACCGCAAAATTTGTATAAACAAAAATAAAATAAACTGGCTAAAAACTAAACAGATATTATTGAATAAAGAAGATGAATACTTAATTACTATGATATCAGAGAGTGGAGACATTCAAAAACTGGATTTGTCAAAAAGAAACAGAGGTGTTCTAATAAAATTTTCAGAAGAAGATTTTGAAGTTCTCTGCCCCCAGGGAAAACCCATTCCTCAAGCAAAGCTCGATGATCTCAGATCTATGTTTAATTTAATACCTGAAGACTGTCACGCATTTTACAATAACCTTAAGGGAAACAGCAATGTTAGAGAGGATGTCGATGAATAGGGGCGAACTCTTGATTTTGACTTGGACGATGAGACGTATTTCAATTTTTTTTTATTTTTATACTGATGATTTTATGATATTCTGATAGATTTGTGTTTAAGGTTAATAAATGTATAACTTTTCAATGATATTACTTGTTTTATGTCTTTTAATAAATCGTTTTCTAGTCGAAGGATAGTTATGAGTCTGTTCTGAGAAATAAAAAAAAAGTATCTGCCTTTATAAAATTAAGTTTAATGGTAAGGACTCAGCCCACATTTAACTTAATATCTCGAAATCTATTGCAAAATATATCACTAATTTGATGGACAGATACAATATAAACTATTATTTTACAAAAAAAGAGACAATTAAAAAATAAACTTTGTTTTAGAGAAATGACAGCTCAAACTTCAAACGTCCATTACTCAAAAGTGACTTTGTGTGGAGTCCTTTCTGCTTAACAACGTCCAATTGTGCTCTTGATTAGTATTAACTAAATCAAATATGGTGCAAGAATACATCTCCAAATATAAGTTCTAGGAAGTATGATTAATGCTTTATTAGTTATCTATAAGACTATTGCATGTCATATATATATATATTCTGTAGATACTTCATTCCACCAAACTAAATTCATTACATCAGTTATCAAAATTAAGTAAAGTTGGTCAAATGTGATTTCAACTTGTGCTTTGGTAAAGTTGGCCTAGAAAGGTTCAAGACCCTAAGCCTAAGGTACTATAATAAGCTTAGACTAGGTATCTTTTGCAGGAATAAAACTGATGTAAAACTGTAAACATTAAAACTGTACAATAAGCAAGAGCCAACAAACTTCTCGTAAATTTTAATGGAAACAAAAATCAGAAACTGATGTAATAACATTACACATTAAAATTGTTTCTTTCATCTAATTAAGCTGTTAATTTTTTTTTCTGAATTGTTATTTTTTATATTCTTTATGTTCTTATGTTACATTCTAAATTTCAACCAGATATTAAACTCATTGTATTCTAAAAGGAGAACAATTTTTTACTATGTTGAATATTTTTAGTCTTTTACTGTTGCATTTTGTTAAGAGACCAGGACAGTATCACATTCTGAATTTTAAAAGATTATACTATTTTTAACTATATTAATTAACAGTTACATATCAACAGGTTGTAATCTCAAAATTCTACTGAGTACCTTTGCTAAAAATGAGAACCATTTGCAACATATTGTGTTTTGAATTTCTAATCTAAGTTCATCTTATACTGATAAGATATAAAATAATTATTACTTATACATATGTACAACAGGATAATTACTAGAAAGTACTTGATGTTTGATTGGAGACCAACACCAACTATTCCAACAAATCGAGGAACTTCAATGAAAATATTATTAAGTACATACTTGATGCATATCTAGGATTGATAGAATATTCCTTTCAGAATACAAAGTGTTTAAATCTAACTCTTCTAAATTAAGTCATCACTTCATTATTCACATCACTTACTAAAAGCAGATTATATTGGTATCTGGTACACACTGTTCTCTTTCTTCTCAGATCAGCATGGAAACACACAGACAATGTGATGATTAAAATGTAAGTTCAAAGACTTTTACATTCTAAATAGGTTCATCCATTGCCACCTCATGATGATCTTTTTAATAACAAATAAAATAAGTGCCAAAGCACTTGTTGAAACCACATAAACATGATGGAATATAATAATGATTATTAAGATATAAAAAAAACTTAATTGTGTATAAAATGCAGGTACATATATATTCTTAATTTGAAATCAAAATTATCTACATTTGCTATAACATTTGCAATAATGCACATACATAAAACTATATTGAAAATATGTTTGCAGTGGTGCGGGTGCACCCGCTGGAAATTACATGATTCAGCAACAGCCTGGAGGGCAGCAGAGGTTGCTGATGATGCAACCAACCCAAGTAATGAATGGTCCACCAACACCCAGCACACCCACACAGCCATCTGGACCTGTCTATGGTTCACCACAAAGAGCTTCACCCCCTGGCACAACAAGTGATGATTCTGATGATAGTGTACCATCACAACATTCTCAGGTGGACTAGTACTCTATTACTTAAAATAATTATACTACATATATAATTTTATACCTCACTAATATGTATTTGAAAAATGTTTATCAATAATGTTTATCCTTTTAACTATTTACAACTCTTAGATTTAGATTTATAAGCAGTTACTTCTAAGCTACTTGTTTCATTGTCTACCTATTGTACCTTAGTAATGCAATATTTACAGAAACTAGATAATTATGAATATCACAGAATGCAATTAGGAGTAACAGTATTGAATATAAGAAAATAAGTATAAAAAGCATGCATTGCATGAGTTAGTGAAGCATGCAATTTGCATTCTGTTTAATGCTGTTTTGTTATTTATTTTTTGTAATGTGCTTAACATTTGAGCGGTCTTAATTAATTTTCTACTGCTCTTTTCATATACAAAGAAGATGCTATACTGTTTAACATACTACTTAAATTTAATTTCTTGCATACTATTTTGTTAACCATACAGACTGAATTCACATTTATAACCTTTTTAAATTAAGATCATTAGAGACCTTACAAACCAATCTTCATGTAGTAATTAGCTTGCATTCATATGTAGAAAATATAGTTCATTGGCATACATATTACTTTTATTTGTAGTAATAAATAATACATACAGATCAAACAGTAGTAATAGTAGTATAAAATTCTAATGAATTGGTTGTTTGTTGGTAGTTGCCTGGTGATGCGGAAAGCCTTCTGCCTATCCATTATTGCTCAGCGAGCCGGCAGCAACAAACTACGCTTCATCAGGTATAGGCAAATTTTATCGCTTTACATAACCCATATTTCTTTAGGCACATATCCATCCTTTTATTACAAATTTATGTTGCCAATGAACTGTATTTTTTTTATTAAATGATGAAGTTTTTTTTTAAGTAATAATGAATCTGATTTTTAGATTGGTGTTAGTAACATGGGTGTAAAAAGATCATCTCCTGAACCAATGGAAAATGGCGTGAATCGTGGACAAATGCAGAAAAAGCCAAAGGTTCAGAAAAAAAAGAAAAAGCGTGATCCCAATGAACCTCAAAAGTTAGTAGGTTTTATATAAAATAGTATAATTTTAAGATTTTCAAATACAATTCGAACAAATCATTTAATTGATTTCGTAATTGCATTACAAAATGGAAATTTTACGAATTATTTACCTAAATCTTTGCTATAAAAATCAAATCCCTAATAACTTTATAATTTTTTTACAGACCTGTATCAGCCTATGCATTATTCTTTCGAGACACTCAAGCAGCTATCAAAGGGCAAAATCCAAATGCTAGTTTTGGTGAGGTATCTAAAATAGTAGCGTCTATGTGGGATGGGTTGGACTCAGAACATAAAAGTGTAAGTTCGTTTATATATTTTCAATTAATAAGCATAACATTCTACTGCAATCATCATTAATCAAACTTTATTATTAAAACAGGTCTACAAACAAAAAACAGAAGTAGCCAAGAAAGAATACCTTAAAGCACTTGCTGCCTACAGAGCTAGCTTAGTATCGAAGGTAATCCAATTACTTTTCATAATTTCAATTATGGTATGGGAGGTGAATAGAATAAATTTACTAGTAATTAATGAAAAAAAACTCAATTGTCGCTTTATGGATTTCCAATGAACATTATCTTATACCTAGAAATTGATAAAATAATTTCTTTTTACTGTTTTTTCATAACTACAATTTAGGAATTAACGCCAAATCATTGCCTAACATCGGGTGAGAGGAGACAGTGCTTGCTCAAATGTGTTTTTTAGGATAAGATATAAATATATAATAATTAAGATAACCCACTATCATGTGTAATCGTGAAGAAGATCCCCAAAAATTATGAAGTGTTTCTCTAAATTGTACAATTATCTGAATTAGGTATTTCATTTATGAAAAAGTTTGTTTGATAATTCAGAAACGATAAAAGCAGTTGTACTAAAAGAGTTTAATCTATTTAACGCCATCTATTGCAAAGATTCGAGAGATCTTTACTAAGTCAGTATCAGTACACAACAAGTCCTAAAGATGGCGCTATTTAAGATTTGACATTTGGTTGAGCTTTGTAGCTTTATGTTGTCTACCTGAACCTAAAATAATTTCGTTATATTTACATAGTAGGCGTATCTTTTAATTTATTTGTAAATTGTGCACAGTGTTGTAATTGCTAAGGTCTAAGAACTGTTATTAAGTTTGCGGAGCCGATATAAAAAAACAAGCTTTGGATTTTTAGAGGTTATAATCTCACTGAGCTTTTATTTGTACACAATGTCAGGTGTAGGTACAATACGTTTGTGATTAATATTATTTTGTATCACTTTTCATAAATAAAGTTAAAGAAATAAGGTTAATTATATAAATTAGTTGCCCAATAATATTCACGATCACAAGATAAAATATGTAAAGTTAATATTTTATTATTACATTTAACAGTTTCAACGCTATCGTAATGTCAAACGTTTAAGGAATTGTTCGTAAATTTAATTTTTTTGTTTTGAAACCAAATTTCATTTTAGGGAGGAGAACCTGACAATCAAACAATGTATAATCACACCAACAGTGCAAACCCATCCTATGGTAATTACTATCAAGGCCAAACATATGGCAATGGGCACTCACCACAAAATTATGTGCCAAATCAAGCACCACAAGGATATTCTCCACAGAACTACTCTGGTGCCCAGCCTCAGGGGTCATACCCTGCTCAAACACCACAAGGATATCCTCCTAACCCTCAGCAGTCACCTCAAAGTTATCAAGGCAACATGACTCTCACACCACAGACATACCAGGTAAGTAGTGCTAGTTGAAGTTATAATTTGTTAGTCTGTTAAAAAAATCCAGTCACAACAGAAACAACATCTACTTATCTAACCATCCTGTCATAAGTCTCATTCATTCCTCTTCCCAAAAACATTTTTTTTTTCTTAATTATGCTTGTCCATCATGATACTTTAGATAAATAATGTGCGGGTGCCAATAGAGTGCTGCGGTAAGATGAACCACATATTACAAATATACTGGTTAATACACCTAATTAAGCTCTAGTCTCCAATCTGTCCCGATGTTGCATGATCTTGGCTCAAAGCTCATAGTAGTGTAATAAAGCTAAAGAACTTGTTTATTTTGTTTGTTGTTGCACTAATCTTTGGAACTATTATTCAGATTTGAATGATTATTTATGTGATGGATAGAGTATTCATTCACTAAGGATATAGACTATGTAACATTATGCTATGTAACTTAAGGAGCAGTGGCCATAAACATGCTTGTAACTTTGCGGAAGAGTTAAAATCTCATAGGGTACTTAAAGGCACCTTACTTCAGCATAAAATATAAATGCCTAGCTGTCCCCGCAGTTTCACATATAGCCTATAGCCTTCCTCAATAAATGGGTTATCCTACACTAAAATAACTTTTCAATTCAAACCAGTAGTTCCTGCAATGAGCGCATTCAACCAAACAAAGAAACTCTTCAGCTTTATAATATTAGTATAGATTAATGAAAATAATAATCAGGTTTACATTTGGTAGTCATCAAATTGATTTTGAGATTCTATTAAAACTTATTCTGTACTTGATCAGTTTCCAAATAATACATATTAAAGTTTTTTAACTGTATAATATGAAACAATGGCACAAAGCAGAATATGTATATGTACTATACTGATTATACAAAAATTAGTATTATAATTATTGTTAGCAGAATGTACCAGCACCCTCACCACAAAGTTATCAAGTGAATCCTGCCACATCACCACAGAACTGTCAACCAAATATTGCCCAGTCGCCAAGAAGCTATCAGCCAGCACAATCGCCAACCAGCTACTCTGCTAACTCAGCTCTATCGCCTCCTGGATACAGACAAGTCCAGTCACAGTCACCCCCAATGGGAACAGTACATGCGGCAATGCAATACCATCATCCACAGCCGGTATGTAGCTAACATGTCTGCTGCTAATGATACCATTAATATTCTGTTATATAGATTGATTGTTCAAAATTATAAGTTTATTATTCTGTAATAACAACCACTCAAACTTTTCAAACATTTTAGCATATGCAACAAGCACATCAACAAATGCAGCAAGCACATCAAGTACAGCAATACCAACAGCAACAACAACAACAGCAGCAGCAACAACATCAACAGATTCATCTTCAACAACAACAACAGCAGCAACAACAACAACAACAGCAGCAACAACAACAGCAACAACAACAACAACAACAGCAGCAGCAGCAACAACAACAACAGCAGCAGCAGCAGCAACAACAGCCACATCCACAACAAAACCAGAATCAATTGCCGAAAACTGAACAGCATTCATCTAATAGTAATGGAAACTCTGGTGTTCCATCACAAACATCTGATGTAAATATATTTTTTAACTTACAATCTCACTCATTAACTTTTAATAATGATTAGATAATTGCTGAAATGATTAAATAATATATTCCAGATAAAAGTAGTCTTTAAACAATATATATCAAATTCATTTGACTTTTAAGTGGGGCTTCTAAATGCCATAAAAACAAACCGCATTTAGCAAGTATTATTTATTATTGTTTTAAGTGCCTTGTGCTACGTCAACCATTTCTGGTCTTTTGTAGTGCACTTCTGGTTTACAGTTCACTGCTCAGACTTATGGCTTCGAGAAACCTCCAGATCCTATCAGCAGTGATTGTTTGTATTTCCTGCAGTTGCATGATGTGCAATCCTAGGTAAATACTTCGGTACTGCATTAGTGGACCACAAGAGCATAAAATATGCATTGCAGTCTCTTGTCTCTTGACAGAATCTGCATATTGTGTTCTCGCCCAATTTTAGTTTGAACATAATTATGTTTGTTTAGTTTGCAGTGTCTGGTGAGGACTCTTGTTACTGCACAGGTTTTGTATCTTTTAAGCTCCAGAAGTTCTTCGGATACTTTATTATCATAGCCCTTTATTATGGCTTTCGAGTGTCTTAGACAAGTCATCGTCTTCCATCTCTTAATTTTAGCAAATAATTAATAAATGTTTAAAATTCAGAAAAACCTTTTCAATTTATTGGTCATGATAATATCAAATATCAGAAATTATACTGTACAAGAATCTTCCTTGTGTAAATATTACTCATTTATGTTTTTCAGTTTTTTTGCCTTTGCATGATATTTATAGACATTGTGATTACAGCAAAATGAAAATCAAGTTCCACCATCATGCATCAGGCAGGGGTGTACTAATCCAGCCATAGCAAACAGTGAATGGGAGGATGAATATTGCTCAAATGAGTGTGTTGTCAGTCACTGCAGGTAAATTTGGCTTTTATTAACCAGATTCTGTGACTTCATTTTAGTATTATTATCAAAATCTGACTCATTACCCACAAATTATTCTTAAGACTATAAAATTATTATTAGTATTAAACCCGTTCATTTGACTGCATCAAGCTATCTTGATTTACACACAAAGTAAAATTAGAGTATTTTAGAGTAAAAAAATAACAATTATGTACATAATTAAGATTCATGTACGTTATTTAAAATAATAATGTTTATTTTTCTCACCACAATACAGTAGAAGTACATTATATTATATTTTTATTTACATTGTTTTTTTTTTTTTTTAATTTAGATGTGTTTTTAATTGTTTTTTTTAATTGATGTGTGTGTAGTTTTTAATTTAGAAAATGTGGGATATCTGTATATAGCTGGAAAAAAATATTTTCATAATCAACATTCATAATTATTATTGTGTCGTGTCAATGCCGACGAACTTATAGTCTAGCGTTTGTGGATTATAATCGTCACTTATTTTGTTAAATTAAGAATTTTTACTAACATAGGTTTTAAGTTTGACTAACACATATGAGTCGTTGTTACTTGATTGAAGAATATTTATTATTATTATTATAAATATTCAACCATATTCAACCTCAAAGCTTGTTCTTATTTATTAATAAGATGCCTTTATGTAAAAGAATTTATATTCCATTTACACAAATATTGTTTTTGAATAATGAAAAAGTAAAGACCAATTTCAATACAATCACAACATGGTTTCTTTATTTATGTCTATTTTGAAAGTCTAAATTCACAAATCTACACAGATTTTGCTTATCAAATAAAATGCAGAAAAGATGTTTTGCAAACTTTCTGCCTAATTACTTAACCTTATCTTTACAAATGCTATGCTATAATATTTTTTTTTTTCAGGGATGTCTTCAGCTCATGGGTAGCATCAAACAACAGTAACCAAATTCAAAATTTTTCTGCTGTAAAATAAAGATAATCAACTAATTAGGTACATATCAAATTGATTATTATATATGAAGTTCCCTATGAATCTAAGTAATAAGAATCTTGTATTTATAATTACAACTTGGTTTCTTCATAGGTTTATTTAATTCATGACACCAATGTACGAAGAAGTTGTGTTTGTTTAATATTCGTAGAAGTTGTATTAAGCTTAATGTAAAAATAATAAGTTTATCTTTTAAGGCCAGCCTGATTTTTTAAAAGGTGAAGTCAATTTCATTGGCTCTTTTTAAGTACTTATGTATTTTACGATTAAATGTGGCTTGGGCAGTATTTTGTTGAGAAAGAATCATAAACTTATTAAACTTCTTGAAATTTTTCGATTTGTTTGTATTATTACTTCCCTGAAATAGACTCATTTTAAATATATAGTATACATTTAAAATGGAACATAACAAAATGAGGCGTTTGATGAGATTGATTTTAACAGGATACTGCTCATTATTAAAGCATAATGTAGATACACATGACATGTAATCTATTTTTGTAAACCATCAAGGCTCAGTAATTGCCCATAAATATATTTAATGGACTGGTGGATAAGACTATGCTATCATGATACTCTTACAATTAGTATATTTGAATAAAATGTGTGCTGAATGCAATAATGGTCATTGATGAGTGCTAACTGATACTTCCATTTCTTTCATACTTATTCTATAATTTATAGGGTAATTGGGATTAATCCCACTCAGACTCCCGTTGTTGTGACTCCTGTATTCTAGGATGACACTTGGACAAGTTAAAAGAAATTAAATAATCTTCTCGGATACCGAAGGCAATGCATTTTACTTAGGCTTGTTGTATAATAATTAGCAGTATTGTTGATGTTAAACTATTATTTTTAAATGTAGCATTTATTCTACTTGTAAAATGTATATGACAATCGTCATTAAAAGTCTCGTCATTGAGGCTATAGAGCGCCGATGTAGATTCGGATATTAACACCTACTTCTCAGGTAGGTGACCGTATAATGTTGTTAATAATGGATATTGACGATAAATTTTACGATTGTATTGTATTTTTCCTAAACTTAATAAATACATAATGGTTATTATTAGCAACTTATATTTAATACTTCATGACATTGTATATTTCTACTGTGAACCCAATAGCAATATCTATCCATTATCTAGGAGTTGCGTTTAGTGTGATAGGATTTAGCTGGACCAAAATTTTCTTTGTATTCAAAGCGATGATAATATTTTAGGATAAATATCTTTTATTGTGTGTCCAATACCTTATGATAAAGTTATGTAATTGTAAATAAAAACTCGCAATAATAGACGTAGAGTAGAGACTACTTAAGATTTTTTTATTTCATGTTATTTATTTAGTAGTCTCATTAGAACTACCTTTTTTAGATAAAAGTTATGTTTATAAAATGTAAAATATAACAATGTATAAATTGTAATTAGAAAAGTGATTCCATTAAATTTCTTAAACAGCACGTATTTTTTACTTATAACAAAAAAAGAATATTAATTACAATCAATCGTAAGATGCCTTAGTGGAACGATAGACGACCTTCACGCGTGTTAAAAATTACATAGCTATTTAATGAAATACAATCGAGTTGTAAGTGAAATAAAATAAAGTAAGGTAACAATGCATAGGTACGTTTTTAATCTGAATTTATTATTTCAAACGAACGCTACCAACTACATTTTATACTAAAATTTACAATATTACAAAAAATATTTGTAACTATCATAGAAATCTAAAGATATATAATATCTTCTTGATGATCACCGTTGGTTTTATGAACTTATCTCCCTAGCTCAAATAGCTTTCGAGATATGTCTCTGAACGATAGTCACATCTAAAGCGGTCCCTAAACGATCATGTGGCATGACATGCGTTACGTGCTGTCATGCATGCATAACCGTTTAATTGTATTGATTGAGGCAAATGACATGCAAACTACGTGGTGGCAGTTGATTGACGATTCCTTTTATTTTTATATTTATTTATAAATCTGCCTTTGACAAAGATATTTATCCATACCAGCGCAGAAGACCTCTTTACTGTACTATCTATATCGACTGAATAAAATGATTATACAAAGCGAATTTAGTGAATTATCATGCTGCATGATAAGCGGACCTAGGGCGATAATGCGGCATGACATGCTGAATCTTCATGCTGCTTGAAGGACCTATTGAGAGTCCATCATGCAGCATGATATTTATGTCGCATGGTCTTGGGTCCGCTTAAGCTAAGCTTATTTTTCTTCTATATCTTAAGGCAGAGTTAAAGTGACTAAGATGCCGCGATTTGTTTTGCTATATTAGGTACCTATTAGTGATATGCCGGATCGTTAAGAACGTATATCCGCAGATACGAATACGGATTATTAATGTTTAGATTATTAGGTGACCCGTATGCTCGTTTGCCAGTTATTATTGGGGACAAAAGAGCAGACAGGAATGCGAAACGCGATGCTCTTACGACTAAATCACCAGCAGCTATCTTTCATAAATGTCAACGATGTCCTCACGTGCAGCTAATGCTCGCGCACTGTTACTTACAGAATTGGATACTGTAGCCATCAAAGAGCACATGCGAGAGCTGATCGTCCTAGTTCCTCTGCTAATAATTAGTAGCATTGTTGCCTGACTTTGTAATCCTTATCACAGATAACATAATAGCTACTTCGCATATACAAGGTAAACATATGAGCCATACTGGTTCAGACATACTGCTGGGATATATATTTTTCAGACATAACCTTACTTCTTTCTACTATTGCGTATAAATGCGAAAGCTTGGATGGATGGATGTTTGTTAAACAGCATTCACACGGAACTTTTTCACACACAATTTGACTAGATTTTCAAACGAATCGTTTAATGTGGACGCAAATCGTCGAATTCAAGGTCATTGCGTGGTCAGGACCGCCTGACTTGATCGCGTGTCATTAAATCGGTTCGTGTGTACGTTAATCGGCCAATTTTATCATTTAGTCTGTCTGCAGGCGGCGTAGTGCGCGCGTACTGAGCGGATGTTTTCTGATTTTTTTAAAGGATGTGTGTATTTACGCATTATTAAGGCGTTTTTTTCAGTTCGCTGGTTATATTTATGAAATGTTTTATATTATTAGATTAATAGAGGTAAGTATCAATATTACATATGCGGTAACCTTTCTTACATACGTCCGTCTAGCATAGAAAATAAAATCAAATGAAAATTGGGAATTTAGTTGTTGCGTCCGTGTGAACGCGAAATCTGTTCGTAAGCCAATTCAATTCAATTCACAAATCTGTTTAGGTAGTAAAATCGTATCGTGTGTATGCCGTTTAAATCACTCCAGAGCGGATCTGGATGAAATTTGGCACAGAGATAGATTATAGTCTGGAATCATTATCATTGTATCACTGACTGGTGAGTGGTGCTACGAAGAGTTAAAATTAACATTAACACGCCACACACGCGTTTGGTTGGTAGTGGGTTCAAACACTTATTTTTAATTTGATATAACTTTTAAATTATAGCGAATCTAAAAATTATTTTTCTGTAAAACTTATAGGTACTTATACGATCTTTCCACTAATTTTTTTTTTTCAAACACCCAATTTCTGTATCGCTAGGGACTTCACAAACATTCTAACAACGAATACAAGGAACATCTAAATTCGGAACAACTATTTGTGGATCAAACAAATATTTGTATTGTGTGGGAATCGAAACTCCATCACTCAGTGCGACGTAGTGACCAGTTAACCATTGCGCCATCCGGGTATTCATCACAATTCATCGTAATTGAATGCGTAGTATACAAAATTTTGTGATTGCACTGCTGACCGTTGAGGAGTTCCCTCCGCTGGAGCCGTATACCGTGTCTAACAGCCAGGTCATTCGCGTGCGCGCTTCTGTTACCTGCATACGCGTTCATAGTTGTGAGTCAACGTTTGTATTCAAGTTCTATAGTGATGGGAAACTGTCGATCCGCACCTTATCGATATTTTGTAAGTACCTAACATTATGAATAAATACTTACAAAGATGTACGTCCATTCCATCTCTTAATACGCAGCGCACTAAAATACCTGGAGACCTAGAGTTGGAAACTCCCAGCAATTTCTTGCTTCCCACTTGATGATAGACAAAGTTATATTAATCCTTACTCATCTTGGTCACTGTGTCTAATAATCACTTCTAAATTACGCTTTTTATACTGGAATGCGGATGATATCCGCACTAAATTAAGTGAGCTTATTGACTTGCTATATGAAAAGGCAATTGACATTGTCGCATTGTGTGAAACGAAACTTAATCCTAAATTACTTCTGACAATTTCTGACTACACTTGCTACAGGCAGGATAAGAGGTTACTTTGTGGAACCGGTCAGGGACCACTCCCTGACCTTGTTTGTTTCTTGTTTAGTCCGATATCCCTCATTCTTTGCTAATAATTCCTCCTACTCAACAACTAGTATGTGTTGGTATAAATATTATCCTATCAGGCAAGGATGCAGCATTAGTATCTGCATATAACTCCCCAAACCAAAGCCTTCTTCCTACCGACCTAGATGTACTAAACACCATAAAGCCATCGGTGATGATTATGGGGATTTAACCACCAAACATCAGTATTGTGGCACAGTTGCCATGTTCGTTATTTGTGTCACAGTTAGGTAAAAGTTAGGGGTGCTATCAGCTCGCAAACTCGTACATGATCAAATCAAATTTCCCCTAAACAAACTAAAAATTTATACAAATAATAACCTCAAACACCAAAACAAACTCGTTTCAAATATTGGTAGGTCTCGTTTAAAAAACCTTGCGCTATCGTAATACATATTGTCGATACCGCTTGCCACATCACTACTTCATCGAGTAAGAATAAATAACTTGGACCCACTACGTGTCCGGCCGCTCCGATTTAACGGCAGGTGTGATTAAATCATAAACTTAGTATACTAACGTAAATATTATACCAAGTTTATGGATTAAATCCACAGTGCGACAAAAGTTGCTCAAGATATCATTAAACCCTCCTTTTACATACTTTTAGTCAATTCTAATATGAAGCTAGTTAATATTATAGTCAGACTATTTGTTTAAGTTACGACTGTTACGAGTAAGTGACTTAGTTTCTTTAAACTTACACTTATGTATCCTATAACGATATTAATAAATTGTTCAGGTACCTATTTCATTTTCCCAATGTTTTCTTTTCTTACAGTTTTATATAAAATACTGGCGGACCCGACAGACGTGGTCCTGAATATTATTCCTGGAACCCTATAAATCTAAACCATTTTCGAATCCACCTGAAGACAGACAAAAAATTCCGTTAAAATCTGTCATTATTCCTGGAACCCTATCGCAGCGCCATCTACCGGGCCCGATTGTAAATCTAAACCATTCTGGAATCCACCTGAAGACACACAAAAAATTTCATTAAATCTGTAATTATTTCTGGAACCCTATCGCAGCTCCATTTACCGGGTCCAATTGTAAATCTAAACTATTATTGAATCCACCTGAAGGCACAAAAAAATTCATTAAAATCCGTCCAGCCGTTTAGGAGGAGTTCAGAACATACAGACACACATTATGACATTATGTGAAATATTTTAAAAAGACATTTCACATAATCTAATCTATCAAAAACTTAAACTTTTATGTACTTAAGAAATCGCTTGTGTATATTTTATGTTATTAGAGAATTTTTCAAATCAAAAAAATCAATCAAGCCAGGTCACGTTAGAACAGACTATTATAATATTTCAATGCCTATACAGGGTTACAGAAAGGTGTAGTCATATTTTAGGGTCGTATAGTAACTAACTAACCCGTAAATAATATAAAGCGCTAACAAATTTACGTAAATTCCTGATTTTATTAAAGAAACTTATTTTGAAACTGAAAAATAAACATGGAAATTGACCGATAAAGCTAATATTTCGTATGAGGGCTGGCATGAATTAAACTTTACCTATTTATTTTTTAATATCAGGGATGTTGATGGAAAAAAAACATTGAAATTAACATGAAAATGTATAATGTGTGGTTTGGAAATGTGGACCTACACACAAAAAGCTTTTTTTTTTTCATACCTTTTTATTTCAAAATCCCTTTTTTCAAGCTAAATCAACTATTTGTCGGCTACCCACAATGCTTCTAAAATTTTTGTTTCTATACGGTTGACCATTGAGGAGTTCCCTAGTTTGGAGCCCATCCTCAGCGCAGCAGTCAGGTAATTCAGAACATACTCTCATAATTCAATGCGTATGTAAAGTTTCGTTTCTGTACACCGTTGTAAGTTAACCGTTGCGGAGTTCTCTCATCCGGAGCCAATTCTGGGTGCAGAATCAGGTCATGCTCACCATAACAATTAATTGTTATCGAAACTGATCATCATCCTCCGCGCCTTTTCCCAACTAAGTTGAGGTCGGCTTTCAGTCTAACTTCGATGCGTCCGAACTTCGATATTTTACGTGAAGCGACTGCCATCAGGCCTTCACAACCCAAGTACTATGCGATACCGGAGTTCTGTAGTTAGACAGGTTGTCGGACTTTTTAGGGCTCCAACTACCCGTAACGAATGCCACAGATATTTGTATGGCACCTGGGACCGACGGTTTAACGTGCTCTCCGAGGCACGGAGGGGTCTCAATGTGTTAAGAATGGTCACCCATCTTAGACTGACCTGGCTATTGTTACTTAACTTTGTAATGTGCTAACCTACTTAGTTACCACTTAGCCACGAGCCCCTTATCCTGTTATCGAAACTGACCCAACGTATAAAATTTTAACTCCATCGGATAAGAGGAACTGGTTTTAATTCAGTTCGACTTATACTGACTGAATCCTTTGAATTGTCAGGACTCCTGAAGTCCTGACAATTCAAAAATACCTTGGTTTAATTTAAATAAATAATTTTGATTTCATTTCATTTGTTATGTTTGTTCTGGATTCTGCTTTTTTAATTATTTTCATATTTTAATTGTCTCGATCTGTAATAGCTCTAAATTCTGTATATTCTAAGCTGTACAGTATTATATATACCGCATAGTAGACCCTGATACTCCTGATAGTACAATCTGGTAGTACAACATATTCAAGAGCGTCTACAATTTAACAATAGAATTAAACATTGACTATATTGTTAGGTATTATTACCAAAATTCTCGTGGATTACGCTCAAGGTGTCAGGAATTTTATTGCAATTTGACATGTACCAACTATGATGTTTTAGTCTTAACAGAAATATGGCTTAATAATAGTATTTTTAGTAGTGAGCTTTTTGATAACAGATATCAGGTTTTCAGGAGAGATAGAGAAACGTCAGCCTTTCATAAAAACAAGTCTGGAGGCGGCGTCTTAGTTGCTATTGACAAGAGGTTCACTGCTAATCGAATGTGTATCTGGGAGAGTGGGTGTGAAGATCTGTGGGTGACAGTGAATGTAAATTCTAATCTTAAAGTGGCTATATGCGCAGTGTACTTACCGCCACCGGTTCAATGTTCTATTTTAGAGCATTTCTTAGATAAATATAACATGGTATCAGAATAAAATGATTTCTACACACTTTTAGTAGGTGACTTTAATATGAGTAGTATAAATTGGGATTTTGTAAACGGGGTCACAAATTCCTCTGCTCCCGCTCCCCCAGGCATGAATACTAAAATTAATCAAACTTTAATAGATTTTACACACGTCAACAATCTAAAGCAATGTAATAATGTCCCTAACCTTAGAAATAAAGTTTTGGACTTGGTTCTTGTGGATTATTCAGATTGCAGTGTTACGGAAGCTTCTAATAGCCTATCAAAGACTGATCCTTACCATCCCCCACTTAAGATAGTCTTTAAGTCTAAAGAAAACCAGTTTTTAGAGCATGAAACGACAATTCGATTAAATTTCAAAAGGGCAAACTACTCTGCTATTAAAACAGAACTTCGAAACATCCAGGGGACGTGCTCTTCTCAGACATTGATAACCCTAACACAATGCTTGAAACCTTCTACAATAATATTAACCAAATAATAAAGCAACATGTACCGTCAACTGTTGTCCATAGTAACTCACGCTCACCCTGGTTTAGTAAAGGGCTTATCAGACTAATACGCGAGAAAAATAATTACAGAAGGAGATATAACATCTATAAGAATCCTATGGATAAGATTGCATTGCGAAGCTGTAGCAAGCAGTTTGAGAGATTAGCGAAAGAATGTTATAATTCTTATATAAATTACATCGAGCACAAAATATCAAAAAACCCAAAGCTCTTTTGGAGCTATATTAAAACAAAGCGTAATATGTTTAAAACCTATCCAGCTTGTATGTCTAATGGGTTCAGTACATCGTGCGATGGAAATGATATTTATATTGGCTTTGGCTCATACTTTTCTAGCGTATATTCTCCCGCTGATCAATCGTCGCATAGTACTTGCCCCAACCTACTAAATTTAACTCAAAATTCGGACTATTTCAATCTAACTGAAATAAACCCCAAAAAATATCTAAAATCTCTAGATATTACGAAAGGACCTGGGTATGATGGTATCCCCGCTGGCTTTATTGTCACATGTGCTGGTGAACTAACTCTTCCTCTAAGCTTAATTTTTAATGCATCTCTTAAAGCAGGCATTTTCCCTGAAAGATGGAAGTTGGCGAAGGTAGTTCCCATTCACAAGGCTGATGCTGATAATGTGGTTAGTAATTATAGACCAATTTCAATCCTTCCCATATTGGCTAAGGTCTTTGAATCATTGATATGCCCGAGTATCCAAAATTACTTTAAGAAATACGTCGTGAATTGTCAACATGGGTTAATAACTTAGTGACTTTTTTCAAGAGCATTACTGAGCCTGTGGACGCTAACAAACAAATTGACGTAGTATATACCGACTTCAGTAAGGCTTTTGATAAAGTCTCACATAAAGTACTAATTGGCAAACTTTCTGTCTACGGATTTGGGGGTTCTTTTCTTAAATGGCTCAATTCTTACTTATATATATATGGGTATAGCTCTAAAACTTATGAAATAACTTCAGGGGTACCTTACGGGGGGTATTTTACGGAACGACTCGTACTTGGCCGGTTTTTCATTTTATCGTTGCCTAGAATATTATTTAGACATAAATATGTATCATTTATATAAGTATGTGTTAATCTTATGAACTTATGATAACCAATTTTTTTTTTGTACTAGAACTAAGGAATTTTGATACTTTGCATTTCATTAAACTAAGTTTTATTTTTTTTTTAGGTCTCAGTAGAGACTCTGGGTCTAAATTAAAAAAATAAGGATCCACAAAAAACGGCGTGTGGTGCACACCAGGAAAAAAACGCTAAGGCAGACCAAAAACTATTGTTCTTAATGATTTTGACAAGTGTGCCATCCGAACTGAAATTCGTCAATTTTATACTGTATGTTACCTGTTATATATGTATATATATATATATATATATATATATATCAACTCAATATCCGTTAACTTTCAATTCACACATTCTATCCAAACCCACGGTAACTTTACAGTCACGACAATATCAACAAGAGAACAAGTTCAACATTTGACATTTTAACCGTTGTCTGAGTTGTGTTACCATGTAAAAAACATATTATTAGTTCGCATAAACGCCACGCTGGTTCTCTTTCCGCACAGACTATAAGCTTCCAAACGTAATCAAATGTCCATCCAGCACAGAAAACAAAATTAAATGGAAATTGGCGATTTCCGAAATCCGTGCGTAAGCCAATTCAATCACAAATCTGATTAGGTAATTACCTAAATATACCTAATCTAAAACGGTAAAACACCGACACGATACAATTTTAGTACTTACCGGTAAGTACTAAAATTGTATCGTGTCGGTGTTTTACCGTTTTAGATTCTTTTCTCTCAGCATAAACCTGCATTAGAAATGTTACTATATCAAAAAATATATATATTTTGGTAGAATTACAACATTAGTTGTTTTCTTCCGTGCGCGGCGTTGCCATCGCATATTGCCATCGTCGATTAAATTTTGTTAAGTTATCTGTGCATATTTTTCTCACTACTGCAGCTGGGTACGTGTGTGTTCGTCTCAAAAATGTAATTTTAATGCATTATATTATTAGTTTTATATTAATTCATATTAATTTCTGCACAGGGGAAATAATAAACTATCCTGGCGACTAAAGAATAATCATCCTGGTTGATTTGCTACAGTACTTTCGGTAAGTGTTATTGTATTTTGTTAAGACGAGTTCCACGTCAAATGTGCTGGAAGGTGACACGTATTATCAAAATTGGGATGCCAATTTTCATCAGTTTTCAGTTTTTTCAACCTATATTTATGCTAATGGTTTTCTTCGGCTATGACTAATTATAGTTCCTTTTATATCATGTTTCCATAATTAAATTCTCATACAGTTTGAGTACAAATGGAATAAATGATTTATAATGAGCTACTAGCACCTACATGTGTATACCATGTTTTACATAGCATGACTTCTGTGACTCTTTATTTCATCCATTTCATTTCATTGGCAGTAAATTTTTTATATAACATAAAAATATACAACACAAGAAATTAACCTAAATTAATAGATAAATAAAAATCTGTTTTAATGTTCATGTTCTGTATCTTATTCCATCTCAATCTCAAAATTTTAAATATATACTTCAAAACTCAATATATATATGAATAAATCAATATAAGGTTAATGCATGGAATATGTCTTCACATTGAAATGGGTTGGAACTATTTCATTGATACAATGAAATAGTTCCTATCAATTAGGTAAATATTTTTATAACATAACCATTATCCAAATATTTTAACATATTCACATCAATTAGAATAAAATCTGCAAAATAATAATTGATAAGTTTTAACAATTACCATCCTTGAATAAAATCATGATAAGTATGTGATTGTGTATGCATTATCTGCAGTCCATGTTATGTGTTTTAATGAGTTGTTGTTTGCTCTTTTTTGGTGACTTGTGAAATAATGACAAAAAAAAATTCTAAAAAAGAAGGATTGTTATGGGTTTAGTTTGATTTTATCATCACTTTCAAATATTAAATAAACATCAATGGACTTGTTTTTTGATAAATGGTATAGTGTGCAGTTTATGTGGTTACTCTGTAAATGATGCTCTAACATTATTATATGGCATGTCTATTCTTAAATTTATTTTTGTAAGATTTCTGTTTTTATCAGTACCTACTGAATTGAGAACCAAATTTCCATCTACAAATAGGTAATACCACCTTTTAGAAGTGGATTAACAGCTAAGTATTGTTCATACCTTTGTTTAAAATTATTGTTAAAGAAACACTAAAATAATAAGTATTGGAAGGTCAGAAACCAGAACAAATTTTTCAATCATCACAAAAGATAAACTATCAGATGTTCTAAACATAATTCATGTCTGAAAAACTATTAAATATTTAGTTAAGGAGTTGTTGCAAAAAGATCATGTAATTCAAGAAATACCAGCTTTAAAAATATTCTCTATATATATATATATATATATATATATATATATATATATATGTCTAAAACAGTATTCTGTCTTCAGTTAAGTTTATTGCTTTTACTCTAAATATTTCTATTTCCTTGCTATTAGACATCAAGACTAATTTTTACCTTTCAGTTACTTTTTAGGTATTTTACAATTAAGTGCAGCATAATGTAGAACTACTTCATTAATTTTGTATTCAATATTGGTTAATATTGAATACAAAATTATAATGGTTGTATTGTTAATCTATATAACTTTGTATTCTATATTGGGTTTCATTGATACATATACTTTCAAATGAATAGCCATGAAACAATTGTTCAAATATGATAATGTAAACATTATAACACTGACATATGTATGTGTGGCACTTCATTATAAGTAAAAATCTGGTCTTTTCCATTGAACAGTACTGTAACGACTTGGCGCGCACAAGGACTGCTGGAGGGGACGAAAATGATGCATCAGCAATCCATGATGGTTGGAGATATGATTTCTGTACATTCTGAGATACCTACGCATGTTGAGGAGATGAATAACATTAGCTACGAAAACAATGCTTCTTATGCCTATGATGACCTGTTTCCTGCTCTGCCACATTCCCAGCCCCCTGTGCAACGCAGTATACAACAAGCAACTAATAAGCTTCGTGTTGGTTCCTCGCTGCATACTCAGGTACAAAGAATTAAAATAACCATACTATTAAATTCATTGTATCATGAACATAGACTTATAATATTACATAGATAAAGTATCAGAAAAATGTGCTTTTTTCCCAAATGAAGAGCACCAATCACATACAAGGTGTAGCAGATAAGCTAGGAATGTCCATGTGGGTGGCACATGTGTTTAAAATCTTTTACGCAATCAAGACTTAATGGCTCATGATAAGTTTATTGTGTAATCTTATTATACTTCTTTCAGATAACAGAAAATGAGTTAAGATATGACTACTTTTTCAGCTTACTAAAATGTATGCTAAATAGCTAAAATGATTTTTGTTTTTGTTTTTAAGTCAAATTTATTTAAATAGTATTTGTCTGAATCTGTTAACAAAAATACTACAATCCTTTTATTTATCACACATTCCTACGGTATAAAGGTCCACACACCATAGGGCAGTGTCTGCGCCGTAGATGGACGGTGCAATGGCTCAAAATAATATTAGTGCACTGGTTTCGGGATTCGGACATTTTTAAGTAATCATGATAAGCCCTGGCATGTCTTGTTAGTGTTCTGTATATTGTCTCCTAGTAGCTCCATATCCTGCCACAACAATGATTCCCAGACTTGTTTGTTATGAACTTCTTGTCTCTTCATCTATAACCAATTGCAATAATTATCAACTCCGTATTAAAAAAAAAAGGCATGACAAATATTTATTTTTTTGTAATCTTTATTATACCATACCACATTACAATAAAGCAATACGAAAACGAAATGGTGACAGAGGGGCACTGAGAAAGTCCCTGATATGTGTGAACAGAAAAGCACTTGATGGGCTCTGTCAATTCGCGGGCATAGCCCTGATGTGTGTGGCTCGATCCAAAATCTTTCCGAACCAACGGCCTTCTTGCGACTGATGTGTTGTGGTTATATTTTTAAAGAATGGCATAAAAATTATTAACGGCGTTTTTTAACCGACGAAAAAAAAGGAGGTTCTCAATTCGACCGTATAATATATTTTAATTTTTTTTTTATTTTTTTTTTTTATGTCTGTTCAGCCCTCACTCCGTTATTTATGAACCGATTTTGATTATTCTTTTTTTGATAGATTGGGTAAACCTCAAGGGTGGTCCCATGTCAAGGAAGTCAGGATCTAATGATGGGATCCTGAAAAAATTGAGAGAAACCCTCGAAAATTGTAGGAACGAATAGTGTTTCTGTTTACTTTTCATTACTTTATCAGGTATTGCGTTTAGGAATCATCATCATTTTTCATCACCATCATCATGATGAAAAATTTTATATAAACATATTTTGAGTCGGCGCCAAATAAAATTTTGATAATTAATCAGTTTGGCGCCGACTCAAAATAAGTTTATGTAAAATTAGATAGTTTATGTAAATAAGCTCAATACTTAAGACTTAAGGTTTATTTATTTTTTGCTTTTTAGTTCTTTTCGTCGGTTTAATTTTTTGTTGAAAAGATTTTATTAAATATATATAAGAAAACACAATAATTTTACCTCAATGGTTCAGTTTTCGATACATAGTTGTTTTTAGATTCTAGATATCTTTATCAGGAACAGGCTTGGATTAGAAATTTAACATAGGTACCTGTTGTCCTAAATTGTTATTTTAAATTGTTGTCGTTTTGTAAATAACTAAATTATGATATTTTAAAACTCTTTTTTAGGTTTTCCATGTGCCATATGAAGAAAGGAAGTTGGACAATGCTAACACTTTTGGTGAAGGAGAGTCATTGAGAACTTGTCAGTCCATCACCAAGGATACTGGAGCCCACATTGAAATATCTACTAGCAAGGATGGCAGCTTAACTTTCTTGATGACTGGTAAACTAAGTGCAGTCCTTGATGCAAGACGGCTCATTTTAACCCACTTTCAACAACAGGTACAAACCTTAAAATTATTAATGTTGATCTATATCTATTATTGTTTATGATTTATCTTTTTTTTGTTTTTTTTTTATGTAGGCCAGCAAGCAAATATCTATTCCTAAGGAGCATCACCGTTGGATTTTAGGAAAACAAGGTCAAAAACTGAAAGAGTTAGAAAAAGTTACTGCCACTAAAATAAGCGTGCCCGGAATTGCTGAAAATAGTGAAACTCTAACTATAACTGGCACTAAGGAGGGCATAGAAAAAGCTGAACATGAAATCCGAGTATGCTCTGAGGAACAAGTAAGAGATTATTTATATTTAATTTAATCAAATTAGTTCTGCTTAAACCCAACGGGATTTTAGTTATATTCGCGCCCACACTACCGCTTGTGTCCTAGCTGTACGAGGTTGATGCCAACTTTTACGGCTGCAGCACTTAAATTTCAACTAAATCATTTAATAGTCACAGCAATTATAGTAAACAAAACTTAAAGTAGCTTAAAAGTCTTGGTTGGCGCGTTACTACAGTGGTATGACTTAAGATCCCTCGAAAGTTCTTTATCCAAAATCAATACAAATATTTCTGTAAAGTATTCGAAATTTAAATAAAATAAGTATGTTAACTTATTACCCAACTGTGTATAAACATTATACTCCAGGCACAAACATTTAGCTTACCTGTAATAGAAATGATAAAAAGGTGCCTAATAACCTTTTCATGATATATCACAATAATATATTTTACACATAGAAATATCGCTTTGTAAAAATTTCAACTGTCTACCTGTTACGGTACATGACAGCTAGACGGACGCCGAAAAAATCGCCTTTCTAAAATGGGCTTCTGGGCTATATTTTTGTTATTGTAACGCCAATAGAAACACATGAACACACACACACGTGAACATGAGATCAGTGCTGCCATTAGCATTTTTATGGCTAATTGGCATGGCATTTTCGCTTAGTTTGATGCTCACTCACGCGGTGCATCGCGTCATCCGTTCGTATCTAGACTATCGAGCTATTAGTACCTAGCCTAGGTTTCTTGTTCACAAAAATAGAGTAATAGGCACATACCTTACTGGTAATCAAATATTCAGATTAATAAATTCTTTAAAGAAGACATCCCTAACGTCGCGTCGTCATCAGAACAGATAAGAGTTACGCGATAGAAAGAGAGGTTGAAGAAGAAACTTCTAGGCGAATATAACTGTAACCGTGTTTCTGGCGATGGTTCGGAGCGAGAGTGCATGGAACGTCGTCGCCTCTTTCTGCGAGGAGGTGATGTCCGCAAAGAAGGCGGCGGAACGGGAAAGAGAGCGGAGTACGGCTCTCTCTGCCCGCAGCAGACGCACCAAGCGCCGAAGGGCGTTTAATGATCTCCGGCCACTTTAGGAAGCGACGGTTACTTTTAGGGAAGTTCTCGTCCGAACAGATACAGGCCCGAGAGGCAGCGCGCAGTGTTCCGCGCGTTGTCTCATAGGAGTGCGGCCGACGGGTGATGGTCGCACCGGGTGACGGGATCCATCTAGGTGACACGGTGACTATCGTCGGTTGCGGAAGAACGCAATAGTGATTCTCGCTCCCCCGATTATAGGCATGTAGCGGAACAAAACGGTAAGGCCGAACGCTAAAACACGGGCGGATGAGGACGTGGGTGCACGCGTCACAAGTTCGCCGCGGGCCACGAATCCGCGAGCGGGCACCCGTCGCGTGCGCCCGTCTCATTTAGCGCTGCCAGTATAATTTTGATCATGAGCGTGTACAGTAGTGTCGAGCATTAGCATGCATTATTTGCTAATTTATTATTTACCAAAAAGACGTCTACGAAAACACCGTCGACTGCCTAACCTGTTCGGGACAAGCAGGCTACTCAGCGGAGAATTCGTAACCAAATTTTCGAAGTTGCGTGACAATGAAAATGAATTTTACAAATGCGGACGACGGTCGCGTGCGCCCGCGCCGTGTGCCCGCCGCCCGCCGCGCGTGTCACAATCCGTCGCCCGCGTCAGCGCTCTGTCGCACGCGCCTGCGCTGCTCAAACTATTTTTCATTGAACGTGCGCCCGCGCGAGTTTTATTCGCCCTAAGAGTCCGACTGACCCCTTCGCCTCCTCAAGGGCGGAGGAAATCCATGAGAATCTTCCACCTCGTCACCAACAAAAAAAGTGAATATAACTGGGTAATTAACGCTGTGCGTCTAAATTGCGACTTTATTGTGTCGGAACCAGAGTCTTAATGCATCAATATAATCAAACGATACTAATCACGTTACTACGTCTTCTACGCCAGTCTCAGTGGCTATATACGAGTAAAAAAAAATCAAATATCTAGGGCATTTTCTCAACGACGACCTTAAAGACAATACAGATATAAAAGGGAGCGTAGGGCGCTTGCGGTCCGAGGTAACATATTATGTTGACCCGCAGATTCTCTCGTTGTAGTAAACTAGTTAAGCTGACACTTTTTAAAGCATATTGCCAAGGCTTTTATACGGGATGTCTGTGGGTCAGCTACACTAAACGGCCGATAGACGACCTACGTGTCCAATATAATAATGTCTTTAGAATGCTATTGGGACTGCCGCGTTTTTGTAGTGCCTCCGAAATGTTTACACAGAATCATACTGAGGACTTCCACGCTGTTATTCGCAAGAAAACGGCATCATTAATACTCAGAGTGCGCGCTAGTGACAACAGCATTCTAAGAACAGTGGCAGAGAGCATCAACTCTCCTATGTTGAAATTTCTGGTGGGAAGGACAATACCTTTTCACCAAATTATTTAATAATTGCCCATGTACCCACTAACACTAGTTATAAGTTTATTTTGTGTAATATACTAACACAATGGATTTTTGTTCCTTCCTTCCTTTTGTTCCTTGGTTGGTGACAATAGGCGTATTACGTGAGTGGGCAAAATGTAGTTATGTAGTTATAATTATAGTTGGCAAAACGTGGGTATTTAATAGGCCTCTGCCTACCCTTTCGTGGATACAGGCGTGAGTGTATGTACTTAATAGACGCGTGGCGTTGCAGTGTTTTAGAATATCACTTTTTGTTCGTATGTTTCGCGCCGAGTCATAATTATTTAGGTATTTACATTAGTATGGGAGTTTAGTTAGGCTAACAAGTTTTTATTCGCTTTTAGTCCCTTTCTTTTCTTCTTTTGTTGGTTTAATTTTTGTTAAAAAGAATTTACAGCATATTTTAGATTTGTCGACTTAATGATACAATATTGTATTTCAGTCACGTAAAGCTTTGGAGCGCGTTAAGATTCCAAAGATTTACCACCCTTTCATCCAAGGCCCATATGGTGAACGCGCAGCTGCACTCACTGCCGAGACTGGAGCGCGTATTCATATTCCGCCTGCGTCCACACAAAGCGACGAGATCGTTATTGCTGGCGAGAAAAACGGTGTAATTGCTGCTAAGGCTCAAATCGAGCAGATCTATCAGGATATGGTAAAATATTTGAAATTAACGTTCTATAGACTTCAATGCATCAACAATAAGATATTATAAATTTTCAAGGTCCCTCTTTGCACACTTAAGGTTTTAACTTTTGTAAGCTTTTTAAATATATGCACATGTAAAGCACTCCGATTTTAATATTAGATAAGTATATAAACCGCAAAAATGTATATGTGGCGATAATTATCGGTATATTACATTTATATTACTTAACTTAAACACTCAACCCTCTCACGAAATGGAGATGGAATTGATTGAAAGTTTATTGTTATATGCAACTTAAATACAATATCGTGCTCTGCGGCACTCTATCCTTGTTTATTGATTTAGAACTCAGTACAAAGTACAAAAGGACTACAATCAGTGGCGTAACAATAGGGTGGCAAAGCGGGCAAAATGCCACAGGCCCATGGCCCTAGGGGGGCCCCGGCCCCGACCCCAAGGCAATGTGCACATGAGGCACTAAGAATGAACTTGTGCCCCATCCGACGATTTAGCCACGGGCAACAGATGGTATAGTAACGCCACTGACTACAATATATTTAATGTATATAATTGTTAAATTTCACAAGTTAAACAGTAATTCATCAGCTTTCTAGTATGATGTCCGTCGATAAACTTTGCCATTGTTTGAAAAATGGTACTTGCACCATGCCCATCTGTTTATCCGAGATAGTTTTAGGTTTCTCAAAAGCATAAGCGTCAAGTATTAGTACTATCTACAATACTACCTATTTTGCTACTAACTACACAAATCAATCAATATCATACTTTCCTTTTTGCGTAAGTTCTAAAACAGTTTAGGAATCGCTGGTGTTCTATTGAAGGGCTCTACTGCCAAATCCATGAGAATAAGACTTTCACATACAAATATGTGTGACCCTTCTCCACTTGTAAGGAAAAACGTTGTTTTTAATTCTCCCATTAATCAGATCACAATAGAACAATATTTTTAAAATAGGTCAAGAAATGTTCGACCGTGCGCGTGGAAGTACCTAAATCTCAGCACAAGTATGTTATTGGAGCTCGTGGAACTACCATCCAAGAAATTCTAAAAGAGACTGAAGTATCTGTGGAGATGCCACCACCTGATTCACCTACAGGCACCATTACTCTTCATGGCCCACACAACAAAATTGGTCTTGGTAAGTCGCGCTATTATATTATTTTTGGAACGGCGTTAAATATTTATGGAGCTGTTCCTCTACAAACATTAAGTAATACATAAATAACAATATACTTTTTTTAACTCAACAGCTCTTTCTAAAGTCTGCGAAAAAGCAAACTCTGTTAAAACAGCGACTGTAGATGCGCCGACTTGGATTCATAAATATATTATTGGCAAAAATGGTTCGAACATTAAAAAGATAACACAGGAATTCTCAAAGGTATGGGTTTAATGTCTATTACATATTTTTATAGGAGTATAACATTTTACAATTTTTAAGAGTAACCACATAAATTTAGATTAATGTATCAAACAGTAGCAAATAAAAATAATTAGTGATTTGTTTGCTTCCTAATTTTCATAAAACTATTGATGTTTTCTAAATGTGTAAAATATATATAATCTAAATGTATTAATAAATAAAAGTAAAAATATAATTATTGCCAGGTCCATGTTGATATTACCCATTCTGAGGATAAAGTGAAGATAGATGGGCCCCCAGAGGAAGTAGAGCGTGCTCAATTGGAGTTGGATAGCTTTGTGAAGAACTTGCTTGCTACTCTTACATATGTAGAACTATCAGTGGATCCTAAGTTCTTTAAACACATAATTGGCAAGAGTGGAACTAACAGTAAGAGTGCAAAATTTATATACACACAACAAATACCTGAAAAAAAAAAAAAAATTGCAGTTTTTAATTGTCATGTTTTGTTTTCAGTTAATAGACTGAAGGATGAGACTGGGGTAGTTATTAACATTATTGAAAATGAAGGTAACAATATTATCCGTATTGAAGGCAGCCGGCAAGGTGTAACTGATGCTGAAAGGGAATTGCGAGAAATGGTACTGAAACTGGAAAATGAAAGAACTAAAGAAGTTTATGTTGATCACAGATACATTAAATCTCTTATTGGAGTTAGGGGAGAAAAAATAAAAGAACTTCGTGAGAAGTTTGAACGTGTGCTGATTACTTTACCTGACCAGGGACAAAAAAGGAGTCCAGTTAAACTAAGGGGACCTCAAGAAGATATTGAAAAATGTGAGAAGTATCTGCACAAAGTAATTAAAGAAATAGCTGAATGGTCCTACGTCCAGGAAGTTCCTATTTTCAAACAATTCCACAAGTTCATTATTGGTAAAGGGGGTGCAAATTTAAGAAAAATTCGTGATGAAACTCAAACGGTGATTGATCTTCCAGCAGAAGGAGACGATAGTGATGTTATTACAGTACGAGGAAAGCGCGAAAACGTCGAAGAAGCTGTTAAAAAAATCCAGCAAATTCACAACGAGAAAGCAAATGTTGTTACAGAGGAAGTTACTATTGCTCCTAAATATTATAATTCCTTGATTGGCGCTGGAGGAAAACTTATTCATTCTATAATGGAGGAATGCGGTGGAGTATTGATTAAATTCCCTCCAGCAGAGAGTGACAGTGACAAAGTGGTTATCAAAGGACCAATTGAAGACGTTGAAAAAGCAAAGCAGCAGCTACTAGCACATGCTTCGGAGCGAGAACTTACATCCCACACCGCTCATGTTCGTGCTAAACCTGAACATCACAAATTCCTTATTGGTAAAAATGGTACTAATATTAAAAAAATACGTGAGCAAACTGGCGCTCGAATTATCTTTCCGACTGATAAGGACGAAGATAAGGAAGCTATATTTATAATCGGTAAGTTTAATCTATAATAGTAAGTAAATAGTACACATAAAACTATAATATATATTTATATTTTAAAGCAAATAATTAATCAGTATATAATTATTTTTTTGTTTCACTTCACATGACACAAATTCTCAAGCAAAAAATTCAATACTTCAATAAAATATAAATGTCTTAATTAAACACAGACTGATTGCCATTGAAAAAATAACAGTTTCATACTATAAATATACTGCAGAAACAGAGAATTACATAAAGATAGTCTATGTTCTTTTATTGAACACTGACCATATTAGAATACATTTATTTATAATCATTTCAATAATTATTTAGGACGTGAAGAACAAGTAGAAGCAGCTCGCAAGCAATTAGAAGCAGCTGTAGCCGAGATCAGCAATGTGTCAGAGGGTGAGATGGCGGTGGCGCCGCGCCACCACCGCCACTTCGTGGCGCGGCGCGGGGAAGTGCTGCGCCGCATCGCCGACGACTGCGGTGGCGTCCAGATCTCGTTCCCGAGGCAAGGCGTCAACAGCGACCGCGTTGTGCTCAAGGGTCCGAAGGAATGTATAGAAGCGGCTAAAATTAGAATCAATGAGATCATTGAAGATTTGGAAGCTAAGGTATTTTACCAGTCATTATATTTGCACTTAATTGATTTTAAAGAATTCCTTTCATCATCAGTCATCAGTGAAGTAGAACACGATAAACGATACTAATTCACATTAAAAGTATCGTTAATTAACGGTATGTTGTAAAGATACCTGCCATATTGATACGAATTGGTACCAATACTAAAGTGACAACATAATTATAATGTTAAAAGGTAGCGGTAACAATGACCTGTTTTTAACGTTACCTTATTCCAGGGCTTGAAAACGATACCAATTCACGTTAAAAGTATCGTTAAGTAACGGTAAAGATACCTTACATATCGATACGATTTGGTAGCGATACTTGAGTAGCATAATTAAACATAATACGTTAAGAATTACCTGTTTTTAACGCTACTGAAATTCAAGCGATGTTGCCGTTCTTCGTACCGTGTGGCCGTACGCCGAGACACGCCACCCATGCATACTCCACGCGATACAGTGTTGCCGTTTTGTTTCACTCGCCCTCCCTCGCGACTTGCACAGTTGTTCGCGTTCACAAAACACGTTACACGCCACTCCGCTGCATATTGTTTTTGTTATTAGGTATTTTTGATTTTGAGTTACGCTTGTAACTAGTGTAAGATGGGAAGAAAAGAAATGTCGTTTATAGGTATGTATTTTGAAATTAATGATGATACTTGCTTCCTTAAGCTTAGCGCTTAGCTTAGCTTAGTGTCCGAATGTGGAAAAATATTAAAGGTTTGTATTCACTTACATATGCATATGTAAATATAGTTATAGTCGTAGTATACTTACAGACTGTTACAGTAGTATACTAGTTGTTACTATATGATGGCGATTTTTCGTAGTAGACTAATTTAGTGAAATTACTGTAAAATTGATTGTTGTAATGGTTGACTACTTTTAACATTCTTTAATTTGGTACTTACTTTTGTTAATTCTATGCCTAAATATTGAACCGATTGCTTACTGTTAAATTATTTGCGTTATTATAAGTACAATAAACTGCACAGTAGTAACGCTTTGAAGTTGAGCTTGACTTAGTATACTAATTTATTACAAATAATGCCAGCCATGGCCTTCTGATTTTGACATGCATTTAATTATATGAAAAAAAAACGTACTATGTGTATGATACTTCTGTCTCGCAGGATACTTCATATCTACTCGTATATATAGGATAAACTTGATCATATATGTAAACTATACCTAGATGTTTAATCGGCGCTCAAAAAATGACACCAATTAAACTGTGCTTAAATGCAGTTGTAAGCATAGTTGATCTATTAGATGCTTCACACCCGCGCTAGCGGTGTGACGTTTCAAAACATACTAAAACTATGATTTAGACATGCAAAGAAGGTATGAAAAGTCGTACTTTAGATAAGTATAATATTTTTATGAAAGCTTTATTTTTTTGAAGTATAATAATGGTACTACAAGAAACGATAATTTAAAAAGATTGTTTATTTTTGTAATACTTAGCTTGTAACTATCGAGTGCCGCTATTTGACACTATTTTTGTAGGAAATCCTGTGTCTATGGTGTATTTGATCTAAGAGTAAACATATATGTAGAAAAGTAGTCACAATCGACAGAGCAGTACTAACGTTTTGACCTTGAGTTTGGTTCGTATACTAGTTTTTAGACCCCACATAACAGGAGCTTATTGCCTTTTACCGGGCATAGTGCCAAACTCCGTGCCACTACTGACAAAAGATTAACACAATAACACTTTGTTCGACTCGAGAATTAACCCTAGACCGCGTGCACAGTGTTTACTACCGCTGCGCCATTGAGACAGTAAATCAAACATCGAAATAATTATTGCTTAATTGCAATAAAATAATGTTATTACACAGCCAGATACGTGATTTCACACATTTGTTGCAGCCGGGTGATTACTAGGTATTTAAGTATTACATACATTATTATATACTCACTAAACGTACTTCTTAGGACCAAAACACACTCACCTGACGATGCTGCGGCGGAAAAAATGCGATATTTAGAGAGCAAAAATTAAGAAATTTAATATCGTCGTGATGCAATGTGATGTTCCCCACCTTGTAATTCTACAACAGTGCAGAGTGGTCAAGACGTCATACATTTTCCACATAGATCAGCCTTATCGATCACTAACATACAGGGGTCGAAAAGGCTGATATATCGCCTTCGCATGATGTAGCATCCTAGCACTACATTATTTCGTATTATGTGCATCATGAATGTGTTTGAGTCCTAAGAAGTAAGATGCGCTCAGTGTCTCCTTAATGCGTAAGTATTGATGAGCCTAGTTTACTTGCACGCAAGTCTGACGCGTACACGTTATTAATATATGTTTGCTAAAAATTAAAAATATTTATAGAAATATACAATGGCTGTGCTTGGACTTTGCCTTAGCTCCTACGCCATTGTACGAAGTGAGAAGCTTGTTATTTGCAGGATATGGTTCTACCTAATGCTTAGTTCATTCTAACCACTACAATGGGTGCTGATCTAAGCTTTCACTCAAAAAGAAATAATAGAAATGCTATTTCCTCTGTGCGCTTAATCCGGTAATGTTGCCATTTGTATTGCATATTTTCATTGTCTATTACAGACGCAGCCTGGTGCAAATTTACTCAACCATTTAAAACATGTACATAAAGATCTACACAAAGAAGTAATGGATCAAAGTCAGTCGACGATATCTGACGCTATACTTAAGGAATGCACCAATTTGGTAGCTGTACATGGTCGTCCGTTTTCAATGTTACACGATAAAGCATTTCAAAATTTGTTATCATTAATTCCTGGCAATGCAGTTACTATTAACGCAAGTAATGTTAAAGAAAATGTGCACTTACTAGCTACAAAAATGAGAGAAGAGATAGCTTGTACTTTACAAGATAAAATTATATCGCTGAAAATAGATATCGCTTCCCTTGCAACAAGAAGTTTTATGGGAATTAATTGTCAATATTTACAAGAGGGACAGCTTGTGTTAAGAAATTTAGGAGTAATAGAAATTTTTCAGCGTCATACATCAGAACATTTGAAAGATTTACTGGTGTACAACCTCCAGCGGTTTCGTATTAATACAGGATTCAATAAAAACATTTATTCCGTTACTACTGACAATGGGGCTAACGTGATTAAAATGAGCAAGCTCCTTAATGACATCGACAGTTTTGATAGCCTTGACCTACCTGTTTGCATAGAACCTAGTACCAGCGTCAACCAATCTCACAATGAAACTAATCTCGCAGATACTAGTAATAATTATCATTCAGTCTTCGACAATTCTGAATTTAATAACGAGTTTGAAGAGATGTATACTGCAATATTAACAAACGTTCTTAGAGCACAGTTTATAACAGGTGAACATGTTGAATACAAAGTTGATATTGTAAGATGTGCCGCACACACACTTCAATTAGCGCTTCATGATGCTTGTGACGTAGCAGCCTTTCGCAACCATATGTCAAGTTGCCGAGAAATTGTGCGCCGATTACAAACACCACAATTTGTGAAGATTATCCGTGAAAACGGAAAAAATGTGCCTAAATTGGACTGTGCTACTAGGTGGCATTCAGTAGTTGATATGGTGGAAAGTCTGCTATCGCTAAAAGATGTATGTGCTACTGACGTTCGCCTTCACTTACCTGACACAACATGGGATAGTTTGGCAGAAGTTCTAAAATCTCTGATGCCAGCTAAAGAATTTACCAAGAAATTGCAAGAAGAAGAATTGACAGTCGGGGATTTCTATCTATCGTGGATGAAGTGCCAATTTAAATTGGCTAAGATTACGACAAGACTTTCCGATAACATTGTTTCATCAATGAAAGCAAGGCAAAAGATTCTTTTTGAAAATGATATTTTTATAAATGGAATATTCTTAGATCCTAGGGTAAATACAGTTTTAACACTAGCACAACAGAAAAAAGCAAAAGAAAACTTAATCATGCTATACATTAAATATGTAGAATTGGAACAAAAAAAGGAAGAAAATAATATTGAAAACAGTAATATCGATAATACAGCACCAGACGTTCGTTCTGAAGCCCAGATGGAACTAGATGATTTCCTTAATACAAGTTACATAAATAAACACGCTGATTTAATCAATTTGTTACAATTCGATGAAAAGCATAGGAATCTGCTTGTTACTTTACAAGATTCTATAGAAGTGTTTTTAAAAGAGCCTCTTCTTCAGTCTTCGGAGAGCGTGCTGGCATATTGGGAAAAATCTCGTTATAAATTTCCTTTTCTGTATAAATTATCTACCATCGTACTAGGTGTACCAATGACTCAAGTTAGTGTAGAAAGGTTATTTTCTTCACTCAAATTCGTGGTATCAAATTATACATACTCCATGAAGGAAAATGTGATTGAAGATATATTATTTATACGCAGCAATAATATTTTTAACAAATAACAAGTATGTTGAATTATACAGGGTGATTTTTAAAGAAAATCTGGCGGTTGAACGACTCTGTATCTTAAGAACAACCATATTGGTTAGTGTAATAAATATAATTTCAAAATAGTATGATTGCATTCATATTTTCAATCGTTTTTTTTTATAATTAAGTAAAAAGTTCATGTCCTCAATAAATAATGAGTATAAATAAAGTTGTCTTTGTTTTGATCATTTTATATAGGTAATCTTATCTATGAATTATAATTATTACAAGCGTAGGTATATAAAGTTTCGTGTCTGTGCTGTTCACCGTTGAGGAGTTTCTTCGTCTGGAGGCATATCTGGGCAAAGTAGCCAGGTCATGGTGAACTTTAGAATAGACTATCATAATTCCAAGCGTATATAAAGTTTCGTGTCTGTACTGTTGACTATTGAGGAGTTTCCTCATCTGGAGAAAATCTTTGGAGCAGAATTAGGGCATGCTTATAATCAAAATGTATTTTCATCGGAACTGTACCAACATATATGCTCCAAACCTTATCTCTTCCCATGGTCAACATTTTGCTCCTTGATTTTCCCATCATGACTTGATCTTTCTCTCCTATTTCCTGAAACCCCCCAAATCTCCTCCTAAAATTCTGCATATCCGTTATTTTAGACGAATATATGTAAAAAAACTATCTGCAGATGCTTCTGAATTAGACTCGGCAAATTTGGCAGCAGCTACCGACATGAACGACAAGGTCAGCATTTTTATTGAAGCAGTTGTTAAATTATGTGACATTCACGCCCCTGCGAAGAAATTAAATTTGAAGCGGTCCCCGGCACCGTGGATGACGGAGGAAGTTCGAATGGCTGTGAGACGGAGGGACCTTATTTTCAATCGGTACAGGAACCTTTACCTAAAGAAACTAACCTTTCTCTTCCTCACAATCACAACTGCACAATCATCCAAAATAATTATCTACAATCTGGCTTCAGACCCGGTCACAGTACAGTTACTGTTCTCCTTAAAGTAACTAGCGATATTAGGGAGGGCATGGAGAACACAAAAGTTACAATGCTTTTAATACCGTCAGGGCCCGTACAGACGTAGATACACGATTCAGCGTTGGCGTGTTCTTCCAAAGGATATTGTGACGTTCTATGCTTATTACATAACGTTTATTTTCAAATCCTTCTACAAAAACCGCGTACACGCAGCCACCGCGCAACCATCGTGCAGCCGCTGCGCAGTCTACACTCAGCGCACGCGTTACCTCAGCGTTGCTAGTGTGTCTATCATTACGTTTTATGCTGCGACACAGGTACCTATTGCCTTTCTACTATATCCTCAAAAACATTAATTTCGTTAATAGAAGAGACTGATATCTTGTGGGACAAAACGCAAAACTTTGCAGTTCTGGATCGAGATATGTATTATTTTAATAAAATTATATGTAATAATTTAATTAAAGTCTAGAAGATCTAGATTTTGCTACTTTGAAAAGTGTTGTATTTTCACATTGCAATAAGTATAATAACATTTATATTCACTTGTATAGAATGTGTGGACTGTAGTATGCGTTGTTTATGGATGCAGCTGCAGCTAGCAGCTGAGCGGGCACTGCGCGGTGGCTGCGCGTACGCGGATTGTAAGCGTGGACATATAAACGCACCCTCAGTCATGACATCCCACTATCCGTCCTTTCATATCTTACGATCTCCTCAGAAGCACTGGAATGGTTCTCCACCATTCTTCAGGGACAACAGCAATGTGTTTGTATTGATGACTCGTCTTCAAGTTGATGTGATCTTTCCACTGGCGTCCCTGAAGGCGGTATCTTATCTCCTTTATTATTTTCAATATTTATTAACCTCATAACCAAACAACTTCTGTCTACTTATTACCTGTATGCTGACGACTTGTAGTTATATGTCAGTCAAGGGTTGAAGATATATCGCAAGCCATCGATAAAGTGAACAAAAACTTAATGCTGGTCGATGAGGTTTGGTTTATCAGTAAACCCAACCAAATGTCAAGCGATCGTCGTAGGTAGCAAACAGATGGCGAGTCTAGATACTGCCGCCATTCCACCAGTTATCTTCAATTATACCTCTGAGTCCAGTGGTGGAGGACTTGGGTTTACTCATCGACTCGACCTTTGATTGGCGAGCCTACGTTACTCACGTGAGCCAGAAAGTCACTGTTTGTCTCCCAACTATATATCGTCTAAAGAATTTCTTGCCTACGAAAACTAAGACTACACTTATGCAGTCCTTAATCATTCCTTTGATAATTTATGGCGGTGTGTGTTATTTTGACCTGAATGCAGACCTTTTTAATAAACCAGATCGTCTTCTCAATAACTGCATTCGATTTATTTTCAATCTTCGAAAGTATGACCATGTGTCTGTCTTACTTTTCCAACTAAGATGGCTCCCAATTCGTCAGCGCCGCAAAATGAGAGCACTAACTTTTCTTTCCTCTTTTCTCAACTCCATCTTTACCTGTTTCTTGTGCTCCAATCCTTACTATCCTTACTAATATTATAACTACGTGGGAGAGCCATGCTTCGGCACGTATGGGCCGGCTCGACTCCGCTCGATACCACGGCCTCACAGAAAACCGGTAGTGAAGCAATGCTTGCATTGCATTTCGCCGCGTGAGTGAGGTTACCGGAGGCCCTAACCCTTCCCTCTCCCCTATTCCCGTCCTTCCCTTCTGCCCTCTTCCCCCCTCCCCCTCTTCCCCTACTCACACCTTAAAGGGCGGCAACGCACTTGTGACTCTTTGAGTTACAGGTGCCCATGGGCGGCGGTAGTCATTTACCATCAGGTGACCCGTCTGCTGTTTGCCCCCTATACCATAAAAAAAAAGAAAAAATGCGAAAGTAACTCTGTCTGTCGCCCTTTATCGCCAAAACTACTGAACCGATTTAAATGGTACACAGATAGTCTAGAGCTTGATAAAGGACATAGGCTACTTTTTAATGCGCAAAAAGGGGTGTAAGGGGTCGAAAGGTGGGGATGAAAAGTTGTATGGAAGTATCGTCAATTAGCCTAAATAATTAAAAATTCTACCCAAGACACTATTCCACGCGGACGAAGTCGCGGGTACAGCTAGTCAGGATCTAAATCTTCGATCAACAAATAATATTCTATTATGCCCTCCACACCCCTTGTCAACTCTTTTCTATGTTCAATCAGTTCTTCTCTGGCATGCGCTCCCGGTCGAAATCAGTATATCTACAAACCCTATTTATATTCAAGAAGAAAATACGTGATCTTCTTCACAATTAGGTGGCAGAACGGACACTACGCTAGAAAGGACCGTATTTTAGTATTCATATGTATACACGTATGTATCTTTGATGTATGTATATTGTGTGTGTTTACTTATGGAACTGTATGTATATTATATTATGTGATAATGACGTATAGCAATCTATTTATGTAAGTAATAGTGTTTATTTCATGTGATATGTATATCTACTTAGTTTTGATTTTCTAAATTATTATAAATAACTTCAAATGTGATATTGTATCTTTTCACCTACCGTATAACATTTCTACATCATCCCAAGGTTGACTCGTAGAGAATGCCCTGAGCATTACGTCCGCCTTTGTACAAATTGTGGATCAATTTTGCATATATAAAATTTCAATTTCGTAGGATAAGAGCAAGTGGTTTTAATTCAGCTACCAAGATTTGACCTAAACTACAAACAGAACAAGATAATATAACAAACATATTAACAAGATAAATAAAAGCTTTTAAAAATAGACTACTCGAAGTATTAATTTAACGCAGACAAAGTCCCGGTCACTAGTTCGTAAGCAACTTTTTCAGCCAAAGAAGCATCATTATAATACAATGGCTTGAATTTGACCTAAGAAGTCGCTCTGTTGCGACTGGACGTTATAACTGGAAATTCCCAAGAACTACATGAAAATCAATTGCAATATTAATTTAAACTTAAGCGCGTAGATAACAACGTACTCGCGTACTTCCCATCAATGCGGTTTGGTAATCGTTGCGAGTGGGTGAAAGCAATGGTAACAAAACCTACTCAAACGATAAAATTACCGATAATATAGTTATTAACATAAAATATATTTAACGATAAAATGTTTTAGAAATAACTTTAAATGATATGACGTTATAATTTTTTTTAAATACCTACATCTAACTGTTTTAACGATACCATATTTTAATGGTATTTCAAACCCTGGGATCAAACCTATTAAAACTTATAACGATAAAATGACCGGTAACATAGGTATTAACGTTATAAAAATTTAACTGTAAAATGGTCTAAATATTGTTAATGTTATAATTTTTTTAACGATACCAGCATCTATCGGCGGTAACGATACCACATTTTTAACGGTATTTCAAGCCCTGTGTAAAATAGAGTCGAAAATTTTCCGTGAACAATCACATTAATCGAATAATTCAGTCTACTGTCAGGAATGTGCGGTGGTACAGCTTTTAAACAACAGCCACTGCTCGCCTTGCTAGAATTACATTTCTTCACATTCGTGGGAATTGACCTAATATGATTAAATAAATTATATTTTTACAGGTGACAATAGAATGTGTGATTCCTCAAAGACACCATCGTACTGTGATGGGTGCTCGTGGCGCCAAGGTAAAAGATATCACCGCGGAACATGATGTCCAAATTAAGTTCCCTGAGCGAGACACAACTGAGGGTGCTGACGTACCAGTGAAGGAAAATGATGAAAGTGCAGAGCCTGGACTCAATGATATAATCAGAATCACTGGTCGCCCAGAAAACTGTGAGGCAGCTAAAAAAGCGTTACTTGAACAGGTACTCATGATTAAGACAATATGTTGGTATTGACAATATGCTATTTAAATAATTACGTATTAAAATATTGTTTATTTTGCTTCAGGTTCCAATTACAATTGATGTGGAAGTGCCTAACGAGTTACATAGACTGCTGGCCGGTCAGAAGAGAAGGGAACTGATGCAGACGTATGATGTACACATACTTCTTCCGCCTAACGATGACACCAGTGATATAGTTAAGGTAATATAAGTTACTTTACTTTTAAAAACTTTAATGCAGCACTAATAATCACTCAATAATGACACAAACATTAACTTGAAGTCTACACAGATGGCATTGGAGCTATAACATGATCTAAATCACAATTATTATTTTAAATTATGTAATGATGCATGTGTTATTTATATGTAATGCAATACAAGTAATGACTCAACTTCAGGTAACCGGAACACCTGCTAATGTTGAAAAGGCTAAACTTGCACTTGGTGACAAGATAGTTGAAATGGAAAAAGAGAAAGAAGATAGAGTTCTCAGGTAAGTTCTTATGCTATAATTTAAATTAATTATTACCGCTTCTATTACAAAAGGCTAGTGGATTTTTGTATGGAGTCTGATTTAATTCATATACGCCGTTTTGTAGTCCCCGACACAAAAATGAAGCTGTAATAAGTTTTACGTGTGTATCTCCTAAACGGATAGATTGATTAGGAATTAGTTTTATTCGTTTGAAAGATGACTTGATCGAGAGTGTTCTTAGCTATAATTTAAGAAAATCCGATTAGCTGTTCGAAATTATCCACTCTTTAATAAGAATAGCTGAGGCTACCAGGGCAACAGTATCGTAACAAGAGGGTGGCAGAGCGTGCAAAATGCCACGGGCCCCCGGCTCGAGGGGGCCTTGGTCACCAAAGGAGGCACTAATTACAAAATATATTAATAAATTAGCCACGGGCGTCAGATGGTATAATTACGCCACTGCAGGCCAAGATTAAGGTTTTATTTGTGCACAACTCTCAACTGGCAGGTAGATTATATTAATAGGTCTAGAGTATACAGCTGAATAAAATTATTGTACATTCATTAATAACTTGCATTAATCAGACGTCACGTAACGTGACACTGCGACATTATTTCACACTAGCCATTCTTTTAACCCGCGTTTTCGGTCACTGCTTCGCTCCCAAGTCGTAGCGTCATGTGACATAGCCTTCCTCAATAAATACTCTATCCAATACGAAAATATTTTTTCGAATCCGAAGGGTAGTTCCAGAATTAGCGCGTTTAAACAAACATAATCAAACAGAAAAACTCTACAGCTTTATTACATTAGCACTAGCTTCGTAGTAGTCCCTCGTTAAGGTTTCTTAAGTCTTTTCTTATTTTTTTCTTTCATAAGAACGTTCTCCTGACAATAACAAACACAAAAAAAAATAGCTATATTGGTCCAGCCGTTCACGCGTGATGCCGTGACCAAGGGAAATAGGGATTCATTTTTATTTAAATAGAAGATAGATATACATATATATATATGTTTTATATTATTTCCGTGCCTCGGAGAGCACGTTAAACCGTCGGTCCCGGGTGCCATACAAACATCTGTGGCATTCGTTACGGGTAGTTGGAGCCCTAAAAAGTCCGACAACCTGGTCTAACTACAGAACTTCGATATCGCCTAGTACTCGGGTTGTGGAGGTCTGATGGCAGTCGCTTCACGTAAAATATCAAAGTTCGGCCGTATCGTAGTTAGACTGAAAGCCGACCCCAACTTAGTTGGGAAAAGGCGCGGAGGATGATGGTTTTGTTGATGCCGGCTATCAATTCATATAAGAGTTACCCGTGATCGTAAAATTAATAATTCGTTTTTGTTTTGTAGGTCTTTTGAGCTGAAATTCAAAGTCGATCCCGAATATCATCCTCTGGTAATCGGTAAGGGAGGTGTTGTTATAACCAAGATCCGTACAGACTATGGAGTACAAATTAATTTGCCAAAACGCGGCGAACCCGATGATGATATCATTACTATTCAAGGTTATGAAGATAAGGCCTTGCAAGCTAAGGAAGCTATCATGGCCATTGTACATCAATTGGTAAGAAATACAGCATAGCGATTTGGTAATTCAGGCGCACAATAATATTGTTAAGTGTTTCGTATGAGAGCACCTTTTTGCAGTATGTGCGATGTAGATAACGATCAGAATGATCACACATATCAATATAGAAAACGTATATGTGTATATGTGAATACAAAAGTAAGTGTTTTTTTCACAGGATAACCAGTACCGTGAAGAAGTTGATATTGATCCTCGAGTTCACCGCAGGCTTATTGGCCTCAGAGGCAAGAATATACGACGCATCATGGACGAGTATAAGGTTGACATACGTTTTCCAAAACAGGGTGATGACAGTATTGTCGTCATCACGGGCGACGAGGATAATGTACTCGACGCTAAAGATCATCTTCTCAACCTAGCTGAAGAATATGTAAGTAATTCTAAAATATGACTCACAATTAATATCGCCATTATGCCATCGTGGCAGTTGCCATTTTACTGATTTTTTTACCTGTAAATAGATGCAAGACGTTGTGGATCGATACACGCGTCCGGCGGCGCCTTCACTGGGCGACTTCGGTGACGTGCTCGTAGGAGAGACTGCGACCGCGGCCGCTCCCGCCAGTACGGGCGCAGGTGCAGGGCCGGCCGGGACCGGGTTCGTGGTGAAGGGTGGTCCGTGGGAGCAGCGCGCACCGGACACGGCGTCGACACACGAGTTCCCCACCATGCCGGGCGCGCCCCGCCAGGCCGCGCCCGCAGCGCCGGGCCCGGCGGCCGCATGGGGCCCGCGCCGCTAATGCGCACGGGTGCAGGCGCGTACGTCTTAGTCTAGTGTATAGTGAAGTGCGCCGCGTTTTAGTTCAGCTCTTTTGTCGTGGCGTGACGACGTACGCGTACGACGTAAGCGAGCCAAGCCTGCATGTATCATTTGCACTATTGCAAAGTAATCGTTTTGTGTTCTCGCTACTCGTCTTATAATCTTAAAAAATTGCAGTTATCTTTTGTACTCGCGCAAAACTATGAAGAGGGGCCTGATACATAATACAATTTACGTGTAATTAATTTACTCGAAGGATCGTCGTCGTTGACTGCTATTTTTTGAATTTTAAGTAATGTGAGTTCGGGTTGAACGTTTTTTTCATATTATATATTAGTACTTGGTTACGCCATTTCGTTATTTTATAATGAATTATATAATATAATTATATATCTATGAATAAAAAAGCCATTCTAATAAGTTGTTATTTACGTTGATATAATTTATAACAAAACATCTATGGATGTATTGAACTCGTGCATGTTTATAATATGCATAACAATACTGATTCCCTGTACTTATTTAAAATTATAATGAAATTTCTATTTTTCATACATAATAATTTTCACGTTTTTTTTATCATGTTTATAATGTTGCCTATAAAAATAATGAATCAATAAGTAATAAGACAAGAATGAATATTTTTACAAAATAATATGTACATAGTAAATTGTGTTTGAAAATATTAATAAAATCTTTTACATGAAAATAATGATTTTATTTTTAATATGTGCATACGCTCATTGACATGTTACATATTATACTTGTGACGACCTACAAAACACTGCTGCTAAGAAAATGGGCAACTTTCGTGATTTTGTTAAACTTGCTAGGTAACTTCTTCTTTGCGTTAAAGAAAAGTGACCATATACTTACTTATACAGGGCCCAAAGCACTATCTACTAATTTCCCCTGTATATTTATTTATACGATTAAGATCAGTAGGTACATGAACAATTTATTCTAGAGAAAACTAGGCCTTCAATTTCAACAATGTCGAAAACTCTGCTTTTCCTTAGACCGCCTATTTATTTTTTATTCCCATACAGCCTGTTTCTACTCCAATGTTTTTGAACATTATTGTCACATAAAATTTTTTTTTTTTTTTTTTTCATAAAAGCAATGCTTCAAGTTCATTTTGTGTTAAAGTGCACCGTATTTTGTCCAATGTGTATATGGCGTAGGATAGAGCAGAAGATGGCTATCCCGAGGATACTGCACTCCATACTCTAGTGGAGTGCTAAGCGTGGGCCCAACAGCGCCACCACCTCGAGGCAGCTATAGGACTGGGAAGCCTCTCGCTAGAGACCATGGTGCAAGCTATTGTACTCAGCGAGAGTGCGTGGGACTCCGCCGCCTCATTTTGCGAGGAGGTGATGTACGCCAAAGAGGCGGCGGAAATGGAACGGGAGAGAACTAGCAGTCTCCCGTCCCGCAGAGGACGCACCAGACGCCGTAGAGCAGCTACGGCCTCCATGAGCGCTGGCCTTCAGCGCCGGAACCCGGCGCCAGAAGAGGAAAAGTTATGCCGAGACGGTGGGCGCGATGCGATCCACGCGCGCTTGAAATGTAAAGGGGACACGGCTCCCACTAACGCCTGCGAGACTACCTTGCTTTATGGGAAGCTAGTCAAGTCTGTCGGGGGCCCAGGGAGTTCCTTCATAGGTTATACCTGAGCCCTCGGCCATAGACACCCGTGACGGAACACCGTGTGGTTTTAGTCGGTTCGATTCTGACATACCCACTTCACCGAGTATCAGCTCGGTGCGGTGGTACCCCAGGGTGTTTCCACGTTAAAAATTAAAAAGGATAGAGCAGAAGATACACCTAGATAAGAGTGACTTGGTAAGGTAGAGGTGCTGTTTTTTTTGTGATGAGCAATTTTACCTTAGCACTACCACCAGTTTTTGTTGTTTAAAAATGCGGAGTTTATATCAACTGGATCACAACCACATTCGCATGTGCCTTGCTGTCTGCCTTTTTTTTTAGAAACCCCCACGGGTCATCACCTCACCGGGGCTGGCGGTGAAGTGGTATGTCGGAATAGAACCGACTAAAACCACACGGTGTTCCGACATAAGTGGATCTATTGCAAAGGACTCGGGTATACCCTAGGAAGGAAGTCCCCGAGAATTTTTTTATTTTATTGATGTTCTCGACCTTTGCTTTATTTATAGATCGTAAGAAATTAACTACTAATCTTTAAGTTTCATATTCGAACATCGTGCAAAAAAACGAGGGATCTATAATTATTAAGGTTAGCAAGGAGGTCGTGGGACACGCCAAATCGCATAGCATGTTGCCTGGTTTTAATATATTAAGCTATTTCCACATGTTTTAAATAATACAGTTATTAGAATAATAGCTAATTTATAAAAAAAAATATTACAACTCGGAAAAAAAATCCCTGAATAAATAACTATCAAAGTTACAGGACATGTCAAATCTACAATGGTGCATTTTTCTGAAAAATGCCCATGTGCTCTTCAGATGTGCCTCTAGAGCATAATAATCATTTTAAATATTTATGATGTCGATAAGCCTCCGAAAGACGAGTTTACAAATAAGGCAGTTTTGCGGCTCCTAGCGGCGAGGCGAGCCAGGGAAGAGACGCATGGTGTGGGAAGCCTCTCTGCTGCGTCGCCCAGACTCAGGCGGGCGAGCGAGCGCTAGAAAGTGAAGCGCGCCTTCAAAACGGCCGAGCGATAAAAAATACGATAACTCGATACTGCGCCCGGAGCCGCAAAACTGCCTTATTAGTAAACGCGTTTTTCAAAGGCTACGAAGCGAGTTTTATTCGTTAGGAGTAGCGTATAAGTCGTGGAACGTATGCAATAAATATCAACCTACAATTGGATTATATATTGTTCCCTAGATGGCGTTGTACAGTTTGGTGTCGGTGTTATGATTCTGTACAAGTACAAGGGAATAAAACCTGGCCTACAAAATTCGTAGGTGTGTTCAAATGCGATGCACATTATAATAAGTTGTTATTCAATAGAATAAAACTGTGTTAAATTCCGTGGTTTCTGTTGTTGATTTACCCCACACCCCTAAGTTGACCCTTTTAAACGTACTAGTAGTCTAAGATTTGATCCTTATAGTCGGATATGCCACTAGTGTATATCTTGGGAGTGGGTGATATAGTATAGCTATTTCTGCAAATCGAATCAAAATTATATATTGATATTCGATATCGGATATCTAAAACTATATATTTTATGATCTATCCTACTTCCTACTAATATTATAAACGTGAAAGTTTGTGAGGATGTATGGATGTTTGTTACTTCACGCCAAAACTACTAAACCGATTGCGATGAAACTTGGTATGTAGATAGCTGGAGACCTGGATTAACATATAGGCTATTTTTTGTCCCAATATTCCCACGGAATCGGGACTTAAGCGGGTGAAACCGCAGGGCGCTGCTAGTATTAATATATATATTCATAAATGATATCCATAATGAGTTACCGGTAAAATTACCGGTAACTCATGGATATCATTTTCGATATTTTGATTTGTTAGATATTTACAATTTTCGTAACCGAACAATTTGTAGGTACATACTCATATATTATGATATATTTTAATGCGCATTACAAGAGTGTTGAGAATTGAAACTCAATGAACTTTCCTTTAAACTTTGCCTAGGTTTTGGACTAGCTACTACGGTTTATTACTAACCTTTTGATAGTAAAGTTGTAAGTTTGGCCTCATTAGAATATATGTAAATGTGTTACTATCAAAAGGTTTAAGAATATTTTAATTACATATTAAAGATATCAATCAGCCAATAAATTTCATCAATCAATCAGCCTATCATAGTCCACTGCTGGACATAGGCCTCTCCCAATGTGCGCCACAGCACCCGGTCCTCCGCCTTCCGCATCCAGTCCATCCCTGCTACCTTCTTCAGATCGTCGGTCCATCTGGCTGGGGGGCGTCCTACCTTCCGTTTGGCGATTCGATTAAATTTCATAGGGAGATTTAATTTTATTTATCACTATATGAAACTCAATAAATGTGACTATCAAATAAATAATCTATTTAATTATTTGTGTATTTTGTACAACCCTAGAGTTGCCGGCAGTGCGCTTACACACACAGACGAAGGTCGCGCGGCGGGCAAGACATTCTCAACTTTCGAAAAGTGTAAATAAGATATATTTCTGGTCGCAGCTGACGCCAGGTATTATTATTTAAATTTTGTAGGCTATTATAACGTAGGTATTTTCACTTTTGTATAGGAGTGATGTATCTGTTACGAAGTAACTATTATCTTATCTGTGACAATACTAACTAGTATAATTATTACAAAAATACTGCAATAAATAGAAACTAATTTTCAAGTTCCCGATTTTGTGCGTTAAAGGACTTTGTGGTTATTGAAACTATACCATTCAAATATTTGACAAAACATCGATTCAATCTGATATATAGTATGGAAAACATCAAATTAATTCGATTTATCGATGTAAAATAAATATCCTATATCCCATCCCTAGCCAAGACTTCAGAAAATAATAATACTATACCTACTATGATTAATGACTAAAGATTATAATACAATAGTATTTAGAGGTGAATAAGACTGAAGACAAGGCTGATAAATAAGTTTATGACAGAAACGAAAACAGAAGTTAAACATATTATTTTGACGCCATCTCCGGAACGTGATATTACAATTGGAATAAAATAATAACTTCTGAATGTTTGTTTTGATCAATTTTAGGTAAATCATGAACATGTAAGTGTTTCATAACCTCTCATTCGGTAACATAAAATATATTATTGTTCTGTAATAAATACAGAAATCTGTGTTTGAAGAAATTCTCGAATGAATTTTGCTTGTTTCACTGGTCTGAACATTCCAATGTTTTTTGGAGGCATGTAATATTTGTGATTGACTTTAAACATCCTTCAAACAACAAACAAAAAAATAAATTAAACGAAATGTACATCACAATATAATAACAAAAACAAATTACCTACCATTCCTACAACCTTTGGATTTCCTTAGACCTGGTTCTCGCAACTTTGTTTATCAATAAGGCGATGTAATTAAAATATTTCGGAGTTGCTATAGACTGGTCTATAAAATCGAGCATTGTTCATATTGATATTAATTTACAATTTATTAATGTTATTATTTCATGTTTCAGATGCTTAACCATACCATTTCCTTCTACTGAACTAGCTTTGTTAGCATATGATGTTCTAAATGTTGATAAGGAGTTAAAAAGGAGTAAGGTGCAACAAACAATCAAGATTGAAGAAACAAATCTTGTTGTGTAGGTATTAACCTAAATATATTCACAACGGATTTCATAACTGCATTTTGCTTGTTATATTATCTCAAAAACATTCAAATTTTTGTAATAATACCTAATTTAGTGGATGGGCCCAATCATATTTACTAACATAAAAGATGGTGAGGTTATACCTGTGGTTCCGTATTTTTGTCTTATTTGATGTGCTGGTGTTTTAGCTGGCTCAATGCCTTACTTCTCATATTATTAGACACAGTTAGGTGTGTAAATCTATATCTGTCTGTGTATACCTCTTGATGAATAGTGTCATCCCACCAAAAATATAACATGAAAAAATTCATGTCTCACAATGCAGTTTTTCTACTGCATAAAGTGGTGAAATCTAATTGTTACCTAGTTATTAACAACATTTAATAGTCACCTAATTAATAGTAATGATGATAGAAGATTAATAGGATGATGATGATGATGATGATGAAATGAAATCTAGCAATATTTCCAAAGAATGTATACTGCATGTGCATTAAATATATAACTACTGAACCTGACAACTTTGAAGACTTACCTATAATTATGGTTTGCAAGAACTTACATAAAACTCTGAAAGTCAAAGGTACTATTAATGAATATTTTGCAGATAAATTAATAATAAGTACTGACCAATAATACTGAATCAATGTCATCATTAAAACGGTGCTCAAATTTGTTGTACCTATACGAATATGATGCATGCAGGTTACCTTTATTAAGACTGTTAGTGAAAATAAATTTATTACAGATTGTTTCTTGGGGAGGAGCTGAAAGGGTTGCGAGTTGCTGTTAATGCATTTATTAAAAATGTCAAACTAATTCTTAAAACCGTAAAACAATTACAAGAAGAACCAGTGTAAATTCATCAGAATGCCAGAACACACACCTGCACCGTCTCCCGCTAGATCATTGTATGGATTTTTTATGTATTTATTTAGTAAAACAATGTTAGTTATATACTGTATCTGGGCAATCATGCCTGATTCTTACTTACACTTTTTTAATATTTACTACTATCCACTGAAGTATTGGTCTGTGGCAATTCCTGTACAATGTTTAGTTGCCCTCACAATTTATGCATTTTTGATATATCCCAGTTTAAGTCTTTTATTAACGACTAATGTAGATAGTATTAATACTATCACTGACCCACATGCTCAATACGCGTATACAAGAAATGACAAAGACAACAATACTTCAGAAAATTGCATTTGTACAGATGGAAACAAATGTGCTAAGTATGCTCACGTGACATGTCACAAAGAGCTTGAAGAGAATACAGTGCCACAATTGGTTGATTTGAATATACGATTTGTTTGTAAGAAGCTTTACCTAAATATTCATAACTAGTTAAGTACCTATATGTTCATATCAATGTTAATAATATTCCTTATGGTATATTAGTTCTTTGTTTCGTGTTCTCTGTATAAAGAAGAAAGTAATAAAAGTTATTTATAAATAAATACATAGTTATTAAAAGCTTACGTCATACATTTTAAATCTTTATTTGTCACTGACATTATCATATCCTTCGAAATTATTAAATAAATAGGTAATTTCCTATCCTTTACAACTAGTACTCTCTTCTAATTTAAAGTTAGCCTTTAAATTAGATGAGAGACGTAAATACAATTATGCATTAAACATAATTTGTGAAGCCTTTGTGAGCCCTTTCTGTGGCCTCTTTATGCATAGGTTGAACCTTAGCAAGCTTCCAGGATCTTGGGACCTTGCCAGTTTCTAGTGAGTGTTGATATAGGCGTATCAGAATAGGAGACAACTCGGCTGCGCAGCGCTTAAAAACCACTGCGGGAATGCGGTCTGGTCCACAGGCCTTATTCAGGTCTAGATGCAGCAAACATTTAAGTACCTCTTTCTGGTGGATTTGTACGACTCTCATTTTAGGGCCGAATGGAGGTAACAGAGGTGGGCATTTACTTTTAGTAGTAAGTCAAAAGACTTACTGACCAGGCAAGAATATCCTGCGAAGAGATTAGCAAATAGTTCTAATTTATCCTTAGCGCTGTGGGCCAGAGAACCATCTGGTTTATACAGAAATGGGAGCGATGGATGTTCGGCGTGCGACAGATGTTTTTAATATTGCAAACTTTGATCCCCATGTGCACAATATTGAAACTTGAAGTGAGGAGTAAACTTTTGAAATTGAGAGACATGGCTTTTAAGGGTCTTGTTCAAATTTGGATCCGTTTCTAATGTGTAAAGAACGCTCGATTCAGTGATGCTTCCGTCTTCGATGTAAAAAGACATACGATTCAGCGATGCCTCCGTCTCTGATGTATAAGCGTGCGATTCAGATATCCGTTCACCTCGGATACCGGTGACTTCTTCTGCCTGATTTGTTTACAGATGCCGTTCTATGAGGTTTATGCAACTGGGTTGTTACCGGTCTTGTGGGTGTAAAACAGCGAAGACCACAACATACCACACATAAATAAAAACCTATAGGGTACGTCCCATTGATCTAGAATCATGAAATTTGGTAAGAAGTAAGGTCTGACAGCACAAGTAAAGGAATCAATCCGAAAGTCGTTGGAAAGTTGACTTTGTCGTGTATCGCAACCGCAAAGTAAAGTTTGTCTTTCGGAAAAGACGGGCAAAAATCTTCTAGAATTGACTCCCGAGATGGACATACTTACTATCTATATACAAGTTTGTTTGCTTACGGAACCCTCAGTGCGCTCGTCAGACTTGCACACGGTTTTTCATTTTGAGACGTCTCGGAAGTGAAGTTTGTGAGATTGAGATTGGAAAATAATGAATGTTGTGTTGGATGAATTTGATTAAGTGAAAGCGCTATAGTGAGGGGAGTATGCATAACTGGGAGTGAGATTGCTTTTGCGACATTGAGCGGCTATTTTAAAGTGGTTACCTTTGCAGTTGATGAACCTGGTTAAACTAGGGAAAGTGGTTTACTTCTCGCAGCGCAAGTACCAGGTGCACAGAGCTCTATGCCACTGCTGGATCTTGAGACAGGATCACCAATGGAAGCTGTCGCAGAGATCAGTTGCAGCTTCCAGCCGAGCACCACACCGAGTCGAAGACAACCTATTGTCAGAACAGGCCGAGTTAGCGGAAATAATAAGAAAGAGGGGGCATCATTCCGCAGAATTCAAGTTCTATGAATACCTGCTGTCATTCTGCGCTCGATCGTCGTCGAGTAAACATGTGACATTTATTTACATGTACCGTTGTTATTTCATTAAATTAAATTTAGTTCAAAGTTACTATTTAGACTTTTATTATTTTTAATAAGTCGTAATTTTTAAACAACATGAAAATAATTCCTCAAAGGCCCTTATTGGAAAAGGCCTGTGCTGATTTGCAAATTAGTTTAACAGATGGCTGGAAATGTGACGTGTTTGGTTGCAAATTGCTTGAAGAAATGACGAGCTTGAACCCATTTTCAAAGAAATTCAATCAGCAGAGCCACTTAAAATTCTCCGACTAATTAAAAGGAATGGAAGGCAGGATATATTCCCGAATATGTGGACGGAGCTCCGCCCTTCCTTACTGACTATAACTGTTATCTTCGCTAAAGGTGAAAGAAGACTCAATAAATTAAAACTTTATAAAATCTTATTTAAGCTCTACTATGTGTCTGGACTGAAAAGACTGTCAAATCTTGGTATTTTGCCCAGAAGCTAATTTACTCTAAATTAAGAAAAAAAAAGTTGTAAGCTCAAAAGCTAGGAAGATAAGGTGAAGACATAGGTTTTTTATTAAATTAATTGATGGTAGATCTTTTATCTTCTTTGATGTGATTTGATTGTGCAGCCTAACGGCATATACAGGAGGATGTATTTGAAAATAGAACACTTGGAATGAATATACGTATTGCATTTTCTGATAATACAGCTACCTTCTTAGATGTATAATCTGCCTATGACATTGTTGTTCTATCCATTTTGGTCAAGAAACTTAACTTTTTAAATGTTCTTTTTATGTTAACCAATGTGATTATAACCATATTGTCAGAACTCTAGTTCGGTATCTATTCAGAGATCAGCGTTAAGCCTCATTTTATATAATATTTATGCGTACCTACGACTTGGAGTCTTCCTTGGAGTCGGTGGAGACGATATCCGATGTCTGAAGTATGCGAATGATTTACTATTATTATTATTATGTTCATAGATCTATCAGTTCTAACGGGTGTCTCAGTAAGAGTGCACTTTAACTTTAAAAACAAGTTTTTTATGACAGAGTTGTAATATTTTTATTATATTGTAAAGAAGACATGTTCCGGTTAAGTATGGAATAAAATATCCGGCAAATGACCCCCACGGCTCCGATGATAGGCCATTACTCTTTTCATGAAATTTCCATGACTTTTGCACAGAGATGTTGCTGTATCTCACCGATGACGCTTTGGATTTCCGATTTGAGCTCAGGAATTGTTTCGGGTTTATTCGCATAAACCTGATATTTCACAAAACCCCAAAGAAAAAAATCGCACGGCGTTAAATCGCACGATCTTGGTGGCCATTGACATCAGAATTTCGTGAGATAATGTGTTCTGGAAATCGTTGCTGCAATAAGTTGATTGTTTCATCCGCGGTGTGACAGATTGCACCGTCCTGCTGAAACCACATGTTGTCCAGATTCATGCCGTCCAGTTGAGGCCATAAGAAGTCCGTTATATTCCTGTAACGAATGCCGTTCACAGTACTGCAATTTCGGCCTCATTTTCAAAAAAGCAAGGTCCAATCACGCCGCCTGACCAAAATCCGCACCAGACAGTTACTCGTTGTGGGTGCATTTGTTTCTCATGGATTGCATGAGGATTTTCTGAGTCCCAAATTCGACAATTTTGTGTATTCACGAAGCCATTCATATGGAAATGCGCTTCATCGGAGAAAATTACTTTGTTCGAAAAACTGGCATCGACTTCACTTTCATTGGCGTATTTAGGAATTTTGTCCAGGGGGGGCCTGGCCCCTAACCTGAGATACGACGAATTCAGTCGGTTAGCAAGATTAGCATCATAATTGATAAATAGCATTACACTTCTTATGAACTTTGTCGCTCTAACGTAACATTAGGTATATTTTGCATGTTTGACTAGCTATATGAATTTAAAAGCGAAACAGTCACAAAGTTTACATGGTGTATCTGACAATTGATCACTTAGTTAAATTACTGAAAGAGCATGACTCTAGCATGCAGTCAAAAAATATTTTTTGAAAAAAACTCCCCGTTTACAAGTTATGATCGTTTGAATTTCCAAGTACCTCCGTTTCTCATTAAAGCAGGAGGAATTTATAAAGTTAAGGATTTTAAATCGTACTCTACTTTTTACTTGTGTTTTTTTTATTTTCGAAATATTTACTTAGTTATTGAGAAAATCCATAAAAACTAACTTAAAAAGTTTTCGAAATTAGTTTTTAACGATTATCTTAGTAACGGAATTTAAAAATTTAAAATAAACAAATATGTACGATTTAAAATCTTTTACTTTACACATTCCACCTGCTTTTTGAGAAACGGAGGTAAATATAGAAAATAAATTCAAACGGTCATAACTTGTAAACGGATAGTTTTTTTAATTTTCTTTTTATAACTGCTTGCTAGAGTCTTGCCCTTTTAGTGATTTAAGTGTTCCATTTTCATATACACACTGTATAGTATAAGAAGTCAAACGAACGCATTAAAGTAATTTTACTTGACTTTTAAGCATCATTGTTTAAGACCAGCTTAATATAAGCTATGTTTTTATTTTAATCTTTTTTTAAATTTAAATTAAAGTTTTATAATTTACGTTTCTTCTCAGTAAAAATATTAAAAACTTCTTCTGGTGTGACGTTTTCTTTGACGTACTTATTTTCTATGTGAAGAAGGGTAGTACTTGAGAACCCCTCTTCTCCCTTAGTAGACCTCAGCCACGTCTTAATTCTTATTTCTACATTGTTGAAAAGCTCCACTCGCATCCTGCTGAGCTGACTGGAATAACTATTGCAGCTTGGATCAATTTAAAGAGATTTGGACACAATTATAGTTTTACGTTCTACAATACTTCTAATGTAATCTCCTTTTCTTTTAGCACGTTTTTCATTATTAAACATTCTGCTCTTAAAATAGTCTCATTAATTTGGAGAATATCCTTATAATTATCAACAAAAAGCTTTCTACCTTGAGGTTCAAACTCACATCGATCGATTGGGCTAAAGGTATACTTTCAAACCTGTTATTCATATTAACTATTAAATTATTAATTTCCAATATTCACAATCCAATTTTCTTTACTAAGTGTAGATTAAATATAAAAGTCTCTATCTCAGCTTCCTCCACCGGCTCGATTATGTTTTCTTTTGCTCACTTGTTGTAAGTTCCTGACAAAGTTCATGCTTTTGTGCAAGCTCTTCTATCTCTTCTATACCGAATCTAATACGTATAAACAAACAATGAATTGTGGTTTTGAGATCGAAGTTAATAAACCTATGGCTTCCGCGACATGTTTGTCTTTATTTTGACTTATTTCTTCTTCCAGTGCCGTTTTAAGTGCATCATAATTATGTATTACAGCGCTACAATTTTCATACCGACAGTTCCATCTCATGGTGCTTAAACTGCCCATTTCACGACCAGTCTTTATATTAAGAGAATCTTCATTTTTTTTTTGTAGTACAGTGTCACAGCCAGGCTTTGTAAAATGGATATAGAATCAATCAATCAATCAATTATTCTACCTATTCTAGTCCACTGGTGGACATAGGCCTCTCCCAATGTGCGCCATAGTACCCGGTCCTCCGCCTTCCGCAACCAATCCCTTCCAGCTACCTTCCTCAGGTCGTCGTCGGTCCATCTGGCTGCAGGGCGTCCTACCTTCCGTTTACTGATTCGCGGTCTCCACTCTAAGATCCGCTTGCTCCAACGGCCATCGGTCCTTCGGCATACGTGACCAGCCCATTGCCATTTAAGCGTGCTTATTCTGCGAGCTATGTCGGTAACTTTAGTTCTTTGTCGGATGACCTCATTTCGAATTTCATCCTGCAAAGAGACTCCAATCGTTGCTCGCTGCATCGCCCGCTGCACTACTTTTAGTTTGTGGACTAGCCTCACCAAGGTCATTATAGGTAGAACACACTGAAAGACCTTGGTTTTGAGGTCTAGTTTGCCAAATATTGCAGAACCTAACTCTGGTCTCTTCTGGTGACTTTTTTCTCGAAGTTCTTTCTACCGAGCTGGATAACCTAAGCCCAAGGTAGACATATTCTTGAACAACTTCGAGCGTCGACCCTTCGACGTCAATCGGTCTGGGTGTTCATTGAACATAACTTTGGTTTCGCCAAGTTCACACTAAGATCGACGCGTCGAGATGCTTCATTTAGGCTGTGCAGCATCTCACTCAGCTGCTCCAGCGACTCTGCTATTAAGACGATGTCATCGCCAAACCGAAGGTTCGAGATATGCTCCCCGTTTACATTAATTCCCCGGCCAGTCCAATCCAGTGCCTTGAATACGTCCTCAAGCGCGTTGGTGAATAGTTTGGGGGATATTACATCCCTCTGTCTAACGCTTCGCTGCAAACTTATGGGATTGGTCCACTGATCTTGGAGCTGTGCGGTCATCGTGGCGGTGTTGTATAAACTTCTCAGCATCACGATGTATCGCCAGTCGACACGACATCGTTGCAGAGCATTCAGAACTGCCCAGGTCTCAATGGAGTCGAAGGCTTTCTCGTAGTCCACAAAATCCGTACACAACGGTTGATTGTACTCCTCAGTCTTTTGCACAATCTGCCAAACAGTATGAATGTGGTCTACGGTACTCTAGCCTTTTCCAAACCCGGTGTTCTGTTCTGGTGGCTGGAATTCGTCAAGCTTTCTCGCGAGACGGTTTGTGACGACTCTCGAGAACAAATTGTAGATATGGCTCAGGAGTGAGATGGGTCTGTAGTTCTTCAACAAGGTCTTGTCGCCTTTTTTGAAGAACAATACCACCGCCCTCCCGCTCCAAGCCCTAGGTGTTAAACCCTACTCGATGATAGAATTAAAGAGAGTCGCTAACTCTTCCAGGATTGGGGTCCCTGCTCTTAGGAGTTCAGTAGTAATTCTGTCACCTCCTGGAGCTCTGTTGTTCTTCAGCTGTTTAAGAGCCGCCTCTATCTCGTATTGTTCAATCTCGGGTATCTCCTCAGTGTAATTTGTATTAATGGGGCTCTGTGGTCATCGTCCCTGAGTCTCGTTGGTTCTGACGGATTCTATCGATCGAATTCTGGAATCTTATCTGAGCGATAGAATTTTTTAAGTAAATGAGGCTGAATATACATCACGGTTCTGCGACATACTTGATGGGGTACCACATTACTCAGAACTTAGGCCAGTTTTGTACACTATATTTACAGGAGATTTAGATAGATAGATAGATAGATGTACTCTTTATTGTACACAGAGCAGATTGCAATATTTTCTTATATCTAAATACTTACTAGCTAATACTATGTACAATTGTCGACCTTATCGCAGTTTGCAATCTCTTCCAGGCAACCATTGGATGGAAAGAGAAATAAACATGAAAAGAGGGCTGCAGTGTACATGGAGCCTATGTAACAATTAATAAATAATATATAAGTACTAATTACATATACTACTAACTATAAATATTAATTTACCGCAAACACCTGGGTTTACTACTGCAACCTACGCAGATGACCCTGGGGCTATATTGGCTTCTAGGAAGAAATTCAAAACTGTCCACCGACAGCAAACTGCTGCTTTTTAAGTCTGTCATAAAACCAGTCTGGACCCATGGCATTCGATTATTGGGAGCCTGTGTGGTTCCAATATAATTAAAATAAAAAGAGCCCAGAATTATATTCTAAAACAAATCAGCAACGTGCCCTGGTTCATAAGAAACTCGGAAGTTCATGCTCATCTAAATATGGCCCCTGTAAAGGAAAAGTAAAAGCCTCTCTTTAAAAAAAATACTAGACTGGAAAATCATCTCAACCAACTAGCTGTCCAGTTCACACTACCCAACTGCATAACTTGCTTGAAAAGGGGTAGGATCCCGGAACTCGCCAGTAATAAATAAGCCGCTTTATCCATATAGAAGATGTTTCCCATGAGAAACTTCCCCACCCGGAAAATATGAAACACCACATCTGCTCATAGTCGGAAGGACTGATTGCATGATAAAACTAAGAAAAAAAAGTTTTGTACCTTAAATGCCCGCAGTTTTTCTCCGAATTTTGTACGGAGTAAGTCAATTCTGGGCTAACATGGTCCAGTCTGAAGCGTACCTAAGTCACTTATGATCTTTGAATGCAAAACTTGTTTATTCAAACTTGAGTTAAAATACGTACTTGGTACTAGGACTGGGGCTGCTGGCCCCTCTGCATTAACCAGAGATTGCTGATCGGTATGCGGTGTTTTATTAAAGAAAGATCTGAGGTCCCTAATTTTTTAATTAATTACAATTATCAAGAAAAAAAAGTATAATTCAAATCTAATTTGCCAATTATATCCTACTACCCTACTAATATTATAAACGTGAAAGTTTGTGAGGATGTATGGATGTATGGATGTATGGATGTTTGTTACTCTTTCCGCCAAAACTACAAAACCGATTGCGATGAAACTTGGTATGTAGATAGCTTGAGACCTGGATTAACATAAAGGCTACTTTTTATCCCGGTATTCCCACGGGACCGGGACTTACGCGGGTGAAAGCGCTGCTAGTAAATAATAAAGGTAGGTATTCTTTTTTTTTTTATAAAACCTAATTGTCATAAATGATATATGATAATAAAAATACGCGATCACGTATTCAAAAGGTACCTTTGATTCGCCTGATGTTTCGACCAGGTTGCACTGGTCGAGGTCACAGGCTGACAACTGTTGCAATTCACGTTGATTTTCGCCAACATAATTTTATTATCTTCGAAGGTATCATTAGTACTATCATCTGTCTTCGTTTTCGGGAGCGTTTCTCTAACACCCGGTATGTATCCAGTCTATAATTTTTTCTCTAACACCCGGTATGTATCCAGTCTATAATTTCGAATCAGTCCCCAAACATCCTGGGGTGGGCATCAGACCATTCTGGGGTGGGCACGGCCCACCCGGCCCCCTCTAGAGAGCAAAGTGAACATAGGCGTATATAGATATACGCCTATGTTCACTTTGCTCCATTACCCATTGAACACAGATAACTATATATTGTACTACGTATAATACGTATATTGCCATTGAACGAATTGCCGGCGTTTTCCGTGGTCTGCTGATTTGAGCTCCTGAGTTAGCTGAATCTTGTACGCATGAAGGTGGACGTCTTTGGTCAAAATTCGCTGCGTAGTGCTTTGTGAAATTTGAAGTTGTTGAGAACGATGCCGAATTGATGTTTTCGAGTTTTCAGCGACATTCTCGTTTATAGCAGCAATGTTTTCAAGAGACCGACCGGAACGATGACGCAAAGGATTCTTATTATCTGTACAAACTGAGCACAATCGTAGAGGTACCCTCAAAACCCGGTAGGTTGCAATCAAAATCAACTTCCCTTAGATCAAGATAATTTATTGATCCGAACATATTTATAATAGCCCCGGTAACGAAACCATAGTGTGATACATTTTTACCAGTACCGTCACCTAGGGAGAAAGTCGAAAGTTACAAATTATACATTACATACCGCCCACCAAAAGGATAATTTTCCTTTTGAAGCCGCCCACCATAGGGAAACAACTCAAAACAAAGAAACAATAGACTGTATCCAACATAAATACTTAAGTGACGTTTGCATTTAAGACAGAATGAAAAAATTAATATAACAAACAGACACGCACTAAATTAGTTACAAAAATAAGAATTTAACTATGTAACCTAACACTATTAAACTAAGCAATGCAATGGTGCCAATTCTGTTGTTACAAAACTCACCAAACTAGACTAAAAATTAGTTTAGTCAACGTAGGAAAATGAAAACGTAGGATTAAACTAATTTTAGTTTGACAGCACTAAAATTGGTTAAGTTACTTAACTTGGTCCAAATTTACTCATTTGCTATTCTATTGTACGTTTTATATGTCTTAAATTGTCTAAAATTGGGAACGTCACACTAAAATTAGACGACATATAAATACATGCCGACTAACTTTAGTGATATAAAGATCTTTGAATTTTTGGATAAAAAGTTAATTAATAGTATATTTTTTTATATGATGAATATCGAATATGTGATTTTAGCTTTGTTCGCTTTGGCAGAAAGGTATGTATATTTTAAATTCATTATTTAATAAGAGTGCTTACTGTTTACATTAAAACTAAATAATCATCAATTCATGACCTGATGAAGTTATCAAGAGAGAATTAAATAATAGAGAAAAACATACGAGACAAATAATTCCAATCCGTTTGAAGTGGCACAGGAAAACTAGCAGAAAATTTTTAGGCTCTACATCTAAAGCTTTTCATTTACTAAATTATCTCGATAAAGGCTTCATCCCCTAGACATCTAAAGGTTTGCTTGATTTTTAATCATTTTTATGCAATGGCACTTTCCCCATAATACAAACGTGGTGTACCTACTCATATGTAAGTAGATAGAGGTGCAATTATATAATCTACTTTAAAGGTTCCTATATAATATTTTTCTACATATTTTCATGAATATGTCAAAAATTACTCAAAGATTTTTAGGAAAACATGTACTATGGCAAAGTCTTTATACATAAGTAATAAGATTAAGTCTTCAAATAATAAAATAACAGCTACATGGAACATTATGAATAATGAAACTGGACGTAGTAAACCTCGAGATAATGATTTAAAATCAAATATTAATAATAGGTTTATAACAAACAACTTAGACATAGCTGAAACTTTTAATACCTTTTTCACAAATATACCAATTAGTACAACCAGTACCTTGAATTCTTGTGCGTCAAGGTCTGAATTGTTGTTAAGGGCCAATGTAAACGAATGTAAGAATTTATTTGAATTTGAATTCATAAACCCCACAGACATTATAAAAACGTTTAAGTCTCTTAATTCTAAGAATACAGGGGATTTATGGGGAATTTCTGTTAAATTAATAGAAACTATTATAATTGATATAGCACCATTTCTAGCTATAACATTCAATCGATGTGTTGATTCTGGTGTTTTTCCTAACCTGATGAAGTATAGTAAAGTAATACCTTTATTCAAGAAGGGTTGTACAACTGAACCAAGTATCTTTAGGCCAATCTCAATGTTGCCGGCTATTAGTAAAATTTTTGAAAAAGTTATTTTGCAACAACTAGAAAGCCATTTTAATCTAAATAATCTATTTCACAAAGAACAATTTGGCTTTACAAAGGGTCGTTCAACAATTGATGTTGGTGCAACTCTTTTGAGACATATATTTAATGCATGGGAGAATTCGTAAGATGCGATAGGTGTATTTTGCGATCTCTCAAAAGCTTTTGACTGTGTAGAACATAACACGCTTTTTCTTAAACTTAAACATTATGGTGTTAATGGTATTGCTTTGGAACTAATTGTTTCCTAATTGAAGGATAGAATTCAACATGTAGATGTCAATGGTGCGAGGTCTTCTGAATTACCGGTTACTATGGGCGTTCCTCAGGGCTCTATACTAGGTCCTCTACTTTTTCGCATATATATAAACGATTTACCTTATTATTTAAAAGATCTCTGTGATATAGTTCTATTTGCTGATGATACGTCACTTATTTTTAAAGTCGATCGTAAGAAAACAGTTTTTGACGATGTGAATAGGGCACTAAATGATGTATTATATTGGTTTTCAACTAACAATCTCCTACTAAATTCAAATAAAACAAAGTGTGTGAGATTTACTATGCCAAATGTAAAACAGCTAGGTACTAAATTAACTCTAAATAATGAAATGTTAAGTATTGTAGACTCAACAGTATTCTTAGGAATTACATTAGACAGTAAACTACAATGGGGAGCCCAGATAGACAGCCTTGCAAGTAGGCTTAGTTCGGCAGCTTATGCAGTTTGGAAGGTACGTCAGCTCACTGATACGGACACAGCTAGGCTAGTTTATTTTAGCTACTTTCACAGCGTTATGTCCTATGGTATACTACTTTGGGGCAAGGCGGCTGATGTTGAAACTATATTTATTCTCCAAAAACGAGCCATCCGCTCCATATACAATTTAGGTGCTAGAGTCTCTCTTCGAGAGTTGTTTAAGGATATAGGTATTTTAACTGTTGCATTATGTTTGTTAGGCACAACATTAATAATTATAAGAAAAACAGTGATATACACAATATTAATACAAGAAACAAGTCTAAACTCGTTGGGACCTATCATCGCTTACATAAAGTACACAACTCGTTCGAAGGTCTTGGTATACGTTCTTATAATAAAATTCCTATACATGTAATCGACCTTCCTGTAGATAAATTCAAGCGAACGGTAAAAAATTACCTTATTAGGAAATCCTACTATGCGATCAACGATTATCTAAACGACAAACAGTCTTGGGCTTAAGGTGTCATTAGGTATATACACACAAACTTCTTTGTCTTATAATTAAGCTAAATTATTAACAAACCATTGTCAGTTGAAAGTAATGCGTGACGATTATTATGGTAATTTGACTATTAGTGATTTTTATCAGTATCTCGATTATGGTTCGTCATGCTCACTAAAATGTCATTGCTTGCGGCATCGTCATGGGGCGGGTCATTTCTTTCCCTCTGATATGGCGAAGGAGATGATGGCTGGTCCATGCGTCATACTCGTGAACGGGTGCTGCTTGGGGTGACTGGTCGGCCTAGACAGCGATGCTTTAGCCTATACTATTATTTTGTTTCGATCTACTGCAACTCTAGCCTCTTAATCCAGTCACGAATTATTTTTAGCAGTAGATTTTGCAACTGAATGAAGGTAGATGTGCACCTTGAATGATTTCTATGTTTAATAGGTTCAAACCTTCAACGGTATCACTGAGTGATTTTTATTTTTTAGTACGTTAGCTTTTGGAGCATTTCAATAAAATGAAATTCAGGTGGCATCAGCTTGCATCCTGTTTACCTCTCGTGTAACACTAACACTTTTGTACCTGAAGATCTGACTTTTAAAAAGAGTGGCCATGAGTTTCTTTGCCAGTATTCTTCTCATAGTGCCCTACGCATTGTAGAAACTGGAAGTTATAGATCGACACAAACAGGCAGTAGATTTTGGTGTTTTTCACCTAATTTACCTTGACAATCCAGTACATGTTGTGGCGTCTGTTTCTGCCGATCTATGACTTTAACTCTAGCTTCAATTTAACGTTCATAAATGTCACTTAGTGTCTTAATTGAATAAATGATTTTGAATTTGAATTTGAATCTAGTTTTATTTGTACTCCCTTTTTTGCAAAAGGAAGTTATCAAGCTCCTGTAGGGCAAGACAATTTTATTGCACTCAGTCAAACTTCTGTGAGCAGGTGCATTGCAAAAACATCAGATGTAATAGTGGAAGAGTTAACACAAAACATTTTGTATTTTTTTTCTTATAATCCTGCTCATCAATTTTAACCATAGATATAGATTTATATATAAATTGTAAATACATTGTAATATTGATTGATATTGCTGAAATTTTCAGTTTTCAAGAATTGTTCAATATGCCCAACACCATAGGTGCAGTAGATGGGACACATTGCAATAGCAAAAACCACCAATAACTCACTCTACTGCACCTGGAAATCTGTTTTATAATAGAAAAGGATTTTACAGTATTAACTGTCAGATTGTAAGTATAATCCACATTAATTATAATAATCACTTTAACAAACTGTAATAATAACAAGGTAGCTGGATGCAGGTGAGAGGCCTATATCCAAAAGTAGACTGCAATAGGCTAATTGATTGATTAACTGTAATTAACATACTTCCACCGGCTTCAAAATAATAAACTACCTACCTATATAAATCCTAAATTTAAATTTACTGCAACCTATGATCTATCTGTGCCTATATTGAGTGAGATTAATGTTAATTATTATACCAGCTGTTGCCTGTGGCTTCGCTTACTTAAATTTTAAAAATTACATCAGAAGGGCAGGCTAGCACAGTCCATCTTTGGGCATAGCTTTAGTACTGGCAGCATTTGGGTAATTACTTCAGAAGGGCACGCTATCTCAGTCCATCTTGGGCATAGCTTCTGTACTAGCAGTATCTGGGTAATTACTTCAGAAGGGCACGGCACAGTCCATCTTTGGGCATAGCTTCAGTACGGGCAGTATCTGGGTAACCTTTTGTTGTTTGTTTTCTGAACTCCTAAGTAGTTTTATGGCGTTACATACAACCTTGCCTTCAATAATTGTTATGCTAGTCAGGAATAATTTGGAAATGTACAATGGACGGCTTAAAACAAATTTCATTGTTTACATCACCATCGATGCCTTCATTACCAGCCAGAGCGAACTGTAATAATCATTTTAGCATGTTGCACCTTCTTTAACATGGTTTTTGATTATTTTAATTGAATAATACTCTAATTTAGATCATTTTTTCAAAACAAAATTATAATGATTGTATTTCTACATTTCCAGATGATAATGAAAATGATGTGGATTAGGAGAATCATGATTCTAATATTTTGCAAAGAGAACCCAGGTTTCTTTTAACGGACATGGCATATGCAGGAAAAACTGATATAAACACATTTAAATTAAACTACTAGTAAATGTTATTTTAATTAAAGCTTTGTTTTTTATTACTAATACAATCCACAATTAACATTAACAAATAATAACTAAAATTTTTAACATAATATAATCAACTCAACAAGAAATCCTGGAATGGAGGCAGTCCCTACGATATCTAATATCTTTCACTCTATATCTGTAAGCTCAGATCCAGTTGGTCCTTCTTCTTTGGCCTTATTGAGTCACAGATGTTTACGCCCCTTTGTCTTCACTTTTGCCCTCCATAAACTCCAAATCTAGACAAAAATAAATCACAAGGTATTAGTATAAACATATTATGATATCAGGAGGTACTAGAGTCAATCTGGGCACTACCACTCTCATAATATTGGCTTTAAGTAGCAGTATGATACATTGAAAAAAAAATGCAAGCTTACATAGTGATGGTAACTGTTTATCATCAGGTAGCCTGTGTATCTGTTTGTTATATCAATCTTATAAATACTTATGAGACCTTTCACATACTCGAATCATATCATGTATTTCGTATAAATTTTGATTTTTTATATTTACTTATTCGTGAACGTACGGTATATCCTCAAACGCCTCTTCACGACATTTTCAAGACAGTATTATCAAATTATTATACTCAAATCATTGAAAATTACTTATGCTTTCAACAAACAACACTTACATGCTGCCATTGCTGCACAGTGGTTACAGAAGTTATTACATTACAGCTTAGTTTGTAGAAATAGTTCGATAACCATGCTTGAAATTCCTTTACGTTTTGATTTGCCTAATTACCTGAAAAAATGAAATTGACATGGTGAAAAATGTCATTAAAGCGAGTACAAAACAATATTGTAACGAAATTGTCTTAATGTTAAATACAGTAAAGACGTAAAAGAGTAGAATAATAAAACAATTTAACAAAATTACTTGGTAAATAAAACAATGAAAAATTTCTTACCTCTCGCCATTTCTAGGTTATTGTTGATGCGTTTCACAAGTTACTATTTTTTCTATTATTCTCCTTCATCGTGATTGATTTATTTATTTATAACTTTAGACTTATTTTAAAAAATAAGTTAATTATATTTATATATATATATATATTATTTTATTATGGACTCTATCCCGCGCGAAGAATCAACGCAGGAATTCCGCCAACGTCAAGTGTTTTATAATAATACAAGTTATATAACAAAAACGTAAAAAAATAGACGTCTATTCGTCGATCTTGAAAAAAAAAACCATTATATTTATTTATTGGTAAAAATATGTCAGCATGACTTGCACAGATTCATTATTAGCTGTTAATTAGACAGATAACAAAAAAGGATATACAGTGGGTTGCCAGCTATGTGAACTCAGTAGAACAGTATTTACTAAGCTATGAGCCGGAAATATGATACTTTGTTTGGTACATAATTATAATGTTTGTAAACAAACATTAATATGCATTCAAAAACCTAAAAAAGTTGTTTCAGAAGATTTTATTCTTTCACTCGTCACTCGTTGTTGTCATTCATTCTTTACTTTTAAGTAGCAGAAACACTCTCGTACTTAACTTTTAGTTATGTCAGATTCAAATTTAGTGCTGTCATATTAAGAACTAAATTTAATTCAGCGAAACAACAGAATACCATGTTCGATATCTCTTGACTAAAATAAATGATTTTTAGTGAAATTTTAGTTTAGTGCGGTGAACAACAGATTACGCACCAATATTAAGCCCAAGTAAAGTAGGTATCATAAATTAAAAACTCACTCGTACTTATTGTGTGTGATTATGATTAATGATTACAAACACCACGATATGGCATCAATTATGTAGGTTTATTTTTTATTAATTAATTAGTATGTATATCGGTATTGTAACTATACGAGTATGTACTAATGTAACAGTAGTAATATCTCAATGATAGTAACCGTAATAAAAATAACTCTGTAAAAATTAAATTGACTTACCTTGACAGTATTAATTTCCGTTGTTTATGATTTAAGTACGCACTGAAAAAACTCCATCCATTTGCACATTATTTTTTTACGAAATCACAACACAATCAATTAATCGATATAGGTGGGCCGTAACTGAATTTCCACTAGCTAGAATTTTTAGTGCTCACTCGGCGGCTATCGCAAATATAATGAAAATTTAAGGATAAGAAATTGATTTCATATTTCTCTAACGTTTCACAGCATTAAACAAAATCAAACTTTAAAATTCATGCAATAAGATTCAATTGTCATAGGTCGTCTAATGACATCAATCAATAACCGACACTCAGAGCCGCATCGCGAACTTACATTTCAATTTACACCCTAATCCCCTAATAATAGAGGCCATTTCGCTTAAAGTGCGGGCGCCAGGCGGCAATGTCAAAGTACGCACCAAACGTCTTTGAAATGGAGATATTGCCGCGTGCATGTTAAATAAATTTAATTGGTAAATATGTCGAAATAAGAGCTATTTTACCTTGCATATCGTGAGCGGTATGACACGTGCCGAAAGGCAAAAGTGACAATAATACAATGGTAATTTAATATTGGTTGATGCCTATATTTTTATGCATGTAGGTGTTTATTTATATACGAAACGAGGGAATGGCGTTAATATTGTACTTATGAGTTAAAGTTTAATTAAGGAAATATCGAAATGTTTAGAGCTCGGCCTGCGCCCCCTCGGGCTCCGCGCCCGGGTGCGGCCGCACCCTTGAACCCCCGGTTAAGACGGCCCTGCCTATACCTAGCTCTATCCTCAGTATTAATGAAAATCGTTGAGCATTTAATCAAAATTCGTCTCGAATGGTTCATAGAGAGCAATAACTTGTTGAGTAAGAATCAGTTTGGGTTTAGACGGGGTAAAAGTACTATGGACAGTATAGGCATTTTTACAACGGATATACGCAGTGCATTTTCTGAAAATACCGCTGTAATAGCTACCTTTTTAGATGTAAAATCTGCCTATGACAATGTTGTTTTATCCATATTGTTCAAGAAACTTAACTCTTTAAATGTTCCTTTTATGTTAACTAATCTGATTATAAGCATACTGTCAGAACGGAAAATTAAGTTGTCTCTGGAAGATTCCAGTTCAGTGTCTAGGTTATTGTGGAAAGGCCTCACTCAAGGATCAGTGTTAAGCCCCATTTTGTATAATATTTATACATACGACTTGGAGTCTTCCTTGGATAACGATGTCCGATGTCTGCAGTATGCGGATGATTTACTATTATATTCTGTTCATAGATCCATCAGTTCTGCCTGTACATCGTTAACTGCGTCTTTAGACCTTCTTAAACAGTGGCTAGATAACAACGGTCTTGAAATATCCCCAACTAAAAGTTCAGCTATGTTGTTTTCCAAGAAAAGACTCCCTCCTCCAATAACTGTATTATATAATAATCATGCTATCCCGGTTCAAAATAAGGTCAAATTTTTAGGTATTGTACTAGATTCCAAGTTAACTGGAGTATCTCACTGTGAATACGTAACAAGTAGATGTGAGCGTAATTTGAATATCCTTAGGTGCCTGTCAGGCATGTGGTGGGGTGCACACCCATTTACCATGAAATTAATGTACACTGCATTGATTAGAAGTGTTCTTGATTATGGTACTTTTTTATTGGAACCGGGTAACAAAGCTGCATTCAAAGGTTTAGATTTGATTCAATTGAAAGCATTGAGAATTGTTTCCGGTTGTATGAAGTCAAGCCTTATTAATGCGCTACAGGTAGAATGTGTAGATCCTCCATTACATCTTCGTCGGCAATACCTGTCTGACAGATTTATATTCCGTTGTTCCCAACTATCAAACCATCCCATTCATCAAAAACTCCAAAAACTTTCTCAGATAATACACACATCCAAGTTTTATAAACACAATCCTACTCCATATTTAGTAATAAGTTATGAAAAAATGATTTCACTTCAAACTCCAGTTTATAGTTCCCTTTGTTTTCCGTTGTTCTGTGGCAACTTCGAATCACTTATATTGTCACCAAATATACATTACTCATTAGGTATTAGAAAGGATGATCCTCAGGCAAATATTACATTCAACTGCATTAGAAATAATTTATGGAGAGACTTTCATTACATTTTTACAGATGCTTCGAAACATTCCACTACGGGACAGGTTGGAGTGGGTGTGTTTCATTCACAATTTAATAATGCATTTAAAATCAAATTTCCTCCTGAAACTTCAGTTATTACTGGAGAATGTTATGCTATTTTTAAAGCTCTTGAGTATGTCAATTCAAACAATTTTGAAAAAACTGTTATTTTTTCTGATGCCTTAAGTGCATTACAAGCTATAGGTAGATTTCCATTTAAGGGTGATATATATACTATTATCGTTGATATTAGGGATTTACATTTAAAGTGCTGTAATCTAAATTTAATTGTCTGTTTAGCGTGGATACCAAGTCATTGTGGAATCGTAGGAAATATAATGGTAGACCGTTTAGCTAATGAGGCTGTACAGGATGGAGTTGAAGATTCTTATATAAATTACTAACATGACACGGCTTCTTTGCCATCGATTTATCTAAAAGAGCGTTGGGAGAATCTTTGGGCTGACTCTAGCCGTTACAAAGGTAAACATTATGCTAGAATCCAGTCAAAGATTCTGTTGCCGATGCAAACAACCTTTTTATTACATTGTTTTATAAAATGCAAACAACCTTTTTATATTTTTTTACAATTGTGTTTTTATAAAAAGATCTTGTCATAGTTGACTTTGGAAAAATAAAAGAATTGAAGGACACACGCCCACTGGTCTTGGGCGAACCAGGAACTCTTGTTATTATTTTTGCACCTATCTCGCTGTCGTCTACATAAGCTGGTCCTTCGAGCCGGATCTTCGGAACCATCAATTTGTAATGTTCAACACTCCACCGCCGCACAAAATGGTACAAACTCGTGGCGCTAAGGAAAAGGAGAAACAAGAATAATCCAGCAAGGGAGAACTGTATGGTCAAACTGGTGCAAAATCTGATGATTGTAACAAGCAGGGTGCTGCAACGGGCGGTAATGTTAAAAACGTTGGCAACCAATCTACTGCTTCGTCCAAGAAAGTGTCCATGGTTTCGACAACGAAATCTCTCGAGGCGCGCAAGAAACAGTTAGAGTTGGAAGCAGCAGAAGCTATCGCGAAGATAAATACAGAAATTATAGAGAAAAAGCTAGCGGCTGATATTGCCGCGCTCGAAGAAACGTGCTCACGAAAATCCCGTGAAAGTTGTGGTGAATCGTCTATGAGTGCGTCTCAGAAAGTAGAGCAATGGTTGAAATATAGTGAACATGAGATTAAAGAACCTCTCCATGCCATAGACTCACCTTCCCGTCCGCATAGCACGTCAAAACTCCGTAACGGTGATATATTTGTACCTACATACTCACCGAATATACCGCCGCCTTCCGATTTTCAACAGTTAGCTCAGGCAATGAAAGATATCGCTGTGGCGGCAACCTCCAATGCACCAAACGCCAAAATGCTGAGTCGATTATGCACACCAAGAGATTTACCCACCTTCTTCGGAGACCCTATGGAGTGGCTGAACTTCAAACACGCCTACGAGGAATCGACCGAGGTCTGTAACTTTACGCCGAAAGAAAACATGTGGAGATTACGGAAGTGTCTTCGAGGAGCAGCGCGTGATGCAGTAACAGCTCTCCTAGTGAGCTCCGCCACTCCAGAAGCTGTAATGTCGACCCTGGAACTACAGTATGGTCAGCCAGATATCATCTTACCTAAGATCATACGTGAAATTACGAAACTCCATCCTGTGAACCCTGAATACCACAAAGATATTGTGTCATTTTCTGTGAAAATAAAAAATTACGTAGCAGCTGTACTAGCCCTAGGACAAGAAGAATACCTAAGAGGAATGAGTATTACATCTGTTGTGCTGTCTAAGTTACCCCCCGTGCTTATCTCTAAATGGACTGACTACGGATACCTACGGATTGAAGAAAAAAAGAAATCAAGGTTAGAAATACTGTCGGATTTTCTCAGTGAAGAAGCTATAAAGATAAGTAAAACATCTGTAGCTCTTAGCGTAGGTCGTAGCGATTGTAAATATAAGCATAAATATAACGACATTTCTCATACTTTATTAGTTCAAAACAATGTATTCAATAGCGATGAAAAGTGTAAATTCTGTCGCGTAGGTAAACATATCTTGCCGGAGTGTAAAAAGTTTAAAAGGGCATTAGGCAGAGATCGGTGGAATTACGTTAAACGATGCGGGTTGTGTTATAAATGTTTAGTATTACGTCATAACCGAGACAGCTGTACGGAGCCTAACTGTAGTATTGATAACTGCGACAAGTCACATCACAAGTTATTGCATTATAAAAGCGCAAATAAGTCTTCACATAGTGTCACAATCACACCGTTATCAGATTCTGAGCCTAATGTAGAAAGTGTTGCTAACGTTAATTGTATGTCAAAGATTTTGTTAAAGACGTTACCGATAAATATTCACAGTTCCAGCGGTATATTTAAAGTCAATGCATTGTTAGACGATGGGTCGAGTGTTTCAATGATAACTGCGAGCCTAGCAAACCAGCTAGGTATACGCGGAAGTAAACAAACTATGCGTGTGTGCGGCGCGTGGAGTGATGCGCAGCTTGTATGTGAAAGTGAGATGGTTAGTCTATGTATATCTAGTGTTGGAGTTGATAAAGATACTTTGTACAATTTAACAGCGTGAAGCGTAAATGAATTAAGCTTACCTGTGCAGAATATTCCGTCTATAGATGTTTGTAAATATAAGCATTTATGTGAAATTAAAAATCAGATACTTACCGGACACTGCAAACCGGATATATTGATAGGGCAGGATAATTATAATTTATTATTACCGTTAAAAATTATACAGGGAAAATCGAATGAACCTTTCGCAACCCTTACACCACTGGGGTGGTGTATCCATGGTTATATGTCACACTTGCGTCCGGTTGACTCGTCACACTCCTCACTCCTCGTCTTCGGAGAACCCGATACCATTTCCGATAGTAAACGTATACTACTAGATATTCAGGAAGAAATCCGTCGTTCTTTTACTTTAAAGTCAATGGGAATTACAACCAAACCACGTGAGAATGCTGATGACTTGCAGGCTGCTGCGCATCTGGAGAAGACGTCTACCCTTGTAGCTGGACGATGGCACGTTGGCCTTCCCTGGATAAACGGGAATTGTACATTGCCCGATTCGTTACCTAATGCAAAAAAAAACCGTCTCTTTAATGTCGTAAAGAAGATGCATCTGAATGAAGAATTTGCTATAAGGTATACTGAAAGAATTCATCATCTTCTTGAAAATGACTTCGCACACGAGTTAATTACGCCCGAACCGTCCCCACGGACATGGTACCTCCCCCATTTCGGCGTGGATAACCCGAACAAGAAGAAGTTGCGTCGTGTGTTTGACGCTGCTGGTGGAAGTCACGGCGTTTGTTTAAATGATTACCTTTTAAAAGGGCCAAACCTATTGATGTCTTTATATGGGATTATGCTACGTTTCCGTGAAAATAAAATAGCCATATCAGCTGATATCAAGGATCAGTTTCTTGAGTGAAAATTAATAAGGAAGATCAAGATGCCTTGAGATTTATATGGCGTGACAGTCCAGAAGATCCCGTCAAAACATACGTGATGACGTCACTTATTTTTGGCGCTAATTGTTCTCCGTTCATCGCGCAATTCATTAAAAATAAAAACGCGGTTAGGTTCCAATCAACTAAGGCAGCCGCGGTGGATGCGATCTGTAAACAACACTACGCCGACGACTATATAGATAGTATAGATAGCGAAAGTACCGCTATGCAACTCGTCAATGATATTGCTTACATTCACAGCCAGGGCGGTTTTGAGATAAGAAACTGGACAAGTAATAATCCGTCTGTTTTGTCCGGTTTACCTACGGATGCACTTGGTACCTCGGTAGTAAAATTCAAAACAGGGGAAAAAGATGAAGGTGAACGCACTCTCGGTCTGATATGGTTCCCGACTGAAGATACCTTGGGTTTCGACGTCTCTTTCAAACGAATTTCCGCAAGTATTATGGACGGTTCAACGAGGCCTACTAAAAGGGAAATGTTAAGAGTAGTTATGTCTATATTTGACGTGTATGGATTTTTGTCACCCTTTACAATAAAGGCGAAAATAATGCTGCAGGATACATGGCGATGTGACGTGCAATGGGATGACGTCATACCCGATAATGTATTTATTAAATGGACTGAATGGCTACGTATTTTAAAGAATATTGGCTCATTACGTTTGCCCCGCTATTATCAAAATGTAGAAAGGAATAGAACCAATAGTGCTTCCCCGCTATCGTCGCCGTCGTCGGGGGTTCGAGTCAACGTCGAGTCGCCACCCGTACTGGTGAGCGCACCCATATGTATGAGTAAGGAATCACCCTTGACTCGCTCGATCGTCTCCGGTTATACAAACCTAGAACTACACATATTTTGCGATGCGTCAACTCAAGCTATGTGCGCGGTAGCGTATTGGCGTTGGGAAAATAATGGAATACGCACGGCGTTTATTACAAGCAAGTGCAGAGTCGCTCCTTTGAAACACATGTCAGTGCCACGATTGGAATTGCAAGCGGCACTTCTCGCCGCCCGGCTAGCTGACACGATTAAAAATGAACAGAATATGAAGCCAGTTAAAAGATTTTTCTGGACCGATTCTAGTACTGTTTTGCATTGGATTAAAAACAATACTCGCACCTATAAATCTTTCATCGCTCACCGATTAGGGGAAATTGATGAATTCACTCGGATTAGCGAATGGTGATATGTACCGACCAAAATAAACATTGCTGATATCGCCACAAGAGAAAAATGTGATTTTACTATTTTTGAAAATGAATGGTTTTACGGGCCATTGTTCCTCCACAGTGATGAATTATCATGGCCGCATAATTTTGAAGCACCTGCAATAAATAAATTAGAGTTAGAGTATACTTTGACGCTTCAACCGATTAAGGAAAACTTACCAGTTGTTCCCGATCCATTGAAGTTTTCCTCCTGGTTACGCCTATTGAAATCTACATGCATTATGTTAGCATTTATCGATAAAAGAATCAAGAAAGCTACCGGTACTATCGATGGTGACTTGATGATGAGAGCTGAAAGACTGCTGATCAGGTATGCACAGATGCAAAGCTTCCCCGATGATTTAGAAAACCTGAAAAAGACAAACATCATAAGTAGAAAAAGTAAATTACGTACCTTGTCTCCTATTCTCGATGAGTACGGCGTCCTGCGCGTCGGCGGTCGCATTGATGCTGCTCGTAATGTTCCAGTTAACATGAAGCATCCTGTAATTCTCGATGGGCGACATCATATATCCCGTTTAATAGTCTTACTGTTTCACATTCGAGCTTTTCACAGTAACCTCGAAACAGTCGTAAATGAATTAAAACAAAAATATTGGATACTACATATTCGACCAACGGTAAAAAAGGTTGCTTTAGAATGTGTGGTCTGTAAAATAAGAAAGGCTCAACCTAGACCACCCAGAATGGGAGACTTACCTGAAGCTAGATTGGCTCATCATCAGCGTGTATTCACATTCTGCGGGCTTGATCTTTTTGGCCCCATGGAAGTCACTATAGGGAGACGGAGAGAGAAAAGATATGCGGTTCTTTTTACGTGTCTTACTGTACGAGCCATACATATCGAACTAGTGGCTAGCCTGACGACTGATTCTCTCATTATGGCTCTCCGTGGAATGGGCGCAAGACGGGGATGGCCTTTACATCTATATTCTGATAATGGAACGAATCTAAGAGGTGCTGACAATGAACTGCGTGACTCCGTAAAAGGATTAAATCAAAAAAATTTAAATTTTGAAGCACTCAAGTATGGAACCACTTGGACGTTTATCCCGCCTTCAAGTCCACACTGGGGTGGGGCATGGGAGCGCCTTATACGGACAGTGAAAACATCACTTAAGGTTGTTTTGAAAGAGCGTGCTCCACGTGAAGAAGTCTTGTTTACACTGTTAACTGAGGTGGAGCAAATAGTGAACGGACGGCCACTGACCCATGTTAGTGTGGAACCATTGACGCCGAATCATTTTCTGCTCGGATCTTCGTCTAATCTGCCCATACTAGGAGAATATAATGATACGGACCTGCACTTAAGAAAGCAATGGCGCACTGCCCAACGCCTGGCTGATATGTATTGGATGAGATGGGTGAAGGAGATGCTGCCTCAGCTAATTCCTCGAAAAAGGTGGACTGACGAAGTTAGACCCTTACAAGTGGGAGACCTAGTGGTGGTTGTGGATCCCAATGCTCCTAGGAATATGTGGATGCGCGGTCGAATCGAAGCGGTTCATCCTGGTAAAGACGAGCGAGTGAGGGTTGTTGACGTCCGAACACCCACAGGTAGGATTACGCGTTCAGCAGTACGCGTCGCACGTATTCCCGTGACTTCAGAGTAGGAGTGCTATCTAGCACTAGGGTGGGGTATGTTGCCGATGCAAACAACCTTTTTATTACATTGTTTTATAAAATGCAAACAACCTTTTTATATTTTTTTACAATTGTGTTTTTATAAAAAGATCTTGTCATAGTTGACTTTGGAAAAATAAAAGAATTGAAGGACACACGCCCGCTGGTCTTGGGCGAACCAGGAACTCTTGTTATTATTTTTGCACCTATCTCCCTGTCGTCTACAGATTCCTTCAAGTTGGCACAACTGTTTACTACATTGGCGCGAAGTTTGAGCAATATCTGTCATTTAGTTGGTTTTCCGCACAGGTTTTCCGTACCTTCTCGATTTTGTAAGCTCATCTCATGAGTGTTTTGCGATTTTTATAATGGATAAAAACATCGAACAAAGAGTTTGTCTCAAATTTTGCATTGCAAATGGAATTTAACGTTCATGAGTCGCTGAAAATGTTACAGAAGGCGTATGCTTTCTGTAACATTTTCACCGTATGGTCAATCGACTTTATCTCGACGACGACTTTAAACTCGTGCATATGATTGGTACAGTGCAAAAGTGGTCGAGGTTTGTTGAAAGATTTGCCTCGCTCTGGTACGCCATCAGCGTCTTAAACTGAAGTTTAACATGGCTAAAGTGAAAGAAATTGTGACTGAAAATCTTCATTCAAGTTTGAGAGAGATAGTCGCTGAACTTTCTGTGTCTTACGAATCGATTCGTACCATTTTAAACAATCGCTTGGGCATAAAACACGAAGACATGCTAGAACGAGTCAATTCCGACCCTAAAACGCATTGTTACTGGTGATGAGACACGGGTTTACGAGTTTGACATGCAAACTAGTCAACAAACTTCGGAATGGCGACTTCCAACCGAACCGAAACCGAAAAAACCACGACAAAGTCGATCAAATGTCAAGGTCATGTTGACTGTTTTCTTTGACTATCGAGGTGTTTTGCACTCGGAATTCTTGTCAGAAGGTCAGACTGTAAATAAAGAATATTATTTGAGCGTTATGCGGCGTTTGAGAGAGCAAATTCGTCGAAAAAGGCCAAATTTATGAAAAGAAAATTCTTGGATATTACACCACGACAACGCGCCATCGCAGAATTCCATCATTGTGAACGAATTATTGACCAAAACTCAACAAATACCATCGAACAACCACCGTATTCACCGAATATGGCTCCGGCCGACTTTTTTCTCTTTCCAAAACTCAAATGACCACTTCGAGGTACCCGTTTTCAGTCGATAGAAGATATCAAAGAGAATTCGCGGTGAGAACTGAAGTCGATTCCAGAAAATGCATTTAAAAAATGTTTTAATAACTGGATTATTCGTTGGCGTAAGTGTATTATTTCTGAACGGGCCTACTTTGAAGGCGATACAATAAATTTAGAAGAATAGTTAACTTTTTGTTATAATGACTTTTTCCCGGTTCTTTCTTGACAGAGTAGTATACCACCTTTACAACCACATCAATTGTAAATGTACACTCATATTATTCATTCAAATACATATCACCTATTTAAAAACTTTATCGAAGTTTCATACTTATTCGTTTTCAATTAGAAATTTAAGCAATATAACCCTTCCACTGCAGAAATCTAATAAATGGATTTCTTCTTCTACTCGTCAACTAAATAGAAAACAACTGCACTCTGTAGTAATGCGTGTTTGCTAATGACCATATGGTTCTTCCATGTAATAATTACCTTGACCAATAGGGATGTAGTATAATTCATAATGGCCAGACAATGTGATAAAAAACAAACTTTGTATAAGTACTTATTCATCCATCACACAGCTCTATTTGACATGTACCTAATTATTCATATTTTCCGGGTATTATAAATAGTGCTTTCTTTAATTACGTATGTTATTAAAGATTGCACCATTTATTATTAGTCCAAAACAGGCTATGATGTTATATGTATATGTTAACATATACATATAACATCATAGCCTGTTTTATAGCAACCCATGACTCTTTAAACATTTACCACCGAAGTATATTAATTTATTCTTACTCTCCTTTTGATCCAGATCCTACCCATATTCAAAATTTCCTTTTTTATATTGTTTCCCTACCTTTTACTTGTTAGTGGCGATATTAAACGGGAGTCATTTAAAATACAAATAGGTTGGTACTTGTTTTGCGTGCGATCGAGAGGTCCTGTTAAAGGTATTTGTGTGTGTCTTTCTTCTCTTAGGAGTTTTTACAGCTCTCGGTTATTATTATTACCGAAGCCAGTGAGGGTTAACCTGCATTTATATAACAGCCAAGCTTGACGAATTATATGGCTCGGGGCTTATGCATTCTACTGCCCCATCTGGGGTCGCGGCTTGAATTTCCGCTCAGTGCAAATATAAATAATAAAATATATTGTATACATAAAAAAAATGTTACAAAGAATTGAATAGATGCAAATCCCAGCCGTGGCCATAATTTAGAAAAATTAATGAATAATTTATGACGATCCCTCCCAACTTCGATCAAGCAAGACTGTTGTAGTTATTTTAATCAATTACCTATTTTAATTTTATGGAGAAAAATTGATATTTTTAGAAGGTTTAAGTTTTAATATATTACTTTATCACACACTTTAAATTAATAAACATTTAATTTTCTTCGCAATACAAACAAAAGATATTTTTTTTTGTTATAAGTATCCCTACAAGGTGTTTGTTACAGAGAGGTGTATTCATATTTTAGGGTCGATTCTGACTGACAAAAAGCGCTAACAATTACAGAAAAAGTGATTTGTAACAGATAAATCTTATTTTGAAACTGATTTGCTTTATTTTCTCTACCTTCCTGTAACACCTTGTAAAACTGATTTTTAATTTCTTACCTGTTTACAAATCCGGGATTATCTTAAAACAATCTCAGGATTAGTGAAAAGAGCCGGGATTGATTTTCCTAGGTCTAGGTGTTTCAATGTATGTATTTATAGAACTAAATGTATTTATGTTTTCCTGTGTTCTAGTATCCATAGCACAATTAATAAAATAATTATTAATAATAAGATTATAAATGCGAAAGTGTGTTTTGTTTATTTGTTTCGCTTTCAGGCCTTAACTACTCAATCGATTATTATGCAATTTTGCACACATATTATCAGGGGTATAAAAAAGGACCTAGGGACATATTTTCATGAGAAAAAAATGACTTTCCCCGAAGGATTAATTATGAATTAATTCAGGTATGAATTAATTGACAAAATCTACATTCACGTGAGCTAAAGCTGTTAATTATAAATAGAAAAAAGCAGCTACGCCGCATTGTTGTACGTACGAACTAATCTTAAGTTCGCCCTGGTGTAACACGCGCTTTGTAACCCTATCCTCAAGTTAGTGGTGTTTACGCATTATTATATACTTACATTGACTGATCCTTTTAGGCATACATACAATGATTATTATTAAGTTGGTACCTAAGTTATAGAATATCATTTTATGCAGGACTAGCTGTGCCGCTCGCGTTTACACATTTATATTTTTTGAACGGAGCCCTAATACTTTTTCCAAAATAAAAGTAGCCTAAGTTATTCCTTATAACACCAGCTATTTACCAGTACCATAAAGTCTCGTGGAAATCGATCAACTCGTTCTGGAGATTACCCGTAACAAACACTGACAGACAAAAAATTTAAGTTATTGATTTTTTGGTATTAATACCTTGTAAACATTCAGTTGCATTTAGTAATTGTTATTATGACATTACAAACACGACACTTCAATGTTATTTATTTGTATGTTTAGATGGAGAGTCTTCTCCACGTTAATAAATAGAACGACGATCAGCTGTGCCCTTGGAAAGGTTGACATGTACGTTCTGAATGTATTGTATGTATATAACGGGAAAAACAAATATGACAAAAACGAGTAATATTACCTTGTAGATTTTACAATAGTGGCGGTACGTACGTATGTAAATATTATTTAGAAACTACATTTATATGTATGCTTATTTTCTTAAAGACACAGCTAAGCTAATGTGACTTACTTCAAACGATACCTCCTTAGCATAACAACAGTTCCCATATACGTCAAGGTTACGGCGCGGCATGAGATATTCGCGCCCACGTTTAAGATCGTTACTTTCTCTATAGCCCTGCGCGGATGTTGTATCATCAACAAATGACAAGTCTGGCCCAATACTGATAAATAATACTTTTTTTTTTAAGTTTTGATATACAGTAATATACAACGCGTTTCAGATACGTGATATTTTATAGTCTTATAGAAATCGTGTGAAAACCGTGAACACAGTTTTTTGGACAAATCTAAGCTTTTGAATATAAACTTTAGAGATAAATACAGTATAATAGTAACCTCTATAGGAAATAAATATCAATGTCCGAATATGTTCTGAAATAGCAAAAATTCAGTAAAATCACTGAAATTGATAACAAAGTAATAAAGAAATGCATATTTGTTTAATAATTATTTTAGACTAACTCTCAACTGAGCCTAAAAAAATTATAGCTTATATAGGTATATTAAACCTTAAATATGACTACACATTTCTATGGTGTGATGTACGATTTATTGTGAAAAGTTAAATATCTATATAACTTTCAAAAACAAATTGATTGTGCAATACAAATGATAATTTTTTAAGCATGTCTTCTACCTTCCGCTTAGGACTTATTGAAACCATAATATTATGGAGCTCAATGTTAATATATTTTTAAGGATAAAACAACACTTCCCATGATTAGTACAAAATAAAATTAAATGTATTGTTAGTTTTTTACATAGGTAAAATTTATTTAAAAGTACAGAACATATGAAGGACTACACACTGAATTGAGATAAAATACTTAGTTACTGACTTTGAAAATGATGTAAGCCACTTTTAGTATTCACAATATGAACTTATTGCATCAATTAATGATTATTTGGCAGACCAAAAGAGATTTTCCAACAGTGCATAGGTCATATTTAGACCTAATTATATAATATAGTGAAATTTGGAATAGAAGCTGTAAGAAAATCTGCAATTAGACCAGCCACTACATCTTATATACTGAAACATTATGGCTAAGAAACTTTAATATGTGATGTTCCAGTATACAAGTTCAGCTGCATGCAGGCAACAGTGGGCCAGCATACACCCAAATATTATTATAAATTAATTTTAAGTAATATTTCATAGATATAGTAATTTTAATATATTTTGTACAATAAAATACAATTAAGTACAACTTGTAGCAAAGATATTAAAGAGAGTAATATTTATCTCAATTGTTAAAGCTGCATAACGTGTGTGTACGCACAAGGCATATTTACACAGCACACACGCACAGCAACAACACACCATGTGCTGCACACTATAGTACATAATTAATTTTATTACTTAATAGAATATAAAGACATGCCCAAGCTGAGAACTTCCCACTTATCTTACAGATTTCAATGCATGATTAGCCAATGAACATGTCTGTACCTCCACTAGCAGATTGCTATTAAATAATACATTGATCGTCACTTAATATCACAGCTAATTATGCTTTGAAAATTATAGACATGTCTAATTTTCACTAATGTAGATAACAATAGGTAGAGTATAAGTAGACAATCTGAATTAATTTACATTACAATATCATGTCTTTTCATATGAAAAATTTAAAATTACATTACCAAAAATTAAACAGTGCAGCGCATTATAAATAAATGTGCATACCTTAATATTTAATTGACTAAATAAATTTGTTGCCTGCAGATCTGACATATTTTAAATATCGAGAGGTAATATCTTAAGAGAAATTTTAACTTCAACTATTGAAAAAAAGTTAAATCCAAATTTAAAAATATTTTGTATCTATTACGACAATTCCCTTCAAATCCACCTAGTTATTATTAATGTGAAATATCATTCCCAAAGCTGAGTCTCCTTCACACATATTTCACTACCACTATTATTGTGGATCAAAATGTAAGGATAGAAGAGAAGTAGAAGCTAGCACTTCACGAATGTGCATTGCTGTTTACATGAGGCTTCTTTTCCTGGGCATCTGGTGTACGTTGGCCATCACGCCGTGGTGGCATGCGCTCATTGATAGCATCAAGCCCCTTAGCTTCAGCAAATGAAGTTATTTTGTGGTTTGGGGAGAAGCCCTGCAGTGCATTTTTAAGAGATGTTTTACCACCAGAAAGTGCACCTAATGGCAATGCACCAGTGGGAGTGAGACCTTTCAACTGCAAAACAGATTCACTTTCCTCACGCAATACAGAGAACACATGAGCCATTTTACCAATAGCACGAATCTTGTTACGAATGACTTCTTTTCTGAGATTTGCTTCCTCCAATGCATCATCTCCTTCAGACATTAATTCATCATCTGAACATATATTCAACACATTTACCAACATCTCAGTAACTTTTTCACCAACAAATGGAAGAGACCAGGTGAATACATCCATGAAGTTGGGCAGCCAATATGGATGGGGTGAACAGTTGAACTGTCTGATGTTCATAACATTGTTCTCATATTTTAGAACAGCAGCTTTGTTATTGTAAACATCCAAATAGTTAGGTGCAGAAAAGATGGTGATCAAACTGGGAAATCCTGTGGTCTGGCTTTTACGATACATCCGGTAGCCAGCATCTTGAGCTTCATGAGCACGTATGATGGATAGTAAATTATTTCTTTGTAGGAAATCACAACAGGCTGCATAGCTATAGAAATATGAACAACCTCTGACTGAGTTGTGCGAAAAATGTTCTGCATTCTTTTCGTTACCAAAATCTTCCAATGGGTCCGACCACAGCAAATCACACATAGCTCCAAATGCAGGCGGTTCTTTGAATCTATCTAGTTTACGAATATCATCTAAGTTATTGATCTCAGGAGAAAGACCACCATGCACACATAGGAACTGCTGGTTCATTAGAGCAGCAAGAGGTAAGCAGTCAAACGCGTCCATACATGCATCGTACACTTTCTCAGAATATTTGATTTTGCATTCTTGTTTGAAAGTGAAATACTCTGTCAAATGTCGGCATTCATGATTACCGCGTAATAGGAATAACGTCTTCGGGTAACATAACTTCAGAGCCCATAGGTAAAGAACACATTCTATACTGAAATAACCTCGGTCGACATAATCACCTAAGAATAAATACTTGGTACAAGAGGGTGAGCCTCCCACCTCGAACAATTTCATCAAATCATAAAATTGGCCATGGACGTCTCCGCACACAGTCACCGGTGAATCGATCTCGATCATAGTTTTTTCTGATCGTAATAAGGTGGCACCATCTTGGATGATTCGTAGAGCTGCATTTTCCTCGATACGACCTTCTAGGATAAAATGTTGCTTCAAGACCTCAGGTAGAGGCTTTCCACTTTTTTCATCGAATACTTCCGATACAGTGAGCTTGCGACTGGGAGGGAAAGCAACACTTTGGATCATACGCTGCGTAGTCGACACTTTATCATTGCTCCCGGACATATTTGTCACATAAAAAACACTAGGTCTAATCCATACACGCCACTATTTTCAAAATGGCAGAATAGATATAATACTAAAACAGAATCCCGTTTTCACGACAGAGTAACTACTGCGCACTGGAAAACAATGCGCAAACATCTGGCGAGTGGTCAATAAAATAAACAGGGATATCGAGCGCGTTTTATTACTTTTGAAAATATCATTAAATAGGTAACACTGGTAATATAAGGACCAGTTGCCAGTGCGTTCTTTAAATAAACCAACTAAGTTTATGTAACAAAATTTAAACCATCGAGTTTGTAATACAATAGAATACAATTTTTGTATGTTAAAATAATGTTTTATTATAAGGTTTTACATAAAAATATCTGCGGTGCACTGGATTATTTACAATGTAATGGTCTGAAAAAATACTAGTAAAAAAAACTTTTAACTAAATCGTTTGCTTAGAGTTATAGTCGAGTCAAATTTAAAACCATATTATTTGTATTTTACAATGTAACATTTTATGTTTTTTTTTAAATGTCTAAAAGAGGTTTATAATTTATCATCAAACAAAAGGTTTAGACAAATCAAATAACATGAATAATTCTTTATTCTTCACTCTACGCTCAGTTGAATTTACATATTTGTTACTAATTACTAAGTGTGAGGATACTGTTTAGTGAGTAGTAAACGTTGTTTGAATATGAGAAAATGTTCATTTGGGAATTACGAAATACAATGAAAATATATTACTTTATTATTATTTAAAAAAAAACATCATTCAGGGTTTATTTTGCCGGGATTTTGTATGAAATAAATTCAAAGGCTTTGAATACTGCACTAAAATGAATATATAAAAGCTTCAGCAAATAATATAACATTATTTATCGCATTACTCGTGTAAGTAACATATTTTTTAACATATAATATTTTAGTAAACGTAACTTTCTCATGAGGAAGAGGCTCAAGTTATGATAATGTTTATGACAGACAAATTAGTAAGGGTATGTTTAATACAGCCTACATATTTCGATTTCCTTTTGGCGCTGTTATGTGAGTCATAGATTTCTCCTAGTTACTTTTAACAGCTTATTGTTCTTAATTATTAATATCATGATACTTTAGTTTCCGTTATTAATCTCTGATATAATTAGATAGACTGTAATCGCCTAAAACTTAATAAATCATGTTGTTTTACCTATTATAATTTAAATATTTTTAACCTAACTATGGCAAGTATGTATTACTTATATATAATATTAGAAGTAGGTACGTAGAACAATTTGGTTAAACTAAACTAAACGGTTGGATGTGAGCAGAAACAGCATTTATTGTCTTAGGATTGTTTTGTCTATAACTGAAAAACGTTCTTACGTCTATGACGATATAAACGTATACACATAATATTTTTTACATTGAACTGTACTCGGAAACAGTGTCCGGTGCTCATTTTACTAATGTGGGTCATTCAAATGTAACCAGTGTACCTAACTGCTTTTAGTTTGCACTATAGTTATCGGACTGTTGCCCAAATAACAGCTAGGTACCTGCCTACTAGCAGTATTTTTACCGCTGTAGCGACTATTTTTATACCTACTTTATTTCAGGGGTAAATCTAATAATAATCATTGTTTTGTATTATCTTTTAGATTTCTTATTTTGAGATGCCAATGTTTTAATAGTAGCTAGTTTAGTAAAATAAGATCATGTTTCATTTAGATAGGATTAAAGTGTTTATAGCCATTTGTTTTTGTATTTGTATGAATTGAGAAGTTTAAAATTGAGTCTTCAGTTAGGTAATGAGATAGAAGTAGCAGAAATAAAGAAATTTTTACGCCCTTTGGGTGGTAATGGGATTTCACAATTAAGTGAACGCAGATCATTCAAATCATGATTTTATATTTTTGGTGTAGGTACAATAAAGATTTATATTACCATCTACTCTCCTACTACTATAACTCGTCATGACATACCTATTCAATATTACGGAACCATATTCGGAACAAATATAGATAGGTAGATGTAAGAAAGTCTGAACTTTGTCTCTGTTCCTTAAATTTTAGGTAAATATACACTGGTACCTATACCCGGGTCCGTTGCAATCGACCCACTTGTGACGGAACTAGACATGTGTAGTTCCGGAGCGTAATAGTTCCTGGAACTATGTCCGCAGTCGGAACTATGTCAGTTCTTTCCGACTTGCTCAACCTAACAGTTCCAGTTCCATAATTCTTCGGAATGATCACGCGGATTGAAGGAGCGGCCGGAGCGGTATTGAATGGTGGAACGAATAACGAACTGTCCGTGTGACGTAGCGCCTCGAGCGTTGCGCTCCGGGCCGTCATCCCCTACTTCTGTTCCTTGCAAGGGTGTATTTTGTAAAGCAGGACTTACTTTTATGGACAGAAGGCAACGATTGAAGGCATCAAAGGTGCCTGAGCTAATTTTTATGTTAGCAATTATAAATAAAAAATACCTATATATAATATATTATGTATTATGATGTACAAATTTAAATATTACTTAATTATGTATATATACTATCAATTGGTTTTTAAAGACCAAGCCAATACATTAATTTAAAATATTTTAAGTCTAAATTAATTGATATTGTTTACAACCATGTTTGTCCGAGGAATTGTCTGAACCGAAATAAAACTGTTAACTACAATGTCCGGATAAAACTAAGGAACTAGATAGTTCCTCGGACATGTTTCCTGGAACTAGTTCCGACAAGGAAAGAAACCGTTCCAGGTTCAATCCCATGTCGGACATGGTTTGCGCATGTCTAGACGGAACACCGCGTAGTTCCAATCGGTTCGATTCCGACATACCACTTCACCGTTAGCTCCGGTGAGGTGATAACCCATGGGGGTTTCCACACGAAAAAAAAGGTGAATATACACCGCCTATTCCTCATTACTGATCATGATGCGTCATTTTGGTGAATTAATTAAATAGTTCCATAATTGGTGTAGCGATAACCTGTTATGGTGGATACAAATACTTTTATTTCAGAGTCGTTATAGTTTTCCCATGACGGTCGTCTATAGCGTCCTTAGTTTAGGGCGAAAGTTTACCACCACATCAGATGGATGGTAAGCCTATTTGCCACTTTAGAGATGTTAGTTTCAACAGGTAGATAATAAAAAGCCTTATGGCTTATATGCCTCATTTATACTTAAAAAGACAAAATGTAAAAAAATTTTCACGCACTAAATTCGATTGTTATTAACATATATATCTAATATTTTTGTAATTAAATTTATATGCATCTGTCAAATATAAAATTAATAAATAAGAAGTAAATTAACACAAGCTTAATTTAAATTTTAAATATACCACCATCCACTAATACCTATATGGCTTCGAATTATCTAAACATATTCGTATTACCTAAAGTATGTTGTAAATGTATGTATTCTACATATAAAATATAATTATATTTATGTATATCTTTAGATTTATGTATATGTGTGTAGAAGTAACGTAGGTTGAAATATGTAATGCATTTATATTTATGTACCACTATTTTCGGATCATATTGATCCGTTCTAAGGGCGAACGCTAAAACTCGCGCGGGCGCACGCTCAATAAAAAATTGTTTGAGCAGCGCAGGCGCGTGCGACGGAGCGCGGACGCGGGCGACGGACTGTAACACGCGCGGCGGGCGGCGGGCACACGTGACGGGCGTCCGCATTTGTAAATTTCGTTTTCATTGTCACGCAACTTCGAAAATTTGGTTACGAATTCTCCGCTGAGTAGCCTGCTTGTCCCGAACAGGTTAGGCAGTCGACGTTATTTTCGTAGACGTCTTTTTGCATAATAATAAATTAGCAAATAATGCATGCTAATCTACTCGACACTACTGTACACGCTCGTGATCAAAATTATACTAGCAGCGCTAAATGAGACGGGCGCACGCGATCGCGGATTCGTGGCCCGCGGCGAACTTGTGACGCGTGCACCCGCGTCCGCATCCGCCCGTGTTTTAGCGTTCGGCTTTAGGTTCCATCTAAAAGAAATTGCATTGCAAAAATGAGGTCGAGCTTAGTACATATTATTATTATTATATGTTCTACTGCTTTTTCTCCCTCGTAGGTATCTAATTAATAAATGTGTAGGTGGTGAATATTTCTTTCTTTCTAATAATGTGTTACTAATAAATGTTTTACCTAACATGTGTTTCTTATGTGTAGTGGATTTCAGTTCCTAGCTGTTGAGTCATTACGCTACAGTTAGCAATTTAAATCTTCTAAATGACTATGGCTACCTACTTGCTATTTCATTTGCAAACAGCAAGACACAAAAAAAATTAGTGATTGGTCATTTGACTATATTTATTTTCGTAGTTGTGGCAGCAATAGCTACTAGTTTCTTTCTCTTGATTTTAGTTTTCCGTGTTCATTCTCCATTCCAAACAATTGAATCCTTCTACTAAACCGATTGCGATGAAACTTGGTATGTAGATAGCCGGAGACCTGGATTAACACATAGGCTACTTTTTATCCCGATATTCCTACGGCATGCTATAGGACATCGAGACTTACGCGGGTAAAACCGTGGGGCGCTGCTAGTAATCTATAAATTTCGTACCAGTTAATTTCTTTCGAATAACATGCAGGGCTCTCATAAATCACGATGACTTTTGAGCTGATGAAAGAAACATCATACGGCGCGAGCCGTTGTGTGATAATTAATTAATAGGTAGGTACACTAAGTTCATACGGATGGTGTAAAATCATTTTTTTACATATTTTCTTTACACAATAATATTGGTACTTGTATCCTTCTTCCTCATTGAAAAAAAAAATCATCTATCAACACCCATATATCGCGATACCTACCTTAATTGGCAAATCCACTAACTCCATTTCGGTAATTTTATCGGAGCCATTTAAAGCTTAATTTTTTTTTTATATAGGTACCTAGTTACCGAAAAATGTAATAATGTACAATATTTACACCTTTTTATTATAATAATACTACAGTGATTTTTGGACTTAGGTATCTGTTGTTATTACAAAAAGTTGAGTTTGCCAATTAAGGCTTCATATATTGCCGTCGACGGCTGCAGTACGTAGTGTTTGTATACTCTTTGGCTGCAGTTGCCTCTGCCGTTGACAGCTTGCCGCTCCTGTATATGAAACCTAAGCTATTGTTATTGGTTGAAACAATTTCCGCATTTAGACTCAAAAACGCTCCATTATGCGTTCAGATATGGCTGGCTAGTCGAGCCAGACTAGCTCTTTCACGAAGCACAGCAGCTGCCTGGGGCATTCACAGGCTTCTAGGAGCACCTCGCATCCGCGAGGATTCTTGCCCGTTGTGGTCACTCCCTCGCACTCCAGGAAAACGTGGGTGTCCTATTCCTCTACGAGATATCCTGCTGTCTGTCGCATTAACGGTGAATGGATGCCGATTCAAGACCAAATGTCCCGTAATGGTTCCTACAACTATCCTAATGTCGAGTCAGTCAAGGCTGAGCAGCCTGCAAGTCAAACCCAAACGTGGTGAGACCTTCGTCAGGACCACTTTAGACAGCCTGTAGCTAGGTATGTCGGCCCAGCGACCGTTGTGCTATTCGAGAGTCCGTTGCCTTACCCATGAGCGAAATTGATTGAAGGGAAGTGAAGGCAGTATAGTTGGACCTGCCGCTCATGTATGTTGTAAATCACCAACGCATCGGCGGCTTCGTTCCCGAGTGAATCGCTATGCCCTTTGATCCATTGAAGAATTACCCCATTGGCCGAGGCTAAACGCTCCAGCGTCTAATGGCATACATAAATGAGACCGGAGTCGATATTTTTATAGTTTTGCATTATATTTGACATTTTCAGATAACGCTCTGTCATAACATTACTAAACTTACCTAAGTGAAACAGCCTGAATAATTTAGTAATATTATATAAATACGAACACTATAGCATGTTGTATAAGTATACTATGGCAGGACGGTGTAGTAACAAAAACGTTATAAATATTATTTTATTAAATTCAATTAGAGCGTTTTTTTGCAAAAATACATTTCTAATATTTTAATCTATCATCTGTTTCTTTGTCCTCTTTGCGTTCCGAAACCATTGATCAGATTGTGATGAAACTTTGGTAGGGTGTTCTGAGGACGCCCGCGAGGGTCCCTGGCCCAATATATAATAATAATACAGTGGCGTAGCTAGGTAACCATAGGCCTTGGGGCAAAAAATAAAGTAGGGCCCCAACTAAACTATTTAAATCGTTTGTTCCGTATACGTCGTGTTCGGAATTCGACGTACTCTAGATTTGTCGTACTCCAGATTTGTAGTACTCCATATACAAGTTTCAAGTAGGATGGATGTACCACTCTCAAACCATTTAAGGAACAAAAGAACTTTAAAATGTTGTTATATAACCTAATTGCGATATTTCTTACTAGTTTATTTTTTATGTTGTACGTTATCTAGTTAAAAGTTATAATTGAAAAGGAAAACCCTTAATTTTTTTTTTTTTATATGTAACATAATCGATGTATAACTGGGATGTACCCTACTTTGACCAGCAGGCCCCAATTGTTGACGAGATTTGTACCAGAGGATGACCATTTATTATAAACAAAGTGAAATAACAACTACATTCCACGAAGGAAACGTTTTTTTATAATCAACTTTATTAAGGTTTACCTATATACCCATAGAATACACGAGATGTCATCCATCCCTTAGGTGACTTTCCGAGGCACCAGTCTTCGGGAGCATTTCTTACAATTTCTGCTGGTATTCTCTCATAGGGGTAAATAACCATCACCGGCATAACTTTACCAGATGCAGTGAAAGTTCCTAATACTGTTATACTTTCTTTCTCCTTATCTTTAATTTCGTAAAGATTTTCCATGCCTCTAGGTCCCAGTACAATGCCCGAGGAAGGACATACCTGAAAACCGGATTCGTCAGTGTTTAAAATCCTATCAGGATCACATAAAATGTCTTGTGCGTTTTCAGTCTTTAGAAACTCTTCTAATTCTGAATGTCATTTTCTTATTCCTTCCTCGGTTACTGTACTTCTTGCAGAGTTTATCGCTTCTGCATGTCTATTGGCAATATCTGGATTTTTCTTAATGAAATTATCGAACCACTTCCGTCCTTGAATGGAGTCGGTCGATTGTCGGCTTTTATTATTTTAGTAACTGTCTCTATTAACTGCTCTTTTTTAATAGGGATTCCTTTTTTAGCCATTGGATTTATCCACCAACACAGCAATCGTTCCTCATCAGGTGTTAAAATTGTTGGCGGGCTCATTTTACGTTGAATTGGATGTCGCATTTTTATTTCATTAATCATTGTAGAATGAGGGATGTTATATTTACGGCACGTTTCCTTGATTTTATTTCCCGACTGTATTTCTTTAAGCGCTTCATAAACATCTTCCTCACTGTACCGAAAGAATTTCTTTTTTGGTGGCATATTGAATCTAAAATAAGCAAAGAAATACTCATATTTCGAGAGCTTGGTCAATCATAGGCGCTTATATGTCGTATGCAAGTACCAATGTCAAACCACTGGTCAACTAATGGAAACAATGCAATTTACTCCATTAAAAACAGATTGTTGAGTTACAAACCAAAAAATAGACATGAAACAGATAAAAAAATGTAAAAATAAATAGTACTCTAGTGAGCTAGTGGTTGACCAACTGGTCAACTACAGGAACACCCATTCACATCATGTACCTTTAGTTAACCAGTTAAATAATTCATGAAGTATATTGTTTGCACCTCAAATTCATTAAAGTCCCCAAAATAAACATAAAATCATTACAAAAATCAATCATCAGAGCAAAATTCATTAAAAAACAATGCAAAATAAACATAAAACATTCTTACTTATCGAAACACGTTCCTTATTGCAATGGCGGCCGAATGGCAACTGTCACCGACAAGTGAAAATAAGACGAAATTGTAGGGTTCACTGGTTGTCTCTTTCTAGCCGTAATGTGATTGGTTGATTTGTATTAGTACCGACAACATGTAGCCAACATAAAATGAATCACGTAGTGGCGCGAAATCTTGATATTGACACTCAAAGTCGCAAGTGGTCAACAACCGGTGCCTGGTCAACTATAGGCTCAACCATCCTACGCCATTTAATATAAATAGTGGTTTAGTCACAACTCTAGTACAAACTTGATAACATCTGGTTCTAAAAAATCTGGTTTATTTATATTCCGAATGTTGGAGAAATTTTCACTGAGTCCGAGGGGCCCCCTGGGCTTGGGGGCCCCGGGGCACTGCCCCGTCTAGCCCTCCGGTAGCTACGCCAATGTAATAATAGCTTTATTTCATCAACACAGGTATACATTATTACATATATTGTTGGAGACTCCTTTTAAGCATGTAGAATGCCTGTGCCTGGAGCCTCCGATCTTCCGTACCTACCTTACTATAATATATATATACTATATATATTCCTCAATATTGCCTCAAGATTTTAATTTATAATGTTATAAAATTGTATAGTTTAACAAAATCACGGGTTTGATGTACTTCAAATTTGTTTTTTTTTGTAGATCAATAACAGCTTGTTTTTAAAAAGCTTTTTTAAACAATACTTTTTTAATAACTCTAACTACCTATACCTACTATTATTGTTTTATATTTTTATTATCTTCTTTGTACATGGAAATACGTGTAGGTACAATGAAGACCACTCTTTTTTATAGAGGTCTTTAGGAAAGGTAGTATCTTCAGCGGTTGAAGTCTCAAGTCTGAAACGAGGATGCGTACGATCAATGTTGTGGATCTCTTCATACATTTGCGTCTAATATAAAAACCAGCCCCAGGTGGCAGATCCACAATCCGAGTGTCCACGGAAGGAAATACCGACCCCTTATTACGCAAATATCTTGAAGAAAACAGGGGGCCGGTGCACTTTGCACCTGGGTGATTTAAATGCACACATTATTGTACTTAATGCACCAACTATTAGCGGCCGCCCTGTTGCATTGCCAGTATACAGTGGGCACCATGTCACATGCCGTTGCACACAATCAGTAGAACATACAAGCTAAATCTCTCCTAAGACTGACGGGTTCAACATCTTCCGAGTTTTGCATCGTCTACAAGCACCGAGACACGTGTTTGTAGTTTGTACTCAGGAGTCTTGTGTCAACTCTAGCTAGTACGGTGGTGGTCCTGCTCAGACGTGACAACAGTATTCTATAATTCATTTGTCTAAGATATACCTATGTAGTGAATGAGGTTCATTTGGCAGTCTTTTTCGATTTTAAACAAATTGTTCGCGGTGCTCTTGTAGAACGAGGGACGGGGGGGGGGTACAACTCGTGTATGTATAGTATAATATAATATAATAAATTATAGACAATATAGGTAAGTAGATATATAATATACATATTATATTATACAGCAGAGTAATAACCGGTGTGCGTTCGCGCAGCGGAATGTTGTTGAATGTAAAGATTTTAATTATGCAGATATTTAGTGTATGACGTCGTGTAATTGTGTTTGGTAAAAAAAAAATTGTGCATGCAGCCATTGTGGGCAAATTCGCTAAAAACTAATTCCGCTGAGCGAACGTTGTCCTGGCGGAACTTTTTTAAATCCATGGACTTAGAAGGAAAAAAATGTGTCCAAAAATTAGTGTGTATTTGTGTGTAGTTGTGTATGTATGAATAAAATTAGTGCATGCATAAACTTCGGAGAAATTCAAGTTTCCGCTACGCGAACGTTTGGCCATTAGCTAGTTTTCATATAAAGCGCTTATATCGAGAGCTGTAGATTTTTACATACGTTGTTTTGAATTTGTTTATATTTGTTTAAAAAACAGATTTAGCAAAAATCGTAGTAATCATACATACACAATTACACACTAATTTTTGGATACATTTTTTTTCTTCTAAGTCCATGGATTCAAAAAAATTCCGCCAGGACAACGTTCGCCCAGCGGAATCAGTTTTTAGCGAATTTCTCCACAATGGCTGCATGCACAAATTTTTTTTTACCATACACAATTACACGACGTCATAAACTAAATATCTGCATAATTAAAATCTTTAAATTTAACAACATTCCGCTGCGCGAACGCACACTAATAACCGACCCATCCGCACGACTTCTTCAATTCATATAATGTAGTGAATAAAGTCACGTGTTCAAATAAAACAAATTTAATAGTCGGAAGCTAAACTTGTTTGGTTGATTTTACCTATTACGTAATAGTAATGTTTGTTTATATAGCTCCATTTATATAGAAAATATTCACACGTGTCACATCATTTACTTAAATTATGAACCAAATAACTTAAACGTGAGGAAACATACAATAAAAACTGTATTTCTAGAAATATTTGCATACAACAGTTTTAAGGTTAATTAAACTAAGACTCTTTAAGGTTCTTATATTATACATAAATGTATATCGTCAGTTTATAGTAACAGCGGAATCAACAGTTTTGTACTTTGGTTTGCTATGAGTGAATGGTAGATACCGGTACTTGATCATATGCTGTAAACAAAACAGTCGCGTTAATTACACATTCTAAGTTTCACAGAACAAATATTCAAATAGTTAAGAGACAGAAACTTACCTTGATTTGTCTCTTCATAGTAATACAGAATAAGGTAATAAAATACATAACTAATATAGGCCAAAATACTGGAATATTGAAGGCATCTATGAATGTACTGCAAATTGCCACCAAAGTGCTTTTGGTGACAGAGAGCCAGAATTTAAATTCTGGTAATCTTCGTATAAATGGTCTAAATTCTTCAGTAGCTCTTGTTGGCAATGCAGGGCCGTTATCATCATCACCTGAAACATCATTTCAAAATTATCAATACATAGATAACTTTTAAAGAAGTTACTTTTACACGTAATTTGTTGGTTGCTATATGAGTAGAAAATCGTCTGCTGCCAAATTTCGTTTGAAATGTTGAAACACTTTGATTACCTTCAAACCGTGGCTATCTGTTCAAAGCTCGGTTGAAGCCTTTTGTGCGCGTACCACGTATAAATCGGCTGACAACCAAGCCGGTTCAATTGCGTCGAAGTAGGAAGCAACTACACACATACTACTATGATAATGGCGGCGCAAAAGCATAAACACGAGCAAAACCATGTTTTTGTGGCATTTACAGAACTTTATTTATTATAAGGATACAAGGGTCCATATCATATTCCCAGGATATTAAGAGGGATGATTTTGATGTTATGAAATACAGTAGCCAATTGTGTAGCCTTGACACCCTTGTACAATGATTTTTTATTGTACACACCGACTGGGGCAGACCATGAAACCGGGTTTAGTTGGCAATTAACTTCAAAGTTGCCAACTAAGCACAGCTTCATGGTCATTTGGTTCTTTTTTAATTGCCTTTAATGTACTAATTATAAAAGTAATAAAATAGATTTACCATCAAAGTCCATAGCAGGGTCGATCTTCGGTGTTAGGAAAGCAATAAAGAGGTTTAAATGATAAATACCCAATGCATAAGTGACTATATACCATCCCTGAAAAAAAAAATCTTTTATACTTTCATGAATGTGCACTAAATACCTACTTGTCGCTTGGTGGAAACCGGAAACGGTGATGTTGATTATAGTTTGAGCCTGATGTACTTCATGTTTTTGTTGATGAATATCTATTTATTATATTGAAACATTTAAAATTTAAATGAAGAGAAAGCGCTTATGTTTATAACAAGCTTTATGTGTCCAGTATATATGTTCACATGAATTACGTGTCATGGTATGGGAAGTAGCTTTGATTGCACGCTTGATATTTACAATGATTTTGTTGAATTCTTGCTTATTGCATTCATTGAATCATTTTTCATGATGCTCCGCCCCTATTGATCGTAGCATAATATTATATAGCATTCCTCGATAAATGGACTATCCAATAGTAAAAGAATTTTCGAAATCGGATCAGTAGTACCGGAGTTTGGATGTTCTGGAACTTCCAAACTCAATAACTTTACCTCTTTATAATATTATGATATGATAATACAACATTAAGAAAAATTTATGTCAAAACATTCTGGAAATAAAATTAATATCACACATACAGTTTTATTCTAGGTTGACATTTTTTTTTTTTACAATTAATTACCTACTTACAACTGACATCATATTATTTTTTGACATTAATTAGCCAAATAATGGAATAAGTTTAACTATTATGTTCAATTAATATTTTGTTTATAAGATTCGACATATTTACATACCATTCTTATGGTAGAATGTGATAGACCTATGTACTATTTTTATCACCATTATGTTTAAGCGGGGAATTAAAAATTATAAAATTGTATTTAATTTTTATGACATTTATTGATTGAATAGAATTTTAGTAAATTTTGTGGTTGTTTACTAAATTTGATACTAACTTTCATCAAATCAAATTAAAATACTTATCAAAAAAGGGTTTAATACCCTTATTGTCTGGTATACTATACTTATACTATACTATACTTCTGAAATAATTGTTAATTACAAAATTATCTAATTTTACTAAAACTTATGTTATTATATTCTCAAATACCTTTCTCTTGAAATTATAATTAATCAATGACATATTAACATTTTCATACTCATAAGATAAGTATAAATAAAAAAATTAAAATACCCAAACTCCAAAATGCTTTCAATGATTAGAAAAGCTGCTATAGCTAAGAAACTCTCGATCAAGTCACCTTTAAAAATAAAACTAAATTAAAATCTGCCAATCCGTTTTAAAAGCTATGATGCCACCGACGCACACATATACACATTAAACTTATAACACCCCTCCTTTTCGCATCAGAGTTTAAAAATGTATTAAACTATACTATTAAAACTTTTGGAAACCAACATAATAATAAAAAGTTCTCAGCAAGCCTTTCATTGCTTGGATAATGACATCCTCAGAGAGAAAGATGATAGTTATCCAATTCATGTAACATAACAGTTGTAATAAATCAAAACCATTTACCAAAAATATCATGCTCTCACACAGAAAAATATTTACAAAATCATTAAATATTACTAAACATTTAGAGCATAAATTTAATCATTACAACAATCAGCATTTCCTGAATATAACCTACTATGTTTTTATCAGTAGTGTTATATTTCTCAGTTAGTTTAGACAATTTTAAACAAGAGATAAGATAACAGCAACTTACTTGTTTTGTGAATATTCGTAGCATAAACAAGGCTAACAGTACAAAACTCCCAACCCACCGGAATCGGGTGTGTGGTGTCCACTTATCTAATGTGCCTTGATATACCTGTTACATAAATTATAATTATAATGTTAATAGTTCTTTCCAGACTAAATAAAGTTAAGAATTTCAGTAACATTGGATTGGACATATACTGACTAAAAGAAAAATATCATTAATTGTATATTCATAGCAATATTTGCCTGTTTAGTAAAGGAGGAAAATAACGAAATAGTAGATCTCAAATTTACTCAACACATGTTGAAATATATTTTGTAAGAGTACGTATTTCCTGGAATATAAAAACAAAGTTCTGATTCATTGAATGATAACATTTTTTGTATTTCGCGGCATGCAGGCACGACAAGTACATGAGAGCAGTAAGGAAATGAATAGTGTCAATTAATATACATATTAGCTTTGAAAAATTAACACAATATGCAAAAGTACCTGAGAAATACGAGTCCAAGCTTGTGAAAATATACCTCTTCTTGAATTTTCAGATACTAAATCATTTCCGTCCATCATTTTAGGTTCGTCAAATTGTTGACCTGTCTTTTACTCGAAGTACATTACTGATACAATAAATAGGCGTTTTTGATAAGTACACGTAATGAAGTGACAAGTAATAAATACAGTTAAAACTTCTCTATAGACATTAAGTTCCCTTTTTCTAACAAAACTTGGAAAAGGCTAGTTGCAAGTTGGAACCTAGTTTTCTCTGTGGCCAAAGATAATAGGGATGCAACGTTACATTAATCGATTTACATTGATATTGGAGTCGATTCTATTGTACACTCGACTAAACTAAAACCGGACTTAATTTCTTCATATGAAATCAACCTAGTATTCTTCATAATAAGGTCTATTTGTTACTAGCATCTATTTCTAGTATTTCTCAGCGCAGCTAAATTTCAATAAAACCTGTCAACGTATACTCAACTTTATTTCCACGCAGCGAGAGTCTTCATTTATTCAAACGCTGTATAATTGCCGTATAAAAACTTGTTCAAAACGAACAAGGATGACGTGTTTTTAATCTACACCTACGAAGACGCTTACTAAAAACACAGAGCAAAAGAGATGGCATTCAACGGATAGCGGCTCTTGCTACGTGGTATTAAAGTTTATTTAAGCGTTTCAGACTTTAGTCGACAAATAAATTGCTTATTTTGATAGCGACATATGTTACCTACTTGTTTCAATTTGAAATAAGACCTTGTTTCTAAGTGCACAAGGCTTACTTCTTATATGAAAAAAATTTAGTGAATTTTAATTTAGCGAGTGAAGTAACAGAATTGGGGCCAATGTTAATCGATTATAGACATTGGATTTCTGACAGGCATTGCCACAATTAATTATATTTTATTTATTTATTCTATAGTAAATACTAAATCTTAACCCTTAGTTACTTGCGCCTAAAAAGTTACGTGAGTAGTCGCGTGAGGTTGTCGAACACCCCGTTTTAGTTTATAGAAATAAAACAATATATACATGCAAAATCAGAGTTTTATTGATTAGTATCTTTGAACATACATATTAAACAACGTTTAAACTCTTTTATAAAGTAAACCAAGTAATAATAATATTTGTAATAACTATTGTAAAAAACATTAGGTTTTGGTATCATAATTTTGACAGACAACAATCATGTGGTCATTGCACACATTTTCTTGGCATTTATAGCACCCAGTCTTTGTTTTTCTGTCCTTGGTTCTTGAAAATATTATACATCTTTTGTATGAAGGCGATTGGATAGCTCTAGAAGATGGATCATGCTCATCAACTTCATGAATTTGTTCAGTGGTTTTTGCAACGGTCGAGGTAGTGTAGCTATGGTAGTTCTTGACATTTCATATGGCTTGACCAAATCAACAGCCAGCTGAAGCTGAAGCTGAAGAAATGCCCTTCTAGTTATATTTGAGTTAACTTTGGCTTTGTAAATTACATAGGAGTTGATACCACAAACATTGAATTGGTGAAAACACTTAGTGCGGTTTTCTTTTCCGAGATAAAATGAGAAGTCAGATCTTATATGACTGTGTGTCACTTGCAGTGGTGTATGTGGCAGTGGGATTTCATCTTCGTCGTCCCACTGATCATTTTCACTTTTGTCAAAATCACTGTTATGGTCACTTACTATGACTTTGTGCTCTTGTTCGCCTTCAAAAGTGCTATCAATAACCTATTCTTTTTCTTCTAATTGGTTTTCAATTTCTCGGTTGCGCAATGAATGTGACATTGTGAATGAATTGTTTTTATTGAATACTCACGCTTACACACATTTGATATTAGATGCAAAATAAATCAAACATAGCGAATAGTAAGTATTAAGGTTAAGTGTAAGGTCGAAAGGCAAAAGTATAAAAAATATATGTAAATAATATGCATTATACTAAAATAAAAATTAGATACTTACTCAAAATTTACACAATCGCGTGGGGGTTTTACGCATCCCAAACGCACTCTCCACGCACAATTAATCACCGCTTGCGATTGATTTACGAAGATCACGCAGTTATACGACGCTACTAAGAAAACTAGAGCGGTAAATTCAAATTTCAAAGATTTTACATTTTCAAACATGGTCTGGGGTGTCTGGCACCCCACGCGAGCAATAAAGGGTTAAAGTCAAGGAAATGGTATGTACAAAGGCGAGCTTAACCTAAACCTAAGTTGTCTTCCAGCAAACCTTGGAGTGAAATGAAGATCTAGTAGAGAACGTAAGAGGCAAAGTCATGTCTCCGTTAAAATAATTAGAAATATCAATTAATATAAATACTTGCATGAAATAAATATCAATTAATAGTTTTATTGTTAGGATTTTACATATATTTAATGAAATTATAAGAGACACTGGCACTAGTAGGTACATACAATATTCTAAGTTAAACTCGATACGTAATTACGGATCCCGTATATTGAATTGATTTTAGACCACCGGTCTGGCAAAGCATGACCATATTTTTATATAATTATAATGAATACATCAAGAAGTTTGTAGTGGAACTAGTAGAGAAAGAAGAACACGCTCGCAATGGGTACTTGAATAGTTCTATTTGTTTCTTACGACTAATATTACTTAAAAGGTTTCAAATGAAAAAAATATATATCAGAAATTAACATAGTATGAACTTCACAAGAAATGAAGGTAGCATGAACTTTATTTCTTGTATAATAAGTTTATAATATTAAACAACACAATAATAAAACAGATAAAAATCTTACTCAGATTTTGTTTAACTACCTACATAATGGTCTAGCCCTCCTATTAAATATTTCTAAATATGTATGTGCATATTTAGAAGTTAATTATATATTATAATTATAATAAAAGACAAGATTTTCTTAGTAGTAGACCAGAAATAATAATTATCTCTAATATTTATTCGAATTGTTATTATTTAATTCTTAATATTAACTTCAGATTTATTGAAGAGGGACCAACTGAGTCATTTTATTTGAATAAATATCTTTCTAATTTGTAGTATGTGATGAACAGTATAGTATTGTGGTAGAGTTAATTTTTTTTTCATTGAAATTCAATTAATTAATAATTAACACCACAACAAGTAATAAGCAAAATAATAGGTAATATATCAAATAAAAAGAAATAAGGGAATAGGAAACGTATATTCATACTTAGTGGTTTCGTAACGAAAGTTCTTATGTCTGATTTAAGTAGGTATACAAAAAGAGAAAACGATGTTCCGATTTATGAGTTACCATAGCATATTGCTGTATTTATGATTATTTGCCGTTTCGGCATCGCTGATCGACTATTTAACCGTCTCGAAAAAGGGTTATGGCATGGCCAACTAAGTTTTTCTCTGGTGAGATGCATTAAATACGGAAAAAACTGAGATATGGTTAGCTTCTGTGATATTTTTAGCTCCATAAATTATATTTATCTCTCGAGAAAACACTCAAGGTTATGAAAGTTTGAAAACAATATTTATAATTTAACTGTTAAACTTTCGCGTTCCATGATATAATCATGTACTTATACGGGAATTAATTCCGTTATTTCGGGGTTAACTCTCGTATAAATACATAATTATAATAACTTTCGGATTGACAAATTTCATTAATATTTTTATCAATATCGGTTTCTAAATTTCTACACCAATTGCCAACACTACTTAATGTAAACGTAGGACATTATGTATAGTCAATCTTAGTCAGTGTTGCGGTTTTCAGAACACTTTCTACTAGTAATAGAGATTAAGGACGGTGTAGTAGATTTTTATTAGAATAAAATATTTGGTATATTAGTTTCGTATATTACCTAAATTAATATATTATTCACAATGTCTCTTATTATTTTATTTTCGGTGCGGACGCAACGATAATATTGAAAATCTAGTCAAATTGTGCATGAAATCGCCCCGTGTTGACGACGTTTAAGAAAAAAAGGCTTCGATCAAATTATATAATATGGATGTTTGATCAGCGATAGCAACCAACTAAACTGTGCTTAAATGCAGTTGTAAGCACAGTTGAGAGATAAGGTGGTTCACGACCGCGATTGCGGTTTGACGTTTTAGATGTAGCCGAAAAAGAAAACTAAATTAAAACTAACCTAACCTAACTATGCCGAAGTCTATGCCTAAACACAGATTATGTGTTTTATGCTTAGGTTTATGAAAAGAATAGCAGTGCCTCACGGTTTCACCAGCGTAATTCCCGATCCCGTAGGAATATCGCGAAAAAAGTAGCCTATGCGTTAATCCAGGTTTCCAGCTATCTACATACCAAGTTTCATCACAATCGGTTGAGTGATTTTTGCGTGAATGAGAGAAACAAACATCCATCCAAACTTTCACATTTCTAATATTAGTGGGATAGTGAGATGGGATTAATAAACTTGTTCCGTTTTCTAAAATCTCGACTATTAAACTAAATGGTGGAAAATATTCTATTATTTTAAATTTTTTTATTAATAGTTTGAGGAAAACCATGGTTAAGATGTTGATTTTTTTTTAAATACATAAATAGCGCTGCCGGGCTTTTTTCCTCTCACTTTAAGTACATTCTTATACTGCACATAAACAACCATGTCAATTTTCACTTTGAATTTTACAGTATTTAAAGAATATATCAATACAATCTCGAATTACATTTTTTGTAGGAGTTCGAGTGAAATAGGCCTGGCTGAAAGCGCCCCCTTTGGTGTCGTAGTTAGGTTCGGTTAGTTTAGTAAGTACGTAAGTCACCACTATCGCATATCGCTTTGCGTATCGCTGTTCGCCCGACGCTGGACTTCCCCAGGTGTCATCTGGGGTTTCATCTGGGTCATGTCGACTATTCTGTGGAGTGTGGGGTGGACCACCTAAGCAGTGTAAAGACTTAACCCAAAAACTACACTGACCAACCAACTTGCGACTAGCAAACAACAAGTACCTACTCCTATTTAGAAGTAGCGGCGGAAGCCGCTGGCACGGGGACCAAGAGCTACTACAACTATTCATTAGTATAGTTAATGTAAAGAAGGCATGAAATATCGTACTTTCAGTTAAATATTTAGAAGATAGCTATATTATCGAATCAATGGCAACATGTATTGGTATAATATAATCTATGGTCATGAACAAAAAAAAAAAAAAACGCTTGATATAGTTATCTCTGATTCTCTGTGTATTAAATATTTTTGATGCGAATAGGTTTGATTAAAACTGCTGTCCTATTACAATATCATTGTAATTAATTGTGTTCTTTTCTCCGTGGTGCTTCATGACTTCAGAGAAAGATGGATAAAATTCCTAGGACACATGAAGGTAGTAATGTCATTTAGCCGTATGCCAGCCATATTTTGTAAATAGCCTATATTTTAAATCGCATATTCACATGCTTATTTATAATGTATTGATACTGACTCAGTATTATACAAGCTTTTATTGCATAAATGCACATGTAAATGCATGATTTGAATAGATGTGTAGCCGATAATATGCTCTATGTTAACCACGCCTTTGTAAATCAGAAAATACGAAATGTATACATACACATTAAATATACTTGTATAAATTAAGATTTGTATAATGAAATACTAGCTTTTTATGGGCCTGATTTCCCATTATTTACTTGCAAAATTAACTTTGCAATAATTGCTATGGTCAATGCATTGTATAATGACACTCCATCGAAGCTTACTTAATTAAAGATTACTTTGTTCATATATAAAACTAATATTATTAATGCTTTTAATTTCAGCTATTGAAGCTCAAATTAGAGAAATTCAATCAAAGAAGAGTGAATTACCAGAGAATGGTTCTAAAAAGGGTGTAGCCCTTGGTGACACTTACTATGACAGTGATATTTATGATAATTCAGGGCAGACTGGTAAGTCCAGGTATGAAGGATATGTGACATCAATTGCTGCTAATGATGAAGTAGAAGATGATGATGTTGAAAATGTTCCAATTACACAGAAGAGGTCTGGATATACTGCACCCGCATCCCTTCTTAATGATATTGCACAGGTATTATTTAATTTTGTGGTTATTTCACAATAATATGTAAGTACTACTACTTACAAGGTTAAAAGGTGGTTCTCACATAATTTTCTTTGGTGTGCCTGTAACACTATATGTTTACCAATCATGCACAGATTTTGATGTTCATATCTCTTTTAGATCTTAGAAATTTGATTTCAACTGCCTACCACCAAGGGTGGCAAAATAGGTTTAAAGAAAGTTTTAAGTTGAATCACTTAGACTAGTTAAAGTTGGTTGTACATCTTTTTAAGGATATTTGTTTATTTATTTTATCCACATCTAAAATACTAAAGTGTTATACATATGTAGCTTACCTTGATATTTAAAATATTTTTCAGAGTGATAAAGACTATGATCCATTTGCTGATAAAAGGAGACCAACTATTGCAGACAGAGAAGATGAATATCGTCAAAAAAGGCGAAGGATGATTATATCTCCAGAACGCATGGATCCATTTGCAGAAGGTTTTTTAATTTTCTTTTAATAGCATTCCTCATTTAGATTCCTTTTTATTAATAGCTATAGATAAATACACCATGGTATTTAAGTGGTTTTAGAAATGAAGCGAGGTAACTTATAATGATTAGTACTACCAAGAAACAAAAGTAATGTTGTACTTTCATGAAATTGTACTGGTTATAACAAAAAAGTTGGAATTTGAATAGTATTTATCACTCATTCTAGTTTAACCGTAGTAGGGCTCAAATGCTTAACTCATTCACAAGCTATCCACTCTTTGATACCCCACAGGGACCTGTCAGCTGATATCAACTTTACGTGGCATAGGACTAGTTAAAACCGTCATTGATTTCAACAATATTTTTAAATAAATAACTTTATTGATTATGTTAATCATAAAAATAAACACAGCGTGAACATACTTTATGTATTTACAAAATAAACAAGTTTTAAATATTAAACTGAGACAATTGTTCGAAAACAAGTCTGCCAGGTTTAATATACAAACGCACACATTTTGCTGACTTTTCCCTTTACCAAAAACCTTCATTATTGCACTGGATGACTTATCACTATTTTTGTATTCACGGAAATAAAAAAGTCATTTTATTTTCGATCACAAGTAGAAATCCATGGACGTTAAGTTTGCTAAAATCTTCGGTTTCCGGCGAGTCACTCAGGCAGCTTAGACGTTGCGCATGAACTGCCTAGCTGCAGCTAAGATGGATGGTGAATGGAACATGAACAGGCAACAGCATACAGTCGGATCTTGGGGGACAGACCCCAGCGTCTGCCGATCATCCTCTTACACTGCCAGAAAAAGATGCTCGCCTTCTCTATCTTGTAGTCTATATGGCTGCTCCAGGTCAGCTTACTGTCGAGAATTACACCTAGGTACTTCACCTTTGGCGATGTCGTGAGTTGCGTGTTGAACAGTGTGGGCAGACAATAGTTGCCCAAGGCTCGTTTGAGAGTGAACATTACCAGCTCGGTTTTTGATGGGTTGACCGATAGATCATACTCAGTGCACCATCGTTCCACTAAGCGCAGAGCTGACTGAGTCAGCTCGCAGACCGTACTTGTGACCTTACCTGATATAAGTATAGTCAGATCATCTGCGTAGCCAACCGCGTAATAGTGGTTTGCATTTAGTTTTGTGATGAGGTCATTTATAACCATATTCCACAGGAGCGGCGAGAGTACACCTCCCTGTGGGCATCCCCTAACTAATTTGGCTGCCTGTGACTCACCTGCGAACTGTACTACTCGTTTGCTGAGCATATTGGTGATCCAGTCTATGAGCATCTGTTTCACCTTGTGCCGCTCTAATGCAGCTCTAATGCTAGTAAAATGAGTTCTGTCGAAGGCTCCCTCTATATCAATAAAGGTCCAAAGACAGATGCCCTTTTGTTGTACAGCTGCTTCTATTTGTCCTACGACCCGGTGAAGCGCTGATTTTGTAGATTTACCTGAACTATAAGCATGCTGGTTGCTATGTAGTGGTATGTTTCTGAGCGCTCCTTCTCTCAGCTCTCTTTCACACAGTCTCTCCAATATCTTGAGCATGAAGGATGTGAGACTGATTGGTCTGAATGATTTCGCATTAGTGTAATCGTTCTTACCCGGCTTATGGATGTATATCACTTTCACTTCCCTCCATCCTTTGGGGACGTACCTTAGTGCAAGCACGCTTGTAACAAGGCGGCCAGTATCTTGATGACGGATTGTCCACCCCACTGAAGCAGTGCAGGGAAGATACCATCTGGTCCAGCCGATTTGAATGGATGGTAACTTTGGAGAGCCCATTGAACCTTACCTTCGGTTGCGATCTGCTCCGTATATTGCCAATCTTGAGATGTTGGTGTATTGAATACATCGTCATACCAGTTTACTGCCTGTACTAACTCGCATCCTGGGAACTGTGTTTCTAGTAGAACGCGGTCAGTTTCTTCTGGTGATGTTGTGTATGAGTTGTTGGGTCTCCGAAGAGTGCCAGCTCTCGAATTCGGTTCTTGAGCTAGGAGCTTCCTTACCCGGTTCGCTTGGTCGCAGGATTCAATATTACTGCAGAATTTCCTCCAACCTGCTTTGCTATAGAACCTGATGCGTTTTTTGTATTCGGATTTGGCGGCCTTATAGGCATCCCAATCCGCCTCAACGCCAGTGTTCATGGCCCTGTTAAAGGCTCTTCTGACTTTCCTCCTTTTGCGGTCAAGTTCGCCACCCCACCATGGCTACTTGCCCTGCTCAGTAGGAGGTGAGTTCTCTGGACATGCTTCGTGGTAGCTAGTAATCATAAGATTTGTTAACTCTGTTACCTGTTTTTCAATGTGTGTAGTATCCTCCAGTTTACCGGATGCTTCAAGCGGTGCAAGTCCCGTACGAAGAGACCGTCGATATCTGGTCTTATCGGTCTTGCGTGGGTTCCTCTTGGGAGGTATAGGAGGGATTGAGGCCTGTAGGTCGAACCTGATCCACCGATGGTCTGAGCATGAGGCCTCGTCAGACACGTGCCAACCAACGATGTGTCGAGCTGCTTTTTCCGTTGCCAGAGTTAGGTCAATGATCGTACTCGCTCGCTTAGTAACATAAGTAGCCTTGGAACCCGTATTCAACAGAGTCAGGTTCGTAGAAAACAGATAATCAACTAGAGACTTACCTCGGTTATTGCATCTGTCCATCCCCCACAATAGGTGGTGTGCATTGGTGTCCATCCCGACTATAATCTCTAGCCCTGACGATTCGCAAAAGCTGATCAGTCTAGTGAGATCGTGCGGGGGGAGTTCCTCATCCTCATGCATATATGCAGAGACCAGAACCCATGCTTCTTGTCCTAGCTGCAGCCTTATAGCAAACAGGTCTCTGGAACAGAAGTCTGTTAAAGGCTGCGCAACAATGTTTTTAGTGACATAAATACATGATCTTGGACTGTCATTACTTATGTAGTATAGTAGCTTACCTCTTAAGTTAGAGAGACCATGTATGCGGCCTTGGCTGACCCATGGCTCTTGGATCAGAACATTGGCAGATTGTTGAACCTCCAACCATTTTTGCAGCTGAGCCGTCGCAGTGATACGGCCTCTCGGTGGAGGTTTGCCTGTAGGACATTACCGGCGGACGAAAGGCCACGCCATTTTCGGGCGCCTCCCCCTCCCCGCCTCCAATGTGCATTCCGGCCAGGAGGTCCTGGGTCTCCTCATCCCCCGCTAACAGGGCCTCGACCTTCTCCTCGGACATCGGCATTTCAGCCACCGGGTCAATTGTTGGCCCAGCAGCTACTGGGGTCGACATGTGAGTACTGGCGACAAAACCCTGCTGTCGTCGGGGACGTGGATGCCACAGCGTACTCGCATGGCGATCTCCGACTGTCGCCGCACCGCCAAGGTGATGTTGGACGGTGTGGGAATGTCGAGGATCACCGCTTTCAGCCATCTGACGGTAGCCTGGTCATCGCACCATAGCCTCAAGGCTCCATCTAGATAGATGGGTTTGCCATTGAAGGCTGGCCCGGGCTGACCAGGCTCCCGCACGAGGCCGTCGTCGACGATCCTTCGTTGGATGCCGTGTAGAACTCGGTCGGCCACATCTTTGGGCAAGTGACCTGTGCGCGAGCAAGTTACTGCCACCCACAGGTCCGATTTTGCAGCCTCGGAGTAGCTGATGGCACCAGCCCTGTCAGTGTTCCCAGTCTGCCGCTTCTTGTGATCATCTCGTGGGGACGTAGTCTCATCGAGACGATCTCTCTTCGCAGCGGTCTTGGCACTCTCACTGGGCTTGTGCGCAGCTTTCTTCAGCAACCCAACCTGTGCCGCCAATAGGGCTCCTCCGCTGGAGCCTTTAGCAGGTTCCGGTTTAATACCAGTTCTAGCCTCTGCCCCCGTGGCGGAGCCATCAGCAGGGGCCAGGTTTGTCCTGGCCCCACCTCTGACTCCGCTGCAGCGTTGGCCCCTTTCCTTGGTACCGGCGCCCCGGACGCCGTGGACGTCCTGGGTACCGTAGTTCGGCCGCTACAGGCTGTGAAGGCAGCTGTGTAGGAGAAGCAGTCGTGTTGGCTTGCGAAAGAGCCTTCATACGCTGCTTCTTGTTTTTCCTCTTTCGCTTCTTCCTGGTGTTGTCCCTGGATGGGTCATCAGCGGGTGGTTGACCTTTGGCTGGGGGGCGCCCCTCCGTCTTCTTAGGAGGTTTCTTCTCATATCTTTGCTTTTAATTATTAATGAACATATATATTTCTTTCAGGTGGTAAAACTCCAGACGTTGGCTCACGAACCTACACTGAAATTATGAAAGAACAATATTTACGTGCTGAGGAAACAGAAGTAAGTGAACATCTGATAAAGTGTACTAAAAATATTATTTAATTTTTATTTACCTAATATCTTAAATACTTGCAGTTAAGGAAAAAATTATTGGAAAGAGCCAGGGAGGGCACACTAAAGCCTGTGGCGCAGTCTAATGGAGAAGCAGCTAAACCACCTGCTAAACGCAAGGGTCGCTGGGATCAAAGTTCTGAAGAAACACCAGTGGCTAAAAAGACTGTTTCAACTACACCAAGTTCGCAAGCCACACCTTCATGGGACCAAGAGGTATGGATTTAACTGTCACTAGTTTTTTCTTATTGAATATATATTATATTAAGTAAACCTAAACCTTTTGTGATAACTAATCACTGATGAGCTATAATAATAATAATAATATAATAAAGCCCTTTTAATCCGAGTTTTGCTACAAGTTTTCCATACATATTTTCCAGTCCTATTTACTATATTATGCCTCGCAACTCGGCGTGCCTCCTGGCATATGCCTCCTCCAGCTCTCTCCACTGAGCTCTGTCTTCTGCAACTCTGGTCCAGTAAGGCCCCAAGGTTAGGCGGATATCGTCCCTCCATCTTGTTTTCGGGCGCCCCTTACTTCTGGTGTCCTCTCTTGGGTACCAAAAGGTTACTTGTTTGCTCCATTTGTTTATTTTGCAGCGTAACATATGTCCAGTCCAACCCCATTTTAAATGCTCTATACGAGTTATTATATCTGCAACTTTGGTTTTTCTTCTTATTTCAGAGTTTTTGATTTTGTCACTTAGTCTGATACCCAGCATGCTCCTTTTCATTGCCCTTTGTGTACTAGCTAATCTTTCTCTATGCTTGTCTGTTAACGCCCATGATTCGCAGTCGTATGTCATACATGGGAGGATGCAAGTGTTGAAGGTCTTTCTTTCAATGTGCATGCTTAAATCTTTATTCTTCATTATTTCTTTTAGGGACCAGTATTTTTTCCATCCGCAGGTTATTCTTTTGTTTATTTCCTTGGACATATTTATAGTCCCCAGGAGTTATAATTTGACCTAGGTAAACAGACTCTTTCACATAGTCTAACCTGTTTCCGTAGACCTCTATGTTGACTTTTGAGGAGTTAGTCATCAATTTTGTTTTGCTTGCATTCATTATTAATCCTGCATCTCTGCTTTTCTCTGTTATGTCTTTTAACATTTGTCCTAGTTTTTTTGGGTCTTCTAGCAGAATAATGTCATCAGCGAATCTCAAATGGTTAAGGCGGCTACCGTTGATGTTGATACCATAGTTTTCCCAATCTAGTCTTATAAATATGTATTCCAGCACTGCATTAAACAGCTTGGGGAGAGCGGATCTCCTTGTCTAACGCCTCTGTTTATAGGAAAAGGGTCTCCTTTTGTTTCTAGTTTAATGCGACTTTTGCATTCTCTGTAGATGGATTTAATTATTTGTATATAGGCGTCATCCACTCCTTGTTCTTCTAGACTCAGCCAGATAAATGTATGGTTTATGCTGTCAAAAGCTTTGGAGTAGTCTATAAAGCAGATATATAGGGGTTTCTGATATTCGTTATATTTTTCCAAGACTTGTTTGATTGTGTGAATGTGGACTATTGTTCTGAAGTTTTTCCTGAATCCCGCTTGCTCAATTGGTTGGTTTTCATCTAGAACCTTTGTTATTCTTTCCAGGATAACTTTTGCAAAGACTTTGTAGACATTTGAAATGAGGCTTATTGGTCTATAGTTGCCGATGTTATCCTTATCTCCTTTTTTATGGAGGAGAATGATATGGGATTCGTTCCATTGTCTTGGGATGGTGTAGGTTGTTAAAATATCATTAAATGGCTTATTTCTTCTACAGTGCCTCTTATCAGCTCGTTTGTTATACTGTCGGGTCCTGGAGCTTTTTCTAGCTTCTGTGACATGATGGCTTTCTGAATTTCTTGCACAAGTATAGGTGGGACATCTTTATATCTCGCGACCGGATTCTTATAGGTGTTATTTGTTTGTTCAGCATTATTACAGGAGTACAGGGTTCTGTAGTAGTCTAATCAGTTTACTCAGTCTGGATATTGAGTTATGATTTTCTTTTCTTTTTGACTTGTCGGTCATTATCGTTTTTCTTTCTTCTAGGAGCTCTATTGTCCTTACGCTAAACTTTGTGTCTGTAAATGTATTTGCCTTTACTGCTCTTATTTGTGATAGTTGTTCGTTCAAATGGTCATATTTTACTGTGACACTTCTGTCTGAGTTTAATACTTCTATCAATGGCTTGGTAAGCAAAGAATCAGCATTTTTTCCATTTCGTTTTGATGACAACGTTTTATTGTTTTTTTTTGTATCTACATCTTTGAGTTGGGAACTTTTTCAGATAGCAGCGTACCATACGGTGGTCTGTATTAAAGTTTAAATTCTGTATTATATGTGTATCATTAAAGTACTTGGGTTTGTTTGTTATTATATAGTCAATTTCGTTTTTGTACTTACCATCAGGTGATAGCCAGGTCCATTTAGTTTTGGGTTTTTTTTTGAAGATAGAATTGAGTAGTGTTAGGTTGTTTTGTAGTAAAAGTTCAATTATTTTATGACCGTTATCACTCTTCTTTCCATACCCATAGTTACCCATTATTAGTTCCTCGCTGGGTTCTCTACAGCCAACCTGTGCATTAAAGTCACCCATGACTACGAGGTAGTTGTTGTGATATTTGTTTATAGTATCTGACAGCATGAAGTAAAATCCGTCGCTTTCGCATTCTGGTGCTGCCTCAGTAGGTGCGTATACGTGCATGATTGTCCACGGTTTCTTGTATCCTGGCATATTAATGTTAAGTATTGCTAATCTTTCTGAGATTCCTATCAGCTCTTGTATGTAGCTTTTCAATGTTTTCCTGATTAAAAAGCCCACTCCTCTTTGGCCTACTGTTTCTCCTTTTTGGTATAGTATGTAGCCGTTGTGTTCCATTATTTTCTCTTCTGGTCTTCTCATTTCACTTATGCCTAAGATGTCGTATTTGATGTGTTGTAGCGCCTGGTCTAGTTCCAATAGACTTTCTTGTTTCTTAAGAGTTCTCGTATTGAGTGTTGCGATGTTGAATGTTTCACTTCTTTTTGCTGGAGGGTTTTGGTCTAGTGCTCCCATGGGGACCAGCCGTGTTGGGAGACTGTTTGTTTGTTGTTTTTGTTTGTAACTAATTGTTGTTGTAGTTTTCGTTTGTTTCCGGTTTTCCGGGGCCTTTATTAGTTTTTTGGATTGTTTAGCTGGGGATCAGATATTGTTTTTTTTATATAATTTAGCATGTTTGGTTTAATAATTTCGTTCCTGCTGTGGGCTTTTGTAAGAGGTTGGGTTGTATTTTTCGGAAACTTGTTTATGCTGGCTTTCTTCTGTGTCGACTGGTTGGGGGAACTTGAGGTTTCTTTTTTCCTCCTTTCTCTATTATCGTCTTTCGATTTGATCACTATGGGTTTGTCCTGTTTTAAATAAGCTATGTTTCCCTTCTTTTTTTCTTTCTCTTCTTGAGGTTGGAGTTGTTTTCGTTTTTCTAAAGTTTCCTTAGAATAATCCTCTTTCACATAGATGTTGGGTGGTAACTTTGATTTGTTTTTGAGTATAAGGTGTTTTTTCCAGATTGTTGTTAAAGAAACTACAACAGGTCGGTTTCTGTTCTCCGTCTTTCTTCCAATTCTATAAAGGTTACTGATCTCTTGGCTGTTTATATGTACTCCTGTACCCTCCACGGTTTCTTTAATATGATCCACCAGTTCTGTCTCTGTTTTTCCTTCTTCCTTTACTCCGAAGAAAACCAGGTTGGTCTTACGTTTATCTGTTTCCAACGATTTAATTTTCGTTTCAAGTTCAGATATTTTGTTTTTGAGGTATTTGTTTTCTTCAGTTGTTGTATTAAATTCCTAGCGATAGATATAAAATCTATCGCTTCCATGATGTTTCTAGATACCGACTGCGTTATCTGTTCAGCTTGTCTGTCTAATTTTTCATCTAGCTTCCGCAGGGGTAATTCCATATTATCTTTATCCATATTGAATAATTATTACGGTAATTAGGTTTTGTTATGGCAACCTTGCTTCACTATGTGAGCTTTTATTTCTGGTCTTGGCAACATCGGGAATGCTGGTATCACTGACTGATGTCGTGAAGTTGGCACAACGTAACTGACGAGCCTATGTGTTGTCTATGATATGATGGCGGCGTGACACTAGCTTTTTTAGGTTATGATGACGATAAATAATTTTAGTTTTTCACGCGAAATTCTTCACCCGCACTGTGATCACTATTTCTGTATTTTTAATACACTTAGCTTTGTTGAAATTGCACCTAGCAGTAAGAAGATTTCACTATTTTACACTGTTTCTAAATTATTTTTCGAGGAGGTCTTTGACGTACGTGTTTACACTCTGAGAACCGGAACCGGAATAGTGGTTTTTACTGATGAGCTACTTAGAGAAAATATTTCAATAATTCTGCCAGAAGTCAGGAATTAAGTCACAAGGGGCGTCTTCTTGACTTGATGCCAACTTGATTACCACAGCAGGTACTTTTATACTCCCATATCAGAAAACCTCAAGAGCCGGTTGCTTTGGACATTAAATTTACAATTTTTTTTTATTATCCCTCAGAGCTGTTTGTCTCAATTTGTTTTAGTTTATCCTTGATGTGGTCTTTTTTTATGCAATTGGGGCAAACGAGCAGACGGGTCACCTGATGGTAAGTGACTACCTTCGCACATGGACTCCTGCAACTCAAGAGTACACTCTTTTCTTGAAGGTTTGAGGGTCGTATTAGTCTGGAAATATCGCAGGTGCCAATTTGTTCCAGAGATTGGTTGTGCATGGCAAAAGTTTCTGGAGACATGCAGCGCGTGCCAATCATCTAAGTGATGGGGATAAAAGTTTATGATGGTCTCTGTTAAGTTTAACGCTGCTCCTATGTGAGAAGTTGTCAGTGCCATGCTAATTCTGCATGGTTTGTCAGTATCTAGCCTTCTTGTGAAATGACTTCATTACGTTTTTATCCTTGTTCTATCTCATAGAAACTCCAAGTAGATCGCCATAGCTTGCTGTGCCATTTTGATTTATATATCGACAGTCATTACTACAGCCATAACCACTAGAACGAGCTTATCGAAGACCTTTAGGCTTTGTCGTAAGGGTAGAGAACGAGAGTGCTTTCCTGAGTTTCGTTAGTTGAGCTATTCGTGAAGCATACAGATCTCCTCATGGAGTTCTAGACTTTCTCGAGAATATCGAACCTGTAAGTGAAGGTTTCTGTTATCTGCAGGTTTGAGTTGTGTCAGAGGGGTTGCAGCTATGTTCCAAGATACTTACTGCAGTGTTGTAGCCACTGTGTTTTACAGCTTCTGATTTTGAAGTTAATTTTTTTTTCGGATACTGAAAAGAGAAAATAGTATTATCTATGTATTAACGGGAATTAACGAGGTTGCACTGGCCGTGGTCACAGGCTGACAGTCAGTCAGCCTGTGACCACGGCCAGTGCAACCTGGTCGAAACGTCAGGCAATTCAGAGGTATGTAATACCTTTTCGTGATCGCGTTAATTCCCGTTAATACATAGATAATATTATATCATGGAACGCGAAAGTTTAAAAGTTAGTAGGAGAAAATAGTGTTGTATGCAATATGTCTTGATTCTGTTTTATTAATAAACTAGCAGTTCCCGCGCGGCTTCGCTCGTGTATACATATTTATATATTTTGCGCGGAACCCTAATTCTTTTCCAAAATAAAAGTAGCCTTAGTTACTCCTTATAACACCAGCTATCTGCCAGTGAAAGTCCCGTGGAAATTGGGCCATCCGTTCCGGAGATTAGAACAGACAGACAGATACAAATTAATAAACTTATTTTTATGCAACGGCTTAAAAAACCTTTTATTTTGACAGTACAAACAGACACTTCAATTTTATTTATTTGTATTGATTATTACAGAAAGGTGCTTGGGAAGAAACTCCTAGTGCTCCTGGTCGGGGAGGTGAAACCCCAGGAGCTACTCCTTCAGCCCGCGTCTGGGACGCCACTCCTGGACACATAACACCTGGACATGCCACTCCAGGCCGCGAAACTCCTGCACAACACGCTTCTAGGCGTAACCGGTGGGATGAGACACCGAAAACCGACAGAGGTAATAAAATATTTAGTTGTCATTGATCGCCACATTAACTAATGTTTTCTATTATTATAGGAATACATTTGAAATTTGTGTAACAAATTTTATGTTCATTAACTTATTTAAGAAATAAATTGCTGTCACTCAATAGTTTTCAAATAAGCAACATCTTCAAACACCAATAACTTTTAAAGAGTGACTTTATAAATACATGTTCAGCCATTCACTTTGTCTTGACTGTCTGTCTGTCTGTCTGTTTCGCGATAAACTGAACGGATTTTATGCGGTTTTCACTAACAGACAGATTTAGATGTATAATTTGTTAGGATTTTGTGTAAATTGATTCAAATATGTTGCTAGTATTAGATAATTTAAAAAAATCGAACCCACGACTGTCCCACCGTGACTGTCGGCCTAATAAAAGGAGTGCAGTTTAGAATTTAGCACAATATTAGCTAGCATGTATCTTTAGGTTTCTTACCTCATTTTTGACATTTCGGAAAATTTAAATAATCAAACAAACGTAAACGTGACAAACTTGTTATGACCTTTTGAAATGCCTCTTGCTGTAATAGGTCTAGTCTACTTCTACAGCATGAAGTTCTTCAAAAAGGCAGTTTAGTTTTAAGTAATGTAAATTTACTTTAAATATTAACTGTATGTAATTAACAGAGACCCCGGGGCACAACAGTGGCTGGGCTGAAACTCCACGAACGGACCGTGGCACTGGCGTGGACACAATTCAAGAGACCCCTACGCCGGGCACTAAACGTCGTTCGCGATGGGACGAGACTCCCGGAGCCACTCCGGCTGCAGCTACACCCACTCCGTCTCATGCTACGCCCTCACACGCCACTCCCTCTCATGCTACTCCTTCACACGCTACACCCACACCGCATACGCCAATGTTCACCCCCGGAGGAGTAAGTAAAATTTGTACTTTCTGAAATTTTCTTCATAGTACTCCTGTTATTAAATTTTTCAATATTCAGTCTCAAAAATCCATTATAAAGGTACAAATAAATTCTTTTTATATTCACAGTCTACACCAGTAGGAATAAAAGCTATGGCGATGGCTACACCAACACCTGGACATGTTGCTGCTATGACTCCGGAGCAATTGCAAGCTTACCGATGGGAAAAAGAAATAGATGAAAGAAATCGTCCATACACAGATGAAGAATTAGATGCCATGTTCCCTCCTGGGTACAAGGTTTTACCGCCTCCTGCCGGTATGTATACATTGATGTGGGACTATGTAGAATAATTGCTAAGTTATATAAAGTAAGGAACACCATAGTTATTAATAATCACTTTAGTTTCAGGACACATGTATTAATCAAAGTGAACACCATGTGGAAATCTGTCATCGTAACTAATGTAAAATACATGTGTTGTCGAGTTTGCAATTATAGACTGATATACCTACATTTAATACTTCATTTTTATTTCAGATGATTGATGGCATATGGCTTTACAGTCTCATCCCGTTGGATTTACTGCCAGATTAAGCTTTAAATTTTATCAGTTGCTGTTTCGAGTACTGCGTTAAAATGCATGTTTACAAATTAATAGTATTGACAGCGGCATGCGACTGTGGCATTTTATTAACTTGATGCATTGTTACCCAGGTTATGTACCGATTCGGACCCCGGCCCGAAAGCTGACCGCAACACCTACTCCACTGGGTGGTACCCCTATCGGCTTTTTCATGCAGACGGAGGAACTGGGCGGGTCGGCCGCTGCAGCCGCGCGCCTGCTCGACCCGCAGCCCAAGGGTAGCCAGCAGCTGCCCTTCATGAAACCCGAAGACGCGCAGTACTTTGACAAACTGCTCATTGACGTGGACGAGGACAGTCTATCACCAGAAGAACTGAAAGAGAGGAAGATAATGAAACTACTATTGAAGATAAAGGTATTTTCCAATAATTGATAAAAGAATACAATTCAATGAAATGAAAAAGTAACGATTTAATGACTTTGTTTTTAGAACGGTACTCCACCAATGTGTAAAGCCGCACTTCGTCAAATCACAGACAAGGCACGTGAATTCGGTGCAGGACCCTTATTTAACCAGATCTTGCCTCTACTTATGAGTCCCACTCTAGAAGATCAGGAAAGACATTTGCTAGTAAAAGTCATTGACAGGATTTTATATAAATTGGATGATTTGGTTCGTCCCTACGTACACAAGGTAAGTTGAAGACAAATTTGATATTAATGTACAGTACTTCACTTTTATATCATACACTATATCTATGTCATTTCTTGTAATAAAATTATTATTATTATTAACCATTAATAGCATGTAATAAAAATACCTAATGTTACTAGTTAACTAAATATCAGTAACATCATCTAACGGTTATCTAATTCCTGTTCCCTGCATATTACTACTATTGTGTACAAAATTTTATAAGTATTCTATACACCAAAATACTAATCCTAAATACTAATAAGTAATCCTAGTCAGAATATACCTTTAGGACCTAGGTAACTATAAAAACAGTGGGTGCACTGAAAACTAATTGTTCTGCTCCTAATTAAAAATTAAACAGCATATTAATTTCATAATATACATTAGCACATTTTTTAGGGTTCCGTACATCTGCATGTAAAAACGGAACACTTATAGGATGACTTGTGTGTCTGTCTATCCGTCTGTTAAAGCACATTTACTCCGAATCTACTGGACTGATTAAGTTGAAAGGTACACATATCAATTCCTGTAACCCAAACACAGATATGCAACACATATAAATTAATAATAGGGTCTACTTTTAGGGGCCAAACTAGAAAAATTGCAACTGTACTGTGTCACATCAAATCAAAGGGCTTGTTGTGAGTGTATGATGATGAATTGACCACTCACACACGGCCCGTCAATCCCAAACTCATAGAGTCAGAGCCTGTACTATGGTAACCGGACTGCTGATAAACATTCTTATATTACTAAATACATACATGTTATATAGAAATTATATCCAGACAACAAATAATAGTGCTCATCATGCAATATTTGTCCTGAGTGGGAATCGAGCCCACAATCATTGCAACAGTCAGATTCACTAACCACTAGAGCAACAGGTTATAACTTTAAGATTAATAGTTTTAAAGTTATTTAAGAAAATAGATGAAAATTACTGTCCCCCGCTTATCTCCGTAACAACTGAGTCTAAAATACAGAAAATACTCGCATTACTTAAAGATTACAGGAAACCCTTTAAGAAGTTCTTAAAATAACATGGTAAATCTGTGGAATGTATGGGAGAACACGCTCTTCAACTACAATGTTAAGTTAGTTCTTAGAATAAATTATTTGTATTACTCATTCGTACGGAACTCTCTCCATTCGAGTTGAACTCGCATTTGGCCGTTTTTTTGTCTCAAATGTATAAAGTTATTGTAATAATGGATTTTTAGATACTGGTCGTGATTGAACCCCTACTGATTGACGAAGACTATTACGCTCGCGTTGAAGGTCGAGAAATTATATCAAATTTGGCCAAAGCTGCTGGTCTCGCGACTATGATTTCAACAATGAGACCTGATATTGACAACATTGATGAGTACGTGAGAAATACTACGGCCCGAGCCTTTGCTGTTGTTGCATCTGCCTTAGGTGAGTTGATTAATTCCAAACTTCATTCAATATAAAAAATGACGAGCATTCTGTCGAGTGTTGAATCAATTGTTGAGTCAATTGTTTCTATAATTATATTTACAGATGGGTTAATTGTTTGTTTATAAAGTCGCCCTGTGACATAGCATTCATTAATTTTCTGATACAAAATATTAATTACTTATTTTTTTAGGTATCCCTTCTCTACTGCCATTCTTGAAGGCTGTGTGCAGATCAAAGAAATCATGGCAAGCCAGGCATACTGGAATTAAAATTGTGCAACAAATAGCTATCCTTATGGGCTGTGCCATTCTGCCTCATTTAAAATCTTTAGTTGAGATTATTGAGCATGGTAAGTTGTTATTATGTGCTTGTAATTTCTCCAGTTAGTTTGTCAAAAATACAAAGAATACTGTGTACTATGTGTGGTTACAATTATGTCGCGGCCAGATCTTAAAATTGATCACTTCGCATGTATCCGACCATTTCATATAGTAGGCCAGATCCATAAATATATCAGCGTTTGTCGATTTAAACAGCTAACCGCACGACGTTAACGTTACGTAGTTACATTATCCACAGTTAAAGGCGCTGATATCGTTTTGTTTTTGTAATGCACCATGGCGGCGGACCATTATTTTGTTAGATAAAAGTGCAGTCTGTGGAGTGCAATGTCGTTACGATAACTTAAAAGTGCAATATATAAGTTTCTTCTTTATTAAGAAATTTTATGAAACCTTTTATGTCATGGAGACCTTACATTAGTGACATGGACAAACGTGGATTGACATCATGATCAAACGTTGACGTTTAAACGATACGGTCAGTTTTAGCTGGCTATATCATAAAATACGACCATTTCATGAAATGGTCGGACACATCATGAAGTGGTCAATTCTAAGATCTGGCCACGACATATACAGGTTTACCATGGTTCGTCACTATACGATATTTTATTGACTATCATTTGGTTCTAGCTATGCTAAGTAGATTTATCTCCCATGCCATTACTGCCAAAAAAAAAAAACATTGGGGTTACGAATTCGTAATATATTTTTACCATTAAAATATTCCACATCTTTGACATCCAAGTATAAATTTGTGAACATTTAGGTTTGGTGGATGAACAACAAAAAGTACGTACTATCACAGCCTTGGCTAGTGCAGCTCTAGCTGAAGCCGCTACACCATACGGTATTGAGTCATTTGACTCCGTGCTCAAACCACTGTGGAAAGGTATAAGGACTCATCGAGGAAAAGGTTTAGCGGCGTTTCTTAAGGCCATCGGTTATCTCATCCCACTCATGGATGCCGAATATGCTAACTATTATACACGTGAAGTGATGCTTATCCTTATTCGAGAGTTCCAATCTCCTGATGAAGAAATGAAAAAGATTGTATTGAAGGTAAGAAACATTCGATATTTACGTTCGATGTTTGAAAATATCATACCTACATTTAAATGATTCTGATGCTGATGTTTTGTTTGTAACCTTTATATTCTTTCAGGTAGTGAAACAGTGCTGTGGCACAGATGGTGTAGAGCCTCAGTATATAATGGATGAAATTCTACCACATTTTTTCAAACACTTTTGGAATCATCGTATGGCTTTGGACAGACGTAATTATAGACAATTGGTGGATACCACAGTTGAAATCGCCAATAAGGTTGGCAAATCATTAATAGATAAAACTTTTTGCATCTTTGTATTATTTGTTATAACAATCTTCACTATCCACAGGTCGGTGCTTCTGAAATCATCAACAGAATTGTAGATGATCTAAAAGATGACAATGAACAATACAGAAAAATGGTAATGGAGTCGATAGAGAAGATTCTTGCTAATTTAGGGGCAGCAGACATCGACTCAAAGTTGGAAGAGGCTCTTATTGACGGTATCCTGTATGCATTCCAAGAACAGACTACTGAGGTAATCCTTATATTTAAAGAATATTATAAATAGCTACATTTAGCTTTTCAATTCTAAGTTCTAATGAGTGTAATAGAGCAAGTACTATATTAGTACTAACTCTATTACATTCATACTATCAACACACTATATTATCAAACCCCTAATGCTGCCCTTATCAATTAGGTCAGTCAATGTCAAATCAAAAATACGTATGCTCAAAAAACTTATAATTTTTACACGCTTTATATTAGCTTCACTTGTATGTTTGTTTGTAACCCGACTCCTTAGGGCGCGATTTTGACCTACTTTAAACGGAAACTTTAAACTAACTTTAAACTTTAAAATTTGAACACCTGTCAAAGACCAATGACAATGCAATAATTTGTAAAAAAAAATAAAAAAATAATAATAGTTTAATGAAACTAAAAAAACACGCTTTTATAGAAAATCCAACTAAAAATAGAAAATAAATTTAATTAAAATTTATTTATTACTATTTTTTTGTTGGATTTTCTATAAAAGCGTGTTTTTTTAGTTTTATTAATTTTAAAACATTGATTTATTTCAATCTATAGCCAGACCCAAAAATTAAAAACATCGTCTTGATGCGGAAAACAATTTCATGACAAAAGTAACTTTAAAACATCATTAATATCCTACGAAATAAGAATAACATTCAAAAATTAAAAAACAGTTTGTACCTATGTTTTTTTTTATAATATGTCTAATATTTGCCTAAAAACGATCTTGTACAAGTTTGAGGATGGTAATACCAATATTCTTTTTCTTTCCTTTTACTATCCCAAATGATTTCGTTTAGGTTTAAGTTACAATGCTATTGAGGCCAATAGTCAATTTTCATTGTGCATATTATGTGATGTACCTACAGTCATATGGACAGCTGAGTCTGTGATGTTATTTAGAATAATATTGTCCAATCCCTCAGACTTTTATTTCTGACAAATAATGAAATACATTGCTAATCACTTTTCTCTCATGACTACGAAATTTTATGGTATTTTAATACATACAAACCTCACAAACTCAAAAATAGAATTTTAATTGTATTCTATTTATGGTGTGCAATAAAGAGTATCTATCTAATAGACCTTGCTTACACTTTGATAGCAATCAACAATAAAGCCATGTTAATGACGTTTTAATGTTACTCTTGCCATTCAAAGAAATAGTTCCATTTATTTTCTTCAACACGACCAGGTTTTTTTTTATACTCCTGGTATTGGCTTTTACTCGTTTTATATTGATTATAAATATGTGCTATTCATTAAACTTTTTTTTCAAGGATGTTGTCATGTTGAATGGCTTTGGTACTATAGTGAACCAGCTGGGCAAGCGTGTTAAACCTTACTTGCCACAGATTTGTGGTATCATTCTGTGGCGTATGAACAACAAATCTGCTAAAGTTCGACAACAGGCCGCAGACCTTATTTCACGTATTGCAGTTGTTATGAAAACATGCCAAGAGGTTTGTTCTAAAATTTACCTTATAATATATGTGAAATTATTCATTGTATTATCAGTGAATTGCAACAATTCCATTTTTAATGTTTTATTTTGTGTTACAGGAAAAATTGATGGGCCATCTTGGTGTTGTCCTTTATGAATACTTGGGAGAAGAATATCCAGAAGTATTAGGATCAATTCTTGGTGCACTAAAAGCTATTGTTAACGTTATTGGTATGACGAAAATGACGCCACCTATAAAAGATTTACTACCCAGACTAACCCCAATTCTAAAGAACAGGTATAGCCTCCTTTAATACATTTTAAGTTGATAACAATGATTAAACTATAGCTAATAAAAGTTAGATAAATATTACAATCAATTATCAAGTTGATAAAATATTCGTGTTAGGTGCAGCGACTCTGGGTTGTTTGTAACTAATTGTTTGTTATCAAATCGTCGCCTAGTGTGTTTTATTAGTTTACAGAGTTTTAACCGACTTCAAAAAGAGGAAGAGGTTCTGAGTTCGTCGTATTTTTTTTTATGGATCGGCCGATTTTGAAAATTCTTTTTTTGTTGGAAAGGGTATCCAGTTGGTCTCATTGTAGATCTGATGACGGGATCCTGGAGAAATCGAGGGAACTCTTAAAATATTATAGGCAAACCTATAGCGATTTAAGTACTTTTTATAGTAACTAGTGCATTTGCTCTAGGAAAGCACCATTTGGTGAATGGAACTGATGCTGAAGACCACAGATGGCCATAAGGGTTTCACGGGTTGCGATTCGATTACTTTAATATGGTTGCTAAGCAATTTTTGCTTGTCACAATGCACATATTATGGTGAACTACCAGGGGAACTCACCAACTTAACTTTAAAATTGGGATGAATAATTTATCATGATTTAAACACATTGAAGTTCATTTTTTAAAGATAAATATTTTATTGCAGTTATACATACATATATTATATAAACTAATTTGCCGCAATGTTTATTTAATATTTCTGATATTTTTATCAGTGTTAAACCGGGGAAGCCTATCCTGCACCAAATTGTTGGGTAACCTGTTGTCAAGCAGGCGGCCAAGTCTGCCGGGGCTCACAGGGATTTTTTTTCTAGGGTACACCTGAGTACTCGGCATTAGGACCCCGTGACGAAACATCGTGTGGTTTTAGCCGGTTCGAGTCCGACATACCACCTTGCCGTTCACCACGGCCGTGGGGGTTTCCACACGAAAAAAAAAAATAAGGAAGCCTATCCTAATCTGTGCTATTCCCTATAGTTTAGGTTTTGGTTTTTTTAATAAAAAACTTATCTTTAAATTTAGTATCGGTTCCCATAATAGTATTATAATTATTATTTTTTAATCTTATCTCTGACATATAGTGTATAAATTCATGTAATATTTTTAGACACGAGAAAGTACAAGAAAATTGTATCGACTTGGTAGGACGTATTGCAGACAGAGGACCCGAGTTTGTTTCAGCAAGAGAATGGATGAGGATATGTTTTGAACTTCTCGAATTGTTGAAGGCGCACAAAAAAGCCATTAGAAGAGCTACGGTGAACACTTTCGGTTACATTGCTAAAGCTATCGGACCTCACGATGTGTTGGCGACATTATTGAACAACTTGAAAGTGCAGGAAAGACAAAATCGGTATGAAATTATTTGTATTAAGTATGTATGTTTCCCCTGGAAAGTATATGTCGCTTGCAAGACGGCATTATCTTTACAATCCTGAGAATATAATTTAACGAATTCAAAGCAATAGGTACAAAACATATTTTTTTATGTAAATAAAATCGTTTAGGATTATTATAAATAGCAACACAATATGAAATAATCGTTTTTAAAAGTCCTCACGTCACTTACCTCAAAGTCATAAGGCTAAGCAATTTTTATACATCTATTATTTATGCAATATGTTATTTCAGAGTGTGTACAACTGTCGCTATAGCTATAGTAGCAGAAACATGCTCGCCCTTCACAGTACTGCCCGCCCTGATGAATGAATACAGAGTACCAGAATTAAATGTGCAAAATGGCGTGCTTAAATCTCTTTCCTTCTTATTTGAATATATCGGAGAAATGGGCAAAGACTATATTTATGCAGTTTGCCCGCTACTAGAAGATGCTCTTATGGACAGGTAATATATCAGCTACTTGTCTTTATTAAACTGTGCAGGATAGGTTCATTGTAATTGCGACACTTGGTTAAGACTTGTTATCGGTTGTCTTGTGACGACTAATTTAGGAGGAAAAACCAAATTGCATTGATACAGACCTGGTTACTAGGTAGGCAGGTCGTTTTTGAGGGGATTTGGGTTTGCTTTATCTTTATACAGCAACTCGTTGAGGTTTAGCATTAACTGTTCCTTTGAGTGGTGGGTTTTCCTTCTTAATTACTTCTTAAGACATACATTCTTCCTGTGTCCCGTCCATATCTACAGGGAGGCGTGTCTTTAAGAAATTATTATACTCCATGCACTTTGAACTGCTTACTTACACATTACATAAAAAAAAATATATTAACATTGGAAAAAAAATATCAACAGGGACCTTGTACATCGGCAAACAGCATGTGCAGCCATAAAACACATGGCGTTAGGTGTCTACGGGTTCGGGTGCGAAGATGCTCTAGTACATCTTCTAAATCATGTGTGGCCCAACATCTTTGAAACGTCTCCACATTTGGTTCAAGCCTTTATGGACGCCGTAGAAGGAATGCGGGTGGCGCTCGGACCTGTTAAAATTCTTCAGTATGCTCTACAGGTATGTTATATAAACTGTAATAGTCCAATGTTTTAAACATTGTCGCGAGGAGAGCTTTTGTGATAAAGGAATATGTTAAAAAGCTCTGACCTAGGTGCTTCCAATGAAATATATGTTAATAGCCCACAAATAGTATTTGGGCTATTTTCATCCAAACAATCTCGTGCGGATCACGTACACGATTTTTTCTCGGCTGCCACCTGAACCCTAATTGAATTGTTCGTGGCGTGCAGTAAACGAACTGGAAAATGTTCGTACGAGACATTCGCGAATCCAGGTCAAGAAACCGGATCCACGTGTGAAATATTGCTCTAATTTTAAAGAATTCCACGTAGAATAGACTATAAATAAGTACATAAAAAAGTTAAAACAATTTCATTTATTGCCAAAAAATGTAGTTTTAAACTGACAGTTGACATTTACGCGCGATCACTCGATCGACTTAAATACCTTCTCCCGACTAGAACTAAGTTGTAGCTTGTACAGACCTTGATCTTCCCTATCCTGGATTACGGTGATGTATGCTATCTCGACCTGAATGTATATCTACTCAATAAACTTGACCGACTTCCCAATAATTGCATTCGGTCCATGCGTCTACTTATCGTTCCCAACTGTCATGGTTACCTATACGTCAGCGTGTAGCCGTGCTTTTACCACTCTTTATTCTGTGTGCGTTCGCGCAGCGGACCGTTGTTGAATTTAAAGATTTTAATTATGCAGATATGTATGACGCATAAATACATAATTATTACATGTAATTAATAATATTTTTGTACACGGATGTTTAATTAGAGAAGTACTTGTTAATTGAAGATTTATTTTTATCGTAGACAGTGGCGTTATTACTAAAAAAATATTTTTCATTCGAGAAATACAATTGTTTAATTTTTTCCTAACGCTTGTGTACGCAACTGTACCATATTAATAAATACTATACTGGAAGGTTAAGAACGTTACTTAGATATATGGCACGGCCGTTTTTTTGTAGCCATCCGAACTTGGTCGGGTTATGTAGGTTTTCGATGCTTTGTCAGTATTTTAATTGTTTCTCTTTAATTACTGAATTTAATGATATGAAATTTTGCATGTGAGTAGTTGAATTAATACACTAATTATTGGAATACATTTTACTATGCAATTCCTTTAGAACGTCGTGATATTTGACTGCTTTGTAAACAGTGGTCTATTCATGGTAAATTGTCCTATAACTCTTTAATTACTAACGGAACATCATTGATACTTGGCAACATGTTGCAGACACTCTTACAAGGTTTGTATAAACGTGAAAATCTAGACCCCAAAGTGCATACTTTACGAACTAAGACCTAATAAGCGTATTTTACGTTTATATTTTTATCTTTTAAACCCTACGATTTTTTCTAAATCTGTTTTTTAAACTAATATAAACAAATTCAAAACAACGTATGTAAACATCTACAGCTCTGTATATAAGCGCTTTATATGAAAACTAGCTAATGGCCAAAAGTTCGCGTAGCGGAAACTTGAATTTCCCCGAAGTTTATGCATGCACTAATTTTATTCATACATACACAATTACACACTAATTTTTGCACACATTTTTTTTTCTTCTAAGTCCATGGATTAAAAAAAGTTCCACCAGGACAACGTTCGCCCAGCGGAATCAGTTTTAAGCGAATTTCTCCACAATGGCTGCATGCACAATTTTTTTTTATCATACACAATTACGCGACGTCATACACTAAATATCTGCATAATTAAAATCTTTAAATTCAACAACATTCCGCTGCGCGAACGCACACCTTTATTCTCTACTTAATAACCCTACAGCCCCCACTTATCTCACAGCTTCAACTTCTATGTTCCAACCATGACAGAGATCTTCACTCCACAAACAATCTTTTACTTCTATGCCCTACACACACTTCTTCTCTTGTTCACTCTTCATTTGCTATCCATTCTATTTTACTATGGAATGCGCTCCCTCCTGAGATTAGGATGTCCACCAACAGATACACGTTTTGTGCCAGCCATGTTTTGTGCCAATATGTCTATCTACTTCGACGAAATACGGGTATTCGGTTTGTGCACGTCACTACTATCGTTATGTGAAATTCTCACGCCGGCGTTCGCGCTCATTGGCTGTCGGTGTTTAGGGCGAACATAGTAGCGCTGCAGTATTCGTTTGGACGGCATTCGTGACGGTTGTGAAGTGTGGTCGTTCATTATGTAGAGTGACGAAACAATCACTTGAAACCATGCCAGCTATCACGGATCTTCCCATTCGACGATATGTTCGTAGCAGCTGAGTGGTGACACATGATTTCCTAGTTTGTAAGCCGTCCACACTAATCGCGTTACTTTACCATACCATAAGCACGTCTGTACCAGGCTTCAATGATAGTCTTAATAAAAAAAATAGGCAGTCATGGGACTGCCGACAGAAGTGAAAACTTAAACGAAACGACGAACTTAAAACGTCACATTGTCACAGGTTGGTGACATTAATTAATAAGGAGCTGACAACTCATGTTTAGATTAGCGCCCTCTAGTACTATTAGCGTGACGGTCACGAGTTCATTGCTTTTTCCTCATAGCAAAAGTGCACAAACGTGTCTAAAGAAGTTTTCACTTCAAAAATCACCTCATTTATTTGATTACTTTTATTTACAGGGGCTATTCCATCCCGCAAGAAAAGTTCGTGATGTGTACTGGAAGATCTACAACACATTATATATCGGTGGACAAGATGCCCTAGTCGCAGGGTATCCAAGGATACAAAATGATCCAAATAATCATTTTCTGCGATATGAACTGGATTATATACTTTAAAATCAACGTGTCGATGTCTTGATATATTAGTATGTTTAATTTCTGTAGTGATAGGTAAATTAAAAACAGTTTCATATGTTGAGGAAAAGCCATTACTTATAATTTCTTCTATTGACAACATTTTGTTTTTATATGTATTAAGCGTTAAAGTTTGCAAATGAACGTCATTTTCTGCCCAAAAAAAAATGTTCACTTATTTACCGGTAGGACGCTCTTTGTGTTACTACTGGCCGGTTAATTTGTAAACTTGTTCTAAAAGTAGTGTAACATTCAAATTTTTATTATTATTTCTTTAATAGACAGAATTTTATTTCCATGTATTATAAAGTATTAGTATATAAATATTATAGAAAAAAAAAATGTCTCAATAAGTTAAGAATAACTTTATAAAAACACTATGGCTTTTGCTCAAAAGAGAATTACATTTCACATAAGCACGGTTTTCTGTTATTAAAAGGCATTATAATTACGTAGTATTTTTATTTCATGTACTTTAAGCGTAAGCTTTTGGTATGTATAGAATATATTATATACGGTTAATACCAATGACTAGAAATTAATAGGATTTAAATTTCAATTTCAGTTTGTGAATAATACAAAGCTTAAAACGTAACCCACAAAAAAGAAAAACAAAAAATATACTTCAGTCTATAAATTTTGAAATCACAAATACGCATTTGGAATGATTAGCCTCAAAGCCTAGCTGCACTTAATCTGACTTAATACGCACCAGCTTAGATACAGACAAAACACGACAGCGATTGCTGAACCGGTTTAAAGACCATCTATGCTTAACTATACGAAGTTTTCACTTCACTGCAAACAATCGCCTCTTGCTGATACATGCACTAAGTTTCCGGAAAGTACCGGTTGCCAAGCGGTCCCGACAGGATTCTCTTCAGTCACGCCCAAGCGCCGTTGGATTATACCTTCTGATGTCACTGCCCATACTTCATATTCTATGGCTGATATTTGCTTGAAAGTTAAATCACATTCTGAAAAAGAATTTTAATGACTTGGATTTGGATACTAGATGGTGCTCATCAAAATCATACTGTTTAATATTGTTTATAAACTAGAATTAAGCAAAATGTTACAGGATGCTTTCTTTATGGAAACAGAAATGGAAGTATCTCCTGAATTATTAAAAGGAGGCTACTATTTTAGGTAACTACAAAATATATAGTGTTGCGATCATACATTACCCGCGTAACGCATAGTAAGTAATGTAAGACCATAAAAAACAATTGTTGGTTGGGGAGGTTGCTGTTGTTAATATTATTTGTATACAAACTTTAGAAGGTACCTAAATAGCTTATTTCCCCCCCCCCCCTTCCCCTACTCCTACCTTAAATGCCGGCAAAGCACTTGTGACTCTTGAGTTTCAGGTGCCCATGGGCGGTGGTAGTCATTTACCAGCAGGTAACCCGTCAGCTCGTTTGCCCCTTATTACATAAAAATAAAAGGAACTATATAACTACGAAATATGATAATGGTACCCAGGTAAATCAATATCACAAACAATATTTATTACTTTACCTGTAAGATGTTTCCATTCTTTACCACCTTGTTGGTTCCTTGAAATATGTGACCTTACAGCAATAGCACCATTAGAAAGTATCACCCATGCTGACGTCGTAGTCAATGACACTGTTTTAGCCCCGAAACTTGATTTTGGATTATACGGATAGTTGTATTTAGGAGGTTCTATTAGTTTCCACTTGCTACCAGAAGGATTTTCTTTAGATATGTCTTCTCTATAATAGAGTTCTCCTTTTCTGCCTACTACCCATACAATTTGATTACATGTGCTTATGGCTATTAAAGGTTGTGGATTGTTGACATGCTCCCAATGTGCACCCTGTGACAACAATAAACTCAATGATAAAATATCTTTACACGGTTATGGGTTACAATCAATGCCGTAAAAGATGTTCGACATGACTCTGAGGTGACAAGGTAGCGATAAAGGGACACTAACACTATTAACACTGATATAGGTGGCCGTAGCAAATAGAGCGCTTATAAAGGTACAGCCATTTCGTATCTTTGTGCATCACAGGGTTACTCGAAATCTGTTAAAAAAAAATAGACTACGACTACTCGCCATTTCAAAGATGTAGGGCTATTGCTGGCCTAACAAATACCTATAAAAGGTCCTTTTCTTTTTTAAATATTCACTGTACATACATATACACAAAGTTAACCCAGACGCTAATCACTTTTCTGATTATCACACAAATATGTAATTTTTCTACATGGGATTCAAACCCATAGCACTTGAGGCGTTGGAGAGGCGACCATTTAAACCCTTGCGCCCTCTGTGTCTAAACTTTTTCTTTAATTAATCCATATAGTGTAAAATGTCGGACCGTCATACAATTTTAATATCTAAATTAGTATTTCCTTGACCTACCGTGGGTGTTGAGACTGTTACTCCTGTCCGATAAATGGCATCTCCTGCCAGTGTTATTGCCCACACTGACACTTCGTCGCCCATAGCCTGTTGGGAAAATATAAATACAGCTTGATTGTAATCGTTAAAAAAAATTTTTACTTGAAGTACAAAATAAAAATAACTTTTTTGTTTATTTTTGCTTTTATTTACAACTACAATAATCTGTTATTTGTATAGTATTTAAAGGAAAACCAATTAATCGCATTTAATAGTAGCAAAACGATAATTAAAAACAATTTGCATTTCAAGTCTAGTCCGTACTTTGTTAAGGACATAGACCTCCTAGAGAAGGTGCAGCATAGCTTTACAAAAATACCCAGAACACTGAAAAATCGAACATATGAGGAGCGTTTGCCGTTTGTAAAGCTCACAACTCTAAAGAATCGCAGGGACCGAGGAGATCTAATCGAAACTTACAAGATATTGCATGGGCATTACATAGAGGACTTTGACTCAATATTTACACGAAATGTCAATGTTCATTTGAGAGGACATCACCTGAAGTTGAGCACGAGTCTTTCGTATAATAATCCTCACAGGCATTTTATCAGTAACAGAGTGGTCAGAGCGTGGAACAAGCTCCCAGAATATGTGGTTTCAGCTGATACTATAAATAGTTTCAAAAATAGACTTGATAAATATATTGAAAATTAAAAATAAATTAGGAAAGCAGGATACAGGCCTTATCAGTTGAATATCATCACGAACGGTGCTATTGCCTGGTGGCAGAGAACAGAGCTAAGTACAGTCAGAAACAAACTGCAGCAATTCCAGAGACTCGCATGTGCTGCCGTCACTGGTTGCATGCGCACAACACCCACAGCTGCCCTTGAAGTGGCTCTAGATCTAGCACCACTAGATCTATATATACAACAGGAAGCAGCTGTGGCAGACATCAGACTCAAACACCTGGGTCTGTGGTACAACCGAGAGGGTCCCCATTCCAAACTATGGAATCAATTAGTGGAATACCAACCACTAATAGCTGCCCCATGCGATAGGATCCCTAAACAACACATCTTCGGAAGGAGGTACCGAATACAACTATCTGAAAACGACCGAGATCAATCTGGCATAAACGAAGTCCGGATATACACGGACGGTTCCAAGATGGGGACAGGGACTGGAGCTGGAGTTTTCTCAGAAGACTTGAATATAACAATATCACTGGCGCTGGGCCAACACAGTTCCATATTTCAATGTGAGTGCGTTGCTATAACCTACGCCGCTACCGCGGTCATGTCAAGGGGTATGAAGGAGTACAACATCCGCATACTGTCAGACAGTATGGCCGTCGTAAACGCCCTGGAGGGCAACCAGACCTTGGAACCTCTGCCAATGGGCTAATTCTTCAATGGATCAAGGGGCATAGTGATTCACTAGGGAACGACGCCGCCGATGAGCTGGCAAGGAAGGGATCTGTAACGTCATTGGCAGGTCCAACTGTACTACTGCCACTTCCCTTTAATCAACTTCGCTCATGGGTGAGGCAACGGAGTCGTGAAGCGCACAACGGTCGCTGGGCCGACACTGTAGGCTGTAGGCAGTCTAAACTGGTGCTGACGGAGTTCTCACCACGTTTAACTTGCATACTGCTCAGTCTCAACCGACATCAGAATAGTTGTAGTTGTTGTTGCTTCTGAAGGAGCTAAGCTGGCTCAACTACTCAGCCTATCTGAACGCATAATGGACCGCCTATGAGTCTAGATGCGGAAGTTCAAATCGAATGTAATTTGGGAATATACCTAGTTAGAAAAAAGTTACATTATACCCTCGCCTCGTAGTCAATGAAAATTCATGCTTCTAACCACAACCAAATTATAGGAAGTCAAAAATGTCCTGAATTGCTTCGAGAAAACATGGTACGGCTGTGCCTTTATTTTTTTTTTTTGCTCGACTTGGCCTAAGCGCGGCAGTTACCCCGCCAAGTTGTCTTTCACAATTATTATAAAAAATCTGTGTGTGTATGTGAGTAGTATTTGTAATGATATTATTATTAGTGACAAGCTGACACCAATCAAAAACATACGATTTATTATTAAGTATTACTACTGATTTTTCGGATTTACTGATTCAAAGGAAACCCCTCTAAAACCCGTACCATGCCATCTTTAATAGAAATAACAGCAGGTAAACGAATTCGAATTCTCTCCTTAATTATGATTACACAAGGTTCTTATTAAGACATTGATTTTGAGATTAAGACATTATAGAATTCTGTGCAATTTTGTTAGTTTTCCTATTCAATTGTTGTGGTGTAAATAATAGGGCTCACGTACCACAAGTCAAAGAAAAGGTACAATGAGGGTTACAAACGTTTTTAATTTGTAATAAGAAGATGGAAGAAACACTAAAAACAGTTTAAAGTTCGGAAACGAAAGTATAAGAAAAGTTTGAAAACAATTAGTACAGTGCGCGGTAGATGCGTCAAGCTGGCGAGCGATACAGGGTAGTCTAGTGAGGGCGGTAAGCTGACTGCCGCGGCCGGCGCCCGCGGCATGTAATGGCCGGTGCCCGCGCACCGTTGCGTTGGTGGTACCCGTAAGCTCCGCTTATCAAGCCACGTCACGGATATACTACCGCTACGGTAGCAAATGAGTTAGTAGTATGTGTGTAAATATGTCCATGTGTATTATATTATTAATAAATAAATATGTATATTGTATGTATAGGTAATTAGTGTAAATGTATGTATGTACTTATATATGTGGTGTGCCCCACACAAAATTCTATAGGTACTTACTTTAATAGGTTGACTGCAAACATTAGCATTCTAGGAAACATGTGATATACGTAGGTATTATAAAAAATAAGAGCATCTCCTCTATATAGTTAAACTTACCCATAGAGAAATGTCTAATAAAGCTGTGCTGCCGGCACGAATCCAGGGACCCTCGGTGATAATTTGAGCCTTTCTGTACCAACGGCGGCGGCGAACACAATCCGTAAATATTTTTTTACCATGATAGGGAGCCGGAAAATCAGTTGCGTATTGCCACCCGTCGCTATCGACTCCACCCGGTGTATTGTAATCAATCATCCACTCAGATATCTGAAAAAGGAATATTATTATAAGCGCCTGCCTATCTCCCACCACCCCTGACACTTGACAATTAATTATAACACAATTTTTAATGCACCTCGGAACTGAATTACAAAGTTTATAAAAAAAACATGTTATATGGACTTTTTACATTACTCGTTTATTTCTAGCTGTAATAAGATATTTACCCAATGCCAATGACGATTGAGTAATTTGGTGTGTTCTCGAGTTCTTTTAAGTTTTCCTGTAATATCACTCCACATATAACGGTCAGTAGGCAACCCAGTAGACGTGTATCCTGACAAAGGATTCCACCTCTGATTTTCATATACACAATAAGTTTGAGTATCTGTCATGGAATGTATGCCATCTTTGCTGCCTACACCTACCAAATAAAAATAGTTTTAGGAATAGCCAGATTCAGCTGTAAAGAAAAATGTTCTAGGATTTTTTACAATTACAAAGAAATAAAGAAAGAAAATAAAATGGCAAGAGCTCTAAAGTATTTAAGCAAGTATAAGATATTGTGTGTAATTAGTGCAATATCAAAGTGCGAATTTCATAGAAAGTAGACTAAGAAGCCTTAAGACAGTTGTAAAATATTACAATTCATCTCAGACCTTTCAGGACACCTCCTCCCCAACCTCCAGTGTAAACCCAAACTCGGTGATCATGTGATATACCCCACACCACACCATTTTGACAAGACTCAACTCTTCTTAAATAGCCTCCTAACATCCGCCAATACATTTCATCAGCTCCAATTATTACATTTGTTGTAGAATATTCCATTGAAAACAGCCGTAATGGTCCTTGGATAGCTACTGATGTAATTGTTTCAGGCCTTAGTCTATGTTCAAAAAAGCAATAATGTTTATCATTTACCAATATCTTAAATACTTTTACATCACAGATGATCTCTATACAAAACTCTTGTCCAGGAGCCAAAGGAGGTTCATGGCGTTCTTCAGCACCCCAGTTACCAGATACTTTTGAATTACACACAACAATTACCTCATCAAATCTGACATTAAAATGTAAAGGAACCTCAGTAACTTCTGTTTCAATTTTGTGTCTCTGCTTTTTAATTTCAGGTCCTTGTAAATTTATATAGAATCTGTTTACTACATCATGTAAACAGCCTGTTACTTTTAATGTACTGCCTGGTGGGAAGTTGTTATGCAGAGGTGTAGTTAAACCAGACACAATATCTTTGCCAAAAACCTGAAATTCTTTAGTGTATCTACCATTTGCATTTGCAGTGTTAAGCTTAGCTGGCATAGGGTCCCAGTTGAGGACATCTCCAGAATTAGAAATAGCCCATACTGAATTAGCTGATGGTTTTCCAGTGAGACCATTAATTTGAGAAGTGATATCTACTAAAACATTTTGCCATTCTTCTTGTTCCATTTCTGATATAAATTGTATTTTAATAGAAATCTTGTTTTGATGTGGAACAGACAAAGTAAGTCTAGGACACCCTGGTTCTGATGTAGTAATAACACTTGTTACTTCACCAAGGTTTAAAATAAATTTTATTGTACCATCAGGTTGAAAAACTGACAATGTGCCTATATTTTCCAAGTCATGCCAATACAATGATAATATACAGTCTTCACTGGAGTGATTTCCATTTATGAGTCTTGCTTCACAGCTTCTTGTCCAGCCCTTTTCTTCAACTGCCACACCATAAATAGATAGATCCAACGTCTGATTGCTATTTCTATCTCTAAGCCTATCCAAAATTTCAATCCTCCACTTAGAAGTAAGGTCCGTATTGAATGCATTTTGAGAGTCTGTAAACCAATGAGGAATTTGCATAACATCTACTGAACAAGCTCCAGCTTCTACAAAAGCCCATGTGGTTTCACAGGTACCCCAAGCGGTTTGACTCACTTCATCATCAAAAAACATTCCTGAGTCTACATCAAAAACACTGCTGTCACTATCTGGTTGTGCTTCCATACCTACAACAGAGCCAACACTCCGAACTGGACTCCAAGCCCGAGGATTTTTTAATGTTGTTTCATAACTTTTGCCTGTTAAGTCTATATTCTCAATATTTTCATTTCTTTTTTTATTTGGTTCTTTTGGTTTAACAGGCAAGGTATGTTCAATAGGTGCAGAATGTGATTCTTCCCATGAATTATGTAAATTAATGTTAGACTTGCGTTCTGCTGTCGATTCATTTAACATGCTAAGACTATGATGTTTGGCATTGGAAGTAGATGACACTACACTTGCTGAACTAGATGTACGACTCAGTTGCATGTTTGCTTGCACTCTTCTCCATCTTTTCCCAGTTTGCTCAGCAGGTGTTATACCACTGCGCCAATAAATACTTTTATCAGAATCTCCTATAGCAAATACTTGATCATTAATGCCTACAGATATGTGGCTCATGTTTCCAGTAATTTCGAGCCATCCGCTCCCCATTGCAGCAGATTCTGAAACACCTGCTCCTTTGCCCTCCAAACCTTTTCTAAACCATATGCGCGTATCTGAACTAACAGCCCATACAGCATTATATCCTACAGAGAGAGATACCAATTTAGTGTCATTAGGAGACTTAACTTCAATCCAACCTTCACCAGTGGGACAGTCTTTAGTGATCCCTTTTCTAATTATTGCTCTTCCTGTCCATAAAACTGCCCACACTAATCCAGTAGGACCAACTGAAATTTGTTTAATATCACAATTAGGAGGAATACTAATATTAATCCACTTTAATCCCTCAGGAGATGTAGTACTGACACCAGCCCTATACATAACACGGCCATGAGCAGTAATAGCCCATACTGATAAAGTTCCAGGAGAAGCATATGGAATCTGCATTCCACCAATACTAACATCTATAAATGGCTCCTGTGTTGGATCTTTATGTAACGGGGCAATAGCACACCATGAGTTCATAGCACTGAATTTCCTATACCTTATCCATTTTCTTCTTCTCACGCAAGACTTCCACTGTTTGTTAGGGCCAAATTGTGCTGGAAAATCAACAGCATATGTCCATCCATCATGATCCAATGGTTGTCCATCTAAAGTAAGTTCCAATTGCCAATCACCTTCCCACTGCCAAGCCATAGAAGGTAACCTTATTCTATCAATTGATCTGTCCTTTGTGCCATCTTGGGATGAAAAATGGTATCGGTCTGTAGGAAGTAACCTACCACTAAATCCTTCTAAAGGTAACCATCTCTCATTTTCATAAGATTCTTCTCTGACACGAATAGGTATTTCTAAACCATGCACGTGTAAATAGATTTGTCGGTCTCCTCCCACAGCCCATAAATGATGAGGTACGGCTGATAAAGTTTTGAATTCCAAACCGAGATACATAAATTCTCTCCAACATGATCCACTTGTTGATAAAGCGTAAACTTTGCCTTCATTATTAATAGAAAATAGTAATGAATTGCTAGACATTATGCTCTTTATCTTTCAATCGATGTACTGTAGCACATTACGTGCAACACAAAGCTATCTTTCGTTAAGATTTAATACATTGCGCTTTGTGATTGTACTTCCAATAGATATAATATTACTTGAGACTTCATTTCTTAGGCAGAAAACATGCATGAAAGTCGAGTAATTCTGAGCTGATTTTCATTCTTATTTACATATTAAGTGTTGCTGAACACTGAGAGTAAGTTGAACCTTAATCAAATCTGCAATTTACAAGTAAATACTTAATAATAAGCGACTTGGCCGAGCGAAACTTGCGCAAAAATCTTTAAGTTAAGCTGTCAAGTGTCACGCAGGGTTGCAAGATAAAACCGAAATCAGTTATTTTAGTATTGTAGCGAAAAAATCTAAATTTACATCGATCTTGTGACTAGCAAACGATAAAAACATTCATAAACTTGTAAATTATAGTCAATATGTCATAACTTAATGTTCTAATAAAATTTTGTCATTTTTATGCTAAACTAAAACATCTGATTTATTACCATTTTTACATAACATATTAATATTCGTTTATAGTTATTGCGTAAGTATTATGTATATGTATAATGTAAGCAAGCTAAGCTGTTATATAATAGCAGCATTCTTTAAGCGAAGTTAAAAAAGTTAAAAGATAAAAAAAAAGTTAAAAGAAGTTAAAAAATAAAATAAAAAATTAACCGTAAGTTGGCAGTGAGAAGTCGTTTTTATAATTATTTTTTTTTGCTATGTCAATTGTTCGTTAAAAACTACATCTTCCCGCCAACTTAAGAAAGCAATTTATTATTTTATTTATGAAAAAAAACTAGGATCGAAAAATAAAAATTTTGATCGAACAATGACGATCAGTTATCGAACAATTAAAATAGCAAAAAAAAATATAAAAAAAACGACTTCTCCTCACCAACTTAAGGGTAATTTTTTATTTTATTTAAAAAAAAACTAGGATCGAACAAATAAAAATTTTGATCGAACAGTTAAGAACAGTTAACGAACAGTTGAAAGAGCAAAAAAAAATGTAAAAAAAATACTTCTCGTCGTAGGTTTACACCATGCTATGGCAACTTGGAACATAAAAGAATTATGGTGGGTTTACACGCTGGCGTTCAAACCGACATTCAACGAGCACATTCAACGACGCAAGCATGTGAACAGGCTGTTTGTGCATGCCTGCGTGAATGTGATCGCGCTTGCCGCCGATCGGGACGACTAATGGCGCGTTTACACGCTGGCGTTCAAACCGACATTCAACGAGCACATTCAACGACGCAAGCATGTGAACAGGCTGTTTGTGCATGCCTGCGTGAATGTGATCGCGCTTGGCGCCGATCGGGACGACTAACGCCTGCGTTCACACGCTCGCGTTCAAACCGACATTCAACGACGCAAGCATGTGAACAGGCTGTTTGTGCATGCTTGCGTGAATGTGCACGCGCTTGGCGCCGATCGGGACGACAGTCGGTTTTTTGACACACTTCAAAGGGTAAATGTGCTTGTGTGCCTGTTTACACACACACACACACGCTCTCGGCCGCGTTAGTATAGTTTTCATCTTCGTGGCATACAGACGACGTAACGATCGAAATTAATTTTTGACGACACCAAATATATCGGAGTGGTCTGAACCTTTATCATGCATGAATCGAAAGCAAAAGAAGACTTCAGAAAGATGTTTCTGAACTATTCTTTTAGTAAAAATAAATATTGTTTATCAGGGCCCAAAAAAATATGAAACAAAATAGTGCCAATTCTTAGGATTAAAGTTAGTATTGATTGATTGACGATTAGAGAATTGTAACTAATCGCATATCAATGATGTGCAGTAAATAAAATAGATTTATGTATGCCTTAAAACAGTTACGAAACACATTTAATGAAGAAGCCGCCTCCAATGCTTATCATGGTTAATTATGTTCATGTTTATCAGAAATAATAAAAAAATATATTCAAAAGTTAGCGAGCATAGTAAATTCATTCAAAGAGATCCCACTAAAGTAAGAAACGAATTATGTAAAAGCACTCTTCGATGTAAAAATAGTTATAACGCATGTCAAATAAAAAAATCAAATTTACAGTTTTGGCTACTTGAAAAGTGTTTTTACACCATAAATGATTTTTTAATTGTAAAACCAAATAGTTTTAAGTAAAATTTCGCATGCATAATTATGACGGGCTGTTTTTTTTTCAATAAAAATAGATCAAGCCCAAAGCAGTAGCTCCCACGAGATCTACGTCTACATCGTCTCCCATGTTTGCACTGACTACCATGTCCACAGAACACTAATACCCTACGGACCATGCCTGCAAGTGTGTGAAACAGGGCTGCCAGATTGTAAATTGAATACAAAATTGGTATAATATCGGTTATCTTTTGTATCCTGTTTGTATAGTAGATTGCATTGCATAATTGGACACAATGTCATTGCTGATGTTATAGCGTAAAAAGTACGTACATACACATAGTGATACTTAAAACAAATCATGTCTGTGATAAGCTGTTAAATCCTTATACGTTAAAGTTAAAACACCTTTTACTAAAATCCCCAAAGAGTGACGTTCTATAGTTGTACAACACTGATTTTGTATAATAGTACATGATTTTGTATAATTTCCGAGTCTTAGCGGTATAAAATAAGTTGTCTTTACTGGCAGCCCTGGTGTGAAAAGCTTGCGTGGCACGCTGCGTGGCAGGCTGCCCGCCGAGCTGCGTGCCATGCTGCTTGCCAGGCTGCACGGCATGCGTGTAAACGTACCATAACGGCTGCGTTCACACGCTCGCGTTCAAACCGACATTCAACGACGCAAGCATGTGAACAGGCTGTTTGTGCATGCTTGCGTGAATGTGCACGCGCTTGGCGCCGATCGGGACGACTGTCGGTTTTTTGACACACTTCAAAGGTTGAATGTGCTTGTGTGCCTGTTTACACACACACACACGCTCTCGGCCGCGTTAGTATAGTTTTCATCTTCGTGGAGTACAGACGACGTAACGATCGAAATTAATTTTTGACGACACCAAATATATCGGAATGGTCTGGTACTTTATCATGCACGAATCGAAAGCAAAAGAAGACTTCAGAAAGATGTTTCTGAACTATTCTTTTAGTCAAAATAAATATTGTTTATCAGGGCCCAAAAAAATATGAAACAAAATAGTGCCAATTCTTAGGATTAAAGTTAGTATTGATTGATTGACGATTAGAGAATTGTAACTAATCGCATATCAATGATGTGCAGTAAATAAAATAGATTTATGTATGCCTTAAAACAGTTACGAAACACATTTAATGAAGAAGCCGCACCCAATGCTTATTATGGTTAATTATGTTCATGTTTATTAGAAATAATAAAAAATTATATTCAAAAGTTAGCGAGGATAGTAAATTCATTCAAAGAGATCCCACTAAAGAAAGAAACGAATTATGTAAAAACACTCTTCGATGTAAAAATAGTTAGTGTGTGTGTAAAAATAGGTATAAAATAAGTTGTCTTTACTGGCAGCCCTGGTGTGAAAAGCTTGCTTGGCACGATGCGTGGCAGGCTGCGCGCCTAGCTGCGTGCCGTGCTGCTTGCCAGGCTGCACGGCGTGCGTGTAAACGCACCATTATGGTCACTGTCACAGAAAATAAAGATATATACGGTCACTGTAGTCGTATTACGTAAGTGTTAAAGAGTAAGAGTGTTGTAGGAAAGAGATGCAATTCAAATAACGGTTATTCAAAACGATTGCATGAAAATGTTCTGGTACGTTTACACTTTTCACACCAGGGCTGAAAGTAAAGACAACTTATTTTATACCGCTAAGACTCGGAAATCAAACAAAATCATGTACTATTATACAAAATCAGTGTTGTACAAGAACGTCACTCTTTGGGGATTTTAGTAAAAGGTGTTTTAACTTTAACATATGAGGATTTAACAGTTTATCACAGACATGATTTGTTTTAAGTATCTCTATGTGTATGTACGTACTTTTTACGCTATAACATCAGCAATGACATTGTTTCCAATTATGCAATGCAATCTACTATACAAACAGGATACCAAAGATAACCGATATTATACCAATTTTGTATCCAATTTACAATCTGGCAGCCCTGTTTCACACACTTGCAGGCATGGTCCGTAGGGTATTAGTGTTCTGTGGACATGGTAGTCAGTGCAAACATGGGAGACGATGTAGACGTAGATCTCGTGGGAGCTACTGCTATGGGCTTGATCTATTTTTATTAAAAAAAAAAACAGCCCAACATAATTATGCATGCGAAATTTTACTTAAAACTATTAGGTTCTACAATTAAAAAATAATTTATGGAGTAAAAACACTTTTCAAGTAGCCAAAACTTTAAATTTGATTTTTTTATTTGACATGCGTTATAACTATTTTTACATCGAAGAGTGCTTTTACATAATTCGTTTCTTACTTTAGTGGGATCTCTTTGAATGAATTTACTATCCTCGCTAACTTTTGAATATAATTTTTTATTATTTTTAATAAACATGAACATAATTAACCATAATAAGCATTGGGGGCGGCTTCTTCATTAAATGTGTTTCGTAACTGTTTTAAGGCATACATAAATCTATTTTATTTACTGCACATCATTGATATGCGATTAGTTACAATTCTCTAATCGTCAATCAATCAATACTAACTTTAATCCTAAGAATTGGCACTATTTTTTTTCATATTTTTTTTGGGCCCTGCTATACAATATTTATTTTTACTAAAAGAATAGTTCAGAAACATCTTTCTGAAGTCTTCTTTTGCTTTCGATTCGTGCATGATAAAGTACCAGACCATTCCGATATATTTGGTGTCGTCAAAAATTAATTTCGATCGTTACGTCGTCTGTATGCCACGAAGATGAAAACTATTCTAACGCGGCCGAGAGCGTGTGTGTGTGTGTGTGTGTGTGTGTGTGTAAACAGGCACACAAGCACATTCAACCTTTGAAGTGTGTCAAAAAACCGACAGTCGTCCCGATCGGCGCCAAGCGCGTGCACATTCACGCAAGCATGCACAAACAGCCTGTTCACATGCTTGCGTCGTTAAATGTCGGTTGGAACGCGAGCGTGTGAACGCAGCCGTTAGTCGTCCCGATCGGCGGCAAGCGCGAGCACATTCACTCAGGCATGCACAAACAGCCTGTTTACATGCGTGTGCTCGTGCATGTGCTCGTTGAATGTCGGTTTGAACGCCAGCGTGTAAACTCACCATCAGTTTGAACGCCAGCGTGTAAACCCACCATTAGGTGTGGCCTCCAGTATTAGTAGAGCTTCATGTTGTCAATGGATAACAATGACATTCACATTTCAATTAATATATTTTAGTTTATGCATTTAATTCAATTCACATTCATTCTAGATATTATGATTCATACTTTTTTGGCTAGACTTTAGAGTTAGACTATATTCAGTAGGTACATACTGGAAAAAGTAATGAGTGAGCGTGGCCTTGCACTACGATTATTTAGAGTTAGCTACTTATTTATAGGTGTTACATTGGCATTTTACCAGGAAATTTCGTACTACGACGCTTCCTTATATCTGTTTTAAACTCATATGGAATTATGAACTTGTATAAGTTTATCTTCTTTGACTGCTTTACGAATAAGAATGGGTGCTTACAGCAAAATCTATACTGTATTCAAAAAGTATCCTCTATTGAGGGGTATGGCATCCTATAGCATAATTTGGCCAGTTTCTAGTTTAATTCAACAAACCTTTGAAGGAAAGCGCTTTGGTAAGTTTTCATATACAAATTTATAAATTGCATCATTTGATTATTTTTTGCTTTCTGTAAACGTTATTTGCTATTTTTATACAGATAATTATGATTATTGGAGAAGTGCTCGATATGGAATATATGGATGCTGTTATGTTGCACCAACATTATATAGTTGGTTAACAATTGCTAATATTATGTGGCCTGGTAACTCAATACGTGCAGGAATAATTAAGGTGCAGTATCACTATCAATACCATAATTTTTAAGTACTAAAGATAAATCTCACAACTGGTATTGCAATACAATATTTGATTAATACTTCTATGTTTTGTAATAGTATTTTTAGAATATCGTAGTTGACTGTTAAGTCAAATCAGTTGTGTTATATATGTACAGTAAAAACTTGTAGCCAACAGGAACTTGTGATATCATAATAAGCAATCTTTTACTTTTAATGTTTGCTTTGATAATTAAAATTAACAAAAAATAATACTGAATCTAACTTTTCAGTCTCACTCATGAAGACTGTTAAATATTTTAAACTTATGCAACTACCCTATTCATTTGTAGTAACTCTAATTAATCCTCTTTCATACATTAACAAATAGATAGGTATCTAATAAGACAACACCAACATAACCATATTTCACTGCCTTCTTAACTTTTATAATTTGATCATAATTGTATCAGTCAGGGGAGATCCACTGCCGGAAATATTATTTAGCTTAACAAAATATATTTAAGTTATTTATTATTGCAGACATTTGTTGAAACTCTTACCTACACTCCACTTGCAATGTGCAGCTTTTATTTCGGGATGAGTTTACTGGAATCAAAGCCTTTTCATGAAGCTGTGGCTGAAGTAGAAGCCAAATTTCTGCCAACATATAAGGTATGTTCTGTTTAATGTATATATGTTGTAGGCCGATCATTGTATTGGGCCGATCGAGATTAGCCTGGGCATGTCGTGATACTCTGGCATTTCTTGATTTGCCTTTCTAATTATATAGTTCAAAGCTTAATGTTTGAAGATTTGCCTGACCATGTTTGGTAGACCTGTAGGGTGACCAAAGTAATGGATCCCAAAAATGCAAATAAGGTTTGTTGTTAAGCGTATCACTTGAGATTGGCTGAAAGAACATTCTTAAATTTTTTGTTCTTAAACTGTTAAATTTTAAAGGTGAGGTTAGGGGTATTTTGGTTAGGTTAGGTTTTCTAGTGAGGAATCCCACTGCAAGGATACCCTACTTTTTTTTAATGTTCTGACACCACCATGTTTCTCACACGTAAACACACAACTTACACAGGGCAAAATAGCGCCACATGCATCGCAAAACGGACTTATATCACGATACGCCCAGGCATATCTCATTGTGGGCAAGTGACTAATTGGGCAAATCAACAAGGATGCTCTCATTGGTCGGCCCAACTATAGATTATGCTTATCATGAAATAATCGGTTGTATCACTATCTGATTGGCCGACGACATATACATAACATTATGTATATTTTGTGTTTTTAGTGAACATCATATTAAAATAGTGTGTGTGCTATTTTAATAAAGGTGACCTTTCTAAAACGGATATCTCCTGATGAGATAATTAAGGACTTGGTCAGTAGAAAGCCTCAAATGTAATTTTGGAAACTAAATTTGAAAAAATTACATTTGAGGCTTTCTACCAATTATATTTACTTTATTAATTATAGATACCTAGTAACTTATTCTGCAGAATGAATCTAAAATATATTTTAGATTCATTCTGCAGAATAAGTTACTAGGTATCTATAATTTGATCAGATTTTGTAAATGTTTTCTAAAATAATTTTCTTGTTTAATTTCAGATTGGGGCATCCATTTGGCCTGCTGTTGCAATGATCAACTTCTGCCTCATACCACCAAGAAACAGGGTCCCTTTTATTAGTATGTGTAGTCTAATTTGGACATGTTTCCTTGCTTATATGAAACATATAGATAAGGACAAGGTGCCTTTAAAATCAGGACAGAGTCCTATCCATATACTAAAATCGAATTTATGAATCTCAAATACCTATTGGGATTTTTATAGCAAAATGTAACTGTTTATAACATCGGAGATGTTAGTTGTTATTTAGTGTAGTATGTATTATACCTATGATTCCAACTCAAATATGTGTGATATTTAAAAAATAGGATATTTAAGTTTATTAATAATTTATTACAATTCTAATACACATATATTATTAAAACAATTATGACTAAAAGTCAATATTTATTGCATGTTTATAAAACTGCAAAAACAGCCTGGTATAACATTTTATTACCATCACATAAGAAATGTATTAAATGAAACAACACTGTTGAAAATATATATAATTTTTAAACTTCACTATATTTTTATTAATGCACACAAACTATCTGCAATATTTATTAAAATTAGTTCTTAAGGACAGTTGAAATCCCAAAGCTGCTAATGACAGTAAACTAACAGAATTAGTCATGTACTACTCTCAAATCACTAAAATAAATTAGGTAGTGGCAGGTTGTCACACACCCAATTACTGGGTTGATGAATGACAATATTCAGCTGATGTCTGCTTGTATCATGATTTAGTTTTTCTACCTAATGCTCTGCGGCCAACCAATTCTTGTGCAACGCAAATTTAATGGAATGGATAACTGTCAAACTTAAGAGGATGAACTTAGAGAGATGGACACTTATGTTAGAGGGCTCGGTCTTTCAGGCCTAAGTCTTAAAATTCAGGATGATTTCGAAAATGCTCTTTTCCGTCATGATTTTTTTGTTAATCAAGATCACAATTTTTAAATTAGTAAAAACATTCCATAGCCTATAAGCCTTCCTCGATAAATGGACTATCCAACACAAAAATATTTTTTCAATTCGAGCCAGTAGTTCCTGAGATTAGTGCGTTCAACCAATAATAACTAAACTAGACGGAGAGTCGGTATTTCAGGACACCAGGTCCCCACCCCTCGGACAAGTTTACATTTCAAAAATTAGCTTATGTACACATACACTTATCTTTGCGGTAAAGAATTTTAGGTTTTATATATTATTCATTTATAGTTTATAGTAGTGTTAGTATGATTAGTATTGGTGTGTATGCTTTTGTGTGTGTGTTTTGTATGTGTGTCTGTGTGTGAGTGCGTGTGCGTGTGTGCTTACGTATACATATTTTATATGATACTGTAGTTGTATGAGTTATACCTGTACAGATAGTATGTTTTCCGTATCCTCATAGCTTAAGTCCTGTAGCCAACATCTTACCTTCATTTTGCACTTGATTTTGGTGAGATGATATACTGAAAGCTTCTTATTTATTTTATTATAAAGATAGCCACCAAGGTGGCAAAAGAATCGTTTGGAGAACATGGTGAGCTGGTTTTGTTGGCGATTGACTGGGTTAAATCGCCTTTTATTCCGAGATAGTACTGGGTTAAAGCTTAGGAGTCCATGCTGCTTTAGAACCTTTTGCAATATAAACAGTTGATGTACCGTTAGGACTCTGGCCTCTTTGTACAAGAGCGCTGTTGCATATCGGCATGGTCGACAATAAGACACTTTTAGTATGGCCCTTTGCACCCTTTCGAGTACCAAAATTGTGTGATTTGGGGCACCACCCCAAGTCGTGATGCAGTATATCAGTAAAGATTGTACAAGAGCGTAGTAAACTGATTTTCTTAGGTGTTCATCTGCTACATGTCGCAAGGTCTTAAAGACATATATTAATTTTCGCAATCTATTGCTAAGGGTACTGATGTGCTCCTGGAATCTTAGGGTATTATCTATGATTACACCTAGGTATTTTATATTGTCATCAAAGAAACAAACTGTTCAGCTTTATAATATTAGTATAGATTTCTGTCAGTTTAAAAAATTTTTGAAGCGGGTTTGTAATTTTACAAACTATTCTTGAACCACCGTATTCGTAAAATGACTATAGTTCTCTAGAGTTTTACGAAACATGGTAAATCTTATTTGTTGACTAATTTTACAGCGAAGTATTCCAATTTTTTAAAACGGTTTGTAAAACTTAAACTGATACAGCTTCGTATGCTTAGTAAATTAACAGTAGGTACTTTGTTGCTTTATCACTGAACTTATTCGATATGACTTGTAATGTAAAATAACAATACCTGTAATAGGAGATTAATATGCTCCTTAACCTTTTGAACGCCACGGTCTATCCACGGCTATATCCGACAAACAAAATAGTGCCACGACGCCATCGACGGCAATGACCGACAAAGATACAACATTTTTGCAGTGCCATACATCGTGGGAGTGCCGAAGCATGTTCGGCACGTATGGGCCGGCTCGACCGGAGTCATACCACAGTCTCACAGAAAACCGGCAGGGAAGCAATGTTTCCATTGTTGTGTGAGTGAGATAACTGTAGGCTTTTCCTTCTACCCCTCCTTCCCCTCCCCTTCCTCCTCCCCTCACCCCTTCTTCCCCTTTTCCCTACTCCCACCTAAAAGGCCGGCAACGTACTTGTGACTTTAATCTTAATTTAATTGTTTAGTGACCAACGTGCAAGAAGCGTGTTACAACAACGCGTTAACAACAATTAGCAGCCGTTAGGTATATATTACTAAATGCATACATATCATAGATAAATTACATTCAGACACAGAACAAATGATCGTGCTAATCACACAGTTATTAATCGTCCTTGGTATAAATCAAACCCACGACCTCTGGTTCAGCAGTTAAGATTACTAACCACTAGACCAACGTGCCCGTCGTAAATAGTCTTAGGGTTTCTACCGCCACTTGTGGTAAGAAAATACAATTATTATTAAAATGGGGTCGGTATCGGCACTAGCATGTTTTCTCGTCCCGCTAGGAATTGTCAGTAAGTATATGAAAGAAGGAGATATGCTACTAGGGGTTTTGTTAAGTTTTATGACTAGCCGCCTGTCTGAGGTCAACCTTTTTTGGGAATGCCTTCGTTGTTGGTAAACGCCACTGACGATCTATTAAGTCTATCATTCCAAAATAAATCTCTCCACTAGAATTTGATTTTAAAATACCCAACTAACCGGCCACGGCCACAACTAAAATTATTTAATTCTATCGATATTTCTTGATATCGGCATTGAAAATCGCTGCGTACGAGTATACGTACAACCCTAAAGGCAGCTATTTTGTATGCCAAATTTTTTGTAGGTATATATACCATAAACTTAGTATATCTTACGTTATATACTAAGTTTATGATATATACCCTAAGAACAGTATATACCCGATAATTTTGTAGGTATGGATATTCCATGTATTGAAGTCATTATGGGCAAGTCCATGTTTTCATATGTCAATGCGATACTGACACTATTGACAGGTTGATTTTACAGTTTTGAACTTTTTGACTTGACAATTGATATTAACAATATTATGTTTTCTCCGCTGTCAGCCTGGTAGCTGAATGAATTAGTGATTACAAATAAACAATTTAATAATGTACATTTTCACCTATTACTGAATCCTGAACTCTTTGATGGTTTTATGTAGCTTTATTAATATTTTCACATAGGGTTTTGTGCTCAGTTTTAAGTGTAAAATAAGATAATCTTATCTAGGGATTTGGTTCACACAATATTCATAATGCCGGTGTATGAATGGTAAATCATCTCAACCTTTTCTTTTAGTTATTTCTGTTACTTTTTGTAAATAGTTACATAAAAGGAGATGTTGTAATTTGTATTCTGTAGAATGAAAAATGATGGTGTACAATATGAATAAAAAAATGACTAATTCATAAATATTTTTCAGGACATCCGCCAAGAAACCATGCAAGAAACATGATTCACCCAGTTTTGAAGTTACTAGCTATCCTCTAAAAGTAAACACGATTTCCATGGTGAGGAAAAATATTCTTAGTGCAACTTTCTAGATTTTAGTTGACAACACATGATCTATTAATCTACATATTTATTTTCAGAAACAAACTTCCAGCACTAGTATTATTGAACAGATTAATAAATGGACTTCTGGGTTTGAGGAAGTGGACCCACTATTGCACTTCGAACAAATGAATCTAAATGAAGTGAGTAAAGTTAACTACATAAGTAACCCATGTAAGCAGAGCTGAGAGTTGGTTAAGGAAGTGTGATATCCACAAAGGCAAAACTGCATACAAAAGCTTGTTGATATATTGTAAAAGATGTAATTATATTTATTGCAAGCAATGGTATGGTATACTGAACGGATTTACATGTATTATTATGAGCTTTTAACACAGTCAATAGTAATTAGTGGTTTTAAAGAATGTATGTTTGAAGTTTTTTATTTTTAAAACATGCTTTGCATGGGTGCAAATAATACAACTAAATCTTCCTCATGAATCACTCTGTCTATTAGTGAAAACTTCATGAAAATTCATCATTCAGTAGTTTATCAGTTTATTGAGAACAGATAGACAGACAGACAGATGCAGCGTCGGACTTTGTTTTCTAATATGTAGTGATAGAAAATAGCTATAATTATAATATTTTGGAGTATTATTATTACACATTGCTTAATTAATAAGTAATTAATTTATAAGTAGTATAAAAAATATAATCTCTGATGTAACATATTCGGAGAAATATTTTAAATAAGATGCAAAAACTTATGTTATAGAATATATATATATAGTTTTCAAAGTTCAATACAAAAATTGTAATTGTAAATATGATAATTCTTAAATAATCCTATCCAATAAATCCTTACACTTCTAACCTATTGAAGGTTCAAATATTTGTAAACCGGTTTCCTAGACATCTCCATTTCCATATTATTAAGAGCAAATTACTATAAAAACAAAAAAAGTGTTCTGATGTAAATTTATTTACAATTCTTAAATACTTTTTTCAATTCTGTATACTCCTAAAACTCACTTTTATCTGCAAAATTGCAAGCTGCTTATATTTAAAAAAACTTATGTTGATCAAAGGAAAAATAAGGGTTTGTCCTTGGAAGAACAAGTTTTGTGATGTGTAAATAGTATATTTAAAAAAAAATGTGATGACATAAAAACAACGCAATATAATCTTCCTGTTTTGCATAGAGGGTAGGGTATTCATAGACTCACAATGTGATTGGATTAATGGTTTTTTAACTTTTAAAATAATTACTTACATTAAAATTTTGTCTTAATATGCATTTTCCAGGACATTAACCCTTTGGAAGTAGAACAGATAGAAAGGATAAACTATAGCAAAGCATGGAGTACAAAACGTGTAGCAGTTCTCAACAAATACACAACTGGCGAAAAGTTAACTATTGTGAGCAGCTATCTGCCAGGTGGAGAAAAGAGTAAGTGTATAAGTCCTATACTATCCAACTAACTAAGCACTAAGCTTAGTTAGTTGAAAGATCATGTGACTGCCAATATGAAGATAGGTAACTTGACGTAATATTATAAAGCTTACATCCAATGGCGAACCACGGAAATATTAATTGTATTAGATTTCCACCTACTTTCACCGATCGTGGTCACGGGTGAACAGATGAGATCTCAGCGAGGCCTCCATGAGTTTCCAGTTTCGGCAAATACCCGCACTTGATCTTCGTTATTTTTCTTTGTACTGTCGGTACTTCGACAAGACGTCTGTTGAATGCTGTCGAGTGGCTTGTGTTCGCTGATGACGGGAGTCCAAGACCTTTATAAGCGGTATCAAAGATCGATACCCCTTATCAACATGCTCGGTTAATTTTTTTATATTTTTTTATTTGGATTGCTTCACATACTATTCTGCTATTAATGAATAGTGACAGTCGGATAGGACCTGTGCTTGGTGTTGTTCATTCCCACTCCAGCATCAACGTTTTGAACTCCCGTCATCAGCAAATACTATCGTCAGCGAATTTACGCCACTCAACGGATACAGCATTCAACGGACTTCGCGTCGTAACTGAGTTCTCTACCAGTCCACCCGTGTCCACGATCGGAGGAATTCGGTCGGATCGTCGGGTAACCAAAAAAGGTAGTGAACCTTATAAATATTAAGTCGCGCTTTACACATCTCAAGTCGCGAACGTTTAAAAAGGCTATTAATCATCATGATTGCTTTTATAACTAACAAAATTAGAAGTTATATTTATTATCATAGTTTAATATATAAATAAAACTAATAAATATTTTTTTCGTTTTATTTTAAGTTAGTTCTTTTTCAGCCCTTATTAGACAGGTTTCTAATTTGAACGAGAAGGTAAAACATAGGCTAGAACAGTTGGATGACTTTGATGAAAGTTCAGTTAGAAAAACAATGGGATTAAGTCAACAAGAGTTTGTTACGAATATTAACATGCTTAATGATGAAATCAAGAAGGTAACTATGCTCTTTAAATTAAGCATTTACAACAAGAGATGGGTATGTATCAATCACGTGTTCCTCCTTCAGAACCATTATGTACCAGTGTCATTTTCAATGTAACTATTAAGAGATTAGAAGCACTTTTTGTTAGTGCCCAGTCTGACGTTTTCAGCATGCTCCCTTAACTACAAAAAAAGCCGTGTAATGTTTTGCCTCAGTTTTTGTTGATTTAAATTTGGTAAAAATAGGCACATATTATTATACCAATTCTCCTGATACTAAAACGCAATATTTTTATGAAATATTCACGTGCCGTAAATATTAAAAGTGAAGGTCATGTTTGAAAACTACAAAACCTATAGCCCTATTTTAGCAATTATAATCTTATTTAGCACAAATTTACCACTTTTGCTTTAAATACTACTGCTACTACCTAATTAAAGATATATGAGTACGAAATATAAATATAGGGTAATTTAAAAGTCTTTTAGGATATGTCTTTTCAAATATTACATTATTCAGATTATTGTGATTATAGTCTATTTATATATCTTCATAAAAGAATGAAATCTAAAAGTAGTTTATTATTATCAGTCAAATGATCATTTCATAAAATGGATGTTGGATGGGCTAGATTGATACATACTTTCTTAATAATCTGAAGCCGGGATTCTGGCCTCACGTACTTATAAAAAATGTTTTTTTTTAAATTTAGATATAATAGTATTATTGAAAAGTTCTTTAGGCACGTTGGGCACTTTTGGTATGGGGAAAAAGCACTGAACTCGCGTAACCGTCAGCGCTCGTATACACGATGCCGCCGCCACGCCTCTATGGTGTGTATACTTACCGCCACCGCGCCGTCGCCGCACCGCCATCGCGCAGTCACCGCACGGCCACCGCACCGTCGCCGCACCGCTACCGCGCCGTCGCCGCATCGCCACCACGCCGTCGCCGCACCGCCACCGCACCACCTCCGCGCCACCGCCGCTTGATTTTACCATACCACTAGACAGTTGTTAGTAATAGATTGCTAGCTACGAAGAGCACACGTGTCTCACACGGGTATGTCTTTTACGGGGTCGGACACTGAATACTTTTATCCCGAAATGTAGGACGGTTTCCTTGAAAAGGGGATGAAAGTCAAAATGTGTATTCATTAATGCGTCGTCCGATTGCAATCATTGTTTTTTTGTTGGAAAAGAGCCACCAACGGACACGATGATGATGCTATCTTAGAGCGCGCAGTAGAATTTTAGCTCTTAGTAATAGGTTGGCTTTTAGTTACGATCCAAACTACTGTGAATTTGGAGGAATGAGTAAGATTTGCCCTAAGTGCCATACAAAAAACGGATAGATGAAGCGAGCGGTGTGTGCTGTTCCCAATATTTAAGAACTACCACAACCGATACAATAGTAGTGGGAATAAAATAAGTTAAGAAATTAAGGAAGGAAACTTTATACCCACTTTTAAGGTCGGGAGGGCAGGTTTACCGCCTCATAGGCAGCATTTTCCCGCAATCAAACTTATAGTCACAAACTGATTTCCACGCGGGCGAAGCCGCGGGCACAGCTAGTAACCTATAAATATTCATTGTCTAATTATTGTTAAGTTAGTAACAGCCAATGGGTTTCGGAATAACGATCCGTAAAAAAATTGATTGGAAACCACACAGCAAAGCTGCTCATTCCCTACACCCCACAGCAAAGCTGCTCATTCCCTACACCGCCTATCCAATATAGTTATATACCCTAATTAGATGGTATGACCGGATCGTTACTAAGGCATTACATATGGCATTATTTTTTAAGGGAAACTTCAAAACAGGCATGTTGCATTTAAGAAGCAAAAGAGATGTATTCGATCAATGTTTGAATTAAAAATCACAGATACATGTCAACCATACGTCCAAAGAATACTTTACCTTTATAAAACTGCAATGTTTGTGCATTCAAATCTAGCTTAGAAGACACTAGCCGATTAAGATTACATACTGGCAAAACTGTATCTATGCGCAAAAGTATTTACTGTACGGCTCCAATCATTTAAACTGCCAAAACGCAATGCATTTGAGAGACATTGGAAATTGGCTTTCCTATATCATAAGGTCTATTACGATATTTTAGATTTTTTAATGATAAAATTGTACTGTATTGTAGCTGCTTTTTTAGAAAATGAATTATATACTAGCAGTTCCCGCGGCTTTGCTCGCTTGTATTATATTACATATTTTGCGCGGAACCCGAATTCTTTTTCCAAAATAAAATTACTATATTACTACTACTATATATTAATCCTTATAACACCAGCTATCTGCCAGTAAAGGTCTCGGTCGGTGATCGTGACCGGTCCAGAACAAACAGACAGACAGATAAAAATTTTAAAAATGATTTTTAGGCAAAGGTATCGCGCAAATAACTATATGAGCTTATAAAAAACTACTATTTTGACAACAGACACTTAAATTTCATTTATTTGTATTGATGGTTATCTTTACACAAGTTTCTACAAATAAAGGACTATCTAAATATATACATAAAAAATTGTTTTTAACTAGAAGACTTGTAATAAACATGTTAAAAAATATATTATTTTATTTTCAGGCGTGGGTGTCAGAACAAAGGGTGAAGGCATTTAAAATAGGTATCCAGTGCTCAAAGCTACTATCTGACATTAGTGTAATGCAATTTTATCCAAGTAAATTTATTTTAATTACTGACATATTAGACACTTTTGGAACTTTGGTGTTTGATCGTCTGAAAGAAAAGAGTTTTGGGTAAATATAAGGAAATTTATTTTTTAATTTTTTAACTATCTTAAGTATGTATGTGGCATTTTGTATCTACCATATAAAATTATAATGTCCATTTGACTAAGCAAATGTCAAAAAAAATATTTAAATGTTCTTAAAACACTGATTGTTTTCCTGCTGTTGAAAATAGAATAGAAGAACAAAACATATAGCGCTATATCTCGTGTGAGAGCTATGAATCGGCACGTACGGGCCGGCTCGACCTGAGTGATACCACGGCCTCACAGAAGACCAGCAGTGAAGCAATACTTGCATTGCTTTTCGCTGATTGAGTGAGGTTACCGGAGGCCCTAACCCTTCCCTCCCCCCTCTCTCCCTCTTCCACCCTTCCCTAGCTCCCACCTTAAAGGCCGGTAAAGCACTTGTGACTCTTGAGTTGAAGGTGTCCATGGGCGGCGGTAGTCATTTACCATCAGGTGACCAGCCTGCTCGTTTGCCCCCTATATAATAAAAAAAATAATATATAGATATAAATAAAGATGGAAAAAGGGTGAGCAGATGATATACCTTTGGATAGATGATAATGATGGTATCCTCTAAATCTGAAGTATTTCTGTCACATACAGCAGCATACTAAAGAAACTACAGTTATTTTTCTTTTCAGACTGAATAATTCTAAAAATATCCATAATATTGATCCAAAATCGGTTCCGGAATCAGCCAAGGAAACATGTCAAAATTGGATGTACAAAATGGCTTCTATCAGAGAATTATTACCTCGACTGTACATGGAAATGGCTTTGTTAAAATGTTACGTATTCATTTCTAAAGAGGAAATAAAACTTGCAATATCAAGGCTTAGTTTGATGATAAGGGGGATAGGGAATTCATTAGTGTCGGTATATTTGCGAGTATATTTGTGTTATACTGCTTCAAAACTGTTAGGTAAAGACAGCGAAGTCTACTTCTATGACAACTTGAAGGAATTTCTTGAAGAATATCAACAGGTATTACTATTTTATACACCTATTACTAGTTTCACCTGTGTTTATGGCCACTGCATCGCTCCTGAGGGTCGTAGTGTGATGTTATATCAATGAATACTCTATCCAATACAAAAAGAATTATTCAAATTTGACTGATAGTTCCACAGATCAGTTTGTTTAAACAAGAAAAATATTAGCCCTATAATCTATCTATATATACCTATACAGGGTGTAAGTGGTTACGTACCGAATTCGGAAATAGTGTATTTAGACCATCATTCTGAGTGGAAAATCATTGGAAATTACTGCCGGAAAATTTATAATGTTATTTTAATTTTTGGAGTTTACTCCTTAAGAATCGATTTGCATATAAGGCGCCCGGTATGAAAAAAATATGAAGAGTAAAATTTAGTGATCGGAGGGCAGCGTAACGCTTTATTGTGCTATTTATGCTTTATTGGAGTTTACTCCTTATTCTCGACGCATGTAAGTAGATATGTGTATACCTTTATGTTATATATATGTGTAAATATATACAGAATATATACGGAGTTAGGGAGGGAGGGAGGGACGGAGGGACGGAGAGAGAGAGAAAGAGCACATGTTACCGTGTCGCGTTACACTGCGTAGTTCAAAATCAAACTATTTTTATGATGAACTGACTTTTGAATTATGATAAGTATCCCAAGAAAGACGTTTTTGTTAAATTATTTGCCACGGCGTTACTTACACGCTGTATATATAAAAATTTCGTGTCACGTTGTTTGTTCGTGATTAACTCCTAAACTAATGAACCGACTTTATTGAAATTCTGCACATGCGCATGTTTGTATACTATTTATATAATATTTTTTACATATATTTTCCACCAATTCTTTATGCATGCCACTTTCTGCGTCACTATGTTATTTTCTTTAAATTTGTGTTAAAGTCCTCCCTTACTCAATGCCTAATCATCATAAAATTGGTTTGAATATCACAAGTACTTAGTCCTGAACGAGAGAATAGATAGCCTTCCTGTTTCTGTTCAGTAAATCGGCTATAATAATCTCACTTAAAAACCATATTGTTCAGCGTTAACTTAACCTATTAATGCACCTTGTATATTTTTTCAACAGATATTTCAGACATCAATGAGAAAGAAGTATGAAACGCAATTATTTACACAGGACAAATATTTAAACCTTTATGTGCCTGCAATTGATTGGCTATTATTTGGAACATTGAACTCTAATAAATGTAAAAACGATCTTTTTGATGAGTTGCTCCTAAAATGTGAACGAATCGATAACAAGTATGTATCTCTCGTATTAAAAAATTACCGTTTCTTATTCTAGAATCTATATAAATATTTTTTTTTTTTTTTTAGTGAACTGTTCCTGTGTTGTCTTGTTTCCTCCTTCGATTCGACTTCGGTAATAAACAAATCAGCAAAGATTTTGGAGATGATTCAAAGCCAGCCTGAGAAAATGGGTATATGAAAGTGAACATTATTAAAAATCATAATATGCTTAATAATAATAAACAAAATCACAGTATTTCCAATAATATGTCTCTTATCGTTTTCCCCTAATTGAAAAATCTGCGAATAGCGGTTTTTAATATCGTTTTGTTGCTTTTAAGTTTACGACATTGTATTCCAATTCATCGTAAATCGTAATCATCACTTTTTTGCTGCAGTTATGATAAATGAAATACTAGCGACACTTGGAGAACATCTGTGCAAGGCCGAAAACTATAGACAAAACGCATCGGAGGCACTCATACAAACTTGGTGGAAAATAGCCAGCTCCTTGAAGTTAACTATTCACTTTTTGCAAGTTTTAGAACCTTGGCTACAGTTCGCTTGTACTCATTTATCGGTAAATATTCATGGTATCCTTGAAGACACTAACTTTCCCCATCTTACTCCTTACAGGTTTTCACTTTAGAGCTTTCGTGAATTTATCGTATTAATATAGAAAATTAATAATAAAAATATCGCTTTGAATCTGCTCTTAAAATACTGAAGTTATTTCCTTTTATCCAGCTTTATAGTAAATCATATGATAATGTCATCAATAACTTATCTTCGTTATGACAAGGCTAAAAGTACAAATAATTCTACTAATCTACATTCCTGATCGCACATATTATGATCGAATGACAACTTTTTGTTTTGCCCCATGTGCTGATAAATTGTATGTTTTTATTATCTAGACTCAACACGTGAATGTGATACTGCGTGGTACGATACGCTACATGATCAAATGTGGCAAGCCTGCTGATGAATTCTCGGGAAACTTCCAGTTTGTTATCAAAAGAATGCTCAGGTCAATACCTGATGTCGAAGAGTTGTTCCTAATGGTAAGTATATCCTCTTGTTTCTTCAACATCGTCGCGATATCACAAAGTCATGATTCTAGCACGCAGTTACATAATCGTGGGAGAGCCATGTTTCGGCACGTACGGGTTGAGTCCGGAGTATTACCACGGCCTCACAGAAAACCGGCAGTTTACCGGAGGCCCTAACCCTCTCCTCCCACATCTCCCGCTCCGCCACCTTTCCCCTACTCCTACCTTAAAGGCTGGCAACACACTTGTGCCTCTTGAGTTGCAAGTGCCCATGGGCGGCGGTAGTCATCTACCATCAGGTGACCCGTCTGCTCGTTTGCCCCCATTATACCTACCATAAAAAAAAATGATTTTTTAAGAAAAAACTATCCGTTTACAAGTTATGACCAGAGATCGGATATTCGGATGCATATTTACCTAAAGTTGAGATGTTGGCTATTATGGAAAGCACTTTTTTATCGAAAGAATCCCGCGATTTCGGGAAATTCAAATTTAAGTGTACCTATACTCCGTGAGATGTAATAAACCCCAGTTTGACACAAATGACACTTGCTCTGTTACAACGTATAATGGTTGCTTTTCCCTACTTTTATTGTCAGTGATTTTTGACGAAGCAAAAACAACCTTATTAAGTTGTAACAAGTGTCAAATCGGGCCTATTAAACCCCAGGAAATGTAAGCATTTTGTAAGAGTGCGAATGAGACGGCAAATTATACTTGCTCGTGAGCAAGTAGCGACGCGACAATACAACTGCATTCGTCGCTGTGCTTGCTATGCGTTCGGGTGTGTTTCTCAAGTTTTTCTCATTTCTACGATTACTTACTTGGCTATTGAATAACGGTTTCTGATTTGCATCGTGATTTGGATTTTTGTTTTATTTGAAACGACGACTTTTGTGCCACGAATCCTGGATTTACCTGCTCTGCGGCTTGGACCTCTTATTTCTTTTATTAACAAGGTAAGAATTATTTCTTTTTACAAAATCATTTAAAAACATTGTACCAATTTGTATATAGCTGGAAGACAGATTTTGATTATAGAAATATGTATAATATAATAAATAACTCGTAGTAAAGTCAAATGTATTTGCCAGATAGTAACATGTTCTGCTCTCTGATTGGTCGACTGTTGTATTAAGGGACTGTTTAAACAGATTTGCTGTATATCAGGTAGTTTTAAAACAATGCGCTGTGTTGTGTGGTTATCTGATACTGTATTTCGACTATAAATATAAAACAACCGATTTAAAATGTTTTAAATAAAATGTTGCCGTTTTAAACCCGAAATAAATTGTTTTAAACGGTTGAAAACTCGCCTACAAAAATAGAAGAACTGTGTTTTACACTTCATTGTGTGCAATTTCTGGTCACCTGGCGTCATGTTTTAATTAGTTTATAGAAAATCAATATAAAGTACCTACCTACATTACCTACTACACGAAAACTTAAGTATGTAGGTATACCTACATATACTTATTTATTACACACACTAGATTAGAAGACATCATTAACACAATGCCGTCCGTTTTACTTGCGCATCAAAGAGACAACGTTATGTTTTCAAGGCCTTCGTGACGACGTCAACGAGAGTGCGAGATTGTGAGTCTGGTTTTAAACCAAATCAAATTGATTATATTTACATCGTTTGAAAACAATGAAAAAAATGTTTATTTACTAACACAGACTTATCAATAGAGTTATTATAACTTAGGTAGGTAATACCTACGTTTGGTCGGACGGACCAACTAGAACTAAACACGCTAAGTATATCAATTTATCACACATAAAAAATCTTTACATAGTTTATAGGTACTCCGTCATATCCCTACCTCGCCTTGGTAAAATCAAGAAAATGTACTTATAATTAAGAAAAACATAGTCATCAACACCAACTGTTTTAGATGATAAAGAAAAATGGTTTATTTCGGTTTTAAACGGTTTTTTTTCATTTTAAACGGATAGGTTTAATTGGTTTTAAACCGGCCTTATATCTATAATTTCGACTCATCTCTTCAAATCATCAAATTATGATCTTTTTTACTTCACAGGTATTATTCGCTACCATGATGGCGGATTTAACTCAAAGAGAAGACATTGCTCAGTCCTGGTTACGAAATCACTCAGAAATGTTTTACGACCCATCAACTGGAACTATAAGCTGTACGAAATGTGAAACAACATTAAAAGCGAAGAAAACCATTTTGAGTCGGCATCTAAAATCACAAAAACATCGAGGAATTCAGGCAGCATCGCCAAATGAGTTTTATATTGACTTGATTAATTTTCTCATTATGTGCAACATACCGTGGTCAAAAGTTGAAAACCCCAATTTTCTTGTTTTTTTTTTTTAAATACATGTGTAACTGTAAAAATCAAGATAGAACCAATCCAAGTGAGTCTTTGTTAAGGAAGAAATACTTGGGCCATGTTTATGAAGATAAAATGAAATTTATCCACAGTGAAGTACAAAACAATAAGATATGGATATCTTTAGACGAAACCACTGACTTTCTGGGACGAAATGTTGTAAATTTTTTAGTCAAACCATTAAATAAAAACTAATCGGGACGAATTTACTTGTTAAATTGTCAAACTTTAGATGTGGTTAACTGTCGTACTGTGTCCGAGTTTGTGATTAAATGTCTAAAAAACTTATGGGGGGACCAATTCAACAATAAAGTTCAAGACGTCTTAATGTTGTGTAGCGACAGCGTAGCATATATGTTACTGGCTGGGAAAATATTAAAAAATACATTTCCCAATATAAAACATTTTACGTGTTTGGCTCACGCCGTGCACAGATTAACAGAGACAATACGTTTAAGCTACGGCGATGTAGACACTCTAATTAATAATGTCAAAAAAATATTTTTAAAAGCTCCCAACAGAGTACGAATTTTAAACGAACAACATCCAAATTTACCTTTGCCTCCAGAGCCAGTTATCACTAGGTGGGGAACATGGTGAGAGGCGGCATTTTACTATGCCAAACATTTGGACAAAATATCGAGTGTTGTAGCTTTATTGGATAGCAACGAAGCCATATCTATTAGAAATGCTAGGGAAGTACTAACTAAACCTAATTTGAAGAATGATTTAGAGTATATATACGAGTATTTCGAAATTTTACGTATTGCAATAGTAAAATTAGAAAAATGTGACCTGTCGATAATAGAAACATTCGAAATCCAGTTACCCAGCGACCGCTGCTCGGTTCGCGCGTTTTATCGCATTCCGATTAATGTGCCGACTCGCCGCGAGTAATTTATTAATAAAACATTAATTTAAGTATTCTTACGTACGGATAATTGATATAGTTTTTATTACAAGGGTGCCCCTAGTATCAGGGGCCCCCTAACCCACCATGGAACATTTTACAAGTACCCCCACCGCAAGTTATGCCAACGTTACTTCTAAAACTATCCACCCAAAGAAAGATCAAGCAATCGTAATTGATTCTATCGACGGAATTATGCTACTACTTATTATCACTTTCCACCGTCATCAAGCCATCGTCCATCCGTTTTATTTCACGTATAGCCAACTCAAGAATATGTGTGTACTTGGACTCCAAACAATCCGCTGACGAACTGGTCGACGTTGTCAAAAAACTCAAGGTAAAAGAAAATTCATTGGAAATCAGACCGCTAATAACTAGAAATAAACGAATAGTTTTATCGAATGTTTGCCCTGTCATTCCGCATGAAGTTATAGAAGAAAAATTCCAACAAATAAATGTAAAAATATTGTCTCCCATTACGTACATGAGGGTAGGCATTCCGGACCCAGGCTTTTCTCATATTATGAGTTTCCGACGTCAATTGTACGTTTCACCGGAGGATGAAAAAAGGCTCCCTGAGTCAATGCAAATCAATTATGAAAATACCAACTACTGGATTTACTTAACAAATGAATCCATGAAGTGTTTTGTGTGCAATGGTAGTGGTCATTTGGCAAAATACTGTCCTCAAGCTAACCAACAACAGGAGTCGACACAATACCTAAATAATTCGGCTCAAGAAACGATCGAAAATTCAGACTACCCTCCCATTGAGTTTATCAAACCACAGATAAATAAAACTAAATTACCAGTCAACACTCTAGAGAATAACAAAGGCATTAAACGGATTCATTCAAATACCGCATCAGAACCATCGCAATCAGAACCTAATCAAATTAATCCTCCTATCGAAGAGTTCCTACAACTAAGTGACTTGACAGATGATACTGACAGCAGCTACTCTTTTGAAGGAGAAATAGCAGTTAACAGACCTATTAAAAAGAAAAAGAAAACTATAGACAATAGGACAGAAGAACAAGTTTGGAATGATATTAAAATTGAACTAAAAGAATCCCAACCTCACTTTCCTCTAACATTAGATCAGTTCGTAAGCCTTTTGGATACATCACGAAATAAACAAAATATTCAAGAAGTCATCGAGGACTACACAGAAAATATTCCTGAATTAATCAACATGTGTTTATTCCTTCACCCCAAAATGAATAAGAATTTAAAAAACAGATGTTCAAGATTTTCCAGAAAACTTCAAGACATTTATACAAAGGAAAAGTCGACAAGTAACAATCATTAATTTTTTTTTTTTTTTTTTGCATATCTAGTATCCTTTTTACTTTTCTCTTTGGTTATTTATTTTATATTACCTTGAACTGGTTAGATTCGTAATGAACATTTTGCAGTGGAATGTTAATGGTTTCCAAGCCAGATTTGAAAACATAAAACTAATACTAAATGATGTAGACCCATTATGTTGTTGTATACAAGAAACGAACTTTAAAAATAACTATTGTGCTAAGTTAAAAAAATACGACAGCTTTTATAAAAACCGCACACATAGCAGTATAGCTAGTGGTGGTGTAGCTACGTATGTAAAACCTCACACACTTCCTGAACTTATAAATATCAATAGCTCCTTAGAAGTAATAGCTGTAAAAATTAAATTCCCATTAGCTTTAACTATCTGTAATATATATTTGCCTAATAGCTATTCCTTTAGTGAAAATGACTTGAATGACTTAGTTAACCAGCTTCCGACGCCCTTCGTGTTACTGGGAGACTTTAATAGTCACCACTTTCATTGGGGTTCAAATCGCTGCGATCAGAGAGGTAAAATTATAGCTGATTGATTGGATTTACGTGACAATTTAATTCTCCTTAATTCTCATCAACCTACACATTTCAATAGTAGTAATGGCCATACCAGTTGTATTGATTTAGCTTTTGCTTCACGAAGTATATCAACTTATTTCGACTGGAATGCATTAGACGACCTCTACGACAGTGACCATTTTCCTATCACCATTACATCTAGAATTGATTTAGCTCCTAATATTCGAAACATTTCCCAATATTGGAAATATCAAAGTGCAGATTGGCTTAACTTTCGTTCAGAAATAGATCACAAGATTATACAGTTAGATAAACTAAACCTGTCCTCTCATACATGTATAAATAAAGTAGTGGATGAATATAATCAAATAATAATCAGCTCTGCCGAAAAATACATACCTAAAACTACAGGAAAATTAAAAAAGAAACAAGTTCCATGGTGGAATGATGAATGTTCTAAATCACTGAAAGCAACAAAAAAATCCTACAGAGTATATACAAAGGAAAAGAGAAAAAACCAAGACAGCCAATATGTTAACGAAGAAAACCTACATAATCTAGAACTACTGAAGGTAGAATATCGCAAAAATAGAGCGAGAACTAGAAGGATATTTAAAGAAAGTAGAAAAGCAAGCTGGGAAAAGTTCGTATCATCGATAAATAGTTATACTCCGATAGGAATCATATGGCAAAAAATTAACTCAATAAATGGACAAAGAAGGAAAAAGCAAACGATAATCTTAAAAAATAATGAAGAAGAATTAAGTACTGATCCAAAAATAAACTCTGATTTACTAGTGAGAGCCTTTGCCGCGAATTCCAGCTCCAATAATTATGATCAAGACTTTTTACAATATAAGATTCAAATAGAAGAGGCCAACACTGTATTCAACTTACAGGATAATAGTAATCCAATTAATGAAATGTTCACACTGCATGAAATTCGCTTAATTATACACCAATTAGGCGATTCTAGTCCGGGTCCCGATAATATATCAAATACTTTCATCAAAAATCTTTCTAGCTTAGCTCTTGAACGTCTCATAGACATTTACAACTACATCTGGATTAATCAAGTTTTTCCTGACCAGTGGAGGGAGGCCATTGTCATACCTATACCAAAACCAGGAAAAGCCGCTACGTTAACCACAAGCTATAGACCTATATCTCTTACTTGTAATTTATGTAAATTGTTTGAGAAAGTCGTAAGTAATAGATTGAGATGGTATTTGGAACATAATCAACTAATATCTCACTTACAATTCGGATTTAGGCAATTTAGATCAACTTTAGATTATTTAGCTTACTTAGAACATGATATACTCACATCCTTTGCAAATAAAAATAAAGTAGTAGCAGTTGCCCTGGATTTGGAAAAAGCCTATGAAATGGTGTGGAAACATAGGGTTATTTTAATTTTGGAACAGTTCAATGTGAAAGGTAACATTCTTGCCTTTATTATAAACTTTTTGACTAATAGAACCATAAGGGTTAAAATTTATGGTATTCTCTCTGATCCACTCCACACACAAAATGGACTACCTCAGGGGTCGGTTTTGAGTGTAATACTGTTTTTGTTAGCTATAAATAATGTTTTAGAAGTTATAGAGAGACCTGTGAAAGGTTATTTATTTGCAGATGATTTGACAATATTGTGTAGCGGCAATACTCTTAAACCAACACAGAGACTCTTACAATACACCTTGGATAAACTTAATGGATGGTGCAAACATACTGGTTTTAAATTTTCCGAAACAAAGACTGAATTTATGATTATTTCGAATAGAAAAAGCAAAGATACAATATGTTTAACTATAAATAATCATAAAATTAGAGAAGTACAAAATCTTAAAATATTAGGTCTAACATTTGATCAAAAAATGAACTGGGTTACTCACATTAAGAAACTAAAATCAGAGTGTTATACTAGGATGAATGTTATTAAAATTTTATCATCTATTAAATGGGGTTCGGACAGTACATGCATTAAAAACACGTATAAAGCATTGATTAGGCAAAAAATTGACTATGGTTCTATTATATACGATTCTGCTTCTCCTAATATTTTGAAACTTTTAGAAAGCACACATAACACCTGCCTAAGATTAAGCTTAGGAGCATTTAGAACTAGCCCAATTAATAGTATCCTAGCTGAGGCAGACGAAATGCCACTAATGTTAAGAAGAAAAGTAATATGTCTCACATATGCAGTCAACCATATAACTAATTACAAGGGTTCGTTTCTTTCAAAAACCACCTTACAATCAGATATCGAATACAATCTTCGTCCATCTCTTCCTCTCCCATTAAGATTAAGAGTTAAAAAATATGCAAACGAAATTGAAATTAAACTTCCTCCTACTTATCCTCGTGAGCATCCTAAAAAACCGCCATGGGAAAAAATTGATATACCAATTAACTTAGATATAGCCAACAAATACCCCCGAGATAACACCCCTGATTATATTTTTAAAAATCTGTTTAACCAAATTAAAGATAGCTATCCGGACTATGTACTTTATTATACCGATGGCTCGGTTTTTAAAGGAAGATCAGGTTGTGCGATAGTTACAGGAAATGAGAGCTACAAGTACAGATTACCAGACTACTCATCTATCTTTACATGTGAAGCAGTTGCTATCCTGAAATGTCTAGAAGTAATTAGGAACAAAATGAGTATCAATAAAAGTATCATATTTTCTGATTCAATGTCGTCTCTCATGGCCTTAACCAATATAAGAAATAAAGAACCTTTAATAAACCTAATAAGAGAGAACCTCCTTAATCTAATCAATAATGATTTTGTTATAGAATTAATCTGGATACCTAGCCATAAAGGTATTCCCGGAAACGAAAGGGTAGATATAGAAGCTAAAGAAGCCACAAAGTTTGATCATTGTATTAACATTACTTCTAATATACAAGACCTAAAAAAGTACTTTAACCTGAAGGTAAAAATGCTGTGGAATAGCTATTGGGTAAAAGATAACAATAGTGCTCTGTATGAGATAAGAAAAACAGTTTTTGAAAAAAACAAATTACTGACAAATAATAGAAAAGAACAAGTAGTTTTAAATAGATTAAGAATAGGACATTGTAATGTAACTCATATACATCTTATTACTAAGGAAGCTAAGAAGAAATGTTCAAGATGTGATAGTGACTTAACGATTAAGCACTTACTAATTGAATGTCACATGTATAATACAGAAAGATTAGAAGTTAAGCTACCTATTAATTTAAAAGATTGTTTGAACAATGTAGAAAAGACTGTAAAATTCTTTAAACTAATTAATCACTATGATTTAATTTAATGTTGTAAACCTACAGAGGTCGCTAATGACCTAGATGTTTGAGCGACCTTAAATAAATAATTAAAAAAAAAAAAAAAAAACATTCGAAATATTTGACGACGTAAGATTCATTTTAAACCAGACATCAAACAATACGTTTATCAACAAAATGGAGCAACTTATGGATAGAAACCCTGATTTTGATGTTCTTAGGGAAATAAGTGAAACATGTAATAAAGAAAATGACTCTAGTATTTACAAATTTGCGCCACTTACTTCTGTAGACGTGGAGAGATCCTTTTCAACGTACAAGTGGATCCTTAATATGAAAACAAATGATAACCTCGAGAAAATTATTATCGTACACTACAATTCTCTGAATAATCCTAAAGTAAGAACTTTTGAACAGTCAGTAGAACCAGACGTAACACCATCATGTTCAACGCAAACAGATACAGAAATGAGATTTCAGTGACCGAATCATAGTCATAGATAGTAATTAAAGATATTGTCACTGGGGTAATCTTTCTTCTTCAATCTTTAGCCACCCAATGCTGAGCATATATATAGGCTTCTTTCAAATCTCTCCACATTTATCTCGCTGCCACTTTAAAAGTGAAATATAAAATGTGCTAGTTTTAAGTTTTTATTTTCTTCATATTAGCTATGTAAAAAGTGCATGTCATGGCTACTTGTAAAGAAAACAACACAATAACTTGAGCAACATTAATTCTTGAATGACAATTATTTATGTATATTGCCCAAAGTGCCCATGTACAACTTTTCTATCTTTCATTTCTCTTCTATGTAGTTTCTGTGTGTACAACATAAAAATATTATGTGATGTAATGAATAAATAAGTTTATATTAATTTATGTTTTCTTATTTACCACACCACCATTTCTCTTACACCTTACATACGTACATACTCGAATGGGAAACACCTTAACTTAAAAAGAATTAACTTAAAGTAAATATACATCCGATTAGTTATGCGATCCCAGAATCCCGGGATTTTATTTTAAATAAAAATATACTTAGAAGCCGCTTCCATAATTTGTTATCCCAAAAATAACTTTAGGTAAATATGCATCCGATTATCCGATCTCTAGTTATGACTGTTTGAAATTCCAGGTATTTTTACCTCCGTTTCTCGTAAAACAGGTGGAATGTGTAAAGTTAAAGATTTTAAATCGTTCATATTTATTATAATCATTATATTAATACGTGAAGAGAATTCTTTGTATCCCTTTCTAACAAAATTTCGCAAACTTAGTATCTATATATATTGCCTGGGGGCGACAGGGTTATCCGGCGCCTTAGCAGTAGCAAGCCCGAGACGGTGTCGTGTTCCGCGCGTGCCACTCTTTCACTGACAGGGGATAAAATCCCCCACAACACAGTGGGGTCACCTGTTGCTTAACAGGCGGCCAAGTCTGCCAGGATTCACAGGGATTTTCTTGTAAGGGTACACCTGAGTCCCTGGTAATATGGACTGTGACGGAAAACTGTCTGGTTTTAGTTGGTTCGAGTCCGACATACCGCCCTACCGCTTAGCCCGGGTGGGGTCCGACCCGTGGGGGGTTATATATATATATACATACATAAAACCACCAAAACCGCACCATTTATTTCATTTTCATAATTATTTATATTTTCACAAATCGTCCGCAAAACAATGTAACTGGATGATTAGTTACTACTAATCATCCAGTTACATTGTTTTGCGGACGATTGAAATGATGATTGAAATGAAATGACTTGCCTAAAGTATTAGGCAAGTCATTCATGTACAAAATAAATATAATATAATTTTGGAACTATTTACTCAGTTATTAAGAAAATTCATAAAAACTAACTTATAAAGTTTTTGTTGTTAGTTTTTATGGTTGTTTTTAGTAACGAAATGAAAAATTCCAAAATAAAAAAATATGTACGATTTCAAATCTTCAACTTTACATATTGTACCTGCTTTAATGAAAAACGGAGGTAAAAACACCTGGAAGCCCTTTCAGTGATTTAAGTGAGTTTTCCATTGTCATATAATCCTTATCCTTACTAATATTATAAATGCGAAAGTAACTCTGTCTGTCTGTCGCCCTTTCACGACAAAACTACTGAACCGATTTAAATGAAATTTGGTACACAGATAGTCTAGAGCCTGTGAAAGGACATAGGCTACTTTCTAATGCGAAAAAAGGGATGTAAAGGGTCGAAAGGTGGGGATGAAAAGTTGTATGGAAGTATCGTCATATTTAGAGCTAGAAGCTTGAAACTTATATGTGTTAACATAAATGGCCGTAGTTTGTAACTTTCTATACCTATTAAAAACAAATAAAACTAATAAAAAATTATAGCCCACTTTACATAATCCTATTTGCAAAGTAACAAATTAGTTTGAACACAGAAGCAAGTTTCAGACGTTCTTTATACTTACGTTTATTTTATAAAGATTGTTGGTTACGTTATAATATAAAGATTTGTTATATTTTTATTATTTGTGTATAAATGTTTCTGAGATATAAGCACACTCATCCAGATAGCAGTCTGACTGACGCGTCCTTCATAAACTTCACCGAACATGTACATATTGGCATAAATATAAACTATAGAACCATCCACACTTCGATAATACTGCAACAAAGCGTACTCAGCTAAACAAGTCTATAGAAATCTCACCGGATTTGTCAAGCAAAGCGGATGAACTTTGAAGTATTATTCGGTTTGCAGTGGCGCATACTATGACACGGTCTGTTTCACACGGCAACATGCCACACGTTTTTATCGAACAGAAACCGAACAAGCATTCAGTGCCGGTGCATCTTTTGGAGGGAAATCGTATTGTTTCTTAATTAGTTAGTTGCTTTTTAATTTCATTCATGAAACCTTAATAATTCCAATCAATGTATTTTTGTTTGTGTAGCCACCAATGCCTTACAATTACATATAGCAAATTTCATTTTAGTACCGATTCCTTTCAACATATTCGTATCTTTTTTGCGTAGCCCTGAATTTTCCAGTAGATTCAGTAAATTTTCAAAACTTCAAATAGACATCCGTTTCCGTAATTTTTCGTAAAACTTTTTAGATGTTTTAGTACACTGATTCTTGATTTGTAAGGTCCACCTAAAACCTTCCATTTCGACGCCGCGAACCGTTGGTTGTCTTATATACCAATATGCGAAAAGCATACCCCGCGTTAAAAAAAAGGTACGATAAAAGTACAACTAAACGTGAATCCATCACGTACGTGTATTCAGGGTGAATGTAGTGTAATAACTGCGGCTTTCTCACAAATCATTTGTCCGTCTGTGGACAACAAACGTGTAGTACAATATCGCATGAACAGTTTGCCGTTTGTACGGTCAAAAACGAATAGGTACGGCAAAAAAACAAGCAGGACAGTACCGTGTGAACCTAGGCTGACAGACAGCGCACAGCTTAATCGACAACATAAAATTTTGCTTATAACTTAGAAATATAACTTACGTGAGAAAAAACTTGGCTCATAATAGTTACTGATGGCAAATGAAATTGAGTACACAGCTTTGATTCGTCAAAGAGATCCTGAGCCTTTAGTGTGAATTGATCTATTTAGTTTTGAGCATTACGCAGGACGCATTTATGCCTCTGGTAGAGCTGGTACAAACTTCGAGCGCGCGCACGATGTTGGCCAAGACGGTGTTGTCGATATTCTTCTCGAGATACACATCCGTACAGATCGAGGACCCCATTGTCATCTCTAGTGTTATGACCCTCTGCTGCATCCTACACGACTCCATTAAGTAAGTATCTAAGTTAACGACTTTTTGTTGTAACTATGATTATATATACATATATATATATATCGTTTTTAATTATAAAAGGGAAATAATTCAATTGAATTATTTCCCTCTTATAAAGTAACCTAAACCTTCCCTATGAATCACTCTGTCTATTAGTGAAACCGCATGAAAATCCGTTCAGTAGTTTTTCAGTTTATCGCGAACAGACAGATGGACGGACGTTGCAGGGAACTTTGTTTTATAATATGTAGTCATGACTGACTATTATTGGCAATGTAGGTGGTCACCTTATCATTGTACTTCACGATACAGATGTGATCTACAATATTTATAGGTAGTTATGTAGACGTATGTATGAAGCTGTGGCTCCGCTCCGATAAAGTATAGGTAATTACTGTTCTTTCCCTTTAGTCGTAAGGTAATGTCGCATAACAAAACGATTTTTTTATGAAAAGTGGTTATTTACTTTATAGAAATATTGTTCATTGTTTTCGAAGCAATTTTTTCATTTAAGGATTTCTATAAAAAAGGGTTTCAGTTAAACGCACTTGCGGTGTTAAATTGCTTACCGTCTAGGCTACATAACATTGGTACGTCGACGATACTCGAAGCGACGAAAGTCGACTGATGGGAAAACAAATAACAAGTGTTTTTTTTATTATATAAATAATTTAAATTTGTAATTCTAAGTACAAATAAAGGTATCGATCTTTAAAGTAGCCAGTATTCAAGACCGGGACTTCCTCTCTTGCAAAAAGTACTTTAAAAACGGCAGTAACAGAGAAAAGAGAGAAAGAGAGAGAAAGTCGCCCAAAATTAGACTGTAAAACAACAGGCGAATCAACGGTAATTTAAAGCTCGCCACCGGGCTTGGCGTACGCGTATGCTTGCTTTCGAGACAGTATCAATAAAATCCTATACAACCTTAGTATATAAGATAATATAAGATACATCAGTAGCTTTTCTGCGTTTTTCTATTAACGATTTATTGTACTAACTGTTTGGTAACAAGCCAATAATGTTGAGAAACCACTTAGTTTTTTAAGCGTCCAACGATTTCCTTCTGAAGTTTTGTAATTACTCATAGACGTAAAAAACTGTCCCTGTTATCATAACTAACTAACTATAAGATTCTTTTTGTATTGTACCCTTTAAAGATACTTCGAGAAACATAAATAATTGTTGTTCACATACCTACTCATACTTTTTTTTTGTAAAATCATAAGAATTTTATTTTAGTGCCGTGACAGTTGAAGACGAAAGTAAAATTTGCGGTGAACTGATCAATAAGTTTATACAAGCTGTCACATACCAGGATGACCTTGAAAGGCAGCTTAATTTCTACGTGGAATGCAGATCTTCCTTTATTAAATTGGATACAGTACTTATTACATTGGTGCACGTAAGTATATTTAGTAACATAATTTCTATTATCTATAATTTAAGACACAAGTATGACTAAATAGACACGAATAGTTGTATGAACACATGTCATATCCTGACATTTTCGTATTACATTTATAACCAGTAAAAAAATCATTAGAACATAAGGGACGCTACGGTGTAGTACCTACCCATGTAGTGTTGACACCCAATAGCGACTGCCTATTAGTTTTACTTGCTTTAGAAAAACATGTTTTTGTATAATGAATCGTTCTAGATTGTAAGAACATTTTTGACGTCTTGATATTTGTGCCAAGATAAATTTATAGATTTGTATGTGTTGATGCTTCCCGAGTTTTAAATAGGTTAACTTCCTGTTATAAAATTTACATTGACTGATGTCTGTGCTGGATACAAAATTAAGAATGTGTCATTTGATCTAGTACGAGAGGTTACGTTTTCTGTATAAAAGATTTCTATTAATATACTTACAATAGTTATCAAAGTTTAATTGCTCTTCAGATTTGGTGACAAATAACAATTAAATAGCTTTAATACAAAAGTTACACGGTTACTATTTTTTCCTTTATTTTGAAGTTTTTAAGGGAATTTGTTATTGCTGATAGCTGTAGCCATAACATTCATAACTATATATGTGAAAGTGAAATGCTGTTCGTTTTTTAAGCGCATCACTTGGTAACGGCTGGACCGATTTGACTAACTCTTTCTTTAAAGGTTTTAATTAACGAAAAATAAAAAATGTTGTCTGGAAAATGGAGAAATTCAGGGAAAACTAAATGTTACTACCATAAAATTAAAACCAAGTTGAAATTTTGACAGGACAACGTAGTGTCGTGTAGTGTCAGCTGGTAGTCAATATATTCAATGTTCTTTTCGTAGGCTGTTAACGCCCTAGCAGTTCGTGCGAGTTCGCCGAGAGGTAAATGGCTGCAACGTGCGTGTGCTGCTTACTGTTTCGTCACTGTACCCTCACTGCATTGCACGCTCACCAAAACTCAATTGTATCTGCTATCTGGGCAAGTTGCACTTTTGAACAACTGCATCGGGCAAGGTAGGTGCTTTATGATATACTGTACATATTTACTAATAAATAGCGCGGGTTTGTTATGACTGAAGTATTAAAATATTTGAGCAAGTATCTTTCCTACTTCTATTAAAAGAAATAACTATCTACCTATAAACCTAATAAATACGTAAAGTGCAATTTTAATGCTCATCGCCCAATAAATGTCGATAATCCCTGTGTTTGTTGACAGTTCTTTGTGACGTAAATATCTTCATGATATGTTAAACATTTGGGCGATGTGCCAACATTAATTTTTCCCTTGTTTACAGCCGAGGCTAATTTCAAAGCTTTGATTGGACTTATACCCGATATATCAGATTATATATTAGAAGATGGCCAAAAGAAACCGACACATGTCAAAGTTGGAGGAGTTCTAAGTGATTTCTTGTCTACGCTATTACTAATGCCTGTGAGTGACAATGATCTTCACCAAGAGTGCACTTTGCTAACGATACATCCTGTTATAGAGTAGTCTAAATAACTGATATTACTACAACGATGACCTATTTGGCGCGGTGGTTAAACATTCCACTGCACTGCTGAGAGCTGCAGGTTTGATTCCCGTTCAGCAGAAGTCTTCGTTTGCATGAATGAATACTTGCATATGTTTATCTCCTACAAATGAGATGATTATTCTCTGGTTATTGTTGTAGGTGTTGTTTTCACAATGTTAATATTATTCAGTCTCACGCGCTATACTGTCTGTCAAACATAAATAAATTTAATTAGTAGACATCACATTGTGTTGTTGATATCCAAAATACGTATAGCTGCCAGATGTCAATCATCTTACGCGCTAGCAGTGTGGTAAGAGCTGTTGTCTTAGAAATATCTGTGTGCCACATCAGGACATCAGTCATTCCGACTTGAGTTGAGGTCTATTCCTATATATATATACCTATCGTTTCGATTATAACTATTCCTTAAATTGGTTTAACCGATAGCACATTTTTTTTTTAATAAAACTCCTTTTGTCGCGATTAGCGTGTATCTCATAGGACGTATTTTCGGAAGGTCGTAACGATCAGTAAAAGTGTCGACCTTTTTGCAAAGTTTGAAATTCCCTCGATTTGACTATAGTTTTCATCTCTATTTAAATTATTTAGCTTTTTATTTATATGAAAATAAGTATTATTTTATTGATATTTGTACCATGTATGACAGTATGACAATTTATATGTATGTTACTGCGGTTGTTAAGAAGCAACAGAAAAATATTTAACAATAGTAAAAACTGTTTTATAAATACATCATCAATCAATAAAATCAAAGTCAATCATATAAATAAATCGGAAAATGCCTGCACTGGGATCGAAAACTTTGCTCTGTCTCTTTCGGATAAGGGGGTTTCTTTTATTTTAATAAAAGACAATAGCGATAATTTTCGTTTAGTTTTTCGAAGATCTGAGCTATTTATTACCTACTGTTCTTTTACTCTATAAATAATCTTATTATTTATATTATACTCTTACATTTACTTATACATTTAAGCTAGAATCATTGGAAAATACATCCGTTTAATGGCAGCAATAAACCGATTACATTCGCATATTTTAAAGGATTTCCGACTGCAAGTTACTGTGTTAATGATTGCTGATGTTTTAGGACAACGTAGACGGCAATTGTAAGGCGTATATACTAAGTGGATTTATAAAAACTATGGAGAGGATACACTGGAAGAGAACAGAGCCACTATATTACACCACTCTCCTTCATACGTTAGATCTGCTTTGCGAAATGACACAGGAAATCTATGCATATCATGTTGAATCAGGTTCTGGTTTTTTTTAGCTATTATACACTTCACATACAGCGTGTAAGTTTAAGTTACGCGAAAAACTTACAAAAACCTCTTTCTGTTTATACTTATCACAATACAAAAGTCAGTTCATCATCATAAAAATGCGAGGTTAAGGATTTATAGTCATTAGATTCATTTTGTGCTTCGCAATGTATTGCATAAATGTTGTTTAATTGATTACATTGCAGTTTTTGGCCGTATGGAGTATTTATAATTTTTTTTTCGGTAAAATGTTCTGTTTACTCATTGTGATATCACTTTTAACCAAAAAAAAAAGAAAATTATAAGAAAATTCCAGTGATTTTCAACTCAGAATGATGGTCTGAATACACTATTTCAAAACTCGGTACGGTGTTTCTTACATCCTGTATATCTTTCTCAAAGATTTTTATATCATAACCTATGCAATGTGTTCCTTATGGTTAGTATGTAGGTACAGCTTTTTTGTTATCTTCCCATATAAAACAACAATTTTCAAACACGGGTAACAGAGTACATTATATAGAGGTCTCGAACTTCCCGGCAACAGCCTCGCCTTCCCTTCTTATTTTTCTTTTCCTTTCAACATTCTCCAATTGTCCCATCTTTAATTCCCAAAGTGCGCCAAAGATGACGGCAGTAGGCTTGCTCCATATTACGTGAGTGAGATGAAATAATAGTTGGCAAAATGTAGGTGTTAAACACGCCTCTGCCTACCCCTGGCTTAGGGGATACAGAGCGTGAGTGTATGTATGTAACGGAGTTCTGAGGTAACAAAAAAAATACAACCGAACTGAGAACCTTTTTTTTGAAGTCGGTTAAAATATATTTCAATAGTGATACGTGTATATTATGTTTGTGGTTAATAACATTATTATTTTTCAGTGTTATCGAACGACAAACTGTACGGCAGTGACACGGAATTCATAGCAGTGTTAGAAAAATACTCCACTAATATTTGCCAAGAGCTCCTGGTGGTCTTAAAGGCGCTGGGTGACAACAAAGAAACTAAGAAGCAGTACAATTTGGCCTTAGAACTGTTCTGGCGAGTTGTAAGACGCGGTGACCTACAAGAACGTCCTATGCTGAGTCTGGCGGCTAACTTGTGGATGTTATCTCAAAAGATACAAGACTCTAATAATAACGTTGCCGTAAGTAGTATTTATTGCTTTTAAATTTCTCTGAAATATTTGTTTTCTGTACTTTGTCACACATTTGTCTTCTTTACAATTATAAACTATTCATCTGATGAAACCTAATGCAATACCTAAATAGCAAAACGGGTATCAACTTAACTCAATAACGACGTACACTAGACTATTTTAGACTAGACTAGATATTTACGTCACATGGGGTATTGGATAATATTTTTTACAAACAACGATACCTATGCTAAGCAAGTGTGATACAAATAACTTGACAGTCTTTTCAGATACATCGTCTTTAAAAAACGATCGATTGAGGTCAAATCTCAATATTTATTTATTTTGTTTCAGTTTTAATAGTAGATATTTGGTAGGCATAAGCAAATAAACCGGTAAACCAGCATCTATACTTAGTATTATAAATGGGAAATTAACTATTTGTTTGTTACCTTTTTACGACTAAACGGCTGAACGGATCGTAATGAAATTTGGCAAGGAGATAGATTATATCCTGGGCAAGGCAATAGCGTTTTACCTGAAATAAAACGCATATTAAAATACTTACCTAATTCGAGGCTTATAATTGAGATATACATATCCGTTTCCCGTAGATTTTACCACATTAGTACCCTTTTTACACTATAGAGGTCGTGTTTTCCGGTGTCTCGGTAGGCAGTGGCGCCATCTAATGTTTCCGAAGAAACGCATCGCGCCATTTTAACTCATTGGCTCTTTTATAGTCGCCAGGCAGAATTAAAAAGTAAGGCTCGAATTAGGTAAGTATTTTAATATGCGTTTTATTTCAGGTAAAACGCTGCTATTAAAAGTACTTCACCGTAATTCGTGGCTTATAATTGAGAAGTGTCTGTTATCGCCTGGTGAGACACGAAAACACATTAATAATACGGCAATGTGACTGACATCTTAGGGTTTTATTAGAATAACACAAATATTCAAACTTACAAAAATCATAAAGTTACTATTACAATATACTGTTACGAGCTGAGGTTCGGGATTAGAGAATTATATACCAGATTGTTACCGAAATAGACACAATTTATTTTAATAGATCACAAAATACACAGGGAAACTAGCAACAACACAATTACAATAATTTACTATCACTATTACACTTAACTTCTTAATTCACTTACACTTGAGTCGCTGTTTATTCACTTGACACTCACTTGAAACTAAACTCACTTGACACTCACTTGAAAACTAACTCACTACATATATAGCGAAATATAATATTTATATAGCGAAACGGTTCTTCCAGAAAAATCGCGACAGCTCTTGTAAATTCTACACAACAATAGAATCCGCTAATACATCGTAGAATATTCTATTAACGGGTTACTAACTACTTAGTTTCGTATTGTCTCAACAGATGGCGTGTATCTTTATTTTGTAGCTCTAAACGACGTCCCACAGTCGCCAATAGATGGCGGGATATTCGTAACACTGCCCGCTTCTTAGACATGCTCGTCCCGAGCATGATTATCCCCATGATGACGATCTTGGGAGTGCCCTGCGGTCCTTTCTGAATGCGGTACGTTACGTCATTGAGTCTGGTCACTACTTTGTACGGTCCGTCCCATTTCACTTGCAGCTTCGGAGATTACCCTTTTCTGCGAACCGGGTTATGTATCCAGACCAGTGATCCTTCCTCAAAGCTTCTGTCATTTATCTTTCGGTCGTACCGGGTTTTCATTCTCTCCGACGTCTGCTGTCCTGATTGTCTGACGTGCTCGTAAACGTCATTCATCTTGCTGCATAAATCGTTGGCGTAATCCGTAATACTGCGTGGAGTGTCAGGGGGAGTGCCCGTGATTAAATCCGCAGTTTACAAAGGCTGGTGTTACTGACGTGCTTTCGTGGACCGCACTTCGGTACGAGAGAAGAAACAGCTGGGTGTGTTTATCCCAGTCTCTTTGCCTGCCTTCCACAACTTTTGCCAAGTACCTCTCTAATGTCTGATTAAACCGTTCCACCATTCCATCAGACTGAGGGTGGTAAGAGGTGGTTCGGGTTTTTAAAGCACCCATCACGCGGCACGTTTCCTGGGAACAACTGGGACTCGAAATTCCTCCCCTGATCACTGTAAATCTCTAAAGGTACCCCAAATCGACAGAAGACTTCATGGACCAGCTTATCAGCTACCGTGGTCGCCTCTTGGTTCGGTATCGCAAATACTTCCGGCCACTTCGTAAAATAATCCATGACAACCATGAAATACTTGTTGCCATCTTCACTCTCCGGAAATGGACCTGCTACATCCACGGCAATACGTTCCCACGGAGCTCCCACATTATACAGCTGCAATGCACCCCTGCTGCGTGTGTGAGGTCCCTTCTCTGCTGCACAACTGATGCATTTTCGACACCAGTCTTCCACATCGTCGCGGCAGTGGATCCAATAAAACCGCTCTCGAATCTTCAATAAAGTCCTTTTCACACCCAAATGGCCTCCTGAACATCCATCGTGGTAAAGCTGTAAAATCTCCGGTACCTTTGCCTTCGGAACAACCATTTGGAGGTGACAGGTGTCCCCTCGAGCATTCTCCCATTTACGGCACCATACTCCGTCCTGGACGACCAAGCTATTCCATTGCGCCCAATACCTCTTTGTCATTGTGCTCATAGCTGCAACGTCGCTCCACTTTGGCCTCGGAGCATTGGCTTTGACCCACTCGAGGATTAACTTGACATCTGTGTCCTCTTCTTGACCCTTCCGTAAGGTTTCCTTCCACTCGTCACTCAGGTCCGTTTTTAACATGCGGACGGGCACAGCTTCCCTGGTTTCTTGCCTAACGCAGTGTTTACAGTCCTCTGTGCAAGGCCTCCTTGACAGTGCGTCAGCGTTGCCATGGGATTTGCCGCTACGATGCTGGATCTCGAAATCGTACTCCTGCAGCAGTTCTATCCACCTCGCTACTTGTCCTTCCAGGTTCTTGAATTGTAACAACCACTTCAATGCATCATGGTCAGTACGCAGGTGGAACCTTCGACCTAGCAAATACTTATTGACGTACTAAAATGTTTTAACCACGGCGAGCAGCTCCCTTCTCGTGACACAGTAATTTCTTTCCGGTCTAGATAGAGACTTGCTGAAGTACGCTATCACAATTTCTTGATCGCCTATCCGTTGCGACAACACACCGCCGATACCCGTGTTACTCGCGTCTGTGTCGACTATAAATTCATTTTTCGTGTCAGTATAACCCAATACAGGCGTACAACACAGACGCGTCTTTAGCTCCAGGAATGCAATGTCACAGCTCTCGTCCCAACAGAAAGTTCGTTTTTCTTCAGTGAGTCGGTGTAACGGTTTTGCAATGTCCGCAAAGCTTTTGACAAATCGCCGGTAGCATGAGCATTAACCCAGGAATGCTCTAACTTGCGTCTTGTCCCTTGGAACAGGCCAGCCCTTGACAGCAGCTACCTTCTCCGGGTCCGTTCGTACACCTTCTTCCGACACAACATGTCCTAAAAAGTGTACTTGCCGTCTAAAGAACGAGAACTTCTTAGGACTCAGCTTGAGGTTAGTCTCCCGGATTTTTGAAAGCACACGCTCGAGGTTCTGCAGGTGTTCCTTAAGGGTACGTCCTACTATATCATCTAAATATACCAGGCACGTATCCCCGATTAGACCGGCGAGCACTAACTCCATTAATATCTCAAAAGTCGCTGGGGCATTGCACAGACCAAACGGCATAACTGTAAATTGCCACAGACCCTTTCCTGTAGAGAAAGCGGTTTTCTCCTTATCCCTTGAATCGATTTCTACTTGCCAGTAACCACTTTTCAGGTCTAACGTCGTGAACCACTTCGTTAGCGTGTCCAGTGTATCGTCGATACGAGGCAGAGGATAGCTGTCCTTCTTCGTGATATCATTTAACCGACGGTAGTCAACACAAAACCGCATACTACCATCCTTCTTCTTCACAAGGACCACAGGAGAACAGCACGGGCTGGATGAAGGCTCTATAACTCCATCCTTGATCATTCCTTCAATCATGGCGTCTACCTTTCCTTCTCGTGCCACCGGTAATCTTCTTGGACGCTGACGGATCGGAAGTTCGTTGCCCATGTTAATCTTGTGCTGAACTAGTCCGGTCTTTCCTATGTCCGTATCACTTGAAGAGAAAACATCGCCGTATCGAAGCAGCACCTTATTAGCCATGTCGAACTCTTCCTTCGTGAGTTCACTACGACATTCCTCTAATAGCGTTGAGACATCAAAGCTCGTTACCTAGTAGAACCGTCCTGGCATCTACGCAACCAAGCAACTTCCTCACAGGTACCTAACAGAGTGCCCTTCCCGATCACCTGCTCCTTGTCACAAGGATTCATCACACGAACCATTGGATCACCAGTCGTCCTCACCAGAGTACTCGCCACCCTCCACGGAAAGTCATCATTCGTGCTTTCTATTAGTACACACTAGTTCTTTCTGGGTGACGACCGCGGAAGAGCAACCGGTACGACTGCTTCTGATCTAGGAGGAAGCACAGTGTTCTCCAGGCAGTATACTTTTCCAGGTGACGCTCCTTCCACGAAGAGCTCTATTCACATCTATCTCACAACGATGTTTACGCAAAAAGTCCAAGCCCAGAATGCAATCATCAAGAATATCTACCACGATGATATTGTGCTTGTAAAGTTCGTTACCCAGCTTCAACTCCACCGTTTTCTCTCCTCGGACGGCTATCCGCTGACCGGTAGCTGTTACCAGCTGTATTTGCTCGCGGTCATTGATGTTGTCCCCAAGAAACCGATACGCGAGCTGGCAACTAACTACCGTCTGAGAGGCTTCCGTATCTAGAGTCATACTGCACGGCATCCCGTTGACCTCGCCTCTGATGATCAGGCTATTCCCGTCATGAGCTTGCGAGATCGAAATTCTTGGGGCTCTTTGACCACCAGCCAGTACCCGCCCCGCAGTCCTGGCTTCTATTCGTTTCCTTGCGGCAGCATCACCCACCCTTCTCTCCTGTGGTCGTCCATCGCTTTGCCTTGGGCAATTCGCCCGAAGGTGGCCCCTCTCTCCGCACCTGTAGCATCGGGGGCTGTATTGGGGACGGTCACGGGCGGTGGGTGTAGTTACTTCCCTAACACAGTGAGCTCGGTTGTCTACCTCACCGCTTCCACCTCCAATGCGTGGGCAAGGGCAGCCTTAAGCGTGTCGTGGTGCCCCAGCCTAACAGCAGCCCTGACCTCCAGGTCACGGATGCCGTCGATGAAGGCTTGCACCAGATTGCCCTCGATCAATGTAGGCGCTGACTGATATGCCTTCCGGACGAGCTTCTCAATTTCCAAGGACCACTGCTGTAAATTCTCCCCTCCACGCTGCACGCGCTCCTTTAACTGGGCACGGAATACGTGCTCCTGGTGCGCGTCACCGTACCTCGACTCCAACGCCTCAACTCTTTTTCGGTTGTTCTTGCCAAGAGCCTCCAGCACAGTCAACGCCTGGTCGCGGAGACCCAGGGTGAGCGCTGTCATGGCCTGCACCTCAGTCCACCCGTTCGCTTTCATAACGGCCTCGAACTGGATCTTATAAGCAGACCATGAGGACGTTCCATCGAATGGAGGCACCTTAAACCCACGCGCCGCAGGAGTACTCACCACTAGAGCAGTTCCAAGCATCAGGTCTCCTAGGGCCTTCTGCATATCTACAATCTTGTGCTCAATGTCCGTGATGCGGGCCTCGTGCTGGTTGCCCGTCTCCTTCATCACCTTGAGGTTCTTACTTAGCGCAACCTGGAGATCCTTCATAAGGAACATCTGCTCCTCCTTGTCTCGCCGCAACTGGTCCTGCAGCTGCCGAGCCTGCTCCTCCTGACGACGGGTCTGCTCTTCCTGGTCCCGCCGCAACTGGTCCTAGAGCTGACGAGTCTGCTCCTGCAGCATCATCATTAATGCGGCGAGGTCCGGAGCCGCCGAGGTCAAGAGAGCCGCAAATGAACCGTCAACAGGTTCTGCCGTCGGCTGCCGACCGTCTGCTGGTTGTTGCGGAGCATCCCCAAACCGTCTCTGGTTCATCTCCTGCTGTCGCTGTCCCCTAGTACGAACGCCTTCCGTGTCCTCCTTCGGTAAAACCGGCATCATCTAATCCCACTTCTGACACCAATTTGTTACGAGCTGAGGTTCGGGATTGGAGAATGATACCAGATTGTTACCGAAATAGATACAATTTATTTTAATAGATCACAAAATACACAAGGAAACTAGAAACAACACAATTACAATAATTTACTATCACTATTACACTAAACTTCTTAATTCACTTACACTTTAGTCGCTGTTTATTCACTTGACACTCACTTGAAACTAAACTCACTTGAAAACTAACTCACTACTCCGCAATGCCACGCTTTATATAGCGAAACGGTACTTCCAGAAAAATCGCGACACCTCTTGTAAATTCTACACAACAATAGAATCCGCTGAATTTTCCATTAACGCGTTACTAACTACTTAGTTCCGTGTTGTCTCAACAGATGGCGTGTATCTTTATTTTGTAGCTCTATACGACTTCCCACAGTCGCCAATAGATGGCGGGATATTCGTAACAATACTTTAGTACAGCTTAATTATTCATACATATTTTAATTAATCGGACGAAATGATTGAGTTACTTGAGAAGAATTATATGACTCACTATTTTGCCTAACCTCACGCCTATAAAACTTGTGAAAAGTATTAGCAGAGCGCCAGTTTCCGCGAGCTAATACTTCGTCTAAGGCATAATTCAACCAAATTTTGGAGGCTACTGCAGACCTAACACTACCAGGAGAAAACTGTATATTTGCGTCCTTAAATAAATGTTTTATCCAGCCAGCAATAACAGCTCGAAAGGCCGATTTAGGCGGGCCCCTAACAGTTACAAACAGATTATTTGTCTTAGCAGTATCCCGTCGATTTTTTAACAGTGAAATTGATTTCTCTATCCAGAACACAGGGTCTAGTTTAACATTATCTTTATTGGTCAGTAACTGCCAACCGGATTGTTTGTATTCACTTTTATCGGTTTTTGACCCAAATTCCGGCCAAAAAATTATAGCATTATCAGATTTAATGCAGTGATTAGGATCCACCCGGAGTAAACTCAAGTCATGAATCCGGCGACCTGAACATAATAGCAAGAGAATAGCCGTATGTCGAGAAGTTTGATAGTTTGATAAGCGTTGCTAGTATCTATTGAATAATTAGATAGGTAATTAACTAAAGTATCAATATCCCAGATTGGTGGATTTGTTGTTTTCGGATTCTTTAGAGATATTGATTTTAAAATATGCTTTACCAAAACATGGGAACTTAATTGGCTAGACATATCAGCATTACAAAGTGTAGACACTACTGATTTATGTAAAAGAATAGTGTTGTATGATAATTTATGAATTGGATGCAAATCTGCCAAGAACTGTGCAAGTTGGGAGCCTGTAGGCTCTTGGACATTCACCAGACTCGATCTTGCCCATGTTAACCAGCGTTCCCAGGCTACCTTATATGTTTTAAGTGTTGATTGCCTAAAGGAACTTGAGTAAGTTCACCTGATTACTATTCCAGTCACCTATCTCCTTAGACCACCCCCACATTTCCAAACTTCGAGAGTTAGATCGTCCAAGTTCGGAGATGGGAGACCTGTTGACGTGTCTATTAGGTTCGCACTCAGTTTCTTGACAAGAAATAGAGCTGCAAGAGCTCTCGCTTTGAGGTCTGATCGCCAAAAGACTTTCTGCCATCGAGGCACTACTATTAAGAATACTCCGGTTGATTGATTGAGGTGTAACAGAACTTTGGGCACCAAGAACGGGGGGGGGGGAATATCCATGCCAGAGGGTAATTCCATAAAACGCTGAACGCGTTGTGAAAAAGTGAAAAAGTGCCTTGGGCTCCTTCTGGTTCAGAGTTACATAGTTCGACACCACGTGTGCTCTCTCCGAGGCAAATAGATCTATTACTGGCATCCCCCATGTTTTGTTGGTTGGTTGGTTGGTCCCCATGGTTCGTCATGCTCACTAAAATGTCATTGCTTGCGGCGTCGTCATGGGGCGGGTCATTTCTTTCCCTCTGATATGGCGAAGGAGATGATGGCTGGTCCATGCGTCATACTCGTGAACGGGTGCTGCTTGGGGTGACTGGTCGGCCTAGTCAGCGATGCTTTAGCCTATACTATTATTTTGGTTCGATCAACTGCAACTCTAGCCTCTTAATCCAGTCACGAATTATTTTTAACAGTAGATTTTGCAACTGAATGAAGGTAGATGTGCACCTTGAATGATTTCTATGTTTAATAGGTTCAAACCTTCAACGGTATCACTGAGTGATTTTTATTTTTTAGTACGTTAGCTTTTGGAGCATTTCAATAAAATGAAATTCAGGTGGCATCAGCTTGCATCCTGTTTACCTCTCGTGTTACAGTAACACTATTGTACCTGAAGATCTGACTTTTAAAAAGAGTGGCCATGAGTTTCTTTGCCAGTATTCTTCTCATAAGGCCCTGCGCATTTTGGAAACTTGAAGTTATAGATCGACACAAACAGGCAGTAGATTTTGGTGTTTTTCACCTAATTTACCTTGACAATCCTTGTGGCGTCTGTTTGTGCCGATCTATGATTTTAACTCTAGCTTCAATTTAACATTCATAAATGTCACTTAGTGTCTTAATTGAATAAATGATTTTGAATTTGAATTTGAATATAACTTTCAGGCACTTGGGTGACAGGTGCCATTCTGGTGGACGCCGATGTCTTGACAGGTGATCGGCATGGTTGTTGTATTTGCCCGGTATGTAGTGTATGGTGAATGATATCTGATCTTGGTCCATCATTGTCAACAATCTGTGAGTGATGTCCATCAATGCAACTGACCTTGTCCCTCCCTCCGTCCGCAGATGAGCTAAAACCGTTTTGTTGTCGCACTGTATTAAAAGGGAACCGAGACTTAACTTGTCTTTGTATAATTGAATGACGTGTAAAATTGCCAACATTTCTTTCTGATTGCAATGGAGCGTCTGCTCTACTGGAGACCAAGATCCTGTCAACGTAATGTCGTCCAGCTGAGCTCCCCACGCAAGGTCCAATGCATCGGTGGTGAGGTGTATCATTGTCGATAGGTGACAGTTCTGTACCCACCACTTTAGTTCTGCTTGTACAGTTTCGAAAGCTTCCTTTGGTTTGTTCAACAGCGAGTTCATGAACCTTAGTAGGTGGCGATGATGTAATCGGTCTCGTGGTACAACGAAACTGGCGAAGTTTAACAGCCCTACGAGACTCTGAACTTCTCTCAGCGTCACTCGCTTTCGATACAAGAGGTGGTGAGTCTTTTCTACAAGTGTGGTAATATTTTCCGTCGACAAGGATTTCAGATTTTCCCAAGTTCTCCACAGGACACCTAGGAAAATTATACTATTTTGGGGTGTCGTTATTGACTTCTCGTGGTTGATGCACCAACCGAGATTTCCGAGAACAGCTTGAGTCAGTTGAACATGCTTTTGGAGCGTAACAACATTTTGATGCACGACTAAAAAATCGTCTAAGTAGACCAGAATTCGAACGTTTTGTTGCCTTAGAGTCTGCGCTATCCAATTGGTCAGTATTGAGAAGGTCTTGGGTGCCGTACTTAAACTGAAGGGCAGGCAGATTATTTCTAACAGCTCTCCCTTGTATATGAGATAAAGGAAACGTCGATGCGCCATTGAAATTTTTAGATAATAAATAGGCTTGACTCAGGTCTATCTTGCACATCCAGTCGTCTGGTTGGAGAAAGTCTGGTACCCGATACATTTTGATGAGACGAAAAGGATCTTCTCCTTTAACAAACTCGTTTAAGGCTTTTAGATTGAAAATCGGACGGGATAACCCGTCGGCTTTGGGTACCAGAAACATGTGTGAAATGAAACTGGGGCTGATTCGAGCAGTTTTTAAAACACCTTGAGCTTTCATTTTCTGTATTAGTGTTGTCATTATCTCGGACTCTCGAGTGTGAAGTACACTCTTTGTTTTTGGACAGATCAGTGGGGGTTTCCGAATAAATGGTATGCGGTAACCTCGTAAAAGTTTTATTATTTCGGGGGCACCCATCCTCATCCAATTTTCGTGAAAATAGACCAACTGTCCTGCTTGGAATTACCTCGAGTCATTGTTCATAATGTTTAGATTGACCTCTAGGGGCATGAATAGGCCCTCGCCCTCTAGCTCCTCTTTGTGAACCACGAGACCTCGAGCCTCGGGATTGAAATGGCTCTCTACCATTATCACGAGTATTCCAGTTTTGGTACGCACCCCTCGAGGGTGGTGCGGTATTGTGCGTATGGTCTGTAGAACCATATGGACAGAAATAAATTTTAGCCCCACTCGATGGTGCTACATTATTTTTAGTGCCAGTGCCCCTCGAGGGTTGGCATGATGTTTTATAGTGTCCTCTTTGCGAGTTCTGCACTTTAAGTGTCCAGAAAGCTTTGCGGACTCCCTCTGCTTTTTCAACAGCGGTTGAAAAGGGTTCCGTTTCAAAAATGTGTTTTTGAGGGTGGTATTTTATCAAGCGTTATTCTAACTAAAGGGTCTTTGACGTGTTTAAGAATCGCGTCTCTCCTAACCTCAATAACCTCTGATCTATGTCCACAGACTAATTGTATCAAATCCGATGAAATTTTATGAAATTCTCCCTTTGAAAAAAACTCTTCAACCTTGTCATTCAAGTTGTCAAAGTTATTCGGATCAGTTTTAGCCCAAGTCAATAAATTACGTATCTTATTCTGCAGACACTCTTTTTGTTCAAGGATACAATAAGTAAGGGCAGCATATGCTTTATCAGCTTTTGCCAAGTGTGTCGAGATATCATAAGAGCGTATCTCTACATTGGACTCGAGATCTACAAAACCAGGGGCATGATTATAAAGTTTTTGTGTATCTGCATACCTTACTTCCGACCAGGCTGAGGTACCCAGACGTTGAACGTCTGACAACATTTTAACAAAAATATTTGGAGTCCTTGGAACAGAAGGCTCCTTTAATTTTGTTTCTATATCAAACGTAAATTCAGCTTGTGTAGTCTTAGGGTCCGTAATTATTTCTTCTAAGCTTTCGTTATAAAGCTTTCCACTGACCTTTGAATAAATAGACACTTGGTCCTCCATATCACAATTATGCTGAGGGGGAGGCAGTGTAAAAAGAGATCGCAACTCACTAATTTCTCTAGATAACTGATGATGAATGCCTTTTCTTACTTTTCTTATGGCGGTGACGCCGTTTATCCGACGAGGAAATGCTCGAGTCAGAACTGGTTGAATAACTGACATTGTCAGAACTACTACTCAGAGCTCTTTTTCGGCGCACGCCACTCGGTCCAGCTCTTGGCTGTTCTTCGACCAGAGTTACATTCACTTCAATCATTCTGAAAATAAATGCTTGATACAAACATTTTCAAGCATACGAAAAACTGACACTTCAGTATTGATCCTGAATACCTGTAATATTTACATTAAACAACGAACGGGAAAACCCGTTAATAACAAAAACAGTCAAACACCAAAATATATTTTAAAACTAGTATTTACTCGGTTTCATGAAAATTATTTCATTTCGAAGGTAGAAAAATAATAACCATTTAATCTTAAACTATCAAACACAGCTTGTTGTAATAGATAATAATAGCCAGCGGCAAGTACAGAATTTATTGATCTGATATTTACATCACAGTTATCTTTTAGATGTGTTTTATAAGAAATTTGAACTTACTTGGATTTATCTCCACTATTCATTTTTTCACAAATTTCACCGAAAAAACTGTTTTCTAACCTTCGAACAAACCGTTGTGTTCGCTTTATATGCGAACTACCTTTCACTACGGGAACAAGAACGCCAATGAGTTAAAATGGCGAGGTGCGTTTCTTAGGAAACGTTAAATGGCGCCACTGCCTACCGAGACACCGGAAAACACGACCTCTATAGTGTAAAAAGGGTACTAAAATGGTAAAATCTACGGGAAACTCAATTATAAGCCTCGAATTACGGTCAAGTACTTTTAATAGGATTTTTATCTTGGAAAAATGTACAGTTCCCGTTGGATAAATTTGAATTTCCATTTCTGTTTTTTTTTCAATTCCATTTCTAAAGGAAGTCGCGGGAAACAGTTCTTATATGATTTTTTATTTTAATATAAAATATGCAAATACATCAAATATGATGTAAAAGTTGGAAACATAATAAATTAGAGATGTATCGTCTGATACTTTCAAATATTTAGATAATGTTATTATCAAAGAAGAATGTCGGAATATTTTTTGATAATCTCACAGGAACCTAACAATTTTCCGGGATTAAAAGGATCCAGGTGGTAAACTAGTTGTACCAAATTTAAAAAAAAATCGTTCAGCCTTTTTTGCGTTATTGCGTTGAAACTTTAAAATGTATAATAGTAAGTAGGATAACAAGAATCAAGGTAAGAAGTCCAGTAACATGATGACCAGGAGTTCTTTTGTTGCAGAAAGCAATAATGTTTACTCTACAAAAGGAAAACAACCCGAATGTTCGTCAGTTACTTCAAAAACTTGAGGAAGGAGCCAAGAATACATGAAAGAAGAACTTACATAATATATGTTAGATCTAGATCTACTTGTTTAAAACCTTGTTTGCATGAGCTATCGCAACATTGTTGTATTTTTTTTTACATGGCGGCAAGGTTTTTTATTCTTATTCCCATAGTTACAAAATGTTTGTAAATACTGAATGCAGATGATGTCTAATTTGTTTCTCATTGTGATACCAATTAATATAAGAGAATTTGCATTTATTCATTTCATGATTAACAATGACATGATTTCCCGCTTAATGAATAATATTAGGATGCAAAGAACCCATTGTCAAGTTTAAGGCTTAGATATCCGCGATACCCCGAAAAATTATTTATAATCAAATATAGCTTGTACATACTATAATTAATATTTTACTAATATTATAATTAGTTATATCTGTATAAGGTACTTTAAGAGATCACTTAAATAAAATGAAGTTACTGTAACGAAAAAGATCAATTTTATTTCTGTCTGAACATAAAAAATAACAACGACGCTCTTCTACCATGTCGCGGTAGAATACGCGCGATTTTAAGTCCTCCGAGCACGATGCCCAGACGCCCAGTGCTGTTAGTTGAGGAAGACTTGGAAATCGGACAGACTCCGTAAAGCGTAATTCCCGCCATTCTGCGGAACATATCGAAAGCCCTTGTCTGTTGGCGACAAGGTTGGGCGGAATCGCACTGATGTTGCTGTTTAAACATCGCCACCTTTTTCTCCACCTTCTTTTTCCTCGATCACCCTGATATGCCTTTAAATGCACTTAGTATTAAATGTTTTAAGTGTTACAGAACCAATACAAATGCTACTTATTATACTACCGGTTCACGTCAAAGAGCTGTTGACGAGGTTAACCCAATTCACGAACCAGCCACCAAATTTCCCTATTCACCTCAACCTTTATCGCACTTTATCGTCTGTTTCCTATACTTGAATAATGGCCTAATTCGGATACAACCATTAATCCCGCAACCTTCAAACCTTTTTCTCTTTGATAATACTTTTCAGCTCAACAATTTTGTGAGAGACGAAGTAAACAATATAGGTAGGCACACAGGATCAGTCATTTCTTATTTAGTTCACTTCATAAATTTGACGCTACTATTTACTCCATTAATATGAACAACACGGGATGTCAAAAACAGTGTTGTGTTGTTTTTGACATCCCTATTGATATGAATGAACATCTGTGAGCTAATCATAAAACCCAGAACCAGATTCTATAGAAACGAGTCTTACTGCCCTTTCATCGAGCAATACATTATTATTTTACCCTACACCATCATTGAAATAGACATTATTGAAAGCCAGACAGTACACATTTGGCGGTTTAATTTACTATAATACATAATAGTCCGGACTCTTCTGAGAGATGACTGATGACTAAAACTACTGATCCAATCTAAATCTTATTAATAAGGTATACAAGACAATTTGCAGCAATCAGGCAAGTATAGCTGCCGTTTAAAACTTACTACCTATTAATATACTGAAGATCAATTTAAGAGTTCTTTCGGAGTATTGTAGATAGAAGTAACAGACAGCTACACCATAGCAGTTACTGAGCTAATTGCCGCAGAGACTGACCCCAACAGTTATTCGCCGGATGGAGTAAGCGGACATTGTCCGGCCTGATACGCTTGAGTGGTCCGATCTTTCACCTTCGCAATATTGACGCCTATAAAACCTTGTCATTTCAATATTGTAAAGTTACTTTCATCCCAACACAAGCGTAGAATACAACTACACTCTGTGGGAAGTTATTTACTATAACAATTAAATTTGGGTGTTTACCCATTTTCAAAATGGCCAAGCTCGTAGGTTTGGTGGGTTTCTAAATTTTATTTCTTATATGTATGTCGTGAAAGAGAAAATTTACTTATTATTATTTTTTTGCAGTTATTAGTCTGGGCTATATGTGAAGGAGTGGTTACAAGTGAAGAGCAAAATGATTTCGTACAGTCATTGGATTTTGGACCCATATTCAAATCAGGTTAGTCATTGTTAACTTCCCGTTAAAAAAAGTATCATATGTTCAGTCACTTAAAGCTTAGGCACGCACGCTGTTATATAATATAATAAGTATATACTTATCCTCTTTTCAGGAGCTACTTCGCTGGCTTCCAATCCTTTAGCAGCAGCCGTTCTTAAAGTAGATAAGAACCAGTATCCCCAATTATTTGATACTATTGTCAGTAGTTCCATCGACTCCTTACAAACAAGATTAGCACCTAGAGAACTTGCATTTACAGCAGAGTCTTTCGGCTTTAATCCTATTGCCAGCCAAAGCTTTTTGCCGCTGGGAAGATCTGCCAAACTAGTAGCGCAACCGAGGCAGCAACAACTCCAACATCAGGCGATACCGGTTGGTCAACAGCTTGTCCCGTTACGATATGATATTCGCACTGTACACGATGCTAATTATAAAGTATACAAACCTGAAGAGGAGGAACAAGGGGAGGATATTTTAGCCGCTTTAAAAAAAAATCCTGCCGTTTCTGCTTATTTTAAACCTGCTGAGACTAATGTTGAAGTAGCTCATCCACTTAAGTATCGAACGGAAGAATTTACTGAAAATTCCGACCTTGAACAAAACTACAAGCCAAATGCTTATATTACAGGACACCCCCGTGTTCGACGATATACTAGCGGGAGACAAAGAGCCAATCTGAAAAAAAGCAGCGGGGAAGATGACGATCCTTACAACTACAAAATTGACTATGTTTATAAACCTAAGGCTTTCGATGGCGAATTATACAGCAGCGCCTACAAAGAAGCGAAAGATCCTAATAAAGATTATGAATATCCTTATGGAGGGTATGATTCAGGATACGATCATAAAGAATATGAACGAATCAAGGAGCTATCAGAGAAGCAAGCAGCAGATATAAAACAAAACCCGGGCAATTGCAAAGAAGTAAAAAAAGATGGAATGACGTGCACAACCTGTAAGGATCCCAAAACTGGTGGAAATTTTGAATCTTGTTCCTATGTTGCAGAGCCTAAAAATAACAAATATGCCTATTCAAAAGAAAGAAAGTTTGACAGCAATGACGAACCTGAAGAAAGTGAAGCACCACAAGAAGCTGAAGCGCCAAACAAATCTGAAAAATATGAACAGGTAAAAGATGATAGTAGCGAACAAAAATACGGTAAGCTGTCATCTGCTCAGCCGCAAAAAGACGACGAATCCAGTGAAAAATATAAAGGTTACTATGTCCATTCTTCAAAACCCAAAACCAGTGAAGCTCTTCGCGCTGCAGATGACAAACAAAGTTCAGAAGAAGAGAGAGGTGGTTCTGGAGCCAAAGCTTACGACTATAAACAAGCTATACCCGGATTTTATACCGATAATGAGCCAAAGAAGGATGTGGAACATGTGTTAGCAGAGTTTAAGAAAAAGGACCGATCATCGTGTAAAAAAGTTCAGAAAAATGGAATGACATGCTACCAGTGCATAGACAAAAACGGTTTGAAAAATGAAGAATGCATGTTTGTGTCTGAATCTGCTCCGAAGCGAAGCCATTTAGCCTATCAAGAACTAAAAGAATTCACGTCGAAACCAGCTACCCTCGAAAATAACAATGAAGGCGCTGAAAGTAAAACAGTCACTACAAGTGCTCCTCCAGCAAAAAAATCAGCCACATACGTAGTTGATAATAACACATATGGCAAAAAATTAAAGCGTAAAAAAGCACCACAAACGGTACTCGCGGCTGCCGCTACACCTGTCGTAAATGTTGTGAAACCCGTTTCTTCAGCTGCTAATGTACGTAAAACAAAGAGAAGCGTAGAATCAAAAGCTGAAGAAAACGCAAAGATTATAGATGAAACTAATCTAGCACCACCGGAAGAATTTGCCGGCAGTGATTCTAAGGGAGCTTTTTGGGCAGAAACAATGCCGCGGTATAGTCCATCTTTAGGCGTTACCCTACCTCAGTACATGCTGTCAAGGTCGGATCATGAAGTTTCGTTTGATGAAACTGTTGCAAATGCGTAAAAGCTATTATAGGTATGATTTGTTAACCAACAAATTCATAATTAATGGAGCGTGTCGATTGTACAACGCTTTAGATAAAACCTGAACAAAAGGTAACGGGTATTTGTTGCGTAATAGTAAAATAACATTTCACAGACTGACGTGCTGCGAGTCAGGCATGAAAAAGCATTGAAATTTAAATCTGCAGCCGAACTAAACAAATAATTTCGTATTGTTATTAGTGTTATTAATAGTTATTTTGTTAAATTACTTATTGTTATAGAGGACCTATATTGCAATAAGGTACATAAGAATGATATGAGACGTAGCCAACGACTGTTAATTTCTCGAAAGTTCTTATATGTTGTTAACTAGTTGTAAAAGTTATTGAACTATTAAAATTGATATATTATGATTGTTTTAAAAGCTTTTTATTTCTGACTAAGGCATTAAATTTATAGTACAAAAAAAACACGTTATGGTACAAAGATACCTTGCAAGATACAGACCGATTTTATGAATTATAGTTTACAAAAAATATTTAGAAAGTACTTACTAACAGCAAGGCCTTCTTATTAAAAACAGACATACTAGACTAAGTCTGCATTTGCGATGTTATCCAATTGACGCAAACTAATCCTAAAGATTATAATTACATCAACTATTTATTAAATGAGGCTTATATTCGTGTAGGGCGTGAATAGCGGATAGCATCAACTTAATAAACGTATGGTTATAAATACCTACGATTTATTGAAGGGAATTGCGACTGCACGCTCGACGCACCGGAACTGATATTCTCTGAGCATACTTACCGTGCTCTTATTAAGACCGAAACAATGCGTATTTGTGTATTTTAGCCTATTGTATTGTAGGCCCATAAAATGCAAAATACATACGAGAATATTCATGTCCTATATAGCGAAACTGTACTGTCAGGTCACAATCACAATTGTTGGCATGAAATTCGGTTAGCGTCCCAGTTGTCAATACTGTGTTTAATGATTCTATTTTTACTAGTAATTGTCCAAGATACGTACCTATGTCAGTAAGAACGAATCTCAAGTATAAAAGGAACACCAGACTTCGGAAGAAAGTGATTAATTTCAGTCGTATACCTACTAGTTGTACAGCAGTTCAGCGTTGCGTATTTATAAAGGCGAATAAGATTGGAAGCCAATAATAAAATTGTAGTTGTGGTTTGTTTTGTGTAGTGAACGCACTGGTTGATTGAACGGCTGCCGGTCTCTTGAATTGGTAATATTAAAAACGTGTATATACCTACTGTACTATTTTAGCAACTTTTAAGTTTATTTTTATCATAACCGTTATACTTAATTAATAAATTTATACTTGTTATCAAAGTAGGTATCAGATAACCAAGATATTTCTTCCGAATTTAAATGTTTATTTATATTTCTGAGTCTTCACAGATTCATACAATTATACTCCCATATTATCCCTACTTATCCGGCCTGCCTATCCGGTACATATCTAATTTTTTAACCTAGATATTAGATTTGATTTTTATATTTATAGTCTGATGACTACACCGGAGGAAGTAAACAATAGTTCGGTACTTTACCGCTACAAAGAATGCAGCAAGCGGCTACCGATAACGAAAAAAAATAATTTGTCTCAGTGCCAAGAAGTCCATTGATTAAAAAACGAGGTTATATTATCACGCAGCGGTTTTCGACAGCGGCAGTGCTACAGACTTATTTTTATTGTATTCGATTCGCGTCACTGTTACAGTTACAGTAGGTACTAGGTAGCTACATCGCATCGTAAGAATAATCCATCACTTTTTATTGTACAAGACGTTTTAAACATAAACGGTGACGTATCCTTAAATCAATGTATAAGTAGTTTTAACTAAATGTTTTCTATACAAATCTATTTTTTGTTTAGGTACATGGCGTACTAAACGCTGTTTACTATAACTGCTGACCCTACCTGCAACTGGTGCTCTCCTTCGGTTCTTTAACATATTTAGCTAGTATACAGACCTACAGTATAGCAAAACAGTACAGTTAATGATATTTATTCTATGTTCTTCGTCGCTGGCAGGAGTGAAGTCCTAACTAATATTATAAATGCACGTTGTCCAAAAAAGAACATAGCGTAGGTACCTCTCATCCAGAAAAGAGTACTATCTCCGACGGATAGATTAATTGGCAAAATCTAGATTAACACGAGCGAAAAAGCTGCCGGAAAGAGCTAAACAAGAAATCCTTATAGTTGCGTCATTTCTTAGAAAAGTGTTATAAGGTTTTTGTCAAATACTTAGTCTTAATTAATGTTTAATATTATAATTTACAGAATAGTCAGTACTTTGTTTACAACTATGAACTCACAAGAATTTGACGATGAGCAGTATGTGGACGTGCGAACGTTACCACTCAAGCCTCCACAACCGTTGTTGCCCCCACAACGGCCGGTGCGTCGGCCTTGGCACCCTGTCATGTGGGACGACTCAATCATCGGCATTCCTCATCCAGAACAAAAGGAATCAGAAGAGGTAAACTATTCCTTCATCATGATATGTTGTGTACCTATGTATTATTTTTTACCCACTCAGTCTAATGTGTGTCTAAACCCAGTCAGGGTTCAATTCATCGGAGCCTCGGAGGGTAAGAGAGTTGATGAATTTAATTGTTCTAAGTAGTCCTCTGCCTGCAATCTTATCAATGCGACCTCTATCTATATGTTAATCCACTACATTGCCCGACCATAGTAAAAAAATACAAAAAGCTGAAAACCCAAACTCTCTCGACATCAAAGCTTCTGTTTTTCTATGTACCTACTAGCTGCGCCCCGCGGTTTCATCCGCGTAAGTCCCGGTGCCATGGGAATATCGGGATAAAAAGTAGTCTATGTGTTAATCCAGGTCTCCAACTATCTACATATCAAGTTTCATCGCAATCGGTTCTGTAGTTTTTGCGTGAAAGAGTAACAAACATCCATACATCCTCACAAAGTTTCACGTTTATAATATTAGTAGGATGTGATATGGTGTGGATGGAGGACGACTTCCAAAAAGCGACATTCTATCTGTAAATCCGGTAACCCAGGAATGTCAAACGCTAGAGCTATGAAATGTTAATTCCTACTCACTCCGATTTAATAAACAAACTTTATAAAAAAATGTTTAAAAAACTGTAACCCAATATTATATTATACTTACCTAATTAATTTTTATTTTGTACTTTTTCCTTTTTCAATTCTAAAACCGCGCCGTATGTAGCGCAGTCTTATTTTATAATAATAACAATAATAATTTTTATTGCACACCAAATAAACAATACAATAAGTAACTAATAACTATAAATAATTTGTACAACTGGCGGCCTTATCGCACAAGGCAATCTCTTACAGGCAACGATAGGATGGAGAGCATAATATGTGATGAAAAGGAAATATAGGGCAGTTTCGGGTGTTTTGAGATTAAAATAGGAAGAGATTGGATGTTAATAACATGTTATAGATACAATAGATACATGTCACAGTAGAAATATTGAATAAATATTAAACGGTTACCGTATAGATAGTGTGTTCTTGTAGATAGTGTGCTTTCACTAGCTTTTTAAAAACGGATAATGACTAAGCACGTCTGATACTTACTGGCAAGGAATTTCACAATCGTACAGCTTGGACAGAAAAAGATTGGTCCAAAAAACTTTTTCGAATGTGTCGGCATTTTTAACCTCAGTCTCCAATGATCGTAAGGATTTAGTGTGCCATGAAGAAAAGCACAACGGTTTTTTAGGTAGGACATAGTATACCCAAGGGTTAAAGAGAAATAATGTGGGCATTCCGGCGAAGGCAAACCACACCACTACCTCTAACCACTTGAGCTTTGTGCGAAACTCAGAGATATGATCATAATTACGAAGTTCAAATATGAATCTTTTACAAAAGTTTTGGAGGCTCAAGTTTATTAAGTTGGTCCTCAGTGAGAATGGGAATATATAATAACCAAGAAAGGGAAAAACAAGGGATTATGCAAGAGCAATTTTTGTGGCAACGGGCAGAAATTTTTGAAGCAGGGAGCAAACATTCTACGACTGATATCCTGCAGCCGAGGACACCAGGACAGTCACTTATCAATATAAACTCCTAGGTTTTTTTTACTTTATCGCTGTATTCAATGTTTGTACCATCGCAGGAAACTTGAGGGAGCAGTGACCAGTCTATTTTGGATACAAACCTTGAGCTACCGATAACAATGACCTGTCTTCCCTGGGTTAACTTTTAGTCCGTGAGATTTGCTCCAGTGACATATTTTCATCATGTCTCTGTTTATGGTGTTGATAGCATCTGTCAAATTATTAAGGCTAGTCCTCGAATATATTTGAAGATCATCTGTGTACTTGTGGTACAAAGCAAGATGGTCAGTGAAAGAGTTTATAAAAACTGCGAAGAGTAAAGGAGATAGAACGCCGCCCTGCGGTACGCCGGCAGTTGTTGAACACCAAAAGGAAACGGGTCTTGGCGACTAGACAGATAACTACGAAACCATTTAATTACTATTGGAGAATTTGGAGATATGTTAAGGGAAGCCAATATGCTAAGCAGAATTTCGAAGTCCACATTATTGAAAGCATTGCTAAAATCTAACAAGGCTAAAACCGTTAGCCCACCTGTTTTCATACCCGTTCTGATGTCATCCGTAATATGAACTAAGGTAGTTGTAGTACTGTGACCATCAGGTCGAAATTCAGATTGCAGAGGGCTCAAGAGTAAATTTATAAGTTATGTATTTGGCGCTCGAGGACTTTAGAGAGAAAGGTAATGATAGAAATGGGTCGATATTCAGAGAAGGATGAAGGGTTTTATTTTTAGGGATAGAAGTTATTTGAGCATGTTTCCATGTACCTGGAAACACGCTGTTAGTAATCTAAAAGTTGTGACCGATTACAGGAAAGATTTCGTCGCTGATGGGTAGTATCCTATTACGGCTGACGGAGTCGGTTCCAACTGCATTTGATGTTATTGACATTATGCTCTTCTTAACATCACAACTAGTGACTTGAGAAGATGAAAATGGAGCATTCGGGAGTGGAGTTAGATAAAAGATGTTAAAATGCTGTCAAACTTTAAAAGAGTCCAAAAATGTTGATTCAGTGCATTGATATCGATGTTGTTACGAATAAGATTTTGTCGGGATTTATCAACTCCCAGTGACTTTAAAAATTTCCTGTAGGGACATGTGTAAACAAATGGAAATTGTGTAAAGAAAAAGCCTTGTGCAGAATCAATTCGGCGTTCGTAAACCATTATACGGTCACAGTGAAACGTTAGTAGTCACGTCACCATTGTTGGTCCCAAACCAAGCCCGTCTATATAGCTTGTACGGAATGCCTCCGGAGCATGGAGCCATTAGTCTTCCATAAAAAAATAATATCATTTTAAATTTATTAGAAGAATCTGTACTAATCTTGCTAAGTTTTCGGCACTATTCGCCGTAAAAGACGCTCTCAGATGCGATCAGCCAATCAAAGACGGCATAATTTTTAGTTGTTAACTAAGAAAAATATTTTGAATACTTTGTCCATTATTTTTTTTTTGACAGTTGCTTGAGAACGTAACTGTGCCAGAGTTTGTAAAATTAAACTTTAAAACGCGTAGTTAGAGAAATATTAGGTCTTTACATATGAAATTGGCGTTTTATAAGGAAAAAATAAAACGATTAAAAAAAAAGTTATATATTTAAATAAGCAAAGTATGTACCATTGTTATCTATGCAGTTTCGCCATTTTATAGGAAGTTCATTAATTCCCTTGCTGGAATAATCGTGAGAGCGAAAACCAATCAAATCTTTGAAGGCGGTTTTTGTCTCGTTCCTATAATCAAGAACCGATTCGTTTTGCTTACGGATATTTGCCTACGGATTATTAAATTTCGTTGAAACTTCAACGAACATTTTACTGTCCTTAAGCAAAACGAATCGTTTCTTGATTATAGGAACGCGCTTTTAGACTGCCTCATCGGAGTTGATTTTTTTCTTCGCCAGAAATTGTCCAAATTCCGGAACAAATGGTAACCTGTTGAAGCAAGGTACCTGAGGTTTGCAATGGATCCGCTTCTACGATCCCTTTTAATTCTTCATTGTCAACTAGGGTTTCCGGTCGTCCACAAGGTTTGTTCTGTACGTTAAAATTTACAGAACGATCACGTATGAACCAAAAACGTAGCGACTTTTCTTTCAGAGAAGCTTCCCCATACACATAATTAATCCTTCGACTCTGTTTCGGCAGCGCTAGTGCTATATATTCGTAATAACTGATATTTTAAGTTTGCCACATTGTGAACAAAACAATTTAAAATAAAAATTAAATGGCGCGAAAACAAACGAATCACTAAATTCGAAACATAAATTTAATTTAAAATTAATTTAAATTTGTAATTCCTAACCACCACCAGATATTTGAGATCGAAGTGGCCAGTTCGACAAAATGCCAATTTCATATGTAAAGACCTAATATTTTCATTTGATTTTACTATTTATAACCATTCGTAGACATAATACTGTACATGTAGTATTGTTAAAGTAAATTAAAATAAATAATTTTTGTTTCAAGCAATAAAAAGAGTTACGTTCTAGTGATGGGAACAGATGTTTCTACTGTATATTTATAAATCGATATTAACTATTTCTTATTGAGTATAAAAACTTTTCGTTTATATTTATGAATAGTTGTATTTTATTGTATTTGCAATAAATAACATAAACATGTTGAAATTCAAGTTTAAACTTAGAGTGATGAACAAATGAAAGATGATACACACTAGATTCGTTACTCGTGTCCTCAGACTCCTCAGTAATAAAAAATACTTATTTCTTATATACATATAATTATATGAAACGTGGGAATGTACTATAATTTATTAAAATAGATCAGTACTTTAGCTACATTTTTTAAATAAAATCGTTTATTATTTTTAATCGATTTGGCAATGTATTGAGGCATCACTAATTGACTACTTGTCAAACTGTCGAAAACAAAATAAATCGAATTGAGAGAGTATCAACAAAGTGAATATATTTTTTCGGTCAATATTCTTAATATATCGTGAACCAAAAGCATTATGCAACTAAGAATTAATTAAGATTTTGTCTTGAATACATAAGAAATGTAGTAATCCAACTCGAAAACACATTCAACCCAATATTTTGTGGTCAAAAAATTCTGCTTCCATCTAAGTACATATACATACATAAACTAACGACTTTCTCCCTGCCTGCTTCTATCCTTGCGTACCTCATGAGCTTCCTCTACTTTCATTTAAAATTTCACACGCGGTCACAAATACTTCTGACCTGCCCTTCGTTTAAAAATACATTAATTTGATCAACGTGTGTTATTTTTGCTGGTGGAATAGGGTTGCTATTAATGTCTTTATTTACCCCCAGTTGCTAATAATATTAGGCCTATTTCTACTTAAACACATTCAGGTTGACCTCACCAAGTTACTACCAGATAATAGTTGTAGTTATATTTATCTCTTATGACTTTTTGTGTAAATTAGGATCATTAGAACACTATTAGATATTAATACCTGCGAAATATTTATCCTGATATCCCTTTGATTTACAAAACAGATTCAAAACCGTTATCAAAAACTACCCTTACCATGTGACTAAATTAATTCAGGGAAATTAAACATATTTAATTCATTAGATAATAATAAAGTTACTTTAATACAATTTGAATTAAATAGGCTTCTTTAAGCTTCAAATCAGGTAAGCATTAAATTAGTTGGTAGACCATTATTGCATATAATTAATTTACCGCCAAGATGTGAAGCAACTACATGTTGTGAAGCTTACTTCACTTATTAAATATGCCGACTTTCACATAAACAGAGCTGGAGCCCCATCTTATGATTATTATTGCTTAATAAATTTAGATCATGCAGCGATACGGTAACTGGATTTCGGTCATCTATATATCCGCTACTGGGACAACATTAAAAAATATTGCAAATATATAAAATATGTATATGCATAAATGTACAAATTATATTATGCAATATGAATACATTGGATAATTACTGTTTTAGGTGTCATCAGTACAATAAAGACTTTGTGTACTATTCAAGTAAGTTACGTAGTTCGAGATGTATCATGTCACTTTTCAGTCTCAGAGCTATTTTCTTGATTCCAGCCTCAGCCGGTGTCGCAAGAGTATCCCCACAAGCAGCGCATACGCAATCTGCGACGTCTCATCGCCGAGGGCAAAGTCAATCCTACTGCAGAGACATTGATATTCTTCCTTTGTAACAAATTCGCCGCATCCGACGTCCGTAGACAGCACGATTAGTGCGACGTTATCCACAGCGAAAGCTACAATACTATTAATTTTACTTATCTATAACCGTATACTATACATATAATAATTTGTACTCATTAAAATGTAAATACAAAAATGATATTTTTAAGAGTCGAGTTCTCACTTTATTCCTCTGAAATCGAAATATGTACAAATATTACATCAATCGAACGGTCGACGAGGCTAATCTCCGGTCGAGGGGCAGGGCGGACTTCCAAAGACTCGAGGCGGAGTAGGTACATATACTTTATATTCTCATAAAAATTATCTACACACAAGACTTAATATAAAAACAAAATCGAGTTTCTCAAATACAACTTATACAAAAAAGTCGAGTGCGGGCGCCGGGGAGGCGGGGCGCGGCGCCGGCCGAGTGGAGCCCGCCCCGCGCCTCGGGCCTGCCCCCCGCCGGCCCCCGCCTGCCCCCGGCCCGCTCTAGCGCTACGTGGCGGCGGGCGGCGGCGCGGCAGGCGCGTCCGCCGGCGCCGGCGCCGCGCTCGCAGCCGCCGCGCCGTCCTCTTCCTCCTCCTCCTCCGGGTCGAACTTAAGCATTAACTGCTTGAACTGTGAAAATCAAATACCAATATGAGTGGCCTAGCATTAATGATAGGTAGTCATAATCTCTATCTTCGTGTAAGTATAGAACATCGTAATTAAAAAATACATTGAAAAAAACTAACGGAAAACTAAAAACATACGTGTTTTCTAAGTTATTTTAAACTATAATTTTTCGTTTTTACATACGACAACAATGAACTACGATAGTCTGATTGATACGACAACGGTGACCGAACGGCACGAAATGAAAATCTTCATTTACTTCATTAAATGGACAGATAGTCAATGGTCATCCTGAAAAAGAACCGACGTTGCATTAGTGATTGGTGCAACGCCGGTTCTTTTTCAGGATGACCATTGACTGTCTGTCCATTTAATGAAGTAAATGAAGATTTTCATTTCGGAATAATTTGTTACCAAGTAGACTTGTTGAAAAATATTCTTTAAGTATGCTAGAATACTGTAGTAATATAGGTGCAAAAATATCGGTGTTTTGTAGATAACTTTAAAATTTTATTTAGCACCATTCGAAAGAACGGTAGATTTTACGAAGGACACAAATATATCATGTATCTTGCGTTTTAAATTGGAGCGAGCAGAAATTTGTTAAGGTCTTAAGTGACTAACGTCGTAAGTGGCTTACGCTGGAATAGGGTCGCGGGAGCGAGCTCTGTCTACGACTACAAAAATGGCTTTAACTTTTGATTGCAAAAAGCAAATCATACGAAAACAAGAAAAAGTAACATTTCTTTAAAGTATTACATGTGTTTGAATATTTTTTTAGATTGTTAGATGCTACGTCTTTATCATCTAACATCAATAGTTAAAATACTTTAAAGAATAACAATAATAGTCTTATAAATTATTATTCTTTTATTAAAAAATACATCTCATCAATTGAAATTAATCACTTATTTTCACTAATTCACATTGTAATTTGAATTGGACCGATCATTTTTCGTTTCTAACAGAATCAAGAGGTATCATCTAAGGTATTTATGATGAAACATATTTGAATGATTTATTTTTTAACGCTTTGGTCAGCCATTTTGTATCCATTATTTTGATTATTTGCAAAACAAACATCAAATGTGTATAAAGCGTACCTGAAAACCCTTAAAAAACTTTTCTTGTTATGTTTTTGCAAATTTTACGCTTCGGTTGGCCATTTTGTATCTGCCATTTTAAATTTTGCAAATCTGATACCAAATTAGTAATTAGCGTACCCAAAAACCCATTAGATTTTCGTGATTTTTCCTCGATTCATTTTCGAAATATTTCATTTAACAACCAATTTGCCACTGTTTTGTTATTAATACAAATAGGGATTCGGCGTACAATGCCAACCGGTAGACTTTGATTTGTAACCGACGAAAAAAAAAGGAGGTCCTCAATTCGACCGTATTATATATATTTTTTTTTTATGTCTGTTCAGCCCTCACTCCGTTATTTATGAACCGATTTTGATTTTTTCTTTTTTGTTAGATACCTCAAGGGTCGTCCCATGTCAAGGAAGTCAGGATCTAATGATGGGATCCTGATAAAATTGAGAGAAACCCTCGAGAATTGTAGGAACGAATAGTGTTTCTGTTTACCTTTCATTACTTATCAGGTATTTGCGTTTAGAAATCATCACATCATGTAGCTGGGCTGATGATAAGCTGAGCCAAATAATAAAATGATTAATTACCTACGTAGAGCCATGTTCATTTCTACGTAGGTACTAGTGATGTAACGAATGTCGATTTATCACATTCGCGAATGCGAATATTTATTTCTAATTTTCGCGAATGCGAATGCGAATATTGACTTTTCAACTAAAGAGCAATCAAAATGTATGAATGGCTTGACATTCTGCAATGCCTTTTATGGATCCGAGGAACAAATATTTTTTTTTTTTAAAAGAATGTAGAATTTTTTTTGAATGATGAAGACTTCTGTTATGGATGATTAGAGAGAAAATGACCTGAGAATATTTGATTACTCCACCAACCACCAACAAGTGTACCACTGTAAGAGTTTATAGTAACGCTAGACTGCGCTAGACTGCTTTACACACTTCAGTTGGTTTTTGAGGTTATATTCCATTATGTTTAATTAGTAGCAAAAATGTATAAGAAGCGGGCTCAATATGGCTGGTGAGTTTAGGATCGTCGACGATTCACGCAGCACGTCGTTGTGTGGGGCCACAGTAAATGGTTTAATAATCAAATTCACCTAAAAATGAGAAGAGATAGAGATGAGAAGCTGAAAACTCATATAAACATTATTTTGGCCTTCTAAATGTTGTCGCAAGTCTTATAAAATTTCATGTGCGTGTCTTCAGATGTTCAAGGTCAACGGTCATAAAATGGGTTTTTGCAAATATTTTGTTTTCTATGGCTTAAAAGATGTTGAAATCTATTATAAAACTGTAGAGCATAAAATTATCTACAAACGTTGTTTTAAATTTGTATTCATGCCTCTAACCATTTCTGCAATAGAGCGCGGAAAACAATTATGCAAGGCCAACCGGGAGTCCCAGTGAATAATACCTCATATAGAGTTACTTAATCACTATAACATATTTTCGCAAATCCTGTTCTTAAATTAATTTTGCGTATCTCGAAAACGGCTCTATCGATTTGGATAAAATTTTACATCTTTTTTGAATAAACACAATGATCTTGAATATCTGACGTCGTGGACACGAGTTTTATGTGACTGTTGAGACAACATATAGAATGTCAAAATAATAGTTTATATGAGGTTAAAGCTTATTATCTCTCCTTCGGAGGTTGACTCTTTTTTTTGCTTAATTGACTGGATTAATTTTTATTTCTTTATTTAAAATGAAGTTTTTTTACAATACAGTAAGTACAAACCAACTAATATATTATAATAATACACTCAGAGGCATATTTAACTGTCCACTCCTCTAAAACTGCAAACTGACGGTTTACGATAACGTATGTTAAGGTTAATAGGTGTATTTGTTTAACTGGGTAGTTCTGCAATAAATTTACCCGTATTTTATTTATTTTTGATGTTTTGTCGCACATTAGCCATTTTAGTTAAAGTTTAAGATCCTCACTGTCCGTTTTGCGTAACAGTAAATTTGTTTTATAATGTTTGATTAATTAGGGTTCCGTACCTCAAAAGGTAAAAAAGTAACCCTTATATGATCACACTCTTGTCCGTCTGTCCGTTTGTCTGTCCATGTGTCACCATCGACTTTCTCAGGAACGGGTGGACCTAGCAAATTTATACCAGATACTGTGGTCTATAATCGCTATTAGGTGTATAAAAATCAAGGTCTTGAGTCAACACGGTAATAGATATGGGCAAATTTAGAGACAAAACTTGTAAGTACCAAAATTTACCTTAATTGTCAGCTTTTTTATTTTTCGGAATTTTCCCTTTACTTGTGCTGTAAGACATTGCTTTTAACCAAAATTAACAACTCTCTTTTTTTTTGTGCGTGTGGAAACTCCCTCGGGCCGTCACCACACCGGGGTTTTCGGTGGGGCGGTGTGTCGGAATCGAACCGACTAAAACCACACGGTGTGCCATACTGCGCCTTAAAAATCCTGCGAGAAAATCCTCGCTAACCTAGGTGACCCTATGGCACTAACCATGGTAGGCATAGAGCACATGGCCTACTTCGAGTCCCTCGCAAACCTCCGCATCGACTAAGATGGACGTACACCCAGCAGGCAGAGTCAAACCTAAATCCCTACGCATAGGCTATTTCAATGCAAACAGCATTAGATCCCAGCGCGACGAGATCGCCACCTTTCTCCGCGACCACGACATAGACCTATTCCTCGTGCAAGAAACATTCCTTAAACCCTCTCATAGGGACCCCAAAATTGCGAACTACACAATAGTCCGTAACGACAGGGTCAGAACCGCCCGTGGTGGAGGCACTCTCATCTACTACAAACGCTCCTTGCACTGCGTCCCCATGGACCCTCCCCCTCTCGCAAACATTGAGGCATCGATCTGTCGGATAGGCATGACCGGACATCAGCCAATAATACTAGTTTCAGCCTACCTAGCTCCCGGACAAACAACCGGCACCAGAGTGGCACTCGAGAGTGACACTAAAGCCCTCTTTGACTTAGGCGGCGCCGTCATCCTGGCTGGCGACCTGAATGCCAAGAACAGTCTCTGGGGCTGTCGCACGACCACGCCGAGAGGCAGAGAGCTAGACAGAGTATCGCAGACCGTAGGATTCGATATTATCGCTCCCCTAGAGCACACTCACTATCCTAATGTTCTCAGTCACCAACCAGACATACTAGACTTGGCACTCCTCAAGAACATAAACCTACGTCTATGTTCTGTAGAAGTGTTCAAAGAATTAGACTCTGACCACAGGCCAGTAATATTAGACTTCTCACCCCGCACAGGTACCCCTATTCCTGGCCAACCCCCCCCGACTAGGGAGATCACAGAATGGAGCCGGCTCGAGTAAAAACTCAAGTTGACGACATCTGTACATCTCAACCGCATCCCAGACGAGATCAAGACAGCAGACGAAACCGCGGCGGCAATCGATTCCCTTAACAGCCATGTGCAGTCGCTAATCAGCGAATGCACCCGGAGAGTGCCACTTGAGGATGACCTCAGATGGCGCATCCCCGAGGACATACGTGCGCTGCTGAGAGAAAAGAACGCAGCCATCAGAGCACACGATCGATATCCGTCCGAACCAAATAGGGTAAGGATGCGCTCTCTACAACGTCACGTTAGAGCACGCATAGACGAGCTACGACAAGCGCGATGGGACAGCCACCTGAGCGCACTTGAGCCCTCTCATACTGCGTTCTGGCAGCTGTCGAGATCCTTACTCAAGGACACCATCGCCCCCATGCCCCCCCTCAATAGGCCAAACCTCCCTCCTGCCTTTGATGACAATGAAAAGACAGAATGCCTCGCAGACAGTCTCGAGCTTCAATGCACTCCCAGCTCACTCCCAGTCGACCAAAACCACCTAATAGAGGTGGATGCAGAAGTGGAACGGAGAGCATCACTCCCGGTACCCGCTATCCCAGACGGGGAAGAAGACCCCGTCCCCCCTGTTACACCCGAAGAGGTGTGCGAAGTCATCAAGAAACTCAAACCCAAGAAAGCCCCTGGGTCGGATAAAATCACCAACAGAGTCATAAAACTCTTTCCCCCCATCCTAATCGCCCTACTGACCGCCATCTTCAATGCGGCCATGTCCAACAATCTCTTTCCACCTCAATGGAAGGAAGCCACAGTCATTGGCATCGAAAAGCCGGGCAAACCCAGAACCGAACCCAGCAGTTACCGTCCCATAAGTCTGCTCAACGGCATGGGCAAGATTTATGAAAGACTCATCTTTAGTCGCCTCAAAGCACACACCGATGCTAACATGCTCATCCCTCACGAGCAGTTCGGTTTTCGAACCCAACACTCAAGTGTTCACCAAGTCCACCGTATTGTGGAACACATCACCTCGCGTTTCCAGAAAAAACTGTCAACAGGCGCACTCTTCTTCGACGTCGCGAAAGCATTCGACAAAGTGTGGCATAACGGCTTGTTATACAAGCTGTTCCAAATGGAAGTGCCCCACAGACTCGTGCTCATCATACGAGACTACCTGTCGGACCGCCACTTTCGCTACAGACTAGAAGGGACGTTATCCTCTCCCCGCCCCATTCTTGCCGGGGTCCCTCAGGGATCAGTACTCTCCCCTATCCTCTTCTCGCTGTACACCAGCGACATGCCTAAGCATCGGAAAGCCCAGTTAGCCCTGTTCGCGGACGATACCGCCTTATACCACTCAGGCAGGCTACCCCGGAGCATCGCCAAGGTCCTCCAATCCGCAGCCAACTCACTAGGTGAGTGGTTTCGGAAATGGAGGATCGAGGTGAACCCCGAAAAAAGCCAAGCAGTCATCTTCCGCAGCTAGAAGGACAGCAGATTTGCTCCTCCCTCGCCACCCCCGATCACCCTATTCGGAACACCCATCCCTTGGACGAATAAAGCCAAGTACCTAGGAGTTATACTTGATGACACCCTCTCCTTCTCCCAGCACATCACAACAGTTCGAGCCCGCGCCAGCAGGGCACTAAGTCGACTCCATTACCTCCTAAACCATAGTTCTAAACTATCCCTCAAAAACAAAGTACGTCTATACACCACTTGTATCCGCCCAATAATGACATACGCCTCAGTCGTATTCGCTCACTCCCCTCCAAGGAGGATCCATCGTCTTCAAACGGTACAAAACCGCTTCATGCGCAGAGCCACGGGAGCCCCGTGGTACATGCGAAACGAAAACCTCCATATAGACCTCGGTCTGCCTACCATAAGGCAATTCATTAAAAGCTGCTCCCAAACCTTCTTTGACTCCGCCGAATCCCACCCCAACCCACTCGTGGTATCCGCGGCGAGCTACATCCCGTCAGCCATCTCTCGTAAGCGCCGACCGAGACATGTCCTCGGGGAGCCTGACGACGATATCACCAAGGCACAAGACGCCGCGCATGCCGCGCTCCATCAAAACAATACACACACAAACTCACCACACCGCGGCCCCCGTTTCTGCCCCCGACGAAGGGGTAGAAACAGACACTCGCGCCCCAACAGATAAGTCATAGGTAGACTTAGACCCCTGAGTTTGTTTCGGCGTTTCTTCTCAAGGTTAGTCATAGGAAACGCCGGCACCATCTAGCTCTTTGTCTCAAGCAACAACCTAAGCCGAGGTCCTAACCTCAGGGGTGCCCTTAGGCCGTTGCTATAAATGTAGTATACGGTTGAGAGCACTAGGCTCACCGTAAAGTCCGCGTAAAGTTGTATACAGCCACACGGCTTACAACTAAAGCCAACCAAAAAAAAAAAAAAAAACTGCGCCTTAAGTAGGAGGGATCCGAGAACAGCTTTTATTAAGACATCCGGAACCCTCCTAGCGCCTGCCCGCAAAAGCGCGGGCACCACCTTCGGGTAAAAGAAACCTCTTAATTAGGTGACGTCTAGGCACACGCGGACGCCACCTTCTCGCGGGGGGCCACTATAGCGGGTGGAGGGAAAAACCCGTCCCGTCCACCCGCGGCCACACTCAGGGCGGCATGAGGCGCTGGTAAGCGCGCCTCCGCTGCCCGGTTCGCCGGCGGCGAACTAGGTCCAAGTGGAGATCGTCCTCCCGGACCCTTTCCGCCGCCTCCTTCTGCGAGATGACGTCCTCACAGAAGGTCGCGACCGCGGTAAAATTCCTGTCGCTACCGGCCATGGAGCGTATGACGGCCGGTAGCGAGAGATCCCCTCCGATGACTGCAGTAAGGGCCCGACGCTGCGTCGCCGAGGCGGAGTAAACCACCAGCGTGTGCTGAGCCGAGTCCTCACTGCAGTCGCAGTGGTGACAGGCGGGACTCAGTTCCCTCCTAGCGACCGAGTGCAGGTACTTCCCGAAGCAGCCGTGCCCGGAAAGAACCTGCGTCAGTCGGAGGGAAAGGGTCCCGTGCTGCCGCCCTGCCCACTCGACGATGACCGGCTGGAGCGCCTCCACGGCGGCAAAGCCAGCACGTGGAGCCTCCAGCCGGGACGACCAACGAGCCATGGTGGCTCGGCAAGCGGCTCACGCCATTCGCGTACCTCTTCGGGCGGGAGCCGACTGCCGCTTCCCGATATACCTCAGCGAGCACTTCCGCCTCCAAATCCCACGGGGGAGTCCCGTCCAACGCGCACGCCGCCTCCAGCGCCGACCAGCTTCGGAGCAAGCTGTCGGAAGTACTCGTCGAAGAGCCACCTGCCGTCGAGGATCAGGCCCAGATACCTTATGTGGGCCTGAACCGGTACGAGGACCGAGTTAACCACGATAGAGGCGCCAGGGGGTGGACCACGACGAGGCCCATGAAATAAAAGGGCCTCCGTCTTATTTAGGGCCACCCGCAGACCCAGCGCCTCGATGCGACCGACCACCAGAGAGACACCTCTGGTGGCCAAGCGCGCCGCCTCTTGGAAGTTCGCCCCCCGGGCTGTGACCAGTGTGTCGTCGGCGTAACAGATTACGCCCAGCCCGGGGGGGAAGTCGCCTCGAAGGGCCCAGTCGTACCCCATGTTCCACAGGAGTGGTCCAAGGACAGACCCCTGCGGAACACCGCACGACATGGGCCGACGACTCAAAACTCCGTCTCGGTCCTCGTACATGAGTACGCCTCCTCGAGATAGTCTGCCACTAGCCGCCTCAGGTACTGTGGCACCCTATGATAAAGGAGTGCTTCCCTGATGCAGCTGAAGGGCAAGCTATTGAATGCGTTGGCGATGTCCAACGACACCGCCAACAGCAGCTCACTACGTCTTCGGTCACAGCCCTCAGGCGCAACACAGCACCGACCGTCGAACGCCCCGCCCGAAAACCGAATTGGGCGTCCGACAAATCCGGGCCAACCTCGCACAGGTGCCGGACGATGCGGGCAGAGAGGACCCTCTCAAACAATTTACCCGCCTCGTCGAGCAACACGATGGGCCTGTAGGCCGCGACCGAGTCGGTAGGCCGTCCCGGTTTCCTTAAAAGGACCAGCTTCCCACTCTTCCAGCAGTCAGGGAAGCGTCCGGACGCCAAGCTAGCGTTGAACACCTCCCTGAGGCGGTCGGACATATGGTCGAGGGCCAGGGCCAGCACTCGGGCAGGAATCCCGTCTGGCCCAGGGGCGGTGTTCTTGGAACGGATCCGTAGAACAGCCGCCCCGCCTCCGTGACGGGCGGAACACCATCCTCCTCGTTCTCCCCGTCATCTCCGGCCAAGGGGGCCATCGACGGGGAAAATTAACAATTCTAGGTCAACCGGAAGTACCCTATAACCCCATTTACCTAGAATCATGAAATTTGGTAAGAAGCAAGGTCTGACAGCACAAGTAAATGAAAAAATCCGAAAGTTGTTCAAATTCAATTCAATTCAAAGAAATCTTTATTTCATAAAATTGACCATCAATTATTCGAAATCGTCATTTAATAAATAATTATTATAATTAAACATTATAGATCAACACACACAGAGTCACCGCAACAATAGTTTGCTTCGTCAAATGTAAAATGATTAAAGAAAACAAAATGGATAACATAATATCACATCTGCCTGTTTCGATCTATAACCGCCCGTTTCCAAATGGTTGAGCCTTGTGAGAAGAAAACGGTTAATTTGTTGTTATATCACATAAAAAATAAGTTTTTGTGATTACATACTTATACTTTACGGTTGGATTGTTCACTTTGTCACATCGTAACCGCAAAGTTAAGTTTGTCTTTCGAAAAAGACGGGCAAAAGTCTTAAATTCAAATTCAAAATCATTTATTCAATTAAGACACTTAGTGACGTTTATGAACGTTAAATTGAAGCTAGAGTTAAAATCATAGATCAGCGCAAACAGACGCCACAGTATGTACTGGATTGTCGAGGTAAATTAGGTGAAAACACCATAATCTACTGCCTGCTTGTGTCGATCTATAACTTCCAGTTTCCAAAATGCGTAGAGCCTTATGAGAAGAATACTGGCAAAGAAACTCATGGCCACTATTTTTAAAAGTCAGATCTTCAGGTACAATAGTGTTAGTGTTACACGAAAGGTAATCAGGATGCAAGCTGATGCCACCTGAATTTCATTTCATTTATTAAAATGCTCCAAAAGCTAACGTACTAAAAAATAAAAATCACTCAGTGATACCGTTGAAGGTTTGAACCTATTAAACATAGAAATCATTCAAGGTGCACATCTACCTTCATTCGGTTACAAAATCTACTGTTAAAAAAAATTCGTGACTGGATTAAGAGGCTAGAGTTGCAGTTGATCGAACCAAAATAATAGTATAGGCTAAAGCATCGCTGACTAGGCCGACCAGTCACCCCAAGCAGCACCGGTTCACGAGTATGACGCATGGACCAGCCATCATCTTTGAGAATTGATTCCCGAGATGGACGTATACAAGTTTGTTTGCTTACGGAACCCTCGGTGCGCGAGTCAGACTCGCATTTGTCCGTTTTTTTTTTTATTCATTGATGAAGGTTTGGGGTGACGTAGTTTTCTTTATATCAACAAAATGCCACTAGGCAGAGCCGGAGAAACAAGGATACTGGCACTAGCAAACGGAGATTCAACACATATTGGACGGGCTTCCAAATCAATTACAAGTAGTAATTGATGCCAGGAGACCAAATATCGATTATTAATGTGACAATTAAAATGCAGATTTTCTTTAAGATCAATATTTTAGTCTTTGTTGTTTTTAGGAAGGAAACTCTAACTCTGACTCCTGTTCGATTATGTATCTAAAGGGTTCACTTTTAGCATTGTATCAAAAACAATTAAATTATAAAGGGCTTTTGAAGGAATCAACATGTAATAAGCGGCAAGTTACATGTGCCTTGAGTGTATATATTTATATTAGATATTGGTCCCAATTCTGTTACTTCACTCGCTAAATTAAAATTCACAAAATTTTCTTCATATAAGATGTAAACCTTGGACACTTCAAAACAAGGTCTTATTTCAAATTGAAATAAGTAAGTAACATATGTCGCTATCGAAATAAGCAATTTATTTGTGGACTAAAGTCTGATACGCTTAAATAAACTTTAATACCACGTAGCGAGAGCCGCTATCCGTTGAATGCCATATCTTTTACTCTGTGTTTTTAGTAATCGTCTTCGTAGGTGTCGATTAATATAACGTCATCTTAGTTTAGAACAAATTTTATACGGCATTTGAATAAATGGAGACTTTCGCTGCGTAGAAATAAAGTTGAGTATACGTTGACAGGTTTTAGTGAAATTTAGTGGCGCTGAGAAATAGATGCCAGTAACAAATAGACCTTATTACGAAGATCACAAGGTTGATTTCATATGAAGAAATTAAGTCAGGTTTTAGTTTAGTCGAGTGTTCAATAGAATCGGCACCATCATTTTATTAGGCCATTCGAGCCCTTTTCTATAAAGATATTATTATGTATTATAATATTTTTTTTAGTTTCGTTCATATTTTTATTAAAGTAACAACAAAAGAGAAAGTGTTTTCAATTTAGTAAATCTTCTCAAGACCGTTCCATTATTATTTATTATAACTAAAAATATATTAACGTGAGCAGATGAATTACTACAAATAAATAATTTCTTTTTGTTTGTCAGAGACATTCGCACAAACATTCGCATCTTTGTTGCGAATGCCGAATATCAAAAATTATGCGAATATTCGTTACATCACTAGTAAGTACATATAAAATTTTGATAATTAATCAGTTTGTTGATTGGCGCCGATTCAAAATAAGTTTATATAAAATTTGATAGTTTATGTAAATAAGCTCAATTCAAGACTTAAGGTTTACTTATTTTTTGCTTTTTAGTTCTTTTCGTCGGTTTATTTTTTGTTAAAAAGATTTTCATTAACTTATTTAGAACAAACATATTTAAAAAGTTTTCATGAATTTTTATGCAGTTACAAATTATTCCGAAACGGGTCTTTTTTAACTCTCGACGCAAAAAGAGTGTGTTATAAGTTTGACGTGTCAGTGTGTCTGTCTGTGGCGTCGTTGCTCCCAAACGAATGGACCGATTGAAGTGAGTATTTTTTTTGTTTGAAAGTTGACTTGATCGAGAGTGTTCTTAGATATAATTCAAGAAAATGTGTTCAGCCGTTCAAGATGATTATTTTTGTTTTTGGCAGTTGTTGAGAACGTAACTGTGCCAGAGTTGATCAAAATTAAACTTTAAAACGTGCTGTTATAAAAAAAATATAGGTTTACTATTTTCATTTTATTTTACTATAAATAACCATTCGTAGACATTATGGTACTGTGTGTATGTAGTATTTTCTTTTAAACAAGTAATTTTTGTTGTACGCAATAAAAAGAGTTACGTTCTGCTGTATAGTCGGGGTACGAAAACCTTCGCCAGTTTTTGAATTAATTCCTTTATAAAGTCGTAGACTCTTAGTACCTTTTGAAACCAAAGTACTAAGTAGACAAGTGCATATAAAATTGAACTTACTCGATATAAAAACAAGGGTCAAAATAGTATACACTTTTGATTTATATCTAGTTTCATATCAACATGAAACCTTTTTAATGACCTAGTCAAATAAACTTCGTTAAGAGTTCCAATCAAATTCGTTAAGAGTTCCAATCAAATATATTATATTTAATTGTCAGTGTCAATATTTTTTGCAATCAATAATAACTCTTCGTCGTATTTAATTTGATAATGCCGAGTAATTTAAATATCCATGAAAGAGAGATTATTGATACATGATTGATACATTACAGATTATGAAGTTGGCTATAACATTAACATATCTTCAAATCTTAATATTACGAGAGACACTGTAAGGTTTTGGATTAGGAGACATGCGGAAGAATACCAATGGACGCGCCGTCCGACTCTTACCAAAAGTCAAAAGATTTTTATGAGTCGGCAATGATTGGCAGTCAAAAATGTTTTCATGAAAACTAGTTATTTCGCCGAATTATTTGACGTATCTCCGAGAGTAATAAGAAATGCGATGCACTCTATGGGACTTCATCACCGACGTCCTGCCAAGAAAGTGGCTTTAATTAATGCTCAAAAAACAACACGCTTAAATTTTGCCCGAACATATTTAAATTTTGATAAGAGTCACACTATTTTTACTGATGAAAAGAGCTTTCAATCTTCCCAACATGGGAGAAAAAACTTGATGAGAGTAAACTGAACGATGTATTTGTATTGCTAAATCTTAGTTCTGGATGCAGATCTGCCAACATTTGGATCTCAGCTGATGGAGTAGGCAAGGTTATTGACCTTCCACTTAGAGCAAACGCAGCAAGTTACGTAACGGCGTTGGAGGACAGTATGCTTCAGCTATCAGCATCCTGAAGTATTGGTATTGTCACTATCCGTCGATTAGCCTGTTATTGCAAACGTCAATGCAATATTTCTGTTTCGTTTCAAATGAAGGTGCAAGCAAATGTCGACTTTAAGGAGACGAACCTTTTCTTACCCCGACTGTACGTAGTGATGGGAACAAATATTTCTAGTGCATATTAAAAAATCGATATTAACTATTTCTAAATCACAGTGTGGTAAGAACCTCGTTTTTATTCAAATAGTCAAAAGATTTAATCATTTCAAATGCAAGAATAAAACTCCCGCTTAGATATTTTTAGCAGTTTTTTTATAAAAAATTCCAGAGGTTCACTTTGAGCGCCTGACGAAAAACGAATAATATTTTTTATAAAAAAAACTAAAGTTTTATAAAACTTTTCTTCTAGACCAGTATTTGCGAGTATAATTATACACATAACGTGTTATAAAAAATGGAATATTTTTTTCGTCAGGCACTCAATGTGAAACTTTTTAGATAAATAATAATAAAATCGTTTATTGGACACAGAAGTTTCATACATTTTCTTATGGATAAGCACAAACATTTACTTATTATATGGTAGGTGCTGAAACTGATACCCAAACTAGGCAGATAGCCTGTATCTTGGGAAACAGTGGGAAAAAAACTAATCGAAATATTATATCGGGAGTTTTACTCTTGCATTTGAAATAATGAAAGCTTTCGGATTTTTTAATATAAAATGTTTGCACAAAAAATGAGGTTCTTACCACATTGTGCATGCGTGTGAATTTAAGCTACTGCAACATTAGTAATAATAATAACAAAATAGAAAAGTAGAAAATGTCACGTCGTACCACACAAATCTTCTAAAAAGAAAGCCACGGTTCAAATATTGAATTTTGTAGGTTGGTAATTTACCTCCAAGTAGTCGTCAACGAGTCTCCGTCTTCCACGATCGTCGAGTTCGTCACCGGCGTCTTCCTCTTGCAATTGCGCAATGGTAGCCTTGGGCTCGAAGATCGGCGCCTGCCTTCGCGACACCGCCTTCTCGTAAACTTTCACACCCTCCGACGGTGAGTACTGATTAATTTTCCTGCATTAAATATATTTTTATTACAAAAAATCTCTCAGCCTATTTACAAAGATTGTTACATCAACGAATTATTTAAGAAAATATATCATATCTCATCAAAGCCTTGTTAATTTTCATATTGAAGACTCTACTTACTACAACCCGAGTAGTACTGGTTAATTTAATAGCTTCTACATATAATTAAGTAGTTTAAGATTCTGTTAGTCACGATAAATTGTTCCCATTGATCACCACTAAATTTGCAGTGGCCAGTACGAAATGTTCATTATTTACTTACAATGACAATAACTGCATGTACTTTGAGAAAGATAGAAAAATAACCTTCTCGTATTTAATTCCGATTCGGAGTATTCCAGTATACTACTAATATTATAAACTTGAAAGTTTGTGAGAATGTGAGGATGTATGGATGTTTGTTACTCGCCAAAACTACTGAACCGATTGCGATGAAACTTGGTATGTAGATGGCTGGAGACCTGGATTAACATATAGGCTACTGTGCGCTGTGATTGGCCGCTGCTCAAGAGGGCAACTGTTATAGAGATATAAGAATATCTATCTTATATCTTATGGCAACTACCTATACATGGGTAAGGGGGGAAGAGGGAAGCTAGCAGAAAGCTGGAAAACATATTGTTAACACATGAAAGATACAGTATATTTTTTTATCAAACATGTATAACAACATTTTTTTTTAACATGAAGGTAAAATTTTCAACAGTGAGGAGCAACAGAGAATAAGAATGCGGAATAATAAATTAACAATTTTTTGCGGCCAATATCATTTAATAACAGACTAGACTAGAATGCCAAGTCAACGGCCTGGGGTTCCCCGGCCACTAATGTGAGAGGTGCGTCTCTGGAGGAGTGGGCCGTGCTATCTGGCCTAGTCCTCCTGAACCGGGGTTCCATCCTCATGTGCGTGTGTCAGCAGGGTACTTCGATGGTGGATATCTCGTTTGCGAGCCCTGCTCTAGCGCGCCGTGTCCTAGGATGGCGTATCGCGGAGGACGTGGAGACGTTGTCTGACCACCGAGATATTCGGTTCGACGTCTCCACCCAGACAGCTGATGAGCCGATCAGGACGGTTAAACCTAGTCAGCGTTGGGCGCTTAAGCATCTGGATCAGGAACTCCTCCTGGAAGCCTCCATCGTACAGGCCTGGGTATCTAAACCGGATAGGCCTGTTGATTTTGAGGCCGATTGGTTCCAGGAGGCCATGTCAAGTCTGCGATGCGGCGACGCCTAGGTGTACTGGTGGACATCAGAGGTCGTGCGGCTACGTGAAAACTGCGTGGCCGAACGCCGCCTGTACTCCAAGTTCCGAAGGAAGCGTCGCCGCCCTGATGATGCGACAACCCAGGAGGCGGAGCTTATTTTGGGCTACAAGACGGCCAAGAGAACTCTTCAAGCGGCAATAAAGCCGGCTAAATCAGCGGCCAGCGAAGAGCTATTGGAGACTCTGCAACGTGATCCGTGGGGGCGCCCTTACCTTTTGGTAAGGGGTAAATTACGCCCTTGGGCTCCCCGCTGACTCAGAGCCTCCAACCTGAGCTGCTTGAATATATCGTCGGCTCACTGTTCCCATCGCGGGCGGTGGAGCACACACCTCCGCCATTGGCTCTGCCTCAGTTACCCACTGCCGGAGACGACGACGCCCCCGAAGTCACTCGGATGGAATTAAGGGCGGCGATGCAACGGCTTAAAGACAAGAACACCCCCCAGGACCCGACAGCATTCCGGCAGGCCTATGCCAATCGATGTACTTACGTGCGCTTAACAACTACCGGCCGCCCGGCCGCTGGCGGCCCTTATACGCAGTCTCGCGCAGTGGGTTGCCGACAGATGCATTGCGCGGTCACGCTTTTATTTTAAAATTTTAAAGTACAAAAACGTAATTCAAAATCGTATTGTTATATTCATATATATACTTTAAAAACAGTCAAATTCACGGCGAAAATTGACATGGTTTCTAGTAGTTTAAACCATTCGAATCAAGTATTTATTTCGAATACAAATAGTTCATTCTGTAATAAAAGTAATTAATAATGGTTTACCTTTCTCGTTCTCCGCGCCTTTTTCCCCAATTAGGTAGGGGTCGGCTTTCAATCTAACTACGATACGGCCGAACTTTGATATTTAATTAATAATGGTTTACCATTCTTATTAAATATTTAGATAGAAAGATAGCACTTTATTTGTACATTAGCATTACAGTGGAAGATACATTTACATAACTTTATTAAACAAATAATGTACAAAGGGCGGCCTTATTGCTAGCTGCAATCTCTTCCAGGTAACCTTAGGATGGATCAAAATGATTCGAAGAGACAATGGCAGTTGGTGTTATATTTAAAATCATAATGATTTGTGATTTCTAATAAATATGAAAACAATTATATACAGATATTCTATATTAACCTATATAATTTATATAGTAAAGTAAAGTAAAAATACGTAATTTTGAAACGGTTTTAAGATTCTATTTATGGAAAAAATATATACTTAGGTAAGTACTAAATACCAGATCTTTATAATTTTAAGTTTATAACAATGCCATAACTACAAGAAATAAAGTACCTAGGTTCTTTATTTTTTTATTTAAAACGCCACCGCGCTAGCGGTGTGGCCAGCCGGCTAAATCTTGGCATTATTGACGTCAAGGACAACGACGCATTTACTCGTGTAGTGAATTCCACGCGCTTGATTGGGAAAAGATTTGGATGTACGCAACTTTAATTAAAGTAATGAATCATTATTTATATGAAGCGTTATATATGTACTTATATTTTTTCCCATAAATTATTGAATATTTTTTATTTATTTGTTAAGGAATATCAACAATATACATACCTATACAGTATTCTTCTTTACATTTATCACTACATCATATCTGTACTAATATTATAAAGCAGAAGAGTTTGTTTGTTTGGTTGAACGCGCTAATCTCAGGAACTACTGGTTCGAATTGAAAAATTCTTAAAATTTTGTGGCACATAGTCCATTCATCGAGGAAGGCTATAGGCTATATAACATCACGCTACCATAAATAGGAGCAGAGCAACAATGAAAAATGTTGCAAAAGCATGAAAAATTATTATTATATTAAACATCAATAAATTATTTACTTCCTAGTAAAAATATGTCAATATGAGTTCAGCCATCGTTTAAAATAGCACAAGTATGCAAGATCATCTAAAAATATGGTTAAGTCCATTGTTTCCTTTTTTTCCCAAATGATTTTTAATTTTTCTTCTTTCTCTCTATCTTTTTTTTTTGCTCTTTTGGTTTCGCGAGACTGTGAATTTAATTGTTCTAATAATTTATTGATATTTCTCGTTAGGGGTTTGGTTAAGCGAGGTCGCATGGCTACGGCGCGGCGTTGGTAGCGTGCATTCGTTGTTAAGTGTTTCGTATTAGTAAACTTACGGGGACGTTGTATTCTGTGTTGCACTTTTCTAAGTCAGGTCACACCCGACTTTTTGTGTAATAAAACTTAATTAACATAGCCTTTTTTTATAAAAATATAGATATTGAATATTACATAAAAAGAGGTAACCCTAAACTCACTTACGGCAATGCAACCGTGCGCTATTGCGAGGCAATAATAATCGTGTTTTAAGAACATTTAAGATGATTTTCGCATGCAGCAGTCGGCGCTCGGAAAGAGTAGGTAATTAAAACGGTAGGTATGGACGTTTTTGTAGGGAGTGATTTATCTGTTACGTAGTAACTACTTAGTAATCTGTGATTTCGAGCCGAGCGTGGGTTCTCGCCCTTAAGGCTCTCCGACGTCTCCTCCTCGACTAATGGGGCTCTTTAGCGCATGTTTAGAGAGCGGCTAGGTTCCAAAAGACGGGGAAACAGGTCCTCATTGAGAAGGCGGGGCGCCCAGCAGACTCACCGTCTCTCATCGGCCCATCGTGTTGCTCAACGATCTGAGTAAGCCCTTTGAGCGAGTCATCGCGGAACGCCTCCTCGAGCATCTTTCGAGAGTAGGCCGTATCTGGCGTAAAACCAATTTGGTTTCCGGCGGGGGTGCTCCACTGTGGATGCAATTGTGCGCGTATGAGCCCTGGTGGAGGAAGCAGTATCCCCAGGTGAGGTGATATTGGCGGTATCTCTCGACATCGCCAACGCATTCAACACCTTGCCCTGAAGTTGGATTGTAAAGTGGGATTTCGGATACCACTTCCGGAATCTGGCCCCCAAACTTATCAGGAAGGCGGCTACGCTTTCGCGGCTGCTGGAGGACCCGACACCGTCTGTAGGAGACTACTTCTTTTTCTTCTTTCAAAAAAAAGACAACTCCCGCATTAGGAATTACTCCTGTGTCGCGGGGGACTTTACAAACATACAAACAACGGAAACAACGAACACCCAGACTCGGGGGGTAATCGAACCCACGACCTATGGCGTAGCAATCAGGGTCACTAACCACTAGGCCAACAGGTCAGTCCTAGGTATCGTGCGTCCATAGCCCTATATGGGGCCCCTATTGAGATATTACACGGTTTCCTTCGAAGCGGCGAGTCTCCTAGCCGGAACTGCATGAGACCTCGAGGCGAAGACACTTGCGTCGTTGTATCAATGGCGCAAGGAGCGAGAACTGAGACTCACTTCTCAGGAAATTGAGGTGCAACGGTCTCAGCTCCGTCTAGTCCTAATGGCAGAGTGGAAAGAGCGACTTGAGCGACCGAGCACGCAGGGCACGCCACAATTGTGGCGGTAAGACCCATCATGGAGGGTTGGCTAGAGAGGCAGCACGGCAGCCTCTCCTACCGGCTGACACAGGTGCTGACCGGCCACGGCTGTTTCGGAAAGTACCTGTGTCGCATAGGACGGGAGCTAACGTCTGCGTGCCATCACTGCGGAGGCTGTCGCGAGGATGCTGCACTCCACACTCTTGTGGAGTGTTCAGCGTGGATGCAACAGTGCTGCGACCTCGCGGCGGCTATCGGTGTGGGAAGCTGGAGACCATGGTTCTGTCCATGGTCCAAAGTGAGAGTGCGTGGGAATCTTCTTTTTGTGAGGAAGCGATGTCTACTAAATAGATAAATTAGAATTTCATAAACATAATTTTTCCTTACTAATATTATAAAAGCAAAAGTGAGTTTGTTTGTTCGTTTGTTAAGCTTTCACGCCATAACTACTTATATGATCATTAGAAATTTTGCATGCACGTTGTCAATGGGACAAAAAAGGATATAGGGTACTTTTCATTCAGAAAAAAAGGGCTGTTCCCAGGGATAAATTGATTCACAGAATCTGCATTAACGCGAGCGAATCCGCGGGCAGAAATTAGTAAAACTAGAGATCGCGTGGTGGGCGAAATTCGACCATGGTTTTTTCATTGGCCAGTATAACTTGAGCTGTCATTGTATAGACATGACAGGTAATCACAAATACTGGACGCGTGTGATTTCGTTAAACCGTTTATACGTAATTTTTAAAGTTGTAAGGCATATTTGTTCAAAAATTTTAGCTTCACTTCTTCTATAAAAAAACTGTAAATATTCCAAAATTCAAGATACTACGTTTGTGAAATTTTCTTAAAAAGGGGTACGAAGTATTCTCTTCACGTATTAATATAATGATTTTAATAGATTAACTCGTTATTATACAAAACATACGAAATTATATAAAACTGGATATACATAATGTTACGAATATCCCGCCATCTATTGGCGACTGTGGGAAGTCGTATAGAGCTACAAAATAAAGATACACGCCATCTGTTGAGACAACACGGAACTAAGTAGTTAGTAACCCGTTAATAGAATATTCTACGATGTATTAGCGGATTCTATTGTTGTGTAGAATTTACAAGAGGTGTCGCGATTTTTCTGGAAGTACCGTTTCGCTATATAAAGCGTGGCATTGCGGAGTAGTGAGTTAGTTTTCAAGTGAGTGTCAAGTGAGTTTAGTTTCAAGTGAGTGTCAAGTGAATTAACAGTGACTAAGGAGTAAGTGAATTAAGAAGTTTAGTGTAATAGTGATAATAAATTATTGTAATCGTGTTGTTGCTAGTTTCCCTGTATATTTTGTGATCTAATAAAATAAATTGTGTCTATTCTCTGATCCCGAACCTCAGCTCGTAACAATAATCTTACAAACTAGAAACCTTGTATAATTGGCAGCTTTATCGCGTTCTGCGATCTTTTCCAGGCAACTATTGGATGGAAAGAGAGTTTATGTATGGCAAGAGGAGTTGCAGTGTATAATTTATTGAAAATATTATCATATTTATATACTACACGTAGGTTTTACATACATAAATTTAAATCTACATATATACAGATAACAATATACATATACACAAATAAATAAATATAGGTTCACACATATGAATGCACGGGTATCATGAACCTAACCACTCAACAACTAAGCTAGTGTGCTCCTTTATTATTATTTTTTAATTGGGTAGTGTTTTTGCGAGCCCGATGGGCAGTGGCAATGCATTCCACAGACGTATGGCTTGAACTGAAAAATATATGTCCATGAAGTTCATGGAATGCTTTGGCATTTTCAATGTCAAGCTCTCTGAAGACGAGGAGGAAGAGGAGTATTAGGATTGAAAAGTGTACCATATAATAGTGAAAGGATATGAATATTCCGGTAACTAGTTGAGCTTATTTCAAAATTCAGAACGTGGTCAAATTTGCGCAATCGGAGTACCGGAACCTCACTAGTAGCAAGTTATGAACTCGACACAACCCTTTACGGCTAGTAACCAGAAGTAAGAGCAATCATAAATTTGACGACAATTATACTTACGCATCAGTGAAGCCATAAAGCTGTTTGAGGTGTTGTTTGAGCACAAGAAGCAGAAGGCAGCCTCTTGCTTGTCGCATGGCGTCCTGTAATGGCCGTGTGCACTCTGGCATTTGTGCCAATAACGTTTCTGCTTCCTCGTCATCTTCCTCCTCGTCTAACGACTCTTTTTCTTCTGTACATGGTTTGTTCAATCCCTGCGCAGATTAAAAGCATTAGTAACCGTCCTTACTACATCGTTACTGCAGGACGCAAACACTATTTTACACATTTAGCTTAGACGTTTTTTCAAATGCAGACAACGCAGTTGACGACGAGAATTTATAAGGTGTTTCTAATTATTATTCATTTATTTACATTAGATTATCATTTATGATCTTTGTACAGTCAGCTACAAAAGTCCAGAAGTGCATTAAAATTTACAAAACACCTGAACACAACAAGAATCTGCCGTAACTAACTGTCGCAAATAGGGTACAAAATAATCAGAAACTTAGAAAATTTACTAAACACCACTTTTCCATGAATTGCTTAACATAGATATTCCAAAGTAAATGAACATCCATTTTCTATTAGTAGGTGAAAAACAAGTGATGCAATGTTTGGATGTGTTAATCTATTTTTTCACTCATGATATCCAGCAACATCTTACGAGACTGTGTTTGTCTTTTGCTTATACATATATAATGAGATAATATGCATGGGTAAATCCAATTACATTGTTGTGATAATAGAAACGCTGCCGTAATCATGACATTTTAACCTTAAGTCTTAATTAATTTACATAAACTATCAAATTTTATATAAACTTATTTTGAGTCGGCACCAAATAATAAAATGATTAATTACCTACGTAGAGCCATGTCCATTTCTACGTAGGTACATATAAAAATTTGATAATAATATAAAATATAATAATATAATAACTCCACACATCTCACACACGGCCGTCTCTGATCGAAACTAGGCAAAGCCTGTACTATGGTAACCAGACTGCTGATAAACATACTTATATATTTCTAAACACATACATATTATAGATAACTTACACCCAGACACAGAACAAATTATCATGCTTATCACACAATTATTTGTCCTGGGCGGGAATCGAACCCACGACCTATGGCTTAGTAGTCAGGGTCACTAACCACTAGACCAACAGGCTAGTAATTAATCAGTTTGTCTCATCCACTCCAGTCCAGTCCAGCCAATCCAGTCCAATCACTATAATATAGTGGACTGTATTGGCAGTGTAGAGCTTATGTGTGTCATTTTCTAAGATAGTATTTGTGGTGAGTATTTGTAAAAAGGTGTGTTTTTGTCTTGTGTGAGTGGGTATTTGAGTGTTAGTTTTTGGTGAATAACGTTTGCTACTTGGTTTTGTATTATTATTATTAAAATTACTATGTGAATATGAATACTAATATCGTGTGTTCCTACATTTGCTCAGATTACTGCTTGGAGATGTTCTCAAATCGAATTTCCCCACGTTTTGGCATGAAAACATAGTAGTTTATGGCGTACTATTCGAGGTAAAGACAAATACATATAGATAGGTACACATAATAGATGTATACAGTATTTTAGTAGAGATAAAATAGTATCAATTTAGATTTTAGTTCTAGAACAGTATAGAATAAATAACATTACAATAACAGATAATGTTGCTTGACCAAAGATAATGATTATAGAGAATTCATTAATTTAAGGTAGGTAGATCTGAAATATTCTTCACCGCGACAATGAAACAAACACACACCAAACATAAAAACGAATGTTTGTCCAGCTAATGCCGTCGCTTAATGCTCACCTACTTATGGAATATTGATATTAAGCAATTAATGGGAAAAGTGGTTTTAGTAAATTTAGTATGTTTCTGATATTCAGATTATTTGGTACTCTAGTTGCGACAGTTACCTATGGCATATCACTATATGCCATGCCACTAATCAAATTCAGATGTTTTGTACATTTGAATGTGTTCATAGTCTTTTGTAGCTGACTGTACTATTCAAATAGCATAATGATCTATACAAAAATATGTACCAGCCTATGTCATTTGTCTCTCTGCATGATCTTAAGGTGTTTAGACAGCAAAAAGTGCTACATTAATCCGCTAATAATTTAGAAAGATGTGTAGGATGCTTACCTCACGAAAAAGCTGCAATAGATTTGATCCGGACGTTGAAATAATGATATCAATGTGATGTATAATAAATAGTGGTTCATCTTGAACTTGAAATGGAAAGTAGCTCAGATTATCAGCTAGGTATAACATTTGATCCAGCGGAGCAGTCTGAAAGAAATTGTTTTTAAGTTGTTGACACAGTATTTATTTGAATATGAAATTAGAACTAGAATGGTCATCTCGCCTATTTTGAAAGCTGATTGTACTGAGTAAAAATTTTTGACCTGGCTGCTTTTGATCTTCGGTATATAGTGTATAGTATTGTCTCATTTACTCAAACTTTTATAATATACTATTTACTAACAAGAAATTAACACCGGCTACTACAGCAAGTGCCGTTCAAGCAAGACACAGTTTATGTGTGCTAACAGAGTCCTCGCCTGACATAACTTGCTCTTAGCGACCTAGTTCAACTACATTCTAAAGCAGCCGTACCACAGAATACATAATAGTACAGATACAGAAGTCTCACTCCGCCAAATCATTTAAATAAATAGCGACTCTTGTTCCGACACAATAAAGTCGCAATTCAGGTCGCACAGCGCTTATTACCTACAGTTATATTCACCTACAAGTTGCCTCTCTTTCTATCGCGTAACTCTTATTTGTTCTAACCACGCCGCGACGTTAGGGTTGCCTTTTTAAAATAATTTATTTGATCAAAATATTGAATTTCCAGTAAGTTGTGTGCCTATTACTCTATTTTTGTGAACAAATAATCCTAGGCTAGGTACTAATAACGCGATAGTCTAGATACGAACGGATGACGCAACGCAGAGAGTGAGTGATCATCGAACTAACGTGTGGCCCGGTCGGCGCACTGAATTGTGGCACAATTAGGCGCCCCCACTGTATTTGTAGCTTTATACAGCGGGCACTCTGAGGGCTTCAGAGGCTCACCCTATTCTAGGCGGTCAGAGACTCCGCCCACACAAGTGCACAATGCCATTGACCGGACAACCCCAGTGTATAGCCGTCTTGTAGCGACGATGGGTCCGCCCAAATTGGACAAGAGTCGTCCAAGGGCGGACGCAGCGCCGACCAGCTTTGGAGCAAGCTGTCGAAAGTGGCCGACGAAGCGCCAACTTCCGTCGATGATCAGGCCCAGATATTTTATGTGGGCCTGAATCGGTACGACGGAGTTGACCACGATGGAGGCGCCAGGGGGTGGACCACGGAATAAAAAAAGGGCCTTCGTCTTATCCAGGGCCCCCGTAAGCCCAGCGCCTTGATACGCCCGACCACTAGAGAGACTCTGTGGTGGCCAAAGTGTAACAGATTACGCCCAGCCCGGAGGATGAAGTCTCCTCGAAGGGCCCAGTCGTACTCCATGTTCCACATGAGTGGTCCAAGAACATAGAACCCTGTAGAACATAGAACGACATGACACCCGACGACTCAAATTTGCGTCTCGAAAAGCGGGAAGGACGACGCGCCGTGTGACCCCTTCTGGGGTCGTGGGTCCGGGAGAGCTCCAATCGGATATAAAGGTGATCCGAGAGCGTTTCGCCTATAAGATCATCCCGCTCTAACTTAAAGTTATACATATATTTGAACAAGCATCATCCGTTACTTATTTATTCACTGGAAGAAAAGCTGCAGGTTTTATATGGAGGTAACATCTTGACAATGGTAAGTGTATATAAAAATTAAGAAAAATACAGTAATACTTACAGAAACATCATCAAATTGTTTCAGCAATGACAAAACTAGAGCACGCCGTTGTGGCCGCGTATTACGTAATAATGAGTACAAGAAACCATTTAGAGCAGTCGGCAAATCATCTTGATCCTTTTTCCTGAAATAGGTACAAATTACGTTTATTGTTCAGATAAATTCATGAAGATGACATATGATTTAGAACTAGCTATTAGAGCTAATAATTACCTAAACCCTCTTATAACTCCCGTGCTCTCACTTCCTTGCAGGATTTTTTGTAATTGGTATGAAAGCTTGATGCCAAGTTGAGCTTTCATATGAATAAAACCAGGATACTTCTTGTCTATCTCTTGAAGATGTTTGTCAGCCGTATGTGATACAGTAACCTCAAGGTCGGTACTCATGCATATCAAATATGGAACAATCTAGAATAAAACAGAAAACTTGAATCTATTTTAAAGTACTGTGTCTTATACTACATCACTGAAAAAGTACTTTACCAGTTGTTAACCGTGACTACCTGTCGAAACAGTTACATTAACCTTAACTGTGTAGTGAAAAATATAAATGATTCTATCGGACAAGAGTGTACAATAGAATCGGCACCATTGGTGCCGATTCTATTGTACACTCGACTAAACTAAAACCTGACTTAATTTCTTCATATGAAATCAACCTAGTCTTCTTCGTAATAAGGTCTATTTGTTACTAGCATCTATTTCTCAGCGCCGCTAAATTTCAATAAAACCTGTCAACGTATACTCAACTTTATTTCCACGCGGCGAGAGTCTTCATTTATTCAAACGTTGTATAATTGCCGTATAAAAACTTGTTCAAAACGAACAAGGATGACGTGTTTTTAAGCTACACCTACGAAGACGCTTACTAAAAACACAAAGCAAAAGAGATGGCATTCAACGGATAGCGGCTCTTGCTACGTGGTATTAAAGTTTATTTAAGCGTATCAGACTTTAGTCGACAAATAAATTGCTTATTTCGATAGCGACATATGTTACCTACTTGTTTCAATTTGAAATAAGACCTTGTTTCTAAGTGTACAAGGTTTACTTTTTATATGAAGAAAATTTAGTGAATTTTAATTTAGCGAGTGAAGTAACAGAATTGGGGCCAATGTAGTACAGAGATAAATTTCGAGTGACCAAGTGTCTTAAAGATGACTGATGATGATGATACAATTTTATTACGGAATGGAGTTACAAATATTTTTTATGTAGTAGATGTAATTACCTGTACAGGATGCACGAGACCTTGCGCCAATACGAGTTGAACCACTTTCATAGCACTGGACCGCACCACTGTGCTTATGTGCAGAAAGGATCCGAGGATCTCTTTTAAGTATAGCTGTATCACTGTCGATGCCATACCGGACGAGACGTCGCCCATCTCTTTGAGGTTCTCGTGTTTTGACCTTTTTGACCCTTTAATTTAATATAAATGTTATATTTTTAAGTTCTTTAATATGCTAAGTCACATATTATGAGCTAGTCAGATATTAATAATTTGCCCTTTAAAAATCTCATTACAAAATATTCATCTAGATTTAATTTTACTTGATATACCTGATCTACCCAATAAATATTAACTTCATTAGCAAAAGGTAAAGCTGATTTTTTCTTTTAAAATAAAACAAGAGAATAATACGCCTGACGCGAGATACTTTCTAAGCTCATCTCGAAACTTGTGTCTAAGATCACACAAACATAATACAGGCATTTGCGAGGGAAGGTTATATATTATGTTTTTGTTTATATATTCCTCATAATAAATAGAAGTACTTACATTCTTTGTCTTGTCTTATCATCCTCTGTTCCTCCTCTTGTAAGTACATTTCAATATTTCTAAGTACGTCAGCTTTCATTTCTATGGGCGCCAAATCTGATGTTAGTAGTTGGTGATAGAACTCTTTCAGCTCTGGCCGCAACATAAACTCGTAATGCCGAACGCAAACAGAACCCAACGCTTTGAGCGTATGTGAAACAAAATCTTCATCCTCGAGGCCAACGAAAAACATCAAGGTCGTAAAAATTTGTTCCTTTATATCACCCTAAAAAATAAACAGTTATAAATGTTTATGCAAATTCAAAGAATAAATGGATATTGTATCTAACTGTACTTACAAAAAATATATTTAGATGGATTTTTACAGGGTTGTTTAAATTAAAAGAAAGTAAGTAACCAAACTCTTGTTGCAGTACTACCCCGTAGACCCATTACTCTCAGCACCAACATAAAAGTAGGTTACATTACATATAAAAACAAGTTTCAATTCGATATGATTCAAGTCTTAGTATCTATTCTTGATAACATGAACCGTGGTAAAATGATTAATAGATTTGTTCAATCCAACATAGATTTTCAATTAATAAAAATAATCTGATATACTAATAAAGGCACTTGATTTATTTTTATATAAATCAAGCTGATTACACGGTTAATTGAATCGATACAGTATTCAAATAAAGTATAAAAAATTCCACTGAAACTATAATCCGGTTACGATTAATCGATCGCATGCCTATTTTTCTCTAAATGATGGAGAAGTTATGAAAGAACCAGTAGTAATGTGATAACGCTGTTACTACTGTTTTTTTTATAAGAAAAAGGGAGAGTATAAAAGAAAACAGTCTGACATAAATACCACCAAAACAAGACATAGAAATGTCATCAATCCCAAATAATATAAATTATTTGTAACGGCGCCTTCTTTTAGCATAAATGCTCGAAGTTTTGTTATATTTAATTTATAACTGTTACCAATATAGTTGCACATGAAGTTCATGAATCTTACCGGTAATCCGTCTATAACTCTTGCTTCTGTGAAATCAAAATATCGCAGCAAAAGTCCTACTATGAAAAGGGCTCGTCGAAAATGCGGTCTTGAATGTAAAGCTCTTGTCATTTCAGGATTTCGCTGCCAACAATGTTTCCATTGTAGTAGTACACCTAAAAAGAAGACATTTTTAAAAACAAGTTAATAAATATGGAAAGAATCGTTCGTAAAAACCGTAATGTCGCTTCAAATATAATACGACGGCACGGTTTAAAATTCTTAACTATGTATCGCTGTACCCCAAAAAATAATTAAAATCAATTTATTAAGACCAAATAACTAACGCTTTTCATAAATATTAATACAGTCTAATAATGGAATCCATTGTCAACTGCCAGCTCCTTCGGTACTTAGAAGACCACCAGCTACGCAATGGGTCGTTAAGCTGGTGATCTTCTCGTATACCTGACTCACTGTTGGGCACAGGTGATCGAGAGCAAGGGGGAGGCGTTGTCAGTCAGTTTGGACATAGCGAAGGCCTTCGATCGGGTGTGGCACAAAGCGCTTCTCTCGAAGCTTCCTTCCTATGGGCTTCCCGAGAAATTATGCAACTGGATCACCAGTTTTCTCGCAGACAGAAGCATCAAGGTCGTTGTCGACGGTGCATGCTCCGACTTCAAGTCTGTGAATGCTAGTGTCCCACAAGGCTGTGTGCTATCACCCACGCTGTTTCTTCTGCATATCAATGATATGCTGCAAATCAGCAGCATTCATTGCTATGCCGATGATAGTACGAGTGATGGCTTGTATACCGGCCGCGCTAACATTTCTCGGGAAAACGTCACTGAGAGTCGATCCAAACTTGTGTCTGAAATCGAAGCCTCCTTACAAGGAGTTTCCGATTGGGGTCTAGTCTAATTAGTCTAGTTAGTCTAGTCTAATCTAGTCTAATTTAACCCAACGAAGACACAGGTTTGCGCGTTCACCGCTAAAAAGATACCGTTTGTCGTATCACCTCGCTTTGAGAGCACTTCCCTGACTGCCACAGCCAGCATCGGAATCCTTGGCGTTTATATATCGAGCGAAGTCCAGTTCCGCGGTCACTTGGAGGGTAAGGCCAAATTAGCTTCGAAGAAGCTTGGTGTGCTCAACAGATCGAGACCGTATTTCACCCCGGCCCACCGCCTACAACTTTATAAGGCGCAGGTTCGGCCGCATATGGAATACTGTACTCATATCTATGCAAGAGCACCCCAGTACCAGCTTCTCTCTCTTGACCGCATGCAACGGAGAGCGACTCGAATCATCGATTGCCAAGACATTTCAGATCGGCTTGACCCCTTGGCGTTGCGTACAGATGTAGCCTCACTCTGCATTCTCTATCGCATGTATCATGGGGAGTGCTCCGAGGAATTGTTCGGATTTATAAAGGCCGCAACGTTTCGCCATCGTTTAACGCGACAAAACTTTCATCCCCATCACCTGGATAATTGGCAATCCACCACCACTGTGCGGTTTTCCAGAATTTTTTTGCCTCGCACAACCAATCTCTGGAACAAATTGTCGCCTGCGGTATTTCCGGACCGATACGACCTTCAAACCTTCAAGAAAAGAGCGTACTCCTATCTCAAAGGCCGGCAACGCGCTAGTGACTCTTGAGTTGCAGGTGGCCATGGGCGACGGTAGTCACTTACCATCAGGTGACCCGTCTGCTCGTTTGCCCCCTATAATATAAAAAAAAAAACAGTCAATTCAAATTGTTAATAGAATAATTATCGAAACTAATTGGAAATGTGCCTAACGATTATATTAAAGAGCTTGAGCTTTAAAGTAAAAGAAATATATTTTTTTATGTAATCAAAATTGTAAACATAATACAATCTGTTTGCAATTGTGATGACATAAAATTTGTGGCTTGTTAGTCTGGAGTGTAGTCAAAGACGTTCCAAACAAATGTTTAACATACACAATTACACACCATAGTGTTTTATATCGATCTCGTGGTATACTTTCCGAAACCGTTCTTGTCTCTTTACAAATAAAGTTAATATTAGGCACTTATCTAATTATGGGCAATTGCAACACAAAGTGAAATGAGCTGAGCATGAAAACTATTTTGCTTCCACCTTTGAAACCACCCTCTAGCACTTTGAGCTCTGCTGTTCAGTGCTCTGAATACATAAGTCCTGCAGTATGTGTAATACTACCAGAGACTCGCGGTTTCACCCGCGTAAATCCCGATCCCGTGGGAATGTCGGGATAAAGAGTAGCCCATGCGTTAATCCAGGTCTTCAGCTATCTACATACCAAGTTTCATCGCAATCGGTCGGCAGTTTTTGTGTGAAAACATTACAAACATACACAAATGTTTCCTCTTTATAATATTACTTTAGATAAATAATATTACTTACCATGGTACTTATTGAAAACATCCCTAATAAGTTTGTAATTGTGCGTGAGATTATTGACGATGGCAGCGAGACAGGCGATGCAAGACGCTATGACAAGCTGTCCACGCTGCAGAATGAGTTTGACGGCATCTTCCTCCAGCTGCGCCAGGAACACTTCGCTCGGGTGTTCCATCAAAGGGACGACTAGCTCGAGCGTCGACGCCACAGTCGACATTATTTGTTGCTCGTATTGATTCTATAATTAATGATCCAATTTTAGTTTGAAGTCTTGTATGATTTAGTTTTGGGAATCTATTCTTATTTTGTCTCCTTTGTGAAATTTGTAATAGCGATTTCAACCATATACGGTTGTACAATAAAATAAAATAAATTTATGTGAAACAAATGTATTAAGAGTGAAGTTTCTTTTAATAAGTATTATATAGAAAAAATAAAATTTGCTTGCCATCACTTAGTGGTTAAATGGGCTTGTGCTCCTATTATTTTTTTTAATCGTTTTTATTTTTCTTTATAATGTAACCCCCCTTTAAGGCAAATAAAGCATTTGTATTTGTATAAATTTAATTACGTTTTAATACTTAATTATAACTGAAGATTTTGTTTGACGTGAAACGTTTTAACATGTTTTTTAGTACTTACCTGACATTTTAAACTCAGGTATGGCTGCAGAGTTAATGCATGATTCACTAACAATTGTGGCCTAATTTTCGCAAATAAATGCAACGTTGACAAACATGCTAAAATACGCTGTGACGACCCATTCCCTGCAAAAATACATATTCATAAAGTTCTGCTACAGATAGATATATCAACTGATATTTATATTAGACGTTTACCTTCGGCGCTTGTCTCTTCTAACTGAAGTAAACTTTCTATGAGACAGTCAACTATTTGCTGACAAGCAAGTAAAAGAGATTTAGGAGGTTGATAGATAATTTTTGTTGAATCATCTTTATCTTCTTTAGGCTTGAATAACTGTAAAAAATATACAGTTTAGTACAAAAGCCTCAAATTGTTTAATTTAATTATTTATATTGATAGCTTAATTTTTAAACTTCGTATCTCCATTTGATTAAATTTTACAGGAGCAAGCCAAAGCTATTTTATTAAATAATTAACAATAAAACATAGACAAACAGGTTTATTTACATTTAAATCTAACTTACGTATACTTCTTAAACATGTTTAAGGGATTTACGTATAGTCCGGGCACCAGAGGATTAGAGGGTGGTGGTCTTTTATAACAATACGATACTTGGCTTAAAATTTGAAGAAAAATACGTAGAATAACATACTAAAGTGTCTACTTCGATGGAGATACGCATCATTGTTTATTATTGCAAATGAAAATTGTTTTTTTTTTCGATTTTCTTTAAAAGTCTAGAAAACTTTTGCTTTTAGAGAAAAATGTTAAATGCAAAAGCTGTTAAGCCGACGATTTTACATGAGGATTAGGCGTTAAAAAAAATTAGAAAATTGTTTCCATTGTTTAAATAAGCGAGAAAGATGAATAATGCAAAGAAATTAAAATGTCAATGTCGATTGTTAAAAACGTCATAATATGACGTTTTTAACAAACTCCGTACACGGTCGATGAAATCGAGGTATAACGTCTCCTCAAATCTGTTATACCTCGATTTCATCGACCGTGTCTTATGATATTTTTAACAATCTACGTGCCCACTTCTAGAGTACTTGGAGTAAAAAGTACTAGTACTACTTTTTTTTTAATTTTTGTCAAAATAAGCGCAATCACTTGTACTAAGTTGTTTACGTCTAAGTTTAAAATTAGAACAAATACGATCTTTCATTAACGGTTTTTCGATAATAACTTTTTTATTTGTTCAATAAAAAAATCAAATTTTTGAGGTATCAAAGATATTGTTATTCCCTATCGATTCCAAAAACTCAGATATCAATACCATGCTCGTGACACATTTTATACACAATTGAAATTTTTAATTAACAATTTTACAATAGGCTGCCATTTTAAAATTTTCGCAATCTGACTTGGCGTACAATGAAAAACATACTAATCTCTGTAACATATTCGATTTTCATTCAATTTTGAATATTGCAACGTGCATTTTCACGCATTTTAATTTCTTTGCATTTTTTAAATTTTCGCTTATTTATTTTTTAACGACTAATCCTCATGTAAGATCGTCGGCTAAACAGCTTTTGCATTTAACATTATTCTCTAAAAGCAATAGTTTTCTAGATTTTAATGAAAACCGAAAAAAAGCCGATTTTCAAGTTATTTTGCAATAATAAACAATGACGCGTATCTCCGTAGAAGTAGACACTTTAGGATGTTATTCTACGTATTTTTCTTCAAATTTTAAGCCAAGTATCGTATTGTTATAAAAGACCACCACTTTTCGCGTTATTCTTGGCTCTGGCGCCCGGATTAGAAGTAGGTAGTTTTATTTTTTATAAATAGAAAAAAAAAACCTTGAAAACAAGTAGGAAATACGAGTGATTGCATCGTGTTCGTTACGGCATTTTACACTAGATGACTGAATGATCAAAATCGAAAATTTTCGAGTTATGAAGTTTGAAAATAAAGCCATTGATATATATTATAATATAAACTTACACTGGTCAGTAGCTGTTGAAACCATTCCAGACCAATATCCCTAGATGATATAACAACGTCTGTGATGTTAAGGACTTTCCTCGTGAGAGGATCGGCCGCGGCCGCAGTCATGTCTAAGGTGCCCGGCCGCGCTGTGTTCGCGCATGGACTGAACCACATGTTTTGAAAAACTTCCATCACTAATTTCCTTATACCCTCTTCATCATTCACTCTCCTAATCATCTTTACACAAATCTCAGGTATTTTTGGAAACTCTGGGCACTCTATACAAATGTCTTTTAAAATTTTTATCACTCGTTTTCGCACCGAAACACCAGTGTCCTATAAATAAAGTAAGCACGTTATGAGACACTTATGACGAATGTAACGTACGTTTTTTTTCACATGTTGAAAACACTCACCAATATTCTATTTGAGAGCATTCCATAATACTTATCAATGAGATCGGGACGACTGAGTACGAACTTTCCCACTAAATCGACGGCAGCTTCGCGCACGGCGGTAGACTGATCCAGAAAGGATCGGTTAACTCCGATCTGCATGTCGGGTCGCGCCAGCACTGCCGGGTCCGCCTCGACAATCATAGCTAAACATTTCATCGCCTTCGTGCGTATCGCTATTGTATTTTCACATAAAATTACAAGTATTTTCCTTAAATATCTATCAAAACTCTGAGAAAACGACCTCTTTGATGCTAAGTACTGAGAGATGAGCTCTGCTCCACTGTAGTCTATATACGATTGCATCACTTGCACCTGTGTACCTCCTTGATATCTAAAAGGTCGTATTTTTTCGAGAAAGAAATTCTTCCGCCGCTCTATAGTTTTGAATTTCTCTGCTGAAATCAGCGCACTTGACGCAAGCTTCTTTTCAGACTTGGAATCCTTCACTCGGCGACTTTCGTCATCACTGTCGTCCTCAGCATCTGACTCTTCATCACTAGATTCATCCTTGAAACGTTTCTTTGATTTGTTTTTCGCCTTCTTCGTGGGTGATGTACTTTTTGGTTGGACAACCATATCTCTATACCACTGAGTAATATAAAAATGTCGGGCACAGTTCCAAGCTTGATCTTTTTGGCCATTGATGGCCAGATAGTCAAGTAATACTCGCTGTAGGAATTCCGTTCTTTCTTCGTCTTCATCTAGACCCGAGGTAACATTCTAAAAACGAAAAGATGGCGTTAAAATGAATTAATACTGGAAAAATCTTCAGTTGCCAAATCAGACAGTTAAGTAGTCCTTTCCGTAGCAGCTGTCCTAAATTATAACACACACGATCGCGCCGTAATACAAAACCCCACAACAATTTTTAAAATAATCTTTCACGTACTTCTCGCATCCTGTTATCTTTGTGCCTTTAATCCAAATATGTCCAGTGGAAAAGGCATGATTGAGTATAAAAGCATCTTCAATCCCATAAAAGAAAAGCAAGCAAGTAACTTGTTCTCTATTTTTGTTAATTTCTGTAATCTGAGAGCCCTCTTAGATGAGTTCCTAGAGGTTCTCAAATTGTAAGATTCGCAATAGTCTTATAAGATTCTCAGTTATTAATAAACTTACTTGTGCCTGATTGCCATCTTTCTCCTCCTCAGCCCGTATGTCCCTGACGACCGCGTCCATAGTGGCCAGTTTTGCACGTGAGTGTACGCTGTCCCTTCGCAGCCGTGCCGCTACCAGACCTAAGTATTCTAGCGACGCTACACGAACTGACATTTCCATAGATTTATCAGACATGTATTTAACCTAAAAAGTAAAAAAAAAACTGTCAGTCGTAGGACTGCACGTCAGAAGTGAAAATATAACAATCACATCTGTCATCTGAGCGTGACGGTCACGCGAGTTCAGTGTTTTTTTCCCGTTTCAAAAGCGTCCAACGTGCCTAAAGAAGTTTTCACTTCAAAAACAATTACAAAAAGAAATAGAGCCACATAAATAATGTCTATAAATTTATTCAAACCAACTTAGTTCAGCTAAGTAATTTCACATACGCTGAACGATCTCTGATCCCCATGAGCGTTGGTCTCGGGTTAACTGGTGGGGGTCCGGATATCTTAATAAAAACTGTTACCGGATCCCTTCTATTTTAAGCGCGGTATGACGGTGTGCCATGGTATTGTGTCGGTGGTCGGTTCGTTTCAGACACACCGCCCCATCGAAGGTTTTCACACGCACAAAAAAACCGAGGTGGGGCTGCCCATTACACTTCTTCTTCTTTAAAAGACAACTATCGCATTAGGAATTACTCCTGTGTCGCGGAGAACTTTACAAACATACAAACGACGGACACGAAAAACACCCAGACACAGGTGGGAATCGAACCCACGACCTGTAGCATAGCAGTCAGGGTCACTAACCACTAGGCCAACAAGCCAGTCAGAAGCTGGCCTGAGACTGTGGCGAGTGCGAGTTTTCCGCGCGCCCCTCTGAACTGCCACAGCATTGTGCCCGAGGCGCCTTGCTGGCGACTCGGCGACTTACTCCCTAGAGTATACCCGCGTACCTTGCAATAGAACTGCTTGTGAAGGAACAGCGTTGTGGTTTTACTCGGTTCGCTTTCGACATACAACTGCACCATTAGCCCCGGCGAGGTGATGAACCCCACGATAAAAATTCACAGACGCCGAAATAGCAAAAGTACAATTGAAAAACATTTGTCAGTATTAAAAAAATTAGGCACTAAAAAGAGCATTAAATTCACATAAATCCCACAGAGGTGCATTCTTGAGGTTGGTATTTTCTGGATAATGGTTTGAAAACCATTATGCATGAATTCAATTTAATTTATCACTTTGTCTTGCGCTATGACATCCCAACCCTGGTTAAAAGTTGGTTAGGAGATGAAGACCAATAAATTTTCGTCTCAAAAGTTTTGCCTTTTTAAAACAATATGTTCCCCTTGCACCTAGTAGAAAAATAATACTTACAAGCATTGTGCCAAGTAGACTAAGTAGTAGTTCAGTAGCAGGCCACTCAGGTTTATTTACAGTGGTAAGCAAATCATGCACGAAATTTTCGAATAGGGGCCTGAAGTCGACCTCTTCGTTACGACTCCGACACTTATTCAGGAATGACGTCAGGAATGTACCGCCTACACTGATCGCTGCTTCGTACTTGGATATAATAAGAAGATCTTTATCGACACCCTGGAAAATGACATAACCAAGTGAAGAACAATATAAAAATGAATGATAATAAATTAAAGTAGACAGAGAAACGAAACGAAACAACGAAATATTTACCTTTTTACTATCAGTTGAGTCAGAGTTTTTTTCCTTATCCTGTGTCTTGCACAAAGTCTCTGGGAGCGTGACTACGCACTGAACCAGCTGGAGGACAAGCGCCGTCAACATTTGTATTTGTTGATCCGAGCTCAGTTGGAACGACCTCAAGTTATGCTTAGAACTAGGTATGCGGGCTATCGATGCTAAGATATCTTCTAGTAGCAGTCGTCTGTGCTGTTCGTATTTTGTAAATATCTATAATCGACACAAAAACACTTTTCAGACAAGAGGTTGAGGGACAAGGGAACGACAACGTCAATTTCAATATCTTTATTTCATAAAATTGGTCATCAATTATTCGAAATCAATTCAGTCAATTTACAAAAGTATATATAATTAGAAATTATAGGTCAACACACACAGAGTCACCGTCATAGTAGAACAGTCATAATTAGATGTTTTTGGATTGTAGATGTTTTGTCAAGTTTTTATTATACATCAATTAATAAAATTTTAATTATTTTTAATAGTTCAATCATATTATGTGTTTTACTCACCGTAGTAACGAGTTTAAGAGCGCTGAGTTGCAGTTCGCTAACGTTCTCTACGAAAAAGGGTGATACTCCAACAGTGGACGCGTGTAACACAGTAGTGTCAGTGAGGTGATGCGCTGCGAACAGTTCGGCCAGCATTGTGACGGACTCGTGCGCATGCGTGTACAGTTCTCGTACAGCACGCGTCGATGTCCCCGCACTCCCACGCTTGGTCACATTGCCGGCACCGCCACCACGACGTTTTCGACCGTCAACTAATAAAAATAATAAATTTTGTAGATTGTAACTACATAAGCATACAAATGACCTATATTAAATTAGTATATCGTAAATATACCATAACCTCCTTTCAGTGGCGAGGAGCGACATTTCGATAAGGGTTCATTAGTTAAAATTATACCAGGTTTTTCTTGGACCATATTTAGGATGGTTTACTTTTATGTATGTGGGCCTTTACCTTCCTTAATTGCATACATTGACAAATAGGATATAATGTAAAAAATAATAACATCATTGCTAATGAATTATAATGTATATTATGGGAATTAAAACAAGAAGAGTCTTAATTTATTTCCTTAACATGAAACAACAGCAATCAACCCAAGGTTTTAATATTGTTTAAAACACTGAAAATGATTTGTTTATTCATGAATCATTAGACATACTTAAATAGACTTAAATTTCCTAAAATTATGTCATCTGTTGGTGAGTCAATTGTTTCAGACACCAATAAAATACAACTTGCATAACTAAAACTAAAAATGTATTATATTTCATGATTTATTCATTATACAACGCATTATAAACGATGTGTATAATTCTAATCCTACTAATATTATAAATGTGAAAGTTTGTGACGATGCGATGTATGGATGTTTGTTACTCTTTCATGCAAAAGACTACTGAACCGATTGCCATATGTAATAGCTGGAGATCTCGATTAACACATAGGCTACTTTTTATCCCGATATTCCAACGGAATCGGGACTTACGCGGATGAAACCGCGGGGCGCAGCTAGTTAGGACATAAAGTCAATTAAAAAGTAGCTTTACTTGAAGGTGATTCATTTTATGTACATAATATGTTGTGGTGGCCTAATAGGGTTATTGACGATTTTTTATAAATGGTATAATTTCAAAGAATATGGTCGAACATTAACTAAAAAAATACTTTTACTGTCGTTATTGTACTAAGAGAATAATTAATAGCTATTTTTAATTAAAATTTTAAATGCCAACCAAAAGGCGCCATAATGACGATCGCCATTTTGTGACGTCAATTTTCAGTACTTTGACAGAACAGAACTCACAGAGCACTGACAGAACAGACAAGGGAAGGTATTTTAAGCAACTTGAAATAATAAGAAAAAACAGTATTTTATTAATGTGTGAATCTGGAATCGTGAATCAGGACGAGTTTATGCGGTAATGTCGCTACTGAGCAGTTTGTTTTTTCTTTTATTTTTAGTTTTAACATTTATATTATTATAATCCTGAAATAAAAATCCCAGACTATTTTGTCCGGTTTGAAGTGTGACCTGACTAAAAGATTTCAAAGATTTCTGTATTAAAAATCACGAATGTTTATAAAATTGTCAGAGCTTTACGTTATTCACGGGGTCTTTAACATCCTGTATATGCATACTTTTTTTTTCTGTCGTAGGATGTATCAGCCTATTGCGGTGAGCATGTTTGTTAGATTAAAATGTCAAAACACACTTGTGAAAATTTCACTACTGATCCGAATCGTCGATAGGGCCAATTTTAATCTAGATAAAATACAGAAAACGGTCTAATTTACCTTAAATAAAGAAACTTATTACAAAAAGTCGCCTAATTTAAAGATATATGTAGTGGTATTTCTATAGCAATATTTGTTCTTGATCATGTGTTAATTTTAAAAGGTAGACATATAGCGTTATTATGTTTTAATAGATAGTATTAAGAGGAATAATTCCGTAATACATTGTTTTCATATAACTCAATCGGGTTAATTTCTTAAAGAGACTAGTTCCATGGATTTCATGGCTTCTCTTGTCTTTTATAGCTAAATAATAATTACTATAGTAAAATCAATTAATAGAAATTCTTAAGGTTTTATTAGACCTCGCCACTGCTTCCTATACGAGGCAATGACACAGAACCTATTTATTCTCTCTACTACACCATATTGCGCATGCTTTATCCATTGAAATTTGCTAGTGTTCCAATGTGGGTAACAAACAAAATATAAAGGAATACCTTTCTTTTTAGAAGTACTTTGAATGCTGTAAACAGGGTCGTAGACACAATAAATCGTATTGTTCAGCTGGAATTTTATGAACATAATAATTCGATCTATAACATCTTCTAGAAATATGCGTTTTGGCATATTTGGAGATGTCATTACATAAAGCGATGTTAGACATGCATCTGAAGCACACATGACCCTTTCTAATGCCGACTCCATCCATATCTGTCGCATTTCTTCGCTATCCTCCTGAAAATTTTACAGTAAATTAAAATATTTAAAGTTACCTGTAAGTAACAATGTCATAATGTAGGTACAGGATTATAATACATACGGGATCTCCAACCAGTGACATTTTCTCAGCCGCTCTAATATTTTTCTCCATTAGACTTAGTAATCGAACTAATCTGTCTGAAGGTATAGCTTCCATAGCACCTAGATTCTTTAACTTAGCTGCTTCTGAGCATAACTCTTGAAGCTGATAACGTGGTAATAATAATTCTTCAGGTATATCTGTCCCCTCTGCAATGTAATGTCCGTAGTGAGTTTATTTAGTGAAGGTAATAGTATAAAACTGGTAAAACCGACGATATGCTTACCCATTTCGTCAGTTACTATTACGTCATCGTCAATAGTTTCAAATACTGATTCTATCAATTTATTAAACCGTTGATACGTATTGGTCTCCATTAATTCGTCTACTGATAGCATTTCTAGCACAGGTACTAATCTCCTCTCGACTTTCCGTAACTTAGGCCGCACTGTAAATTATGACATAAAATCCTTAGCAACATCTCAAATCACTTGTCGTAAAATGTATTATTAGTTTCTAATTATTATGCTAAAATAACATTTTCTTTGATCCTATTTTATCCCTTTTATATTAAAAGCAACAGGAATAGGATCGAAGACAATCTCATAAAAATAAATGAAAGGAGTGGACAAGTCTGATAGTCAACCCACCCATTTTCAAATATACTCATAACTAGCTTTTAGGTTTCGAAAAATTCAAACTGTAGTGCAGTTTTTTATAAAGAGGTGGCAGGTAAGCCCGCTGCTTATTTTAAAATTTTAAATTTCCCATTACTAATTACTATTGTAATTAGTAATTGGAAATTACAAATTACAATAGTATACAAGATTGAAATGAACAACAACACATTCACCAAATTAATCTAAAGATAAAATGAGACAGGGTCGCTTCATTTCGTTTTGTAACAAAATCTTAAAGTACAGTGGCATATTTTAAGATTTGGCGTCCGGGCACATGAAAATTGCCGCCCCGTAAATTACGAAAATGAACGTTTAAATTAGCACATTTAGGATTGTATTAACAAAAGCTATATTTGGTAAACATTTTTAATTTTTTATTTGTTAAGAAATTCATAAACCCTACTAACATTATAAACGTGAAAGTTTGTAAGGATGTATGGATGTTTGTTACTTTTTCACGCAAAAACTACTGAATTGATTGCGATGAAACTAGGTATGTAGATAGCTGGAGACCTGGATTGACATATAGACTACTGTTTATCCCGATATTCCCACGGGATCGGGACTTACGCAGGTGAAACCGCGGGGCGCAGCTAGTAATTTATAATTGATTGAGCCTGTTGGCAGGCCTATGTCACTCGATGTACTTGCGCGCGCTCAATACTTACCGGCCGCTCGTCCGCCGGCGGACCTTATTTTTAAAGTACAAAAAACGTAACTTGATATGTTGATATATTCTTTAATAATCTGTTACATAGTAACTACTTTGTAATCTGTGCTGTTGGTCACAAGGATAGCTAAATTGTTTAATCGTTCTTTGCTTATTCAAGAACGTCAATTGTTTTTTATCATATTAATATAGTTTCCAAAACACTATGAGCTATTAAAACCTGGTAGCCAAAATTATTTTAATTTGTTTTATTATTTTATATTATATATTTAGTTCAGTCAAAAAAGTCCATTGGCATTATTTTTGTCTAAACGTTTTTGATAAGCACTGTACTTATTATAGCGCCAAGAGCTGCAATTATTTAGTTTCTTGAGACTTGCACACGCATCATATTTTGCTGAACATCTTGCATGTAACATATAGACAAATTTTGAAAATATGTAGATGTTGCATACAGAATATTTTTTTTTTGTGTGCAATAACTATTGAAGCTCTTGCTATAGTTAAAGGGTCTAAACAGAAATTAATAAATATATTACCTATTGCAGCTTCAGCTTCTTCTCTTTTACTGGCTTCTTCATGTTTTCGTTTAACAGCCTCCCAGTTTTTCTCTCTAGCTATGTCTATCGCTTCTCTTTCTTTATCTACAGTTGGTGTATTACTACTAGTTTTCGGCTTTAGAGGGACATTATCATCGGAATCTGATTCCAATGTGCTATTTTTTCTTGGTCTCTCATCATTTGTAAAATCATGTTTCTTCAGCAATCCTTCCTGCACATTTAAACTTTCTATATAAATACACAATATTATAATATTCTTAACGCAGATGATGTATATGATTTATGGACGATTAAATTAGTTCAAAATAACCTTTTACTGTGTGGAAAAATTTTACTCACTAATCTCCCAGTCATTATCAAGGTCTTGTTGTACATTTTTTTTTTATAATTTGCCGTGATATAAAGTCAACTTAGTATCACAAAATTTTACTTCCACTTGAAAAAAAGATGTGTCAACTTCATAAGGCTGGAAGGTTACTTAATTATATCATATTATAGCCGCAATAGTAATTTAACATTGGTTTCTAGAGACACAATCATCTCAATAATTCCTAAATTTTACTAACCCACAGACAACAATTGAACACCGTAACATTTGCTAGAATACATATTACATATATCCTGTATATCAGTACTATAACTTCATATTTCAATATAGGATTAAAAATTGCATTTATAAATAGATTTAAAATAAATAACAACGTAGTAAGGCTAGTATGTATACTTACCGAGAGGCGTCCAAGTTTAACTACGGGGTATCTGTTATTCATTACTGCCGTACTTTTATTTGGGTCTTGTTTGTCTTGACTACTGTTCTGTATTGGTTGCTGCGGCGCGTATGGGGCGCCCATGGATGGTTGAGGCACTTGTGGTTCCTGTCGTAATGGTGATGGTGCGACACTTGCTTGCGCTGGAGATTGGCCAGTCATTACATTACCGTCTATAAAGAAATATAGGGTAAATATCAAGTTATAAGCAAGTTGAAAAGTTTGTAGTAGTTATTGAAATATATATTAGATTATGTATTAAACAGATTGCCAAATGTAGATATTATTATGTTGAAAACCTTTTTAGATTTTAATATAATTATAATAATTTTAAATAATTTCCAACAATTATACATACCTTGTTCAAATGCCTTCTCTTCTGATTGTATAAGTAATCTCTGTGGATCACCTTGATTACTTGGTGATAGTGGATCTTTCTCTTCATTTAAACTAGTGCCGAAATTTCTATTATCTCCTACTAGACTATTATAGAATAGACCATTTTGTGGATTTGAACAAGATGTGTTCGAGAGGGGGCTTGTGTAAATATTGGAAGAATTTCCACTGTTCCAAATAGGTGACACACTATTCTGGGCAGTGTTTACTGCATTTCCAGGCCTAGCTTGGGAAGGAGGAGAGCCCATATTTACATTGGGTGATGACTGACATGGAGGAGCAAGCAACTGCTGATTTGGAATGGATCCTGAATGCACTGCTGTTCCTAGTGGTGAGGGACTTGAGGGCACAGTATTATGTGTTGAATAATTGTATTGAGAAGCTGAAGGGGACATTCCATTAAACTTAGATGAGTGTAAATGATTGCCCCAATGATTTCTCTGCTGTTGATCAAATACATTAGGATTTACATGTAAAATGGCCTTTAACAGTTCTGGTGTAGCTTGCTGTGGGGCAGGACTCACTGCATTTGGTATGCTTTCATCTTTTAGGTCTCTGAAACAAGCAATTGTATAATCAATAGAATATGTAAGTAATTGATGTTTATTTAAAATATTTGTGTCAATGCTAACATAGGGGAAGTTAAAAAACATACAAAAGTAATATTTTAATAGTAAACACATTTTTCTGTCTGTGATAGTTAAGATTACTAGGACTAAAAAAACAAGTGTATTACATATGTTGTACTGAAGTCTGCATGAGAGATTGAAGTAGCAGTGTCACTAAATTGTCATCACGTGTCGCAAGCAGGATGGCTGCCTCTTCTGCAACCCGTGGATGAAATAACTGTGACTTGTTATTAAGCGTTGATGGCAATGGAGTTGGAAGTGGTAACACTGGTAGTACTGAAAAAAAAATTACAAATTGACACATTGCTACCATGTTAAGGGCAGAATAACTGAATAAGACCTAGCCTTGTACCTTTTAAATAAATATAATCGCAATTAAGTCCCGAATTACATGTCTAAACTGAATAACAATTGTTGTGTAATGAAAAAAACTTAAACAACCTTATAGAGTTGGAATATGTTTTAGGTTTCTTAGAGTCTAAAATATTACACTTTAAATAGATACCAATAAAAGTAATAATCTTGCCCCTTTTTTTTATTAATTAAGAGAAATTACTTATCATTATAATTGAAGTATCAGTAATCAACCATAAAAAATGTTTGCCAAAATTTTATAACAAATTTTATGTAAATTATAGGTTAATTTATTTACAGATGTGACAATATATAATTTTAAGCCTTTATCTCTTACTCAAATCTAACAGTTTCCTTTAAAACAGTATACATGTTATATTATAAGTAAGATACAGTGATTGAGCTCATATAAACTATAACATCAATTATACTATAACTATAATTGGAAACCTTTCAGAGTACTAAAAAAACCTACCAATAGTGAGATAGTCTCAGGCATAATGTATCTATAACAAGACTACTGTATACATAAGTCTCCATTTCTAATAATATTCTTAAGAAAACATGATTCTGCTTTTCTTCTCCCTTCCCAAGTTTTTGAAATCGCACTATATTATTTTTTATGAAAGTATATCTAAGAAAAGGATTATCATCACTACAAGTTAACAATATTTACTCAGAATGATGTTGTCTTCAAGAGAATTGGTAAATTTAATTCACAATCACACATTGCAAACAAGTTCATAGCTTACTTTATACAACAACTGTTATTTTGTTGTAGATGATCTTATAATGTACTGCAAACTTAGTAGCTGGCCTAATTTACATATTACAAATGATAACTGCTAATCTAACTACATTATTACAAAGTGAACTTAGGATTACAAACACTGAATTCAATAAATGATTAGTTCAATAAGACCTAGTTGTTTTGGTATGTAAATATGACTTGTCGAAAGTATATAATTATGTTGTTCACATACTTACAATCTGTCAAGCTGGCTACTCCTGCTAATGTTGTAATAGGGACACTTGGGATATCCCTTTCATTCATCTTGATCATACAATTTATTTTCTCAGGTTCACTAATATTTTCCTAAAAGTTGAAAAGAAAGCTTTTGCTGTGGTACTATAAAACACACCATACAGAATTGTTTGCGTAGTCGTCCCTTCCATTATCATTTTACTTTCCACTCACGTTACACTTAACACAAGAAATAGTTAACATAATCTGATAGTAATATATTAAACCCAATCGTTTCACTAACAAATAAAGTAACATCGAATTCAAAGATTGTTGTGAAAATGGGGCAGCCGTCACTTTGATGCTTTGTTGTGCGTTGTGCATCAAAACGAAGGTCAGCGCATCTGTACGACACTCCCATCAACAACTGAGAAAAGTAGTTTGATAAACACTAATCCATATTTAGATTTAATATGTAGCGAATACTCACTGAAACATTATGATACCTATGTCTAATTTATTTATCCAGGACAAATCAAACATAATCCCAACATTTAGATAATCAAGAAATTGTGAATTGGTGTTGCCAATTAAATGTAAGTTTCACCACATGACGCTAAAAATATTGTTTTAGTGCGATTCCAAATATTTTTAATACAAATTAAATATAAAATGAACCATCTTACACACTCAGAGTAATGAAAATATCAAGATTATTAATGTTACACTCTCAATATTTAAACATTTACCTATCAGACAAATATAACGCCAAATACTGGTACCTTGTTTTAGTCTAGTGGGATCAAAAATCTCTCAGAAAAATGCCGAATCTCGAATGGAAACATTATTCCGTAGTTTTGTGATCTCACGGAAAAGAATCTTAGTAGAGGAGAGGTCTCATGAAAAGCATGAAAACGTTTCAATTTATGTCATAAAACATCTCTGGAGAAAAACTTTCTAAAATGTTAAAGGCACTCGAAGTGAATATGATGATTCCACAGCACATTTTAGTAAAACCACAGAATACATAATAGTACCAGTAGTAAGACTATGACTTTCAATTCAAATATATAAAATTCTCGTGTCGCGGTGTTTGTAATTAAACTCCTCCGAAACGGCTTGACCGATTCTCATGAAATTTTGTGTGCATTTTGGGTAGGTCTGAGAATAGGACAACATCTATTTTCATGCCCATAAATGTTAAGGGTAGTCCACCCCAAATTTTTTTTTTCCTTTTTTTCATAATTTTTTTTTTTATTTTATTTTTATGATACAGCATTACAAAATACATACAACGCTGAATTTTCAAAGCTCTACGATCAACCCCTATTTTTCCATCGCGATTTTTAATTTTTTTATGACGCCGCCCATGGGCACTTGCAACTCGAGAGTCCAGGTGCCTTGCCGGCCTTTAAGGTGACAGTAGGAGAGGAGGGGAGATGGAGAGATAGGGGGGAAGATAGAGAGAGGGAAGGGTTAGGGCCACCGGTAACCTCACTCGCTTGGCGAAGTACAACAAAGCATTGCTTCACTGCCTGTTTTCTGTGAGGCCATGATATCACTCCTTTCGAGCCGGCCCATACTTGCCGAAGCATGGGTCTCCCATTGTTAAACTTTAAATATGTCAGTTAAGTTAATGAAGTACTTTGAATTAAGAAAATGAATGGTTGGTGTTTTGATATGTTTATAGGCCGGTAATAGACCACAGCGCTCCATTCTTCTTTCAGTCATAGACCCCATCCCCACAGTAAGTTAGTTATTTTTTATTTGACTACCAAAATATTCATTACAAATAATTAATATGGCAAAACAACGTGTACCGGGTCAGTTGGTATAATATATTTTAGTTTATGATGATTATGAAAGTCGCCCAAAAGTCAAATTCGACCGTAGTTAGAACTAAAGCTTGTCGATAGCTCGGTCCCATAAAGTATTCTATATAGTATCTAGTATTTAGTATCTATCTAAAGCGCTTATTACACTTGGCTGAATTCAGTCGCCGGAATTCAATAGTTACTAAATTCAGAAGTTAGAAGCTTCTGATCACACTGTCCTAAATTACTGAATCAATTCCCGACTATAGCGCGACGAAGTTGGACGTGTGGTGCGTGTACGAGGATGGCTCCAGTTTTATAAAACACCAAAAAATTTTTAGCCTTGACCTTCAATTAAAATAGAAATAAAATAAGTTTTTTTTTGTAAGTTAAACGGTTTTATTGAAAATAAAGATAATAATGATGTTGATAATGTACTAAGAGCTAAAAGAAAAAAAGAAAGTATTAGTGCAAAAGAAAGATTAGTCGTAACATTAAAATTTATTGCAACGGGAAACTCATATCAAGATTTTAAATTCAGTTATTTAATATTTAGGAATATTGTTCTTTAATATTCGTCACTTTTTTATTCGGGAATTCACGTCCTTACGCACGGATACCCACGCAGCGACTGAAACGATTTAGTCAGTCAGAAACCATCCTGGCTTCTGAATTTAGGATGCTAACTTGCTAAATGCTATTACATTTGACTGAATTCAGTATCGACTGAATTCAGACGACTGAATTCAGCCTAGTGTAATAAGCGCTTATATCAGTTATATCTAATACCTTTAAAACTTAAAAGAGCAATTCTTGTATATATGTTTATATATATAATCTGAATTTTGGAAACAGCTATAACGGTTTTCATGAAATTTAGTATACAGAATATAGATACAGTTTTGTATTTTAAGTTCAACTGCTTAGTTATATTTTCTGTAAGAACGCCATTAAAAAAAATAATAATTAAATGACTACAAAAAACTACCGGGCGAAGCTCGGTCTCCCAGTTCCTTATATTTTAGTATATAATTATAGTGATACTAGCTGCCCTGACAGACTTCATTCTGTCAAAAATTATTGATTGACTTCAAATGTTTGACAGCTGGAGACATGTGTTTTAATCATGTTTTAATTATTATATTTAGCTGTTTATTTAAAAAAAAAACGAAGATCGAACAAATAAAAAATTTGATCGAACAATGTCGAACAGTTAACGAACAGTTGAAACAAAGACTACAATAGTATATAGGATATAGACAGGCAACTCTGCTTCTTTTTATTGACAACACAAAACTCTGCCTAGTGGTCAGATACCGAAAACTAATATAATAAACATATCTATAGGTATATATATATATATATAATTGAACAATATATAGGTACCTACTTATACGGTGTATGAATGTGTTTTGTTGTTACTTGTTTCTTGTTGTATTGGTTCTAACATGAGAATTTTATACTTTAGCTAATTAATGTATGTTTATGACTAATCTCCGATTTTTATATTCAAACCAAAACTTTTATTGCAAAAAGAAAAGCACAAGAAACCGGCAATCGGTACTCATACGCAGCCATTTGCAATATAAGTGAAGTGTTGCCAACCTAATATTAATAAGTTCCAAATATTTAAAAAAATTGTTGATTGTTACGATTGTATTTTTAATTAATATTATTGTGTGTTGGTGAACCAATTATTGTTTGTAAAGAATTTGAAGTGGTTTTAGATATTTAATATGCAATATTTTGGTATTTACAAATGCGAATTTTAAATCGTAATACATTTGAGGGTAATAAATTTCCCCTCATACAAATTATAAATTTAAATATTGTAGCACAGTAATTTTAGTTCCGGTATCTATCCTTGGGATGGCACTGGACTCAATAAAAAAAGTGCAATTCTTTTATGTTCCAAGTTGCCATAGCATGAGTTGAAATATGCGCAATCGACTGTGCGATTCTCTCCCACTCGATCCGGCGTTAAGCCATCTCTCTCGCTATTGTATTTAATGAAAATAAATGTTTATTCAATAAATAGTCATCGTTATCTGGAAAAAAATCGTAATACTTTATTTTATCATTATGACATATTTAGTTCATCTGTTCTTTTCTGCATATTACTTTTACAAAATAATGTCGATGTTTTACATCTGCCAGGCGTCCCGTGACAGCTCACATTTTTATTTTATTAAAAAAAAAAAACTAAGATCGAACAAATAAAAATTTTAATCGAACAATGACGAACAGTTAACGAACAGTTGAAATAGCAAAAAAAAAAAATTTAAAAAACCGACTTCTCCCCGCGCACTTAAGAAAGCAAATTTTTTATTTTATTTATAAAAAATACTAAGATCGAACAAATAAAAATTTTGATCGAAAAATGACAAACAGTTAACGAACAATTGAAATATCAAAAAAAAATATATATAAAACGACTTCTCCCCGCCAACTTAAGGGTAATTTTTTATTTAATTAAAAAAAAAAATAAGATCGAACAAATAAAAATTTTGATCGAACAGTGTTAGCGAACAGTTGAAAGAGCAAAAAAAAAAATGGGAAAAAAAACGACTCCTCCCCGCCAACTTAAGACAGCCTTTTTTAACGTGAGCGTGGGTAAATAAATATATCGATTAGTTAGAATAATTTGTCAAAAAATCCGATCTGATATATCGTATGGCAAACAAGTAATTTCGATATATCGATGATAAGTGAATATTCCTACTTCTCTCAATTTACTTAATTTATTTACTTTAACTTGACTTTAACCTCAGTTTTACATATTTTATTGCTTACAAAGTCTCATTGTAGATTTTTAAAAGGAAAAATCATCAAACTTGTTTATCTGGTTCTTATAGTGTAATTACAGCTCAGCAGGAGATACCGTATAGTCGCAATGAACTTGCATAGCAGTAGCAATGCAGTTGGGTCACTTACTTGGTATGCTAAGTACGTTGGTGTAACATTGACCATCGGCCTAACTATGTGTAAATTATTTGACTGTATTGTACGAAAGAAAAGGAGAGCTGCATTACAGGGGAAGGTAAAACTTTGTTTTAATTGATAATCGACAGTCGATAATACGATAAAATATTTATAATGAACACTCTTCTGAACTTTGTATTTATATCTATTTTTTTCATTTTAAAGTAATATTATTTGCAGTTATTAAAATATTACCATTATAATTTTGCAGGTGGTAGTTATCACAGGTGCAAGCTCTGGAATAGGTGAAGCTCTTGCACATGTGTTTTATGATAATGGAAGTAAAGTTGTTTTAGCAGCACGAAGAAAATCTGAATTGGACAGGGTCAAGCAAGATCTTATTAAAAAAAATCTGGTAATAATAATGTTACTTACTGCTACTTATATCTTTCTATATATAAATTTTTGTCACATTGTTTGTTCACTATGAACCCTAAACTAATGAACCAATTTTAATAAAACTTAACTACCCACAACATAAAACTTATGCAGTTTATTCCAACTTGAGAATCAGTTTAGTAAAACTTGAGAGATAGGATAGTTTTTAACTCAATAAATTTTAAGTCAAGCTGGGTAGCTATGTGTGGTGTGTGGCCTATAGTGTATGTATTATTATCTCTGTAGCTCTTTTTGTTTGTCATAATTTTAACTGTGAATAGATCAAAGTATATTTATAAATATTCCTTTCAGTCTACACCAACATTAGAACCTGTAGTAGTAGAACTGGACCTGGCAGATTTTGAAAATTTAGAACCATTTGTTCAAAAAGTGTATAACATATGTGATCATATAGACATTTTGGTAAACAATGGTGGTGTGTCCCACCGTGGTTCGATATTACATACACAACTTGAAGTTGATAAAAAAATCATGGCTGTAAATTACTTTGGAGCTGTTGGTTTAACAAAAGGTATTATTCATTAAGATTCAATATTTATAATTATTTCATTATTTCCTTTATGTAAAATAAGTCTATTGTTTCAGCATGTTTACCAAAAATGGTAGAGAGAAAGTCGGGGCACATTGCATTTGTAAGTTCTGTCCAGGGATTGATTGCAATTCCAGACCGTTCAGCATATGCAGCATCTAAACATGCTATGCAGGCATTTGGTGACTCCCTCCGTGCTGAAATGCATCAGCACAATATCAATGTAATAATGATCAGTCCAGGTTACATTAAAACTGCAATATCATTAAATGCATACACTGGTTCAGGTGATGCACATGGAGGTAAGAAAATCAATAAAATGATGGTATTATTTAAATTTTAAACATCATAATTAGTAGTCAATTATTTCTATAGTTGATAATTTATTAAAAAAAAATTACAAGTTTTAGAGAGTAACAAAAGAATATAATTATATGCAAATGCTGCATGAGAGTATGCAGTGCAAGCTGTTTTTCATGTTGAAAAGCAAAATGACTACTGAATATACTAGATAGACAACTGTCTAAAAAAAGTTAAGGCATATAGCTGCAACCCAGCTGGGTTGTAGCTATATGCCTTAACTTTTTTCACATATGTTACTATGAAAATTAATTTTGTATTCTTTATGGATTAGTTATACAAAGAAGTAAAATTAAAGAAAAATGTAAATAAAAGGTTTGGTTTGATGCAAACAAAACTTTTTGGCTTTTAGCAAGATACATAGGTAATGCCATGCTGAAAGTAGCTTTTTTTGGGCATAAAGAGAAGAAAGAAGGAAAATAAAAGTGAGCGCTAATCACAATCATTGACCCATTGAAGCAAATATATGCCAACATAGGTCAAGTTCAATAACTACACGTTACTTATCAGTTGGTTTGCAAATGACAGCGTGCCTATGTGCCATATATTTTCAAACTTAACATTATTTCATCATGTGCCATAATTGATAATAATATTAACATAAGCAAATGTTGAGTTCATAAAAAATAAAATGTATGTATTACATTTAATTTGTAAGAACTCATAGCATTCATGTAAAACAACCAGGTGGTCCAATTCTACTGTAGTATTTGTAACAGGGACACTGGACAAGAGATTGTCAGCTGTTGTCAAGTGCAAATAAACATTAAAAAGAATTGTCCCTAGCACTGCTTTTGTAAGACTACATAACAGTAGTTTTTTTATCCTGTTTGCACAAACATGAATGCTGAGGAACATGAAAAAAAAATTATAACTTAAACGCCAGACAGACTGACACGGTAACGCGTTACGTAACGAAGCGGTTTCCCCTCCCATAAGAAGTTATCACTTCAAAACTCAACTTTGGTAGTATTTCCAATATTTTCGAAATATTATGACTCTCAAACCTTTTCAAAAAATTATACACTCGCAACTTGAATTCTTGCCAAACATTCCCTTCAATAAGTCAATCCTAACTTTTTTTATTTTCAAACTCGATTGTATACACGTAGGTATGCACTAATTCTAAATTATACATAATTATGTATTTCCCTTAATCCTTAAATTAATACAAAATAAATAATAGTTAACATTAGCTCAAGTGAGCATGTAAAAACTTATGCTAATGAATTATGCATTCTGGTTTCTTTATTTTAACTAAGGTAAATATCTAGATCTAGACCAATAGACACTCGTAACATCAGTTGATGAAATAGATAAGGATCCAAATTCTATAAATAAGACTTTTAAATTCGTATCTTTGAAATTTTATCTCTCTCTCTCTCTTTTCTCTCTTAATGTCTTTGCACCTACCACTTTTATTTCTGCATCATCCCAAGGTTCACTGGCAGAGAATGCCTTAGGCATTAAGTCTGCCTTTGTACAATCTGTGCATGAAGTATTAATAAATAAATAAGAAGTAAATCAGAACATTATATTTATTAACCTGTTTTCTGGGATGTATTAATGAATTGATTTTTATGTTTGTTTCAGTAATGGATGTTCAAACTGCTGCTGGTTTTACACCAAAATATGCTGCAACTAAGATGGTAGATGCAATAGCCAATAAACAGAAGGAACTAATTATTAGCCAGTTTTATCCAAATATGGCTATTTCCATAAGACATTCTATCCCATCTTTATATTTTTGGATTATGGCCAGGAGAGCAAATAAAACCACATAAACCTACAAATTAATTTCTGCTCATACTAAATGTGATATATATTTAAATACTAGAAAATCACATTATGTTGAATCAGATAAGATCCTAGATCTTTTGGGCATACACTATACTCAAGTAATTAGTAACGATAAGTTTCTTAAATGGGCAGGTAGTTGATTAATAATTTGGGTTACATAAAGGCATTTCTGATAAATGTATCTCTATATTTTATAAATTATTATTTTAGAGAACCCATGCTTTGAAAGCAACGTCAGGTGTTATTTGTTAGTGGCATGTTTCTACTGTTATAAATAAAAATCTATATAATTGCATTATTGTATTTATTTCATGATAACAGTGAGAATATATCTCAGAGATCACTGTTAGCATACCTTAGCAATATAATTCTCAAATAATCCACTATCACATTTGATTAACTAAAAGCTTCCTTATATTACAAGAAAACATCTTTTGTACATGCTTTAAACTAATTCTACTATTAACTTTATAACATTCTTTATACTACATATCTACTACAACAAATTATATAATTACAATGAAGGACTCCAGGATATTTAAACAACAATTTAGAAAGCATTATCTCATTTTATGCTTTTCATGGGAGCATCATGTGACTTCAGTTAATGCCTTTTAATATACTAACTGCAAACTATGTTTTTATTTAAAAATATTATATAGTCTCCATAAGCATATTGCAGCAGCTGTCATTGATATGGTAGTATGTAGTATTATCTTTTGTTTATTATCTGTATGTACTAGAACAACCGGTGATGCAGATGTAAGATCACTCAACATGGGCAGTGTTGCTAAATGTCTTCGATCCTTTTCTTCTTGATATTTGCAGCAGGGGTCCCATTGCCATGAAAGTGTGTAACAACCAGCACAAAGGACAGAAACTATACCAAATGGTGAACAAGCTAGGGAACTCCATGCAAGACCTGAAATGAAATTATTACTTATGAGTTTTAAAGATCTAATGTATGTATGTTCATATGCAAATGAAAAATATACTAGTTCAATAATTATACTTTTATAAATCATTTACTATTGGGATGGTGCACGACAGTAGTGCCACTTAGCATGCGCAACTATTCGGGTTTATGTCAAATAATGAAATGCAAATGTTTTATTATTATCTAATAAATACAGTAATTAAAGGTACATAGAAAGACTAGAAACAGTTTTTTAAAGGAATTTGTTTAGAAACAGTTTATAGAAAAATGGATATAATTATAAGAACCGGTTTTGGAATGTATAAAACACAACATAAGTTTTCAACCTTAAACTGTGTTCAAAGGAAATAAATTAGTTTTAGCTCAGCATATAAGAAGTTGAAGAGCTACGAAATAATGGCAGTAGTTATTTCATAAGAGACCACATCATTCATCAAACATCAGTGACATTAACACCCTATAAAACAAGTTTAAAAGTAAGTACTTTCATAATGCTTTAAACATAATATAGGCTACATTACCTACATTACATTGTACATTATGTTATTAATAATAGTAATTAAATGTGTAATAATTTAGTATTTTACGGTAGGTTAGGTACTGTAACAAATTTTTGCAGTTCACAACACAACAACAATTATGATCCATTTCAAATTACAAACAAATTGTAGGAAATCTCAAAGGATTTTGTTTGATATGATAGACTATCCCGTATTATTGCAAATTTCTGCCACGGCATGCACTGCAATCGCTTTATATACCCCCACCATGCACTTTGCACATAGCGAATACTTTTATAAATTTAGTATATATACTGTAGAAAGACAGACAGAGTTATTTAAGCATTTATAATATTATATAATACATATATCTGTCTGTTACACTTTCACTATTTAACTACTCAACCAATCATGAAATTTTGCATACACATTGTCAGTGATACAGAGAAGGATATAGGGAAAGGATATGGGTATCCTTCATCCAAAAAAAAGTCTTGCTGAAGGGTTAGAAAAATAACTTTAATATGAGCGAAGCCGTAGGCAGAAGCTAGTATTAGTATAGATAAGTCTTACAAGCAATGCAGCTGTAGATATGGTAATTTTAATCAATTTATTATAGGTAAGTATGCATATTTTGTCAAGTTTCAATTAACCCTGCAGATTGTTTACATACTATATTAGTGCTTACAACATGTTTATAATCTGATGGATATGTTAAAGGTCGATATAACCTTCACATGATAGTTGGTGTGCAATATGGAAAAATTAAAAGATTTGTATTTTTACATTTTTGACAATGACTTTTATTTTGATACGTTTTACTAGAGTTTGGCTATGTTTGTTGTCATTAATGATAACTTTATTTTGAATATGTTATTCAACTTCAAATAAAACAGTAAACATACGATTCAGTAAAATAGAGACCTTTATATTCAATGGTTGGATGGATACTTTGATAGAACTATTTAAATTATATACCTGATGCAATGCTACAGAGTCCACTGTAAACAGAAACCTTATGCAAGAGGTTTCCTACGTAAATCCAACGTGCTGTTTCTTCTCCAAGTGGCTCTGGTTCTATTACAATAACTCTAACTCCTGCCTCCAATGCTCTTTCCAGTTCCATTTCAAATTTAATGTGAGCATTTTCACTATCATATACTTCTCTTATGATCGCAACACTGGATGGCTTTAAATCACTGTAAATAAAGCTCGATTACGAAATGTTAAAACGTACGATACAAAGCACCATAGATTGCAAGGTTAAGTATTAAAATGTTGTTTATACACCATTTTTATTTTATAAATAAAAGTTGGGTTTAGTATTCTTATAGTATTTACAAACCTGTCACTTTCATGACCCGCCATTTTATGTATAGACAATATTTTATAGAATTGCAGTCATAAATATGTCATTTTTGTTTTATATACATTTCAGTAAATATTATTTATACATATGTTTTTATTATCTTCTTTGCTTTTTTTTGGTGGATATATATACTCATGTAAAATATTACTTGTTATTTTAATAAATATACCAAGTCTTCACGTATGATAATATGACATTCTCGTCTACCTCAAAAACACATAGATTTACTTTGATTATACAATACATTTATTTGTAACCTTTGAAATCAAAGTTTGTAACGAGATGAGTAAAAGAGTCCGTACATTGGGTATGTTCCGTTATAGAGGCTGAGAGCACTGTTCAGTACGTGCTCGTATCGAGGAGAAATTCGTTCCGTTATATGAATATATATATATATATTTATATAACGGAACGGAAATATATTTACATATAAATAAAAAATTACCTTCAAGTTGGCGGGGAAAAGTAGGTTTTTTTTTACACTTTTTTTTTGCTATTTCAACTATTCGCTAGCTGTTCGTCATTATTCGATCAAATTTGGTTTTGTTCGATCTATGTTTTTTTAAATTAAAAAAAAAAATATAAAAAATTACCCTCAAGTTTTTTTCTCCGCTATGTTTGGTTGTCATTAAAAACATATTCTTATTGAATATATATTTATTACCAGCTGGTCGTTATAAGAAACCCTTCCCCAACCTAGCATAAATACGCATAGTATATGAGCTTAAATCTACAGCAAGCATCCACATGTTGCAGCAAAAGTTCTTTTTGTGTGAACATGTTCCTGGAAGTACGATAAGTGAGCATATATCTAAACTGCAGGATCTCAGTAGTAAGTTGCTTGAATTGGGACAAAAGATAGACGAAAGGATGTTGATAACAAAGATTTTAATGTCACTACCAGAAAGCTATAAACATTTTGTAAGTGCTTGGGAGTCGGTCGAAGAATCTAAACAGAACATAAATAACCTAACTGCAAGGTTGCTCATGGAAGAGCAAAGACTCGGTGGCAGAGAGGAGCAGGTAGGGTCGGCGGCATTTGCAGCACATACTAGTAAGCAAAAGTATGGGAAGAGTCGCCCGGAAAATAAAGTGCAAGTGTGTTATTTTTGCAAAAAGCCTGGTCACTTTATTAGGCAGTGTAGGTTCCGTATTAACAAAGTGCAGTCTAAAAGTAACAACGCCTTTATAGCAAGTGCTATGATGGGACTAATTGGTGAAAGTAATGAGTGGATAATGGACAGTGGTGCAAGTCAGCATTTATGCAAAGACAAGAACTTATTTGTGAACTACGTTGAACTTCAGAATCCTAGAGACATTATGTTAGGTGATGGTAATACTATTTCAGCAAAAGGGTATGAAATTGTAGAGTTGGAGGCATATAATGGTAACGTATGGATTAAGACTAAATTGTATGATGTTTTATATGTACCGGATCTTAAATTCAATTTGTTTTCGGTGTCATGTGCTTTGGATAAAAAGTATTTACTAATGTCCAACAATAATAAATGTCAGTTTCTTAATCCAGATGCATCTGTTGCAGCTTTTGCAATAAGAAAAGGTAAAATTTTTGTAATGGAGTTCAGGTCGTTAGAGAAAAAACCTATTAGTTTAGGGTTCATTGCTACGTCCAAGGTTAACTATTCTCTTAGGGACTGGCAAGAAGTGCTTGCTCACCAGAATTTTGAGCATGTAAGAAAATTACTGGATTCACATGACATTAAATATGTTAATCACAAGAATGACATTTGTGTCAAATGCTTAGAGGGTAAACAACACAAATTACCCCACCCAAGAAGTTCAACGCAGACAAGCAGGCCACTGGAGCTTATACACGCAGACTTATGTGGACCTATGGAGGAAAAATCCTTAGGAGGAGCTCGCTACTATCTTTTGATAAAAGATGACTACACTCATTACCGAGTAGTTTACTTTCTAAAAGAAAAATCACAGGTTTGTGAAAAGATGAAACATTTTATTGTGTTTTCAGAAAAAGAAACTGTACAGACTGTGCACAGACTACGCACTGACGGAGGAACTGAGTTTTTGAAACTAAGAAAGTACCTGGAAGAAAAGGGAATTAAACACGAAACTACGGTAAGCTACACATCACAGCAAAACGGGAAGATTGAAAGAGAAATGAGAACTGTGACAGAAGCTGCAAGAACAATGTTACAGGCGGCGTCGTTGAACAAATCTTTCTGGGCAGAAGCGGTTGCTAATGCTGTGTATGTGCTTAATCGCACAGGAACAAGCACAGTAGAAAAGAAAACACCATACTGTCTCTGGACAGGTAAGGATTACGATTTGACTAAATTGGAGGTGTTTGGAAGTGAATGCTATGTGCATGTACCAGATCAGTTAAGAAAAAAGTGGGATGCCAAAGGTGAACCTGGATTGTTTATGGGATATGGAGATGAAGAAGGAACCAAAGGATACAGGATCTATTTGAAGAAGAAACAGATAGTCACAATTAAAAGAGATGTAATCTTTACTAGAATGAAAACAAGTACAGAACAAGACAGAAATGAGGAACATAGAAAAGAGATTGTGAAACAATCTGAAGATGTGTATTTTGTTTGTAAAAATAAGGAAGAGAAACAAAAGGACAGGAAAGAGGTACAGGTTGTTGTAGAAGCAAATTCACCTGAATTTGAAGATATACCCGGAACAGAAGATACACATGGAGCAGAAGATTTATCTGCAAAAGAAGGATCATCACGTGATGTAGAAACTTTATCTGAGAGTGACGTGGAACCTGAAAAAAAAGATGATGATGATATTTCACATAACTTTGAAAGTGCAAATAGTAGTACAACAGAAGAAGAAGAGCAAGAAGAGTTAGGTAGAGGAAAAAGGGTACTGAAAATACCAGAAAAATTCAATGATTACGTTTTACTTACTTTTGAAGATGTTATGAACTCACCTGAAAAAAAAACAATGGGTAGAAGCGATTAGGGAAGAAATGAATTCATTACAGGAAAACCAAGTATGGGAGCTCGTAGATAAACAAGAAGCAAAAGGAAAAAAAGTACTTACTAATAGATGGGTATTCCGTGTAAAAGATGACGGAACTTATAAAGCTCGTCTTGTAGTAAGAGGAAACGAGCAGAGGGATACTGACTATGATGAGATATTTAGCCCCGTCGCAAGTATGTCAGCTATTAGAACATTGTTTGCCATAGCAGCAGCTAAAAATCATGTATTTATGACGTTTGACGTCAAAACAGCATTTTTAAATGGAGAGCTAAAAGAAAATGAACATATATATATGAAGATACCATGTGAAGTAGACAACAATGGAGAGAAGATTTGTAAACTAAGGAAGTCCTTATATGGATTAAGGCAATCACCTAGGAGGTGGAATGAGAAGTTTCTTAAAACTATGAAGGAATTAGGATTCACACAGACGAAGAATGAACCTTGTATTTTCAAGAATAGTGAAGCATCTATCATGCTAGCTATTTATGTTGACGATGGACTTATAATCGGAAAAGATAATAAAGAAGTATTGGATATCATCAAGAAATTGAATAGCAAGTTTGAAGTGAAAGTTTATGAAAAACCAAGTATATTTCTTGGAATGGAAATAACTACAGATAAAAAAGGAATATACCTAAGTCAAGCTTCATACACAAAATCAATATTAGAAAAGTACAATATGGAAAATTGTAAATCTGTAGAGACACAATGTTTGTGGGAAAGAGAGGACAGAGATGATGATCAAAATCCACAGAAAGACATCATAAAGTTTCCATATAGAGAAGCTATAGGTAGTTTGTTATATTTATCTACTAGAACACGCCCGGACATTGCTTACGCAGTGAGTAAAGCTTCAAGATACATAGAAAATCCAACGCAAAAGCATGGGATTGCTTTAAAAAGGATTTTTAAATATCTCTCTGGCACATTAGAAGAAGGATTGTTTTACAAGTTTAAAGAGAATGTTGAATTGAATGCATACACTGATGCCGATTATGCTGGTGATCCACAAACCAGAAGAAGTACATCTGGATTTATCATTATGATAGGAGAAGGACCAGTGGCATGGGCATCAAGAAAACAGCCTATTGTTGCCTTATCCTCAACAGAGGCGGAATTTATCGCAGCAGCTGAGGGGTGTAAGGAGGCAATGTTTATAAAGTCTTTATTGCTGGACATTGGGATTAATGTTACCATTTTATTCAAAGTAGATAATCAGAGTGCTATCCATTTAATTAAAAATGGTATGTTTAATAAACGATCCAAACATATAGAAGTTAGATTATTTTATATTCACGAGCAGTATAGCAAAGGTTGCATAAGTATAGAATATTGTCCTACAAACATGCAACGAGCGGACATTTTAACGAAAGCTTTGAATAAAAATAAATTTGTGATTCATAAGTTAAAAATAGTTGTGAGAGTAGGTTGTGCTTAAGTTTATTTGTTATAGTTTGTAATTTTATGAAATAATGTAATTTTTTTTCAGGTTCCACATCACTCTCAAATAAAGTTTCTACATCACGTGATGATCCTTCTTTTGCAGATAAATCTTCTGCTCCATGTGTATCTTCTGTTCCGGGTATATCTTCAAATTCAGGTGAATCTGCTTCTACAACAACCTGTACCTCTTTCCTGTCCTTTTGTTTCTCTTCCTTATTTTCACAAACAAAATACACATCTTCAGATTGTTTCACAATCTCTTTTCTATGTTCCTCATTTCTGTCTTGTTCTGTACTTGTTTTCATTCTAGTAAAGATTACATCTCTTTTAATTGTGACTATCTGTTTCTTTTTCAAATAGATCCTGTATCCTTTGGTTCCTTCTTCATCTCCATATCCCATAAACAATCCAGGTTCACCTTTGGCATCCCACTTTTTTCTTAACTGATCTGGTACATGCACATAGCATTCACTTCCAAACACCTCCAATTTAGTCAAATCGTATTCCTTACCTGTCCAAAGACAGTATGGTGTTTTCTTTTCTACTGTGCTTGTTCCTGTGCGATTAAGCACATACACAGCATTAGCAACCGCTTCTGCCCAGAAAGATTTGTTCAACGACGCCGCCTGTAACATTGTTCTTGCAGCTTCTGTCACAGTTCTCATTTCTCTTTCAATCTTCCCGTTTTGCTGTGGTGTGTAGCTTACCGTAGTTTCATGTTTAATTCCCTTTTCTTCCAGGTACTTTCTTAGTTTCAAAAACTCAGTTCCTCCGTCAGTGCGTAGTCTGTGCACAGTCTGTACAGTTTCTTTTTCTGAAAACACAATGAAATGTTTCATCTTTTCACAAACCTGTGATTTTTCTTTTAGAAAGTAAACTACTCGGTAATGAGTGTAGTCATCTTTTATCAAAAGATAGTAGCGAGCTCCTCCTAAGGATTTTTCCTCCATAGGTCCACATAAGTCTGCGTGTATAAGCTCCAGCGGCCTGCTTGTCTGCGTTGAACTTCTTGGGTGGGGTAATTTGTGTTGTTTACCCTCTAAGCATTTGACACAAATGTCATTCTTGTGATTAACATATTTAATGTCATGTGAATCCAGTAATTTTCTTACATGCTCAAAATTCTGGTGAGCAAGCACTTCATGCCAGTCCCTAAGAGAATAGTTAACCTTGGACGTAGCAATGAACCCTAAACTAATAGGTTTTTTCTCTAACGACCTGAACTCCATTACAAAAATTTTACCTTTTCTTATTGCAAAAGCTGCAACAGATGCATCTGGATTAAGAAACTGACATTTATTATTGTTGGACATTAGTAAATACTTTTTATCCAAAGCACATGACACCGAAAACAAATTGAATTTAAGATCCGGTACATATAAAACATCATACAATTTAGTCTTAATCCATACGTTACCATTATATGCCTCCAACTCTACAATTCCATACCCTTTTGCTGAAATAGTATTACCATCACCTAACATAATGTCTCTAGGATTCTGAAGTTCAACGTAGTTCACAAATAAGTTCTTGTCTTTGCATAAATGCTCACTTGCACCACTGTCCATTATCCACTCATTACTTTCACCAATTAGTCCCACCATAGCACTTGCTATAAAGGCATTGTTACTTTTAGACTGCACTTTGTTAATACGGAACCTACACTGCCTAATAAAGTGACCAGGCTTTTTGCAAAAATAACACACTTGCACTTTATTTTCCGGGCGACTCTTCCCATACTTTTGCTTACTAGTATGTGCTGCAAATGCCGCCGACCCTACCTGCTCCTCTCTGCCACCGAGTCTTTGCTCTTCCATGAGCAACCTTGCAGTTAGGTTACTTATGTTCTGTTTAGATTCTTCGACCGACTCCCAAGCACTTACAAAATGTTTATAGCTTTCTGGTAGTGACATTAAAATCTTTGTTGTCAACATCCTTTCGTCTATCTTTTGTCCCAATTCAAGCAACTTACTACTGAGATCCTGCAGTTTAGATATATGCTCACTTATCGTACTTCCAGGAACATGTTCACACAAAAAGAACTTTTGCTGCAACATGTGGATGCTTGCTGTAGATTTAAGCTCATATACGCTATGCAGTTTGTTCCAAATCTCGGCAGCCGAACCGCAATTTATTACAAGAACAATTACGTTTTCAGACAAACGTGTCACTACAACGGATTGCGCCTTTGCATCCTTTTCAAGCCATTTTGCATCATCCTTTACAGGTCTAGGAGTGGTTCCGCTTACAATGTCCATCAAACCCAAGCTGTTTAAAATAATCCTTACTTGGAATTTCCATGTGTTCCAATTTTGCGAGCCTTCCAACCGAAGCACGTGTGCGCCGACAACACTATTTGATATTTCCATCTTCTCTTCGTGTTTATTATCTGGGCCCATATCCTATGCGTATTTATGCTAGGTTGGGGAAGGGTTTCTTATAACGACCAGCTGGTAATAAATATATATTCAATAAGAATATGTTTTTAATGACAACCAAACATAGCGGAGAAAAAACGAATGAACATCAAACTTACTTAGCATAGATTACTGACTAATATCATAGACACATTAACAACCTTCTCACAAGTATTTACAAACCTGTCACTTTCATCACCCGCCATTTTATGTATAGACAATATTTTATAGAATTGCAGTCATAAATATGTCATTTTTGTTTTATATACATTTCAGTAAATATTATTTATACATATGTTTTTATTATCTTCCTTGCTTTTTTTTGGTGGATATATATACTCATGTAAAATATTACTTGTTATTTTAATAAATATACCAAGTCTTCACGTATGATAATATGACATTCTCGTCTACCTCAAAAACACAGATTTACTTTGATTATACAATAGATTTATTTGTAACCTTTGAAATCAAAGTTTGTAACGAGATGAGTAAAAGAATCCGTACATTGGGTATGTTCCGTTATAGAGGCTGAGAGCACTGTTCAGTACGTGCTCGTATCGAGGAGAAATTCGTTCCGTTATATGAATATATATATATATATTTATATAACGGAACGGAAATATATTTATATATAAATAAAAAATTACCCTCAAGTTGGCGGGGAAAAGTCGTTTTTTTTTTACACTTTTTTTTTGCTATTTCAACTATTCGCTAGCTGTTCGTCATTATTCGATCAAATTTGGTTTTGTTCGATCTATGTTTTTTTTAATTAAAAAAAAAAAATTGTGTCAGCTCCGACGCACGACTGGAGTTTACAATTTACTGGAGTCTCTCTCTCTCTCTCTCTCTGAGTTATCATCTATTATACAGATGATAACACAGTTCACTATTTAAGAAAAATAAGTTAATAGACATTATTTTGACTGGTTATGCCGGTAACGTAATTGGTCGATTGACAAATATTAACGAATAGTGGCATTATAAAAGGGTAGAAATAAGATGAGAACTTCACTTGAGTGCAAAAAGAGGTACGAACAACTTTGCAGTTATTGTTAGTTAGTGATTTTCATAGTTTATATCAGTGATTTTGAGACTGTTTCTTACATCAGATGTGAGATAAATTGAAAGAAAAAAAAGTGTTAGTAAGTAAAAAGTTTCTTGTGCAAGAAATTGCTATTCGTAAATCCCAACGTCCTGATCATCAAGCAATCGTGATGCAATAAGTATGCATCTAACAGTAAGTAAAAACGTTTTCATTAGTAATTTCCGAGTGTGTTTTTATTCTAATGTGGGTAGATGTGATAGAAGCAAATACTTGTACTGGTCACATATGGCATGTAGGCTGGTTGTCTGTTCACCTCCGGATGCTAGCGTCTCATTGTCGGTTGCTTCCGTGTTCCATTCACCTGAAAGGAGTAACGGATAAGATCGGCTCCGTATTAAAGAAATACTCCATTCCGACAGTATACACAGCAGGCATAAAGGTTCAAAACATCGTGGGTACACCGAAGGACGTCTTGCCGTTACAAACTCCAGGTGTCTACAAAATAAACTGCAGCTGTGGTAGTTCCTACATAGGCCAAACAAAGCGGACTATTGCTGAAAGGGTCAAAGAACACATCGCTGCTGTGAAGAATCGACAGATTAGCAAATCAGCGATTGCAGAACATGCACTCGAAGCGGGCACCAATCACTGGATTGAATTTCACCGTATAGTCCATTGAAATGTTACATTTTTTAGGCCTTACCTTGCGTTTTTTAGAGGACGCAATTTTATTTTTTTGATGTGTAGGGGGGGTAAGTGTAAAGCTAAAATCAAGTTTGTGGGGTCGCCACCCTTGTCCCACGGCCGCCATCTTGAAAATAGGGGTTGAAACGGTTTTTACGATATATATCTTAAACTATTTATCTGATAAAAAATTTTTTTTTTACGTTTTATGTTGCAAATTAAATTCTCTAGTAGTCCAGTAACTTTTTGTCGTAGAACTATAAATAAAAAAGTTATAAGTGAAAATGTTCAGAAATTCGAGAGATTTTTTGATATAACTTTTTTTTTATCATTTTACGAAAAAACGATATCAGACCATTTTTGTAGATCGTTTTTTAAGGAACAACTTTTTTTTTTTTTTTTAAATCTGTTATTGAGTAGGGGTTTTTATCTATTTAGACATGTCAACCCCATTGTACCCTCTACAAATTGCACATCACTGTGGAAACATTGAACTGCTAATACACAGCTGTTTGGATATCTCAGATATTGGTAGTGAAAGAATAGTCTGCGCAATTCCTACATCAATCTGGCTCAAATTCAATGTTTCCATCAGTGCTTTTCTTTCTGTTCGGTTCTTGACACATTCCATCAGCACGTGTTGTACATCCTCTTCAACTCCGCATAAGCTGCAGTTCGGAGAGTTTTTCTTTTTCATTAAGTATGCAAACTTATTCGATGGAATGTGTCCAGAACGAAGTCTCATTAACATTTTTAAATGGTTTCTATTAATGTAACATCCAATAAACCATGGTATATACAGCGGCTCAGACTGTATAGTACAATACCAAATTCCCTTCGTTTCTGATTTCTCCTTAAACTGTGATTTTCATTTATTATAATTTTGTATTTTAAATTTAGGTAATATTTCCGAGTAATCCGGTTGAACATTAATTTCGACTCCTTGTAAGCAGCCCACTTTAGCCATTCTGTCCGCTTCTTCGTTACCATACAATCCAATGTGAGCCGGAACCCATTGCAACTTCAGGGAAGGAACAACTTTTATAAGCAACATTTTTTCATTAAGTCAATAGCTAAGGTTTTACAGCGCTCCGAAGTGAGTACTATTTTTCAGTACTCTTAACTATACATATTTTATACGTGGGTACTAATAATGTGTCATCAGTGATTTTTTATTTTTTTTTATTTTGTTATTATAATTCTTTTAATTACTAATTTTGCAATGTTATTAACAATTAGTTATTGACTCTTTTCCACTCTATTACAGAATTTTACAATTATTGATTTTTAAAATAATTTTAAATGTGACGGCCGTTACCGAGAATGCTGTCCAGGTAGAAAATACCCAAGCGACCATTAGGGAACAAAAGAACAGCTGCTATTATAATTATCATTATTTCTATTAAATTTAACTTTAAAATTATTTCAAAAATCAATAATTGTAAAATTCTGTAATGGAGTGGAAAAGAGTCAATAATTAAAAAATATAATTTTTTTTCTCGAATTTCTGAACATTTTCACTTATAACTTTTTTATTTATAGTTCTACGACAAAAAGTTACTGGACCAAAGTTATAGAGAATTTAATTTGCAACAAAAAACTTTACCAAATTTTTTTTATCAGATAAATAGTTTAAGAGATATATCGTAAAAACCGTTTCAACCCCTATTTTCAAGATGGCGGCCGTGGGACAAGGGTGGCGACCCCACAAACTTGATTTTAGCTTTACACTTACCCCCCCTACACATCAAAAAAATAAAATTGCGTCCTCTAAGAAACGCAACCCCAAATGTAACTTTTCAATGAACTAGTACGCAAGTCCTCTCCACGGAACGTCACTTTTACTCAAGAGTTGTACGTGAAGCGATTGAAATTAAAAAACACAAAACTTTCAATCGGGAAGATGGTTTCAAATTATCTACAGCGTGGAATCCAGTGATAAAAACATGCCACCTCGCTTTTATGCGCAGTCGGGTGAACACCAGAATAGGGCCACATCGGTTTGCTTACAGAATAGGGACACTGTTAGTATAGTATGTGACGGTACATGGCGAAACGAAAATACCAAAAATATCAAAAAAGTGGAGGTGGATGAAGAACCTTCTACCTCACGACGTCGACGACGGAGGGCGTGCACCGCTGAGCCAGTCAGCCTGTGACCACGGCCAGTGCAACCTGGTCGAAACATCAGGCAATTCAGAGGTATGTAATACCTTTTCGTGATCGCGTTAATTCCCGTTAATACATAGATAATATTATATCATGGAACGCGAAAGTTTAAAAGTTAGTATAACTGTACCGTTATTCGAAGTCTAATAATATATGAGATAGCTTTCGCTTCCGTTTCCTTCTTTCTGTCTCTTTCGCACCCGCCTACTTCAGTTTTACCTCTCTTTCTCTCATCCCCACCATTACTATAGGCATGGATCAGGGTGATCGCTAGTTTATTTCACATTGACGTCGTTGTTTCCGTGCCGTTCACAACACCAGCAAAACGTGGTTTATACTGTCTCTTCAAGAAGAAATATAAAGTTAAAACTATATGCATTATACCTACATTATTGGTATCCAGGTATGTAAGTTCAAGAATTTTGTTTCTTATTTTTACAAAATTGTAATGACAGTCACTATATAAGACTAAATCATATGTTTGTCTTGTAGTATTTTCTGCACCTATTAAATTGAGTGAAAGCCATATCGTAAAGGGAATCCTTAAATTTATATCTCTAACAAACCCAAGTTCCCAAGCCACCGGTTTGGGACAAAGATGCGGTCTCGCAGCCGCTATCCTAGGTAGACCCAGATGGTAGTAGCTTGTACTGGGTATCTAAATTTATAGCCGTTTTAATACTTTTATGTTCTGGATACAGAGTACATGATCTGCCGGTTTACGACTAAGATGTGATCTCTCAGCCGCTATCCCAGGTGGACCCAGATAGTAGTAGCTCGTACCGGGTGTCTAAATTTACAGCCGTTTTATACTTTTATTTTCTGGATACAGAGTACAAGATCTGAATATATTGAGAACATCATATAATGATTGCGTTATCCTGTGGCCAGCCTATCTGTCCAAAACAGACTCTGCAAATTACTGTCAGTCGGTTTGGAGAAGTATGAACTACAATTACAAAACTTTGGATCCAGTTTACTGGATTAAATGTTTGATTATTTTTATTGACAATAATCCAATAGACAAAGTTCTTGCTTGAGAAAATTGTATGTCAAATCGAATTACTTCGACTAATTTTAACTGATGAAAATCAAGGATTAAGTTCGAATTAAATCAAAACCATTTCATCCAATGAAACCTGTTATTTAGGTATTTTTGAAGTATCAAGAGTAGGAGTGAGTCGTGAAGCTAAGTTGCCTGTTTCAATACGTTGGTCCTATGGAGAAGAACAGGCAAGAAACTAAAGACACTCTTTTTCAACATATTTTTATAAAATTTTCTGGTTACACAATGGAATAGGACAATGTAACGTATTGTTCTTTAATATAAACAGACTCGCAAATTACTTAAAATTAGTCCTTAATTTGTTTGTAGTTTCATCAACAATCATTTGATGAAAAAAAAATAAAGTTAAAATTTACTTAATGTATTAAGTAAACAGTTGTGTTATTCAAGCGACTGTAATATAACACTTTTCTTTATTATAATAATATAAATCATAATATGAGCACCATCGTGCTGTACTGTACAGCAATTGAAGTATTTAAATGCCATAATGCGATTGGTACATTCCTACGTCAGTGCACATTATAATACTAATCACATTGACGTCTCCTATCACCACCAGGCGATAAAAAACATGTCTCTCATATATTATTAGGCTTCGAATAACGGTACAGTTGTTATATAGCAACGTTTTACCTGAAAATAAAACGTATATTAAACATACTTGCTTTATTCGAAGCCTAATAACTTAAATTCTGACTGGTTGGAAAACAACAACGTACAACGGGAAATAAACTAGCGATCACCCTGATCCATGCCTATAGTGGTGGTGGGGAGTGAGAGAAAGAGAGGGAAAACTGAAGTAGGCGGGTGCGAAAGAGACAGAAAGAAGGAAACGGAAGCGATGGCTATCTCATATATTATTAGGCTTCGAATAAGGCAAGTATGTTTAATATACGTTTTATTTTCAGGTAAAACGTTGCTATTTGCTATATTTGTAGAAACTATGTGTCACAAAAACATAACTGTTGATACTTTGATTCCTTGGATAAATTTTTGAATGACAAAATGGTTAAAAATGGGTTTTACGAGTTATTACGTTAAGAACTTAATAAAAATAAAAAAAAATAATTCGGACTTTAATTCGAAGTGTTTATCAAAAGTACTAGTTCTAGGTACCTACTAAGATGAAAATCGAAAATGAAGCATGGTTAAATATCCCTTTTCCTAGGCGGCTCTGCCCCATGGGACCTAGAGGCGAAAGTCCTTGCGTCATTATACTTTTGGCGCAAGGAGGCACTAGAGCTCCGCCAGATCCTAATAACCGAGTGGAAAGAACGACTAGAGCGACCGAGCGCAGGGCACGCCACAATTGTGGCGGTAAGACCCATCATGGAGGATTGGCTGGAGAGGCGACATGGAAGCCTCTCCTACCGGTTAACACAGGTGCTCACCGGACACGGCTGCTTCGGTAAGTACCTGTGTCGCATAGGCCGAGAGCCAACGTCTGTGTGCCACCACTGCGGAGGCTGTCGCGGGGATACTGCACTCCACACTCTAGTGGAGTGCTCAGCGTGGACGCAACAGTGGTACAACCTCGTGACTGCTATTGGTGTGGGTAGCCTCTCGCTAGAGACCATGGTTCAGTCCATGGTCCAATGTGAGAGTGCGTGGGATTCCGCCGCCTCGTTTTGCGAGGAGGTGATGTTGGCCAAAGAGGCGGCGGAACGGGAACGGGAAAGGACAAGCACTCTCCCATCCCGCAGAAGACGCACCAGGCGCCGGAGAGCGCTGAATGATCTCCGTCCTCCATGAGCGCTGGCCTGGGGGTAGGGCTGACCGTTACCCCAGCAGAAGCAGGCCTAAGACGGTGGCGCGGCAGTTCCGCACGCGCCTCGCCCATCTGGAGGGGAGGTAGGGCCCCCCCTATCGCACGGTGTGGTCGCCTGCTGATCAGGAGGCCATAGTCGGCAGGGGTTCTCGGAAGCTTCCTTCCTAGGGTATCCCGGGTCCCCTGCAATAGACTCACTTGTGACGGAACACCGTGTGATATTAGTCGGTTCGAGTCCGACATACCACTTCACCCTCGGTGAGGTGATGCCCCTTGGGGGTTTCCACACGATAAAAAAAAATAAAAAATTGTTAAATATCCTTTTAGAGTGATGTTAATAACTGGTTTTTGTTGATATATGAAGTAGGTAGTCACAAAAAGTGTGTTGAACACCCCAATCCTGTTAAAAGATTTTAAAGTAGATTTATACTCTCTAGTTTCGCAAAATTAGTCTGTTAACGCATTAAGCAGAAATACTATTAGTGCCTGTTCTCCGCTGATATCAAACAAAAAAAGAAAGAATTGGTTTTTATCAGTGCAATTGCTAGGTGCTAATGTTTTATTAGACACTTAAAGTCAGGCCAGGCCGAGCTTCAAAGGAAAAGGAAGTACAACCACGTCGAAAAACTTGGTCAGGCATAAAACGAACCAGTGGCTATCAAACATTAAGAACAACATGTGTTTAAATATAGATACCTTGGACTAAATTAGCAGAACTGGATAAAGATAACCTGAAATTGGATGGACCAGGATGTTGTCCGGTATTTATAAATTTGTATTTGTAAAATCTGCCTAGTACATAATTATGACTGTGTCATAATTTTGTTGACTGATATTTGAGAGAAGTATGTATGATGATAGACTTAAGAGTGAGGAATGAGAACATCAGAAAATATGTATGATATTTAGTCTAGTACATTTGCTTCGGACAATACTGGGTAACCTATATGCAGAATTTACTCGTGTAAAGTCAGACGTTAAGACCCGTTGTTTATTTTATTAAAAATAGGGCCAAACTATAGTAGATGGTAACACAGTTTACTATTTAATAAAAATAAGTTAATAGATATTATTTTGACTGGTTATACCGGTAATGCAATACTATTGGTCGATTGATAAATATTAACAAATTGTGGGATTATAAAAGGGTAGGAATATGTTTAGAACAATTAACTTGAGTGCCAACAGAGGTACGAACAACTTGGCAGTTGCTGTTAGTTAGTGATTTTTATAGTTTATATCAGTGGTTTTGAGACTGTTTCTTACAGTTGTGATATGCAACTAGGGTTGGCCAAAGGCATCGCCTTTATTTTTTTTTTTGGAGAAAACCGCCAGCGTGTGCTGAACCGAGTCCTCACTGCAGTCGCAGTGGTGACAGGCGGGACTCAATTCCCTCCTAGCGACCGAGTGCAGGTACTTCCCGAAGCAGCCGTGCCCGGAAAGAACCTGCGTCAGTCGGAAGGAAAGGGTCCCGTGCTGCCGCCCTGCCGACTCGACGATGACCAGCTGGAGCGCCTCCACGGCGGCAATGCCAGCACGTGGAGCCTCCAGCCGGGACGACCAACGAGCCATGGTGGCTCGGCGAGCGGGGCCTCACGCCATTCGCGTACCTCTTCGGGCGGGGGCCGACTGCCGCTTCCCGCCCGGAACTCAGCCGTTCGCCGATATACTTCGGCGAGCACTTCCGCCTCCAAATCCCACGGGGGAGTCATGGCCAACGCGCACGCCGCCTCCGTTGACACGGTGGGGTATCCGCGTATGGCTCTAACCACCATAACCCCCTGAGGGCGCCAAAGGCGCGCCCTATTCTGGGCGGTCAGAGCCCCCGCCCACACCGTCGCACCGTACAGTGCCATTGACCGGACAACCCCCGTGTACAGCCATCTCGTAGCGACGCTGGGTCCGCCCAAATTTGGCAAGAGTCGCCCAAGGGCGGACGCTGCTCCGACTAGCCTTGGAGCAAGCTGCAGGAAGTGCTCGTCGAAGCGCCACCTACCGTCGAGGATCAGGCCCAGATATTTTATGTGGGCCTGAACCGGTACGAGGACCGAGTTGACCTCGATAGAGGCGCCAGGGGGTGGACCACGATGCTGCTCATGAAGTAAAAGGCCTCCGTCTTATCCAGGGCCACCCGCAAACCCAGCGCCTCAATGCGCCCGACCACCAGAGAGACTCCCCTGGTGGCCAGGCACGCCGCCTCCTGAAAGTTCACCCCCCGGGCTGTGACCAAAGTGTCATCGGCGTAACAGATTACGCCGAGCCCGGGGGGAAGTCGCCTCGAAGGGCCCAGTCGTACCCCATGTTCCACAGGAGTGGTCCAAGGACAGACCCCTACGGAACACCGCACGACATGGGCCGACGACTCAAAACTCCGTCTCGGTCCCCGTACATGACGGTACGCTCCTCTAAATAGTCTGCCAATAGCCGCCTCAGGTACCCTGGCACTCCGTGATAGTGGAGTGCTTCCCTGATGCAGCTGAATGGCTATTATAGCTGTATGGCTAACTATTGAACGCGTTGGCGATGTCCAACGACACCGCCAACAGCAGGCCGCCACAGCTCACTACGTCTTCGGTCACGGCCCTCAGGCGCAACACAGCACCGACTGTCGAACGCCCCTCTCGAAAACCGAATTGGGCGTCCGCCAAATCGTGGCCGACCTCGCGAAGGTGCCGAACGATGCGGGCAGAAAGGACCCTCTCAAACAATTTACCCGCCTCGTCCAGCAACACGATGGGCCTGTAGGCCGCGACCGAGTCGGTAGGCCGTCCCGGCTTCCTTAAAAGTATCAGCTTTCCGCTCTTCCAGCAGTCAGGGAAGCGTCCGGACGCCAAGCTAGCGTCGAACACCTCCCCGAGGCGGTCGGACATGTGGTCGAGGGCCAGGGCCAACACTCGGGCAGGGATCCCGTCTGGCCCGGGGGCGGTGTTCTTGGAACGGATCCGTAGAACAGCCGCCCCTACCTCCGCCTCCATGACGGGCGGAACACTATGATCCTCGTCCTCCCCGTCGTCTCCGGCCAAGGGGGCCATCGACGGGGGTACGTGCCATCAACCACTTCCTGCAGGAAGCTTGGCTGGAGAGTCTCCGTAAGGGGACGACGCGCGAAGCTTTTGTTGCGCCGCGCGATATGGGCGGGGTCCTGGGTCCGGGAGAGCTCAAATCGGATGTAGAGATGGTCCGAGAGCGTCTCAACCTCTTCCAGGACACGCCAGTTCCTTACTCGTGCGGCGAGAGCAGGGGTAGCGAACGAAAGGTCCACTATCGACCCCCCCTGCTGTCGCACGTACGTGTTGGATGAGCCTCTGTTTAGAAGACAGAGGCCCACCGAAGCCGCCCACTACTCTACGGCTTCGCCCCGTGCGTCCGTCCTGGGGAAACCCCACGCAACGGACTTGGCGTTGAAGTCCCCTAGCACTAGGATGTGCCCAGACGCTAGTCGCCGCATCGAGGTCTCCAGATTATTTAGGAAAACCTCGAAGTCACTCAGACTCCGGTTGGGGGAGAAATAGACACCATATATGGTGATACAACAGAAACATATCCATTACCCTTGTCTCTTAGCGACAAGGGCGGGGAAAGAGCCGCCGTGGAGCCGACGACTGCCACGGAGCCGTCCCGGTCACCCACCCAGTTTGGACGGGGAGGAACATAATAGGGCTCCGAGGCTAACGACTACACCGATTGACCACTCCGCCATGGTTTGCAAGAAAAGGTCTTGCGCACCGGCAGAGTGGTTTAGGTTCGTCTGGACAAGGAGGCTTGAGATTTTTTCCATTTCTTGGACCGTCTCTACAGCCTCCTCCATGAGCGATGACGTAGACGCACGACTGACACCGGAGGTAGCCTGCAAAACAGCTCGAGCACTTGACGCGGGTGTGTCCCGAACCTAGGCATTTGAAGCACCTCATCGGTCTCGCTACCAGGACTGTGACTCTGGCGTTCACAAAACCAATGAGGACCTTGCCGGCGTCGCCCATAATTTTGGCTGACGCTACGGGACAGCTGACCCATACCGCGCCAAGGCCCCCTGGACCAGGGCGGATGGTGTCGACTTTGATGCTGTCCGCGTTGCATCCCGTCTTCTCCTGAACGGCAACGCGAACATCCTCTACCGTCACAGAGTCGCCCAAGCCTGAAATGTGCGCAGTTCCGCGCACTTGGTGGGCCTGGCGATCTTGACACCATCCGACATTGGGAATATTCCTCGCAGCTTCTCAGCGAAAATGTCGGCCGCCTTCACACCTTCAGCCCCGGGGAACTCGAGTGTGCGAATTCCCGTCTGGGCGAGGCGCATCCTCGTACCTGAGACCCCGAATTCATTGGCGAAGCTATCCCGGGCCTTCTTGAACACGGCCGCGTAGGATAGCCCGCCATCTGCCGCCTCCGGTGAGACAGTGATCACCACAGCCGCTGTTTTAGGCGGTTTCAGTTGTCGTGGCTTCTTCGTGGTCTTCACCGATGGCGACTGCGGTGAAGAGGCTGCTTTCTTAGCAGCCTTCTTACCCCGCTTTCGGGACTTCTTACTCTTGCCACCCCGACTACTTGCCACCCGTCATTTGAGGGGGTAGATGCGGAAAGGCCAGATTCGGAGGGGCCAGATGCGGAGGGGCCAGGCATAGTTTTAGCACCAATAGGAACTGCGGCGCTCGTCCTTTTAGGCGCTGGAGTAGGCAGCGGAGGGTATTCTCCCGCTTCATTGGTCGAGTCCTTAGCCGAGTGCCCGGCTTTTGATGCGGCCGCCTTTGTTGCGATCCTCGTAGCCGTTTGCCCGGCTTTCAATGCGGCCGCCTTTGTTGCGATCTTAGCCGGTCACCCGGTCTTTGGCGTGGGTGTAGCAGCTGGCGCTGACGTCGCCGCCACATAGGAAGCCACAACGCGGCCACCCATGACGGGAAGCGGCGTCGGCCCGATGCAGCCTTGGGTTTATCACCGGCGAGTGGTGGTCGAATGATAGGGGCCGGAGGCAGCCTTGCCTCCAGGCCCGCGAGGCCTCCGTCCATCATCCTCCACACTGCGTCAATAACTTGACGCAAGTGGAAATCCGGAACCTCAGCGGGCGAGGGGGTGGGAGCAGGCTGCCGCTCTACCTGGCTCGGTTGCTCAGGGCAGACGGCTTGAGCCCGAAATTTGGCGAACTGAGCGTCGAGCTCAGCCACTCGCCCCGCCAACCGCTCGTTAGCTGCCTCAAGGCGCGCCACGTCGCTAATTAGGGTCTTAATGACCCCAGATACAGCGGAGGAGGAGTCCTTAAGGGCCTTTACAAAAGAACCCTTAAGGTTCGTGGACTTGGTGGCCACTTTGTGAATTATGGCCACCGCCGTAATAGTTATACACGCACGAGTAAATTCTCACAGCCAGATGTTAAGACTTGTTGTGATATGCAACTAGGATTGGCCAAAGGCATCGCCTAGGGTAAACTTCGAGTCTTAACGTTGGCTGTATAACTGACCGCCGATGGAACAGTTATGTAAGCATTAAGGTTCTAGTAGTGTCCAGGGATTGTCTAAATGAAGCGGGGAGCTCTTTATCTACTGGCCGTCGATGGAATAGTAGATGGAAGAGCCCTCGTTGCTGTTTATAAAAAAAAGTGATCGATGCAAATAAATATATTGAAATAGATACAAGCTAATGGTAAATACTTTGTCATCAGCAACCACACCACACCATGACGCTATCCGGGACGGATGCGTACGCAGGACGGCCGTATTGTCGCCACATCGCCATCTTTGTACAACCATAGAGACTGCACGGATGGCGCAATGGTTTACGTGGTCACCTCGCTACTACGCCGCGCCGAGTGTTGTGGGTTCAAATCTCACACGGGACAAAAATTTGTGTGATCCACAAATAGTTGTCCCGAGTCTGGGTGTCCCTTGTGTCCGTTGTTTGAATGTTTGTGAAGCCACCCGCGACACAGGAATATTCCTAATGCGGGAGTTGTCTTTTAAAAAATAACAAAAAAGAGTCGGCTAATGCTCGAGATACACACACACGACCATCGAGCGGTGGCCGCGGTGGGCAAAGCGTTCTCATTTTTTGTTATGTGTGCACAAGCTATATTTGTGGTTGCATCTAACGCCAGGTATTATTATTTAAATTTTGTAGGATAAAATAGCGCAGTTATTTTCACTTTAGTGGGGAATCTGCTCCCAAGCAACTAATCTTATCTGTGAGAACGCACTATCTTGCCACTAAGGTGTTCTTACATCCATTGATCTCACATCTTTCTACATAGAGTTGTAATGTCTTTGGCTGGTTATTTCCCGTATGATTTAATTTTACTTGTTTGCCCATTCAGCTAGTTCGTTTTTTTAACATGGGTTTATACATTTAGGTAATATATTCCGATTATGCAGTATTGTATGATATTGGTATTGAGTACCTAGACGCTAAATTTACTTACTAGAAATTGTAGATTTTTTATAATTTTCTATATATATGTATAACCATATAAAACTAGCAATAGAATCAAGTAATTGAAAGAGAACATAATTTATATTGTTACTAGCTGCGCCCGTGGTTTCACCCGCGTAAGTCCCTCGTTAAGTTTTCTTCAATTTCCTAATTTTCTGCGCAACTTTCTTATTTTTTTCTTTCATAAGAGCCTTTTTCTGACAATAACAAACACAAAAAAAAAAGAATTAGCGAAATCGGTCCAGCCGTTCACGCGTGATGCCGTGACAAAGGGAAATAAGGATTCATTTATATATAAATATTTAAATAGGTAATAACATTTTTTACCTTATATACGTAATAAACAGATGGCTGACTACCTAAAGAAGGTAGCTGAACTGGGCTGGATGCGGAAGGCAGACCGACCAGGTGCTATGGCGCACATTGGAAGAGGTCTATGTCCAGCTGTTGACTATCGATGGTTGTCGAAAGTAAATTTAGCCGCACGCCTTCAAACAAATTCCCCTAATTTAATTCTTATCTACGAACAATTTATCTCTGCAAAATGTCTCAGCTGATGATTGCTCTAAAGATACCCGATACCCTATATCCCTAAAACAACCTTCCCGTAAATTAAATTTTCCGCCTTGGTGGGATTCTGAATTTTGTTTTTGTAAAATGAGTATGAAAGTTTGGACACTCTCTATCAATTTTTAAGTCCTTAGATGACAAAGATTAGACTCAAACAAATCTCGCTTGGGTTATGTTGCGTAAAGTTCAAAACTCTTAAGTATTATATAGTTCAGATATTTGCACTAGATGGCGCTAGATGTGTCTATCGTAAGATGTGTATATTTACTAACTTTAAAATTTTCGCGTTCCATGATATAATTATGTATTTACAGGAATTAACGCCATCACGGAAAGCTATTACATACCTCTGAATTCCCTTTTTGTTTTTATCATGTGGAAACCCCCACGGGTCATCCTCACCGGAGCTAACGGTAAGATGGTATGTCGGAATCGAACCGACTTAAACCACATGGTGTTCCGTCACAAGAGGGTCTATTGCAGGAGGACCCGGGCATACCCTAGGAAGGAGTCCTCCGGGAACAACTGCAGACCTTGGTCACCTTCAGTAGGCGACCACACCATGGAGTACGGGGGGCCTTATCCCCCCTCCAGATTAGGGAGGTGCGCGTGGAACACGTCGCGCCACCGTCTTGGGCCTGCTTCTGCAAGGGTAACGGTCCAAAAGGGTGCGCCTGGTGCGTCTTCTGCGGGATGGGAAAGTGCTGGTCCTTACCCGTTACCGTTCCGCCGCCTCTTTAGCCAACATCACCTCCTCGCAAAACGAGACGGCGGACCACTCTCACTTTGGACCATGGACAGAACCATGGTCTCTAGCGAGAGACCTCTGAATTGCCTGACGTTTTAACCAGGTTGCCAGGTTTTCGTGAGCACGTTAATTCCCGTAAATACATAATTATGTATGACATTTTTTTTTTAAATCAGCTGTGTCATGAGTACTCATGGGTCATGAGCTAAACATAATATCTACTTTAATAGTACTAGCGAATCATATTGACTGACTTGACTGATTATAATTATGGCTAATTAAAGTACTCTAGAAAATAACTTTTATGTCATAATTACTCATAATCTAGTACTTAATGAAATAATGTGGATATATTTCGCGAAACAATAATAATAAAGTGGCATTTGTATTCGTTAATCGTTGTGCCTATAGTCGTACCAGCCAATGGATGAAGGGCCTAATGCAGAAGGCAGTCCTCCTCGATACGGTTCGTATAATGAGGAGGATAAGTCTCTGGAATCCTAAACACCGTTAGCTTGGTCACTATACCCGATATCAGTGGTACGATATTTTGTTAAATATTTATTTATTTTAAACTTTATGCACATTTGGTACATTGGCGGACTTAATCCCTAAGGCATTCTCTACCAGTCAACCATTGGGTGATGCAAAGAAAAGAAGAAGTAGGTGCAAATAAAAAAAAAAAAAATTTTTTTAAATAAACTACTACACTTCTACATATATACTTTAAGTATTCCAAATTTCACATTCCTCTTTCTTTATCGAACTTTGTTTAAAAAGGGACACAAAGAATTCTATTCTCGTTTTAATATATATTTAATTTATATGTTTCTTTAATTCAATGAAGAGAATAATAATAAAACCTTTAACTCAGTGGATTCCGTAGAAAATTACACAGGGTTTTGGAAATTACACAATTTGGACTTAAGCTGTTGAATTTACATCTTCACATTTACTTCCTTTGAAGTATTTCTAAGAGATATACATATATGTATAAGATTTATTACTCCTATTTAACGTGTACATTTTTAAATTATTGTCTCAGTAATATGAAAGTGATTTGAGCGCGTATTTCGCAGCTTTGAAACTTTAGACTTCATCGCATCGCACTCATCGATCAGCGTAAGTTACTTAACTTTATTTTTTTTAATAACAGAGAGCTTATAAATTATTTTTTAAATATTTTATTCCTTACGCCAGCTACAACTTTCAAAGTAAGTATAGAAATGGTCAGAAATTTTGAAAAATCTCAAATACTTGGCGTCTTTAGAAATATTCAGAAATCATTATATTTATTTTATATATAATTGGTAAATTGTATTACTTCTTGATTTATGGCCACTTACGAGTATATTAATTGATAGTATTATGATTATTGCTGTGGAGCTCATATAAAACCTCTCATAACTTGTTATTATTATTTTAAACGATTATTAATTTAATAAAGGATTAACATGTCTGTAATAAATACAACATAAGCTATGGTTTTATAACCACAAAGGTCGTAACTCCACACTTTTACGAGTTTAATTAACAAATCGTGAAAATCATGTTACATATTACTGTTAATAAGTCGAAGAGTAATTACTAATAATTCTTCTGGTATACTGTTTTGGTTGGCATGATTGAGTTTAGGAACATAAAGGCAATACTAAAGAGCATGGCTATCCTGTTGGTCTAGTGATTAGTGATCCTGGCTGCTAAGCCAGATACGTGGGTTCGATTCCACCCACGTCAAATAATTGTGTGATGAACATGATCATTTGTTCTGTGTCTGGGTGTCATTTATTAATAATATTCTGTTCTTTGTGTCCGTTGTTTGTATGTTTGTAAATAGGGTAATACCCCCCGCGATACAGGAGTAATTCCTAATGCGGGAGGAAAAATATGTATGTGTTTGGAAATACATGAATATGTTTATCAGTTTGGTTACCATAGCACAGGCTGTGACTAGTTTGGGATCAAACGGCCGTGTGTAAGATGTGTCAAGTTATAAAAAAAAGTTATAAGTTATAAAGTTATGTTAGTTTATTATAGTTATTATTATGTTACAATATATTTGTATTTTATATAAAGCGGAGAAGGTCGGCGATCGGGTACTGGAGTAAGGTCAGACGGATCGACCGTAGTGCTGTTTTCAAGTAGGTACATTCCAGGACGGATTGTAGAGTGTGGGTATTTTGTGTTTTCTTTTGTACTATGTGAACTATTTGATATGTCCATGTTTTTGGTCTGCAACATTTGCGACCTTTGCCACTTGATGGGTATCCATTGTGATGATTATATTGTATGTAATTTGATGGGTTTTTTACTTAAACTTGGATTGTTGTTTCCTCGGTTGAATCTTTCGGTTTCTAGATAAAGATACCCACTAGGAAGCCACTTATGGGATAATTGTGACCAAATATGTATGATATGTATATCCGTATAATTCACCTGGATGGCGACCGTGTATTTGACTTTTGTGTTCACTGTTCTCTTTTCTGTAGTTTGTTTTTCGGTTCATGGAATATATGCATTGTCATTTATCGGTTCTAGACGTTCTAGTAGAACCGAGTGCAATGCATTTGATGAGTGAAGTTTACATTATTTGCCATAATAACTCGGTAAAGATTACTGGTTGCGGCCTGTAAAAGAATAAGTAGATGAGCTATAGGGTTCTGTCGGTCGATACTTGGTTGGCAAAAATATTTTTGGGTAAACCGGGTAGAGCCTGTCTGTTCAGTTCCTCTGCTCTCTCTTTCAGCCAGCCATGGTTTAAGCGTAATAATAGTATATTCGCGTCGTCCCTTACCCCTCGGTTTCTTGGGAGTTAACTCTTTTTAAATATATTATTCATATTAAGTGTTCATGCAATATTATTAAATGTGATATTGGAGAGCTACAGCTTGGAGCCAGTATGTAAGTTTTATTAATAAACTTTCAAAAGTGTTGAATCGCTGGAGGCTAGTACCACTGGTATAAGTTTATACCACTTTATTTTTGCTATGAGTGTTGTCGAAAATCTTTATATTTTATTTTTGTAACCTACCGCTTTCGGTGGAGAGGGAAGGAACGACGAACATGTAATGTAAACGTATTTTCTTAAAGGCATAATATATTTACATATTATTATAAGGCATATGCATATAAGGGCTTTAGAGTTACGATGGATACACGTAATGGCTACCTCGATAAAGAGTACCAAATTGTTTATTATAATGTAATTTAAACAATATATCAAATCACAAAACTTGTTTACTAGATTCGAGGGTATTTGTCTGTATCCCTGTTTAATAACGGTGTCTTTTCCATACAAAACTGATAAATATTTTTGGAAACGATTGGTACCTAATTATATAAATTAATGTGTATGTATCGTGCTGTATTTCAAATAATGTACTTCAACTTTAGACCCTTTTTAAATGTTACTGTGTACCTTCGGATTAAAAGTTAGCGTGTTGTATACACCAAAATTAATAAGTTACATGAGTAGTGCCTAAAATTAATTAAATCATCACTTCGCAATTTTCGCTTCGCTTCGCTGGTCAATGCTAGCTTATTTGTACAGCTGTTTCCACCTTTATCGAGTCAATGACTGCGGATATTCACTAAAACCTGTTACGTATCTATTTCTAATCTTTTTAGAAGTTCCTTTTATTTGTTTTATCTTAAACGATTAATGAAGTTTATTTAACAGCACACATTTTACCTCAATGAGATAATTAGCAAGCAGTCAAAATATGAATGTATGTTTTAACTATAATATTTCCCTCGACTCACGATTGTCGCCCACAACGACCGTTCTAAAATCCGCTTGCCTGTTTAGGAAAAGGTGAATGTTGCAAACTGTATACCAGTAAGTACAATAAATTGGAAGTCCGCTACTGTAGATAAGCGACTTTTAATATTAACTCGGCAGGACAAGGTTCAGAATGGTTGCAACTTAACTTGTGACATACGATTTGTGAGCTATACACATAAAGGTTGTTTAGTGTTGAGATACCTACTTAAAAGGCGCGTGTGGGTGCAAGGCTGACCTTATAGGTGCTACCCACAGTCTTTGCTAAACATTTTGTATGATTTCCCTGACATCCTACACTCGATTACTATTATCACCATAAACGAAAGGGCAAAAAATCCTTTATGTGACAAATATTCTATATTTGACGTATTCTAGGTAGTATCAAAGACAGCAAGATATGGAAGGTAGAAGTATGGAACACTATCTTGCACTATCTCTATGGCCCCATTTTCATCTCAATCCTAGTCTAATATTTTTTATCTCTTTCTTTAAAAGTAAATACTAGCTACAGTGGTGACATCCAGTGCCGTCGATAAATATTCTCGTGTAATCGGTTATCATAGGTACACTTGACATTTTGATAAGTGTGTAAATTACATTTATAAATTAAATAATAGTCCACTGGCAATATACATAATACATTGGACTGTCCTTTAACAGAATGTATACCTTCCATGCAAGCATGCAACAATTTGTATGATCAAGAATGTGTGACAAATAGTTGTCCCGAGTATGGGTGTTCTTTGTGTCCGTTGTTTCAATGTTTGTGAAGCCCCCGCGACACAGGCATATTCCTAATGCGGGATGTGTCCTTTATAAAAAAAAAAAAAATAAGAAATTCGACACAAATTGTATTGTGTCGGGAGGCGGCGACTGTACTCGCCACAAGCCAATTAGGGCTATGAATAAGAAATTGCATGAGTATACGAGTTGATGAATGAAAGAAAAATAGATGGGTTATGTGAGATTGAGCTGTTAAAATAGAAAAAGATACTTATATGCGGCCCGTTTACAGAGATCTGGTCATAACAGCGACAGTATGAGAGAGTTGAGTATATTAGCTCCCGTCTTCTCTGGGTACGTTTAAAATATTTCTTTTTTTTTTGTTTAATATATTTACTTACTATGTGGATCACACATTACTAGTATTCTTGTTAACCCCTCCAGCTAAGCTAAATGCTTGTGTTAAGAGTTCGTTCACGTCGGTAGTGCACTGGGTGGGGTTCGAACCCGCAACCAGTTTATTGCAAGTCCGACGCCTTAGCCATTACGCTACCGCCGCTTCGAATTGGGAGGTACATCTTTTAGGAGCATAGACAGCTCCGGACATGTCACACAACAAGGCGTACAGAGAACAAATCTGGCAGTCCTCTTCGATACGATGAAATTATGAAAGTGAATAAATATTTTGTGGGTAGGTAATCTGTTGGGTATGACAGAGTGACGTGTATAATTGAAAATGAACGTTTACAACAAGTGATAGAGTTGGTCTACTTCAGTAGTCTGATATCGAGGTATGGAAAGATGCAAAGGGGATATTAAAAGGGGAGTGAATGGGAGTAATCATGCGAATGATGCACTACTACACGGTGCCTTTGTGAGCGGTCGTTCGGTGCCGAGGTGCCGAGGAAGGTGCGCCTGGCAGGGCCTTAAATTTATATGGTAGCGAGAGTTGCGTATGACAAAAAAATTTCAAAAATAGAAATGCTGTTGAGATGAGATCACTGCGAAATATGTGTAGAGTAAGATTGGTTGACAGAAAGAGAAATTCGAGAGCAGTGTAGCTTGAAAGAGGATGTAGTGCGAAAATTTAAAAGGGTATGCTGAGGTACTTTGGGCACGTAGAAAAAATAATCCGGAACGAATGTCAAAACAAGTAGTGAGGCAAGGGTGAGTATGTATACCGGTAGGGAGCGACCACGCAGAACATAACATAACCAAATCGGTGATGTTCTGAAGGAAAGGCAGGTGAGATGTACCCGAACCCGGTGGGCTGGTATAAAAGGTTTAATGACAATAGAGGAAGTTTGTGTTAAATGCTATGTCGTGTTCAATCGACAAAAACGCTAGGCAAAATATGACTGTTATAATGTCACTGGTCCTTTCTGCGCCCCTTAACATCACATCTTAATTTAACTCCTTTTAAAAACACATTTTTAAATAAAGATATGAAGAGATTGTGCCTTTTACCTCAATCCTCCATACATTAAGACCTGATATCTTAAAAGAGGTCAATTGTTATGTATTACAGATAACAAATAAATTAGGTTGAGAAAGATTTTATGTGTAAGATCGTCTCATTGTGCCGAAATAAATTTTTTTTCTTTCTTCCTTTCTCTTCTTACATTTTGAGGAACAAATAGCGTGATTAAAAACAACAATTGCATCACTTACAAACTTACATTAGTAACAATGTAAATAGTAAATTAGTTCTTTACGATTAAGTATAAATCATTTACGAAGATTTTCTTTAAAAAATTGCAAGGCTATATACCCACGGAGCAGATACCCACCAAAGAATACGTCGTTTTCACTTCAACTTAAAACTCTATAGAAAATGAAATTTTTGTTTGGAAAATGCCGAATGTCGGTCAAGAAACAATGACAAGTGTTAACAATATACTTTCATTACCGTGGACTGATTGTGCATATACGACCATTCTAATACATTCATAGTATAACGTTTACTAAGGATAACTTACTTTTTTAACGTACCCAAATATGCGTATTGCTTCGTAAAACAGTGTTGAAGGTGGATGGTATATTCTTGCCAGTTCAGGCATTAATTTAAACCGGCCTTCAGGGATACATTAATTAGTAAATCAAGATTGAAGACTGATATGGGTCGTTCTTCTTCAGTTGCTGATTATTATATTGATTTTGGCAAGCGATAATATTCAAAGTCATGTTGGAATGTATAAGTTCAGAAAAGACATATCGATCTGAGATTATAAATGAAGAACGTTTCATTCTGTTTAAATTTATTAAAGTACAGAATGAATCGATCCGATGCACAATATCACACAAATGAAAATAAAGGATTGAAATTGACTTTGTATCCAAATATAATTTATAATCATATTATGAATTAGATTACAATAGTCGATCAAAACGACATCAAATGGAATCGATAATAGGTTTTTTTACAAAGGGAGACTGGCTTTGATAAGGTCTAGTTGCAACGCGTACTTTTGTATTCTTCGTTTAGTTCTACTTTATATTCCTGATCAAACGAAACCTTCAACATTAAATCTAAATTGCGATTTCAAACTGAACATTACGTCTGGGCTGAATTTTTATAGACTGCAAGCATCTATAAATGCGTCTAGCATTATATCTTATGTCATCTAGAATCCCTACAATTTCTAAAAACATCTAAAATCCTTATAATTTACCAGTACATTATATTTGAATCTAAGAAGATTCTCCTCTTTGTTTGTTGTTTTATTACTGTTCCACAGACATTACAAACAGACTGAAATATGTGTAACAGGTAGCCTTTATTTAATATTCACACCTATTAGAAAGTTGAGTTATTGAAATTAACTCAAACGTCTGTAATATGGCAATAATGTCCTAAATAAAACACCTGATATTACGTGAAAGTACACGGGTTCACTTGAATAAACAATTTTAAATGTAAGCAAATACAATTGTTGCTAAACTCTTACAAAATGCGGCAATCGTTCTAATTTTGTACGATCTGTAAGCTTGTTTCAGTATTTAATCTATTTCCTTGTTTGCTTTGTAACAAAAAGAAATGAAACAGACGCGTGTTTCAGAAAGACGATGACGAAAGTACGAATTTTGTTTTGTAGTACATTAATGTACAATGCTCTGTACAGTCAGCTACTTTATCTGCTTAGTTCCTTTTATTTTTTAATTATGTAAACAAAATGCTTTTAGAAAGTGTACTTCCGAAAGTTTAGTTTGCTGTTAAGAGTTCTAAAGTTTGCATTTCTTTAAGGTAAACAAAACATATGCATGCTTTTTGCGTTTTATTTTTTATGACCCCTTAAATTCAGAATCAAAAGATCGTCTCTATCAGCTACCGAAGCCATTTAATAAATAGTATTGATTGGCCTGTCTGTTATATACTTCCATTTAGGTTGTCTATGACTCTGTACGTACGAGGGGTGGCTGATAAGTTTACGTTATAAGTAGAGATCGGTTAATCGGATGCATATTTACCTAAAGTTATTTTTTGGATAACAAATTATGGAAGCGGCTTCTAAGTATATTTTTATTTACGAATGCAGTTGTATTGTCGCGTCGCTACTTGCGCACAAGCAAGTATAATTTGCCGTCTCACTCGCACTCTTACAAAATGCTTACATTTCCTGGGGTTTAATAGGCCCGATTTGACACTTGTTACAACATAATAAAGTTATTTTTGCTTCGTCAAAAATCACTGACAATAAAAGTAGGGAAAAGCAACCATTATACGTTGTAACAGAGCAAGTGTCATTTGTGTCAAACTGGGGTTTATTACATCTCACGGAGTATAGGTACACTTAAATTTGAATTTCCTGGAATCGCGGGATTCTTTCGATAAAAAAGTGCTTTCCATAATAGCCAACATCTCAACTTTAGGTAAATATGCATCCGAATATCCGATCTCTAGGTATAAGGTACTTGGTGATTACTTATCGTCTCGTTACTCATAACACTTATTGCGTGACACTCATTGTTAGTATAAATAACACCCCATTTTGCTATTTGGTGCATTAACACTTTATCCTTGGAGCAAAGGACAACAACGTGTAGAAACTGGAAATTCTAGCAATTTAGAGCACTGTTTTGTGATTAAATGCGTCGTTAAAAGAAGGAAAAAGGCCGAAGAGATTTTTAAACAAATGTAATCGGTTTTTCAGAATTCTGTACCTTCATATACGGCGATAAAAAAGGGTTCGGCTATTTAAATAAAGAAGAGAGACCTGTGAAGATGAACTCCGCCCGGTCCCGGTCCCGGTCGTCGTCCACTGAAGGTGAACAGAAGAAAATGGCCACAAGTCGAAAAATTTACACTGACCGATTAATGCAGGCTGACAATTGAAATAATCATCAGCGGTCTACTTCTTGGTCTATATTTAGGTTTTGCAACTCCTGGGATGACATATGTTTCTGTGGAATGGAACAGTACACAGATGTCAGTGGCCTAGAAATGTTTTTGCAAAATACATTATTATTTTGCTCAGATTCGAAGTAATCGGGATAAGGACAGGATACCTATGAACAACATTTTTTTTACTGTGAAATGTCATAGGCGTTTGTCTTGCAAGTTACCTGATGGAAGGTGACGATGAAGACGAAGATGGTGCACGCATATTCAAGACAAACCTATTCACTCTACACTTGAACGTTCTAGGATTATGGTATGCATGTATTTTGACAGATTTCTTTTCTAGTAAAATGCTTGACAATACAAACTTCAAAAGTAATGAAGAATTATCGGTTGGCCCAACTGCGACCCTATCGCGGAATATCTTCTAAGTTCTGTATCACTGATCTAAAAGAATAATAACATTTATAAATGTTTAAACTTTGATAAACACACCAGTCAGAACTAACGGTAGCAGTTCTATTACATTACAAGTATTAATACGATATATGAATAGTTGTAATAGAATTGCTACTGTTCTTTTTTTACTTGTACCTACACCGCGGTTTATGTATATTTATATATAGTAGCAATTTTGTGTATGTATTTTTTCGCTGTACAACAAAACACATTGTAATGTTTTGTATTTTATTCCAAAGTAAATCAGAAAACTTCCGCGAAGGAGTAGACTGACTGAATAAATTAAGACGTCTTATCTAATTCTTATTTAAAACCTCGACAGACAAAATACAAGTACGTTGTTTTTTATTATGCACAATTTAGAATTTCAAAGTGGTTTTGCAAATGTGGGGAACTTTGTGACAAAGTGCGTGTTGTTTGCTACCTAATTACATTCATGGTCGACGTAAATATTCGTATGTACGTACTTCCTGGTCGTCATCATCAAATGACATACGGTAACGTCTATAAATTATATTATTAAATAACTGTATTCTACTACCTACACTGCAAGGTTGAAACTATAGTACGTAATGTGTGCCAAATAAAGATTACAAGGAGCAATTTCTATGTGGGCGCAACAAATAACCGTTCTGAGATTCGTCATTGATAGTTCAATTAAAAACAAATATTTGTAGGAAATGCTAATAGTTTAAATAGTGTTCATAGAACGGTTCCACGACGGTGGTTTACCACGTTCAAGTATGGCATGGCCCCCATTGTGAATCGTCCGCGATCGAATGGGCGCGGGTAATGAACCCGAGCATCCGCGGGATTCACGACGAAGCAAAGCGCGCGTCGCTCGCCGAGTCGCCGCGCTTCCGCCGCGCCTGGCACCGACTTACCTCGTGCTCACGAATTCCCAGCTCCTTGGGGCACAACACAGTATCGTCCATTTTTTCTAGATCCTTTTGTTTTATTCTTGTAGATAAAATGTATGAGAGTTAAACCTGTTTTAGTTACTATAGAGACTTATTTTAAATAAAAATAAAATGTACCCAACATTTTATTTTATTTAAATTAAGTCTAACCCGTTCTTTGGGTGTCAAAATGGTGTTTTAATGATTTCTGAGAGGATGGAGTAATGTTTTGGTGAAGATTACTGATAAGAAGAAAGCTCAGAAGAAATGTACAATAGCGAAACAAGAGGTAGATAGTTTTACACACTTTGTGCACTAAAAGTATTAACACTAATATATATAAACGTTGCTACATTTTGAAGAATATTTACAAACCTAGATTAATTAAAATAAAAATGTCATCATCTTGAATATTCATATTTAACAGGATACACAAACGTGATATACGTTTGTGTATCCTGTTAAAGAAAACCTAGTTTGTAATGTAAATAAACGAAACTAACCTTGTCATAATCTATATAATAAAAAATGATATATAAGCTATAGCTTGAGAACGACTAAACCGATTTAATTCATCTTTTTCTATGTTTTTAATACTTTGTAGAACGTTCTTACGGAATGAAAAATTAACAAAATTTTCAGAAAAATCGGTTCCCGTGGAAGAAATTTGAATTTCCACGAGAACGAACCCGCGGGCAGTCTAGTACTTGATAAAACTCTAGAGATTGCTCGCAAAGAATGACTCATTGATTCTCACCCAAATTAAAAAAACAAAACATGCTGGAACTGGTAAATAATGAGTACGATCGTCGGACGTGGCGGCGGGGGGCAACAACATAACATAGTAAAGTCAATAATAATGCGGTGTTTAGTTGAATGTCATCGCAATAATCAACCGAGATACAGGCACAGCGGGAGAATTCTCAATTTTCAATCAATTTATTTTAATAACTATAAATACTAGAAAAGTTTGCACTTTTCACACTAGTCAAACTCAACACTCAAAATCCAAAAAGTAAAACCAATTTGTTTACAACTTTTGTTTATTTTATAAGTGTTAGTTTGGATAACATGTTTCTTCAGAGAGAAATTCCAATTACAAAAAAGCAAGGATATTTATTCAAGGTTAAGTGAAGGTTTCCCGCTTTTTATTGTCCGTCGACTATTTGTCCGACTCATTCTGCCACTGTATAAGTGCTGTATCCTTTATGAATACTAATACTTTCGTATTCATCACTCAGAAAGGATTGTTGCCATCGCAAATTGTTGAAGTCGTACCTAATTAGTTTGCATTGCTTGTCCGCCGTCCATCCCGTATAGCTTTTTTTCGGTGACGTTTGTTTGTAATGTCCTTTCTTTGGTAGGTCTTTGTCTCAAGAGGCAAAGTCAATGTACAATGTCCAGTATACATCCTTAGATTGAATTATCTACTTTGTATAGCGAAATATACAGGTTGGTAAACTAGAAGTAATTTAGTTGTTTTGAATGCAGTTTTATATACTTTAATTGTTTACTTAACCGAACGAAGTCTGTTCATTAAATTATTATTATTTTGGAAACAGTAAACATCGCTATGTCGTTAATAGTTTTTAGCCATGCTATGTCGTTAATTTAGTAAGGAAGTAATCATTTAAATTTAAAGCTTACGTGTGACTGACCTGCCGCTGCTGGACACAAAATACCTACTAGTTTAGTTTTAATCTCATGTGTTTTTTTACATATAAAGAAAATTTTGTTTTGAACAAACATTTCTTTATTAATAATATATTTAATAACAATGTTATTAGAAATAAAACAACGTTTGTAATTTTTTTGTTTGTTTGTAATGTCGTTTGTTTAGTAATATTCTAAAACAATCAAACACACATACATACTTTGTCACAAGGAATGACATTACTTGTAACGAGACGAATAGAGATTTGGAGGCTATCAAAAACTGGCCTGATCGATTTGGTGTGTGTTATTCCTTTAAAGTTCAGAGCGTTAAAAGCAGTCCTCGATTTTTTTAATAACCTGTCTTGACACATCCCATACACAGCCGTCTGATCCCAAAGTAGGGAGACCCTGTACTATGGTAACCAGACTGCTGATAAACATCCTTATATATTACTAAATACATACATATTATAGATAAATTAAACCCAGACACAGAAAAAATGATCATGCTCATCCCACAATTATTTGTCCTGGGTGGAAATCAAACCCACGACCTCTGGCTTAGGAGTCAGGATCAAATACCACTAGACCAGCAGGCCAGTCACTTGAATTGTAAGTAGCGTGGGCATCTCAATATAAGCCGTTCAAGTAAAGACCGGAAAGATTGCCCTTACCTTCGGCTGGCTATCTATTGCAAACGTCAGTCAAAGGGAACTTCCAATCACTTTATCAATTATAGCGTTATATGTTATCTCGTTATCAATACGTCAGCACCGAAGAAAACGTACTTTGACTACACTGTTTGCTAAAATAAAAAAAAAACAAAATAGTGTAATATTAAAAATAAGTTAATGTTTTCTTTGACGGATTTTGATGTACGTAGGCCAGGCTTTCCATAACCTTACTAGAGATATTCACTATACATTTGCTGAAATCGCCCTGTATTTTGCCCAGCTCTGACTATAATACGGATATATCATGATGATAATGTTCTGTAATGTAATAAGATTGTAAGAATTAGTAAAAGCAACTTCTATAACTACAATTATACAGGAAAAATTAAAAAAAATTTAAACAGCAGGTCTGATACATGCAATACTTGGCAACAAACCTAGACTTTCAATAAGTTTTGGGATAGCCTGACGTAATGTTAAATCAAGTAGGTATGACGTCTAGTACTACGGCGATAAACTTAATGGTTATTTCACTCGCGGTAGGTGCAGTGCCAGATTACCAATATAGCAAGAGTAGCAATTGCTACGGGCCTCTGCAAAAGGGGGGCCCCGCGTATCCAGACCCGCCTTCTCAGCGTTACCCTCCCTCATTGCTTTCCGAAGATTTTGCTTTGGTCGCCCAGTTTAGTAAAATTTTTAACTAAACTGTCTTTCCATATTTTTTTTGGTCGACCTTTGTTCCTGACTGCATCTTGCTATCCACTCCATAACTTTCCTTGTTCATCAATTGTTTTCCATCCTGCAAACATGGCCAGCATAGTTCCAATTCAGTAATCGGATTCTCTTGATAATATCTGTCGATTATTTCGCTGGTGAAAATGAAACACACAATTTCCTACTGTAAACGCACAAGTTCTACAAAAATTCGCTCGTATAAATTTCTTCTTAATGTCTTCTTTAATATGTAACTTGCAGCCATAAAATATTGTTCTTGCTCCCATAAAAGTAGGTTAGTATAAGGTGTGTATTGTTAATGAATGTATCATGTGTACTAAACCGTTCATATTGATTGCCATTTCCATCTACTATTCTACGATTATATTAAAGATAATGTAATCGCAGATTAGTAGTTTATTCTTTAATTATTCAACCAATTGTAAATGACGACTATATATTGACCAACCTTGGGATGGAATGGAGTTATTTTATTAAACAGGTGGTAATCGTTGACGTTAAATTAAAATGTGGTTAATGCTTATCATCTATAACATACATACAATACTCGATAATTATACCTACTTATACTTACTCAAGTATACTCTTATATACATAAATAAAAATACATATATACCCACAAATAGACATACACATATACACAATAGATAATGTATACATCATATTTTAAATATAGTTTTATAGTGACAGATAATACTCTTGTAACATTGTTTTGAACTTAGCTAACGATTGTGCTGTTCTGATAGCAACAGGCAGTCCATTCCATAAACGCACGGCTTCTACAGTAAATGATTTGTCATAAAAATTGCTGGAATGTCCTGGCATGTCCAGTCTCAAGTTTTCAGTTGACCTCAGGCATTTTAAATGCGTGTCATGGAGGAACTTAAAGCGTTCTTTGAGGTAACAGGGAGTCAAAGGATTAAATAATATATTATATAGAAACTTAAGGATATGAGTATTCCGGCGAAAGCGAATTGGAAGCTATTTGAGCCTTTGACGGAACCGGGAAACGTGATCATATTTGCGTAGGCCAAATATAAATCTGATGCAAAAATTTTGAAGTCGCTCAAGTTTATCAAGTTGTGCTTCGGTAAGATTAAGATAGCTGATATCGGCATAATCGATAATCGGAAGAAGGAGCGTTTTGCGCAAGTGTGATCTTAGTAGCAGTCGGAAGAAAGTTCCGTAGCCTTCGCGGAGATCCTGCTGCGGCATACACTTTACGGCTAACCTCTTGAACCTGAGGACCCCACGATAAGGTATTATCAATAAAAATTCCCAAGTTCTTGACTTTACTGCAGATTGGAATAATAGTGTTATTAAATTGAACTGGAGGTAAAAGTGACCAATTAATTTTAGCAAACATTATGGGACTACCAATGACGCAAAAACCTGAGTTTTTGCAGGATTAATCTTGAGTTCATAGTCCCTACTCCATGCAGCTATAAGTTCTAAATCAGAGTTAATAACATTCAGCGCGGTCGATAACAGATTAACAGGTGATTGAGTGTATATCTGCAGGTCATCGGCATAAAGGTGGTAGGATGAAAGTAAACGATTAGAGATAGAATTAATAAAAAATTCGAAGAGTAATGGAGATAGAACGCCACCCTGAGGGACACCAACAGTAGCATTGCACCATGAAGAAATGGAGTCTTCCAGGCGAATGCGATGCTGACGCCCAAACAGGTAATTATGAAACCAATCAATTGCCCTTGGAGATATGTTAAGAGAGCGCAGAATACCAAGCAGAATGTGGAAATCAACGGTATTAAATGCATTGCTGAAGTCAAGTAAGGATAGTACCGTTACATTTCCATTATCCATGCTTTCTCTGATGTCATCTGTTACGTGAACTAATGCTGTCACTGTACTGTGTCCTGTACGGAAGCCGGACTGAAAGGGATTTAGGAGATTGTTCTTTAAGAGAAAGCTGTTGAGTTGATTATATTCAAGACGTTCAAGAACTTTAGAAAGAAAAGGTAAAATAGAAATGGGTCGGAAGTCAGAGAAGGTAGGTTTAGGTTTTTAGGTAAAGGGATAATTTCAGCTGCTTTCCACGCTGATGGAAAGACGCCATAGGATATGGAATGATTGAAGATGTTACATAGGATAGGGAGTATGTCATCAAGAATAGGGAGAATCATTTTTTTACTGAGACAGTCACTTCCTACTGCATTAGATGAGATGGAAAGTATGCTCTTCCTAACATCACAAGCGGACAGCTGACTAAAATCAAATGGGGAGTAGTTAGGAGTTGGAACAGATGAAACATATTTTAAGGTTTTTGCTTGAGTTGTCTCATCAAGATCAGACGAAGAAGAGAAATGTTTATTAAGCGAATCGATATTTAGATCTTTAGGGATAGTCATAGTTTGACTTTCCAACTCCTAATGATTTCAAAAATTTCCAGGCTTTTACTGGATCACTGTTTTCAATAGACCTATGGATGTGTTGGCGTTGTGCTTCTCTACACACCTTATTGCAGCGATTTCTTATGGTCACATATTTGTCGAGATTATTTTGTGTAGGCCGGTGCTATCTATCTTCGGTAAGTTCGAAGAGTTTCCTTTGATAAATCCAGTCTCCATAGTGATAAGATTATTACCGAGTTGCAACTAACTTGGAGATAATTCACGCAATGAGTGACGTTTTCTATGTTAATATCAAACAGTGAATATTATTAGGATACCAACTGACAGCTGCTGACAGCTGGCTGTCTATCCAACTGTCAGTCTCTCGGATAATTACATAATAGAATCTCATTGGTGTTTTCAGTCACGTGGTCATGGTTACTATTTCAGCCTTTTTTAATCACCTATAATATATTTTTAACAGTATTTTTAATGAAAAAAACGTCGCTTTAGGTTTTTATATATCACAATGAATCATTTATTTAAAATGCAATATAAATTTGTGATTAGTGTCAACATCCCTATTGTCTGGCTCGTATTATTGGTCCTGGATTGCGATTTAGAGTTTATAGTTTTATATTCTACTCGTCCAGCAGTTGCCTCAATTTCCGGTCGCGACAACAATGTACTATTTATATAAAATTAATTAAGTGGTCCTTGGAAGTATTTTACAGTACGAGTATATAATGCCAAATAAATGTATATTTATGCAACCAGTATCTATCTATCTTATTTATCTTTGCATTAACCCAAGGTTGACAGTTAGAAATTGCTTAATGCCTCCTTTGTTTAAACTTAGTTTCCAAGAAGTTTAATTAAGTAATTATTTTTACTTATATTTAAATATTAAAATGTTTGTTTCATAATAACAAGGTCATATTTTAAAAGTTTACTTAATTTAGCCTTACAAATATGTGTTTACGACTTGTTTTATATAACTACCGTTAGAGCAGTTACGTTGCCTCCTGTGTTAGACGAACGGAAGCACCCATATCCTGGGCAAGCCAACGATCGAAGTGGCGGTTTTACATATAATCAGCCTTTAAATAACGTTCCTTAGTTGTTAATCCCTATACTATATTTAAATACATTTACTTATTTAATATATTAACGGTGTCGGGTTGTTTTGCAGTATCACAATTAAAGTGTTAATTTTCCTAAAATATTTCAAGCAATCGTCTGACGTATATACTGGATATTATATGGGTCAACACAAAAGAACTAATGAATTACCATTTATTAACTAAAGAACAGTACTGACCAAATGTATCTACTGACACAATTAACACACTACTAACAATAACACTTAACTTCGTTCTAGAATTAACGAAAATAATAGCACCTAATCATAAAGTACGCAATATCGCACGTAATTTTTTTTTTTTTTTTTTATAGGGGGCAAACGAGCACACGGGTCACTTGATAGTAAGTGACTACCATGTTATGTTATGATTAGATATTAGGTATATTCTTTTTTACACACATTTGTTTACGGCTTTGCTCGCGTTTATGTAGAGGACAACTTAGTGGAACACCTAACTCCACAGGACAGTAACTTTTTTTCATATAAAGTCCTAATGCGTAGAAAATATTACGCCAATAAAAAAAAACATGGAAGTCGACATGTCAATGTGTTCACGTCAGCCACGGATTTGTTGGGTCTGGGTGTACTTATCTGTATTATGTATGCATTTAGTAATATATAAGTATGTTTATCAGCAGTCTGGTCACCACAGTACAAGCTCTGCCTAGTTTGGGATCAGACAGTCGTGTGTGAGGTGTGTAATTATCTTAAAAAAAAATATCACTTACTTCAATGTGCTTCAAAGTACCCAAATCGCTTCAAGATAATATATAATTATTCAAGATAATATTATAAAATATAATTTGAAGAGTTCCCTCGTTTTCTCCAGGATCCCATCATCAGATTCTGACCTGATGACCATGGGACCACCTGGGAAGTATACCCTTTCAAACAAAAGAAGAATTCTCGAAATAGGTCCGGGCATCTTTGAGTAATCAGTAAACATACATATATATATATATACTAGCTGTGCCGGCGGATTCGCCCGCGTGAATATCAGTTTGTGACTTTTCATTGCGGGAAAAGACTGCCTATGAGGCGGTAAACCTGCCCTTCCGACCTTAAAAGTGGGCATGAAGTTACCTTCCCTAATTTCTTAACTTATTTTATTCCTAAACGAAGTCATATGAAAGAGACTATTACACGTTTTCAAAAAATGTGTATCGACGAATGTCCATCAATAGATTTTGTATCTGTTGTGGTAGTTCCTATATATTGAGAAGAATCACTTTGCTGGATGCACAGTACACACCGCACGCTTCATCTATGTTTCGTGTGGCACTTAGGGCAAATCTTACTCATTCCTGTAAATTTACAGTAGTTTGGATCGTAACTGAAAGCCGACCTATTACTGTGAGCTAAAATTCAACTGCGCGCTGTAGATGTCGTCACTTGTTGTCTTTCTCTTTGTACCCTGAGCCGATATGGACGGGCGGCCGGTGCTTGATTCGCAACGTTCTAAAATGTTGTGCAGTGGAACGTTGTAACCGCTCAATACTCGATTCCCTCACGCGTTTTTGCGAGGTCCTAAGGTTGTGCAGGGAGCCGCATTTTGACTGTCCTACACTGGGAGTTCTATTTAGAAAGTTCTAACCTTCTTCTAGGTATATTAGTAGGTATCTATTGAAACCATTAAATTAGGTAAAATCATGTGGTAAAGCGTTTACAGGTACGGTATACAGGTTATAGAAATACTAAAAGATAAGAATTGAATAGGTTCTAATGTAACTATAATTATAGTAATGACGTAATAAGAAAAGTAAACTTACTCATTCTGAGAAGAACTTTTTAACAAAAATGTTTATAAAAAGATTTTTTCAAAGTATTTACAGCTCTCAAAAGAACTTTTTAATTTAAAGAAATGTGCAAGTTGTCGTTATAAAACGAACTCTCAGATAGTTTTAGCTCTTAAAAGAACTTTTTCAATCGAATGTTCAATTTTTCTTACGAAAAATCACTATTTTGTTCTGGTGCGTTGCGTAAGGAGCAGACCGCGCGAGTGAGCTGTGCGACTACCTTATACATAGACGTCAACTCCCCAGGTGGTACGGGAGTACCACGATCGCAGCGCAGGGACTCGGCAGCAGAACACGCGATCAAGCGTCACTCTGATTTTATACGTATCAACGACTATACAGGGTGTAAGTGACACTGTACCGCATCCTGAAATAGTGTATTCAGACTATCATTATGAGTGGAAAATCATTGGAAATTTCTGCTAGAAAATCCATAATTCTTCTTTTGACTTAAAAGTGATATCACAATGAGTAAACAGAACATTTTTCTGAAAAAAAAAAATTGTACATAAATTGTAAACAGTAATCAGTAGCTGCTTCGACGGCTCCGTGCGCTAAAGGTCATTCACCGTACCGCACAGTACGCGTGTTGCGTTACACTGCGTAGTTCAAAATCAAACTATTGACTGTAAAAATCCTTCATCTCTCGATTTTATTATGAACTGACTTTTGCATTGTGATAAGTATCCAAAGAAGGACGTTTTTGTAAGTTATTCGCGACGGTGATACTTACACGCTGTATTTATTTTTCATTATCTCTTCAACTACGCGTCCAAATAAGTTGCTTTAAATGACAAAGTTTATTTAAATAGGATTAACTTTACATTTTAAGTTTTTGAAGTGAAAACTTCTTTAGGCACGTTGTGCACTTTTGGGTTGGGGAAAAAGCACTGAACTCACATGACCGTCACGCTCAGATGCATATGTGTACAGAACACGTTGTGCAATTGTAGGATGGAGGAAAAGTATTGGACTCGCGTGACCGCTCAGATACAGATATGCTGATGTGGGTTTATAACACACGTCTGTCTCACTCGTGTTCTCTAGACGTAGAGTAGAGGTTCAGTGCAATAATAAGGCACGTTTCTTTTAATACAAAGTTGCTATAATTTTCGAATATTATTTGTTTAAAAAACTGTACCTAATTTGGTTAGCTATGTAGTTATCGTCAATAAAGTCAATTTGATAATGTAAAAAAAGTAGAAAATGATATAAGTACTGTTTCTCTCAGAAAAAAATTACCTTAGGGAATTGAACACGTTGAAATATGAAGTGTTGGAATACATTCTTGCATATTACATTGAACTCTGCCTTTCTAATCATAAGGAGCATAATCTCAATTTTTAATTAAAATACATCAATACGACAGAATTTAGTAAGAAAACGTCAAATATTAAAATTGAGTTCCGAAGCATAAACGTATATTTTATTATAATATAGTAGGTATACAAAAGTTATTTTGTTTGTCTATTAAATGTAAACGTTTTTGATTGACAACTCACTATTATTATTTTTTTCTTTTTCATTTTATTTAGGTACCCAATTTTTTAGGGGTAGTATTTAATCGTATAACTATAAATCCCTTTTTTTCTTACCATATATTCGAAAGTAGCACCAAAAAATACTTAATTGCACACTAAATATGCACTCAAATGAAATAAAATGTAGTATATTGTTTAATGGATGAAGCAAACCTGATTTACTATCTGTTATAATAATCATTAGGGTTGCGTGTACCTCGAAAGGAAAAACGGAACCCTTATAGGATCACTTTGTTGCCCGTACGTCCGTCTGTCTGTCAAGACCTTTTTTCTCAGAAACGCGTGGAGGTATTAAGCTGAAATGTACTATTATAATACTCGGCTTTACTGTCCCTTGAAGCTGTGAAAAAATCAAACTTCTAAGCTAAACACTCGCAAGGGAATTAAAACCTACAGGGTACTTCCCGTGAACTCAGAATCTTGAAATTTGGTACGAAGCAACGTCTTACAGTATCTACAGATAAAGGGAAAAATGCGAAAACCATAAATTTTTAGTTACATCAAATAATAAAAGTATTTTACGGAACCCTCGGTGCGCGAGTCTGACTCGCCCTTGGCCGGTTTTATTTTTATTTTCGGACAACAAAAATCCATTGTGTTAGTATATTATATGGTACGTTTATATTATCTACGTACGTCAATTATTATCTAAAAGTAAATCTAATAATTATTTGAGTCAAAATAAAATATGATATCTATTTCATAGAAACTTATTATCTAAGACATCGAGTGATCAAAATATCTAATGTTTGTTACAAAAATTTGTGATTTTACAACAGGATTCGGTTCTGGCACTCGCCGCCCGCTACCGCGGCATGCTCGCTTCGCTCGCTCGGCTCATGCGTTGTGGTCGCAGTTCTAACCTAACCTAAACCTAGCGGTTAGCCTATATGTATGCTCTGTAGAATAATATTGATGTGTATTTGTGTACAAAATATAACCTATGTTACTTGCTGATAATATACCTATAGGTGAAAGAGTTTTTAAAATTGGTCCAGTAGTTACGAAGCCACACGGGACAAAAATTTGTGTGATCTACAAATAGTTGTCCCGACCCTGGGTGTTTTCTATGTCTGTTGTTTATACATTGGTGAAGTCTCTCGCGACACACAGGCATATTCCTAATGCGGGAGTTGTCTTAAAAAAATTATACATTTATTATAAACATTATGCATTACAAAGATAAAAATCATTATTTTTGTGAAAATGTGAAAATTTTATTACTAAATTAATAGGTACGTTGATAAAAATAATTTCTCTAATAAAATACTTCCTAAAGATAACAATCCAAAAATAATGTTTATTTTATCAAATCGGACTTGAACTTGAAAAGGAATGTGACGCGTCGTTTTAAGTTTCTTCTGTCGGCAGTTCCATGATTGCCTATCTTTTTGTAAAGGTTAATATGCTATGCCTTATAATGACGATTGAAGTTCACGTTTTAATTGTTATATTATTTTCGACAGAAAATGCGTTATTAGCAGCGTTTTACCTGAAATAAAACGCATATTAAAATACTTACCTAATTCGAGGCTTATAATTGAGATAGGCATATCCGTTTCCCGTAGATTTTACCATTTTAGTACCCTTTTTACACTATAGAGGTCGTGTTTTCCGGTGTCTTGGTAGGCAGTGGCGCCATCTAATGTTTCCTAAGAAACGCATCGCGCCATTTTAACCAGGCTAGGTTGATTGCCTCCAGGAACTTTTGAGTAGGTTCACCTGACTACTATTCCAGTCACCTATCTCCTTAGACCACCCCCACATTTCCAAACTTCGAGAGTTAGATCGTCCAAGTTAAGAGGTGGGAGACCTGTTGTCGTGTCTATTAGGTTCGCACTCAGTTTCTTGACAAGAAATGGAGCTGCAAGGGCTCTCGCTTTGAGGTCTGATCGCCATAAGACTTTCTGCCATTGATAGAGGTATAACAGAACTTTGGGCACCAGGAACGGGGGGGGAAATATCCACGCTAGAGGGTAATTCCATAAAACGCTGAACGCGTTGTGAAAAAGCGCCTTGGGATCCTTCTGGTCCAGAGTTACATAGTTCGACACCACGTGTGCTCTCTCCGAGGCAAATAGATCTTTCAGGCACTTGGGTGACAGGTGCCACTCTGGTGGACGCCGATGTCTTGACAGGTGATCGGCATGGTTGTTGCATTTGCCCGGTATGTAGTGTATGGTGAATGATATCTGATGTTGGTCCATCATTATCAACAATCTGTGAGTGATGTCCATCAATGCAACTGACCTTGTCCCTCCTTCCGCAGATGAGCTACCACCGTTTTGTTGTCGCACTGTATTAAAAGTGAACCGAGACTTAACTTCTCTTTGTATAATTGAATGACGTGTAAAATGGCCAACATTTCTTTCTGATTGCAATGGAGCGTCTGCTCTACTGGAGACCAAAATCCTGTCAATTGAATGTCGTCCAGCTGAGCAAAATGTCTGAAACTATAAAGAAACAGTCGGCAGTTCAACATTGAGTATTTGAAATAGAAAGAAAGAAAGAAAGAAAATATATTTATTCACAACCCGCACCATACATAACATACTAGTATAATAACAAAGAGAAATAAAAAAAAACTAAAAAACTATAATAAAAATACGGATTTACGCAATCTCCAACAAACCAATAACCTATGTTTTTAATTTGACTAAAAGTATTTTCAAAAGAGGCCATGACGCCTTCTAGTCTCCAAGAGCATTTGAATAAAATACAAGCTGATAAAAAGAACAAAGATTTATCCTATTTTCAAGGACTTGAAAAGATATATTTAAAACAGCCAACTATACAAGGTCCGATGCATCGGTGGTGAGAAAATGCGACGGAAGAGGAAGGTGTATCATTGTCGATAGGTGACAGTTCTGTACCCACCACTTTAGTTCTGCTTATACAGTTTGAGGAAGTTCGAAAGCTTCCTTTGGTTTGTTCAATAGGGAGTTCATGAACCTTAGTAGGTGGCGATGATGTAATCGGCCTCGTGGTACAACGAAACTGGCGAAGTTTAACAGCCCTACGAGACTCTGAACTTCTCTCAGCGTTTCGATACAAGAGGTGGTGCGTCTTTTCTACAAGTGTGGTAATCGTTTCCGTCGGCAAGGATTTCAGATTTTCCCAAGTTCTCCACAGGACACCTAGGAAAATTATACTTTTTTGGGGTGTCGTTATTGACTTCTCGTGGTTGATGCACCAACCGAGATTTCCGAGAACAGCTTGAGTCATTTGAACATGCTTTTGGAGCGTAACAACATTTTGATACACGACTAAAAAATCGTTTAAGTAGACCAGAATTCGAACGTTTTGTTGCCTTAGAGTCTGCGCTATCCAATTGGTCAGTATTGAGAAGGATTTGGGTGCCGTACTTAAACCGAAGGGCAGGCAGGTCATTTCTAACAGCTCCCCCTTGTATATGAGACGAAGGAAACGTCGATGCGCCTCTGAAATTTTTAGATAGAAATGGGCTTGACTCAGGTCTATCTTGCACATCCAGTCGTCTGGTTGGAGAAAGTCTGGTACCCGATACATGTTGATGAGACGAAAAGGATCTGCTTTCACAATTCGTTTAAGGCTTTTAGATTGAAGATCGGACGGGATGAATCGTCGTCGGCTTTGGGTACCAGAAACAGGTGTGAAATTAAACTGGGGCTGATTCGAGCAGTTTTTAAAACACCTTGAGCTTTCATTTTCTGTATTAGTGTTGTCATTATCTCTGACTCTCGAGTGTGAAGAACACTTTGTTTTTGGAGAGATCAGTGGGGGTTTCCGAATAAATGGTATGCGGTAACCTCGTAAAAATTTTAATATTATTTCGGGGGCACCCATCCTCATCCAATTTTCGTGAAAATAAACCAACTGTCCTGCTTGGAATGACCTCGAGTCATTGTTCATAATGTTTAGATTGACCTCTAGGGGCATGAGTAGGCCCTCGCCCTCTAGCTCCTCTTTGTGAACCACGAGACTCCGAGCCTCGGGATTGAAATGGCTCTCTACCATTATCACGAGTATTCGTGTTTTGGTACACACCCCTCGAGGGTGGTGCGGTATTGTGCGTATGGTCTGTAGAACCATATGGACAGAAAGATAATTTTAGCCCCACTCGATGGTGCTATATTATTTTTAGTGCCAGTGCCCCTCGAGGGTTGGCATGATGTTTTATAGTGTCCTCTTTGCGAGTTCTGCACTTTAAATGGCCAGAAAGCTTTGCGTACTCCCCCTGCTTTTTTAACAGCGGTTGAAAAGGGTTCCGTTTCAAAAATGTGTTTTTGAGGGTGGTATTTTGTCAAGCGTTATTCTAACTAAAGGGTCTATGACGTGTTTAAGAATCGCGTCTCTCCTAACCTCAATAACCTCTGATCTATGTCCGCAGACTAATTGTATCAAATCCGATGAAATTTTATGAAATTCTCCCTTTAAAAACAACTCTTCAACCTTGTCATTCAAGTTGTCAAACTTATTCGAATCAGTTTTAGCCCAAGTCAACAAACTACGTATGTTATTCTGCAAACACTTTTTGTTTAAGGATACAATAAGTAAGGGCAGCATATGCTTTATCAGCTTTTGCCAAGTGTGTCGAGATATCATAAGAGCGTATCTCTACATTGGACTCGAGGTCTACAAAACCAGGGGCATGATTATAAAGTTTGTGCATCTGCATACCTTACTTCCGACCAGGCTGAGGTACCCAGACGTTGAAGGTCTGACAACATTTTAACAAAAATATTTGGGGTCCTTGGAACAGAAGGCTCCTTTAATTTTGTTTCTATATCAAACGTGAATTCAGTTTGTGTAGTCTTAGGGTCCGTAATTATTTCTTCTAAGCTTTCGTTATAAAGCTCTCCACTGACCTTTGCATATATAGACACTTGGTCCTCCATATCACAATTATTCTGAGGGGGAAGCAGTGTAAAGAGAGATCGCAACTCACTAATTTCTCTAGATAACTGATTAAATTTAGAATACCTTTTCTTACTTTTCTTATGGCGGTGACGCCGTGATCGCTTACATTTATCCGACGAGGAAATGCTCGAGTCAGAACTGGTTGAATAACTGACATTGTCAGAACTACTACTAATAGCTCTTTTTCGGCACACGCCACTCGGTCCAGCTCTTGGCTGTTCTTCGACCAGAGTTACATTCACTTCACTCATTCTGAAAATAGATGCTTGATACAAACGTTTTCAAGCATACGAAAAACTGACACTTCAGTATTGATCCCGAATACCTGTAATATTTACATTAAACAACGAACGGGAAAACCCGTTAATAACAAAAACAGTCAAACACCAAAATATATTTTAAAACTAGTATTTACTCGGTTTCATGAAAATTATTTCATTTCGAAGGTAGAAAAATAATAGCCATTTAATCTTAAACTATCAAACACAGCTTGTTGTAATAGATAATAATAGCCAGCGGCAAGTACAGAATTTATTGATCTGATATTTACATCACAGTTATCATTTAGATGTGTTTTATAAGAAATTTGAACTTACTTGGATTTATCTCCACTCACTATTCACTTTTTCACAAATTTCACCAAAAAAACCGTTTTCTAACCTTCGAACAAACCGTTGTGTTCGCTTTATATGTGAACTACCTTTCGCTACGGGAACAAGAACGCCAATGAGTTAAAGAACGCCAATGAGTTAAAATGGCGCGATGCGTTTCTTAGGAAACATTAGATGGCGCCACTGCCTACCGAGACACCGGAAAACACGACCTCTATAGTGTAAAAAGGGTACTAAAATGGTAAAATCTACGGGAAACGGATATGCCTATCTCAATTCTAAGCCTCGAATTACGGTCAAGTACTTTTAATGTGCCTTATTTATAAGAGATACGTATATGGTACCGCGGATTTTTTAACCTAAGACTACCTAAACCTAAAGACCTACTTTTGTAATTTATATTTTTTATGTATGACTGACCACTTAGTCAGCGCACGCGGATAAAGCAGCTCAGAAGCGCTTTATCTGCTGGATTGCATCACGAATGCCGTTATTTCAGGCTGAAATCTTATAATTACTGGAATAAAATATGTAAATAAATTTCTGATAATGTAGCTTTCTATTAAAATCGGTCCAGTACCTAGTTTATTTCGGTAATGGATTACAATTAAACAAATAGGAAATCAAATCTTTCCTCTTTATAATATTAGCGTAGATATTGCACTACACATATTCACCTAAACTATCAATCTATCAGTATCTATTATGTTTATATTATACACAGATGGCGCAATAGTTTAAGTGGTCACCTTGCCACTACATCTCATCATCAAAATATCTTCACTGTACAGAATTGGACCTGTAACAGTTTTATTATAAGTATAGATGCGTGTCTTCTATGCTAATAATAAATATCTAAAAAAAGAAATGACCATTTATTTTAACGTTGTAAGTATTGTATAGTTAGTACTACTTTGGACCGTCTAGTATAGTGGTCGCCGTGCGGTGTTTATAACTTATAACTTTGCATTATTTTTTACTATGGATAGAGAGAACCAACTGTGATCAATCAAATACTAAAGGTTACGCCGAGTTATACACAATACTTGTGCATAATACGTTTCCTGAATTATTTTGTACTTTTTACGTGAAGCAACCAAACACAAACTCGATGTCTATACATTTATTATACACATAGATATAGAAAAAAAAAGATTACGTGACAATCTACGAAGTGCCTCTTTTCCAAAAAAAAAATAATGATTGCAATCGGACTACGCATCAATGAATTACAACGAAGTACACATTTTTACTTTGATCCCCCCTCTCAAGGAAACCGTTATGAATTTCGGGTCAAAAAGTATCCTATGTCCTACCACGTAGTATGAACTCAAATCATGCCAAATTTCATTTGAATCCGTTCAGTAGTTTCAGCGTGGTGCGCGGCCATGATACAGACAGACGCGGCGGGGGACTTTGTTTTATATATATATATATATATATATATATATATATGAACATCCTCCTTTTTTCAAGTCGGTTAATAAAGTAGTTAAGGCTTGAAAGCGAAACAAACAATAAAATAAACTAACAACATCACATTCGCATTAATTAGTCAGGAATATTTAGCATTACGAGTATACGGTTTTACTCAAGTATGTATTTCATGAATTAGACTATTATTATTATTATTAGACTATTTTCGGTACCGTGTCGTTTACATTCTTTTCTTCAGCACATAGCCCGTCTTATGGTAAGGAGTTAACGGAACTACAACAAAGGTAATAGACGCTTGTAATACAAATGGTAATATTTGCGTTTTATCAACAATATCCTCTCAAGGAGCTCTAGTAACCCTAAGAGCTAGTAGTCAGTCCAACTACACTCTTATGTAGGGTACTGGACCAGTCAGCTTCTATTCGAATACAAATCTACTGTACCCTAAGTGCAAAAGTTTATCTTTATTAATGAATAGCCTTTGTCAGTACAGTACTTTTTTCTGGATAAATAGTATGTGTCTGGATAATATCTCCTTTTCTGTACATACAAAACGTGCATGCAAAATTTCATGATGCTCATTAAGTAGTTGAGGGCTTTAAAGCGTAACAAACCAAAAAATCAACAAATTCACATTCGCAATATTGTATTAGTTAGGTTTTACTGTTGTCAGATAGCGCTTAAAGAAATGCGCTGTATATTGAGACTGACTATTTTCAGACGCTTTATAAATAAATAAGAATAATATTAACACATAATGACATGTATGATATTATTAATGTTCTCATTAAGCTTGTGTGTGTTTATATTCTAATTAGAGACGACTAAATATCTGTGTTGGGAACAAACACGTATGTGATTCTTTGACCTTTTTAGAAGATGAATGTTAGTAATATGTAATTTAATTCAAATGATTTACATAACTCGACTTTTGTTGTTATATGAGTTATAAAAAAATCACCTTACTATAAAAGAATTAAAGCTACTATCAATGTTATTATATATAAAAAGAAGGAAAGGATGTATTTAGTAAGTGGTACGTCGTAAAATCTTGTTATGAAATTGTGGGCAATGTTAAGTTATTACTTATTATTATATATTTTTATTTAACCAAAAAGGTTTAATTGAGCTAAATGAAGTAAAAATGTTTCTGCAAATAACAAATCCGAGTTAAGTACAAACTAATATTATAAATGTGAACGCATAACTCTGTCTGTCTTGAACAGGTTTAAATAGGCGATGAAAGTTTATATGGGACGCCAATCATTTCACAAGTTTAGAGATATAAAAGTTCATTGCATTTATTCTTTTGGGAAGAAATAAATAATGATTCTGCTTTTTTTGACTAATCAAAATAAAGCAGGGCGTATGAAGAACGGAAGCTTGGAGAAAAGAAGACTACTCGAATCAAATCTCGATTGTTCCAGAATCATCATCAATCAATCAATTAATCAGCCTATCGTAATCCACTGCTGGACATAGGCCTCCCGTCACCATGCTAGGTGGATTATCGAGAATTACAACACGATACAGCATAGTAAAGGCACAGCTGTTTTGTAGATTGTGAATGGCCAACTTTAACAACTGATATATGCCAACTGATCTCATAACATTCATAACGTTAAAGTGTCATCTATGAGATCCGCTTCATTGGAAAAGTACCCTAGAAGTTGTAGCCCAGCATATATTATGACGTATCTATTACAAAGTCCCTTAAGAAAACTGTGTAGATCTGTACTATTTACTCTGGCAGTGTTTGCGTAATACGGTACAGAGAAACTCTTTTTCAGAAGTGACTTGAATAGACATTATTTGTATTCTTATTAATCCTTTTAAATAAGCTAGGTGCTGTTTTAGGAGTGAGTTCATGTAGTGACCTAAATGAATTTCAAACCCTCGACCATTAAGTCATAGGTTCGATGCCATAGTCATTCCACTACCACGGTTTGTATCAAAGCCGGCTGAAACTAGCGATAGTAACTCTACCGCCACAATTTAGCCATAGAGTGGTTCGTTACAACCTAACATGTTTTAAAACTTAAAAGAAGGACTAAACTACTAGATAATAATTGTTGTTGTTATATCAAACAGTTCCTAATGCTCGTAATGTTTACGATTGAGGGGTTAATGTTTATATATGTCAACTTACGTAATACTTCTAGTTCTGACTTCAGTTGTGTTGGTATCTGTCTACCTAAGAACTGGTTCTAATAATGGTTGAATTTCGCATGACAATTATAAAATAATCTTAAGGAAATAAAGACAGAATTACCTTCCTCAATTAATTTAATATTTGTAGATAAAAATAATTTCCAACAAGACAATTCAGTTAGTATTCTAGTGATGATTTTAAAAGAACATATAGCAATCTGTCATTATTTTATGTCTTTTTTTGCAATTGTGGAAACTCCCTCGGGCCGTCACCCCACCAGGTTTTTCGGTGGGGTAGTGTGTCGGATTCGAACCGACTAAAACCACACGGTGTGCCGTACTGCGCCTTAACGGGTAAAAACCATAAAACCTCTCAATTAGGCGCCGTCCAGATGATTTCGTGTCTCCTTTAAGCATGCAATATAAGGTTGTGTTGTCATGGTTGTGGTGTCATAGGCAAAAAGTTTTGGCGTTTAGCGGACTTCTTGCCTATGTCAAACTGTTATTTTACTTTACAGGCCATCCGAGGATAAAAAAACGTCGTTCACACAAGCCTTTTTGCCTTACACATCACATCGGCCGTATGCTGATTTTATGACATGATATGACATTAATAGAATAACATTCTTAAAAGTAAAGGCGTCTTCGTACAGCACAAAAAAATGCAAAAATAAGACTTGAAGAATGAAAAGAAGAAAACTTCACGGATGAAGCAATGGTTAAAGTGCCGGCCAGATCCGCGAGCCAATGGTCGTGGCTTTGAATCCCACACAATACATGTAGTCATGTGAACCATCGATTGACAATTGACTTTATAAGTTAAACTATTATCTGCGAGATCAAGAAATGGGCTTAATGGGCTTTTTTGTATAGTTACATTGTGTTCAAAACAAATATAAAATAGATCATACCTTCTCTTTTCCCACTTTGAAAAACACAACTAATATAATATTTGTAATTCTAAATTCACAAAGCACAACACAACTGGCTCTCTTTATAACATGTTGGGTTTGTGTCTTTGCGTTTTGTAAACTGAAGTCAATAAAATTCATATTAAATAATTTTGTAATTGGGATAAAGGCTCTCAAAATAAATTAATAATATATAAAATTATTAGCCTTCAACTGTTAAGTGACACTCGGCATTACATAATACATTTTTACTGGTAAATATTAATTAAATTATTTATTATAATTTACACTTGTAAAACTAATATATTGACATTGAAAAAACCCTTATGAAAATCAATTATGAGTGGTATTCTGAGTGTCGATATGGTCTATCTTCTAAGACATTAATTTCAGCTTCGATAAACATACCATGATCAAAGCATTTGAGAAAATTTAATATTTGAGAACTCAAGAAGCAATAAATTCGATCAAAAGTCCGAATTGATATCTCTATGTAGATACTATTTTACAATATTTATTTCATTTATTTATTTTACTGGCCTGTTGGTCTAGTGGTTAGTGACCCTGACTGCTAAGCCAGAGGTCGTGGGTTCGATTCCCACCCAGGACAAATAATTGTGTGATGAGCATGATCATTTGTTCTGTGTCTGGGTGTAATTTATCTATAATATGTATGTATTTAGAAATATATAAGTATGTTTATCAGCAGTCTGGTTACCATAGTACAGGCTCTGCCTAGTTTGGGATCAGACGGCCGTGTGTGAGATGTGTGAAGTTATTATTATTATTATTATCGATTCCGTTTCAGTTATAAAACTTATATTTTAATATAATTTATTAGTCAGATAATACTTTTTTCATCCACTGAGGTGGTAAATTAGCGTACGGCTTGGTTTAATATGGGATATATTTTTATATTATTTAAGTATTGGATGTTGCTTTAAAAATAGACACAAATCCTGTCTGACACACTCGTGTGAATTACGTAATGTTACTGGTAAGATATTCAGTGAAAGGTCACAGTGTGCGGTGACCGTGGCAGACAGAGGGGTACCGCGGGCTTGTGGGGGTCGGGGGAGTTGTTAGACGACTCACGCACATCATGACAACACAAACTTATAATGCATGTTTAAAGGAGACAGGAAATCATGACCGACTGCTATATGTTCTTTTAAAATCATCACCAGAATAATAACTAATTGTCTTGTTGGAAATTATTTTCATCTACAAATATTAAATCAATTGAGGAAACAAAGTAAAATAACAATTACATGTGTTGTGCAATGAACATCTAGTGTTCTATTGCCATAGGCAAAAAGTTTTGGCGTTTAGCGGACTTTTTGCCTATGACAATAGTCATAGGCAAAAAGTTCGCGGGCAAAAGTCTGTCTTCTGCGCAGGCGTTAACTAAATGGTGCAAGGAGACATTCACGTAAAAATGGATTCTCAAAATTATGGATTAGCATCATTTGATTGGATTATAAATATTTTATTCAGTCATAGTGCTCCATAAAATATTGTGTTTAAAATTAGTGTTCATATTTTTAAAATTAATTATTTATCTATAACTATTACTATGAAGAAAAGCAATAAACAAAATCGTTTTAATTAAAGGAATAAACCTGTTCTACTTTGATTCGTATCATAAGTTAGAAGAAATGGATTATGAATGTAAGAATAATACATATCTTTTATAAAACTTTCTGTGGTCCGCAGCTTAACTCCGACGAGATGAATTATCGGTTGATTAAAGTACCGCTGAGATAATCTTGGGATGAGATCTGTCGGCCATAGTTCAGTTTCCCAATAGAGAGCTATTGTTGTGTGACGGATTCGGTATTTCACTCATTATTTAGTACTGGCCAGCGACTGACGTAACGCTCACCGTTCTCTTACAAAAGAGTTCAACGGGTATCGATCTAGTACCTGTGAACATTAAAATCATTAGGTGTAACATTTACCGTTCTGTTTGTGCTGTTATGTATAAATTAGTATCTTGTATGGTAAACCACTTATCTTGTAAAATAATATCTTCCTCATACGTCTTTTGCTGACGAAATTATCTTAACCTAATAATGTTTTCTTAATGTGTAAATAACAGCATCACAAATAGTCTGATGGTTTATTATTAGTGTAAATCTTAATTGAACAATTAAAATTTTGTTTTTGTTGTATTCGTTTAGTTGTTTCTGATTCTAGAATAAATGGTTTGTAATTGATTTGATTGCAAATAAAGCGTATTAATTTAAAATGAGTTAACTGCAGACACCGTTGTTTAAATAAAAAAAGTAATTCTATAATAAAATCTTTTGGAAATAATAGAAACGTTTCTATGCTTCTATGATTTTTTCTTGTATGTTTGATAGGTTTGAGAATAAGTCGTAAAGTATTTTTCACCCTCCTGCCCCCCACCCCCCTTTCATAATCGTTAAAAAAAGAAAAAAAAGCATTGCAATGCATGCCGGGTGCAGTTAGTATGTTATATAAATGTAATATACTCTTTGTTTATGTTCCGATCGAATTGTGCCGATCGTGATCACAGATCGTGGTCGGTCCACCCGTGGCCAAGATACCCACCGCATTTAATTCCCGATATATATCTAATATGTGCAGACTAAAGTTATAATCATGTTTAAAGTACTTTTATTAAATGAGTAAAATTGTATTATAGTTACATCCTTACACTTCTATCCACTTTCTAGGAATGCTTTGCGCATAAACCCTACTAAGGACCAGTTACATTCTACACTTATTATTTATAAAAGAACTCGTTTTGATGCTCTAAAGCTATAAATATTTATAGTCATATTTTAAAAGTCCTTTTATAACTCTCATTGGAAGTAATAGGAGATATATAGGCATATGCATATAACCTGTGTGAACCACTAGATGACCTATCATAGTAGATATGTTGTATTAACATTTGTCGACATGTTTATTTCTTAAATATCAATGATATTAATCTTATAAGAACGAAGGTTATGAGAAAACATAAAAAAAACTATTCTGATACTGACATTTGAGTTTTAACATCTGTACGTTTTTATGAATTCTTAAGGTTTAATAATATTGATGATAAATTAATACGATGTAACATAGATGAAAAAACTTTTGGAAAAACGAAGCAGAAAATATATTTAACCTTGTCTACCATAAAGGTGCAGTCTAATAAGTTATGTACAAAAAATAGTAATTGTACGATGAGGAAAAGTTGTTTGTTTCAGTTCAGCGTGCAAAATACCTATGTTTATTGTGTACTAGCAACCCGCCCCAGCTTCGCACGGGTACAAATTATACACCTAAACCTTCCTCATGAATCACTCTGTCTATTAGTGATAACCGCATGAAAATCCGTTCAGTAGTTTTTCAGTTTATCGTGAACAGACAGACGGACAGTATTTGTTTTATCATATGTAGTGATATATGTTAAACAGCGGTTGTTATATGTGACGTTGTGTTTTCTGGAACCTTTTTTTATTGTTATTATTGTTTTCATGATGCCTGGGGCACCCAAGCTAGACAAATAGTAAATGAAAGTCAGTAATCGTATGTATATTAAAATGAGCCCTTTCATTCGATATAGCATATGGTACAGTTTTCATTCATTTTTAAATTTTCTCATTTGGCCCCCAAAAGTAATCCCCATATTCCAAATTTATTTACTTCTGTTGCCGTTTGAAAAAATTATTTACTTCTGTTTTAAGGGTCATAGGAATGGATATGTGGACCAAATTTCAAATAAACCCGTCCAGTAGACTCGGAGGTGGCCTGTGACAGATGCACGAGTGATCCTATAAGTTTTTTTTATTAGGATTAAGTAGTAGGATTAAGGACAAGTAAAGGAAAAAATCCGAAAGTCATTAATTTGTTGTTATATCACATTAAAAAATAGTTTTTGTGATTACAAACTTATACTTTGCGGTTGGATTGTTGATTTTGTCGTACATCGCAAGCGCAAAGTTAAGTTTGTGTTTTGGAAAAGAGAGAAAAAGTTTTCGATAATTGATTCCCGAGATGGAGGTACTACCTACATACAATATTGTTTCCTTACCGAAGCCTCGGTGCGCGAGTCAGACTCTGTGTTTGTTACAGGTAGAAATTTAATAGTTGTTATAATTTCGTATTAGCACAACCGTAACATGCCTGATTAGGCGTACAATGAGATATATAAATCACTTAAAATTACGCTATCTAGAATTAAAATTATCGTTTATAATATAGTAAAATAACATTATGGTCTTAAAAATATAATAGGTTCATTCCACCATGTCTCCCGTAAGGGTGTATAAATATTATAAATTACAATAATGATGTCAAATTCATACAATTATGTCAGATTTACAAGTAAGCAACTGTGTCTGTTAAAAATTCATTTATTGTATAGTATGCCTTCTTCACCAAAAAAATCGTGAGTTTTCTTTTGAGTATTGTTAACCTGTCTGCAGTTTTAATTTCTTGCGGTAATTTGTTAAAAATTCTTGGAGTCATACCTAACAAACTTTTTGAGAAAAGTGCTGTACTATGTGGCTTAATACGTACCAAGCACTTGTTTCGTATATTATTCAGCATAGGAAACAAATCAGGGTGTTTATATACGAACACTGCTACTTCAAAATTGTACGTTGTATTTTTACTTTACTTATGTTGTCCGTTACCCTGACTTTATTGAACGAACGATGCATGTTGTCACTATAAATATCATATCTTTAATTTATACTTCAAATGTTGGCTGATAAAATAAGTTTGATTATTTCATCTAAGCAATAACAAGGTCAAAGCTGCTAAGCTTTGACCTATTATATGTGTTAGGTGAAGTTTTATGCATTGATCTTGACCTTATGCATCCGAATCAGAATATAATTTATGAATCTTGCATTAAGCTTGATACTGTCAAGATAGTTGAGTGTGAATACATGCATTTAAAATCACGATTTCAAACAAATATATAAATAAAAAGCTTAAGGACATATTTATTAATCTATTCAGATATTTTGGTCACGTCGAGGGCTAATATCTAACTCATATATATAAATATCGAAGATACGACACAATCAAGAGGCTTTTGCCTCTGTCCTGAAGAAGTTCTCTCGAGGGAATTAAAGTATGAGGTTCTGCAAGAAGGAGTGTGTAGGTAGGATCGGCGCATGCTAGTCCCCTGGAACGCTGATGATGGCTGCGTCTGTAGGCTACGATAACGGATTACTGCTGTATACTTGTTTGCAACCGGCATGGTATGAAAAAGTCTTCCCTGTATCGAGACTACTTCTTCAATGTAATAAATTATTATATTAACTAATAATCCTAACTATTATTATAAATGCGGAGGTAACTCAGTCTATCTGTCTGTCTGTTGCGCTTTCACACCCTAACTATAGACAACCAATCATCATAAAATTTTGCATTTTTTCATAAAGTACTGTTCCCGAGGGATATAAACATAACGTAAACGCGAACGAAGTACATTATAGAAATATGATAGGTTGGTAATTTATCGCCACTAATTCAAATCCTATAGAAGTAATAAAAATTTCATCTATATATTTATCTACCTATATATGTAAAAATTCAGCTTCCGTATGTTTTTGGATACTGGCTACTAACTTGAAATCTTTACACAACATTGCATTTCAACAGAAGAGTGTTTTTGTACACTTTTTATTTCGAAGTTTTTATTATTTAAACCTTCTCATCTTTATGTTTATTCTGAAGATGGACAAACAAAAAATATATTTCTCTTTCTTTCCTTTCATTTTACATTGTTGTGGCTAACTGCAACACAATTGAATATTTTTGTAGGTTCTCGATGTATCTCTCAAACAAAGCAACGTGTTGCCGGTTTTGTTTTTCGTTTTAGTTGGTACGTTCAGGAACAGAGATTCACTATAAGCGTCCAAAAATACGTTAGAGTACTAATACTCCAAAGCTATCTAGACTATCACCTAATATACAGAATATGCAGAACAGACACCCTAAAATATGAGTACGTGGTAATATTCTAGAAATATCTTGTCAGTTATAGTTTTCTTTAAAATGTGTACACGTTTAATAAGTAAAATGCTTGACTTGAATTGAACATAACTTCAGATAGTAGTGGTTTTACTGAACTGTCATGAGGTAATGAAGTTTATTTACCTGAATATTGCATAAAAAGTAATTAGACAACTAATTACTAAAATCAATTGGTTTTTTAATTAAAAGCAAAATAATTTTGGCAGGACAGCAGTTCGTGAAATCTAATTTTTCAGACTCGCAATAGAGAAGGTAGCTGATTTAAGGTGAAACAGCTGGTGAGAGCATTTTTCCTAATACTTTTTTAATCACACGACAAATGCTTTAAAATGGAGAGACCTTCAAAATAATGACTTCACCATCCTATCGGAAACTTGTTGAGGCCTCAATTGTAGTCACTAAATTTTTGATGATTCCATGCGTGTCGAACCGTTAACGTTTTGTTAATAGTCGTTGTCTTAATTCTCAAAAACCGGTAGAAAACCCAACGTGAGGCCATAGTATTTCTCAGAAAATTAGATTGGGTTAACGATTTTTTGATGTATATATAGTATAAATAATAAAAAGCAAGTAAATTGCAAAAAGTATGGAATTGCTATCATTGTCTATTTTAACCGACTTCAAAAGTTAGTAGGTTCTATAGTTTGTATTTTTAATTAAATGCTCATTAATGACATTAAGTCGTGTGTTTGGATTTCGTTAATGAACTGTTTTCGAATAACATGTACCCAATGCTGATGCTGTTAAGTCGATTCTTGTGATAGTTAAGACCGTATGTTACTTCTCATATGAGATAATCTCGTTTGACGGAGGCAATAGTGATTTTTGGGATCGCGGTGTAGCATTTCGCTTGCAATTCTTAGAAAAAACGTTTATTATTTTCTTCAATTATTTCCCTATTCCTATTTCAATAAGTATACTTAGGAATATAAATAACTTAACTAATATCGGAATATAATACTATTGAATTTCTAAATATTTTGTTAATGATCGAAGACATACCTATAAACTTACAAGTAAAGCATTAAAATTCAATATCACTTGTGATATGCGTCAACGAGTTTTTACTCTGCACAATGGCCGGCCGCATGATTTTAGCTTGGCACCGACTTTAAACAGCTCAGTAGGTACCTAGTGGGTATATATTAATATTATCTATTTTATTTAGTGTCTTACGCGTATTTTAATTTTTTCAGATTAGTTTGTACTTAATCACTTAATTTAGTTTTTTGTTTGTTTATCAAATATGGGTTTTTACAAATTGAAAAATTTTTCACGCTGATATGATGTTTGAGATATTTTCTAGATTTCTAACATATGCATGAGATGTCTTCCATTTTTTTTTTTTTTATTTTATAGGGGGCAAAACGAGCAGACGGGTCACCTGATGGTAAATGACTACTGCCGCCCATGGCCACCTGTAACTCAAGAGTCACAAGTGCGTTGCCGCCCTTTAAGGTGGGAGTAGGGGAGGGGGCGGAGAGTGGGAATAGGGGAGAGGGGGATTACAGGGGAGGAAAGGACGGGAATAGGGGAGATGGAAGGGTTAGGGCCTCCGGTAACGTCACTCACGTGGCGAAAAGTAATGCAAGCATTGTTTTACTGCCGGTTTTCTGTGAGGCCGTGATATCGAGCGGAGTCGAGCCGGCCCATACGTGTCGAAGCATGGCTCTCATTTTGAATGTTTCGGTTTTATAACGCCTACGTTTTTGTTTTGTGAAATAATGACCATTTTAACCGCCGTCAGCGTAACCCATTGAAACCTGAGCCAGTGAAAGAAATATATTGATAATATACATGTTTATTTTTATTTGCAATTTTCACATAATGTTATAAGTGAATGAACATCCATGGGCTGTATGCAAGATTTAACTGCAGCCATAAACCTGAATTGTTATTCAACGTGAATAAAGAAGAATGTATAGAATTGAGCGTATGACACAAATACCTTCTTATATTTATCTAAGTCTGTGTGCTAAACGCTGTACGTTGTGGTTTTTCATTGTAGTCCAAAATAAGTTAAATCATGTAGAGTAAGTAGGTGATTAGGGCAGGAGCCGCGACGAAGTGACTCGTTCAGTCGCATTTCATTTAGTGAGCAGTCCATAACTTTGACACAACTGGGAACATCTGCTCAAACACGCGATCAATGAACTCTAAAAAGTTTCAAACACACACAAAAATACGACATTTACGTAATTAGATTACGCGTAAATATTTAAAGGTACGCTTAAATGGTTCTTTTTAGCACACATTACATTTCTAATTCACCGTAAACAAAGACACATAGGATGGTAAATATCGGCCAAATATCGGCTATGTCAAGATTTCTCGACACCCAATATAGTTTTGATATTTTTCGGTTTTTATATGTATTTGTGATATATTTAGATAGAGTATTAATTAATTATTCTTTATTTCATGTTAATTCTTAATATCTCTTCCCAGTTTATTGTCTATTACCTTTTATTTGCTGACTTCTCTAGTTTGTCTTGTACCGGCTTGTCAAAAAGGCCGATTTAGTAGCCTGTAGCTACCAAATCGGCCTTTTTGCTACCCTATATCGATTCATCTTTAGCTAAGAAGGCACCAAACAGATAAATTACTAATAAAATAGCCTCAGCTGTGTATAGTAACCAAAATAATTATTTTAATGAACTATAATATAATATAAATGTTATCTTTTTAACCCTCATCAATCTTCAACATATTTATTGTTTTATACATATTTCTCTCGATCAGGTTAAAGCAAGCTCAAGGCGCTGCGCTGTTCCTTACTGTAAATTAATTTAGTTTTTGTTTCATTAGCAGAAGATACAAAACTATAGATCTAGATTAAATGCACTAAACAGTGATGGCAAATAAAATCGTCTTTAACAAAATCATCATATTTATTTTCTTCCACTCTATACGCGCACTTTAAATTAAAACACTTTGAGCCGCACAACAAATGTTTATTTTTAATCCGAAAAAAATGTGCAAATTAATGGTTCTTGAATTCTGGTGATCATCGGGAAGTTCCTCGAGATTGGAGAGGAGGCATTTGAAACTACGCGAACCGCTTGCTACTGTAGGTGAATGAGGTAGCATAATTCTGTTTCTCAAGAGCTATTAAAGAAAAATTTGAAGCAAAATCAATTTTCTCGACGACTGTTACCGACCGTTCAAGTATCTTTAGATCTGGTTCCTTTGATTAGAATTTAGAGTGTCTTGAAGTCTAAAGTGATGAACTTTTATCACATCTATTAAAATGTACATGAGAAATTACAACTACTAAGTCAAAACTTGGCGTATAAGGAGTGCTCAATAATTATATAATTTGTCCAAATTTACATCATTACTTGTGCTTGGTAGAAGGTAGAAACAGGTACCTCTAACATAGATATCGAAGAGTCAAAAATGTTCAAACACTGTCACAAAATAATATGATGTGATGATTAAAATTTATACAACCATCATCCCTTTGATATACATTAAAGTTGAAATAAAGCGGCTGAAGTTCGGGATAGTTAGTAGAGCTATGTTTTTGCCTTACATCGGTCACTTGACTGATTTTGAGTTCTGCTGCAACAATATATTCCTAACCTCGGCCAATCGAATATTTCACAAAATAAATGAATAAACAAAAATAGTTCTATCTAGAATGTTAGTTTATGTTAGTTAATGAAATAAATTCAAGCAAGGCATTTTCAACTTTAAATTGTTAAAATCGGCTCACCATTATGCGAACAGGCAAAAAAAAAAAACAGTCGTATGGAGATCTTCCTTTTTTCAAGTCGGGTAATGTTTCAGCTCCACTTTACCATATGCATTGTAACAAGCACAAATTGCTTATCAACCATATTAAAGTAAACGAATCGCAGCCTGTGAAATACCAATTGTTGAGTAATTCCGGTGGCCACCTTTGTCCGTGTGTTTCCGAGTGCAAATGCACGAGTTACAATGAAACATACTGAAATCGCGATAGGTGTACCAAAATTATTTTAAGAGTACCTCGATTTCTTCAGGATTTCATCATCAGATCCTGACCTGTGGGTATTGGGAGCACCTGGAAGGTATAATATAACCTTTCAAACAAAAAATAATTATTCAAATCAGTCCAGCCGTCTTCGAGTAGTCGGGGAACATCGATAAAAAAACCAGCGAATTGAGGACCACTACCTTTTTCTTAAACCACTTGTTTTAATTTTTTTTGTTTTGATTTAAAAACATGTTTGTGAAAAAAACCTTACGCAAGAAACAGTATTACACAGGCCAACGCATTGCAAGGTTTTTGTACATGACATATTTACACAAATAAGTCTAAATATAGATTTGACGCGTATAAGCTCGTAATTAGTCAGTCGGTCAGTTGTTTTATCAATTTATAAAACTAAATGAACTATATATATATATATATATGTATATTGATAGGTATTCAATACATGATGTTCATATTCAAATAAAAACTTTCGTGAGTGGTATTCATATTAGTTAAGATAATAATATACGGTTTTACTCACGTGTATATTTCGGGAATGCCCGACTAGTTTCAGACCCGACGGGGGCCCTTTATCAAGGGGTGAGGCGTCTTGCACGAGGTGAGGAGTCGGACATCCCCGAAATATACATGTGAGTAATACCGTATATCTTAACTAAGATGTTCATATTACCAGGTCAGATGAAAAAAAGAAACAACACATATTTTATACATCACACAAGAAGACCTTGCAAGGTTATATTACTGAAAAATAATAACTACTATAAAGTTATTATGAATGAAAACATGTAAGAGATTTAATAAAGTCATTACTATGTGCATCTTTATTCAATGCATAATGTGTAAGGTAATAATGTATGTAATAATATTTATTATCCTCGCCTGGATATCTTTATATGTTTAATATTAAATATATAGTTGAGACCTAAAGCCCCATTCTCCAGCCTTCAAAGTAAGCTTCTTACATTCTCGAATTTTTTTACAATCGCGAATGCGTTACGTAGTTATCTAATTTTAACTAGAGCCATTCAGTTATCATATAACACATGTGTCAATAACTATCCCATACATTTTACTATACATTTTACTTCAATAACGTAGTAATAGAAAATTTCATCAACTGGTAGTAAACGTAATTTTTTAGTTTACCTTCTCTAACTCATATTAAGATTACTGTATCTATGTTTAAATTGTGCGCTGTTACAATTTTTTTAAACGATTAGGTAATATTTTATAAATATCAAAAAGTATGAAATGGATATTTACCGGTTACCTTTTTCTTGAAGCCTCTGTTGAAATAAGTTATTATAAGTCAACACCTAATTTAATCTTGTTTGGACTGGCGATAAGCTCGCGAAATAGCGGCCGAGGTCCTTCACACACAATCATATGTACGAGTCGCAGTCGTGTGTTGTGTTGAATCAAAGCATTTCTTACTTATTTCTTTTGACCTTGCGACTTGGCGCATTTGCTTTGGTGACATCACCAGTAATAACTTGACAAGGAATCGTGCATTCGTGGCGATTGATCGTTCTTGTAACCATTCTTTATTTATACAATAAAAAAGCTGATGCTACTATGCTGTCATCATCAGGACTTATTAATTAGTCATGCAAGTCGCAAATCAATGCATAGAAAAATTTAGAAAATGTTATTTGCTGTACTAATTACATTATGCAATCATTATCAGACTCAAATATTTAGTAAATAGCAACATAATGCCTACACTATAATAACTATACGTAAATAATTACTGCTCAATAATAAGCAAGTAACAAGCAATATTAATTTAATTTGTTTTTTGCTTGATACACTACTACGCCATATTAATAAATTCTGTAAACTGTAAAAACGTATTAAGGTCGTATACGGTTCAGATGTAGATTTGACTAAACTGTTTGTAGTACCTAGATAAAGAACCAATCCAATTGTAGTTGCAAGTAACATTTCTATGGTCTTTAGATTCTTCTGGTAGGTTTTAGAATATTTTGGCATCCTCCGACAACGTAATGGGTATGGTGACATTACGGACCGCCAATATGACATGCTAAATTACCAATAATAATTATTGTGAGCTCCACAGTTGTTGGTTATAACAAGCAAATACCTGCTATAATTTTAGAAGTTAAAAAATATACAAAAAAAATAAAACTACGAGTAGACGTTTATTTTAAAAGTTTTATAAAAGGCATTTGTAAGTGGGTAATGTTGGTATGTAAGATAAATATGGTTACACTCGCGAGGCACCCCGAGTCGGGTCAAACGCTGCTGTGGCATCTACTGAGAATGATTTTCTACTGTAATGGGTGTCTTGTTATGTGGAATGTTGACGACTGTTATTGCTTGTGCATGCAGATTTGATGCAATTGCTCGGCCAGTAACAAGCACATAAAAATATTTATTGCCGTATTCAATACTCCTGAACTGGTATTATTGTCGGATACTGTAAGGAACGCACTGTTTGATGTGTATTGAGTTTTACATATTGATTGGCTTTAAAGATGGAAACAGCAAAATAGCATCCATATCCCGCAGAGTTTATCGTTAACCTTAAGCTTAGACATCATGTGAAGGTCAAGAATACATATTGTTTAAGTATTAAAATTAAATATTTATCATCTGTCTTATGTCCATCATTAAAAAAGACGAGTGCCTTTTTACTGTTAGACACAAAAGATTAATATTTTATCAAAATTGTAGATGATAGATTCGGTGTCTAATGCGAGGAAACATAAAGGTAAAATAAGTAAAAAACATATGTTAGATAATGTAGGTATTTAATAGCTGAGCCTAATTTCAAGAGTTTTTACAGCGTTGTGTGGAACGGAACGAATTTATATTTTATTGTTCGGGGCAGCGAAGCGCGAGACGCTGATGTCATGCTTAAACTGCATGATATGTTATGCTAACATAAAGCTTCGCTTGTCTTGTAGTTTCTAAGAAATGATACTTAACTGCCGCTTAATTGTTTCAAGTGTTGGTGAAGTATCCACTAGTTGGTCAAGAAGTTGAGAAAGGATTATTCCGACATTATCACTGTTTTAAAAATCATAACTCTGATAATGTAACTGACAGACTCAGAGAGCAAAGGGGAATGACCGAAAAGAAATTATTATTCTATTTATTACTACTAGCAGCGCCTCGCGGTTTCACCCGCGTAAGTCCCGATCCCGTTTGAATGTCGGGATAAAAAGTAGCCTATGGCGTTAATCCAGGTCTCCAGCTGTACATACCAAGTTTCATAGCAATCGGTCTAGTACTTTTTGAGCAAATTCGTTACAAACATACTTACATACAAATCTTTCCTCTTTATAATATTAGTATAGAAGTACAAGTACTATTCTATATATAAAATGAGAGAATGTGAATGGTTATTTAAAATCTTTGATAAAAAGAGTTAATAACGGTATTCTGTTTGTTGTAAAAAAAACTTTATTTGTTATAAAGCCTGTCATCTAGGTTTGGTAACGTAGGTTTTAATTTCTTCATAGAACCTTTCATCATTTGACGATGAATATAAATTAAAAATACCAATTAATGGTTTGTATTTACAAAAAAAAATAAGTTTTGTTTCAGTATATTTTTTTGTGCCTAAATCATTAGTTTATACCAATGGAGCTGCATAATCAATGCAAATCATTGCGCAAAGTTAATAAGCAGCAGGCTAATAAAAAAATCGATACCATCAAAAGGGAACTAAAAAAGGAGATAACGTAAGATAGTAATAAAATATTCAACCAAATATGACAAATAATCGCAGATACAGGCATTATTTTAAGTAGTTTAAAAAGAAGTCCTTTGAATTGTTTTTAAACCACCGGTTCAAATTGGATGTAATTTGGGATTATACCTCGTCATATTTTATCCTCTAGGTCATGGTCATGTACCTAAAGGAGTACTATCCTTTGCTTTCGGCTAAAGCTATTTCGGCTGTGCGTTTGTTTTGTTTGTTAGTCGATAATACTAAAGTAGTGTATATTATTATTATTTCAAAACAACATCTAAGAATTTGAGTTTTTATTAATATTTAGAAAACATCTAGAGCTTGGGTACTTACAAACTGTGTCAAAACCACTAAACCTGTGACTAAACTGTGTAATGTAATATTTTAGCTTTTTTGATTTTAGGTTGTAGTGCTTGCATTTAATCCTTCTCAACTGCACCAATAGGGAACATGCAATATTTTTAATTTCTGCTTTTCTTTAAAAGAGTTCTATGTAGAATAGACATCAAGTATATTAAAACATTTTTTCCGGCTTTTATAGTTTTGTATATTTATTTCCGAATTTCGACACATTTTTTTTGCTTGTTGGTTGTTGATTTTTTATGTTTTGTGCCAATGTGTTGATGTTGAGTCTAGATGTACATCTAGATCGACGAAGATTCCGAATAAATTGTTTTTCACTGGACCTTCGTACACAAAATTGAGAAAAAGTGGTTCCTGGCTGCTAAGGGAGACGACAACTATTCTCAAAACACTGTTTTTCGATGTTCTAATGCAAATATTTATACTTATTATGCTTGTACGTTTACATAAGATAGATGGGTAATTTAAGCTTGTATGTAAAATAAATATGTCTCCGTCGAGTACCGGTGGTTCGATTCCCATACGAGACATAAATTTTGTGTGATCCACAAATAGTTGTATCGAGTCTGGGTGTTCTCTGTTGTTTGAATGTTCGTAAAACCGCGATACTGGAGTTAGTCCCAGTGAGGTAGATGTCGTAAAAAAAGACATTGTACAGAATGCTTATTTGTATTTCCAAGTTGGAGAACGATGTTGAAAATTGGATTCGACCATCTAGTGTTAGCAACACCAAGAAAAGTCATAGAGAGGATATGTTAAGGTAAAAAAATAGCAAGCCTTGCATTCATATCCAAAGAGTGATAAGAAGGCTGCTTGGATTTGCTATTCTAAGGCCACATGCTTGTGTTGATCATTTTTTGATCCCTAACTTAGACTACGAGATGACCATTTGTTGTGCTCTGGTGAATTTACAATGACCAATAAATAAAATTTAATAAAAACAGTATTTTGTATACATAAGTTTTTATTTAGTTCTTTAAATAATTACTCGAAAATTGATAAATATGTTCAAATAAAATATATCTTTTAATTTTGGAAATACAGCATCTATCCAGAATTTTGTTGCAGTATACATTACAATAATTTAAGAATTTAAGAAGCTGCACAGTCTTCAATCAGGACTGAACCAAACTTCGCGTTTCGTTAATAAGGGTTGTAACTACTAACTCGATAATTTTATGCTCCAGAGTAATTGGACTTTTGACTATAGATAAGTCTCCATCTCTTTTAATGTAGTAGTAGTAGTACGTAGTAGTAGTAGTATGTAGTAGTAGTAGTAGTAGTAGTACGTAGCCAATTGCGTTGTCCCCATAAGACGCCCTTGTTGAGTTGAAATAATTTCTATCTAGAAGATGCTGAACAAAATGAAATGTATAAACTGTGGATAAACTTCCCGTAATAGTTTAGTTCTTTTCATTTCTAAACTTGAAAACTCTGCACTTTCAGCAAAAACGTCACAATCATGTCAACACTAAGTTTTTGCAGGTTCCTGGAGTCTGCTTTGATATACCTACCCAACTTCCATTCTTATTGTAAAATACAATTAATATTCCTTTCAACATAATGTTTACTTTCACAAGTTGAGCTTCAAATATGTCACTAGACGCTGATTAGTGTATTAAAATACGTTCCGTTTCACGTTAATTGAAATAAAAACGTCGGAGTGACCCCGCATTTATATTTTATAACATTTTAATGTTAAAAATTTCATAATAATTATATTTGCATCTTCTCTATAATACTCAGTAACAGCCGTTTTTATAATGGGTTACACACCCATTGTACACACAAAAGACACAATATTTACAGGCTACAGTTTAGTAGCCATTCGAGCCAGACTTCTAAATACATGCATACATGCATATTATAGATAAATTATAAACACAGACACACACAGAACAAATGATTGTGCTCATCACACAATTGTCTTAGGTGGTAATCGAACCCATTACCTCTGGCTTAGCAGTCAGGATCGCTAACCACCAGATCAATAGGGCAGCCAAAAATATCAGTATACTATAATTTATGGTAAATATTCTACTGCGGAGGTTGCATGTTCCACTTCTTTCAGCCCACTACCGACGCAAAATATCTGCTTACCAAAGTTAAAAGCATTTAGCTTTTTCTTGAAGTGTTTAGCCAAGGGGTCATTGTTTGAAAAAAAATATAAAAAAATAATACATTTCGATAATAAAAACCATCTTAATCTTATCTTTGCCCCATGAATAATGTATTGCTTAAATAGCTTCTTCATTATTATGTGATAATTAGTTACAAGAGGTATTTTCATTGATTTCAGGTATTTTAATATACTTTAAGAAACCAGCTTTATAAGGTCAAGCTATTTATAATAAATCTTTATTGAATATATTATAGAAACTACTTTTGTTAAATTACAAGTGCGAATTTCAACGTTAATTAATTAAATTTTAAACCTATTTGTAACATAAATAAAGCTATTAATTTTAGGACGCTTTCCTTGAGAGCGGGGATGAAAGTCAAATTGCCAAAATAAGTTGAACTGTTATTGTATAGAGTTTCCGTACCATGAGCGGTTATCATATATATATACTGGACATCTGTAGCTTGATGCAGCCGTTATTACATAACTTTTAAATTTATAACACATATTGTTTAAAAATTTTAGCTTTCTACGCTTCTTCTTCGTAAAAAAATTAAATATTCATAATTTTAGATTCCTCCTCCTCCGAAATTCGCTGGAAAAAGGGGTACAAAAAATGCTCTTCATATAATATATTCATGTAAAGTATAAGTAGGTATAGACTTTGTATAATCTCATTATCATGAATGATACCGGAATGCTTTTAGAATTTTGAAAAATATAAAATAGCTACCCAAAGAGTATACTAACACTACGTTATAGCTACCTTTCTTAGATATTTTATTTTAGGAAGAAGAGTGATGATCATGATGTAGATGTAAAGGTATTGTCCAAAAGTTTTTTACCACATTTAGTTTTAGCAGTTTTATCGATGCAAAGTCGAAATGTTTCACAAACTTTGATACAATCTCACTTTGCAAATCTTACTGCTGAGCTGAAATTTGCCAAAAAGATAGATTATAGTCTATCATCTATCCGTCGATGATACCTGGATAGGTATCATCGATGATACCTATCCAGGTATCACCATTTTGGTGATACCTATCGATCTACCATTGATAGGTATCACCAAAATTACCAAGCGATTGAAGTCGCGGGCAACAGTTATTAGTTGAATATATTGTTGTCTTCTCTCAACACTAAGGTTAATCCACGCTAGTTTGAAGTATATAGATCTTTATTACTAGGCAATTGTAATCCTTAAATTTTAAATCTTTATAGGTATCTCCGTATTATAAATCCTAGAATTTATTCATATTTTGAATTAAATTATGAATCTTACTACCATTATAAATGCGAAAGTTTGGGTGGATGGATGTTTGAAACTCAATTATGCCAGAACTTCTGACCAGATCTAGATTAAAGTTGGTACAGAGATGGATTTTAGTTTGGACTAACACATAGGCTGGCACTTTTTATTTCGAAAAAATGTACGGTTCTTGTGGAAATTCTACGCGAACTACAGCTACAGCTAGATATAAATTATGTATATTGATCCCTTGTCAGTTTTTGTGACTTTGTATATTTTTGAGCTTCTTTTTTACTAAATTGCGCAGCTTTTGCTATATTTAGTTTTATTGTAGCACGTATCTTTGTCTTTTTTTTAATCCACTACGATGAAGCCCAAAATATGTGTTTCACCTGTTCGATCGTTTCTTTGTTCCCTCGTAACTAATAACCAATGAAACGTTTTGGATAAATTATACGTCGTTAGATTTGCCTTGGTTTTCAGTGCAGTATAATACAATAAATCAAAAATAATAATAATAGCGAATTTTGGGCGCCATGTTGTGGGTTCGATGTTTTCCGAACCGAGTTCCGAGTGGTACCAATATGAAAGGTTTTAAAAGGTGATTACAAATATATATACAACTTATATAAATAATTCTTAATTAATATTTTTAACGTAGAACCATTAAATAAAACGAAACCCTGAGGTTTAGCTTCATTTAAGGATTTCTTGTTTTGTCAGACCTTCCTGCCTGCGGTTCAGGAATGCATACGTTTTAAACTTATGAATATACGCACATTGATACATAGATAATTACTAATATGAAATAAAAAATACATTATATTAAAAAATACGTTTGTATTTAATAAATACGTTTACACCATTGGTGTTTCAAACATTAGCAGTCTACGATAACTGGGTAGTATGTGATAATCATTAGGTGTAAAAAACTTTCTCAGAATTGCTTGCCTTTATATCTATCTATAAAAATTGGCCAGTGGTCCAGGCTCACGAGGATCACAAATTGTACTATATACACACAATAACATAATTAATTCTACTATGAAATTCAAAACAGACTTTAAAGTATTTACGATATTGTAAAATTATTTTGACCTTCATAGTAAAACAAAACAAAGAGGTTTTGGATAGGTTTAACGTAACGCAAATATTCTTAAAATGCTGACGTTGCTAAGATAAAGTGGATTTCTTAACGGGTTCGGAGTAGGAAAGGAGTGAACCAGTTATGTAAAAACCTATAACTCCATAATATATTCATGATATTCTTTACGACATTAAATAATATGCTTCTAACGTGTCAATCCATTAATTTTTTTTAATGTATGTTTCATAAGAGGATGTTTGTTTGGTTTCTTTATATCTAGAATGGCCAGTCGCGGTGTGTGTAAAAAAGCGGTGCTTCGAGTTCTTGCGTCCTGTGAAACACGTGAAGTTCGGAGGTTATTTTTGTCTGACCTTTGTTTAAGCTTTTGTTACCTATAAAATCTTAAGAAAAAGAAGAATCCTGACTGTGTCTACACTGAAAACAGAATTTCATATGACAGACTGATATTACTCGCCGTAAATTTTATTTATTATTTAAATCACAAAAATTATATACTGGTCCCAATTCTGTTACTTCACTCGCTAAATTAAAATTCACTAAATTTTCTTCATATAATATGTAAACCTTGTACAATTCAAAACAAGGTCTTATTTCAAATTGAAACAAGTAGGTAACATATGTCACTATCGAAATAAGCAATTTATTTGTCAACTAAAGTCTGATACGCTTAAATAAACTTTAATACCACGTAGCGAGAGCCGCTATCCGTTGATTGCCATCTCTTTTGCTCTGTGTTTTTAGTAAGCATCTTCGTAGGTGTAGATTAAAAACACGTCATCCTTGTTGGTTTTGAACAAGTTTTTATACGGCAATTATACAGCGTTTGAGTAAATGGAGACTGTCGCTGCGTGGAAATAAAGTTGAGTATACGTTGACAGGTTTTGGTGATATTTAGTGGCGCTGAGAAATAGATGCCAGTAACAAATAGACCTTATTTCGAAGAACACTAGGTTGATTTCATATGAAGAAATTAAGTCAGGTTTTAGTTTAGTCGAGTGTATAATAGAATCGGCACCACTGTCATACTAAATATCCATCAAGTAATATCCTTCAGGATCTAAGTTAATCAAATAGAATTTAGACGATTTAAATCGGTTAAGTCATTGCCTTTTGTGAACATGCACAGAAAAGTAAAGAAAAGTAGTATATTTCCTAAACAAGCGAATTTGATTTAATATTGTAAAACTTTAAATGTATAAATAAAGTCCTAATTATTTTATTCATATAACATATATTTATTAGTTACTTATGTAACTACCTGTCATTATAAGGAATTAATTTCTACCACAAGTTATTACTTGTGTGAATATTTTCACATAGTTGAGGATGACGCGACGTGATCTCATCACGTATGAACTTGAACAGGTAATAACGAGCCTACAGTGTCCGTGTAACATATTGTATCTCGTACTCAATCTGCATTACCTACATTCAGGGTTGTCCTAACTGCAATATCTAAAAATTGTTACGGACTGTAATGATACTATAATTAAGCTGACAGATACAGGGCTACAACTCGTAATTATTAATATTAGCTTGACCTGTATCTATCTACCTATGAAACGGAAACTTTTAACGTTGGTTTCACCAATTTCAAGTTGTCCGCTTAACTTGAAAATTTGCACACGTATCAAAGACCGATGACATTACAAGACTATAAAATCCCATCAAAACCACAAATGTGAAAATGCATGCATGGTTGTCGACTTTGCCAACAAAAGAATTGAAATCTAAATGGGTGCCAAGTTCTATAGATAATCTTAAAATTTATTTATTAGAACATACAACATTCCAAAATAAATTTAAAATGAAGAAAATATGCTTTATTAGCAAAGCGAACTAAAAAGTCAAAAATACTCTTTGATTGTAAAAAAGCGTGCAAACAGACGAAAATATTGAGTACGTTTGTTAGTTATAAATCGTGTCGTACCTACTTACATTTACATTAGTAGTCGTTTAACATAACTGAACGTGGGCGGAGCAGAAAGGATGCTTTGCGGCTGTCGCGTGAGAATTTATTTGAAGAAATCTGGTTCAGCCTGTCGTCCGCGAACAGCGTGCCTTTTCTATGGCAGACTAGACTAATTACGGATGGATTGCACCGGCCATTGCACCCCGCCCTGCTCCGCTTTGTACACTGCATATGACGTACATAGTGTACCTATACTACCTACGTATTCGTCAGTCCTGCGCCTCCATGCGTGTTTGTTAATAGCAAATATAAAGTAGGGGTTCCAAGACCAAAATCCACTTCACCATCTAGGCTCAGTTGAATGGCCTATTACGACCTTTCCCTACAAGAGAAAAAAAAAACTGTCAGTCGTAGGACTGCACGTTAGAAGTGAAAACATATGCACACATATATGTATGTACATATGCACACATATATGTATATACATATACACACACACACACACACATCTATATGTCATCATGACATATATGTCACCTGAGCGTGACGGTCACGTGAGTTCAGTGCTTTTTCCCCATACCCAACGTGCCTAAAGAAGTTTTCACTTCATAAATCCTCATATTTATTCGCGACATTAACGCCTATTGGTATTTAAGTGTACCTAACATTCCTTCGGTATATATGAAGGGTTATAAAAAAGACAGTACAATTTTTTTGATTTGTTATAGAGCTTTCTTGTTTGAAATGCCCATTAAATATCAGGCAGCCTTTTGGCAACAGGTTTATACGGAGATAAAAGGAAAAAATGTTTCACACATTTTATTTTATGTTGTTCTTTCGAAGTTAATCGCTCGATCGAGTTGAGCTGAGTTTTCAATGTGACCTTTGTTTCGATTTTTATTATGTTTGCGTATCTTCTACGTTGTGACAACCTTGGACATTAGCGATTGTCTGGCAGTTTCTGCTAATAAATTACTAATGTTAGCGACAACACACGAACTGTGCTTGTAGGTATGTCAAAATGTGTCAATAGTTTTTCTTATTATTTTCTTGTATCTTTAACACAGTACTTACCTACATATTTTTTTAATTAATTTGCGATAGGGTGCGTCTACGACATTTTTACATAGAAAATCGGTTGACAAACAGTAGAAAATAGTTCTTAACTGTTTTGTTTATAACTGTTTACATACGCATATGTATAGAAGATAGAACATTAGAATTTATTGTCAAGCTAATATGAAGTGTGTAATTATTCTGAGTGTTTTTTGTCAATTTGTATTATATCCAAAGATTAAGCGACGTAAAGATTTGCCTATGTAAATGTTGTTATTTGATGAAGGCACTACCTTCAGGTAAAACTCTCAATTAGGGAACGTCTTGGGACACGCGGTCGTAACCTCTTCGCGGCTGGCTACTGTGGTGGGTGGAGGGGCATTCACTGCAGCAGGAGGCACTGCAAAGCGGGCCTTCGCTTACCGGTTCGCTAGAGGCAAATAGGGTTCAAGTGGAGATCTTACTCCCGGGCCCATTTTGCCACCTCCTTCTGCGACATGACATCCTCTCAGAAGGATGCAACGTTAAAGGTGCTGTCGCTACCGGCCATGGAGCGAAAGCCGACCGGTAGCAAGAGATCCTGTCCAATAACTGTAACAAGGGCCCGACGATGCGTCGTCCAAGCGGGAAAACCGCAAACGTATGTTGAGCCCAGTCCTCAATGCAGTCGCAATGATGCTAGGCGAGATTTAGTTATCTATTAGCGACTGAGTACTTACCGAAGCAGCTTAGAACTCAGTTGTCTGCCGATAAACTTTAACAAGCCCTTCCACCTCCAAATCCGCCAAGCTCTTCCGCCTATTCAAGGGGGAGATCCGGCTGACACGCATGTACGCCACTCCGTTGTCACGGTATTATATAATATTTTAGAAGATACCAGGTGCCAGAGGCGAGCTCTATTTTGGGCAGTCAGTGCCTCTGCTCACACCAGTGAGCCGTACAGCACCATTGACCGGAATACCTCCGAGTACAGCCGTTTCTTTAAGTCTCGTAGCGACGTGGGTTCCTCCCAAGTTGGGCAAAAATCGCCCAACGCTGAACGTAGCACCGACCAGCTTTGAAGCAAGCTTGCTCCAAAGCTGGTCGGTTTGACGAGTCAAAGCACCACCTTTCTTCTAGGAGCAGTCCCAGTTACTAAATGTAGGCCCAATCCGGTATGAAGAGCAAACTGACTTCGATTGAGGCACCACATTCGACCACGACTGGGCCATTGGGATAGATGAGCCTCTGTCTTATCCAGGGCTACCCGTAAGCCCTGGACCTCGATGCAAAGCAACACCAGAGAGACTCCCCTGGTGTCCAATTGCGCCCCCAAAACAGTGTCCTCTGTGTAGCAGATAGCACCCAGCTCATTGAAGTCCCCTTTAAGAGCCAACTCATATCCCTTGTTAAACGAGATTGGTCTAACCACTTACACTAACAGACACCTGTGGTAATCTCCACAGCTTAGGCTGACGTGTCAAATTTCCCTCTCGGTCTTCGTACATAACAGTATGCTCCTCTAGTTAGTTTACCACCAGCCACATAAGTTTACGCTTTGCTATGCAGCTGCTTGCTTACCTGATGCAGCTGAATGGCAGACTATTAAATGCGTTGGCGATGTCCAACGATATCACCAACAGCAAGCCGCCACGGCTCACCATCTCTCCGGTAACGGCCCTCAGGCGTAACGTAGCGCCGATCGTCGACGCCAACGATAAATCGGGGCTAACCGCGTTTAGCCTCGTGAAGCAAAAGGATAGGCCTGTAGGCCGCGGCTTAGTTAAAAGCACTGGGTTTCATCCAGCAGTCAGAGAATTATCCGAAGAACAAACCAGGCTTGCGTTGAACAGCTCCCCGACGAAGTCCAACATGTGGTTGAAGGCCAGGGCCAACACTCGGGTTATCCCTTCTGGCCCGACGACGGCCGTGTACTTCGAACAGATTCATAGAACAGCCGCCCCTAGCTCCGCCTCCGTGTCGGGCGGAGCTAAAAAGCACAATAAGTGTAATTGTTTTTCTGTTGGAGTTTAGAGTCACTTGAGCTACATTTAAGTTGGTAAAGTACTAAACATATTATTGGCACTGACAGGGTTATGTGAACCCGCTTATCATCCAACAAACCGTATTCTTATCACCCAATATTGTTAAATAACATTTTTTTTTCAGTTTTAAACTATTAATTAATTATAGTATAAGTTTTAATAAATCCTTTCCTCCTAGTCTTACATGCCGAGCAAAGAACAGGTCGCAAGTTTTTAATTTGTACAAGTAAACTTATAGAAATGTAATTCGTCCAAGTGGGGATCTCAGTTGAAGTATGTTACCGGTTCGTCTAAAAAGCATTGCGTAAGCGGTGATTTCGTCAGCGCGGCCAGCGGATATAGCACGGGGCCGTCTTTCGTAGCCCACACCTATTCTAAATTATTTGAACAACACAGCCTGCATACACCACTTGTGAAGTGCTTAAACAAACGGACCGCAAGCACGGTACATAATGGCCGGATCACGTTATCAGTTGACACTACCATTAGAATGTGGGTAACCATTCAGTTTTAGTGCCAAGTTTCATTATTGCAATACTCTAGCATAGGACTTTATCATTCTACATTTTTTATATAACTGTAGTAGTTATGTCTTATATACTTGTACAGTGGAACAGTTTAACTGCAATTACTATAATTTGTTTTTTTTTCAAGATGACCATTACGGCTATCAAGTCACTTATTACAAGCAGTCTTAGTACATAACCGCAAATAATTGTAAGCAGTTTTTTCTAACATAATAGGTTCTATATTTACTTATCGCCTATGCCATCTTTGAATGCTGTTCTAAGATATATGAATATTGTTGAATCACGTCTTGTGTCATCAGTCGAGGTCTTTGTATGATCTCATTCTTTTGAGACCTTCTTATATTATTGAAAGTCAATTAACTTTATTCCATTACAAGTAACGTCGATAGCTCACAGATAACCAGTAGCGGTAAGATGAATAAATAATTGATACTGGTTGCATGCAGCTACGTCAACTTATTGCTTTTTATTGGTTAAAAGATTAGTACAAGGTTTGCAAGATATGTGTGATATGACGTAATATTGGTGATAGATTATAATAATTCTATAATTAGTTCGTTCGCCATCAAGAACTTTTAATTATAATGATTAATCATATTCATATGCTGTAGAGACCTCAAACCTAACTTTTTTAACTACAAGACAATTTTATTAATATTAGCTAACATAATTTCAAGATTATTTTATTTATTAATTGTGGCTTAACTGACAGGGTAAAAAATATGCAAGTAATATTATTGCAAACGTCCTTACACTTTGGTTATTTACCACTTCAGCGTGATAAGAAAAACATTATGCAACGAATTTTATTGTGATCCAAGTCGCAATTAATGGTTAATTTTTAATATAAAGCTAAAATGTTTAAATCAAGCAACGAAAGAAAGAAAAAATAAGACTGAGATCCAAGGAGAATATTCGCAGCATAAAGGACAAACGTAGGTACAAAGTTCCAGGAATGCTGGCCGACGTAGCGGTGGCCTGGGCGTACTTTGCTTGTGAACATCGCATCGAGACGTGCTCTCCTCTACGCTGCCCTCCAACAATGGAATGGAATTGAATGAACACAAGCATACTTATAATAAAAACATAGACTGTCTGAAAGACTCTGCTAATATTAAATGCATATATGCGGAGCAGCGTTTTAACTTTTTTCGTTCCATCCATTTCTTGTGAGATTATAGAACGAGTCGGCAAGTACCTACATATACAGGTATCTTCTAAAATAATATTTGTGACCCTATTGACGTATTTGTTTTAACACATATCGAATAATAAGTAAAACCAGTTAAAGCAGTGACATCATCATCCTGTGCTGCAGGAGGCCGTGTCCTTTGCAGATTATGAATGTCTAAACGCCACTTTAATTACACTGTAAACTTTGGTCATATACAAGTATAATTAAAGATTGTAAATATATTTTATATTTGCAAAAATATAACAATGCGGTGTGAAATAAATGAATAAGTAGTTGCAACAGAATTGGTATCTGAATTATAAAAGAATTAATGAATTACAATAATTGTAAATTATTATTAATATTTCATTACGATTAAATATAATATATTACTTTAACTATGTCACAGTAGGTATACCTTCACAATGAAGTTCAGGCAGTACTACTTATCTTACTCATTTATAATATGAACAAATTGTATTTATATACTTACAACTCTTCAGTCTGTTCGTGATACAGTGCAACGATATAGTTAGGTTCCGTAGTCAGTGGTTGGTTGAATAACAAATCTTACTAAAGATATGAATGAGAAGATTTTATCAGATTACATACTGTATAGATAGAAGTCACTTAATGTCACAGAACATCACTTCAAATTTTTTCTTCATTGTCTGACCTTGGTGAAGGTGGGAAACGGTTTATCAGGTTTTGGAATAAAGAAGTCTAGAGCCATGAAAGAATTTGTCAGTACAAAGAATTTGTCGGTGTTCGACTTCAGATACAAGGTATCTATCCTTGAGCTAAAATGCAGCCAAATGACAGACTAGTTGTCATTTAGCCGCCTTTTACTTTGAGGACGTCTTGTGATTTTTGTCTTGGTGTTTATGTATAACATGTGCTATAATGAAAATGGCGACTTTGGCTGTACCAACCGGCTTACAGGAATCATTATCATCATGTCCTCTTTATACCAAGAGTATGGGTTTGCGAAGAGGTTCGCATTTACATGTATAAGAAACGGTTGGTGTTTAAAATTGTAGAATAATATATACTTTAATAGTAAAGATTTCACATCTTTATGATGGGAAGATAGAATGTAAGGTCCATTGTTCATTTTTAAGGCTTTGAAACAATGCACGCCACGGATGAATTCATGCGGCCTACCCATCTGCCTTATTTACGCAATGTTCTCGTAGGCAACTTTATATTTAATATACTAAGTTTTGTATTTAACACTTACTAATATAAAATATACATATGTTAATTCACCAGAAATATAATTTAGTCTATAAGAAATGAAAAACCGACTAATTAAAATAAAGAATGAATAAATTAGTGAACAGAAATGAAGAGTTCCGTAAGCAAACAAACTTGTCTCTCTCGGGAATCAATTCTCAAAGATTTTTTGCCCGTCTTTTCCGAAAGACAAACTTAACTATGCTGTTGCGATGTACGACAAAGTCAAGTTTCCAACCGCAAAATATAAGTTTGTAATGTCATTTTTTTTATGTGATAAAAAAAAATAACTACTTTCGGTTTTTTTCCTTTACTTGTGCTGTCAGACCTTACTTCTTACCAAATTTCATGATTCTAGGTCAATAGAAAGTACCCTATAGGTTTGAATTTACCTGCGAAATGTTCGAATTTGTTAAAATCTAATGCTCCATCTTTTGATATTGACTTAGAAGCTCGATTTTTTTACAGCTTCAAGGGATCGCTGACATAAGTATTTCATGTTAATTTCAACTTGATGCGTTCACGGGTTCCTGAGAAAAAGGGTCATGACAGTCAGACAGGCATACAGACGGACAACAAAGTGATCCTATAAGGGTTCCTTTTTTCCTTTTGAAGAACGGAACCCTAAAAACCAAGTCGTTTTTTAAAAAGATACATTTTATTGATTATACCGTTATTAATCACCTCAATGGGGTTGAGTGTTTAAATAGTAAGTATTAATATTAAATGATTATCCTTCCCCTTTTGAGGATATTATGTGTGTTCAAATTTTTTTTATTACCTTATAAAATTTGATCATTAGAGAAATCCTAAGATTTATAGAAATGAGAGAAGCTATAAACAGGTTTTTTGCCATTAAATTTCCTATCTATTATATATGCTAAACATAAACTCACAATTAAGCAAAATTTGTTGTTCTTTTTCTATTCGATGGGATGTCCTTGCCATGTAGACCTAAGTTGTTGCCCGCTACGGTCTGTGGATCAACAAAATGGCGGATGGGGGTCATCGGGGATTCGTGCGAGGGACGGGGGTGTCCGGGACAGGTCCGGCGCGGCGCCGCCCGGCCCTGAGACCGTCCTGAGCTCTATTTTTAGCGCTGTGTCACCGTTCGTGTGCACTCGCGCCCCGCTCACCCATGCGGATAAAGCCTTACCTACAGCGGTGGTTGAAGAATTAACATTAAAATATGAGGCATCCTAACAATGTGCTGCAAGTGCCTTTAACTTGTTAATTACGTACTAGGTACGACCACGCTTTTTAGTTGCAAAAAGCTTATGAGTTGTGAACTACGCTTTTGCTTAACTATACTTATAGTTTGTACACAAAAACATTACTTACGAGGAAAATTTGCATTTCTTACGGACATTTGTTAACATTTTCCATGGCTTTCACAAGCCAAATTGACCATGAGTAGCATCAGCACATGTCGTTTTTTTTATTCAAATCACGTATCGTGCTATGTAACAGTAAGTCGACCGTCATGATGTCATCGGCATGTGATGGTCTGTGCCCTTTTGTAGACAGTGTTGTGTCAGTACTTGTATGTTCGTATGCATGAACTGGTACTACACCACATTGTTTGAGTATTATTGAAGTCTAGAGTAGTCAGCAGGGCGCTCAGCCCGTTGCCCGCTATTTATCAATTTGTTACGTACATTATGTTCCCAACACAAGCGTATTATTGCTGTGTTGTCATTTAATTCCGTTATAAAAGTTTTAGCTGTCGGGTTGTCTGAGTTTTATGTTAGAATTCCTTACAGTTCTTTGACATTTTATTAAAAGGTTTTATGTAATATGGTATGGAGATTTTTGGAGTAGCAGAAGGCAATTTTAGTGGCATACATTTTTTAATGTAGTTAAACGTTGATTTATTGTAAGTTTTAAAGAAGACGTACTGTGATATTAGCGATCATATTTAAACTAAGTCGCTCATACTCGCAGAAACTACGCAATGTCATAGTGAAGTAACAGTATATCGGGCGTTGATTGCTAATGACGATGTATTTGTCAAGGCTTTCTATTGCGGGTTTCGTTAAACACCTACACGGATACGGAGTTTTAGGTGTCGCCAGGTGATTGCTGCCACTTGACTGCCATTCGCTCCTGCCCACGCGGGCGCCGAGGACTCTACCCACGGCCCTTAACATATTACACAATGTTAATATTTTTTTTGCAATATCTTAGAAATTTAAACTCTATACCAAATGGCACAAATGACTTTAATTAGTAAGTATTCCGATGCTCGTTATGTGTGTGGCACGTTTATTGCGGTTTTACACGAAGGTTTGAAGTTACCAGTAAATAACAGTGAGAAGTCACGCAATTGCAATGTATTGATGATGTCAGACAGAATTTATAAATCAAAAAGAGAACTGAATAACGCCTTACATCGGATACTTATTTATGATCATTGAATCAATGTTCATCGATTTCCTGTGTTTTACGAAACACCGAGACTTGCTAATATAAAACATACAAAAGTAAACTGTACTACTGAGCGATAAAGTACATTCAAGAATCATAGGCGGTTCGGTATCCCACTAATATTATAAATGTGAAAGTTTGGATGGATGGATGGATGGATGGACGGACGGATGTTTGTTACTCTTTCACGCAAAAACCACTGAACCACTTGCGATGAAACTTGGTATGTAGATAACTGGAGACCTAGATTAAAATATAGGCTACTTTTTATCCCGATATTCCCACGACGGGATCGGGACTTACGCGGGTGAAACCGCGGGGCGCTGCTAGTAAAAGATAGAATAGATAAGTGTTTGCAACAAGTTTGCAGCTTAGCGATATAGTATTATATCTACGAGTATATGTTTATCTCATTTGTAGCCCTATAAAAGTTGGTCGGCAAACTGTTTTAATGCAGGACCAGTGAACGCAACATTGTTTGTATTGTATTGGAATGGCCTTTGAAGTAAGAGTAGAGTAGAGAAGTATTTTGAAGTCCCATTCAATGAAGTAAATATTTAAGACTATTAATTCACGTGGAATAGATAAAGATTTGTTACATTATTAATGTTATTTTGTGTGTAAGTTTTTCTGTCCGTTCTAATAGATGCATTTTTGAAAAATTGTTTTTAATATTTTTTACAATAATGGTTAAAAGATATACTTACCTGCATGTATTTCTATGCTAATATCATACATAATTTACATCTGCATGTTCCAAGATACGTAATAAGGTAGTACTTAGAGAGGCGTTCAGTATAAGGTATGTGCATATTTAGATGTCCAGGAATCGGCAAGCAAGAATAACGTAGAAGGCTGTAACCCCTTTAGTTTATAGGTCCACGATAAAAATATGCAAGAATGAGAAACTTAACAGAAATAATTCCAATTAACCTGTGATTAAGTAGTGTGCAGGAATATGCTTCAACATTATAACGAGAATAATAACGTATATGTAATGAGCTTGCTGCTATCATCTTCGAATAATCAAAATAAAACAAATGTGCACAGGAGCTTTATCTTGGCTGTTCACACCATTTTAAAGATGCTTGATAATGATATAGTAATATAATAGTGGGGAATAGTACGCATTTACATACATAATTCAGTACTTAAAACATTTTGATCATGTGGTGAAAACCCTGACTGTAGTGTATTGGTATAGATTTAAATGTGTTTAAATGTTTTGGTCTAGCTCTTCTAGCCTCAGCCTTATCGGAGTCGGTTGGTCGAATAGTCTAAAAAATTCAATTAGTTCCAAATTCGCCTCTCACTGACTAGGGAACACAGAGCTATGCGAATGTTACAAATAGACATCTTGAGTAATTTAATTTATTTTATTACTTTTGCAAATACAAATTTTTTGGATCTTTTAAATAAAAAAAAAAAACAATTGAACTAAAAAAAACCGTCAGTATCGACGGACGACGCCCGCCGTCCGGTTATTGATGTCGATGTTCTCGCGAGGATATCTTGTAGTGGCATAACCACATTAAATGGCTGCGCCTATTTTTGTGCAAGCAAAACCCAAGTCGTCTGGTCACGTGAAGTTTCGACGCACCGATTACGTTATTGCATTTACGTCATTACCCTTTCTACGAACACAGCAATGTGTTCATAGCAGGATTTATCTTCTTTATTCATCACTCGAAAATGTCTACAAGGAAAAATATGGATTAATCAGATTTTTAGCCAGGGGGTTAAGATAGATTAAAAAAAACTATATACCTATTATTACAATTCATTAAGAAATTATTACAAAGTAAGTTAGTTTTGTCTCGAGGAAAATAATTATACCTCTGGTAATGGAGGTAAGGGATGCGGCAACCTGTTTTGGTAAGTTCGAGAATGGTGGGTTCACATCATTCAAATGAGAGTTGAGCTTATACTATTATCCGACGAGTTATTGTCTCTCATTTTGCACTCATTTTACAATCCCATAAAAACTTGAGATTAGTTTTTTTGTGCTAATTGTTTTTTGCAAATAGAACCGCTTAAAAACATTGTTGACTGATATAATAGAATCGCCAAAATATATGCAAATATACATTTTTAAGCGTTTTGATTTAATTGGCGTCGATTCACTAGGTATCGCCAGGAAAATCAAGGTTTCGCAATAGCCTTTAATAAAATAGTATATATAATAGTGGGCAATAAAAATACATTATGAGATTAGATTATTCGGACAAATTTCCTACCACCTTCATTTCTACACAGAAATAAACGAAATATAGTACAAAAACCAAGAAGAAATATATAACTTTATGTACAGGAGACAACAAAATGGCCAAAACATGTTTGATTAATTTGAAAAGGTGAAGGAAAAATGTTTAGTTTTGTGTAATAGCTAGTTTTATTTTAAAAAAGATAATATTTTCCGTTAAGAATATTTAAATTCTAATTTCCTTGTCATCTTCTCATCTGTTCAACCTTAAGGATGACTACTCGAAAAGTATGTATTTTAATAAGACGTTATCAATGTATTCGTCATACTTATAATTGTTGCTTGCTGAATATAGACCTTCGCTATATTTGTTATTAATAACATTCTCCATTATAGTCTGAAAGGTATTAATGAAATCAAATTGCTATTTCGAGTGATTATTATCACTTTTATGGTAGATTTAATTGTGTCGGTAAATTAATTTTCTGGAGATTGTAAGTTATTACGTAAAGTATATTGGGTGTAAATTAGTGTTGAGTCATGTGTATTATATGTATTTCCTTTAAGGTTTAATCAACCAGACTCATATACAAGTTTCCTATTTCATATACACCTCCATATATTAAAATGAATCAGAGGTTCTTTAGCACTTTTAGCAAATATGGAATAATCCGGTTTGTAATTTTAAAGACGTTTAATATGTGAAAAGACGCTTGCCTTGATATTTGGATGTTAATTTTATTAAATGTCACAGACTGGCGAGGCGAGCACAGGCAACTTGTTGGTGCTGACGCAGGATTTGGACTCTCGCCATGTATTACGACACACGGAGAAAGCCGCAAACGTCTGGCGAAATCCCACCCACAGCACATGTGCCAAATCATTTAGAGTACCCCTCTCTACTTATATGGCAAGTTAAACAGACAAGCCAGTAAAAGTTGTTTTGTTAAAGAATATGTTTATTTATTTGTATCAAGGCAATATCGCCTTTAATTTTAAGATAAATTACATTAATGTAATTTATTTAAAATGAATGAGGTATATGAATCAAAGCTTGTACTTGCTACAAGCTTTGATACAAATACTTCATTTCAATGATGAAGTTTTAAATTAGGTATCGCATTAATAACTAGTCAGAATTAATGTATTTGAAATTAATGTAAAATAAGAGAAATATAATCAAATCATGTTTGATCATATTTCTCTCGATGGTGTAAAGTAAAATTTCAACAAATCTGCTGTAGAGAGCAAATTATCTGTTATGTGTGGATATGATTACTGTATATTACAAATGACATGGCATAACGTTACGTGTGCAATGGCCACGTATGCGATGCAACCTTGTGCGATGGCGGACTATGATTGCGATGGCAAGCCGACCGTGACACTGACGCGGGTTATGATAATGACGACTTGTAGACGAACTATTGTCGAGTTTCGGTGTAAATATGTAGCTGGAAGTCGGCGTCTGCCCTCAGAGTGTAAGTACCTAGACGACCGTTATCCGGTCACCGCTACGCCACACAGCGCTCCCACGAAGAAAATAACTACAACATTCAAGCATTTGGGACTTAGAAACGAGAACATTTTGCGCTAACACTAAGCGTATAACCGAACATAATCATAGACATGGTTATTAAGACCAGTTAAACTAAAACTGTTGTGTAACAAAATAATGACAATGACATCTAAAGACGCTGTTTTTTAAGCAAGTCAATAAAATTACCAGGTCACTCAGAAAGTTTTGCGAAAAGAGTTATTATTGTTGGTATTTTTTTAAACATTTAACAAAAAATGAAATTGATTGGTAAAAAAAAACTAATAAATACTTTATGTACTATATCGTCGCGGTACATGAAATACCTCGAATATTATATACTAAAAAAAAACTTTGATTATAGGCAGACACGGTATCTAGACATAAATATTATACTAGCAGACTTCGTTCGCGTCTATGTCGGTAAACAACAATAATGTATGTCACTTCTAATAGGCGCAGCACCTCTTTCTGAACGTGGAAAATTCTCCAGGTAAGATTTTTTATAATGTATAAGCGGTGAAATAATCTGGAAGGTACAAAACAATATTGTTTTGATTGTTTACACGCGAAATAAGGGGGAAAACACCAATTTTTTTCGTGTGGAATTTCCAACTCACCGGGCTACTGCCCGTATATCAGACTTAAACCGACAAAAACCACACTGTGTGCCTTAGAGCCTGTAATGAGTGGACCGTCGGTACTGCGACCTTATGCCTCCAATGCTCCACCAAGCCCCAGCCCGCGAGTTGCAAGCGGGCTCCGTCTACTAACTATCCGATATCCAGACACATCCTTTACGGGAGATTCTGCTGCGGTCGAAGGACATAAAACCCGTTTCATTCACACGCGGCCACTGTTAGGGCACGTACGTGACCGCGAGTGAAACCGTTCCGCCTAGAGGTCTTCCACCGGATCCACTCCTCCACCTCCTTACGCCAAATGTTTTCCTCGCAATACATCGCGGTCACAGTGAAACAGTTGGGGCTGCCTAACGCCTCGATTCATCCATTTAATTGGGAGACTCACTGTAGTTAGTAACTCAGTGCCGCTTCCTAGAAACTATGGACCCCTACGGTCGTCACCAACATGTTATCGGTATGCCTAACAGATTACTCCAAGCCAATATTGAGGTAAACCCCTGCAACAAATAAATGTTTGGCTCTGAGCTTTGTTTATAGTCACGGGGTAACATAAGATTTCATACTAATGTAAAAGAACGGAAAATAAATGGCCTAGAAATGTAGAAGAACTTCACCGGCTATCTTTCAATATTTCAGCTTAAATATCATTTATGTTGGACATAATGTGTCGTGTGAGATTTTCTTGTTTTATAACCGTTCTTTTCTATGTATAAATGTATGTATATTCCTTAAAACCCCCTGAAACATAATTGTGAATTTATTGCTGGCGCTTAGTGGCTGCGAGGGGGTAAATAACTCGTTGGCATAGCTAAGAACCAGCTACCGGTTACTCTAGGATCACAAAACAATAAAAAAAACACCTTGCTGTTTCCACAATTACCACAGAAATGCACCATAATCCTTGTCATCGGGCGGTCTTATTGCCCTGGGTTTTAGACTTGCATTATGGTGCGTGGTACTCTCAGTTAGTTGACCTCGCTTTGCGTTTCTCAACACTCTCTTGAGAGCGCAAAGTCACCATCCGAATACTTTATGTACATACTTAGGTGTGACTTTTTTTTTGAAGTCTCAGGATCATATGATGCTACGCTATCCAGAGATTAATAATCTGCCATAATTGAACGAATTTATTATTTTGTAAACGCATACAAATAATTTTATAATCGCATAGAGAAAACACAGGTACGTCAATTTAAGGAAATAAATGTGCAAAGGTTATTTTTTTGCGGGAAATATTCAAATAATTTCCCCAAAGCCATTTATTGAGCACACATACGTAGGTTATGTGCACTTTTATATATATTTTATACAAGTATAATATTTTTATACTTTTATTTGTAAAAATATTTATTCTTAAATTCAAGAATTAATTGTGCATTTTTTATAAAATAAACTAATATTTAACATTATTGTTTCAGGACTTGGAGGAGGATTGTACAGGACAAATAATTGTGTGATGAGTACGATAATTTATTCTCTGTCTGGGTGTAATTTATTTATAATATGTATGTATTTAGAAATATATAAGTATGTTTATCAGCAGTCTGGTTACCATAGTACAGGCTCTGCCTAGTTTGGGATCAGACGGCCGTGTATGAGATGTGTGGAGTTATTATTATTATTATCTATTTGTCTAAAGTAATACTAACTGCATTGTAATGATATGTTTCTATGTTTCTGAAACATTTTAAATGCTTATTTCTATGAATAAAGTCAACTATAGTGCATAATGGTTGTGTACAATATTTTTGTTTTGCAGAAAAGGTTTTCACGTTGGTTTTGTACTTTTTACATGTTGCATGCACAACTAAACACACAAATTAAAAAAAAAAGGTTTCCGTTGGTTGTCCAACAATTCTTTGAAAATATTTTTAGTGTATCTACAGAAACCCAATCTCTACAGATTTATTATTATTATACATAACAAGCTGTGCCCGTGACTTCGTCCGCGTGGAATATTGTCTTTGGGTAGAATTTTTAACTATTTAGGCTAATTGACGATACTTCCATACAACTTTTTATCCCCACCTTTCAACCCCTTACACACCTTTTTTCGCATTAAAAAGTAGCCTATGTCCTTTCTCAGGCTCTAGACCATCTATGTACCAAACTTCATTTAAATCGGTACAGTAGTTTTGGTGTGAAAGGGCAACAGACAGACAGACAGAAAGACAAAGTTAAGTTCGCATTTATAATATTAGTAAGGATTATGTATATTTAGATTTTATTAGTTTCTATTAAATTATAATGAATATTGCACTACATATATTTACTTAACGGTCTAATGTATAATTATGTTTATATTACGCATGGTTGGCGCAATGGTTAAAGTGGTCACCTCGTGGTTATCGGTTCAAATTCCACACGGGACAAAATGGATAGAGAGACCCGATTGCTATAAATCAAATGCCAAATGTTACGCTGAATTACACACAATACTTGTGCATAATACGTTTCCACTATTATTTTGTACTTTTTACGTGAAGCAACCAAATAACAATTCCACGTCTACAGATTTATTATACAGATAGATATAGAAGAAAGAAGATTACGTGACAATCTTCAAAGTATCTCTTTTCGAACAAAAAAGATTGATTGCAATCGGACTACGTACGGACACATTTTGACTTTCATCCCCTCTCTCAAGGAAACCGTCTTGAATTTCGAGATAAAAAGTATCCTATGTCCTACCTCGCAGTAGGAACTCAAATCATGCTAAGTTTTATTTAAATCCGTTCAGTAGTTTCAGCGTGATGAGCGGCCGTGATACAGACAGAAAGACAGACAGGCAAGGTCTGCCGGGGTTCTTGGGGACTTCCTTCCTAGGGTATACCCGAGGCCCTTGCAATAGACCCACTTATGTCGGAACACCGTGTGGTTTTAGTCGGTTCGATTCCGACATACCACTTCACCGCCAGCCCCGGTGAGGTGATGATCCGTGGGGGTTTTCACACGATAAAAAAAAAGACAATTGTGAAAAAATCTTAGTTTTGACTTCATTAGGTGCTGACCAAAAAAAACACACAAGTTTGATTATAAGTATAGATATAGTTTCATGCCCGGTTCCTATAATCAAGAAACAATTTGTTTTGCTTACGGACGGTAAAATTTCGTTGATATTTTCAACGACAATTTTACCGTCCGTAAGCAAAACGAATCGTTTCTTGATTATAGGAACCGGGCATAAGCCACTCGACCTATTGCATGTACCTGTCATACAGTCCTGTGTAGACTAGTTTAATGAAAATTGGTTCATTACTTTTTAAGAACATCCCGGACTTACGAACATATTTACTTTAATACGCATCGTATACAGAAACTCTTTTTTTGGAGGCGGTTAAAAATAAGATCATTAAAGAGATAAATTTCACGTGATGAAATTTCACTATTTTAACTCAAATGTGAAATGTGAAAATATGAAACCGCAAGAATCGTCTGATAGTCTTTAAATTGCATTTGTTGACGAAGGCCCTTCTAAGCCAACTGTATACCGATGTTTCAGCAAATTTAAAAGAGTCTGTATTTTTTAAATTTTTAACATTTTTTAACATTTAAAGAATATTAATGCCTTTCGTAAATAAGATGTAATTTTAGGTAACATCACTAACACGTTCACATAATTGTCAATTTTGAGTCGTATATTCAAATAATTCATTTAAAGATGTGTAAGAGTCTTTATAAATCAGTTTCAGTATCAGTAGTTACGATAACACACCGTAACATGTAGTCACATAGACCTCGTTAGCCCAATTTCATAGATTGGTAGTTTTTTAATAAATCCATACAGAAGTTATACCCAAAAGGAACATGTAGTTCAACTGATCTATTAGGAATTATTGTGGCGTAGTTATTCCTGAGATATTTCGATGAAACTGAGATAGTACAAATCCTACTAATATTATAAATGTGAAAGTTTGTGAGGATGTATGGATGTATGGATGTGTGGATGTGTGGATGTATGGATGTATGGATGTATGGATGTTTGTTACTCTTTCACGCAAAAACTACTGAATGGATTTTAATGAAACTTTACAATAATATAGCTAATATATCAGAATAACACATAGGCTATTGTGTATATTGACCAAAATATAACGATAAGTGTTAAGTAAGTCGAAAAAAAAACTGTCATCTGCGAGCTATTCTGGCCTGCGGTAGAAAAACTACGGTACGGTGGGATTGTTTCTCCTAAATAGTTCTACAAAAAAGTCCGGGACAGTAAATATCTGTCTCTTATGTGTAAGCCATTATTACCAAAATAGTGAACCATAAATACAATAAAATTTATTTTCAATTCACATTTAGCAGTAACAAATTGATTTTTATGAAAATAAACACTTTTATCGCTTCTGATATTCAAAGTAGATAAACTTTGTCTTTTAAAGTACGTAATTTGGTCAAATATTTTAAAAGTTACGACTATAATATAAAACTGTGGGCGAGGGGGGGGGGGGGGGACATCGCTCTCCGCAGCATTGTTGACGGTTGTGTCCTTTTTATCTGCTCCGTGGTTGTGTCCGTAATCGGAATTTTCAAGACACTTGCGATTTGTTAAAAGGCTCTGGTATACATACATTTCTATAATATACTAGCAACCCGCCCCTGCTTCATGAATCACTCTAAATAATAGTGATAAGCGCATGAAAATCCGTTCAGTAGCTTATCAGTTTATCGCGAACAGACAGACAGACGCGGCGGGGGACTTTGTTTTATAATATGTAGTGAAGATATTGAATGTGAAAAATATTTGAAGTTAGTGAGGATGTATCGATGTTTGTTACTCTTTCGCGCAAAAACTACTAAATTGATTGCGATGATACTTCGTATGTAGATAGCTCTCCAGCTATCTACAGGTCCAGGTCTCCACCTGGATCAACACATAGGTTACTTTTTATCCCGATATTCCCATGGCATCTGAGTTACGCCGGTGAAACCGCGGGGCACAGCTAGTACTATAATATTTATTTGATACCTAATATATTTTAATCAAAGATGTGAAGCACGAAAGTATTGCAATAAAACCTGTCGTCTTAAATTAATTTGGACTTTGGAATTACATCTCAATAAAATTTGTTCGTTGAAATTTACAAAAATGTTTATCTAATGTGGGAAATAAGTATTAATTAAATACGTTTTTCGTTGTTTTATTACACTACACAGCGCATACATTTAGTATGCGCTGTGTAGTGTAATAAAATACATTTTGGATTGTCCACTTTATTTTTGAATAACTAATTGTCCCACATCTTAGTCATTTGCATTAAAAATAATATTCTATTTTTGTACAGATCATACAAGTACTTTGCAAATGTGAGTTGTTAAACCATTGTGTTATTCAATGCGTGTGTGTGGTAAACCACGTTTCAATACTTCATGTAAGAGGTATTAGACAATGTCATTGGAGTTTTTAGTTGGTAAGTTTTATCGCAGAAAACATACATACATTTTTCGTTCAAATAATGTACATACAGATATATACTTCACGGTTTTGCAAGACCACGGTCGAAACCATCTACTGGTAATTTTGTTTGATACTATTTCCGTAAGGGGTAATATCCAAGAATGTAAAGCTTAATCTTTGAAACTTTGAGCTTAAAAATAAACTGTAAAAATCATATAGAAGCTGTAGGTATTTCAACTCTATAGCTGGTACATGGTACATGGTAAGATTAAGAGCAAGTTGCATTCGTTTAAATTAGTCGAAAAACTGTTTTATCACTGCTCAAAACTCGGAGTTAAATATGATATAACATTATCATACAAAAAAGTCTCAAGTGTTTGTAGATTGATTGCGGAACCCTATTCATATTCTGCTAGACTATATTTTATTTTAATAATGTTGCAAACTAAAAACTTCTACATAATTTGTGAAAAGATTTGTGTTTTTGGTATTTAAAGTTACATGTGTACATTCAACTCATAAAACCGGATTTACTAGATCAAACACAGTCTTTGCCATTCTGAAGTTGTATAATATAAAATATTTAAAAGATGATCTTATGTCTCCACGTTTAGTTTAAAGGTTAAAGGGCATTTATACTAAAGGCTATACAATATCATTCTTTATTTATAGAGATTGCGAATAATCGATACGGGTGGCGAAGTGGTTGAATGATCTCTGTTCCAAGGGTTTTGGGTATATTCTACACATGTGACTAGAATTTGTGATTTACAAATAATTGCTCTGAGGTTAGGTGTCATTTGTGTTCGTTAATTTTGTGTTTGTAGAGTCCACTCCAAGAACTATCTTAAAAAATATGAACATTTAAGTACTCCTTTTATTTTATCGGTTTCACCCGCGTTATTCAAACGGGATTCCTATGGAACTTCCATGGGAATCCCGTTTGAATATCGAGATAAAAAGTAGCCTATGCGTTAATCCAGGTCTCCAGCTATCTACATACCAAGTTTCATCGCAATCGGTTCAGTGGTTTCTGCGTGAAAGAGTAACAAACATCCATCCATCCATCCAAAGTTTCACATTTATAATATTAGTGGGATAGTTTGGGTCGTTATGGTACTTTAAATCTCATGACGACTTTATTGGTAATTTTCTTATCTAACACCTACCCTATCCCTACAACAGACAAGAGTTCCAGAAGCTCAGATCGTAAGCAAGATACAAATATTCCTCTGTTTAAAGTATTTCAGATACCGGTATCGGTGATTTACCAAACATATAATAATTAAAGGTAAACCAGCTCAATTATCTACGACCAATTAAGACTCGGGGTAGACATGCTTTGAGTCATCGTCATCCCATACATGATATGGCTACGTTTACTGTAATTACCGTGATATTGGAATCCGAGAGGAATTAGCAAAACAAGTAAAAATGTGAAAAATAGTAATAAAATGTTAATGAGACAGAACTTTATATTCATATTTCATCAATTGAGAACGCTTAACAACTCAAACTTCTGCTATACGTTATGAAACTAATTAAAAAAAGCTCCAAAATGTCTTGTTATTTTTATAAATCTAAAACGTAGGCTCACGAATATTTTATTTTAACTTATAAGCAATTTCTTCTACGAAACTGCTAAAACTAGCAATGTAGGCATTATACAGTTTATATTAGGCAATAACCAATTTTTTTAATACAAATCTTTATAGTATTATTGATGGTAAATATAAAACTTATGCAAGTTGTTGTTATCTTTATTATACGGAGCAGAAAATTTTAAAATATTACACCAACTGGCTACAACGTAGTACGACATGATATAGCTGATACTTTAAAGTTCCTGTTTGATCACGGAACCCTAAAAATGGAAGTTTATGATATACATTTGAATACATTAATACATAATTCTATGGGAGTAGCAATACAATTTAAATATTGGTCTTCCTACTGCTTTATGTTATAAGGCAGCCACGTCACATGCCCTTATTCACTGTTGCTAAAAGTTAAGTGCACTTGCGTGAATGTAGATTTTGTCGATCAATTCAGTTATTCCTCGAGAACAGTTCTTTTTATCTGCATTAGAGGTCGGAGAGACGTCTCTTTCTATGTAACCCTTAGAACGTGTATGCAAAATCTCATGATGATCGGTTCTGTAGTTAAGGTGTTAAAGCGTAACAAAAAACATACAAACTCACATTCACGTTAATAATATTAAGTTAGGATTTTGGTTTTGGTCCGTTAACCCGTAAGGTGATTTTAGAGATATTTTTAAATACGAATGAGATATCATCATCTAATATTGATCTCGATTTGTTATGTGGTTTTATACAAACGTGACCAAAGATGTATTTAAATATAACTGGTTTAGTATTTAATAAAACCTCATTAACTAGAAATTCAAGTGGCTCTTAAAATCTGCTTATAAATATTAATACTTGATGTTATCCGAAGACGTTTGTTCGCCTAAAAAAGAAAATTAATTAAAAAAAGTCCAAAGTGTTTTTCCTTTTTAAATTAATTTTCTTTTTTAAATATACATATCATGGATGGACAATTTACCTTCGTATATAGCTTTTAATGTTTACGTAGGTTGACGTCAGCAAAAATCTTTTCATTACCCATTCCTTTAAAGATAGCACACACAGTTAGGTATTGCCACCAATTTTATATTGAGGGATCAAGAATCAGGACTTTTTATCTTATACATTCTTCCGTAGATGTATATTATTTCTACGAACAAGTTTTGGTCGAAGAGAAGAATAGACCATCCCATCTTTGACCACAGTTTTATTTTAAAGTTAGACAAAAATTTGCATAATTAGTCATTTTGTCTGACATCTCAGATAATTCATGTAATGTAACACAAGAAATATAATAGAAATTTCTAAACTCAGATTAAAGTTAGTGTCTCAATGACGAGTCTCTAAGTTCTGTCAATATAAAACCTTTGGAGTGATTCTTATGAATCATTGAGCGACCGCATAGAGAGGATCTTTGTATATTTTTAACCGACTTCAAAACGAGGAGGTTCTTATTTCGGTTGTATTTTTTATAACAATTTTTTGTTAATTCAAATTCAAATTATTCAAATTCAAAATCATTTATTCAATTAAGACACTAAGTGACATTTATGAACGTTAAATTGAAGCTAGAGTTAAAATCATAGATGCGCACAAACAGACGCCACAGCATGTACTGGATTGTCAAGGTAAATTAGGTTAAAACACCAAAATCTACTGCCTGCTTGTGTCGATCTATAACTTCCAGTTTCCAAAATGCGTAGGGCCTTATGAGAAGAATACAAGCAAAAAAACTCATGACCACTCTTTTTAAAAGTCAGATCTTCAGGTATAATAGTGTTAATGTTACACGAGAGGTAAACAGGATGCAAGCTGATGCCACCTGAATTTCATTTTATTGAAATGCTCCAAAAGCTAACGTACTAAAAAAGGTTTGAACCTATTAAACATAGAAATCATTCAAGGTGCACATCTACCTTCATTCAGTTGCAAAATCTACTGTTAAAAATAATTCGTGACTGGATTAAGAGGCTAGAGTTGCAGTTGATCAAACCAAAATAATAGTATAGGCTAAAGCATCGCTGGCTTAGGAGGATTTATTGTATTTTTTCTGTTTTAATTTGTTATTTATACCTCCTATATAGCCAATATGAAACGAATGTTTCATTTATGAATTAATTTGGCAATTAAAAATAAATTTAATTGTTGGTTATTATTTTTTATAGATACATTTAACAATGACGATAGTACCTACTGCCTTTTTGTTTAAGTCATCTAATCACACTAACAATATAACAATAAAAAGCAACAATTATGTACACGGATATAAAATGCAGATGGCCTTGTAGTTATTGTGAATCACACACGATCGTCCCATTTTGGAATATTTCGTACTTCTCCAATATACTTTTACTAAAATTAGTCAGTTTAACTCTCTTGGTGCTCCTCGCGAGTTACGCTTAGTGTCTTCGTGGTTCTCTATGATTGATTCTGTACAGGGGTCACAGCAGTGTAAGTGGTATTAGTCTCAACACAAAAAGATTTTGAGGTAATAACGTGAACCATTACGCCATCCCTGTAGTCAGTGTCAAGCTTTTAATATCTGAGCATTTTTAACATTGTTGTTACTAAGAATGTCAAATGCTTGAAAAAACACGTGTCATAGAAGTGATACCGGAATGAGATTAAACAGGTTTGGTTCGTTATTACATGTATTTTGCGAAAAATATTTTGTCATCTAAGAGGACATAGAACTCGTTAAGAATGTTGTCAGCGTTCATATATTTAGTGTGTTAGTAAAGGTGTGGACAGAATGAATACCTTTCACATCACTAGTCTACGTCTACTAATATGATAAAAGGAAAATTTTGTTTGTTATTGATAAACTCAGAAACAATTAAACCGATTTTAATCATTCTTACACCATTAGAATGCAGTAGTTATTTAGAATTAACATTTGTGCGTGTAATTAAAAAACTGATCTTTTTAAAATGTGGCTATTGACATATACAATGCATAGAGCATTACATTAAATAAATTCACTAGATTGCATTAGTCACATGCAATAGTCACACATGATCTTAATAAATCTCAGAGTCGTTATTAAACGGACTTTTAAGGACAAAAACTACGTATCTTATTACCTAAGGGGCAACGCTTACAAGTGTTACTAATGCCGCAATCCTATAATCAATTCGTTTTGCTTACGGACGGTAAAATTATCGTTGAAAAATCACTGAAATTTTACCGTCTGTAAGCAAAACCAATCGTTTCTTGATTAAAGGAACGCGGCATATATCAACTCTTGACCATCGGTTGGCAAATCAGCTTCAATTGTCATTCAATTTGCTATGAGCTACAGTAACTTCGTCAACATTTTACTGTAAATATGACTAAGTGCATCCCTTTAATGCCGCGTTCCAATAAACGTGGGAAGAAACGTAATTTTACGTGGGAGAGCCATGCTTTACGTGGGAGAGCGCATGGTTCTCCAACGTTCGGCACGTATGGGCCGGCTCGACTCCGCTCGATACCACAGCCTCACAGAAAACCGGCAGTGAAACGATGATTGCATTGCTTTTCGCCGAGTGAGTGTGGTTACCGGAGGCCCTAACTCTTCCCCCTCTCCCTCTCTTCCCCTATTCCCAAATTAAAGGGCGGCAACGCACTTGTGACTCTTGAGTTACAGGTGCTCATGGGCGGCAGTAGTCATTTACCATCAGGTGACCCGTCTGCTCGTTTGCCCCTTAAACAATAAAAAAAAAAAACGATCCGTTTTTCTTACGGACCGTAAAATTTCGTTGAATTTTCAACGAAAATTTTACCATCTGTAAGCAAAACGAATCGTTTTTTGTTTATTGGATAACTCAACGCGGTATAAGTCAACGTCTTGGTCTTTGTCGTTAACGTTCAATGTCTTGCTACTACTTTGGATTTGTGTACTGTGGTAGTAAGTCAGGCTGATCTTGTATTTGGACCTGAGTTTAGTAATCGTGTTAGTCAAGAACTGTTAACAACTCGAAGGACTTCTCAATGTCATACGCCTGGCAGTTAATCTTTCAATAGTGTGCTGTAGGTTTAGGTGGATTTGTTTTTTATAGAATTCCGAAATATGCTTACTCTCTCTCTCTCTCTTTCGAGAGAGAGAGTCCGTCACGCTAATTATACATATATAGATAGATCCACTAGAGCTCTTAATTAATTAATGTCACCAACCTGTTAATGTGACATTTTAAGTTCGTCGTTTCGTTTCAGTTTTCACTTCTGTCGGCAGTCCCATGACTGCCTTTTCTTTTTGTATAATTTTACGAAGTCTTTTAAATCTTTACTGAATTCATTCCGAATCCCCATTCTTCAAAAAAATGATGCTGTTCCTGTGAAGTGACTATAATTGAACAGGAGCTAGACGTCTCGTGGATTGCGGTAATGAATAAAAACGAAAAGTAATCGTAAAGGTTTCATAAAAACAATAATCTTGCAACAAATCCAATAATTCTCACAACGAACATAGTAGAAACATACGGCCAATAAAATGGTTAAGTAATTATTTTGTATCCTGTTTGGTCGCGGTTTTACTTACTAGTGTGGAATAAAATACAAAGTATAACTTTACTGTGGACGGACTATGTAACAATAAATGTATTTTATAGACGTAGATATAAACCAACAATGTGGTTACTTGTAACTATGTTTACGCATACTTACTTTTGAGTGCAATAATTAGGTACCTTCGTGTTACTAAGATTCTTAGAAAATATGAGGTCACGGTGGGAAATCACATTTCAACTAAGAGACATTCACTCAGTAAAGTCGTTCTGGAATAGCGCGCGTTGATGTCTATTATATGGGTCAGATTGAACGTACTACATGACCGTTGACCATATGCATTAATTATTGTGCTTGTACTCGTACTGTTAAAAGTGGTACACAAAACATTCATAAGCATAAAATTGCTATAATAATACTAACTAGCTCATCAGATAAGGGTCCATACGGTTATTTTATTTTCAAATTCAACTTCAGTGCATTACACGTTCATTAGTATCTTATTAGATTCATTAATGTTAATTGCTTAATGTTTTTGCCTGTTTTTTGTGTCAATGGTTTTTTTTATCTTTTCAAAAACTTGCACAGTAAAACTAACACAAAATCTTGGAGGCTTAGATTTTAAGATGGTAGTCAAATCTAACAAATATGAAAAAAAGCAAAGAGGTAGGAATAGTAAAAAATATTTTTATTTCAATTTAATAACTTTACATGCAATTATAAGAAAAATAATGTATATAAAAGTGAAAACAGCCAACGGGCGCAGACATCCGCTGATGTTTAACTTTTTGTGTTCGTGTAATGACATATTACCTGCGCTCATTCTGTATTCAATTTTGCTTTTATCCAGTGCCTTTGAATAACATCACCAGAGGCGTATTCTCCGGACAATCGAATTGTAGAACCATTACTGTGATTGTGGTTTTCAATGGACCTATAAAAATACATGTAATTGGTGATGGGAAAAAAACGAAATAACGCTTATTGGGGCCCGCGCCGAAGCGCCCGCCTTCTGCCCGACGAGGATGTTAATAGCCACACAGAAGCTACACTTTTTGTACTGCCGATATAACTCAACAGGAATGTGTAAAGGGATTAAGTCTGTACAGGTTACGGGCGGTCACTTCGTGATCTATATTTGTAAGAACAAATATACATTACGTTATATATGTATATTATCGTGACTTCGGAGTAATTTGACGTTTTAAATTCTATTTTTACATTTTTTTTTTAATATTGTTATTTGATATATTACATCATGCGATATGCTTATATGCAGCTGCATATACTGCAGTTCTGAATTTAAGATATATTTAAGTGCAATTTGTATTTTTTTAATATAATCTATTGATAATTTTTTTTATGTGTAATATGATTATGATTGTTTAACTTTGGAGAAAGTATATCGTGTAATTCATGGTTACCGGATAGGAACTCTAATGAGAAATATTTAGAAACCGATTACATAAACGTGTATCGCTTCGGATCGAGACGATCCACCTATATTTTGCAACATCTGCGTTGTCCAAAGAAAGTTCTGGAAATAAAATAGATTTTTTTTAAGTGCCCTTGTATTCTAATCACCGACCTTTCTGGCGGAGCTACACGGGTGCCTCTGTCTTTTTGCAATAGTGGGCGAACGGGTTTGGTGCTCGCTTTATCGCCCTTGCAGCCTTAGTATACGGTGTAGATAGAGCAGGGCTGGCAAAAGCTCGGCTTGGGAACGCGTTCCAGAGCGAGGTGCAGTGCGGGGGGCGCGCATCGAGGGGCTCCGCGGAGCGAGAGGGGCCGCACAACCTGCGCGGGCGGCGAAGCCTGCGACTTCGCGTTCAGTCATTGTCCGACCAACATCTCGGTCGTACGTTCAACCGACCGGCATTGTCGCTACTTCATTTGTCGTACGAGTGTCCGTTAAACGAACGGTTAACTCCGACCCTTGGAGTGTACGTGTAGTGCTAAGTGATGGTGTGTTTTTAGCTGTACAGTACGGAAGTGTATCGCTAACAAGTATTACCGTCTACGCTGTGTGGCGAGTTCCTCGGAGTTGCCTAACGGCTGTTCGCCTGCCGGCGAGGGAAGGTGAAACACATCAACCGGGAGGAATGAGCCCCGTACATCATATATTCCGCACTCACCGATGATCTCAAGGTTGGTTTCATTCCACTTGGATTTTTTTCATCGATGCATCACGCAGTGTCGCAAGCGCAACTTTGCACGATACGACCCCGCGACCGCGCTCGCATTCTCGCACACTCTATTCTGATCTCATTCCAATATCTTAACATTAATTTTGCCTCGCTCACGTTTGTGAAACGTTCACTTGCTTGCTACTATTTTAATGTTCATACTTTACATAATAATTCATGTGAAACTCACTGTTCCTTTTCTCTCATTAAAATTGTATAAGACTCTAATTGGTACTAACTGTTAATCAGAATAAAAATAATATTGTCACTGTAGATGTCACACAACTCTGAGATAAACAGACACTAATTAGGTAAAAGGATAAAATATATCTGACAATAAGGCAGCAGATACAGAGATCTTGTTTGATTTAAAAAGACTGAGTAGCATTATTTAAGTCGTTGCATAAAGTATTTGTTCTCTGTTGGATGGCAGCTGGCATTTTCTCAGAAATATTTAAATTGCTTTCAAGAAACGTATCAGGAGATTGTAAATGGGGTTGTTACATAAACACCTACATGCTACATTGGAACTTAATGGTGACTGTGAGGATTGCAAAACAAGAAAGTTTCACTGCAAGACGCTTTATTGCTCTTACGTGGAGCTGTAGATAGGGTTGTCGAGTAAGACAATGCCGTCATTAAAACACAGATAATGGACACAAGGTGACATGTTAACTAGAAGATTTTATAACATCTTGTAATATTTGTGCGAAATACACACATGTGAGTATATTTGTTCATCAATTATAAAAAATATAAGTAAAAAGCTTAGACCGTACAGTCAAAGGCTTTAAATATTGTTATAGTTAGGGGGCGGGTGTCCGCTAGTTGTCACAGACACACACATAGGTGTTAACTCACTAAAATATGAACTTATTTTCTAATTACATGCACATTACGTTCAATTGAAAAGAAGTATATTCCATACTGTGCCAACACAGATTGAGAACAGATTTGCAATAGGTTCTATAATATCGTTTCTTATAACCTAATACTTGTAAAGATTTTTTTAATTTTTAAGACGTTTGATTAATTACTGTTTTATTTTATTAATACGTATAAGATATTTTGTAATTGAATTTACATATAGCCTGTATGTTGTAACAGAACTAACTTTTATTTTGTTATACTTGTACTTTGTTACTTGCTATTGTTAAAAGCTGTCTTTATGTCAGTAAGTTTACTAAGCTCCTAACTTTGTGCTCAGTGAAAGTTTTGGCAAACGTATTAACGTAATTAATGTAACGTACTAATGGTATTGAGTATTGATGTAATTATTATACAAATTCTTTAAACAAATAATCGCGTAGTAAACAATTATATGCATTAAAAGGGTTAAGACAAAAATTACTTTACAAAGTTACTTTTGATAATGTTTTATTTATGTATTTAGAAATGGCGTAGGCGTTTGTTCTCCGACTCACCTGATGAAAATTACATCATTATTATATTTTTTGACAGTATTAAAATAAAATAATTAACTCGTCATCTACTATTAAATTAAACCAGGTAATTGCAGCCAGCAGGGTATGGCAGCCCTAAACACAGATTTCCATGCCGGGATAAGCTGCTTTTCCACAGCCGTATCCGGTGCATTACGCAACGTGATGCAATCATTTGATACTATAATGTGCACTATTTATTACGGAGTGTTGAACTAGACTATGATGCGTGGACTATGATTACTTATTAAATCGAGTTTTATAGATCGCAGCTATAGATAGTACCTATGGTTACAAGACGGGTTGATTGGCATGCAGAAAACGACGCTTGATGCCTCGAAGTAAACGATGCTTATTTTAACATTATAAGTTCCTTGCATCAGAGTATTTACTTGTACATTTGAATTGTACTTCAATAGATAAAAGTCAGGTCCTGTTTCAATTCTTGGTGCTTTTAGAAAATCAAATCCGACGACAACTTGTTTTAAAACTTGTTATGTGATGTGTTGCCTCTTCTTTGTTTAAATCTTTGACTATATTGACACTAAAACTCATTATGACATAGATAATTACTAAGTGCAGATTTTACAACTTTGTAATCAGATAATTATATATATATCAACCCAAGATTTCTGTTTTTGCTTTTGTCAATCGTTTTTGAAATTCAAATGTAGTAAATTATGCAAACTTTGATGTCGACTATACTATTTACTCTTATGCAGAGTGTAGTCACAAAGCCTTATTATTCTTAAGTATTACAGGGTGGGCTTCTTTTCTCACCAGTTTCAGTTTAATATCAGTTTTCGCGCGAAGTAACTGTCAACTGATCTTTATCCATGGATTTAGTATAGGCATATGGTTATGAACATGTTGTTATAGGACTGACCTTACGAGTGATTCTATTAACCTAAAATTCTTCATGGCGTGGGAAAAAATTATAAGTTAATCTAGGAGGTGGAAGTGAAATCTAAACGATGACATTAATGTCAAAACGAGAAATAAAGCACTAAAAAACAGATCTCAGGACATATTAGTTGGAGCTTCCAATCATAACCTTTTTAAATATATCTTTAAAATCGAAAATGCAGAGTCGTAGAATTTAATTTGAGAATGAGAGTCAATGGGGCTTGTTGTGCATTATAGTCAAAGGCAAAGAGAATACGGAATATTTCTAACCATGCCAGGTACCATTACGTAACAGATAATTCAATGTAGGTAGAAATTGATAGAGTTAATTATCCAGTTGTTTTAAATGCATACAAGTTGTGCATACTGGGCCATGCCTAAAAGTATGTCAATATACCATAAGTTTCACATAACTTGAATTGCCAAACCGGATTTTCTCCTCAAAAATATTTGGTCCATCTTCCAATCTCTTGAAACCAGAGACATTGTAAAGCTTACTTAAATGGTTTATGCTTTAACTAAAACTTCTTATCTATATTAATGACATCTAATTTTGACATTTGACTTGACTGTACGACTTTCACTTAGGTTCTGGCAGCTTGTAATAGATTAAATCGCTATTCTGGCTGGTATAGTGACCACTATAATACAGTTTTTGTGTAACTTCAACATCACAATCTTCACAGACTTTTAAACTTCTATTCGACCTAGATTTGATCTGATAGTTAAAATTGTTCTTCAACTTTTTCCTAAAATGTAACTTAGTTCACACCTTGCTAGTATACTGGCCTCTTTAACTAAGCTCAATGTTATTTTCACGTCATGATATATTTCCCATGATAATTTTTAATCCATGATCATGTCGATACCCGAACAATAATTTGAAAAAATATCTGAAATAGATAGTGCTGTGTTGTTAAATAGATAGGTAGTGTTGCCAATAAAGTCGTAGTGTGAGATTCGAGGTTGCACTTACTTAATCGCAAGTTCGATACCACTTTAAGACTTTAATTAATTCAATTACAGTAAAAATATGGTAAATATGAAATGTCCCTGTAGTGGGTAAGTAAGTATGGTTAGTGAAAGGCGTGCTAAGTTTGTGGTTTATGGTAAAAAAAAATCGATTTGGTAATTAAATAGGCTTAAGGAATGAAGTGAACGACAGACTCAGTCACAGTTTACCATGTCCGTGTTTGAATATTTAGATAGACAATGAAACGACTAGGTACGTTTTCTCTTTTCTGTGTTGTCTATTGTACAACTCGTATGGAAACTATATATTGTATGCGACATTTTTCTGCATTGTTTAAAGTTTCTCAGTTACCATGGTGATAGAGCTCTTAAAGCATGAGTTTATCTATATGTTCGTTTATAAAACGTGTAAGTGTATCAATTAAAACGGCTGGACCAATTTGACTACTTACTTTTTTAAATCTTAATGATATCGAGGAGGATTAAGGAAAAGAAAAAGTTGGAAAAAGTTGTCCGGGTAATATGGAATTTCAGGGCAAAATGCAAGTGCTTTTTCCATGAAATTAAATGAATTTATTAAAATAAATGTTGACAATACAAGGTCTATCGGGTCAGTTAGTGTATATATATAAATATACGTATATATGACATCAGTAAACCCTGACGCCATTTGGCACTTGGTCACTAAGAAAATTTACGCATCTAAGTACTTTTCCATGGCGAAGGTTTAGGCTTTAATTTTTTATAACTGGCAAAAACACTTTATAGACTCCCCATTACATACAAATTAAATGTTATTAATTATATATGTTTTATTTTACTTATTACATTTTATAGAATCTTTTTCGTTTATCGCTACCGGAATGATATCGACCAAGTGACATATACTCGTAAATTATATTAAGCTTGTACCAAATTACTCTATGGCGTGCGTCTTAGCTCTGACCTTCTATGTATTTGAAATGTTTATACATATTAAAAAATAAACACACCGTCCCATTAGGCGTTAGCGGCCAGCTGCCACTCAAATTTCATAAAAGCACCTAATTGGCTGACTCAAGTATTTGTTAACACTTAATTATAGTATTGGTAATGACAATTAGTAGTATTAAGTTTAGAATACTTAAGTTCTGAAAAAAGAGGTATTTATGACAATCGAATTATTCATAGAGTATATCTGAAAAAACTGTTTTTTTTAATGGTAATGTTAATAAATAAACACACCGTCCCATCAGGCGTTAGCGGCCTAACTTTAAAAAAATAGTATCATCGACTTCAATGCCTCTAAATCATGATAAATTGTAATAATTTATATTCCTTATTTTTTAATTTGCCACCCTTAGAGGTAGAATACTTTCTTCACATTTAAATAGGACCAACCTTCAGTACAACCGATTCAATTGAAAAAAGAATGATTGAAATCGTTTCACAAATAGCCAAGATAACGTTGATTGAGTACCTCCTTCTTTTTGAAGTCGGTTAAAAAGCACCTACTTTTGTGACACAAGTTTTTTTTTTTATTAAGTAATGGAATAACACATATGATGGAACGTGACGATGAAGACGAAGATGGTACGCGCCTAGCCAATAGAAACCTATTCACTCTACTTAAACTTACAAATATTAGTTAACACATAATTATAATATTTATTAATGACAATTATTAGCATTAATGATAACCTAAGTATTTTAAATTTAAATTTAGAATACTTAGGTTTTGAAAAAAAAAAAGAGTATTTATGTCTATCTAAGTTTTCTGCATATGTTTTTTTTTTGAAAATAAAAAAAACAAACAACATTAGCAGGTATTCATTGATATTTTGCGGTATGTATATTATAGTTTATTTGTCAGTGGTAAATTTAATTTTACCAGATAGAATATTCCGAAGAATATTTTATAGAAAAGCAACAATATAACTTTGACAAGAACTGAAACTAAATGTTATAAACACAGAGTTATGGCCGTGGAGTTTATTCGTAGGCACGTAAATTCCATAGCCATTAAATGAATGACCTATCATTTAATGGCATATTGTAAGGTAAGAATCTTAGTAAAGGAATGAACAAAACAATAATTAGTCATACTAGTTGCAGTTCATTAGCTCTCGGCCTATTGCATAAATTACTTGCGTGGGTTGTTGTTGAGAAGGATAGTGAGAATAGTAACAAAGACGCAGCATGAGTAGACGAGGTTTCACCCGAGCGTAGCGCCTCCTTCAAGGTCTCTTTGTTCTTAACACAATATATTCCCACCGAGCGGTAATTGTAATCAACGGCAGATCAACTCGTTTTTATTCTACGTTTCGAAATAGACACTACTATTAACTGTGCTGTGCATATTATATTTTTAATACGTAGACCTACCAACGACTATAGTCCGCACATTATTGAAATATTTAAAACAATATCGGAACAGTACCAATTTGAAATGGTTTTTGCTTAAAAACCGGATAGTTCTAATACACACCACACACGTATATTTTTATCACTTGATTGTTCGTCGAGTTTCTAAGTATTATAACATACTAACGTCGTTTTATTCATTCGCTCGCATTAACTGTTAAAAGACGATTTATTGTATTCTATGTAGAGGATAATAAAATATTTAATACGTAAAAAGATAAATATATTACCTATGTATGTTTTGTTTGTTACTTATACATTATGTTGTGATGATCAAAATGAAATGCAGATAGTATAGAAAGAAAAAAAGTCGTTTTAGACCTGATGTAAATGTTAAAAGAGAAGATAGTTGACAAGTTATTAATAGACATTTTTAATTAAACTTAAAAAAATCTGAAAACATCACATCACATTGACATCAAAACAATTTGTAATATTTTTATGATTACGCTAACACTTCTTTGAGTATTTCCCACTGGCATAATGTTGAAATAATCTGAGCGTTATATCGACGCAGATGGCGCCAAATTAGTAAAGTGGCGCAGGCGCACCTGTCGCCGTTCACCGCCCCTGGTCGCCCGACCGGCGACAGTGGCCCGTTATGTCATTCCATTCCGTAATACAACTATAATGTACGGTCCTCTCTCATCCCATATTCTCACGCAACCACCAGCAACGCATCAATATCCCATTGCCTGTGAGAAACTGTTTAGGTATGAGCCCATTAGGCAAGTACAGCACATGTCTGAGAAATTCTTTCTTCTTTAGAAACTCGTGCTATTTGCTAATTTTATAGAATCGTCGATATTAGCGCTCTTGTAGCAATATAAGATTCATAAATTCCACGTATTAGCATATTACTCAGTGCAAGTTTTCAGGTTAAAGGATAATAATATTTATAATTATTGCTGGTCATTAAGATATAAAATGTACCTTCAAATAAATAGCTACCACGGCAGCAAGTCGAAAGCTTTAGTTTTTGTTTTTTATTTTTCTAACAAGATTGATAGGCTAGGGTTAAGTAAATTGCTTATTAGAAATATGGCGTCAATTCTAGATGGTTTTAACTAATCAATACTAATTTATTTATCCTACTAATATCATAAACGTGAAAGTTTGTGAGGATGTATGGATGTGTGGATGTATGGATGTTTGTTACTCTTTCACGCAAAAACTACTGATCCGATTACGATGAAACTGGGTATGTAGATAGTTGGAGACCTAGATTAACACATAGGCTACTTTTTATCCCGATATTCCCACGGTACCGGGACTTACGCGGGTGAAACCGCGGGACGCAGCTAGTATATCTATATCTTTAGTAAATCTATCGTTTTAAATCTGTATTCATCAGATTATCAAAGGATGCAATGGAGTGAACAAAATAAATTATAATTGCAATTCCTCATGTGGTTTGGTTAGTCATGTTACCGTTTGCATTAATATACACACTTGCAGTTCAATAAATCATTGTTTAATGTAGCCCTGTATGAATTATTTAAATAATGAGCGGAAATCGCAAATTTATCTTCTACAAATTCTAATTTACTGCTGACAGCTTTTAGTAAATTTGAGTCATGCATATTGCTTTGATATGTACAAATAAAGTATAACATGAAAACTTTACTAAATTATTTGAATAATATAGCTTTTATGTTTTTTTGGCAGTTTGATGGATTTGTGAATTCGAAACCATACTAAACAGGTACATTTTATTGTTGTTGGATGTATGTAGTCGGGCTAATTCGCATTTTCGTCTTTACAACTTACAGCGAGCATATTAATGGCAATATTATATTGCTGTTTTTAAAATTAACCACTTTCAAACCTGTCTTTGAGGCTGAGTGAAGTAGGTGTGGGTGCTTGTAGAACAGAACAATGTAGGTACCTTTCTTTTATTACATGTAAGTTTGTCTATTGCAGCTTTATTGCCGTTGAATAACATGTTTTATTACGTAACTTACTTATGTACATTTCAGGAAAATATGATTATGTTACAAGTTTAATAATAATAGACTTACACTTATTACATATTTAGACTGTCTATATTTAAGTTTTTAAGTTCATGATAGATATTACCCATTGTAATTACTAATTTCTATATTTATTATCATAGCAATAAATTGCAGTAAATTCTGGTTAGATGAAGACGGTAGGACATTCTGGATAAGGGAAAGTTAATTGACAAATGTACGTATGTAATGTACACACAAATATGCCCTTATACACAATGTATATACACAATCACCCCTAACATTCGCTTACACGTAAACATGTTTATATAATTGACCTCAATTTTCTAACCTTTTACTTTACTTAATCTGTATTTTTCGTTTAATGGCCCGGTCTTAATCAATGGCGGAATACCAATTCAAAATACAGCTGATTGATTACATCAATTGAAGTTATAACTATTTTTTAGAAATGTGGAAGTCCTTTGTTAACCTAGTTCTATATTAATAGGAACATAATATTTGTCAACAATTGTGTTTTTCTAAAAGACATTTGTCTATAGATTTCGTTTTGAATGCTGGGTTACCGTTTTGATAATCGAGAAGTTATTATTACTGTTTAATAATATTTATAATACCTATACGATTATTAATCGATTATGTTCTATACAGATAATGTAGTAAGAAAATCATCACGTTATCCGCGGCATCACTCGCATTAATATAGATTTTATCAACCAAGTCAGAAATCCCTCGGGACCGGTACTTTTTTTCCAGAAAACATGCGTTAATCCAAACACTATCTGTTCAAAATTTTACCAAATCTGTTCAATAGTTTTTGGTTTTAAAGGGGTTACAAACATCTATCCATCCATCTAACCTTTGCTTTATACTATTAATAAGACTAGTTATGATGTCCACCTTAAGCCTCTCGTCCTCCAGCTCCACCTCTAAAATGCTTCCAAGAACGATTCTCCAAACTTACGAAATTATTAGGCTATGTGTTTTCGAAAACATATTGTATGCATATTACATACATACATATACTCACGCTTATATAGGGGTAGGCAGAGGTGTAACAGCCGACCAAGTCTGCCGCGGTTCACAGGGATTTCATTTCTAGAGTACGCTAAAGGCCTCAGCCATAAAACCCGGTGACGGAACACTGTATGGTTCGAGTCGGTTCGAGTCTGACATACCTACCACCTTGATGTTTGGCCCCGATGAGCGTGAACGACTCGTAGGGGTATCCACAAAACCATAAAAAAAGCAATTTTTTATTGATGGTATAGGGGGCAAACGAGCAGATGGACCTGACGATAAATGACTACCGCTGCGAATGGGCACCTGCAACTCAAGAGTCACAAGTGTGTTGCCAGCCTTTAAGGTGGCAGTAGAGGAAGGGTGGAAGAGGAGAAAGGGAGGGGGGATTGAAGGGTTTAACGCCTCCGGTAGCCTCACTCACTCGGCAAAAATTAATGCAATCATTACTTCACAGACGGTTTTCTGTGAGACCGTGGTATCACTCCGGTCTCATATCCTCCGTTATAATGCTCTCGAAAGCTTTTGAAGTTTGCCAATCATCTGTAGTTCACAATGGGAAGGGAAAAGGGAAGATACGGATATTGGTCATACGGATGAATTGGTGAGTGTAAGCAATAGTTCAAACAGGTCAGGGTCGATGTAATCAGGTACATGATCATTGAATGAAAAATAAACATATATATGGTCATAACCTTCTGTCTCAATCATTAGCAACTAACGCGGAGGGCTTAGATATGATTCCTGGTTAGGCGCCTCTGACATTTATATACATATTATTATTTCTTAACGTTGAAAGAACTGCATTTTTATGGGATACGGAGCAAACGAGCAGACCATACCCTTTCAAACAAAAACAAAAATATTTAAAATCGGTCCATAGATGACGATGATGAAATATCGGTGAACATACATAAAACAAATATATGCAGTCGAACATATGTAGAACCTCCTCCTATTTTTAAGTCGTTTGTAAATCGTCTTAAGCTATGACGTTATTACATGTCATTCTTGAACCTCTTAAATAAGAGGTTAAAGAATGACATGTAATAACGTCTATAATAAAATATTATGAAATTTATTTTAAATTACATAAATAAGACAATAAGATAAATATCTTATTGTCTTATTAATGTAATTTAAAATAAATTTCATAATATTTATAACTAGGTAGGTACTTATAAATATCGTGTCTATATATAAAGTGAAGATGTATATTAAAAGATTTTATAGTATATAATTTTACCATGTACCGGATGTGACGTATTGATCTATTCTTATACGCACACGACAATTACCATAAATTACAACGTAACTGGTAATGGTTCTGTAAGGCCACGGTAACTGTTGAGCACAGCAAGGACGTCTGAAAGCAAAGAGGCTTGACAATATAGGCAAACTATTTTATGAAGGTTTTTACGTTGAGCTTGCTGGTAATATCAATTTAAAATGACAACAAGCAATTAAAAAATACAGCTCACCAGTGTTGGGGTCTAGAGATATGTGGCTCTTTAAGCCTCTCCACCTGTAACACTGTGAGCTGTATTTCCATATTGTGTCTAACTGTGAGCAAGGTCAAAGAAAAGTCATGATCTACCTATTTCCACCCCAGGTACAAGGTGAAGCGAGACGTGTAAGGTATGCGATAAATCGAAGTCTATAACTTATGTAGTTCTTCTTCATACCTACTTTATTTAGAAACAACTCCCTAGAACACGCCTGTTTCATTTGTATCCCTCGCTTCAATGAATAAATAGTAATTAAAGTTCGCTTTTTTATTAGTCTTATTAAGTTAAGCTATGTAAATCCTACGATCCAATCAGTGAATATCATACACAGTACTCGTTTCCAATATCTGGTAAATCTTATAAAACGTCAGCCTGATACTGCTGTCTTATAAAGGCGTGAGACAAGTTTTACTTCCACCGAGAGGGCCGGGTAAACAGCGGTGTATTCGCAGATCCCGTTGAACGATTCTGACCAACCGAATAGTTAACGGTATTCGCTAGATGATTTTCCTAGGGTATTATAGTGAAGTGAATGATTCGTCAACATATTTTTATAGGAAAAATATTTTAGATTTCTAGATAGCTGGATAAATTTTTATGGCAGTGGCAAAGCGGCTTCTTTCCGTAGATTAAAATCAGTGTGATGTTTTTGATTGATTTTTAATTAGTTCAGATATATAGATCAATTAGTTATTCTATACTGTTTGATTTCTTTCTAAAAAAATTGCTACGATATTGATTTGTGGTAATATAAGACAATGGTGTTTAGATCTGATTGTGTTTAATGCTTTTGAGATAGCCTTTGCTTTATTTATCTAGTAGCGTTCCCTTCTTAAGTACTCAATAATGTTTAATACCAGCTTTATCTCGGGAAACGTGCACGGTAAACGACAATACCCACTCCCCCACTCTTTGTCCAAATTTAGTCATCAATCGTCAATTTTACGGTACAAAATGTACCACTGTCCTTTTTTAAGGATGTATGGGTGTACATATATACAACAAACATAACTATAACTTTAGTGTTGTTGTATATAACAATGGTACTTTAAGTAGCTAGTTAATTTTAAAATTTGACTTTTAATTATATGTATAAACAAAATTAACATTGTTAGCATGTCTTTAGTGCAAAATATTAATATTTGTATCTGCACTTTAGAAGTGGTTTACGTAAGACTACATTACAGCATCATTAATTACAGTAGCGAATCTGATAAGCATCTCATATAGTTTTATAGTCACTTGTAAAATAAAAATATGATTATTTAAATCTATTAGGTATTCAAGTATATAGTAATTAGCATAACGAGGAAGGCATCAAATTTGCGTTTGAGAGGCTCTTTTGAGGATTCAAATCCACTAGTCATTTAGATATTATAGTCACGGGGTATCCAAGACTACCGGAGTAAATAGAGAAGTTGATTACAAAGCAAATAACGTTTGACTGTTTTAAAAATAGAACATGTTACAATAATCTCATCACGTTTATTCCTAACATCCACGATAAACTAACATAAACTAATTTACCAGAAAACGGTTTCAAATCCCACAGTAAAGGGTCCCATTGAAAAATGTTTAGGATTAAAGTTCAAAGTTATAATATTTTATATGCTGTGAAATGCAAGGATAAACCTTCGGTCTATATAATCCATAAAGTTTGACATGGAAGTATTTTTTAGCAAACTAGAGGGTGGTCCGTCTTACTTTTCGTTATGGCAATGTCTTGGTTTACTGTATAATTTATTTAAGTTAATTAGATTCCCAATGATTACTTGCGGTTATGAACTATCTAAATACTCAATTCAATTTCGAACGGAACCATCTGGCTACGAATTCTATGTAATATTTTGATTCAGTGTAATAACGAACAAATGTTCACAGTAATACTGATAAAACTTAAAATCTCACGGAAACTTAAGAATACTTTCTAATAGAGTATTATCCTTCTAATTAGCTTTTGTTTTTCACTTAGTTATTTGTTTTATTTGAGGTTTGTAATTGTAATTGTTTATTTTAACTCTTATATGCATCATCTTTGCATCACTAACAACACGCATATACATAGGTTCCTTACTTTTAAAAGATACTTGTTCTTATTCTTTTCACATTTTGTTGAAATTCAGTACCTAGTTTATTAGTCTTAAGCTTGCATCTACCGATAGAAGTTTCTATCTATTGTTGAATTAAGGCAACATTTTCTTATTTTCAAAGTAAACGAAGGTTAACGTAATTCGTCTGTGACCCCTTTCCCATAACCTCACAAAGTTTAGCAAAGCTTTCTAAGTATCCCCTCCTCCATTTGACTAGGCCACATCATTAACGAACGGGCTCTTACAGTTAATGTGAGACAATGTTACGCAAACTGAATGTAAGTGAAGATAATATAATAAGGCATGGTACACACAATAAAGCATTGTTCAGAATGATTAACGGTTACATTTTTTTTTTAATTATTGTATATTATTCGACAGATTTCTTCTAAAAATAAAAATGATAAGCCATTGTAATAAAGGCCTCCTCTTGTAGTTCATTTATGTCAAGTATATTTAGTACTTTTCTTTAATCTTAATCAGCCATATTTTACACGTATGCCGCTATCCAACTAACTCAACTAACTAAAACACATTCATAAGTTGTTGTCAATTGTCATCTGTCCTGACATTTTGTTTAAGCGTCAAGGTACTGGTCCAAGCTTTTGAGCGCTTAATGAAAATATTTTTATTCTACAGATTCATGCAACAACTATAAAACTCTTTTTGTGCCTATGAACGTAATTTCCCATTGTCAGATCGGAAATACAGAAAAAAACTTGGTAATCTTTATCGTTAAAAGTAATATAATATTTGAAATGTTATAAAAGAAGGCATCAATTAATGTCATTAAAGAGTGATCTATTGTTAAGTTATTACTTGTATCTATTTTCTTTGCGATATGATAATCTGCCTATGTTTAAGCGACTTAAAAAAAAAAGAGGAGGAGGTCTCAGTTCTCCAGTAACTCCATAGTATCTCGTGCATTTGCTCTCGGAAAGCATCATTTGGTAAAATGGAACTGATGATGAAGACCACAGATGGCTCAATAATAAGTATCTCAAGGGTTACGATTCGATTACTTTAATATGGTTGCTAAGCAATTTATGCTCGTCCAAATGCATATGATGAAGTGTAGTTGATGGCGAAGTAGCAGGAGAACTCCTTAACAATTAATGTACCTGCATCGTTAAAAAGAAAACAATATTTTGTAAAAAGTGATGAGTAGTTGACATTGGGATATCGTAACTAAGATACATTACAAACCGACCCACTAAAAACGAGAATTTTTATTTATTTAATAAAATTTTACTGTAGTGAGTAAGGTAACGGTCTACTTTCAGTCAGAAATGAGATTTATTAATCGTTGAATTTTTGGTCGTGCTCGTTCCTCATGGGGTTTATTTAACAGTTTGAGAGGTACTAAAGATAGCTGTGGAAAATTTAAAGGTGAAGAATACAGGTTATTTGAATTTACATCGATTAGGCAAATTAAAGTCGGTGATTCATTTCTAAAAGATAATAATTTTTTTAAATAACATAATGCTCCACTGATCGTGAATCATTTCTACACTCTATAATTTATCTGTAAGAATTCCCTGTGCCACTGGGATGTGTATATTGTGTATATCCTAGACGAACTTTAGTCGGAACAAAGTCGTGTGGTAGGTAAGTACAATATAATAGGGCGCCTCGAGCGGGCGATCTACTTGCCTTTCCCGGAGGGCGGTCTCCGAGGCATGCTTGTATTTAATATTCCTGACGCGGAGGCATTGTGCACCGGTCGCCGCCGCCGTCCGCCGCCATCACCGGAACTTGGTCTCGACCTAACCGCTCTTTCGCCTTTAATAGATGCTGTCGACACATGCACGAACAGCTACCACGTCTCTTCTGTGAGTTAGATTTAATGCTGCTTTGATATTCAAAGTATTCAGCGGTTTATGATTTTCGCGTTGTTACTTTGAATAGTTTATAAGTAATACATTTGTTCATGTCAGTAAGACAGCAGAGTGATATTTTATGATAAAAAACTAGCCTCACCTTGACTATTCCTTTGTCAAATCCAATATTTTTTACATGAAAAGGGTTTTTATAAACTCCCTAAGCGTTCCAAAGCACGGTATAAATAACGTTAGAAAACTAAACATATAAAAGCAGCCAACTACATTGTAGAAAAAATGAAATGCTCCGAATCAAATTGACTTCTATCTCCATTTGAGCTCTATATTCGCAATCAATGTAATGTTCTCGTAATTATCAAAATAGCAAGGCTCACTTAGGTGAAATGCAAACTAAAAAGATATAGCTTTAGTTTTAAAACTGCACTCACGTGTACACTGAGTCTTATACACAATAAAAACAATACATTATTTAAATCTTTGTATAACATTGAGGTAGACGGTAACACAATGACAAATATTTGAATTGCTGGTTTTACCCGGATCCGGGTCATATCAGTACCTGTTCTATTTGAACTAAATAAAAAGTACACGAATAGAGAGCCATGTTAGTTTACAGATAATACTTATATTTACTATATTGTTCGGTATAATATGTAACAGAGAGTATTGGTATGTATATCACATACGTTAATAGTGAATGAGGTGTGACGTAAATGTGTGGCCAATAACAATTCAAACTTGCAATTCCGGTAACGCTGTTGAAACAGTTGGTTTGTACCGCTAGTGTTACTACGGGTACCGTTCGCAATGATACGCTCGCCCCTCACTTCAATCGATTATTATCGATAATACCAATGCAATTTTGTGCTGGACTATCGAGATCTAGCAGATCACATTCACTGTAGACAACCGGCGTAGTTGTAAGGTCTCGTGGTGTTGCCCTTACATTTCACCCGCGCGGTGGGGCGTGACTGCTTTATTAATAAGAATGCTAGCATGATGTTCAAAGTCGATAATCATTTTCAGCTTGCTTAAAATATCTCTGCATTACTTTACAGTTTTAAATAAATTTTTATTAGAATAAGAAGTAGCTTTTGCCAGTTCGTTCAAATCATATTGTTGTATCCCTCAAGAACAGTAGGTACCTATTTTTTTTGTGAATGAAAGGTTTGTCTTTTCCTGAATTACTTAATCAAACAGTTAAGTAGTTAAAGCGTAACAAACAAACAAACACATTCAAACACTACTGTAGAATTTTCACTTTACGTAACTATGTAGTTGTCAACAGTAGGCAGCGTAGGTTCTGCCAAGCGCTATTTTTGTAAAAGCAAAATTAAAACTTTGTCTCTTGTGAGGTAAATATAATTGAGAACTGCTTTTTAATACGGATATGTTGTATGATTGTACTTAAAATAAATATAACTACAAAAAAACCCTAGGGTTAAATCTATGAGAAACGGAACACGTCCATCTTAGATACCGATCATGACTCATTTTTACTGGGAAATATTTCAACGGCGAAATCATTCGACTGAAATTGTTCGTTTAACAAAAAAACAATCAGGTTTTAAAGTTAACACATCATTTGTTCGAGGTTTTTTTTGGACGCCGGGTTATGTTATAAGGTTTTGCTTTTTATGTAACCCACTGTTTTTGGTAACAAAAAAAACACCGAACTGAGCTAAAGTTATAAAGGATTATTTATGGTCATGCTCAAGAAAGATTTTAAAGCAAATAATATTTAAGGATTTTTGCTGGCTGGTTTATTTCTGTATCACTAAAGTTCAAGACAGTAACAGAGGAAAGATGATTTACATATCATCTTTGTGTTGTTGACGATTATTAAAATTGAAAGAATCTGATAATTTGTTAACAGTTGAAGATACGAGTTGCAATCTTCAATAGATGTTCTAACTTTCTATTGATGAATGAAATTGACAAGGTGCAACGACAATCAGGTATGGAATTATTTGTGAGGAGAGAAATTGTCTTGAGGCATTGTTCGTTTGCAGCCCACTTTCAGTATAAACGGAATACAAATGGTAGCGAGCGATTGCTACGCGGGACGTGAAAGTGAACGGAACAAGCAGGCGCGCGGAGCGCTTGGACTCGCGGACGTATTCTACGCCCGATTGGATACCTACCACATTCGAACACGCAAGCCCACATGCTGCCTTTACTTCGTTCATGACGTAAGGTTTAATACTTAGTGAGTGCACATTACGACGGATATATTTTGATGAGGTTGCAATTTATCGATAGTGTTTAATGATTTTTCACTTTCATTAAAACGTTTGCTAGTTGTATATTGGTACGTCTCTATACATGAAGCTAGTTCGTATTGATGTAGTCTACAGTTTTTTGCTTCTCTTGTTTTCTCCTAAACTAATGGACCGATTTTAATAAAATTTGCCTAATGTGTGCAGTTTGGTCCAACTTGAGAGAGCGTGGCGGGGTAGCTAGTGTATTATATATTTACAAAGAATATCTTAGTTTATCCGTGTTCTAGGTCCGTTTGGGTCTAGATAGCGATGTGATATGTCACAGAACATTATTATTATATTATTTACTAGCTGACCCGCGCAACTTCGCCTGCGTTTGTAAATTTATTTGTTTTTTTTTTTAGAAAGAAAGAATGAAAAAATATTTATTTCTATTTATTTCTTTTTGCAACATTTTTCATTGACGCTCCGCTCCTATTGGTCGTAGCGTCATGTTATATAACCTATAGCCAAGAATTTTCTAAATTGGACCAGTAGTACCGGAGATTACCCCAAACATCCAAACTCACGAACTTTACCTCGTTATAATATTAGTGTATATTATACTTTCAGTACTTATTACATTAAAAGATGGTAAGGAAGTGGTTATGAAACACGACTAATGCACTTAATCCTATTCGTAAGTTTAATAGGCTCCTTATAGTGGTTATAAGGAGCCCATTAAACATTAAGAATAGAATTTAGTGCATTAGTCGTGTTTTATAACCGCTTAGATCATAGCCTGTCAAGCATAATGTCCATCGAGCATGCCATTGACCCTAGTCTACCGCTATTAGTGGACGGACTTCACATCTATTGCGATCAGTTAAATAAATAACTACTTACGATTGAGGGGTATAGTTTCAACCAGTTTTCGGTTTCCGCCAATAGACAGAGTGATTCATGAGGAAGGTTTAGGTGTATAATTTGTTAACATTTTGTGTAAATTGTTGAATGAATGTTGAAGACGTCTCTACTACCCGTGCGAAGCCGTGGTGGGTTGCTAGTATATAAATAAAATAATAATAGTACTTATTGTTTGGGTGAAATACCTCATGTCATTTTTTATACCTCTGATAACGTAGAAAATCAAAGAACAAAAAAAAAGTATTTACTCATATTTATCGCTTTATTGGCTAGGTATATGTGATATCTAAGTATACAAGATGTCATAATTTTGATTATACGCTGTGGAGATATTTTCCCTAAAAAGTTTTTAATCTGTATCTAATTTATATAAAAGCTTTAGAAGACGAATGGGCTGCATCTTAAGCTTTATAACATGAATAAAGATTTGATGAAACCAATTAGTTGGTGCATGTTTTAGATACCTTCTTGTATTTTAAAGGCCTGTAAAGGTACGATATCCCTGTCTAGAATCATACCCATTTAGGTAGTTACCTATAGTTAAAATTAATTAATGTACAGTCCTCATGAAATTAAAGGTTAGGTGTATACGATTTTTAAAATCAGTATCGTTATTGCTTTAAAATTTGTTATTATTTTTTAATAAATCAACACACAACGAGGTATGACGTCAGAAATCGTGATTTCATACAAGTTTCTACAAAACTGTTTTGATATAATTGAACACAGGGAAATTGATTTCACTTGTCAGTCAACTACTGTATACGTTTTTTACAAAGATTAGTTAAGTCAATAAAGTAAAAATCAAAGTAGTATATCAATCAAGTTTAGTAGTTTCAATAACACGTAATAATATATGCCATGTCGAGCAAAGGTCTGGAACCTTTTCTTTGCGTATAACATTTACTTAGTGTATATTTTATATGTATGTGATGATATGACGAATATGCCACTAATAGTATTAACGGATGAAACTAAGCAGTAACATTTAGGTATAGAATTTATTTTCTGATACCAGAGTATCTTATGCTATGACAGACTGATATCACAGAAAATTTTTACTCGCATCACGTCGTTTGCTTCGACAGCAGTGACTCAGCCTCAGAATTGCATAGTTGAGTACCTTGTCCCGTAAATGTTGCTAGCGAGTAATCTATTTATCTATCTAATACCTTTAAACGAGCAATTCTTGCAGCATGTATATAAATATAATCTGAATCTAGGAAACGGCTCCAACGATTTTGATGAAATTTTGTATACAGATAGAGTTTTGCATTTTAAGTTCAACTGCATAGTTGTATTTCCTGTAAAAATGCAATTTTATAAAAAAAAAATACGATTTTACAAAAAGCTACCGAGCAAAGCTCGGTCTCCCAGGTACTGTATCTTTATATCTTGACTAGCTTTTGACCACGGCTTCAGTCGCATTAATGTAGGTTTCATAAATCAATTCAGGTATAATTTATGTTTTGATGAAAGGTATTCTAATTACCCCATGTCCAGTTTAGTATCCCTGACAACGTGAATGCAAAATCATCATTGGTAGAGTAGTTGAGGCGTATGCAAGCCTAACAAATGAGACTCATTTTCGAATTTATTTATAAAATATTACTTAGGATACCTATATTCTTAATATTTCAAAACAAATTTATGTCAATAATACCACTAATGTGTTGGATGGATGGATGTTTGTTACTCTTTTACGCAAAAACCACTGAACCGATTGCGATGAAACTTGGTATGTAGATAGCTGAAGACCTGGATTAATGCATAGGCTACTTTTTATCCCGATATTCCCACTCAATCGGGACTGTTAGTAAAATGTATGTATATAAGATACATTTTTATAAGTGTTTGTTACGATCTCTTTAAGGTGTGAAGGATTACGATTATTGAAAACAATATAAGGCGTTTTATTTTAGTACCTTTTGCAACCTTAGTACATTCATAATGGTTGGTGCCTGCGCAGTTTATGGCACCATCAGGCGTAGTCGCCATTTCGGATTAGGCATATTGTCTTTTATAGTAGCGATACGTAAGATGATACGATATGCATTAGCACACAATATAACGAGATACAAAAACATCAAGAAATATAAAAGAAAACAAAATTTACATTTAAATACGTAATGCATTTAAATGTTATTTAAATTACTTACTACTTAATAATTATATTCTTATTAAAAAAAAATTAAGCCGAAAGCGCATCTGGGTTTAGAATAAAATAGAATATTCTTTATTGTAAACTATGTAAAAATAACTTTAATATATTTCTTTTCATGATATTGTCCCTTCTAAACTATGCAACTCAATCTCGGTTACTCAAAGGGAGGTATGATAGCAGTCCTTTTTGTATACCATCATACCCCTGGCCTCGGACCTCATCTCATGACAGGCCTTTGGTCATAGTTCATCACCCTAGCCTAAAGAAGTCTCAGATAAACAAGTTTCGTCTTTGCCGCTGAAGCAAGTAATAATTAATTAATATTACGCATATTAACTTTAAAAAACTAAAGCTAGTACCTACTTAAACCAGTAGTCTATCACAGCTTCGGTTAACGGGTCTCGCTCTATATTAAAAACAAATGTCGTATTATCTTTACCTAAGATTAAGATAATAATAGATATTATTGGTAGTAAGAAACTCTTATATCACTACATATTATAAAACAACGTCTGTCTATCTGTTCGCGATAAACTCAATAGCTACCAAAAGGATTTTCATACGGTTTTCACGAATATACAGAGTGATTCATGTTTTAGGTTTCTAATTGTTTAAGGTTTTGTGTAAAATGTCTGAAATATGACGATGATTGTTGAAGTGGTCGGAAAATCAATATATATGCTTTACTACAGTGCGAAGCCGGGGCACGTTGCTAGTTTATAACATATTTTACAGCAGCGTGAAGTATATTTAGATAGGTCTTTATTTACTTTATTAAAAAGTTCAAGGAGGTTCATAGTGCACAAGCGACGACAAGTGTTAATATTTTGAAAAGGATATATAATATACAGCAGAAATAACTCATACAATGGTCATGTGATAAAGTCTAACTAAAGAACGTCGAGAACTATTACTACTTACTCATAAATCTGTAGTAAAGATTATAATATTAGTTAACATATAGTACGTTCGTGCCTAATGCGTTTACTTTCAGTGATAATCGTAGTTTTTATCACCGAACACAAGTAATAATATGCGTGTAAATGCTGAAGAACTGGCACAACGGAATTTTGCGGTTAGGTCTACGCTTTGCTGAAATGCAAACGCACTCGTAAACAGCCGTACGAGTCAGTTAAGCACGAAACATTGCAAACTAACGGCCAAATCATTCACAAAGATGATAGCGTAACACGTGAATAAAGTATTAGACCTGCGCCTACAGTCAATTTGTCGGTACCAAATAGTTAAGTAGGTAACTGATAATATACCGCTCACACAGTTATATGACCTCGCAATGCAGCCTTCGCCTTTTTAGTGGCTAAACGAAAACTTTATACTGTTAGTAATACTACTACATTCTCTGGGTTGGCGATATAGTTATGAGCTATAGTTTAGCTTAAGTAAGATCTTGATTGGTTTAACAAAAGATATTTGATAACTGAAGTTATCAAATAAATTAACCAACTTATTAAAATATGTGTAACCTTGTCTGTTTCTTAAGCGTTATTGACAAGGCTGTAGTTTAGGGTGTCAGCTCTTATTATTTTTCTTATAAAGTGATAGGTAGAATATAATTATGCCATAAAAATAGTCTAGGTTATTCCGGTATAACGAATATAATGCAGTTTTATGATATGTATGTGAGCGAATTATATTTTAGTTTTATATAATTATGTCAACGGGAATTAACGCGATAACGTATTTAAAAGGTATTACATACCTTTGATTTGCTTGCCGTTTCGAACAGGTTGCACTGGCATTCATTTGACTTTAGTTGTATGTTTTAAATCAAGACTTGGACGTAAAACATAATGTAATAATTTAATTCGATGTGTGTCTACACTTTAAGCAAACCATCCCATGCTGCCATGTTTCATCCTGATTCCACATAGATCTATAACGAATTGTGTGTGAATATAAAGCTATCTTGAGCAGATTATACCTAAATAATCTCTGTGTCTTGCGTAATTAGCAATGGTCGGAATCAGTGGAATTATTTTATGTACTTGCAGCGTCATATCCTAACAAAGAAATGTCTCCCTCGCGGAAAGTGACGGTATTTTTATAATTGACTTAACTATTAAAGTAGTAATTACTAGATGAACAACCAAACTATATTTAAACGAGTTCCATTGATTTTATTTATCTGTTTATTAATAAAATAAATATTAGTTTCTGTTTGCTTCCTTTACATTGTTATATAAAATCTTTTTAACAAAAAATTAAACCGACGAAAAGAACTAAAAAGCCTAAAATAAATAAACCTTAAGTCTTAAGTATTGAGTTTATTTACATAAACTATCTTATTTTATGAAAAATGATGATGATTTCTAAACGCAATACCTGATAAAGTAATGAAAAGTAAACAGAAACACTATTCGTTCCTACAATTTTCGAGGGTTTCTCTCAATTTTTTCAGGATCCCATCATCAGAACCTGACTTCCTTGACATGGGACCACCCTTGAGGTATCCCCTTTCTAACAAAAAATGAATAATCGAAATCGGTTCATAAGTAACGGAGTGAGGGCTGAAAAAGTAAACACAAACACTATTCGTTCCTACAATTTTCGAGGGTTTCTCTCAATTTTTTTAGGATCCCATCATCAGATCCTGACTTCCTTGACATGGGACCACCCTTGAGGTATACCCTATCTAACAAAAAAAGAATAATCAAAATCGGTTCATAAATAACGGAGTGAGGGCTGAACAGACATAAAAAAAAAAAAAAACAAAATATTATACGGTCGAATTGAGAACCTCCTTTTTTTTTCGTCGGTTAAAAATATTGTATCGTTTTGGAGCTTTGGTGGGTAGCAACATTTAGGTAAATTTGGTGGAGACAACAATTATGATTAAGTGCATCTTTTAATAATGGAATCAAATTGAAAATTTTGTTTGACTCTTACTTAGTCTACAAATAGAACAGATTTTTTGTAGTATACAATGCTAGTTACGTCCTTACACGTAACTCCACGTAATTATTATTGAAATTCGGAAAATGGTCTTCGTAGTTTTAAATACCAAAATATCGAAGGCATGCCAATATATACATTTGCGTTCATTCACTCTAAATCATTCTACTTATTCCGACCTATAGTAATTAGACACGAAAAATTGCCTGCAGAATATCGTTATTAAATTTCGGTAATGGTTTGTTACCTCTAAATTAATCATTCAGTTTTTTTTACACGACTAAATTCCATTATAAATACATTTATTTTTTGCTATGTTGACTCTAAAAAAAAATTTACGCATATAAACTAATTTAAGGTTAATGGGTCGCTAAGTGAACAGGGTTACATTGGAACATGTAAGAACAGTTATGATTTTTAACTGAACAACAAAATTATCAGCTTAATACGGACGCATTGTTGATCCTATGTGCGATGACTAGAACAGCTTACTTAAGTACCTACATTTTATTTTCACTAATGAAGCAATTCTAGATTTGCTAGTTAGTAGTCTTTTTATCAGAAATTATTATTCTACTTCAAAGAATACAAGCTAGCTCTTAATATTAGCAAAAAATGAAATGGCAATAGGCAGATCATATGGTGGGAAAAATTTACAACCGTTGCAGAAGATATGTAAGTTCTAAGGAGGCGTTGACAGACTGAAAGTGAAACGTGGGACGTACTTCTCCAAGATGGAAAGACTACCTGCTCAAGGTGGCAGTAAGTCGTTGGATGAAAAACCACTCTTAGTAGACGAACGACATAAACACTTTCAAAAGTGTCATAAAGCAAAGCTAAGCTAATTAACCAGGTAATAAGTAGCAACATACTTAACTTCATAGTTTCAATTACAGACAGGCCCTGTATATAGCGACTTAAACCGTAATATATTAAATACATAACAACATAATCATAGTTTGATTATTTACTAGTTATCATACTACGAATAAAACTCTTCGTGACGGTTTGAGGCCGTGTTGTAACAACTTGCAACCACGCAAAGAAAATAACATCTATATGCAGTAGATTTAATTGTATCAAAATCAAAATTATTTATTATAAGTAAACCCATTGTACGTATTTTTGAATTGTCAGGAGTAGGAGTCAGTCAGTATAAGTGGGTTGTGAAGGCCTGATCCTCTTTTCTATCAATTTGATGTGATGAAATCGTTAGTATCCAGTATCTTATTGACCTAATATCAAGACCAGGAAATATATGTCTCAAATACTCATAATTATTTTCTTTTGTTTCAGAGACAATGTATATAGACACCTTACCGCTCGTGGTTTGGACGCTCTTAGTCACAACGACGACACATGTGAGTATTAGGATTTACACAATAAAACCGCTTATTCAGAAAAATACTATGTTATTATTAAGATAAGAAACTTGAATATTCGACAAAATAATTTAAATAGTTCAATTTCTAGTTTATTAAAATAAGAATTGATTATTTAAAAATGGAATTAATCGAAGAGTTTTTGCCAAAATTTAAAATTAAAATTCCATGTTACCCTGCTCTTGTAGTATTCGTAGTTTATTTTTTACTAAAACGTTGCTGACTTAACCGTCATACGAGTTTACTGGTTACTGAAACCAAATTGGGCCTCGGTTCATAAAAGGCCTAGCACTAGGCAACAACTATTGCTAACTAAATAGAACTTTGTGAACATTCTATAAAAGAAGTAATTTGACACACAGTCAACGGTCTTTTTATAGCTGAGAGTCAATAACATAATCAACTTGTTCTTTGTAATTATGTTAAAAGAAAGTAAAAATATGATCCGGATCTACATAATGATCATACATGGTTCAGTGTCTCTATCCATAGACTTACCAATTTTTCTGGTGATATTAGTAAACGCATTAATTTCAATTTTTTTTAACAGGTAGCGACACAAAGCCAATATGGAATAGGATTAGGAATAAAACGAGAAGTATTTTTCTTAAATTTAGAAGACGGCTATTTTGGCTGTCAAGTAAACGAATCGACACAAATATTACAATTATATGAATTATCAAAGTTATGCGACGGTGTTTCGGATTGCTATAAGGGATCCGACGAGCTCAAGTCAGAGTTGAAATGTACAGGTGAGACGTATTAATTATATTCAGGAATTATACAACATGCATCGTTAAATTATGTGCCTGGAATGTTTTATTCAAAGACAGAACGTTTTATGGTTCCTTTATTGTGAATACGTATTGTGTATTGCGGTGCACAGGTGATTTCAAGATACTATAAAGATGTTTTTAACCAATTTAAAAAAAGGAGGATGTTCTTAGTTCGTAGGAATATTTTATTTTTATGTATGTGCCTAGATTACTCGGAGACGGCTGAACCGATTTTTTTTGTTTGAAAGGGTATGCTTCCCAGGTTGTCTCATGCTCATCAAGTCATAATATTGTAGCACTCTCATGTGTGCATGGTGTATCTTAGGGGAGATAAATTAAATTCTCATATATAATATATATATATATATATATATATAATATTCTTCTAGACAATACTAAAAATACTTTATATCTTTTGTATCTTCTTACGAGCTGCCGATCAACCAGCTCGGTTGATCTCCAAACTTGAAGTCATGGATAGTCTTCTATTTTCTTTCAAATCTTATATTTTTTATACAAACCAAAATAAGCGCCATTTTAGTACACCTCACTTAGGCATATATTATTATGGATTGTTTTTTAGTGTGATCAGCCATACATACCACTTATCTAAGACGTGCAATATGTAGCAGTTATAGTTTTTTACTGAAACAAAGTATATCAACTCAAAACTATTATTTCACGAGTATTCGGTTATGTTAGGTTAGATACGAGTATTTCATAAAATTTAAAAGTACTACACAACTAAAACGATGTTTCTTAATTTTAATTTGATTTGTAATTTGTAGATGATTGTACCAAAGAAGATGGCGCCCGATGTATAAATGGTGCTTGTCTAAACGGGGTGTGCCATTGTAATGATGGTTTCGGCGGATGCAACTGCCAGGAACCTGGTAAGTGTTATAAACCTTTCAACGGTTATGAAGCAACGTTAACATACTATATATCATTATACTCACCTTGTTGTATATTTACAGATGTAAACGAATGTAAGGAAAGACCATGCGATGTTTTTGCACACTGTACGAACACGGTTGGTAGCTTTCAGTGCTCGTGTTTCCCAGGCTACGAAGGCGACGGTTTCACATGCAGAGGTAAATGAACTCATTGTGACGATTATTATAATGGTATTATTATATTTGAATCACGTCAATTCGTAATAATCATTAATTAGTAAAATATTTATTGGTACCGAAAAGGATATTGTTATATGCAAGTAATAAATTCTGTTTTAAATTATAAATAAACAAATTGGATACAGCTTGTTGTAGATCAATGACAAGCAAATATCTAGGGTTATCTGAGAAATTAGAGATTGGAGATGCTAAGTCACTTTCCAATTTTATGATCATTATCGTTAAAACTCGCGTCATTGATTGATTGCGCTTATTTATTTATTTGCTGAGTTAAGTCATTTAACATGTTAAATATTTAACTGACAGATATAAATGAGTGCGAGGATCCAGCGGTATCGGCACGTTGTGTTGCTAACGCAGAGTGCTGTAACCTGCCAGCTCATTTTATTTGCAAGTGCAACCGAGGTTTCGAGGGCGATGGCGAAGAAGAGTGCCGAGGTACTTTTAAACGGTCAACTGCATATTTAAACTGGCTTGCATTGTAGTCGAGCCTGTGCTGCTTATTAGTTTAAGCTTGAAGTATGCTATGTTTTCTAGCGTGCAAATATCATAATAATCATATGAATGTTGTAGATATTGACGAATGTCGACGACCCGGCGCTTGTGGCGTGAATGCTGTTTGTCAAAACTATCCAGGAAACTATACGTGCGCATGCGAAGCTGGTTATACTGGAAATGCTTTCGATGGCGTATGTAATTTTACAGATTCTATATATGAAAATACTATGTCCTAGCGGAGAGTTGTTTACTAAACACAAAATGTTGTTATAACTGTTTCTAATGCTCGGCACTTGCTGTAATCTCGTTCCTTTGTGTTTGCATATTTTTACGAATGCAGGTAGAAACTTTCATGTATTAATTTGGTATTATTCCACATATAGTGTGTTGATATCGACGAGTGCACAAGCAGTGAGAGCTGTGGACCTGGAGCCATTTGTCGTAACGTGGAAGGTGGCTACGAGTGCAGCTGCCTGCCTGGCTATGAGGGTGATCCTCGCATCGGCTGTCGAGACCAGGACGAATGCGCGCATTCTTCTTGTGGCATTGGTGCTCTTTGCGAAAATCTACTAGGCGGTTATCGATGTGTGTGCCCACCAGGTTTCGATGGAGATGCGAACGTACAATGTATTGGTAAGCTTCTATTGGTTATGTCAGTAGTAGGTGTGTCCTAAACTTAACAGTTTTTATTTTCTGTGGTCTAACGCTTTGTGACAATTACTTAACTTGACCGGGTTTGACGTGCCGAGCGCAAAACCACTGGACGTCGATGCTCGGTAGCTTCACGCTTTTACTAATTCAACTGATTCTAACATTAGAAACATCTAAACAAATCTATATTTTCAGTGTCTTCTGATAGATTTCGCTGTGTCGTCGGCAACAACAAAACTTTCAGACGATTACGTTTGTATGTGTGTTTAAGCGTTATACCGAAGGATTTCTTACTTCATCACTTCGTGCTCTTATTATCATTTTCAACAGTTTTTCTTCTTTTCTTTTGCCGATTCTACTTTCGCCTTCCGAGTCGTCTAAGTATCTATCACTTTTTCTTCATAGTGGCAGTTGGCGTACCTACTGGTTGTAAATATCGGTGATTTCACACGTGGCACTTATAATTAGATGTTGCGTTGTTTGTTATACCAGACATAGATGAATGTAAGAGTAGCAAAGCTGTATGCAGCGCTGATGCATTATGTACCAACACTCTGGGCAGCTTCGTGTGTGCATGCAAGCCAGAATACACAGGAGATGCTCGAACACCGGGAGGATGTAGGGATATCGATGAGTGCGAAGCTCTTGAACATCCTTGCGGCACCTATGCAATTTGTGAAAACGCAGTGCCAGGTTACAATTGTATTTGCCCTCAAGGATACAGAGCCCAACCAGATCCTCAGATTGCTTGTGAACAGGTAAAGTTATCGATTATTATATTTTATGTACAAATAGTGGTTACGATATTCATAAATAATGTAATCGATTTCAGGTTGATGTTAATACACTGTGTAAATCAAACTTTGATTGTACTAATAATGCTGAATGTATTGAGAACCAATGTTTTTGTAAGGATGGCTTTGATGCTCGAGGATCAGTTTGCATTGACATTAATGAATGTGCTAATTCTTCGATATGCGGAGAGAATGCAGTATGTGTAAACACACCAGGTGGGTATAACTGCGAGTGTGCTGCTGGATATATCGGTACTCCACCTCGTATAGCATGCCGTGCTCCTTGCGAAGATGTGCAGTGTGGTGAGCATGCATTTTGTAAACCTGATGGATTAGAAGCCTATTGCGTTTGTGAAAATGGGTGGACATTTGATCCAACGGATATCGCAGTAGGCTGTATCGATATCAACGAATGCGATGCTATAGTGGTACCTGTCAGTGGTAGATGTGGCAATTACGCACGCTGTACTAATACTCCTGGAAGTTTCACTTGTGAGTGTCCAGAAGGATACACCGGTGATGCTTATAAACTGTGTACTGATATTGATGAGTGTCAAATAGACGGAGCTTGTGGCATCGGTGCAGAATGCAATAACCTAGATGGTTCATACAACTGTGAATGTCCCGAAGGTACTATACCAGATCCCGATCCTAGGGTACGATGTGTTGAAATAGTTTCTTGTAAAAATGACAATAGTTGTCCTGGAAATGCAATCTGCGATCCTAACGCACGATGTTTGTGTCCAGAGCCAAATGTTGGAAATGAATGCCGTCGTGAGTATGCTTTGCATAAACAAATTAAATAACATCTATGAAAAGTAAATTGTAATGGTTTTGATTTCTCTTTTTATTGCAGATCCTTGCGAGACATTACACTGTGGAAGCAATTCTGAATGTCTCCTGAATGAACAAATTGCACAATGTACGTGTAAAGGTGGGTTTGCTGGCGACCCTTCATCAACAACTGGTTGCCAGGACATTAATGAATGTAACGAAAACCCTTGCGGTGCTGGTGCGGTTTGCAAAAATCTACCGGGGCATTATCAGTGTGAGTGTCCGGGAAGCTTCAGCGGTGATCCCTACGTTACCGGTTGTGTTCCAGGAAAAATGCCAAGTCAATGCAGCAGTATTAATCCCTGCCCACAGGGAGAACAATGCATTTTACACGATGGAGAAAATGTTTGTGTCTGTTCTCAAGGGTTTTCGCGCAGTGAGGAAACAGGATTATGTGAAGACATTAATGAATGCACACAAAGTGGCCGATCGCCTTGTGGTTTGAATGCAATCTGTAAAAATTTACCAGGAAGCTATGAATGCAAGTGTCCTGCAGAATATAGTGGGAATCCATACAACCTATGTGAAATATGTAATGATATATCTTGTCAGTGTCAGCCTCCATACAAATTAGTTAATGGAAATTGTGTGCTCTCTGGTTGCACAAAAGATAACAAATGTGGAAAAGGTGCAGAGTGCATTATAATTTCGGATGGTGTCAGTTACTGCGCCTGCCCAGTTGGATTTATCCAAACCGCAGAGGGTGCATGTGAAGACATAAATGAGTGTACGACTGGCCAACCAGCTTGTGGATTTGGTGCGGAATGTATAAATACAATTGGTTCTTACATGTGTAAATGTCCTCCAGGTTATAGCCAGGATTCAATATCTGGACATTGTACACTAAACCAAAAACGTTGTATTAGTGATTCAGACTGTTTCCCTAACGAAAAGTGTATTCAACCTGGTCAATGCGTGTGCCCTCCACCGTTTTATTTAGATGTTACTGACGGTCAAAAATGCAAGAGCCCATGTGAAAGGTTCACTTGCGGTATTAACTCTAAATGTACGCCTAGCGACCCTCCTCGATGTATGTGTTTAGCTGGATATGAAGGTGATCCATATACAGGTTGTACTAACACCAATGAGTGCCACAGTGCACCTTGTGCATTTGGTGCGATTTGTCACGACCAAAAAGGTGGATACCGATGTGAATGCCCTCCGAACCTAGTTGGTGATCCATACAAAAGTGGATGTAAGTATTTATAAAGCATTTATTAGTGTATTTCTTAAGTTTTAATAGTATTTAAGGAATAATAAGTAATGTTATATATGTATGTATTTTCTTACAGGTACATTTGAGGTCCCGCCTACAGAAAAGCGTTTCGCGTGTGTTTCTGATGATGAATGCGCGAATACACTCGCTTGTTTGAACAGGACTTGCCAGTCACCTTGTGCAAGTGTTACTTGTGGACCAAATGCGTTTTGTCAAGTTGACGATCATGCTGCTTGGTGCCGTTGTAATCCTGGCTATACTAAACCAGAAGGTGGTAAATGTATATCTGGTAAGCATTACATTCGTGACATTAAAAATCAAAAAGGAATTAGTTTAAGTACATATATAGAAAATATCATTTTACAAAGCAGCTCCTAAACGACCATTTTTAACATAAAATTTGTTGTTTTCAGGGTGTGATACGTATTCATGTGCTTTCGGTGCTCAATGTATAATATCAAAAACGGGTCCAACTTGCGTTTGTCCTGAGGGTATGGTTGGTAATCCATTCCCTGGAGGTGCCTGCAGGCGAGACACTTGTGGCCCGGGCGTCCCTTGTGAGAAACCGTTAATGTGTGTGGCTGGTCGTTGTAGACAACGATGTGAGGGTGTAGTTTGTGGTGTTGGTGCTTCATGTGATGAGGAAAGCGGCAGATGCGTCTGTAATGCATTCTTTGTTGGAAATCCTGATTTATTGTGCATGCCACGTAAGTTACCAATGTCATGTCCAATCATTTCTGGGTTCAGTTTAGTACCTTGTATTAATATGTATTTATTTTACAGCTGTTTCTCCACCAGCGTGTGATCCTGAATGCGCTCAAAATGCACATTGTGTTTATGGACAAAACAACATATGTAAATGTGATAAAGGTTTTACCGGAAACCCTTATGTAAAATGTCTGCCTCGGAGACAGATTACCTGTGCTAAAGCCTCGTGTGGCGTCAATGCAGTATGTCAACAAACACGATCTCATGTTGAATGTTTATGCCCTCCAGGCTATATTGGAAATCCTAATATCCAGTGCACAGATATAGATGAATGTAGCAGTAAACCTTGCGCTGAAAACGCAATTTGTATAAATACACCTGGCAGCTTTAGTTGTATTTGTAAAAGTCGTTATGTTGGAAATCCTTACGAATTATGTTCACAAGTCTCTGTTCCCAAATGCACAGATGGAAATATTTGCACGTGCTCTCATAACGCTACTTGTCCCGAAGGCTTTCTTTGCGAAAAATCTAAATGTGTTGATGTATGCAGCAGTATGATTTGTGGCCCAAAATCTCTGTGTGAAGAAGGTAGTTGTCACTGTTTTCCTGGTCATAGCGGAAATCCAAACGACTTACTACGAGGTTGTATTCCAGACAACAAATGTATGGTTGATGGAGATTGTAAAGATTCAGAAATATGCTTCCAAATAGCTAAAAATGTGCGCAAGTGCGTAGATTCTTGCAGTAAATTGCAATGTGGACCAAACTCTCTATGCATAGGTGCAAATCATCAAGCCCATTGCATATGTGCAGAAGGATATATTGGAAAACCTACTGACACTAAAACTGGCTGTCATTTAGATATGCGCAATACGCCTGAGCTAGAATGTAATGAAAACAGTGATTGTAATGAACCAGAACAATGTATTTCAGTAGATGGTTTAGCTAGACGATGCGTTGATTTATGTTCAACAATCGCTTGTAGTGCTAATGAAATTTGCAAAATTAAAGAAAACAATCCACGCTGTGAGTGTAAGGAGGGCTTCCTTTGGAATTCTTTTAATTCCAATTGTGAGCAACCATCGACACCAAATTGTAAAAGCGATGACCAATGCGATGACAATATGTCATGTCAAAGAGATATTCTTGGAGTTAAAAAATGTCAAGACAGTTGTTCTTTATTTACATGCCCGCAAAATTCTAAATGTGTTTCAAGAAATCACAAAAGTCAATGCGAATGTTTATCTGGTTTTGCAGGCAATCCAAATGACCGTGATGGTTGCATTGCCATAAACAAGAACGAATGCTCAGATGATGCACAATGCCGAGAAAACGAATTATGTAAACTCATTGGTGACGTTAAAAAATGTGTTTCTGCTTGTCAAAATATAATATGTGGTCCTAATGCAGTATGTGTAACTAACAACCACATTGCGAAATGTCAGTGCCCCTCCGGTCCATTTACTGGAAACCCGAATGATTTAGAGAAAGGATGTCAATCCGTCCCTTGCATTTATAATGCAGATTGCCTGTCCCATGAATTGTGTAACCGTATAACACATACATGTATAAATGCTTGTGGAGAAGACTCGTGTGGGGATAATGCCGTGTGTATAGCAGAAAATCACAAATTAAATTGCCAATGCCCTAATGGGTATAAAGCAGACCCTGTACCTGATGTTAACTGCAAAAAGATTGAAGCTTGCAATCCCAATCCCTGTCACCCTACAGCTGTTTGTGAACCACGACATTCATCATTCGTTTGTAGATGTTCGACAGGATATGTGAAAGATCTTAATGGAGCTTGCCTAAACCAAGACCAATGTACAACTGGTGATGAAGATTGCCCATTGGAGACAGTGTGTGTCAATGGCCGTTGTGTTAATCCCTGTGAGGGTGCTTGTGGAATTAACTCACTCTGCAAAGTTGTTAACAGAAAAGCAATATGTATGTGTCCCGACGGCTATGAAAGCATTAAAGGCAACGCATGTAAGAAAAAGTTACTGCTTTGTTCAAGTGAGCTAGATTGCAGTGGAGATATTTGCTCCAATGGACAATGTTTTACAGCTTGTAAAAATTCAAGTCAATGTGACCCAGGGGAGACATGTGCCAAACATTTTTGTATTACACAATGTGCTAAACATGCACAATGTGGCATAGGGCAAGCTTGTGTAGGAGGACAATGTCTAATTGGATGTAGAAGCAATGGAGATTGTCCCAGTGAAGAGGCTTGTTTGAATAATAAATGTTCTAACCCTTGCTTATCAACAAGAGCTTGTGGTCCAAATGCCATTTGTTCAAGAAGTGACCACGGTACGAGGTGTGAATGCCCTCTCGGATTTCAAGGAACACCGACGCCTCAACAAGGATGTGTGCGGAAACCTAGTTCGTGCACTAGAACATCAGAATGCCCGCCAGATCACATGTGCATCGGATATCTCTGTCAAGTGCCATGTAAAGATGATTCTGGATGCGCTATAGGAGAAAAATGTAGTGATAACAGGTGTCACAAAATTTGTCATTCAAGTAGTAATTGTTTGCACGGTGAACACTGCAGTTCAGGTATATGCGTTAATGGTTGCAAAATAAATTCCGATTGTCTGAATAACCAGTTATGCAAATCAACGAAATGCCAATGTATTGAAGGTTTTGAGCTATCTAATGATGAATGTACAAACATTAACGAATGCCTTAAAAATCCATGTCATCCATCAGCCCAATGTGTCGATACACCTGGATCTTACAAGTGTGTGTGTTCTGTAGGAGCAATTGGTGATGCTTATATAAGTGGCTGCCTATTACCGAATCAATGTAGAAACGATAACCAATGTGAAGACTCACTTGCTTGTATAAGAGGGAAGTGTTCTAACCCATGTCAGAGTAAAGCTTGTGGCTTAAATGCAATATGTTCGGTTGTGAACCATAGAGTAATATGTTCCTGTGAAAAAGGCTTTCTTGGAAATCCACTCGATAAGAAAATTGGTTGTTTCAAAGTAGAGTGCATAGAAGATACTGATTGCTCGAATGACAAATATTGCAACAACAGAAATAACAAGTGCTCCGGTAAGTATTCAAGTATAAGTTTACACACATACTTTATTCCATTTAAGAACCCTGTAACATACTTTTATATTTTTGACAGATAAATGTGAAGAATCTGCATGTCAAGGAGGAATTTGTTCTATAGAAAACCATAAAGCTCTATGCACCTGCCCAAATGGATATGATTTAGAAAATAATATTTGCAAAGATATAAACGAATGCCTCAGTAATCCGTGCCCCATTAATGCTCATTGCATAAATAATCGTGGTTCGTATTCATGTTCTTGTGTAAATGGAACCGTATTAGATGCAACCACTGGCAACTGCAGACTACCCGGAGAATGTTTTTCCGATGATGATTGTTCCGAGAAAACTAAATGTAATAACAATTATTGTACAGATCCTTGTAAAAAGTTTTCTCCTTGTGGAGAAAATGCTGAGTGTATAGTTTTACAACACAATCCCATTTGTGAGTGTCCTTCTGATAGTCAAGGTGATCCATACAAGAAATGTATCAAATTCGAATGTATTGAAGACAGCGATTGTTCATCAGAGGAAGCGTGCGTTAATTATAAATGTAAAAATTCCTGTAGCATACCTCGCGCGTGTGGAAGAAATGCTGATTGTTTTTCTAGAAATCACATCGGACATTGTTCATGTGCATCTGGTTATACTGGCGATCCTGTCCTTGGGTGTGTACCTATACAGTATTGTACAGATGATAGCAGTTGTTCGTCTGGAACTAAGTGTGTTGACAATTTATGTGTCGGTAAGTGTTTACATCTAATTTTAATGGGATTTTATTATAATGATTTTTTTCTATAGAACTAAGTTATTTATTTTATAGAATCTGGTTACCTATACTCATAAATACGCGCAATACTGGTAGTGTTATTTTTACAAGGACCGCACCGAGTTGTTTTAGTCAATGAATGAAATCATTCAATTTTTTTTTATTATTACATAAATTGTCCAGTATTCGAGCTGAAATTGGTTGTATCCTACCTTAATAGATTTTAGTTATATTAAGTTCATATATTTTTTCTGTAACGTGAACGTCATATTTTATTTTTAGGGTTCTCTAATATGTGATTCAGTATTTAACTGAAATTAAATTTATTTTTAGGTTTGTGCAAAAATGCAAGAGATTGTTTAAGTGACCAAATCTGCATCCAAGACACCTGTCGCATAACTTGCGATTCGAATAGTACTTGCCCTGACTTTCAGTTTTGTTTGAATAGAATCTGTACTAAAGAAGTTCAATGTGTATCAAACCAAGATTGCGATGAAGATGAAAGATGTAGCGTAGGAAGGAAAGGTATCCCACAATGTGTCAAAGTGTGCGAAAGACATCCATGCGGAAGACAAGCAAAGTGCGTTGGTAAAAACCACGAACCTAGTTGTTCATGTACCTCAGGTTATTTTGGGGATCCCCTACTGGGATGTAAAAAGAAAGAATGTGATTCAAACTCTCAGTGTCCTGATGATAAATTGTGTAACGAGAACAAGTGTAAAATAACTTGTCTTGTAGAAAACAATTGTGGCGAAAATACCATCTGTTCATCTGAAAAACATAGACATGTATGCTATTGTCAACCTGGTTATACTGGTGACCCTATAAAGGGTTGCAATATTATAAACTATTGTTCATCGAATCCATGTGGCAATGGTGCTGAGTGCAAAAACCTTAGAGATCGCGCTCTATGTACTTGTCCTCCTGGACATGTAGGAGATCCCTATGTAGAGGAATGTCATAAAGCTCAGGAGTGCCGATTTAATAGAGACTGTCCACCTGTAGCCCGTTGTACAGTTGTTGATGGTATTCGTAAGTGTACAGGTAAGTTTAAATATTATAGCCAACACTAATACTGTTTACATAAAATAATGAAATTACAAATAACGGCAAATTACTTTGTAGATGCATGTGAAACTGTTAAATGTGGACAAAATGCGGAATGTATTGCTGCAAAGCATACTGGACAATGTAAATGTAAAAATGGATATGTTGGAAATCCTACTAGTGAAAAAGGTTGTCGTCTTCGTGAAATGCCATGCAGTGAACGAAATGACTGTGGGGATGACCAATACTGCCACAGAGGAATTTGTAAGAGTAAGTAAAATTCCCCAACATCTGAAAATTAGTATATTAAAAGTTATTAAATACTATTTATCTCTTGTTTAGATTTATGTCTCTTGGATGAAGAATGTGGTTCACGAGAAAAATGCTTTAATGGTCAATGTTTAGACCCTTGCCAGATGGAAAAAGCCTGTGGCTTGAATGCTGTCTGCCGCACTGAAAACCATATACTCCAATGTAGCTGTCCCCAAACTTTTACCGGAAACCAAGATATGGAATGTGTAAGAAGTTAGTATCACTTTAAAGATTTATTTCATAAATCCTTAATTAAATTACGATATTAACTTATTTATTGTGATTGTAGTACCAAGACTATGTGGTGGCTCGGGAGAATGCGATAATGACTATACATGCCAAGACTCTATGTGTTTGCCACAGTGTGAAATGGATGAACATTGTGCTTTAAATGAGAGATGTAGCAAAGGAGTTTGTATGTGTAAGTATCTTTAAAAACCCCTTTTCATAAAAATACATTAGACTCTTAGCGCTAACCTTAAATATTGTTTGCAGTAACGTGCCGAGTAGACAATGACTGTTTCTTGGGCCATATATGCTTGGAGAACAGTTGTCAATACGGCTGCAGACACGACGAAGATTGCGGACCTGATGAGATTTGCAAAAGTAATATCTGCCAAAACCCTTGCGCTAAGGACATCAACCCATGTGGGCCCAACGCACGTTGTACGATTGTTGATAGAAAAGCTTCATGTACATGTTTGGAAAACTTAATACCTAATCCTACACCTAATATTGGATGTGTGCGTGCTCCGTCGTTATCATGCCGTATGCACACTGACTGTGCTACTGGTACGCGCTGTGAGGATGACCGCTGTCGACCAGCATGTACAGTTGATGGTTCCCAATGTTTGCAAGGCGAAAGATGCGATTCTGGTGTGTGCCGTTATGCTTGTACTTCAGACGACCAATGTTCTGATGAAGAAGTTTGTGATGGGCGAAGATGTGTTACTGGGTGCAGGTCTAACCCCAACTGCGCCAATCATTTAGCCTGTATCTCAGGCCAATGTGTTGACCCTTGCACCGAACCTGCTACATGTGGGGCCAATGCGTTGTGCGCTACCAAAGATCATCAACCAGTATGTACATGCCCTGCAACGCTAACAGGAGATCCAAAGTCTGTATGCAGAAGAATTATCTCACTTTGTGATTCAAACAAGAACTGTGCCGAAGGGTTTACTTGTTATGGAGGCACTTGTCATCCATCCTGTAGAAGGTACAGACTATTTTTTTTGTTATGTAGATCGTGCCATGATTAATTTACATACCTATTGTCAGGAATTGTAACAAAAACTTGGTTTGATTGTTTAATGATATTTTTTATTTTCAGTGACAATGTATGTCTATCTAACGAAAAGTGCATTCGTGGTATATGTAGAGTTGTATGCAATAGTGACGACGCATGTAGTGAAGGTTATATTTGTGAAAACAGGATCTGTAAACAAGGTTGCCGAGATGATTATGCTTGTGATATTAACCAAGCCTGTTTGAAAGGACAATGCAAAGGTAATGTATAGCGTACGTTCAGTATAGGTCAAACATTATTTTCCACATTAATAAAATACAACAATCACACAATAACATTAGATAGTTGCTATCCTTAGAATGGTGTTTCATGGCGTTTTGTTTCTAATTTTTTTACCAAAACTAATTGCAGGACTATTATACTGTATTGAAAATTAAATGTGTTATTATTTTTGCAGATCCTTGCAATCAAAATACGGTTTGCGGAATATGTTCAGAATGCAAAGCACAAAATCACAGAGCTCAATGTAGTTGTCCTGGTAACTACACTGGTAATGCATTGGTTGAATGTAAGAGAAAAACAATACTGTGTGACGGATTTTGTCCTTGCGACGACAGTGGATATTGTATCTCTCTTTGTGAAAGTGACACAGATTGTTCATGTGGTGAAAAATGCTTCAACGGAGGTTGCAGATCTGTATGCTCAGTAAGAAATAAATGTCCGGAGAGACAAATATGCCATCAGAATGTTTGTATTCCTGGATGCAGTATTGATGCACATTGTGGAGATGACATGGTATGTTCTTCAAGGCGTTGTGTAAAAGCTTGCAAAGAAAACAGTTGTGGTCAAAATGCTGCATGTTTTGCCGTACGACATCGCGCTATTTGCAAGTGTCCCAGCGGTTATACCGGTGATCCCTCTGAAAAATGTGAACCTTATGAATGTACCAAAAATGAAGAATGTAGCGCGGATGAAGAGTGTGCACAAGGAAAATGTAAGAACATTTGTTTAGGATCATGTGGAATTAATGCAATTTGTCGTTCTGTAAATGGACTCCCTCAATGTTCTTGTCCTTCAAATTATTTGGGTAATGCAAAGGTAGAATGCTCAAAGCCACCGGCTGGCAGCTGTTTACGCAACCCTTGCGGTGTGAGTGCTCGTTGCCGTGATTTGGAAGATGGGAACTACGAGTGCACATGTCCTCCGAACTGTGCGGGTAATCCTCATAAACAATGTTTCTGTGGTGTCATGGAATCGTGTGCATATAAATCTTGTGGTACAAACGCTCAGTGTCACATCGGTCCTCTGGGTGAGGCAGAGTGTTTTTGTCCGCGAAACTATCCTAATGGTGATCCTAATATAGAATGTAAGTAAATGATTTTTAACTAATTTCTTTATACTTATTTACAAAATATACTAATTATAACTAAATGGTATTTTTGGGTTTGACTATCTTTGCATTTTACAATCCAAATGCAACCATAGCTTTACTTAAATCGTAGGTCGTTTATTATGATTTTAATTACAGGTGCTCAGGAACGAACAGTGGTGGATTGTAGAACCACAGGATGTGGAATAAACGGGGAATGTTTGAGAGAAGGGGCTGAATTTGTGTGCCGGTGCATTCCCGGCACTGAAGGCCAAGCTGATATCGAATGTCACACCAGTGAGTAACATAGTATATCGATAGTCTCGTCACCATGTACAAAATTATGCACTATTATAGAGTCTTTATTTCATAGTTTTCATATGTTTTTTTTTTACATAAAACAATTAGGCGAGATATTTTTTCAGTAACAAATTACTCAGAATATTGTATAAATACAAATAGGGGTCTTGTACCACATTCTTGTATATACAAGTGGTATTTGAATGGGTTGAATATAAGTTGTCCATAGATAGAAACGGGTGCCAAAGGAAGGTTATATGTAAATTCAACTGTTTTAAAAAGTTTAGCAATGATTACGCAATCTTTACCCTAGAACTATATACATACATCCTTGGGAACCCTTATGATTTAGAAATTGAGCAAATCACTTATATCTAATAAATATTACTTTGTGTACAAATAAGTTTTGCAATATGCCGTAACATATCTGTATTAACGGTATGTTTAATTAGTGGAAGCATTCTCACCGTTCGTGCTTAAGTTTCTCAAACCGTCAGTAACATTTTGTTCGGCTTCATGTACATATCGCTTGTATTATAATTTTCCGTTATATACATATATCTGGTCATAAACTATCAGTTTCAAAAAGCATGCACTGTCTCGTGAGAAAGTTTCCTCTTCGCGGCTGAAGGTACCGCTCTCTCGACTTTGCTTTCTTCTTTCTCATCTTCCTAGGTATCGAATGTACGAGCGACAAGGATTGCCCAGTAGACAGAGCCTGTCTCAGTTTACACTGCGTGGACCCTTGCACGGTGCGCGGTGTATGCGGAGAAGATGCCTTATGCGTGACGTTGATGCACAAAGCCCAGTGCTCATGTCCTCAGTGCTATGTGGGTCAACCGCGAATCGCATGTCATCTGGATCCCACATGCAAGTCCACGGATGAGCACAATATCACCTATACCTGTTCTGATATAAAACCATGTCCATCAAAACTGGCTTGTGATCTTAACACGAATGAATGTCGCAATCCTTGCCTGGGATATAATAGCTGTAGACGCAATCAAAGATGCGAAGTTCGAGATCATAGTCCGATTTGCGTATGTAGAAATGGATTTGCTTTAAATGAGAAAGGAGAAATAAATTGCGCTCCTGAACATGCAGAATGTACAAGAGATGAACAGTGTCCATCTAATGCGGCTTGCCGTAATTCCAAGTGTGTGAATCCGTGCCTAGCGTCTGTAGAACCTATTTGTGCAAAAGGAAAACAATGCGAAGTAGTAGATCACCGCGCTATATGCGTATGTGTTGAAGAATGTAATCCATCTGTATTAATATGCTTAAGAGATAGTGGATGTCCAAGTAACTTAGCATGTCGGGACTTTCAATGCAAAGACCCCTGTAAAGACGCTTGCAGTGGTGCTCCGTGCTCAGTTGAAGATCACCACCCTGTTTGCAAGTTCTGTCCTAATGGGTTCACACACGATGAGAAACATGGCTGCATTAAAGGTAATTTTGTAGTGACAAAAATTCAAATATTAGTGTACCTACCATTTAGTATATTAGAGTCTATGAATCTTAATAATCTTGTTCTTCATTATTACAGGAAATGTTGATAGTTTCTACCTTATGACTTCATGCGGTTCTTTTCCTATCTTTGATTTCTATTGTTTCTAGCATGTTCATATTTATCTTTCTCCACAGTTTGAACTTCTTCTGCATCAGGTAGTTTTTCTTGCATGTTGGTATTATATTATAGTGTACATATTATTCATTTAATTTCACACTCATTTCGGTGGTGGTTGCTCTAACTTAATTTATTTTAATGCTTTCAATGCCTTGGTATTAATTATAAATGCAACAAAACAGCCACGAGACAGAGTTTGCAAAATTATATAGAATGCCTTCTACAGACTAATATGTACGTATGTATAATATAACTATTGTTTGATATTTTGAAATTATTAATTACCTTTTTTCTTATTAAGTTACAAAATTTCTAGTCTGAGGAACTAAACAGTATACCACATACTTCTTCTCGGAAGCAAAAACCATTTATTACGATAATTTAGATCGTTTCTTGTATAGATATGTAATCGTATACTATATAAAAATATGGGTTTGTATGGTAAATGTAAATTATATACTTAGATTCGGTTTCACATCAAATATTTTGAGAGTTAGCTCCGATAATTCTCGATTAAAGTACCAAACACTGCACGAGAGCATGTTTGGCATGTGGTGGATAAAGTTTGTTTGCATTATTGTATTTAATTTATTTTATAGTTTATAAATTTAGGCGCATCCCTGACTTTCTTATTGCTAGGTTCACGCCGTAATTACAGATATAAAATTTAACTATTCAAATATTAGTAGTACTATTAGTTTTATTTGAAAGCGTATGTTTATGAACTCTGTAGGGCGCCACTATTCGTAGGACATTACCGGAAACAGACCGTAAGGCCTGTAATTTTGGTTTGCGTTGTTACACATAGTTGATACAACAGCTTTGTATCAACTATGTGTTCGCTGAATCTGTTACAATGCAACGCTGTTGAAATACACAAAATATAAACCTGAATCATCACAGGTGCAAAGGACGTTTTTATCACTTTTTAAGAAATAATAAGATGTACTCTTTCGTACTAATAGGTACTGAAATAGAACAATAACCAAGTACCTCTGTAAGTTAAAATGTTATGTTTTGTAGTAGTCTGGAGCTAAGGAAATCAAAATGTTATTGATCTTGATTTCGTATACACAGCTATAGAATGCGGCAGTCACGATCACTGCGCGCCAACTCTGGCTTGTATCAACGGCCGGTGCGGAGATCCTTGCGCTCGAAGTGGTCCCTGCCTTAATGGCCAACACTGTGCTGTTATCGATCACCAGCCTGTTTGTTCAAAGGGTTTGTATGCATTTCATACATCATATCTCACGCATTCACTTTCCACATTAATATGCGATTACATATTTAAGCATTATTTTAATTTTACACATTTCAGATTTACATCTGACTTGCTAAAAAAAGTGAAGGTGCTTTAGTTTTAACAGCAATTAATATTTTATTGAACACTTTAAATTATTTTTTTTAGTTTGTCAATGTCAAACATCGTCAGACTGCGCAAGATATCCAAATACATACTGTGATGGCTGCGCTTGCATTAAACGTAAGTTTAAAAATATCTCTGTTGGTAATTAAAAAACGAATGTCCCTGTCAATATCCTTTATAATTTGTGATATAATGTTAACATCAAATGTAAGCACTCGGTATTTTCGATTAGGTACCTGGAACTATGCCTAACGTTTCACTATTATAGATCTGAAAAATAAACGTTTCTTTATTTAAGATAATGTCGTTTAAATTATCATTTATAAAAATCACTATAATTTTATCAAAGCTTTTTTTGTTTTAAGAAACAAAGTAAGTAGATTGGGCATTTATGTGTAAATTGTAAAAGTTAAAAGGTAAAATAATTGACTAAACACAACTTTGTTTTTCTGTTTAAAAACTTCAATGCCCATGATTTGTTTTATTTTATTTAGATGAAAAAGGAATTCCAACAACAAATTGTGCCCATTGTCGACCTGGAGTCCCTTGCGATCCTTTCTCGGGCGCCTGCATGGAAAGTAAGTATTTTTATGTACTTACCGAAGTAAATAAAATTCAACAAATTTGCTAATTATAAAGTTAACATTGCTAAAATTGCTAATATGAGTAAATTAAATTAAGCTAACTATGATGCAAAATTTATTCGTATTTGAACTACGGTTGAGCCTTCTATATCTACAAGCTATTTTCACATAATTGATATTTCGTAGACTTCAGCTGTATTACTTGAAAGTCTACAACTATTATTATTTTTATTATGTGAATAGCAAAACTAACTCCAGGTGAACTGGTTATTGCTATAATTTTAGTACTTTGTTACCATTTGTCCGATAAAACGCCACAAAATACTGGCTACGACATCTCGGCAGACCCGATAGGCAATTCTTTATAAGTTTTATACATACTCCGAAACACTTTGAGACAGTGTTAGTTACATGGGATTATATATATTTGATGATAGTAACCGACTTTAGGCTTAAAGACCCTTTCGATGCCAACAATAAATGTTTGGAGTAATGATTAAGTTAAGTTTTTTGTTATTTATTATAGTGTTATCTTAAAAAAAAATCTACAATTTTAACTGGAATATAGAATACTATAACAGTTCCTTACTAATGGTAGTGGGTCAATTAAGCCTAAACTCGTAATTTCTATACTTTCATTTCTCTTCTTTCTTCTTTTGGCTTTGTAACTATTAGATTAGTGGATGACATTACTTGTAGATAGATGTTCTCTTTTATGTATTTTTTACTACATACATATACTTTTAAAGATATTTATTTACATATGTTTTGTAATGGTTGCTACTATAGCATGATTAGTGATCAAATAGGAAGCACCGCAACTATAAACAAATATAATGTTATTATTGAATTCCCATTAACAGATGGAACTTATGTCCCACTAACAGAATCCACTACCACGTCGGGAGGAAAAAGTGAAACTGCCACTGTTGATATAACTGTACCTACTGACCAGTCTATTACTATTAACGATTTACCTGACACGACATTTTATCTAGTAGAATCTAAACACGAAATCACTGACTATGAAATTACTACAACTAGCGCGATGTCAACGACATTTTTTGAACAAACGCCTCAATTTAGTTTAACTGATATTACCACTATTAGTACTGGGTCCACTGATAAATCATCAGAATTCCAAAATAATCTTGAATCTTCCTCCATTAGTTTCACTGGAAAGGATGTATCAGTCAGTATAGGTAATTCTACTGTAAATTATAACACTTTTACCGATGTTACAACAGTAGTAGAACAGTCCCAAGAAGATAAAAAAACAAGTGGTTTAGTAGATATTACAAATGAACCGAATATTCCGAAATACAAAGTGACAAAGGCCCCATTGCATACTGTAACATCAATTTTTGAACTCGGAACTAGACCTTCAGATGAATATGACAATGTTTATGATAGCAGCACTGAACATACAATAGTAATAAAAGGAAATGAAAATACATCTTCCACGACGACACCTTACATTGACATCAATGATTACCACACCTCAATAGACTCCGATGTTCTCCTACAAAGTAGTAGTACCATTCACGTTGAAAGTACTATAAAACCCTATACTAAGAAAACTATAGAAGCAAATCATTCGTCAACTGCACCTATTGAAAATAAAAATACTAAAACTCCTGAAAATCAACGTAAACTTAATAGTAATTATACGGGAATCACATTAGTACAACATATACCTGAAAACAGTATAAAAATCTCAACGCTACCATCACATACACAATCCGGTAGCACAAATTCTCCAATAGAGAGCAGTTCTTCATCAAATCATTATAGCACTCCTGAAATAACTTCACTAGGTCCAAACTTGAATAAAACCTTGTCAGACGGTTTGGAAGATACTGTGACTAAAAACTCTATTACTGATTTCACGGAAGAAATGAACTCAAATGATATAAATCTAAATGAATGGGATGTAACCACTGAAGTGGTGAACCCTTCAATATTAAACAAGACGACTACGGCAACTGAATCAGCAGCGACGGAGAAAATGTCTAATAAAACATTACCTGTTACAGTGGATACAGAAATTTTAACTCCATCTATTGAAACTAAAATATTTACTGACAAGCCCGCTGGGGAAGTTTCTACAATGGATATAGATACAATGGTCCAAACATCTACCGGAGACTCTCAATATATAGAAACAAGTACTTTACTTGGTATTACGCATCCGAAATCAGATATAATAAATGTTCACACATTAAAAACTGATTTTTCTACAACAATAATGAAAGACACTGTTAAAAACTATATTTCAACAGTTCATACGTTAAATGAAGATAGTACTACTACACAGAATCCTCAATCTGAAAAGGATAGTACATACCGCACATATGAAACAAAAGATACTACTACATCGCAATATAGTGATCAAAGTAGCACTTTAATAAGCCAAATTACACTAAACACGTTAGTGACAAATAAGCCAGAGTTTGAAATGTTAACTGTTAGTCAAGAATCTTCAGAACCGTTGTCAAACATCACCACCACTTTAACAACGGAAAATCCGAAAGGGATGGTTAACCTAGGCGCCGACACAAAAACTACAAAAACAATGGATAATGCAGAACAGTCTACAGATACTATATTACAGACAGTAACAGGATATGGGACTAAACAATCAACAGATACTGAATCAAAAACTTTCACAGAAAAAATAATAGATTCAGCTTCAACAACACAGAATGCAAATGATTTTGATTCGTCAGGTGTAACCGATTCTGTGTTAGATTTAACTGCTTCTATAAAATATTCATTAGATTTCACAACATCAATTAATTCAAAAACGGGAGAAAAAGATGCTACAGAATTAACAATTCATAATACCGTTCCAACACTAAGTAATTTCCATGATTTTGAATCTACGACTGAAATAAATCTAGAAACATTATTGTATGGTTCCGCTAAACCTACTTTTGTAAGTAAGAGCACAATAACAGAAAAACCAATTCAACTGAACCACTTTACATCAGCTAAACCGATTACAATGGATAGTGTATCTGAAATATCAGAAAAAAATACTCCAAGTAAAATCACCGAATCATCTATAATTGCCTATCCCAATTCGTACACACACTTTACAGAAACAAATTCCCCTGACGAGCACAAAACAACGTTTACCAATATAGAAACAACAACAAATTCCTTTAAAAATACCTTTCCTTCAACATCTACTGAATCAGAGTATGTTGAATCAAACTTCATCACACTTAATAATTTGAGTTCGTCTGTGGCAACAGAACAAATGACGGATATCAAAAAAGATTTCACTATTATACCCGATTCCAAACAAACAACATCTTCCGATCCGAAACAGGAAAGTGAAAAACCAACATCAATCATACAGAGCACTGTTGAAACTATCCCAAGTACAGTAACAGAAGATTTTAGACAGCCAGAAAATCAACAAACGATTAAAGATAATGTTATTGGAAACAACGCTATACCAGAGACGACTACTTTAAAAGGAATAACACTAGCTGAAGGACAAAATAATGAACCTGGCTCCATTAATATAAATAAAATGGATCTAAATAAAAATGTCGTGAGTGGGCAAAATGATATACGAACTACTCATACTAGTCGATTAACAACTGACATTGTTTTACCATTTACAACAAGTACCCCAATTATCAATGAAAATTTAGATGAAATCAATGGAAAAATAAGTAATATCCCAACACAAATCACAAACACAGTTTCTGAAATGGAAAGTACTATTTTGATTACTAAACAAGGTTTTCAAGAAAGTACATTACTAGACGTCGATTTGCTAGGTAGAAATAAAGATTTCAATACAGGATCGGTACTTAAAACAACAACAGCCGCGTACGCTGATGATAAGAAAAGTACTACAATCAATAAAATAGATGTTTCTGAAACTCAGAGTACTACAGATAATCTAAATGACTTTTTAACTATCTCTTCTAATCACTTAACATCCCATATGGGTAGTACAGAGATCAGTGACAGTACAGAAACTGTCTCAGAACCAGAAACAATAAAAAAAACAACAACAGATAATATCATTGAAATTGGTATGGCTGCCACACGTGATCCCTTAAATACTAGTAATGATGTAGCTAATACTGGTAATAGCATTACAACTATAGTACCGCAAAATATAAAAAAGGTAATAATAACTACGACAAGTGATCGCTCAATAAGTGTTGGTATCACAAAAGTATTTGAAGAACAAACAACTGAACTACTGAAAACAGAAATAACAATAACCCCACAAGAAGTTGATGATAAAGAAAACACAACTATATCCGATAATTTCACTTCAAAAGATTCTGTAACTGAGACATATGATAAAACGGGAAATCTGTTAGATATAGATACAACGAAAAAAATACCAATACAAGATATAAATGAAACAGCAGTAACCACTTCAACTGATTATTTAAAAACCGGTGTTAGTGTCACAGATACATATAATCAAACGGAAACAAAATCAGTCTTAGATACTTCCACTGCTTTTACTGCTAGCGATGTAACAGACGTCTACAAAACTTATTTAGATGCTGAAATGACAACAAAATCTATAACAGAATATGTAAATAACTTAGAAGCTGCCACTCCTACTGATCAATCCACATTTGGTGAAGGTGTATCTAATATATTAGAGACAAGGGAAACTGCATCAAAAACTGAACACACAACACTCATGGAAAATGTAAATAAACTGAATAAGGTTACTGAAACGAACTATTTAATTTCCAGTGACGTTGCAATCGAACTATATGATAAAACAGAGACTATAATGGGTATAGATTTAACAACTAAACAAGTATCGCAAAATACAGATAACGTGGAAACAACTTCTCCTATTAATAGTTTTATGTCCAGTGTAGGTATCACAGGAATGTATCACCAAGCAGAAAGTACATCAGGAACAGAAACAACTATACAATCGCTTATACAAAATGAAAACAAAGTAAAAAAAAATACCACAGCCGATCAATTCACATTCAGTGATTCTATAACTGAGATATCGTACACAAAGGAAACTCAATCAAGTACAGAGATATTTGATCAAACTGAAACAGTACCACATGGTAAAATAACAACCAAATCAATCTCATTAAGTACTAACCAAATGGATATAACTACTAATAAAACATTTATATCCGATACATCATTTAGAGGGGGTGGAACTTATCATTTTGTAACGCAAGATATAAAGACGGCAGAGGCAATTACCACTGAAGATCACATCATATCTGGTTTAGGCACTACATATTTCGTCGATCAAATGAAAACTGTATCAGAAGTAGAAGAAACTGTCACCACCAGAAATCATATAAACAAAGTAGAAACAGGTTCAACGGCTCACAATTTAGTTTTAGATATTACAACGCCATTTGACCAATCTAAAATCAATTTAGAAATAGATCAGAGTACTAAATCAACTATACCGAATGAATTAGAAAATGTTACGGACCCTAATCAGTTAAAATCTTCATCTGATGCTAGTGAGATTGTTGGATCTCCAAATGTTGTATCAGAAGCCACAAAATCTGATTCTGATAGTATAAAGGAAAATGAAACGGTTACAGCAATAGAAAGTTCACCACTGAGTCTAGATAATGATGGAACGTTGAATCAAACAAAGACTATATCGGCTACGAATACTACTACAAAATTACCTATAAGCCCAAAAGGAAACTCCGTTACTTCTTATTATTTATCGTCCGGTGTAGATGTAGGTGATACTACTGACTTAACCAAAACCATGTTAAATAATGATACAACAGCTAAATCAACAACTATAGATGCACATAACATTGAAACAACTACTATTACTACATATATAAATGATTTGGAAAATACTGGTAATACTGAACTTAAAAATGACGTTGAATATACAAGAAGTACCCCGTATTTTACGTCCAAGGTCGATATGACAAATATACTTGATTCAACTACATTTGTCTCAAGTATATATTCAAGAAGTAAATCAACAACACAAAATATAGTCGAAGTAGAGACTACTTTAACTAACACTCATTCAACACTTACACTTGACACAATACCACTTACCATTACTGAAACTAATTCAGAAGTAGAAAAAACAATTAATTCAATGACGGAAAACGTAAAGAAAGTAGAAAAATATACCACTACAGATAACTTCGTTTCACTTAATACAGTTAAACAGACACCAAATATAGATACAACCACATCAGCTACACAACATGTGAATATTAAACAGACACCAGATATAGATACAACCACGTCAGCTACACAAAATGTAAATAAAGTTCTAAGTTTTACTGTTGTTGATCAGTTAACTTCAATTGATACTACAACAACTTTTGCTTCCCCAAAAATTGTATCTATAGATCAGACAAGTGCTTTGACAACACAAAATGTAAACGAGGTTATGACCTCTAGTACTGGTAGTCCTCTGACGTTTGATATTGAAATGACCGAGATAGAAACAACCGAATTAACGACTCAAAACGGAAATGACGTAGGTAGAACTAACTCTACTAATTATTCAATATCGACGATAGCAATGAAAGCAGATAATAGTTCACCCGGGTCCACAGATACTAAAAGTACTTCATCATTTGATTACACCGCAATACCTACAGTTGAAACTAAATATGCTGATAGTACATTATCTACTAATTGGGAAGAAGGAACTTCTACATTGAAAAATGAAATAGGAGTCAGTGGTAACGAATTTTTATCTACTGACATATATAATTCAGATTCAGGTAAAACAATAATCTCATCCAAATCACGACATACTTCTACAAGTATCAGTACCTCTACTGAAAGTATAACCTCGCGTAGAAAGGTCGTTGATATTTCTGCTTGGACTGACATGACACATACTGACTTGACTTCTACGGAGGCTACTTTACCAACTTACGACTTACATATTAACTCCCACTGTAAAATAAATTCACACTGCCCGACAAATAAAGCCTGCCTAAACGGAGTATGCCAGAATCCATGTGATATGGTTCAAAATGCCTGTACAAAGAACGAATCATGTATAGTTATCGACCATGGCGCTGTTTGTTTATGTGATGACTCCACCGGGAACCAGTGCTTACGCAAAGGTAGGCATTTAAGGTGTTTTGCATTCATAACTGAACAATTGTTTAGAAGATAAAGTATATAGTTTTATTACTGGTCAAGTTAAAGGTTGTTGTATCGGACAAATGTGTAATTATTTAGTGAAGTTTTCTATATTATGCAATTTGTAAATACACTATAATGTTCACTTTCCTTTAATAGTAACATACTAATGATGTATCTAACGTGTAACATACTAGAATCACCCGAAACACCAAAGGTACCAGAACCTTGTCATTCTGGTCGGGACTGTATAGAGACCGAAGCCTGTTTTATGGGGTTGTGTCAAAACCCTTGTGAGTTCGACAACGTTTGTGGTGTTGGAGCTAATTGTCAACCTGTAAAACAGAGGCCTATGTGCTCGTGTCCCGCTGGACACGATGGAGACCCGGCTGTTAAATGTTCACCTAAAATATGTAAGCTTTAACTGATACCTACTAATTGCAATTACATGTACTAAATGATTTAACATAACTACTTTAGACGTTAAACGCTACTAAATTCAGAGTCTTGTAAAATATTTCTCCTTGATTAAAAGGACCTATATTATATTCTATTTGTAAATTTTATTGAAAATTGTTGTTTCACTATAATAAAATATTCATCCTTATACTTAAAAATATGTATATTATTCTCTTTAACTTGGTGTGAAATATAAATATCTTTTACTCAGTTGGTTGCACTCGAAATGAAGAATGTCACTTGACCGAGGCTTGTATAAATAATGCATGTCAACACCCATGTGCTATACACAACCCGTGCACACCTAATGCGGTCTGTATAAACACAAACCACGGTTCAGACTGTAGTTGCGCCGAAGGTTTCCAAGGAAATGGATACGTCGGATGTGTTCCAGGTAAGATTTACTTGTTTGTCGCTAGATTCACCTGAAGTTCTCTAATCCAGAGCTAATTATATTCTACTATCTTATCTTCTATTTACTCTAATCCAGCATTTTAGTATAGACGATTGACTATCACATTTATGATCCACAACCTATAATAATATTAATCTGTATCTATGTTATTTATCTAAACCTTGAAATGTACACAACAATTAAGATACTCACAAATACAAAAATCCGTTGAAGCTGAATATATTTTAAGCCTTTAGGTGCCTTTTTATACAGTGTATGACGTGTACAACTTTTCCCTTTTGTATCATTTTGTTAATATTTAAAAAAAATATACTAATTAACTGATTATTCTAGTAATACCTCATGGTTCAGTATGTCAGTATAACGAAGACTGTCCACCGGAGCTCTTATGTGACAGACTTAATAGAGTATGCATAAGCCCGTGTGCCGTCGACCAATGTGGAGATAATGCTGAATGCATCCCATCAAATCATGGCATTCAATGTAAATGTTACGCTGGATTCACTGGAAACCCGTTCTTAGAATGCTTCCAAGGTAATTTATTATTATTTGTTTTGTTTTATTATAATCATATCATTATCGTTAGATTTCGTATGATATATTATATAAGTATAAATAATTGTGTACAGTTACGATTAAAATTAATAACAAATCTAGTCCTAAATCAAACATCACACCTGATATTCGTTAAATACATATATGTTTTTGTTTTGATAGTTTTCAAATTATTTTACGACCTTCAAATGAAGGTGAAAAATATCTCATTACATTTCTGAAAAGATTAAATATTTAGTAATTTAGGCATTTTTCACGAGATTTTGGTATAACCTAGTACAATATAATAAAAACAGAAAGGGCACGTCACAATTATAGCGGTAAGACTCATCAAGGAGGATTGGCTGGAGAGGCAACATAGTAGCCTCTCCTACCGGTTAACATTACCGGACAGACGAACGGAACGGGAGAGGACAAGCACTCTCCCGTCCCGCAGAAAATACTACTCTACAGTGTGGTCGCCTCCTGATCAGGCGGCCAAGGTCAGGCAGCGGTAGGTGTTCCTTCTTAGGGTTTACCCGGGTCCCATGCAAAAGACCCACTTGTGACGGAACACTGTGTTATTTCAGTCGGTCGGTCGGTGAGCTGGGGATTTAAACACGATGAAAAAAAATGATAAAACAGAAGGATTTGTAAGATGTATGTGTGTGAATGATGATGATGTGATTTTTTCAGAATATCTCTCTTTAAATTATATTCAAAAAATATATCAATTATGTTAACATAAATATTTTTTATAAATACACACTTAAGCTTATGTAATTTTGCTTTTTTAGTTCAAGGGTGTCGATCTGACAATGAATGTGCGAATTCAGAGGCATGTGTTAATGGTAAATGTGGTTCTCCCTGCCGTTGCGGAATAAATGCTGTATGCGACGTTTTGAATCACCGTGCGTCCTGTAAATGCCTGCCAGGATACACCGGAAATGCCAAACTTGGTTGTGAGCCACCAAAAAATTTGTGTATTCCAAATCCTTGTGGCACAAATGCAATTTGCGAATCTGACGAAGGAAGACCAGTATGCGTATGTCCAAAAGGTTTAACTGGAAATCCTTTCATAAATTGCAGTAAGTATTATTTTGGTTATTAATTAAGTATTGACTGGCCTGTTAGTCTAGTGGTTAGTGACCCTGACTGCTAAGCCAGAGGTCGTGGCTTAGATTCCCACCCAGGACAAATAATTGTGTGATAAGCACGATAATTTGTTCTGTGTCTGGGTGTAATTTATCTATAATATGTATGTATTTAGAAATATATAAGTATGTTTATCAGCAGTCTGGCTCTACCTAGTTTGGGATCAGACGGATTATTAATATTATTATTATTATAGTATTAAAAGTAAAGAAAATTCTAACTAATTATTTTTTTTTTCCAAGAAACACCTTGATGCAGTTGTTATTTTTATTATAATTATTTCTGTGAATAGGTAGTTGTTTCACTTTCAGTTTGCCTACGTAAAGTACCTAAGTATGCAATAAATCAATCCAGTCACTGAAAACTTTTACGATACTCACAGACGCACCAACGATTTTATATGAATAGGCAAAGTTTGTGTACTTTTAAATGTTTGAAGAGATATTAAGAACCAATAATTAGATTTCCTTTATTTTCAGTACCAGAAGGAAACGAATGTGAACCGAATCCATGTGGACCGTATTCAGGATGTAGATTAATAGATAACAAACCTGCTTGTTTCTGTTTACCAAATTACGAAGGGGATCCACCACGACAAGCTTGCCGGCTACCTAATAACCCTTGTAATCCATCACCATGTGGTCCTAACACACAGTGCACTCAACAATCAAATGGATTCGCAAAATGCACATGTTTACCAGGTTATATTGAAAGTCCAAATACCATCAGAGGTTGTGTGGAGTCACGAAATCCTTGCGAACCAAATACTTGTGGCAGTGGAGCGCGGTGCGATCCTAATAGAACGCCACCATGTTTTTGTCCAGAATATTATTTCGGAAATCCTTATAAATCATGTACTCCTCAAGGCTACCTTCCACCACATGTGCTATGTAGACCTGGTCCGTGTGGTCCCAATGCGGATTGTTACGTAAGTGGAAACCTCGAAATGTGCTTCTGTAAATCTAGCTTTACCGGTGATCCACATGTCGGTTGTCAACCACAAAAAAGTCCTTGTATTCCTAATCCATGTGGACCCCAAGCTATTTGTCAAGCTACCTATGATGGACAACCTACGTGTATCTGCCCTTCAGGCAGCATTGGCGATGCTTATGGACCCGAAGGGTGTCATTCAAGAGAATGTGAAGTAGATGAGGAATGTAAACTTGACAAAGCCTGTATAGGATATGCTTGTCGTGACCCTTGTCCCGGAGCTTGCGGATTTAATGCTTTATGTCGTGTAGAATCACACCGGCCGGTCTGTTTCTGTAAAGAAAGTTTTATTGGCAATCCTTTAATGGGTTGTTTATCACCTGGAGATCAAAAATCAAATAAGAAACCATGCCAGAGGGCCACATGCGGTATTAACGCAATTTGTCAAGATGTTGGTGACAAAGCTTTGTGTTTTTGCCCACCTGATTTCTTAGGAGATCCGGCTTTAGAATGTAAACCACAATGCACTATGAACTCTGACTGCTCGTCGAATGAAGCGTGTATCAATAATAAGTGTATAGATCCATGTTCTTTCAATAACGTATGTGGAATTCATGCAATTTGCTTGTGTTCTGAGCACACAGTATCTTGTTTATGTCCAGATGGCTATATTGGGGATCCATTAAGTCATTGCATTTATCGACGTAAGTATTTTAATCTTATTTCATCGTTTTCAAAATTTATTGAAGTTACACCTATTATTAAGTTTTTTATTTTTTTATGATAACAAAACGTTTTTTTGTAACAACTATCAATTTACTTTTAGCGATAATAATTAGAGACAATACAACAGCGCAGCCTTGTTCACCAAATCCATGTGATCCTCATTCTTCGTGCGACACCTATGGAAATCAGTTCGCTATTTGTGATCCCTGTGTTGGTCCTAAGGCCACTTATAACCCACTTTGTAGACCAGAATGTGTCTTTAACTCTGAATGTCCGTTTGACAAGGCATGTTTGAGAAATAAATGTATTGATCCTTGCCCAGGATCATGCGGTGTCAATGCTGAATGTTCTGTTTATCAACATGATCCTATATGTCATTGCTTAGATGGATACGAAGGAAATCCATATGAACACTGCAAAGTGACTACTATAAAGACGAGTAAGTTTATTTTCGCCATTTTATGCATGGGACCACTTTGTTTCGACTAAATTTTTTTGTCCTAATTAATTTGGCATAACGAGTTAGGCATATATTTTTTGTCATAATAATACTTTGACATAATTGTTTTTTGGCATACTATTTCAGTAGGCATAAATATTATTTAGGCTAACGTTTTTTGTCCTAATTTTGATTGGCATGAGTTATAAGGCATATTCTTTATTCGTCTCATAAAATATTAAGTTGGAGACGATTTAACATTAGTAGGGTAGGTCAATTAAACAGAAGTGGCTAGATTTAGGTTAGGTTAGAACTATGACCATAACGAGCGAGCGAAGCAAATGTGGTGCAGCAGCGGCCGGCGAGTGTCAGAACCGAATTCTATGACAAACGAAGTACTTGGTCTAACGAGTCAATTATGCGGCGTATAATTATTATACCTATAAATATTATGCTTATATATCATTATGCGTAAACAAAATTTATGCTTTAGAAACTATTCTAAAGCATAAATGTGTTACTATATATATAATGATTAAAAGCAAAATTATTGTTAAGCATACTAGTGCTTAACAATTATTTTGCTTAAAGTAGTTATGCTTAAAAAAATTGTGCCTAAACAGTTATGCCAAATTAATATTGTGCGTAACTATTATGAGGATAATTAAAAGTATGCCATGTTAAATTATGACATATAATTTTATGCGAATAAATAGGGAACTTTTATACATCATATCTTTTGGATACTTATATTTATTACTATTTTTAAAGATTTGATTTTGTAAACATTTGTGAAATTACTTTTCAGTTGATATTTGTAATAATATTATTTGTGGACCGAATGCCGTATGTGAAGATACAAACGGTGCCTTGATATGCAAATGTTTGCCAGATTTTTACGGTAACCCATATGTCTCATGCCGACCACAGTGTGTTGTCAATAGTGACTGTGCACCAGAATTAGCATGTTTAAATAATAGATGTGAAAATCCATGCAAAGACATTTGTGGAATGGGAGCATTATGTAAAACTGTCAATCATCACGCTGTTTGCTATTGTGAAAATGGACATACTGGAGATCCATACGTAAGATGTCAACTGACAATTGGACCGAGACCTACGTTATCTACTTGTGATCCATCACCGTGTGGACCGTACAGTCGTTGCCTAGTATCACCAACAGGTTTTGCAGTATGCTCATGCCTGCCAAGCCATAGAGGAGTAGCGCCAATGTGTCAACCAGAATGTGTCAGCAATTCCGATTGTTCACAAACACAGACATGCGTTAATCAACGATGTTCCAACCCGTGTCAAGGTAGTTGTGGTGTAAACGCAGAATGTATTGTAGTGAACCATAATCCAATCTGTAGTTGCAGTCCCGGACAAACTGGAGATCCATTTGTAACTTGTGCAGAAGTAGTGATCCCACCTACACCCAATGGAGATAAAAATCCTTGTGTGCCTTCGCCTTGTGGTCCGAATTCAGTTTGTGAAATAAAATCCAACCATCCCGTGTGCTCATGTCGGTCAAACTATTCAGGCACACCTCCTTATTGTAGACCAGAATGTGTCATTAGTCAAGAATGTCCATCTAATAAGGCCTGCATAAATGAGAAATGTGTTGATCCATGCACCGGTATATGTGGAAATAATGCTAAATGTAATGTGGTGAATCATACGCCGCTCTGTAGCTGTTTGGAAGGATACAAAGGTGATGCGTTTATCGGTTGTGTAGCTATTGGCAAATCTGACTCTACTCCGTGTAGTCCATCGCCCTGTGGAGAGAACACTATGTGTACAGTAACTAATAATGTTGCTCGTTGTTCCTGCATTCCTCCTAATATCGGCAATCCTTATTCGGGTGGTTGTCGACCAGAATGTACGTTGAATTCCAACTGTCCGAATCATCTTGCTTGCCTGTCGAACCATTGCCGAGATCCTTGCAAAGACTTATGTGGTGTAAATGCGGAGTGTGCCGTAACTAACCACGTGCCAATTTGCACATGCTTCAAAGGATATGAAGGTGATCCATTTTCATCGTGTCGTCCGAAGTCTCGACCACGTACGTATTAAATTATATTTATAAATTTTAAATTAATTGTTATTCAGAAGTATGTATGATTCATTTCGTTTTAACTTTACTTACATGAAAAGAACGTTAAACCTTTAGGTAAAACTAAAAAGCATAGGTATATGACATTAGTACCTATGCTTTTTAGTTTTACCTAAACGTTTTAGCCGTATTTACATTGTCGTCGTATCGTTCTCGAAGACTATATTTATACCTTTATACATAGTATGCATTTTGTTTTATACGTTGCATAAGAAGACTATCATCTAGTGTAGACCATCATTAATAACCGTATAGATGGCGATACATATTCAAAAATATATTAAACCTTTTTTAGCCTCTCCAATCAAACCTTGTGAGCCATCGCCGTGCGGACCGAACAGCGAGTGTCACGTAGTTAGTGATAGAGCTGCATGTTCATGTCGAGCCGGCTACTTGGGCACTCCCCCAGCTTGTCGTCCAGAGTGCGCAGTCAACTCTGAATGCCCTGCGGCTAAGGCCTGCATTAACCAGAAATGTAGAGATCCTTGTGTGCACAGCTGCGGCTTAGACGCGCGATGCCACGTCGTCGGGCACAACCCTATTTGCACCTGTCCAGAAAACTTACCTGAAGGAGATCCATTTATAAAGTGTACCAGAAAGAGTAAGTTAATGCTTTTACAATCTAGTTCAATAGAGTTTCAAATAAAAAAATAACGTATTGTAAGTTTTCTTTTTATCTTTTTGGTTTATTAACTCCTTATATTGTTTTTATAACAGCTATTCATCCACCGGCTCCCGATCCATGCCTGCCATCACCGTGTGGTCCACATTCATCATGTCGCAATGAAGGTGGACGGGCGGTGTGCTCATGTGAACCGGGCACACTCGGAGCTCCGCCATCTTGCCGTCCACAATGCGTTATTAACCAGGATTGTCCTCTAGCTTTAGCTTGTCTAGGAGGAACGTGTGTAAATCCATGTGTGGGCTCCTGTGGCTTCAATGCAAGGTGCACTGTGCAAAACCATCTACCAATATGCTCCTGCGATGACGGCTTCTCTGGTGACCCGTTCGCTGGCTGTAACCGTAAAGAAGGTAGGAATCATTTTCAAGTGTATATACGAGTGTATAATAGTACTAAGCTGTTGCATTACCATTGCATGATACATATTTCTATACCTGTATGTGATAGCATGTTTATGTATAAAACTTTTCAGCTTCAAAAGACGTACTTCATGTGCCTTGCAATCCATCACCTTGTGGCCCTAACACCATTTGTCGAGAACAAAATGGTGCTGGTTCTTGTACATGTGTAGATGATTATTACGGTGATCCATATCGTGGCTGTCGGCCAGAATGTGTCATGAATACTGACTGTCCAATGGACAGATCTTGTTTCAATAATAAGTGCGTGGACCCGTGCACTGGTGCTTGTGGGCAGAACACCGAATGTAGAGTAGCGAACCATGCACCTTCATGCTACTGCTTGTCTGGATATCGTGGAAACCCACTTCATGCATGCACACCTATATGTAAGACCTTCTTTCTTTATCTTTCTTTACGTGTCTATTTATATATCTCATACTATACTTATCTGTCTGTTTTCTGTCCTATTTAATTTAGCTGTAGTGGAACCAGTGGATCCGTGTAACCCTACTCCTTGTGGACCATACAGTAAATGTCGGGTTTTTAATAGGCATGCCGTTTGCACATGCCTTGATATATGCGTTGGTTCTCCACCAAATTGTAGGCCTGAGTGTATTGTTAGTACTGACTGTAGACCTGATAAAGCATGCATCAATCAGAAATGCCAGGACCCATGTCCTGGTATGTGCGGTATTGATGCGCAATGTCAAGTTGTGAACCATAATCCAATATGCAGTTGCATTAATGGTTACACTGGTGATCCTTTCGTAAGGTGTTTCTTTGATGAAAGTAAGTAAAAGTTATATTATATTTAAAATACACTACGTTTATTATGCTACTTTAATAATATACTGTATTCATATTCTTAACAGGGCCTATGGATCCAATAAACAATTGTATGCCCAACCCTTGTGGTCCACATTCTCAATGCAAAGACCTTAATGGTGTGCCAGTGTGTTCATGTATAGAAAATTATGTGGGGCGCCCCCCCAACTGCAGACCTGAATGTATGATAAATGCCGAATGTTCTGGGAACTTAGCATGCTTTGCTGAGAGATGCAGTAATCCTTGTCCAGGTTCTTGCGGATTTCACGCAAATTGTGCCGTTGTTAAACACATTCCAATATGTACTTGTGATCATGGATATACAGGCGATCCTTTCTCGGGATGCTCGCCTATCCCGTGTAAGTTTTACACTGAATATTTATTAATGTACATATAATGAAGTCTTACTAAAATTCAGTAAGTTGATTTATTTATTCTTATAGCTATCGAACCTCAAGTTGAAAGTCCTTGCTCACGATCGCCTTGTGGGACAAATGCTGTATGCAAAGAACGCCACGGTGTAGGATCATGTTCATGCCTTCCTGAATACTATGGTGATCCATATGTAGAATGTCGTCCAGAATGTGTTTTAAACTCGGATTGTCCTAAAGATAAAGCTTGTGTTCGTAATAAATGTAAAGATCCGTGCCCGGGGGTATGTGGTATGAATGCTGAATGCCGCGTAAATAATCACGCACCATCTTGTGCCTGTTTGCTAGGCTATGAAGGAAATCCATTTACATCTTGTTACACAAGTAAGGACTTGAAGCCTATATATTTTATATTCAAATTAAATATTTACTCAAAATATTATTGACAATTATGATACATTTTAGGCTCAATTGAAACTCCCGTCGACCCGTGCTCACCATCACCTTGTGGACCATATAGTATATGCCGTGTAAGCGGTAGTCATGCAACGTGCTCTTGTGACGAAAACTATTTTGGTTCACCTCCTTTTTGTCGTCCTGAATGTATGGTTAGCAGTGATTGCATGCCCAATAAATCTTGCATGAATCAAAAATGCATAGATCCATGTACTGGAGTATGCGGCAGAAATGCTAAATGTACTGTTGTTAATCACAACGCACTATGCAGTTGTCCTCAACATTACGTTGGTGATCCATTTGTGCAATGTACCTACGAAAAACGTGAGTTCGGCAGAGAATAATTTTTATTTTTTTTAATGCTAAATTAAAAGCTTTATATCTTTAAAAAATAAATTAAAATATTAACACAACAGAAATAATATAACGCAATTAAAAAAATAAGTATGTATTTAAAGCCAAACAATTAAATGTTTTATGGGCCGATAATATTATGGAACGTTAATAAAATAATACTTCATTAAATAACAAATAGGTAAACTAATAAGTGATAACTAGATGGTTGTCAGTAGGTACACCAAAACCTGCGTCAACCAAAATCTTTAACTTGCCTAACAAAAGAAGCTTTATAATTTAAATTGACGTATGAAGTCTGGGCGAATTTGTGTTTATATTTTACCTTCTTGCCCCAATTCTAGGACCAGAAACACCAATTTCTAGAAACCCCTGCATTCCATCACCATGTGGTCCTAATTCACAATGTCGAATCATCGGTGAAACACCCGCATGTTCTTGCAAAGCTGGCTACATCGGGAGGGCACCAAACTGCCGTCCTGAATGTGTATATGATGAAGAATGTCCAAGTAATTTAGCTTGTATTCGAGAAAATTGTGTTAGTCCTTGTGAAGGGTCATGTGGTGCAAACGCTGAATGTGTAGTTATTAGTCATAAAGCAGTTTGTCACTGTCATGAAAGTTATACTGGCGATCCATTTAGTGGTTGCTACTTTATTGGTAAGTTTAGCAAGTTAAATTTGTATTTGTATTTTGGTGGAAATGCTCGTCCTCATATATTATTTTCCTTGTTAGTAACGGTGACGAGTGAAGATGAAACAAATCCTTGTAACCCATCACCTTGCGGTCCAAACTCTATTTGCACAGAAAAGTATTCTGTTGGAGCCTGTAAATGTGCACCTGGATATTTTGGCGATCCATATCTTGGTTGTCGACCCGAATGCGTCACAAATAATGACTGTCCTTCAAATAAAGCTTGTTCAAATAACAAATGTGTAGATACTTGTCAAGGAGCATGTGGTATTAATGCCCAATGCACTGTTTCGCACCATACACCAGTATGCCTATGCATAGACGGCTATGACGGAAATCCAGTAATTTCTTGTCATCCTGAGAGAAAACGTTAGTAAATTCATTATTTTTAACATATCTTATATATGAAATAAGGATATTATTAAAAGTAATGAAACTATATAATTTGGTTTTAGCGCCATTAGCCGATATAAATCCCTGTGTGCCATCGCCGTGCGGGCCATACAGCATCTGTAAAGTAGTGGATTTCCATGGAGTTTGTTCCTGTCTGGAAGGATATATTGGTTCACCGCCGACTTGTAGGCCTGAATGCGTGATAAGCACTGATTGTCCTCAGCACCAAGCGTGTATAAAACAGAAATGTAGGGATCCTTGCCCGGGGACATGTGGTGTAAATGCTAGGTGTCAAGTCATAAACCATAACCCAATTTGTACTTGTAAAGCTGGATTTACTGGTGATCCGTTTGTTACTTGCCGGTTGGAGCAAAGTAAGAATTTATTTAAAATAATAAAGATAATAATTTTCAAATGTTGTTTTGTATTGAAACCCCTTCAACGTTTGAAGGAATCTGTTTTATTTATTTTGTAGTTTCTTAAATATTTCATTTTCTTTTCTCTTAAATTATTTTCATTTTATGTTATTTTCTATCTCTGAATGCTATTATTATTATTTTTGCTTATCTTGTGTTCTTTTATTCTTAATCTATCTTATTTTCTCCTTAGAACCTATCTTAGATGGGCCTAAAGGAAACCCATGTGTTCCATCGCCATGTGGTCCATACTCTCAATGTAAAGTAGTTGGAGAAGCACCTGCATGTTCATGCTTACCGAATTACATTGGCGTAGCACCCAACTGTAGACCTGAATGTTCTATCAATGCGGAATGTCCTGGTAATCTTGCATGCCAAAATGAAAATTGTGTGGATCCGTGTCCTGGTTCTTGTGGTTTTAATGCGGAATGTACTGTTGCGAATCATGTTGCATTATGTAATTGCCTGCTGGGGTATACGGGGGATCCATTCAGTGGCTGTTCACCTTTCGAACGTAAGTTTTCATTACAGTACATCATGCATCAAAAAAATACTAGTTTAAATTCTTTTAGTATCTTCTTCTGTTATGTCTTTACAGGAGATACAGAGCCGCCTCGGAACCCTTGCAATCCGTCACCATGCGGAGCAAATGCAATGTGTAAAGAAAGAAACGAAGTAGGTTCTTGTTCATGCTTGCCGGAATATTTCGGCGATCCATATACAGGATGCCGACCAGAATGTGTATCCAATACCGATTGCGATCGAAATAAAGCCTGTTCCAATAATAGATGCAAGGATCCTTGTCCAGGAGTTTGTGGCATTAACGCCGAATGTAGAACTGTTAACCATTCCCCAACCTGCACCTGTTTGAGTGGTTACACTGGTAACCCGTTAGTCAGATGTGAAATAGAAGGTAAATCCAAAAGATTTTGGTTATTTTAAATTTTATCAGACTACGATTATCTCAAATGCAGAGATCTATGTTGAAGAATAACCAATATTTAATTTAAATATTATTTTGAAGTGTAACTACTGCAATATCATATTTCAAAAAAGAAAACTGTATGATTAATTGACCCTATTCATAGTAATATATTTTTATTTCAGTATTTACGGTAAGGCCTACTCCATCTGATCCATGTGACCCATCGCCTTGTGGACCAAACAGCTTATGCCGGGTGGTTAATGGTCATAGCGTTTGCACATGTGAACTCGATTATATAGGCACACCACCCGCCTGTCGACCTGAATGTATTGTTAGTTCTGAATGTTCACAAGACAAGGCATGTATCAAAAAGAAATGCAAAGACCCATGTCAAAACTCATGTGGTGTTAATGCACGGTGCCAAGTTATAACACACAACCCAATTTGTACGTGCAGTCCTGGATACACCGGAGATCCGTTTACACAATGCATTCCTATTGAATCTAATGAACGTAAGTAATAGCTTTATTTAAAGTTTAGAAAAAGAAACGGTACTTTAAAGATCATGCATAAGTAAGAAAATCATCCTTTTTTATGCACTGCTACGTTTTTAGAGTAAACTAATATTTAATATTATGTTTTAGTTGAACCAAAGAGAGACCCGTGTGATCCTTCTCCTTGTGGACCTAAATCGGATTGCCGTGTTATTGGAGACCAAGCTGCTTGTTCCTGTTTACCAAATTACATTGGAAGAGTGCCTAATTGTAGACCAGAATGCACTATAGATCCAGAATGTCCTAGTAATACGGCTTGCATTAATGAGCGTTGCAAAAATCCTTGTCAAGGAGCATGTGGTGTTAATGCTCTATGTTTAACGATTAACCACAAACCAATATGTTCTTGTCAGCAAGGTTTTACAGGCGACCCTAGTAGACAATGTGACCAGAGACTAATAATATGTATGTATTTCGGTTCTGACTAAAGTAATCTTTTAACAGATGTCTAAGATTATTCCAATGCTACTTATTAGTAAAGAAGTTATGTGCTTCAAATTCCAATATTTAGCCGATTATACTAATTCTTGTTTATGCAAGTTTCTACTTCACTAAAATGTAAATTATGACTCTATTAATGTTTTAGCTGAAACGACGCCAACATCAAGTCCATGTACCCCATCACCTTGTGGCCCTAACGCTGAATGCCGAGAGTATAACGGAGCTGGAGCTTGTGTATGTTCTGAGGGATACGAAGGTGACCCGTACAGTTTACATGGATGTCGCAGGGAATGTGAGAGTAATGACGACTGCTTACCAAACTTATCATGCATTCGTTACAAATGTATCGATCCATGCCCCCGAACTTGTGGTCAATTAGCACAGTGTACAGTAGAAAATCATATACCTGTATGCACCTGTCCGAGAGGTTATACTGGTGATCCATTTTTCCAATGTAAAGAAATAACACTACCACGTAAGTGCCACTCCAAAACAACAAACTCAATGATATACATTTATAAGAAAATCCAACTTAATCTTAATTATATTACAGCTCCGCCTTTGAGAAATCCATGCGAACCAACACCTTGTGGTCCAAACAGTCAATGCAGACAGGTTAACATGCAAGCCGTTTGCTCTTGTTTACCAAATTATGTAGGATCTCCACCATCATGTCGCCCTGAGTGCATAGTAAACAGTGAATGTGATACGTCGAAAGCATGTGTAAATAAAAAATGTGATGATCCTTGCCCTCATTCTTGTGGACTAAGAACTCATTGTGTTGTTAAAAATCATAGTCCAATTTGTACGTGCCCAGTGGGCATGACTGGTGATCCATTCACACAGTGTTACCGTAAGTATAAGTATAACAAAAATATAATATCTCTGATATATTATTGTTATATCTGAATTGTTATGCATATTTTGAATTTTTTTAGAAGATGAGCCTACTACAACTGAAAGACCGCCATCATGTACTCCTTCGCCGTGTGGCCCATATTCGAGATGTCAGTTATTAGCAAGTGGTCCAGCGTGTTCATGCTTACCTGGTTATGTGGGCTCACCACCATCTTGCCGACCAGAATGTACTATTAACACTGAGTGTCCGGCTTCGTTAGCATGTGTACGTCAGAAGTGTGAAGATCCCTGCCCTGGGTCTTGTGGAGTTGATGCCTCCTGCCATGTTTTAAACCATGTTGCCGTATGTCTGTGCAACGAAAGATTTACGGGAGATCCATTTTCGAGGTGTTTCCGTATTATTGAAGGTATGATTTACACTTATAGACGATTGTTCGTAAATAATTATTGTGAAAATAATTATTTACGAACAATGACTAAATATGTCTCTGTTTTTCTAGACTCTACTACGCCAGTTCCTCAAGATCCATGCAATCCATCTCCATGTGGGGCGAATGCCTTATGCGAAAATGGGTTTTGCACTTGTTTGCCAGATTACAGTGGCAACCCATACGAAAGTTGTAGACCAGAGTGCACGGGTAGTCAGGAATGTCCAAGAGATAAAGCTTGTTTCAGGAACAAATGCCACGACCCATGCCCTGGTGTTTGTGGACAAAATGCTAAATGTGACGTTATAAACCACATACCAACTTGCTCTTGTATGACAGACTACACCGGTAATCCGTTCACATATTGTCGTCCTATAGAAGAACGAAAATACCCGCAAAGAGATCCTTGTCATCCATCACCATGTGGCCCTAACAGTATATGCAAAAATGTTGACAACGCTCCAATATGCGCCTGTCTTGAAAGTTTCCAAGGATCTCCACCAAGTTGCAGACCAGAATGCTTAGTTAGTTCTGAATGTCCATCAACCAAAGCATGTGTTAATAAAAAATGTATAAACCCCTGTATAAATGCTTGCGGCGTGTCTGCACGATGTGAAGTGATTAATCACAGTCCAATTTGCAGCTGTAGTCCCATGCAAACAGGTGATCCATTTAAAAGTTGTCACGATGTCATGATCCCTCCGAGTTATGAGGACGTATGTAATCCTTCACCTTGTGGACCAAACTCACAATGCATCGAAAGAAATGGAAAGCCAAATTGTAGATGTGTAGAAAATTACGTTGGTCAGCCACCCAATTGTCGACCTGAATGTGTCATTAATCCAGATTGTCCATCCAATCAAGCATGTATAAAAAATAGATGCATAGACCCGTGTCCTGGTTCATGCGGTATTGATGCCGAGTGTACAGTTGTAAGCCATACAGTCTCTTGTATGTGTAAAGAAAAGTTTACTGGAAATCCATTTATGCAATGTGTATTTCAAGAAGGTAAGTCAATTAATTTATACATAATGGGAGTTTAAAAAAAAAAAGATTAAGTTTTAAAGTAAAATTAGTTTTAGATTTTGTTTTCTCTATAAATAAAAAGTTATATTAAATTAAAAATAAATGTTTGAACCCTGTATCAAAAACACGCCGACAGTTCACGTACAAACCCAAGTGCGTGTGACGTCATAATGTTAAGTTCTACTCATCGTAGCACACAGCTGATACAGTGTTTTTACCAAAGTTTTGACAGTATACAAGACGTTAATTCTGTACTATCAGGAATTTAATTTAACATTATGACGTCACAAACATGGCGACTAATCGTGGCGCATTTGTAGTCACGTGATAGTTATAAAAAAAATTAATTATTTATAATTAATATTTAAAAATATAGTTTTTATGTTATAATTTATGATAAAGTTTTGAAATACATAAAAAATATCGATTTTTTTCAACACCCCAATTGCAGAAAACGTTTCCATTACATTACAACTCATTATTTTTAATTTATTTCAGAGCAAGTACAACAGCCATGTGATCCATCACCATGTGGCGCTAATGCAGTTTGTAGTCAGCGCGATGGAGCAGGATCGTGCTCATGCTTAGAAGATTACCAAGGAAATCCTTATGATGGTTGTCGTCCTGAATGCGTACTCAGTTCGGATTGCTCTGCCGATAAATCATGCATTAAAAATAAATGCGTTGACCCCTGCCCAGGCATATGTGGAACAAACGCAGAATGTAATGTTATTAACCATGTTCCTAGCTGTGCCTGTTTGAAAGGATTTTCAGGAAATCCCTTTGATCAGTGCACAAGAGACGCGCCCAATGAAACACCTAGGCCATGTCAACCATCACCTTGTGGTTCTAACAGTATTTGCAGAGAAAATGGAGGGTTAGCCTCTTGCGAATGTCTTCCAGATTACAGAGGAGCACCTCCTGACTGTCGCCCAGAGTGTACTGTTAGTAGTGAATGCCCGTCTGACAGAGCCTGTCATAGGTTAAAATGTGCTGACCCTTGCAGAGGTGTATGTGGTATAGGCGCTCATTGCCAAGTTATTAATCATAGTCCTTTATGTAGTTGCCCATCGGGCACAACTGGTGATCCATTTAAAAGATGCATTGAGAAAGTTGCTCCTCCACCTGAGAATAAACAGTCAAACCCATGCCAACCAAATCCTTGCGGACTCTTTAGCGAATGTCGACCAATCAATGATAGTCCATCCTGCTCTTGCATCCAGGGATACATGGGCGCTCCACCTAATTGCCATCCTGAATGTCTTGTAAGCACGGATTGTCCGTCACATCAGGCATGTATTGCAGAAAAGTGCAGAAATCCTTGTGAAGGATCGTGTGGATTTAGAGCCGAATGTCGTGTACACGACCATATACCAATTTGTGTTTGTCCGGTTGGTTACTCTGGTGACCCATTCATTCAATGCTCGGAAATTATAGGTATGTACACTTTCTTTTATTATTCTATTGTATTATATTAATCATTGATTAATTATTATTAACTTGACCTGCATTAAACTAAACATAATAATCAACCAATTGCTCTTGGCTGTATCTTTTAATATCTACTTTACAGTGACACAAACTCTTTCTTCTGATCCCTGTAATCCATCTCCATGTGGTAGTAATACAATATGTGACGCTGGGGCATGCTCTTGTGCTCCTGGATATTTTGGAGATCCTTATACTGGATGTCGACAGGAATGTAGTACCAATGGTGAATGTTCACCAACTCGTACTTGCCAGAGAGGTAAATGCGTTGATCCATGTCCAGGTGCCTGTGGAACCAATGCAATATGTACGATTAACAATCACATACCATCGTGCACTTGTCCTCCAAACACTTCAGGAGATCCGTTTAATCTCTGCAATGACATACCGAAAGGTAAATATGCTTATATTAATTGTAATAATTGATTAGTATCATTTTGATTGTAAAACTAACAAATGATTTTTTTTAGTAATATTATCGCCGTGTTCTCAGTCTGTATGTGGACCGTATAGTGAATGTACTGTCAGTTCTAACGGTGCTGCTGCATGCTCATGCAAAGCGGGTCATATCGGTTCTCCTCCTTCTTGCCGACCAGAATGTCTTGTAAGTGCCGAGTGCAAACTGCAGTTGGCTTGCATTGATCGCCGATGCCGCGACCCTTGTGAAGGAGCTTGTGGACGCGGTGCTCGCTGCCAAGTTATTGCTCACTCACCCATATGCACTTGTAATGAAGACTTTACTGGTGATCCATTTAGCTACTGCTATCCAAAACCAGGTATACTTTTTTAAAGTTAAACAAAAATGTTATCTTTACCATAACTGGCTAAGTTATCCACTCAGGTTTTACATTTACAATTTGATACGATTCTGACATCCTATTAGTTCTATCTCTGGGGACTGAAATTAAAACCCCACAGATCAAAATATGAAGTAACCTTTAATAAGACAGAATAATTCATAATAAAAGTTATATTAGTAAAACTTTATTTTAATTTACTGAGCTATAGTTTATGATTATCATTGTATTTGTAGCACCTTCACCTGAGACTACAACCGACCCTTGCCAACCATCCCCATGCGGACCAAGCTCGATTTGTGTAAATTCGGGAGAAACGCCAGCATGTAGTTGTCAGCCTGGCTTCATTGGAGCTCCGCCAAATTGTCGTCCAGAATGTACAATAAGTGCAGAATGTCCAGCGACTTTAGCGTGTATTGGTCAAAAATGTAAAGATCCATGCGAACAAGCATGTGGAGCGCATGCAACATGCTCGGTTGTCGATCATCGTGCCATTTGCGCATGTGAATCTGGCCTCGAAGGTGATCCTTTCCAGGGATGTTCTATGCCAAAAGGTAACGTACCAATTAAACATATTTATTATTGATGTCTCTTTAAAAGTATTTTGCAGAAATTGTGATACTTACTTGATGAATTGTAAGGGTAAATTATGGAAAATTATTTCAATTTCCAATTCCTGTATTGACATTAGGTAGGTCCTGTACTTTATTTCTGCTTTCAAATGTATTTTATACTTAAAATATCTGTTAAAATTAAGGTAAAAGGAGTTGTACATTAATATTTAGAACAACTGATGTATCCACGTCAATTAAATGCAAATAACACTCTGCTTCGCAAAGCGTGATAATTTGGTCATGCTTTAAAGAAAGAGCTTGTCATAAAGGAATTATATATAGTGGTCATGCCTTACACGGTTTACTAATGTACATAGGACTGTACGGATGTCTTTACTTTTGAAATTGTATAGTGACCATGCCCGCTGTATGGTTTAAAGGTGATTGCGTCAGTACAGAACCTATGTCAATGCTTTAAACATAAGGCTCGGATCAGGTCAGTAGGTTCGGCTACGAGGAAAACTAGATGTAAACGAAGCTTTCAGAAGGGATATAACTTTATAAATAACTGTTAATGTGATATTAATGCCTTTGCTTGACTACGGAGCACGCGGAGATAACATAGCACTTACAGTAAAGCTTAGGCCGTCCACCATGACGGCCGCTTTTGGACGGCGCTGCTTAAGATAATGATGCTGTCAACGGATAAAGGAGGTCACTAAACGTCGCCAGTCCCACCAAGCTTCAACTAACGCTTCGGAACAAGGAAGTGCTTCTACGGTGACTGACATACTCATCGGTAAGTGCATTTATTGTATTTGAATAATATTTCAGCTCCACCAAAGGTCGAATATCTAAACCCATGTGACCCTTCTCCTTGTGGAGCTAATGCTGAGTGTAAAGTACAAGGGAATGCGGGATCTTGTTCTTGTTGGCCTGATTATACCGGTGACCCATACCAAAGTTGTAGACCTGAATGTTTAGCAGATTCAGATTGTCCCTTATTACGGGCTTGCAATAGAAATAAATGCGTAGATCCATGTCCAGGAATGTGTGGATATAATGCGGATTGCTATATCACAAATCATAAACCAACATGCAACTGCCAACCAGGTTACAGTGGAAATCCGCTTACCATATGTCATCTAATACGAGGTAAGTATTAATGATATTACACAATGAATTGTTAGGTAATAATAGCATTGGCTCTTAATGAAATATTAAATTTTCAGAAGAAGATATAGCAATTGTAAATGTCTGCAATCCTTCCCCATGTGGTGTTAACGCAATATGCAGAGATATAAATAATCAACCTGTATGTTCATGTCTTCCAAATTACATGGGATCACCGCCTAATTGTAGGCCAGAATGTATGGTTAACTCGGAGTGCAAACAAAATCGAGCTTGTGTTAACCAACGATGCGTAAACCCTTGCCCCAAACCATGTGGACAAAATACAGATTGTAAGGTGATTAACCACAGTCCTGTATGCTCGTGTCGGTCGGGCTATTCTGGAAACCCATTCACTGTATGCTCACTGGTGCTACGTAAGTAATGTTTAATATAATACCCAGATTCTTAAGAAGGCTAGTATACGATACATAAATATTGCTTTGTTTTTTAGTATGTTTTATGAAACTGAAATGTAAATAAATGACACAAATGTTAAATACATTTTTGTCATTTCATTTATTTTTATTTAGTTTCAGTATCTATTCAATACGTTACACATACGTAAAAACCGCTGATCTAACTTTGATCAATATTGGTACAGAGATAAAAGGGACCCTGAAAAAGGACATAGACTAATTTTGACCCAAACATACATATTTTAACATATATATATATGGTTTTTCCAGAAACTTCTCCTAGTGTAGCTGCACCGTCAGAGCCATGTATACCTTCACCATGTGGTCTCTATGCAGAATGTCGAAACAATAATGGTGTACCATCTTGTTCCTGTTTGCCTTCTTACATGGGTTCACCACCGTTTTGTAAACCTGAATGTGTTGTCCATACTGATTGCCCAAGTGATCGTGCTTGTGAAGCTGAAAAATGTCGAAATCCATGTGAAGGCTCCTGTGGTTTATACGCTAATTGCTTTGTCAACAATCATATTCCCGTGTGCTTGTGTCTGGAAGGGTTCACTGGAGATCCTTTTAGTGAATGCAGGTTACTCCCTAAACGTGGTAAGTCACTATATTGATATATTAAAATTTTTATAATGACTGATTAGGCACATTCTGCAAAGGTTAATCACAGTATCTCATACCACAGTTACAGGCGCCATACATGGTACTATCCTACTTTCTACTAATATTATAAACGTGAAAGTTTGTGAGGATGTATGGATGTAAGAATGTATGGATGTTTGTTACTCTTTCACGCCAAAACTATTAAACCGATTACAATGAAATTTGGTATGTAGATAGCTGGAGACCTGAATTAACATATAGGCTACTTTTTATTTCGGTATTCCCACCGCGGGGCGCTGCTAGTCGAAAATAAAAGTATAAGCTAACATAAATATGATACTATCCTGATGAATTTTAATTTGCAAAACTGTAATGGATAACTGGAGTTATATTAATAATATATTTTACTTTTAGATGAACCTCCGATAACTATTGATTTATGCAATCCAAGTCCATGCGGACCAAACGCTGTATGCAATGATGGCTTATGTTCCTGTATCATTGGCTACCATGGTGACCCCAATTTTGGCTGTCGACCAGAATGTGTATATAATTCTGATTGTCCGCTAGATAAAGGCTGTTTACGCAATAAATGTGTAAACCCGTGCATTGGAACTTGTGGATTTAATGCAATTTGTAATGTAATGAATCATATACCAATGTGCTCATGTCCTAAAGGAATGAGAGGTAATGCTTTCATAGACTGCAGACCATCTTCAGGTAAATAGAATTTTTAAATGTATCCCTTGTTTAATGCATTGACTAATTTGTATGTGTCTTCTAATCTGTCATTGTATTTATCTTTTAGTGTCTGTCTCTAATCCGTGTAATCCAACACCATGTGGACCGAATAGTCGTTGTCAACAATCAAATGGACAAGCTGTATGTTCTTGTGTGCCTGGCTATCGAGGAAGTCCACCAACTTGCAGACCAGAATGCGCCGTCAGCCTTGAATGTCCATTAAAGGAAGCATGCAATAATCAAAAATGTGTTAATCCATGTATAGGAGCATGTGGTACAACTGCTGTATGCGATGTGATAAATCATAATCCGATTTGTACGTGCCCACCGTTAACCACAGGCGATCCGTTTGTGAGATGTACAATCATAGGTAACTTTATTTCCTTAATTATGATATTTCACTTGAGTCCTTTTACCACCAGTTTTTTACTTCTAAATATTTTTATTCTTTACAGTTGCCATCGAGGCTCAAGTTAATCCATGCGAACCATCTCCCTGTGGACCACAATCTGTATGTAAAATCGGCGGCGAAAAACCAATTTGTGCGTGTCTACCAAGTTACAAAGGAACTCCTCCTAACTGTCGACCCGAATGCATAAGCAATAGTGAATGTGATTATAATTTAGCGTGTCTTAATCAGAAGTGTTCAGACCCTTGTATAGGCGCATGTGGCTCTAATACGGAATGTAGGGTGGTTAGCCACGCACCTATGTGTTTATGTCAAACGGGATACACTGGTGATCCATTCTCATATTGTAGTGTTATACCAGTCATCGAACAAACTGAAGTCTTAACACCTTGCAATCCAAACCCATGTGGATCTAATGCAATATGTAAAGAACAACGAGGTGTAGGATCTTGCCAGTGTCTAGATGGTTATTCGGGTAATCCATACGAAGGATGTCGACCTGAGTGTGTAGTAAACTCCGATTGTCCTCTTAACAGAGCTTGTTCAAGAATGAAGTGTATTGATCCCTGTCCGGGTACTTGTGGCGCAAATGCTCTTTGCCAAGTCCATAATCATATGCCAACTTGTATATGTCAGCAGGGTTATACAGGAAACCCGTTCAGTTACTGCTCCATCATGCTAGAACGTAAGCTATATTTGTTTTGTACAATTATTTCAATATGGACGTTACAGATATTTATTAAAATTCGTGTTTCTTGTAGCTGAAGCTGTAGAAACGAATCCTTGTAACCCTTCGCCGTGTGGAGCTAATAGCCAATGTAAAGAAGTCAACTACCAAGCTGTATGCTCGTGTTTACCAAGTTTTGTTGGTGCTCCACCAAACTGTCGCCCTGAGTGTATAGTGAGCTCAGAGTGTCCGACGCATTTGGCTTGCATCAACCAAAAATGCTTAAATCCATGCGAAGGCACATGTGGAGAACACGCTAACTGCAACGTTATAAATCACAGTCCAATATGTGTATGCAAACAAAGTCTTACCGGTAATCCTTTCACGAGATGTTATCCTATTAAAAGTAAGTAATTCTTCATCATTTTTATTTCATATTTTTATTTTTTGTGAAATATATCCTACGAAATAAAAATACTATTACAGACTATAATACATCTCTGTGCCAAGTTTCATCTAGATCCGTTCAGCCGTTTTTGCGTAAAAGAGTAACAAACATCCAACCATCCATCCTTACAAACTTTCGTCTTTACAATTTTAGTACGATTAATGGATAAATTGGTATTATAATTCTATTTTTACAGTTTCGCAACCACCATTATACATACCACTACAAGACCCTTGTTTGTCATCACCATGTGGACTTTACGCTGAATGCCGCAATATTGGAAATGCTCCGTCATGCGCTTGTAACCCTAATTACATTGGAAGCCCACCGAACTGTAGGCCCGAGTGTACGATCAATTCGGAATGTCCCAGTAATCAAGCATGTATGAACGAGAAATGTCGTGATCCATGTCCGGGAGCGTGTGGTATAAATGCACAATGTTTCGTTTTTAACCACATAGCTCAATGCAGCTGCACCGAACAATTCACGGGTGATCCATTTACGCGTTGCATACAGGTGCCTGAAAATGACTGTAAGTTTTTATTCATTTCTATATACAAAGAGGCAAAGACTAAACAATTAAGAATCCTTTTCTCCTCGTTTGCATACTGATTTTCTTTTGTTTAGTAGCTATTTAGGGTCTTTATTGATATCAATAAAAAAAATGAAATCAGTATATCAGTACTTTTCTCCTTTATTTGTAAACAGACTTTTTCTTTTTTATTAGCCATTCACGAGCTTTATCAGAGTGTTATTAATTAAAAACAAAAGAAAATACTAACTTTTAGACTCGCGTTCCATGATATACTTAATCATGTGTTTATATATATTATTTCGTGATCGTGTTAATTCCCGTATAAATTAATTAAGTATAATAAAAGAATATGTTTTCGTACCTCTGATGAAATTTCCAATAATCAATATCATCTAATTTTGACCACTACAACAGCACAATTTTATATAATAACTCCTACAGCTTGAGTTTCCATTAGGTACTCAGAATAATAATTATATTTTTTTATCAATGCTCTATTATAATACTAATATTTATACTTTTTTCAGTTACCGTAATTGAAAACGATTTGTGCAATCCATCTCCATGCGGTGCCAACACTGTGTGTAACGAAGGCATATGCACTTGTTTACCTGAATATCAAGGCGATCCTTATCAGGGCTGTCGCCCGGAATGCTTAATGAGTACCGACTGCCCTCAAAATAAAGCTTGTGTGAGACTTAAATGCGTAGCTCCATGTGTAAATAGCTGTGGCAGGGACGCTATTTGCAACGTTTTCAACCACGTCCCGATGTGTACATGTCCAGATGGCTATTCAGGAAATGCATTTTTGGAGTGTCGACCAGTCACGATTGCTGAAGCTATTAATCCTTGCAACCCTTCACCATGCGGTCCAAACAGCCAATGTCGTGAAATCAATGGCCAAGCCATTTGTTCGTGTCTCATCGGCTACTTAGGAGCACCACCAACATGTAGACCTGAATGTATATCTAGTGCAGAATGTCCTCTAAACCAGGCTTGCTCCAATCAGCGCTGTACAGATCCATGCATAGGAAACTGTGGATCGGTAGCTCAGTGTCAAGTTATAAATCATAATCCAATATGTTCGTGCCCATCAGGTTACACAGGAGATCCATTCAGAAGATGTATTATTAAAGGTTATTATAAAAAAATGTTTTTGATATACATTTAAATGTATTGTTCGAGAAAATAAAAATAAATCTTTGTTACAGATGTAAAACCGCCTCCCTATGTCAACCCTTGTGAACCATCGCCATGTGGTCCTAACTCGGTTTGCAGAGAAGTGGGTGGATCACCGTCATGTGCATGTCTAGTTGACTACCTTGGGAACCCTCCAAACTGTCGACCAGAATGTATATCTAATTCCGAATGTCCTAATGAAATGGCCTGTATAAATCAAAAATGCAAAGACCCCTGTCCTGGCTCCTGTGGCGCAGGAGCAGAGTGCATGGTAGTGAGTCACACTCCTCGGTGTCTTTGCCCACCAGGTTACACAGGAAATGCCTTCATAAGTTGCATAATAATGGACGTGCCTCTGACACCTTGTTCACCATCACCTTGTGGACCAAACGCAGTATGTAAAGAACAAAGTAATGCTGGAGCCTGCCTTTGTTTGCCTGATCATATAGGGAACCCATACGAGGGATGTCGTCCAGAATGCGTCGTTAATTCAGACTGTGCTACAAACTTAGCATGTATTCAAAATAAGTGTAAAAATCCGTGTAATAATATCTGTGGACGTAATGCCATTTGTAATGTGATAAATCATGCTCCTACATGTCAATGCTTGCCTGGTTTAATTGGAAGTCCTTATCAAAACTGTTACGAAGACAAAGTTGCAGATGTACCTGTTATACAATCAAATCCTTGCTTGCCATCACCATGTGGTCCAAATAGCGTTTGCAAAGTTACAAATAGCCAAGCTGTTTGTACATGTCAACCTGAGTTTTTAGGAACACCACCAAACTGTAAACCCGAATGTCTTATCAGTTCTGAATGTAACCAACAACAAGCTTGTATAAAACAAAAATGCAGAAATCCTTGTGAAGGTGTTTGTGGACAAAATACTGAGTGCAAAGTTATAAATCATAGTCCTATATGCTCTTGTCGACCACAACATACTGGAGATCCGTTCAGCAGATGTTTTAGAGCCCCCGGTATGTTTATCTAGACATTTCTGTTTAATGTACCAGCCTATTGCAAAAATACATAATAGTTTATAAAAATAAATGTTTCCAGTTGCGGATGTAGTTGCAGTGCCTACCAATCCCTGTCTGCCGTCACCTTGCGGGCCATTTTCCCAATGCCGGGATATAGGAGGATCACCTTCGTGTTCTTGCATGCCACAGTATATGGGCAATCCACCCAATTGCCGTCCTGAGTGTACTATCAATACAGACTGTTCTAGCGAGTTGGCTTGCATCAATGAAAAATGTGTAGACCCGTGTCCAGGATTATGTGGAGTTAATGCTAACTGCAGGGTTCAAAGCCACTTGTCTATATGTACTTGCTTTGATGGCTACACCGGCGATCCATTCCAAAGCTGCAACTTGAAACCAATAAATATAGGTAACAATTTATTAAATATTCTATTTTAAGTTGTAATTTCTCTACGATATAAAATAATGCGTTATATTTCTATTTTCAGAACCAGTAGTGACAGATCTTTGTAATCCATCACCATGTGGTCCGAATGCCGATTGTAATGATGGAATTTGCACTTGTATACCTGAATACAATGGTGATCCATACTTTGAATGTCGCCCAGAATGTACAATTAGTTCAGAATGTCCTAGGGATAAAGCGTGTGTTAGAAACCGATGTGTTGATCCCTGTGTACATACGTGTGGAATAAATGCTAATTGTGAGGTGGTAAATCACATGGCTGTGTGCACTTGTCCTGTCAGAACGACAGGTAATGCATTTATACAATGTAGTCCCGTGAAAGGTGAGCTGTGTGTTTTTTCACTATTTAACACTATTTAAATTCTTCTTAATACATTAATACTTGACCACATTTTTTTGTGTTACAGAATTTATTGCATCTAATCCTTGTCAACTAAGTCCCTGCGGAGCCCACAGTCAATGCAGAGAATTCAACAATCAGGCAATATGTTCCTGCTTACCTGGATTCCGGGGAGCACCTCCATCTTGCCGTCCAGAATGCGTGGCTAGTTCCGATTGCCCTCTTGATAAAGCTTGTAGTAACCAGAAATGTATTAATCCATGTCAAGGAACGTGCGGTGTTGCTGCTATATGCCAAGTGGTTAACCATAATCCAATATGTACATGTCCATCATCAATGACAGGAGATCCATTTACAAGATGCACGATTACAAGTATGTTTCATTTATGCAAATAACATTTCGAGCAATCATTCTTTTATCTAAGATTATGTTATTATTATTTTAGCTATCGCAACACCTCCGATACCTGTTAACCCCTGTCAACCATCACCGTGTGGGCCTAATTCTATATGCCTACAAACCAGCGGAGATATTCCATCGTGTCAATGTATGCCTGATTATATAGGAGCACCGCCAAACTGCCGCCCAGAGTGTGTTACAAATAGTGAATGTGCTTCACAAATGGCTTGCATTAACAGAAAGTGTCAAAACCCCTGTACTCAAGCATGCGGTATAAATGCAGAATGTCGAGCCGTTAGCCACACACCAATTTGCATTTGTCCCGAAGGCTATTCAGGTGACGCCGCTGTCCAATGTTCAATTACGTCTTTGGTACCCATAGAAGTAATCTCACCCTGTACACCTTCACCTTGTGGATCGAACGCTGTGTGCAGAGAACAGGATGAAGCTGGTGCATGCATTTGCATTACTGGATACTTTGGCAATCCTTACGAGGGTTGTCATCCAGAATGTTTAGTAAACTCAGACTGCCCTAGTAGTAGAACATGTACCAGAAATAAATGTATTGATCCTTGCCCAGGCACATGTGCAGCAAATGCTGAATGTCAAGTAGTGAATCATTCGCCATTGTGTACATGTCTACATGGATACGTTGGTGACCCATACACTCGGTGTAATTTAAAACGTAGGTATTTTCACTGTTTAAATAGTAAATATCAATGCCTTTAAATTTGAAATATATTAAATTTTCCATTAAAATTTCCTTACAGCTGTTGAAAACATTACAATAAACCCATGTCAGCCATCCCCTTGTGGCCCTAACAGTCAGTGCCGGGTATCGAATGGACAAAGTACATGCTCTTGCATGCCTGAATACCAAGGCTCACCACCAAATTGTAGACCTGAATGTGTTGTAAGCGCTGAATGCCCTGTAGATAAAATATGTAAGCATCAGAAATGCATATCGCCATGTCCCGGACCTTGTGGCCGAAATACAGACTGCAGAGTTATTAATCACAGCCCTATATGCACATGCATGAACAAATACACAGGCGACCCTTTCTCTAGTTGTTATAATGTAATAACAGGTAAGTTGACGGTTTTATTAATAAATTCTTATTGTATCTATACGCTATATTAATTAAAAATTGCATTTTTAAGTTCCAGAAGTTCAAATGAAGCCTGACAGAGACCCTTGCATTCCTTCACCCTGTGGACCCAATTCGCATTGTCTGAATTTAAATGGCATTCCATCCTGTTCATGTCTACAAAACTTTGAAGGCAGTCCACCTAATTGCAGACCTGAATGTACGATAAATGAAGATTGTGCAAGTAATTTGGCTTGTATGAATCAAAAATGCAAAGACCCATGTCCAGGTTCTTGTGGAATAAATGCAAACTGCCAAGTGATAAAACATATTTCGATTTGTTCTTGTGGCAATGGATTTACGGGAAATGCATTTAGCCAATGTACTCCAACACCACCTAAAGGTACAAAAATGTCCGATATTTTAATTTGCACTGTAAAAGTTTACATTCTATCTATAAGTTAATTTTATCATATACCTATATGTATATAGGTATATGAAAAAATTTTAAACTTAATATGTGAAGACTCCTTAAATAATTTAACTATTTCAGTTGTGTACTATAAGCATTTTGTTTGTTAAAAAGATAAATAAATGATTGATTGATACACTGATTGATGAATAACAAATAATCATTTTTCAATTACAGTAAATGATGACTTATGCAATCCTTTACCCTGCGGAGCCAATTCAGAATGCTTCGATGGTGAATGTAGTTGCCTTCCTGAGTTCCAAGGTGACCCATACTCAGGTTGCCGACCTGAATGTGTGCAAAGTTCAGAATGTGACCGTAACAAAGCTTGTATACATAATAAATGCATCGACCCTTGTCCTGGGACTTGTGCAGCAACAGCGACTTGCAACGTAGTAAACCATATTCCAATGTGCAGCTGCCCACCGCGCATGACTGGCAACGCGTTTCTTGAATGTCGCCCCGTCATAGGTAAGATTGAAATTAGTATAAGCTGACATATCACACCAGTTTTGTTTTAATATAAAACAAACATAAACTATCCATTTTGCAAAACATATTTTTTGCAGAGCCAGTAATAAGAAATCCGTGCCATCCATCACCATGTGGTTCAAATAGCCAGTGTAGAGAAGTAAACGGGCAAGCTGTGTGCTCATGCGCTCCTAACTACATAGGAGCTCCTCCTTCATGCCGTCCGGAATGCACGATAAGCGCAGAGTGCCCGCTGAATCAAGCCTGTAACAATCAACACTGTGTCAATCCCTGCATAGGTTCCTGTGGTGTAAACGCAGAATGTAAGGTGGTAAATCACAATCCAATCTGTACATGCCCGCTTTTGTACTCAGGAGATCCATTCTCACGATGTATTAAACGTCGTAAGTATTAAATACCTAAGAAAGTACCAAGAATGTATTACATTACACGATATTGGTAGAGATAATAATAAATATGTATTTTACAGCCGAACGTTTGCCAGAACCTGTAGATCCGTGTACACCATCTCCGTGTGGACCGAACTCCCTTTGCAAAGTTGTAAACGAGGCACCATCTTGTACATGCTTAGAAAGCTATCATGGCCAAGCTCCGTATTGCAGACCAGAATGTTCGAACAACGAAGAGTGTTCTGTACATTTGTCATGCGTTAATAATAAATGTAAAAATCCTTGCGAAGGAGCTTGTGCTTCTAATGCGGAATGTAGAGTTGTAAGCCACTCACCTATTTGTCTATGTCCTTACGGACTTACTGGAGATCCCTTCTTCTCTTGCGTCGAAGAAAAACTTCAAACTGAAATTATTTCTACACCCTGTTCACCCTCACCATGCGGATCTAATGCTATATGTAAGGAAAAAAATAATGCAGGGTCGTGTTCTTGCATTGACGGATATATAGGAAATCCATATGATGGGTGCCGTCCTGAATGTGTGGTAAATACTGATTGTTCGTCCAGTAGAGCCTGTATCAATAACAAGTGCGGTGACCCTTGCCCAGGTAGCTGTGGCAGTAATGCTGACTGTCAAGTTGTAAACCATACTCCCTTGTGTACTTGTATTAACGGTTACACTGGAGATCCGTTTAGATATTGTGTTTATCAAGGTAAATATTTTCGCTGATTAATAATAATGGTTATTCAATGAAATTTTAAGCAATTTATTTATTTTTACTTTATTTTTAGACTCTACTCTGCCGTCAACTCCAATAGATATATGTTACCCGTCACCATGCGGTCCGAACAGTCAATGTAAGACTTTGAACAATCAGGCTGTATGCTCGTGCTTGCCAGAATACATCGGATCGCCACCTAATTGTCGCCCAGAATGTATAGTTAGCTCCGAGTGTCTCCATGACAAAGCCTGCATCCAACAGAAGTGTACCAATCCTTGTCCTGGGCCTTGTGGTGTTAATACAAATTGCAAAGTAATAAACCACAGCCCCATATGTTCCTGTAAAGTTTCCTTTACGGGTGATCCATTCACAATGTGTACCATTATCAAACGTAAGTTATAGAATGATTCTGGTACTGTTTTTATATCTACTTTTTATCAATTACGTTGTCTAAGATATTAATAATTTTAAATGTTTCAGGTGACCCTATTATTGACATAAGAAACCCTTGCGTTCCATCACCTTGTGGACCGAATTCAGAATGTCGTGATATTGGTAATACCCCCTCTTGCTCATGTCTACCAACGTTCATCGGCAGTCCACCAAATTGTAGACCAGAATGCACAATTCATTCAGAATGTCCTAGTGACCGAGCATGTATCAACTCTAAATGCCAAGATCCGTGTCCTGGATCATGCGGCGTGTCAACTGTATGTAGCGTTCATAATCATATTCCAATATGTACATGTGTGGAAGGATATATCGGAGACCCATTCACCAGTTGTAGAATAAAACCATTGCAAGGTATTTTATTACTTTTATTTTTTAACGTCTAGAAACAACTTAATTTTACTCGACTGCGACGACTTTTGTCCTGTAAGTATGTATGTAGTACTCGTATGTCCGTCTCTATGTTCCCTCGTAACTATTAAACGGCTGAACTGAATTTGATGTATGATATGTTGTTAGATTTGTCATTATTGCGCGAGTAAAATGAAATTATAAAAAATCTAAATGGTGGATTTTTGGAGCCAAAATGGATGTTTAAATAATAAATATCTCCCAAAGCCATTGAGTGAGGTATTAAAATAAAGGGTTTTAAAAGATAATTAAAACAATATGTACACTATTTGTTTATTACATTAAATTTTAGTATTTTTAACGCAGTCGGGTTTCTAAATTATTGTATTATTATTTGTATTGTATACCTAATTAATGAAAACATTTTCTGAATTACAGTGGAACCGGCAGCGATTGATGAATGTTCTAATATACGTTGTGGTTCAAACGCTGAGTGCATAAATGGACAATGTCATTGTTTGCGGGAGTATCACGGCGATCCGTACTTCAACTGCAGACCAGAATGTGTATTTAGTACCGACTGTGATCATTCTAAGGCTTGCGTTCAAAGAAAATGCGTCGACCCATGCATAGGAGCATGCGGACAAAATGCCGTCTGCCAAGTGGTTAATCACATCCCAATGTGTAGTTGCAATACAGGATTCTCTGGCAATGCTTTCGTTTTATGTAATCCAATAAGAGGTATGAAATAATTAATAGTTTTTCTAAAATCTTCATGAACATTCAATTGTGGCTAGTTTTTACATCTTGATTTTTATAAACAGTCGTAGCAGAACAGAACCCGTGCAGTACACCAGTTTGTGGCCCTAACAGTCAATGCCGCGAAATAAACAACCAAGCTGTGTGTTCGTGCTTACCTACATACTTGGGTATACCACCTGCCTGTAGACCTGAATGTGTAGGCAGTTCAGAATGCCCACAGAATCAAGCTTGTATGAATCAAAAATGTGTTAACCCTTGTACTGGCACATGTGGTTTAAGAGCAACGTGTGAAGTGGTCAATCACAATCCAATTTGTGCTTGTCCTGCAACACATTCTGGTGATCCATTCGTTGCATGTACTTTTGTTTCAAGTAAGTGTTATTTTTGTTGAGAGTTAAAATGACTACCTCTATTGTTTTTTGGCTGGATGCTAAATATTATATTTGTACTATTTTAGATTCGCCACCGTTGGAAATTAATCCATGTCAACCGTCACCGTGTGGGCCAAATTCCATTTGCAAAGATATCAATGGTACCCCATCATGTATGTGCTTACCTGAATACCAGGGTCAACCTCCGTATTGTAAACCCGAGTGTATAAGCAACAGTGAATGTCCACCACATTTAGCCTGTGTTAATCGAAAATGTAAAGACCCGTGTCTCCAAGCTTGTGGGGCAAATGCCGAATGTCGTGTTGTTAGTCACTCAGCCATGTGTGTTTGTCCACAAGGCTATTACGGAGATCCCTTCACTCAGTGTACACTTCAGTCCGTGAATGAATTAACTCCATGTTCTCCATCACCTTGTGGGCCTAATGCGGTTTGCAGAGAACAAAATAAAGCAGGATCTTGCATTTGTAATGAGGGATATTTTGGCAATCCATATGAAGGTTGTCGACCTGAATGTGTATCTAACTCAGACTGTCAGGGAAATAGAGCCTGCTTAGGAAACAAATGTCAAGATCCGTGTCCAGGAACGTGTGGAGTGAATGCAGAGTGTGCCACAGTGAATCATTCCCCGACTTGTACTTGCATTATAGGGTATACAGGCGACGCATTCCGTCGATGTAATCTTATACCTCGTAAGTAATTTAATACATCAAATATCTTAATATGTATGGCATAAATTGGTTTTAACAGATTCCTTTATTATTTATTTCAGCACAAGATCCAGTACCTATAAATGTATGTCACCCAAACCCATGTGGACCAAATAGCCAGTGTCGCGAAATAAATAACCAGGCAACATGCAGCTGTTTACCAAATTACTTTGGTGAACCACCATCATGTAGACCGGAATGTGTTTTGAACTCCGATTGTACATCAGATAAAGCGTGTGTAAATCAAAAATGTGTGAACCCCTGCCCAGATCCTTGTGGACAAAGTGCTGAATGTCGTGTATTTAATCACAATCCTATATGCAGTTGCGGATCTGGTTTCACAGGTGATCCCTTTACAAGATGCTATCTTAAGCCAAGTAAGTTTTCTAACAAAAGACCAGTAATGTGTAGATTTTAATCCAAAATGAGATGTCATCAATCAATTTTTGCCTTTCAGCGCCTCAGCCAACTTTCGATGAGACAAGAGACCCCTGTTTACCATCCCCGTGTGGCGCATTTGCAACTTGCCGCAATTTCGATGATCAAGCTTCATGTTCTTGTTCTGCGGGTTATATTGGAAGCCCACCGAACTGCCGTCCTGAATGCGTTACTAACGGAGACTGTATTAGTTCATTGGCATGTATTAACGAGAAATGTAAAGAGCCTTGTCTAGGTTCCTGTGGACAAAATGCGCGATGTTCGGTCATCAAACACATGGCCATTTGTACTTGTTTAGACGGTTATAAAGGAGACCCATTTACCGCCTGCACAGTACAACCCTTGCAAAGTCAGTTTTACATCTATAATTTAATTAACACTGGAAATAAAATAATTGAAATCAATTATTAATGCATGTTTATTTTCATTTTAGCGCCAGTACCATTAGATTTGTGTAACCCATCACCTTGTGGTTCCAATACCCAATGTGATAATGGAGCGTGTACATGTTTACCTGAATACCATGGTGACCCCTACGTTGGTTGTCGACCTGAATGCACAGTTAGTACAGACTGTCAGAGAAATCAGTTATGTATGCGTAAAAAATGTGTCAATCCCTGTCCAGATACTTGTGGAACAAATGCAGTCTGCGAGGTATTTAACCATATACCAATGTGCAGTTGCCCTGCGGGCTATACGGGAAATTCTTTTGTTTCATGCAATATTCTTCAAGGTATTTAAATCTTTACTTTTAATTTACTTAAATCTACTCTAAATTGTGTAATATTGAAGGACATCTAATATCTGTTTTAGCTTCATTACCAACAAACCCATGTAATCCAAGTCCCTGTGGACCAAACAGTCAATGTCGAGAAGTGAACAACTTAGCCGTGTGCTCTTGTATTCCTGGCTATTCTGGTAATCCTCCAACTTGTAGAGCGGAATGTACCACCAGTGCTGAATGTTCTCTAAATAAAGCTTGCAATAATTACAAATGTATCGATCCCTGTATTGGAGCCTGTGGAATAAGGGCTATCTGTCAAGTCGTTAACCATAATCCGATATGTTCATGTCCTAATGAATACATTGGTGATCCGTTTACTAGATGCATACCTAAACGTAAGTATCTATTATAATAAATACTTTAAGCCATAAAGTAAATAAAAAAATAAAAAAATTCTCATATTTTTTTTAGCACAACAAATTCCTGATCAAATAAATCCATGTTTACCTTCACCTTGTGGACCTAATGCAGTTTGTCAAGCTATAAATGACTCACCATCATGCACGTGTATGCCAGAGTTTATGGGATCGCCCCCCAACTGCCGACCAGAATGTACAAGTAACAGCGAGTGCGCTGATAACTTAGCTTGTATTAATAACAAATGCCGTGATCCTTGCATAGGAGCCTGCGGTTCTAATGCTCAATGTCGGGTAGTAAGTCATACTCCGAATTGTGTATGTCCGCAAGGATATATTGGCGATCCATTCTTGTATTGTAATGCGCACAACGATATCCCGTCGTTAGAACAAGTGACACCTTGCTCACCATCACCATGCGGGAGCAATGCTGTTTGCAAAGAACGTAATAATGCTGGATCTTGTGTTTGCTCTCTTGGATATTTCGGAAATCCTTACGAAGGTTGTCGACCTGAATGCACAGTAAACACAGACTGCCCTTCAAATAAGATTTGTCTACAAAATAAATGCCAAGATCCATGCCCGGGTACATGTGGCACTAATGCTCAGTGTCAGACAGTAAATCATGGTCCTATTTGCTCATGCGATAACGGATATACTGGCAATCCATTCCACTATTGCAGCATTATTCAACGTAAGTAATTGTTACCTGCTATTTTTTTACGTTTACTTTGTTAGAAAAACATACTTAGTAAAGAATATGTTTTCAGAAGTCGAACCACCAAGAAATCCCTGTTCACCGTCACCATGTGGTCCTTACAGTGTATGCAAAGTAATAAACGATCAGGCAGTATGTACTTGCTTACCAGAGTATAGAGGTAGTCCGCCAAATTGCAGACCCGAGTGCGTCATCAGTGCTGAATGTGTTTCAAATAGGGCTTGTGTTAATTCAAAATGTGTTGACCCGTGTATAGGGCAGTGTGGTCATAATGCCCATTGCCTCGTTATCAACCACAGTCCGATTTGTTCATGCAGAGATGGGTTTACGGGTGATCCATTCAGTAGATGCTATCAGCTAGTAACAGCTATCGTTGTACAATCAGGACCGAAAAATCCTTGCTTGCCTTCACCTTGTGGACCGTTTAGTGAATGTAGAGACATTGGCGGTATACCTTCTTGTTCTTGCTCTCCTAATTACATAGGAGCCCCACCAGCTTGTCGACCTGAGTGCGTAATCAATTCTGACTGTTCAAGTAATTTGGCTTGCATCAACCAAAAGTGTAAAGATCCATGTCCGGGTTCCTGTGGCCTTAATACAAAGTGTACGGTTACGAAAAACACCCCTATTTGCACATGTATCGAAAATTACGTTGGAGATGCCTTCACAGAGTGTAAACTTCAAGGTACGTTCTAAATTTTTGTAAATCTATTTAATTATATTCAAATCTTTTTATATGTGCATAAAAATTAAATTAAAGAAGAACTTATAAAACATTTTTTATCTCTTTAAGTAAGTTTTCTCTATGTAAATAGGCAAAACACAGACGGCCTACCTGATTTTGTAAGCAGTTACCGATACTTATGAACATTCATAGAATAATCTTTTCATCTTCGCGCTGTCAAACTTGCCCTCCTCTCTTTTTGACCCTACTAACCTGCAGAAGTAACCTACAACAGTCTGCTATCTAACCGTGATTTTTAGGGTTCAGAGTTATAGTATCACGCCAGTTGATCGGCTCTAATATGAGTTACTATATAAGATATATAAGAATACTATACCTCAACTACTACTGACCGTGGCGTTAACTATTAAAATTGATATTACAGAGGTACTTATTCACGATGAAGTAGATTTATGTAATCCGTCGCCCTGTGGTGCTAACGCAGTTTGTGATGACGGACAATGCTCATGTTTGCTGGAATATCATGGAGACCCATATTTTGAATGTCGTCCTGAATGTATACTCAGTTCAGACTGCCCCCGGGATAAAGCGTGCTTCCGAAAAAAATGTGTAAATCCTTGCGACGCCGGCGTGTGTGCATCTAACGCTGTATGTGAAGTAAATAATCATATTCCTATGTGTAGATGCCCAGAAAGCATGACTGGTAATGCATTTATTCAATGCTCATACTTGGAAGGTAATTATGATATGATAATACCCTTTTTCTAATAATATAAATATGAAGTGAAGACTTTAAAATAATAACTTTTCCAGTTATCCAAACGCAACCGTGTCGACCAAGTCCATGTGGACCAAACAGTCAATGTCGGGAAATACACAATCAAGCAGTATGCTCTTGCCTAAGTGGATACAAAGGTAGTCCACCGTCGTGCAGACCAGAGTGTACAGTTAGTACAGATTGTTTGCCTAATGAAGCATGCAGCAATATGAAGTGTCTCAATCCCTGTCAAGGATCATGCGGTGTCGGAGCAAAATGTCAAGTGATTAATCATAATCCAATTTGTTCATGTCCGCCATCATATACCGGAAATCCATTCGTTAGATGTATTTTCCAAGAATTTACACCGGAGTATGTTAATCCTTGTCAGCCATCGCCGTGTGGACCGAATTCTGTTTGCCAAGAAACCTCAGTTGCTCCGTCATGTTCGTGTATGAGCGGCTATGTGGGTTCACCACCATATTGTAAACCGGAATGTATAAGTAATTCTGAGTGCCCAATTCATCTTGCCTGTATAAATGAAAAATGTGTAGATCCCTGTATTGGCTCGTGTGGTACAAACGCTCAGTGTCATGTAACAAGCCACTCACCATCGTGTTCGTGTATGCCTGACAATACTGGAAATCCATTTATAGAATGTACTCGCATCGAAGTTATTCAAGACTTTACAACACCTTGCCAACCATCCCCTTGTGGTGCTAATGCCGTTTGTAAAGAGTACAATGGAGCTGGATCATGTACTTGCTTACCTGACTATTTTGGCAACCCCTATGAAGGCTGTAAACCAGAGTGTCTTATAAACACAGACTGTCCATCACATAAAACTTGTCTTCAGAATAAGTGTCAAGACCCATGTCCCGGAGCTTGCGCGCCAAATACTCTGTGTCAGGTTGTAAATCATGCGCCATCCTGTTCTTGTCACCGCGGCTACACTGGAGATCCATACCGATACTGCAATATTGACCGTAAGTTTCTTTAATGGTTTATTTTAATGGTTTGTAATTAGGCGAGAACATAACATTTGTAAATTTTTGGTATTGTAGTATTTTGTAAATATTTAAATGTTTGTTCTGAAATGTTTTGGTTCAACAGTGTGTTCCGTTTACCACTATAGAATAAAGTAATATTGGTTACTCTTAACTTCCCAATTTGAAATTAGTGGCATCGCGTTTAAATGCCGCGAAGATAATACAAATCGCTTTATAGATAATTAATTATATTACAATCACTTTTAACAGAAATGCTGGACACACCAACTCATGTGTGTCGACCATCACCATGTGGGCCAAACAGTCGATGTCAAGAACTAAATAAACAAGCGGTATGCTCCTGCTTGCCGGACTATATAGGGGTACCTCCAGGTTGCCACCCTGAGTGTGTAACCAGCGCAGAGTGCCCAAGAGACAAAGCGTGTATAAACCAAAAGTGTGATAATCCATGCCAGAATACATGTGGGATCAACGCTGATTGCAAGATTATTAATCACAGTCCTATTTGTACTTGCAAACTCCGATACACGGGTGATCCGTTCACAAGATGTAACCCGATACCACGTAAGTAAAACTTACTTGATTCTATTAAATAACAAATTTACTAAATAATTTCGTTGAATGTGATATATTTGTAAACAACGAAATATTTGTAACTTAAAAAATGTAAAGTAGGTACATCCTATGAGGAAGTAAATATTTGTTGGCATGCAGTATTTTTTCTAATGTATGGACTTAAGCATTCCACTTTTTTAGCACCGGTATCAAACTCAGTGATGGAACCATACAGAAATCCATGCGTTCCATCACCTTGTGGTCCAAACTCGATGTGTCAAGAAACAGGAAATGTACCGTCTTGCACGTGTATGCCTAATTACATTGGAAATCCACCGAACTGTAGACCTGAATGTACTATCAATGCAGAATGCTCCACCTTACAAGCTTGTATTCAACAAAAGTGTCGAGACCCATGTCAAGGATCTTGTGGTATTGGAGCTTTATGTACAGTATCACGTCATATTCCTATGTGCACATGTCCAGATGGTTACACAGGAGATGCTTTTACAGTCTGCACTCCTAGACCAATAGGTATGAAAACTTTTCTTATAAATTACATTTAATTTAAGACATCAACAAATAATTAAATATATTTTTATGTAACCTAACCAACCTTACACTGTACTTATAGAAGCGGACATTATTGACAAATGTAACCCATCGCCATGCGGAACAAATGCTATTTGCAGCGATGGATTATGTTCCTGTATCGAAGAACATCAAGGAGATCCATACGTTGGTTGTAGACCCGAATGTGTACTTAATTCTGATTGCCCAAGGGACAGGGCTTGTGTAAAAAATAAATGCTTTGATCCTTGCCTCGGTACATGCGGTACGAACGCAATATGTGAAGTTATCAGTCATGTTCCAATGTGTAGTTGCCCTCAAGGCATGACTGGAAACGCATTTTATAATTGCGAACGTATACAAGGTACGTAAAATACATGGAAAATAATTGCAAAATATAATTATTTTTACAAATTAATTAAATTGATTTCTAATTTATTTCCTTTTTTCAGTACCTATTGTGACAAATCCTTGTATTCCATCACCGTGTGGATCAAACAGCCGATGTAGGGAAGTAAACGGCCAGGCTGTATGTACATGTGTACTTGGCTATTTAGGCAGCCCACCTCTTTGTCGACCTGAATGTGTGGTTAGTTCTGATTGCCCGGCAAATAGAGCGTGTAGTAATCAGAAATGTATCGATCCTTGTATTGGCTCATGTGGCGTTGAAGCGAAATGTAACGTAGTTAAACACAACCCCATATGCATATGTCCGCCGAAATATACTGGTGAACCATTTACAAGATGTGTACCGTTCAGTAAGTTAACTTTGTTTTTGACCTACTTCTGTAACATATACATTAATACACATATTTAACATATATTTTGTTCATTTAGGAGCGCCTGTTGCTGATATAACACCCTGTACACCGTCGCCATGTGGACCAAATTCTATTTGTAAAGAAATAGCAGAAACACCATCATGTACTTGTTTACCTAATTTATCTGGTTCTCCACCATACTGCAGACCAGAATGTTCTAGCAACAATGAATGTCCTTCTAACCAGGCCTGTTTAAATCAGAAATGTCAAGACCCTTGTACCACTTCAATGAACTGCGCTTCTAATGCACAATGTAGAACGATAAGTCACTCTCCAAGGTGTTTCTGTGATAAAGGCTTTACAGGAGATCCATACTCGTATTGTGAACAACAACATGATGTTTATCCCGAAAAAACTTCTCCTTGTGAACCATCACCATGCGGTCCGAACGCTATATGCAAAGAATATAATTCAGCTGGGTCTTGTTCTTGTCTCCCTGATTATATTGGAAACCCATATGAAGGATGTAGACCTGAATGTACAGTTAATACAGACTGTGTGCCAAGCAAATCTTGTATACGCAATAAATGTCAAGACCCATGCCCTGGCACGTGTGGACCAATCGCATTTTGTACAGTAGTTAATCATCTACCGACGTGCACATGCCCCGTTGGATACTCTGGTGATCCATATAGGAGATGCAACGTCTTGAAAGGTACCTTATTTTACTTACTTTATTTGATGGTATAAATATATATTCTATAGAAATGATAACATTCTCTGACGGCATCTTTTTCAGAACCAGTTCCTGAAGTTACAACGCCTTGTAGTCCAAATCCTTGTGGACCTAATAGCGTATGTCGTGCTGTCAACAGTCAAAGTGTTTGCTCTTGTATGTCAAACTTTATCGGTTCACCCCCAGGGTGCAGACCAGAATGTACAGTTAGCTCTGAATGTGTTACAAACAAAGCTTGCATTAACCAAAGATGTTCTGATCCTTGTCCTGGACATTGTGGGTTAAATGCAAATTGCAGAGTTATAAATCATAGTCCTATATGTTCATGTATTTCTGGTTTTATCGGCGACCCCTTCACTCGTTGCTATCTTCAACGTAAGTATTTTAAAAAAGAACATTTAAAAGAGATTTCCCTTAATATAGTATTCTCATTATATTACTGTAATTGTTGTAGCGCCAGTGCCACAGCTTCAAGAACCAGTAAGGAATCCATGTGTACCAAGTCCTTGTGGTCAAAATGCAATTTGCAACGATTTTAACGGTGCTCCGTCATGCACATGTTTGCCTGAATATCAGGGACTTCCACCTAACTGCCACCCTGAGTGCGCAATAAACCAAGATTGTCCATCAGACAAGGCGTGTATTAATTTAAAGTGTCGCAACCCATGCCCAGGTAGCTGTGGGCAGAATGCTATTTGTAGTATATTTTCACATGTACCAGCCTGTACATGTAGTCAAGGGTATACTGGAGATCCATTCTCTACTTGTGTTTTAATTCCTTTGATTGAAGGTAAGAAAATATCAAAAGGAATTGGCTGAGTTATCAAAAAAAATACACTTTTTTATCCTCAGTAAAAATGTACTTTATATTATTTGTTAATTTTTAGATCATACTCCTGTGGATCTTTGTAACCCGTCACCGTGTGGATTTAACGCTCAATGTAGAGATGGAGTTTGTACATGCCTAAATGATTATCAAGGAGACCCATATTTAGGCTGTAAACCTGAATGTGTATCCAATACGGACTGTACCTTAGAAAAAGTATGCTCCCGAAATAAATGCGTGAACCCATGTCCTGGAACATGTGCATCAACAGCATTATGTAATGTTTATAATCATATACCCATTTGCAACTGCCCTGAAGGAATGTCAGGCAATGCTTTTGTCGATTGTCATACATACGAAGGTTTGTTTGTTGATCTTTAAATTTATTACATTTTTCCGGTTTAAAACTTTAGTATGATCCTGTTTTTATGTTTAATTTCAGTTATGCACGTCGAACCCTGCAATCCAAGTCCATGCGGTCCCAACAGCCAATGTCGACCAATAAATAACCAAGCTGTATGCTCATGTTTACCTACATTTATTGGTAATCCTCCGTCCTGTAGACCAGAATGTACACTCAGTGCCGAATGTCCACTTGATGAGGCCTGTAACAATCAAAGGTGTATAAATCCTTGCATTGGCATCTGCGGTTTTGGAGCGAAATGTGAAGTTATTAATCACAATCCTAAATGTTCATGCCCCGCACATTACACAGGCGATCCATTTGCACGTTGTTTTCCAATAGGTAATAAATAAAATTCATCATGAATGGAACTATTTATGTATCACAGTGAAGAGAAAAAAAAGGTTGAATACCATAACTTTTATTTTATTCCAGTCACTACGCCACTACCATCCGTCGATCCGTGCTCTCCTTCACCTTGCGGTCCCTATTCCATTTGCAAAATCATCGGAGACTCACCATCTTGCACATGCCAGTCTGAATACACAGGTTCTCCACCTAATTGTCGACCGGAATGTGTAAGTAATACCGAGTGTTCAAGCAACTTAGCATGTGTTAATCAAAAATGCAAGGACCCATGTCCAGGAAGCTGCGGATACAATGCAGACTGCAAAGTTATCAGTCACGCGTTAGTTTGTTCATGTCCGTTTGGACAAACTGGGGACCCGATAAATTCGTGTGCTCCTGTGAAAGGTAACATCACTATTCATTTATAACAAATTTGTAATTATAAAGTATTTGAAGAATCCCAATTTTAATAAAGTGATTCATTTCAGAAACCATAATTGAATATAACTCACCATGTGAACCTTCACCGTGTGGAATTAATGCTGAGTGTATAGAAAGAAATAGAGCTGGTGCATGTAAATGTCTCGACACATATGTGGGCAACCCTTACGAGGGATGTCGCCCTGAGTGCGTTATCAATAGCGATTGTCCACCCATGTTAGCTTGCATTCAGAATAGATGTAAAGATCCTTGTCCAGGCGTATGCGCATCAAATGGAATATGCCAAGTTGTAAACCACCTTCCGTCATGTAACTGCCTACCAGGGCTGACTGGAAATGCTTACGTCAATTGCATAGAAAAACAAGAAGGTAGATTTTATATATATATATATATATATATATATATATATATATATATATATATATATATTAAAGACATTGACTTACATATATCTAATTAAATTAAAACCTATTCATACATTACCTTTACTATTCACAGATACCAGTAAACCAGCACCTTGCTCGCCTTCCCCGTGCGGTCCAAACAGTCAGTGCAAAGAAATAAATTCTCAGGCAATTTGCAGTTGTCAACCTGAATTTATGGGCACGCCACCCAATTGTCGACCCGAATGCACGATCAATAGTGAATGCTCTAATAACAAAGCTTGCGTAAACCGAAAATGTGTTAATCCATGCGAAGGACAATGTGCTAGGAATGCAAACTGTAGAGTAATTGCTCATAATCCCATATGCTCATGTCAAGAAAGTTTTACCGGGGATCCGTTTACTAATTGTGTACCAGGTAAGCACAGTAAGATCAAATTAATAATAGTTAAATCACTAGACTACAACAAAGTCAATACTTTAAAGTTCCTAAAGACCATCTTTAGAGAAACAGATAGCCATATCTTGGATCTATAATAGTTTACTGTATAAGAAATAACTAAAACGGTTTTTTTTCTCGTAGTTCCAGTAACAATGTCACCGCCACAAATCGCTTACGTCAATCCATGCGTACCGTCACCTTGTGGACCAAATTCAGAATGTCAAGAGTTCAATAGCAAAGCGCGCTGCACGTGTCTGCCAAATTACATAAGTTCACCGCCCCGTTGCCGACCGGAATGTAGTATAAATTCGGAGTGTAATGCAGTAATGGCATGTATCAACAATAAATGTATCGATCCATGTCCTGGGGCGTGCGGTATCAACGCACAATGTATTGTCAACAATCACTTGCCAATTTGCTCCTGTTTACTGAGTTACACTGGCGATCCGTTTACAAGTTGCCAAATAATTCAATTAGGTAAATATTGTGATACTTTGACTTCCTTTTTACAGAGAAAAAAAATTAAATTGTTATTCTTTTTAATTTAAATAACATTTATTGTAGATCTGGAGCCAGTTAATCCTTGTTCACCGTCACCATGCGGTCCTAATGCCATGTGTGACAGTGGCGGCTGCTCATGCATTCCGGAATATTTCGGAGATCCCTACATTGGATGTAAGCCTGAATGTGTACTCAACTCCGATTGCGCAAGAGATAGGGCCTGTATAAGAAACAGATGTAATGATCCCTGTATTGACACGTGTGGCACTGGCGCTCTTTGTGAGACTATTAACCACATTCCGATGTGCTCGTGCCCTCCTGGTTTTTCAGGGTCACCGTTCCATTATTGTAATGCAGTACAAGGTAATACTTTACTTTTAAGATTAAATTTATTAATACAATTGAAGCTGTTCTATATTATTATATAAAATGCAAAAATATTACAGAGGCACCCGTTAGTGTGTGTGAACCATCTCCGTGCGGCCCGAACAGTCAGTGCAGAGAAGTGAATGGTCATGCGGTATGTGTGTGCATTCAAGGTTACATTGGCAGTCCTCCAAATTGTCGCCCAGAGTGTACCATTAGCTCCGATTGTAAATTAAATCAAGCTTGTTCCAACCAAAAATGTGTCAACCCATGCCCAGGTGCTTGTGGGCGTAATACTCACTGTTTAGTTGTCAACCACAACCCAGTATGTACTTGTTTGTCTGGATTCTCTGGCGACCCATTCTCTACGTGTCAATTAATTCGTAAGTATTGAAATGCTAATTTTTCAGTAACATTGTTCTAGTATATCGTATCGGCTTATGTATTTTATTTATATATCATTACAGCTGCTTCACCACCGGAAAAGATCAACCCATGCCTACCATCGCCTTGTGGTCCTAATTCGCAATGTATAGAGAATGGAGATAATGCCGAGTGCAAATGTTTGCCAGATTTTATTGGCTTACCACCAAACTGTCGACCAGAATGTACTAGCAATACAGAGTGCGCATTGAATATGGCTTGCATAAACAGAAAATGCCAAGACCCTTGTCGTGGTTCATGCGGGGTGAACGCTGAATGTAGAGTCGTCAGTCATACGCCTATATGTTTGTGCCAGAACGGTTACACTGGTGATCCATTCTTATCGTGTAATATTGAATCTGCCCCTTCAATCTTAGAACGTCCAACTCCGTGCATACCTTCTCCGTGTGGAGCGAATGCTGAATGCAGAGAACATAATAATGCTGGAGCCTGTTCCTGTATTCCTGGATACTTTGGTAACCCGTACGAAGCTTGCAAACCAGAATGCTTGATAAACTCTGATTGCCCATCTAATTTAGCCTGTTACCAAAACAAATGTCATGATCCATGTCCCGGTACATGTGGTATAAATGCATTATGCAACGTAATTAATCATATTCCCAATTGCATATGCCCAGACAAACACTATGGCAATCCATACAAACTGTGCTCCTACAAGGTTGAAGGTATGTTTATAAAAATACGTATACTTTATAAAAAATGATTTGATGTCATATCATGTATTAAATTAAATATGCCTTTGTTTCAGCAGAACAGACAGAGCCGTGCAATCCTTCCCCATGTGGCCCTAACAGTCAATGCAAGTCCCAAAATGGTTTCGCTATATGTACTTGCCTTAGTGGCTACCAAGGATCACCACCAATGTGTCGGCCAGAATGTGTTACTAGTTCAGAATGTTCTTTAGATAAAGTATGCGAAAACTTCAAATGTGTATCTCCTTGTAAAAATGCATGCGGTGTACAAGCAGATTGCCGTGTCATCCAACATAATCCTATTTGCACTTGCAAACAAGGCTACACTGGCGATCCATTCTCAATTTGTTTCATTACGCCGTTGACGCAACCCACATTACAAACAGAATCAGTGAATCCCTGCGTACCTTCTCCTTGTGGATTGAATGCTGAGTGTCGCGATGTTGGCGGTATTCCATCATGCTCATGTTTTGTTGGATATTTTGGTACCCCGCCGAACTGTAAGCCAGAATGTGTTGTCAACACAGATTGTAGCAATGATAAGACTTGTATGAACATGAAGTGTCAAAACCCGTGTCTGGGGTCTTGCGGCGTGAATGCTATCTGTAATGTAATTAACCATATACCGATTTGCTCCTGCCCGGCCGGGTATAGAGGTGATCCTTTCAAAATTTGTGATATGAAACCACCAGGTAAAGTTATTAATAAATTTTAAATTATTAAAAATTGTTCCTAAATAGTATGAAAGTAGGGTAGTTATTTAATGGCTTTTATTTTTCAGAAAAACCTGAAAACGTTGACGCTTGCCATCCGTCACCTTGTGGTGCAAATGCTATATGTAATAATGGCGAATGTAGATGTTTACCTGAATTTCAAGGGGACCCGTACCTTGGCTGTCGACCAGAATGCGTCTTAAGCACAGACTGTCCCTTAGATAAGGCATGCTCACGGTCGAAATGCGTGAACCCATGTAGAGATATGTGTGGCTTGAACGCTGAATGTAATGTTTATAATCACGTGGCAATTTGTAGTTGTCCAATAGGTATGACTGGCGACGCATTTACCCAATGCCAAAAGATCGAAAGTGCGTATTTTAGAACACATAAATTTAATATATACATAAATTCTGATAAATCAATAAATACCTTTTTTATTGTTTTTAGAACCTATCACCAAGCCGTGTGAACCATCTCATTGTGGACCTAATAGTGTTTGCAGGGAAGCAAATGGTCAAGGAATTTGTGCCTGTATTCAAGGATTCATTGGGAATCCACCTAATTGTCGCCCCGAATGTATTCAGAGTACAGATTGTTCTCCGTCTCTGGCTTGTATCAATCGAAAATGTCAAGATCCTTGTCCAGGTTCATGCGGCCATAACGCATTGTGTAACGTTAATAATCACAACCCAATATGTACTTGTCCTCTACGTCATACGGGCTCTCCATTTAGTTACTGCTACGGTAATTATTTATTGACTAAAAGCAAATACATGTTTAGTATGTATGTACCTAGAAACACAATATTCCCACCTTATGGTGTTTGTATAATAGCAGTTTGATTTTTCCCTAATGCGTATAATTTTTATATCTTCTAAAACTTAAAATACCTAAAATATTTTCAGTGCAAGTCACGGATGAACAACTTTCAAACCAATGCGTACCATCACCTTGCGGTCCAAACAGTGTGTGCACTCCAAGAGGCGATTCATACGTTTGTTCATGTGAACCAACATTTCAAGGAACCCCACCCCAATGTCAACGAGAGTGTACTACAAGCGATGATTGTGCATCCAATAAAGCTTGCATTAACTATAAGTGTAAAGATCCCTGCCCTGGATCTTGCGGGACTAATACACAATGTGCTGTACGCCTCCATAGCCCCATGTGCTCATGTCTAAAAGGTTATACCGGGGACCCGTTCACATCTTGCTATCTTATACCATCACCAGTTGAAATATCGGATCCATGTAATCCAACCCCATGTGGAACTAACGCCCTATGCAAAGTTTCGAGAAATGGTGCTGGGGCATGTTTATGTGAACTCGGTTATTACGGGAATCCATACGAGTCTTGTAGACCTGAGTGTGTGGTAAATACCGATTGCCCATTTAATAAAGCGTGTTTGAAGAATAAATGTGAAGATCCATGTCCAGGAGTATGTGGTTCTACAGCTATATGTCAAGTCATCAATCACGTTCCATCATGCAATTGTGCACCTGGTTACACCGGAAATCCGTATAATTACTGTCATATTATAATAAATGAGCCCAGTAAGTTAATGTAACAACAATGATAATATAATGAAAAACAATTTTATACTAAAAACATTTTGAAAAGCCTAACACATAAAGTTTATTTTACAGTGAAAACTCCACAAAATCCTTGCTTGCCAAATCCATGTGGAAGCAACTCTATTTGTAAGGATAACAACGGATTAGTATCTTGTTCATGTATGCCTGATTTCTTCGGATTTCCACCGAATTGCCGACCTGAATGCACTGTTAACTCAGAATGCGATGCGACTAAGAGCTGTGTGCGGCAAAAATGTGTTAACCCATGTATTGGTTCTTGCGGACAGAACTCTGAATGCAAAGTTGTTAATCATGCACCAATATGTTCCTGTAGAAGTGGTTTTGTAGGTGATCCATTTATTAGATGTGCTCCTGTTATTGGTAATTACAATTCGTGTTATACCAAAAGTTTCATTTCAAATAAAAGATATTTATGTATAAAGCTTATATTAAAATTTACAGAAACTCCAACTCTAGTTCAAAATCCGTGCGTACCATCACCATGTGGACCAAATTCTGTTTGTCAAATTTTAAATCAAGTACCTTCATGCACTTGCCTCGAAAACTATATCGGCACTCCGCCGAACTGCCGTACGGAATGTATTGTGAACTCAGATTGCCCTAGCAACAAAGCTTGTATAAATCTTAAGTGCCGCGACCCCTGCCTTGGTTCATGCGGCTTACAAACTGAATGCCAGGTATATCAGCACGCCGCTATATGCAGTTGTAGAGAAGGATATAACGGCAATCCATTCGAAAGTTGCCACGTAAAACAGGAATTAGGTACATATAATATAATGTTTTTTATACCATCTAATCAGTTTTCTCCAAATCAATAATAAACCAAACAACCATAAATATTTATAACATACTTCTTGTTGATTACAGAACAAGTACCATCAGTTTACGACAAATGTAATCCGAGCCCTTGTGGAGCAAATGCTGAATGTAACGACGGATTGTGCACATGCATGTCGAACTATTTTGGCAATCCTTACCTAAGTTGTCGTCCAGAATGCACACATAATTCTGATTGCGCCCCAACCTTGACCTGTGTAAAAAATAAATGCATAAATCCGTGCACAAATCTGTGCGGGCAGGGCGCGCTGTGTGAAGTTTATAATCATATACCTATGTGTAGTTGTCCATCGAATACAAGTGGAAATGCCTTCTTCTCATGCAAGCAAATAACAGGTACATATTTTGATAGACATTCATTCATTTTTGTATTTTTTTGTCGTGGGAGAGCTATGCTTCGTACTTATGGACCGGCTCGACCGGTGTGTGATCCCACGGCCTCACAGAAAACCGGCAGTGAAGCAATGCTGGCGTTGTATTTCGCCGAGCACCACACCCATTACACTTCCCTCTCCCCATCGCCCTCCTCCTCTAACCCCTCCGCTCTCCCTTCCTTTCCCCTACTCCCATCTTAAAGGCCGGTAACGCACTTGTGACTCTCGAGTGCAGGTGCAGGTACCCATGGGTGGCGGTAGTCACTTACCATCAGGTGACCCGTCTGCTCATTTGACCGCTATCACATAAAAAACTTTATTATATATAGTTCATGATGTGCTAATAAATTATCTTTTTTAGTGACGCCAGAAAATAGAAATCCTTGTGTACCATCACCATGTGGACCATATAGTGTATGTCGAATAATGAACGAACAAGCTATGTGTTCGTGTTTAATCGGTTACTTCGGAACACCACCTTCATGTCGGCCGGAATGTTTAGTAGATTCTGATTGTACAAGCGTCATGGCGTGCTCAAACCAAAAATGTATAGACCCATGTATTGGTTCATGTGGGTTAAGAGCAGAGTGCCGGATTCACAATCACAAGCCTATCTGTTACTGCAGAAATGGTTTTACTGGTGATCCATTTACTCAATGCATTGTCATTCAAAGTGAGTATCATAATAGTGTTACGTAGTAAGCAATTATTCGTTCTCATAATTTTTTACTCTTTATTCACATTAACGATTTAAATATAATAATTAACGAATTTTTATGTCTAATATCGAAAAGGTGAACCTTTACCACCAAGAACACCATGTGAGCCATCACCATGTGGACCCAAATCTGAATGTCGCGCACTAAATGATTCCCCTTCGTGTTCCTGTATAACTGGCTACATAGGACAACCGCCGTATTGTCGCCCGGAATGCGTTGTTAACAGTGAATGTAGTTTTGATAAGGCCTGTATAAACAACAAGTGCGCTGATCCATGTATTGGTGCTTGTGGGCTTAACACGGAATGTCGTGTTATTAGTCATTCACCACAGTGCGCATGTCAACCAGGATACGAAGGAGATTCATTCTATCAATGTACTCCAATCAAAGGTAAATAATTATATTCCAACTTTAAAAGAGATTTATTAAAATTTATGTTGTTTATTTTATGTAAAAACATATAATTTTTTATATGCAGTTACTCCAGTTCAAAAACCGGCAATCCCAATCGAACCATGTATTCCAAACCCCTGTGGACATAACGCTATATGTCAGGAACGTAACAATGCCGGCAGTTGTACATGTGTTACCGGTTACTTCGGCAATCCTTATGAAGGTTGCAGGCCCGAGTGTGTCCTCAACTCTGACTGTTCAGAAAACCTAGCATGTATCAATAACAAATGTCAAGATCCTTGCCCTGGCCTTTGCGGAATAAGAGCTGAATGTAAAATCATTAACCATGCTCCCAACTGCGTTTGCTTTTCGGGATACATCGGTAATCCATATGATAAATGCATACTTAGAACAGGTAATAAAATTACGAGTCACTTGTTTAAATAAAGCAATATCTTATAGTGTGATCTAATGTTCTTGACTTCATATTTTTAGAACCGGCAACTGATCCCTGCAATCCGTCGCCATGTGGTCCATACAGTACATGTAATGCTGTTAACAGCAAAGCGATTTGTGCTTGTCAGTCAGAATATATAGGCCATCCTCCAAATTGTCGACCTGAATGTATGATGAGCTCAGAATGTACTCTTGATAAGGCATGTGTCAGACAAAAGTGTATCGACCCATGTATTGGAACGTGTGGAGAAAATGCAAAATGTCGTGTACATCATCATAGTCCCTATTGTACATGTCTTCCCGGATTTGAAGGAGACCCATTCATCAGATGCGCAAAGGAGAAATTACAATCACCAGTCAAAACTCCCTGTGAACCAAATCCGTGTGGTCCTTTCTCCGATTGTAGAGATAACGCCGGCACCGCAATCTGTAGTTGCAAAGAAGCATACTTTGGATCGCCACCTAACTGTGAGCCAGAATGTATAATTAACGAAGATTGTCCAAACCATAAAGCTTGTGTGCGAGAGAGATGTGTAGATCCTTGTATCGGTTCTTGCGGTCCAAATGCTGAATGTAGAGCAATGAATCACCTGGCTATCTGCACTTGTTTACAAGGCTACCGCGGTAATTCCTTTGAAGGGTGTTATAAACACGTTGGTAAGTTTATGAAATATACAATAAACCTATGTACCCTAAGCCTTTAAACCCAGAAGGTTCAACTGAAGATTACGAATTGTACATATTAAATAAATTAAAATTTGTGGTTGAGCTAGTAACATAAAACACTATGAAATCGGTAAAAAAGCAACATCAGGTTGGGACAAGCGTTCGTCAGAGTACTTATGTTAATGATAATCTAGTTTACTTCTTCGAATATGTATTTTTATGTTATTTTCAGAACCACAATTACCAGCACCTGTTGATGGTTGTTTCCAAAATCCTTGTGGAATTAATGCCATCTGTAGCAATGGCACATGTTCATGTATTCAAGGATATCACGGCAATCCTATAATAGAATGTCGACCTGAATGTACTACTGATAATGAGTGTAATAAACAAAAATCGTGCGTTAACTACAGATGTGTGGATCCCTGCAGAAATGCCTGTGGTCTCAATGCTATCTGCAATGTTTATAATCATATAGCAATTTGCGAGTGTCCAGTTCCTCTTCACGGAGATGCTTTCATAGCATGTCGGCAAGTAGTTGGTTAGTAATTTATAATTTAAATTTTAGGTTTACATAAAAGTAAAGTAAATATTTCGATTGTAATTATAAATTTCTACAGCTTCAGTAGAGTCGAGTCCATGTTCCCCAAACCCGTGTGGACCGAACAGCGTGTGTCGCGCTCAAGGAACCGTGGCACACTGCTCATGTCGACCGCCAATGATGTCAGATCCGCCGAGTTGTCGACCTGAGTGCCGCAGCTCATCTGATTGCAGCCCCGCTTTAGCCTGTCGCAACGGAAAATGTCGCGATCCCTGCCCCGGTGCTTGCGGCGCTCACGCTCTTTGTCGTACAACCATGCACTCGCCAATCTGTACTTGTCCACTTGGCTACACTGGCGATCCGTTCATACGTTGTTTACCAGGTAAACTGACATCTTCATGTATGTGAACGCATCTTTTTAAATTGTATCGTGTGTAATAATTACGATTTATATTTTCGCAGTTCTAGATTCAGAACCCAAAAAGGAATCACCTTGCTTGGATTGCGGATTAAACGCCGACTGTGTCGACGGCCGTTGTCACTGCAGAACTGGATTTGTAGGAACTCCACCATTCTGTCGTTATGAGTGTCTTGAATCTAGCGATTGCGAGTGGCATCTAACATGCATTAATAGACGTTGTGTGGACCCTTGTCCTGGAGCCTGCGGCCAGGGAGCAGACTGTTCTCCAGAAGCTCACGAGCCCCGCTGTTTTTGTCCCCCACCTACTACTGGAAACCCTCTTGCTACGTGTCATCTCATCGAACAAATTCGTAAGACAGATTGAAACAAACGGAATATTGCTTATCAAGAAACATTTAGGAGAGCTAGTTAGATATAAACTCTTCTCAATAAAAAAAAAGTGTATGTAGGGTATTAGGGTTCGGTAATTTAGGTCTTCCCTTTTAAAACTTAGGCATGGGTTTTACTAGGGAAGCTTAATGCGCCATTCGCTTCTTTTGTTGTGACCTTTAGTTTAGGGAACAGTGCTTAGAGTGTTTGCTAGTTATTAATATGAGGCTTAGGTAAAAGTCTTACGTATTATTTGCCATATTTCAGCCAAACCTCCAAACGACCCGTGTGTTCCATCACCTTGCGGTCCTGGCGCCTTTTGCAGAACGAAAGGAGCAGGTGCTTCTTGTGAGTGTGAACCAGGACTACGTGGCGATCCGTATACAGGATGCCGACCAGAATGTGTTGCAGATTCAGATTGTTCACCTTCAAAGGCTTGCATACGTTCCCATTGCCGTGATCCTTGTCAAGGAACTTGCGGTGTAGGAGCAGATTGTGAGACTGTCAATCATATACCTTTGTGCTCATGCCCACCTGGTACCAGAGGCAACGCATTTGAAAGATGTCACGTAGAAATTACCAGTAAGTACAATAAATTATGATTTATGTATTTTAATATTTGAAACTTCTAATACGTTTACATGTAACAGAACCACCGTGTACACCATCGCCATGCGGGCCAGGTGCTGTGTGCTCCGTAGTAGGTGACAATGCAATGTGTTCGTGTCCAAGCGGCACGTTTGGTGATGCGTCTACAACTGGATGCCGACCGGAGTGTGTCGTAAGCTCAGAGTGCCAACGCGATCGCGCTTGCGTACGTAATAAGTGCGTGGATCCATGTCTCGGAACTTGCGGATATGGTGCTATGTGCCGTGTATTTAATCACGCGCCCATTTGTTGGTGCCCACAAAGAACAACAGGGGATCCATTTGTTAACTGTATAGGTTAGTATGTGCTCTACCTAGTCTGTTCGTTTTCTAGTTATCGTTATCTAAAGTAAATCAAAAAGCCTATACGATAAAGTCTAAGTAATTAATTTCAACCTTAATTAAAAGCCCTACTACTGCTATGTGAAACATTTTGATTGAATTTTTTTCCAATGGTTATTTTTTTAGAAACCGTCCCCGTTAACGCGCTTGACCCATGTGATCCTAATCCATGTGGACCACATGGTACCTGTCGCGCCGGAAATTGCACATATTACGAGTGCACAGTCAATGATGACTGTCCTGGACACCGTGCTTGTATTAATAGAAAATGTGCCGATCCATGCGTTAATGCATGTGGTATTAACGCTATATGCACTGGCGTGAGACATGCCCCGGTATGTTCTTGCCCTGCTGGATACACGGGCTCACCATTTGTAAGATGTGAACGAGTTGTTATTACGGAACCTCCATTGCCTGTACCAGAATGTGTGACTGATAGTCAATGTGCTTACAACGCAGCATGTATCGGCACTCACTGTTCGCCGGTTTGTGGACCCAATATCTGTGGCCTCAATGCACGCTGCATAGCCAAACAGCACCGAGCACTTTGCACGTGTTTACCTAACTACGAAGGTGATGCTTATACAGGATGTTACTCAGGTATTGGATATATTTTTTCTCTTTAAATACCTTGTAACATCTTCCATACCTTATAAAATAAAATTTCCGTTTCATTACAGTACAATGCCACAGCAACAACGACTGCCCCGATGTTGAGAGCTGCGAGAACGGTTCATGTGTAAAAGTGTGTTTACGAGTACGTTGTGGCACAGAAGCACACTGTGTCGCCCGGGGACACATTGCGTCGTGTGAATGTGATGTAAGCGCTCATGGTAACGCATGGATTGGATGCCGTAGAGCTGAATGTGTTGTAGACGAAGACTGCGCTTCGTGGCTGGCATGTTCCCGTGAAACTTGTAAGGACCCATGTCTTGGAGCATGTGCTCAGGGTGCCATCTGTACTGTTGTGCGTCATGTGCCCACTTGTGAGTGTCCTAGAGGTACTCACGGTAATCCAAAGATCGATTGTCGGCCAGGTTTGTAAAAATATTCACATATTTGTGATAGAATCGCGTTTTTTATTAATATTTGTATATGAATATTATATTTCATTTTAGTTATTGACCAAACACTATGTGAATTGGACGCCGAGTGTGGACCTGGTTTAGCTTGCCTAAAAGGCCAATGCAAGGATCCCTGTGAGCCTACATCCTGTGGCTCCCAAGCAGAGTGTCGAGTAGCAAACACACTACCGTTCCGTACACTTGTTTGCGAGTGTCCTAAACCTCTTGTTGGCGATGCCGCAGTACAATGTAGACCCAGTAAGTTCAAAATTTTAGTATAATCTATTTGTATTAGTAATTCAATAATTTTGTCTTGAAATTATACTCACGAACACCTATTTACAGGTTACATATTTGTATAATATGATGTTTAGCGTACCTAACATTCGCAATTATTTATAACGAGATTTTTATACGCGGCTAAATTCCTTTTTCGAGATGATGGTTGGTTATAAAAATATGACGGTAGGTGTAATTGAATGGATTGGATATGGATCTGCCAAAACCTATACTAGTGCAACTTAATGTACATTGCACTGTAAATAGTCACTAGTTAATTATATCTAGAAACTCATGTAAATATATACAGCATTTCGTAAACATAGCCTAAAAATTAAGGTTTAACTTCATTCAAAATTTAATACCAATAATTTTGTTATAATACAATGTCTTTTAGGAGGAGAATGCAACTCTGATCCGGAGTGTAGTTCAGAAGAACGGTGTCTGAATCGTCAATGCGTCAGCGCATGTGCTGATATGAAATGTGGTGTCGGTGCTCAATGCCGCGCGGCTGATCATCGTGGCCAGTGCACGTGCGTACCACCACTACGCGGCAACCCTCTAGTTGCCTGCAGCCTATTGGATGATCCAACTCCTGGGTGTACATCTGACTCTGAATGCGGTACGGCGGAAGCGTGCGTATCGCGGCGCTGCATATCGGCGTGCGCCAGCGCGTGCGGTTCCGGCGCTCTGTGCGACGCAACTAACCATCGTGCACGATGCCACTGCCCACCGGGAACGGCCGGAGATCCCGCAAGATATTGCTATACACGTATGTAGTCACGCATCATAATTTAAACATTGCAACTTTTTCTTTGAAGAATTTCAGTAGAAATTCCTTTGGAATTTACAATAATACCCTTTAAATTTTTTACTCACGTGTTGTGCTCTACGTAAAGCCTAGTAGTATATTTTTAATACATATTATGAATACTACTCAGGAATTATTTATTTTAATTTACAATACCCATTTTCCATTTTTTTTTGTTTCGGTAGAAACACCAAAGGAATTCAATTTTATGTATTATTAAAGGCAATTTAGAAATCAATTTAGGTCAAAATAAGTGTAAGGAGAAATCCGTAGATAATATATTTCATAAATAAATTTTCAGCTGAGTGTACATCAGACGATAATTGTCCTTTCGATAAGAGCTGCGTCAACGGTTATTGCCAAGACCCTTGTGCCCTGGGTACACCTTGTGGACGTGACGCTAACTGTGTAGTGATTGCACACGTTGCTAGCTGTCGTTGTCCTCCTGGCACACAAGGTGACCCGCGCCGTGCCTGCGTCTCTGGAATCTGTCATTACAACGAGGACTGTGACGACTCTCAAGTGTGCAACCGACTTAACCGGCTATGTCAACCAGCATGTTCTGACCAATCGTGTGCTCCTGATGCAATATGTACGACTAGAAACCATCGCGCTATCTGCACATGCCCTCCAGGACGTAGCGGTGAACCATACAGTAGTGGCTGTAGTACACCACAGATCCACAGTGAGTGTGCCACTGACTCTGACTGCTCATCACCTTTGGCCTGCGTTAATGCACACTGTGTGAACCTGTGCCTCGGAAATCCATGCGATTCCGACCTAATTTGCAAGATTGTTGACATACTACCACTACGTGCTGTGGCCTGTGTCTGTCCCGATGGCGGTCGCGTAGCACCCGATAATGGATGTCGAACTCCACCTCAAGCCGAATGCACAAGCGATACTGATTGTTCCAATACCGAAACGTGTCATCGTGGAAGCTGTGTGGAGTCCTGCAGAGCTGATCCTTGTGGTCAAAACGCACTCTGTGAATCTATTGATCACACATCTCGCTGCACATGTGCTCCTGGATATATTGGAAATGCTCGAATTGAATGCAATAATGGTAAATAATGCAATCGAATACCTTCTGTCTTGATTTAAACAGTGTTTTTATTTTATTCTTATGTATTTTATTTTGTAAACAGTACCGCGAACACCAATATTTGAATGCTTCAATGACGAAGAGTGTGGTTTTGAACGAGCATGTATTGATCGCACGTGCGTCAATCCTTGTAACAACGCATGTGGTCTCGGAGCGCTGTGTCGAATTATAAATCACAAGCCCTACTGTTCTTGCCCTAACGAATATTCGGGCGATGCAAATGTTCGCTGCGTACCTCGTAAGTTAATTTTAATTATATAAATATAAAATGTGAAAAAACCTACAGAGGTACTTTCAGAATCGCACAAAAATTTATTACCAAAAAGCTTATTAATTAAATTTTGTGCAACTACAACTATGCCCTAAACATAGACATATGTATGGACATAAGTATTTTTGTGGTGTTAATCGATATTCGTATAAGGAGAGTCGCAGAATAGATATATCATACAATATTTTTTATGTCATTTAAATAAAACGCAATAATTACCATTTTTTAGTTATTATCTATATTGGAGATTGCCTGGTCGTCGAACTTCGAACATAAAATTCATCAATCAAGTTTCATTTTTTTAGTTTATTTTTAGTTTATCATAATCTCGTAGAACTTCAAATGTGCTGACAATAACGTATACTATTCGTCTGCAAGCACATCATATCCTGGCTTTTTAAGAGACCATCAAGGATTTAATGAGATGTAGGATATATAGAGGATAACGTTATTTCACGATAACATTTATTTTCCTATTATTGAAATCTCTGCCTGAGTGATCGTAAACAAAGGAAGTGGAAGTATTCAGGCCTGAAAACTGATATGCTAAACAGAATTTGTTTTCATCATCGAATCGATACAAATAAATAAAATTGAAGTGTCTGTTTGTAATATCATAATAACAGGTTTTTAAATGCAACTGAATTTTTACATGGTACTTAAACTAAAAAATCTATTTAATTTTTTTTTGTCGTCTGTTTATTCCGGCTAATCTCCAGAACGGGTGGGCTGATCAAGTACTTTTATTTTTAAAGTGAAAATTTCTTTAGGCACGTTGTGCACTTTTGCTAAAGAGAAAAAGCTATATATTATATCTATATATGTACTATTATCGCGACGGTGCGAGTTCAATGCTTTTTCTGTACATTGCTCAATGCTAATCTAAACATTGATTTCTGTCAGCTCCTTATTAATTTTTTTTTTTAAATATAAATAGTTCAATAAAGTACTTATTATGTGCGTAATTCATACGGTAAAATAAACAAAACCATAATTGTGATTAAGGTGAAAATTTATAACGCCTATAGTGCAAAATCAAAAAAAAATCTAAGTTATTTATTTCAATTAAACCCATTGTAGGTAGGTATTTTTGAATTGTCAGGAGGAGTCAGTCAGTAAGTCGGTCGTCAAGCTAGTTGCCGGTTCCAAAACGTAGATTGTTTTTTTTTTACAAAGTTACTTGTTGCATTGTTTATAAGCGCAATTTAATGTGAGGACAATGTAACATAATATTTTTCTAAAATGAAAAAGAAAAAGTAAACGCTCAATGGCGAAAACCTTTATTCAAAAATTCGTCTAAACGTACGTCAGTTTGATGGATGTCACTAGTAGATGGCATCACTTTTTTCAGAAATAAACACTTCTGACCGGCAACTCACAATTACATATTAACAATTTTTGAAGTAAAAACTTCTTTAGGCACGTTGGGCACTTTTGGTATGGGGAAAAAGCACTGAACTTGCGTGACCGTCACGCTCAGATGACAGATGTGTCAGTTATGTTTTCACTTCTGACGTGCAGTTCTACGACTGACAGTTTTTTTTTTAAGAATTCAGATTCCACGCAAAAAATACAAATGTGTACACGCGAGTGAAGCCGCGCGGTACGGGGCACAGCTATTAGTAATATGAAAGATATAGCATTATAACAATTTTAGAAAGTTTTTTTTGAATGTTTTGATCATACAGTTTAAGAACGAACTAACAAAATATAAATATTTTATTTTTCAGCGTCTGATAAATCAACTATACCTGTTGGTTGTAAGGCGAATTCTGAATGTCCACTGTCACAAGCCTGCGTTAATGGTGCATGCGCTGATCCTTGCGCTTGCGGCGTAAACGCTGCTTGCATGGTGATAAAACATCATCCTGTATGTTATTGTGAACGTGAATATTCGGGCAATCCTTACGTCGGTTGTACTAAAGGTATGAAATATAACTTGTTTTTGTGAATATGCATGTGAATATAAATTAACTTTATGTAAGTTATTACATGGAATATTTTTTTTTGCAGTTGGATGTTCGTCCGATTCAGAGTGTTCTGATAGCGACACATGTTACAATGGTGCGTGTGTCAATCCTTGCATAATCGATGCCCCTTGCGCTATCACAGCAGAATGCTTCGGAAAAGCCCATCGACCTAATTGTCGGTGCCCGGCAGGAACTTCAGGAAATCCTTATACAAGATGTCAAGCCGCTGAATGTGAAGTCGATAATGACTGCAATGACGACAGCGTATGCATTGAGGGAGTCTGTCGCAACGCTTGTTCATACGAAGGCCGTTCACCTTGTGCCAATAATGCCGAATGTTTCGCGCGTAACCATGCTGCTTCTTGTAGGTGTCCTTCAGCATTACCTCTCGGTGATCCTCTAGTCCACTGCCTAAGAGTTCCTATTACTGACGAACCTGAGTGTCGCATGGACAGTGAATGTCCCAGCCATTATGCCTGTCTCAGAGACCAATGTCGGGAGGCTTGCAATGAATTGAAACCGTGTACCGGCAATGCACGTTGTACTGTTTCGGACAGTGTGCCATTCCGAACCTTAATATGTCGTTGCCCCGATGGATACATACCTGAAGAAGGTGGTAATTGCAGACCGGCACAATTACCCGCCCTAAGCTGCTCTTCTGACCAAGATTGCGGTGACCACGAATCTTGTGTAAATAGAATTTGTCGTAACCCGTGTAGTTGTGGTGACAACGCAGAATGTTTCATCCGAAATCACAGACCTATATGCTCTTGTCGCGATGGATTCGAAGGTGACCCGTATCGAAGATGCCACATCGTTGGTTGTCGCAGCAATTCTGAATGTCAGTCAGGCGAAGCATGCGTAAACGGCAATTGTATCAGCCCATGTCTTTTGAACAACACTTGCGGACCAAATGCTGAATGTTATGTCGAAAGTAATCAACCGTTATGTAGATGTCACCCTGGATTTGAAGGCGATGGATATTCAGGATGTCATGCCATAGAATGTAGGACTAATGGTGATTGCCCATTAGATAAACAATGTCGCGCTCACAGATGTATTAATCCATGTTTAGCTGGCGATTTATGTGGTAGAGGAGCTCACTGCTTGGTCAGGAATCATTTGGCTGTATGTAAATGCGATCAAGGCTACATTGGAAGCCCGTACGTAGAATGTCAGCCACCATCAGAGGAGGAATGTTATATAGACGCAGATTGTCCTTCCAAATTAGCTTGCTTGTCTGCAAGATGTGTCAATCCCTGTATAGAGCTACGACCTTGTGCTACTCCAGCTCAATGCGAAGTTTCACCTACTTTACCTGTACGAACAATGTTATGCACTTGCCCCCCAGGATACGTAAGCAACGGTGGAGGTATATGTCGTCCAGCTTTAGCTATTGTGGATGTCGTTTGCCAAGCCGATGATAACTGTACTTCAAATAACGCCTGCGTGACATCAGTTTGCAAAAACCCATGCGAATGTGGTCCGAATACTGATTGTCAAATAAAAGACCATAAGCCGGTATGTGCTTGTAAACCGGGCTTTATCGGTGATGCCTACTATGGATGCGACAGAGTGTTATGCCAATCTATTTCGGAATGTGACGACGATAAGACTTGCTTTAACAACCGTTGTGTACCAGCTTGTTCAATAGATGCCAATATTTGTGGTGATTCTGCTGAATGTTACGGCACAGAACACCGTCCTTCGTGCAGATGCAAGATTGGCACTATCGGTAATCCAGCCATTGCTTGCACCCCTATCGGTTGTCGTGCTAACTCGGACTGTCCCATGGATAGATCCTGTATCAATTCAAAATGTGTAAACCCCTGCAATGCAACAACTTGTAATTATCAAGCAGAATGCCGAGTACATCAACATGAAGTACATTGCGTCTGCCCGCCTGGTTATCAAAGCACTGAAAAGGGATGCATAATCATTACAAAACGGCAATGTTACTCAGACATGGACTGTCCTTTTGGCACTGCGTGCTTAAATACCAAGTGTGTAAACCCTTGCTTAGAAATCAAACCTTGTGGCATCAACGCTGAATGCACAGTAGTTGACACTCGGCCAGTAAGGACTATGATATGTGAATGTGTACCTGGATACTCGGGCAATGCTCTTACCGAGTGTGCTCCTAACAATAGTGAGTATCTTTCATTAATGTACGTCATTTATTACTACTTAACTAAATATAAAATTATATTAGAAGATAAGATTAGAAGCCAGCGCTTTTGTGTAAACACGACACCGATACAGATTTTGAAAAAAAAAAAATCCACGAAATCTACCTCTGCGGGCCTGCTGCGGGCCCGGTTTTTTTGTACTTATTTAGTAAAAAATCTTTTCAAGGTGGCTTAATTTCAATGTTCGCTTTTTGTTATAAAGAGGTGGTACCTCAGGAATGGTCATAAATAAATTTGGAAAACAAATTCCAACCTAAGTTTCTAGAATCACAATTTAGATGAATTAAAGTGGGTCGTAATTTTTTTTTGTATATATTTATTATAATACTTTAGAGATATAGTTTATTAATTAACTAATAAGCAATGATAGCTAACATTGTTCCACATTTTGTATAATAATATCACTACATATTATAAAACAAAGTCCCCCGCCGTGTCTGTCTGTCTGTTCGCGATAAACTGAACGGATTTTCATGCGGTTTTCACTAGAATCATAGACATAGTGACATGAGGAAGGTTTAGGTGTATAATTTGTTAAGATTTTGTGTAAATTGATTGAAATATGTTGATGATTGTTGAAGATGTCTCTGGTACCCGTGCGAAGCCGGGATGGGTTGCTAGTCATAAATAACTAACACCCTTTTTTTGCTGCAGGACCAATCCCGAAATGTATAGAAGGACAAGGAATCGACTTAAATGGTGAATGTGTGCCATGTAATGCCATCGAGGGATGGACGGTGGACATTCGAGGTCGCTGCGTGTGCGACGTGACTCGCGGTTTCATGATGCGCGGAGACCACTGCGAGAAGCGTGGTTGCCGCAACGACAACCAATGTGACGACCGTTCCCGTTGTATTAATGGTACTTGCATCGATGCCTGCAAAGCGGAGTCTTGCGGTATTTCGGCTACCTGTGATGCCATCGCCCACCGTCCACACTGCACATGCATCTCCGGTTACACAGGCAACCCGCGCGTCGCCTGCACTCCCTATCCTACAAATCCACCCGTGTATCGTACGGACTTCCCTCTACCCGATATGCAGGTAAGCAGTGGCTACTTCTACTTTTATTACAATATGTTTTTATATGCATATGTCTGTTTTTTTAGTAAAAAAAAACAAATTCATATTCATTTATTAAATTATTTAAAAGGTTCATTGCCTTGCCGACGGTGTACGAGTGAGCCTTAAGATCAAAGACTTCAACGGAGTTCTGTATGTGAAGAGCTACAGTAAGGACGAACGTTGTCGACTAGCTGTGGATACGCCTAAGGACGAAGAGAATATAGTCGACTTCACAGTTCACTTCGGCGAGTGCGGCCTAGTACATGTCAACGTAAGATAATATTCTAAATGTTTGAGTTTAGTTCTTACTTTTAACCATAAAAACTTTTTTTATGTGATATAACAACAAATTAACGACTTTCGGATTTTTTCTTTACTTGTGCTGTCAGACCTTGCTTCTTACCAAATTTCATGATTCTAGGTCAATAGGAAGTACCCTATAGGTTTTGATTTACCTACAAATTGAAATTTTATGAAATCTAAGGCCGTATCTTTTGATTGCGTTTATTTCGAAGCTTGATTTTTTCTCAGCTTCAGGAGACTACAGACTTATGTATGTGGTATTAATTTCAACTTGATGCATCCACGAGTTCCTGAGAAAAAGGTCTTGACAGACAGACAGACAGACAGACGGACAACAAAGTGATCCTATAAGGGTTCCTTTTTTCCTTTTGAGGAACAGAACTCTAAAACTGTCAGAAATACGTTATCACTATCACACATAAAAAACTGTTATGACTATTACCTTTACCTTGACCTATTCGTAATTGAATTTTATTATGTCAGCAGGTATGATACAATTACTGACAATAATCTTTTTATTTAACAGGGTCTAGCGAGCTTCGTCCTAGTTATGCAGAAACATCCGAAATTAGTGACTTCTAACGCTAAGGCATTCCACATCAAATGTATCTACCAGACGGGAGAACAGAACGTTACACTGGCATTCAATGTGTCAATGCTGACGACTGCAGGCACAATAGCCAATACTGGCCCTCCACCAACATGCTCTATGAGAATTGTATCCCGATCTGGTAGCCAAGTCAGCTCTGCTGAGATTGGAGAAAATCTCGTTTTGCAAGTCGATGTGCAGCCCTCAAGTAAGTCTATAGCTAAACATTATAGAATAAATTAGTTTTTCGAAACAAAACCAAAATACATTCACATTCTAGAATAAGGATTAATCTAAGATTTAAATACCCCATATGCCATGCCATGTTAACCACGAATACCAGTAGAGACTGACCAACCAGATCAATTGACGAGATTTTTACCATAAAAATTCTCTGTCAAGAAAACTCCACTCAATGTTGTTGTACTTGTGTCATGTTGAAGTTGGACTAACTTAAAAATATTTCGTTGCTTATCAACGCAATTATCGACATAAATGGGTAACTTACGATTTTTAGATATCTACGGTGGATTCGCTCGTAGTTGCATAGCAAAGACAAGCGAGGCATCGACGAACTTAGAAAATGAATATCGAGTAACTGATGAAGACGGTTGTGCAACGGATCCATCTATCTTCGGCGAGTGGGAGCGCAGTGAAGACGGCAGTGTACTACGCGTTGCCTTCAATGCCTTTAAATTCCCCAGCAGTGACAACATACGATTCGTGTGCAACATTCGAGTTTGTTTTGGCAAATGTCAACCGGTAAGCCATTTTTAACACTCTGTCATTTAAGAAACATTAGTGAAAATATACGAAATTTCTAGTACACTCTCAAGTTAAATCTACTAAAACAAATAAACTCTTCTGCACAAAATTGTTAATAAAATTATTTTATTGCTTGGTTTAGTTATCACACGAGTTACGACACTTAAGATTCATGCTTCGTTTATAATATACGACGTATCTTAAAGGCGTTTCTGAATACGCTTTTGATATTTAATGTTATTTATAATGAAACTATGTAAGAAAAAAAATAAAACGGTTTTATATCATTCTCATTATTTAAGGATCGCTTTTAATATATTTTTGTACTTTTCTTAGTACCTATTGGCCCAACCAACCAATTTACTATTGCGAGTAGTTGTTGTTAATATTGCTGTATATGTAGGTACAATTATATCATATGGTACGGGAGCGTTGCATTTTTGAAGGTGATTTCAAGTCGCTTAATTTTGCGTGTAGTCGATAGCCTAAAAATAGTTAGCTATGGAAACAAGCGTTAACTGCCAGACCCGTGGTGGACCTGGTTGTGAGAGGATGTTAGTTATGTCAAAAAAAACTTTTCAAAAATGAATTTCAGGTTATTTGGAAATTTGCACAACAAATATTTATAGAATGACAATACTTAAAAAAAAGTCAGCTGAAAAACAAATGGTGGATTATACGTCAGCTGATCATATAACCATGTTATAAAAATCATTTCAGGTTCAATGGAACTTATACAGTGAACTGTTTGTTTTATAATAATCTATATAATATAAAATAATCGTCAGCTATATTTAAATTCAACGGTGGTAAGACCGTCAGCTGAGGGTTTATACGCAAGCAATGCAACCCAATGTACGACGTAACTGACTATCTTTTCCTCTTTATGCAAGTAGCTGACGTACATTTTTACTAAATATACTGTTAAGTAATGTACTCTAAAAATGTCAAGTGACCTGAAATTAATTTAAACCAAAGTTCATGAGTGTGAACATTTCTTCATAACACACAATCTTCTTTCAATTCATAGGCTGACTGGCGATCTATCCCCCGCTATGCAAGGAGCTGACGTACACTTTTACTTAATATAGTGTCTAAATACTGTGGGGGTTTGTCATTAGCAATCAAGTTACCTATTTTATGTTTATGCAGTATTTTGTTATTAGTCTGTAAGACTTCCTCAAAACAAAATAAATAAATTAATAAAATAATGTACTCTAAAAATAAAGTAAAATTAAAATTCATGAGTTTAAACATTTTTTCATAACACACAATCTTCTTTCAATTCATAGGCTGACTGACGGTCTTTCCCTCGCGCGACGGTTACATTTTTACTTAATATCTACCTATATAACAAACTCTTTTATGAGAACGATTTAAATAAAATAAAAGATTAATTGATTGATTTTTATGTAAAAGATTTACTTAAAAACTTCGTATGATCAACAGGTGAACTGTCGCGGCGCCGACGCTTTTGGTAAGCGCCGTAAACGTGAAGCTCTTGCCCCAGCAGGACAGTTCCGCGAGGAAGTAATGGTAGAATCGAACCAGATCCTGACGCTGCAGCATCGCGATCCGTCGCAGGTTGCGCGTCAACGCGACGCCGGAGATGGTGGGCAAGCGGCGGGCGCGGGTGAAGTGTGCGTGTCAGCGGCAGGATTAGCCGTGGCGCTAGCACTGACGGCATTACTAGCGTTAGTGGCTGTAGCAGCCGCCGTAGCATGCTGGTTGGTGGCGTGGCGTCGTGCCCGCCCTCCCCCAGCACCCCTGCCGCACCCCGCCGATTTCCCCAACCCGCTGTTCCAGCGCTGAGTACGCTAGTCCCGGCCGCGCTCCTCCGCCGGCACCGGGCGGTGTCGGTCTTCCTCTCTCCTTAACTCTGTGCGCGCCGCCGGAGGACCGCCGGCCGGGGGCGCCGCGAGCGCTGTTATCCTCGCCTCGCGCTCGTCGCGCCCCCAACCTTACACTTTATTTTATATTATTTTTTATGTTTTACTTTTACTAATGTGGCATCCGTCGCTCCTTCGAATTTTGTGATATTCATATAAATATTCGAAATCACCATAATTATATTATGTAAAATAAATATTGATTATACTTACTTTAAGGATAAATAAAATTATTAATAATACCGTGTTTTTCATTGCTGCATTTTTTATCAAATTTAAGTCTTGACTACTTATTTTGATTATTTAAATTAATTAAATGCATTAGTCGCCTTAAACGTACATTATAGAACGTGCAAAAACACCACTGTATAAATACAAATACAAAGATTTTTAATGCAAGCTCTCCCGTCGAAAGTACTCGTATATACGCGAGTACGAAAATGTGCTCGAGTTTGCGCAAGCTATGAGCGTTAGCTAAATAAATGCATTAAGGTAAATGCATTTCTTAAAAGTATTTAGTTCTACATCTTTCCTCTACTAAATACAACAAACAAATTCAAGCTTATGCCAAAATTAACGATAATGGAACAATAAGATGCGAAGTGAAGAACTTAAGCGAAATAAATATGTAGTAATTAAGTTATTATGATTTAACTATGTTTTTATTTTTGTTTTATCATATCAGTCAATAATTATAGTCAAGAAATGTATGGTTCAAAGTACATCAGAAAACCACCTTTCGGAAAGCCACACCCAGTGACACTATTCATTGCAAAATGTCGTGTTCCTGCTGCAATAAGTTCAGTAATTAGTGTCACCAGAACCCCTTGGTAAAGGGATAGGGTTGACAGACAACGCGTCAATGACATCTCTTTACCCTTAGCTAGCCTTGTGTTTGTTATCCACTACAGTAAAAAAAAAAAAACCTTTGTTTTAAAGCCGGTTAAAAAGTAACATCAAGTGACATCAAGCACTAATGAGCCACTGAGAAAGAGTCACCAATATTTAGTACATCTATAGGCTGTGTTTAAGGTTATTTTTAATGATAGTTGTGACTTGGGAAATCTTTTCAGCCTTCTAAAACTCATCTGAAGTTGATAACTTCTCCTCAGGCAGCCAGAAACGTTGCATGATATTTTAAGTTTCAACATTCAGATTAAATTTTTCATCTAACCTAGCGACCGAGTTCTACAGACAGAAGAAGACCGCACTTATTAGCTAAGGCCAGTATCCCCTATCCTGTACTTGACGTGAGGCAGTCACGAGAAGTTTGGCGGTCATGAGAAGAAATTGGGTCAGCATTTTTTCTTTACGAACCCTCTACTTGTGACGGTCGACGAAGGTCACCCCAACGAAGTGCGATGGGCTTCAACAGGAGCAGTTTTAAACCCTACACCAGTATGTGAATTTTATGCCACAAAATACACATTGTAAATTTCTCACAGAGCTATTGGCAACTCTTGAAATGGCAGGTTTATTTTCATGTGAAATGTTTCTTAGAGGTAAACTATCTTCTAACGCTATAGCGCGTCGGCGTGTCGTTCTAAATATGAAATAAAATCGTTAATAGAAGGCAATTTACCTGAATCCTTATCAAGTTGATAGATAGATAAAAATTGCGTTTAGTTGAACAAGAGTGTTTATATACTTCTCTTCAACCAAAGACACATTTTCAAGATCCTTATCATCAATATTTAAAATCTCTATTTGTTTGTGTTCATACTCCTTATAGACTTGAATTAACTTTCCTTTCCGAGCCTCAATTACTTCTGTTAGTGCTGACTGTGGATCACAAGCAAAACTTTCAAAACCAGTATTAACTTTTTAATTGTGCACGACATTTTTTTTCTTATTTTAGTAACAAATAACCCTGCAGGAAAAACCAAACACAGAACTATAGCTTGAATATAACACTTTTTCTAATTAACTAACTCGCTCCTATATATTAGGTCATTACCTACATATAAAATTGGTGATTTGTCGAACTGATTACCTCGATCTCAAATCTAGATATTTGAGTCCAGTCATTTAAGCTTAAATTAGGTAAGAATCTCGGAATTCAAGATACCCAGCTGTAAGTCTGTAAATACTTGTATATTGACACCCTAAAAGTTGTCTCAAAACCTACATATGGTAGGGTGTACGCAACTATTAAATTTCAAGGTCAAAAGTCACAAAAATCGGTTTTTTGCGCTTTTTTTGTAAATATCTCATTTCCTATGGGTTTTTTGCTATTTGTATTTATTATCAATATTCCAGTTTGAAATTTACCAACAGCCGGAAGACGACGATGAAGAGGAAGAAGATGATTAAAATTATAAATTGTAGTTTTTGTAGCCTTTATTCCATTTTTTTACTTTTAATAACAATAAATGTATTGAATGATATTTTTTAATAAAAAGATTAATTCATAATTTATTTGTTTTTTTTTCATCAATACAAATAGCAAAAAACCCATAGGAAATGAGATATTTACAAAAAAAGCGCAAAAAACCGATTTTTATGACCTTTGACCTTGAAATTTAATAGTTGCGTACACCCTACCATATGTAGGTTTTGAGACAACTTTTAGGGTGTCAATATACAAGTATTTACAGATATTTACACCACTTTCCACCTTTCAGTTGTTTTTTTACATACAGGAATATTGCGAAGTCGCATGGCGCTAAATCCCAACTATAAGGAAGAGCCAATATTCCTCTCTTAGTAAAAAATACAAAAACCTTTATTTTCTTTACGAATCGGGACATCTTCATAGACGTCGGCGGTGGTTAATTTTCAAACACCCTCACTTTACTTTGGCATTTAGTCCGAACTTCGAAATAATAGAGCCAGGTTTCACATCACATGTGACAATCGGAGTTCACGTAGTTAGATCGGCCTTCAAATTTTTTTAACATATCATGAGACCAAGTCACACGCTGCTCCCTTATGTTTTTTTTTTGTTAATAGTACTGTTACGAAAAACCCGCCATCTATTGGCGACTGGGGAAGTCGTATAGAGCTACAAAATAAAGATACACGCCATCTGTTGAGGCAACACGGAACTAAGTAGTTAGTAACCCATTAATAGAAAAGACTAGTTCGTTTTAGAGGCTTCTATTTGTTGTGTAGAATTTACAAGAGGTGTCGCGATGTTTCTAGAAATACCGTTTTGCTATATAAAGCGTGGCATTGCGGAGTAGTGAGTTAGTTTTCAAGTAAGTGTCAAGTGAGTTAGTTATCAGCCCCCGATGCTACACCTGCGGAGAGAAGGGCCACCTTCGGGCGAATTGCCCAAGGCAAAGCGATGGACGACCACAGGAGAGAAGGGTGGTTGATGCTGCCGCCCAACAGCAGGAGTACGATTTCGAGGTTCAGCATCGTAGCGGCAAATCCCATGGCAACGCTGACGCACTGTCAAGGAGGCCTTGCACAGAGGACTGTAAACACTGCGTCAGGCAAGAGACCAGGGAAACTGTGCCCGTCCGCATGTTAAGAACGGACCTGAGTGACGAGTGGAAGGAAACCTTAGGGAAGGCTCAAGAAGAGGACACAGATGTCAAGCTAATTCTCGAGTGGGTCAAAGCCAATGCTCCGAGGCCCAAGTGGAGCGACATTGCAGCTATGAGCACAATAACGAAGGGGTATTGGGCGCAGTGGAATAGCTTGATCGTCCAGGACGGAGTATTATGCCGTAAATGGGAGAATGCTCGAGGGGACACCTGTCACCTCCAAATGGTTGTTCCGAAGGCCAAGGTACCGGAGATTTACCACGATGGATGTTCAGGAGGCCATTTGGGTGTGAAAAGGACTTTGTTGAAGATTCAAGAGCGGTATAATTATATCCACTGCCGCGACGATGTGGAAGACTGGTGTCGAAAATGCATCAGTTGTGCAGCAGTGAAGGGACCTCACACACGCAGCAGGGGTGCATTGCAGCTGTATAATGTGGGAGCTCCGTGGGAACGTATTGCCGTGGATGTAGCAGGTCCATTTCCGGAGAGTAAAGATGGCAACAAGTATTTCATGGTTGTCATGGATTATTTTACGATGTGGCCGGAAGTATTTGCAATACCGAACCAAGAGGCGACCACGGTACCTGATAAACTGGTCAATGAAGTCTTCTGTCGATTTGGGGTACCTTTGGAGATTCACAGTGATCAGGGGAGGAATTTTGAGTCCCAGTTGTTCCAGGAAACGTGCCGCGTTATGGGTGCTTTTAAAACCCGAACCACCTCTTACCACCCTCAGTCTGATGGAATGGTGGAACGGTTTAATCAGACATTAGAGAGGTACTTGGCAAAAGTTGTGGAAGGCAGACAAAGAGACTGGGATAAACACATCCAGCCTTCTCTCGTACCGTAGTGCAGTCCACGAGAGCACGTCAGTAACACCAGCCTTTGCAAACTTCGGTCGAGAACTGCGGTTGCCTGCAGATTTAATCACGGGCACTCCCCCTGACACTCCGCGCAGTATTACGGATTACGCCAACGATTTACACAGCAAGATGAATGACGTTTATGAGCACGTCAGACAATCAGGACAGCCGACGTCGGAGAGAATGAAAACCCGGTACGACCGAAAGATAAATGACAGGAGCTTTGAGGAAGGATCACTGGTCTGGCTGCATAACCCGGTTCGCAGAAAAGGCAAATCTCCGAAGCTGCAGGTGAAATGGGACGGACCGTACAAAGTAGTGACCAGACTCAATGACGTAACGTACCGCATTCAGAAAGGACCGCGGGGCACTCCCAAGATCGTCCATGTGAATCGGTTGGCGCGTTATCATGGGGATAATCATGCTCAGGACGAGCATGTCTAAGAAGGGGGCAGTGTTACGAATAACCCGCCATCTATTGGCGACTGGGGAAGTAGTTTAGAGCTTCAAAATAAAGATACACGCCATCAGTTGAGGCAACACGGAACTAAGTAGTTAGTAACCCATTAACAGAAAAGACTAGTTCGTTTTAGAGGCTTCTATTTGTTGTGTAGAATTTACAAGAGGTGTCGCGATGTTTCTAGAAATACCGTTTTGCTATATAAAGCGTGGCATTGCGGAGTAGTGAGTTAGTTTTCAAGTGAGTTAGTTATCAAGTGAGTGTCAAGTGAGTTAGTTTTCAAGTGAGTGTCAAGTTAGTTTGGTTTCAAGTGAGTGTCAAGTGAAATAACAGCGACTAAAGTGTAAGTGAATTAAGAAGTTTAGTGATATTAAATTATTGTAATTGTGTTGTTGCTATACTATATACTTCGCTCTTATTTAGGCTAAAACGTATGTGTACAAATTTTGACGACGTAAACGATGCTATTTCGAAAGTGGTTCGCTGGTTTAACGTTAACAATTTACTTCTTAATGGAGAAAAAACTAAATGTATCCAGTTCACTACTCCATACGTTAAACAGGTGAAAACGACTATACTACTTAATGAAGACGAGTTGGAACTAGTTAATACCACAAAATTCTTAGGCATTACTCTTGATTCTAAGCTTCAATGGGGCCCTCATATTGATAAATTTTCGAATAGACTCAGCTCAGCAGCATACGCAGTTAGAAAAATTCGTGAACTGAATGATGTTGAAACAGCCAGATTAGTTTATTTTAGTTATTTTCATAGTATAATGTCGTATGGTATTCTACTGTGGGGGAATGAAGCCGATATTCAATCTATCTTCGTGCTGCAGAAGAGGGCTATTCGAGCAATTTATAACTTAGGAAATCGTGATTCACTGAGGCAGAAATTTAAAGAAATTAACATAATGACGGTAGCGTGCCAATATATTTATGAAAATCTAATTTACCTTCATAAAAATAAAGATCACTTCTGTAAAAAAAGTGATATACACTCTTTTAACACGCGTAATAAACATAAACTTGTTGTACCTGCCTCTAGGCTCCAAAAAATTAGCAAGTCGTTTCAAGGTCAATGTGTGCGATATTATAATAAAATCCCAGATAATATTCAAATGTTAAGTATAAACAAGTTTAAGTCTACAGTAAAACGACAGCTATGCCTTAAGGGCTATTACTCAGCAGGCGATTATATACAGGATAAAAACGCTTGGGATGGAATTGTAATAGAAATCTAATGTGAGCTAATATGTTTCTTATTTTCCATCTCTCATGTTTTTCTTTTCTTATTTTTAATTTTTTCCTTAATTTTCAGTTTCCCTAGTGTCATATTCTTTTTCTAGTTTATTCACTTTTAATTTTAAAAACATATTATACTGATTGATATTTACTGAATATTGTTGAAACTGTCTGGTTTTTCTTTTTTAAAAGAGTGGCCGTGAGTTTGTTTGCCCGATTTCTTCTCACAAGGCTCAACCATTTGGAAACGGGCGGTTATAGATCGAAACAGGCAGATGTGATATTATGTTATCCATTTTGTTTTCTTTAATCATTTTACATTTGACGAAGCAAACTATTGTTGCGGTGACTCTGTGTGTGTTGATCTATAATTTTTAATTATAATAATTATTTATTAAATCGACGATTTCGAATAATTGATGGTATTTTATGAAATAAAGTTTTTTTTTAATTGAATTGAATTGCTAGTTTCCCTTTGTATTTTGTGATCTATTAAAATAAAGTGTGTATAATTCGGTAACAATCTGGTATAATTCTCTAATCCCGAACCTCAGCTCGTAACATTACTAAAGAATTTAAGGAATAAGAATCACAATTTTATGATATCCTGTTTGCATACGATAAATTTTATGTAGCGCTCTACGTATTTATTGGTGATCCATAGATGCGGCAAATACGGATGTAGCTAACTATTATCATGACCTCATATAGCCAGGTATGTCCAAGAACAAGGAAATCTTTTTGAAATTGTAACCCGCGCTATTAACTTTAATCGGGCCCGTAACAGAACAACGTTCATTTTAGGTTGTTCGGTTGCACTTCACTGGTGGTACCTGTTGGGGTGTAACACACTTAAAAAAATTCGGGCCCGCAGCAGGCCCGCAGTGGTAAATTTCATGTTTTTTTTTTTTTTGAAAATCTGCCGCCCAGTCGGGGGGACTGGGAGGCAGATTTTCAAAAAAAATTTGGGGTAATATCCCCTTTCATTCATTCATCCTCCGTTTTTGGAAAGAAATTTTTGGAAAACTCGACAACAGGTACAGTGGCGTAGCTACCCGAGGGTTAGACGGGGCAGTGCCCCGGGGCCCCCAAGCTCAGGGTGCCTCTTACTCTAACCCTCGGGTAGCTACGCCACTGTACCTGTTGTCGAGTTTTCCAAAAATTTCTTTCCAAAAACGGAGGATGAATGAATGAAAGGGGATATTACCCCAAATTTTTTTTGAAAATCTGCCGCCCAGTCGGGGGGACTGGGAGGCAGATTTTCAAAAAAAATTTGGGGTAATATCCCCTTTCATTCATTCTTCCTCCGTTTTTGGAAAGAAATTTTTGGAAAACTCGACAACAGGTACAGTGGCGTAGCTACCCGAGGGTTAGACGGGGCAGTGCCCCGGGGCCCCCAAGCTCAGGGTGCCTCTTACTCTGACTTACAAACTATAAATTGAACTAGTGAAAATTTCTCCCACATTCGGAGTATAAATAAGTTGTGACTAAACCACTATTTATATTGAATTGCGTATCTACTTGCTTGAATATGGAGTACGACAAATCTGGATTACGTCGAATTCGGAACATGTCGAATACGGAACAAACGATTTTAAATAGTTTAGTTGGGGCCCTAGTTTATTTTTTGTCCCAGGGCCTTTGGTTAACTAGCTACGCCACTGAACTGGTACAAAACCAATAGGTAGACTTTTCTTCGAAATCTACCTAAAAGGAAACTACTGCTGTTTATACTACACTAGCCTTCTTCGATAAATAGAAAAAGAAAAAAAAAATGGGCTATCCAACACAAAAAGAATTTTTCAATTCGAACCAGAGTAGTTCTTGAAATTAGCGCGTTCACCCAAACAATCAAAAAACTCTTCAGCTTTATATATTAGTGACTATGTTATATTACTAATTATTACATAAGACATCGTAAAATATTTTTTAGCTACATTCGCAATTAACAGCGTAATATTATAAATATACAGCTTAAATTTAATAAACACTTACTTTACGTTTTAATCATACTATTTTGGAACCACTTCATTTGTTCGGGTTATACGTTGACTCCGTACTAAACTTAATGGAAACTCTCGGTCTCTCATTATAATATATATTTTTAATTAAATTACAACGATAATCATCCTTACATCCTTTACACAAAACCTACTGGACCGATTGCGATGAAACTTGGTGTGTAGATAGCTGGAGACCTGGATTAACGCATAGGCTTTTTATCTCGACATTCCCACGGGATCGGGACTTACACGGGTGACACCGCGAGGAGCGCTGCTAGTTTACAATAAATATCGTTTAACGCATTGTAACATTTTATTGATTTAGTTTTGATTATAGTAAATCTAAGGGGTGCTAATAGTAGAGTGAATTTACGCTTCATTATGCTTTTGTGAAGCATGTACCTATGTCTTTATGGCATTTCGTTGTACAAATAATAATAAAACATTTAAGTATCGGGAAAAAAAACAAAAAGTATGCATGTATTTGACAATATTATACTTGACAAAAATAAATATCCATCAAGAAGAATATTATACGAAAGGCTAGTCATATGCCTGCCTATAATATGATATCGCTCATTTGCGACAATAGCGTGTGCGTTCGCGCAGCGGAATGTTGTTGAATTTAAAGATTTTAATTATGCAGATATTTAGTGTATGACGTCGTGTAATTGTGTATGGTAAAAAAAAAATTTGTGCATGCAGCCATTGTGGAGAAATTCGCTAAAAACTGATTCCGCTGGGCGAACGTTGTCCTGGCGGAACTTTTTTAATCCATGGACTTAGAAGAAAAAAAATGTGTCCAAAAATTGGTGTGTATTTGTGTGTAATTGTGTATGTATGAATAAAATTAGTGCATGCATAAACTTCGGAGAAATTCAAGTTTCCGCTACGCGAACGTTTGGCCATTAGCTAGTTTTCATATAAAGCGCTTATATAGAGAGCTGTAGATTTTTACATACGTTGTTTTGATTTTGTTTACATTTGTTTAAAAAACAGATTTAGAAAAAATCGTAGGGTTTAAAAGATAAAAATATAAACATAAAATACGCTTATGAGGTCTTAGTTCGTAAAGTATGCACTTTAGGGTCTAGATTTTCACGTTTATACAAACCTTGTAAGAGTGTGCAACATTTGCCAAGTATCAATGATGTTCCGTTAGTAATTAAAGAGTTATAGGACAATTTACCATGAATAGACCACTGTTTACAAAGCAGTCAAATATCACGACGTTCTAAAGGAATTGCATAGTAAAATGTATTCCAATAATTAGTGTATTAATTCAACTACTCACATGCAAAAGCAGGTGAAGAAAATAAATGAATCGCAAACAAGCGATATGGTAATTAGATTTAGTTACTTGTTATTGTAGCTGAACGAATGATTATAAACGTGTAAATGTTAATTTCTAATTCTAAATGTATTTACAGATAAAAGTACAAATAAACGTGTTCGTAAAAAAAGTGTCCATAAACACATGATACATTTAAAAAAGAAAGTTAATTTAAACAAGTATAAAAACAAATGTGACTCTACTCATTCCTTGTCCTTCCTTGTATCATTTTTTTTTTATTGACAGCTTTGTAAATACAACTTTACATAACGCGGATAAGACTGAATTTTTACCTTAATGTATGTGAATATTATAACTATAACTACGTATGGTATGTATATTTTAGGATAGTTTTAGGAGCAACTTTTGAATAGGACTGTGTGTCTAAGGTTTAATATATCTATGGAAATACTACAAAACAAGTACTATACTTTTAATATTATTGGAATGTCAATACGCCGGATTCATATTATTACGTAAAGACACACCTATAAGTTGTTATTGATACTTTTTTTTAACATCATCTAATACGTTGTAACTTGCAGGCATCCTGTAATTGCTTATCCAATAATCACCGTTGTATATTATGATCAGCTTACTGCTTCACGCCGTCTCTCTGAAGGTTTAAAGTACTTACCTACTTTTAACTCACTGACAAATATTTGATCAGGAAATAATAGAATCCTATTTAAACTAACCCGTCATTTGTCATTTCTTTACCGAAATTCGTGATGTCGCAGAAAACCCTTTCAGTAAATGAATGGCAATGAACACCTTAGTGATAATTGGCAGGTAACGAATAATAAATTAACGATATAGAAGGGGCACGGTGACAACCGACATAATATTATCATTTAATGTTAACCGTGGCAACCGATCAGTGGCAATCAACACATGGTACATTTCCAGGAAATACGTAGGGACATAATGCCGGTACACTTTGTTGAAACTTTAAAAAGAAAATATGAATCAATTCGGTAAGTTACATAAAAAAATATTTATTTATTTTTCCTATCCTTTTGCGCTACATAAAACTTAGAAAGTTTCGTTCTATTAAGTATTTTTATTAAAATCAAAACCCCTTGCATCGACCAGAAGGTATAAAATCTAAGTTTTAATATCTACGCTTTCGAAAGCATATGTTGTATTTATTACTAATCGATTATACTTTACTAATCTTTGCAGCTAATTTCAGCATTGATTACTACATTAATTCTTTACTCACTTACATACTCTCGCCCTCTTTCCTCTTGACTTCATGCCACATGAACTCTACTTCGTTGTTTCTAATTATTTTGAGTCATTTACATTATTACAAGTGTCAGCTGCACCCATTCAGGATAAATTTAATATAATTTACCTTAACTGGGTATGTTATTTATTGCAGATACGTATATAATAGAGCACAAACTAATTTATGAAACTATGATTAGTCATGAAACGTTCAGTGGATAACATCAAATCAATCAAAATCATCATTTTTATTTTGTTTGATGCTAAGTTATACGAATTAGTTTGCAACATGATGATATCTTTGAACAGTTTCAGCACAGTTAGTTATGAGAAAGAGTACTTAACAGATGGTTTCACAAAATTGAGCCAATAGTAGTATCCGACATTTATACATTATCAACAATGTATTTAGGAAACCAGAATCTAGCAGAATGTTTACCAGTAGTAAAAAGATCAAAACGACTGTCGACATTTAATTTGTTAAATTCATCGAATACTCTAAGCAGAGAGCTATTCAATCTGAAATTGGTGTGACACGGAGGTCTATATAACAAGAGATTATGGTATTCTTAACTTTATTTTGGAAAGAAGTTCAAGACAGTCGATTTCGATCTCACCCTGAGCAATATCGAGAAGAAAAGTTATGTCTCAAATGTTTCGTCTTTCATACAAAGGTAGAATATGGAACTTAACACAGCGCTGCTCATAGGTGAGGTGGGCTAGGTGGAACAATTTAAATATAAAACCTAAATATCGAATCAATTTTCTTTGAATCATCTCGATCTCATTGGAGTAGCAAGCGTAGCGCGGATTCCAAATCTGTGAAGTGTATGCCAGGTGACTTCGTACATAGTACTTTAATGGTTTTCATATTTCTAATGGTCAATGGCGTTGGAACAGCGAATCATGAAACTTAAAGCTCTAAAGGCTTTGTTGACTAAATGGCTAAAATGCTGATCAAATAAAAGCTTGCTATCATGCACTACACGCAAATCTCAAGAAACAGTTTTCCTCTCTAAGTAATGGCTTTTGATTGCAAATCCATAGTCAATATACTTGACGCTTATGTGTAAATCAATATAAATCGAGACGTTGGAGGACCTCCTGCAATAATTTGGCATCCTGAACATTATTAACTGTATGGAATATTTTCACATCATCGGCAAATAGCAACTCAACACTTCTGCCTGAGACCTATCCAGAAGATTAGAGAAATAAATGCAAAACTATATTATACCTATTAGCTATAACTCTTTAACTGGATAGTGTTTACAATAAAATTTCTGTATAAATCATGCGTAACGTCAAACATCCCATCAGAAACATACCTGAAAGTTAAAAAACCAAGACATTATATTTATTAAAGAAATAAAGATGTCTAATATTGACATTGTCACTATAAAATGTTCTTAGTTAACAAATAAGTAAGTAACAATTAGATCTAACAACAGTTTGCGGTAGAAGAACTGCGTTGCGACTTGCGAGACTTGGGTTTAGAAACATCAGGCAATTCGAAGGTATGTAATACCTATTACGTGATCGTGATAAGTATACTTACAGGACGTCTAAATAATTCTTAGGTATAGAACTACCCACGAAAGTAAAAAAATGTGTTGAAAGTATATAAATGGCTTCGGGAAAAGAATAGTACTGTTAGCAAAAAAAAAACAAAGGCTGTGCCTTTTTTTTGGTGTGGGCACTGGCCTGGCTAAGTACGGATTTAATTATGGAACAATATAATATCTACAATGTTAAAACCATTTATATTACACATAATATATTTACATTATAATATTGTACTTGTTATTGTAGCCTAGCCCTGAGATAAACGCAAGCGCAGCTCGACGTCTCATGGCCGCCACGACATATGAGCGACCCTCCCCCCTTCGTGTGATATGCCCCCACCACCCAGTACTAGAATCGCACTTTGTTTACCAATTGCCTTACCGCGATTGACGAACCAGTCAGGGCAGTCGGTCCGTCAGTTAAGGCGACCTCGCTCGCTCTCGCGATCGTTCAGTTCATTATTCACAGTCGCGCGTCGCCACCGACGCACGCGACAATAGTCTCCGCGACATGACCCTGTGACGTGATAGTATGAGTAAAATCGAAGTTTCGACGGAAGCCGCCGCGCCCAGCGTGGCGATCCACGTGGAGCAGCATGACGACCAAGACAGGGAGAACACAACACTCCTTGATCTACACGCTCCGGCGCCGATGATAACGCCCTCTGGGCAAATGCGCAAAGTGAAGAGCTTCAGTGACACACACAAAATTCGTGATGTTACCTCAGCCTCCGGTGCAGCATCCGCGCGGTGTCTACGACCTTACGAACAAGTGACCCCTTATCCTGAAGGTTCCGACAATGGAACTAACAATTACGCTCCATCCGTCCGGTCGCTGGCCTCTATTGGAATGGGATGCACGGATGGCCGCAAAATGGTTATAAGACGGGTACCAACATCACCCACGGAATTGTTTCATCTAGTTCGTCCTCCTACGTGAGTACCACGGCGAATGATACATCCTCTGGGTTGCCATTATTCAATTGACTTCTATCAACCGCACGTTACTCCCCATCCTCGCTGTATGTCATGCTGTAACAATGCGTGGCTAATGATTGCCAATCTTGTCCAGTACACCAACAACAACCGTTATCCATATGCACTGTATTATTTATTAACTTTTGACATTTGGTTCATAACCTAACTAAATAATAATATAGGTTGGTATGCAATGTTCTTATCCTCAAGAATATTTTATATGTAAATGAATAATAATATAGTTTCAAATGAACAATCATGACACAAAACATTCAAGTAACTAATTAAACAATGATTTTAGGTCACATGTTTTTGCACGGTAACTTGATGAAATCTTAAAGTAGTAATACCTATATGTAATACGTATACCTAATATAGTTTTACGCCATAAAGTCAGCTGATCATCAGAATTAGACAGATTTACATAAATGATATCCCACCCCAACATGGTAAATGAGAAAGTGGTTCAAATTTTAAACAATGTTTGCGTTGCTCTGTGACTAATTCATCACAAAAGATATCGGTGTAAGTAGTGTTTAATTTATAGATTAGCACTGCCAAGACGATAACGTTCGCGTTGATATGAATATGTTTCTAATTATATGTTAAACACAATTCAGTAATTTGATACAAACATTAGTAAGTAAATAAATCAAAATAATAAAACAGTTTAATAATTTTAATGTGCTAGGCAACAAATGTATAAAACAAAAATATTAGAATGTTTTACACTATACATCAATTTTATAAAACCTATGAAATTTAAGATACTAACTTTGTCAAAATATCTACGGAATGCTATTATATCTCACCAGACTCACTTATTATATTAATCAACAAGTCGAGAATTTGAAAAGTAGTGCCCAAACTTTGTGTAAATCTAGGTACAAACTGTGGTAAAATACAGATACGAGTGCTACAATATAAAAGTTACAATACATACACCCATTCTAATTATATAATAACAAAATTTCCTTTGTGACGCTATCAGAGAAATCCTTTATTTTGTAAATCATATACCTCATTTATCTGCTTACTTCAGGTAATTTCTGTTTTATAAAATACTAGCGGCCTGCTCCGGCTTCGCACGGGTATAAAATATATAGCCTATGTCATTCACTGAAAAAATGATTAAAATCGATCCAGTAGGTATGTAATTATTTACGACATCACATTAGAAACCTCAAAAATAACAGTATTTCTCCACTATATAATGGATGTTATTATACATATAAACCTTCCTCTTCAATCATTCTATCTATTAAAAAATACCGTATCAAAATCCGTAGTTTTAAAGATTTCAGGGATACATACATAGGGATATAGGGACAGAGAAAGCGACTTTGTTTTATACTATGTAGTGACAAATCTTTCTTTTAACAATGAGTGACAGAGTAGAAATAATCAAGATTCAAAATCAGATAATACATCTGCCAGTCTAAATATAACAATATTTTAAAATACATCATTTTTGTTATCTAGTGGCATAGCTTTATACACACATCTTTAGCTGTGATAAATTATGTGAATAAATCTTATTATAGTATAAGATAGGATATAGGATTACGTGCTTACAAAAGAGTAAGGGTTGTCTGTGACCAAGTTTTGGTCCCGTTGACAAAATACAAAAAAAAATACTACCACCAAAACATGTGAACTGTCTACATCTATTTGATTTTATTGAATCTCCCATAATAATTATAATCTTCATATTCATCAATAGTGCCCTGTAGTAATTATTGTGTTGAAATGAAGAGGGAGTCAGAGTTTTTTAATTTATTGTTATGAGAAAAGCACACTAGACGGATTCCAACAAAAAAGTTGCATGTACACTTATTGCCAGATGACATAATTAACTATTATTCTCGAACATAGGTTTTTTAAAAATATACGTATGAAAAGGTAGGCACTTAAACACGTCATTCGTACTTTAGTCCGGTCCAGTCAGCTCAAAAAATGCCTTTCGGCCGCTATGGCAACTAAGTTTCGCAACCAGTTGTTAAAGAGGATTTTATCTTCTTTCTTGGCAACTTGGTTGCGATAGAAGATTTTTTTTTCTTCTTATGCTACCGGTTGCCAACCAGGAATTTTTCAAAAAGAGAAGTTGCGATAGAAGAGCGACTTTCCTTAATAAGCAACCAGATTGCTAGGTTTGTCAGTTACCGTTTATCAGGTTTACATTGAATATAGTTTTTTTGGTTACCAAGACGGAGTTGAAATAGTTTAATATTTATGGGGTTTGCCTTAGTTTAAAAAAAAAATACTGTAATGAATTTTATGTAGTTTTATTAATAAATATTATTGTAAAGATTAAAATGTAGCCAAATACATAACGAAAATATTAATTTGTAATATGATAATTTTAATTTACAATGTAATTGCAAAAGGACTCATTATCTCCATACAATGGCCCACTGAAATTTGTTTTTCTTCTAATTCACGTACTGCTATATCTATATCCTGATCAATTAATTCGTATTCATTATTTTTCTGACTTTTTTTTAAAAACTATATACACCACTTTCCGTTACTAAACAATCTAATAATTGTGATAATGATGGATACTTTCGTCCAATGTATTTATTTATCCTTCCGTGCCAACGCTAAATATTACTGTCCTTTTATTTTCGTTTGCACAAGAGCAAGATGACATCATATCATTCTTTTTAAGCCATTGTTTTTTGAAATAGTTATTAAATTTCTTTATTCCTTCACTGTCAGGGCTTTTATTTATAATATTATAATATATTCATATCCGTCTTCTATATATTGGATAGGTAATCGAGCAAGGCCCCACACACGGTGCTACATGCCTTTTTTCCCGTCCGTATTTAAACCTTTGGCTTTCCTAAACAAGCAACGGTTGAAATGAAAATAGCACCCTTTAAATACAATTTTCGGGAATACGCTTGCGTTTATTGCTTTTATGCATTTATTCACTTCGAAATCTAGAGTTTTTTTTTAGGCTTCCAAGAAGGTACACGCATGACTTAATTATTTTAAACAAAATTTTGTATGTTTCCTTTTTTTTGTCTGGTAATAGCGCAAAAATCAAAGGTACTACGGAATGGTTGTTTTATAGTAACCATGTATTGAATAAATAATTAATAATTAATAAATTAATAATTGCCTTTACAACCACTTTTGCCGTAATATTTGAAAAAAGATTCCCCATTTTTATATATCTTTTTCCTGTGATTTTTTTTTGCCTTCGTACAAAAGTGATCCCCCGATATTTATAATTATAAAAAGAATTTGTGAATATGGAAGGTTACAAACAAAGAATAAAATCTCCTTAGTGGCATCTGGTTGCGAAACTCGGTTGCGATTGCGAGAAAATTATTCCTGGAAGGCAACCGGTAGCGCAGGAAGGAAAAAAATCTTCTATCGCCACCAGTTGCCAAAGAAGAAGATAAAATCCTCATTCGCAACTGGTTGCGAAACTTAGTTGCCATAGCGGCCGAAAGGAAAAAATAGGGGTTTGAATGCAAAAATTCGTATACAGCCGACAATTGGTACGAATGTTTTGAAAACCATTATAAATAAAATGTAAAAGTCCTCATCGATCCTACATCTGAAAAAAAAGGTTTTCAAGGTCAAAGCTCACAAATATGTGTTTGGTGATTTCCAGCCAAATAAATTTTTATTAGGGTTCCGTTCCTCAAAAGGAAAAAAGGGAACCTTTACAGGATCACTTTGTTGTCCGTCTGTCTGTCTGTTTATCAAGACCCTTTCCTTAGGAACCCGTGGACACATCAAGTTGAAATTAATATTAAATACTTATGTCAGCGGATTGTTGACTTTGTCGTACATCGCAACCGCAAAGTTAAGCTAGTTTTTCGGAACACACGGGCAAAAATCTTCGAGAATTGATTCCCAAAATGGATATCTACATTAATACAAGTTTGCTTGCTTACTGAACGCACTTGTCCGGTTTTTATAAAGAGGGGTCATTATGCAATGTCTATAAAAATTGTTCTACTCTTTTTACAAGCTTTTATTAAACTTGCAATGCTTGTATGTATGAATGTCTGTTCGGCACGAATCTTGGAAGCTAAATTAGAACCACTTCCCGATATCCGATTGTACTCAAATTTGGTGTACATATGTATCTTCGGTGACAATATAATAATATAGTACCATGAAGATGTTCTGATGATGGAGCCCGAAGACGGCCTCAGGAACTTCTTAACTAAACAAGATAAACCCATCAAGTTTGGGCTCATTTGTTTTGTCTTGGTGAGTATTTTGGTGCTACATGATATCCAGGGTATGATGATGGAGTCGGAAGGTAACCATAGGAACTTCTGAACTAAACAAGATAAACCAATCGAGTTTGGGTTCGATTGATTCGTCTTGAGGAGTACTTTTTTTAACATGAAATCTACACTAAAATAAAACTTAGTTTGTAGTTGTATAAAAGCTTGTCTTAAAATATTTTTTTACAATTAATTTCCTAAGAATAGCTATTTCTGAGATAAAACGATTCAAAAAAGTTGAAAAAGTCGTATGATGTACAATATGCACACATTGCACACGTTTCTACGCCACCTGTGACGTAGTGTACTTGGTGCGTTTTTTAAACGTGGTTTTCCCGGTTGGCCGATCGATCTATTGTGCTCCTGTTTAATTAAATAATATTGTATTAAATAAAAAATGGTAAATATTATTGGAAATGATTAAAGTATTGTGAATTATGTGCAAATGGGGAAAAATTATTAATCTGATTGATAATATTATCTAATGGGATTTCAAGTGTAAGGTCTTCTTATTCTTCTTTTCCTCCGTCTCCTTTTCATTTCTTCCTGGATACAAATACATTGTAGAGATGGGAGGATCTCTTCGAAATATATCTAGTATTTCTTCTTCGTCTTCAGGTGGAGGAAACACATACTCTGCGCAAATCGATTTGCGAATTTTGAACTTGAAAAAAAAATTGCATACCTACATAGTATTGATGGGGACTTTTCACAATTTGTTATTATAGTTTTCAGCTGTGTGCGAATTTTTGCAAGCTTGACTGTCTACTTTGACCGGACTACGTGATTATCATTAACCGTATTTAAATGGATAACCTATCTCACATAAAAAATAAAGTTGTTCGCATTTTTATCAAATAATTGTAAAACATTTAAATTAAAATAATCATAATAAATGGAACACTTTTGGATAGTACTATGCAAAAATATCATATAATAACGTCAGCATGGCCTTTATTTAACCCCGGTAAGGTGTAGACCCGCGGGGGTTTCCATACAAAAAAAGGATGTATGGAGGAGGGAGGAGCCGCTGGCAACTCATTATATTGTGGGAGATGAAGGACTATGGTCTACCTTAAACAAGCACAATGAAATAATATAAAAAAATGTAATATCTAAAAATAATTACAAGATACAAATAAGCATAATATATTTTTTCCTTTAAACAATTTTAAATTTACACAATTTTATTTAGAATTTACTTAAAGTTTAAATTGTTTGGAGATTTTTGTACTGACGACAACTTATAGTATCTATCTTTAAAAACATTCTAGCAATCAGTTAATGCCAAAGGTACTAACATAATTATATTATTATTTAGTAATAGCGATAACATTTGTCAATATGAGGGTCGTAAAAAAAGCAATGCAGGCAGAAAAAGGTAGTGGGCTAGCTCTATCTTCCTTATAATGTTGCCTACGCTTACATGCGGTTAAACGAGAGTTTATAAATCGGCTTTTGTTTAAGGGTTAATAAAAAACCAATGAAACCATCATAAGAAAATTATTTAAACTTCTTTATAAATAATTGAAGTTACTGGGCCAGTTATTGTTTTCGCGAGGTCACGCTCTTTTTATTGGCGTAGCGTAGCGTAAAGTTGCAATGAAATTACAGTTGAAATACGAATCTCTGTGAGTTTACACCTAACTTTTAAATAAAAAATTTATTTCACTATTCTCCTTATATACTTAAAACGACCAAACAAATGATATCATGATCAACTTTTGACGTGCGATCTGAAACAGTGAAGTAATAACCAAATAAAGTTTTTAGGTATGGAAAAACTATCCACTAAGGCACACGGTATTCTCTTAAACTTGACGTTTTAAACCTTCTTACTTTCATTTTAGGGAAGGAATATAAAAAAAAACTGTTATTATTAGGTCCATGGGTAGGGTCTGATAAGACCTTATGGATTCTACGGTTACGTCGAACGATATGTATTTTACCTACACTATCAGATTCAGAATCTCGTCATTTGTGTGCATATTTAACAACCTTCGACGCTATTTTGTTGTTATTGTTTGAGCTCATAATTATTATACCCGCGTAAACGAATCAATATCATTTTGTCATATGGTTTAAGATGAATCGGCTTGAACTATGGATTTCCATTCATCGGAAGTCGATCGACCACAGTACTTATTGCTGAGATCAAAATCTGCGGAAAGAAAACAGACCAAACAAATTCAGACGATGCGTTCACTGACGGACGGTCCTTGCTCCATACGTGTCTCTGTCCCTGTTCCGCTGTTGCCCGACCACAGAAGAGGCTCACAAACAAATTCACAAGTTATGGTTAATGCATAAGTATCTATATATCCTTCTAATTTAAAGGCCAAAAATTTATTTAAAAATGAAGAATTTTCTTAAGTAATATTTTTTTGTATTTCTTGTACAGAAAAGTTCAGATTTACTTGCACTTCATCGTTACCACCTTTGAGTTGCTGACCCGTGGGGGTTCCACACGATAAAGAAAAGAAAAGTGGTGCAATATGAAACGGGACTATATTCCAAAAAAGCTAACTCTCATCTCTTATTATTGCATATTAATTAATTCAACGATTTGTTAGTAAAAATATTGATATTGAAATAAACATTAATATTCACTGTTCGACTGCCGATATAAAAATCCACACCAATGAATCTCTTTGGTGAGACACATAACTTCTTCGTCCTTGTTTTATTTTCACATGTTATAAATAAAACAAGCATTTAAGACTCGGAAAGGAAACGAACAAACTTGTTATAACTCATTTCCTCGTGTATCTTAAGCAATATTCTACATACAATATTATTTACTAAAACCGATTTAAGCATGATGGCTAATAATTGTGATTTGCGTATAATTAATATGATGGATTCGTTATAAATATAACAATCAGTCTTATTAATCTTAAATATATTTAAGTTTTTTATCTTTCATACCAGAAGAAGCTTAGAAAAAATAAATGTAAATTTTTCTTACACAAATGTATGTTACAGTCAAAACTCCTAACTCTTAACTCTACTTTTAACCAACTTGTTCAATCAAAAGTTCTTTTGACAATTTTTTTAGGGTTCAAAAGGAAATAAGGAACCCTTAAAGGATCACTTTGTTGTAGGTCTGTCCGTCAAGACCTTTTTCTCAGGACCCAGGCATCAAGTTGAAATTAACATCAAATATATCTGTGGTCTCGTAAAACTTTAAAAACCTTCTAAGTCAACACAAACAAAAGGTACGGCCATTAAAGCATTAGATTTAACCAAATTTGATCATTTCGCAGATATCAAAAGCTAATGAAATTTGTTAAAAAGCAAGACACAAGTAAAGAAAATGAAAAAATACGAAAGACGTTAACTTGTTGTTATATCACATAAAAAAAATTATGATTACATACTTATATTTTGCTATAATCGTTTTTAAACTTTCACGACAATACATATAGAAAGAAAGATAAGTATACTAGTAAGATGTGTAAATCGGGATGTGTAATCAAAAAAGGTATTATGCGTTGTAATTGTTATCGCGATTAAGTCTTAATTTACACATCTGAAATTATATTTTGCAGTTGGTAAGTTGACTTTGTCTTAAATCATTGTATGGGAGAGTATTTTAGAATTTGTCTGCAAAGTTAAGTTTGTCTTTCGGAAAAACGGGTAAAAATCTTCGAGAAGGACGTACTACCTACATACAAGTTTGTTTGCTTACGGGACCGGTTTTTTTTTCAGTTAATAATATTATTGACTGAAAATTATTGGTTAACAGTAATTTGACAGCTAATTTATGGCTAAAAGTGGTTATTACTGACGCTCTTAGTCAAAAGCATTTGTAACCACTATTGCATTAGTCAAAATAACTTTTAACTGATTAAAATGTAAATAAAAATATCTAACCTAACCTAATAATACTTTTAACCAGCTCCAATGGGCAAACCTACTTTTGACATAAATTTCAGTCCAACGTACTTTTGTTGAGAGTTTGCGGTCGAAAAGGATTTTTGACTGATTTAGTTAGTAAAAAGTACTTTTGTTAGAAACAGTCTCAAAACCACTGATATAAACTATGAAAATCACTAACTAACAGCAACTGGAAAGTTGTTCGTACCTCTGTTTGCACTCAAGTCAATCGTTCTAAACATATCCCTACCCTTTTATAATAAGACAATTTGTTAATATTTATCCATCGACCAATAGTATTGCGTTACCGGTATAACCAGTCAAAATAATATCTATTAACTTATTTTTATTAAATAGTGAACTGTGTTATCATCTATTATAGTTTGTCCCTATTTTCAATAAAATAAATAAGAGTTTTTAATGTGGCGACAACACTTTTGACTGATTAAGAGTTTTGACTGTAACACATAAGCGTTACAGTCAAAACTCCAACACAACCGTTTTACGTATAAACGTAAAACGGTTTGGTTATACATAATTAATTCCCTTTCTTGACGATTCTAGAAACTATTGTGCAAAATATAATAATATTTAATGTTTTTTTGTAATTAAAAGACGGGAAATCTCTTTAAACTCTTTGAGGTTTTATTTGGATTTTCACTGAGGGCCCGTACAGAGATATATTTCATTGAGGATGGACGCTGGTACAAGCAGATTATCTTCACTGCGTGTTTTCAGTTTTCTTAGCAAAAAATTTGTTATTAATTAAATTTATACTTCATTCTCATACATATTGAAATGTTACTATCAACATGTTAAATCCTTCTCAGTAGTGGTTGTAGATAAATAGTAGTTATATAACGCAATGGCGAAAGAAGCCAAGCGTATACAAGCATATACATATACACTTATGTGTACCGTAAAATATATATATTTATTTTAGAGTTTGCATTTAAGCCCCAAATATACATATATAAAGAAGATATCTATCTAACAATATAAGCATGGCCGGATTCAGCCAGTATAATAAAAAATATTTAAGGCGTTGTTGTCATAAACTTAGTAAAGGTACTTTATGCTAGTTTACTAATGCCCGGTTCCTATAAATAATCAAGAATCGATACGTTTTGCTTACGGGCGGTAAAATTTGCGTTGAAAATTCATGTATTATATGTATTACATACCAACAATTACTATGAGTCCACAGTTATACGAGTCCATAGGAACCCGGCATCAGTTTAGGGTTGTTGTAATAATGCACTGTCGTTGCTATGGAAACGTCTGTATATATATATACATACTCCTAATATACATATATTTTTCTGTTATTATTATTTTTGTGCACGCGACTTCCCCTGCATAGAATTAGTACTTCGAGTACCTACTTCTTTTTTCTTTAAGCTTCCATGAATCTCCATACTTCCTATTTAACTACTACAATAAAGATATTATGAATGTTTAGCTATATTCCCAAACTTTATAAATAATTGGCTTCCTATACAAACATCATTCATCCCCACCATATTTCACCGACGTATGTCCTTCCCTTCCCTTCTATCGCTATATCTAAATTACGAAGATTTAACAGACAGACAGACCTACTTTTAGATTAACTATATTAGTATAGATTCATAATGGAGATCTCGTATTTCTCGAGTCTCTATATTTTTTTGAAAATGGTTTACACTACGTTATAGAAAAACATATGGTCTGTCTTAAAATTAAACAATATTCAGACTGTAATGGGTAGTGCCTAGACGGCTGAAGTTAAACCACTCGAATAAAATATGTATACTCATTTAGGAGCGCCCAATTTGACTTCGATGTTTGTGCCTTTAAGACTTGTGTCTGAAGTCGATATTTATCTTACTAGAGAGCTTGCTGAAGTATAATTAAAACAAATTCATGTTTATAGTGTCGAGAGTAAGGGCACGGCTTATAATAGTTTAGAAATTCACTAGAGCATAATTGTGTATTTTCCTTACACGATTACGATACACTTAATCATATTATTTGAATTTTTGTGTCATTATATACCTCTATGAAGTAATCATAAACCAAAAGTATTAGAGTTTATTATAAAATACTCCTATGTGCATGCCACTAATAATATTTTACCAAGTACTTATGAAAGTAATATTAAAGTTATATTTATTATTTAACTTTGTATACTCCTGAATATATTAAAATGTGTGTTATAGAAATTGGGAAAATAGGACACCCTTGGTGTACGATGTGAATCAAATTGTTTTTAATTTCTAACTCAAGGCAATCGCAACAATTTAAAATTAGCTTTCGTCATCGAAAAAATAATTCTTGCGTTCCAGCAAACAAAACTATGAACAGAAACGAGTTTCTTCAGGATTTCGACTAAAAAAAACCTGCTTAAAAACTGTGCCAAAGCCGCCTTTTACAAGCGGTACAGGTGCGAATTTCACATTCAATTTCAAATTCGGATCATACAAATTGAAGAATTTCAAGATTAATATTTATTATCTCGTCCCATTGTAGGTTTTGTTGAACTTAAGATAAAAGACTGATATGAAGTAATTTAAAAGACCTTTGAAATCGATGACCACAATTCATTACAATTAAAATAACTAGTAGATAACTATCCAAGTAACTATCCCAGTCCGAATGGGCCGAGTTTGTTTTGAGACGAACTAACGAATCATTAAAAAAATTGATGATGTAGTATTTAGAGGATCTGTAAATAAATGATGATTTGAAAAAATATAGTGTTCCATTTAGTAGCTACTCCTATATATTTTTAGGGAATGTAGCTCCGGCGCGGTGGCGTGGGCGCTAGGTTAGATAGAAACTGATGGTAAACTAAAGAGCGCCAGAAAGCCAAATGCGAAAAACCAATTCCAATCTAAAATAAAAATATGATTTTGTTTTTTTTTTTTGAGTGACGAAGGGGTTCGCGGCCGGTATTTAATATTATTACAATAAAACAATAGGTAACAGTTTTTTATTATTTACTGACCGATTCAAATTGACACCAATACTAATTTAATTATATAACGTTAGAAACTTTTTTAATGTTAAATAGCAGTAGTATAATAGTTAAATTCAATAAATGATGATTGCAATAAAAGTTGAAATTTAAAAATTTTGGTCATAATTATTTGTTAAACACTGGTTTTTGCATTCGGCTGGCTGGCTTTGCTCGCGTTACTGTAGATTTCGTCAATCAGTTTGGGTTATCGGTCAAAAGTTATTTTTCCATCCCTCGGGTACATTCGTTTTTTCTGGCTAAGAGATACCTTATGTCTTTTTCTGTATCCTATAATATTATTTAGGATTTGGAAATTAGAATTTGCATTAAACCGAAAAACAATTTACGTGAAGGGAAAGCGTGGACCAAAGGGCGCTGAAAGACAATTTCGCTCTACCCTAATAAATGTTAAATATTTCGTCTTCGATGTATCATATTGACTACATTGACATTGTTTGTTCTATTTCGGTCAACAAGTTGTCAGGAAAGTACATTATAACAATGTTTATGAAAAATAACTAGTATTAACTGATTGTTTTTTCTTAATAAGTCTATTATTTTACAGATTACGCCCACTTTTGATACTTATTAGATCAGAGATGAGAAATAAGTTTAAATCTAAGACTAACACTTTTGTTCGTTCCAAATACATTTACTTAGCCTTGCATCATTCTAGCTACTAGCTTCTTCTAATCTTTTTAATAAAATTTGGTGTTTATTTAATTCAAAATATATCGAGTACTTCATCACTGTCAAATAACATTCTCGATAATTTTCGAAAACGTCCTTCAAGTATATCTTTATCTCTATTACCTTATGAATAGCAAAAAAATATTTAGAAGAAGGATTCTCTTTGGGCAATCTCGGCAAGATAGTTCTTTATTTTTTATTAAATGTTAATAATAAAATACATAAGAGCGCAGCGACCCGCTAGTTAAACGTTGACATAAAAATAAATATTATGTACTTTACTAAATGGTTTACAAAATGATTTTTTTTTTTAATATAGGGAGCAAACAGGCCATTACAATTTTGTAGGTGTTCCTAGGTGTTCCTAGTTATCCATTTTTGTAACTATGTCTTGATTTTTGTCTGAAATATCTTCTTGTTTCGTACTTTCTAGATCTTTTATTTTTTCGTAGTAGGGTAACAGTTTTATAAACTTAGGTTTTATTAAACTTCTTTATCAACTTTTGCTAGCAACTAGCAATGGGTCTTGAAGCCGTTTTATCTATGTTTTTATGATAGTTGCGAAGAGGTGTACGTTTGTTTCTTTAATTTATTTTTAAATTTAATGTCACAAAAATAGTTCTTAATTATCAGTTTTGTTCATACTGGCGGTTTTTTATGTGGTATGCCTACTTGTAAAGTCCGTACGTTTACCCAAATCGTTGCTAAACGGTACAGAATTTTCTCGGTTCAATTTTTTAAAGTACATACTATCCGTTATGTACCCTTTAAAGGTGCTATTTCTAACTCGGACAACGGAGTAGTAGTAATCATTTAAATGTTTCTGTGATCCAAACCACCACCGTCAACTCTACCGTCAAGCAGCAGTCAAACTTATGTACGTAACGGATTCCTGCTGCGACCTACTCTAACGTTACTTCCTGAGTGTTTCATCGTTGTACTAATATATGTATTTGAAGTAGATTAAGTGCCATAACGTCATTTCCCCTTACTGAGCTGACAAAAGTCTTTCTATACCTACTAGAACTCATGATATTGTTTTTGTTTCTCGATAATATGTAATAAAAGTAGTATTATAATATGCCAGTAGCTCGTGTAAAAAAATGAGCTAATAGGGTTTAATGAGATAGAACCCATGTAAAGGGCAATTACTGAGGCTACAATAGGGGATAGATTTTGTTTTCTTTTTTAACAGCATCGATATTATTACTGAAAAATAATGACTCCAATCCTTCATACGACGTGGGAATCCATCCGGTCTATTTCTCGTTCCGGTGTATGACTCCATCCGATTGATTCCTGACTGACGCTGACATAGAAGCAGATAACTCCTACTAGATACATAGATATTATAGAGCTAATAACAAATATTAATATTCTATCCAATTCAAAATCTAACTTTGAGATATCGTGAATATGTCACGTTATGATATATAGACCCGACGTCATCAAATTACATCACAAACATAAGTAAATAAAAGCTAAGTGGTAGTCGGATCGTACACAAGGGTTCCGTACGATCGTACACGATTTAACAAAAATGCACAAAAAAGAAGATTGCTTTAATTTATAGTTTTTATTATTTACTGTTATAGCGGTAATAGAAACCGACTTCTATAAAAATTTCAACTGTCTGACTATTACGGAACATGAGATAAAGTTTGCTTACAAAAAGACGCAGAGCGGAGGCTTAGTAATAGGGATCTGTTGACACCGTTTGGGTACGGAACCCTAAAAACCAATGCATGACATATATTTAGTCATCAAATATTTTCCTAACATTCAGAAGTTGAATTTAACTGATCTATATAGGTACACTGAAATGTATTTTATATAGGTACATTTTAACAAACAGGCAGACATGCATTTTGACCTTCGGACCTTTGTTCCGTCACAAGTGTGTCTATTGCCAGGGGATTCGGGTATACCTCAGGAAGGAAGTCCCCGAGAACCCCAGCAGGCCTTGGCCCCCTCTTAAACAGATGGCAGCCACACCATTGCGTGGGGAGGGCCTTGCTCCCCTTCCGGTTTAGAGAGGTGCGCGCGGAATACGTAGCGTCACCGTCTCAGGCCTGCTTCTACTAGGATAACGGGCAGCTACACCCTTTACCCCCGAGCGCCAGCGCTCATGGTATTTTTGTTAGGGAACGTGTATCTATGGTATATTTGATCGAAGACATAATAAGCTTAAGAAAATTACCTAATGATTTTAAGAAAAGACCCACCATAAGTACAGGGAACTTAAAATAAAAACCAAGTAAAAAAAAAGTCGAAAATCAAATCAAATAATATTTTTAAATTATTTCATTTAAACCTCGAGTATAAGCATCAATAGTAAAATTAGAAAGATAGAAAATTGTATTGTATTATATAAATTATACATTTCACACACTTATAAAGTCGTAGTTGCGGATTTGCCACTAAAATAACTGTCTTTTGATTTAATTTAAACATGTTCAAGGGTTTTTTTGCCAGAGTATTAAACCTCTGACATTAATTATGTTATAGTACCCCATCACACAAAATTCATAGCTCGACACTAATTTAATCTGTTTTATCGGTAATTAATAATTTTTTGGCAACGTCTAAATGTTTTTAGCATCACACACATTCAAACAGTCACACAGAGCAGTCACTGTCCATAGTCCGTGCAGCTATTTGACCACATAATAGTTTATTTTAACATATTTTAACTGTCATTGGAAGTTCAAACGTAAACAAATGACAAACCATATATATAATACTAGTAGCGCCTCGCGGTTTCACCCGCCTATATGTTAATCCAGGTCTCCAGCTATCTACATACCAAGTTTCATCGCAATCGGTTCAGTAGTTTTCGCGTGAACGAGTAACAAACATCCATACATCCATACTCACAAACTTTCACGTTTATAACATTAGTAGGATTTGATATTGGCCATGTAAGCATAAAAAGTTATGTTTTATTTAGTTTAATGAGTATGTGACACATACTACCTGTTTGTTTCATTTAAACCACTGTTTGGTGGTAGGACTTAAAATAAGTGGACTGTATAAGTAGTTGTATTACAGATTTTATTTATTCTTATGTATGCGCTATGGTAGCCGAGTGCCAAGGGGTGTGTCCAATCCGAATAAATTTAAGTTTTCTGCCCTTTTCCATATTAACTTTTACTAAAAGAAACATCACACCCCTTCAGATCCACAATTTGCTGAGAAAGGGGTAGTTAGTAAGTTTTCTATTTACGTAAATACGTATATTTAATACCGGAAAGCAGAAAACCGAATGCTATGGCACACATCGGGCGAGGCATACGACCAATCGTGCAATAGGCCGATTGATTGATTGCATATAATACCTAGAGCTTCTTTTTTTTGCTCTTGACATGCGGGAACCCATTTTAAAAAAAACTATCCTGCATTTATATTGTCATATCTACAAAGTTATTGTGATTGATCATTGCGTTCACGGAAAGATAAAGTGACAATCAGTCCTTTGTTTCTCTGACCTATCTGGTGACGTCACACCGGTAATGTTTGGTATTGTTCATAAGCAACTAACATATTATATTATTTTGCCGTTGCGCTGTGCGGCTTTCAATCCTCACTTGTTATGAAAATCAAGGTCAAAGTTATAACTCATAACGCAACTGGCAAGTTTTGAAAAGATTTTAAAATTATGTTTGATATAATTTAGCTGTTTTTGTAAAGAATAAAGTTCTATTTCCGAAGTCTTAATAAACAGATATATAATATGTATGTCGAGCAAAAAAACAGAGGCACAGCCATCCATCCTTTTCTCGAAGCCATTCAGGACGATTTCGACCCTTCAGTGACTTCGTTATGGATAAGCTAGAAAATGTACTACCAATAGGGAGGGCATAATATAACAAGGTATATTCCTAAATTTCATTTAATTTGAACCGGTAGTTAAAAAAACTATTACAAATCAAAGTTAAGTAATCTCACTCACTGATCATTAACATTCTAAGGTACTTCTACCTCTAACAGACACACAAGCTTCAAATTTTGGACACACTTGGTGTTTGGCCTTTAAAGCAAAGAAAAACTAAAACATACCGCAATTTCAGTGGCTTTCTCTAGGTATACTAACTTCATATTAGTAATTTTGTAATTCTATGTATGAGACATGCGATTACAAAGTTACTTTTGCAGTGCATGCAATTTTTCGTCACTGATACTATCTAAATAGGCATTATTTCGAATTGTCAATGAGATAGGTCATCTATCGTCCATCTTTGACTTATTTTACCTTCCTATTTTTACTATTAAAATACCTGTAGATAAATAGTGGAACACAAATTTTACCCTTTAAACTTTATTAAATCTTTAATATACCTACAAAATTTATATTCTCTACTTTTACGTTATTATTACCTGTTTACAATTTCTGTGATATATTGCCATTTTAACCTATATTATTCTTTAATTAATGTACCTATATTCAAATTATTGTATATATTGTATGCCTAATAGGCGGGACATAGCTGTTCTAGATAATGTAAACTATAACATCTGTATTATGTACCTACCTATGATCTACAAAAAAGGAAAAAAAAAATTAAATCCCATCAAAAACTTTACATTTAAAAAATACAAGCCTCGCAACGCAATTCTTATAACGTTAAAAGTTGAGAGATTTAACTGTTGCCTAATGAGTTACCTAACCTTTTATAGTGGCCGCATCAATGTAAAACATATTTATTTCTTTTACATAAGTACCTTGTTGGACGATACCACATTCCGCCTTGCCTTTGTCTAGGAGCTCCTTATGTTTCTTAACATCTTTGTCACTGTGGCGAAACTGTTAACAGCGCAGGCCGTATATCTCGAATTGCCAATAACAAAAACATAATCCATTGCACTCTGGTCACCGCATGCAAAATTAAAATACCGACCGGATTAAAATACACACACACATTACACACATTTTTTTGTTGGTAGCAATATAAACTGTATAAAAGAGGTTTAAGGAGTTATCATAAATTTTACAATAAGTACCGTTTACACAGACAATCAACTTTTTCGTCCTTGTAACCAACAATTAAAATCTGTAATCCAATGTAATTAGTTAAATGTTAGTGTTCATATTAGTAATATTAATCTCTATTAAGTTAAGTCTTTCTAGAGTTCATGCATGACGTCAGTAAAAATTATTCAAATGTAACTTATATTACTAAAATGTAACTTAATCAACCATGATCACCTTAGTCCACAATAATTATGTTATTCTATCTTATATAATTATTTAAGATTACATTACTTAAATGACATTAAATAATTGTTTTTAATATATTGATTTTAAATTGTACCAAATAAATGTTACCCGTTTTGTTTGGCAATCGACTTCTTATACAGTTTCAAATATAGCCAGCGTTTACAAAAGACCCTTTCAGCTTCTACTCTTGTCGGTTGTAGACTTGCAAACTTATGTGGAGTAAGGTCGGGCACGTGTAGGAAGCGGTAGTGACCGCACAAATAACAATGAGCGGAAATCCTTTCAAAAGTTGGAGTCGTTTTTTCCCCCGGATCCGATGACCGGATCCGGTTGACGTCTAATGATGCCGGATCTGCCGGATTTCTGGATCCGGTTTCCGGATCCAGTTTCCGGATTGCAATCTCTATACGACAATGAGAACACACCCGACGGTATGCCCTTACTGCCATGGAAGACGGATAGGTCTTTGGCGTAGGACACAACTTGCCTCGACACACTCACCGGCGCTGTTGCTGCATCCTCGAACGCCTCGAACGGAAAGCCTTGAACAGCGTAAATACAAAAAACTAGTTAGTTAGTTAGTTAGTTCTTTGAGCCGTTACAGGTTGAGACGTTAGGGTCATGGGGTCCTAGTCTCGTTCTGTTTATAAAGACCTGCGCTACTCGTGAACAGAAAGCGGGATTTTTTTCTGGCACAAAGAAATAGCATTACCATTCAACATGGCAATGCTGCCAGCCTTCTGGAGACGCTACCAGTCGGTGATGATGCGGAGAAATTTTATGACGCAAAAAGAGAAAAGTTAACATAAAATGTTGAAAAGCTCACATAAATGATTGTTAAACACCCGTAACATCTCTTGTACCTTTGAACTCTTTATAGGATCTTGTATTATTGGTCTGATTTAGGCAGTAATGGAAATGAAAAAACTGAGCCTTATGGAATTAAATACACTTGTGCCTTCTTAATTCTACACGTTCTTCTTTAAAGTTGGTAATGACATTTTCGCCATATAGCTTTATATTTGGTAATGACTCTGAAGTTGCTTTTCAGTCAGAGCACCAGTATAAGTACGTGTTGTATCTCTCATTCAGTATCATTAATCTTGTAATTTGGCTGGAATGGGTAATTAAAGTCTATTCTAGATTTTGAATATCATTTCCATCTTTAGCAAACCTTGATGCACTCAAACGCACCACATGCGCATATGGCAACATATTGTTTCATACAGCCAAAGGTCTCAGGTACCCAAATCACAAAACAGTTCGGTCCGCATATTATGCAAATGAACATACCATTAGAGCCTGCACTAATCGTGTTGTTTTATGTCTTCACTATCAAACTCTAGAAACTGTCATTTGTACTTTAAACTGTTTTATAATTGAGCCGTAGTTTGATAACATCGTCGAAGCCATTACGCTTCTACTGAATGAGAGAACAACTACAATTACTGTACGAGTGAATACATTTGGTTCTATTCTTACGTACCCTACGAGTTTCCTCTAGCGCAATTTATATAGACTTTCCATTCAGGACTTTTCTCTTTTTTATTATATCAAGAATTTCATTAGTCTTTGTTGTTTATTTGTGGTCGACCCCGACCGATTGGCTCACTTATATTTGACTAATATACCTACGTACGTAATTTGTCATTCGTTCTGTACTTATTCGTTCGACGTGCCCACAACTTCAACATGCTTGTATTCCTCAACTCCCGTCAATATTTCCTCTTTTAAACCATATCCCTAAAATATGTTCATTTATTTATTTAAAAACAAAACCAAACTGTTTAATATCACTCCACTACTACACCTAACTTTATTTACTAATGAGACAAAACATTTTTAGACCTTATTTTTATAAAAGTTGCAATACACACAAAACATTGAAACTATCTATTAAAACATTATTTTCTGATGTAAAAAAAATATATATGTGTTCAAAAACGTCAAGCAAGTTATTTGTTTCCTGGTACTTTCTCTGTTGAAGACCATGTCCCTTTGATCCTTTGATCATGTCCCTCCAACACAAAGGGAGGATCCTCCGACCAGGCGAGGTGATCATGCCTGGCGGGCCGCGGCCCAACGGTTGATTTTTGTTGTATATATACTAATCAGCGCGAGAACTCTCATAGCGCGATGCAGGATTAGTAGGTTGTAGATGTTTCTTGTTGCTGTATGTGGAACTCGCCACACGTATGTACATGTTGGACAAGTGTGATTAAAGATGACAACTAACCACTTGAGTCAATCCCAAAATCCTACGAGGCTTAATATTTATAGGGAGTTTCGGCCATGTGACCTTCAAGCCATGAGCCGATAACACTGCAACACTGCTATCTTTTCACACACACGTATCTAGCATACGACATGGATACGACGATTGATCGTGCGCCCGCGCCACTCCGCCTTATCATTGCCTACTTGATAATGATTTTAAAATACGTTTGCCTACTTACACGCTGAGAGACAGCTAGGGATAGTTCTTTAACGTTTATTTGTGATATGTTACTCATTAATATCAAGTTATAATATAATAATAAATACTCATTCATAAAAAAACTATAAATAATAGGAATCGCCAGAATTTTACCTACCTACAAAAATAATTCATATTATATAGAGTACGAAATGAGAAAAGTTTGCAAGTGCATGCCAGTCTATGCATTCGGAATGTTGTTAGGAACTAGTATGGGTAACTTATTATATTATAAGTAATATATAATTTTTATCAGCAATGAAACTAAAAAGCATGTAAAAGGGACAATCCCATATGTTCAAAACTGTATACCTACTTTACCCTTTACCAGTATACATACTCTCTAAAGTTATCATAATCAAAATTTATTCTTGCCCTTTGCCAAAAGAGTTAAAAATATGAGTACATATCTCACCAACCAAGTAAATCAAGAAGGTATCACGGCACTTCCTCAGAATTATTAGAATTTTGTAGTAAAAGCATTCAAATGATTTCGATTCCTCCACTTTTTAAGACATTTATTTTGTTACATACAATATTACTGACATATTGATAGTTACAGTAAAGGACCTCAGATGTCAAAAGCAGAAAAACAGGTTAGCCATTTTAACCCTTAGTTAAAACACAAAATTAATTGCACATTTTAATGACACACAAAGAAACAAAAAATACAAATAACAAAACACCACATTTCATTACTAACATATAAAGCGAATCTATTTATCATTTTTAAGTTGTGAAAGAAAATAATATCTGAAGTAAGAAGTAAGAAAATTATACAATCGCATTAAATGTTTATCCGTCCATACATGTAAAAGTACTATTTCACTACAATAAAATTTCTTCTCAAACTGTAAGCCTCTATACATATATTCTTAGATATCAAAAGTAGGTAAAGCCTTTGAGCTGTGTGACGTCACAGTAATCTGCCGTCATTATAGATCATTCATCATTAATCCAAACAACTCTGTTTGTCAAAGTACTGTATACCTCACCATGTTTGCCTTGGATCCCAATCCTTAAATAACCGCATGTCAGGTAAACAATAAATAATATAAATGTAAAACTATATTCTTGGTATGAGTTTTACAGGTGAATAAGTGTAATCAACTTCGACTTGTTTTATTTTTTCTAGAAGATCTGTCCGTAAAACAACGTACGTAAGACTACAACGGCAATTCTCATCGTTTACCTACCTAAACTGTAAAAACTCAGGAGTTTTACTAAAGTACCTACTAAACTAGTTTTACTAAAGTACTGTATCCACCTAGGCTGTATTTAACCACTGTTATCTACTTTATTTAATTTGTGTCTTAGCAAACATGTCATTTCATTTAAAAGTCTGCATACATTGTTTCATATAAATTATCAACGACACATTAAATCTCTTTAATACGCTTACAATTCTCTATACAAATATTTGTAATTTTTATGCCTTTTGGAGTACCTACTCATATAAATGTTTTTTATTATATTTTTAATCTCACATAAGCAATGCTCAATTAACATAAACGGCCAGAAGGTTTATGCCTGCATTTTAAATTAAATATTGCAATAAAAAGTTTTATGGAGTTCTAGCTAATTTAAGATTTTTAATGATAATAAAATATTTCTTGTTTTTGTTGCTTAGGCCCCCCGATGAAGATACAGCGTCCCATGATAGTGAATACGAAGAGGAAGAGGAGGATACAACAGCTCACCTAAAGCCTCGGCGACCATTCTGGGCCAACAAAATACAATTTGTGTTGGCCTGTGTTGGTTATTCCGTTGGGCTGGGAAATGTATGGCGCTTCCCCTACTTGTGTTACAAAAGCGGTGGAGGTGAGAAATTGTTTAGTATATAAAAAATAAACTATGAGATTACAGGATAATACAAATAACAATATCGAATGTTGCAGTGAACTTATAATAATATAATAATAAAAATAACTTGAGACACCTGACACGCGGCTGACAAACTAGGCAAAGTCTGTACGTGGGGTACGCTTAAAGTTTTGCGTAACTCATTAATAAAACAATTTACATGTAAAGTAATATATTTACTGCTTTTCGAAGAATTCTCTATTACATTTAAAAACTTTTTCATTCGCTCAAACCATTTTTGAAAACATGAGGACTATGGTCTAAGGGCATGTTTTTCACGTGCTGGTATTCACGTGGTGATATCACGGCCTCTTCCGGCCTCGTAAATGTCATAACTCTCTTCAAATCTTTAATTATTGGGCAAATGAAGAAATCGCATGGTGCCAGGTCTGGACTATGTGCGGACTAGCTCTACCTTCTCAGAAGCCAAAAATGACTTTGTCTTATTCGCGGTGTGAGGTATTATCATTAACTCAGCATTAACTGTCTTTTGTTCTTCAAGTAGGATCATGCAGACAGGACCCGTCCGGGAGAAAAAAAACGCAATATTTTTTTTGCCTACGTTTCTCGCCTTGCTCAATTTTGTTGGTTTGCTGTCACCTTCGAACACCCATACAGAAGACTGTTGCTTTCTTTCCCATAGTAGTTCCATAATAGGTAATTATAGGAAATCTGTTTCTAGGTTTGTCCCGAACACTTCACAACGGCTATAATCGCCAGTAGCAAGGTAAACTATTTATGAAACTGAGGTACTAAAAACGAGAAATCAAGTGCTTCAATAATTCATTCATATGAGTCTTAAGTGAGAGTCATCAGACTCTGACTCTGTTTAAATATTTATTAAGACAATCATAACATCTGGACTATAAAACTGGTTTGTTACCCAGGACACTAAGGACTTCGTAAATCTTATATATTTTAGTATTATTATAATTAACAAGTGAGTCGTAGCACATGACATCGGTATTAGTTCTTGGCTTTTTCTTCAACGAAAAACCAGGCCGCCATCGCGTTGGCACAACGAGACAGTTAGTTCATTAGATGACCTCTACATATTCACCAGCAATGCGATAGACAGTCCTCTATGCAGAAGATGTCTCAACGCGGAGAAAACGGCCGCCCACGTTATCTCTGAGTGCGAGGGAGTGGCCACGCAACGGGCAAGTAACGTGCGAGGTCGCTCCTAGAAGCCTGCGAACGCCCCAGGAGGCTTCTGTGCTTCTTCTTCTTCATAATGGACTGCCTGTGAGTCTAAATGCGGAAACAGAGCTCTATACCAGACCAATACCAATACCAATGACCTCTACATATCCTTCTTCTGCTACTTGGTCTTTTAAACTTAAAAAAAAACTTGTATGTGATACCGTATCAAAGGCTTTTTGGTAGTCTATTTAAGTAATATATAGAGGTCTCCGAGGCTCTTGATACTTTTCAATAATATAATCAGTTCAAGGGTGTGGATGTGGTTCATTGTGGAGCACCTTATATTGATGCCTGATTGCTCTATGGATTGTTCTACTTCAAATGTAGTAGTTGCTTTCACATACTGTTGATATTTGAGTTCGAGACATCTATAAACATAAATGTCGTTATTGCCTGACTTGTTGCTGTATGGATTTGTGTAGAAATTAGTTGCTGCAGTGTTTGTCACTTCGTTGGTACAAGTCTGTTACAAACTCCTTTAAACATTCTATACAAGTTTTGCTTGCTCTTAGTTCCTTGAAAGCCATTTTTGAACTTACCATGATATGTTGATAGAGTAGTAGGCACCTATATGGTGTCATGTCTATATTTCCCATAATATTTTATCATATATTTGTTAGATAGTTTGTAGAGTGTGGAGAGTACGTTTCTCGTAGTTTGAGTTTTATTCTTAGTTTTCTGTCATTCTTTCCTTTTTGTCGTACGTTCTGATATTTTATTTAAGCTTAATTTAACCTCTATTACTGGTTTTAAAATACGAAGAAATGCCTGGAAATAAATTAATTCTGATAAATAATTCACAAAAGTGACCACAATAGCCTGCTAATTAAATACCATATTCGTCACGGCTCAGTAATTATTATCCCGGTAATAGAAAACTGTCCAAAATTTTGAATATGACGTTGTGTTTGATGACTGTAAATGTTCAGAACCTGATTTCAGTGGTTTAATGAACCACAGTTGAATTCAATAACTTCGTAAATCCGATGAAATAATTATGTGATTATTTAGTGTTCTTTAGAAAATTTATTCCAGGTATTATTTTAAACTAATATAAAGAAGTTTATATATTATGTTATTTATTTATTATAATTAATTAACTTTATTTCTGTAAATTGACATCTAAAAACAAATAAACCGTACCGCATTTACAATTTCTACGAGCGATTGAGCAACCGTTTGTTCAGCATTTAAAAATCAAGTATTTGCTTATCACTTCGCTTTAAAAAAAAAATTATTAAACAAGCTCAAAGAGTGATTCAATATTGCACGGACATCGGACAATTCTTAACAAGCAATATTGGATCGTGAACATTTTTATTTACTTAATATATATAAATACCAATATCCCGAGCACATTCCGCAATACTACTTTATCTAATAGAGCACCGCGTCGTCTGGCCTGCTGTAAATTAACTCATTAAGGCGACAAAAACATGATCGTGTCCGTCGTGACATTGCATTAAGTCTGTACAAACTGTCGAGGATTTTACACATAGTCAAAATTACCTACACACGAAATACGGACATAATTGAGATGACCATGAGGACATTAGCTATGTAATTATCACCCATATTTTTTAAATAAATATCAACTTGTATCCAAAAATTGTGTGTTAAATTAATTGTGGAAATACCCCTTTAAATATATAATTTAGAGACAGGAATTTCTTGTTCCTTTTTTTAAATGATACCACCTGCACTTGAGACATATCCGTTGGCCAAGTCTGAGGAATAATTCTCTTCAAACTTGCAAAAATCTTAAACAATCGCCACAGGCGGGGTCGTCGGTTCCGGTGAATTCGGTCCGACAAAGACCAACGTCCGGTCATCCGTAAACCTGAGCGCTAAGGTAGAGGATTTGAGACTTCCATGATGTCGAGTAAGAAACCCTTTATAACCCCTTATAGATCTGTGCAGATTAAAATGTTGTCATGCATTATTTCTCTTTGGTTGCGTAATGTTTCGATCACAATGTATACAAGTACTATTACTACAAGCCATTCAGAAGCAGCAGAAGTCAATTACACTTCAGACGCTCGGAAAAAATGTGTTAGCGCAACGACAAATGCTGACCGCGCGCGTCGATTTTATTTACGTCATCTGTGGACTCTGTGAATTGGTTATATACTAATTATCCATATATTAGTTCGGGCAACTTTCACAGACGTCCAATCGATTCAATCCATTAAATGTATTTATATATAGCAAAAGGAACTTCGTGCCAACCAGGTGTCCCAAACACTCCCTCCACACCTCACGCATTTCCTTTTTTTATTATTTAATTAGTAGCAAGTATAATATAAAATACCCGAGGAAATTAAGTTACATAGATATATGTGTATGTGGCCCCGAAAAGGGTTTTCAGACAGTTAACTAATACAGGTATTTACAGCCCTTGAAGAACCTTGAACGTCACTATAATTTTCGTGATTGTAATTGAAAATATATATACATATTTACATATACATAAATGTTTATTCTACAAAATTACCGTGCCTTACTAATGATGACACTAATGTCGTTCATTATCATTAGCTTATATTATACAGTGATCATTCGTCAAGTGCAAGAAGCAAAGAATATATCAGTGAATCAATAACACAAACAAAAATGTTACAAGTGTTCAATATACATAAACATAATAATATATGTTTTAACGATTACCTACTACATGAGTCACACATCCCCTCGTTAGGTAGTCTGACGTTTTAGCCATTACGCTAAAATCACTACGTGTTCTTACAATACTTACAAAACATTAAAGGTTTAGGTTTAAGAAGAACATTTTGATACATCAGTCATTCTCAGCCGTATCGTTATTCAGTTGACTTCGGTGGCACCATTTTTTTCTTAAATTAATGCATATGAATAGCAAACATGAAGATCAGCATAGCAGAGGAAACTTCGTACACCGATGACTTGCAAAGTTATTCAATTTTTTTAATTTTGTATCCACCGATATCAATATTCTAATCACCGAAATATTTATACTTAACACGTGTTTCAATAAGTACCGATACTAAATGCTAACACAAAGTTATATTGATAAAATATTTTTTTATTCATCAACGTACTCTCCTTCAACTGCGATACAGTCCTTCCAACGTTTTTATAACTTTTTTATTTCATGTGTGTAGAATTATTTATCTTTGGCTTCAAAATAAGCTTCCATTGCTGCGATTATCTACTGTAGTGAAATGGTGAAAAATCCTTTTTATTTCTATTGAACAGTACCAAACAGCGCTCTGAATCATTGATACGTTGTTGCTTTTGAGCAATTGTTAGCAAACCCATTAGGACAAAAGCTTTTTCATGGCCAAATTTTGATGAAAGTGAAAACACTACCAGTTGAAATCTTCACTATCTCAGCTATCTCGCGCAATTTTACCTTCCGATCTTTCTTCACGATTTTCAGGACTTGGTTGATGTTTGTTGAGTCACTGCTTCATTTGGACGACCGGAGCGTTCAGCATCATTTGTGTCTATACGACCGCGTTTGAAATCGGCATACCACCGACAAATGGCTGGTTTAGTCGGAGCAGATACCATTCTATAAGCTACTGCTGTGAACGATGTTTTATCAACACACGAAACCCGTTTTTTTTTCATTGTTTTCTAAATTACAAAAATAGCGTAGCATAAATATCTGTAACTCAATATTTTATTGTTCCGTTTTCAAAAACAAAATAATACATATCATTTGATGGCCAGTAGGTAATTTCTAAAAATAAAAAATAAATGTCATAACGATTTAGTAAATGGTTTATCTAACAGAGGTCGTGTATTAGACAAACTCTAGCCATAAGAAATTTCAGCTTTCAATCATTTTAATAAAATCTTAAATTTTATCAACTTTACAAGTGCAATATATAATAGGTACGCGTTATATGAATATTAGCGTACTAATATTATAAACGTGAAAGTTTGTGAGTATGGATGTATGGATGTTTGTTACTCTTTCACGACAAAACTACTGAACCGATTGCGATGAAACTTGGTATATAGATAGCTGGAGACCTGGATTAATATATAGGCTTTTTATTCCGATATTCCCACGGAATAGAAACTTACGCGGGTGAAACCGTAGTCGTTATATATAATAAGGGTAAGAAAATCTTACAAAAATCAAGTTTAGTAAGTAGTTTAATCTACCTATATGACATATAAAAATAGTAAATCATAGAATAATCTACTTAAAGAACATAAAAGTAACAGTCACTTTTACAGCTACAATCGACAAATCTTAAATCCTTCCTCACTATTTCCATCAGCTCTCACAATGTTTAATATAAGAGTAATTTTATCATATATATAATCATTACTGTTGGCGTAATGTATTCCCAGTCTACCAACATTTGCGTCTAACAGATATCACCATATTGTATACCAACACCTGATGCTAGAGATTGATACAATATTGGTTTAATAGAATTCAAAAGCAAGTTTACCAGGATAGCTACTTTCGAACTTTGATCAGAACATTCGATTACATTTATTCCACTTGTCGTCACTTCCATCTACTATGTAAATAAAAAATAAAGTAGCAATCATATCATAGAGATAACGGCCCGGAAACTCTTTTTGAGCCATCTGAGGATGTACCATATTCAAATTCATTTACATACAGAAAACTCGGTACAGAAATAATCTTACATGTTTGAGCATTCTAACACATGCAGATATGCATACAAGTCTAACAGTTCGATCTTAGCAATAGCTACAGCAATAGATGTTAGCATTTAAAAAGAATGTGACACATTTAAGATCAAAAAACGTATTTTTCTTCCGTCTACTTTGCAAAAATGCGTTGGAACAAAAATAAAATAATTTTGCTATTAAGTCCGATCCCACGCTTCATTTTCTCTAAAAGGAATCTTTAGAGAAAATGAAGCGTGTGATTAACACGCAGCTATTCTGATACCTTAAAGGAGACACAACCTACTGGGCGAAAAACAATAGGTTACGTACCTACAATACCGCTTTTAAAACAATCACTCAACCGGTAATCTTATGTATCTTACATAATTGACACGCCATTGAGCATCGAAATACGGTATTAGTAGTCAGTAGAGATATCGGCTAAACGTATTCCTTGGACTGAATCTGATATATCAAACCGTAAACCCCTTGTGGTTGTGGGTGGGACTACCAGTTCAGCTATGCAAATTTGTTTCGACCCTTTCTTCGACACTACTTATAAGAGTAAGAAACTAGGTTTATATTAAGTGCCGTATTTGTAACGCAATAGGACAGCCGGCGAGAAAGTAATGGGTACTTTGACGTCATATGTATGTATGTATGTATTGTACATATACTTGGGCATTAAATAGCCTCACTCCATAATATCCCTGAAATTGTTTCTGATGAGTATATTTACTAAATGCATTTATAAAAACTACTACCTCATAGTGCCGGAATCGAATCCATAGTATTCAGACCTTAGTAACGACCACGTGACATCTAGTACTTTAGTTATAGAGATATGATTGATCAAATTGTTTTTAATATTTCGCGATTTCTGTTTTACCTAAAATAAATATAAAAATGTTAAATTAAACGGTTTCAAAAAAACCGTAGCGTAATCTGAGTAAATGTGTAATGTATGCTACGCCCCACTCATTATCTAGTTTTTAAACCAGTATCTGCATCATTATTGTTTCTATACAAAAAACCGTTTAACCTAAAAAATATTTTTACTTATTTTATTTTTTATTTAGTTACTTAATATATAGATTTTTTTCATGGCGTACTGGATTCTATAAAGCCCTTTCATTTGATATCCATATTGAAAGGTTTGTAAAAAATACGTAATCTGATATTTTATATTTGTATTATCATCAGGTGTATACCAAAATTCAGTTCAATGGGGCAACAGGAAAGGGGTAAAATTTCAATTACTAAATTTGACCCAAAAAACGAACAGGGCAAGCTAAATAAAACCGTTTAAAAACGAATAAAGAATTGGAAAAAAATATATTACAACGAGTGGCCACAATAAACATAATTAATTAAATATTTATAACCAACAAATGGGATTTTAACAATTAATATACATATATACTGCTATCTATCTATATCTACTATACTTATCTATACTAATATAACAAAGCTGTGGTTTTTTTTTCGTTAAAAACCTTTAGAAATTGTTTTATAAGTTTTTAACGAAAAAACAAACCATAGCTTGAGTTTTTTGAGAGATTTGAAAAAAACTTATGCGTTTGATAACCCAATTCTTGAGGAAGGTTAAAGGCCAACTAACATCATGCCACAACCCTTTGGAGAGGAGTAGTGACGCGTGTGAAACTGCGTGGAGTTGCTTGTATAAAATAAAACATGATTATCTACAGCTTGAATTAGCAGTAAAGGTAAAATATATTATGTACACATGAGCGCGAGATCGTGTACATATGTTTGTTTGTGTCGTTGAGTGTTAACGATGTTGGTTGACACCGAGGCAACAACACGAAGCAATAACGCTACAATGTGGTGTGAATTGTAGATGATGCTTTTAGTAAACCTATGCTCGATAGATACACATATTATGTGGATATGTAGACCTAGCTCTTTACCCGCGGCTTCGCTCGTGTTAATCTAGATTTTGTAATGAAGTTCCTTATAGCACATTACACTTCAGAAACTCGGGCGGCGGCGGGACGGAAAAAAGTGTTAGCGTAACGAAAAATACTGACCGCGAGTTGATTTATTTTAATTACGCCATCTATAGATTCTGCTCGATACTACTGTAATTTGATGTTGGTTGTATACTAATTATCTATATATTAGTACGGGCAACTATCACAAATGGAGCAATTTTGATTTCGAGTTTTTACAAAATTTACTGTAGGTATTTTGATACAATTTATTTAATAAATTAAATATATTATTACTTTAAACAAGCAATTCTTGTATGTACGTATTAATTTATGTATGTATTTATATTTCGGGTATCTGGGAAGTGGCTCTAACGATTTTGATAAAATTTTGTATACAGATACAGTTTTGCATTTTAAGTTCAACTGCATAGTTGTATTTCCTGTAAAAAAAGAAGATTTTCCATTAAGCAACCGAGCGAAGCCCGGTCTCCCCTGTACTATTTATATGTAGCGAAAGTAGCTTCGTTCCAACTGGGTGTCCTAAATACAAAGACACCTCACTTTTTTTCTCTCCATTGAGGATCACGACCGTCTAAAAGTACTACAGGAACTAAACGCGACCACGTTATCACTACATATTACAAAACAAAGTCCCCCGCCGTGTCTGTCTATCTGTCTGTTTATTAGCGATAAACTGAAAAATTACTGAACGGATTTTCATGCGGTTTTCACCAATAGACAGAGTGAGTCATGAGGAAGGTTTAGGTGTATAATTTGTTAACCATTTGTGTAAATTAATGGAAATATGATGACGATTGTTGAAGATTACGACTACTTACTACCCGTGCAAAGCTATTAAATCATACCTTTGAACTGCCGAAAGCCTAAAAGTTATTTTTCTATTCCTCGGGAGCAGTACTTTTTTCTGGATCAAGCGTCCAACCTATGTTCTTTTCACAGGTAGGTACACATCAAACAAAGTCACATTTGCATTTTGTGAAATAAAATTAAAAGCATACTATTTGTTTATGGTAAGATATTATTTGGCGCACTATAAAATAAAATTGTCTTATCTATTATCTTCATGTAATAAAACAGTTTTCCTGCAATATAAACCCACCAATTATGATACCAATAATCATTTATGCATATCTATACATATTAACCATGTAATATTCAGTATCTTAATACAATATTATCAAACTTTAACTAAAATAAGCTATTTTAAAAGTTTATAACAACTCAAAAACTTGTTCATGGCAGTAATAAATTATTTCTTAAAACACCACTCCCTACTATTGTTTAGGAATCCTACTAGTAAAACGTGAAAGTTTGTGACGGTGTATGGATGTATGGATGGATGTTTGTTACTCTTTCACGCCTAAACTACTGAACCGATTGCGATGAAACTTGGTATGTACATAGCTGGAGACCTGGATTAACATATAGGCTACTTTTTATCCCGATATTCCCACGGAATCGGGAAACCGCGGGGCGCTGCTAGTCATTAATAATAATAACCTAAATATCTATCTAATACTACCTATGTGTTCATATCCAAAACTAAACTGATACTCGTATCACATTATGCCTATTAATATTCTACTAACCATGTACAGGTATATGAGGATCCATTGTCGACATGACCATTGAAAACTCAACTGTTAGCATCTAAGGGGTCGTCCATTAATCACGTAATATTTTTTACAAACTTTTTAACCCCCTCCTCCCTGGTGATCCGTGGTGAAGTTTTAGACTTACCCCCAAGTAAAAATTACGTATATTTATTTTTAGTTCAAAATATATTTAAAAAGTTCAGAATATTATTTTTACCTTAATAGAGATATAATAGCGCGTTTTTAGAAACAATAATTTATACACGTGATATTTCTACAGCCCCATTCCCTCTTGTGATATTTCGTGATTTTTTCCAAACCCCCTCGCCCCCCCCCCCTCCCCCTTTCGAGCCTCATGTGATTAATGGACAATCCCTAATCAGTGAATACTATGAATGTGGCTGTCGAACCGTTAGTGCATACATGCGTTTATTCGTGGTAAAGGAATATATGAATACTTACTAACGATAACGGTTTCCGTGTGAATCTAAGAAATAAATCTCGTTATATTGTAAACGTACACCACAGGAAGCTGCTTAACGTTCCATAACATAGAGAAAAATAATATGATCTTGTGATCTTGTGTGGATTAACTTGAAACCTGATTCGTTACTGCAGCTCGGTGTTGGATTTAATATCGCCAGATAACTTACAACGATCTGAATCTGATCTTTTGTTATACCACTGAGATAGAATATAAGACAACACAGAATGTGCTGAAATCATTCCTGCGTGTGAAATTCCCGCCTGTTGGAGTTTTATCGACTTAAATTAACAGTGTTCCGTCAAAGGGTCTTTTTCCGAAAACTCTTTTCCACATACGGAGGAGAAACCCTTGAGAACTCTGTCAGAATTTGGTCGTCTGTCAATATTATCAGGCGATGGCAATGATTTCGCAGCGATTATTATAACATTTACGGAATCCAAAGGTTGCCCTTTATCATGTTCTTTAACTTCAGTGTTGCATCGAAAAATCCGTGCACCATACATTTCAACAAACTATTCTTGGCATAATATCACGGCAGGTATCTCCTGGTTTCCGGTCATAGCCGGACATTGTTATTATGAAATATCATTTACGATAATTGAATAAAACATGTTACGTAATTTTTAAGAAAATGTGGCTTAGCGTTATATGACAGATAGGAGAGATAAAAGCATTAGTCATTATAGAGAAGTAGGTATTTCTTTTTAACTCTATCGCAATGTTTTACATTTTTTATTTGCTGACATTCCTTATAAGTTCAGTACTCTATTTGACTTGTGTATATTAGTCATTTAATATTTATAACCACCTTTTTATTAGCTTATTGCCAAACCTACAAATGACGCTATCTTCGTCATACTACCTACGTACCTACATATATTATGTAAGTAGGTAGGTACACATAGTCGCATGAGTGGACAACTACACTAATTATACCAGTTCCTGTGGGTCAATTTATCGGTATCAAGGATATAATTGGCACAGTAATTATCACAATCAATACTTTGAACATAACCAAAGATGATTTCTAGTTCTCGATTTAGAAATATATACATTTGGAAGTAGTACCAGATGTTTTCCACATGCTCTGATCAATTAAATCTCACAGGGAGCTTTAATTTACAAAATATATATATATGTACTGTCATCAGACCTTTCTTAACCCTTCTTCAGTATACTCGTAAATAATTTTCTTCCATAATGTGAAATAACAACATCTGTCAATGAATTTGCATCGTAATAATAATTTAGCAGTGGAAGACTGTACTGCAGAGAACTTAATTTCTGAATTTTCCGGCAATAGTTGCAACTGCAAGTTTTATCTTTCGATGTTTAGATATGAATACTCCTTTGTAGCAATCCATTTAAAAAAAAAAAAAATATATATATATACGGTCGAATTGAGAACCTCCTTTTTTCTCGTCGGTTAAAAAGAAGATAGATGCGCTTGGCCGCCTTCCACAATGAACCACTCATTGTGGAAGGCGTTAAAACAGTGGTAGAAACAAAGATGTCGATGCCTGCCTCGCGTCAGCCGAATACTTTTGGCAAATAATAGGCTATTCGGCCAGGAAGCCTGTAGAATATTCGGTATTCGGCATGTGGCCGAATAAACTATTCGTTGGAAGTCTAGTTTAAACCCAATAATCTTTTTATTTAATTTTACTTCTTTTTATTTTAGTAACTATTGACAAACCTGTGTTATAAATAAACAAAATGGAAACATTCTTCGTTCGCTCCCTTTGACGGAGCTTTATTTTTATCAATACTTATAATTAATTACGGTCTAATTTCGAGCCCTAAGCGACCACGAGTTGATATGGATGGTCGACTAAGGTAAAAATATTAAGCTACAACTCAGGCCGATGAACATATAAATAAACATACTTGATATGTATTATTTAGTTGGTTATCGCGTGTACCTGTGTACCAAGGTACTTTTGTAATTTATGACTATTCGTTGGAATTTGACACCAGGTTTGGTCGCTGTAGTAGCAAGATATATACCTATGTAGAGAAGGGTCGCAACTCTTTACATATAAAAACACCACACAATTTTTATTCCTTATACGTAGAATCATTCTGCTCATATACAGGGTGTATTTGACAATGGAACACTTCCTTACATCATTTAAAATCTTTAACTTTACACATTCCACTTGCTTTTATGAGAAACGGAGGTAATAATACCTGGAAATTCAAACGGTCACATAGCTTGTAAACGTAATGTTTTATTTTTTCAAAAATTATATTATTTTTGTACCTGCGTGCTAGTCATGCCCTTTCAGTCATTTCAGTAAGTGTTCCATTGTTGTATACACTCTGTATACCTTGAATATATATACCTAGTGTACATATGCAATATGCATACTATCATGCACCTATCTACCTATTGGTTGCTTGATTAGGCTCAATAAATTAGACTTGATAAACAGAACACATAAAAATAAAGTGCGGTAAAATATACCATCGGTATGAACTAATAGCTTTTGTATTGTTTCAGGAGCGTTTTTAATACCTTACTTCATAATACTCCTAGTTTGCGGTGTGCCAATGCTTTTCATGGAATTAGCCGTGGGCCAATATACTGCTCACGGACCCATTGGTGCGCTGTCACAAATATGCCCCCTTTTCAAAGGTGAGTTTGTTTACAAGTACTTCTTAAATAATAATGTAGGATCACCACTCATGACAAATATTAAGGCTATGACACTACATACAAAGAATACGGAGGACAGTGCGAATGAGATCAATTGATGAGCGAGGTTACCGCGGTTAAATCCTCAAGCAAATACGTATTTGCGCCTCTCCTCCTCGCAACACCTCCCTGATACCACGATCCCAAATGTATAATCCCAATGATCTAATCTTAATTGAATTTTTTATCGAGCGACATTAAAAACGAAAGACATACGCTCCGTATAAGAAAGTCACCGTCGGTCGCCGTTGAACGAAATATGATAAGTATCACGGATTAATAAATATGCACACATACATACACAAGAACCGAGAATATAAACGTATCTGCTTCTGAGACTGGCCTGTTGGTCTAGTGGTTAGTGACCCTGACTGCTAAGCCAGAGGTCGTGGGTTCGATTCCCACCCAGGACAAATAATTGTGTGATTATTTAGAAATATATAAGTATGTTTCTCAGCAGTCTGGTTACCATAGTACAGGCTCTGCCTAGTTTGGGATCAGACAGCCCTGTGTGAGATGTGTGGAGTTATTATTATTATTATTTTGCAGTTAGAAGTGCGAATAAGCAGATACATTTATATTCTCGGTACAGGTTGTAATAAAATTGACAGTTGCAAGCTGACAGCACAACTATGTACATATCTGTAGTAGACGCCGCGGTTATCTACCGTCTTTTAAAATTGTTTCCTATCGCTAATCCTTACATAATCCAAATAACGCAATTATGTGTTTAGGTTACAAGATAATTATAAATTATTAAAAGGCCTCTAATGTGATTAACATGATTTTAATTTATTAAGGCTTTGGAGCGCATTTTGAAATACTCAGCTTATGTATTCACTATTCTAGATTTTAAAATGAGTTTTTTTTTATTTGACCTATTTTTCAAAATGAAAGTGACTTTTCGAGTCGGTCTCTTTTTTACACAGGTAGCTCATAGGACCTGAAATGTTAACTGCTAATGGGCTTTGAATAGTCAAATTTAGAGGAATTCATTTAAACAATGTTGGTTTTCTAACATCTGTGTTCATTCTTCAGTACTTCTACTTCAGTTAGAGAAGGTAGGACACATCAGATTTCTGACTGGTGGAGTATCTTCATTGTGCTTATAGACGACCGCGATTAGTACTATCTACTAGTTTTTTTGACACTATTAAGAAGTTCCCCATCTTTTCCATGATAAAACGAAATGTAGACACTCACTGATTTTAAATTTATGGTTTCAGGTGCTGGCTTAGCAAGTGTAGTGATCTCATTTTTAATGTCCACTTATTATGCGGTGATAATCGCATGGGCGATATACTACTTCTTCACATCATTTAAAACGGAAGTTCCATGGGCCAGCTGCTCAAACCGCTGGAACACGGGGCAGTGTTGGGTCCCGTCTCACAACCACACAAAGCCCAACGGTTCTCAAACACCCACCGAACAATTCTTTGAGTAAGGTTTTATTCACTACTAGCGACCCGCCCCGGCTTCGCACGGGCTTAATTTATTTTTTACTCTGTAGCTTGATATATTTTCCTTAGTTTACACAAAATAAGTTTCTGAACGCACGCATAAATATTTGACAACCAATATATGTCAATCCTTTTCCATTACTGACATTATTCTACATTTTTAAAATCTAATAGACGATACTAATGTCACTCAATTGTTTTGCCTTCCCGGAACCTCTCCACTAACACTTGAACTTTATAGTATGGTATTAAAGTTCAAATTGACTTTTAAGTATTATTACGAATCGTTTGTATGGAAGTATAGAAAAGTGTTTTTTTTAGACTTTTACAGGTAATTTTTTTAATTTTTCTGTGCGTAAGAACCAACCTCGTACTTCAAGGAATATTCTAAAAAAAGAATTGGCCAAATTGGTCCAGGCGTTGTGGAGTTATGCGCTTACCAACACATTTTGCGATTCATTTTTATATTATAGATAAGTTATAACCATGGTATGATGAAATAGGACATACTTATGATGAACTAGGGAGATGGTTTTGAACACGCACTCAGACAAAATGATTCATAAATGGGTAGGTTTTGAAAATTACTATTTGAGAAAGGTAGAATCTTCTTAAGCGCCGGTACCGTATTGACTAAGGTGTCGGACTAGCGATCAAGTGGTTGCGGGTTCGATCTCGAACCCACTCCTAACACTAGCATTTAGTTTAGCTAGAGGGGTTAACTAGAATACTAGTCATGTGTAATCATCGATTTTAGTATTCTTTATTATAAAAAATAAAAAAAAACTAACGTTCCACAAGTGAAATTCTCTTAACTCATCCCTAATATCCTACGTAATAAACTTTTGTTCTTGCCTATTTATCCTGAGACTACTTTGAGAAGATCAAATTTAGATATATACATATTTATATGCATAACACCAGGGAGACCCAGAGATACCAGAATTGCCTGCTTAGACGACCTGCTTAGAGCCTAAAAAGATTCGTATTTTGATGCAATAAAGGGTAAATATTTAGATTAGAAAAAAAGAGCAAGTTATTGTGTGTTCTACTCAGTGTCATACAAAGAGACATTGCGTAACTTCAATCAGTGCAACAATTCCACTTCCAGAAAAGTGTCTACTAAAACCCTTGATAAAAGACACATTTCGATGTCTCTTTTGATAAGGTATACTCAATAATCATAAGATGCTAGTTACACGTAGTTAACCGACTTCTAATAGGTATCTAATTCTATGTCATAAAGTTTCTAACAAATTATGTGGTTTATAGACTTCTACTTGAGAATCCGTCAGATATAGAAAGAACCTGAGAATATAAAATACTTATGTCTACTGTAGATCCTACTTAATGTTATTATGATCGAGGTAAATGTATATTGCCAGCTTTGTCCTTGTTATAGTAACTCTTTAACTTTCGCGTCCTATAATATTATACGTATTTATACGGAAATTAACGCGATCAATAGGTATGACATACAGTTAAATTACCTGACATTTCGGCCGTGATCACTAGCTAGCTGGCTCAGTGTTGCACGCCCTCTGTCGTCCGTGAGGTAGACAGTTCTTTATCCACTTGCACAATTTCGATATATTAGATATTTTCGTTTCGCCGTGTACCTTCATATACCACACTAACAGTATCCCTATTTGTAAGCAAACCGTTGTGCCCCTATTTTTGTGTTTATCCGACTGCGCATAAAAGCGTTGTCCTTGATGTTCAAAAACGTATGTTCATTACAAAGGATTAGTTGAGATACTTACTTACCTACTTGGATTTCTAAAAACTGCAAAACACTCTTAAGATTCCGAACCAGTTCATCGTGTTTGCGGACTTTGCGGTATAAGTGAAACTGGGAAGTGACCACAAGATTAATTATAGTTATAGTTAATAAGCAGGGGAATTAAATTGAACTTAATCACTCTAAAAGAAAGTACCGGATTCTGATATGTATTGCTCCTACAAGGGCAATGATAAAATTGTTGTTGTTAAGTCTATGTCTTAAATCTACATACACAAAATAACCTTCGTGGACTTCAACATACATTGCTTGCTAAACATTTAGAGCTAATGTTGTAGATAGTATAATCTATACCTACGAGAAAATAATTTCATAATAAAACTAACGGCAAAAAGACATATATAGTCTGTAACGTGTAAGCTCTTATCATGAAATAATAATTTACGAAATTTACTAGTAATAATTTGTTTGGATGCTATAAACATTTTGACGTTGGTGGCGCTTAGTCATTCTTTCAAATTAGCGAGAATTTTGATTTCAGACAGTCCTACGAGCCAAAAGATAATAAGGTTCCTTCCATGAAAAAAATGGCACTCGAACATATACATTTTTCGTGAACTGGTTTTTGTGTTCAAAACTAAACAACAATTACAAGTTGCATTAAATGATTCATTAAAGAAACTATTTTTTTTTAAGACTACTAGTAACGTGGGTCACAGATTACTAGTATTCTTGTTAACCCCTCCAGATAAACGAAATGCTTGTGTTAGGAGTGGGTTCACGTCTCTGACCGCCCAGAATAGGGCGCGCCTCTGGCGCCCTCAGAGGGTTATGGCGGTTAGAGCCATACGCGGATACCGCACCGTGTCAACGGAGGCGGCCTGCGTGTTGGCCGGTACTCCCCCGTTGGATTTGGAGGTGGAAGTGCTCGCCGAAGTATATCGGCGAACGGCTGAGTTCCGGGCGCGAAGCGGCAGTCGGCCCCCGCCCGAAGAGGTACGCGAATGGCATGAGGCCGCTCGCCGAGCCACCATGGCTCGTTGGTCGTCCCGGCTGGAGGCTCCACGTGCTGGCTTTGCCGCGGTGGAGGCGCTCCAGCCGGTCATCGTCGAGTGGGCAGGGTGGTATCACGGGACCCTTTCCTTCCGACTGACGCAGGTTCTTTCCGGGCACGGCTGCTTTTATATATATTTTTTTATATATATTGTTTTTATATAGTTTGATCGTTAGGTCTTTTTTTCTTTATATTGTTGGGGGCAAACGAGCAGAGGGTCCTGGTGGTAAGCGACTACCGTCGCCCATGGCCTGATGTTACAGAAGTCCACGGTAAGAGTGGCAAGGGGTGCCTGCTGAGGATTTTCAGTAACAATTTCCTTCACTTTAGTGATGTTAACTTCAGTTAAAGACGTTGATGGTTGACCAGAGCGAGGCAAATCTTCCAACAAATGCATTGTACCACTCATATGCACGAGTTTTTTATAAAGTTAAATTTATGCAACCTATTAATGAAAGGAAATTGTGATCATAATGACGGCAGAACACTAACTCCTAAGTCACAGCAATACCTAGTTGGGGAGTTAGGGTTTAACTTTACCTGTCTAGCCTTTAACATTTGACTGGCCTATTGGTCTAGTGGTTAGTGACCCTGACTACTAGGTCAGAGGTCGTGGGTTCGATTCCCACCCAGGACAAATAATTGTGTGATGAGCACGATCATTTGTTCTGTGTCTGGGTGTAATTTATTTATAATATGTATGTATTTAGAAATATATAAGTATGTTTATCAGCAGTCTGGTTACCATAGTACAGGCTTTGCCTAGTTTGGGATCAGACGGCCGCGTGTGAGATGTGTGGAGTTATTATTATTATTCTCTTTATTTATTTAATATACATATAAATTAATTATTATTATTATTATTGTGTAACCTAGCTCTTAAGTAAAATTGTTAAAGGTTATTTTAAATCAATAAATATTATTATTATTCTCTTTATTCAACATAAAACTTATTAATTACATTTTTAAATACGTACATATAAAACAAAATGTATATTTAAAAATATAAAAAATAGTATACCACCGACATCGGGTACAGGGACCAAGACACCGGTGGTTAGGGCTCCAAAGACAGCAACCTCCTCACTATACGGGCCGTGTCGAGGAGAACTACCTTCTGCATCAGTCCCTTGATTATTATTATTATTAAAGTCGATTCACCCTATGCTTTCTGTAACATTTTCAGCGACTCTGAACATGAAATTCTTTGTTCGATGTTTTTATCCATTATAAAAATCGCAAAACACTCTTGAGATGTGCTTACAAAATCTAGTACTGAAAACAAGCTAAATAACAGATATTGCTCAAACTTCGCGCCAATGCAGAAAACAGTTGTGCCAACTTCACCACAAAGAATAATATTTGAATTGAATTTGGAATTAGAATTAAATTATTAATTCCCGATACTTTTTTGACAGAATGTATACATAATATTTAATTATTATACATTACTTTCTAATTCTTAGATCTGAATTTCATGATAGGTACTAAATTAAATCTTAGATATACGAAACGTTTACTTTACTTATATAATAACTATTCATTTAAAATTTGTCACATTTACGAACTGAAAAACCAAAAATTATAATTTACATTTATATATTATTCTAGAATAGGAAAAAAATTAGATCTAAAAATAGGAAAGTACCAAAACTTGATGGTGTTCTTCTCAGAAACAAACTTAAACTGCGCAAGATTCCGCTTATGAATTAATATTTCATAGGTAAACCACAAAATATTGCGTAAACACTAGCATTTAAACATTGATGACCTTGTATAAAATGAGTAAATAATCTAGGTACCATAAATCTATCAGATTATCTATCAAGATTAAATAAATATCCAAGCAGTCAGAAAACCGTTTATGACAAACTAAAAATGTGCTATAAATGTATATTTTTCATTTAACTTTGTTAGTGAAAAGCATGGCCATACCTACTGGTCATCGTACCTAGGAAGGTACGATGACCAGTATGACCATGCACACACACAATGAACATTACATAAATGATTAATGGTACTCACCAGAAATCGTTTATGTAATTTGCATTGTGTTTGTGACATTACAATATAATCGCAGATTTGTATCGTATCCTTTAATATTTAGTACTATATTATTTGCAATACACGATTATAGTATTTATTTTTTTATTATATTGGACTAGGTCGATAAGAATATATAGCATAGTTCTCCCTAGTTTATCTAATAATTTTACCTTTTTCGGTCTATGCTAATATTTGGTATATATATTTTCAGAAAAAAAGTCCTGAGCATGAGTGACGGAATTGAATACCCTAATGGAATGCGGTGGGAATTAGCAGCTTGTTTGGTGTGTGCTTGGGTGCTAGTTTACTTCGCCCTATGGAAAAGTATCAAGTCTTCTGCCAAAGTCCGCTACATCACAACAACACTGCCTTTTCTACTAATTATAGTATTTCTGGGACGATCTCTTACTCTTGATGGAGCAGATGTGGGCCTACGATACTTCTTTAAACCGGATTGGGAACTGTTAAAGCAATCAAGACCTTGGGTTAACGCTGCATCACAAATATTCAATTCGATCGGAATTGCATTCGGTTCTATGATAATGTTCGCCTCTTACAATCGATTCGACAATAATTTTCTTCACGACACGTTAGCAGTTTCTTTAATCAACGCAGTTACAAGTCTGATAGTGGGAATTTTCACGTTTGCCACTATTGGAAATATCGCTTTTGAGCAAAACACGTCTGTCAAGGATGTCATTGCCGATAGTAAGTATCTGTCTACAGCGGACTACATCATCCATAATAAATTATATCACCCTTATATTCTATGAATTCATTGCTTTACTTTGTAATTTCTCGGTTAAATATAATGTCGGGGGAAAAGTTTCTTCGTATTAAATTTTTAATTCAATACAAATTCACGACTTTTTTTTTTCAAAGTTTAGTTACTTATAGGTAATATACATGTGCCATTTTGTTCGACAACTTGTTGCCATCTAGTAGGTAGTGACATAATCCCGTTGCTGTAGAAATCTTGGCATTTTTTATCAAGAAACTGCGACAAGTAGTTTTGACAGTTCCCTCTTGATGGTAACCTAACACTACTCAAAGAATTCTGAAGAGACCGAAAATTGGACGGTGCAAGGTCAGGACTATATGGTGGATGCATTAACACTTCCCAATCAAGCTCTCTCAATTTTTGCTGAGTGGCCAAAATGTGTGTGGTCTGGCGTTATTATGATGAAAGACCACTCCTTTTCTGTTGATCAATTCCGGCCGTTTTTTCTTAATGTCTTGCTTGAGTCTCATTAGTTGTTGGCAGTACAGATCCGAATAGATGGTTTCGCCCGGTGGTAAAAGCTCATAATGAACGATGTTCTTCAAATCCCACCATATTGCGTGTTAATCCGGGTTTTGCTACGGTCTGTGGAGCTTGACTATCCTTTAACCATGATCTTTTTCGCACACTCTTGTCGTAGGTGATCCACTTGCAATCAATCTTTTCAAAAATGGTTCGGTATTATTACGTTTCAATGGAGAATCGCTAATGACTACACGATTCACTAGGTTTCTTTCAGTGAGCTCGTGTGGCACCCAAATATCCAGCTTAATTGTATAGCTAGACTTTTCCGAATGGGTCAAAACTATTTTGTGGTCAATTCTCAGTTTCTCGGCTATGTCGTAACTACTAATACGCCGAGCATGCTCCAATTGTCCAAAAATGCCATAACTTTATCCGTATGAGGACGACCAGAGCGGGCTGCATGTTTGACATCAAAATTCCCGGACTGAAAACGCTTGAACCAAATTTGTGCTACTCTTACTTGTCAGTTATGGACCTAATGCAGGACACTGCATTAGGTCCATAAACATCACAATTTTTTTCGCGGCTTGAGTCGCATTTTTTCCTTTTTTGTAATAAACTTCTCAATGTAGGTATCGAATTTCTTTGTTAGATTCTCTCATTTTCAAAACAATTGAAAAATGGCGGGAAAGTGCTTTTTACTTTGTATTTTTCTTTTTCCTAATGTCCTATATTTATTGATGTTAAAACCAGTCATATAGAAATAGTAGAACCAAAGAGTTTTTTCTTCAATTTCCATACAAAATACGAAAAGACTTTTTCCCCGACCTATTAAATAAGATACTTAAAAACGTACTATATTCTAAAGTTACTAACTTTGAAGATCAACCTCATAATTATGTAAAATGATATCGACTAAAACACTCCACTAGAACTTCGAAGCAAGCTCCCCAGCAAGTTAGTTAAGACCATTTTAAAGCAAAGCAGCTCCCTAAGGTTGTCACGGTTCTATATTACAACGTTAAGAACGTATTAACATATTGCCGGGCTTTTCTACTCACACTTGTAATTTTATACAGAGGCGATGTCAGTTTTTTGGGTCAAAAAGGACACGTGAGTCCGTTGAAAAGCTTATACAATTCTTTCGGTCAGTTGTTTATTAACTTTATTATAAAAATACTTGATTTCAGGTCCTGGATTAATATTTGTTGTATATCCGCAAGCTATCGCAAAAATGCCAGCATCCCAACTTTGGGCAGTGCTATTTTTCTTTATGTTTCTCTGTCTTGGACTTAATAGCCAGGTAAATATTCAAAAATATGTTGTTCTTATTAAACTTATATTCCCATAAAGCTATTAGAAAATTGGCGAAATAAAAACATAATCTATGTGGTGTCTAAGAAATCAGTTGTTGAACATATTCAAAATTTACAATTACGACGTACAGAGCCCCCTGCATTTTTGGAGTCCCTAAAAATAACTAAGCACCTCGGATGTCTGATATCAAATCAACCTGTGCATTTTCAGTTTGCAATAGTTGAAGTGGTGGTGACGTCAATTCAAGATGGATTTCCGGACATGATACGCAAAAGACTTGTGTATCATGAACTTTTAGTGCTGTGCGTATGTGGTGTTTCATTAGTGTTCGGCTTACCACATATAATACATAGTGGGATATACTACTTTCAACTAATGGACTACTACGCTGCTTCACTGAGTATAACATACCTAGCCTTCTTTGAAGTGATCGGTATCGCTTGGTTCTACGGCGTAGGAAGGCTGTCTAAAAATATTAAACAAATGACAGGTTTGTATAATTTCCATTCATAAATATCAAAAGTTTCTCAGGGTACAAAGTATAGCGAAAAGAAAACTCAGGTTTGTAACTAATATGATTTTTGTAGAACAAAAGATAGGTACATAAAACACCCTGTAGAAATACCTTTGTGAATGAAACAATTAGTACAGTAGGTAGTTAATACTACCGTCATACAGGATGTCATACCAATTGCCCCTTATTCTTGAAAGTAATAATCTTTCGTAGAATATTTTAACAAATATGCCCATGTAACGTGATTCAACATCACTCACACATTTATCAGATGTTATAAAGCTATGCCTTAAAGGTTATCAGATATACTAAATCCTTAAATCCTATATACGATGAGTGGCATTCTGCTTGAGAATTTTTACATCGTGATTACCAGTTTTCCGTGAAAGATAAAGAAACATGCATATTATGCGTCATATTAATATAAATAACGAAAACTTAAATTAAATCAAAACGCACTAAGAGGCAAAATAAAGGCAGGTAGACAAGAGTAAACGACAAATTTATGATTTTATCTATAGCGCCTTGATTGTCATCGACTCTATAATAGTTTTTACTTAATTATTATTTAGAGTATTATTATTTAGATACGATACGATAACGAATATAATATGTAAATACGTAATAACACTTACGCCTATACAATATAAAGCTTCTGCATTCGCTTGTCCTTTAAACTTTCTCTCTTTATTATAATATTCTTTTAATGTAAGTCCCAAAAAAAACAATATTAAATGCATTTTTTAAATCACATTCTAGGTCGTAGACCCTCACTATACTTCCGAATATGTTGGCTGGTAGCAACACCAGCGCTACTTCTGGCGTTGTGGGTGGCCAGTCTGGTGGACTACACACCACCCAGTTACCGGCAATACCAATATCCAGCGTGGGCGCAGGCGCTCGGCTGGATTATTGCTTCTATGTCACTATTGTGTATACCAGTGTATGCTATTGCTGTTATTATTAAGTCACCTGGAGATACTTTGGGACAGGTACGTTTTCTAATATTTGTAATTACTAGTATTGTTGTTACTACCTAAGTAGAATTAAATTCCATGGATTGTTCACGTCAATAGTGTAGTAGGTTGGAGTCAAAATTCATCAACATTTATTTTGAAAATCCAATGCCTCAAATAATTAGGTATTCTCGCTTGTAAAGTAGGTACCTAAGCTTAGAAAGCTTCTGATACAGAAAGGAAAGATACAGATAGCTTAGATAGATAAATATGTATATTACATTGTTAGAAGGGGCTTCAAGTGGTGATTTTTATTTAATAGTATCATTTCGTTATGACATCTGCTATAAAATAACCAATTCTTATCTTTTTCACAGAAATTCCGGAATTCAATACGCCCAGCGTCTTTATGTGAATGTGGCGTAAACGAATGCGACATTTGCTGTTCCGATTCTGATCCAACGGAATACAAACCCGCAATCAACTAGTCTGAAAATCCCTGAGGAATGTTATAGAATAAGAACATACCTACTTTCTACAATGAGATTTACTTTGATATCAAGTATAAACAAGACAGTAAGATAATAATTCAAGTCGTTTCGTCATAGTTATCATTAATTTACAATGGGGCAGACACAACACTCGACCTAAAACTGTAATGAAATAACGCATGACACACATTTTCGAATATTCAACATTAGCAATCTAAATTGTCAGTCGAGTGGAGTGCCACTTGATTTATATAGTTGTTTTAGGCTAGGGTCTGGTCAAACATGTCAGGTATTTCTGAAACACCTGTGCAAATACCTCATTATGCAGAAGCACATCAAGTGCCAACTTACTGAGTACAATTTATACGAAAGTCGACGAACTACAGATTAATATAACTATAATTGTTATTATACATATTGATACGGGGTATCTATGTAGGTTTTAGAAAGCAACAAAACCAGTATTACGTTTTTAGTTAGTATCTACCTATTGTTAAAAATATTGAAAATAATAATCAATTTAACATTTTTTTATGTAAATTTAGATGTTTGATTGAAGAACGCTGTTAAGAATGTTTGGAATGTTTTGATGACATTCAAAATATATAAATACAAATTGTGGTATTTATTAACATATGTAAAATTAGATTAGGTTGGTTATTAATTTCATGAACGTCGCGTTGGTCAAATTATAGAAGATTTAGAATAAATACTAGGGTTTAGATAAATGTTTCCTAAAACATTTGTGATCAAAGTCATTCCATTAGATATTGTATTTTAGGTGATTAAGTTTAATTGTCTATTTATTCTTAGTAAGCATTAAATATACTTGGCGATAATACGTAAATTATTCGAATTGAGATAATTAGACAAATTCATCTTATAAAGCATCTGTTCGTGCTATAGCCTATAGGTACCCATAAGTACCAACACAATCAATCTCAGAGAATAAATCCTAGAAATTATTATACCTACTTATATATAATTGTCTACCTACTATCTCACTCATATCTGTCATAAAGAACATAAACCTGTGGTACAGAAATGCCATTGGTAAGTATAATATTAACATTGACTTATTTAACAAAGCGCTTTATTTTTTTGGACCCCTATCGTTAGGTACGGTAAAATTCTTACGATCAAGCCTTTTGTGTTCCGGTACGATATACTGACAAAAGTTAAATCAAAGTATAATTCTATGCATGTTAACACACTGTATATCTTTAATAAATATGAAACAAACTTCCAAAAAATATACAGAATACATAAATATACCAGTACAGAAGTCCCACTCCGCAAAATCATTTAAATAAATAGCTACTCTTGCACCGACACAATAAAATGTAATTCAGGTTGCACAGCGCTATTCACTAAGTTATATTCACCTAAAAGTTGCCTGCTTTTCTATTGAGTAAATCTTATCTTTTCTAACGTCGTTAGGGTTGCATTTCTTTACCTTTCGATGTCGTTTGGAAGTGTGAAAAATGTGTTTCGGATCCATCCATTTAAACAGCCGAATACGATGCCATATTTATAATTGAGTAATATCTATCGCACGACCGCGGCGCGTGAGGGAGTGAATGCGACCACAAGTGCGACCCGGGAATGTAAAGTGCGGAGTGGACCTGGCCTGATAATATTATACAAATTAGTACAATGTAGTTGAAATATGATGTGATGTACATAAATATTAATTTGTAAATAAACAAGTATCGAGCTTGTTACTCTAGCAAACTAATTTATATTAATAAAAATATAAATCTAGTCCGACTGTTTTATTCAGAATATTAACTAGTACCTACCAGCACTCTTCTTGATGATTTCGAGTTCATAAACTTTTACTCATTTCTGAGGCTTTGATAATCGTGATGTCCTTACCTAAAAAAATAAAAGAAAAATGGTATGGCCAGTGGCCACCTACTGGTTACAAGGCAGCCAAGGTCTGCCTGGTTTCTCAGGGACTTTCTACTTCACTTTCAACAGGTTATACTTGTTTCGATTCTGAGTTACAAAATCACCGTTTTTCCCGTGAGGATCGATGGGAGTTTCCACATGATAAAAATTAAAGATTTTTAACCGAGTTCAAAAAGGAGGAGGTTCTCAATTTGAATATTTTTTTGTTTTTTTATTCGTGTGTATGTTACATATTCGATATCTTCTAATTTGTGAACCGATTTCAATAACTCTTTTAACTAAATTGGTTGTACACAATGTTGGTCAAATTTAAATTAAATGTTATACCTCTAAGGGTGATAAGTTAAGGGATGAAGAATAGAGCTTATTACAGTTTATCATGATTTAGGCGCAATGAATTCAGTAATACTTTTTGAAAGGTTAATTATGAAGCTGTGAGGATGATCCCGAACAGACCGAACCGTAACTCCGACCTGCAACGAACAGGAACGAACGGTGGCTGATGGTGGTGGTACTTACAAGCCAGGAAACACCGGGTGGTTAGTTGGTTCGACTCCGACAAAATCGCTTTCTCAGCGGCGCCGCGGCGTAGTGCATATACCTACATATGCAAATATTAAAACACTAACGAAAAAAAGATTTGAATTAAAGTTCTTAGAAGTTGATCTAAATATAAAAGATCTTATAGGCTATATATTTGTATATTTAGTATGTAAATTAATTTTAGAAGATCGCATAATAAACATAAAATATTTACTTTACCACTATTATCTGTGACTTTACGACGTTGGCATCGCACGAGTGTTAACCGATAATTATAAAACACTTGACATTGGCGGAATTCCTGCGCTGATTCTTCGGGCGGGATACAGTCTATAAGATATAAAAAAACAGAGAAAAATAACAATAAGCAGCTTTTGGAAATAGTTACTACACTTCACTTGCTACTTGTTACTACTACTACGACTTGTTTATAAAATTGCTAAAAATAGTAGGCGGTAGGCAGATTGTATAATGATCAAAAATATTCTCTGCCCCACATGTAACTAAACTATGACATTTTAGGCATAAGCGAGATGAGATGACTGGGAGAGAAATTAGAGGAATATAAAAATTCATCTTATATCACAATGGAGAAATAGCAGGACATAGAGGAGTTGGATTTCTCATAAATCAAACCTTAAAAGAAAACATATTGGAGTTAATAGGTATTTCCGACAGAATGGTGATACTAAATGTCAAACTGCCGCCGGGCTACAAAAATGTGTAAACAGTCATTCAGGTATATACACCTACCAAACAAGCAGTTAAAGAAGACGTAGAAGACTTCTATAACAACTTATCTGACATATCCAAAAAATACTATAACAATAACCTTATAATCATAGGGGATTTTAACACATAAGTTGGCACCACAGAAGCAGGAGAGGAACTGGGCAAGTACTGCTATGGAAAGAGAAGTAAGGGTTGCAACTGACAGATTTCAATGGAAGCAGTTGGAAGGAGGCCTATGCCAAAAGGCACACCGAACTGACATAATAACCACCTTAATGTGGAACAATGTACAAACAGTTTGGAATAAAAGGCTCTATTATTATATTATGATGCATTAAAGCTATGTTATGTATCTTCTGAAAACTTAAAACTCATTTAATTGCTACAATTTTCCCTAAAAAAATAGTGAAACCAAGAGACTTAAAAGACTGTGATTCAACTTTTAAGTATTTAGCCCTGTATGAGGTTTATGGTTTATGTTCACTTATTAACCATGTTCATCCTGGGTTTAGTGTGGAATAAAACACTTCTTAACTGAAACAGCTGCTAATCAATATTTTATTTCTTTTTTTTCTTCTTAGGACTAATTTGTTCATTTACATCTTCACTATCACTATCATCACTTTCTTCATCAATTTGATGGTCACCAACTATAAAATAAAAAGACAACAATTGTATTATATGATAAGGTTACAAAATATAAAACATAAATTCACATGAAGCCATTGTAATAACATTGAGTCATTAGGAACAATCCATTACAATGATATGTCTGTCTGGCATCTGGAATATGCAAACATTTTAAAAGTTCAAGGTTCCCAAAAGTGCAAGTTAACATTTCATCTGCATTTGGACCATTATTAAACAATATATATTTCATTGATGAAAACAGTTTGATTGTGAACATACAATTAGTACCACTCAAATTAAAAGAGAATTTAATTAACAGTAAATAGAAATAAGAATAATTGTCTTGATTTTTCAGTTGACATTAGACATGTCATACACAAATGAAGAAGCTTATAGCTGAAATAACGCCTATAGGAACACTGCACTAGCCATAACTGACCAACAATCGGGATAACTGAGTAGCGATTGTATAATCGTAATTAACACGGAATACAGGAAATAATGTAAAAACAGATGTTAACATAACCTAAAATAACCTAAAAATGTATTTAGAACTTTATAATAGATAATATCCTAAAATTATAGTGACAACTTAACAACAATAATAATTGACAAACGAAGAATGTAACTGTGACTTTATCAAAATATTTCGAAGATAATTAGTTTTTACCTGAATCGCCTGCGTCTTTAATCAATTTTGTCATTACACGATTCCATTGTATTTCAAATTTATCCAATGATTCACATAAATTAATAAAATCCGTCGTTTGTGCAAGAGATTCAAGCAGCACATCATTTTTTGTTATGGTGCATTTTATTTCAGGCAACATATTGATAAAATATAGCAAATTACTTAATCGAAAGTCTCGAAACTCATATTTCTAGCTCAATTCTTTACTAAAGAAATTAAAAAGAAAAAACAATCACATTCAAAATAAATTACTCCAACAAACACGGTTGACCACCCTACCGAACCTACCCTATTGTTTAGACATGTGTAGTTCCGGAGCGTAATAGTTCCTGGAACTATGTCCGCAGTCGGAACTATGTCAGTTCTTTCCGACTTGCTCAACCTTATAGTTCCAGTTCCACAGTTCTTCGGAACGATCACGCGGATTGAAGGAGCGGCCGGAGCGGTATTGAATGGTGGAACGAATAACGAACTGTCCGTGTGACGTATGCCGCGAGCGTTGCGCTCTGGGCCGTTATCCCCGAATTCTGTTCCGTGCAAGGGTGTATTTTGAAAAGCAGGACTTATTTTTATGGACAGAAGGCAACGATTAAAAGCATCAAAGGTGCCTGAGCTACTTTTTATGTTAGCAATTATAAATAAAATACCTATATATTATGTATTATGATTATTTATGATGTACAAATTTAAATGTTACTTAATTATGTAATACCAGGCTAGGCCCACTCCGGTCAGTAGGTATGAAGCTGCAGGTACCTAGCAGCGGCGACGAGTCAGACGAAATTCAGTGGGCTGCCACGCGTCGGCCAGATAGCACGTTACTTCGATACTCACTCACGCGCTACGTCGCTTCGTCCGTTCGTCGCTTATGAATTACGTTTCCCGTACGTAGTTAGATTATATTATTAGTTATAATCAGTATAGTTAGATATTTACAAGGTCAAGTTTAGCTATGATAAGTATATTTATTTATTAGGACCACAACAACTGATACACATCTTCTATCTATACTCTATAGAAATAAATAAAATTGGAGTGTCTGTTTGTAATATTAAAATAACCGCGTTTTACTCAGTGCATTTGGATGTATATACGGTACATATACCAAAACAACATGTTTTACAATTTTTGTCTATCTGTCTGTTTGTTTCGGCTAATCCCCGGAACAGGTGGACCGATTTCCACGGAACTTTCACTGGCAGATGGCTGATGTTAAAAGGAGTAATTTATGCTACTTTGATTTTGGAAAAAGAATGAGGGTTCCACGCAAAATATATAAATATGTACACGCGAGCGAAGCCGCGCGGGAACTGCTAGTAAATAAATAAATTTAAAGTGTCCGTTTGTAATGTCATAATGACAGTTTTTTTACTAAATGCATCTGAATGTTTATACGGTACTTATACCAAAAAATATATTTTTTTACTTATTTTCACGTTTTGTCTGTCTGTCTGTTTGTTCCGGCTAATCAACGGAACGGGTGGACCGATTTCCACGGGACTTTCAATGGCAAATAGCTCTTGTTATAAGGAGTAGGGTTCCGCGATTTGATTTGCATATATACCTACCTAGCTAAACACCTAAAGGAGATAGTTTCATTCCATGGCACACACTAACGTATGGCAAATGCCTATCTTCTTAGAGATTAAAGTATCTATGCAGAGGTTGTGAAATAAAATAGTTTTAAGTAAATACCTAGCCTAGGTTTGTTTAAAACTGCATTTGTTTACAGAAGTAAAGTAATAGGCACATGGTTATTAAATATTTAGATTAATTCTTCTTACAGAAGACAACCTTAACGGCATCAGAACAGATAAGAGTTATGCGATAGAAAGAGAGGCAAGTTTTGGTCGTGGGAATCGAACCCACGACCTCTGGCTCAGCAGTCAGGATCACCAACCACTAGAGCAACTGATAACTGTTTTTTTCATTGTTCAATCAAAATATTGTTTTTTTCGATCTTAGTTCTTTTTTTTAATTCAATTCTAATAAAATAAAAATTTCCCTCATGTTGGCGGGGAGAAGTCTGTCTGTGTGTGAAGTAGAAGATGTTTTGTTATCTCAACTGTTCAGTAACTGTTCTTTATTGTTCGATCAAATTTTTTTTTTGTTCTTCCTTAGTTTTTTTTTTTTTAATAAAATGAAAAATTACCCTCATGCGGAGAGAAGCCGTTTTTTTACATTTTTATTTTGCTTTTACAACTGTTCTTCACTGTTCTATAAAAAAAATGTTTTGTTCATTCTTAGCTAAAAACCAAAACGAGCTTCTAAAAGCGTGATGCGTGTAATCCGTTTTGTATATTAAAATTTTAGGAGTGCGACTGAATTACTCAGTGAATGGCTAGAAATACAGAGAGGGCGACTTTAATATTCAGTTGGAGATGATTTAACATTAGTAAGGTAAGTCAATTGAACAGAAATGGCTAGGTTTAGGTTAGGTTAGAACTGTGACCATGACGCCAGAACCGAATTCTATGACAAACGAAGTACTTGGTCAAACTGCCAAGTTAAGGGTCTTTTTTTTTAAACTAAGAACGAACAAAAAAATATTTGTACAGAACAATGAAGAACAGTTAACAAACAATTGAAATAGCAAATAAAATAGTAAAAAAACGAATTCCCCCTCCAACTTGAGGGTAATTTTATATATATTTTATTTAAACTGAGAACGAACCAAATAATATTTTGGTCGAATTATGAAGAACAGTTAACGAACTATTGAAATAGCAAGAAAAATGTAAAGAAAACGACTTCTCTCTGTCAACTAGAGGGTAATTTTTTATTTTTAAATAAAAAACTAAGATCGAACAAGATTTTTTTTTTATCGAACAATGAAGAACAGTTAACGAACAGTTGAAATAGCAAAAAAATTACTTTAGAGACTAAGACAGCCCTCTATTCTTATATCTTTATAACTTAGGGTCGCCCGTACGCTACAAAAGGGTCGCCTAATATCAAACCTACTACTGACACTGACACATGACCTCAAAACCCTACTAAAATACGAGAGAAACAACTGATGATAATGAGTCCGGCGGCTTCGCTTGTGTAAAAGTTTTTTATTTTTCCCTACCCTAGGTACCCTATGTCCTTTACTGTACCCGTAGTAACGTTAATGCAAAATTTAATGATGATCGGTTGAGTAGTTAGAACGTGAAAGCGTAACAAACAAACAAACGCATTTTCACATTCAAAATATTATAGTTAGGATAACAAAACGACAGTGACACATTACTATAATAATAATAATCCTTTGATCATCGTCGTAAATTGTTCGATATTTGAACACCAGCTGACTAATAAAGTACCTTTGAGGCTTTGACTGATAATCCTAATTCTGTAGTATCGATTCCAGAAATGTATTATTTTCAAAGAAAAAAATCGACTATAAACATCATCTCAACTCATATCATTTAATCAACGAATTATGTGATTGATCAAACCAAACAGCTGATCATCTTGTAGTTTGCCGAGTTCTCTTAGATTGTTGAGGTTATTACTGCTATTCACTATGTAAATACTACATAATAATGAGAGAATTCGGCAGGTTTGGCCCTCTAATAGGAGCCGTAGATGAAGGAACATCTAATGTAAAGTTTTTGGTAAGTAATTTCAGTTGTAAGAATAAAAAAAAAACATTACTATTAGGTACACCTATTGTATTTGATGTTTGAAATGAAAGTAAATTTGGTTCATCTTGACTATTTATTTCAGGTTTTTGCAGCAAATACATCGGAAGTATTAACATACCATCAAATATCATTAAAACGTTTTAGCCCTCAAGAGGGTTGGATTGAACAGGATGCATTAGAAATTCTAAATGCGGTTTTGGAATGTATTGAGGTAACAATTTTATAATATTGATATTATATTTAGACGGTCCGGTAATATTAATATTATATAAAATAATTTCCACTCATAATCTTACCCATTGCCTTCGTCAAGCACTGCACGGCGATAGGCTGATCATGATGTTCATGATCTTACCCTTCTCCAAATTTATTTGTGGTCGGTGCCATGTCTTATTTCCTTCAATTCAACTCTATATTTCGTCATTTACTCAGTTTCTAGCCATATTCTCTTTCACCATGAACAGTCCATACATCTTTTCTTTGGTCGTCCTCTACTTTCGTATCAATCAACTTCCGTATATAAAGCTCTCTTCACCATATTTTGCTCATCCCCCTGCATTTGTCTATACCACGAAGTTTTCATCCACTTACTATGGTGCTATTTTCAGGCTCCCTCTAATATATTCATTTCTCACTTTGTCAATTTCAGTGTTACCAGTGACTATCCTTACATGACCTGAACTCTCTGTACATAGCACAAATCAATGCTGCATACTTATCAGGCACTCTTTCTTCTTTCAAAGCCCACCACAAAACCTCGAGGCTATCCTGTTTTTTATACGCCTTTTCTACAACACCATGTGCAAGTTCTTGTGCCCGCATCTGTACTTCTCACATAGTTGACTTATTGAAAATATGGCATCTGTAGTCCTACATCCTGCCATAAACCCAAATTGGTTTTCTGCTATTGCACTCTCATCTCTTACTCTTCTCTCAATTACTTTCTGCCACCATACTCGACTTTCATACTATCTGACATGCGCTTTATTCCACTTTATTTTTAAAGATGGGCACTAGTGAACCTAGAGCCTATTCATTAAGGATTACCTCTTCATGCCACTCATATTTGTCTTCTTTCAGTAACTTTCAAATTTCCACTAGTATACCATCGGGTCAAACTGCTTGAACTCATGTTTGCTTTCTGATTACATCAATTGTTTAGTATTAAACTTCTATCTCATACTAAAGCAAAACATTTAGTGTCCATGAACAAAGTGATACATATTTTGTAAGTAACGTAAGTATTTTTTTAGGTAACAGTAGATAATTTGAGAAAACTTGATATTAATCCTGAGGATGTGGTTGGCATTGGTATTACAAATCAAAGAGAAACTACCATAGTATGGAACTCTGTTACTGGACAGCCTTTATATAGTGCCATTGGTAAGTCATCTATACGTGAGACAATAATCAATCATTCCATATCATAGGTTGACATTTTGTATCTGATCATGAGGTTTACTTTCAATGATAATAATGCAGGTATATGAATGATTCTGTGTTGAGACCTTTTTGGCTTTTACATTGTTTTAGGGCCATATTAATATTTTCCAATTTAAAAAACCCTACTAAAACCTAGAAAGGTAATGTTTGAAAGATAAGTATGAAAGAGCCCATTGAATTTATAGCTACTTTTCAAGATATCATCATTTTTAACCGACGAAAAAAAAAGGAGGTTCTCAATTCTACCGTATAATTTTTTTTTTTTTTTATGTCTGTTCAGCCCTCACTCCGTTATTTATGAACCGATTTTGATTATTCTTTTTTTGTTAGATAGGGTATACCTCAAGGGTGGTCCCATGTCAAGGAAGTCAGGTTCTGATGATGGGATCCTGAAAAAATTGAGAGAAACCCTCGAAAATTGTAGGAATGAATAGTGTTTCTGTTTACTTTTCATTACTTTATCAGGTATTGCGTTTAAAAATCATCATCATTTTCATCATCATCATCATGATGATGAAAAAAACCATAAAATAAAATCTTTTTAACAAAAAATTAAACCGACGAAAAGAACTAAAAAGCAAAAAATAAATAAGTCTTAAGTATTGAGCTTATTTACATAAACTATCTAATTTTATATAAACTTATTTTGAGTCGGCACCAAACAACAAACTGATTAATTATCAAAATTTTATTTGGCGCCGACTCAAAATAAGTTTATATAAAATTACATAGTTTATGTAAATAACCTCAATACTTAAGACTTAAGGTTTATTTATTGTTTGCTTTTTAGTTCTTTTCGTCGGTTTAATTTTTTGTTAAAAAGATTTTATTATGGGATATGGTTGCACTGGATTGTGCAAATTGTTGTTTGATGTCTTGTCAGACTGAATATTCTGATTCTGATCTGCTTAGCTTGTAGAAGACTGTAATTCAGTCTCACTTGCTAACTGATTATCATAGGTTGTGTCGTCATAAGTCATATTAGCATTATAGTCAAAGTCATAAGAGCTATAATAGTCATTAGGAAGGGTGGAGTAGTCCCGTTCAGGGTCGCAATAGTACTCAGCAGAATAATATGGAAGGTACATTCGTTAAGCTCCCTTGTCTTACATGTAGTTATGGTTCCCACATAAACAACAGGCATGCTGAATTCCGCTCACAGGTTTTTGTCTGTAGTTTTATAGAGGGTTATTTCTTAGCGGTAAACGAAATATTTTGCTTTGGGGATGATAGTTTGGTAGGTGCGCATAACATTTCCTGTGTTCTCGAAGGGAAACGATTTTAAGGTTGATTGGATGTGTTGAATTTAAAAGGTTGATGTGGCGGTTTGTAGCTACGCTTTTCTACCGCAGCTGGCCAGTTGGGGACCGGTAGTCATGTGGCAATTTGTGTGTTTAACGGTATGGCATGGGCATGAGCAACTTTAGAAGCGCTCTGAGCAATCGGGAAGTCATTACGTTGTTGTCAAGTGTTTTCTCTATAGATTCCTGACGCATGCACCGTATGCGCGATCCTAAGGTTCGTTTAGTAATAGTAAGTACATTGTAATTAAATATCCAGAAATGAGTAGTTGAGAGTTTTTATGGCTTGGCTCTTTTCTCTCAATGTAGTATGAACCAGGATAAAATACATTCAGTAACATGAATCAAACATCTAAATTAAGCTAAATGCTTGTATTAAAAGTAGGTTTACGTCAGTAATACACTGCGTGAAGTTCGAAGACGGTCGCTTGATCCGACGCCTTAGGCATTATGCTACCGTCGCTGTAATTTATTTAAAATTAAGTTCTGAATATTTCTACATACCTTTGAATCTCAAGTTAATAATTTGTTTTTCATTTCAATGTTTCAGTTTGGTTAGATGTAAGAACTTCAAAAATTGTAGATGATCTGATTAAAGTAAAAGGAGCACAGTGTGTTAATGCCGTTACACAAACTAGTGGGCTTCCACTCTCAACATATTTTTCATCTGTTAAACTGAAATGGCTGCTACAAAACGTGGCTGATGTGAAGGACGCTGTAAGAAATAGCGAATGCATGGCTGGCACTGTAGACTCTTGGTTAATATGGGTAAGTTACTATACTAAATACTTACAGTGCATCATAAAGTTAAATCAGCTTTGCCCAACGTCTGTTACGTTTATTTTGGTGAAACTACAACCACTGTAAACCGAAAAAAAAATATTCTTATGTTAGTAACAATCACCATTCTATAAACCACTTATAACCATTATATCACACCTCACTAACCTATGTTTTAGAAATGGTGTCTTCCCTAACCCTTTGAAGAAGTCATTCCAATCTACAAGGGTGGGGACAGAGACGACATTTATAAACTATAGACCTATTTCCATATTGCCGGCTATATCTAAAATAATTGAAAGGTTGATAAACAAAAAGTTGCTTTATTACTTAAATCATAACAACATTTTGTCCGACGCGCAGTATGGTTTTAGACGAGGTGTATCTACTGAAGAGGCAGTCGCTGCTCTTACCTCACTTATAACCTGTCTTCATTGATCCTTGTGAAAAAACTGGAAAAAGTTGGTGTTAGAGACACAGAACTAAATTTCTTTAAAGATTATTTATCAAACCGCAAGCAAAGGGTTAAAGTGAGCCGTTTTGCCAGTGATGACGCAGATGTGTCTTTTAGCGTGCCCGAGGGTAGCGTATTAGGACCTACGCTCTTCGTATTATACATAAACGACTTATGTAACATAAAAATCAATAACGCGAAAGTTTTCTCCTACGCCGATGACACAGCTGTTGTTTTCTATGGCAAGACTTGGTGTGATGTTAAATGTAGTACAGAAATTGGTATGCTTCGCATAGCAAAATGGTTAAATGACAACTTACTTACGCTAAACACGAGTAAAACCAATGTTGTTAATTTTAGTAAACGTAATCGCACACTTCCAAGTGACAGTTTTGACATCAAATTACATACATGTTATGACGTTAACAACAGATATTGCGATTGTCCATTTATAAACAATGTCAATCAAACAAAATATCTTGGTGTAGTGGTTGACCAAAGATTATTTATCTATATAGATAAATAAACTATCATCATATAGATAAATTATCCTGGTACCCTCACATAGAGCAAGTCACTACTACTAGTCACACTAATAGGGTCAGAAAACTAAGCTGGATTTTTAAATCCCTTAGACATGTGGTACCAAAAAGTTCGACTACAGACAAAAACCACAAGAGAAATATTCTTAATGAGATATACGTAGCTCTGGTACAATCTATATTGACATATTGTATTCCCATTTGGGGTGGTTCAAGAAAGACCAAATTCTTAGAGATAGAACGTGCGCAACGTGCCTTGATAAAAGTAATATATTTTAAAAAGATAAAATTCCCCCAGCTTATATCAAATTAGTGGTGTGACATTTAATAATAATAATATAATAATAACTCCACACATCTCACACACGGCCGTCTGATCCCAAACTAGGCAGAGCCTGTACTATGGTAACCAGACTGCTGATAAACGTACTTATATATTTCTAAATACATACATATTATAGATAAATTACACCCAGACACAGAACAAATTATCCTGCTCATCACACAATTATTTGTCCTGGGTGGGAATCGAACCCACGACCTCTGGCTTAGCAGTCAGGGTCACTAACCAATAGACCAACAGGCCAGTCAAAATTTCATCAGTAAGTGAACAAACCTTTGCTAAAACCAACACAAAATAATAAATTAAAATCATAAATAATATTGGCTTGACAGCGCCGCCATTTCCTAAGCACATCATAGATCAACAAAAAAATATACACAGACCTGACCCTGGGTTTGTACCTACATAGAACAAGTGTAACAAGGTAACATACGACTAGTAATCGCCTTCGGTTTCTTTCGTATTTGACAGGATATTATGGTTTTTTCTGCAATTATTCTTTATTTTTTAAAAAGAATGGTAATCAAATTAAATAAAAAACATACCAAGTACTAACTTGGTATGTTATTTCTTTCGTATACCTATACACTTTTTTTAAATTCTGCGAATTGGTCACGCAAACGGGGAAAATTGGATCAAAATTATCTAAAGAAAATCGCAATGAAGATGGTTGGATGGTTACCGAATGATAATTTGTACATTTATGTTTAGCGCATTTTAAAGATGATGATTTAATTATATATTGTAATATCAGCAATAAGGCAAGCCGATCGTATCTCAAGAAATGTGCAGTACCCTACGACAAGATAGTTTCGTCACTAGTAAAATCAGCATGTCAGAACCAGTTTCTGAATCAATAAGTGATTCGGAATCAATTTTTGACTCTCCTCGTAAAATAATGTTAAAAAGAAATTATTCAAAGAAACCACAGCAAGAAAACAACTTGCTGTGAAATTCAAGAAAATTCGATCTTACAAATTAATGGCCAAGAATAAAAAAATTGTATGCGATTCACGTGTTGAACATGAACAGTAACTAATGTGAAACACTTTAGATTAATTAATGGTAAACAAGAATTTACTTATTTAAATTAGCATGCATACAATCAACCTCTTGCATTGACTCATAAGATTCATCTATATAGAAGTATAATTCATAAATTGGAAGACAAACCGCCTATTCTATTACACAATAAAACAAAAGAAAATTATACAACAACTCGTTTAAAACGTGAAGCTTAAGTCAGCAATGATTATTTTTCTAATCGCCAGAAACTTACCCAACTTTATATTGTTTAAAGGAAAATGAACTCTATTTCATTACCAAAATTAAATTGTTTTACTGGCAGAATCAAGAGAAAAAGACACATCACGTCACCTCTGTACAGTTTCGTTTCATCTTTGACACCTTAATTAACCTACTCCCCGCGCACACCACAATGCTCGTGGGGCGCACAAGTACCTACTATTCGTGTTGTCTACTCTATATGCTAGTAATAGAGTACTCAGTATATATATGTTATATTTTGCAAAAAGCAGAAGAGTTAAAAATGTCGAAAAATGTAAACATAACTATATTATAATATTGCCACTTTTCTCGGTTTTTCGGTTGATAGTTTCATGTATATCTATATGGTCTCATATGGCTTCCCCAATAGATATTGTTGCTAAATTTACTAACCTCTCCTGGCTCATTGTTTTAATTTAGAAAACGACCTTTCTGCGCTTGCATTTGTAACTAGCATAGTTAGCAGTCTTCGTAATGGTGTTGCTATGTTGTTGTGTAAATTGTTTAAATATATAAATTCGAGAGTTTTCACCACATCATTATTAAATTTTGGAAAAAAGTCTGACTGACATGACATATCTTTTTCACACAAATCATCGGGGCGTTAATTCCAATGAATAATTTGCTGAACGATTTTCTTGCAAATGATTGCAGCTGGCTCTTTATCGAATTGATCTATTCTGGTTATATTTAGTTTAAATGAAAATTAAACACCTCGTTATGATTATTTAACAAATTAAATCTTTCGTCTACGGGAATAAAGCGAGGAGTGGAATTTTTTATTCATCAGATGGCACGATCATCAATCTCATTTACAAGTAATCAAAATTACCGATTCCTTACCGACTTTTTAAATTAGAAGCTATCAATTACAAATTTTAGTTTTAATATGGACAGCATATATTATGAATAACAAATTAAAAATTTACATACCCCATACCCATAATACTCAAAAAATCCATCAATGAATAGAAAAGAGCTGATGATGCTTAGCTTTTTTTCTTGAATTATAGCTAAGAACACTCTCGATCAAGTCACCTTTCAAACAAAAAAAAAAAAATTTATCAAAATCGGTCCATCCGTTTCGGAGCTACGATGGTACTCTTGTGGTTTCATGTTGTTAATTGATGTTTTGTTTGCCTCCTATCTTCAGAAAAGTATTAAATAATGTTAGCTTCATAAATAATGCCAGTCATTCTTTGACATACATGTTGTGACACACATGATCTAACTAAAATTCTTTACAATTAATAGCAGTAATTTCTTCTAGAACTTAACAGGTGGCAGCAATGGCGGGACACATATTACAGATGTTACTAATGCATCTCGAACACAGCTGATGTCATTGAGAAGCTTACAGTGGGATAAGGGATTGTTGCGATTTTTTGACATACCAGTAGAAATATTACCAAAGATTAAAAGTTCTGCAGAAATATATGGTTATATTTCTTCAGGAGCACTTCTCGGCGTACCGATAGCTGGGGTCAGTTTTTATTGTTTTTTCCTGGCTACCTACGGCGAAGCTTGCAGGAGGTTATTGTTTTTCCTGTGTTTGTATTTCTTACCTACTTTTAAACTGGCGCTATTTATAGAAAGATTGCCTATATAGAATGTATAGCACATTCTTCATAAATCCGCTTCAATTTAATCACATTTCTTGTAAGATAGCTGTTATATTTACATATATTATATATTTGTTTGTTACTACACTTTATTTAATGGCACCGGGAAATCTTTTAAGTATTTGGCGCCAGGCTTAATTTAACGTAAATTTATTAATTACATCCTATTCCTATTAAGTTTTAAATTTGAGTTTTTAAAGTTCTCACTTAATGTTTGTTTAGTAACTTAAATACTCACTATCTATAGCTAAAGTAGAAAATACGTTTCTGTTACCTTAAGTACGATTTTTTTTAAACTTAAAAAAAAACTAAATTTTAAGCAATAAATTTAAATTTCAATTTCCGTCAACGTACTAAAAACGCGTTCCGATGCGCTTCGGCGCCGCCCAGAATCATACTTACGCTTACTATCATGCAACTGATGTGATTTCAAAAGTTGTACTCGCATGACAATAAAGAGTTCTTGAACTCAAACGATATATTGTACCTTTGTATATATTTAAGTAATAGCTTAGTAACCATAAACCTTACTTAATACTGTTTTATGTAGCTAACGCTAATCTCCCGCAATTTATTTGTTTAACGGCCAAATTAATGCAATGCAATAAAATTCTAAAATTAAAATTAGATTACAAAGTGCCATGTATAATAGTTTAGATCTAATTTTCAATTGCCTTATAAACTGTAAATCCTTAATCTCGCGTTTTTTTGATGAACTGACTTTTGCATTGTGATAAGTATCCACAGAAAGACGTTTTTGTAAGTTCTTCGCGACGCCGAAACTTACATGGTGTATGTACATATGAATATCAAGTATCTACCAAAAAATATGTGGTAATACTTGGTCCAGAAATGTGAATTGTGACGAACGATCTGTGAATACATATTAACACATTGTAGTATATTCATAATTATATCCCCATTGTAATTACATGTTACATATAAATTTTATTATATGTTTGATATTACAACACTTCAGTGTTTGGGGGACCAACAAGCAGCCCTCGTTGGACAAGGATGCATGCGATTTGGCCAAGTCAAATGTACTTTCGGCACTGGATGTTTCCTACTATACAACACAGGTTATCATTTTTCCATCCACATTTTTTTGTCTACTAACTTTAAGAGTATTCAGATAAAATTATTTTTTAGGAGATTCAATTATACATTCGCAACAAGGTCTCCTGACTACAGTAGCTTATAAACTTGGACAGGATGCATCGCCAGTTTATGCTTTAGAAGGGTCTGTAGCCATAGCAGGTGAGTTAATAATTTTTTAATAACATATTACTTGCTGTAGATAATAAAAATGTCCATTTAATTTTATCATTTGCCAATTAAATATTATTATTATTTTATGCAGGCGATACACTGCAATGGTTACGAGATGGTTTAGAACTCATAAGTGATGTACGCGAAACTGAGTCTTTGGCAGGACAGGTCAGTGATGACGATGATGGAAGTATTTGTTTTGTACCGGCATTTAACGGTTTATATTCTCCGCATTGGAGGAAAGATGCGCGTGGGTGAGTGAACTTTATTATAGGTATGCTTACTCACGGTTTACGAAGCCGTCGCGGTTAAGTACGGGATATAACCACAGCGGCTTAAGCGGCGTACAACTAAATAGAGGATCGATCCTCGACCTGCTGTTAGCATATCAGCGCTCCTCCTCTTTGCACTGCTCGCATAAATGAGGGCACCCTCTTTGGGTAACTCTAAATACGGGAGACCTCGGAACACAAAGACGTTGTCTTTACGCGATTAGACGCGAAAGCGGTGAAAGAGAAAACCCATCCCAAAAGTCTCATGTCATGAGACGTCCCTGCTAATCTTAGCTTACTGTTACTGTTTGTAATAACGTAACGTAAACGATGTCCAAGTTCTTAATATACGATAACATTAAAATGGAATCAACGCGATATGTTGGGTATGTGATAGCTTAGATCGGCTAGTAGTCATGGAATGCGTTAATTCCACATAAACTAGAACCCGAAAGTTTTAAAAGTTGTTATCCTAAGTCGTTACATACCCGTCGCTAAAAAAAATATATTTAGTTCAGTTAAATTCTATATTTTAAAGTATGTACAATAACGTTCTATATTTTATACAGAATGATTAATAATGAATTACATATTTGTTATCCTTGTCTGTTCTTACATTCCTTGGTAACTACTGTTTAATCGTGATTATTTTGGGCAACATGACATTAAATAAAATTTCATGTTGTACGTAAGTGATATTTTATTGTAAAAGATAGACGATAAACAGCGGTAATTATTTGGTTATCGATACGATCTTGGAATCCCTATGACTTTTGTAGGTATTTGAGGTGAATTTATGGCTTGGCGTGGAGGGCACGCCGATGTATTTATAATCTGGCGGTCAAAAGGTTTAATAACCAAAGTTTCGTTCATGTCAGCCCTCCCTCAGAAGACGATGAACGATATCACTACATATTATAAAACAAAGTCCCCCGCCGCGTCTGTCTGAATGTCTGTTCGCGATAAACTGAAAAACTACTTAACGGATTTTCATGCGGTTTTCACTAATAGACAGAGTGATTTATGAGGAAGGTTTCGGTGTATAATTTGTTAAGACTTTGTGTAAATTGATTGAAATATGTTAATGATTGTTGAAGATGTCTCTGCTACCTGTGCGAAGCCCGGGGTGGGTTGCTAGTAAAATTATAAAATATGAGCTTTATCGGTCAATTTTCAAGTTCAATTTGTTAGTTTCAAAATAAAATTACTCCATTAAAAATCACGAATTTTCCTAAACAATTTAGCACTCTACTATACGACCCCAAAATATTACCACACCTTTCTGTAACACCCTGTATATGTATTCCAATAAGCACTTGACGTAAGCTAAATGATTTTAGCGTCTTTGTAAATCCAGTTTAAAAAGAAATTATTTTTTAAACTGGATTTTTATTTTGTACAAATAAATTACACAGCATAATGTGGGGCCTAAGTGGTAACACGCGTCGGGAGCATATAGTGAGAGCAGCTTTAGAAGCAGTGTGCCATCAAACGCGTTCTGTAGCGACGGCGATGGAAGCGGACTGTGCGCCGTTACAGCGACTACTGGCAGATGGCGGCATGGCTCAGAATTCTCTTCTTATGCAAATGCAAGCAGATATTCTCGGTATTCCTGTGGTACGTTAATTGTAGCTTTATTATACATATACAGAAGTTACAGTTCATCCGATCTTCTTTGATACTGCCATATACCTGTATAGGTATCCTAATTACGTTTAAGATATACATATTGGATAACATCATGGTAATAGCGAGCAGTGCCATTCGTCGTCCTAACCAAAACAGGCCCGAAATAGTTTCTCCGTCCCGTTCTTAAGAAGAGCCAATCCTTTGACAAGCCGAACTAAGCGTAATTTTTAGAAGTTTTATTCCTTTTAGGCCTATGAAGCAATTTAGTGTGTATGTATAGGCGCCATAAAACAACGTGTGTTTAGTACATACCTAATATATAAATAATAGATTATTATGCTGTACAAATTTTCTCTCAGATTCGACCATTGATGATGGAAAGCACGGCTCTCGGAGTAGCTATAGTTGCTGGTCGAGCATTACAAGTGTGGCCTGTGAGCACACCGAGTCCACCAGCCGACACATTTCTGCCTTCGACATCTTCTGAAGGTAACGAATTTATGGATGTACTGATTGCTGTCCCGCAACTATAAAATATTTCTTATTTGAATGCATTATTTCAACGTTCCAATCTCCCTCCCGACCTTAACAAAAAAAAATCAAGATCTTAGTGATGGTAGTTAGATTACAAAACCATCCACTCTACTTAGTATGTTTACGTATACACATTGATTTAACTTGATTATAATTGACCAGAAACAGTTCAAAGTTAGGTCTGAATAGTACTTGAATGCAAGGCGATGTTAATAATTACAGAACGCGACATAAGCCGGGTTCGATGGGAGAATGCGCTTAGTAAATGTTTGGCGTGGACAACGATGAGTAGTGAAGAAAATGATCAAATCAACCCTGGTAAGTGTTTCTCATGTTATACATTTAGAATTGGTTTCTGGCTCAAGTCAGTACTAACCACTATCTAATGCCGCCTAAATCAAGAAGGGCTACCGCTAGAAACATTGCGCCTAGTGTTCCAAAGGTCTTTTAGCCCTTTTTTTGAGACTCGCCTCTTTTTTAAAAGCTAGATGAATATCCGTTGCACCTCTAGCTTTATCATCATCAAATTTATTTTTTGGATACATTTACAAAATATACGAGGGGTATAATTTGAAAAACCGCAATGTCCATTTTATGCACATAATACCTATCTATAATTTTATTGCTCTGGCTTCAATGTTTCTGCCCCATTTCGTTAAATCATATTTTACTAAACCCCACTAAATCCTATAAAAAATCGACGTTGACAAAAGCTATAAGTAGCAAAAGCCACTTAGTACTTAGCCAGGAGGCTAGCCAATAGCAAACCACCATTTAGATGATACGAAAAGATGATAAGAAAAAGGTAAATTTTCTGTTAAGGGTTTATCGCAAAAATGTTTATATTTGTAATACTCATTTATTTCCTTGTTATTATAATAAAATTATATATTTTTTTAAAAGTTACCAAATTTAAGCAGAAACAGTAAATTTCTAATAATACACGTAATTATAATTTTTACAAAAATACTGCAATAAATAGGAACAAGTTTGCCATTTCTCGATTTTGTATGTAAAGGGACTTATAGTTTCTACCCATATATATGTCGCAGTAAGATAGATAAAGCCGTAATATAGTTATATCCCTAGGGATATAAGGTAAATTTTTAAAATTGCTATTGGCTAGCCTCCTGGCTAAGTACTAAGTGGCTTTTGCTACTTATAGCTTTTGCTTTAATATTTAAATATAATCTTGTGGCTGTCGAGTTACCGTACTACAGGTATGTGCCCGACCCAGTTCTCGAAAATGGTCGTGCAACATTGTACTGGGATCGATCTATCATCACTGACAGGACTATTGTTGCCAATAAGCCTGATATAGTGGTGATAGACCAATTAGAGCGCCGAGCAATGATTATTGACATCACCATTCCCCATGACGACAATCTCTTAAAAGCCAAAAAAGATAAAGAAATAAAATATTTGGACCTAGCCCACGAGATTGTCGACATGTGGGATGTGGATTCAGCAATCATTGTGACGATAGTCATTTCGGCCCATGGGTTAATTGCTAAGAGCCTCGACCAACACCTTCAGAGGCTCACGTTAGACAGCTGGATTAAGAGCCTGATGCAGAAGGCAGTCCTCCTTGATACGGCACGCATAGTGAGGAGGTTTCTATCTCTGGAACCCTAACCACCGGTAGCTTGGTCCCTGTACCCGATACCGGTGGGACACTATTTTTTATATTTTTAAATATATTTGTTTTTATTTTTTTATAGTTAATGTATTTAAAAATGTAATTTATATGTATATTAAGTAAATAAAGAGAATAATAATAATACATAACTAATTAGTATATACACAAAGATAGAACAAAAACAATATTGCGGTCTATTCTATTGTGTAACTTAATAATGGTTTGGTAATTGTAAGAGTTTAGCAGCCGAAGAAGTTAAGGCTCAAGCTTTTCCTTGCCAACGACACTTTAGTGGAAAAAACGTCAAAATCGTGCTACTAATCAAACATTGAAAATATTTTAAAGTTAATCAACAGTTTTGAGATATCTTTATTTCTTTTCAACTAAGTTGAGATCTTGGTTTCTTTAAAAGTATTTTTTAATTTTTGTTCAGACAAGAAGAGGAATCATGACATCTAGAATTACATAGCACTGAATGCTTCTTACAATCTTTTAGTAGAACACTGTATATTCGATTTTTTACAGAAACATTTTAAATAACCTTGGCCACCAAAGCGCGACAATTTTTGGCATATTTCTCTCAGTGACAAGTTTTCATTTGGTATAGGATCATTCAAAGTAATGTTAGACGAAGTTCCTGTTCAAAACGTCGCCTTGCATTAATTTCTTCAGCTTTATCCATAGCTGGCACAAGTAATTAGCAATGATAAAACGAATATATAACAAATATTAAGAAGACAATTAAATGAACATGCATGAAAACTAGACGTGAACGCCTAACAACTGTTGTCGGCCGACTGACTGCGGAGTGGGGAGCGCGTAAACACAACGAACCCCTCCCCCGCCGCGTGGGACCGCACACTCCGAAAGCTATTTCACTAAACTTAATCTAGTATTAAAAGTATATCACTAAACTATGACTGTTTTATAACTATATTCGTAGTGAGATAGTAATGAATCGCTTTCGTATAACTATGTTACGGTATATAATTATATCCCTAGGGATATAACTATATTACGGCTTTATCTATCTTACTGCGACATATGTATATAGAGTATATATGCTTTTTTTACAGATGAAACAGACCGCACAGTAGCAGTGATACCTCCCGGACTATTCTTCTTAGGCACTGCACTGCTTGTGATTATTGCTGATAAGTTAAAACCATTCTAATCAGAGGATTCAATCCTTAAGTCATTAGTAGAACAATGAACTCTGTGTACCTCCAAAGTTAAATGTAAAAGTATTAATTTATTATAGTTGAATTGTTAATTATTTGTTGTCATAATAATAATAAAAATGTTACAGATATTTCAGTTATTTTATTCACAACGTATTAAGTAGGTATGAAAAATCACTTGCATAATGACATTTTAAAAATAAATATAGACAATATATCCTATGAGAACAATAATAAGTCTTTAGTTAATAGGATTTTTCGCAATTACCATAGAACGCGTTTTAGCCTTTGATAACTGCAATGGGTCGTAATTTAACAGTCTTCTTGCTGATACCAGCAGCATGGCACGTGTTAACGACATCAGTGACGTTTTTATAAGACTCCGGTGCCTCTTCCATGACCAGTTTTGGCGACGCTACTCTGATTGAAATACCAAGATTCTCTAACTTTGAGAGAACTTCTTTATAGTCCAAGTTTCGCCTAGATTTAGCTCGAGATAAAGCTCGACCCTGTAAAACAACACGTAACGCATTTTTATAATAACTATCAATATTAATCACATATTACTTTGATTGGATAAGTACTCACAGCTCCATGACAGGTAGATCCAAAAGTTTCAGTCATGCCCTGATGAGTTCCAGTTAGCACATAACTGCAGGTACCCATGGTGCCCCCAATTAATACAGGCTGTCCAGTCAACTGATAGTCAACTGGTATTAAGGGATGATTTGGTGGAAAAGCTCTTGTCGAACCCTTAAATTTCAAGGTCTGATATTAAAATATGCAAGACAGGCTGAATTAATTTCATTACATTCATTTATTAGGTTTCAAATGACCTTCCTCTATGTCCCTTTAATGGATTGCTGACATATTACCAGTAACCCTACATACTAGTCATCTCTTTAAAACATAAATATTAGTAACCAGCTTGTGCCTGCGGCGTCGCCCGCTAATGTAGATTTTAGCAATCAATTTAGATATTCCTCTTGAACAGTAGTTTTTAATAAAGTTACCCTATGTTTTTCCTGTACTTACATTAACTACTCAACTGTGGTCGGTTGGGTAGTTTATGTGTGAGAGTGTAATAAAGAAACTCATATTCGCATTTATAATATTAGGACTAGTTAGGAATTACCTTCAGGTGAACCAGAAGGGTCTTTCCTTTGCCATCTACAACATAAACTCATATTTGCGTTTATAATATTAGGACTAGTTTGGAATTACCTTACGATGAACCAGAAGGGTCTTTACTTTGCCATCCACAACATGTTCTTCAACTTTAGCAATGTTATGAGACACATCATATATAACATGCATATCTAGATCATCAGGTGCCATTTTGAATTGCTTGGCAAATGCTTGGCGGGTCAAGAATGTCATGGAACTTCTGTTGACCCAAGCAAAATTTGCTGCAGCAGCCATAGCTTTAAGGTAATCTTGTCCTTCAACTGAATTTATTCTTGCACAAGCCAACTGTCTATCATTTGTCTCTATTTGATCCCGTTTCATAGCTTTTTCCATTTGAACAAGTGCATCGGTAGCCACTTGATGACCAAACCCTCTGCTTCCAGAATGAATCATAACACAAACTTGGCCAATTCTTTCTATACCCATTTTTCCAGCAGCATATTTGTCATAGATTTCATCCACTACTTGTATTTCAGCATAATGATTGCCGGCACCTAAAGTACCTAATTGAGGCAATCCCCTCTTCTTGGCGCGAAGACTCACTTTAGATGGATCAGCATTAAGCATACGTCCATACTCTTCACAATGCTCTTTGTCCTCAGCCCACACATAACCTTCACGAAGGGACCAATCCATGCCCATTTCCAAAGCCTCCTCCAGATCTCTGGCATTCATGGGTATAATACCTTTAGATCCTACACCTACTGGTATGTGATCAAACAAGCTCTGGGTAAGTTGTTCCTAGAAACGAATAATATCAAATGAGAATTTTAAATGTTTATATTAATTATTATATGACAATAATTTATGTGTCAACATAATTTGGCACAGGCACAACCCATTTACATTGTGGTCGTTAAGTTTTTTCAAATTATCAAATGTCCATGCAAATTTCTTAATTTTTTCTTTCATAGGAACCTTCTCCTGACAATAAAAATAAAAAAGAATTAGGAAAGTTATAGAATGCAAAATCATAAATTACCTTAATTGGCTGAATATCTTTTTCATGAAGATTTGTTCTGAGCAAACGAACTCCACAGTTGATGTCAAATCCTACGCCACCAGGGGACACAATCGCTTTTGGGTTAGCTATATCAAAAGCAGCCATATTTCCTGTAATGAAAACCATTCTATCATTGTAAAATTATAAAGGTATTGTTTATTATACCTTAGGTCAACTAGGGCCATATAAAGGTTGTTTAATACTGAACCACCTTTTGAAGGTTCTAATTCTAGTTTATAGAGCATAGTATAAAGAGTAAGAGATAAAACTTATTCTAAAAATGTTAAGCATAAAAATTCATTAATAAGTATATTGTAGTTGCATAACATTTTGTAATTTTGAAATAAATAGAAAAAAAACTAACTGTGCTGTAAGCATAATCATATCATTATGCTTTTCTTAATTTATAATAATGTACTTCTTTAAATGTTACAATCATTTGATTTTTCTGTAGATGTTACAATGTTTCTTAAATTAAAACCTTATGCACATTAACATGCCACAATAGATTAAAAAGAAAATAACAAAAAATTACTTATCAAAAGGAAGGTTATATATTTATTGCTATGGAGAGGTTAAGATGCCACCACAACATACTTATACAACTTTTATTGTAGTGTATCAGAACTAGTAATATTTCAACAGTAGATATTGCTGAACAAAACTGTAGAAGTTACCTATAGCAAACCCATATCCAGAATGCACATCCGGCAAACCAACTGACCGCCCGACGATACCAGGTAAAGCCGCCACATTGGCGATCTGTTTCACCCCGGGAAGGAATCCGCCGATCATACCAGGTCTGCATGAGTTTCTCAATTCATCCAGCATCAACTTTTCGAGTGTATTATTCACATAAAACACACCTTCAACGTTCATGTTAGGTTGAAAACCTATCTTGATTTTCCAACAATATGGGTTGACTTTTTCTAAGTACTTTAACTCTTCATTATACTGACGGACAACCATTTTTGTTACAAGATTAAACTTGTTCCAAGTCTGTAATTTGTGTAAGTTTCTTAGAACTTAGGAAAAATCACCATACAGTGCCATACGCCATATACTACACCCTATATGAACCGTAACCAAAGAGTATACAAACACTACGTACCGTAACAGCTAAACCTAAATCCTACTAATTGAATTGATTATTTCTACTAAATTAATCATCTTTGAATCAGTGTTACCAACTTCTAAAACTAGGAGTGGGCGATAACCAAAGAGTATACAAACATTAGAGCAGCGATAACGTCATTAAAGCTCCTCGAAAAGTCCTCGAAGTTATGCGAATACGAGAGTGTAGACAGGCACTTTGCTTTCGTGCAACCTCGCCTCGCCTAGGGCGACTTCCGATCGTGTGTGTTCGTGCGCAAAAGCGTTGCGTTTTTGCGCCCGAGTCTAAGGGCTCGTAGCGTCCCGAAGTTCCTACGACGACGGGCGACGACTGAGCTCCCCACGAGATTGCACGAGTGTGTAGTGACAATCTTCGGACTTCGGTCAACTTCCACAAATACTTCATCAAAGCAACTTCGCGAGTAGTGTAGAGGGGCTAATACAAATCGTATATAGATACAAGTATCGGCGCAATATCTAATACCTTTATATAGGAGGCCACATTATTATCAGGTATCCGCGTATCTATAACATTATGATGTTGATACTTATGAGCAGTGAATAGTGATCAGAGTAGGTAGAGCTATTTTGGTTCAAGCAAACGTTCATGTAAATATGGACACTCGAAAACACGTATATATCATTATTATACAATAAAACTTGTTACCATATGTGTTGTTACTTTACTTATTCACACACACTCATGTACGCTTCCGACATGACCCCTTGGGGTCGAAATCGGTTGCATTCGTTGGAGCTTGAATGATAATACACCCATCTACTAATTGGAACATTGTTGAAAAATACGTTATCGCTTTTCCATCATCATACCTCCTAGTCGAAAAAGGCGTCAGTTTGATGACAAACATTTTGACAAAACAAAGAAACCGTTTGAAATCAACATTTTTTTAAACAAAAATAAATGTGGTTGATTCAAAAATGTATTTTATAACCTACAAGAATTATTTAGAAAAAGTGGTGTTAGTTTTGAGTTCATTAGTCTAGTTTAAGCGCATTGTATTATGTTTTTACTAATGTCTTTTACATTAAAAACTCTTTGTTACGAATTTGAACTTGCAATGCCCGAAATCACTGACCTCTATTATACAAGTCTTGTAGTATAATAGAGGTCGAATCAGTGCTCGAAATGGATTAATTAATTTAACTGTTGATACTTATTGGAGTTAAAACTTCAATAACATTAGTATATTAATCAAGCAATTCAAAATACAGACATAAATTTATCTTACCTCATGATATATGGAGGATTGCGCCAATGATGGTAGTCTAAATGAGACCACTTTTGGTTTGCCAGCTTCATCCACCACTTCAAAATTATACAAACCTGTAAAAACGCAATTTTATGTTAAAAAAAGAAATTATAGTAAAATGATTATACATTTTTCATCGAGTATACACTATATATATATGCGTGTTCAGATCACGTCAGGGTCACCACTGTGGAGGAACGGGTGTCATGTCCCTCCAACACAAAGGGAGGATCCTCCGACCAGGCGAGGTGATCATGCCTGGCGGGCCGCGGCCCAACGGTTGATGTTGGGAAGTTGTATATATACTAATCGGCGCGAGAACTCTCATAGCTCTCTCATCTCATAATGCCAACTTCTCAAAATGCCAACCGCTCGCAAAATGACAACTTCTCAAAAAGCCAACTTCTCGAAATGCCAACTTCTCAGAATGCCAACTTCTCAGAATGCCAATTTCTCACAATGCCAACTTCGCATAATGCCAACTTCTCAAAATGACAACTTTTGAGGGGCAGGCCGGCAGGCATAAAAATATCAAAATCTAAAAAATCACACTCTATGTACTCCTAGCTAGATAGTATAATTATATATAATAAAAATAATATTACACATTACTAGGTAATAGGCAAAAAAAAATAAAAGTTACAAATCACAGTTAATCAAATTGTAATGTAAATATTTTTACTAATTACTTATACAAAGAAATCATAGTAAATCAAAATTGAATTTTTTTTTGCTATTTAAACTGTTCGTCATAGTTTGATCAAATAAAATTCGGTTCTGGTACTCGCCGGCACGCTCGCTTTAATCGCTCAGCTCGTGCGTTATGGTCACAGTTCTAACCTAACCTAAACCTAGCCATTTCTTTTCAATTGACCTATCCTACTAATGTTAAATCGTCTGTAACTTAATGTTAAAGTCCCTTCTCTGATGTCGCCCGCTCTCGCGTGATGCGTATAATCCATTTAGGATATTTTGAGAAGTTGGCATTATGCGAAGTTGGCATTGTGAGAAATTGGCATTCTGAGAAGTTGGCATTTCGAGAAGTTGGCTTTCTGAGAAGTTGTCATTTTTGTTGTGAAATTGTATTTATACTAACCGGCGTGAGAACTCTCATAGCGCGATGCAGGATTAGTAGGTTGTAGATGATATTGAAGTATGTTTCTTTTTGCTGTATGTGGAAGTCGCCACAGAGTAAATGAAGACAAAAAAAGGGTTCAACTCAACAAATCGAAAAATAGGTCGGATTGACTCCAAACTTTTTGCAAAACCTTACAAATGCCTTAAATATGAAAGTTCAACATTTAAAAAATCCGGCTATTACCCTAATTTTGCAGTACAAATAATAGTTGTAAAATTACATGTAAAAAAATTATTTAAACACTTGAAATTGTTTGAGTAATGAGTACTTTTCAATGTCCAAATTGTTTCTTATCATTTGCATTTTGTAATTTTTCAGCTATAACCGTTTATGTGTAGCGCTCTTGCACTCGCGCGGCCCTGCTTTCTGCATGATGAGTTGTGTTGCGTCGATCACCCGATCGACGCAACACAACTTGATGCCTGATGCCTTAGTTAACAAATTGTTACTGGCTCTGTTTCAATAGCTACAAAAATAACATGTTTCAAATGTAAAATTTCCCGTTCTTTCGAATGGTGCTATCGGTTATTAATAAATTTTGTATCGATAAAGTTATACTCAAAAACCCGTATTTTTGCATCTATTTTGTTTAATAATTAGGTTCCGCTTCATAAAAATTGCAATATTAATAATTAATTAAGCGGATGTTTTTACCATAAATTGAGTAATACCATAATCAAGAGATTAAAACATTAAAACAATAAGTCCGCCCGGTTTGCGACATTTGTAGAGTTGAAATCTTAGTTTACCCCACTACTCAATATTAATGTAACATTTACATATATGTGCATACATGGTTTGCAATAAATGACTTTGTATTTGTACCCAATAATCTACAGTCTACCATAAAAATTTGGTATCGTTTAAAATATAATAAAATCTTGATAAATACGAAAGATAAAATGTTTAACAGTTAAAAATAATCGATTAATTTGACAATTTAGTCGAGTGAAAAACTATTCAATGACATTTCTATGTTGTACACTATTTTTGATTTCATAATCAATTTTTAACCTTTTTGTGGAAAAATAACCATCCTATTGTATATTCAACAAAAAGGAACCAGAAAACCAAAAACCATGGCCTCATTAATTAGGCTTCAGCAATTGCCTGTAATGCAGAGGTGTGTGTGGAAACATTTTAACAAAATTAGTCGTACCATTTCAACTTCTAGAAAAAACAGTGATAGTGCGACTACGGCTGCTGCAGCTGCCGGCGCTGCTGCTGATACTTCATGCAAAAAGAAAGAAGAAGAAAATTGGGTCAGCTATGGCTTTGATTACAATAGCAAAACCGATGACACAAATTACCACAATGCATCCTTTTTTTTCTCCGTAACATTATGCTTAGTATTCGGTGGATTTTCTTGGGCTTATGCTCCTGACACACTCGGCAGGGATTGGGCTCAGCGTGAAGCATTCTTGGAACTGCGTCGTCGCGAAAAAGCGGGACTTAAACCAATCGATCCTAATTATATAAACCCAAGTTCAGTGAAGCTTCCTGCTGACAATACTATATGTGATGTTGAAATTATTATTTAATTTAAATACATTTGTGTAGCTGGTATTTAAATAGACATATGTTCCATGGTTAGTAAAAGTTTAAAACTTCTTGTATTGTTTGTATTCACTTCCTCTAAATAAAGTAATTTTATTGGTACAGATATTGGAGGACTTAGGAATTGGTTTAAAATAAAATAAAAAATTTAATGTGCCATTCATTAATTTTCCAACCATATTTGTGTGGATACAACTACTAATTTAATGTAAATACTTTAATTGATATTTGTAAATAATATTCCTTTTTTATGTAATGTTATTTTATTTCTATTTGAGGGATGATCTTCTCATGTCATAGTGATAGAGTACATTTCTGTCAACTAACAGCAACATTTTATCTGAGATTAAAACTATTGACAAGTTAAATATTTACAATTCATCTAGGAGGTGATCTAAATAAAAAACAAATTATACTTAAATATTTATTTGAAATTTAACAAAATCATATTATTCTGTTACTTTTCTACTTCTGTGGACATATAAATATTATCATGATAAAGAGGAATATAAATTAATGACTTTATGCATAATTTTTTATTCCTCTTTATTGGATGATAAAGCTCTATTAATTACTATATATTTATACATAGTAATTGAAAGAGGTTGGTGCTATCCTTAAAGTTAGCACAGTACAACTAGTGATAAAGAATGATCAAGACAAGATAGTACAAGGTTACTCAAATATCTTCTACAGGAAATAACACTAAAAATATAGTTAATTTATTACAAGTTTCTACCAAAATTTAATATTTATTTATTCAGGATAATCCTAATATTTTACTACCACATACTATATTATTATATAAGTAAGTATAAAAAGTTAATGGCCTTGGTTTGTCACTCCCACATTGAAAAAGCATAATAAATAATAATAAAAAGTCATAAACCCACATGATTCTAGCTTTGCTTTTATTCAGTATTCTCCAAGAGCAAGCATACCAAGGCACCCCTTGCCATGCTCACCGTTGACTTCTGCAACATCAGGGGCTTACATTGTAACCTCAATGCTGTTCACCACCACCTCGAAACAGCAAAGCTGGCCTTGCTCTTTTTAACCGAGACGCATATATCGTCTCCAGCGGACACATCCTATCTCTCCTACCCTGGGTAAGGTCTGGAGCACTTCTTTGTTCCTAGGGCTGGTGTGTGCGTGTACGTTAGCGACGATATCATTTTTGGCCGCCTCGGCATTCTTGAAGGCAGGGACCTTTCCATCTTGTGGCTCCGTGTAGACAGCGACGATCACCCCCGCGTCTATGCATGCCTCTATAGGTCCCATAGCGGTGATGCCGAAACTGATCGACTCATCGACCACGTCCAAATGGCTACAGACTCTGTGCTGCAGCAGATCCTATCCGCAGAAATCGTGATAATTGGCGACTTTAACGCCCACCACGCTGATTGGCTTGGCTCACGCAAAACCGATCTCACGGCTTCGCCCTGACATATAGCTTGACACAACTGGTAGCAACGCCTACGCGAATCCCAGATGTAGAAAGCACCGAGCCTTCACTGTTGGACCTTCTGCTGACCTCTTGCCTGATCCGAAGTATGGTGACACCCACGTACTCGCCGCAGCCGCAAGTTGTAAGTTGCCGCCGTGTGTGGCACTATAGGTCAGCACACTGGGATGGGATGCGAACCTTCTTTGCATCCTACCCTTGGAGGCAGGTCTGCTTCAAGCCGGATGATCCCAACGTCGTTGCCGATTCTGTCGCTGATGTGGTGCTTCAGGAAATGGAGCTTTTTGTTCCATTCTCTGTGATTCCCATTGGTGGCAAATCCCAGCCTTGTCGATCCTGCAAAACGGCGGCCCGCCGAAAACAGGAATGTTACCAAGCTTGGGCAAATGCAGCGGCAGTACGGGATGTAAAGACCAGCGCATTAAAGAAGCAGCTCAACTCGAGCTTTTTGGTCTCTTGCCAAAGCTGTCCAGCGGAATTTCTGTAGACCATCCCTTCCCCCCCTGCAAATGGGAGATAATTCGTTGGCCCACGACGCTAAGGAGAAAGCCGACCTTTTGGGCAAACTCTTTGCGTCCAACTCGACTTTGGATGACGGGGGAAACGTACCGCCGACCATACCGCGGTGCGACAGCTGTATGCCGGAAGTCCGCTACTTCCAAAGCTCAGTGCGCAAAGCACTTCTTTCCCTCGATACTCGTAAGTCGAGTGGGCCCGACGGAATCTCTCCCATCGTGTTGAAGACGTGTGCTCCAGAGTTGGCACCGGTTTTAACGCGCCTTTATCGGCTCTCCTACTCCCTCGGCGTCGTCCCGAACTCATGGAAGACAGCTTTAGTGCACCAGATCCCTAAAAAAGGTGACCGCTCGGATCCGTCCAACTACAGACCTATAGCCATAACCACCTTGTTCTCCAAGATAATGGAATCCATTTTCAACCGCTAGCTCCTTCGGTACTTAGAAGACCACCAGCTACTCAATGACGCCAATACGGTTTCGTTCAGCTGGTGATCTTCTCGTATACCTGACTCATCGTTGGGCACAGGCGATCGAGAGCAAGGGGGAGGCGTTGTCAGTCAGTTTGGACATAGCGAAGGCCTTCGATCGGGTCTGGCACAAAGCGCTTCTCTCGAAGCTTCCTTCCTATGGGCTTCCCGAGAAATTATGCAACTGGATCACCAGTTTTCTCGCAGACAGAAGCATGAAGGTCCTTGTCGACGGTGCATGCTTCGACTTCAAGTCTGTGAATGCCGGTGTCCCACAAGGCTTCTTACAAGAAGAAATAGTATAGATATGTAAAGGTATCCAAGTAAACTTGTCATTGTGGTTATACACACAGATGAATCCCGCGGTGAGCAAAGCATTCTCAACTTTCGAAAAGCGTAAACAAGATATATTTCGAGTTGTAGCTAACGCCAGGTATTATTTAATTTTTTTAGGCTATTATAGGTATTTTATTTTTGTATAGGAGTGATGTATCTGTTACGAAGTAACTATTATCTTATCTGTGCCCATACATCGATTTACGACAAAGTCAACCAACCGCAAAATATAAGTTTGTAATCACAAAAACATTTTTATTTATGTGATATAACAACAAATTAACGACTTTGAATTTTTTTTTTACCTACTTGTGCCGTCTTGCTTTCCTTCTTACCAAATGTCATGATTCTAGGTCAATGGGAAGTACCCTATAAGTGCAAACATAAGAATTTGGTATTAATTTTAACTTGATGCGTCCACGGGTTCCTGAGAAGAATGGGTGTGAAGACAAACAGACAGACAGATGGACACCAAAGTGATCCTATAACGGTTCCTTTTTTCCTATTGAGGAACGGAACCCTAAAAACAGGGCAACCCTCCTGTGAGAAACGTTTTTTTCTGGCGTTTTTGATTAATCTTAATAATGGCAATAGGTAAACACTTGAAATGTTTACAGAGTGTGTATTTCCTGCTACAAATATTTGCAAATCTTATAGTGCCTGTCTTGGTTCTTTTATGAAGGTATGTAAAAAGTACATAGTGCTAAATCTTGTACGGTGGTAGGTACGGAACCTTTCGTGCGCGGGTGAAAAATGACTCGCACTTGAGTTTTTATTTATTTAGCAAACTGAACATACGTTACCTGTCCGGATAGATGGTGTTTCTTTTTCAATATCATCTAACAGAGCACATATCAATAGAATACAATAAAATAAACCAATCAGTTGATTTATACTTCATACTGTAAACCCTTATTACAACAATTGAAAAACTTAATTGTGTACCTACTTAACAAAAAATATTTAAAGAAGGTAGTAGTACTGAAATATATAGCATCATTAAAAGACATGACAATCAGCTATCTTCCATGATAGCTCCAATTCTTAATTTGACTAGTAGACTCAGTAATGTCAGGTAAACTGAAGTTCTAGGCTACATGAACTACTTTTCCGCCGGCTACAGCCGCGTAAACTTTGTCATCTGCCGAGTCTAATGAATTAATACATCCACCGAGGTTTATTTCTCCAGATGCTTCTAACTTACTACCGGCTATTTGCCACTTGCGAAGAATTCCGTCCCAACCGCCGGTCCAGACGTTGTTGCCGCTCACTGCCAAAGTTGTCACAATCAAGTCGCTTACCTGGACATAATTGATAATACATTAAAAGAGCTGCGTCCAGAACCTATCGTCAAGGCACTGGACCAGTTTACTGTGTTTACAAGTTTTAGTCTGTTTGATAACCTAGGTCAGGTATTACACTACAATTTGTTTTTAACACATAAAAAAGCTGTGATCTATGCAGGGGCGTAGCTACCGGAGGGCTAGACGGGCCAGTGCCCCGGGGCCCCCAACCTCAGGGGGTCCCTCGGACTCTGACTTACAAACTATAAATTGAACTAGTGAAAATTTCTCCCACATTCGGAATATAAATAAACCAGAGTTTTTAGAACCAGAAGTTATCAGGTTTGTACTAGAGTTGTGACTAAACCACTATTTATATTAAATTGCGTACTTGATTTACTACTGATATATTCAAATATGGAGTACGCCAAATCTGGATTACGACAAATCACACGATACACGATAACACGACGAATACGGAACAAATTATTTTAAATAGTTAAGTTGGGGCCCTAGTTTATTTTTTGCCCCAGGGCCTGTGAAGACTACACATAAAACTTTTCCTTTCTGATTGATATACTTACACATTCGGGACACTGGTGTTTAGATAAATATATGTGTCAGGTAGCCTGATGGGAGCGAATAACAAGTGGCCGTCATTGCGTAAATAGCCTACGAGGGTCCTCGATAGACTACAGAGAAGCTTCCTACTTTGAAAAAGGGTCACTGTGCAGATATACGTTGGGGTGTTAGAGTCGATCTCACTTTTCAGAGATCAGAAAAAAAAATACATTTTAAGATGAGATACAACCCTTTAAGGAGAAAATCGGAAGAAAAGCGATATAGAGAATTACCTGAATCCAAGTGACGAGATTTTTGCTGATTTTATTTGCTGACGATTGCACGATGATATTTTCTAAATTAAGGACTACTGACATGAATATTTATGAGGATGACATAAATAATACAATTAAAACAGTTATAGAATAGCTTGAAATAAATAATTTGAAAATAAATATTGACAAAACAAAAATAATGCATTATAAACAAAGGACACAAACTTTTGACATAAACATAAATTATGCTGGCCTTAATATAGCAGAGGGCACTAATCAAAAATTTTTAGGATTATGGATCGATAAAGACTTGTCATGGAAAACACAAGTAGAAGAAATATGTAAAAAATTAAATTCTTTCTCGTATGCATTATATATGCTCTCTAAAGTTGCAAGTCTACACGTCGTAATTGCTTACAATGCTTACGTAACAGCTACACTACGGTACGGAATTATCTTTCGGGGAAACTCAGTTAAGAGAGACGATGCATTTCGAGCTCAAAAACAATGTGTTAGAGCCGTATGTAGTTTAAGATTACCGAACAGTTGCAGACCTCACTTCAAGGAACTAAAAATTTTAACTCTACCGTCATTGTACATTTTTGAGCTAGCAGTTTTTATTAAATTGCATCCAGACTATTTTCAAACCCTTAAAAGTCAAAGACAGCATGACAGAATCCATGCAACGCCACACACAAGCGCATTTTTTGATAAAAATGTCCTCGGCATGGCTCCTAGAGTGTTTAACAAGCTTCCATAAAATATTCGACAGATATGTGACATAAAAAAATTTAAACGCGAACTCAAAGCGTTTCTGATTGAAAAAACGTATTACAACATAAATGACTTCCTTTCGGATAATTTTTAATAACGTTGACAATTATTTATTTCATTGACTGTACCTAGTATTTTGATTTGATATGAAATTTATTAAAATTACTATAATTAATGTAATGTAGAATTAAGATTTTATTATTATTCGATAACAATTAAATATTTATTGTGTTTTAGTGTGATAAGCTAATATGAAACATTTACACACCTAAAAGGGTAGTATACAGCGGCCATAAATAGTTTCCAAGATCTTTGTATAACCTGTATTACGCAAATAAATAATTTGAATTTGAATTTGAAATTTGAATTTGAATTTGCCATAAAAAGGGATGACAACGTCTATCTTTTATGAAACTCATGAAATTAACTTACAGGCTTTAAAAAATAGATTCGTTTTATTTGTTTCGGTTTGTAATTATTTTTTAAACGAAAAAATAAGTCTATATATGACTCGCGTTTTGAACCAAAAGTTTTACGCCACTGCTGGATATAGCTGTTTTAGGCAGGGTTTGAGCCGTGCCGATGATGTAGGTACGCATTATTGTTGTTAATGTATATATGCACGATTGGGAAAATGGGTTAAAATATGCAATACCGTTATGTAATAAGTTACAGAATTGAATTTGTAATTGTTTTGCACAGTACACCACAGGATGTTATCTTTACTACGTACTTACTACAATTTTTTTTACCTTTACTTCGTGTAACTTTTCGAAGACTGTATTAACAGAAGAGTCGTGCAGACATAAATTAAAGCCACCTCTAGACATGAAGACTAGTCTATTTTCCGTTCCTCTCAATGGTGCACGACCCTCCATGGTGTGACGAGTCATGAAGCGAGTTTTTGAATCCTCTGAAATGCAGTAAAGGATGAGTTAGATGTATATCTCTTTCTCATTCTGTCTTTAAATCATTGAAGAAATATTTACATATGTCATTTATCTACAATATGTATTTTGGAATAGGTCAGCGCCTGATAAGATTATTTTATCATGGTACACAATCGAATATTGAAATTTTGCGGTAAGTGACGGCACTGGAGGTGTTAGATGGTCCATGGGTGGAGCCTACAGTCAATAATGGTGTGAACAAATCGTTACTGGTCTCCTACCTGGCTTAATTTCAGTGACTGTGACGTACGAATCACGAGCTGTAAACAAATACGGCGGATCATACCAAAGATCCTTTACTTCTTCCAATACATTGTATGAAGCTTTTATCTTATTGTTCTCATAAATAATTATCTGAAAACAAAAGATGTTATCGGTAGGTACCTATGTAAAATAGTTAAGTAATAACCTTTTTAACAAAAAATTTAACTGACGCGATGACGTAAGGAAAAAGGAACTGAAGAGCGAAAAATAATAATAAAAACACCTACACTTTGAGTCGGCCCCAAAGATACAAACAAATCTCTCCTGTAAATTACGAATTTGGATATGTCGCTTTGTACATAGCAGGGGGCATATAATATATTATGTAGTAATTACGTTCAGAAATCTAAACATATACAGTCTAAGTAAGTAATGTATACGTCATATTATGTTATACATGTTACAAACATTCTCGCGATATTATAAACTAACATAATAAAATTGTAAACTGCAACCAACCGTTTACAATTCTGTCGAGGCAATCGAGATAAGTAATAGTAAGTAATAATGTTTTTAACCAACGAAAAAAAAGGAGGTTCTCAATTCGACCGTATGATATTTTTTTTTTTCTGTTCAGCCCTCACTCCGTTATTTATAAACCGATTTTGATTTTTCTTTTTTTATTAAACAGGGTATACCACATGGGACCACCCATTTCAAGGAAGTCAGGATCTGATGATGGGACCCTGAAATTTAGAGAAACCCTCCAAAATTGTAGGAACGAATAGTGTTTCTGTTTACTTTTCATTACTTTATCATAAAATAAAAATCTTTTCAACAAAAATTAAACCGAAGAAAAGAACTAAAAAGCAAAAAACAAATAAACCTTACTGCGACTCAAAATAAGTTTATATAAAATTTGATAGTTTATGTAAATAAGCTCAATACTTAAGACTTAAGGTTTATTTATTTTTTGGTTTTTAGTTCTTTTCGTCGGTTTAATTTTTGTTAAAAAGATTTTTATCATTTCTATCCTTGAACCCAGCATTAGTGAGCGCTAGATATTCATTCAAATATATTAAAGCGGAAGGTCCAGTCACCCTTTGATAAAGGCGTCCGGTTGGGTCCAAAAATATACATTTTGGAGTAGCTAATTTTTTTTTATTGGAAAACAGATCGTAAAACCTTACAAATGTTTCATGATATATATTAAACGCCTCCCACGACAAGTTTGACATACAGTTTAGAAATGTTATATTTTTTTCACTGTAGTTTTGATCCAGTGATAAACATTTAGGTTTAGGTTCTTCATATTTTATATAAAATTATAATAATTGACTAGTAACATGCCTTGACAAGTAAAAACCATCTAGGTACTTTACCTTACTGATATAATTATTTTACATTTAACTAATTATTAATTAAATTAACTTACATTCCCACTTTCGTCACCACCATATACATGAGTGCCAAAGGCTCGTACAGCACTAAAATCGGCCCCCGTAGTAGGTAGTTCAGTGATTTTCTGACCGCTAAGAGTCCAAACCCTGATACCTCCGTCGTTGGATGACGAGTATAGGTAACCGTTTCCCGTAGCTAGTGCAAATAGCTGAACCCCATGAGCTTGCCATGATTCTTTAGGAGTCAATTTTCCATCAAATGACTGAAAAAAAAATTAACAAAGTAAGAAAAAAAAAATGGAACCATTTTCAAACTGGAGTATGACTATTTGTTATATTATTGGAAACAAACTACTAAAACGCCTTCTCGCTACATACCCACATACGATGTTACGAGTAGGTAAACGTGTATTGCATGCTAAAACAGATAAGGAGAAGGCAAGGTTCACAAAATTTATAATTTACAAAGATTGAAATACCTGTGTTGACCGAGTTAGAGCAGGTAGTAGGAATTATCATAATATTTTTTTTAGTATTTTCTGTAGATTTTTGTATGAAAAAAATTACACAAATCACAAGTTTAAGCCTCGCATCATAACATCACAAAAATTAAATCAGGCCAAGACCTCTACGTGCGAAAACTAGCGCTATATCAATACAAATAAATAAAATTGAAGTGTCTGTTTGTCATGTCAGAATAATAGTTTTTTTAATCTCATACAGCTATTTGCACGATAGCTATGTCTAAAAGTCGGTTTTTTAAATTTTTGTCTGTCTGTCTGTCAGTTCTAGCTAATCACCGGAATGGGTTCGCCGATTTCCACGGGACTTACACTGGCAGATAGCTGGTGTTATAAGTAGTAACTTAAGTTACTTTTATTTTGGAAAAAGAATTAGGATTCCGCACAAAATATGTACACGCGAGCAAAGAAACTGTAACGCACCGTATAGTACGTAAGTTTCTAGGTATAATAGATATTTTTTACAGATTAGAATATTGTAGGTATAGGCAACCATAACATTAATATCTTTAGGAGTTTTATAAAATATATAGACATGTTATATAACTATAATTTTTAACTGAAAGGACTACATCTAATTATGTTATTTTAAGGGATGTTCCCTTGAGAATAAGTGATTTCCTTAGGAATTTGATCATTTCGGTGCAACATGCAAACTACTGCAATGAAATAAATATTAATTATAAATATAATATATAATTACAAGTATTAGTAGTTTGTTCGTTCGTTCAAAAAAGGTAAATAAATATTTAATAGACTTACCTTTATGTATCCATCTTCAGTACCAACGAACAATTGGCCGTCCCAAGCGAGAACGCAAGGATCAGAATCAAGTTTAATTTCAGCTTCGATTTTTAGTGACATTATCAAGGAAATATTATAAAGATATACTAAAATTAATAACTACGTGTTCTATTTGTAAGTTATACAATTATACTGTCTGTATAGCGGACGCGTTTACGGACGAAAATAAACCAAAAGTAGCGTTCAGTGATCTCCGCGAACGTTCCAAACAGAAATAGCTATTCTAGATTGTTTGCCTGAATGTTTAATTTTGTGACTATTCGAATGACTGACAGTCATTGCGTTAGTTAACCTGTTAAACCTGGTACTTAAGATTCTGTGATAAAGGGTTTAATAATGTGAAAAAGTTATTTTTTTTAGTCTTTAACTCATTAAGTCGTAAACTATATCTAAAAGTATTTTTAACTTTTGTAACAAACTTTATCTATATTATTACGTAGGTACTGAATTAAGTAAATTAAACCTGAAACTACTGAAATGGTGTAAAAGAATTTGCAATTTACCCATTACAGTACATTCTAATACTTCTTGTAGTGCTTTCATAGCGGGGCCCCGGACGATAGATCTTTGCTAGGCCCTTGTCCTTTTTTTTTTTTTTTGGGTAGGGAGGACCGACTGTGTCACCTACCGATTAACTCAGGTCCTCACCGGGCACGGTTGCTTCGGTGAGTACCTGAACAGGATCGGACGTGAGGCTACGGCACAATGCCACCACTGCGGATCCGACCGGGACTCCGCCCAGCACCCGCTGGAGGACTGCCCTGAGTGGGAGTCCGAGCGTCGAGTCCTGGTCGGACAAATCGGACGAAACCTTTCACCGCCAGCATTGATTGTAGCAATGCTGGCGAGTAGTGAGGGTTGGGAAGCCGCGGTCTCCTTCTGTGAGGACGTTATGCTCCAGAAGGAGTCCGCAGAGCGGCATCGGGAAAGGGCCGATCCCGCTCGAAGAAGGCGACGAAGGGGACGCGGTAGAGGCCGCTAGCTCCCCAATCGTCGCCTAAGGGTCGTTTGTGGCCACATCGGGGGAAGATGTGACCGCTGTAGGCGACCCGAGAACGGTGACACCCCGGTGCGGCCCAGGGGGTATCGTCCAAGGCGGGTCGGTTTTGCGCGTCTTAACGTGTAAAGCGGTGAGAGGCGTGACACCGACCTGCCACGGGGGTGACTCTGGTCACCCCGGGATGTACCTCAGTCATGAGCTACGGCAGGGGGGACTCCAGAAGCCGCCGATGCGTTCCTGGAGCTCCTCCCGACTGCCGAGGTAGGCCGCCGCGGTGGTTTAGTGGGTAGACCGGTTCGCCGGGAGTCCCACACACGCCCTTCGTATCCCCGACGGAGGGTATGGTGCGAAAAGCATTCCCCGCGTAAAAAAAAAAAAAATCTCAATACTTACCTACAATTTTGGAGGGTTTCTCTCAATTTTATCAGGATCCCATCATCAGATCCTGACTTCCTTGACATGGGACCACCCTTGAGGTATACCCTATTTAATAAAAAAATAATAATCAAAATCGGTTCATAAATAACGGAGTGAGGGCTGAACAGACATAAAAAAAATAATTAATAATACGGTCGAATTGAGAACCTCCTTTTTTTTCGTCGGTTGAAAAGGCTTTTTATAGCGATTTAAAAATAATTTATATCGATTTATAAAAAATATCGACCGTGTTTGAGAGACATAACACGCGTTCCTCCACATGTGTATTGATTAGGTATAATTTATGAATAAAAGTATTTATATATATATTACTAGCTGACCACGTACACGTTGTTTTGCCATATTAATTATTTCTAACGAATATTTTGATAGTCAAATAAAAAATAACTATGGGGATGGGGTCTATGACTGAAAGAAGAATGCAGCGCTGTGGTCTATTGAGGGCCTATAAAAATAACAAAACACCAACCATTCATTTTCTTAATTCAAAGTACTTCATTAACTTAACTGACATATTTAAAGTTTAACAGTGGGAGAGCCATGCTTCGGCACATATGGGCCGGCTCGAAAGGAGTAATATCATGGCCTCAGAGAAAACCGGTAGTGAAGCAATGCTTCGTTGTACTTCGCCAAACGAGTGAGGTTACCGGTGGCCCTAACCCTTCCCTCTCTCTATCTTCCCCCCTATCTCTCCATCTCTACTCCTCTCCTACTCCCACCTTAAAGGCCGGCAAGGCACTTGTGACTCTCCAGTTGCAGGTGCCCATGGGCGGCGGTAGTCACTTACCATCAGGTGACCCGTCTGCTCGTTAACCTCCTATTCCATAAAAAAAAGTTTGACATCGACTTGACGGCAATCGATTATTACAATCGATTATAACAATCGCACTTTATATTTTCACTGGGTTAAATACTTTAAAAAAATTGTACCAATGTAAGTAAAAATACTAATATCGCTATTAAAAAACAGTGGTTGATCGTAGAGGGTTGAAAGTTCAGGGTCGTATGTATTTTCTAATGCTGTATCGTAAAAAAATAAAAAAATAATTTATCTAAAAATTAAAAAACATTTAGGGGGATGAAAAATAGATGTTGTCCTATTCTCAGACTACCCAATATGCACACAAAATTTCATGAGAATCGGTCAAGCCGTTTCGGAGGAGTTTAATTACAATCACCGCGACACGAGAATTTTATATATTAGATTATTTATATGTAAATAAGAGTTATGCGCGCATTGGCATGCAATAGTATGAGTATAAGGAAACCTCATACTTAGATTACCCCTATCTACTTACTTACCAATGTTGATAAGCAAGTAGATAGGGGTAGAATGTGTGTAGTAGTAGTACCTATGAGTATGTGTAGGTATCTACATATACACTCAGTGCATTATTCAGTAATTATCCTATGCATAGGTAGGTAAAATACGATGAAAAGAAAGTCCGAATAGTGCAGTTCAGGCAAAGTTATACTTAACGTCTAGATATCATTAAAGTAATCGATATTAATTTATTATAACAGGCAGTAGAAAGTATATACACCTACCTATACTGTACCAATTCGAGAAGCAATAAAACCACACGTAAGTGATATTAATTTAACATTCCTCGATTGTAACCAGCTACGCAACATTACGGGTTTGAAATAATCTAACTCCTCGTTACATAACCCTTATGGCTATAAGTCAAAACAATGAAAAGGATGACTATATAACGTGTAACGTTTTATTTCAATTAATATACTTAGTGCCTAATACCTACTGTCGTTAACTTTTGAATAATATAATATAAAATAAAATAATAGTCACACAGGCCACTAGAGCACCAATGCTTTTGTATGAGTAAATTAAAAAAGCTTTTGTTTTAAAACTATTGAATTTTAACCGCTTGATAAACAGCGAGTGACTGCGCTGACTATAGGGAGGGACACTGGAAGCACAGATAATAGTTACTTCACCGAAAGGTACTACCTAGTGCAAGTCACTTTTATGACATATAACTACTTATAAATATGCAGTAACACCGAAAAGTATTGGAAGTAGTGATTACTATTCGCTGAAATATTTGAAACTCAAAACTGTAACATGTTACAGTTTTCAATTTGAGAGGCTTGAAAACATGTCACCTACATCTCGTAGGTACTTAATGCATGGACAATACATTGTTTGAAGACAATCCTAGTTACGGAAGCGTCTATTGACCACATTTGTACCCGTGAAAGTGAAAATGTTACATTGCTGACATATAATAGAGCCGTGAGACGTTTCTTACAATTGTATATAGGAGAGACCTAGTGATTGTTCATATTACATCACAATCCGCCCACATACGTTAATGTGTTTCAATGTACTTGCTCGTGTCTAAAGTGAGATTTGTTATGAAGACAATTTAGATTTTATGCTTAAAATACCACCAAAAAAAAAGCTTCAGGTTGTGCAAATAGGTCTATGCTCCGGACTTGTCACATAACCAGGCATTCACTATAAGAATGAACTGTTACGCTTGATGATTTTAGTGCAAGAATGGGGGTGAAACGGAATGGGTATGAGACCGTGATGAACATTTGGAGATGAGAGTAAATGAGAATGGTATGTATTTGTTAGATATATGTGTGGAGATGGGTCTGTCTGTGATGAACACATGATTTCAGCACAAGCTGATCTGTATGTACTCGTTTACTTTATTGAGAAAAGTTACAAATAAAATTATCTTTTCTATCTAAGATCCGGATGCATGGTCGTAAATAAGGACGAGCAAGATTAATTTTCTGATTGTTAAAGGAAAAATTCAGACGAAATACCATGGGCTAAGTAAATAATCAGATCACTATTTGGTAGATAACCGAGTAATGATAAATAATTGGTATTGGCGGCATGATCATTTCTACTGTCTACTATTGTGTTAAGTTGTAAAAGTAGAACGTTTGGAAGACTCAGAGACGAAAGAGATGTACAAAAGAAAATTGAATGTCAAGCTGAACCACGAAGAGCCACTCTCTTCTCCTTAGCCGAGATGATGTTTGGATGGACGGTATTTAAAAGACATATATAGTGTGTGCTGTTGATGCATGTGGCGTAAATAAAATAAGAAATAAAAAGTGTAAAAAGACTAGCTGGTGGGATGAAGAAATGAGAGGAATGGTAGATGAAAAGAAGAAAGAAAAGGGGTAGAAAGAATGCTCTTCTAGTATATTATAGATGGATTAAAAAGCACCCAACGGTTTTTTACAATAAAAAACTTTTTCTGTAAGTATTGCTACATTAATTTACTTTTAAAATGTGTTTTTAAGTTTTTTTTAAACTCGGTATAATTTATTTTGCATGTCATTGTACTCATTGTTCAAAGGTGAGAAGCTAGATAAAATTGACTTAAAAATTAGTAAGTAAGTAAAGTAGGTGAGAATAAAACCAACAATAAAATTAACAGTAATTCCAGAGTCCTTAGTTATTCCAAAGATTACTTTTTGCATTCAAACTAATTCAATTATATTCTGATTGAATACGCCATTTTGCAAGATCAGAAGACTTTCGTACCAATTCTTACCTGTTTGCTTTTCTTTGCCTATAGTATGTATATTGCCGAGTGTCACCTGCAGTTCAGTTTATATATCGGTGCGTCTCTAGTCTCACTGCAGCTTTCACTCATCAGGGCAATAGGTCAATTGGTAATCCCATTTAACACGTTTATGAACATCACTGAAGCAAATTAACTCTTATATGCAAGAATAATATGTAGTATAGAAGTATTTACTTTGCTATTTCACCACAGAATAAATCAACATTTATTGTAAATGTCATTGATTGAATAGAGCCTTTGGGTGAGGCAATAATACATCCACTAACCCGGTATTAGTCCTCTTTCTTCCTCACTTGCATAGATCATAATCAATTTGACCTATTGACGTGTGTGATGTTTACCCCCGCGCTAGCCGCAGGTGTTGAAATATCACTCGTCTGAGTGTATTTATAGCAGCTCTCCTAAAGAGTGTAACAAAACAGTTGTTTAGGGATGGGTCGGTGCGATGACACATGACCTGCAGAAGGACATATGACTTGTAGTCTGTAAAAGTCTTCAGTGACTTTCAGTACTGTACCAACAATCAGAACCTAGGATATGTAGCAATCTATCATGAGTGCCAAAACGACCAAACGGTCAATGCACTGTAAATACTAAGACAACACAGAACACAAAATATTTATTTTTAAATTACGAAATTGAAAGAAATAGAGCTGTGGGTAATATACAACTGGAGGGAATTGCTACATTATTGCAAATTGAAAGAGGGAGAATAATAAATGTACGGGTGCACACCTGTCGAGAACAACGGTTGTTGTACTGCCAACTGTCCATGGGCGATGTTAGTCACTTACCATCAGGTGACCCGTCTGCTCGTTTGCCCCCAATAATATAAACAAAAAAAAATGCTCTTGTTGAAAAAATAAACGTAGTTTACTTTTTCGGTTGGTAAAGCTGCAAAGAAGTCCTCTTATTTATGTTATCAGTACCTACGAGACCGAGCTTGGCTCGGTAGCTTTTCTTTTTATATTTATTTTGTAAAATTGCTTTTTTACAGAAAATACAACTATGCAGTTGAATTTAAAATGCAAAACTGTATCTGTTTACAAAATTTCATCAAAATCTCGTAAATACATGCATAAAAGAATTGCTCGTTTAAAATAATAAGATAATATGAAAATTCGCATTACACAACTTTGGGGAATTAAGTAACCACAATGACTGTTTTGTAATGTAATTCACATGTTTTCATTTTTAGCAGACTACTAAATAGGGTCTCCTTGTCACACGCTAGTTAGCGCCTTTCACCATGGATTTCCGCGTACACATTTTCATGAACATAATTCATAATTACCTCTGAAAACATTCTAGCTCTTTACTGAAAGACTGTTAAAACCAAGATATTGGCCTTGGATTACGTTTTATTTCTAACTAGCAGCGCCCCGCGGTTTCACCCGCGTAAATCCCGATCCCGTGGGAATATCGGGATAAAAAGTAACCTATATGTTAATCCAGGTCTCCAGCTATCTACATACCAAGTTTCATCGCAATCGATTCGGTAGTTTTGGCGCGAAATAAAGCACATAAAACAAACATACATCCATCCATCCATCCATCCAAACTTTCACATTTATAATATTGGTGGGATTCCGTCTTATTCTAGATTGGTGACAAAAAATGCAATTACTCAACGTCTCATTCTACTTTCCATTAGCGTAGCTGTTTATATTTCGAGAATCCTACGTCCGATTGCAGTAATTCCTTTTTAACTATATAGAAAATCTCTTTCAGATAAAAATTGGCATGTTAATACACGACCACAGTGGCATGCTCAAGTAGTAATGATGATGAAACTAGTTGTTTCTTAAAAAGTCATGAGTCATGAAGCAATGATCAATTTATTATTTTACCGTGACATATTTAATAGTTTCCTACCGAAACGACAATCGACAAATCTGTTGTGATCCTAACTCATATTATTAATTCACGCAGCATTGCGGAGTTGATGGATTGGAGTGTCATGGGTCTTTTTGCATTCAAGAAAATTGAATTATTCTCGAGGTAAATTACACGAGCTAGCATATCATTATATTTAAAATAATATTTTTTATTATAGTTTACATTAACAGTAACATTTACCTTTATTAACCTTTTCAAAAATCTCTCCGTTCACTAGGATTCTTTGCTTGGTACTTAATCTAGTTTTATCTATACTTATATATATATATATACTAATTTAATACCTTTAAACGAGCCATTCTTGTATATATGTATATATATAATCTGAATTTTGGAAACGGCTCCAGCGATTTTCATGAAATTTTGTATGCAGGGGTTTCGGGGGCGATAAATCGATCTAGCTAGGTTTCATTTTTAGAAAACGTAAAAAAAACCGAGTCGGTCATCCAGGTACTAATTATTATTCTAAGTAATATAGAAGAGAACTAAACTTTACTTAAATCCAAATCTGAAAGTAATTCTTTATGAATAAGGAGGTCACACTCAAGTGATATTTAGAAATAAAATCAAAGTGTAATTATTATAAAACATTTTAATCATATAAAAATATTATATTTACAAACATACACATCAATTTGATGTATAATAAATGAAAAGATGCAGCACAGTTTGGCGTGAAGCCAGCTTGCCACCTTCACAGCGTTCGGCCGCCTTCTGTAGGTTCTTATCAATATTTACTGAAATCTGCTGAAATCTCATTGAGAGAATAAACCGACCCTTAAAAACATTTTGATGTGGTTATCATAATGTGATGCCAGGAATGTCAGTTATGTATATTTTTCTTTTTAATTGTAGAAGCTGCCGTTTCTTCTTTGAATTTTATTAAATAGGTATTTGTTTTAACAAATTCAATTCTCAAATTTTAATTTACTAAACTTGCCATGGTCAATAGGTCTGACATCAAAATAGTCGAAACAACAAGGGAAATGCCAGATCTGTTGCCTATGGGTGTGACTACGTAAAGCATTACGATAAATGCCTACTATAAGATTCAAATTTGTAAGTAACGATTCGCCTTATTGCATAAGCGAAAACTAACAACAAGCGCCATTTATCTTATTTCCTTTTGTTAACCCTTGTTTAGTTTGGTTTACATACGAGTAGAAGACTAAATACCTTGAACATTATGTGTAGGTACGTTTAGTATAACTTTGGTTTTTCTAGAATACTTAAATCTTTCCTACTGAAACCTTCAAATTTACCTAAATTACTTAATAACATAATCAGGAAGTTTTCTTGTAGGAGGGACCTAAAGAAGAGGGTCAAGCAGTGAGGCTTAGCTGGATTTATCATCGTCAAGAGTTGCAACCTTAAGGAGCACCGTATTCTGAGGAAGGTGCTGATACGGGTGGTCCGTATTCAGGTTTCGGTGCTGCGGCCGGGTAGCCCTCTTGTTTCTGAAACAAGCGAAAAAATTGTTTATTAATACCTGATCGTTTTCCATAGGTACATATGCATTGTGTAGCTAGCCTCCACCAACAGCTAAAGACAATTGCACTAGAAAATATGGTCAGAAATTCGATAAAGAAGATGGTTCTTCTCGACACAGTTGCGTAACGTAGGTATAAGTTTCTGTCATTGGAATCGTAACCATTCTAGTTAAGGTTTCTTTTTTGCTCCGTTTCACCAACTTTACCCATGGTCTCATGCGCAGTTAATTTGCATGGTTTTATATTATTGCTCTATAGGTCGTCGTTTCTAACGCAAAACTATTTTGTTTAGATACTCATTATGTATAGATTAGTGTGTTCAACTATGTAATATATTATGTACTTATATGTGATATCTATTTATATGTTTCATTATGAAAAAATCGAATTGTACATGTTAGAACTGTGTAGTCACCCATTAAGTTAATTTTCTATGTGGCCTGGCAGATCTGAGTATGTCATGCTCGCCTAGAAGCCTAGCCATGGTATGTGTATGTGTCGGTGCGTTGGGCTCCCCCTGATTGACCTCACAGGTTTGAGAACTTATTCTCAGCTCTGTGGTTGAGCTGAACGATGGCTGACGCTCGCGTCATGCCAGACTTGTTATTACTTAAATATAGTTAGCATTTTGTGCGACTGTTTATATTTTAGAACAATAATTATGTTTGATTTCAATATATATAATCAATATAACCAGAAAAAAACATGTTAGAAGCGAGTGTCATTGGAGTTTTTTTGCCTGTTCTTCGCCATAGGTTCTACGTATTGAATCCAGGCAATTATGTAGTTTAAAGCCTGCCTTATTCTGACTCCTACTCCTGACAATTCAAAAATACCTATTACTGGTTTAATTCAAATAAAAGATTTTGATTTATTTATAAATTGTTATACTCTATAATATTAATAGACATGTTTTAAAGGCAGATGTGAAGACCACGTGCTAATACGTCATTAAGAAGGCATTTCTTTAACAACAGTTAAGGTAGGCAATATATCTAAATTACTTAATTTAGATATAATGCCTTCCCTAAGTATAAAAAAGAAAATATAAATATAGGACATTGGTGTCGGGACACGACAGAGTTTGAATTGGGTTTGCCGAAATATCTTCAGCGCCATTGGGGTCTAATTTGTTTGTAACTACTAAATTATTATTTTTTTTTTATTTGATACCCCATCTTGTCGATTAACATGTGATACTCTGTCTACTACTTATTACGCAACCTTAAATATTATGTCGATTTAACTATAAAAGATCAAGACATATACAGAAAAAAAATAAAAAATATCTTATACTTTGTTCATTGAAATTCCTCATATAAATGTAGCGTGCTGACCTTCATAAAAATTGTCTGGAAGAAGTCGCCGCGAGTCATAATGCTACCCCTTGCAATAATAACGTAGGTATAAAAACATTTCATAATATTAATCTCATGTAGTTTGTGGTCTAACATAAATACATACTCATTGAACACTTATTAAACATTTAAAGATACAGAGGAGGATATGCAAGCTATTGTGCCAATGTACACCTTTGTAAACTTCTGACATTTTTTGAGTTATTACTTAAAAGGTCATTTTTTTCACAACACTACATGTAAGTAGGTGGTCACCTACTACTACTGAAGTGGATGTCAGCGTTTAAAAACATTTTTTCATAATCTGCTCCTGAGAAACGACCGCCATTTCTTAATTTTTTGTTACCTACTTCCATTTCCCAAAAAAACTTTTTATGGTTTGAATATCCATCCAACCATAAAAAGTTTAATTTATATGTTTATGATTATTGCCCTGGACTAGGACTTTATGAAATAAAGATATTGAATTTAATTTAGATTTGAAAATTCCATTTTTCAGGAATAGAAAAATCACCTATTGCGTAAAAATGGGGTAGTGGCAATCCACTGTGAGCATAATTTTTTAATAGGTCGTGTTGTGAACATTTATTGCATAATCGCTATTATCTCGCAGACCATGTCCTTTTTTTGCTAACTTAATTAAATTAAAAATAACCCAATTAATTAAAAAAGTTTTATCTTTTTTTTTATCAGATATAACTATTTTTATCAGTGGGGTACGTAAAACTGCGGGCTACATTTTATACCTAAACTGATAGTGGTTCTTGAATAAAACGAACGAGTCATTTGGTAATTTTAAATACTACGAGTCCACCACAAGGCTCGAGTTTTTTGGTTTCAACTGAACCTGTGAAAACTATATAAAACAAAAATAGGTTTCTGATTCTCGTAATTGTGTAGGTACCGTCTAACATAGTGTGACCCAGATAGACGTACATAAACATGTTGCGTGTGTACCTATAGCCTTTAAGTGGTGCCGTATTATAATGCTCCGTATACTTTCGTTTGCAGTTTGTTTTGATTTTCGTCTGGCCCGCCAATTATAAAGCTATTTGTATGAAATATGTATGTGGTATTATTACGTAGCCTTTATATTACGTAAACAATGGTGTAAATAGTCGTGTTTTAAACGGGTTCGTGTATCACGTATCACCATGTGTGGGAAGTATTAGGCATACGTACGGGCACTATTTTTTAATACGTGATAATAACTATAATGAGATTTTTTTACGTTTAACTCTTAATAAATTAGATTTCATCGGCAAAGCGGTCTGAACGGGGGAGGACACGGCAGAACACGCACGATCGGGGAAGCCCAGGTGTGCAATTTTTTTTTATCTTGTGGAAGTCCCCACGGGTCCACCACCCACCAGAAATGTATCTATCGTAAACAAAAGGTAGGTATACCCTAAGAAGGAAGTCTCCGGGAACAAGGCCACCCAACCTATAAAATACGTTGTTTTCTAGTACCGTTTTTTTTACTTTTAGTGTTGCGGGTGCTTGAAGATACCAATAAGAGCTTATAATCTTGCGGACAACTTAGTTGTATAAAAAAGGGTAAGACATTGTGGGCTGGTGGTGCGGACTATGTAAATAAATACATATGTATAATTTAAAGTGTCTGCGCTTAGTACAAAGAGGTTATTTCAAAAATCATTGATGTCTAAGGCTTTGCACGTCGTTCTCTACTTCCCGTTTGTCTTGGCGATGACATAAGGGGGCATCGCTATACAAAAAAAATCTTCTAATTGAGAATTAAATCCAGGCAATAGCAACCTGAACACAGTTAGTGTTAATGCAGAAGTTCGATAATACAAGAAAATATGAGGATAAATCTACCATATTTGCATAACATATACCAAGAAACATATAATTCCATATAATTTGGATTAAATGTGCTTAATAAATCGCTATTGCATAAGCCAATTACATCGTCGTAAAAATTCTAGTGGAGAGGCCAGTATCTAATTGTTAATGATACAAAAATCGATTTATCGTCTTGTTGCGATATATACATACATGTATGTGTATTGCGTTATGGAAAATACGGGTTATGTCGGAGTACCTACAGAGGCATCCTCGATTGCGTTAATGTAATGATGATAGCGGGTGCACTCAGTACGCTAGGTCTTGCAGATAATGGCACAGTGCTTCCTAGATTGTTGTAGGAAACGTTTATGCACACTTTCACGTAGCAGTACATCCTATCCTCTATTCATCATTATGAGACATTTTGATACGAGAATAAATAATTAAAAACCAAGAACCGTGACAAAAAAAATTACTATCTATATGTCTCTTTAATCCATTAACTATTTTAATGTTTTTGGTTATTAATTCAAAAGGTAATATCAAGATGAAAACAACGGTTTATTTATGAAGCGGTACAGTAACTTGCATAGAAAATATGTAATTTCTGTGAAATTTAAGAGTCGTCAATGTTCTGGCACGTTGTTAATTGTTGTATTAGTACGCAAAACTGGCTATGAAATTAAAAATGGCTATTTTCTATCTTTGGGTTTTCTACGAATGTTATATATAATACACAATACTTTTGATTTCGTTCACCGTTCAATTAAACGTTGATTTTAAGGAACATCTTAATTGTTTTGAACTAAACAATTCAATTTTTATTCGTAAAATATAAGGAAATGGTATGCTCTAGAATCATTATGTGAGGATAAACACCTCGATTAATATTGTAAACATATTATTATGTATTCTTAAAATATTGATTTTTTCTTTGTAAAATTTAACATTAAAAGTGAAAATACACATTATTAATTAAAAGAATTTGCTTGTTTGTGAACGCGTTAATCTCGGGCATCGCCAGAGCTATTTAAAATAAATTTTAGATAACCCATTTATAGAGAAAGGATACGACCTCTAGAAATAGAGTAGGTTCCTACTAATATGAAATATAATATAACGGCGGGGCACAGGAGATCAAAGATATTTTTTTTCTCGAATCGAAATGACTTGACTATCGTTTGAAAAATGATTTATCTTACCTGAGTCTTGTATCTGATGAAGTAGACTTCAGGTTTGGCTGGTTGCGTGGGCGCAGGTGTCGGGATAACAATGTCAGGCTGTTCCTCAGGTTTCTTCACCAACACATAAACGAGAGTCTTCTCCTCATTCTGAGGCTGTACTGGGATGATAGGGGCGGTAGGGGTTGGAGGCGTCGGGGCCTTGATAAACACTATCTTGTAATGTTTTTGGGGAGGAGGTACATAGATTTGTTTGCGTGGTGGCGGCAGCTCATTGTCAGGAGGTGGGACGTGTACGTATACGTGTTTGTGGACTGTAGGTTGCTGAGGAGGTCCATAAACCGGCGCTGGTGCTCCGTAAGATGAGGAAGGAGCACTGTAGGATGGACCTGGGGCACCGTACGACGTCGGAGGCTCTGGCCACGCGACCGCACATGCAACCAGCACAGCCCACACCAGAGATCGAAGAACCTGCACACACAGACTCAAATCAGCTATCACATTATATAGGCATATTATATGGCGGCTTACATAATTTGATAATAATTTTTTTAATGACAGAAATCGATAAAATCAAAACACTAAAACACTAGTTATCCTATTTTTTTTTTATTTTATCGAAGACTTCACTGTGATATTTCACAAGGTCACTAAATACATCAGGGTACGATATCCTTCGATGTAAGCCAGGCACAGAGACCTACCGTTTTGTCACACATCCTGGGTACGCGATTAGACGCTGGTAGATAGTGTAATGTCCAGGGCCCAGGCGCCACCTGTGCTTATAAGAGTTGTGAGCTCCATATCCGAGGGAGGGGGCACTTTCGATGGTTCACATACCTTTCGCAACATGATGGTGCTCACGCGCCGCCCTCCTACTGACGGCGCATCAAGTAACATATTCGAGGGCACACATTCCACTGTGAATCCTCGTTTAATTTTTTCATAGTATTCGACCTTCAGACAGCCTTCATTATTTTATAGATATTAATCTATCTTAATCAATTTTCTTTTTTAGTACAACAGTGTACAACAATAGTAGGTAAGTACTATTGCAACAATGATAGTTTTAACGATGTTTCGATTATTTTCCTAACAGCAGCAACAGTTAATAATCTACCTAAAAAGTAATATTTTTTATTCATGATAATGTTATAAAAACTTAATTATTTATAATGATATTTTAGAAGCTACACAAATATAAGGTTCTATTCATATGCAACAATAACATTGTCAAATTTTCAGGGAATTTATCTGAAAATGTGCTAGAATATAAAAAAAGGCTGGTGAAGATTTACCTATCCCGCGAATCGATTCGAAGATTCGAGTTAATATTATTATTCCCTAATATTTATAGACAATACCTGTTTCTTAAATATTTACGTTTAGATTTTAGATGTACCTACTTAATTATTGTTAAATATCTACATCTTTTTTTTTCAATTAGATACATAGCATAAGTATTTTATGCTTTGTTTAAATTAATAACATTCTTGTCCACGGCTCCTGGTACACCAATGCCTGGTAGCAAATTCTGCAAACTGGATACGTAGTTGTTGGAGCTGTGAAGCTGTGAGACAGTGTAGTTGTGCTGTAAGCTTTTTACATTTATTATCTTGTAAGTAATTAAGTACTCAAATTACGCTCGTAATCTTCTCTTTGTTTCATTCAAATCTAACAACATTTATGTTATGTTTACACCTTTGCATGTGTAAATTCTGGATTGGATTGCATGAGGCTCGCTGCATGGAACAGTGTTACCTACTTTAGTTTAACAACTAGAAGATCATTTGTAGGTATCGTAACACTCAAATCAATTTCATAACTATACTTGAGCCAAATTGGATATGGAATCTTTATTTTATTTTTAAGCTGTAATATTGTACGATAGTAATTTTATCTATATTCCTTAGTTATACATTACGATTTTACTGTCATTGTGTTTACTGGGACGCCACCTAACCTACGTACCTAAAACGTAAAAAAATACTGTAAAACAAGAATTAACAAATTTGAAACTACAACTTACGTCTTACAACCCTGTAACTATTAAAATTTACAGATGAACAACAATTTATATAAGATGAATTGGCAAAGTAAAGAAGTAAAAATCGCTGTCACTACGACTTCAGTTAAAACTGAATTCATTTTCAATATGCATTATTTGTTTTATAAAAAAAAAACTGTCAGTCGTAGGACTGCACGTCAGAAGTGAAAACACATATAAGTACACATACATCTATATGTCATCATGACAACACAATGTCATCATGACAATATAGGTATTATATATCAACTGAGCGTAACGGTCCCGCGAGTTCAGTGCTTTTTCGGAAAAAGCACTGAACTCGCGTGACCGTCACGCTTTTAGTCACGTTGGGCACTTTTGGTATGGGGGAAAAGTTTTCCCCATACCAAAAGTGCCACAACGTGACTAAAAAAGTTTTCACTTCAATAAATAACGCGAATAAAGTTAAACGAAATGTCTAACATAATTTTGTTTCATTACTTATTAGTAAGGATTTTGAGCCACGTATGTGGAAAAGAGTCATACGTTTTATTATAATCTATCCAACATGCCGCCAGATCCTTTCGGTTACGGCGAACTTGTTGGGAAGGGCACTAAAGAGTGAAAAATAATTGATTACAAACTTAATTGAAAAGACTACAATACATTTGACATTTTTTTATATAATAGGCAACATTATAAAGGCGCAAGGCGCTGCTGGTCTGTTTGAAGTAACTAAGCAATATTTAGTGAGGTTTTTAATTATTTTAAACAATAAACGACTTACTTACAACTACAACGCATGGTACGGTCGCTATTGAAAGTAACCGCGAAATACGTAGATATACACCGATTACCTATTTTTAATCTTCCGATATTATTCGCGTTAAGATATGGTATCCAGATTTATATTGACTTTGTCAAACCTACGGTTTTTAGATTTGAGGTCGAAATAGGCGTGCTTCAAAATCGATCAATTTCTTTGTTATTGGGCCCTAAAAATAACTTCTAAGGTTAATCGTGAATACCCACTATCCATATTTTAACCAATGTAATAAAATAACGGCAAGTAGGCAGAATAAAACTACATTAAACATTGTTGATTAATTCGCATGAGTGCATTTCTCAGTTTTGTTGACATGTGATTCCATACGCCCAATCGCTTCCGATGCGATACGCTCGCTTATTTAACTTGTGAATTACGAGCAAGTGCGCGATATTAAAACGTCATTCTTTCATAGTGTTTCGATTATTAATAGTTAAAACAACTTAGTGTTTATCTCTCAGTGCATTGATTGTTGACTATTGTTTTATTGTAAAGTGGGAATAATAATTGACCCCGTGACCCAGCTCAAGCTTCAATGTAGAAACACTAGGAAGGTAGGCATAGTACATCGGAGCATATTTCTCCGAAACCGGTTGATTTATACATTCTTAAGAGAACATGCGTTTGCTATGTGTGTTATCTGAGAAACTGCGTGTTATAGCAGATGATCTGCTATAATCTGCTGTATTATTTGCAAAATGCTATAAAAATAGTACCTTTAATGGTTATGGTAACCCGTTTAGATATGTTTCACCTCTATGAATTGATGGAAACCAAAATCTGAGAACTGAATTTCACTTTGCAATCGTCACAATAAGCGTCTAATTGATATTCATCTCGATAGATTTAAGTAGGTATGTTTATGTTGGATAATATCTAACTGACTGGCTACTGCAACATATTACGTATTGTAATTTACGAATGCACAATTATTATTTGTTGCAAACTAACTGTCGTTGTAGACGATAAACACCTCATCCGCAGCTAATATGTACAAATGCAGAAGGAAGATTGTTTACCGGAATAGCAAAATGTACGAACATAAAAACACACCTACGAATATGCGTAACTAGCAGCGCCCCGCGGTTTCACCCGCGTAAGTCCCGATCTCGTAGGAATATTGTTATAAAAAGTAGCCTATGCGTTAATCCAGGTCTTCAGCTATCTACACACCAAGTTTCATCGCAATCGGTTCAGGGGTTTTTGCGTGAAAGAGTAACAGACATCCATCCATCCATCCATCCATTATTTCGTTTGGTTAATGACTTAGTAAAAATAGAACTCAAATGCTCAGAACTCAAAACTCAAATGCTCATGTATGAATATTTTTTTTATAACAAACATATTATGAATCTTTATAGAAGATGGGTATTATTAAAATGACTTTTGTCAAAATAAGAAAGTACAAAAATCAAAATAAGTGTAATCAATAAAGTAAGTGCTAACATTGATAAATTAAATGCAAAACGAGATCATGACAGGTTATTTAAGAAATAATTGCAAAAAATATGTGTTTTGTGACCACCGAAAAGGCATATTTGACCACAAGAAACCGGACAAGTGCGAGTCTGACTCTCACACCGAGGGTTCGGTAAACAAACAATCTTGTATGTAGATAATACGTCCATCTCGGGAATAAATTTTCGAAATTTTTTTTCGTCTTTTCCAAAAGATAAACATAACTTTGCGGTTCTAAAAATACTCTTCCATATATCGATTTTCGACAAAGTCAAATTTCCAATTTCAAAATATAAGTTTGTAATCACAAAAACTATTTTTTTTTGATGAGTTATAACAAAAAATAAAGTACTTTCGCATTTTTTCTTTTACTTGTGCTGTTAGACCTTGCTTCTTACCAAAGTTCATGGTTTTAGGTCAATTGGAAGTTCGTACCCTTTAGGTTTTGATTTGCGAAATGTTCAAATCTAAGGCTTAAAGGCCGTATCTATTCATTGCGTTGACTTATGATTTTTTACAGCTTCATGGGACCGCAAAAGTATTTGGTATTAATTTCAACTTGATGCGTGTACGGGTTCCTGTGAAAAAGTGATCCTATAAGGATTCCTTTTTTTCCTTTTGAGGAACAGATCCCTAAAAAGAAACAAAAATGTATTGTTTGTCCCTGATTTATAGAAATAAATTAAATAATGTCTTAGTACAGTTAAGACAGTTTACTAAACAAAGCCAAAGAGAAAAATATTATTTTTAGAGAAAAAAATAATTACCTATTAGTCTTTTTAACCGACGAAAAAAAAAGGAGGTTCTCAATTCGACCGTATATATATTTTATGTTTTTTTTTATGTATGTTCAGCCCTCACTCCGTTATTTATGAACCGATTTTGATAATTCTTTTTCTGTTGGATAGGGTATACCTCAAGGGTGGTCCCATGTCAGGATCTGATGATGGGATCCTGATAAAATTGAGAGAAACCCTCGAAAATTGTAGGAATGAATAGTGTTTGTGTTTACTTTTCATTACTTTATCAGGTATTTGCCTTAAGAAATCACCACATCATGTAGCTGAGCTGATGATGACAAAAAACCATAAAATAAAAATCTTTTTAACAAAAAATTGAACAGACGAAAAGAACTAAAAAGCAAAAAATAAATAAACTTTATAAAATTTAAAATTATAATACTTTATAAAATTTAAAATAATTAATTTATAAAATTTTGATAATTTTTATTTGTTGACCTCATCCCAAGGCTAACAAATAAAAGATTGTAAAATAGAATAGAAAATTTATAATAGAAAGTGACACTACGACCGCGGAGCACGTTTGGTGGAGCCCGTGTCTTTACCCGATTCGGTTAGATCGCGAACTGATTATTATGACGCGTGTATACCGCGCTGTATACGAATTTGCTGACGCCGCTGCTTGTACGGGCGTTGCACCGTACAAATCAGTTTCAGTTCAGTTGTTTGGCGCCGACTCAAAATAAGTTTATATAAAATTTGATAGTTTATGTAAATAAGCTCAATACTTAAGACTTAAAGTTTATTTATTTTTTTGCTTTTTAGTTCTTTTCGTCTGTTTAATTTTTTGTTAAAAAGATTTTTGTTAATTTCTACACTTTTAAGTAGTTCCCGCGCGGCTTCGCTCGCGTGTACATATTTATATATCTTGCGCGGAACCCTAGTTACTGAACTAAGTTCTTATAACACTAGGGAAGTCCAATGGAAATTGGTATACCCGTTCCGGAGATTAGCCGGAACAATCAGACAGACAGACTTTTGTCTGTCTGTCTGTTTTAAAAACTTATTTTTAGGCATAGGTATCGTGCAAATAATTGTTTGAGTTAAAAAAAACTATTCTTTTGACATTACATACAGACACTTCAATTTTATTTATTTCTATTGGTAAATTACAACTAGACACAGAACAAATGATCGTGCTCATCTCACAATTATTTAGGACGGGAATAGGGGAGAGGGAAGGGTTAGGGCCTCCGGTAACCTCACTCACGCGGCGAAAAGCAATGCAAGCATTGTTTCACTGCAGGTTTTCTGTGAGGCCGTGGTATCGAGCGGAGTCGAGCCGGGCCATACGTACCGAAGCATGGCTCTCCCACGTTAGATTCTTATTATTATCAGATATTCAACAATCGTTTATTAGGTATAAAGTTCCCATTAAAATGAATTAATAAGAACAAAAAATAATTATTAAAATTAAAACTACATAATGTGGGCTATGTTTCAGAAAATTTGTTCACAGGAGTAAAGTCAAAGGGTGAGCAATCATACATCCTTTATTTTTCTACCCTTAGAGTTGAAATTTAAATCGGATCAACTTTAAACTTATACCTTAATCCTATAAAAAAGAATTGTCAAAAACTTACTACCCGGTAAAAAACACGATAGTCCGTTTTTGATAATTATTGATACGAAAAAGAGGAGAAAATTCTCAAGTCAATACACATACAAGTCAAAAAATACATTTGTTTTTTTGAAAACGAATTTGTCAGACTACAATGGCCACGCTCTGGAAACAGTTTATTAATTAATAGAGTTCCATTCTTCAAAAAGAAAAAAGAAACCCTTATAGGATAACTTTGTTGTCCATCTGTCTGTCTGTCAAGACTCAAGACCCCTTTTCTCAGGAATCTGTGGACGTATCAAGTTGAAATTAATACCAAATACTTATGTCTGCGGTTCCTTGAAGCTGTAAAGTTGCTAAGTCAACGCTATCAAAAGATACGGCCATTTAAGCCTTAGATTTGACCAAATTTAGTCCCTATAGGGTACTTTCCATTGACCTAGAATCATTAAATTTGGTACGAAGCAAGGTCTCACAGCACAAGTAACGGAAAAATCGTAAATCGTTAATTCGTTGTTATGTCTGTCTGTGTCTGTCAAGACCCTTTTCCTCAAGAACCCGTAGAGGCATCAATTTAACATTAACATAAAATATTTATGTCAGCGGTCCCTTGAAGCTGTAAAAAATAAAGCTTCTAAGTCAGCGCAATCAAAAGATACAGCCATTAAGCCTTAGATTTTAACAAATACTTCAGGTTTTAGAATTTTAGGACAATGAGAACTACTTCTCATTGACCTAAAATCATCAAATTTTTAAATATAATATGTCATCTATAAATAAAATAGAAGTGTACGTTTGTAAAGTCATAATAACACCATTTTACTAAATGCATCCGAATGTTTACACGGTACAAATATCTTAGAACTTACTGTATAGAAATTTATTGTCTGTCGTCTGTCTGTGTGTGCCGGCTAATCTCCGGGACTGGTGAATCCACGGGACTTTCACTGGCAGGAAGCTGGTGTTATAAGTATAAGTGTAAGTAATAAGTAACTTAGGCTACTTTTATTTTGGAAAAAGAATTTGTGTTCTGCGAAAAATATATAAATATGTACACGCGAGTGAAGCCGCGGTGGATCAGCTAGTGTGTTATGAAGTATGTATTTTCTTCATTTGAATCAAAGCCAGATATGTAAAAATAACTCCTTAGTTAACTATGTTAGTACTCCACGCTCCGTTATCAATGCTTTATTGATCATTAAAAGTTTAAAACATTACTGTTTCGTAGAAACAAATAACGCGACTCCGACGCAAATCACTATCGATAAAATATTGTATGATTTCCAGAAAGCGCCTAAAATAGACGGTGGAAGATAATTGAAGCAAATGTGGACATATCCTTAAAGATTGCCTTGTATGGGATGATTCTCTACTCTTAGTCACAATTGATTGGTATACGCATTAATGGTGCACATAAGTGGAACATATCACAACATCTCAAGCCTACAGTGTTGACGATACGGGTATATGGATGCGGAGCGTCTGTCGTATTTATATTAGCTATAAAAAGATCATGACACGTGTAAACTGAATATATGTATCAAATGATTAAAGAATAATTTGACATATTATATAAGAACGAGTAATGGCTTCACAGTACGCAAGATTAAGATTTCTCAATAGAAATGAGGTGAGTGTTTCGTTAAAGATATACTTTACTTACCTATGTTCCCATGTCAAATACATATGTATTAATATAAAACTATTCCTGGTAAATTGACTTACGATATTTATTTTTTCTATATTTCACAAATAATTCAAATCAGACATAGACTGTAAAATGTATAACGAGTGTCTGTAAACATTTTGTTGAGTCACTCTAATTATTATTTCTCTCAAACAACGAAACGCATAAAGTATTAATTGTAGTGTTTTTATTGTTCAATTATTTATATTTTTAAATATTCTTAACGGTTTTTATATCCCTGTAAATAAAAAATAATGCATTATTTATGGATTAGGTATCTGACATGGTTTGCTAAACCACACAAAAAATTATCAATTACTTGAGTGGGTTATAGTAGATTGTTACATTCAATTTCAAATTCTAATACTTTCGTAAGTTTCGCCAAGGATGAATTCTGCAACTCTCACGTTTGTAATAAAAAAACAGACTTTTAATACCCACCTTGTACAATTAGCTGGCACACGAAATAACCTTTGACATCCAAATCTAACTAGTAGTTCTCTCTGTCTCTCGCGGCTGTTACGTTGCTTCCCATTTAAAAAAAAAAACAAGCGTAATCAATAGCAAAATTAAAAATTATGACCCAATGTCAAACTAAAAATATAAGAAGTGAACAATTGCTCAGTCGCCTGTTTGTCTTTAGAATGCGATCTGTAAAGGGGTTTTCAGATTACGGACATAACAGAATACATATATCTATATATTAACACGTGAAGAGAAATCTTTTTACCCCTTTTTAAGCAAATTTCGCCAACGGAGGAGCGTAAAGTTTTGACTACTTAAGGTTTATATTTAGAAGTGTAAAATCATACAATTTTTAAACAATAGGTAAGTGTTAAAAATTACGTTAAAATGGCTACATCAAGCTACACGCGTCCACTATTTTTGTTGACTTGTCATGGTGAGTATATACAATGACGTAGAAATACGAAAGCCGAGGGTCTATTACATCGAATTACACAAAAGTTAGAGTTTATTATGAGCAGTGGGTACCAATCTTATTGTGTTTCGTAAACGTAATGATAAATAGAAGATCGCCTGGCTAGTAGGAGCTTGTTTTACTTAATAGCTTTGTATTTTGACCTATTGCATCATTCACAAGCTATAATAATCGTTTGTTGCATTGACATAGAAATTAGGTTGTTATGATTTTTTAATAAATCAAAGAAGAAAAAGAAAAGGATGGAAAAGACAAATAAGTCGGTTTTTCGTACACTTTCCACACGATGGCATTTAAATTTTTTAATCAATTCTTAAAAACACTGAGAAAACCAAAGAAAATCAACATCAATTAGTGATCGTAAATAATTATGACATCGGTTATACATTACAATTATTGTGCTTGTGTTGTTAAAAGTTTGTTAACCTTATGAGCTCCTATGGAAAAACCTACGGCTCTGAAAAAATAGAGAAAATTAAGACTAGATATCTCTTAAAGCTCACAATGTCAAATTGTCGGTAACGACGACCGTTAACAGTGACGTTTTGAAATACCACTTCTGCTACCAGAAGGAATAAATGAGCTCAGTATTCTACTTATACCGTATGTATATATCTGATGGAGTAGGCAAAGATGCATTTAATACTCATATTTAGCTAGCTCTGTTTCTGGTATCACGTAGTAGAGGGTGAGCCAATTACCGTCTACCACGAAAAACTCTGAAAAAACTCCCATACTGCTCTGAGGATATGTAAATATGATAATCATGACCTTTTGGATCGCTCACAAAGCAGCAACTCCAACAACGACCAGGAGACCAAGAAGGTAGTCTTGCTCAAATAGTCCTAGTTTGTCGAAGACTAATATTACGAATTATCGTCAAACAAACTCGAACTTGAAGAAGTAATCAAGAGCAACAAAGTTGACATTAATTTGATTTCTAAATCTCATGCCTTCAAAACAGTTGTTTCAAAGGTTTCAACGTTTATTTCACGCCTCACGCCTTATACTGGTGATGGCAAAGCTTATACTGATACTGTAATAGTAATTAGATGAAACCTTAAACACACCGTACTGGAGAACTACGCTACTCATGCTGAGTAGCGTAGTTCCATCCCATACAAATCCATCAGATTATAAGATCGAACAGGCCCTATTACATTGTGCTCCAAGAATATCTGCATCTCTTCGTTTGTAATTTATGGAGGCGAACGGATGCCGAGAAAGCAGAAGTATTTGCAATTCATCTGGAGAACCTCTTAGAGCTTAATGATGGTGTCTATGAACACGTTTGTGGGTCTTAACATAAAAAATAACCTAACCTAAACTATAGTTTTTACATGACTGATTAGAAGCTAATGTGATCATCAATCAATCGAAATCAATCGAATCATTACATATCCAAAATTTAAAGAAAGCGAGCATACCTATGTATCTTAAATATTTTAAAACAACAAAAAAAAAAACAGAAAAACGCGATTTTTGAAAATTAACGTTTGTGTAACGTCTTTGTGTCGACGTCATGGCAGTTTTATCTACTCATAATTTGAAAATGGTAAGTTGAGGAAAAATCTGCATCCCTTACAAAACGGCGTGAAAGACATAATTATGTTACTAGAGAATGCCATAAATTAGTTCAACCAAAGTTTAGGCTACTTTTACGTTTAGGATACTTAGTCACACTGTCATTGGGTAGATACTCGTCTTGTAATTTTATCTGACGTATAGATTTATTGATATTTTGATTATTATTATTGACATTTTTAATTTTATAGACCATTGATATTATTTTATACACTGTTGACATTGTAGTTATGATAGGCTTTTTATTTTTTGTTTATTATAAAAATTCTAATTGCACATGTGAGAACTGTGCTGTGAAATTATTACAAGCGTGTTCGAGTTTGGAACGTTTGGAACACAATTAGTTTAGTTTCCAATACTGTGTAACCTAAAAAGGTGTGTTACGAGTAGGAGTTAATGCACCCACGGCGCAAAGTTTTCTCACACAAAAAGCTTAGAATAAGTTTTAAATGGTCATACATCATGTACTCAGTTTAACTGAATTAAATAATTTGCTTCATGAATTTGAGGCCATTGAAAAGACTGTGTTCTTTGAGAGATTAATTAGGGCAGTTGAATGCGTCATCGTTTTGTGAGCGATCTTAAAGTCCGTGATTAGATATCGAGATCTGGAAAATTCTTATTGGATTTTTCTCTTTACACATTCTTAGAGCAATATGGGAATTTTTCAAGAGTTTTTCATGGCAGATGATAATTGGCTAACTCTTGGCGATACCAGAAACATATCTACCTAAATATGAATATATAATCCATCTCTGCCTACTCCATCAGAGATATACAAACGTTATAAGTAGAATACTGAGCTCATTTAATTCCTTCTGGTAGCAGAAGTGGTACTTCAAAGAATTGACATTGGGAGATTTAAGAGATAGGTCTTAATTTTCACTTCTTCAGCGCCGTAGGTTTTCCCGTAGGAACTTAATAAGGTGAACAAACTTGTAACAACACGGGCACAATTGTAATGTATAACAAATGTCTTAATTATTTGCATAAACAATCTATAAGAAGCAAAGGCACGGCAGAAGCTTTCTTTTTTACCCTACTACTTACGGCAAAGCCTAAAGGAAGGGTAATGATTTAAGTAGCCTATGTATGTATGTTTTATTTACGTTTGTTCCACCGTAGCGCCTATATTACTGAACCGATTTTGATGAATGAGCTATCGACAGATTTGTAATAATGGATTGGTTGACATACATAGACTATATAAATTGTAACAAAATCTTATATGGTGGACTTTACGCGTAATCTGTCGTGGAAAAAAATTGTGTTAATTATGACATGTTTGGTATTAAAAATAACGTCTTGGCGAGCAAATTACAAGTATATATAAATATCATACTGTGTAAGTAAATAAATATATTTAAATTAATAACAAACTAGCAAAAATAAGACTGCGCTACAATTAATACCTATAATAATATTATATATCAATAAACAATGGAAAAGTGAAATAAAAAATAGACTTCACCTTAATCATTTTTGTTACTATGTCTTGATTTCCGTCTGAAATATTTTCTGGTTTCATACTTTTTAGATCACTTTTATTTTTTCGTAGTAGGGTTACAAATTTTTAAACTTATTAATGTTTTATTTTAATAAAACATGTAGAAGGTATAAATGATTGAATGATTGATGAGTAATCATTGATTACTCATTCACAATTAAGTACATATTAATGATTCCACATTGCTCCTTTGAATGTAGAATAGAATAGAACAATTATGTATTCTGTGGCATGGTTAAATCAATAATGGTTAAAATAATAGTGAGGAGATTTTTTTGAGTAAGATGAAATGAGTAAAATGTAAAGAGAAAAAGGCATTTAGTTGAGAGGAATGTTATAAAACTAGGTACTTTATACCTATAAACATTTGCAGTTAAAATATCCATTACAGATGCCACGCTCTGATTTGTTTACCAAACGACATTATAAATCATAAATTTAAAATACCCCCGACTCGAAATCCCTTCAACGTTTAGAAAAGAGCTGATGATCTTTGAACGGCTGTACAGATTTTCTTGAATTATATCTAGAGAACACTCTCGATCAAATCACCTTTCAAACAAAAAAAAAACGCACTTAAATCGGTCCATTCGTTTGGGAGCTACGATGCTACAGTCAGACGCACAGACACGTGAAACTTATAACAATTCTTTATTGCGTCGGGGGTAAAAAAAATGATAAGTAAAGCAGGGCAATAAACGTAAGCTTATATCAACGCCGTACACATGTACTTAAAATAGACTGATGTATAGTTGCTATTCGGTACATTAGATGAAACCTTCTCCGGCGCCCGTCCTCTGGTCCGTCCCAGACGTGCGTGACCGGATCGAATTTGAACCACCCGCGCCGATGTGAGAAGCCAGTCGTTAGATAACTCGGATATCACAGATTAGATGTTATCGTGGCCCTGTTTTCAAATAGTCAAATCTGGACCTTGTTGCAAACACTGATAGGTAGAATATACAATTAGGTAAGAGTAAGTCATTTCAAATAGGTACTGCATAATTGTCCTTTTGCAACATGTGTACATCAAGCATGCTATACTTATTAAACTATGAACGGCAACCTCAGAAACCTAAAATACAAAATCTAAATTCATAATTTTTTTTTGCCTTGACATACACTCTACAGACTTTTGAATAAGGAACATTTGAAATCGCACAAAACACCGTTCCAAATTTATTTAGTCAGTCAGTGATTGCTTGTTGCCAACATTTAAAATTCTTGAGCGACCATCTCGTGCGACTGTTTGACAGGCTATTTGGATTCGACTATTTAGTTTTAACTATTTTTTAGATAACCATAATCTATTGAGCGTTTGGTATCCCGAGTATAACTGAACATAAACAATGAATATTTTATTTTATTCAATTTAACATATTTGTTACACATATTAAATAGAGAATTTAAGCTTTCTGCATTCCATAACCATTTAATCAGTACTTGTCCGTGCGCGCTTTATTTTTAAAATGGGGTAGTTACAAAGTATTACCAATATGTAATAAATAAATAAAATTATTTAAAATAAATACCTATAGCTAAGAACACAGAACATTGTGTAACAAAATAAACACAAGATGAGAGCTGTGGTTATTTGTCAGGAATGTTAATGCGAGACTACCTAAACCGGTAATGTCCGGTTTGTTACAGCTCACTCTCTACGCTTCTGTAGTATGTGGTTTTACAGGTTCATATGTTTTCTCTCAGCAGTGCCACTGGGCACTCATCGTAGACATAATTTATGAAAAACGCATACTAGAGGTTCTGAAATTCTTTATACTATCTCAACAGCTATATTCACAGCATTTAAAAAAAAGAGCGTGCTCCCATCTCTAAGGCCGGCAACGCACTTGTGACTCTTGAGTTGCAGGTGTCATGGGCGACGATAGTCACTTACCATCAGGTGACCCATCTGCTCGCTTACCTCCTATAATATAAAAAAAAATGTTTAACAATATCTGTAGTTACCTACGGAAAAAAAATGTAGATGAAGTGGGACTTCCACACTAAGAGATGCCAATATTTTTTTAGTATAATTAGTTATAAAAGGTTCACTTTTTTGCTGTTTAGCTGCGGAACTAAAAAGAAGAATAGTTATTTTATCGTCTCTGTATATACAGCACCCAGTTTTCAACAGTTGACAAGTTGTGACCTGTAGGTAATGGCTGTTAGATTGAATATTCTTGATTAGTAGACTACAAAGACACTTAAACAATTGACCAACACAATTGTAATTATTCTTAATTAAGAAAATACTCTTTGAACGGAAATAATTTGTTATTGTAGCTAAAGTTTGAGTTCATCCTACACGTCGATTAAGCAATTATGTTAAATAAGCGTGTAAGTATTTGTAAATTTAAACATGATTGATATGCGTTTAGAACCATGTAATTAGAACGTTGATGTGTAATTTCAAAGACGCACGAGTAAAAATAACTTAAAACGCAATAGAGATAAATCGGTGAAGATCGACGTAACTCTATGAAATAAGTAATTTCGTCTAACTTACACTGCTGTATTTCCCCATTATTAAACATATTAAATCATTGTAAATAAATCTCAGCGTCAATGTGTTTCGCAACGTTAGACATTAAGTGTTGTTTTGGTTATGTTACCGGGTCACTGTAACAGCTACGATTGTCTAATATCATATAAAAGTTATTTACCTATCGCTTTATGAGAACGTGGGATGATACATCGAAAATAATGTGTTCTGCACTCACTGTTGGGTAAAATTTCAGTATGCTAATCTATGTTTAATCGAAACCTCTTTAGGGTTCACTAAACAAAAATTGAATTTCTTGACTTCACAAAATGTAATTTTGCCATTTTTATCGTTGAGTGGCTGTACACCGATAGACGCAGGAAATCGTAGATACAAATAGAAGTTTATTTTCAAGCTTTGGAAAAGAAAAGCAGAAACTTAAATCTTAGTAGGTATACAGAATAGCCCTACGTTCACATACAAAGGATAGAGAAAGTACATTAAATATCTGTAAAGTACTCGTTATAGGGGGGGGCATTACCGAGCAACATTGTCCTGTCCTAAAAACTTATTTCTCCTTCAGACCTTAAAACAGCGGGCTTTAAAGTCTGACATCATGCCTGAATTCTAACTCAGCTTTTTAGACATCAATGCATGCTAGCGCCATTATTTTACAATGTCAATTCTTTCTGTCTCTTTTTTTACCACCAAAGTGGCTAACAAGCTTACGGCCTATGGTAAGTGGCCACTATACAATAAATAATTTAAGTTTGCAACACTAGAATGTGAAGTGCGCGTCGTCGACTAGGTATGTATAAAACAGGGATGTTACGGATATGAATCTGGATACGGATACGGATTATAAATGAATAATATTATACCGGTTTCGAATAACCGTTACGGATATGAAATTATTTCAGATTATCCGATAGTTTACGATAGTTTCTATTACGGATATTAGATTTTAAGGAATTGTAATAGGCAAATATAAATAGGTAATGATTTAGCTTTAATTCTAGGTAATCATTTGGTACTAAAATCACAAAATAAAACCGTTACCCCTTATAAGTGATTTATTATGGCTACTGATTTTTATAGGCTACTACTTAAAAATACAAAAATGAAATTATAATTTCAGCCATATAGAAATAATAAACATCTCTCATTACGTGTCTTATTTAGACTCCGCCCCTATCCGTAATTATTATTAAAAGTGATTTTACCAATTTAAATATATGTATACACATAATACTAAATACTGTAAATATTTTCAGGTTACATTACTCAAAATTTGTTACACTGTAAGCATATTACCGTTCGTGACTACGACACTTAATATTCCAACAACACAGAAGATAGATAATAATTCTTCATCACAGAATGAAACCGAGCCTGAGGTTCTGTTTCACTGGGAAGACTATAGTGTCCTCGCTGCTATGCTTCTCATATCATGTATGATAGGCGCTTTCTATGGATATTTTGGAGAAAAGCAGACAACCGGTGACGATTTTTTACTTGGCGGTTCTTCCATGGGAACATTTCCTATGGCCATGAGTCTCGGGGCAAGGTTAGTAGAAATATTCAAATTATTCGTTTCGGTACAGTTAAGTGTTTCTTACAAGTCGCTCATAATGATGCTACTTTGGCTTTTAGTCTACAAATTTCATAAGTGCTTTGTACTTACACTACTTACGAGATTTCGATCGTTTTATAAACCCTGCATTTTATCTTAATGTTAGGTATGCTAGTTACATTGAGTTTTGTTTCGAAGTATTCCTTGGAACATACTTTTATGTATGGGCTATATTTTGGTGGTGTTGCAGTGGTTAATTGGTTACGGTAACTCTTTAAATCAGTAAGACCTTATGTCTGTTTGTCACAAGTCCCACTGTCACTATGTTAAAATTTTGTTGTTCTTGACGGTCAATTTTGATAATTTATATCTCGGTAAGATAACGGTTTATTATAGTGTTTACGTAACAGTTCCTGTTTGTATTGATTTTACATCCATATGAGATCACTATTTTTTATCTGTATATGCCATGGATATTTTTTTAACTTCACAGTAAAGGTGAAATTCAAAATATTGCCCACATAAAATCTTGATTAAAATCTAGTTTAAAAAATGATAAAAGAAACATAAATTATTATAAAATATATACTTAAGTACATAATTTATAGTACATCATTGATAAACTAAAAAATGAGCTATTCCTAATTCCTAAACCTAAAATAGTTACAACTTTGTTTTAGCGCCAGTTTGTATGAGCGCCAAATTTGACAGTTGTTCGGTAATAATTATTTTGTGTAGCTTCAGCAAATTCGACATGGAACGTTTTATGCTCGAGGATTGTGTTTTCTACTGAAATAAATATTCTATTGCGTTACTTGCCTTCGCGGGTAACAAAAAATTTGAGCAGCATGGCATTGTAACAAGTAAACCAGTTCCTCATCGTGCCAGAAGAGTTCGTTCCGGACAGAATATTGAAAGTGTTCGTGAAAGTGTAACTGAAGATTTGACATTGTTTATTATGCCACGTTGTTAACAGCTGGAAATTAAGAGGACGTCTCTACAGCCTATTCTAAAAAAAGACCTGGGCCCTGGGCCCATATAATATAAATTCATTCTGTATAAGATTCAGATAATTCAAGAACCTAAGCCTCGGAATCATAAACTCCAACTAAACTTCATTTGTTTTATGCTAACCAAATTGCAAAACAACCCAGATTTTTATCAAAAAATTCTTAGGACTGTTGAAGCCCATTTTAGCCGCAGTTAGTTTGTCAATAAACAAAATTTGCGGCGAAGAAAAAAAGGCAAAGAAAATTTGCTTTTAGGGCGAAGAACAGGCTTTGTTGATCCATGACCGACCACTGCATCCACGTCGAGTAACAGTTTGGTGTGGAATTTTGTCGGGAGGAGTAATAGGGCGCTACTTTTTTAAAGATTCTATGAGTGCTGCTATAACATGAGTGTTGCTGTTATAGCAGCATTACGTAAGATCTTCAACGTTTTTTTGGCACATGAAATCTTGAAAGAATCAGTTGGGCTTAAAAACATTTAACACAAATTTTTTGTTGTTGGGTAAAAACAAGACGGGGCCATATATTATGTCATTCAGCATCTGACACAATCGAAACATTGAAAAAAATGTTTTTAAGTCAATTAATTTTAGTGACATTGATTGGCCCCCAGGTCAAAGGCTTTAACAGCTCCTGTCGTATTCTTGTACGGCTATCTAAAGGAACCTGTTTATGTTAACAATCTTCAAGATTTATAACAGAATATCCGAAATGCTATTAGTGGTATAATACCCGCAATAAAAAATATTCCACACAAAATTGCTAAGCCTATTAAAAGGTAATTTAAAAAAAAATACTTTGTGTGTTTTTCTATGTCCCTAATAAATTTTATAAAATAATTTGTATACCTCTTATTTGGCCAACCTGTACTTTGTAATAAATATAGACTTGGCGGAGATTCACAATTATTTTTGTAGTATCGTTATATTTTAATTGTTAGTTTTTTATCTAAATTATTCTAAATTGCCAGACAATCTCATTTCTTACTTTCTGTACTTGCTACGGGCCCCAGGCTCTCTTAATCCGGCACTGTCTAATCTAATTATATCCACCAAATTATGTATGTCATTTGCATTCATTGTATGAAACAAAACATTTTTGCAATGGCAATTTACATATTTCATCACCATAATTGTAATATTTTATTACATTTATCAACAACTAGCTGTTGTCAGCGAGTTCGTTCGCGTGGATATTTAGGTGTAATCTATCCCGCAGTAACCGTACATTTTTCTGGACTATGTACTGTTCAAGACTATAATCTATCTCTGTGCCAAATTTCATCCAGATCCGGTTAGCCGTTTGTGTGTGAAAGAGTAACAAACGTCTAACCACCCATCCATTCTCACAAAGTTTCGCCTTTATAATATTAGTAACGTGTGTATTTCGGAGATGCCTGACTAGTTTGTCGGTGGGAATAACCGGTAGTTGTAGGTGTCCTACACATAAAATATTATACAATATACACATATTATGCATATTGCATAAGTAAAAGTAATAAGTAGGTAAATATACCTAAATGCATGCATAAAATTAAGTGTGCGATAAGCAAAGTAAAAAGTTGTTTAAGTTAAAGGGGTCGGACTTTCCGGCATCAGCCAGTTCGAGCATACAGGCATACGACCCTCACCTGCTCGAGCTATTTCTTACACTTTACAATCTATCTGTAGAATCAATATCCCTTACCTTTTCCTCTCCTTTCCCTTTCCCTTACCTTTGTCTCCCTTTCAATATACTCCCAATTTTTCTATCCTTAATTTCTTCCTTTTTTAACTTTTGTTCCCAGATTTATCTTTCACCATCTTCACTTGACCGTTTGTCGGTATCGTAGCGCCACCAATGATTATCGGAGGAATGTAAGATGGGTCTGAAAAAAAATACTTCGATCGTTTGTTGCTATCGTAGTGCCATCAAAGACTATAGGAGGAATATAAGATGGGTCTGAAAAAAATACTTCCCAGATTCCTTCGGTTCTTGCCGTTCCTTCATTCACTCTTTGATTTATTTTTAAAGGTATAGTTTTTAAACGATGTCTGTTAATCTATACTAATATATCAATGCTGAAGTGTAAACAGTGCTGTAATAGATTTCACATATTTTAAACTATCTGGGGGTTTGAAAGCATGGCCGTGAGTTTGTTTGCCAGATTTCTTTTATGAAAGGCTCAACTATTTGGAAACGGGCGGTTATAGGTCGACACTGGCAGATAGCTATCTTAACAATGTTTAAACACGGTATTATTTGTTATAATCATTTTACTTTTGATAAAGCCACCTATTGATGCGGTGACATTGCGTTGATCTATATCTAACTTTTAGATAAAAGAGATGATTTCAAGCAATGTTTAAGGAATTTTATGAAATCAAGATATTTGACTTTGACGAAGCCGAATTTAAAATATCTTTTTGAAAGCCTCAGTTTTGAGGAATCTAGGTCTATGTTCAACATCACCTTACGATCCTTAAGAGCAAAGTAGTAACCATAAACCCAGGTAAAACTGCGGAGTACGACTATTAATCCTATGAAAACCTTATATGATAAAATACAGAAAGTTCGTAAGGGTTGAGTTGTCTATAAGTAAAAACATTGCCTCTTACTCATTATAATTTAACTATTTTCAGTTTTGTAACAGCCATTGAGTTGTTGGGAAACCCAGCGGAGATGTACATAGCAGGGGCACAGTTCTGGATGATTTGTATATCATTTGTTCTCGTCGTGCCGATTGCGAGTCAACTATACCTGCCAGTATTTATGAGACTGCGACTCACTTCGTGTTATGAATATCTGGTAAACATTTTTTTATACGATTGAATTCTGAGCAAAGCTATCTAAAGTTTTATTAGTCATAGAGAAATTATTAGTCAGATCAATTAAAAATAGTACCTAACAATATTGCAAGCGTTAGGAACTTATTTGGAATCGAGAAATTTGGGCTTTTACATAATTACCTACATAAAATCAGTATTTTTTTTTATTTTTATTTATTTAGGTTTACCAACAATTGTTTACATTAAAAACTAACACTAAGTAAATGAGAATATACAAATACTAATGTAACAATTTCTTATAGGTAAACACCACATATATAATGAACAATGTTATATAGTAAGCTTACACTACAATCACTACATAGTATAAAACAAAGTCGCTTTCTCTGTCACTATATCCCTATGTATGCTTAAATCTTTAAAACTACGCAACGGATTTTGATGCGGTTTTTTTTAATAGATAGAGTGATTGAAGAGGAAGGTTTATATGTTTAATAACATCCATTAAATAGTGGAAAATACTGTTATTTTTGAGGTTTCTAATGTGATGTCGTAAAAAATTACATAACTACTGGATCGATTTTAATAATTTTTTCAGTGAATGACATAGGCTAAATATTTTATACCCGTGCGAAGCCGGAGCGGGCCGCTTGTTCTATATAAAATACAGTTGTTATCATAAACCTTACCTAGGTTTCAAAAGAATATGTTGCGACTAGACCTGAGGGTAAAAATGCATTTTTAATTTTTATATCTGTTTGAGAAATATTATTATTACTAATTTATTTTATTAGAATTCGAGATCAGGTAAACCTTTGAGAGAAAATTTAACTTTAGCAGCGGAATCAAAATGAAGATCTACTTGGTCACTGAAGCTGTTAATCGTTTTACACATTCTTGAACATGGGGAGTTGGCACCGAGAACAGTCCTACTAAGGGGTGGAACAAGTGGAGTTATAGAGTGACGAGGGAGTCTAGAGGGTACACGCAGCTTGAAAAGAGCTAGTAGATGGGGATTGTCAATTTTCGAACTAAAGATTTTGCATGCAAATAGTGCTTCATTAAGAAGCCTGCGACTAGCTAAGGACTGCATTTGAAATTTATTTAGACGGCTTTTATATGAGCGATTTTTTTTGTCTAAACCATTACAAAATGAAAGATGCCATACAAAACGTTTTTGAATACGTTCAATACGCAATGAGTGTGTGACATAGTGCGGTCGCCAGACTACGCTACAGTATTCTAGGATACTACGAACAAGGCTGTTATAAAGTAGTACTTTTGTCTTATTATTTCGAAATGCTCTGCAATTTCTTAATACAAAACCTAACATCTTTGAAGCTTTTATAATCATGTTATCCAGATGAGGTATAAAAGTTAATTTCCTATCGTATATCACTCCCAAGTCATGAATGTGATCAACTTCTTTAATTTTTTCAGTTTTGATATAATAATCAAAAGGCAATAAATGGTTCTTTCGCGAGAACTTTAAATGATACCACTTTTTACTGTTAAGATGCATTCTATTATTTTTACACCAAAGAACCAATCTATTTATGTCATCCTGCAGCTGTACAGAGTCCTCCTGCGACTTGATTATTCGTACAAACTTTAAGTCGTCTGCAAACATGAAGATATCAGAGTAGTGGAAACAATTAGGGACATCGTTAATAAAGAAGTTGAATAAAACTGGTCCCAAATGAGACCCCTGCGGAACACCAGAAGTAATTTTTTGCAATTTGGACTTGTAACCATTGACCACCACAAAGAAGTGCCTATCTTGAAGGTACGAGCTTAACCACTGAAGAAAAGAACCAGAGATCCCGTATGCACGCAATTTACTAATTAAAATACGGTGAGAAACCCTGTCGAATGCTTTGCTAAAGTCCGTATAAATCAAATCAGCCTGGAGGCCGGAATCTACAGCTCTTATTAATAACTCTGTAAAAGGAACTAAATTCGACTCAGTAGACCGATGTGCTACAAATCCATGTTGATGGCCGCTCAAATATGATTTTAGGTGGTTTTGAATATTAGGGCAAATCAATGACTCGAATACTTTGGCAAAAGTTGACAGAATGGAGATAGGCCGGTAATTGGATATATTTGCATTGCAGTCAGTTTTATGAACAGGAACCATCTTTGCCACCTTCCATTTCATTGGGAATACACCGGAAGCTAGAGATTTATTAAAAATAGCTAAAAGCGGGTGCACCAAAGCTGAGGAACATGTTGCAATAAATATTGGTGGTATACCATCAGGGCCTGCACCCTTCTTAACATCTACACTTTTTAACTTTTTCAGTAAGGTCACATTATCTATGATTGGGGTATTTAAGCAAATGCTATAATTCTCCAAGGACTGCAGGTATTCAGAATTACAATTATAGTCAAGGTTAAGGTCAGCCTGTACTGTACTGTAGACTGATGAAAATTAATTAGCAAATAGCTCGCAAATTTCTGTACCATCTGAAGAGGTTGTAGAACCGTCAGTCATTGTAGTTGGATATGCACTCGAACCCCCTCTTTTAGTCTTAATATAGGACCAGAAAAGCTTGGGACTATTACTTAGTTTATCTTCTAGAGTCTTCATGTAATTATTATAGCATTCAGTGGCCAGCCTATCGCAACGTTTACCAATATCTTTCAACTCTACAGCATCTAGTGAATTTTTATACTTCTTGTGACGAATCCTAATTTTATTTTTTGTTTTTAACATTTTAATTAATTTGTTATTAAACCAAGTGGGGAATTTATTATTATTTTGATTGCGGGGTGGTATAAATTGTTTAATAAGTGCATCAAGAATTTCATAAAAGACATCTAACATCTGATTCACGTCATCGTTTCCTTTGAATAATTCATCCCAGTTAGTGTTCTTTAACAGTTTACAAATGGAATCATAATCTCCCCTATAAAAGTTAGGTCTTACGTTAAGATTATTATAGGGAAGCATTAGTTCTATATCTAAGGGAATTATAATGTCTAGGGGAGGATGAACTTCGCTAACTTTACTTAAGGGGTTAACACACTGACTTACGCTAGTTGATATATTTGTTGAAAGTATGAGGTCCAGTATACGACCAGCAGCATTAGTTATATCATTGCACTGATTGAGCCTGTTGGCATGTATAAAATCCACCAGAATTTGACATATGCTAGACAGTCCAAGTTTACTCGTTAAGGTCCTTAACACTTTCCAATCGATGCTACTTAAATTGAAATCACCCACAATACAGATAGAAGTATCCGTCAATTTATCAAAAGCTGCATTACAATGATCTATAAAACATTCCAGTGACGGACGCCGTACTGGTGGAGGTAAATATACTGCACAGAGAACCATACGCCGCATAGAACGCGACCCGGGAATATCTATAGCTACCCAAAGATCCTCACAGGTGCTTTCCAAGTCTATCGTGCGTTTTGATTTCAAATTATTCTTAATTGCAATTAAAACTCCTCCTCCTTCCTTATCAACTTGAATTGATTCTCTGTCTCTTCTATAAACTACGTATCTGTCATCAAATAGTTCTCGGCTCATTACAGAACCGTTTAGCCAAGTTTCGGAGATAATGATCACATCGTAGTTATTGCAACAAATATTTCTAAACAATGTATGGGTTTTAGTTTTCAAACCACCACAATTCTGATAATAAATTGATAGGCGTGTGAATGTAAAGGTAGAAATACAAAAGATCTTGCAAAATAAATCTTAATGGTTTATAAAGTAGGTACCTATTCACACTATCCTTTTTAAAGAGTCATTATTTTTTATTAGAATGAGATCAGCCTCTTCATTTTTCTTGACGAAGATCCTCCCGCTTCTAACCCACACGTACTTATAACCCCTCTCCTTGGCCTTTAACCTTGTAGCCGCATGCAGGGCTTTGTTGCCAGGTGATAGGTGTTCTATAACATAAACTGGAGTTTTATTACACGATAGTCCAAAATCAGCGCTATTGAGTTTGTTCTCAGGTTTCCTTTTGTTGTATTCAATAACAGCAGCCAGCAGCTGATCACGAACCCTTGGAGACGCGAGCTGCACGACGATGGACCGAGGACGGGTATTTGTATTATTTAGTTTGGCAGTTCTAGTGCAGTGTATTATATCGCTATCCCTAATTTCATTTCCGACCACAGAACCCAACTGTTTAACCAAGGTGTGTAGGTTTTCGGATTTGTTTTCCGGTAGGCACTGTAGTTCAAGGTTATTTGACCGAGCTTGTTGTTCCAAATAATTAAGCCTATGGGTCAAGTCCGAGATGTTGATTTTCAGTTGATTGTTCTCATCCTTTAACTCCCTTAAGCTGTTTATTGATGATGTATGTTCAGACTGAAATTGCTCAAATTCCTTTGTATGAAAAGTTAGAGATTCTTTCAGCTCTTGTACATCATTTTTAATAGGATCTAATTGTTTATTTATGATATTGATAATGGTTTTATTCATATTTTGTAGCATTACGGCAAATTCCTTTTTTATGACGTCTTCCACGATAGACCGTACGTCTTCAGCAGTTACTGTAGTGGCCTCGGGAGGAGAGTTTAAAGCTGGTCTTTTGTTGCCCCTTATTTTCGATACATTGCGTACGGGGGTTGAGTCTTTTCTTGCCGATTTTGGGATCAAACTCATGCATCCCGGGCACTTCCATTCACAGTAGACATCGGAATTGCTAGCAATTTATTTAAGTATACTTATTGTCTATTCATTTATTAAATTTAAACAATATAACTTATTAACATTATATTACTCAAATTTAATAGTTCATCTTATACACAGTCTTGTACAAGTCTTGTCTAAATATTGATACAAAAAAACATCGTTTGTTCGTATATAAAATGTATAGTAAATAATATAAAATAATAATGAACTAGATCCTTAATTTTCCAGGAAGTGCGATTCTGCAAGTCAGTTCGGGTGTATGCTAGTGCATTGTATTTTCTGCAAATGATACTGTACACTGCTGTTGCTGTGTACGCGCCAGCGCTCGCCCTCTCCGATGGTAAATATTTACTAAACATCACGACATATTAATTACACGCTTAAATTAACATTTTACACAAATTAAAGTATTTGAGCGAGATCATATTGAAGTTTGCCTTTGAGAAGTTATGTAAATTTTATAAAAATTTACATTTGATTGAAAAGGTTTTCTTATCGTTTCTAGGTAATATTAACATAATTGAAGTGCTATGGAATCCTTGGAAACTAAAACTTAATTACCATTGCATTGCAAATTTATTTTTATTGTGTTTTTTTAGAAAATGTAGTCGGTTCAATAACAAGTTTTGAAGAAAAATTTCTTATTGTTTTTTAGGCTTTAAAATAATTATAACATTTTTTTATGACGACGACGTGATACATACATTTTCAGCAATCTTTAAAACACTTTGTCTTGTCTTTGTCTACGTACACCAATTATTAATAGAAAGGAATTAAATTATCAATATATGACAAAAATTACGCATTTTTTAAGCAGTACAATTACGCAATCAATAGAATTCCATGTGCATGACAGCATATCTATCATGATTTAAATAGCATTATTTTTTTATTATTTTTACCGCAAAAAAAGTGAAAGAAAAACAACTACCTAGGTATTTCAGAAGCACCCATAGGTAATAATTTCATTATTTTGCGCCGACTCAAAATTAGTTTATATAAAATTTAATAGTTTATGTAAATAAGCTCAATACTCAACACTTAAAAGATTTTTTTATTTCTTGCCCTTTAAGTTCATTTTCGTCGGTTTAATTTTTTGTAAAAAAGTTTTTATTTAATGATTTTTTGTCGCTTGCGTTATCTTTAATACTCTGACAACTACTTTTAAAACGCTATCAAATGTAATCCTCCAAGCTTATTAAGTGGTTTCTGTCACTAAAACCACAGTTTTTATATTTAACTTCCAATTGTGTAGGAAAGGTATGGATTCCATCATCAGCTCAGCTTCGTGATGTGATGATTCCTAAACGCAAATACCTGATTAAGTTATGATAAGTAAACAGAAACACTATTCGTGCCCACAATTTGCGAGGGTTCATTTGAATTTTATCACAATCCCATCATAAGATCCTGGCTTTCTTCCTATCTAACAAAAAAATAATCATCAAAATCGGTTCATAAATAACGGAGTGAGGGCTGAACATACATAAAAAAATATATATATACAATACGGTCGAACTGAGAACCTCCTCTTTTTTTTCGGTCGGTTAAAAAAACCCAGACCAATACAAAAGGTTGCCAAATAACGTTTTACCACCACATATTAAGATTTATGAAAACTTAACTGCAACGAACTTCACATTACTATTATTTAAGGCACCTAAATATTATCTTATCTGTGTCAAAGGTATTGATTTTTCTATATCCTTACTAAACATTATAAATTCGAAAGTAACTCTGTCTGTCTATCTGTCGCCCTTTCACGCCAAAACGACTGAACCGATGTAAATGAAATTTGGTACACAGATAGTTTAGAGCCTGAGAAAGGACATAAGGCTTCTTTTTAATGTAAAAAAAATGGTGATGGGGAAAAGTGGGGATGAAAAGTTGTATGGAAGTATCGTCATATTTAGAGCTAGAAGCTTGAAACTTATATTTTAGGCTGTTGATTCGATATAAATGCACTATTATACGCGGACGAAGACGCGGGCACAGCTAGTTCCTAATATATAATACTGATTTTCAAACTTTTTATAAATATCAGTACAAGGCTGCTTCTGTAATCACTTTAAACGATTGTTTTGATGTAATAAAATAGTTAGAATTATGTGAAAGAGACGCCTTCGAGATCTTTTGCGACACATATATAGTCAATGTCCATTTTGCAATACACGTGTAGTCAAAATTTGGTTTAAAAGTTAAGTGTGCTATCCTTCTTCAATCACGTATCGCGTGGTATATTATGTTATGCGCTGTGCCGCCGTGCCACTATATCGCTTCTTAGTTACCAGAATTTTTCATAGTACTTTTTGTAAAATCGTATTTTTTTTTTGTAAAATTGCATTTTTACAGAAAATACAACTATGCAGTTGAACTTAAAATGCAAAACTGTATCTGTATACAAAATTTCATCAAAATCGTTGGAGCCGTTTCCTAGATTCAGATTATATATGTATATATACATATAATACAAGAATTGCTCGTTTAAAGGTATTAGAAATCTTTTTTGCTTATATCTGTGCTCTTCACTCTGCTACACTTTAGAACAGCTTTGTTTGACCATTACTTGTTTAGCCTAATGATATAGCAATGTAATATATTCACCTAAAAAAGACGTAGGTACTTAGAAGATAGTCAAGACTAGTCAAGTGTGGATAGGTGCCTATTGACATTCTTTCTTACTAAATATTTAAAAGTAAACATTTTCATACCTACTCTAGAAGTAGTTGTGTAATAGTCAGAGTTAAAAGGTACTATTGGAATACAATAAAGTAAAACTGTAGTAACGTTACAATCAAAATACAATTTTGGTCTCGTTCTGTATTCTGTAGGTACTTGGTTGCGATATTGAATGAAACATCATGTAACGGATAATTAGTTTTAATTGCAAATTTTGTTATGTAAGTCTAATAGACCCCTTTAATTCGAATGGATATTGTAAGGTTTTACGTGGTGCGTACCAATTAATTTCCTAAAAGTGAATGTAGAAACCTGTTTTAATCCATGAGTAAGTAATTAACATCACTAGTGAGTGATTTAACTTTTAATATTATTGGTGTAAGAAGTAAAAGAGTGGGTATTTTATTTATTTGTTTTCACTTCTAGCCTAATGTGGTTCCATTTTTTTACTCAATCCTTAGACCCAAACTAGGTGTAAGTTAAAATTAAAGAAAACATTATACAAAACATCGTTATTTTGTTATTTATAAAGATAAAAAAAAAACAATTTCTCAGAGCTGCTAGAGCGTTTATTGTATTAAATTTTTAACATGTGATTGCTCCTCGCGGGACTAATGAATCATTAAAAGGTGGTAGTTAAAAGCAATCTGAAAACTAAAACTTAATTAGGTAGTTAAGGTCTTACAATAATTTTGTGGTGTGGTTTTCCACATACAGCAAAAGCATACTCCAACATCATCTAGCGAAGACGAGCTGAACTACGAAGTAACTACTAATCCTGCATCGCGCTATGAATGTCGATTAGTATATATACAACTTCCCAACTTCTACCGTTGGGCCGCGGCCCGCCAGGCATAATCACCTCGCCTGGTCGGGGGATTCCTCCCTTTGTGTTAGAGGGACATAAGAGCCGTTCCTCCACAATTTCTTTCTTTTGCCTTTGATAATTTAAGTTCAGCATATTTTACATTTTGACGTTTACGTTAGTAAAATATTATTTTTGTTTTATTAATAGGTACGTACCAATTATCAGCAAAATGTTACGATTATCGATTCGGCAACGATGCCTAGTTATTATGTCTCAAGTGGTACTAAAGTGTATGCAACACTGCCGAAAATCAACATTAGAATTATATTCAAAACACGCGCAAAACGCCGCGATAGTACCTACATATTACATCACGTCATTAAACATGTCGGTGTAGTGTATGTATGTACTTGCAAGGCTAACATTTCTCATATCCCTCAACCTGCAACTTTTTTAAATAATTTAAAATATCGAGCATTTAAATTTAGTCTTTGTCCTGTAGGTACAAACTTGCCAAACTTGCCATAGATCTACTGAGCCAAACGGTAACGGTCTTAAAATATAGAATGTAATATTGGTATTCTTCGTTTTCTGAACTAAGTTTTAAAAGCTTAATTCATAGTCCTACTCTATTTATTTTTTTGTAAACTACCTATGTTTTTACCTTATAGTTGACACCCGTAAGTAATGGTTAAAGAATTTCACAAAGAAGTTTAGAGTTAATAATATAATCATATTTCGAATTAGGAACAAAAACAGATAAATCATTTTTTTCAGTATTTCATGGTCATAATCCATACAGCTATTCAGATCCAAAGAAGCTAAGTAAAATAAATACATATTTTCTAATAACTTAAGGTAACTACGAAAAACTAATAATTATTACTATAGCAGACTCTTTATTGTCTCAAATGTAGATTATAGGTAGATACCTACCTACTTAAAAGTTCTCGTTTTATAATTCTGTCTTCTTCAACATCGTTCAACATGTTCGTTTTTGGTGACGTTAAGTTTTCTTTTGTAATCAGAGGCAAAGCGATAGCGTCAAAAATGTGTTATGGAATATATTATAATGATTGTATTGTAGACTACTGGAGCCGAATTCATAATGATGTCCAATTAGATTGCACCATCATTGCAAAATTCATATACTCATAGTGAATGTAATTTTGTTGAATATTTATGAGATATTTAAATAAAAATCTATTTAGTATATTATATTGTTTATAGGTACATACCTAACATTTCATTGGCGATGGGGAAACCTAGTATGCATTTTACCTACATACTTTACTAAATCGACATATTATTATGAGAAAAATATTTTATTTACGGAGCATTTACCAATAGCAAGGTAGGTATGTATGTAATAGCAAGGTATGTATATATATATATTTAAGATAGTAGATTCTTAGAAAGTAGGTACAAGAACGAAGATCAGGCAATCTGTATTAGTGTGACCTTGGGCATGGGCACTTACCATTCTGACATTCTTGTTTAGCCTCCCTATAAATTCGATGGTAAGAAGGATTTTTTGCAATTGGCAAACTATTAAAAAAATACGAAAATAAAATAATAAATAAAAAAATACGAGAAAACTCCAGGTCCTATTAAACCACCAAAGTGCCATTAAATAAACTTGTAAAAGCTTTGTAAATCTAGTGAAGAAATATAAAAATATATATAAAAAGTTTTAAAACGACATGACTTCCATGGTCCCACAGCGCATTATTTGTCAAATAGAGCATAAATCAGAAGGCATAAATAATATTAGTGCGTATAGTTTTGCACTATCTCAAAAACAGAAAAATGTTGATTTATGGTCAAAGGACAAATAAATACGAAATACCTCAAAAACCTTTAAGTCCGCAATTATTTCTCAGCTACATTAATATGCAAGATTTAATGTCATAATTTTATTTTGCAGTGTTATTAACATTTGGTTTAAAAATTTTTAAATTAACCTTTGATAAAACAAAAATGAAACATTTTGAACAAAGGACTAATTACATAAGCAAAAACACAATAGGGTAACAAAACTATCGCATAATTAATAAAATGCATTGTGATGTATTTGTAATGTTATTTTGTATTTGTAATGGTAATTTATTAAGTATTTTTTTAATTGAGCAGTCAATATTTTTTACTTAAAGAGTTTTATTTCATTTGATTTCTGTGTTTAATAATGATTGTGCACTCCTGTAGCATAGCCTACTGTTGCATGCCTAATTCGGCAGAATATCCACGAACTTAAACCTGAAAACACTCTACTTTACTATGCACCTATATTCAACAATGAATGACTGAATTGAATTTACTTTCATATGTACGTGTAAAACAAAGTAATCAGATTGCTGTTTTGATAGGCTATGGAAACTATGTAGAAATATTCGCCACTGAAGCATTCATCGCTTTCATTTATGATTGACCTCAACGATATCACATCAATCAACAAAGAGATCCGTAATATGTAGGTAATAATTTTGTTACACTTTACCACGTTATACAAAAGGGGTTTCTCAATAGAAAAAGTTTAACGGTATCCCAAATTATTCCTGGACATTAAATTTTGTAACGAATGCGGCAACCGTGAAGTCTGTAGTGTGAACATTAATAATACATTAGTAAAATTCTTGGAAAATAAAATATTACTAGACGCTAAAGAGGAAGGGAATAACAGCTGACAAACAGCTACAAATAAATAAAATTGCTGTGTCTGTTTGTAATGTTAAAATAGTAGTGTTTTTAAGCTCATACCTACAGTTATTTGCACGATACCTAAGCCTAAAAATCAGTTTTTAAAATTTTTGTCTGACTGTCTGTCTGTTTGTTCCGGCTAATCTCCGAAACGGGTGGACTGATTTACAAAGAATTTTCACTTGCAGGTAGCTGGTTTTATAAGAAGTAAGTTAGGCTACTTATATTTTGGAAAATAATTAGGGTTCCGTGCAAAATATATAAATATATACATCGGCGCGGGAACTGCTAGTAGGTAAATAAATAAAATAGAGTAGTATATTTTATCAAAACGTATTTATCAAACAAATAAGGGCTTAGAAACCTCTTCAGGACTAAGCAGCGAGCCAATCATTCAACAATGTTTTGCATCTCCTGGAATTTTTGTTATTTTGTTTATCCTAAAAATATACTTAAATAGAAAAGTTATAGGGATTTGAAGCCGATGTTCAATGTAAGTTATTAGTCAATAAATATTCGATTTAAATCTTTATGTCCACTTTTATAGCAATGCTTATGAAATACATCTACCTAATCACATATTCAACGTAACACAGTGTTGGTAGTTCAAGAATGTTTTATTACTATGACTAAATTAATGGCGCGGTTAACACATTTGATGTTAGAGTGCACAGTCCTGTGCCAACTAAGGTGCAATGACAATATATTTGCACTTTAGTGCACGTGCACAGTAACTGTACATACTGAAATACATTATGTAACATCACCATTAAACTCTGTCTGGCATCCATAACGATTTCTATTGAATCATTTGCTATCATAACTTTAATTTTCGATATGGATATCAAAGTATTGTTGTGTCATCATAGATATTAGTAGGTACTTACATCGTTTAGCTCCATAGTTGGAGCCGTTAGGTCAGTAGTCCGAGTTAACTGTGAAATATTTTAACTCGGATGAATAACAGCGACAATGGGTTATAATTCTCTTGACCTCTATGATCATCTGTATCATCAACATGATGACAGTTTTTATTGATGAGCTTTTCAGACTCGTATGCACAAACGCATCTGAAAATGAAATCTAATTAGGTACATCATTCAACGATCCAACTTACAAATATCGGAAAATGGCATTTTTGTGAAAGAATTGTAAAACAGGATTGCTAGTATGAGTTTGCAACAACACGTGTCCTTCAGTTTTAACTGTCTAAATGACATTTTTATACACTAGCCGCTTTACAATTTATTTGTAAAGCTATACTTAGAGTTGCCGACCCCTGCGGATTGAAATTTGCCTTACGGTGTAGCAGGAGAGGTCTCTTTCTTTCTCAGAAATCTATACACGTATACATTACTAAACTGTTTACTATATATTCGGACTATAAAATGTTAGGAAGTAGATTAGTTATTGTGACTTATTACATGGAAGGAACTCGAGTAGTTAATTCGCCGTAAACCGATCTTGAAAATTAATAGCTGGCTGCGCACCCATTTAATAGGCAGCTCCCATTATTTATTACCAAGTTGGAATGTGCACTTAAGTAACATCAGGCCTCTGACACGCATCTCTATTTGTAATTTGTAAGACGCCTCTAGTACAATCATGTGTTGGTTGGTTCCCAAGTGACCGCACGCGCGCCCCTTCGCTAACATATTACCCATATTATGGAATGTTTACATAGCTGCATACATACTTATAAAGAAGATAAATATATTATTGGTTTCGTAGTCATAATTATTACCTACTAGATGTTATTATTGTCCGAATAACTGTAAAAGGCGTGTTTTAAGTACGTTTTATAATAAATGTTATTTTGGTTAATGATTTACGTATAAAAACCTTTTATTTTACAAAAAAAGGACACATTATATCTTGGTAAAAATACCAACACGTGGTAGTTTTTTTTAAGTAATGCAGAAACTATTACTTTTCACGAAATCAGTCATGATGAATAATTTAGTAAACTTACTTAGATTTTAATACAAATAATTACCAAGCATAACACTGTGCAGACAGTTTCCACCAACATACTGAAGTCGTTTATTGACACCTAATTGTCTAACCAGGCATTCAAAGCGATTACTCGGCATCCAGACGATGCGATGGGGCAATGATCTCTTTGTCCCACACTAAATTTGTACATAGCATCCATGTCCAGTAACCGCAGTAGCGTACCCCACACTTCATTGACTCATTGGATAGGAAGGCTAGCTGAGGGAATAGTTATTACACGTCCGCGTCAGTCAGACTCGTCTCAGAGCTTTGTTTGTTATCGGCAGTATATTAGGTAAGATTGAGGTTTGAATAAACTGTTGAGCGATTTAATCTTACACCATAATATAGAGATAGCAAAATGCGTACCTTATTAAGTTTCATATCACTTATATTACTAGGTCTTTCAAAATTAAGATGATATTTTTTAGACCTTTTGCCTTACATAAGGTCGTTTTAAGTAGATTTCAAAGAAAAGTCTACCTATTGGTTTTGTACCAGTTGTCGAGGTTTCCAAAAATTTCTTCACAGGAGGTCTAGTTATGATCCCTAGTATCTATGCTACCTAATAATTTTATATTTAGCAGGAGCATAGCATTTACATTAAGCAAGTAAATTGTCAAATTGATACCTCTGATAGCATTTTTTTCTGATGCATTACCTACTGATAATTGCCCGTTCTATGTTGTCTTGTTGCCACCTCCTCGGATCGCTTATCACGCACGCAATTATGTTATTTTTTTTTTACTCCGGTTATATAAGTCCTCATTCTGATTTTGCAGTTACTGGTTTGAACAAATACCTGGCAGTTACTCTAGTTTACGCGGTGTGCATTTTCTACGCTACCCAGGTAAGTAGATATTCTAGGCGCTGAGAGTGCATTTTTACTTTTTTATTTTTAAAACTTAAAAAAAATACATGAGTTAATTAATTTGATTTTTTTTATGTAACTTTGTTTGCATTGTTTATAAATCCAACAATGCGTCATTTTAAATTCTTTCGACCATTTGCTAACCATAACCATAACGATTCTATTAGATCATCACATTTAGGAAATTCTCCTGTAAGTTCATCATTGAGTATACTGTAGGTTTACTATGTAAAAAGTCGAAACAAGAGCCATTATGATTGAGTCGCGGCGGGTAGGCATGTAACATACGGAAAATGATACAGTAAAAAAGTTGGCTACAGTCGCATTATGACGCAAACTAATATAAAAATATTATGTCCAAATAAGGTATTATAAGATTCGAGTCCTCGCGTGGTACTAGCTTGTAAGGTAAAGGCATCTAATACCGCGGTGCTCACAAAAAAATATTTTTTCGAATCCGACTGTTAGTTTTAGAGATTAGCGCTTTTAAACAAACAAACAATCGAACAAAAACTCTTCAGCTTTATTTTAGTAAGTATAGATGTGACTAATTTTTCAATTTTACATTACTTAGTGGTCAACTTTGTCACCCTTGTTTAATTCTCGCTGAGGGCAGGACTGATTAACCGGATAAAATCATAATGGCTCTTTATTTGTGTCTTTAGGGAAAACTATACCTTTTCGTTGTGGTTAGCCCAAAGATTTCAGACTAATTTTTTTGTATGAGTCTATTAGACGTCATCACAGTATTTCTTTTTTCATACATTACTTTTTAAAATACTATTGTACAAACTGTTCTGCCCTAATTTAGTAATTTATTGACTATAAAACCGCTTTTTATGTGAATCTTATTTCTCTTCCTACGACGAGTCACGAGAAAACTAGCGCTATTTCCAGGCTTCCGCATGTGCTCTTTTCTCATCTTGTAGGCTGTAACACCCATTAATATATTGTTGTGTATTTTGCAGGGTGGTATGAAAGCAGTTATAATGACAGACTCGTTCCAAACGGCCGTGCTCATCGGTTCACTAGCAGTAGTGTTAGCGATGTCGTCGGTGCAGGTCGGAGGGTTCGACGTCGTGTGGGATCACGCCTGGCGAACAAAACGTCTGCGTTTCTTTGAGTAATGAGCAACAAATAATATCAAATGCACTAGTTACTAAGCTTGCAGTATTTAAATCAGTAGTTTTTAATTCAAGAATCGTCTTGATTAGCGAATTTTCAGTATAGTTCATCACGTGCTGTTAGATACTGTAAGTAGAGTACAGCTGTGATGTTTCACTATTTTAGCATTAATAGGAATTTTGTTGTAAGACGTACAATATCTTTTGGTCTTTTTAAATATCTATCATAAAGGCTCATCGAGTTACTCTGCAGGTGCTCGGCCTCAAGCGTCAATGCCCAAAATACCTTGCTCCTATTTATACTTTGTACCAACTTTTAAATTGGTTCAAACAATACGCTATTATAGAAGATTTGATGGACCTACCTACATATTTGAAAAATTTAACAGTATAGGTTCAATTCCGAACACTGAGGAGGCTCAACAAAATAATCAACATCAAAAGTATGGTGTGGAGATCTTCAATCAAATATACCATGGTTATGAATAAGACTTCCCTTTCAACGAATTGTAAATTCTGAGTGTGTGTTTTTTCAGCATGAATCCTGATCCAACAGTACGACATTCCTTCTGGTCCGTAGTCATCGGTGGCACCGTGTATTGGATCAGCATGTTCTGCGCTAACCAAGCCTCAGTGCAAAAATATTTGTCTGTGGAAAGAATAGCTCAAGTGCGAGTGGCGCTTTGGATTTCAGCTGTAAGCTTGATCAGCGTTTACTCGGTTAATTTCGTCACCGGTGCCGTCCTTGCTGTTCATTACGCTGATTGTGATCCCATTCAGGTAAACACGTAGACAAGTAGAAAATTAAAACGATTTCGGTACATCCTTTCAAATATGATAAATGCAAATGTGAGTTATATGTTTGATTTTTGTTACGCTTTCACAGTGTGAAAACACACATACACTTTTCCCCACACCAAAACTGCCCAACGTACCTAAAGAAGTTGTCATACGAGTACACATCGGTATATATGAACTACTATTCCCCCCTACTACTGTTCCCGGGGATAGCAAATTGACAAAATATACATAAACTTATAATAATTTGACATTTTTTTTAAATTCTGAGTACTGATTTATATATATGTACAATAACATTGAAAAGTTATATTCAATATTTCCAAAGAAATTTAAACGGGGATTTTCGGCCACTAGGATTTGTCTGGCTGCTCACAAATAGCATTAAAATAGTCCTCTAAATATTAGATATAAAAATGATGACTCAGATTAAAAGTAAACTTACGTATTTTTTTTTTAACTAAAGGTGGAAATAACCGCCTACGAAAGCAAACTGTCTGGCAATCTTGATAACATTTTAATTGTAATGCAACTACATTTATAAAAATCAGGACTCCGAATTTAAGACAATTGATCAATCATTTTATATAACTTTGGCACCTCGTACCTGAAAATTGGCCGCCTGCCCAAGCTAACACGTATGAACCTTCAGGGTCTCACTAATACAACAGTATTAGTCGTACAAAATGTGTCGTATTGAGCACAACACGACACATTTTGTTACTCAGAAAATAAGTAAGGTCTGCCGGCCCTTGATCTTGGTCTATGAGTAATTTATTTTGTGGTCGACAGACATCTTTTACCTGACTTTCCTATTATAATTAGAGGTAAACTCTGCTAACCCACGAGTCCATCGACATATTCCACCGTAATATGTTTCTTGTTTACAACTTAACATACCTAAGTTACAGACAATTGTGTCCCTGTTTACTTGGTGGGATTAATTAATGTTGCAATTGTATCGTATTTTTTTAAATCTCAGGCTGGAGTTATCAGTGCTTCGGATCGGCTTCTGCCGCTTTATGTGGTCAAGCAACTTGGCGCTGCACGTGGAGTACCTGGCTTTTTCGTGGCTGGAATTTTTGCAGCGAGTCTTGGGTGAGTTACGATACTAGTGCAGAACCGATTACCCACATTTTTGTTGATATTATTAAGCTGCTTATTAAATTACCGTTTGCTGGCTAGTGTGAAAATCTCTAATTTGTTATTCCGCCGTCTGATTTTTCTTTAATATCGCTGTTCCTATAACCATTGTAAACCAATAAACGAGTCGTTCTACGGTACTGCAATTTATGTGCACTTTAAAGGCGATTTTGGTCGCTTCTTTACCGTTATTATACACCTAAATCTTCTTCATGAATTACTCTGTCTGTTTGTGAAAACCGCATGAAAATCCGTTTAGTAGTTTTTTAGTTTATCGCGAACAAACAGACAGATGCGGCGGGGGACTTTGATTTATAATATGTAGTGATTATCCGCCGACATATAAACGTCGTCGTAAAGGAGAGTGAGCTAGAGTGCAGTGAGCTAGACAGGTCTTTGGGGGTTTGAGAGCGACCTTGTACTTGTTTCAGCCGTCAGTATGTGAGAGTACCTATAGCAGAGGCATCAATAAATAAACTTTCATTAATATTACAAAAGTGCATCGACCATAATAGCCAATATTGATTAAATAATAATACATTTCATTTTAAAATAATGGATTGATTTCTGGTTTAAATGATGTAGGTACACGTTTCTAGGTGTGTTTTTGTAATGTGTTAAAGAAATGATGACTGAACCTTCAAACTTCAAAATGATTTATTGGAATCGGCCTGTTATTTATACTTAGATACTTAATTCAATTAGTCAACATACCATGTTGTAACTAATTACAAACCACCACAGCCCTAACGGAAGCCTACCTACGTCTAAAGGTTGCAAACTAGACGGGGTGTTAATTTCTCATAGTCCACCTAACCCACCTAGATACAGTTCACAAGCAGTTCACCTGAACTGGTAGTGTGGATCTCGAGAAATAGATGATTAAGTAGGATTTCTCTATCCAATAGTCGACAGCGTACTATCACTGAAAGCGTCTACATTAAGTTTTTCAATATTCGAATTACCTAAGAAAAAAAAACTACCAACCTCGTGTCTGTTACAAGGCAGATTTCTAGCCGTTTCCTTTTTATCTTACATTCATATAAATAACATCACTCAAGCAATAAGATGAATAAAATAATAACACACATCTCACACACGGCCGTCTGATGCCAAACTAGGCAGAGCCTATACTATGGTAACCAGACTACTGATAAACATACTTATATATTTCTAAATACATACATATTATAGATAAATTACACCCAGACACAATAAATTATCATGCCCATCACACAATTATTTGTCCTGGGTGGGAACCGAACCCACGACCTCTGGCTTAGCAGTCAGGGTCACTAACCACTAGACCAATAGGCCAGTCAGTAATATAAAATGTAAGGTACCTAATATAATCTATACATTGCAGCACCGTAGCTTCAGCCCTGAATTCTTTAGCTGCCGTTGCTTGTCAGGACCTGGCCACAGGACTTCTTGGAATTACTTTACCAGAAGATAAAGGTGCAACAGTGAGTATAAGGCCTCGGTAATCTACTAATTTAATTTCTAAAAAATAGAGCACTCGTAGATATAATATATTTTTTTACTTCCTTTGTTATTTACATTTTACGCAAATAGATATATTTAGGTTATAAGTAATAAAGCCCATTTAGTGCCTAAAAAGTAATACTCAATTGACAAAATCATAGAAATGTAACGATTTGTGCAATGTAGGTATTTATGATTTGGTAAACCATGACAATAAGTTCTTGTATGTAGGTATGTATGTACATAAATAGTAACTATCGTATTAGGTAACAAAATACTTATGTTATAACAACAGATAGCTCGCTGGGTATGCCTCGGGTGCGGTGCGCTATCTTTTGGGTTGGTGTTCGCCGTGGAGAGGCTGGGACCTGTACTTCAACTCGCTGTATCCTTCAACGGCATGGCTGGAGGTGTTGCGCTTGGACTCTTCTCACTTGGCATGTTCTTCCCCTGGGCTAACGCTAAGGTTCTAAATATAATTCCTTATTTGAATACTAATGAAATCGATATATTGGGAAAAATCGAGTTACAAACTTTCAAGAAATTTGCGTCTGCATTTTTTCTACCTTTACTTACTTTTTGTCTTGCAGTACAACGGTCTGCAAAATCGCTAGGGATTGCAATCCGGAAAACCGGATCCGGCAATCCAGCGGATCCTGCATCATTAGAAGTCAACCGCATCCGGTCAAAAATAAACGATTTAAATATTTTGCAGTCACTACCGCTCCGCGCACGTGCCTAACCTTAATCCAAGTTAGAATCATGGGCGTAGCTAAGAATTTTTCCTAGGGAGGGCAGCTGACCCTCTAATATATATATGTGTGTGTATTAATCCGCATTTTAAAAACATGTTTAATTTGAGCCAAAATTGTTCTTTGAAGAGGCAATGTACACCACATCGTCTCGCAGATTTCTTTGCTCAAAAACACAAAAAAAAAAAAAAAATGGTATGATGTACAATATTCTAATAAAAAAAAAAACAAACAAAAATTCATTTCTCCATAACCTTCTTGCTGAGTCTTAATAAAGTATTTACTTAAGTTTTTAACAGTCCTATTATTGAGAATCATCGACTTATTTATCTCTCTAATTTATATGCTTATAAATTTCTAAATTAAACTAGAACTTGTACTTTGTACTTTAAGGAACAAGCCGTTGCTTTCTTTGCAACTTAGCCATTCACTTCGAGTATTGAGAAACGACCCTTTTTTTCGAATTTGGAGAAATTTATCTTGCAGATAATATTTTCCCAGCTAAAGAGCGGAGTCCGTGTTGTCCAGAGATGTTCAGATTTATAAGTTATTTAAGGAGGTATTTCTTCACCGGTGGCAATACCGCAGAACATCACCGTGAAGATAACTTTTGTTGCGTTTATTATGACTTCAGGGTATTTGGTTCCTCGCCTGCATAAAACCGTTTTCCTCGTGAGATCGTCGGAAAGGTTTCGCCATAATTATATATGTTTACTGCCGTTGCGTTCTCCAATTCTCTACTTAGATTTTCAATGAACCCTGTTATTACGTCTTCTGACACTTGAGCTCTCACTCTCTTGATATTATTAGCCATCCGTCGTGATAGGGTTCTATGTCGGTTAAGGAAAGATCGTAACCATATTTGCCAGGAATATTATTTTTAAATTGTGGTTCATTCCTGCTTTGTGCCAAGAGATAATCTTTAATAGCAATTTTTAAATTAAATTTGGCCAGAGGAAAGCCATATTCAGAGTGCAGTTATGTGACCAACAAACGCATTCTCCTCTTGTTTTGAGAATATTGTTGGTCGGCCTGGTTGGTGATACCAAACCTGCTTTTCAATTTATTTTTAATGGTGCTCCAAGGAATTCTGTATTTTTCTGCGGCTGCTCTTTGGGTCATTAGTTTTGATCTCACAACGTTCAAACATTCCTCCAGTTCTGCTTCCGTGTAGTCAATATATTGACGACTGTAGTGTCGGGCTTTCGCCGGTACTTTAATGGCATCAAGATGTCTAAAACGTAATAAAATTTCGTCTTCATATTCTTCATATTGCCTAAAATTATTTGATCTGGTTACATTGACTCATGAGCTTTAGTTACCTGAATGTATGGGCCAATGAATCCCCACATTAAATATCTAGTATTTCAGTTAGTTAACTTATGATAAAACAATCGTTTCTATCATCACTATACTCCTAAACATATTTTTGACACCAACAAATCAAATATTAAAGAAAACTTACCTACCTTAAAGACTCTGCTACACAAGCGTTTTCTACGCTCATGGTTAGAATTGCGAGTCTGCAACCGACAAGTATATAATAGTAAGTTGAAATAGCCTTTTTAGCCTCAGACTATATTATTTTGCAATTGTCTAAGAATTCGATCAGCAAACGACACGAGTAACACTATTTGTTTGCTACGATTTAAAATCATACCTACTAAAAATATCTATTTAATGTTATTTAAATAAGTTAATAATTATTTAAGATACAATTTCGTAATTTAGATACTAAAATAATACATAATTAAATTAATATTAATTGAACCTGTCTTAATTAAGACAAGTGTATAACTATTTGTTTTTACCAAATAAATAAGTAAACGGTATTTTTTTATGGAACAAAGTTCCTTGTGACACGTTACACTTCAAACGTTGGCGGCCGTGAGTTGATTTATTTAATTTTTACGCCATACTACTGTAATATCTTGTATACTAATTATTCTTATATTAGTTAGGACAACTTTCGAGTTTTTACAATATTCACTATATTTTGATACAATTTTGAATTTTTATTTTTTTTTGACGTGACAACGTCTTATAATTCGATGGAGCCGGCTGCACGGACGAAAAAACATGACTCATGCGGCGTTACCTCGCTCTGAGGCGTTTCTATGACGTTGTCACGTTCAACTATCGTCAGTAAACAGACTTTACAGACAACCGATTTTTTACTACTAGTAACGTTGTATCAAAATATAGTGAATATTGTAACCCATCAAATATTATATAGGTATTATAGCGAAAGGAACTTCGTTCTAACCGGGTGTCCACAGACACCTCACGCGTTTTTTGATTTTTTTTATAAAATGTATGATAATGATAAGTCTCTACCTCTTTTATACAGTTTATTTTGGCAAGTGGCAAAAAAAAATGTTATAATACACCCAATTCCAAGTCCGGAACTCCGGACTGAAATTGGTGCCGGATTGCAATCCCTAATAGTGGCGTACGTACGTGTGCTGTCTTCAGCATTCAGCATGGGCTTCGATTATGTATGAGGCACATTCTGGGTATTATGAGATCATAATATTGTATTATCATATTTATATTCATTATTAATATAACATATCATATGGTATCAGGCGGGTCATATAGTTGTTAGTCACATTGTTGGCATAAAAACTACAATTAACCAACCCAAAGGATTTTTTAGAAAATTTAGCGACCTAATTATGTATTTATACGGGAATTAACGCGATCACGAAATAGGTATTACATACCTCTGAATTGCCTGATATTTCGACCAGGTTGCACTGGCCGTGGTCACAGGCTGACACAGGTTAGTATTTAACGACCTCAGTATGGTGCAAGCGTTAAAAAGTAGCGTTACTTTTTATCTAAACCTATGTCTTTGTGCTTTTCCTTAATTCTCTTTTTTAACCTAATTTTAAGTTCACTAACAATTCGCATTCACGGCTGTAGTACAATTGATATTGAAATGATTCCTAACATAGCTTTTTAGGAGTCGCCACTTTTTTTAATAGGAGTTTTTTGGTTCAACATTCAGGGTGCAGTGGCAGGAGGAATTTTTGGTCTGCTCGTAGTTGCGGCTGCGGGAGGGGGTGCTCAATTGGCCCAACTACCAATGCATCGACTTCCCACCTCTATAGAAGGCTGTGTCTCGCCCTTTAATAATACTTATTTAACTATAAATCCCAAGTAAGTCCTACTTAATAAATATAGTTAATGTAATGAGAAAAGAGTGAATTTTAAACGATAGCTAAAACAAATTACGAAGTCTTTCACAAATATTTTATAATATAAGTAAGTCACTTTAGAAAACCTCTGCACTTCGATTCGATAAATTCTTTTTGTTTTTGATAGAGTATTCATTGAAGAATGTTTTAGACTATTTAACATCACGCCAATCATCTTAGGAGCTGCTGGTGAACGATTTCATAATATCTGGCATACTTAATTACAGCTATAAATGTGTACTTGTTTACAGTGAAAGTCAAGACGACGTCGTATTCTGGCTGTTCCGAGTGTCATATTTGTGGTACTCAGGATTGGGTTGCCTTGCGACATTATTAGCTGGACTCATCGTGTCTGTTATTACAGGCACAATGGATCCAGCTCATGTTCCAATCGATCTGATATCACCGCCAGTCGTAAAACTTCTCAACTCTTTGCCTAAAAAAATCAAGGTAGGATATATTCCTCTTGACTGATATAATTTTTTCCTAAATGTTGCTTTTAAAGTTGTCAACATCATCAAATCTTAAGAACTTTGAACTATTAATTAACATCTTTATAAATATAGACCAATTTTAATTAGTTTTCCAATTATTTCAAGAACAATAATATATGCCGTTTAATTTATATTAGACAGCTTTAAAAGTTCCTACTCGGCTTGGCTCGGAGCGTCGACGGAGTTCCAGCGTACGTCCACCGAGCGTTGCTGACGACAAAGATACGCGACGACGACGCAGACTTTCCGAATTGGCAGGTGGAGTGTTCTACAGCGATGCTCCCACACTCACAAGAGGCTACGATAACTTTGCTCTCGGTCTCGACACTGAAAAACCTCTACCGGACCATCCGCCCAATGCTACCAATGTTAAATTGGAATGTAATTCAGATAGTAGCTTACAAGAAACATCCACCTGTTAAAATTCAATTAGGTCTGTACACGTGATATTGGCGTTTTATTTAATTAATCAAAGTATGTACCATTGTTTTCTAAGCACTTTCGCCATTTTATATGATTTTCATTAATTCCCTTGCTGAAAAAATTTTGAGAGCGAAAATCAATCAAATCTTTGACGCCGGTTTGAACTGCCTCATCGGAAATTAGTTTATTTTTTCACAAACAATGTTTGATTTAGTTCGTCCATTTTCTTTGTGTAGACATCCCTTAAGCAAGGGCAGAGTGAAGTGGTGATAGTGGTGTTCCGTTATAGGTAGGTATATATATAAAGGTATAACTGTAGCTGGAAAATGTGAAAAATCCCTAAACCCGTGGCATTACCATGGTGTACTCGGGGCCACGTTGTCTTTCCTAAAGAGATATGCGCAAAATACGTTGCGCCACTGTTTTAGACCTGCTTCTGCTAAGACAATGAGGCATAGCCTCAGCAAAGCGCAAGGCAAGCGCCCATAGAGGCTGCCGATCGATCAGCGATCTCAGGTGTCTGGTGCGGTAGCGACTACTGTGGAACGCAAAATACTAGTTCGTTCGCTTTCAACTTTGGAGTACTAAGTCATGCTAAGCTACCAATAGAAACAAGAAGTATCCACCAGACTAGTAGCGTTTTTACCAGTTTTCTACAGCTCGTTTAGGCAGCTCGAAATGGAGTAGAAATCTACTGTAAACCTGAATATGATACTTTGAAGGAGGTAGTCATCACAATCATATTCAGGTTAAAATGTTTAAGTCGGATACACACTTCGCGCGACACGTGGCGCATCTCGTGCGAAGCACAAGATTTGCAATGTGTCTTCCTATCTTATATTCTTGGCAAGAAAGCGCAATTGCGAATCGAGGCAACGTATCTGAGACGCGTCATGTTATTTTTAACACACACTTCTCAAGCCGAGGGCTGCGATGCACACCGACCGCAGCGCTCACCTCGCAATGTGTGTATCCACCTTTCGAATTACAATAATTATGTGAATGAAATATATTTTTAGTATATAATTTAAAGGGTGTACGAGGCGTTTCAAATGAAAAGATAATGGCGACCGCGACCACGACCAACTTAACTCAGACTTGTCAAAAAAGTACTGTTAGCGCCAAAAACATAATTAACTACGCAAATTGATAAAAAAAAAATACAAAAAATTAAACCGACGAAAAGAACTAAAAAGCGTAAAATAAATAAACCTTTTACGTCTTAAGTATTGAGCTTATTTACATAAACTATCAAATTTTATATAAACTTATTTTGAGTCGGCGCCAAATAACAAACTGATTAATTATCTAAATTTTATTTGTACCTACGTAGAAATGGACATGGTTCTACTACGTAGGTTATTAATTATTTTATTATTTGGCGCCGACTCAAAATAAGTTTACCTATATAAAATTTGATAGTCTATGTAATTAAGCTCAATACTTAAGACTTAAAAGGTTTATTTATTTTATTAGTAGTCACTTACCATCAGGACCCGTCTGGTCGTTTGCCCCCTATAACATAAAAAAAAAACAAAGGAAAAAATCTGAAAGTCGTTAACTTGTTGTTATAGCACATAAAAAGAAATAGTTTTTGTGATTACAAACTTATGTTTTGCGATTGGAAAGTTGACTTTGTCGTAAAAAGTGCTCAAAATTTTCCCCCGTATATCACGGGGGAAAATTTTGAGCACTGCAAAGTTAACTTTATATTTCAGAAAAGACGGGCAAAAATCTTCGAGAGTTGGTTCTCGAGTTGGACGTACTATCTACATACATATAAGTTTGCTTTCGGAACCCTCGCTCGGTGCGCGAGTCTGGCTCGCACTTGTCCAGTTTTTTTTTTTCTAACCGTACGTTTTATAGTGAAGTTGGACGCCAATTGCGAAGCAAATGGCGGTTTAGCAGTTATCTTCTCATTTGCAATGCATTGAATGTAATTTTAATTTTACATTTATTAACATTATGATGTAAATAAAATAATCTTGTGTCTTTTTTAGTATTTATTTATCATTTTAAATGTACACTTATTTTAACTTTGAAGGCAGACCTAAACAAAATTCAATAAAGAATGTATAGTTGTCAGATACCCAGTTTTGGTATGTATCTTTTGCACTTTTTAAAATTAATATAATAAATGAAAATTATATTTTATACAATGCTAAAACCACACGACCTGCCTTCCAAGTACATGACTTTAGCATATAACATTTTAAATAAACATAATTTTGGGCCAATAAGAGAACTCTTAGCTATATTAATATGCATATAATTAAATAATTTTTAATCATTTCACGATAATAAATCTTGTTGTTGTTGTGACTGCTGTTGATGAATTTCTTGCATTGTAGAAACAGGAAGTGTAGCACTTACTGTTATTGAGGGCATTCCTGGTAATGATACTGGTGTGAGTACAGGAAGTCCAGAGGATATTGGAGGCGGTTGGATTGGCGTCTGAGCAAAATTGCTCATATCAAATGTTGGTACTAAATTTGGTGAACTTTGTGGAAAAGTAGTGGGTGTTGGAACTTGTGATGTAGTGTAATTAGGCATCATAGGTATATAAGGTTGGGGTTGATTCATAGGAATTCCTGGTAAATTAGGCAATGGTGCCGGTGGCTGCATGTTGGACACAGATGGTATACTTCCCAAATTAGTTAATGTTGCATCAGCTAAATCTGAAAAATTATTAATAACTACATAAAAAGACTCTTAGTATGGGCAATTTATCAATAAAAATATATTTAATACTTACTACTAGAGTAAGCTGCCATATTGGAAACAACTGATTGTGCTTGAGAAATAGGTTGTGAGGGATTTATCTGTTGTGCAGCTTGTTGCTGTAAAACATTAACCTGACCTGTAGCAATAGTAGGAAATACACCAGCAGGGGTAAAGTTTCCAGGATTTACCATTGGTACTCCTGATAAGAAAGGTGGTGGAGCACTTTGATTAAAATCTGGTTGAATGTTAGTCACAGGAGGTGCAGACATCAATGGAGTTTTGTCATCACTTATGTTCAGATTTTGCACACCTGGCACCAGATTTTGTGGAACATTATATGTTGGTTGTGATGCCTGAAAAATACAAAACAAAAATTACATTAACATATACACAAAAAACCTGACAGTGTATGTATATAAGATGTAAAATCTTACCTTAGGTGGTCCCGATCCATATATAGGAGCATCCATATTCCTTAATGGGATTCTATGCAAATAGCCGTAGCCTATTCCACATCCCAGACTTCCATCACCTCCCCAATTGTGATTAGGTGTGATATGCACTTCACGGCATGTGTCATCATTCACATTGTATACATACAACTTTAGAGCCCTTCCTTCATGTGCTTCAATTAATGTAAACAAGTCTTCACTCTCATGCATGATAGAATCTGCCCCTATTATATAATCTGAAAATGGTCTTAAGCCTGCTAGTTCTGCAGGGGATGAAGGATGAACTTCCTGTAATAATTTAATGTAAAGCTACATATTTCTTCACAAGAATTATTCTATATTTTAGTTTTAATTTCCCAATATAAATGTACTAAATGTAGTCTATATTGTACACCAATGAGATATTACTTTAAATAAATACATACATCAAGACAAAACATTATTTAGATGTAGATGGGAGATGGTTTCAGACTTTATGTTGCATGAAACTTTTTCCAAAATATATCAGTTACTTTGATATGAGCCCCTCTATTTAATAATACTATGTGTCAAATTACTGATAAGTACTTACCAATACATGCCAGACATTCTCATTGGCACCCTCAAAAGAACAAAACCTTATGCTAACTCCTAGAAGTCCTTGACCACCCCAATTAGCACTAGGTGTTATCATTACTTCCCTTACAGTTTGCGTTTTACTACTAAAAATTAACATTTTAATTGATTTATCAACATTTTTCTTCAGCAAGTCTTTTAAAGTGTCATTGTCCTGGTCTAATCTAGTATCGTCTATAGCTACTATAAAATCAAAGAATGCTTCAAGTTTTGCTTGCTGGCCTGGTGATCCGTCTTGAACCTACAAGGAAATTGTCAGTATCACATGATTTGTAGTAGTACATTGCAGTACAATTTAATTCCTAACATCAATAATATCAACACAAACCCGCAATACATGATATCCTTCTGAACCACCTCCTGGTACTTCAGAACTCTGGGAGGAACCCATTGGATATTTTAGTTATCTAATGGTTCACAAAGCTAGCAATTATATGGTATACTTGCATAAAATGTAACTTTTTGTAAAATTAAATTTCGCTACAACCGCAACAATTTTGGCATTGACGTTTAACATTACGTGGCATGAACAGCAAAGCACAGCACTGACACCATAGTGAAGGAGTAGTGATGAGCAGATAGATCGATTGAAATTATAGAACATTATGATCTATTTTTGTTTCCAATACTAAGTACAGAGAGAATTAAATTAAATTAAAATTATTAAATAATTTGTTTTTTCTAACGATAAGATTAATTTCTACTAATACTGGAGGCCACACGCCGAACATTTTTATGCTATCGGTTTGAATGACCTTTATTGGAATTGCATCTCATTCGTACAATACTCTTTCACACATAAAAAATTCCACAGTGACCATAAAATATCGATTATCTGGAAACTAATGAAATCTATTAATTTTTATGTCATTGTAACTACTTATTGACATTCAAGCAATGCATAAGAAAAATATACTGTAAAATTATAAAATACATGTGTAAGACCTATTTTGAATATATAACTATAATATTTATCTATACTTAAAATAAATCTGTAGCGGAATGAATTCTGTACATTGAATATATTTAAAAAAAATCGACTGAGGGGTATTAAGATATCGATACCGATGCCGAATATGCGATTCAAACAATTTTTGTCTGTCTGTCTTTCTGTCTGTCTGTTTGTATGTTCACGATTAACTCAGAAGTTACTGAAGGGATGTGCTTGAAATTTAGTATGATAATAGTTTGAGTGCCTGCGCAGGTTATAGGGTACTTTTTATACCGGGTTAAACTGTGGTTGGGTGCCGGATCGAATCCCTCTTTGACACTCATTTCTTTTTTGCACTTTTTTTTAATATATAAAGTAATTTACTTTTTAAAATTAGGTATCGTTTTTACCCGACAAAAAAAAGGAGGTTCTCAATTCGACCGTTTATTTACATATTTCTTTTTTTTTATGTATGTTCAGCCCTCTCCGTTTTTTTTAAACCGATTTCGATTATTCTTTTTTGTTAGATAGGGCATACCTCAAGGGTAGTCCCATGTCAAGGAAGTCAGTATCTGATGTTGGAATTCTGATAAAATTGAAAGAAACCCTTTAAAATTGTAGAGGCGAATAGTGTTTCTGTTTACTTTTCATTACTTTATCAGGTATTTGCGTTTAGAAATCATCACATCATGTAGCCGAGCTGATGATGAAAAAAAATAGCTGGTTCTTGACTATGCCAACGAGCTATTTTCCCTCTAGAAGCCATTAAATTCATAATTATGTTTCAGGGCATTAATAATAATAACAACTTTACACACCTCATACACTGCCGCCTGATCATAAACTAGGAAGAGCCTGTACTATAATAATAATAATAATAATAATAATTTATTGCCAAAATGTTTACATTGTCTTTCAACCTTTTACAATTTGAGTAGGAAGAACATAACACATGTTACAAGCATCCAAAGTTGCGGTTGCGCCGCTGTTCTCCTGGCTAGACTGCGGAATAGTCTGTATTCAGGAGAAACAGTGTCAACCCCAGTTGTTTTATAAAGCAGGTCATTGTGTGCAGCTTTACTATGACTTAGGTAAGTATTACCGTATACAGTATACAAAATATTGAATTAGGCAAATACTTAGATCTAATATTATAAATATATTATATATATAAGTATATAGATAGCGTGTGTGTGTGTGAGTGTGTGTGTGTGTGTGTAGGGTGTGTGTGTGTGTGTGTGTGTGTGTGTGTGTGTGTCTGTGAGGGTGTGTGTGTGTTTGTTCGTATGTATGTGTGTTTGTGTTGTATGGTTTTTGTATGCAATACCATTGAGAATTTAAGAAACAGTTACGAGAAAATCTTCAGTTTCATTGTATGTCCAGCCAGCAAGGAATGATCGAACTGCAGTTTTACACTTTATGTATGGTAGATGATAGATAGGTAGGTTTCTATTTATTTTAGTATAAAGGTAAGGTCCTAAGTAGTAAAAGAACCTTTTGGTCAGTGTGAAGTAAGGATGGGGGATTGTGCATATCTTATCCTTCCGTCGCTTGTGTGTTGTGGCGTAGGGCGTCTTCAAGTGTATTAGTAAGATACATCTTAAAATGAAATGCTGTCTAACATTTAGAACGTTCCATTCTTGGTACAATTTTTCAGTTGAATATTGGAGCTATGGTAACCAGACTGCTGAATACTTATAATTATATTTTAAATATATACATATTATAAATAAATTACACCCAGACAGAAAATAATTCGTCCTGGGTGGAAATCAAACCCACGACCTCTGGCTCAGCAGTCAGGGTCACTAACCACTAGACCATCAGGCCAGTCCAGTAAATATACATATATTTATAATCAGAGTTATAGAAAAAGAAGATGAAGCTTTTAAACTTTTGCGTTCCATGATAATATAATTATATTGACGGGAATTCACGCGATCACGTATTTAAAAGTATTATAGGTACAGGCCTGTGATCACGGCCACGACCAAGCAAAGCAAAGGTATGTCATACCTTTTAAATACGTGTTCGCGTTGATTCCCGTCAAAATGATTATATTAGAACAGAAAAGAATTTTTATTTAAAGCATCTATGACTTAGTTGTTAGTTTAACTTAACACTTTGTTAGTATTACAGTATTTTACTATACTAAATGCATAGCAGACACTATCGTCAAAAAAATTACATCTAAGCTGAAATATTGACATGTAACCGGTGAAGTTTTTTTTACACTTTCAGACCATTTGTTTTCCGTTCGGTTACAGTAGTGTGAAATCATATGTTACACTGTGACTAAACAAAGCTCAGGAGCAAACATATATTTGTTAGGTATACCGAGGGGGCCCATAGTTTCTAGGAAGCAGCACTGACTGACTGGCTACAGCAAGAGTCTCGCAATTGATCAGACGAATCGAGATGTTAGGTCGTCACAGTTGTTTTATGACGATTTTCTCCGAGGAAAACAACTCTCGCACAAGGATTCGGTTTTGCGCGCACGATCTGTTGTGACAGAGTTTTATGGAAAAATATTGAATTTACTGCATGATGATTATTGATATTAACATTGATATAGGTGATTGATTTAAACGGTAGTTCTGATTTCTGTTGATATTTTAATCTGATTCATGCTCTTCAAATTCGACTTCAACAGTCATGTCTTCTTCGATTTCTTCTTCCTCTTCTTCTTGCTGGATGTTCATAAATTGTTCAACTGAAGATGAATCAGCTGTCTCTTCATCGATATCAAGGTCAAGGCCGTGCAGGTAGAAGAGACTGGCTAAGGGACTGAGTTTCTTTAGAGTGTATATTCTCAGAATTGTATAGTTTATAATATAAGACACAAATAGGTATTTTTACTGATATTGTGCGTGTGTGCGTGACTATATATATACGTGGCATTTGTGAGCATATCGTGTAGAATGTAACTCCTTCCACTTTTAGAATCGCGATATCTTAGATATGGTGATTTTTAGGAAAAAAATATGAACATCCTTATTGTAGATAATTTTATGATCTACAATTTATGTCTGAACTATATTTTTCATAAAACTTACCGTTTTCGAAAAAACCTAAAATTTTTAATTTGGATCGACGAGGACTTTTGGCACTTTATTTTTAATAATATACCCAAGGCCTCTTGGAAAATTCAGATCGTGTTCTTCTAGGCATATTAGAAGCTTCGTGTTAATTACACGCTCCATGCATATTTGGAGACAGGAACCCCGCCAGACATCCCTTTGTGAAATACTAATTTCCGGCATGGACTACCCGCACCCGGGATGGTATTTGGTATCGTCGTTCAAAGTTGAGCTCAAGGTAAAGAGAGTACCCAGAATATCGGCTTTCTCTTTTACGCTATAGGCCAGATCCCCAGCTGCATTTCGCAGCTTTGACGAGAGACCAGAAGGCGCGACTTCTCTCCAATTCTGCCGCCGAAATCGAATTTAGCTCTGACAATTGCTCTTTTACTACCAAGCCCTGTATGCGGTTTGCTTAAGAGCTCTAGCATCCTTACAGGGCCAATTAAACCAAGGTAATTTTTTTGCTCTTGAAGCTACCAGCGAGTTGGCAATAAAACATTTCATACCCGCTTGGACCGTCTCAGCGACAGCAACTGCGCAGTAGTTGGAATCTTCTAATGTCAAACAGAGCTGTCTCCACGATTACGATGTCCCCACTGATCTCGTGTGTGCATTTTTCAGCCAAACGGTAAGTTTTATCATAAAGTGGGGAAAACAATAATTGTAGATCATGCTATTATCTATAAAAAATGTTCTCACACTTTTTCCTAAGAATTGCTATTTTTGAAATACGATTTCAATAGTTGAAAATGTCGTGTTCTCCATAGTATGCACGATTACCGCTTATACAACGTAACTGGAAATACGATACATTCCTTTTAAGGGGTTGAAGTGGAGCACATTTGGAGCTAATTTAGTCCCGGTTTTAAACTTTGTTATTTCTGAGTTATTCAAAATTAAAGAATTTAAATTTAACAAGTTTTCAAATCAAAATGTACCCTTGTGGTGAAATATACGGGATTTTGTTTATTATTTTGCACTTTACTACTACACAAACGATCAGAAACTCATTCAGAAGCACAAACAGCTAAAAAACACAGTAACAAAATGTATGGAGTGTTGCATACAAATCACTTAAATAACTTTCTTAGTTCATTAGCTATTTAAAAAGGTACAGATGTTAATAAATTGGCTTTTATAAAAAAGTTTCACGGACTTTAATGCGCCAAAATTAGGATAAATTATAATAAACTGCAATCTTCAGCTCTTAATTTTTCACCTTTAGAGGTGGACTATTTCCTTCAAACCTCTTTTACTTTAAAACTTAAATGAAACCAACCTTGAGTACAATCGATTCAAGAAAAACAGGAATTATTTGAATCGGTTTACAAATGGTGAAGATATCGCATAACATACACACAAAACGGTGACACTACTAAACGTGTGCATACTATGGAGAACACAACTTTAGTAAATTTTAGAATCGCTTTTGCTCAGAACTGGTGAATCTTAGAGAAAAAAGTGTAAGCTCAATTTTTGTAGATAATTGCATGGTCAACAATTTTGTTTAAGCTATTTTTATCATAAAACCTATCGTTTGGCTGAAAAACCCAAAAAAGCCATATTTGCAAACTATGACCTTGAATAACAATTTTGGCACATGTGGGATCGATAGGGACTTTTGACAATTTCATAATAGTAGTATCCTTAACGTTCACGTAAATTTTCAGCTTCTTGGGAATTTATGCAAGGGTGAATGACTATTTTGACCGGACTTTTATACTATTTATCTTAACATCTCGCAAATTAATTAGTAAGTAATCAAAATCATAATCAAATTTTTACCCAAAGACCATCCAATTTCTTACTAAAAACGCAAAAAATCATTGTTGTTGCTAAAAAAATATTTATCCTTAATTTTGGATAAATACTCGAGTATAAATGGATAAATATGAGTATTTATCCGTTTTGAGTATTTATCCGGTTGAAAACCGATCTCTAGTGACGGCACATTGTTTTTTTTAGTTGGTTAGATTTTATATATGGACTCTATCTCGCGTGTAGAGTCAACGCAGAGATTCCGCCAAGACATACCGCTTAGCCATGGCCATGGTGAGATGACAACGTCGGTGAATATGGAGCATCCCTATTTTACTGTACCCCACCCTCTCAATAACTCAGCTCACAAACAGAACCATAGACTAAACTATATTTAGACAGAACCAAATTGAAGTATGTAATTAAAAAGTGAAATTAAAATTTAATTATGTTTAAATTTGTATGCAGCAGTAGAAGCTAAATGTCTAAAACCTCCATAATTTCACCTTATAGGTATGTTACACTAAATATGAACAAATATAATTTATTCTAATTTCATGTGAATGTTTATACACAGAAAACATTTTCCTATATTATTTTGTCTTGTTTGTATCATTTTATATTAATAGAGTAGTTTACCTTAGATGAGTGTGGTGAATTGTAAATCAAAGTACATTGTAGTTTGCTTGTGATGGTGATATGTAATTTATTGTGATGTGACTAATAGAAAAGTCTCTTGAAATTAACTGCTGCTGTCAACAAGACCTTGAGCTTAATTCAACATAAAAGGAACATTATTGTTCTGGTAAAGTTAAATTACTTGGCCATTGTAATTTTTTTTTCTGAATCTGTATGGTCTGATCTTGAATGAAGTATATTAATAGTAATATTACTAGTCTTACTATTAGTTTACATTGAATTTTAATGTTAGTTTAGATGTTGGACCATCCCCGGTAATTCTAAGTTAATGCTTAATCATTACAATGTATTATTTAAAGGCTTATGTGTTGAAATGACATCTATTATGTTCACTTAGAAACCTGTCATCCATTGTTAAGTAAACAAGGATCTAATACATCACTTTTTGCTGCATTTATCTGTATTGGACTAATTGTGCATCTGCATTTGTTGCATGTTTTTGCTTTATCCACATAATGTTTTTAGGCGAGCATTGCTTGCCAATTTTTTCTTTTATGTTTGTCCAAATGTTACCATAAGGAATAAATCATTCATCAAGCACCAATCAGGTCATGAAAATCTGATCAAGCTTCAGTGTTGGATCACCATATCTCAGATTAGCACCTGCACTCATTGAAAGTTGTTTGAAGTCAAAACCACTACTGTCTGTGTTAATGCATGTCGATGTTTATTTGAAGGTTATTGTGAATTTTCAACGGTTCATTAAATTACTAGCGAGACCCGCCCCGGCTTCGCACGGGTGCAATGCTGATACTAAATACACTACAGAATGTATTTTAAACATTCACAGCTTTTTGTTATTAGACAATACAAACATGTTTTCTTTAGAGGTATGTCCCTGCATTTTAAATCTGTAATATCTTCGAAAATATTTATTTAAATTACATGCTGTAAATGGCCATGTTGATATATATTAAATGCACAATGTATTTAAGGTACTTAATTGGATAAGGATTAATGCCGTATTGCTAAAAGCCATTATTTCTCGTAAAAAGTAAAGGATAAAAAACGGTTATTGTGGGTTATCCCTAAGAGATAGACATATACCATTGCGGACTTTCTTGTAGACCTTTTTAAGGTGTACAAAACATTGTTTTGATCTATCTCGTAAGGTTTAGCCAGTGTTTGCAATGTAAGCGCAAGAAAATGTGTTTATTTACGACATCACATTAGAAACCTCTAAAATTATCAGTGTTTCTCTACTATATTATGCATATACTATACATGTAAACCTTCCTCTTGAATCACTCTATCTATTAAAAAACACCGTATCAAAATCCATTGCATAGTTTTAAAGATCTAAGCATACCTAGGGACAGACAGACAGCGGGAAGCGACTTTGTTTTATACTATGTAGTGATTAGCTAGTGCTGGTGGTTGGTTCAGCGGTTTATGTGTGAAAGCGTAACAGACAGAGTTACTTTCGCATTTATATTATTAGTATGGAAATATAAATCATTTCTAAAAATTGCAAGTCTCATAATGCAGTTCTTCTGTTCAGTTTTTTAAGAACTGTGAGGTCTAATTTTTACTTAATTTGTTAACTAACAACATTTTATAGTGACATCTTAATTTTTTTAATGAATAAAATAACTTGACCACTGCAAGGAAACATAATCACATAAGAATAATTTACTACATATTTTCAATAGTCCTTTGTGCAATTGAACATAGCACTAGTGAGCCTTTATGCATACACAAACATTATCGTTTTAATTAATATAGTCAATCATTATATTTATTAAAGAAATAAAGATGTCTAGTATTAATTGATATGGTCACTATAAAATGTTTAAATATTGTTACACCAATGTTGTGTAACTGGCTTATTTACAGAGAGTTAATTTCGTCTTCTTAAGAGAAATACATTTAAATCTAACACTTGAACGCATCAACACGATAGTCATTGCACTGTGGCAAAGTGATGAGCACCGGACTCCTTCTGTTCTGCACTTTAGGGACATGTCTCTGCCAAATTATAAAAAAATGGATGATGTATATTTTCGCTTTAGGTATCTACTGGTTCTTTTCGTTTTGTGTATCCAATGCGTCTTAGACTGGTAGACATGACAATGTTTTATTAACATGTCCATATCGGCTTTGGCATTTCACCTCCTGGCCGCTACGCTACGTTTTGTTTATGAATGTGTGTTCATCATCTTCAGATTATTTCAGACTCCTAAGAGGCTTTGTTATTTGTCTCCTTTGTGCGTCTTCTTTATCAGCGGGACATCATTCCTTATATCTTAAATCGTTACATTCGGAACGACTCGATCTGATACCTGCCGACGCACTCTTTGGAATATACCTAAACTTTATATATTGCATTTTTCAGGTGCACATAATTGCTGTTAAAATGGCAGAATGGAAACAGTTGATATCCGAATGGCTCAATGAGTATGCATCATTGCAAGAAAATGAATTAAAAAGTTTTGCAGCTGAACATGAACACAATCATGAAATTGCAACAGCAATATTTAATATTTTCTACAATGAAAATGAAAAGAACGAACAAAAGGACGAAGATGATTCAGAATATGAACAGGTTAAAATAATAAGAACATTATTAATCATCCATAATATTTTTGTGTTTATTTTTTTCCTTTCTTCAATTCAATGTTATCATGACTTAAGTGCTTGTTGATTGATATCATGGTTATCCTAAATAAAAAAAAACTAACAATTAATATTAGGGATACCTTTATAATATAAGTATGTGTCCTTCATTATGAACATATTTATATTTCATTACCTAATATGTATTCATATGACTTACAGATATTAGAAGACGTTTGTACCCAATTGTTCAGCTTCTACAGATCGAAAGAAGCTTACCTACAGAGATTCACGCTTCAGTTTGTGCCCACTCTTATTTACAACTACTTGAGCTCAGTTGCTCAAGGGAATAAAAATATATTTCGTTGCATAGAAACATTATTAATAGGTAGGTATGTTTTAAGTCCATAATTATGTCGTTTAATGTAAGAAAAGTAGATTGAATAGGCGATCCTGTCATGCGAAACTCGGTGAAGCGTCACTGCATATATGATTAAAGACACATGTCACGAAGTATACGTCGTCATAGATGAAGGATTGCTGCTTGATCCTTCACCGGCGCATATGATGTTAGACATGGACGCGGGTATTTTAATATTAAATAGCCAATTTGTAGAGAATATATATTTTTTTAATTAACCAACAACTAAGATCAATAAATAGTAGGTATGCATAGAACGCACGATGGTTTTAGACCCTAAAACCATCGTGCGTTCTATGTATAATATGTTCGCTCAAGACTGAAGCCGCATCTAGCGCACCGGCCGGTTGGTGTGTCACTAACTCCATCGAGTGCCACTGATACCGATCGGTACCGCTGGCGTTCCGGAATCTTGATTAACTTTGAGATTAAGATTAAAAAAAAACTCCAAATTGGTGAGATAGATAAATAATTTTTGTTTTTGGACGTAGGGTCCAAGAATAGCAAAGTTGTCAAAATGTTATTAAAATTATTAGTTATGTTAATCATTGCCTTGTACCTTCCAATGTGCAGACAATCTATGTCTTCTGATCTGAAGCGATAATTTATACAGGTGCAGAGCACTATTGAAATATACAGGTGAGATATTTTGACCTCACCTGTGTATTTCTGTGATAGGCAGAGCTTTTCTATGTGAAAAGTGGAAGTTACTAAGTCAATAAAATTTTAAATATCGTCGCAGTCGTAGAAAAACGGCGGATTTGATTTCTACGACGACGACGATATGCAAGTTGACTTATTAATCTGTTCGTATCGAGTACCTATTGACTTGAGAAGCTCCTCCGTTTTTATGACGGGTAATTAATGAATGTATTTACTGATCTTTAAATAGAAATACATTTTTATAAAACCTACCTAGTCCTGAGAACCTTATGCAAGCCATCTTTTGTCTGAATTAAATTTATTCAAAAGTGAGGATACATCTTAGTTTAAATCACAAATACCTCTTTGTTACTCAATCTATATATTAATATGTTGAGAATTCTTTGTCCGCATTTTTAAGCAAACTCACACAGACAGGAATGTGAAATTTTGAATATTTAAAGTTTATATTACCTAGAAGTGCAAAAAGCTAAAATTTTTAAACAAAAGGTAAGTTCTAATATGCAAAAACGGCTGCATAAAGCTCTGAGTAAAGTATATATGTTGACCTGTCATCGTATAAAAGTCTATACAATGACAGTTCAAGTTATACTGGCCAATGAAATATAACAAGACATTCAAAATGGTCGAAATTCAGGTCATCTCTAGTTGTCATTATTTACTAATAAAATTTGATGAAAAATAATCATTCAAAAATACTATGATCGGCACAGTACCAAGCATTTTTCAAGCAAGTAGTAAGCATTTTTTTCTCAACCAGTATTACTTACGCGAAACGTTTATATTTCGTTGGGAATTAAATGTTTCATCGTGTGAAACTAACTTGTTGTAAATATTTTTCCTGACGAGTTACGATATCATAGAATCTATATATATAGTGTATACTCGATGAAAAATGTATAATCATTTTACTATAAATATACATTTTTTTATAACAAAAAATTGCGTTTTTACAGGTTTGTATAATTTTGAAGTGGTGGATGAAGCTGGCAAACCAAAAGTGGTCTCATTTAGACTCCCATCATTGGCGCAATCCTCCATATATCATGAGGTAAGATAAATTTGTCTGTATTTTGAATTGCTTGATTAATATAATAATGTTCATTTCTTTTATATGTTGTTATGGCTTGCTGAAACTATTGAAGCATGCACAGTCAGATATTATACAAGGTGGCGCAACAGTAATATCATGATGTGAATTAGTTACCATATTGTTATATATGAAAAAAAGAAATGCTGTTTTCACAAAAAGTTTATTTGAAGATGTAAAATTAATGACATTAAGTTGAAACTACGGACATCTGTGTGTCTGCCTTTAAGAATTTTAAATTACTGACTTTTCCATGCATATATGTTTTGGAAATGGCACGGGTGCAAGCATTATGTGTATATATACGATGTGTACATAATTCAGATAACGATACAATGTTAATATTATCAATATGAAAAGTAAGCCTTCACAGGTTTTGCCGAAGTAATTAAATTCACTGGGTTCTTTAAAGTAAACCTTCAAAGGCATCATTCTCCACTGCTCCAGATTATAAGTTAAAAAAAATTATAAATGATACATGACATATCATAAGTTGGATCCGTTTAAATATTTCTTTCGGAAAAAATTAACACTTACTAATGCAATATGATTTTGAAAATTTGCCGAGTCAATCCACAACCTATCCAAAAATCTCATCTGTGGCACAGCAATATCAGGAACAGGCGACTTAACAAAAAAATTATCCCGAAGCACAACACTACATGACAGTTTCCTTTGCCATTTCAAATTTTTTGATTCGCGTAAGAAAAGTTTTCGCGCCATGTTTTGCATGATTCGCGCGCGAATCTAACAGCAGCAGCAGAACGACTGACTATTGCGTAGTGCGAATTGAACATTGTTCAAGCGTGGAGTTCTGGTTTGACGTTGATATATAATAAAATATGTACCTGCCTGTAATATATAATAAAATACCAGAAACATGTTCGTGGGCCGGCTCGACCGGAGTGATACCACGGCCTCACAGAAAACCGGCAGTGAAGCAATGATTGCAGTGCTTTTCGCCGCGTAAGTGAGGTTACCGGACGCTCTTACCCCTCCCTCTCCCCCTCTTCCCGCTGTTCCGTCCTCTCTACCTCTTTTCCGTCCTTTCCCTACTTCCACCTTAAAGGCCGGCAATGCACGTGTGACACTTGATTTGCATGTGCCCATGGGCGGCGATAGTCATTTACCATCAGGTGACCCGTCCGCTCGTCTCATTTTCCCCCTATACCATATAAAAAAAAAACCTTTGAAAAATTTGCCACCTCAACAATAAAAAAAAAAATTACCGACCTCCTACTAGAAATTTTTTACTATTGATGTCACTGATTATTTATACGATGTTATTCAAATTATGTAATTTTAATTATGTAATTTTAATCTTTGACATACAATGTAAAGAAATACTCCATTCCGACAGTATACACACCAGGCATAAAGGTTCAAAACATCGTGGGTACACCGAAGGACGTCTTGCCGTTACAAACTCCAGGTGTCTACAAAATAAACTGCAGCTGTGGTAGTTCCTACATAGGCCAAACAAAGCGGACTATTGCTGAAAGGGTCAAAGAACACATCGGAAAAAAGTTTAACATCGGTACAGTGGTTCCATAGGCATTCTTAAAAAATAAGGGCCAATCACTTTTCACTGCAATTGCTACGCCAAACAGTCACCATCTGAGCCTCAGAAAAGCAAATTTTGTTTGTTAACATAACCACTTAAGTGGAAATGAGCTTCATCGCTCATTATGATTTGGATACGAAATCGTCTTGCACCAAGTTCACTAGAGTGTGGTAGTTTCATGCTCTTTAGTGGACCCAGTTTGCATGAGGCGCTCAGCCAACCGCTTAATTGTTCGCATACTGATATGGTGATATGGTGCACGACGATGAAATTCACACTGCATGAAAACAACAGACCGAAAATTTGTCGAATAAGCAGTAACAATAGTTACACGCTATTCAGGTGTGTAGCGCTTAATTGCCTGGTATCAATGAATTCTTTATCTGTCTACAACATAGATATCAAAACACAACGACATTTGACGCCATTTGCAAAAAATAAGGCACATTCACGTTGATATGGCATTACTTTTGGGCCACCTTGTAGTTTTGATAAAATTGAATCCATATTGATTTAATAGAAATTTCTCTGATCGCTGAATGAGCTGATCACCAACTGCGCCACATATCTTATCGCCACATTACACAGTTTCACTTGTACAATTAATCATCTATGATATTTTATTGTTCCTTTGTATATTTTACCATAAACACAAAATACTGTTACACAATTACAAGTAATTCTCAATATTTCCACTCATCGCTATACTTCGCCCTTGTTAACTCTCAGTATCACTCAACTAGAACTGAATGTCCATACAGCATTGCAACTTCTTTATACAGTTCGAAAAACATCTCATAGAAAGTTCATGAACTTGATTCGAACGCTTCGAACTTCTAGAACTTAGCAGAACATTCTTATTGATAGACAGATTAGTTCCGTCATTCGTCAAAAGATGGCGCCGCGCCTCTCAATTTAGTTCCTGCTACTCATGACTAGATTAAATTTAGGCTTCCGTAACAATACTATATCTTATCCATGTGAAAGTTCATAGTAATGGTTAACTTCAGTCTAACTTGCTACATTGTAACTGTTAAACTCTCTCAATAGTAATATATTTTGTTCAAATATAGGTATTTGTTCATTCTCAAATAAACAAACGTTTTTATTGCAGCCTCTTTCTCTAGGGTCACAGTTTTTAACAGAGAGTGCTTTACGTAGATGGGAAGAGTGTAACACGAAGCTCGTCAGCTGGGGTCCACTGCCACAAGTTGAAGTGATAAATGCACAGAATCGTTTGAAGGTCATGTCAGCACTGCTATTCATTTACAACCGTCAATTAAGTCTGTTGCCAAAACTTGCGTTGAGACACTTCTGTATTGCTGCCTCCAGGTACATAGATAATTAATAATTTTATTTCTACCGAAATATGGTATGTGTGCCCTGAGTGACAACGTACATGCTGATTGTGGAGTTAGTACACGGTGCGCAAATTAGACTGTTTGTTCTGTCAGTAAAAAAATTGTAATTATTACTATTATATTAATATATATTCTGTGGGTCAGACTATATTTTCAAAGGTACCACATACTAGTATATTTCTTTTATTAATATATTTACACTTTTTTCCACCAGTCAACAAAGTTTTACTACAAGTTCACATATTTTTAGACGTGTAATCTAAAAAGTAAAAAAGTGCTATACAATCATTTGTATGTGATATAAAAGCTTCACCCAAGATATTCCTTAATTACAAGGGGCGATTCAAGAGTAATGATAATGAATGTATGTAAAACAATATTGAGGACTTTAAATTAAATTTATTTTTTATCGTAGTCGTCTTTATTATTTAATTATATTAGGTATATCTTTTCTCTAAGACTTGAATAGCTTTTAAAAATAATAATTAGTTTGATCCTCGAAAACGCCTCTACAGCGCCTTCACCTATCATGTCTAAATTTCTTACCCTTGATCGGTTCCTGGAGTCGGGGAAAAAGCCGCTGGGGACCAAATCTGTAGAATAGGGTTTGTGTTTGATCCGTTCGAACCCAGGTCCCCGAATGGTAGCCATGGCAACTTCGCCTTTGTGCACTGGTGCATTGCATTGACTTGGTGAAATAGGATCGTTGCAGTTTGCCTCGCCTCTATTATTTTCTTCTTTTCTCCCGCAATCTTCTAATCTGGCCTGACTAATATGAGCAGGCTATAATAGCTCCCTTTTGCAGGTAATGAATCATTATTATGTACGACATCCCAATAGAAGGACGCGGAACATTTCATGCGGAGCTTGGAACATACATTTTTTTTCGGTGTTAGTGGGGAACCTCGCAAGTTCGACTGCACGGATGGCGCAATGGTTTAAGTGGTCACCTCGCCACTACGCCGCGCCGAGTGTTGTGGGTTCAAATCCCACACGGGACAAAAATTTGTATGATCCACAAATATTTGTCCCGAGTCTGGGTGTCCTTTGTGTTCGTTGTTTGAATGTTTGTGAAACCCCCCGCGACACACTTTTGTTTTTTAATAAAAAAAAGGTATGCATTGTTGTTTCGTCTCGGGATCAAGGCGATGAGTTCATTTCTTGTCCATGGGTATAAATCGAGTCAAAAATATGTCGGATCAGTTCGATATTTCTCGTCCTGGAAATGTCAACGCGTCGCTGCCTTTGTTCATTTGTCAACGTTCTCGGTACTCAATGCCATATTCATATCTACAGTGAAAATGCGTTGAATGCTGTCATATGAGATCGCTGTAACCTCAGCTAAATGTATTCAATCAGCTTTTACTACATTTTCTATTTGTGTGTTATTTTCTTGGGTATGAGACGTGGATGGGCGTCGATGTACAGTACTACCAAGGTTTTTTTTTTTCCATTGAAGGTTAACCACCCCCCATGGGAGTTTATTGCGATGTGATACGCTCTGCTATTTGGTACAGAGGTTAAGTGCTTACTGGAGTATCTATTACAATTATTATTTACGTATTTATAAAAATTTAGTACTACCAAGGTTAAACTCGTTGGTCCAGCATGCAACATTGTTTTCACCGAGTCACGATGATGATGATACCTATCTCCTTCGTAAACATTATTTCAAGCAGAGGTATTTAATGACACCTCTCATTTCAGTTTTCTTCGTATTCGTGTCATTTCTTCGACTGCTCGAATCATGACCTATTTACAGTCTGTTCAACAAGAACGACGACCGCTCTTATTAAAATAAGACAACACAGCGCCATCTCCTTTTCTTAGTTGTAATCTTTGACTGATGCCTAATACACTATCACTTTTACAGCCGTTTGGCTTAATACTTGTAACATTACAACGCAATGTTTCTTGTTCAACATGCTAAAGGATCGAAGCTATCATACAAAACGGTAAAACAATATTTAGGGATTATGATGATTATGAGAGGGGATCAAGCTGAGCGACAGCTAAAAAAGGAGCCATACCTCGTCTTTTCGAGTTGCTCCAAGCCTTTCACTGCGTTCTGTCCAGTCAAAACTACGTCAGAAGGGAATAGAAATATCCCTAAATACAATCCGTAGTCGCTACTTTGGAGAAACCTTTGTTATCTAAAAACACGTTCAAAACAAGTCAACTGGAAAATTTTGACCGAGATCGGAGCAACGTTATTTTTCATAGATAAATTTTCTTTCATTAAGCAAGTAAGCCTAATGGGTTGTATTGTAAAACACCCTATAAAAGTGCATGTTAGGGGAAAAAATCGCAACATTTATATGTTGCGAATTTTCAAAAAACCTTAATATGTATAAGTTTTTTAGGTCAGATACAAGAACCTGGGTGCTGCAAGACAATGACCCAAATCAAAATGCAATATAGAGGAAAGCCAGTGTATACGAAAAAGCGACTCTCTTAAAAACTTAAATAGATATGGCGATCTTTACCATTAGAGTACGCTGAAAGCATAGAAAAAACTGTAAAGCTATAAAAAATATTGACGGCCATTCGACAAAGTATTAAGTAATTGCGCAATAAACAATAACATGTACTTCAATAAACATAAAAATCTCTAATTTATTTTTTCTGAACACTAGCGGTCACGTTCTTGTTGAAACATATATGATTTTTATTTATCCAACTACTGAGGGTGTGAGTAAACTACGTCATGTTTTTCAGATTTTTATTTGCACTATAAATACACGTTTATCATTACTTTCGGATCCCCGTCGTATATTCCCGCGAAAAACTTTACACATGTAAACAAATTTACAAAGCCATTATTTTCTACTTACAGAATAGTTACACAAGGATTCAACAAAAAAATGGGTGGCACATCTGACAAACCCATACCTCGAATACCGGTATCGTCCAACTTCCTTTTAGAAATGATTGAAGGAGCATACTTTGCTATGTTCAATGAGTTCTACACTTTGGCGCATCTAGCTGTAAAAGACATAGACCATAGAGCGCAGTATGAACTATTTCCTGATGTTATGTTGGTAACCAGCGCTGTGATAAATTCCTTGAAAAACAATCCTACAGGTTTGTGTCAAGAATTTAATATTATCTTGACTGAATTCAGCTCACTGTATGCTCATACTATACACCCAACATATTTCCCCAATTTCTCGTCATAATTGTTTATACTTAGCAGACTTGTAGGCAGTATAACTTAAATTCAATAACTGTCCACAACAGTTTGTGATCGTACAACATTGTAATATTGAGTACTGTATGGATATTGTAGTACAAGCAATTGATTTGCAACCAGTCTCTGAAGCATGTGAACAAATAAATGTCAGACGGTCAACATGTTTGAAACAAAGGGATTTGACAAAGGTATTTTCTTAAGAATAATCAATACTTACTTTTTCTCTTACTATTTCTAACTTTTGGTGCTGTCGAAAATGATTTGTATTTATTGTTGAGCCAGTCAGTAGAGGCATAAGTCTGTGTCGCCTCCACTCATTCACGGAATAATGTGCATACAAGATGTTAGTGCTGTTTAGCACTTTCGAATCTTGAGCAAGAATACTTTACTGTATATTTTATTTTTTATCTCTAGTTATTATGCGAAATTAATACAATAACAAACTTTACCATAAAAATAATAAGTAAATATGACATTTCTGCTGTTTTATGCCCACCATACAACCAATTGTCTGAATAAATTTACTACTCTCTCTGATATTTGAAACCTGCACAGAATATGTGTGACAATCTCTTCACATGACATGTGACATTACTATTATCGGGTATAACTTGTGATGTTATTATAAATAAATTAGAAAATATATCAAGAAATTTTAGGTAAAATGCTATGCTAGATTGCTTATAAAGCCCATTTTAGTACAGGTATTCCCATTCAGTGCGTACCCAATTATGTTAATATTAATGAGACCTTTCCTAAACTATTAAAAAGATTGACGAACTAATCCCCTTAAATAAAGCTGCATTTATTGCACCCTTCATTACGTACATATTGTTTTGTTTTCAATATAAACTGCACTAGAGAATTATTAGATTTCCCAAATGAACATTATCGGTCAGAAACGGTATCTGTATCTATACGAGAATAGTCATCTGTGAATATTATTGGGGATCTAATCGCCAACAATCGACGCAGCATCAGTTGATGAGGTGCCTATTTTAACCCCTGTGCCTTCCTGCAGTCAAATTGCTTTTAATAAATCTCGTATAGTGGTCTTGTACTAAAGGTAGCTTTGTTAACAATCAGTGAAGTGAAAAATGTTTATTATTTATTACACAAAATTGTTACATTGTATTTCAGGACAACCATGTGACGGGCCAATGGGTATCAGTGTAGCATTATCGCCTGCAACAACTACGGTTACTATGTCAAAGTCCATGATCACCAATGCATCATTCCGTACCAAGAAGTTACCAGGTGAGAATTGTTTTGTACAATTTAGTAGGCAACAAGCACACAGTCAACCTCATAAGAAGCGATTACCACTGTCTTTAAACACTAAAGATGTGCTATACGGTGTCCATTTGAAGATGAATGTTTCCAATTCTACAAGAAATCTGCTGTGCCCCTACATTATAAAATAAACTTTTCTTACACAAATGACAACAACCAACATTCACAATTCTCCTTTTCATTAAATACGCTATAGACTAGTCCAAACACATTTTTATAAGTAAATATTTGCAGTATATATTATTTTTGGTTTGGATACAGATGAAGTTAACTTTGTGCAGCCAAATGCGTCCTCTCCGAATCATTCTTTGGATCGTAGATTGTGGACTAAAAATGTATTTCTTTCCAATGACATCGAAAGTGCGTCATGCCACAATAATAACATAAACACTACCATGTCTAAGGAGCAGTCAAAGAAAGGGTATTCAAATTGTCAGTAATTGTTACTTACACATTGTAATCGTCATTAGAGTATGTGCCTATTAGGCGTTCGTTAGAAAATATACATAGATAGATAGATAGATAGGTACTCTTTATTGCACACCAAAAAGTATTATACAAACTAGAAATTGAATATAAGGTATCAGTACAATGGGCGGTCTTATCGCAGTCTGCGATCTCTTACAGACAACCTTAGGATGGACTATACTGTATGGAAGTAGGTAACTCGCGGTGCACAACAATTCAAAATAATAAGAAAAATATACAATTAATAAATATCAGTCTATTTAAGTCTACTAGTTTTTTATTATTATCTAAATAATACACATACATACATATACATAAAGAAATATACATACACACATATATTCGTATACTACACATACATATAATTATAATATATGGTTCTTACGAAGAAAGGTAATGATCCTTGATAAGTTTCTGAAAAACAGCTTGTGACTGTGCTCGTCGGATAACTTCTGGCAATGCATTCCACAAGCGTGCGGCTTGCACTGCAAAAGAATGTCAGAAAATGTTGTGGTATGTGTTGGAATTTCCAACGTTAAATTTTCCGATGATCTCAAATATCTATTGTGTGTGTAGTAGTAGACCGGGGTAGTAGGTTTAAACAAGATATTATACAGTAAAGAGAGGATATGAGTATTCCGGCGAAGACGAATCGGAAGCCACTTGAGTTTAGTACGGAATTCGAAGATATGATCATATTTGCGTAAGCCAAAAATGAATCTTAAACAGAAATTTTGAAGCCTCTCAAGTTTGTCAAGTTGGTCCTCATTGAGATCTAGATAGCTGTAGTCGGCATAGTCAAGAATGGGGAGAAGAATCGATTGCGCGAGTTCAATTTTAGTAGAAGTTGGAAGGAAATTACGTAATCTTCTTAGAGAAGCCGCTGAGGCAAATATCTTGCAACTGACATTTTTCAACTGGACATTCCATGAAAGGGTCTTGTCCATATGTATCCCTAGGTTTTTAACATTATTGCTTATAGGAATAGTAACCCCTTCAAAAGACACTTGTGGAAGTGCTGAATTGTCAATTTTAGCAATAAGTCTGGAGCTACCGACAATTATAGCTTGCGTCTTGCTAGGGTTACCCCTAAGCCCATACATAGTGGTCCATTTACTTATACTAGCCAGATCTTTATTGATAGTGTTAATACCTTGAGACAGTTCGTTAAGATTTGCTTGACTGTATATTTGCAAATCATCTGCGTAAAGGTGGTAGGAAGAGAGAAGTTCATCCGAGATTGAATTAATAAATATTGAAGAAAGTAAAGGAGATAAAACGCCACCCTGTGGCACACCAGCAGCTGTGTTGGACCAGGTAGAGTAGTTATCATCCAGTCGGATGCGCTGCCGGCGGCCGAACAGGTAACTACGAAACCAGTCAATAGCCGTTGGAGATATGTTGAGAGAATTAAGTATGGCAAGGAGAACGTCGAAGTCCACAGTGTTGAAAGCATTGCTGAAGTCTAGTAGACATAGAACTGTGAGGTTTCCATTCTCCATGCCTGTCCTTATATCATCTGTAATATTGACGAGAGTTGTGGTCGTGCTATGGCCGGGGCGAAAACCGGATTGGAACGGGTTAAGTAGGTTATTTCTGCAAAGGAATGTACTAAGCTGATAGTGGATATGGCGTTCCAGGACCTTTGACAGAAAAGGTAAAATTGAGATAGGACGATATTCGGAGTAGGATACAGGTTTGGGATTCTTGGGTAAAGGAATAATTTGGGCGTCTTTCCATGTCGATGGAAAAACACCGCTGACAATGGAAGTATTAAGGATGTGGGTAATAATAGATAAAATTTCATCGAGGATGGGAAGGACCATATTCCGACTGATAGAATCAGTGCCAATTGCATTAGATGTAATGGACCGAATACTCTTCTCAACATCACAAGCAGACACTTGACTAAGAACAAATGAAGGATAATCAGGAGTCGGAATAGTTGAAAGATAATTTAATGTATTCATTTTAGTTGTCTTATTAAAGTTAGACGAAGCATTGAAGTGCTGGTTAAGCTGGTTAATATCCAGAAGCTTAGGAGATGATTCTTGACGCTGCTTTCCGACTCCTAGTGATCGCAGGAATTTCCAGACCTTAGCTGGGTCACCGTTTTCTACGGAGCTATGGATATATGTACATCTTATAATTGTCATTTGCATTTGTTTAAAAATCAAAGTATTTAAGGTGGGTATTGATATATAAAGAAAAAAGAACTTTATATCTAAAATAAAATAAAGAAACCAATTCTATCTCTAATTATCTTCACGCTGCAATGACTACCTTTTATTATTATGTTGAAAGCTTCCCTCTTACAATAAAAAATAGAAAGCTAAATTAAATGATGATCTACATTTAATCTAGCTCAAAAAACTGAATAAGCAAAATTGCTACTAAGGGTTAATACCAACTTTTTTTAAATTCTTTTATTCCTAGTTACCAGCCTCTCATTCCAAAAGATTGTGGTGGTAACACAATATTTATGAATGAGAGGCCGGTAACTAGCAAAGTACTTGTAAAGGTGATCGTGTCAGTTACACTTAAGAATAGCATGTCTATCGGTGGTGACCTTTAACCCAATAGGCTAGGCATCAACAGCTGATTGAGCGGTCGGTAGCAATGTCACAGCTAGTATGCTGCTCCAGCTAGTCACTGGATGCAACAAGCTTGTTGCATATAATAAATAAAAAAAACATTAATTTTACCCATACAACATGAAGTATATAAAACTGTAACTTCTAGAGTAGCGGCATTCTCAGAGCGACTTGTAAATGCTTTTAAGCATTTAACACTTAAGGCTACATTTTTATGAGCCGAGTACTCAAAATTACTTTTCTTTCTAACTTTGAAAGCTCGTATTGGGTACATTGCAGAGGATCTCGATTTAGTAGATTGATGTATTTGAGCTCGGTATTTAGTTTTCATAATTTTATGATCAACGACTTTTGGGTAACATATTACTATGTTTTTAATAAATGTATATTTGTCAATGCACAAAAACATCACACACACACACACCTAAAGACACACCAACACAGCACGGCACGTTATAATGTCCTTTTACTTCAGGTTCAAATCCATGTCATGGCCCGTTAAATCAATACTATTTATAAAGTCGTTCTCGTTATGCAAGAGTTTGGTAAAATTTTAATTAAGAAACCCCCACGGGTCATCATCTCACCGGAGCTAACGGTGAAGTGGTATGTCGGAATCGAACCGACTAAAACCACACTGTTCCGTCACAAGTGGGTCTATTGTTCTTTAGAAAATCCTACAAAACTGTTGATTGTTTATATTCTTCTGCTTACCTAACGTAACATTTTTACATTAGCTTATATTCTAGATTTGTGATTTAACATCAGGTTTGCTACAAAAATATGAATGACAGTCACTAAGCATATGTAGTTCAATATTGAATGTATATTTAGATTTAGATAGAGCAACAACAAAAATATTATTATCCTTGTTATTGTAAACCGCACCCTACTTTTTTTATTAAACCACTTACTTACTTAATAGTAATCGAAGTCTAGGATGTAACTGCATACATTTTACTGTGTACATGATGTTAATCCAGAATGCCATACCTAATAATAACTTGTTTCCAGATGACATTCCTATACAAGCCGGTCAAGTAGTTCCGACAGAATCGACTGACATGCTATCGTCTATCACGGAAGAGGGTGAAGTAGAAGTTACTCCAATACAACGCGGCGGCGTTATTCGAAATTCGAAACCTAAATTAAGCTCTTTTCCCGTTCTTGGGAAAAAGATTAAAGACGGCAAAGAAAAAACCACAGCTCCCGGAGAAAAGAAAATCACACATAAAGATTCTTCAAAAGGCTTTTTTAATTCTCTTAGCGGTGGCGGCGGTGACATGGTAGATGCTCCACAAAAGTCGTCGAATGCTGATAGTTCTGTCGAAGCAAATGGTAGCATGAAAGATGAAAAAATGTCTATGACGTCAACCTCTGTGCATAACAGTACCGAGAATTCTGACACACGTTCGCAAGTAACAACTGACTCACTGGATATGGAAACAACCCCTCGTTTCGCGGCAATGCAAGTCAGTTCTGTGTAATGATATGATATTACTAATATTTGGTTTGCTACTAAGAACTTTTTTTGGCATAATATATATGTTTTGGTGGTTGAAGATCTGATAATATTATGTTAGGTCATCGGAGTGGTTTTAAAAGTATTACTTAGCGAACTATAAAAATTAATGGAATTTTCAATAATTACAAATATAACTGTTTGTCGTAGCGTAAATTTTGTTTTGTTTATTATATAACAGAGTTTATCCGGAATAAAGGACTACCATATTTTTTGATGTTTATATTTTTTCTGTTTATATTTATCTTTGTTATGACAAAATGTGGCTAAGAGAAACAATATCACTTCGCGTCGCATAAAGATTATAGGAGGTGACTTGATTTGACACGGCCTACTAAACATAAGCAAGAAATCGCGTCCTTTAGGCCGTGGTTGCACGGGAATATGCATGCCATTCTTCATTGTATATCAAGTCTCACAGATCCGTCAGATCTGTGAGTCTACAGGTGCTTATTTTTACGATTATGAACGGAGATGGGTTGTTTGGAATAGCACTTACAGCCAAACTGCATATAAACTGGTCAAAACAGATTTTAATAAACCACAAGCCCACCTCCATCTACGATCCGGTGAAAGGGCAGCCTTTCGCACTTTCACTAACCCATTTGGGTATTTTCAAACAGAAGTTTCCTTCCTTGCAGCCCCCACTTTGGTTATCGTCTGCTGCCGGTTAGGGTTACAATTCTAAGTGGAATTACTCGTAGGTACTCGTACCTTCAGCTTGCGTCAAGCACATTCATTCGTTAAAAAAGCTGAAATAAAAAACTGTTATCATGTAACTCCAAACACTAACCAGATCCATTACGTCTTTAACCGATAAGCTTATCGGCTAGTTACGTAATCAAACTCATTTGGCAGATTTGAGTGTTTTAGCGGGAAATTTATAATTAAAACTAACTTTATTTTTTTAAATTTTCCATTTTCGACTTTTTATTCAATTACGTTTTTTTCCAAAAGAATATTATTTTTGCTAAGGACCTCGCTATAAAATAAAAACAGTTCAGAAAATTTGTCAACATCTGTAATGTCCATCTGAAATAATGAAATTTCCAACGATGATATAAGTACAGTGGTTCCAAGGATATCCTCCACATCGCACGAAATCATTTTTTTTTATACTTAATATAATAGTTTATACAGGGTGTATATGCCAATGGAACACCTATATCACTGAAAGGTCATGACTCTAGCATGCAATTACAAAAAGAAAAAACTATCAGTTAACAAAATATGATTGTTTGAATTTCCAGGTATTTTTAACCGACGAAAATACGGAGGAGGATCTCAAGTCAACCCGTATATATTTTTTTTCTTATGTATAACTTATCACAGGATAGTCCGAATTCTATGTTTGTTGTTCTGCTTGTTTGTACGTTTGGTGCTGACCCAAAATTATGTATAAATTATATATATTATATTATGTATATAATTATGTATTATTTATGTAATATTATTGTGTGTAGGAGTTTAGTTAGACTAACAAGTTTATTTTTCACTTTCCAGTTCCCTTCTTACGTCGGTTTATTTTTTCTTAAAAAATTTTTATTACCTCCGTTTCTCAAAAAGGCAGGTGGAATGTGTAAAATTTTTAAATCGTACATATTTTTAATACTACCTGGAAATTCAAACGGTCCACTTGTAAACGGATAGTTTTTTTTCAAAAAATATTTTTGTAAATGCATGCAAGAGTCTTGCCCTTTCAGTGATTTAACTAAATGTTCCATTGTCATATGCACACTGTATATTAGGTATATTATGGATAGTAAATAATTTTCGGATACTTACTACTATTTTTTTTACTGTAATCACGACAATACGAAATCGGTTCCATGTTCTACGAGACGAAAGATGTGTGCCCGCCACAAGCGTGATAGCGATTACTTTAGGTCATCAGTTTATCTGTTCTGTTAGCTATGTAAGTAGGTACCGCAACCAAAAACAACATTATTGAAGAACTTGTAGAAACCTTTATATAAAGTGTAAAACGTTTAAGAAACTATTTAAATAGTCTCTTAACGTTTCAGTCTGCAGCGACCAGTTTATCCATCTAGTTCTACTATAAGTTGTACGATAGAACAAAATGGACAAAAAAAAAATCGGGCCCGCAGAGCTAGATTTCGTGTTTTATTTATTTTTTGGAAATACTGCCCCCCAGTTCCCCTCTCCTTTGGGGGAATATCCCCCATTCACGTACTTAACCTTAATTTTTGCCCTGTTGATTTGTCGTCCAAGTTTGGAAGCAATCGGTACATATACCTTTTATATATATATATATATATATATATATATATATATATATATATATATATATATATATATATAAAAGGTATATATATAATTTAACTGGTGGTTGTTTTGGGGTCTAGGGATCATAACTAGACCTCCTGTGAAGAAATTTTTGGAAAACTCGACAACTGGTGCAAAACCAATACCATTCGAAAAATCTACCTAAAACTACAGATCACAAAAATGGTGTTGGTGAAGGGCGACATCTTGATTTCTGAATCTGAATCGTTTTTCATTCTTTTTTTTTGTCGTATCGTAAGCGATTAACTTTGTCGTAAATCATGTATGGGAAAGTATTTTTTGGAATAACGGGCAAAAATCTTCGAGAATTAATTCCCGAAATAGGCATACAATTTACAAGTTTGTTTGCTTACGGAACCCTCAGTGCGCGCGAGTCACACTCGCACTTGTCAGATTATTTTAATGGTCTCCACAGTTTATTCTATCACAGTAATTCATGAAAATGAATCTATTTCTAAGCGTATACCTAGTATAGTAGGTAGTTACTTATGTATTGTTAACTGACCTAAGACCTCTGTATTATGAATCCGTAGATAAGGTTATCAATATGATACTTAAACAAATATATTTTAAATCGTTAGGTAAGTACCTAGTTATTTGTAATTGCTAGGAGTACTTTGACCACATTCTGACTTGATCAGTTGTGCGACACTAGATCGTCTAAGATGAAGTACTTACTTGCTTTAGGTTTTTTGGCTTTGGTTGCGGTATCTTCGTGTGTGGCGAGTGACCTTATTGTCGGTAACAGTTTAAATGGTCGTTTAATATGGCAACAAAAAGCAGATTACATGGCTTTTCCATTTACAAAGAGGGTTAAAGAAGTATTCTACAGTGATCCAGGGCAGCAAATTATTAAGGTAAGACAATCAGTACACCGTTTCTGATATTTTTTAGGAGTTTATCCATATTCGTGATATTGTGGTCTCTATGTAATTTATTACTTGTTAGGGACAAAACCGGTTAAGTATAATTGAAATACTTACCTATAATAAGTGAGTGGTAAGAACTTTCTTATTTACGATAATATGTATTACCTAAATAACTATAATGATCCCTAATACCTGCCTTAAGTATATTATGGGAGCAATATTATTAAGAAAATTACAATAAAAGGCATTCACATCTTACGTTTCATATATGGTGTTCAATGAGAAATTCATTATAATATATTATGTCATAGATTATTATTTTTATTATTATACCCACTTATTCACGGTTGTCCGATGCAAATTAAATAAGTAGGTGCCTACATATAACAAAAAACATCAGACACGAGCCAAACAATTCTTGCTGAACGTACTAAATAAAAAAGGGATCGGTGACCTCTCTGAGGCCCTCTGATTCATAGACCAGACCAGTCTTTACAAAGATTCGTTATACGGGTAATGTTTACGAAAACGAAAACCCATTAAAAATATTTTCTATTATGTTGGTATTTTTTTTATTTTCAGGGTGTTATAGCAAGAGACATCGCCCACTCCGGAGCAAGTGCTACCATAACTGCTGGTGGAGTAGGATCCTCTTTTGTCAACATTCGACTTAAGAGCGAAAGAGGCTGCGGTCTTGATTACCTCATTGAAATATACGTATAATTGTTGATATTAAGTTTATACAACAATGTTCGTACAAATCCTAATACATATATTACGCACGTATAAGAGCAACTTCAAATATATATATTATGATCTTACCAATAAACATTTAATTATCCTAGAGACCTACTTACCTATTGGCTATTCCATGTGTTTCAATGTCAATGCCTCAGTTCTGTCCTTCAATTCCAATCAATATCCCGGCCTCATAACATATATATAAATGAATCCCTATTTCCTTTGGTCACGGCATCACGCATGAACGGCTGAACCGATTTCGTTAATTCTTTTTTTTGTGTTTGTTATTGTCAGAAGGTTCTTATAGAAGAAAACAATGAAAAGCTAGTTACCAATAAAGGTGCATTTAGTGCCACAACGTCTGTTATTTTGACAACAGTAATTCAGAAGTAATAATATTACATTAGGTTGTAGTATTTCTTAAAAAACGAATAGTCGAAGAAGTGGAAAGATTAAAACAGCAGTTTTAGGCGACACAAACTACAGTTAAAAGTTTAACCGATAAGCCAATCAACATTAACTTTACTCGGGAACGATGACATCCGGAGAATGTCAGGTTGTAATAGACAGGAATCTCTGGCACTCCAATGATTCCGAATCCATTCTTTAGAAGCTTAATTGCTCGGTTATTACTGAGTGCACCACGTTAGAAATGTAGGGCAGAAGTCTTTAGTTGTAATTCTCAACTACGTTAAAAAGTTTCGTGTAAAAAATTAGGTACTTACGCACCCTCTGGCACCTATAACTGTATCTAATAACATTTACTTAAAAAGTGAGTTTGCAGAGCTACTTACTATCCTGCTATAATATAACGATAAATAGATACCTAGGTACTTCGGAAAACGTTTAGAACTAAAAGCTTGCACTATGGAACAGTTTAAGAGATAATGACTGCATATGTGTTTCAAAGATGAAATGAAGCTTTGAATATTAGTATTTTAGTATTTCAATAATAGAATTAAAATTACCAGTTTAAATCCCTGCAATAGGACTGTTTTACAAAATGTTTGTTGAAAATTATATGATTTAAAAATAATTTAATAAGCGATAAGCTATGTACAACAATTGAAAATTGAGTCCTCAGTAACTTAACTATTAAAAAAAAATGGTGCAACTATAACCAGTATGTTTATTTTTATTTTTGCATACAAACAAACCTTTTAATTGAAATTATTAATGAACGGCTTATGAGTTGTAGAATTAGTCTTCAATTTGGTATTTACATTAAGATCTTTGTTCCTCAAGACAGTGAATACCCCTTGATTGAACATATTTCCTGGTTCTGGCGTGAAAGGAATGACATCCAAGTCTCGATTAAAAGCTCTCGTATTATTTTTCTCCAGCAATTGTTGCAGTCTGTTTATGACAGCTGCTTGTTCCTCTCGTTCAATCTCATTTACCACAATGGGCAGAGTTGCAGCACATATCCACAGGTAAAACATTCCCACTGCAAATAAATGAAACTTAAAAAAATGCAAATAAGTATTCCTGTCGCACAGTTAATCTGTTAAGTTGGCGTGAGAGACCTAAGCAACTGCGTGCTGTTGCCTTATGTGTGCCCATGGCGACCCTTCGTTGTTTCTCATCGGTTGTCTTGTACGTTTTCATAAAATATAAATAAAAGCACATATAGAATTTTAGAAAAGTTTTGTTCGTTCTTTGCCAGCGTGCCTGTATCCTGAATCTCCACAAATTGCATTTTAAAATGCCAAATATAAATAACTTATATTTTATGGGTACTTACAGAGCAGGAAACCTCCTGCGACACTTGCTCCTATCAGCATACCGATGTCCATTGTGTTTTGTTTTATTAAAAGTAAACACGTAGCAACAAAGATTGAAAGCAGGATAAGTCGTAATAACTCCATTAAAATATATGTGACCATCAACATGTTGTTACACTTCCATTTAGGTAAATATGAAAAATTAGGATAATGAGTCAATAAAAATAATATTAATTTATATTATTTATACAGGGTGTATGACAATGGAACACTTACTTAAATCTCTGAAAGGGCATGACTAGCATGCAGTTACAAAAAAATTTTTTGAAGAAAAACTATCTCCTGTACTCCAGCTTATCTAAAGGAACGTTTTACGTTTCTCGATGATACCTACACGCACGTGAACATTAAGGTCATCAGAATCCCTGGAATTGGCAGTACCTCCGTATTCTACCACATTTTATGACAAATCTTTTAGTGTATACACACTATTCGATTATGGACTACTCTCCCTTTATCCATTAGACGTGCTCACGTGCCCAATCTCTGGCCACATTAAAAAACATGGTCAAGGAATATTACTTGGCTTCTTAATTTCTCTTTTTTTCTACTGCTGCTTTTATTGGAATTACATACCTATTCAATATTATAAATCTAGAAGTAAATACATATGTATGTATAATATGTATTTTTATGTAGGTATGTATAGTTACACATAGGTAGGTATGTAGGTATACACTATATAGCGTATATGTATATTATGTTTTAGTTTTTAAGCTTGACGATTTGATTCCTCTCAACTAAATTGCATTTAGCGATAAGGCCGCCCTTTGTACATATCAGTTCTGTATACTCACTGTAACCTATTTTGTAATGGTGTACAATAAAGTTTATTCGATTCCATCCGTTTACAGGTTATGACTGTTTGAATTCCAGGTATTATTACCTCCTATTTTGGAACTATTCACTCAGTTATTGAGAAAAACCACAAAACTAGTTTAAAAAGATTTTGAAGTTAGTTCAAACCGTCTTCCGTATACAACTTTTAACCCGATAGTTTTTTTTCAAAAAATTCTGGGTACCAGAAGGATTTCCTTTTATTTATTTTTTTGACATGCTATATATATGTGATTTAAGTAAGTGTTCCAGATAAGATAGAAGAGAAGAAGATAGGAGTAGTCAACATTTAGGGCTGCCAATCTGTTTCTCTGCGTGTCGCTCTAATTAGAAAAGGCCTAATAGCCCAGTCATATTAGGGTTTCACCTCGGAATGAAAGATAATAAGCTGTAAATTGGTATAAACCTTTGTCGTTCTAAATGTTGTCTCAAAAGTCACTAATGTTATCGTGTCCGCGTCTTAAGATTTTGAAGGTCAAAGGTCATAAAAATTGGTTTTTCGCGAATATCTCGCTTTCTATTTCTTAAATGAGATTTGCACCTATCATAAAAGTTGTAGAGTATAAAATAATTATTAATATACTATAGTTAAATATAAATAATTGAATATAAATAATTAGGTCACTTATTTTAATTAAATATAAATCATTAATAATTAGTACATTAATAATGGGCATTGTTTAATAATTATAATTTTTTAGTAAATAATTAACTTTATACAACGTACTGATAACCGTAACTCACGCTTGACCTTGCATTAGGCCATATATGACTGTCTGAGGCGGCTAGTGGCAGACCGTACCGTCATGTACGAGGACCGAGATGGAGCTTTGAGTCGTCGGCCCATGTCGTGCGGTGTTCCGCAATCTGTTATCTGTGTTGTCCGTCGTGGTCCACCCCCTGGCGCCTCTATCGAGGTCAACTTGGTCCTCGTACCGGTTCAGGCCCACATAAGGTATCTGGGCCTGATCCTTGACGGCAGGTGGCTCTTCGACGAGCACTTCCGGCAGCTTGCTCCGAAGCTGGTCGGCGCTGCGTCCACCCTTGGGCGACTCTTGCCCAATTTGGGTGGACCCAGCGTCGCTACAAGACGGCTATACACCAGGGGGTTGTCCGGTCAATGGCACTGTACGGTGCACCGGTGTGGGCGGGAGCTCTGACCGCCCAGAATAGGGCACGACTCTGGCGCCCTCAGAGGGTCATGGCTGTTAGAGCCATACGCGGATACCGGAGAAGGAAGTGCTCGGCGAAGTATATCGGCGAACGGCTGAATTCCGGGCGGGAAGCGGCAGTCGGCCCCCGCCCGATGAGGTACGCGAGTGACGTGAGGCCGCTCGCCGAGCCACCATGGCTCGTTGGTCGTCCCGGCTGGAGGCTCCACGTGCTGGCTTTGCCACCGTGGAGGCGCTCCAGCCGGTCATCGTCGAGTGGGCAGGGCGGCAGCACGGGGCCCTTTCCTTCCGACTGACGCAGGTTCTTTCCGGGCACGGCTGCTTCGGGAAGTACCTGCACTCGGTCGCTAGGAGGGAATTGAGTCCCGCCTGTCACCACTGCGACTGCAGTGAGGACTCGGCTCAGCACACGCTGGCGGTTTGCTCCGCCTGGGCGACTCAGCGTCGGGCCCTCACTGCAGTCATCGGAGGGGATCTCTTGCTACCGGCCGTCATACGCTCCATGGCCGGTCGCGACAGGAATTTTACCGCGGTCGCGACCTTCTGTGAGGACGTCATCTCGCAAAAGGAGGCGGCGGAACGGGTCCGGGAGGACGATCTCCACTCGGACCTAATTCGCCGCCGGCGAACCGGGCGGCGGTGGCGCGCTTACCAGCACCTCTGAGTGTGGCCGCGGGTGGACGGGACGGGTTTTCCCCTCCACCCGCTATAGTGGTCCCCCGCGAGGAGGCGCCGCCCGAGTGTGCCTGGACGTCGCCTAATTGAGAGGTTTTTACCCGAAGGTGGTGCCCGCGCTTTTGCGGGCAGGCGCTAGGAGGGTTCCGGATGTCTTAATAAAAGCTGTTCCCGGATCCCTCCTACTTAAGGCGCAGTACGGCACACCGTGTGGTTTTAGTCGGTTCGATTCCGACACACCGCCCTACCGAAAACCCCGGTGGGGTGATGGCCCGAGGGGGTTTCCACACGCACAAAAAAAAAAAGGCCATATATGACTGTACGCGGCGCACTCTTCACGGTCTACCGCAAAAACGGTTGATCGTATGAAAAAAAAGTTCAAACAAAAGTTGTAGAAAATTTTATACTCTACAACTTTTATAATAGGTGCAAATCTCATTTAAGCAATAGAAAGCGAGATATTCACGAAAACCGATTTTTACGACCTTTGACCTTCAATATCTTAAGACGCGGACACGATAGCACTTGAGACTTTTGAGACAACATTTAGAACGACAAAACAAAGGTTTATACCAATTTACAGCTTATTATCTTTCATTCCGAGGTTGACCCCTTTTTTTACCTAATATGACTGGGCTATAAAGGAAGAAGGGCCGTGGGGGTTTACTATCGCTGGATTCGTTGGGAAATAATGGATACGGTCTGAACACCAGCCGGTAACGAACAGGAACAGTAGTTCATCGGAGATTTTGGGAAGGAAACCTCTATAATATATTACTTATTCCGACTTTGGCACGGCTTGACCGTAACAGTGACCGGAAACGGAGGGGGTAGCTATAGGTTTGGGGGGAGGTCTAGGGTTTAAATATCACAGAAAATTAACTACATTTTCCCCGAACCTCATGCAGAAAAAGGCAAAATTCTAAACGCCTACGGCTATCTCAGTAAAATAAAAAAAAATACACAGATATGAAAACATTACACAAAGAATGATAATTCGATAAAACGTGTAAGTAATGTGCGAAAAGTATTTTTGATTTGATTTATGTCAAAAAAGTACTTAATTTACAATCTTTGTATACTTACAAATTATTATTTTACTAGCTACCCGGCCATGCGTTGCTGCGGCTAGGTAATCTTATCTCGCAAGTCGGGCCAAAATGAAATCAGTTCATTAGTTTAGAAGTTCATCGCGAACAAACGTAACACGAAATTTATATATATATATATAAATAAATTTCGTGTCACGTTTGTTCGCGATGAACTTCTAAAATATTTTAGTCCTTTAATTAAAATGAAATAATGACCTAATTATTCCCCCTCCCCCCACTCCATGCGGTAGACATAAGCTAGAACTCATAATAAGGGACCAGGAGTGGGCCCTACTAATTTCATTAAGCGGATGTACTTAACGGCGCTAGTAACATTTGGAACGTAATTAGTTTCCTTTTTATAATAAGACAGTTCGTATCGTGGGACACACATTATTAGTATCTTCTTTTTAATACCTCAAATTAAACTAAATGGGTGTGTTAGGACTCTTAGGAGTGGGTTCATGTCGTATATAATTATGTACTAAGTATGTTGGGTTCGAACGCGCAACCTTTTCTTTTAAACAGCGACGGTTCAGTTGCGTCATATTGGTTTTGGTAAATTTGTTTAGTTGGGGGTTTACTACGAATTTTATGTCAAATTAGAATTACTCGAAAACCCAAGTTAAAGTTCCATCATCACACTGATTAATAAAAAAGGAAAGAGATTGTTCAAATTCAAACTACTTAGAGTAGAATCGAAATTAATCTTAACCTATTAGTTTCTAAACTTATCATAAATACAGGACACATCGATGCATAATACTTACCGTATACGCTCCATATATAAATATTACACATACAATTATGTAAATGCATGTAAAGCTAATACCCAAAGTAAAAATTTTTTGTGGATCTGCAATGGAATAAAAAAGTTTGCAGCAGTTACCAAATGCCGGTTATATACATACTAGCTGTGCCCCGCGGTTTCACCCGCGCAACTCAGATGCCAGGGGAATATCGGGATAAAAAGTAGCCTATGTGTAAATCCAGGTCTCCAGCTGTCTACGCAATTGAAGAGTAACAAACATCGATACATCCTCACAAACTTTCAATTTTTTTCACATTCAATATCTTCACTACATACATATTATAAAACAAAGTCCAACGCCGCATCTGTATGTCTGTTCGCGATAAACTGAAAAACTACTGAACAGATTTTCATGCGGTTTTCACTAATATATAGAGTGATTCATGAGGAAGGTTTAGGTGTATAATTTGTATCCGTGCGAAGCAGGAGCGGGTTGCTAGTATATTATAGAAATGTATGTATACAGAGCCTCTTAACATATCGCTAGTGTCTTGATAAATTCCCATTACGGACACAACCGTCAACAACGTCTGCCCTCACGCATCTGCCCGCGTCCGAACTCCCAATTGTTCACGCTGTCATTCTGTGACGCGGCGGTGAGCGATGTTTCCCCCTCCCCCCTCACACACAGTTTTATATTATAGTCGTAACTTTTAAAATATTTGACCAAATTACGTACTTAAAAAGACAAAGTTTATCTACTTTGAATATCAGAAGCAATAAAAGTATTTATTTTCATAAAAATCAATTTGTTACTACTAAATGTGAATTGGAAATAAAAAATCTAATTTTATTGTATTTATGGTTCACTATTTTGGTAATAATGGCTTACACATAAAAGATAGATATAAACTGACTTTTTTGTAGAACTATTGAGGAGAAACAATCCTACCGTACATTATATTCGTGTAACTCGTACAGTTTTCCCACTGCACGCCAGAATAGCTCGCAGATGACATATTTTTCCGACTTACTTAACACTTATCGTTATATTTTGGCCAATATACACAATATCTACATAAATTATAGCCTATGTGTTATCCTGATATATAAGCTATATTATTGTAAAGTTTCATTAAAATCCATTCAGTAGTTTTTGCGTGAAAGAGTAACAAACATCCATACATTCATACATCCTCACAAACTTTCACGTTTATAATATTAGTAGGATTAAGTAATAAATTATTTGAACGCGTTATATGTATAAAAGCTGTTTTATCACCTTCTTGAATACTCTCCAAATAACTTTTTGCATAGATTAAAATCAAACCATTGGTCCAACTGTGAATTTCATCTTTCACTAACTGAGTATGTGTATATCCTAAACAGCACATAGTTAATATTAGGAGGGCCTGAAACTGTAATTTATGTATATATAGACAAAACAATGTTATTCAATTAATTTTATGTAAAACAGTGTTTTTAAAAATTATAACTTACCACTGAAAATATACCTATTAGTATTCCTCCTAAACGCAATGAAAACCAAAAGCAACAGCCGTACACTAAAGCCATAATAAAATGTTATTTAAAAAAGTGAATGAGTGCGTTGTTATTGAATCACAAAATAAACTAACATTTACACAAAATGTTACGTGTCCAGCGAAAACATAATGACCATATATCATGACAAAACTGATTTAATAGAGCTCGCATGAATCTATTCATGTTAATTGTTCACAGTATTGATTTACACCATAATATGTGGCGTGGTATTCCAGTTGAGGAGTGGCGTGTATTGCGAGTCTGGGCGATCTCTGCTTGCTGGTGTATATACATAAAGATTATACGAGAACTGCCTCTTCATCACAGACACGGGCATCGCCAGGGAGGGGGGGAGGGGGGCGGTCTTAAGGAGGGGCCACTACCAAACCCTAGAGATTCAAAATATGTAGCCAAATTAAATCAACCAAAAGTCCACTCGCTTCACTTGCGTGACCGATCATTCCCGCATGTTGAAACTGATTAAAGCGGCTCGGGTGCCGGCTCTCAACAAGCTTGAGGTAAGGGTCGATGGCATACTATCGGATAACAATGAGATATACACACCCATTATATTAATTACTTTTTAATCATATAAAATAAGATTTAGATAAAAAATACTGCCAGTTAGGTACTAACATTTTCAAAATATAAAAAATTAAAATAAATATTCTTCATTAGCGTGCTTTTTTAGTTTTTGGAACTATTAGGTCTTTACATATGAAATTGGCGTTTAAGCGGCGGAAAAAGTAAGACGACCTTTTTTTATTATATTTTTTTATATATTTTTTCTTTTTTTCTTTTCTTTATATTTAATCAAAGTACATGGGATAAACTAAAAGTTTTGCGTAACTAATTAATAAAATAATTTAGATATACTGTTACTGTGTTACTGCTTTTCGAAGTATTCAGTATTACATTTTTAATACTTTTTCATTTGGTCAAAAAATTTTTGAAAACATGAAGACCATTGGTCTTATTTTTCTAATTTTGCCATGTTTTTCACGTGCTGGTTGAATGCTATCACGGCCTCCTCCGGTCCCGTAAATGTCATACCTCTCATCAAGACTTCTTGGTCGCTTTTTCCTAATTTTTGCAAAGACACTGGGCAAACATATGGTGGTGTACCACTCAGCATTTTGTCTTGTTGCTTTCTTTCCAGCATGTAACACTATTACACACTGTATGTATAGACAATATATTCATGTTTATCTCCCATCACAATATCATACACAGTATTTGAACGTCCGTGATCGAACTTTAACAACATTTTTTTACACCAATCAACACGAGTATATTTTTGTTCTGGGTTGAGTTCATCAGGAATTCAGCGGCAACAAAGTTTTCTAATTTTTAAATGTTGATGTAAGATTTTTTGAATTTGGCTCATACAAATCCTCAAATTATGTCCTCGAATCTCCTCATAGGTGACCGGTTTTCTTCAATTAGTTGCCTGACAGTAGCCACATTTTCCTCAGTGATCGCAGTTAAAGGCCGACCTTCACGAATTTCATCATGGAGAGAAACACGGCCACGATCAAATTCTGCGTACTAACACCATACAGTGCTCAAATGATGTGCTTCCCTCCAAAAAAGAATTTTGAAGACGAGCAGTGCAGTCTTGCGGAGTCAGTGAACTTTTTAAATCATAAAAAATCATCGCCCTAAAATCTTTTTGCGTTAATTCCATTTTTGCTACGGACCACGAACTTCAATTAAATTTGTGATAAAAAACAATTGATACGCTATTTCCTGCCAAATTCTTTTTTAATCAATGATTAACTCTCTTATGTTTAAAAAAAATTAACATTTGGAATTCAAATATTTATGAGCGGCCAGGAGCGCAGAATTTCAGTGTGCCCTATCTATGTACCATTGTTATCCATGTACTTTCGCCATTTTATAGGAAGTTCATTAATTCTCCTGCCGAAAAATTTTTGAGAGCGAGAATCTATGAAATCTTTGAAGGCGGAAGGGTCTAACCAGAAATTGTCCCAATTCCGGAACAAATGGTAATCTGTTGAAGCAAGGTCCAGGGAGTATGGTGGGTGTCGGAGACATTCCAATCGCAGCTCCTCTAATTTGGGGATTTTTCTGTTATGCAGTGTGTGGTCTAACGTTGTCCTGAAGTAGCAATGGGCTAAATCAATTGATTAGTCTCGGTTGTTTAACGCCAAGCTTTTTCATCATTGTTTGCAATTGTTGGCAATACAGTTCTGCTGTAATTGTCTGGCCTGATGTTAGGAAGCTGTAGTGAACTACACCAGCACTGTTCCACCAGATACTCATCAGTACCTTTTTTGAGTCAACTTACGCTTGGGGCAAGATTTGGCCGGTTCTCCTGAGTTCAAACATCGTTGTGAGCGATTTCGATTACCGTAAGTACAGGATCCATTTTTCATCACAAAACAATACGATTCAAAATCCCCTCTTTATTCTGACGGTTGAGTACATAACAACGCAACATTCAATGCGTGTTTGTTGGTGTTCTTCACTCAATTCATGCGGTACCCATTTTTATATACTTTTTCACTTTTCCTATTTGATTTAAGTGACTTAAAATAGTCTTAATACTTACATCGAAGCCTGCCGCTAATTAGCGGTGGATTCGCTTCTACGATCCCTTTCAATTCTTCTTATATAATATTTATCTTTTTTTAAGATAAGAGAACATTATGGGTCACACATTGTCAACTAGGGTCTCCGGACGTCCACAAGGTTTCTTCTGTAGGTTAAAATTTCCAGAACGAAAACGTTGGAGCCAAAAACGTACGGCGTTTGCTTTTGCTTCGCTATACACATCATTAATCCTTCGAGCCGTATTCGTAACGTCAGACATCAATACATCTTCAATACAAATAAATAAAATTGAAGTGTGTTTGTAATGTCAAAATAATAGTTTTTTTTAGGCTCATATAGTTATTTGCATGATACCTATATGCCTAAAAATCTATTTTTATTTTTTTTGTCTGTCTGTCTGTCTGTTTCGGCTAATCTCCGGAACGGGTGGACCGATTTCCACAGGGCTTTCACTGGTAGATAGCTGGTGTTACAAGGAGTAACTTAGGCTACTTTTATTTAGGAAAAAAGAATTAGGGTGCCATGCAAAAGATATAAATAAGTATGTACACGCAAGTGAAGCCGTGCGGGAACTGCTAGTTTCAAATATGTTTAAAAACTTTTACCGTACTGTTTCTTGTCATCTGTCTAATGAACATGCTATTGGTCGTGCGTGGGCTCTCGTAGCATAATCATGTGGTGATTTTTGTGTACTAAAGAAAAATCAGTGTAGTTTGAAAATTCTATAAGGATGCAGAGTGAGAAAATATTTATAGAAAGAGGGAAGGATGTGTTAGAATATTGAAAAGGACTTCATCATTTACAAACATAAAAAATGAAATCTTAAGGCCATAAGTAAAGGAGATAAATAAGAGGGTAGTTGAAAGCTCTAAACAAACTTCAAAAGCTCTACAGTTTTAATTGAATTTAAAAATATATTACAAGTATAATTATCTTAATTAATGCTCAAAAATATAAAAATAACTACACTACCTGCCAGAACAGTGTTTATCTCTTCCAATAACTTCAATAACACAAGTAAGAATGGCACACAGCACAGATTCTATTGAGAACACTATGGCTAGCTTGGTGAACTCCTTTCAGAAGAGAATGGCGGACTTTGAAGCTTAAATGGAGGAATTAAAGAAGCCAAATCCACCACCCTCTCTTCCATCGCTAGCAGCCGATTTTGCAAGCTTTAAATTGTTTATTACACAGGCACTTTGCATGCTACAGAAACAAGTGGAATTATTGCATTCAAATATTGACCAGCTGGAAATGCGAGGTAGACGTAAGATGTTGATGTTCCACGGCATTACTGAATCTCATCATGAAAACTTCAATGTTGACAACATCAAGCGGTGCCACAGAATGGGCAGGCCACGTATAACTAATAGTCCACAACCTCTTCTAGTCAAGCCGCAGGATATAGTGGTGCGCGACAAGATCTGGTTCGCAAAAACGAAGCATAAAGGAATTGGTATAACTTTGTCCGAGTTCTTAACAAAATCCCGACACGACATTTTTATAGCTGCCAGAAGTAAATTCGGCATTTCCAAATGTTGGACAAAGGAGGGTTCCATATATGTTCTTGGGCATAATAACACCAGGCATCGGATCACTTCTTTAAGTGACATTAGCACAGTGGAGTCTGAAGTTACCATGAAAACAGCTCCAGTTGCAGAAAAGGTCACGAAGTCGAGACGAGTTGCTTCAACAAAGAAGTAAACACAGCCCTCATACATTGTTTTTTTAGCATCCGGGTGAAAGGTAAACAAATTACGTCCATTTTAGTGTCTAGTGCTAAATACCCACTATTTTACCCTTCTGTTTCACACTATACCCTAACTTTTATATAAAATACTTTATTGTTGAATTGACGGACTTGACGGAACGCTTGTCAAACGCATATCTATCGCCACTTCAACAGTATAAATAGCGTTCGGAAACAAGTTTTTTTTTTTGTTTACTTTAATTAATCTAACTTATTTATTTTATTTCAATTATAAATTAATTATTTAGTTAACTTATCTTACCCCCGGATGTGTATCTATTTGTGTGTCATCTTAGGTTTAGTCAATTATTAATTTAGATAACATACCTTTTGTGTTAGACTGTCATGTAAAATTGTAACACTCAACTGGCTGGTGGACAATGTGCATTGCCGATTGTACCAGGTATTAATTTTATTTTTATAATATATATTCAGTAAATATTAATATATTATTATCTATATTTTTATCTATATAATTATATGCTATGTGTGATTTAGATATTATTGAATTTGATTCTAGTAATGATTCCGAAAGTTTCTTTTCAATCAGCAGCGATGACAGTTACGTCAGCATGCCCTCACTCGCTGATACCCTACAGAGTCAGTTTTCCGATGCTGTCGGAACATTCAACGTGGTTCATATCAATGCCCAGAGCATTCCGGCTCATTTTCCTGATATGATGGCAACTTTTGGCTGTAAGAACATTCATGCTATTCTTATCTCAGAGTCTTGGTTAAAACCTTGTCTGTCTTCCAGCTCCTATACCCTACCAGGCTTTCGACTAATTCGTAACGATCGCACGGGTAGTGAGGGTGGTGGTGTTGCTATATACCTACGAGACTATTTAAAATTTACTATTATTAATGTATCTGCACAGCCACCGCCTCGCGATTCCGGTGAACACGTTTTTATCGAAGTTTTACTCAACCATGTGAAGGTCCTGCTGGGTGTATACTACTGCCCTTCTCTACGCTTTAATTTCTTTACTTCTTTCGAAAATATTCTCGAAAACTTTGTTTCTTCTTATAGTCATATTATAACAATGGGTGATTTTAATACTTGCCTACTTAAAAATGATTCTCGTTCTTCTTCTCTTCATACGATCGTAGACTCTTGCAACTTGTCTATTCTTCCTCTATCAGCAACTCACCACTTTCCCAATTCAACTCCTTCTCTTCTAGATCTTATGATGGTTTCCTCGCCCCAAAATGTAGCAAATTTTAGTCAATATCCCGCTGACTCCTCTTCTTATCATGATCTTCTTTTCTTATCCTACAAAATTCATCCTCCTAAAGCAAGGCCTAAAATTGGATCTTGATAGGCTTCTTACGGATGCGAACAATACCGACTGGACACTTCTTTTAACCGCTGAAAATATAAATGAAAAAGTCGATATTCTTACCACTAACCTCATACAGTTGTATGACAAACACGCTCTTATTCGAGAAGTTAAACTAAAACACTTACCTTCACCATGGCTCACACAGGAGATAAAATCAATTATTGCCAAAAAGGCTGCAGCCAAAACCAAATACAAAACCTAGATAAGTACTTATCACTGCAAATCACTGCAGCAAGGTGTGTAGGAAATCCCAACGCTAACACATTCACAAATCCGTCCAAAACGGTGATCCAGCTAAAGTCTGGAATTTCCTTAAATCACTTGGAGTCGGAAAATCAAAGCAAGAAACAGTTGCTAAAACCATTAATATTGATTTACTTAATCAACACTTCACATCTTCGTCTAATTTTAACAGGACAACCAAAGCAAAGACTTTGGAATACCTTTCAACACTGCCAACTCCAGATTACGTTCCATTTACTTTTAATCAAGTCACCGCTTGTGATGTTAAACAGAGCATATTATCAATAACTTCCGACGCTGTTGGAAATGACTGTGTCAGCCGTAATATGGTTCTCCCCATTTTAGACTTGATTCTTCCCATTTTAAACCATTTTCCCTTAACTTGTAGCTCCTATCCATCCAGATGGAAGGATGCTCAAATCATTCCCTTGCCAAAAAAGCCTAACCCTGCTTCCTTTACTGATTACCGTCCAATCTCCATACTACCCTTCCTTTCAAATGTAATGGAACGCCTTGTATATAAACAAATTAGTACGTTCCTTAACATAAACAACCTTATAAATCCTTTCCAGTCTGGCTTCCGTCCTGGACATAGTACTACCACAACCCTTATCAATATTACGGATGACATTAGATCAGGTATGGAAAACGGTTATCTTACAGTACTCTGCTTGTTGGCCTTCAGCAATGCATTTAACACTGTCGATTTTGACATACTATTAGCCATGCTCCGCTCTCTTAACATATCTCCAACGGTGCTGGATTGGTTTCATAGTTACCTGTCTGGCCGGCGTCAACGTATTCGAATCGAAGAAACCTTTTCTTCGTGGTGTAATACCTCTGTCGGTGTGCCTCAGGGTGGCGTGTTATCCCCATTACTCTTCACAATATTTATTAGTACTATCTCCTCTAAGCTTATTTCATCGTACCACCTATATGCTGATGATTTGCAAATTTACACACATGCTCCTCTTGGACAGCTATCCGCAGCCATTGATAGTATGAATAAAGATTAAGCGCACATATCTGATTGGAGTTCTGAACATGGACTCACCGTGAATCCTGAAAAAAGCCAGGTTATTATAGTTGGAAGCTCTAGATTAATTAAAAAAATTGAATGGTTGAGCCTCCCACAGGTTAATTTTAATGGCAAGATTTTACCTTTTTGTGAAACGGTAAAAAACCTGGGGCTTCACATTGACAAAACATTGTCCTGGGGTCCCCAGCTACAGGAAGTTAGTCGTAAAGTGTTTGCATCAATAGGATCCCTGAGAAGATTACGTAACTTTCTTCCCATTGACACTAAAATTGCACTGGGTCAATCTCTCCTATTACCGATCCTCGATTACGCCGATGCCAGCTATCTTGATCTCACTGAGGACCAACTTAATAAACTTGAGCGTCTACAAAACGTCTGTATCAGGTTTATATTTGGCTTAAGCAAATATGACCACATTTCTGAATTTCGAATTAGGCTCAAGTGGCTCCCTATACGACTTCGCTGCAATGCTCATATTCTCGCACTACTTTACAATATTTTGTTTAATCCTTCTACTCCCATCTATCTTAAAGAACGTTTCGAGTTCCTAAATGAAACACATGCGAGGCTCCTGCGGTCATCGGAAAACCAGCGCCTGAAAATACCACTGCACACCACGAATTTTCTCCACAAACCTTTTAAAGTCCATGCAGCTTGCCTGTGGAATGCATTGCCTGAAACTGTGAGACGTGCTCAATCACTAAACATTTTAAAAAAACTGGTAACTGATCACTATCTGTCCTCATAATTAGTCACTGATAATGTTGATATATGTATATACATATTTATTTAATATTAGAATGTGTATATGTATGTATTTATAGCTATTTTATATTTATTTGTGTTTGAACCTATAAAATGTATTTAAGGTATATATGATTATTATGTATCTATCTACTGAACTAAGTTTGTACACCTGCAAACTGCCCTATGCACTAATCCATCACACTTGTCCATCCTAAGGTTGTCTGGAAGAAATCGCAACTAGCGATAAGACCGCCGATTGTACCATTATTCAATGTTTTTCATTTATGTTGTAACTTTTCTATGGTGTACAATAAAGAATATTGTATTGTATTGTATTGTAATTGACAAAAAGCCGGTATTAGAAAGCCCCTTTTAGCTAATTTTATGGTACGAGTCAAAAAGTACAGCATTCCTTCTCACTGTGATTATTGTCGGCTCCAGCCTACTCAGCCTGCTGGACAATCCGCCACTGGGTGTAAGAGTACTTACTATTTACCCATTCTATCACTCTTCTTAGAAAAAATGTTCGTACCTGTGCCGTAGTTTTTAGTTTCAAACATATAAACCCTACAGTAGTAATAAAAGCTTTTAAGAATATTAAGATAAAAATGACTGAAGATCTGAGGGGAATGTCCATCAAAACTTGTCAGTCTATTATTGTAACTTCTGCTCCCTACTTAGCCCTAACATTTAATTTGTGTGTAGATCAAGGAGTTTTCCCTAATCTCATGAAACACAGTAAAGTCATACCCCTTTTTAAATCCGGAAGCACTAAAGATTCTAATAATTATAGGCCAGTTTCAATCCCGCCGGTATTTAGCAAGATTTTTGAAAGGATCATGCTTAATCAAATGCTTCTTCATTTTAATAAAAACAACATCCTTCACGATCAACGATACGGTTTCACTAAGGGGCGTTGTACAACTGACGCCGGTGTTACCTTGCTACAGCATATTTTTACCGCCTGGGAGGAAGCTCAGGATGCTCTAGGTATCTTTTGCGACCTCTCAAAAGCATTTGATTGCGTGAGTCATGAAACGCTGCTGCTAAAACTTGAGCATTATGATATTATCATTATATTGACTTTGTAAGCAGGCCCTCTGTTTGCTTAAATCTTACCTGAGTGATAGACAACAGCAGGTTCAGATAAATGGTGTCAATTCATTAGGATCAAAGTTGAAAATGGGCGTGCCACAGGGATCGATATTAGGCCCGTTTCTATCTCTCGTTTATATTAATGATCTCCCCCATTTACTAGATAACCAACCCAAAATAGTATTATTTGCTGATGACACATCATTAATTTTTAAAATAGATAGACGCGCCGATAACTTTGAAGATGTAAATAATATTATTCAGCGAGGACACGGTTGGTTTACTGCAAATAATTTAGTGCTAGATGGAAAAAAAACTAAATGTATAAGATTCTCTTTGCCTAACGTAAGACATACGGAATGTGACATCTTATTAAATAACGAAAACATGGATTTTGTGAATGAAACTGTCTTTTTAGGGATAACGCTGGATTCTCGACTACAATGGGGCTCTCACTTAACATCTCTCTCTAAGCGGCTAAGCTCTGCAGCATATGCGGTAAGGAAAGTCCGTCAATTTACAGACATAGATACTGCACGACTAGTTTATTTTAGTTATTTCCACAGTGTCATGTCTTATGGCATTTTATTATGGGGGCGTGCCGCTGATATAGAATCTATATTCGTTTTGCAGAAAAGAGCTATCAGAGCCATTTATAATCTACGTAGTCGCGATTCCCTCAGGGATCTATTTAAAGGAATCAACATCCTGACCGTGCCTAGTCAGTATATTTATGAAAGAAAAAATTTGCATCTCTTTACAAAACGGTGTGAAAGACATAATTATATTACTAGAGATGGAAATAAATTAGTTCAACCTAAATTTAGATTAACAAAAGTGCAAATGTCTTTTATGGGGTACTGTGTTAAGTTCTATAATAAAATACCTCCTAATATTCTTGAACCAAGTGAGAAAAAATTTAAAACTTGTATAAAACGCACACTATGTAAACAAGCATATTATAAACTTGATGAATATATGGCTGATAACAATTTTATTTTTTATTTGACATGTATCTTTTTATGGATATTTTCATTCTTAATTGTGACATTGTTAATTTTACACAACATTGATATTATCTATAGGTATACTGTGTTTTTTACGTGACATTGATATGATCTACAGTTATACTGTGTTGACATTGAAAGTATTACATTTTTTTAGTTATTATTATGATTTTTTAAGCTTAATTTAGAAAATTTTGAATTGTTCATGTGAGAACTGTGTAGTCACTTATTTAGTTAAATTTCCTATGTTGCTTGGCAGTTCTGAGTATGTCATGCTCGCCTAGAAGTCCTGCCTATGGTGGCGTATATGTCGGGTCGTTCGGTTCCCTTCAATATGGTTGATCTGTACGATGGCTGGCGTGTGCGTCATGCTCGTCCGCCTCGGCCAAAGGCACCCGGCCGGGGCTGGTCATCTCCGGACTGTTATTACTTAAATATGTATAGTAGTAATTAGCGCGTCTATTTATATTTTAGAATAATAGGTATGTTACATTGTCCTCACAATTCATTTACGCTTATAAGCAATGTAACGCAAGTAAACGTAAATTCGTTCCTTACAAGACCTGAACCAAATTCTAAAACAAATATCCACCCCACCCTTGTAAAATATTTCACTTTTGTTAATATTTAATTTTATTTGACTATCTATCATAACCTAAAGAAATTAATATGGATAGTCAGATAAAAGAACTTTATAACTGTACTTCACCTAACAATTTTTTTCACTCAGTACCATCAAACAGCCATATCCATTTTTCTTGTTTACATCTTAATATAAGATCTCTTATCAAAAACTACACGAAGTTATTACAGGTTATACACTGTTGTTCTGTTCCATTAGATATAGTTGTAATTACCGAAGCAGGCATTTCACAATATATTTCTCACTTGTACAATATACCGGGATATAATATGTATACTAAACTACGGAATAACAAAAAAGGAGGCGGAGTTATTATATATGTTAGGAATCATCTAAAATTTACAACAATAAATGAACAAAACATTACATTTGAAAGTGTAACAGGCGTCTTAAAACTGCCTTCCGGACAAGACGTGGTGGTGTTTGCAATATATCGACCACCGTCAACTAATAAAAGTATTTTTGTTAGGGAACTAAATAAGTGTATCTCTAAGTTTAATGTTAACAAGAACTTCATTTTGATTGGGGACACAAATATAGACCTAAAATGTCCCACATTATATTCAGACCTATACCTAGAAACACTGAGCGAGTGCGGACTGTTTTGCGGAATCACTGATTATACTAGAATCGAACCAAAACTAAACTTAATATCTAAATCGTGTATAGATCACATATTTGCAAGATTTCCCTCTAAACATTCGTACTCGGCAGTGTTAGACGTTGTACTGGCCGATCATCGGGCTATTATGTATACCTGCATTGACGATGGACCGCTCTTGAAGATATGGAATGTTCAAAGATCGGTAATTAATTACGAATTATTTTATAGAGAACTAAACAAAGTTAAATGGTCTGCAACCAATAATATGTCTACTTCAAATGATATTTTGACCTACATTAAAAACTCGTTTCGTAAAGCACATGAAATTGCCACATCAAATAAGACAATGAAGGAAAAACCCAAGTCCTACAAAGCTCCTTGGATCGATAATAATATTATACAGCTGTGCGATAAACGTGACAAGCTATTTAAAATATGGAAAATAAATTCTTTTGATCCATCCGCAAGATTAGAATATAATAAAATAAGAAACAAAGTAAATAAAATCGTTGAACAGAAACGAAATGCGTATTACATTGATAATCTCAAAGAAAATTTTAAAACCCCTAGAAAAGTATATGAGATAGTGAATCAAATGATAGGTCGTGTGAAATTATCCATTTATGACGTCATATTGAAGGCATTTGATTCACAAGGGCTCACAGTAAAACAAATTGCACAGAATTTCGCGGATGGTTTCGACAGAACCGTTAATGATATTATCCCTAAATGTAGTGTTGAATTACTGGATTCAAAAAAATATAGTTAGACTGCCGATTCTAGTATTTTAGTACAAAAAGCTACAAGCAAAAATATACATAGACTAATAAAAGCTCTAAATTCTAAAAGTCCCCCGGTATTGATAACATCAGAGCGCATGATATTAAGTTTTTAGGACAGGATATATCACTAGCTATAGCCAATCTTATAAATACTACCTTAAATACCGGAATCTATCCTGACCCGTTAAAAGAAGGATGCGTAAGACCGGTCTTTAAAAAAGGGAAACGAAATGAATATGCAAATTACCGCCCAATTACATTGCTTTCAAACATAGAAAAGGTTGTTGAGAAATTTGTAGCAGAGCAAATACATGGGTTCTACCAGAAACATGGTATATTATACCGTAATCAATTTGGTTTCCAAAAAGGGAAAGGGACTATTAATCTTCTATCAGAATTCACAGATGAGGTAAATAATAATTTAAATGCAAAAAATATGGTCTTAGCCCTATTTATTGATTTTCCCGGGCGTTCGATGTTTTGGACCACAGTAAACTGATAAAGAAATTAAATAACTGTGGCATACTAAACCCTTTACTAAACTAGTGTAGTGAGTATTTGAAGAATAGAACTTTCTCTGTTAGAGTCGGAAATGCCCAAAGTGAATCTGTTTCAGTCACCGAAGGCACGGCCCAAGGTTCGGTTTTAGGACCGTTGTTTTTCTTATCATACGTCAACGATATGCATAAATGCGTAGGGCATGGTATGAGTTTCCAGTTTGCAGACGATACTTGCATTGTAGTAGCTGACGCAGACCCCCTAAGGCAAGGAATTACTAGTTATTAAATCACCTTATCAACGTAAAAGTCTCACTTCTGCTTTGATTGCCCATGACCACAGTTGTTTGCACAAACAGTACACACATACTTGCAGCTGTCCAACCATAGAAGTTGTAACGACGCAAAAATACCTGGGTATGGTGATAGACAGCAAATTTAACTGGGGTAGTCATATTGAGCATGTTTGTACTAAGTTGCGACAGTTTCTGGCTAACATTGTCTTATTAAAGAATAGAATTCCGTACAAAATCAAGATTATGTTATCACTGCCTAGCAGAATCTCACATACAATACGGTCTCAGTAGCTATGGTCGAACATATGAAGGATATATCAATCAAATTTGAAAAACTTCAACTAAAAATACTGAAGAATATTGTTTCAAAAAACACTGAACAAAAATATTGAAACGACGAAACTGGCCTTTTTAAACACTGTAATGTATTACCTGTACAGAAAAAAATTACTTACACCATGTTAGTAGAAAACTTTTTTAACGATAAATTAAAGAAAATCATAGAACATCCTGTATACACTCGAGCGATAGCGCAAAACAAGTTATGCACGGAGCGAGCCAACAATTTGTACGGCGAAAGAACGACTACCTACATTGGTGCCGATTCTATTGTACACTCGACTAAACGAAAACCTGACTTAATTTCTTCATATGAAATCAACCTAGTGTTCTTCGTAATAAGGTCTATTTGTTATTAGCATCTATTTCTCAGCGCCGCTAAATTTCACTAACACTCTGACAACGTATACTCAACTTTATTACCACGCAGCGAGAGTCTCCATTTATTCAAACGCTGTATAATTGCCGTATAAAAACTTGTTCAAAACGAACAAGGATGACGTGTTTTTAATCTACACCTACGAAGACGCTTACTGAAAACACAGAGCAAAAGAGATGGCATCCAACGGATAGCGGCTCTCGGTACGTGGTATTAAAGTTTATTTAAGCGTATCAGACTTTAGTCGACAAATAAATTGCTTATTTCGATAGCGACATATGTTAAGTACTTGTTTCAATTTGAAATAAGACCTTCTTATGAAGTGTACAAGGTTTACATCTTATATGAAGAAAATTTAGTGAATTTTAATTTAGCGAGTGAAGTAACAGAATTGGGACCATTGTCCCTCGACTGATAAATAAACTACCTCCGAGTTTAGTTAATGCAACGACAGAAAACAACATTAGACATAAATTAAAAACCTTTCTCCTTACACATAATATGTAAAAATAAAGTATAATAGGTTAAGAAATAATATTTATTATTGTACCGTAGTAAAACAATTCGTGAGGAGAGATGTTAACTCGAATTTAGTATGTACCTATGTGTGTAAGGTTTTTCCGACTGTAAATTTTTTGGTTTTTTTTTTAGCATTGTACAAACCTTAGTGGTTTATTTTGCTATGTATACATTGTAAATTGCTTGTATTTTATATGATAATTAAAAAAAAAAAAAAAAAACAGAAATTTGTAGAAAACATTTTGAAAAGAGTGTCCTTGGAGTTTCTTGCCTGTTCTTCTCCATAGGATCTACGTATTGGAACAGGCAACTAGCTTCACGACTGACTTAGTCTGACTGACTTCTACTCCTGACAATTCAAAAATACCTATTATTGGTTTAATTTAAATAAATGATTTTGATTTGATTGATTTGATATTTAATATTGATTAGGTAGTTCCGTAGTTTCTTCAGTTACCTTTTAGATAATCAAATCGAAAAGTAACTAATAATGGATAGGTACCGATTATAAAACGCGACTAGACTGCCGCCAAACGAGACCTGGCACTTCAGGGACGTAGCTCGTGATGTTGCCTCATCCACAGATCCAGACTGCCAACATCAACAATCTACAGAGATTTCGCCGCATTCAGTTTTTAAAGCAGCAGTTCTGGATACGCTTCACTCACGAATACATTTTGTGGCTTGTCGTCATTATAGACAAAAATTCAAGGCCTTTACTCTGGCTTCTAGGACGAATTGTAAAGGTGCTTCCTGGTAGAGATGGCATCACCAGAGTCGCTGACATCCGGACACGTAAGGGTGTCATTCGGCGCGCCTTCAACACCATCTGTCCTCTACCCGTGGTGTCTTCTGTTGAAGATTCTTCAACCGGGAGGGTATGTTGAGACCATAAACATTGAGACCTCTCAACTCCTAAACGGCAGCGGCGGCCAGAGCGAGACGAAGATATCGGAAATCGCGCGACGCCCGCGCCGCTCGCCAACGCGTCTGAGCGTCTCGCTAAGCAGTCAGCCACAGAGTAACTTATATATGTAGAGACAGTCAGCTGTTACAAGTTTCGACGGACACACGTTAAGCGTCTCCTATTTACATATTTATATTTCCAACGTTCCGTAAACGCAATTGTTAAATCTTTGTTTCATCATTAAATTATCGTGTTATACAGTTATTTAGCTATCGTATTTACACTTCTATTTTAGTAGATTTATGAAAATGCCTTTTGGAAACTATCTCTAGTCACTCTATGTTCTTATCACTTGGTTCACTTCCCTAGATCTTGAAAGCTTGCCTTAATAAAGGTGAGTAACCCGATTTTGTTACTTATTTTTATTAGTAGATGGGAGAAAAGCTTGGGAAAGAAGTAAAAGTAGTTTAGTTTATACATAACTTACATAATATAAGTGAATAAAATATCTTAAGTCTTGATGAATAAGAATTCCTACACATAGTTATGAATTGTTTTATTATTTGCTATAATTTTATTGACTTTACATTGAACAACTAGACTTACAACAAGAAATCAAGAGTTTTTTTTAACTAATAACTTACGTTTAAAAAAACGAAACGGAAGTGGACATGCAATACAATGGCTTTCTTAAGTTGGCGGGAAGAAGTCGTTTTTTTACATTTTTTTTGCTCTTTCAACTGTTCATTAACTGTTCTTAACTGTTCGGTCAAAATTTTTATTTGTTCGATCTTAGTTTTTTTTTTTAATAAAAAAATTACCCTTAAGTTGGCGGGGAAAAGTCGTTTTCTTACATTTTTTTTTCTATTTCAATTGTTCGTTAACTGTTCGTCATTGTTCGATCAAAATTTTTATTTGTTCGATCTTAGTTATTTTTTTTAAATAAAATAATAAGATCGAACAAAAAAATATTGAAAACAAAAAACAACAGTTGAAATAGCAAAAAAAATAAAAAAAAACGACTTCTCCCTGCCAACTTGAGGGTAATGTTTAATTTATTTAAAAAAAAATCTAAGAAATCGGTTTTCTATCACTCCGGTTGAGCCGGCCCATACGTGCCGAAGCATGGCTCTCCCACGACCATGTGTATACCTATAGGCACATACAATTTAAAATATTACATTACTATTTTTTCTTTATTTATAGTTTAATTCAGGCATAATTACCCATAGGATGTTACAAGAGTTAAATTAAATTACATTAATTAAAATGAATACACAAAAACATTTAATTAATTTCTCATAGAGATGGGTGATAGATAAATACTCAAAGGATAAATACTCGAGTTTTTATCCGAAATGGATAAATACTCGTATTTACTCATTTTTAAATATCATTGCGAACATTAAAATTGAGACAATGAGATAAATATAACTTTTCTCTTCGATATTATAGAAATAAATACTCGTATATTTAAAACAAAAGGATACTCACTCACTCGCTCATTCGCCTACTGACTAATCACGAAACTTAGAAAACCACTTGATCTATGAAGATGAAATTTGAAGGTAGTTTGTAAACATGCGACTTTTTTTTATACTACGTTGGTAGCAAACAATAGGTGATAGTAATACTCCGTATGGGACAGACTTGTAACTTGTATAAAAAGTCTTTACCATGGAGAGAAGTACCGCTTGGCTCTTTTAAGCGCTCCAAGCTTTTTGGATGCCAGCTTGGCTTTCCAAGTCGAAACTGGACGTCGCTGGAAATATCGATACTAAGAATCTTAATACTCTCGGAGATTGTAAGGGTCAGTTTTGAAACACAGTGAATGTTTTTTTTTTAGCGGTGACCGCGAAGACTTGTGTTTTGGTAGAGTTGAACCGGACCAGATTTTTCTGACCCCACTGAGAGACCCTGACTAGACTGCTCTCGATTATGACACAAGTTGTTCGCGACTCTCTAACACAACTGAACGAGGAATAGTGCAATCAAAATAGACATTTCAAATAACAAAAACTCCGACAGAGCTAAACTTTGGTGGAGACCTTGGGTACACCAGTAGAAATGAAGTGCCAAAAGTCCCCATGGATCCCATGTGTGCTAAAAAAGTTATTCAAGGTCAAAAGTCAAAATTTGAATTTTTTGGATTATTCTCGAAAACGGTAAGTTTTATAAAAAAAAATAGCCAAAACAAAAATTATAGACCATAAAATTATCTGCAAAAATGGTTCTTATACTTTTTTCCTAAGAATCACCATTCCTAAGATATCGCGATTCTAAAAGTTGAAGAAGTTACATTCTACATGATATGCACACATTTCCACACCACCTGTGAGGTTGTGTACTTGGCGTGTTTTGCGCGAACGATCTGTTGTGACTGAGTTTTATGGAAAAATATTGAATTTACTGCATGATAATTATTTATATTAACATTGATATAGGTGATTGATTTGAAACGGTAGTTCTGATTTCTGTTGATATTTTAATCTGATTTATACTCTTCAAATTCGACTGCAACAGTCATGTCTTCTTCGATTTCTTCTTCCTCTTCTTCTTGCTGGATGTTCATAAATTAATCAACTTAAGATGAATCAGCTGTCTCTTCATCGATATCAAGGTCAAGGCCATGCGGGTAGAAGGGACTGAGTTTCTTTAGAGAGTTTATTCTCAGAATTGTATAGTTTATAATAAAAGATACAAATAGGTATTTTTACTTATATTAAGTGCGTGACTATGTATATACGTGGCATTTGTGAGCATATCATGTAGAATGTAACTCCTTCACCTTTTAGAATCGCGATATCTTAGAAATGGAGATTTTTAGGATCGAAGTATGAAAACCCTTATTGTAGATAATTTTATGATCTACAATTTATATCTGAACTATATTTTTGATAAAACTTACCGTTTTCGAGAAACATCGAAAAAACCTAAAATTTTTAATTTGGATCAACGGGGACTTTTGGCACTTTATTTTTAATGATGTACCCAAGGTCTCTTCCAAAATTCAGCTGTCGGAGTTTTTGTTATTTCATCACTATTTTTATGTCTAATTTGACCGGACTAGAATGTTGGCACAGCCCTTGTAATAAGTATTTCCGGTGCTGTCATCTGCATAGCAATGGATGTTATCAATAGATATCATTGATACGCCGCAAAAACAGCGTTTGTTCCATTGTTGTTAGTATCCATGCTTTCAGAACAGCTACCGTCTACTACGGCTGTTATTTGTCTGCCGGACAGAAAGCTGGCAACCCATCTGCACATGCTCTCGAGCAAGCCGTAGAATGGCAGCGTCGACAGAAGGCCGCAATGCCAGACACGATCGAACGCCTTTGCTATGGTCAAGCTGACCGCTAAAACGTCACCTTGACTTTCAATAGCTGAAGCCCACCGGTGTGTAAGAAACACTAGAAGATCACCAGTCGAGCAATCGTGGCGAAAACCATATTGACGGTCGCTGATCAAATTGTGTTCTTCTAGGTATATTAGAAGCTTCGTGTTAATTACACGCTCCATCACCTTGGAGAAAAGGGGCGTGATAGTTATAGGCCTGTAATTCGGTGGGTCTGATCTGTTGCCTTTTTAGCACTGGGTGCACAAGGACAATCTTCCTCGTAGACTCGACTTGAGCACATTTGGAGACGGGAACTCCGCCAGACATCCCTTTGTGAAATACTAATTTCCGGCATAGACTACCCGCACCCGGGATGGTAGGCGGTATCGTCGTTCAAAGTTGAGTTCAAGGTAAAGAGAGTACCCAGAATATCGGCTTTCTCTTTTACGCTATAGGCCAGATCCGATTTGGCGTGAGACCAGAAGGCGCGACTTCTCTCCAATTCTGCCGCCGAAATCGAATTTAGCTCTGGCAATTGCTCTCCTACTACCTCGAGGCAGCTTTTAATTTGCGTTTCACATCAGATACGTTTGCATTCTTTTTAGCTTTGGCCTTGGTCCAAGCCCTGTATGCGGTTTGCTTAAGAGCTCTAGCATCTTTACAGGGCCAATTAAACCAAGGTAATTTTTTTGCTCTTGAAGCTACCAGCGAGTTGGGAATAAAACATTCCATACCCGCTTGGACCGTCTCAGCGACAGCAACTGCGCAGGAGTTGGGATCTTCTAATGTCAAACAGAGCTGCCTCCACGGTCACGATGTCCCCACCGATCTCGTGTGTGCAAAAAAAGTTATTAAATTTCAAAGTTCTCAAATATGGGTTTTTTGCATCTTTCAGCCAAACGGTAAGTTTTATTATAAAGTGGGGAAAACAATAATTATAGATCATGCTATTATCTATAAAAAATGTTTTCACACTTTTTTCCTGAGAATTGCTATTTTTGTAATATAACGATTTCAATACTTGAAAATGTCGTGTTCTCCATAGTATGCACGATTACCGCTTATAAAACGTAACATTTGGAGCTAATTTAATCCCGGTTCTGAACTTGGTTATTTCTGAGTTAATCAAAATTAAAGCATTAAAATTAAACAAGTTTTCAAATCAAAATGTACCCTTGTGGTGAATTATTATATTATAAGGGATTTTGTTTATTATTTTGCACTTTACTACTACACAAACGATCAGAAACTCATTCAGAAGCACAAACAGCTAAAAAACACAGCAAAATTTTTAGTTAAGATTAAAATATCAACTGTTTTTTTTTACGAAAAAATCGCGTTTTAAGAAAAAAATCAATCAGTTTCTAAAAACAATGTGTGGACTGTTGCATACAAATCACTAAAAAACTTTCTTAGTTCATTAGCTATTTAAAAAGGTACAGATGTTAATAAATACTTTATATATTATAAAAAAGCTTCACGGACTTTAATGCGCCAAAATTAGGATAAATTATAATAAACTGCAATCTTCAGCTCTTAAATTTTCACCTTTAGAGGTGGACTATTTCCTTCAAACCCTTTTTACTTTAAAACTTAAATGAAACCACCAAGGAAAAAAGGAATTATTTGAATCGGTTTACAAATGGTGAAGATATCGCTTAACATACACACAAAACGGCGACACTACTTAACGTGTGCATACTATGGAGAACACAACTTTAGTAAATTTTAGAATCGCTTTTGCTCAGAACTGGTGAATCTTAGAGAAAAAAGTGTAAGCTCAATTTTTGTAGATAATTGCATGGTCAACAACTTTGTCTAAGCTATTTTTATCATAAAACCTATCGTTTGGCTGAAAAACCCAAAAAAGCCATATTTGCAAACTATGACCTTGAATAACAATTTTGGCACATGTGGGATCGATAGGGACTTTTGACAATTTCATAATAGTGGTATCCTTAACGTTCACGTAAATTTTCAGCTTCTTGGGAATTTATGCAAGGGTGAATGACTATTTTGACCGGACTATTATACTATTTATCTTAACATCTCGCAAATTAATTAGTAAGTAATCAAAATCATAATCAAATTTTTACCCAAACACCATCCAATTTCTTACTGAATATATATAGATACGAAGAGCGTTATAAGTACTCATCGTGTACCTGTACCGAGTTGGCTGGTGTAAAACGACTGACAGTAGCCTTAAACAGAGTAATTTTGACTTGCTTAGAACAATGATAAAAGCGTCTAGCCAACATGTTACTTCGACATGCGATACTTCGTCTCTGTCGCTCCAGATCATCATCATCATCCATTAAGTTATCATTAATTATATGACCAAGATACTTGAACATTTTTTTAAATATTTAAGGCGGTACCACACTAATTAACCGGTAAAATATGCTCAGGCTCCTTTACCGTAGTTAAATATCACAATCTCCGATCACAATATACACGTATTTAAAGATCAATTTCTGTGTACAAAATGTTTTCAATATGTCACAGAACATTTCGCCACCTCTTTAAAAGACAGCCTGGCATGACAAATAAAAAACAATTTCAAAGTATTTTTCAATATTGTATCTTACTATCAACAAAGCAAGTATAAAATCCTATCTCACTTATTTTCTCTCTTTAGTCTCACTCGCTCATGAAACATAGAGCGGGTATTGAGACTTTTTTTAAGATTACTCACTCAGGAGCTACACAACTCTAATTTTAAAACCCTATATCCAGAATGCCAAATTCACTAGTTTATGCTGACCTTTACAATTTTTTGCAGTTTCTTGTAATATGCATCAGACATCTTAAATTGAATCTGATCTCCTGTGGGGGCTGTCTTAAGTTGGCGGGGAGAAGTCGGTTTTTTACACTTTTTTTTTTCTATTTCGATTGTTCGTTAACTATTCGTCATTGTTCGATCAAAATGTTTATTTGTTCGATCTTAGTTTTTTTTTTAATAAAAAAAGAATTACCCTCAAGTTGGCGGGGAGAAGTCGTTTTTTACATTTTTTTTTTGCTATTTCAATTGTTCGTTAACTGTTCGTCATTGTTCGATCAAAATTTTTATTTGTTCGATCTTAGTTTTTTTTTTTAAATAAAATAAAAAATTGCCCTTAAGTTGGAGGGGAGAAGTCGGTTTTTTACACTTTTTTTTTGCTATTTCGATTGTTCGTTAACTGTTCGTCATTGTTCGATCAAAATGTTTATTTGTTCGATCTTAGTTATTTTTTTTTAAATAAAATAAAAAATTACCCTCAAGTTGGCGGGGAGAAGTCGGTTTTTTACATTTTTTTTTTGCTCTTTCAATTGTTCGTTAACTGTTCGTCATTGTTAGATCAAAATTTTTATTTGTTTAATCTTAGTTTTTTTTTTTTAATAAAATAAAGAATTACCCTCAAGTTGGCGGGGAGAAGTCGTTTTTTTAATTATTTTTTTGCTATTTCAACTGTTCGTTAACCGTTCGTCATTGTTTAATAATTTTTTTTTGTTCGATCTTAGTTTTTTTAATAAAATAAAAAATTACCCTCAGGTTGGCGGGGAAAAGTCATTTTCAATTTTATTTTTTTTGCTATTTAAACTGTTCGTCATTGTTTGATCAAATAAAATTCGGTTCTGGCGTTCTGGCGTTATGGTCACAATTCTAACCTAACCTAAACCTAGCCATTTCTTTTCAATTGACCTATCCTACCAATGTTAAATCGTCTGTAACTTAATACTAAAGTCCCCTCTCTGATGTCGCCCGCTCTCGCGTGATGCGTATAATCCATTTTGGATATTAAAATTTTAGGCGTGCAACTGAATTACTAAGTGAGCGACAAAAATGGCTAGGTTTAGGTTAGGTTAGAACTGTGACCATAACGAATGTGCCAGAACCCAATTTTATTTGATCGATCAATGACGAACAATTGAAACAGCAAAAAAATGTAAAAACCGACTTCTCCCCGCCAACTTGAGGGTAAATTTTTATCTTATTAATAATAAAAATTTTGATCGAACAGTTACGAACAGTTAACGAACAGTTGAAAGAGCAAAAAAAAAGTGTAAAAAAACGACTTCTCCCCGCCAACTTAAGACAGCTTCCTGTGGGTTCCCTGGTCGGGTTACAAGTAACAATAGAAAATGTCGATTCTTGTGATAGAAGCTGCTTTATTTTATATACAATGTGGTCACACTGATCAAATTACTATAGGTTAATCTGTATTTTGTGGGTATATCTGTATATCATATCATTTATGTGGTGGTCTACATATAACTTTTATCACTTTTAAAATAATGTTTCTCGCGTCACTTTACTTCGGCATTATTTATTTCACTAAAAACCACAAAACAAAGAAAATACACCAAGCGTCATGCACAACTCCAAACGACAACCACTTGACAGCAAAATGACATTTTGAAATGACAACACGTGGTGTAGATATGCTCACGCTACTGAAGTAAGTAGAATAAGCACAGTTGTATCTACTTAATATTAGTAATTTACATTTTATACATATATATTTATTTGTTTTTGACATCGTATTATTGTATATAATTATTATTATTTATTTTAATATATATTTTTTTGTTGAATGTTGTCTGATGATGAATCGTTTCATTCTGCAATCGAATCTGCTAGTATTTCAAGTGACGATAGTTTTAGCTCTTTAATTGATACACTTGGTGACTTTGTGCGACACACTTTCAGCCAACAATCAATGTGCCGCCTGAATGTTTGTCATATCAACGCTCAGAGTATTCCCAGCCACTACAGTGACTTACTTGAAGTTTTCTCCGACACCGAAGTGCATGCTATTCTGATTTCTGAGACCTGGTTCAAACCTCATTTACAGTACTGTCCACCTCGTACTCTCTCCCTGGTTTCATTCTCATACGCAATGACAGAATTGACAGAAGAGGAGGTGGAGTTGCTATTTATCTACACAGCTCATTCTTATACAAAATCTTAACCTCTTCCTCTCCCTCTTGTGCTGGCTCAGCAGAATACCTGTTCCTTGAGGTTTGTATCAAGGGCGCCAAAACAGTGCTGAGGGTGGTTTATTGTCCCCCCATCGTCGACTACTTCTCCAGTCTCTAATCGAGTCTGGAATCTTTAGGACAACTTCCAACTCCCCTCGTTCCCGTAAATTCCTCCAGGTCATCGAGTTATGCAGTTTGCATGTGCTACCACTGTCAGCCACTCATCACAACATCGATGGACCTGGTACTTGGCTGGACCTAATCCTTACCTCTTCTCCTTCCCTTGTCCGTAGTCATGGCCAACACCATGCCCCAGGTTTTTCCCAACATGATCTTATCTACCTGTCCTATGCCCTGAAACCTCCTAAGCCCCGCCCTCATTTTCTTCATATTCGCTGTCTCGGACGGATGGATGAAGACAAACTGTGCAGTGATGCCTCTAAATTAAATTGGAAGCCTCTGCTAGAGGCGTCTACGGTAGACGATAAGGTTCACATATTTAGTACTTTAGTAATTAATCTTTATGACCAGCACGCCCCAATTACAAAAGTTAAAATAAAACGTTCTCCAGCCATGGATGTCTGTAGGTGTTCGAGAAGCAATGAAGTGCAGAGACAAGGCGTTCGGAAAATTTCAGAAAAACCGGTGCGAAGAAAATTGGTGTCTATATAAAGTTGCAAGAAATCGGTGTAATCAGGTGGTGCGTAATGCTAAACGCTGCCATATTCTTAAAAATCTCAATTGTTCTTCTGCTTCGTCTATCTGGAAGTTCCTTAGCACCCTGTGTATCGGCAAATCCGGGAAATGTAACCCACCTCTGACCTTTGATTTGGATGATATTAACCGACATTTTACCTCACTTCCATAGTTTGATCATCTAACAAAGTGTCGTACATTAAGGTACCTGGCTGACCTACCTCGCCCCAGCATTGACTCTTTTCAGTTTTCTCTAGTTGCACCATATGAACTTAAAAAGATAATCCTATCAATCAAGTCCAACGCCATGGGAAGTGATAACATCAATCGTCGCATGATCACACCTATCCTCGAACACCTCCTTCCCGCGCTTACGCATATAGTAAATTTTTCACTAGACTCAGGGACTTTCCCTTCGCTGGGGCGTACCGCGTTTGTTATTCCTCTCCCCAAGATTCCTAATCCTACCCTTCTGAATCACTTACGACCAATATCCATTCTTCCCTTCCTATCCAAAGTGCTTGAGGCGTGTGTGCACCAACAGCTATCACAATTCGTGTATCGGAACAATTTACTAAGTCCTTTTCAATCGGGGTTTAGGCCTGGTCTCAGCACAACTTCCGCTCTCCTTAAAGTGACTGGTGACATCCGGGCCGGCATTGAAGATTCTAAAGTTACCGTGTTAGCTTTGGTTGATTTTTCAAATGCATTTAACACCGTCAGTCACGATATCCTTCTGTCTATCCTCTCCTATCATATGATTCCACCTGATGCACTGGAATGGTTCTCGTCATATCTTCGAGGGCGCCAGCAGTCCGTCCGTGTCGAGGAATCCACCTCAAGGCGGCGTTCTCTCTCCTCTATTATTCTCAATTTTTATTAATCTCATCACTCAAAATTTTCAGTGTGTGTACCATCTTTATGCCGATGACTTGCAACTTTACTATCATGCTTCCATAGAAAAAATAACAGAGGCTATTTCTTTGGTTAACCACAACCTGGATGCCATCAGCGGCTGGTCGAACAGGTTTGGTTTGGCTGTAAACTTTACCAAGTGCCCGGCTATCATCGTAGGCAGTCAGCGAATGACCAGGAGGCTTGATTCAGATAAACTGCCATCTATAATGTTTAACGGATCAATCATACCTTTAAGTTCCTCTGTTAAAGATCTGGGTCTGTTCATTGACAACAACTTCAGCTGGCAAACCCAAGTTACAAGCGTCAGCCAGAAAGTTACAGGAACGGTACGAGCCTTATACCGGCTCAAGAACTTTCTTCCATCCGAGACAAAAGCGATGTTGGTACAGACCCTAATTATTCCCATTATTGATTATAGTGATGTGTGCTACTACGACCTGAATGCAGATCTCCTCAACAAATACGACCGTCTTCTGAATAACTGCATTCGATTCATTTTTAACCTTCGTAAATTTGACCATGTTACCTATTTTCGTCTTGAGTTAAGTTGGCTTCCGATTCGTCAGCGCCGTCAACTGCGCGCTCTAACCACCCTTTACACTATTCTCAACTCACCTACTTCTCCTACATACTTGACTTCCTCCTTCCAGTTCCTCTGTTCTAATCATAACAGAACTCTCCGTTCTACAAATAATCTTCTTCTGTTATGCCCCTCTCATACTTCTGCATGTGTCCATTCTTCCTTCTTTATACAATCTGTTCTCCTCTGGAACGCTCTTCCTCAGGAAATCAGAATAGCACCCAGTCGCCTATCCTTCAAGGCGAAGGTACAAGCTCTCCTCTCTCAAAACCTAGCAGGATCATCACAACATTAATACTTTGTATATAATAAAGTGTATGTAAATATTCATGTATGTATCTTTTTATGTATTTATATATGTATATGTGTATATATTTATATATTCCCATATGTTACTCCTCGCCTTTTTTTACTGTTTTAAAAAAAACGTTAAAGTGTATAATCTAAATTTAGTGCACCTACTTCACCCATTTCTACACCACCCTAGGGTAGACTGGTAGACAATGCCTATGGCATTTAGTCCGCCATTGTACATTTTTGTGCATAAAGTTTTAATAAAAAAAAAAAAAAAAACACGTAGTTTTAATTTTGGCCACCGGGTCAGATAAGTTTGTGGCACTATACATAAGTTACTCTGTGGTACACAGATAACTATATATTGTACTACAGTGGTTTAAGTATTCTGTACACAGCACAGATTATCCTGTTATTTTTTTTTTATTATTATCCTGTTCTGTGGGGCCAGGTGAAATTATAGAACATTACATGAACACGCGACTATCGTTATTAAAATTTGTTATTGTCATAATAATATTTATTTTCTTCTCTTTACTGTGAATTTACGAAGTAACTATAGTGATTAGTGACACATTTTTGGATATTGAGTCGATTCCACCCCGAGATATAATTAGATCCATAAATAGATAAATAAATCCATCTAATTTCATCTATACCAGAGCTGGGAATAATTATTTGTATATTTACGTGAAATTTAAATAAATTGCCATGGAAGAAGAAACAGAAGTTGTTCCAATTATGTTACTCCCGAATGAAATTATTGCAATGATTTTGCAAAATATGCCGTGTCGCGATATTATCAGTTTTGGTTCGACGTGTAAACGTTATTATGAATTAGTTAATACAAATCAATATATATGGAAAGAAAAATTCAGGGAGATGTGAGTACACTCGTAAATGTGGTATTTCTGTAAATTTCGGTATTATAAGTAGGTGTTGTTGGCAATAGTATTGTAATAAATTATTGAATCGTAAGCCCTTGCCAGGGCGAATATTAATTTATTAATGGTGTCTTTTTTCTATAATTATTTTTTTTATACCAAGGTAGGTTTTGGGATTTGATGTGTTCACTTAAAATATTTTTAATATTCTACTTAATTTTATCATATATCATGAATAATTAATTTATATAGAAGAATACATTCTTTAATTGATTTCCAAATAATTTTGCCATTGTGAAGTGTAAAAGCAGCGAAAACATGTAAAAAAATTGGGTTATATTCAATGTTTTAAATAAATTTTTCCTTGTGACAGCTCAGTCTGTTTGTTGTGTTTTAATGCATAAACCACTGAACCAATTTTAATGAATTTTGGTATAGATATAGACAGGACCTTCGAGAAGATCATGTATTATGCTACTTTTTATTACAAAAATAGAACTTGAAGGGGATGATAGTTTGTATGGGAGATCAATCATTTCTTAAGTTTACTGGTATAAATAATATCTATACTGATTTTTAAACATTGATCTATGTACACTGATCCAAACCTAGTGCTACTCAACTCCTCAATCAATTGATAAACATAAAAGTTGTTTGCATAGGTTAGGTCAGCCCTCCCTATCTCATCTCATAATTACATATATGCATACAATATTTAAAAAGTAGCCACAAAACTGATCTGGTTAATTTAATGATCATTTCTGCATCTTTGACCCCAAGATATAATTAACTTTGTGAAGTGGCTTTCAGAAGTTTAGAGACCTTATATAGATAAATTCCTCTGTGCATAATACCTAACCAAGTGCTTAGTAGTATGAAATGTAGCCATTTCACTTAACCCTGAGATTGAATTAAGGCCTGCATGTCTTTTGTATGGAAGACCCTATGGGCATCACCTCACTTGAGCCAGAAGTAGTTCTCTCCCATTCCTTTTATACTGCTTCTTTGCCATACATTACGTAGATCAAGGCTGCAGAGTCCCATGGTCTCTCACACCCGACCATGGCCATAACTATGGTTTCCAACAAGAGTATACACTGCTGCGAGGTCAATGCGCTACTGCGAGGCTTGCATGGCTGATTTTTACTTGTTTTTAGTCTATTTTTTATTTTACCTATAAATTAACCCTTTTTGCAACCATTTTGATTTATGTAACCTCTTATTTATGGTTATCTTATATTCCAGATTGCCACATAAGATATCTGATGTAGTTGAAAAGTATGGGGATGGTAATTGGTTTGATGAAATGAAAAGATTTTACATAGTGAAACAAGAAGTTTATAATGAGTTGATGTTTATGTCTCCCAAATTTTATTGGTAAGGTTGAAGTTTTTTATAAAAATAAATATGTTTAATGTTATGTGCTGTATTAGTTTGTCTACATATGATAATAATAATATCAAACCACAGTTTTAAAATGTATTAGGTGCACAAGAAGAAATTATATGGAGTCAATTTGCAAATACTATTGTCACCGCTTTAATTTGAAGTTAACTTCAGTTATGAAAAGTGATTAGATGCAATCTGTTTCATAAAAAAGTTCAGCACCGTTTCCACAAGATATGTATGCATGTATTCTTGTCATTTGTATGTCAACGAATTTAATATGACAACCATAAAATAATTTAAAAATCATTTTTATAGGCGGACAAGTGAAGTTACATTGGAGGATGTTAGAATTTTCTTCGTTTTGGCTGTAAGTCACAATGTGAATTATCATTATGTTATTTATGTTTTGCAAGATATAATACATAGAGGGAACAAGTGTGCTGATCAAAATATCTATGAAAAGTAAGTTCTTAGTTGGTAATTAAAAGTACTTACTTGCCATTATATTTTAAATAGAGTGAAATCACCTTTAATTATTGTGGTCAATGTTGTCATAACTGCACAAGGCATGACTAGGTAACATTTGAGGAGTCAATTTCAAACATACCAAATAAAAAAAACTAATACCAAAAAAAAGTAGGCAGTCATGGGACTGCCAATAGAAGTGAAAACACATTTTTTAAAGATGAATTAATAAGGAGCTGACAAAACTCCCTTAGATTACTTCCCAAAACTTAGATTAGCGCTGTCTAGTGGATCTATACCATATAATACATAAGTATATATCAAACTACAGTAGTATCGCGCAGAATCCACAGATGATTTTCGATCAGGTCACGTGTTCAGGACACGCGAGTTTAACATTTTTAACCCATCCCAAAAAGTGCACAACGCCGCTAAAGAAGTTTTCACTTCAAAAAGTAGGTTGTAAAAAGTCGAAATTACAATTTCGCCATCTGTGAAATTTGCCTTAACTAATATATGGATAATTAGTATATATCAATGGCGTAAAAATATTTTTTGCGATGGGTATTTTAAATATCGTCGGTCGAAAACAGTACCGGTACATTTCCAAATGAGATGTTTTGAGAAAATGCAGTTTAAAGATTTTCGGCACATTGAAATGGAAATGAAATGAAATGTTGTTAGCTAAATTTTTGTTCTAAATGGGGTTTGAGATGCCTGCTTGTCATAAATATATTAATATTTAACATGGTTTTGTTTCTAATTAGGCGTTGTATACGGTTTTGAGCTGGAACTTTTCAAAATGTACTATTATTGACTGGGGCTGTAATTGTAAAATGTATTATTTCTAAACCGGTATACTGTCGTTTATGTCAGTTGTATAGTGATTAGGACTTATGCCATTACTGATTCGGAAAGAGCGTTAGATTTTCAATCATACTGCATACTTAACTCAAAACACGTATTTTTGGAGATGTTCCGATACAGTTTTGGACCGACGATATATGAAAGTCGGACACATTTTCGATCAGAGTCACGTGTCCTGACGCGAGTAACATTTTTTACCCATCCCAAAAAGTGCACAACGCCGCTAAACAAGTTTTCACTTAAAAAAAAATGAAATGACGGGTGTGAGGGCTCGCTATGACTTAAAAAGTTGAATGAAAAAATAAATGTATTGTGGATATTGAATTTGATTAAATTTCGGTGTCATGTCGGTTCATATGTAGTAGAAAATATTAATTACTCTAAACCTTACAGAAAATTTAGTAAATATTATTTGAAATGAGATTTTTTAGCAAGTACAAGTAACAAGTTTAACGAGTCATAAACTAGGTACATCCAATAATCCATGCATGCAATGCGTTGTATCTACAGTGGCATATAAGAATTTAGGAAGACCGATCTTGCTCTTCATAATATTTGCGAGAAATCCGTATTTATACCAGTTTCAGAACTTTAGACGAACATCGACTCATTCATCACACAACCACCAACGAGAGGTATTGTAATCCATTTTTTTTGTAACTGCCTGAACAACGAACATGACCATCGATATTTTAAATCTATTCGATAGCTTTCAGATAATTCCAGTATGAGTAAATTTACATTCTTTTTTAAATATTTTTTGCATCATTCTTATTTGTGTCGATTTTAAAATTTGCACTAATAATAACTTTAAACTTTCCTATGCCATAATATATAATTATACGAATATTAAGGCCAACCTTTCAAGACGTTCAGTGCAACCTGGTCGAAACGTCTGGCAATTCAAAAGCACACCTATTGATCGCGTTAATTCCCGTATAAATAACAGATAAATAAAAATGTATTAGTTGGCGTATTTTTATGTTCAAAAAAATAGTGAACTGAATAGTCACATGGTGGCAATCAGTGTGTCAGACTGTGCGATTTTCGGAAACACTTAGAAGAGAGAGCTCGCATTAAGTTCGTTTCTGTCTGCCTTAGATAACAATATAGCGGAGCTTGGGGCGTAACACTTTCTGAAAACACAATATTGACCGAATCCCAATAGGCTTAAAAAACTGGTGTGTTGTACCGTGCTGGAGATGAAACGGGTAGCCGTTTGGCCTTTAGGGGATGGTTGTGCCTACAGGCTGGCATAGGTGGCACAGTTAATCCAAAAGTTAACTTCGTTAATCGTTAATTCGGTAGTTAAAAGTTAACTTCGATAATTGGTAGAGCGTAATTCTTGAAAATTTAACGCAAGTTAAAGTTAACCGTTAAAAGTTTACTATTTAAAACTTATACTGCTTTTGGGCTGAGAGAAATAGGTAAATAAAACAAAAACAAGTAGAAAGAAGAATTAAACACACATTTATTTATTTCGAAAATAAAGTAGGTAGAAATAAGGCTATTATTAATCGTAATTTTGCATTAGGTAATTTAGGTGCATGTTCCCCTTCATAAATCAACTTCTGTTATCCGCAATCTTGATTGCAATACAAAGTAATCACTTAAGTGTGGCCAAGGATTTGATTTACTTTCAGCACTATTGCCCATGATTGTTTTTAAGCTTTCGCGACTTTGATACATATTATATGTGTAATTCGGGACTTAATCGCAGTCCACTCGTGACCACGATCGGTGCAATTCGATCGAAACGTCGGGTAAGCAAGAGGTATTGTACCTTTTAAATATTATCGCGATGAAGTCCCGAATTAGACATATAATAGTGTCCATTATGTAAGTGTAATGAATTTATGAATGTGAACGACAATTTGATCAGTTTCACACCTGACACCACTAACCATCCAACTAACACAAACGAAAAAAAACTATAAAAAAACTAAAAAATACACTAGGTATTAGTAGTTTAGTTAGGTAGCTTACAAAAGAGTTATGTTATAATTTGTCACTGTGTGGCACTGACTGAGCAGACTTGCTTACACTCACGCCATGCCTAGCATAAGTTATGATATATATGCGTCTCACTAGCCCGCGCACTTCGCATATATCATATCCCTCACCATTCGACTCGCCGACAGTCGCCAAACAAAATGACAGCATGTCAAAAAACGACTAATGTAACGGACTAAAGTTAACGAAAGTTAACAAGAGCGTTAAAATTTTTAAAGTTAATTTAAAAGTTAATCCACGAGTTAATGGCCACCTTTGCAGGCTAGATACCAGATTTTCCGGATATCCAGCCGAACATTGTCGATTGCCTGCCCTGCGTAAGCAAAACGAATCGTTTGATTATAGGAACGCGGCATTAATCATGTTTGTCAGAATGTCTATGAAAGATACACCCTGCAGCAGTGTATAACGCAGAAGACTTTTATTGTAGCTGGCCTTGTCTATGAAGACAAACAAAACCGTTTGTTTCCTTTTAATTTCAATACTCAATATATTTATTGCATTCCGCAATGTTTGCTTAGGTGGTAAATTGGAAATGTGAGATCAGATCATTTTGGACCCTGTCGGGCACAGCAATAGATGAGAGAGAGAAAGAGATTTTCCAAATTATTTTTGTTCCGCTGATAATTTATTGGATACGATGTCGTTCAACTATAGTCGTTTCTGTCATTCAGCTATTCGCTGATACTGTAGAAGTAATTGTTTTAGTTTATTTATGAATACATTGAATTTTGTTTAATTTCAAATTTTTTCGGGTAATTTATTATGAATTATGATAGACATTACTTGAGTGCTATTTGAATGAATTTGAAGTTGGGAAGATAGTAGATTTATGGTAAAGTGTATGCAACATTTCATGATGATCGGATGAACGGTACGACAGCGCATAAAATACGAACAAACATAGATGTAAACAAGCATATTAAGCAAACAAATAGGACAAATTATCTTTTTTCAATCATTTGGTTTAACCAATCTTCCAATCCAAACCAATCTTGACATTAGTGGCATGGTATGTGGTCATGCTTTTTATTGAAAGCCGTCTCTTTCTGTGTATTTGATGTTATATAAATGTGTTAGCTCTTAGTATAATATTTTGCTCATGTTATATCAATATTTCACCTCTTTTAGGCCATTTACATTGACAGATGTTTACTATGCGAAAATTATTGTTCGTTTTTTGACACAATCTTTCCTTACTTTGAAATGGATGCAATGTCATATGAGAGAAGAATTAACTCCAGATGTTGTTCTGAACTTTTTTGTTCAATGGACCAACCCTGTCTCTATGCATCCAGACGAGAACGTTAAAGCATGTGTGAGTATTTACAATACTATTTTATACTATCTTTGTTCCCCAGTTTCATGCGTATATCTAATGCTTATGGTTACTACTCGGCTCGAATAGCCATATGCGTGATGTTGCAAAGCTGATAGCCTTCCATTCCACCATAAACGTTCTATCTAATGCAAAAAGAACTTTTCAAATGGGATTTGTAGAACAATTAAGCGCGTTCAAACAAACGAAGAAACTCTGCTGCTTTATAATACTAGTAACTATAAATTAATGTGTATATCATTATATTAATACGTGAAGAGAATTCTTTGTACCCGTTTTAAGAACGAAATCGCGAACGTAGTATCGTTAATTTTGGAATATTTACAGTTTACTAGAGATCGCATGGTGGTCGAATTTCGACCATGGTTTTTTCTTGGGCCAGTATAAGTTGAGCTGTCATTTTATAGACTTACTTACCATGACCGGTCATCACATATACTGGACGCGTGTAATTTCATTAGGTAGAGAATTGCTTTACATTATTACTTTACATATATAATAATATTTATATAATAAATGTATATCTTTATGATGTTCACGCAAGGACCGATTAATTGTTAATTTTAATTGTTTTGTGTTAACAAGTAAAAACCTAATTGCGATTAATTTAATTTAATTTTGCAATGAAAAAAGCTTAATCTTATAATTACTTAATTAAACAACTGTACCGTTATTCGAAGCCTAATAATATATGAGATAGCCATCGCTACCGTTTCCTTCTTTCGGTCTCTTTCGCACCCGCCTACTTCAGTTTTCCCTCTCTTTCTCTCACTCCCCACCACCACTATAGACATGGATCAGGGTGATCGCTAGTTTATTTCTCATTGACGTCGTTGTTTCCGTGCCGTTCACAACACCAGCAAAACGTGGTTTATATTGTCTCTTCAAAAAGAAATATAAAGTTAAAACTATATACGTATACCTACGTTATTGGTATCCAGGTATGTAAGTTCAAGAATTTTGTTTCTTATTTTTACAAAATTGTAAAGACAGTGACTATATAAGACTAAAGCATATTTTTGTCTTGTAGTATTTATTGCACCTATTTAATTCTAATTAAAATTAAATATATTAAATAATGATCTATATGAGGGTATGTGAAAAATATTTAACGGTATTTGCCGTTTGTCACAGTATAAAGCATAAAGTTTCACACTTTACTTTTTCTTGTTTTAACATATCGCAATTATTAATTTCTCAAAATTTCGGATTATTAAAAGGTCTATCGTTTTAAAGTTTTAAATCGGTAAAAGGGTCCGATATCAGTGCTCAGCTGAAAATTTCAGGGTAGCGGTTGCCTCGAAGTTGGATTGAAAATAATCTATCCATAGGGAGAAGAACAGGCAAGAAACTAAAGACACTCTTTTTCAACATATTTAATACAATTTTCTGGTTACACTGCTTATAGGCGTAACTGAAATGTGAGAACAATGTAACGTACTGTTCTTAAATATAAACAGACTCGCAAATTACTTAAAATTAGTCCTTAATTTGTTTGTAGTTTCATCAACAATCATTTGATGAAAACAAAAAAAAAGTTAATGTATTAAGTAAACAATTGTGTTTTAAAAGCGACTTTAATATAACACTTACCTTTATTATAACATTATAAATCATAATATGAGCACCATCCTGCTGTCGTGCTGTACCTTTACAGCAATTGAAGTATTTAAACGCCATTATGCGATTGGTACATTCCTACGTCAGTGCACATTATAATACTAATCACATTGACGTCTCCTATCACCACCAGGCGATAAAAAACATGTCTCTCATATATTATTAGGCTTCGAATAACGGTACAGTTGTTATATAGCAACGTTTTACCTGAAAATAAAACGTATGATAAACATACTTACCTTATTCGAAGCCTAATAACTTAAATTCTGACTGGTGGGAAAACAACAACGTACAATGAGAAATAAACTAGCGATCACCCTGATCCATGCCTATAGTGGTGGTGAGGAGTGAGAGAAAGAGAGGGAGAACTGAAGTAGACGGGTGCGAAAGAGACAGAAAGAAGGAAACGGAAGCGATGGCTATCTCATATATTATTAGGTTTCGAATAAGGTAAGTATGTTTAATATATGTTTTATTTTCAGGTAAAACGTTGCTATTAAATTGTAATAATTTAATTATAAAGTTCAATTAATGTTTAATTGTAATTAATATAAATTGCAATATTTTTTTTATTCAATTGACGCTTAGAATAAATTTTTAATTGATTAATGCCCAACTCTCCCGTCTAGTCCCGGGTCCTCAGAAAGCGTGTTCGGAACCATAATAACTTATCTATTTGAACATTTGAACATGACCTTTGTTGTGTTTGTCAAGACAAATAAGCAATTATAATTCTAGATTCCGTTAATTTCAATTGTGACCTGAGAGAAGAGAAGGTATCTGAAATATATACCTTTAAAACAGACATTTAAAATGGATCGCTGTTTTTCCTGTTAAAAATACAATCACGAGCGCAGCGTATGTAGCACTTCACTACATAGTATAAAACAAAGTCGCTTTCTCTGTCCCTATATACCTATGTATGCTTAAATCTTTAAAACTACGCAACGGATTTTGATGCGGTTTTTTTTAATAGATAGAGTGGTTGAAGAGGAAAGTTTATATGTATAATAAAATCCATTAAATATTAGAGAAATACTGTTATTTTTGAGGTTTCTAATGTGATCTCGTAAATAATTACACAAGTACTGGATCGATTTGAATCATTTTTTCAGTGAATGACATAGGCTATATATTTTATACCCGTGCGAAGCCGGGGCGGGCCGCTAGTATAAAATAAGTGCTACATCGTGCCGAATTATAATCATAACAGTCTTCCGACTGTTATGATTCGATCTTCCGATCAGAAGCACGTTGTTGGATACATAATTATATAAGTGAAGATAAAGGTTTTCTTTTTTAAAACAAAAAGATGTGTTGAAACAAAGAGACTGTTTAATTATTATTTTTATTATCAGATTGATATACTGGTTGAAAAAGTGGAACAAATGTTTCCGAACGATGCTTATACGGCATCAAAAGGTTGCTACAATATACCAGACAAAATTGCTAAAGGATTGTTAAGTGAGAAACAAGTTCTGGATGCCGTCCGTGAAGTCATATACAAGCAACACCACATGACCTTGATGTCTGGAGCAAGCCTCCATGGACTTGACATTGTCAAGGTAACAAACATTACCAATATCATAATGATTTTATAGTAATAGACAGTACAGACATAACATGAAATAAATCACTTATGACTTATTATATTTTGACTGCACGGGCGGTGCAATGGTTAAAGTGGTCGCCCACTACGCCGCGCTGAGTGTGGGGGGTTTGATCCCACACGTGACAAAAATTGGTGTAATCTACAAATAATCGTCCCGAATCTGAGTGTTCCTTGTGTCCGTTGTTTAAATGTTTGTATAGTCCCCGTGACAGAGTTCAAAGCGTTCACGTGAGAGCAGTTGTCTTTTGTAAAACAAAATAAATATTTAAGTTCAATTAATAGTTTTTAAAACGACTTTTTCTAACCAACGCAAGAGACCTTAGTCTCCTTAGAGACTCAGAAACGTATTGTTATGACTAATTAGAAGGTAGTAAATAGCAGATTTCACATTCAAATGAGGACTAAGATAAATACTACATAATTATAATATATGTACATATTTGACCAAATTTTGTAAGGGACAACAAATGTAAAATAAAATGTGGTAACTTGGGATGGGCTATAGATTGTTAAAAGATACCATTGATACTAAAAATATTACGATTGCTACATACACGAAAATATATATATATATATATATATATATATATATATATATATATTTTTTTTTATTAGAGGTTTGACATTTTTATATTCTTTCAGGTGTTTCATAACCGATGTGGTAATTTAATCGTAGCAGCGGTTGTGTTTCAAGCTGTCGCTCGCGGCTGCGGTGTTCATTGCGAACTGATTGCGTTTCCCAATCACTTGTTTTTGGAGTGGCGCAACCCAATCCAGCTAACACAAGCATACAAAATTGATCTCGAGACTGGCGTTTTGGTCCCACAGGGACGTTGTCCATTTGCCCCCAGCACCTACAGAAAGGAATACAAATATAGTCCAGATGGATTTCTTCAGTATATTGTTTCTGCCTTTTTGATGACCATGGGGGCTATAAAAAACTGGTATGTCATGTTGACTAATATATTTTTGATTTATACAATATTTAACTACAAGTAGTAAAGTGGCATTTTCCTAGTGATGAGTGATATAATAATTAGTTTAATAAATGGCAGATAAAAAATTTGAAGGAACGAATCTCTTCGTGTACCGTCGTAAACCCAAAAGTACCAGAAATCTACAGAAAGAGGATATTTTCTATAATCTATAGTCAGAAAATCTTAAAATATACAAAAGACGTCTTTGACTTTACTAAACTACTTGATAACAAAATTAAAGTTGTAGTATATTATATTGCTGTTGCTAAAACGTTAGATAAGTTGCCTGTTCTCCTGTTAATAAAAAATTGGGAATCAGAGGAATACTTTTTGATATAATATTTCGTTGTTACCCGACCACCAATCGTAACCAAGTGATAACAATAGAAAATGTCGCAAGCAAACTCAGCCTAATTTTTATTGTCTGAGAAAAAAATGTACTCGTACGTTAATAGTAGGTTTTATCATTAATTATCAACATCGATGATATGCAGGTGCTGCATACTGTAATAGTGTATGATACGAACTGGGCTCCAACTTGCCTTAGAGCCTTAAACCATAACCTTTTATGTATCAACAAACATCATCGAATTAAACCAATATACCAACTAGACGGTGCATACTAACGTAATAGACGAATATAGTGTGCGAGTGAGATAAAGACAGAATAAATCTGACAGTGAGACCGGTTTTGAAACATTTAGTTTCAAATAGTCTTAATGTCAAAAAAAAACCCGTTTTAATTTTGGTGTTTTCGTCGTAATCTTTCTATATTTTAACTTGTAAATATAAAAAACAATAATAGTGCCGTATTATCTGTTAGGTTGTGGTGTAACATATAGGAAAAATCCAAAGAAAGAAACGTTTGAAAGCTAAATACCAAAAGTTCAATACTACTTTCAAAGTGTTTATTTTCGTAGAATATATTAACAAAATTATTTTGTATTACATTTAACATATGCAGTGAATAGTCTATTTTTCAGATATTGTAATATTTTAAAAAATTATGTGTTAGATAAAAAAATATTGAATACGTGAATATGACCGCTTTTGGCACAGTGATTGACTAAAAGCAAAACACAATCTATCGATATGTCGATATATTTTATGTCGCATAAAAGAACTACCAAGCTGCGGTCATTTCACTTCATTATTTCATTATTCATCACAACTTCATTATTTTTAACCGACTTAAAAAAACGGAGCAGGTTTTCAGTTCGTCTTCACCTTTTTATATATATATTACCTCCTTACTCGAAGATGGCTGCTGCAATATGTAACCGGTGTACCGGGTACCGGAATCAATCAATAGTAAGTATTTCACAAGTGGCGATACGATTACTTAATGTGGTTGCCACATAATGTATGCTCATGAGAATGCATTTGGTGAAGTTGAGCTGAAAGTGAAGTACCAGAAGATCTTAAAAAAATTAAATTATTTAGAAAAGGATCGATTAAAATTTTTACCACTATACAAGTTATCACAGGACCATTTAGAGACATATTTTAGCACTATCCGATCTAAAGATGGGTTTGATAATAACCCTACAGTTCGTAATATTATATCTACTTAAAGACTCCTGTGCCATACAGAGGTAAAGATAAGTGAAAATGGAAATTGTTTACAGTTAGAAAACATTACTATCCTTTCTGGTCAACCTCTTTCTACAGAAAGGCGTATTAATTGTTCAGTGATATACAATAAGATGTGAAAATAATTCGAGTTAAGCAATCAATGTAATGTAGATGAGCCGAATGAAGTCTTCGATAGATTATCCAACTTTTCGGATGATTTGACACAATTTGTTAAATCAATAGTTGAATATATAGCTGGATTTGTAACCAAAAAAATTATAAAAACTGTAGGTACATTGTATTGATTGTGTTAAATCTCTACAACAGATACGAATACGATCCTCGTTAATTAATAGTAAAGATTTAGATGTTCACGGCCCTGGTTTTATGACTTATCCATCTACAGGTGTAATTTTCGTTTGTCAAAACTGTGAAATTTATTTCAGACAACGTATTAAAACCGGTATGAATTTTGATAAGAAGATTTTTGATGGAACGGTTTTATTAATTTTGAGGAATATAGTCACGGATAAAATTTTTGCACTTTGAACAAACATTCATTTGACCAGGACCCTTTATGTAACCATAGATACTTAATTATTAAATATATAATTGAAATATATTTGTCAATAAGGCTTAGATATGAATCATCACAAAAAATATGTCGAAAGAAACATTGAGAAATTATCTAAATAAAATTATTATATTCCGGGGACAATAACATTTATGCATCTCCCTATTCAACTTAAACACCAAATAGCTTCGCTATTAGGATATAATTAAAAAATATAAATATATATAATTAATTAGAAAAAAATTGAATTGTACATAAGTGAGAACTGTGTAGTCACTTAAGTATTAAGTTAATTTTCTATGTTGCCTAGCAGCTTTGTGATTTTCTTTTCATTTTAGAACAATATTATGTTACATTGTCCTCACATTAAACTGCGCTTATAAAAAATGTAACAAGTAACTTTGTAAAAAAAAACCATGTTGAAAAAGAGTGTCCTAGGAGTTTCTTGCCTATTCTTTTCCATAGGATCTACGTTTTGGAACAGGCAACTAGCGACCGATTTATACTGACTGACTCCTCCTGACTAATCAAAAATACCTACAATGGGTTTAATTGAAATAAATAATTTTGATGATTTTGATGTGATTTACGGAACATTTTATTTTTTGCAGAATGTAGGTACATTGTTATGGAAAGGAAAGCAATTCAGAAACTATAGTAATGTTTTCCAATTGTAAGCATTTCCCATTTTCACTTACCTATCTTGTGTTAATCATTTAATCTGTATTGAGATCAAGGAGTTTTCCCTAATCTCATGAAACAAAGACAAATCATAATCATGGCATCTGTTGTAGAGATTGAACACCATCAATGCCAATGAACAGTTTTAATTTTTTTGGTTACAAATCCAGCTATACATACTAATAATAAATTTAACAAATTGTGTCAAAATGTCCGAAAAGTTTAGCATCTAAATTAGATAGATTGCTTAACTTGAATGCTTTTGATGTGTTATTGTATATCGATGAACAATTTATAGGCCTTTCGGTAGAAAGAGCTTGACCTGAAACTGAAAGGTTGGTATTGTTTACTAATTGTTAAGAATTTCAATTTTCACTTATCTTGTGATAAATTTTATAAATATAATGAGATACCATTAATATGGTAATTTTAACTGATTATCTTATTATCCGATATATAATTTTAACCGATATCGAAACTTGCCAATCTGTTATTAAACTTGCCGCTCCCTACGTGACGCTTTCATTTAATTTGTATACAGATCACGGTGTTTTCCCTGATCTCATGGAACAAAGTAAGATCATAACACTCTTAAACTAATAATCTTAAATTCTTAAACGGTGAATATTAAATTATTTTATGGCTGTAAACGAGCTTACCTAGTTAGCAATCTCTAGTTATTAGTGTAAACTATGAGCTTGTTATAAATATAAACTAGATTTTTATGTAGCTGATAAAAATGCTAAGAAAAATGATTAGAAGAAAATTAAAAAATATTCGTAATGGTCTTTAGATTCTCCTTCTCCTTTTAATTTTCACGTATGTACTAGTTTTAGTTTTCTTATCAAATATATTCCTTACGTAATTTTTTTTTATTAATATTATTGGGTATACTGATATTAATGATATAATATGAATTTTAATGTTTCATTTTGAAAATATTGAATTGTACACGTGAAAACTGTGTAGTCAATATTATTAAGTTACATTTTTAAAATGTGTGAGATCGGTCAAGTTATTATTATAGGCAATAGCCTGATAGTTCTGAGTATGTCATGCTCGCCTAGAAGTCCTGCTAATGGTGGCGTGTCAGGGTGTACAGCTCCCTTCAATATGGTTGTGTAAGAGCAGCAAATGGCGGACTTTTATCTGTACTTACACTAGAGACAGTACATCGTAAGCTTACTTTACGTACTTAATCAACATTAAACCTGGCAATTAACGCTACAAAATATTAAAAATACATTAGGATGAAAGTTAATATATCATTATTCTATTGTACTTTCTTCACTTCCGTCATTAAAAAATTGCAAACAAACGCACAACAACTCATAGTAACAAAACATACAAAATACTACCAATCCATAATGATATATAAATATTGCCGATTTTTTATATCGATATTGCGGTGACGTCAATGTGCCGACACGAAAAGTCAGTCACGTCTGTAAAACTCGCACACAGAAATATTTCAATTTTAGTCTCACGAAAATGACGGGACTGTTCGTCTATTACGTACTAAGTTTATGACCCAGACACAGAACAAACCATCATGTTCATCACACAATTATTTGTCCTGGGTGGGAATCGAACCCACGACCTCTGGCTTAGCAGTCAGGGTCACTAATCACTAGATTAACAGGCCAGTCATTCGCGTCATAATATTTTATAATTTGGCATCTTGGAGCTAATCTGATGATGGAGACAGGAGGTGGATAATGGAACTCTTCAGTGGCTACTAGTAAACCCCTCTCAGGTTTGGGCTCATATGATTCGTATTGATGAGTACAACAGATGGGGCTTGGTAATGATGGTCTGGTGAAGCTAGGAGAAATATTTTCTTTTTATTAAATGATCTTAGTCCCGCTTTTTGTCGCCCCATAAGTATTATTATAAACGTATCTTTTTTTGCTTTACGGCTCCATTCACATAAGCAATCTCATTCTAGGTATACTCAAAATGCTGTATTTCTGCTAGACTTTTTAAGCAACAATCTTAATGATGACAACCCATACAGGGACTTTCTACCCGCGCTACATGCCATGATGGATTTTGAGTCTGAACCAGAGTTGAATATTCCCATTGAACTTGAATATGTAAGTATATTTATACTTTTAATTAACTCGACATTGACTCTAATTTAAGACAAGTCATGTTATTTAATAGAGATCGGGCTTTTATATGACGCTGTGAAGATCGGAACTAGATCTATTGCCGGGTTCGCAATGCATTTAGAAGAGCCTGCGTAGAAAGAAACTCCGTCTCCACATTTTTCCAGTTAATTGAGCTGTCGCGCCCTAACCAATTTACCGAGTTCAACTATCGAGTCGTATGCATAACATAGCATTGCATGATGGGAAAAGACCTATAACATGGTCTGTGGTAACAGCAACCTATTGCTATGAATCGCGTAATGATTTTACAAAATGCTACTGAATATTTCTTTCTTTTATTTGCAGATCCACGATGGATTAATAAATGTCCTGGATACATTGTCAAATATAAACAAACAACCTATACATTTTACCAGAGAAGTTAGTTACAATTTTTATTATTAAAATTTATTATAGTTTCTCATAAGCGTCCTCTCGCTACGCTAAGCTAACTCGTTACCACCAGGAGCTAGTGTATCCTATCCAAGTGGCAACAGTACTTAAATCATTTTAAGAAGCATATTATTTTAATGAAAACTATAGCAGTGTAGTCATTTCACAAATTTAGCGTCCCACAATGTTTTAATAAAGCCATTTTTCGAGTCTAGTTTCTGAGTTATATTTTTATTTCCTAAATTTTCATCCGGATAAATACAAACACATATAATTTTAGAATATCCACGGTACAGCATGATGATGTTAGGTATATAGATGGTGAATTTTACGCTGCATCATTGTGATCAGAAATGAATCTCCTCTATTAGATACATGTATAATTATATTTTTTTTTAGGAATTTAGTTTTTCTTATTTTTCCCGTATTGGGACAACATTTTTATAGTAAAATAATTATCTTTACTTCAACAACTTTAGCAACACAACATAAATTTCACGTCCCAATTCCATGGAATCTAGAAGTTATTCCAAATTTTCATTTTTGCTAGGGTTGTCACATTTTTTATCCGGATTTGATAAATCTACATTTAGTCACGCCTAGTATTACTGAAAAGGCAGGCTAAGGCATATTATACTCTTAAATTGTGCCCCTAATAAGATCCGGGCCTATTACTACTTACTTTTTTGACGCTCGGTTTATACTTATATGTATACACCGTTGTATCGATTTTTGGATTCCAAAATAGTCCTATCCCTTAGTTGCTTTTTACGATACCCACGTTAAGAGCGGTGCGTGGGAGAAGGAGTGACCCTATATTCTGCTGATATTGTAAAATCAATTTTGATTACTATTGCATAAGGATTTATTTGTAATATGAACAGCCCATACTGTGTTTAGGTCCTCTTACAATCTCACATTCGCTACATAATATTTTCGTTGCAAAGCACCACACATTCTTCTGGGTCATATTCGGTCTTCATTAGTGCTGGTAAGTTCATTTAGCGAGTACGGTTCAGGAACAGATTTTAGGAATGTAATTGCGGCTAGAAGCACAGGAAAACTTAGGTCATACTAAAAGTTTCTGGATTCTGATAAATATTTTATTTATTTAAGTTTACCAATATGATTGTTTACATTCTCAACTAACACCAAGTACATGCGAGTATACAAATAATGATGTGACAAATAAGACCAGATATTAGACTTATGATACATTTATTGTTTTTTGAAGTATGTGCCCGCACAATTTATACATTTTTGCATTTGCTGGAACCATTGTAAAAAAAATTGGACCAGTCTTCCTTAGACTTACTTCAATGGCTTCGTGGAACGCATTTACCGATTCAGGGCTCGTAATACTTGTGCCTCTAAGTTAATCTTTAACTTAAGGAAACAAATAGAAATCGCAAGGAGCGAGGTCTGGCCTGTATGGAAATATGAAATTTGAAGCCTTCAAATACGCTTCCGTTACCTTAGCTGAATTTGAGGATGCGTTATGTATCGTGGTGAAGGACGATATTGCTTCGAGGACACATTTCGCGAACTTTATCTAAGACTTTGGGCAAGCAAGTGTTGACGTACCAATCTGCGGTCACTGTCCTTTGGTGATTAAGCGACACTATTGTGTAATGTCCTGATTTGCCGAAAAGAAGCAACCATTTTATCACCAATGCTTCGACTATTCTTAACTTTCGTCTTCAACTTTTCAAATAGGAAGACCCATTTTGCCGACAAGCTCTTTCTTTCCTGTTCAAAGCAGTACACCCAGGTTTCGTCACCTTTCACGATCTTATAGACAGCAGATGATTTTCCTCTATTGAACTTTGTTATCATTTTACGGCACCACTCGAACCGCAGTAGTTTTTCCTCTTCCGTTAAATCATGTGGTATCCATCGAGTGCAAAGCTTCCGAACATTCAGGTGCACATGCAAAATGTTTTGCACTTGGCTCATTCCAATGTCTAATACAGTTTCTGGCAACTCTCTTGTTGACTTAAGCCACATCGAAAATGGTAAACAAACATAATTTTATAAAGGACGCCACACTGAAAAAACAAATGACAGTCTCGTCAGTCTGAAAGAGTAACGTGTTATCAGAGAGTTCAATTTTTGTATTCCGTAATTGTTTTTTTTATTGTAAGTGGATAGTTCGAGAATCTCAGTATGCCCCACGTCAGTGCAGACGCAGGCGACAGATGCATTTAAGCCATTGCATTCTTCAAAACCTTGAATTAAGCTACAGGCATTTAGGGTTGCTCCTGAGAGACAAAATCATTCTGGGGTACTGTACTTTGTCACGTAGGGTTTATTTAGCTTAGGCAGAAAAAAATTAAAATCTTAATCATTTTGGCTAACATTAACCCTTTATAATTTTAGATTGAAGTGAAACATCACGACTCCAACGTAACATTTGCTGTGGGTATGCTAGCTTATCATAAGAAATATGATTACCTTTGCGTCGTTCGTGGCTGGGATTTAAATTGTACAACTGATTGGCTTCGACGTGTGGAATCCAAGGACTTGGAATTTGGCACCCGACAACCATATTATAGTGTGATTGCTGTCGACCAATCAGAACGTTATGTCGCACAAGGTATGTGTAAAATATTATATATTTATTATGAGCTACATACAAACATTGATTTTTATTTATATAGATTGTAAATAACTAAACTTTTCTATAAAGTTTATACATGAATTCCCAACGGTTTCAAGAGATTTATCAAAAGTAAAATCAGTGAAAATTACAGGTTTCTATACAGCTTGTATTAATTGTAATTGTATATGTATAGTAGGTAGCCGTTAAAGACACAACACGTGATTTTTAAATGCTTAAGTTTATATAAGTGTAAGGTGCCTTGAGATAATATTAAATATTTATTTCTCTTTATTGTACACCTATTAATATTCAATGTTAAAGACTATTTAATCTAAGATAGAGATGGGTGTGATTTTTCTCATTTCTAAGACTTACAATACACCCCAACTTATCTGTACCTACATTGTCTTTTATTTCATGAAATAATACATACATACTTATTTATAATTTTTACCTGAACCTGCCAACTGTATTTTTTTTATTTAAAAACTTTATGCACAATGTGTACAGAGGCGGACTTAATGCCAAAGGCATTCTCTGCCAGTCTACCTTAGGATGATGTAGAAATTAATGAAGTAGGTGCATTAAAAGGTTAGATAAGAATGAGTGAAAAAGGAAAAAAGAAGGCAAATAAATTAATATATACTTAGATAACATACATACTAGAATATTTAAATATAAGTATAAATATTATGAATACAAAATTACCTTTATATTATTTCTACTGTTCTGATGACTCCGCCAATTAACGGAAGAGGAGAGTAATTAATTAAAAACTCACTTATATTTGAAACGTTTATCTAGCATTTTTTTTTCACTAAAAATCTTTAAAATTACTGATTACTAATTAATAAGTATCTACTTGAATTGTTTAATTTTTCATAATGCATGCATGCATGTCGCGACGAAGGAGAGTAGTGTCGAGAATACAAGAGCCGAAAAAAAATAACTTTAGGCAAATATGCATCCGATTATCCAATCTCTAATTATCACTATAAAGTATCAGTGATTTCTGTTCAAGATTTTCTTTTTTAAAGCTGGGATATAAAATAAATATTACTACAAAAAAAACCAAAATACTGAAAACATATTTTCAAAACAATATTTTAATTACTTACAACCGGCACCCAAATCATTATTTATTTCAATACCTTATTTTCTTTTAAATGTGGGTCCACATTTTATTTCGTAATTCATACTTGAACGCTCTTATGTGACTCTTTTCGCAAATGTACAAAATGTGAAAAGAATAAATAATTTAATTTTGTTTATTACAGAAAACCTCATTCACGTAGATCGCCCAACTCGCTTATATCACTTAGAGGATGTAATCGCCAAGGAATTTAGCCATTTTGACGGTTACTGCTACATGCCAAACTCCGAAAAACATACAGAATATCCAGACGACGAGGCTATCAGGCGTATGTACCGCAGTCGTGCTGAACAGAGGGCTGAAGAGCTTCGAGAAGCCTTGAAAAGGGGCTCGGCAGGCTGACTGCAGACTTTTCCGGTTACCCCAGAGTCTATGAGTAACGATTCTGCATCAAACAATTCCACGTCTATTTTCCAGCGAATAGCAGACAGAATAATTGTAGTAATTAAAAGAATTGTTGACTTTTTTTCTCAACTCCGTGAACGAAATTATTAAACATTATGAAATTCAATGATTATAATGAATGGTACTATGACAAAAAATATTTGAGTGCAGTGAACTTAGTAGTGTGTTCGGATTATCCGGCAATCAATTAACATACCTAATCCTATACCCAAAATATAGTTAATGTGGTTAATTGACATTAAGTTGACATAACAGGTCAGTGTTTATGGATGTCGATATAAAAGCGAAATCAATGAACTCAAATAATGCAGCAAGAAAAGGTTCTAAGAACTAATGATGATTTTATTAATAGTAAGATAAGGTAATAGACGAATAATTAGTAAATATAAATTAATCTTGGAGGTGGGTCTATTGAAAATACCAAAAATAAGATTAGTGTTTATCGCCATATGAATAAAGGATTTTGCGCTACCATATTTTGGGTAGAAATAACGCTTTGGTGACTGATCATTGCATGAGACCTGTCTTTGATTGGGTTAAAACATTTTTTTTTATATTTGTTATAAATGTAGTTTTCTGTTATTCTTGAACCTTTTATATATAACAATATATTTTTCTGTTATGAAGATTGTTAGAACGATATACAATACATGTTAATAGATATAGCTAAGCCTGTTAATCACGAATCATAAAAATAAATGGTAGTTATAGACAGTCATGAACTTTGTTATCAAGTACCTACCTATACATTGTAGAAATGGCTGTATTATAGATTTTCATCACAAGTTTTGAAACAAAATATAGTTGACAAGTCTATTCGGGATTTGCTCCATTACTTGTTTCAGTTTTTAGGGTTAGCCTTATATAAACTACTAACTCAGAGTAACAGTGGGAGGGGGTGTTATTGAATTTTATGTTACTATTATTTAATCGCCAACTTTCCTATCATAATTTTTGGAGATGGAGAGCGACGGTAGCGTAATGACTAAGTAGGACTTGAAAGCAAGATAACAAGAAGAGCAATCAGCCTATACACTTCCGCCGCTAACCATCTGAAACAAGCATTGGAGGAGTTAGCAAAACTATAAATAAATTCAATGCAATGTAGTACCAATTTACTACATAATACTATGTTAAATAAGGCATAGATATCCAGAATTTTGTCCAAATCAACACCATGTACAATCACTAGTTGGTCAGGCGTGTAAATAGCCCGACCAGGGTGTGATTGCTCAACAGTTAGCGTACGAGGTGTAGGGAAGTAAACCACTTCTATCGATCAAAACAATCATGCCAGCACTAACCTGCAACACCGACCAAGTCCCGATCCTCCAGAAGGCAGCGAGCAGCGGCGAGGTTTCTACGGTCTCTTGCAAGGTATTGACCGGCCGGTCACGATCGTAGACTGGAGCACTCCACATACACCTTGTAAAGGTTACAAGCGAGTCCAAACACTACACGGCTATAGGACTAACGGAAAATCAGCTTCTTTTCACGAGAAATATAACTGATGTCCGTGGCGGAACAAAATTTTTATATAAAAGGCGTCTTCTTAGCGAAAAGCGATGAGAGCAGGGTATGTCCGTTTTTTCTTGCACCAATCAGGTGCAGCGCGTTTACATTATTTGAAGACTGCTAACGCCATCTCTTGAGATCGTCGAGTACATTGGCAATATTACAGCAGTACCAGCACTAATTGCATTCGACAAACAGAATGTGGTTTACTATAAAGACTATGAAATTTATAATATAACGAAAGATATTATGGTGCGATTATGTATGCATTTTATAAATATATTGGCGCTCCACCATGCACCCCGCCTTGGAACATCACAAGATGTTTCAAAACACGCGAATTTTCTAACTGACTGAGAGTAACACATGCATTATGCGATTAAATAATAAATATGATAAATATAGCGGCCTAAACTAAAAAATAAGGTTGAAACTAAGTTGAATTTATTGTGTAGGAATAGGATATAATTTAGTTACAGCGCGTTTGTAAATTCCAGTTTGCGTTTTAACTATCGCCACGCGTACAACGTTATCAGAGCCTCTGAACACATCCGTAATTACTCCTAACGGCCAATGCAACGGTGGAGAATTCTCCTGCTCAAGAAGAACAACAGTTCCGATTTCTACCGGTTTGTCGGGAGTAGCCCATTTTTGCCTAACTTGCAACGTGTGCAAATACTCTAAGTGCCATTTCTTCCAAAAGGATTGGACCATACTATCTAACAACTTTTTACGTTCTAACAGACTCAATCGTTGATCTGACAAATCAGCAGCGGGTAAATATTGCAACGGAGTAGACATCAAAAATGCGCGGGAGTTAACACCTCAGGATAAGGGTCTGACGATAATACGCTCAATGGACGAGAGTTAAGAATACACTCTATCTGAGTAAGAACAGTTTGCAGTTCTTCGTATGTAAGTAACTGACTTCCTATTACTCTATATAAATGCGTTTTCATGCTCTTTATTTTCCCTTCCCACATCCCACCAAAATTTGGTGATCTTGGGGGAATCATCTTCCACTCTATGCGTCGAGAGAGCAACTCATTCGACAGCGCGTTTTTGAAGCTAGAGTTCAATAAAAAACTATACAGCTCATTTAAATGTGCCTTCGAACCGATGAAAGTAGATCCATTATCGGAATAGAGACATGAAACTGGTCCCCGACGGGAAATAAAGCGTTTAAAGGCGGCTAGAAAGTTTTCAGTAGTTAAATCACTGGTCACTTCAATATGTAGACTACGTGTGACCATGAAAACAAAAAGAACGATGTACGCCTTTTGCGCATGTTGACCTCTGCGGCGAGAAAGGATTGTCCTTATCGGACCAGCGTAATCTACACCAGTGTGACAAAATGCCTTGGCCTCTGAAACACGGTAATCAGGAAGATCAGCCATTATAGGCGTTGGATGCGTTGGGTTGCATTTAAAGCAAGTATTGCACTTTCGTAACTTGGACTTGATAACAGTCCTGGCATCCAAGATCCAGTAGCGTTGTCGTATAATAGACATAAGAAGTCCAGGTCCGGTGTGACAATTAACAACATGAAAATGCTGTATTATTAAGTCAACGACATGATCGCGTTTAGGGAGAAGAACCGGATGTTTAGCTTCGAAAGGAAGCATTGATCCAGAAAGTCTTCCTCCAATGCGTAAAATCCCTTGTTTGTCTAAGAAGACGAAGAGGCTTTGCAGCTTTTTTGAAGGTAATTTATCAGCCTTGATCAATTTGATATCTTCACAGAAGTGCACAGATTGAACGGCGAGAATTAACGCATTCTCAGCACTTGTCAACCCTGCTATAGAACGAGGTTCGACCTTAACTTTAGGTCTTGCGAATTTTAATACATATGCGGTGATACGTAGCAACTTTTCCCAAGAAGAAACACGTTGTGCTAACGTACACAGCAACGGCGGCTCTGTGTGAGTAATGGCAGCCAACACATTTGCCTTGAGTTCAGGCAAGACAGAGCAATTATTAAGCGAGAATGGCTTAATCGGCCACTTCTCAGATGAGCTGCGAATCCACGGAGGACCTTTCCACCACAAATCGTGGGTCAAAAGTTGCGATGGAAGCATACCACGCGAAAGACAATCACTTGGATTACTAGCTCCGGCAATATGATAAAAATGTTTAGAGTCCAAGTTTTCTTGGCACTGAGCGACGCGATTACCGACGAAAACTGACCAACGATGTGGTGAAGAATGAACCCATGATAAAGCAATAGTGGAATCAGAAAATGCGTATATCCCGGCAATGGTCATACGTGTTGCATATGTGTCTCGCACAGTTTTTATTAATTTTGACATAAGTAAAATAGCGCATAATTCTAAGCGAGCGAGCGTAGTGATTTTTGTTGGCGAAACCTTTGATTTAGCGCAAAGAATGCGAGTTTGAATGCCAGACGGGTAGGTACAATGGGCATAAATGACACATCCCAGACCATTCATGCTAGCATCACAAAAAGCAACAAGACGTAATTCACAACCAACTTCGACGCCTACATGACGTGGAATCCTTAAAGTGTCAAGCATTTGAAGTTCTTGCGCAAGAGCGAAAAAACGGGTGCGTATGTGCTCCGGTGCAGGATCGTCCCAATCACACTTGCTGAGCCACAGTTCCTTAATTAACAACTTGGCATAGAGAATCACAGGCGCGACCAATCCGAGCACGTCAAATAGTCGTGCAACCATCGAGAGTATGTTTCTCTTGGTGCACCTTTCATTAATTGCGGCGCATGTGAAATGAAAATTATCTTCACATGGTTCCCATGAGAGACCTAAGACCTTAGAGACATTATTGTCAACATCAAAATCAAGCGACTTGCGGTGCGTGTCGGGAAGCGAGTCAAGTAGCACTGGTGAATTGCTAGACCACTTCACTAAGTCAAAGTCACCCGATTTGAAAAACTTAATCAAGTTGTGAGCTAATTGCGTGGCAGTATCCTCATTTGCAATAGAAAGAACCAAATCGTCCATATACAGACAGGTCTCTGCCACTTTCGCGGCATCAGGATAGAGCGGACTCATGTCAGTAGCCAGCTGTCGCACAGTGCGCATAGCTATGTAAGGGCTTGACTTGAGACCGAAAGGTTGCCTATTAAAGGCATAAGTTCGAATTTTTTCCGATTCGTTGAATCTAAATAAAATGCGTAGGTATTTATGTTGGTCTACTGGTACACCAATCCGTAAATAATATTGTTTTATATCAGCGTTCATTGCAATAGGAAATAATCTAAAACCTAACAATAATAAAAACAGATCGGCCTGTAAATTGGGTCCAATATGTAATATATCGTTAAGCGAAAGTCCTGTATGCGTTTTAGCACTCGCGTCCAATACGATGCGCGGCATCGGTTTATCAGGTCGGACTACTGCGTGATGCGGTATATAATAACCATCAGAGGACAGCTCAGATTCTTTAACAGGACTGAGGTAATTGTTATCAATATAATCCTGAATAACCTTGTTATAATTTTCGCGCACTATCGGTGCCTGACGGAGCTTACGCTCGAGTGAAACGAAACGGCGATAAGCGGTAGCGTGCGAATTACCTAATTCCGAAGGGTCCCTACAGAACGGTAATGCAACTGTATAACGACCTACGTCGTCACGGGTCACGGTAGCCGTGAAAATATTTTCGCAATCTGTCTCCTCTGGTGACAACAAGCGTTTCATGGGTACTTCTTCAAGTTCCCAGAACTTTTGCACTATATCATTAAGCGCTAACGCAGAAAAAGACGCGGCAGTAGGTAAAATATGTTTACGCGGGTAATCTCCCATAAGTACGTAACCAAATGTTGTAGATAAAGCACACGGTGCGAGCGGCCCACACTCGACCATATTTCCTAAGTATATAAATGGGAATAGCTGGGCACCTAACAATAAATCAATCTTGCCCGGAATATTCCAGCTTAAGTCAGCGAGCGGAAGGTTACGAAAATCTAGGTCGCGATCACAATCGATAAATTTCGAAGGCAATTGATCCGTAATGCATTCTACAACAAGCGCATGTATAGTGTATTTCTGATCCGGATAAATACGGGATTCAATGTCTAAATGAACATAACCGATTATCGGACTTGAAGCGGAACCAACACCTTTAACATAGGAATTATTCAACGGTATTATCGGTAAATTTAATAAACTAGAACAAGCAGATGTTATTAGATTATTCTGCGAGCCATTATCTATCAAACACCTAACTACAGATTTGATACCAGCGCTACCCTTAGAGCGCGCGTATACCTGAGCGGTTGACAAAAGTATATCACCCCTATGACAAGAAGTGTAAGACTGTGTATGTGTAACTGGTTCTGTAGCAAGCGGGGGCGCTCGAACGCATGACGAAGTCGTGTGAGCGCGATGAGAAGGCGCGGGCGAAGTAACGGTCGCTCGATGAGCGGGCGGCGGCGAGTCCGCGACGGCGGTATTTACCATAGCCGCATGCGATTGCGAATTATTACTATCAAAATGCAATAACCTATGGTGTCTTTTATTACAGAAACAGACTGACGTACTCTTACAATCCGGAAGTTTATGTAAAGTGCTTAAACAATTAACGCAACCGTACTTCGATTTAATAAACTCATATCTAGCCCTTGCGTCTCGCATATTTTTAAACTGAGCGCAATCATATAAATGTCGATGGTTACCACTACACAAACAACAATTCGCGGTAACTGCTGCGTAAGATTTGGAGGTGTGATGAACGCGCCGGTCGCGTGAGGGCGACGTAACAACAGCAGCGGGTTTCGTATATGACCAATTTCGCGGGTTTGAGCGCTCCAAAATCTTAGCCTGATCTTGTATAAAAGCGATAAGCTGTTGTGTCGTAGGCACTTCCACATCCCGAATCGAAAGTTCAAAGGCTTGAATGGTTTGAGGATCCATCCTTCTCAAAGCGCATTGAAGAAAAATAAAATCAGTTAGATCTGTTATGCCCAATTCTTTTAGAGCTGAAATCGAAGCGGAGTATTTACTAACAAAGGTATCAAGAGCGTTCGCAGTGTGCGAGCAAGTTTTTAAGTCCAGTATATTATTGAGATAATATGTACCTAATGAGCGTTTGTCGTGGTATTTCTTAACCAAACTATCCCACAGTATTTTATATGTTTCACCTGACGGAATAATACCGGAAGTGAATTTTAGTGCGTCGTGGGTGAGTTTAGAAATTAGATACTGTACACGTTGCGAGTCAGAAAGCTGTTGATTCAAATGAATATTAGCTTTAAAAGACTGATAAAAGGTATTCCAGTTTTCAGGGCGTCCGTCAAAACTCGGAATTACTAAAGGTTCTAATTTCACTACGGACTTGATCGAGCTACTGGTCTCGAGTGAACGCACCTTAGAAGTGGTTAATATTTTATTTCTAACGCGTTTAACTCTCGAGTATAAATCATCAAATGAATCGAGGCAAGAATACTCGGGATTGACCGTAATCTTTGATAACAAATTTATATTATTTATTTTATCAACAATGAACTCAAATTTATCGCGTAAATCATCTATTATCTCCGTTTCAGCCAGAAAATTCTCGTTAGCTCGCGTTGATGAATCGAAAGAAATTATACCTTTCGACGATGTGTACATACGATTAATACGTTGAAATAATAATTCTTTCTTTTGATTCAACATAACCAACATGACTTCGCGGCTTGATTCGCTTTCCGTCATGTTTATAAAATAATATCACAATACAACTACAAAGTGATAGGTATATCTACCTAGTTAGTGTAAAAACACAAGTTAAATTTAAATCCTAAAATGACTTAGCGTAAAGTACAGTGGTGGAGCGGTTAATAAGTGGGTAGGTATAAATAAGTTCAACTAAATTGAGTATAATGGATATTATTACCAATTAATACGTAATTCACCAAATCTAACAATTAATTATATTTAAATACGAGTCTACCAATAATTACGTAGTTCTCGTGCGTTTTAAACACAGAATTTACCAATTTTACGTAAATCTGTGAGCGAGGAAAAATGGCGGCAAGAATTCACTAGAATTACGTGAATCTTTTTTATGATATGAATAGAAAAGTAAATTCACCAATATTTACGTGAATCACTGGCCTATCCGGCTCGTAAGGACCAAATTATATGGTCAGGCGTGTAAATAGCCCGACCAGGGTGTGATTGCTCAACAGTTAGCGTACGAGGTGTAGGGAAGTAAACCACTTCTATCGATCAAAACAATCATGCCAGCACTAACCTGCAACACCGACCAAGTCCCGATCCTCCAGAAGGCAGCGAGCAGCGGCGAGGTTTCTACGGTCTCTTGCAAGGTATTGACCGGCCGGTCACGATCGTAGACTGGAGCACTCCACATACACCTTGTAAAGGTTACAAGCGAGTCCAAACACTACACGGCTATAGGACTAACGGAAAATCAGCTTCTTTTCACGAGAAATATAACTGATGTCCGTGGCGGAACAAAATTTTTATATAAAAGGCGTCTTCTTAGCGAAAAGCGATGAGAGCAGGGTATGTCCGTTTTTTCTTGCACCAATCAGGTGCAGCGCGTTTACATTATTTGAAGACTGCTAACGCCATCTCTTGAGATCGTCGAGTACATTGGCAATATTACAGCAGTACCAGCACTAATTGCATTCGACAAACAGAATGTGGTTTACTATAAAGACTATGAAATTTATAATATAACGAAAGATATTATGGTGCGATTATGTATGCATTTTATAAATATATTGGCGCTCCACCACTAGTAACTATATTAAAACAGAATAATAAGTTAATAAATTATATTAATTGTTGTATGTCACTGCAATGTGTTTTGTCATATCTCTTTCTCACCGCAAACGTACACTACGAAAGAATAGCATCTCTAGCTCCCTTCGTTTACGTAGTGTTTATAAAATAACCTTACCGATGTTCACACTAGATAGTCAATCTCAGTATAGTATCTATCTATCTATCTATCTATCTATCTATCTATCTATCTATCTATCTATCTATAAACGTCTGCGGCTTCTATGTAATTAGTCTGTTAACTTACCTGTTACATGAGTTTATAACAGCTCTGAAATTCTACACACATCAAAAGTGTCTAGGGATCAAGTAGGTACATTTTTGACTATAAAAAAATATCCAATTAAGGTCATCACACTGTATACCGTCACGGCAACGGCACGGCTCCACGGCGGGCAGTAAGCGCACTTCCTGCAACCATACATCTCGACTCGCAGTCGCTGTAAGCGAGCGGAGCGCGAGTTTACAGCGCGCCGACTGCGGGCCACCAGCGAAAACTTTGCGCCGTGTCGGTGTCCTATAGTGTGCGTTCGCGCAGTGGAATGTTGTTGAATTTAAAGATTTTAATTATGCAGATATTTAGTGTATGACGTCGTGTAATTGTGTATGGTAAAAAAAAAAAATTGTGCATACAGCCATTGTGGAGAAATTCGCTAAAAACTGATTCCGCTGGGCGAACGTTATCCTGGCGGAACTTTTTTTAATCAATATACTTAGAAGAAAAAAAATGTGTCCAAAAATTAGTGTGTATTTGTGTGTAATTGTGTATGTATGAATAAAATTAGTGCATGCATAAACTTCGGAGAAATTCAAGTTTCCGCTACGCGAACATTTGGCCATTAGCTAGTTTTCATATAAAGCGCTTATATAGAGAGTTGTAGATTTTTACATACGTTGTTTTGAATTTGTTTAAAAAACAGATTTAGAAAAAATCGTAGGGTTTATAAGATAAAAATATAAACGTAAAATACGCTTATTAGGTCTTAGTTCGTAAAGTATGCACTTTGGGGTCTAGATTTTCACGTTTATACAAACCTTGTAAGTGTCTGCAACATGTTGCCAAGTATCAATGATGTCCCGTTAGTAATTAAAGAGTTATAGGACAATTTACCACGAATAGACCACTGTTTACAAAGCAGTCAAATATCACGACGTTCTAAAGGGATTGCATAGTAAAATGTATTCCAATAATTAGTGTATTAATTCAACTACTCATATGCAAAATTTCATCTCATTAAATTCAGTAATTAAAGAGAAACGATTAAAATACTGACAAAGCATCGAAAACCTACATAACCCGACTAAGTTAGGATGGCTACAAAAAAGCGGCCGTGCCATATATCTAAGTAACGTTCTCAACCTTCCAGTATAGTATTTATTAATATGGTACAGTTCAGTACACAAACGTTAGGAAAAAATAAAACAACTGTATTGTATAAAATATATATATATATATATATTTTATGGTATATGGGGGCAAACGAGCAGACGGGTCACCTGATGATAAATGACTACCGCCGCCCATGGGCACCTGTAACTGAAGAGTCACAAGTGCGTTGCCGCCCTTTAAGGTGGGAGTAGGAGAAGAGGCGGAGGGTGGGGGGGTTGAGAGGGGAAGGACGGAAATAAGGGAGAGGGAAGGGTAAGGGCCTCCGGTAACCTCACTCACGCGGCGAAATGCAATGCAAGCATTGCTTCACTACCGGTTTTCTGTGAGGCCGTGGTATCGAGCGGAGTCGAGCTGGCCCATACATGAGGAAGCATGGCTTTCCCACGTTTAATAATAACGCCAATATTTTTTTAATAATGACGCCACTATCTACGATAAAAATAAATCTTCAATTAACAAGTACTTCTCTAATTAAACATCCGTGTACAAAAATATTTTTAATTACATGTAATAATTATGTATTTCTCGCCACCTGTTACGTAGAAACCCAAAAATTGGCGAAATGTGGGTGTCACAGAAATGTCACACCTCTGCCTACCCCTTCTGGAACAACAGCCGTGAGCATATGAATGAATGAATCAAAATACAGAAAATAACCTCAAAATTTCTAACCCTCTTAGGGACTAGTCATGACAATCCCTGGGGCGCGCGCCCCAGTAACGGCAGAACTTGGCATACAACTCATGTGCGCGCATAGGCGCGTGTATTTTGAGCGTATCGGGAGCGCAGCTGAGGCGCTTGTCATGACTAGTCTCTTGTTCATAAAAACTTAACGTTAACAAACGCTTGCTAAACATACTCTGTCATTGGTTAGAGACAGCAATAGACTTAAAATGCATACATACATAAGTCGCTACCAGTACAACGGTAATATCATATACTGACGCAAGTCTCAAGCACATACTTAAATAAAGTACCGTAATAGTACGTAATAAAAAGTACGTAAATAGTACTTACTGTAGGGGTAGTTTCCCTTACATATATTGATAGGTTGATAATGAGTAGACAAGTTTACCCGATGATGATTTTATTGCTACTGAATAATGTACAAAAATAAGTATGTTAAGTTAATGCCAATGTAATGCGAGTGTAATACAAATATGTGGACGCAAGTTAATTTTGTTAACTACTATAAATGTACGGGTTTGCTCGTACATGCTCCCCCACCGGAGAAAAGTAAAAGAAAAAAACAACTATGTAAAAAGTCATAGTCAAATAGATTTAAAAAAGCAGTTGTAGAAAATTAAACCACTTATAAATTATATCGAAACAACAATTGTGTTGTCACCTGTACCAAATCAATACCGGTATTATACTGTAAATTTTAGAATGTTACCTAAGTATATTGCACGGCCGCTTTTTTGTAGCCATCCGAACTTGGTCGGGTTATGTAGGTTTTTGATGCTTTGTCAGTATTTTAATCGTTTCTCTTTAATTACTGAAATTAATGAGATGAAATTTTGCATGTGAGTAGTTGAATTAATACACTAATTATTGGAATACATTTTACTATGCAATTCCTTTAGAACGTCGTGATATTTGACTGCTTTGTAAACAGTGGTCTATTCGTGGTAAATTGTCCTATAACTCTTTAATTACTTACGGGACGTCATTGATACTTGGCAACATGTTGCAGACACTTACAAGGTTTGTATAAACGTGAAAATCTAGACCCCAAAGTGCATACTTTACGAACTAAGACCTAATAAGCGTATTTTACGTTTATATTTTTATCTTATAAACCCTACGATTTTTTCCAAATCTGTTTTTTAAACAAATATAAACAAATTCAAAACAACGTATGTAAAAATCTACAGCTCTCTATATAAGCGCTTTATATGAAAACTAGCTAATGGCCAAACGTTCGCGTAGCGGAAACTTGAATTTCTCCGAAGTTTATGCATGCACTAATTTTATTCATACATACACAATTACACACAAATACACACTAATTTTTGGACACATTTTTTTTCTTCTAAGTCCATGGATTAAAAAAAGTTCCGCCAGGACAACGTTCCCCAAGCGGAATCGGTTTTTAGCGAATTTCTCCACAATGGCTGCATGCACAAATTTTTTTTTACCATACACAATTACACGACGTCACACACTAAATATCTGCATAATTAAAATCTTTAAATTCAACAACATTCCGCTGCGCGAACACACACCTGAAAAACTACTAAACGAATTTTCATGCGGTTTTCACTAATAGACAGAGTGATTTATGAGGAAGGTTTAGGTGTATAATTTGTACCCGTGCGACGCCGGGGCGGGCTGCTAGTTATAATTATTAAGAGCAGACGAAGGGTGGACAAAAAAATAGTTCCGATCTGATTGGCTGAAAAAATACCTACTCTTGCCTAGTCTTTAGCCAACAACAGAACGGTGCATATTTTTTGCCTCACTTATTATTTTATAGCCCTGATAATGAGGGCAAGCATTCTGTGGCTCTAGGATCTTTAGTCACTCGTCCACTTTGCAAATATAAAAAGGTGTTAGAAATCTTCAGAAACCACTCCGTAACACATTTACCACAAATTGGCGGTAATACAAAGCACTAATTCTAAAAGTTCATATGAAAACCCTAAAAAGGCTGTCAATATTTTAATTGAAACTGAGAAACTGAAAATAGTGCAATCAAATAGAGAGCGGCTGATTCCTATAGTAAAGACAATCATACCATGTGGTCGATAAAATATACCGTTATATAGCGATAAAATCGGCCAAAGTGAATTTCGAGCACTTTGGAAATTTTGTATTGATGCAGGTGATTCATCTCTCCAAAAGCATTTAGAGACAGCGCCGGAGACGACGGGGAGAACGAGGAAAACGGTGTTCCGCCCGTCAAGGAGGTAGGGTCTTCTACGGATCCGTTTCAAGAACACCACCCACGGGCCAGACGGGATCCCTGCCCGAGTTTTGGCCATGGCCCTCGATCACATGACGGACCGCCTCAGGAGGTGTTCGACGCTAGCTTGGCGTCTGGATGCTTCCCTAACTGATGGAAGAGCGGGAAGCTGGTCCTGATAAGGAAGCCGGGAAGGCTACCGACTCAGTCGCGGCCTACAGGCCCATCGTGTTGCTGTACGAGGCGGGTAAACTGTTTGAGAGGGTCATCTCTGCCCGCATCGTCCGGCACCTTGGCGAGGTACGCCCCGATTTGTCGGACGCCCAATTCGTTTTTCAGGCGGGGCCGACGTTCGGTGCTTTGTGCTCCTAAGGGCCGTGACCGAAGAGGTAGTGAATGGTGGTGACGTGCTGTTGGCGGTGTCATTGGACATTGCCAACGCATTCAATAGTCTGCCATTCAGCTGCATCAGGGAAGCATTCACTATCACTATCTGCCACAGTACCTGAGGCGGCTAGTGGCAGACTATCTAGAGGAGCGTACCGTCATGTTCGAGGACCTAGATGGAGTTATGGCGGTTGGTGCCATACGCGGATACCGCACCGTGTCGACGGAGGCGGCGTGCGCGTTGGCCGGAACTCCCCCGTGGGATTTGGAGGTGGAAGTGCGAAGTATATCGGCGAACGGCTGAGTTCCGGGTGGGAAGCGGCAGTCGGCGCCTGCCCGAAGAAGTTCGTGAATGACGTGAGGCCGCTCGCCGAGCCACCATGGCTCGTTGGTCGTCCCGGCTGGAGGCTCTACGTGCTGGGTAAGGGAATTGAGTCCCGCCTGTTACCACTGCGACTGCAGTGAACCGGGCGGCGGAGGCGTGCTTACGAGCGCCTCATGTCGCTCTGAGTTTGGCCGAGGGTGGTCGTGACGGGTTTTCCCCTCCACCCGCTTTAGTGGCTAGACGTCGCCTAATTGAGAGGTTGTTACCTGGAGGTGGTGCCCGTGTTTTTGCGAGCAGCCACTAAGAGGTCCGGCTGTCTTAATAAAAGCTGTTCCCGGATCCTTCCTATTTAGGCGCAGTACGGCACTCCGTGTGGTTTTAGTTGGTTCAATTCCGACACACCGCCTCACCGAAAACCCCGGTGGGGTGACGGCCCGAGAGGGTTTATACACGCACAAAAAAAAAGGGGTGCTAACATGTCTGGAAAGTAGAGTGGTGTACAATCTCGTATAAAGCAGCTCCAACCGCCATCGCCTTACACGCACTGTGCCGCGCATAAACTAAATCTAGCTATCGTGAAGGCATGCAAATTGCCTAGTGTTTTGCAGTATGGTAATAGTAAGTAGTGTTAGTAGTTTTGTGCGTGAGTCAGCAAAAAGGTTGGAACTTTTCAATAAAGCTATCTTTGAAAAACACCTAGAGGCGGAAAGAATCAAGTTATAAAGTCTTGGTGATACATGCTGGGCTGAAAGGCATGATGCACTCCTTCTCTTTAAAGAGATCTTTGAATCTTGTAGAAAACGAGAGAACTTCTCCGTCATTGAAAATGGCAAGATTTCTGACTTCTGTATTTGAAATTACTGTTTTAGTTTCACGGCAACTCTAGGCTCTTGTATTTTTGTAGATTGATAGAAAGTGTAGTACATACGCTAGAAAAGTAGGTACAGAGAAACTAAATATGAAGAAATTTCGATAGTGGCAGCTGCACGCGTTCACAGTGAAGATTTGCTCATTCTCTCATTATCGGAAATAACTCTTTGAAAGGAGCTTTGGAGTGATAAGGAACGTCTCCTCCAAACAACAGCCGAAGCGCATCAAGACAAATGAGTTTTTCCTAAATATATAAATTCTCGCTATATTACCAGTAACCACTGGAGTGTGGAGCGCAGGTTCTCTTCCCTTAAACTAATACAATCGTACGACAATGACCGAAGACCGAAGAAGAAAGTCTTGTGTGCCTTTTAAGTATTGACTTTGCTAAAATCTACCCTCATCGGGGTCAAGCCCTTCCCAAATGTCAATCGTGGATCCGCCACTGCCTCTGCCTACTCCTTCTGGGACAACAGCCGTGAGCATATGAATGAATGAATGAAAGTACAGAAAATAACCTCAAAATTTCTAACCCTCTTAGGGCCTAGTTATGACAATCCCTGGGTCGCGCGCCCCAGTAATGGCAGAACTTGGCATACAACTCATGTGCGCGCACAGGCGCGTATATTTTGTCATGACTAGTCTCTTGTTCATAAAAACTTAACGTTAACAAACGCTTGCTAAACATACTCTGTCATTGGTTAGAGACAGCAATAGACTTAAAATGCATACATACATAAGTCACTACCAGTACAACGGTAATATCATATACTGACGTAAGTCTCAAGCGCATACTTAAATAAAGTACCTACGTAAATAGTACTTACTGTCATAGTCAAATACATAAAAAAAAACAGGTGTAGAAAAATAAATGACCTATAAATTATATCGAAACAACAATTGTGTTATCACCTGTACCAATTCAATACCGGTATTATGCTTTAAATTTTAGAATGTTACCTAAATTTACTGCACGGCCGCTTTTTTGTAGCCATCCGAACTTGGTCGGGTTATGTAGGTTTTCGATGCTTTGTCAGTATTTTAATCGTTTCTCTTTAATTACTGAATTTAATGAGATGAAATTTTGCATATGAGTAGTTGAATTAATACACTAATTATTGGAATACATTTTACTACGCAATTCCTTTAGAACGTCGTGATATTTGACTGCTTTGTAAACAGTGGTCTATTCATGGTAAATTGTCCTATAACTCTTTAATTACTAACGGAACGTCATTGATACTTGGCAACATGTTGCACACTCTTACAAGGTTTGTATAAACGTGAAAATCGAGACCCCAAAGTTCATACTTTACGAACTAAGACCTAATAAGCGTATTTTACGTTTATATTTTTATCTTTTAAACCCTAAGATTTTTTCCAAATCTGTTTTTTAAACAAATATAAACAAATTCAAAACAACGTATGTAAAAATCTACAGCTCTCTCTATAAGCGCTTTATATGAAAACTAGCTAATGGCCAAACGTTCGCGTAGCGGAAACTTGAATTTCTCCTAAGTTTATGCAAGCACTAATTTTATTCATACATACACAATTACACACAAATTTTTGGACACATTTGTTTTCAAGTCCATGGATTAAAAAAAGTTCCGCCAGGACAACGTTCGCCCAGCGGAATCAGTTTTTAGCAAATTTATCCACAATGGCTGCATGCACAAATTTTTTTTTACCATACACAATTACACGACGTCATACACTAAATAACTGCATAATTAAAACCTTTACATTCAACAACGCGTCGCTGGCGAGGTTGCAACTCGCCAGCGACGCGTGGTAAAGCATAGCGGTGGCCTCAATTTCAGCGCCGTGTTGCAGCTATGCCGTTGCAGTGCCGTTATAGTGTGTGATGAGCCTTAGACGTGCTCACCACTTCAAAGTCGTCAATAACAATAAGCTAGTGATAGCTAAGAAAGGAACCTCCAAATTCTATCGAAAAATAGTTTGTCAGCCTTACAAATAAACGTGGTATAATAGTTATACTCGAGAATTAACTAAGAATAAGCAAAATGTCTACAAATAAATAAAGAATAGCTTATACCAAGTATAGCGTTGACATTTGTGTTCATACAACAGTTATTCCAAAGTTATTCCTGCCTTTACCCTTGTATAAACTTAGTATAACGTTAAAAAAATACCACGGTTTGTGTTTGTTTACGCGCATTTAAGTATTTTACGTTAATTTAGAATGCAGGAGTTAAATGCAATAGAAGTAGAAAGAGTAAATAACATGATAACTCTAATGCAAGCGCAAAGAAAAGTTAAAATATTTAAAATAAGAAAAAATCCTTTTGATTTATATAGCGATGAGCAGTTCCGGTTAAAATATCGATTTTCTAAAGGTGGTGTTACGTTTTTAGACCAATTATTTGGTAGATCTCTTAATATGTAAACGCGCAGTGGTGGATTATCTTCTGTTCTGCAAATCATGATTGCTTTGAGGTACTGGGGACATAATCAGGTAAGAACCTTTATCTACTTTAACAAGTAATTTTCTACCTGTTGTATCAGTTTTGCTGTGTGAAACTTGTTTCTCCCTTTGTTTATTCCTTTCAGGTGCAAGATTATGCTGTAGACATTCACGGTTTGACTCAGCAGTCTATTACGACGGTATGTCGACGCGTAGCCAGAGCAATTTTAGAGAAAAAATCTGATTACATTAATATGCCAATGACTTTAAATGAACAGCTTCGTGTTATGGCAGATTTTGAAGCAATAGCGAGAATTAAAAATGTTGTGGGTGCGATAGATTGCACCCACATTAGAGTGCCCAAAGCTAATGGGCCTAGTGGTCAGTTTTACATAAATCGGAAAGTACAACAATACCTACAAGTAAAGTTTTGAAACATTTTCATTTCAGGCAGTTTGTGATGGCAGACTAAAAATACGAAATATTGTTGCACGATAGAGGGGCAGTACTCATGACTCGCGTATATTTAATGAAAGCTTCTTTAAGCAAAGTTTTGAAAATGGAGAGTTTTATGGCAGGTTACTGGGTGATTCTGGTTATGCTTGTACACCATATTTGTTTACAGCTGTATTAAATCCAACAACACGCAAGGAAGAATCTTATAACTTTGCTCACATTAAGACTCGAAATACTATTGAAAGGTGCTTTGGTGTATGGAAAAATAGGTTCAGATGTTTACTAACAGGGTTTAGAACATCTCTAGAAAACACTAAGATGTACATTGTAGGTTTGGCAGTACTACATAATATAGCATTAGAGCTAAATGAGGCACCTTTTCCAGACAATGATAATTAATACCCCAGGTCAACCACCAGAGTTGCGACCACAGGGAAACACATTGCGTGGAGCAGCCGTTAGAGCCACCTTTATACAAGATAACTATTAAGGTAAATATTTAATTTAAAGCTTTTAAATATTGTAACACAATTTAATTTTTTAAGACTTATTTAGCATATTCGAGAGCACTTCTTCTTGCAGTTTTAAATTAACCATGTACTGGTTATGTATCTCGGCCATGTACTTTAGCCTAAAGTCATGTTCCCTTTGTTGGCATTCATTTTCCAGAACTCTAAACTTCTGCATGTCCTTAAAAGATGCTTCGGTAAAATTAAAATTATCAGATAACTGGAACAAATAAATAAATGCATTAGGTAATCCATTACTTTAAGAGAGTTTACACAACCCTAGTTACAGAATTTAAATACTGACCATTCTTTTTTTTGCAGAAAGTTTTGGTGTCATTTGAGTGGTTATTGGCTCCCTGATGGACAGTACTGGCTGGCTGATTGATGGTGTCATCTGGTTATCATCTTTAATAGCCTCGGCAGTAATGATTGTCTCACTAGTAGAAGGTGTCTGCTGGCCGGTTGATTCCACAAATGTGTTAATTTTTTTTATCGTCTATTATAATAGTCTGAAAACAAGAGACAGTATAATAATATATTTTTAATAAAGACTTTACTTGTTTTTAAAGCATATTTTTTTACTTACAATATCATTTATATTGTTGTTACATTTCTCTAATAACTTTTGATTAACTTCATTGGATATTCCCTGAAATAGAAAACAAAAGAATTGTTATTATTATAGTGATTTACAGTAGTAACTGCTTCAATGACATGACATGTTGCCCATCTCTCAGATAATTTTCACCTTATTCAGCTACAAAAAAACTGGGGTATATTTTTCCTTTTAACATCCGTAATAACCTAGGCTAAGGGGTCAGGTGATGTCATAATAACTATTGTGATAACATAAGAGAATACACTATTCACCCATGAACAAATTACTATGGTATTTGCTAGAACCATGAGACATTTATTGAATGTTAGGAATAATGATAGTATCTGCACTTACCTTTGTACCACCACAGTCAAATTCGTTATAATCTACTTCAAATTCTTGAGGTATTAACTCTAGTATTTGTAAGGCTCTGTGTCAATGTCTCAGGACCAAGAGACGGTGGTTTTGGTCCACAACCAGTTTGTGCAGTCTGTCGTCTATATAAGGAGAGCTCTTTTTTTTAATTCAGCTTTGTTACTTTTCACTGATTCATGAGCTGTTTTTGTCCCTAATTCTTTTATTAGCCCTGTTGAATCTGAAACATATTAAAAACATATTAATAATTTAACACATGATTAATTAAATAAAATAACATATAGTTCTTTTTAATTTTGCTACTGGTTAATAGAAATACAAAAATAGTTTACTTACTTACTTTAATTATTTCCTTTAGTAGAGCCTGTAATTAAACAACAGATATAAAGCATCTATTAAAACATCGAAGGTAAATAAATACCACGCATGACGCTCGGACAGTTTCAATATAGTAGATAACGATACATACCTTTACTTCTTTCTCCCAGTTGATTGATCGGTCTCTCTTAGCTATTTCAATCTTCACTATTAAAATTATACGTCTTTATCCGCGAAAATGCACAAATATAATGTAAAACTGTATTGTAATCGAACGAAACGGTCGAGAAACGTCAAGTTGACAAGGGGATGCAGTCGTCATAGACAAAATACCGCTTTTTTATGAATGTTCTCTTTGGTCGCGCTCTTGCCAAATCGTGCATCTTGACATAAAGGCAGAATAGTTATATCAAAGATATACCTAGTTTATTTGTAAAAACATATTCTCGACATATTCTTAATTTATTACTGGTATAACTATACTTCGTATAAGAATGGAATAAGCGCGGTATAACACATTTTTATTTGTAAGACCGTGTATGTTTTAGGTATTATTTCAGGTTGTTACTACAGTTCGGCAACTGTTTATTTTGCTATTGGTTTTGAAGTCACACTTGTTTTCAAATTACGAACTACAAGATATATAAAACAACCCTATAACATAGATTTTTGATATTTTAAGATTTTATAAGATAGACGTCCATTTTTTACGTTTTTGTTATGTAAACACGACTTTGGCGTAATTCCTGCGCTGATTCTTCACGAGGGATAGAGTCCATAATAAAATAATATATATAGATTCTTTTGTTTTTGGGCCTATATTTATAGAATAAATTTAATTACTTTTTCATATACTACCTTAACATAATAATAAAAACAAAAAAACAGAACTCGTTTCTGAAAAAAAATTATAAAATTGAGTCATTTCTTTAAAATGGCCGCGTTTGTCATGCAATACATGTAATTTTTTTTATCTTTTATTGACTTGTTCCATCATTCTACTCTAATAAAAAATATAAATAACCTTGGCAATGTTCAAATAAATTTTTAAAATAACATTGAAAACATCGATAAAATTTGATCTGTTTGAACGCCGCCATATTTCGCGGGTCTTGGATGACGTCAGATATCACGCTCAGTGTTTGTTTCATAAACTTAGTATACTTACTTGAAGTGTTACAGTAATTTTATACCGATTTTCAGTTGTAATTACTATGTATTGTAATTAATAGACGATGGATAAAGTTTAAAAAACATTTTATAAGTATTGCCTTGTCCCTAAGTGTAAAAACACTATAAGAAGTACACCCAATACAGTTTTTTTGCTGTACAAAATAATAATGTAAAATACGAAAACAATGGTGTAAATTAAGGAGAAGAGATGAAGTATCTTCAATATCGTGTTCATATTGTTGTGAAGATCACTTTAATGTAAGCATATTACAATTTAATTGCTAGAATAGTGTGAATTAGTCAGCAGTAGGTCATGTTGGTTTTAAATATCAAGCAGAAGGCAACTTGCTTGTCTACTTAAACTAGGTAACAAAAGTCCAATAAAACTTCATGATTATAACTAACTATACATATCTTACCTATCCTTTAGATTTGACCTCAGCAGACGTAAAATCTGGATTTGATGCAAAATATGTAGTCATCATGAATGCATTTATTTTCGGTAGATTGTCCGATTGTTCTTTGACAAAACTACATTCAGTCATCGTCCTAGATAATTTCTAATATCACTAGAATGCTTAAATTGCACTAGTTAAGGGCAAAAACCACTGAAACACATATCTTTCTCCGTAACACTACGAATATAGGCGCCGATAAATGACAGGACGGGGAATTTGACGTCATGTTTTGTTTGGACCAATAGTAAAGCGTTTTGCAAAGTTGAATTTCGCTCCCTTATTTTGCATATTTTAATCAATATTTTTTGCAATCAAAGACGAACTTAAAATAGAAAATAATTGTTTAGGCATAATATGTGGACAATAATGATTCAAGGGAAAATTAATCAAGTAAATTTAAACAACATGCATATTCCCTATTGTCAATAATTGATATTACTAAGGTAATAAAAAATATGAAAAAAAAAAACTAAAGTTAAAATGCGCTTGTTTGAGGTTCGGGGGGATCGAACCCATGATTATTTATATCTAATAATAATATCAAAAATAAATGGTGTATAAATGTGGGGCACAATAAAATATCTGAATGTACAAATTATATTTATTTATTAATTCATCTTGCAGTGCTTTATGTTGCTGACAATTTAAGAACGAGATCTTGTAGTTAAACATTACTATTTACATTTAATATGTGCTAGGTTTTGCTTTCTCCAGTTTAGTAATGGCACTACTTACTAATGAAAAGCGGGTTCAGTTGCGATGCATTATTATTATTAGACTTGTGATATTTGTATATTCCCAGCAATTTTTTTTCAGCACAAATATTAAGTACATTTTAAATTACCATAGCCAAGTAAATAATTTATTATACCAGTATTACAATGTCAGTACTTTCTTATGAATTGATATACGAAAAAAGACTCGGCAAAAAACTAACTTACAAAGCTATTTTTTGGCAAACACATAAGTAATACACGCATAACTTTTGCTTCCGACATATTATTATGACTTTGAACACTACATGGACACTGCAATCTAAAAGAAAATTTATTTTCCATATAGCTGATTCCCAAGACTTATGAAGTACCTTAAAATATGTCTATTCCGAATATGTCACAGTATGACTTTATTTATTGGGTACACAGATGTAATGCTAAAAGTTTGATACCTAGAACTACAGAATTGGACCGACTAAATAATGTCTCATCATTGTGAGTTAGACTATTTTCATAATATGCACATGCTTTTGAAAACCTATAGGTATATTTACTACACAGAAATGTTGCTACATAAGTACATTTTAGTAAAAATACGCAATTGATATTGAAAAATTAAACGAACATTTTCCAATCAATTAAAGCTTTTCTATCAACATAAAGTCTTCTTAAATACATTAGCTACGAAATTAAAATGCCATCAATTGAAATTACATATGATATGCTTATATATGTATTTTAAATTTAGAATCAAATAAAATGACATGCACTTTTCAACAGAATGTTGTAACATTATAACAAATCAAATTAAAAAATAAGTGTGATTATATGTCTATACCCTATCTGCTAAAAAACTTACGTTGGCAGCAAAGTAACTACCGCCGCAATGCACTACGTAAATAAGATAACGGTGTCATTTCATAATTACATACGACTCGTGAGCGGAATCGGAGATCAGCTAGTGAACATGCGACGATAACCTAACTAGAGCGAGATTTATACGTTGAGCAATCAGTACTCCGAAATCTCACCCAAATTATAATTATTATAGTTAACATAAGTAGGTATAGAAAGCAAGTAGTAACCTATTACAACTAAAATTAGATAGGCATATTTTAGTTACGACTTTTCCATCACTAAAAAATTTATGGTGACTGGAACAACATGTTTAAATAAAGCAAAATTATAAATTATAAGTTGGAACTTATCATTGCGTAACATGTTGAGTACATTTGGATCAAATTTGGTTATAGGCTAGTATACAATTATTTAACTATATGTTAATGATTGAGGTACGCCATTGACAGTCTTTGATTTCAGGACCCCGTTTTCGTATGACATTACTGTCTCCCGACCATTCTCCGTCACCCTGTAACAAGATAAAGATAAGACTTCAGTGCATATATAAATAAATGCAGTACGGAAATCTAAACATGATGATGAAACTCCCGTTCTGTAACAGTTACAGGACAATACAGTACAATATTCTTTATTGTACACCAGAAAACAAATTACAACATTAAAATAAAAACAAATAATGGTACAACCGGCGGTCTTATTGCTAGCTGCGTTGTAGCTAACACAGGTTGAGAGGCAAATAAAATGGAAATCAGCACACGCGCCTCATTTATCTAGTTATCTAAAATAAAAACTACATCAGGTCAAAAACGCTGCCTGATCCTGACATAAACCCTGTTCTGTCTGTTTTATTATAACCTATTTACCAACCTGTGCCATTTACAACCTTTCCAGTCAATTTTAAAACACTTTGCAATAATTGTGCTTATTCTAACGTTTGTACACACCAAACAAAGTATCTTCTCGATTAAAAAAACTGGACAAGTGCGAGTCTGACTCACGCATCAAGATTTCCGTAAGCAAACAAACTTGTAGGTATGTTGATAGTACGTCTATCTTCGGAATCGATTCTCGAAGATTTTACTCGTTTTTTTTAAAAGACAAACTTAACTTTGCAGTTCTAAATAAAAATGATTTTTTTTTTAATAACAAGCTACTTATGCGTTGACTTACAAGTTTGATTTTTTTTACCATGTCAGCGATACTGTCCGAAGTTAAAATTGTCCTAGATGTGTAATACTCCAATTTCCTTTTTTTCCGAATTTTTATTTTTCCACATTTTTTTTTCCTTAATATTATATTTATATGTTCACTTCTTTACGAGTTCTATTATAATCCCCATTCTACTATTTTACCTTACATAAGTACAGTCACACACTCATCTATCAATACTAAACATATTTTTCCCGTTTTTATTGTCTGGTTCGGTTTGTGAACGAATACTACAGAAAATATACAAACCTCTGTAATGCATATAAACTCCTTGCGCAACAAAGTAGATGATTAAAACTCTAATGTCAAATCAATATTGCATAAATAGTTATCTTCTATCTAAGTAAATATTTCATATTTTTGATCTAAAAGTAAATATAGAAGTAGGTATATTAAGACTACTGGCGTACGTGGCAAGTACAGGGAACATCGAATTAAACTTTATTGAAGTTGGAAGGAAAGGTAACAAAGTTACTTCGTGCTGGTTATCAATATTACTTCCAGTCTAAGAATAAAACTGGCACTCAAATTTGGCGGTGTGCAAATAAAGCCCAACGATGTAATGCTTCTATCACATTAAATGCGGAAAGTGATACGATATTACGAGAAAGCAGTCATACATGCAAGCCTAATTTTTCAAAAAATGAAATCGCTCAGGCTATGGACACCTGTAAGAAACGTTGTCGTCTTGAATGGAAGTCAATTCCAAAAATTTACGATAGTTGTATGGAAGGTTTAGCGAGTGATTCAGTAATAACTAGAGATCGGATAATCGGATGCATATTTAACTAAGTTATTTTTTGGATAACAAATTATGGAAGCGGCTTCTAAGTATATTTTTATTTACGAATGCAGTTGTATTGTCGCGTCGCTACTTGCGCACAAGCAAGTATAATTTGCCGTCTCACTCGCACTCTTATAAAATGCTTATATTTCCTGGGGTTTAATAGGCCCGATTTGACACTTGTTACAACGCAATAAGGTTGTTTTTGCTTCGTCAAAAATCACTGACAATAAAATAAATAATTCATATCTAAATGCACATTTAAAACATGTGAAGATGTAGAGATCCCGACAATTTTAAAGAAAGATTTTTTACTGTACGAGGGAGAAAGAATTTTCATTTTTTGGGAGCCCAGGTTGCCTTAACTTAATAAAACAAACCGACTTATTTTTAGCCGATGGTACCTTTAAAAGTGTGCCAAAACCATTTGAACAATTGTTTACAATTTTCATAGATATTGGTAGTACCACTGAGGTTACTGCTATAATACCTATATTTTTTTGCCTTTTACCAAATAAGAAAGAATCTACATACATGGACGTGTTTCGCATTTTAAACTTTTTAATGTTGATGTACGTTTCTTTAAAAGTGATTGGGAAACTGCTATCATCAATGCAGTTACGTCTATTTATCCACAAGTTCGTGTGAAAGGATGCTTTTACCATTTCACGAAAGCTATTTGGAGGAATGGCGACAAAGTCGGTATGTTAGTTGATATATCACACAAAAGGATTGTAAGACTTACGTTCAATCTGACACTGATGCCTGTAAAATTTATACCTGAAGCTTGGTTATATATTCTGAACGAAGCTGCAGACGATAGTGTAACACAAAAGTTTATTTCCTATTTTGAAAAACAATGGATGACTAAGATTTGCTCAGACATGTGGAGTTGCTCCAGTGAACGCCACATGACAACTAATGCCTTAGGCATTTCCGACTGAATAAAAAAGTAGGAAAAACCAACCTATTTTGCTTTATTAGCTTTCAAAAAAAAAAGAGGTATGTATTACCAAAAAAAAAAAAAATTCGCAAGTTTACAAAGAAAAGAACAGACGATCTAAATTTATTTTGAAAGATGCGAAAATTCAGAATATTATTGATGAAAGGCACAATTTCACCAGAAGAAGGATTAAAAAAATTATGTTGGTTTAAGTAAATAATGCTCATAGTTTATATATACAGTTTAGTTTTAATGGTAAATTGTTAGGATGCATGTGTTGGCATCTTAACACAAGATTAAAAATATAAGTACTTACGTCGAACTACTTTGTTTCTCTTGGTACCCTAAAGGCACCAACAACCCAAAATAATGTATCGAACTGTACATGTTTGGAAAATTCTAGAGTTAGTACAATAAGGAATTATAAAAATTAGTAATTCGAAAAAATAGGAATTCGAAAAAATTGGTAATTATGAAATTTTAAGTTTTGTATAAAAAGGAACTCTGAATATTAACAATGCTAAAAATGATGAATTGAGATTTTAACCCTGACACCTTTTTTACAGCTTCAAGGGACTGCAGACATACGTATTTCATGTTAAATTCAACTTGATGCCTCCATGGGTTCCTGAGAAAAAGGTCTTTACAGACAGCAGACGGACGACAATCTTGTAAGGGTTCCTTTTGGAGAACGGAACCCGAAAAATCACGGGGTGGCGTAACTGTCTTCAAAGCACTTTCTATATTAAAATCCTTTAGGAATATAATTTATCAATACCTAGGCTTTTGCCCGCGGTTTCAATTGCGTTAACGTCAAGCCGGTCGACCGTATCTAAAAGTTGTGTTTCTATCGCTCGAACAATACTGTCTGTACCTCTGACAAAGTGTATGCAAAATTTCATAATGTACGGTTGAGTAGTTAAGGTGTGAAAGCGTAACAAATAAACAAACAAAATATTACATAGGATTGACAAACACACAAACCAACTGTTGGTAAGCAGTTACTAGGGTATCTATAAACACTCGTTGGCGAAAAGACTACCTAGATTGTTCACGTCAACTGTAAATGTTATACTTAGGGCCCGGTTTAAAACTCAGTGTCAGTTTTTCTAGGGAAATGAAGCTATTAGTCATATTGTAAATATTTCTACCTGCAATGTTTATGTATACATCAACTTTACATAAAAACAATTATATGTAAAATCATTATAATTTCAGTAACGAACAATAAATATAATAGAATGCCTAATCAGGCATGTTACGGTTGTACTAATACTAAATTATAACCACTATTATATTTCTACCTGTAACAAACAGTGAATAAATTAAATTGATTTGATGCTAAAAAAAAAAGAAATAATGCCATTGAATTTCTAAGTTCTAGGTAGGAACTATACATATACAAGGTCATACAATCACTCTGTCAGTAGTGAAACAAATACTATCGAAGCAGAGTTATGTAAAGTTATATCATTATTATGTGGTTCCCACAGGACAGTTATATCACCATTCTTTTACATGTTTTGAAAGCATAACCACGAATGATTTAAGTATCGTAATATTGACCACGTAATGTAATATTTCTATATTACGCAAGCAATGTACGTCTGTGGCATAATGCTGCAGTTTTAAGTTAACAACAAATCCTGATTAATTAACACACGAATGATTTATTAATTTTGATATGTGTTAGGTAAGTCACTATAACAAAACTTAAATACATATTCTGAAAATTTTGATTTTTTTTTTAATGTTCATGTAACAAAATAAAAATATCAGATATCAGAAAAAAATAAAAGGAAAATAAACATATACATATATTAAAACGTTAAATATAACGTTCTAATGGGAAATGGGAAACCTCAAAAATTAATACCAAAAAGTTATACAGTATGTTAACACTTTTTTTTGTCCAGAGACTCAGAATAATGTCCTAATCGGAATTTTATTCAGAGCAAGGTAAAGAATCGAGTGGATCGGCTTCCCTGGATCCTCAATCCAATTGCAGGCTACTATTGGTAACCGCGAGTTCATTTTCTACAGAGATTTTTTTCTTTACAGATACGAAAAGCATTGTTGATCAGGGTTACAGGAAGTTGTGACGGTGGTTTTTGTGAGCTTAAACTCCCGACATTACTCTTTTATTTATCTCACCTTTACTATTTGATTTCTCGTGCCGCAGCCTTTGACAAAACCACTGTTTACTTAGTGTTTGCCTTTGCAGATAGTTAAAATTATACAAAACAACATCTGGCTGGCATGAGATATCGTTCGTATCGATCCGTTCTTGTTTTTTCTTTCTCGTGAATTGGAATCATTAAAGACTCTTTCCAGTCAGTTGGCCTCTTGCCTGTTCGCCAAACCTATGCATACGTTCAGCAGGATCACCATGCCTAGGTGTATTATCTCTGCAGCGAGTATTAAGCCTCTTCCGGCTGATGTATGGGCCTTGATATTCCGTAGGGCACCCCTAACCACAGACTCTAAGGGGTTCTATGGTCCGAGCTTCGAACGGTATAGTAACGGTATAGAGCGCCATACAAAATTTTTGAAGAAGAAGTTTTAACAGTGTTATTGGATAAAAATAATTTAGTACCAACTTTAAAATTAATAATTTTTTTCATAGCTTTATTATTTTCATATTTAAAATATTAAATCTTAAGCTTGTACATAATTTTTGATGATAAATTGTCATTTGATTGCTTTTCTGTTTCTGTCCCTCTCGCTCTGGTTATCGTTCTAATATTTACACCAACATCCTGGTCTACCTAATTATTATACACAAGTAGTTACCATTAATCTATACTATTTATTTTTTTTGGAATATAGGCGAACAGACGGGTCACCCTGATGGTAAATGACTATCGCCGCCCATGGGCACCTGCAACTCAAGAGTCACAAGTGCGTTGGTGCTTTAAGGTGGGGGGTAGGGGAAGGGTGGAAGAGGGGAGGGAAGAGTTAGGGCCTCCGGTCACCACAGTCATGCGGCGAAAAGCAAATTGCTTTACTGCCGGTTTTACACACCGGTCGAGCCAGCCTATACGTGCCGAAGCATGGCTCTCCCACGATAATATAATAAAGCTGAAGTTTTTTTTGTTAGCTTTCATGTTTGTTTTGTTTAAACTCGCTAATCTCTCGAACTATACGTCGGATTCGAAAAATTATTTTTTATTTATTTTGTATATGATAGTCAGGTTCATGAAGGATAGGATAGGCTATTAGGCTACACCTCTAGTTAGCTTTAAATATTGATTTTTGTTAGGCTTGCTTTCCTCAAAAGAAAAAAGAAACCCTTATAGGATCACTTAGCTGTCCGTCTGTCTGTCTGTCGAGACCCTTTTATCAGGAACCCGTGGAGGCATCAGGTTGAAATTAACATCAAATATACATACAAGTCAGTTGAAGCTGTCATAATCAAGCTTCTAAGTAAACGCAATCAAAAGATACGGCCATTTAAGCCTTAGATTGAACCAAATTTGAACATTCCGCAGGTAAAGCAAAACCTATAGGGTACGTTCCCTTGACCTAGAACCTTTTTCAAAATTGGATCAGCGCTTTAGACGTGAACACAGTAGTTAACACAAGGAAGCTTAAAAAAGCTCAGCGTCTGCTGAGAGCACTCACTACCTACACAGTAGAGCACTATAGCCATTGTTTTATATTAATTCTAATGCGTGGAATACTAAACTTACTTTTTAGTTGTGATTTTCTTTCCATTGACAACGCGCGTAGTGGTCGTGGTACTTCTCATATTAGCGCTTCCAGGGCCGGCTAGCGAACTGTTGAAGGTCGAGAATGAAGTAAATGTGTTTCCATTGGAATTGGCATGTGCAAAGATATCGTCGAGCCCTGGCATGCCGAATCCGAACAGGGATGAAGTGAGTGATGTGCTGGGATGACTTCGACGACCGTGCCTGTGATGATGCCCATGGCCGTTAATTTCTGAAAACCAAAAAGATCTTAGGTATATAGTGAAAGGAGGTATAGACAAATAGTACACTTACACGATATGTAAATTTCGATCGATGGTTTAGGGTCAACCAATTTGGAGAATAGTTTATTTTAATACCATTTAACTACACAGTTAAATTTTATTATACTTTTAAGATGACAAATAGACATGGGTGAAAGAATTATTAAGCTCGTAGTCATGGGAAAAAACTGATTGATATAATGCAATCATAATAAATGTTATGCTAGTAATATATCACATAATAATTTCAATTCATTGCTTCTAATTAGTCATACCCATATATTATTACCTACTCATAAATGGATATATTACTATAACATCAAAAGCATTTATAATTAAGGAAAAACTGTGTAAATTGCTTTACCAACACAAAAATAGTTGAAATAAATAGAGTAACATTTTCTAGCTTCATACTACCATTTTATGGGGGTGGTTACCAAAGCAATAACATTTTTGTAAAATTAATCCTTAAGTGGAGGGAAAGATAGACGCTTGCAAGTATATTAATGTAGTTCGTGGCAGATAAATAATTCAAATGCGCACAACTTTCAGCAGCGCAGTCAAGGGATGGACACATCATACGAGGCATAACCGATAAGCGCCAAATTCGATCATCAGCAGGTGATATAAGCTAGCAATAATGTAACCGACTGGCTAAGATATTTTTATTTACCAGCAAATAAATCGCCAAAAGGGGACCCGCCGAAGAATTCTCTAAACACCTCCTCGGGATCTCGGAATGTGAACGGGAAACTAGCGTAGCCGAAGTCGTAATCGTCGTCGGCGGTAGATCGTCTGCCTCTGCCATTGTTCAGTCCTTCTTTGCCATACTGGTCGTAAACACGCCGTTTCCTCTCTGAAATAATGAATTCAGACATGTTAAGTATAAGCACGGTATTCGGATATTGAATAATGCATGTATTCAAACACAGCAGTAACTACAAAAAACACATGATGTCACCGCTGAGCGCATCTTTGGCAGAAGCGACCTTAAATGCGTCCGAGTAGCGTTTCCTACGTTTTTTATACGATCATATTCTAATGCAGAATACCTAGAAATGGCGTGAGTTGATTGCGGCTTTTCTTATAATGTATGGGTCATATTAAAACGTTAGTAAGTATACTATCGTATCGGTTTAAGTAGGTACTTGCCTAATGTAAAAACACCATAAAAATGCTTTTAGGTTGCACGTTCTCGTTACAAAGTAGGTATGTAGTACATATTGCTTAATGTAAAATAATATTTTGTATTTAATGTAAACCTATTTTTATTATTTTTATTTTATTGTCAAGAATTCATTTCCTAAATTAAAACATTAACAAAGTTTTGCGATGGATCTACCATAAAGAAACCAAAAAGCCAGGTTTCCCAGGTTTTGAAGCGTTTATTTTTTTATTTATTTATTTATTGGCTCACCAACAATTGTATACACTGTAGAACAGTCAAAAAACATTTTGCAATTGGTGTAAAGTGGCATAGTGTTACAATTACTTATAGGTAAGCACCACATGCAGTATAAACAATAAGTATTATGTGCTTATGCTAAATTTGTACAATTCAAGTAAGTTATGATAAAAACAGATAGAAAGTGAAAAATAAACCTTTTATAAAATATTTTGTATGGTATTCCGGAACTTGTTAAGCCAGTCAGTGTGTATTTCGACCATTAGGTAGTTGTTATTGTTTTTTTTTGTGGTATAGGGGGCAAACAAGCAGATGGTCACCTGATGGTAAATGACTACCGCCGCCCACGGGCACCTGCAACTCAAGACCTACTAACACCTTTAATTTTGTGGGGAATGGGAATTTTCGTCCACAGCAGTATAGTAGTAAACCTCCCTTTGTGATGTATAAATATTATATATAGTACTATTCAGGAAATTAATTCTTAAAACATTCAGTTTATAATCTACCAGTAGATAACTACGCGTACAAGATAGGCCCTGTGATCATTAAGGTATTGTAGTTCAAAGAATAAATAATTATAAATTTTATTGATGTAGAAAAATATTTTTATAATTACAAATGATTTAGAGCAAATCTGTCAATTAATTTTCTTTGTTTAATTTTATTTAGATAAATTCAATTATATTTATTCAAACATTACATAAATCAAGCAATTAATGTCTATACCATGAAGATATCTATTTATATAAATTATATTAATAGATAGGTAAATATTATTGTTTAAATTTACATATAATTTTTAACCACCATCATCATAATTTGGTAAATTCTTTAAAAAGACGACTCCCGCATAAGGAATATTCATGTGTCACGGACACCACAGGCAGAATACCCAGGCTCGGGACAGTTATTTGTGGATCGCACAAAATCTTTGTCCCGTGTGGGACTTGAACCCACAACATCAAGTAGGTAAACAGCATGAGATTTTCTGCCACTGCAAGTGAGCACAGGTCGAGCAATCAGCTATCACGACGCATCGCGCTAGCGTAGCGGTGTGACGTTTTAGGTGTTACTCAAAAATGCTGAAACTATGCTTTAGTAATGCAAAGAAGGTATGAAATGTATTTTCGATAAGTATAATAATTTTATGATGGCTTTCATCATCATCATTAAAAAATTAAAGCCATCAAACAATAATTCAAAGAGTTTATTATTTTTAAATACGTAGCTTGAGCCTAACCTTTTCACTCTAAGCGTGTGAACGTGTGGGTGGAATGGAATAAGAGTTTAATACGCTCCGTTGAAGTAATAAACTATTGATACAATACACAACAGATATTTACAGGAACATTCATTGTATGGTCTGGTTTATTATTACGATGGCATAATTATTTAATGCCTTCACGTAAAGTATGTGGAATTATGGAGTGCCAGTATTTAAGGCGGTTTGTAAGCGAATGTGTCTATGGTACATTTCTAAGCAATACTGCTAAACATAAACAGCGGTAGTGGCTAGGTAGTATATGCTGTTATTGTATAGCTTTGCTTTGACGATTTATTGTATAAATAACCAAATTGTTGCTGATCTGCGAAATTTGAAAAGTAGAACTAAATAAAAGGGTTGTAATTGTTTCAAATTTGTAAATTCTTGTATCTGTCTATCAATCTATCAATCCTGTATCTACATAATGACATATAGTTTGTTTACAAAGATACCATATCCAATTTAGTTGTAATATATAATAAAGGACATTATGGATATACCTAGTTCAAGAAAGGTAGATAGAGGTTCCTTTTATGACGTACCTACCTACCTGTTAACAAAGAAGTATAGTAAAATATGTTCAGTTTTAGTGCCTGGGTTAAATAAGATCGTCCACTAGAATATATTGGATGCTTAATATTTATCTAAGAAATGTAGTTCAAAATAATGAAATATTAACCTTATTAACCCTATATTTCCATAAATTCTCAAATAAATTATTAGTAATATATTTAAGTTGTTTTGTTGAATCATTCTAGATTATACGTCAAACAGAGGACGGCATAATTAATCAGAGATATCAGTTGCTTTTTCAATGTTTGTTTTGTTATTTATGACAGATACCTATTCTTGCGGTGTTACAGAAAAATTAAATATTATTATATTATTTTATTTTAAAATGTGATTTGTTTTTCTCGATTGATGCTAAATCACAGTATTGTCTGGAAATGTATAAATTATTAAGACATACGGGGAACGACATCCATCGTGCATATGTGCCTACATGTAGTTTTTATATTGTTTTAAAGATCCATAGAAATTTCCAAAAATTGACATCGATAAATTAATATGTATATGGTTAAAGACTACCTCGCTTTCCTAGTACCGTTACAATGACTCGCCAAATGTATGTTTATCCATTTTATTCATCATCGCAAAGGTGATTCATTTAGCGTGTAGGAGGATGTTTGTAATTTGGAAATCAATATGCCATATATTAAATATTCTTAACTGTGGCATCAATGACCAACAAATTTTCTTATAGTCATTTTAATTATTGTGCTAGTTGAATACATGATAATGAGTACGTTATATACTTTTACTTTTATATTACCGTCTTTTTTCCATTACAGCTTCTTCATCGGTCATCGTAGACCGAGCCTGTTACTGTAACTCCTTTTCAAGATCTTGGCCCATAATTAGTAGGGTCAAGGCGGCAACAGTGGTGCAGTGGCCGTTCTCTAGAAAGTATGAGAGATAGCTTTCTATCTCTCTAATTTTTCGGAAGGTCTCCCGATAGGTACATGTTACATCATACATGTGTATTGAGTGTTTTTTTTTGTTTTGACGAAAGAAAAAGTGAGTTTTACGGTAAGTTGTACTTTGTATTTGTTCACGAACCTTTCGTTATATCAATAAATTAATATTTTTCCTAAGAAATAAGTTTAATCGAGGTCATTTCGGCGTATTATTCACTTCGACTTACGCAAATCCGACGCGTGTGGCATAGGTTAAATCCAAAATGGCGGTTTTGTACACAGTGGCTCAAATCCCTTGAGTACACAGTGGATCGTGATCCAGTGTGTAGTATACTGATAATAAAAGTTACCCATACATTCATTTCATTTCAGAAAAATGAACAAAATGCTATAATTTTTGTCTACTTTCCCTTTTAGGATGGGTCGTCTAGTAAAGCCCCGTAAAATCGGGAAACACACAGCTGATGACGTCGAGACTGAAGTAGTCAAGCTAAAGTTACCTGATTATTAATTTTAAGGCTAAAAAAGTTTAATAAAAACAAAAAGGATTCAGGTTGCGATTTTTTTTTGCAAAATACTGAATAAGTAGTGTTAGGCACTTAGTTCATGTTGAAGTTACCAGTTGATTACTTAATAACTAAAAGAGCTAAATTATTTTATTTTTAAATTTTAGGACTGAAAAGTCACTTTGAGACTCAAAAGTCATGTTAAATTACCTGATTATTATTTTAAGGCTTAAAGAGTCATTATGTTTCACGTGGCATATATTGTTTGAATAAAATAATAAATAAAGATTGATAAAAAGTCAAAAACTGCATTATTATTTGGTTTATATTATTGATGATTCACTGTGAACTGAGGGCCGATTCACTGTATCCGACCCCCAGTACACAGTGGCCCATTTTTTTTTTTAAATACTGTTTCTATCTCCAAATATACTACTTTGTTGAAATAAATCGATTAAATTATGTATATACATTAGTTACACTATATATGAAATCATTCACATCTTCCCAATACCCTTCCAAATCAAGTGCAGCTCACTAAAAAAGAAAAGTGAACCACTGTTGCCGCCTTGACCCTATTTAGTGTCACTTTACCCTTGCCCGCGATGTTAAAAACTTTGAATTTCTTCGGCGTCAGTGAGGATATTAAGTCGGTTGTCGCATCGGGTTCAAAATATCACGCATGCACGTTTCACGAATGATTGCGAATCTCGATAAAACATTTTTTTGATCAGCGTGAAACATTTCAAAATTGGTCCTTTAGATCAATATAAATTCGCAGGGTTTCCTGCATAATGTCCGAAAAAAATCCCTGACTTTCCCTGACCAACTATATACATTTGAAAGAAAAATAAAATATATTTCTGAAACATGCTTTTACTTTTACAGTATTTCTTGTGGTAATTCTGTAGGTACCTCCTGTGATTTCTGTATACAGAGCTAGACAAGCTGGCGGGTCTTTAAAATAATTATACATTGTTCTTATAAGTTCGTATATTTCCTAGCCAGTTTGTTTATGTCCAGTCCAGTGGCGGATTTACCAGTAGGCTGAAGCCTAGGGCGGCAGATTTTAGAGGCGGCAAATTTAGGGCCTAAATTATTTTTTTTGTCTTGTCCTGGGAATTAGATAGACCGACCGGTAGGGGTATTGCGTTGACATTTCACTCCACTCCATTTAAAAGAAAACTAAAAATGAGTAATCTAATTATGACCAAAAACGATGTAACACATTGTTTGAAAAGTTGTGAAGGAAACTAGTCTACTATTGATCAACTCTCTGCCCCGCACTCAATTGCCTATGGTAATGACGACACAATCAATTATTGCATATTATTACTGGGACAATAGCATGACAAACAGTCTCATTTAATCTAGTTTTTTCCTTACAGTAAAACTTCACACCAATCTGTGGATATGATTGCTAATTATTAATATGGCTGTAATTATCGCTGATTCAGTGGTATTGCGAATACATCGAATTAATATTTATATTAGCAATGTTCCTATTAGGATGGAGTGATAAGAACCTCAAAAGTTAAGCAGTAAGCTTGGTGCTTACCATGGCGGCATAAAGACGGCTGCGGACGCCATCGCAACTGGGTTTCCTAACCAGTTGCGTTACAGGATACACTTTTCTTTATCCGCAACTGGTTGCGATAGAAAAAGTCTACTTCTTTAACTTTCTTTCCGCAACTAATTGCGGACCAGGAATTAAGGAAAAAACAGATAGCATAAGTACTTAACGACTTTACCAAAATCGATTTAAAAAAAGGGGAATGAGAAAAAATTTATAAAATTTTATTCTTTACTTTTTTTTTAAATAAATGCTTTATTTTGTTAAAGAATCAATAAAACGTACAATGTAACTAAATGGAATAGTGGTAAATTATTTCAAGGCAGTAAATTATAGTTACGAAACCCGTTGCATGGTGTCCGGAGCCGTAAAGACGCATTTCAGGGAATCTCTTTCAACGAGAAGTTGCGAGGTGCCTTGAATGCAGACATAGTCAAGACACCCAACCCATACGCGAAATAAATTTGTAATGGGTTAGCCGTAATGTAAAATAAGAACTAGGAACGATTAAGAGAGTAGATTGAATTCAGCTAACGACACAACATATTCAAAAAAGTTCTGATCCCAGACTCGAGACAAAAAATAAATAAACTTTAAGTCTTAAGTATTGACCTTATTTACATAAACTATCAAATTTTATATAAACTTATTTTGAGTCGGCGCCAAACAACAAACTGATTAATTATCAAAATTTTATATGTACCTACTTAGGCTCTACGTCGGTAATTAATCATTTTATTATTATTTGGCGCCGACTCAAAATAAGTTTATATAAAATTTGATAGTTTATGTAAATAAGGTCAATACTTAAGACTTAAAGTTTATTTATTTTTTGTTTTTAAGTTCTTTTCGTCAGTTTAATTTTTTTCTAAAAAGATTTTTATTTCATGATTTTTTTTCATCATCAGCTCAGCTACATGAAGTGATGATTTCTAAACGCAAATACCTGATAAAGTAATGAAAAGTAAACAGAAACACTATTCGTTCCTACAATTTTCGAGGGTTTCTCTCAATTTTATCAGGATCCCATCATCAGATCCTGATAAAATTGAGAGAAAACCTCGAAAATTTTACCCTTGAGGTATATCCTATCCAACAAAAAAAGAATAATCAAAATCGGTTCATAAATAACGGAGTGAGGGCTGAACATACATAAAAAAAAATATATATATACGGTCGAATTGAGAACCTCTTTTTTTTTCGTCGGTTAAAAACAAGATTACCTAGGTTTTTAGAGGTTTTGGCGAAATCATGACATGAAAGGGTAAACATACCCCGTTTCACCCCGGTGACGGAGGTGACGACCCGCGGGGCTTTCCACTCGATAAAAAAAGGGTAAACATACCCCCCCCCCTCTCGATTTCAGCTCCTCAAAAATATATTTCTTTCTTGTGTGGTGGAGCTGGACTATTTGAAAATGCTAATAAATAATTGAGTTGAGAGGTTTACCTATACATGGTACCATATCTTTAATCATGACCAGGTATGGTATTATTTGATGCAACAGTGCAGAGGATGTCTAAGACTCCTACTTCTGTTCATTTGTAGATTAATTGTATCTATTTCTCTCTTTCCTACAAGAAATATTTTATCTGATATACAGCAAGTGAAACAATTTGTTCAGTCACAGTTACTTTCAACGTAATCATTGAGGCATAATTTTTAGTGCATTTACAAGTGCAAAGGTCAAATTTATCATACCCATATAAAACACTATAGTTATGCAAGGATTAAGCAAATAACTCTAAAGCTGTATATTAACTGTTAAAAAATAAAATAACACAAATATTATGTGCAGTCCTTATTAGAATTTGCTCACACGAAACTCATTTGTTAGTAATATTATTTAGACCCAAACAAGTCATATGAATAAACTAGTTATGTGTAGGGTATATATCAAAACTGTTCTGAATATTATCATCTATACGCCTGATTAGAAACTAGCAAAGCTACTTATTTAATCACATTTATATCTTTGCATATGAGAATGACAATATTCATAACTATTAAGGCCTGCAGTAAAAAGACATCTACCAAAAAAGCGGTGGAATGGCGTGTCACCAAAAAACCCTTTGAAGTTATAGTGCCGGTGCCCATTGACTCCATTCTTGCTTGTATATCTGTGCGCATGGTGACTGGATCCCCGTGCATCATAAACTTTCCGCTTGTTTGCTACCCAACAATAAAAATACATAAACTACTATATTAAACTACTACTAAAATTTATAGTTTGTACATAATATGTATAAATATTAAAAATAGAATAATAATTAAGAAGTTTATTGACAGGACTGTGATTATACCTAAGGTACAAGTCAAAATTAGTTATGGAATCAGTAATGTAAAAAATAATTAACTTTTTATTTTTTACATAATTATAGGTATAAAACAGCAAACAACAAAGTTTATTATTGAGTAGCTGCAGTATCTTTAAAATTAATTTTTGATTATTGATGAACAGGAAAAATTTTAGTCTTTATAACAAGTAGAAAATTATTAGGTTACATATCCACTATAACCAGGTATTATAAATTGTATGTATGTATAATGCTGTTGAAATTAAATCAATATAATTAATCTGATGCTATCAGGTAAGCAAATTACATATATGACAACATTGAATACTCCAGCTAAACAAACATTTGTAAATGTACATTTAAAGTAAAAGATCAATGTTTTCAACTCTTACCATCTGATAATACTTCATAAGCTTCAGATATTTCCTTGAATCGTCTATTTGCTTCATCTGCATTATCTGGATTCTTGTCGGGATGCCACTTCAATGCTAATTTTCTGTATCTGCAATTGCAATAACATTCAATTAATTTCAGGCTCTGCCTCATTTGGATCAGACAACCGTGTGTAAGATGTGTGAAATTATTATTATTATTCAATACAAAATTTTGCTTTACAAATTGAAATATTATTCTGGATCTATAAATAAATACTTACGATTTCTTTATTTCTGCCTCGGAGGCAGTGCGAGAAACACCTAGTACTCTGTAATAGTCCACCATCGCTGGTCTCCCTCAAGGGATATGAGATCTGAAACCAATTACAACATACATATGAGATAAGCTAATAGTTAAACTCATGCACAGTTATCCAGTGTGGTGCTCCACACTGGATAACTGTGCATGATTTGTGTCACAAACTTGTTTCTATCACAACATTTAAGTCCAATTAAGAATCTTACTATTAATCTATCACTTCACTTTACCATCTTATAATACCATGGAAATGAGAAAGTAAAATTGACAGGTATAGTAACAAATGTAGTAATGGTAATCCAAGCAACTTCACATTGAGTTGAAATTAACAAAAACAATTATGAAATATACTTACTGAAATAGATTAAGAACTAATAATGATTGAACCTTTACACCAACAACTTGATGTTGGTTGTCTGTCTAATGCTCTTTCGTTATCTCGATAGGCTTCTTGCTGAAGCTCAAGTAGTTTTGGGATAGGACAGGATAAACTTAAAGTATAGTACGTACAGAACTAGATAACACTATATATAGTCTATTACCTCATTTGAATGTGAAAAAAATGGCGCTAAAAAGTATCCTGCACAAGCAAATTTAACCCGATGATTGAATGATACAAAAGTTATTACTTAGTGGTCGCACAAAATATAACACAAAATCAAATGATTGCTTTATTTACACACAAAAATGATTGGTATAGCCTTGCACGACATTGTTTTTGAATTTTTGACGGACACATTGACATTATCTACATATTTTGTTTTTATGAATTGTTTTTATATAAATAAGCGTTCAGTATTTCTGTCTTACCGCACCTGAACAATAATTTATCAAGAACCCAGAAAAATAGTACCACGGGCAAAAGGTTGTATGGTGAAATTTAAAATGGATGGCACTTTATTTGTAAATTTCAAACTTAAGCTGAAATTGCTCAAAACACAAAATAAAATACGTTCCATTTAATAAATGTCAAATTCAATTCATACGTCAGACAGTTTCAGCCGCGTCGAGGTGCCGAAAAATATGATGGCAATACCATAATCTTTGCCGGATACACCTTTGCCTTCAGATATATAAGCAAAAGGTATTTTTGACTAGGTTTACCTGGGTGAATAAGTAGGCATACCTGTTTTTTTTTTCTGTTTTTTGGACTACTCTGAAATGGTTGTCACAAATTTGCGCAGTACAACGAATTCATTTATAAATAATATTCTATTTTAATGTTACTCGCTTAGGTACGAGACTAAATTAATATAAATAAAGTAACCACTATAACCATAACCTAAACTAACACTATGAACAAAATCATAAAATGAACTGCGTGAAGACTATTTACCCGCCTAATAGAGAAACGAACCCAGTTTTTTAGCTATGAAAATTTTGAGATAACACCCTGCTATGTTGCTTTTTTATCCCATACGTAGCTAAGGAAATAAAAAAGACAAAAGTTAAACTAGCTATCAGATCATAAAACTATAAAGCAAGCTTGTATATCTAATACAATTTTTGACTAAAATTTTTGATAGTGCTCCTGATTTTTAATCGACGAAAAAAAAGGAGGTTCTCAATTCGACCGATTTTGTTAAGCTTATCAAATTATTAATTACCTTCGTAGAGCCATGTCTATTTCTACGTAGGTACATATAAAATTAATCAGTTTGTTGTTTGGCGTCGACTCAAAATTAGTTTATATAAAATTTGATTGTTTATGTAAATAAGCTCAATACTTAAGACTTAAAAGGTTTATATATTTTTTGGTTTTTAGTTCTTATCGTCGGTTTAATTTTTTGTTAAAAAGATTTTTATTGATAGGTGTAATTTACAGCCAATAGTTTTCCAACTCTAATTAGTTCCTTCCTAAAATACCTACTATAAACGTACCTAGTTATACTCCTTTAGCAGCGACCTAGCCGGCAGTTTTAGAGATAACTCGGACAGTTTTTACAAACTAAAATATATTTTAGTTTAGTTAATAAGTATACTTTTTACTCGTAGGTAACGTAAAAAATGATATTAAGAGAAAAAGTTTTGGGTACATGTTTGTTCTTTGTCCCTAACGAAAACTACTGAAAAAAAAACTGTCATTTCTTTCTCAGTATTTCTTAAAAACATTTAATTAGGTCTATTAGTTCCTTTTGTAATCTCTTATCCCTTTTAGTCTTTGTAGCAGCGATTTTCGTGTTATTATTTTTTTGTTGTAGTTGTATTTATTAATTGCCGATTTTATATCTTCATGTTGACGTTATAATTTAACGTGGAAGAGTTTTGACCTATTGTTTTGACTTATTGTCTGCATTTTTAATACAGTCAGTTTTATTTATACGATATAGTCCAATAAAAAGAGCTATGAAAAAGTCATATCCCATCCTCATTTTTAAGTGCGTTATGCGTATGTGCCAATTCTACCCTAATGCATTTAAGCCCCAAACGGTTCACGTGATAATTATTTATTTTACAGAAAGCTTACAGACTAATAACATTTATTTGGTTATTCAACATGTGCTGATGACAAGCTTCCACTATGTGTATTTATAAATCAGTATTCAGTCGCATAGTGATCTAAACAAAGTTGAACAGAGGAAAAAATAAAAATAAAACAATCAGAAAGAGAGAAAAGAAACTTTTATATGTACTGTGTCGTGTCGTGCAATATTTCAATTATAAATAATAATAGTTAAATGTTATAGTAACTACTTATGTAGTGGTGTTTCCAAAGAATTCTCTATTCAGGATTAACGTAACGTTGGGTGCGATTGTATTGAAAAGATCAATTTCCAGGTGCAATGGTAAACTGTTAAATGACATTACACTGCATATACAGAAGGTGTTGCGCCTGTAGTATATAGATGTAAATGGTACTTGTAATAGTGGACGTTTTCTAAGCGGAGTTGAACTAGTTCTAATTAATATAATGTTTACAAAGTTTACCGTTCGAAGAGTAGATCTTAGAAGTTAGATTAAATTGGCATATGTTTGATTGCAATCGTGAGGACGTCAACCATGGCCTGATTTACCCAAAGGGTAGTAAGGCTGCAGCCTAGGGCGCAAGGATTAAGGGGGCGCTGAGCGCTGAGCAACACTTATCTAAAGAATAAAATGTCTCAAGGAAGCCCAATCATTTTCTCGCGTGACCCTCCCAATTCTATTTGAGCCTTCTTTCCTCCACCGATTATTTCCGCTTCTTAGCGCAGTTGATCTTTGTTTTGTGACTCTATCAGTTCTTTTTATTCCCTAGTTACCACAGTATAATGCGCTTCATCGCTCTTTGATAAACTCCAATGCAGAACTTATGCAACCTAGTAAGCGACTAGATTTGAGCACCGGAGATGGTATGTTACTGGCTGGGAAAATATTAAAAAATACATTTCCCAATATAAAACATTTTACGTTTTTTTGCTCACGCCCTGCACAGATTAACAGAGACAATACGTTTAAGCTACGGCGATGTAGACACTAATTAATAATGTCTAAAAATATTTTTAAAAGCTCCCAACAGAGTACGAATTTTAAACGAACAACATCCAAATTTACCTTTGCCTCCAGAGCCAGTTATCACTAGGTGGGGAACATGGTTAGAGGAGGCATTTTACTATGCCAAACATTTGGACAAAATATCGAGTGTTGTAGCTTTATTGGATAGCAACGAAGCCATATCTATTAGAAATGCTAAGGAAGTACTAACTAAACCTAATTTGAAGAATGATTTAGAGTATATATATGAGTATTTCGAAATTTTACGTATTGCAATAGTAAAATTAGAAAAATGTGACTTGTCGATATTATAAACATTCGAAGTATTTGACGACGTAAGATTCATTTTAAACCAGACATCAAACAATACGTTTATCAACAAAATGGAGCAACTTATGGATAGAAACCTTGATTTTGATGTTCTTAGGGAAATACCTAAGTGAAACATGTAATAAAGAAAATGACTCTAGTATTTACAAATTTGCGCCACTTACTTCTGTAGATCTCCTTTTCAACCTACAAGTGGATCCTTAATATGAAAAGAAATAGACTAACAAATGATAACCTCGAGAAAATTATTATCGTACACTACAATTCTCTGAATAATCCTAAATTAAGAACTTTTGAACAGTCAGTAGAACCAGACGTAACACCATCATGTTCAACGCAAACAGATACAGAAATGACAGATTTCAGTGACCGAACCATAGTCATAGATAGTGATTAAAGATATTGTCACTGGGGTAATCTTTCTTCTTCAATCTTTAGCCACCCAATGCTGAGCATATATGGACGCTGATAAGCAATACAGTGTCAAGCCACACATACTTTATTTAGAGAAAATGGCGTTTTAAGATGTCATACCAGTTCCTAATCAATTTGTTTGAAAAAATATCTATTCACCTATTAGGTAGATTTTTAGATATTTTGCAGTTTTAGATATTTAGTAGCCACATTGTAGTAAGATCGATCTATCATCCTTCATCACAATCATCAATGACAGATCTATAGTTGCCAGTAAGCCTCATATGGTGGTGATAGACCGATTAGAGGGGCGCACAATGATTGTCGATATCGCTGTTCTAAGAACCTCGTGAGAGCTGATAAAGATAAATAAAATATTTGGATTTGTCTCACGAGATTTTTTCCCCATTTCTTATATCGACAATGTTTCGATAGTCATATCTGCTCATGGATTGAAAGCTAAAAGGCTCGCGTTAGACAGCTGGATCAAGGGCCTGATGCGGAAGGTTGGATTCTGCCAAAGGTTTCGTTTTACGTTATACCTTATTTCGTTTCTTCTCCCTTTCTTCCTTTCATACGCCTTATAAATAAATGCTAGGATAAATGTTGTGTATGCGAGGCATTTGTTTGTCAACTCGCTAATCTCAAGTTTTATCAATAAGATTAAAACAAAGGAAATATATGCGTACCTACACATCATAATATCATGTAATGATAGAAATTAAACACAAAATGAGTTTAAACTTGTATAAATATGTAACAAATATCTATCACTTTCTAAAATAATTAGTATTGCAAGAACTACTCATTGCATTAATGTGTTATAAAAGTTAGATAATGAAACGTATATCTGAACCTAATCTAGCCCCTCTCGACTTTTTGACGTAGGCGGCGGGATGGCATGTCGATTTATTTCTAGTAGGAGGTAACAAGCTTTGTTACCTACATGTATGAACTTTTATGGACACTAATACAATACTTATTTTGTAATCACATAACAGAGAATATTGTAATTACTAATAGGAATTTTGGACAACAAATCACAGGTTTCTTGTCTAAAACCCTATCTACGTGAGACGGTAGCCGGAAGTTTCTTGGGTTTTCTATTACAAATGTATGATGTGAATATTTTTAACCAAGTAGAAAATCAAATAACTTATATCCTTCTTTCTAGATCAAAAATATACTTTTAGGTAGATTTCGAAGAAATTCTACGTATTGGTTTTGTGCCAGTTGTCGAGTTTTCCACAAACTTCTTCCGAAACTGTAAACCTTTTTACAATCGGTAATATTTTTAAATGAAAGGTAATTTTTTATTTTACTCTACAAAGTTTTTAATACGTCTTATATTTTTGGAGATAAAAATTAAAAAAAACACGAAATCTACCTCTGCGGGCCTACTGCGGGCCCGGTTTTGGGGTCTAGGCATCATAACTTGACCTGTTTTGAAGAAATTAATAGAAAACTCGACAACTGCCACAAAACCAATAGGTAGAATTTCTTCGAAATCTACCTAAAAAGGCAGTATGAGCTTTATTGTTTACGTCCACGACGCGTGTTGTCGCCTCTCCTGTATTTGATGATGACGTCACTGAGGAAAACGCTGGATAACTTAAAGGATATTTAAAAATAATATGAAATATTCGACAACTTATACTAAAGGTAAATTATAGAAATTCACAATTTTACTTGGATCACATTTTGCCGTGTTCCATTCTAGATGCTTCCATTAAGTATATATACTTATCGCATTCTCTTACGAGCGCAGTCTATCTAATTGCTATCATACCATCGTGTTATAAATTAACAAATACTTGAGAAAAATTACATTGTTTTGTTATCGATATGAAATAACTACTAATAACTTTACTAATAGTGACTGTGATCTTTCATAAATTAAATAAATAAATTATGTGGCATTATAAGATATTTTTATGCCTGTTGCGACTTCCACACATAACCAAAACATACTTCAATATCATTTAGCAAAGACAAGCCGAACTACGTAGTAATTACGGATCCTGAATCGTGCAATGAAAGTCGTCGCGTCAATTACTATTGTATAATACAACTTCTCAACAGACCGCGGCCCGATAGGCATGATCGCCTCTCCTGGTCGGAGGAGTTTAGGGACATCCCACCCGTTCTTTGAGTTTTAGGGACATCCCACCCGTTCTTCCACAATGCCATTAGTAAAGGCTGTATTGATGGCATAGACGATTATCTTAATTATGGATCGACCCACGATCACGTCATTTCAAATGTTTTGAATTTCGATTTATTCATCCACTTACATTGTTTATGGCACTAGACATGCGCTGATAACAAATTGATAGGGAAAGAAGTGATAGGTATATGAACCTTACTCAAGTCATTGTTCCACTCCACTTACTTATCATTGCATTTTAATTTATAATATTTACCTAGTATCTTTAGAACATATAGTTTCGTTATGTACCTAATCAGTTATGACTAGATGAAAGCCGTGAGCGTTCTGACGGCACCTAGTAGTGGCAGTAACTATTATGTTATTTTATCTGTGCTAGTGGTGAATTATGTTTAGACGATAATAGTTTTTCCAAAATACTTAGATAAAAGAGACTGTCATACTCATACCTATGCAAGGGGTCTGTTAGGTGCTTTTCTTGTTCTATTGTTAAAGCTACTTCTTTTTAAAATATAGTAAGCAAGCCATTAGCCGACTAAATTAGGGATATAGACAGAGTAGAAAAGCAAACACACACATAGATGAACTACTTTGTTAACAAATCTTAAAACGTGTCTACTCGAAGAAAGATTTTTTTTTATCCCATACCTACGTAATTGTGATATTCCAATTTGTGTCATCTGCTCTCTGTCCATGTTTAATGACTCTCCATCTAAGTAGTCCAATGAACGAAAATCCAAAGGTCGTAACCCTCAATTACAAAACACACTACAAAATTATAACTGTCTACAAGTAATACACCTTTAGAAACATTCTAGTTTTAGTTCATTATTTACTGTTCTTAAATACCTATGTATAAACCTGTAAACCTCATAGCCTTGGCTTAGTCGATAAGATAATAAGCTTCCTATTGTCGACAGCACAAATTGTGGAGAAACATTTTACTGTGGGTGTAAACGCACATGTATGAATTTTATTACGTATAACTAGTCATGCATTTAACGAATCATTCATGTAAATATATATCAGCTATTTTGCAAATCCGGTGGCTCGCATATCGATATGCTGTATGCCATATTTGTGACAAAGACTTATTTTATTAAAACTACTATGCCTTCGAAAATATTGGATTTAGATTTGCCGATATTCGATATAGTAGCAATTAAGCAAATATTTATTAACCTACAGGAAAACTTAATTATTTTTCAAAGATGTGTACAAGCAAGTCACATACTGCAACAGAGGTTTTAAGATAACAAACGGCCTTCATAATAATAGAAATAGTTCTCTATAAAGTGAAAAGGAAGAAACATTTTCAAGGATAAAGAAGGAGAATTGTCCAGAATGTTCTATTCTGGAATGTCAGTCAATCGTAAATATGCACTTACGTGCCGCGTGATTCTTTGTATTATTAGGTTAAGGCCACATAGGGTTAAGGAAAGCTTGCTCTGATGATAAAGAGTAGATTGTTATTACTTTATATTAATAGTAATTGTTACTGCAGCCAATTGTTAGTTTACCGTTAATAATAAATAATTAATATACATAATATCCAGCATTATGAATTGCTTTGAATTTTAAACAATGGATCCGTAACATAAATAATAGTGGGTGGAATCACGGTCACTGATCTGTATAGCGGCTTGCAGGGGCTCCTAACGGTGGTCTTGGTGGTAGGCGGTGGTAGAGTGCAATAGCGGGTGTATTTACAGTATGTACCTACCTATTGGTGTTGATCGTTGCAAGCGTTATCTACATATAGCATTAGCTGCGTCCTTAATTACTTGTATGGGCAAAGGGTTATTTTGTGATAAAGAATTTACAGTCTAGGAGAATTTAATTTTCACGGTTCCGTTCCCGGCCAAAAAAAATAAAATAATAATAATAGCTCTACACATCTCACACACCGTCGTCTGATCCCAAACTAGGCAGAGCCTGTACTATGGTAACCAGACTGCTGATAAACATACTTACATATTTCTAAATACATACATATTATAGATAAATTACATCCAGACACAGAACAAATTATCGTGCTCATAACACAATTATTTGTCCTGGGTGGAAGTCGAACCCACGACCTCTGGCTTAGCGGTCAGGGTCACTAACCACTAGACCAACAGGCCAGTCCAACCGGCCAAGTGCGAGTTGGACTCACGCACAAAGGGTTCCGTACCATTATCTATACAACATTAGATATATATTATAACCAAAAAAATCATGTTTGTGGGAGCCCCACTTAAATATTTATTTAAATCTGTTTTTCGTATTTGATGTTTTAACTGTCTAGCTATCACGGTTCATGACATACAGCCTGGTGACAGACAGTCAGACGGACAGTGGAGTTTTAGTAATAGGGTCCCGTTTTTACCCTTTGGGTACGGAACCCTAAAAAGGAATTCTTATGGGATCGCTTTTTTGTCCGTCTGTCTGTCTGTCAAGACCCTTTTCTCAGGAACCAACGCATCAAGTTTAAATTAATACCAAATACTTAGGTCTGCTTCTAAGTCAACGCAATCAAAAAATACGGCCATTTAAGCCATTGATTTCTTCAAATTTGAACATTTCACAAGTAAATCAATTGACCTAGAATCATGAAATTTACAATTTTTTTATTTTGGTGGTTCAACCAACAATTTGCCTTCTTCTCTGATGAGTCTGATGACGTATCTTGTATATAATGTACTTTTTTACTGTCATAAAGAATTATATAAAATTGCAGGCTTAGAGCATATCAAGGAATAGGAACAATCGTATTTCTTTTTCTACTTCTCACTCGCACTAAGTGGTGCGAAAATTGGCCCTAAGCGGAACGTGACCGGTGGTCAATCCAGTCTTAGAAGGATTGGCATTATATGGATAAAATGTTAGGTAAATGATTTGTTACCTGTGTAAGTAGATTTGTGTGTGTTTATGATAACTATGCCCAATTAAGTACTACAAACAAATTACCTAGTTCTAGAAAGGCTTAGAGAGCAGGTTTTTTTGAAACTAGAAACTAAACGAAACGTAAACTAGAAAGACTGCTTCGCCTTGCCGTCTTTCTAGTTTACCTTCGTAAACAATTTAATAAGTTACTCAAAATAGTTATTAAATTTAAAATATATCACTAGAAGCTACTTACTGACTCTGAGGGTTAGACTGACTGCGTACTGTGCGCTGTGAGATATGTCTGTAGGGTAGGTATACTATTCCTACACCCTTTTATAGTAACTCTCTCTCTCTCTCTCTCTCTAATAAAAAAGAAATAACCTTGTATTTGGACACCACTCATGGTTTACTGTTTATATATATGTGTATCTATCAACAGGTACTAACTCACTCATTCATATTGATTCAATGCGTGTTTTGATAAACAAACATCGCATCAAGAATGTAAGCGATACTTGACCACCTTCACAGGTTTACGCCTGTAAGTAATGAGCTGATAGCAATAAAACCTACGTACATTGTTTAATGTAATATTTAAAACCCGTTTTAATACCTAGGTTAGTATTTTTACAGAACATTTATCATTGACTAACTACATACTACTAAAATTAAACTATTTAAATGAATCATAGTGTGTACAAAAATAATCATAATGAATTAGCGATATCAGTTGCTTGTAGTCTAATTTAAAATTGTAAAACTCATTCAGCCGTTTTAAAACCACGAGGACAGAATTGACAAACAGATAAGAGGGCGCCACCGACAATACGCTGCCTGTTATTGTTTCATTTTGTTACGTTATTTTTCGCTTCTACTATTTCTTTTCTATGTACTATTAAGTAACTAATCTAGGATAAAAAGTTAAATTTTATTTGTCACATACAAGCAAAGCCTAAGTAAGGATAGCACTTAATGCAGCATAAGTTTGTCAGAGATATCAATTTCTACATAACGTTTAACGTCAGTGTCGTATTTCACAGACATAACACTTTAATGGAGAACACAAAGTAGTTGTCTTAATAACATTTGGATAGTAAATGGTTTACGTTGCTGAAGTATTCTATGTTTCAGTTTAGTGTAGGTAGGTTATAGGTGTACAAACCTTAAAATAACATTGGCTCTTCCGGTGACTACAACGTTGGTGCCAACCACGGATAGCAAACGATCTCCACCTCAACTAGTGAATCTCGGCGTACTTAACACTTCTCAAATTTCTTCAGTCTTATGCAACAGGTTTTATGCACCCAATATTGTATTGCACTATTACGTTTTATATCGAACACACTTGCACTAAATGGTTGACTGATCTTGTCCAATGACACTTGTATTTAATCTGCATGAGTAACCAATACCACAGTTATTAAATAAAGATGTAACAAATATAGAAGCAAATGGAAAATTTCAGCACACAAAATCGATAAAACAGATTCGCAAGGGTGTCGGTGCGAGCACGGTAAGACAAAGCGTAGGTAGAGGCAGCGGTAATGTAACCGCACTTAGTACAAACGACATGAACGCACGTTTTCCATCGACTGACATTCGAAGACTCGAATGTTAACGAACGATGCACGAATGGCGACGAACAGCGGATACACTGCACAATAATAGCGCTAGTAGCGCTCACCAGCTGACGTGCGTATGAAGGACAAGCCAGCCAAACTGGATACACTCATAAAACGTCCAATCTATTCGCTGTTGCATATAACGATACAACATAAATGAGTTGGAATATCTTGAAATTGATTAGCTTGCACTGTTTTATGAAAAGTCAGAAGATTCTTTAAGCATAGTTTTCAAATGTTAAATCAATAACCTAATACGTAATGTTCGGAATTAAGTATACATAATATATAAAATAGGTACCTTAGTGTGTCCGTCTCCTTTAAAAAAAGATTGTAAGTTTGCATAAGAAAAAGTAAATAAATATGCGATTATTATTATTGTTACCTGTACCTATGGTTGTTCTTAATCCCTAGAATAATTGGCTTACCGAGACATGTGGGATCTATCAAACTTCATCTGCATGGATTAGTAAGCACTGCAGGTGCCGTGCAGGCTGCAGAACAAGTCTGGTTTCAAGGGTCTTCAACCATATAAAACAGAAAATAATAATGAATTTGAACCGAAAGTATGATGAGCATCCTGAAGACCAATAAGGTGTGCGTACTTTTAGGATATGAACTTCAAAAGTAAGTCAAGAATTCCGTTACAAACGGTTGTCGTCTTCAGCTGTATTTGGTGAATATAGACAAGTAAAAGAAAATTAAAACAGTATACTAAACTCAATTTTATAGTATCAGTTGGCCTTCTAGAGACCGGATTCAGTACTGAGTACAGTCACTACAGCAGATACGGTAGGACTTGCTTACGTCATTACATGCTAATAAAGTGCCAAGTGACAGAAAATTTCATTCAACTTCTGTTGTGTATGACTCAGCTACAATTATACATACTTTTCTATTATTTTTTTTTGTTCCATTAAAACCCTCTTTTGATTGCGGCTAAAATAAATACTTAAGATCTATCTTTAGAAAAATGAAATACTTAGATGTGTTTATCACATTTTACGGTTTCAATCGGTAATTTAACGTAATTGTAGGCGGATGATGATACTGAATAATTATAAAAATTCACTTAGTCATTCGTGAAAGCGGGACATCTTACCTGAGCATGACCAAAAAATAGAGCTATTATATTGTCTTGTAAGTATGATTATACTTCTTACTCATGAATTTAATGACGTCTACGTTCTGTAGAATATAATTATATATATATATATTTCTGTTATTATTTGTTACGTAGGTATAAGGAAGAAATGTTTTCTTTAATAGCGAACGTTTGTGATGTTTGTTGTTACTTTTGATTCAGCTTTACTAAGTGCCAAAACGTGGGCGAGAATATCAGCGTAACGCAAAGAAATTCTGTACTGCTGAAATCGATATCACAACAACATTTCTAGAACGTAAATATAAAATAGTAAAGATCGTTACTTGAAATGATTCAAGTACAGAGTAGACGTTAAACCGGATCGATCAGGCTCAGCCTAAACTGTGTATTGATCGGAAAGCTTCAAATAGTCTACTAGCAGAGAAAGGGTTTATTGCCTGGGTAAATTTTTCAATAAACCTTTATTTATTTATCATTTAGCATTATTGAGGTAAAATATTCTCACGCTGTGTAAAGAATGTACCTAATACAGTTAGACACCTATATAACTCTTCTCTGTAATCTTTTTCGCAGGTAAAAGTGTTACAACTTTTATCTTATTATTTCTATTCTACTCTTATACGAAAACATGGTAGATAATTATTTAGAAATTTAACTAGCGGTAAATTTCCGGTCTTTTAAAACGTATTAATATTAATGGATAGCACTCTCCAGAATCAAACGATGAATCGAATCTTAATAGCGTACATTTTGGAATAACTTTTCTTGACAAGTCATAAATCCACTTAAATCGGCGCTGTAAAAATATGAAGTAGACTATTACGAATCTTTAAATTCTTGTCCGTTTGAGATTAAAAAATGTTTTGTTTGTTAGTAGAAATGTTATAATTTTTAGGCAAATAAATACAGCTTATTCTATATAGTAAGAGACAGTAACGACTATCTAGTTGTTTTCGAAAATAATGTATGTAAACATAGAGTAGATTCATTTTACTATTACTCACCTAGATACATCTAAAGATAGCAAGGATAACAAGCTAACCCGTTTAACCGGAGCTGTAACAACTGGCAGAAGCCTAACAACACAACCAGTTTTGTACATATAGTAAGTGTTTCTATAAAACTGGTGTGCATTTATACATATATGGCGTCCCGAGATGCTTTCTGTTTTTTTATTTACAATTCGATTTCTAGAACTTTCGCTTACACTGCGCAATTACCTCTGGCTTAGTCGTACACTTTTTGTTTCATGACTGATATGTGGGGCACGGCATACCGCCGATCGATATTAGGTACCCGGAAGTCCTAAGTATAAGCACAGGTCTGACGTAAGATGTCTTAAACAAAGTATTAGATGGCTAACAGTAACAGTCTCTCCATAAATTCAAACAAAACGTCTCTGATATCGTTCACCAGAAAAGGAGACGGTAGTGGGCTTTGGGTGTATCGTTTGTATGAATAAGTGACCAATAAACATTATACACTCAAGCCTTAATTTATTTTATTTACAAAATATGTTTAATTTTTCGTCTGACGATGTGACGTTACCTATAGTTAATTGGCGTGTACACGTGTGTGTGAAATTTTAAGTTATTTTTGTTTTTTTTATGTATATTACAGAGTAGTCCGATTCCGATTATTCTTTTTTTATTGCACACTAGCAGTTCCCGCATACATATTTGTACATATATTTAACTAGGGCTTTTTCCAAAATAAAAGTATATACTCTATATTACTCCTTATAACACTTATCTGCTAGTGAAAGTCCCGTGGAAATTGATCCACCCGTTCCGAAGATTAGCCGAAACAAACAGACAGATAGAGAGACAGACAAAATTTCTAAGAACTGATTTTTAGGCATAGGTATCGTGCACATAACTGTATGAGCTAAAAATACTATTATTTTGACATTACAAACAGACATTTTAATTTTATTTATTTGGATTGATGATAATGATGATTAATGATCAACTTCGATGTAGTATACCTACTTCATAGTTCGTCATATTTTAATTTAAAAAAAAACTTGAACCGAAGGGGTAGATAAATAAAGTATGATTAATTGTGACCCACTGAATTTTGGAGTACCCACAACGTAAGGTACCCACTGAATTTTCAGACATACACATTACACTCATTCCTGTATCCCTACCCGCGGTAGGCAGAGCTAATTAAACATCTCTATTTTACCAATACCTATAGGTCTCATTCACGTAACAACCTATTGCCACCAACCAGGCACTTAGGGATTTAAAGTTGGGAAAATGGGTAGTATCTTTAAAAGGGAAAGGTCGGTAAGAAGGAAAAGCAATGGAAAGAAAGGGATATTACTTGTACGGATGGATAGGGAAGTGTATAAGCATGTTGAAGCAGTCAGGATATATACCTGTAACTCGAACTGGCGATGGCCGAGATGTGAGTGTGTGTGAGTGACCCCGATACGTCCAAATTATTTTGGCATTTTCATTAGTGTAGAGGTTAGGCTAACAAGTTTATTTTTCCTATTTTCGTGCTTTTCTTTTTTCGTAGGTTGCATTTTTTGTTAAAAACCTTTTTAATTCGTGTGATTCTTTCCAACTACGTAATCTATTGCTAATTTGGAAAAAAATATCCTGTATTTTGTTAAATTAATTTATTTTATAAAAAAACTTCGTTGTTGTTTTTTAAATAAGTACAAGTTCAGCGCACAATACAAAATACATTAGAAGTAAAAAATAAACTACCTAATAATAAATATGCACTAGGACAAAAAAAGGTTTTATAGAAACATAATTGTGATTCCCCGCAGATTCACCAGCGTTTAGGTCACTGTAATTCCTCTCCTAGGATTCGTAGGTTCTTTGATAAAGCATGCTATATAAAGGCAACAATAATTGTACAAGGTTTATAATATAATATTAGTATACATTATATACCTACTGTGAAGTACTTACTTTATCTTGTGATCAGCGGCCTAACTACACCACCTGAGCCCCGTGGCTTATTCGTCGGATTTACCCTTTCTTATTATACATCGATCGATGATAGAATGTTCATCATCAGTTGTTACCACACCAATCGATCTGAAAAAGCTACCACACCAGTCAATCGATGATGGCATCGATCGATTGGTATCATGGATTGGTGGTCATAAAGCCTGTACGTTCATTTTTATAAATTACTAATTAAAGTGACAGGATGCAAGACATTGAAATTGTAAACAATTTCTTTCATTGCAAGGACACGCGATCTAAGTTGATTCGTAATTATGTCCAAAATACGATAGAATATGTTTATTTTATAGAAGCTTTCGGGATCTTGGAAACATTAACCCTCGCAAATTCCATCCAAATTACCTTTATCTGAAGTGTTTAAGGATATGCAAGGCTGATGGACCATTTTTAAATAACCTTAAAAAGAAGGAGGTTCTCAATTCGACTCATTTTTGTATGTTTATATTACGCAATATATTCGCTATTTCGGAACCGACTACAATAATTCTTTTTTGGTCTCATTTAAATTTGAAGAAAATATTCCACTTCTTAGGGTGGAAAATTAAGGGATGAAGTATACATTTTATTATAATTAATCATGATTTAGGCGCATTAAAGTCGCTGATACTTTTTTGAAAGTTAATTATTTCTGCACTATTTGCTTCCTTTTTTAAATCTGTCAATTCATATCGGTACTTTTCCAGTTCTGCAAGATAAACATGCAAACACTTTAAAAGCATAAAACATAAGAAATAGCAAAAGGAGGCATTTAAAAGATTATTATTTTTGGACTGGAGTACTTGGAGGCTGCGACTATATTCTACAGAATTTGGCAATGGAAACCAATAACGTCAATTATCTAAAATTCTGCCGCGGCAAAAAAACAAAAAAACGTAACGCGTTACGTAACGAAGCGGTTTACCCTCCCATAAGAAGTTATCACTTCAAAAACTTAATACGATGGAAATAAAATAATCCATTTTGTAATAAGTGTATCCTGTGTACAGGGCCTTTGAACACCAGCAGCCGCCCGCTCTGCCACCCTATTGTTACACCACTGCTTGTGATTAGATACTGTTACCGACCCTAACAGAAGTCTTCCATTAGTTTGCTTACACTTCTCTCCTTTTGTTCTTTTATACAACTTTTATAACGATTACTGGTTGTCATCTATGTTTTTATTGACATGTGGAGGTTGACAGGACACATGCACTATCATAACCATTTCTATATAATTATTACTACTTCGCATTTTGAGCACAAGAATGAGGAAACTTGTCCCTCTGTTTTTGCGAAATTAGCAGACTCAGATTCTTACATCATCAAGTGAAAGATCAAGGTTACGTTTACAGCTTAAGCTCTTTAACAAAGAGTTCTTTGAAACCAATCGAATAAGAGTGCAGTGTGTCTTATAGATTCGAGTTAAGTGGGCATCGCAATTTAAAATATTACTTCGAATCTCTAACTATAGAGTACTAAGCCTTATCTCTTAGCGCAAGAATTTGCTCTACCGCTTGCAGTTATAACGCGCCGAGGACTTGTTTCAAAAGTCGGCCAAGAAACTCTTACGACAGACTATGTCATTTAAGAATTACCACAGTTATTTATTATCTGGTAGACTTCTAACTTATTTATATCTACGCAATATTGTCATTTTTATTACAAAACACTTTTCACAATATTGATTTACTTAAACTCGTAATATAATCACATTAATCACACAAGTCATCAATCAAACAACAACTTATATAATGCGTAATTATAAAGATAAGTTATTATTAGTTTAACTCTACTCATTTTTATTTTGCCGTGATTCTGAATTGCCTACTCTGCCTAGAATCATGTCATTTCACGACGTTCGTTTTTTTTTGTTTAATTGTTGCAAAATAAAAACAATATATAGGTATTGCAATTAAAGAATAATTATTCAATACTAGTATTAAAGCCTATCATCAGCTTTCATGAATATGATTGGATATTATTTTATAAGTACTTTTATGTTTCTTAAGCCCTCAATTGCTATTATAATTTGCATAAATTAAATATTTTTACTGTTGGTCGGTGAAAGTTAGATTGCGTAAATACCTGTCTGCAAGTACCCACCTACGAGTTAATACGAGAAAGGATGAAACTATCAACCAATTATTTGTTAGGTATTTATGAAGTGTATAGTAAAGGTAATGACTGGCCTGTTGGTCTAGTGGTTAGTGACCCTGACTGCTAAGCCAGAGGTCGTGATGAGCACGATAATTTGTTCTGTGTCTAGGTGTAATTTATCTATAATATGTATGTATTTAGAAATATATAAGTATGTTTATCAGCAGTCTGATTACCATAGTATAGGCTCTGCCTAGTTTGGGATCAGACGACTATTATTATATTTACTATTATTGACTATTATTATTATTATTATTATTATATTATTATATAGTTAAGGTAAATTTAGAAAACATGCTGCACACACTGCAGCTATTCATTCAGCATAACAAACAGTCAGAACTGTGTGTAGGTAGCCACCATTGAATTCAAAACTTCTCATAATGATACCGAGCTATAGCTTACATGGTATAGCATCGCGCACAAGCACAACACATCACTGTGAGTCTTTTGTATTTAACCGCGAGCAGGTCGTTGGTCAACGAGGTCAACAAACTATAAAATAGGTTAGTAGGCGTGAGTTGTATTTGAACCTGAAAATAGTATTGTACCTCAATGTATTTACGGTTTCTAATAAAATAGAGCACGTAGAGAGAACGACTGAATTTTACAATACAACAACAAACTGCCTAAATTATTAGTTCATGGGTCATTGTCTGGCAGCCATACGTAACCTAAAAACGTTTTACAATGTCCTCATTACACATAGGAGCATCAACATCTATAGCTATAGGTATATACTTAGATAATGTTTATGACGAAATTACTACACAGGGTAAATCACTGAAAGGGCATGACTCTAGTATGCAGTTACAATAAGAATTTTTGAAAAATAAACTATCGGTTTACAAGTTATGACGGTTTGAATTTCGAGTTATTTTTAACTTCGTTTCTTATAAAAGCAGCTTTTCTTTAACTTCACACGTTCCACACGTGTGAAGTTAAAGAAAATCGTACATATTTTTGAAGTGAAACTTCTTTATTTATCGTTGTGATTTGAAATTCGATGAAACGAAAAACTCGCACTAAAAAGAGACAAACATATTCATAAATAGGATTTAGTCTGCTAGAGAATGAGATAGATAACAAGTAGACAGTGTTTCCTATAATCTTTGTCTTTGCGCCTGCGTACTACGAAGCCTTCAGAAAATGCGTCAATGTCAACGTGGTGTCATTTTTGTGCATTTGCATATTAAAATTCGTTAGACAATTAATTTATGTTAATTATTCAACACATCTGTGTTAATTTGACCAATAACTTTTATATAAATTATCTAAAACTAAATTTATTAACATTAGTAAATATGTGTTGATTTAACTTTGTATTTCTCACTAGCAGCGCACCGCGGTTTCACCCGCGTAAGTCCCGATCCCGTTTGAATATCGGGATAGAAAGTAGCCTATATATAATACCAAGTTTCATCACAATCGGTTTAGTAGTTTTGGTGTGAAAGGTAACAAATAAACATCTATCTATCCATCCAGTCAAACTTTCACATTTATAATATTAGTGGGATTCTCTCGTAGGCTACTTTTCTGAAGTTTGCTTCTGCTGTGTAAATTGTATACACCTACTTTTTTTTTATTTTGGAACTATTCACTTAGTTTGTGAGAAAATCCATAAAAACTAGTTTAAAAATTTTTTGAAGTTAGAAGAAGTTAGTAACGGAATTAAAAATTCCAAAACAAAAAAATATGTACGATTCAAAATCTTCAACTATACACATTCCACCTACTTTTATGAGAGGGATTCGTTGCTTAGTGGTAACCGAGTAGGTTAGCACATTACAAAGTTCAGTAATACTAGCCAGGTCAGTCTAGGATGGGTGACCATTCTTAACACAGACCCTTCCGTGCCTCGGAGAGCACGTTAAACCGTCGGTCGCGGGTGCCATACAAACAGCTGTGGCATTCGTTACGGGTAGTTGGAGCCCTAAAAAGTCAAACAACCTGGTCTAACTACAGAACTTCGAAATCGCCTAGTACTTGGGTTGTGGAGGTCTGATGGCAGTCACTTCACGTAAAATATCAAAGTTCGGTCGTATGGTAGTTTGACTGAAAGGCGACCCCAACTTAGTTGGGAAAAGGCGCGGAAGATGATTCCACCTACTCTTATGTAAAACGGAGACAAAAATACCTAGAAATTCAAACGTCAAAACTTGTAAACGGATAGTTTTTTTTCAAAAAATTTATTGCAACTACTAGCATGCAGTGAATTAGCAGTAAATAGCAATAGCAATAAAAAAATTGTCATGCCCTTTCAGTGGTTTAAGTAGGTGTTCCTTTTTCAAATACACCCTGTATAATAAGTACTTCTGTACGATACAAATCCGTAGGTTGATGGGTGTATGTGGTTTCTTATTTTTCTATGAAAACATTAACATACTTTCTAAAAGGAAACTGTTTCTGTGGGTACCTATTTAAACACCTACTTTGAAGTATTGGGTGACTAACTAGCTGTCAACTTATTATTAGTAACTTTATACTAATAAAAAAAATAGTGCGTTTCACTTCTCCACGCGGAAGAAGTGAAACTTCGTAATTTTTTTTTTTAATAACTGGACACATCTCACACACGGCCGTCGGAAACCCAAATTAGGCAGAGCCTGTACTATGGTAACCAGACTGCTGATAAACATACTTATATATTTCTAAATACATACATATTATAGATAAATTACACCCATCACACAATTATTTGTCCTAGGTGGGAATCGAACCCACGACCTCTGGCTTAGCAGTTAGGATCACTAACCACTAGACCAACAGGCCAGTTTTCATACCCTCTCCATGGTTGAGTTGAGTTGCGTTAAACGTTTAACGCAACCTTTTTGGAAGTCGCATTGGAAGTTTCACTTCAATAAAATTTGATGCAGTTAATATAATTTAAAGGCATGTTAGTAATAAATATAATAAATAAGGTTTTGGGACCACTGAATTAAGCTACGCTCCTAGCTTGGGTAAACAATTGAACTACGAAACGAGTATGAAACTCGCGTATTTACGACGGGACGAAGCCTGGTGGACAAAACAATAATTATGCCAAGTTGCGCGGTAATTGATGTGTCGAAAAACAAGTTAGGACTGCACTGTGTCCAAAGTAAGGATAAAATTTCCTCGGTGAGTCCAAAAACTTGTTTATAAGTAATATTTACAAAAACATAGTTTTACACAGTACCTATTGTGTAATTCAAGAGAAAATATATAGGTTATGATCTAATCTACTAAAACATTACATTGCGTATCATTTTTGAACTACCTACTAACAATATTGGAGCTACGAGAGCACGCAATGAATCTGTAGATATCCATACATTTTGCACGAAAATATTTGGTAAATGTTGAGATGCACACTCGTTAGCTCTCTATTGACATACTGCCGTGTCGGACGTAACGGCTGGCAAGTATGTATACGAAACGCTACCTTATACTGGTCAGCGTATTTAGTAGAATTATAAATGGCATTTAGGATTCATATTTAATAAATCCTCTGTGGCGAATTAGCGTAGAGTTCTGCATGGGTGTAAATTTATGATTATCGTCTAAGCGTGTGGAACTGGCGACACATGATTTCGAACAGAATATAACTAATGGCATTTCTAAATAACTACATATTCTCAGTTCTGTGTTTGGGACAACTACGAAGTACTTTTACCTACGTCCGCCCTGATCGCCTTCCAGTGCTCGCAAGCAAGAGGTAACCTATATACATAGGTATACTATCTATCTACATATGAAATTGGCATACGTTACACGGGAGACATTGTTATTGCAACAGAGTTCGTTGTGCTTGTAACCCTTTAGTCATTAGATGAATAATTAAAATGGCAATGAATTTGCTCCTTAACGCCAGAACATAAGTAATTTTCAAAGCTTGGCAGAAAATTATTCTTTGGCCTAGATTTTGGTTTACAGGAAATTTTGTGTTGTTAACGTTAGATTTCATACTGCTTCGTGCATTGCTCTAAATAAGCCACAGATCTATAAAAAGTTATGGATCCCTAAAACAACTAAAACAAATTCTTAAAATTTTGTAATCAGTTTGTGTAAAATAATTAATTACCCTCAGTTGATTACATTCATCCACGTCTCACCAGTACCTACAGCTCACATCGCAGCTTGTAGTTACAAAATTTTAATTTGTTTGATTAATTAAAGTAAAAATAAACAAGATTTTTTTTTAAAGGAGTATCTGCTAATAAAAAAATCTTTTATATTTTTATTGACTGATACAATCTTAATCATTATTATGATATAACCTTAGAGCCACAAATATATGGTCTCAATGTGTTCCATGACGGCAGGTATTATTATTAATTTCTTTTTTCATGAAACCTTGCCCGGTCTCACACACGACACGGCGCGAAGCGTTTATGTCGGATACTAAGGGACTAAAATCGAAAAGTGTCTAAGACATTTGCCATATTGCTGACAGATACCTTTAACACACATTGCGTGACGATTACACTTTCTACTGGCCACTAGAAGACCATTATTTCTAAACTAGCTGCGCTCCTCGGTTTTACAAGCGTAAGTCCTGGTGCCGTGGGAATATCGGTATAAAAAGTAGCCTATGTCTTAATCCAGGTCTCCAGCTATCTTAAATTTAATTGGGGCCTGCGAGAATACCAGCGTTGCAGAGCGATCTGCGACACTAGCTGACGCAGGTACCCTATTTGGTCTTCAGTACCACCCTAGTCTTAAGTCATATGATTTTTATTGTTATAACTGAAGATACAAATAAAATATTTTTCTTTCTTTCTTTTCTAAATTTCTTCTTATTTAGTTGAAGGATATTAGGAGGTAATTTATTATAGAATTTAATACAGTACCCCATGAATGATGTATGGACTTTTGCTAGTCAACATTTTTTTTGAACTAATTTATTTCGTTCTCTAGTAATATAATTATGTCTTTCACATTGTAGAGTAAATAGGTGCTATTTTTTTCTGACATACATAATGTTTTCATAAATAATAAAACCATAAAAAATAATCTTACAAACAGGTCAAAACTGGATTTGAATGCCCAGTGGCGGATTTACCAATAGGCTGAGTAGGCTGAAGCCTAGGGCGGCAGATTTTAGGGGCGGCGAATTTGGGAAAATATTTTTTTGTCTTACAAAAATTAAAAAGATTCATATTTACATATATACCTAACTAACAAAATTTCAATAGGTACACAAACAATTTAACATGTAAAATGTTTCACCACCTATATAAATGTTTTTACAATTTTCGTAGTCGGGTTAAACTCGACTACGAAAATTGTGCGGGCGGGAACGAGTGACACGACCCTTCACTAGTGTGTCTGAAAAACACAGTTCGGGTGAAAGAAGATTTTCTTACAACACAATTGAAAAGTTATCTAAAAATCTCCCTTAAACCAAGAACTTTCATAATTTAATCTAATTTAATTTCATCGTCATCATCAGGCGGATTGTTACCAGATAATTAAATATAAATTTTTAAACGCAATAAAAAATATTTTATTATGTTTAAGTCTCGAAAGCTGTTCCCCAGGAAACGCAAACAGCAACAGTCCAAACTCTCTCAAAGACTTTCGAACTTATGAGTAAAATGCGCTAGCTGTCAGCCACTCAGCTTCATATTTATGTTTGGTCAGATAGGAGAGCCTAAAAACTGTTATAACGCGAATGGAACATGGAGTTAAGTGTTCGTTCAGCACTTGGCCTCCCCATCTGACGAAACTCAAAACTAAAAATGGCAGTCAATTCAAAGTGCCAGAATCTCGATGAGATCGAGAATTTTTTATCTCTACGCATCACGGATGATAGAACCAACGACACCCAGTGATGATGATCACAGAGCCCCATTAACGCGCCATTAATTACTACCGAACTCTAAATTTAGGCCAGATGCAACTCCTGAAAGAGCTAGAGAGTCTAAGTTAGGTAGCAATGAAAAAGCCGATGAACTCGCCAGAGCTGGTGTAGACAACCAACAGCATGGATCGGAACCATTCTGCGGCGAGCTTATTCAATCATAAACGCCCAATACATATCAATGGCAATTAAGAAATGGAAGACCACGACTGGTCTAAAACACTCGAAAGCCTTAATAAAGGGGTATGATAACAAAGTATCAAAGAAACTGCAATGCATATTTTATGCTTTTGTGGCCCACTAATGCGGTACCGAAGTAGTAACCTAGGGTTGCACATTATGCATCCGTGATATGATCTGGAGGTTTCTCGAAGCCATAAGTCTGAGCAGTGAGCTATAGAGCAAAAGTGCGTTACAAAAGACCAAAAATAGTTGAGGTAGCACTAGAGACTAAAAACAATAATAATAATAGGTAGTAGTTTAGTTCCGTCCTTTTTTTTATGTTCGTGTGGAAACCCCCTCGGGCCGTTACCCCACCGGGGTTTTCGGTGGGGCGGTGTGTCGGAATCGAACCGACTTAAACCACACGGTGTGCCGTACTGCACCTTAAATAGGAGGGATCCAGGAACTGCTTTTATTAAGACATCCGGACCCCCCTAGCGTCTGCCCGCAACAGGGCGCGCACCACCTCTGGGTAAAAACCTTAAAACCCTTCAATTAGACGACGCAGACGCCACCTCCTCGCGGCTAGCCACTACAGAAAACCAGTCCCGTCCACCCGCGGCCACCCTCAGGGTGACATGAGGCACTGGTACGCGCGCCTTCGCCTCCCGGTTCACCGGTCCGAAAGGAGATCGTCCTCCCGGACCTGTTTTGCCGTCTCCTTCTGCGAAGATGACATCCTCACAGAAGGTCGCGACCGCAGTCAAATTCTTGTCGCTACCGGCCAAGGAGCGTATGACGGTCGGTAGCTAGAGATCGCCTCCGATGACTGCAGTGAGGGCCCGACGCTGCGTCGCCCAGGCGGAGCAAACCGTGTTTCTCTCCATGATGAAATTCGTGAAGGTCGGCCCTCAACTGCGATCACTGAGGAAAATGTGGCTACTGTCAGGCAACTAATTGAAGAAAACGGGCGTATTCACCTATGAGGAGAATCGAGGGCATTGGTTTGAGCTAAATTCAAAAAATCTTACATCAACATTTAAAAGTTAGAAACCTTTGTTGCCGCTGGATTTCTCATGAACTCACCTCAGAACAAAAACGGTCTCGTGTTGATTGGTGTAAAAAAATGTTAAAGTACTGATGCGGCCTGGCATGGTCATTGGGCAAACGAGTCCTAGAGTTGAGACCGTGAACTGGTAAAAGGAAGGTAGGACGGGGTGTCCAGCGAGATGGACTGACGAACTGAGCTGTATGCGAAAGTCGGAGAACCGGGTGCTTTGGTGCACGTTAGGAGAGCTGGGGACTGCTATAGGCTGATCGATTGAACGTTTATTGAATGTATATATGTAAGTAGTATTAAGGCACACCTTACCTCATATTAACAGTAGTACATGATTCGAGCTTTTTTATTAGTTCAGAAATAAAGATACCATAAAAAAACAATCAATATTAGCTAAATCTTTAGGTTGCAAAAAAAATCTAGAAACTGAGACATCGATCTCCTAGTTCACAATCATACTAATTATGGAAAAACTTATTTGTGTACTAATTACACCAGTAGTTAGTGCACAAATCATTGACAAAAAAAAGTTGTAATCGAAGGTAGGGGCGACAAAATTTAACTAGCCTACAGGCGGCAAATGTGTAAATCCGCCACTGTGAATGCCACTAAATAACATATTGCCCATGGGAGACAAGCTCCTATTAACAATAATATAATTATGTAAAGATATAGCATTTTTCCTGCTATTTCTTTTATTGCTTCATAAATTAAATACAGAAAATATGTTGTCCATGGAAAATCTTCTTTTAAAATGGTAACAAAAGTTACATATTCTCGCATACACAACACAGTGACATGATCTCGCCTCGCAATAACGATGAGCCTCTTGTTGTTGTGCTATACTTTTCTTTTTCTCCGCATTATTTGTTCCGCTTGTGGGATTTTTAGGAAGTGAAGGATAATAAAGTGATAGCACGTATATATTACAGAAATTTTTGTAAAATTTAATACAAAAGGCTATATTTTCTCTGTTTTCAAAACGTTATTGAGACGCCGAAAATCTAGTGTTTTATAAATAATTTTCCTTAAACTATTTGCAACGTATTCCTAACGACGTGAGTAAATGCGACATTAGCTAGAATTTCATGCATAAAAATAATATCTCAGTGGAGATCTATTTTAAATCATATGAGTTCGCAAATAGCTCGGCGTCGTGGTGGGCGATACCTCCCGTAACGTTCCAAATCAACATAAATTATCAAGTACCTAGATACTTATATCATTTTTGTAACAATAAAATGGCCAATTCGTAAAAGGCTTCAACTCTTGCACGAGTCTTTAATGGTCTTAAGAAACGCAACTCTTGACTTTCTGTTTATCAAATTTAATAATTGGGGGAATTAAAGAGTTAATTATTATCATCAGTTTCTTTCGAAAATAAGTTAACTAAATTGAAGTTACTCATTTTCTATATAATATAAGAATTGGGAATTCAAAAATAAGAGAAATAATAAAAAACAATGGAGGGAGAATGTAATGGCAATGACACTGCTCATGCTTTTGTGAATGTTAAAACACAAGTATTGAGATTGTAGAGGAATTCGATGACGCATATTAATATTTAACCACATTTTCTCTAATATTTGTAGATCGTATAATATGTAATGTAATAAAAAAATCGACATCAATTTTGATTCAGTAGGTTGACCTGACCATTCATAAAAAAACGACTGTGCTTTAGACTGAATTAAACCTTCATACGAAACGTAACTGTCTATGAGAGAAAGAGGGAAAGGAAATGTGTGCTCTCTTTATTGCTCCTACAGTAATAAACGAAACGTAACTCTCTCTCTTTCTATTTTCACTTATATTATAACTTATATCTCCCTCTCAACTTCCGTTCGCCTCGCCCGATCACACTTTTCATAACGCATTCACCAGCTTCTTCCGTTCGCCTCGCCTGATCACATTTTTCGTAACGCATTCACCAGCTTACTCCCCAAGTCAAGCGGACGTAAAGAAGTTTTACTTCAAAAACATTAGCCATATAAAAATGAAGGCGAGGAAATACAAGAGATTATTTTCTATTTGATTATTTATTTTATGCTGTTTATTTGATATTTTAAATCCCATTATTTTTAATAATATACCATTATTAACAGTCATTTATAACACCAAGCTTTTGAAATGTTTGTAAACCACACTGGGGCAAACGGTAAACTAGTATGTCGGAATCGACCTCCAGAATTAAAAACGTGAGGTGTACCGTCTTACTTCTTTACAGTCTTAAAATGACTAAATTCCCAAGGAGGGTTGGAGTCAGGCAGGCAGCCGGCCATAAAAGAAACCAGCCAGAACTTTTTGCAGTGTTACACATTGCTCCGACCGCAAATACAGTATACTTGAAACCTATCTAGCTTTTCCTGTAATGCACGCACGTCATCATCAGTCATTATTTGCCTCATTCATAAATATGTTAAAAAGTAGCGGCCCGAGCAATGATCCTTGGGGAACGCCTGAAGGCACATTAAATGATCCCGAAGTGAATCCGTTCAACAGCACAGTCTAATAATAAAGCATTTATTCAGATAATATTACAGTTTCTTAACAAATAACGTTTAAACTTCTTTGTCGACAACTGGATCTCTTTGCCCAATTTTGGCAAAGGCCTCTTCCAACAGCTTTTTTTACTTCTCTCTCTCCCTGGCTGTTCTTGTCCGTGTATGTTCTGCTGTGTTTTTTGTATCATCTTCTATATTGTCTTCCTCTTTTTCTTTTCCTATCTCTGGGATACCAGTTAATAATGGTTTTACTCCATTTCTCGCTTTCGCGTAAAGTAATGTCCTGCCCATCTGTCTCTCTAATTTTGTAAGCATAAACTTAACGTTAGTATATTAAGTTTATGTTTGTAAGCCACTCCTAATTTACACGATACGTATGCTTAAAAATCAGTTTTTTAAATTTTTGTCTGTCTGTCTGTTCGTTCTGTGGACCGATTGCAACGGGGCTTTGGGAGATAACTGGTGTTATAAGGAGTAACGTAGGCTACTTTTATTTTAGAAAAAGAATGAAGGTTCCGCCCAAAATACAAAAATATGTACTCGCGAGCGAAACCGGGAACTGCTAGTGTTCAATAAAACTCAGGTCCAATACATGATGAGCGTTTGCGTCATACGAAGGGTTAGGTGCTTATACAAAGTGATTGGCCAGTTGATGTTCCTGTCCTAGTGGCCAGATCAATGGACAGACATTCGAGTACCCCGGCCTCTTCGAGTTACTGCAGTCTCAGTCCCATTTTGCCATCAGAGACTTATCTATCCCTTACCCTAGCTTCCTCGCCCTATCCGTTTTCCTTGCCCAATTTATCTTCTTTCTCTGTCCATCTGAAAATGACTACATTCCCAAGGAGGGTTGGTGTCAGGCAGGTGATCGGCTATAAAAGAACAAACCAAAACCCTTTGCAATGTTGAAATTTTTTTTTTTATTTACCAAAAAAATAAATGAATAAAAATATTAACTAAAAGTATTATCACAAAATTGGGAAAAGACCAGGAAGATCATGAGGTGCTTATACAAAGTATGTAACACTAGCAGCGCCCCGCGGTTTCACCGGCGTAAGTCCCGATCCCGTGGAAATATCGGGATAAAAAGTTACCTATATGTTAATCCAGGCCTCCAGCTATGTACATACCAAGTTTCATCGCAATCCGTTCAGTAGTTTTGGCGTGAAAGAGTAACAAACATCCATCCATCCAAACTTTCACATTTATAATATTTGTGGGATTAGTGGGATTATAATATTAGTGGGATTATTCTTAACTAGCTGCGCCCCGCGGTTTCACCGGCGTAAGTCCCGATGCCGTGGGAATATCGGAATAAAAAGTTACCTATATGTTAATCCAGGCCTCCAGCTATGTACATACCAAGTTTCATCGCAATCCGTTCAGTAGTTTTGGCGTGAAAGAGTAACAAACATCCATCCATCCAAACTTTCACATTTATAATATTTGTGGGATTAGTGGGATTATAATATTAGTGGGATTATTCTTAACTAGCTGCGCCCCGCGGTTTCACCTGCGTAAGTCCCGATGCCGTGGGAATATCGGAATAAAAGGTAGTCTATGTGTTAATCCAGATCTCCAGCTATCTACATACCAAGTTTTATTGCAATCGGTTCAGTAGTTTTTGCGTGAAAGAGTAACAAACATCCATACATCCACACATCCATACATCCATACATCCTCACAAACTTTCACGTTTATAATATTAGTAGGATGTGTTAACATTAACCTTATTTTTTAGGTAACCTGATTATTATGGATCTTACGTTATACAACAATATTCAAAATGGTCTCTGGTCCATAGACTAATCTAGTACATGTCATAGAGAAAATGCTCAAATAGTGGCGCCCTTAGATTAATCGGTAGATTACAAATTACGGTTCGCAACAAATTAATTAATTCAGTTGTCTAAAACATAGATCAAAAATAATTGTATATGATATATGTTTTAATAAATGAATTGACTGGTAAAGGATTAAACCATAAATATGTATATAATAACTTTTAACGTTATATTGTATTTACGCCTACAGGCAAAACCTTATCCAATACATATTACACTTTACAATTAGCTGATTCCAAGGTTGCTATGTCGGCCATCGCCAATGTTAGGCTAACACAGAGATGGTGGAAGTTTTAGCTATTTGTGCTCGTCGCAAGAGATTATATTTATAGCTGTAGACGGATATACACACTTACGTATCTATCGCTTCCTAAATATATCACCCATGTGACGTCACGTTCTATTTATAAGCCGATTATGTCTAGCATTATGTTGTTATGTGTAATGTGCACCTGTTTGGGATACAGATTCATATCAAGAACTATCTACACTTATGTATATCTAGTTATATAGAGGTTGTAACAGAAAGGAGTGGTCAAATTTTAGGAGCGTTATGTGTAGCCGAATTAAAAATTTACTTTAAAAAAAAAAAACATTTTTTTTTCGGTTTATGCGGTTTATGTTATTCACGTAACTACTATACGACCCTAAAATCTGATCACACTTGTCGGTAACAATATAGGTAGTATCTTAAACTTGGACATTTATTTACCTGATGGCTTTTGCCCGCGGCTTCGCTTGCGTTAAACTTTATTTTGTGGAAGAAAAGCGAACTTCTTTTTCGGTACCCCTGACTAATGTAAATTCAAAATTTCATGATGATCGGTTGAGTAGTTAAGACGCAACAGAGAGACAGAGTTACTTTCGTGTTTATAATCGTCGCATTTATAATCCCTCTTGTGACGGAACCCTTCAGCTGAACTACTGTAGCACTGTTTAATGGTGTCCTACTCTAAGTACTAGGTACTAAACTAATCGGGCTGTTAAAATTCTAAACATGTACCACCATAAAACCTATTGTTTAAAATGCTTTATCTTGATTTTATCAATACATTAGGTATACTGTGGTATTTTTGAAAAACTAAGGCAAGGAGACTTTTTTACAATTTAAACATTTGTTAATCTACATTCTTATAGAAATGAATCATATCACCATCAATACAGTCAGATTTTAATGTGTGGAAGCGAGAGTATTTTTCCCATACCCTCTCAATAATAATAATGATAACTTGAGACATCTCACACAAGGTGGTCTGATCTTAAACTAGGTTGAGCCTGTACGAGGTAACCAGACAGCTGAAAAATACACTTATATATGAAACAACAACCTTCCATTCGTTCCAACACCTTTCTGGTATATATCCAAACTGACTCTTGTTAATAACTTGGTTCGTAACAAGGGGCAGTTTGGGTACCAGAATGGTGTTGGAACGGCTGATGCATTACATTCCTTGTTAAGTTATACTCACGACAGAATCAGATATAATGATATTTGTTTTGCTATCTTCTATCAGGTAGAAACTAAACATTAAAAAGATACATAAATATCTAAATATAAAAAATAAAATATAAAACACAAGCTTTTAAGAAAGTAGTAAAAACACTATAGTTTATATACTTTCTTAAAAGCATGTTGTAGGTAGGTATATTTTAGTTAGTGGATTTTGTTATCGTCCCTAGGTATTTTAATTGTTGTATATGTTGCGAGCCCTCACTGCCCTGTTTACCATTCTGAATTTCCCATCTTCCCCACTGTATTTAACTTCATATTTCCAATATTTAAGTAGTAATCATGATAGAAACCTTCGTTCCTTAAATAATCTTCTTCTTCTTTGTCCCTCTCATACCACAGAGTTTTTAGGCTCTTCTTTTTTGGTTCAGTCTGTTCTTCTTTGGAATGCGCTTCCCCTCGAAATCAGGATGGCCACCAATCGTTACTCATTCAAAGTAAAACTAAAGGAGTACTTTTTGGAACCACTAGCAGAATGAACTTGCCGATAGTTTATCATCTAAATCGTTACTATGTTTTTATTTGTATGTATGTATGTATATGTACATGTTATGTTTGTGTACATATTTGTATGTATGTTTATGATATGTATTTTATCCTATATACTTTGTTTATGTATTTTTGTCTGATATTTAGTTCACAAATTTACCTAATAAACTGTAATATTTTTAATGCACCTACTTCCTATTTTCTCTACATCACCCGAAGGTTGACTGGCAGAGAATGCCTATGGCATTAAGTCTTTGTACTCTATGTGCATAAAGTTTTAAATAAATAAATAAAATTACATGAAATGGCCTGTGACTATGGAATCCTAAAATAAGAAATTATATAAGTAGACTATGGTAAATTTTAATTTGGCATATAATTGGTAGAACGAAGTGAGCCATTCGTCGTTTGAATAGAAAAGTAAAAGTGGAAGAATAACTCGGCAATTAATTTCTATTATAAATTAACGTAGCAAAAAATCAAGTTACGATTGCGTAAGATCCAAGTTTACAGGAGTAGGCACTGTCAACATTCACTTATTTAATGATAATTTTTATATATAAGTCTTGGTTCCCAAATTAGTTTTATAACAAGAAAGACTTAGATGACATCATCATCATCATAATTATTCACTAATTAATCTTCAGTAAAGTAGGAATGTACTGTTTAAAACATTATCTAATTGTCATTACACTGCACACTTTCAAATTTTAGTTGCAATATCATCAGTAGAAAATATGTAGTGTTTTGTTAAGATCCAGTTGTCTGAAAACTTAGCAAGATACCAAATTCAATGGATCTATCACATGCATCATTATGCACGTAATTCGGCTACGCTTGTAATCAAGCATCTACCTACATTCTATTCTAAATGAGATTAGACATGTATCTGTAAGTCAGAGCAAAAAAATCAATCAGACATAGCAATACTCTTAAAAGAGAAATTGATAATTGTATTTTCTCACTTGCTGTCACGATGGTGAAACGATTATTTAGATTCATGAAATAAATGAATCTTTTAGCTCAGTCTTCACACATCTTAAGAAACCGGGTTTTGAAACCGACATCACATCACACAAACACACCAAGCATATGACGAGTATAACCAACATTTAGAGAAAGTGTTGTTTTCTATGTGCCAACTTTTCCACAGCGGCCCACGTCGAACTAAATTATTTATGTACTATTTGTCACAATACATATGCCGCATTGATTTACATTCTCAGTGCAACATGACGTCTTAGTTTAGGGTATAATATAATTACAGCAATTATTTCATCTTTAACTTTTTAATGGTTTAATCTTTCTTTATGAAATGTTTATTAGGAATTTTTCCCTTTCGGGCAAGACGCGCTAACTGTTCAGCGTCATTTACGTATGAATGAGTGAAACTTTGGGTCAAGGGTCAAACAACATGACTATTCACTATATACTAGATATTCAAGAGAGAGACTTTTATTCAAGATACTAATATCCATAAAATGCACTCTTTATTTATGTTCTTTATTTTAGCCACTAATTTCATTTCTATTTTGTTACAGCTTACAGCAAGCATATATTATGAACTTTTGCTGAAATAACATAGCATAACTTGAAAATTTAATTGCATTATTGTAACCTAAAAATTTTTTTTTTGTTCATCATTGGAATTCTAGCATTATTGTAACGAGTGAAATGTTACAATAATGCTCATACACTGTCCAGTGAATAAGTATAAACTATAAACTACATTTATTTTAATACTAGCAGCGCCCCGCTGTTTCACCCGCGTAAGTCCCGATCCCGTGGGAATATCGAGATAAAAAGTAGGCTATGTGTTAATCCAGGTCTCCAACTATCTACATACCAAGTTTCATCGCAATCCGATCAGTAGTTTTTTCGTGAAAGAGTAACAAACATCCATACGTCCATACACCCACACATCCATACATCCTCACAAACTTTCACGTTTATAATATTAGTAGGATATAAACAGCAGTGCCGATTCTGATATGAAAACATTGTATACTGAAGTTGCTCCTGAATATGATAAAAAAAGTGTCGAGAAGTCATCAGACAACGGTTGTAATTTTAAGCTGCGTAATATTATAATTTCTATTTGTTCCTACGACTGAATAAAGTCATCAGTTAATGGTCTATTGAAAAAAACATATAGGTCAAAATAGGTCTAAATCTTATGTTGGCTGTAATTCGTAATAATTCGGGGGGAAAAGATGATGCCTGAGGGGTGAATAGAATCTCATCAAAAACATAATTGTGAAGATGGGTTCAAGTTCCAAGTTCAAGATTAAGAATATACGTGGTTATCGACTAAGCCAAGAATAGAATTAGAAAGGCCTAGGTATTAATAACAAATAATTATTTGGAAAATATTTTATAACGTAAAATTTCACTGTTTACTTATTTTTTACTTTGTATTCGCACCAATCCCCAGCTGGACGCCAAATTTCAACTTTCCAGGTCATCGGGAAGTGGATTAGGTTTTTGATCTAGGTATATGTCAGTCAGTCAGTGATAAAAATGCCGATTTTAAATGATAATATCTCGATGACTGTTTAACCTGTACATTTAGGGGTTCTTGTTAATTTTTTTTTTTATGATATAGGGGGCAAGCGAGCAGACGGGTCACCTGATGGTAAATGACTACCGCCGCCCATGGGCACCTGTAACTCAGATTAGAGAGGAGGAGAGGGGTGAGAGGGGAAGGACTGGAATAGGGGAGAGGGAAGAGTTAGGGCCTCCAGTAACCTCACTCACGCCACGAAAAGCAATGCAACCATTGCTTCACTGCCTGTTTTCTGTGAGGCCGTGGTATCAAGCGGAGTCGAGCCGGCCCATACGTGCCTAAGCATGGCTTTCCCACGTCTAAGAGGTTTTCATAAATAAACAAAAAATCAAGTATTTATGTTGAGTTATTAAGCGGTCAAAAGTGGCTCCAAATGGTTCGTGTAAATATACAGTAGCTTGTAGTATAGACCGAAATACAGTAGCTTGAACGACTATAATACACGGCTGCTGTGTCGCCAGTTTCATTTTCTTGTTTGAATTAGCAGATTAAAAATAAAGATAGCAAATCAGTTAGGTGTCACCCACTACTAAGTACAACGCCTGTGTAGCCAACACTGACCTGGTCTGAAAGTCTGTTTTTTTTTTTACTAGTAACTTTCGTTTAGTACTTCATGTATTGTTTTGTCACCTAGTGAACACAACTTACAACAAAAATTAAAAAAAAGAAATTAAATGCACTAATACTTATAAGCGATTTTCGAAATACTGGTCGTATAGATCACTTTATTTAGTTTCCACGATGCAGAACCAAATGGGTAATAAAGTAACAAACCAGCCCAACCTACGTTCTGACGGAGTTTGCGCAAAGGAACGATCGACATGTCGATGTCGCCTGAGTCATTTAAAAGCCATATTTTACATCTAACAACCGCAAGTAGGCACCGTATGACGTAATCAGTTATGCAATTTACAAAACAGAAAATTTAACGAAATATGCTGTCATTAATATTTTCTACGATAATGTTAAAAAAATATTTTGTAGGTATAAAAACAAGAACTTTGATAACTATCTGATTGAAGCAGTTATTTTGATCGAAATACAGTAGGTCTAGGTCTAGGCCAAGTACAAGCAAATAAAAGTCTAATGTACCGTAGTAAAACCCCGCACGAAAAATATGTACCAACTTACTCTATCTAGACCACATCAAAACAGCAAACAATTAATATAGTGAGGTAAACTATACATACACCTATAATTGCCATAATATTATACTAAGACAGGATGTAGGTACGGCGACGTTCAACATGATCATGTTTAAGACCCACGCACCCAACGCTTCGTTGTGTGTGGTGAACTTTTTCGAGATGAATCAAGCTTGAATTTAACTCATTCCAATGTCAGTAGTCATAGTACTTCGATGCTTTAGTGCAAGAAGTAACGGTAAACTAATTATCAAAGATCAGGTTCTCATTAAATTGAAGCTTGGATTTCTTAAAATCGCAAGTGTATCTTGGCTATGAGGTCATACCTCTAAATTAAAATTAATAAAATTACCCTTTTACGGTGCACATGTTTTACATTTTTACAGTTTGAATAAGCAGGTGAGTGTCCTCGTTTCGGAGTGGGCAGAAATGAAGAAGAAAATAAGACGTTTAGAAGTTCGTTAGAAGTTTTTTTCCTCTAGAGTTAATAAAATTAGGCTTATGCAGGATCAGGCTATACTATAACCGAAGACGTGGTGAGCTTGAACGACTGTTTCCCGCTATATACTGATATTTTAGTGTAGATATCAATACAATGGTACGATGATGATAATGTGACCGAGCGCATAAAACACATCGTTTTGTAGCGTACAGTTGTTTTTGATTTTGTTTAAAATTCAAAAATAATTGTTTGTTAATATTGACTAGTGATGTGTCGGATATCCGTATCCGCGGATATCCGAGGGAGAAAATAGATCTGTGTCCCTGTCCTTATCCGTTACTTTTTGACGGATCTTGAACAGATTTTTTACATTATTATATTTTACTAGCTGTTGCCCGCGATTTCGTTTGCGTGGAAATTTTGAACCATGTGCTATTCCAGACTATAATCTATCTCTGTGCCAAATTTCATCCAGATCCGTTCTGCTGCTTTTGCGTGAAAGAATAACAAGCATCCATACTTAGGAACAATGGTCTGACTCTCAATGTTGACAAAAGCAAATATATACCATTCGCAATAAAAAACTTACCACCTAACACACTTGTACATAAATCTATTATAGCCTACACCTGCCTAAACTACCATTCTTGTTCATGTTATCACTTAGAACGTTCTACTCACATTAAATATCTCGGGGTTAGATAGCTCTCTAAGCTTTAATTATCATCTAGACCTCGTTTCATCTAGAACACGGAAATTAATTTAATGTATTTAAAAATTTGCGTCACATTGCAGATAAAGCCACAATTAGAATGGTTTATATGTCCTTGTGCCAACCCATATTGTCTTACTGCATACGGTCGACATCCTTTGCTGGCAAATTCTTTGGCTTCCTAGGTAGATATATATTTAACAAAGTTAACCTAAAATTGCATTTATATCAGCTAACAAAATATGCTTGTAAAACCACTACCTCCCGCTGGCTAAAAACCCTTAGCTATGAGGAAACCGAGAGCCTATTACAAGTCCCCTCTTGAGTCATATTGACCCACCTCATAAGTGATGTTTCATTTACCTCAACATCGTAGAGTTAGCACCAATACATTCATTCCCGTACACACACACACGCACGCATCAACACACACACACACACACACACACACACACACACACACTCACACACACACACACACACACACACACACACATACACACACTCACGCACTTAACCTTTCGGTCTTAACGGTCTTTCACACAGACTCACATGTAACATAAACAACTAGATTAAAAATTGTTAGTCGTAACCATATCTGTGTGAGAGAGAAAATAAAGTTATTATTATTATTATACATCCATACATTCGGCTTTATAATATTAGTAAGATTACATTTATGAAAAACTAAATTTATTTTGCTAAAATTAAATACTCAATATCGAATGTAGTGACTGCTAATGTTATTAACAGTCATAAAGTACTATTTGACTATCCTTATAACGAGATCAAACCCCAAATCTTTGTGATTTGTATTAAAAAATAATTGCAAACAGTGCAAGTTGAAACATGTCGTGTTATGAGTCCTGAGCATCAACTGTCATGTCAAGGTCACGCGTATCGGCATCAACTAAGCAAAAAACTTGAGGTTCGTATTCGCAGATCTAGACACTAATAATTCGTATCCGTATTCGCGGATCTAGACACTAATAATCCGTATTGGTAGCCGTATCTGCGGATATACATTTTTAACGATCCGGCGCATTACTAATATTGACATAGCTAATATAATCTATATAGATAAAAAATGAATCCCCTTTTCCCTTGATCACGCCATAACTTGAGAACGACTTAACCGATTTCATTCATCTTTTTAGGGTTCCGTCACAGATTAATAATAATAATAATAAATACTCTTTATTGTACACCAAAAAAAGGAAACAATACATGAACAAATTATACACAAAATGCACAATGGGCGGCCTTATCGCTAGAAGCAATATCTTCCAGGCAACCTTAGGATGGACAGGAGTGTTATGATATACGTGGGTGGTTTTGGTGTCCCAATGCCAAGGAAGAGCTTGTAGTGATTTATGTCATCAGTGAATGGATTGCATAAATAATATTTATACATTCATATATTAATTGTATTATATGTTATATTAGTACAGCACACATACAGATACATATAAAAATACAAATACATATACATATACCTACCTACTTAATTACATACATATTTATGGATAAATACATACATTATAATTATCTATTATAACTAAGAAAAGTAAACATATTTATTTTACCAGATAATATTCTTTTACCATTTTTTGAAACATGATATTGTTTGAGCTCGTCTGATAGGGAGTGGTAGTGCATTCCAAAGGCGTGCTGCTTCAACGGTAAAATATTTGTCTACGAACCTTGTAGAATGCACTGGAATTTGCAGTTGCAAGTTTTCAGATGATCTCAAGAACCTGGAATGTGTGTCACTTAAGAAGCTAAAGCGTTCTTTGAGATAAGAACGAGTGAGAGGGTTGAACAATATATTATGTTATAAAGTAGGGAAAGAATGTGAGTATTCCGTCGAAGGCGGACCTGGAGCCACTTGAGCGAGTTGCGATATTCGGATACATGATCATATTTCCTAAAGCCAAATATGAACCTTATGCAAAAATTTTGAAGCCGTTCAAGCTTATCGAGTTGCTCCTCCGTGAGATCAAGATAACTGGCATCAGCGTAATGAAGTATTGGAAGTAAGAGTGATTGTGCCAGCGACATCTTTGTAGCGGTCGGAAGAAAGTTCCGCAATCTTCGTAAGGACCCTGCTGCAGCAAACAATTTGCGACTAACCTCTTTCAGTTGGGGGCCCCAGGATAAAGTACTGTCAATTAATATTCCCAGTTTTTTTACACTATTACTAAGCAATAGCGGCGTACCATTGAAAATTATTTGAGGTAGTTGGGCAAGATCGACGTGTGAAATCATTCTGGGACTGCCCACCATGATTATCTGAGTTTTTACTAAGTAGTTACTACGTAAGTTCCGTTCCTCAGAAGGAAAAAAGGAACTCTTATAACATCACTTTGTTGTCCGTCTGTCTGTGTGTCAAGACCATTTTTCTCAGGAACCCGTTGACGCATGAAGTTGAAATTGATACCAGATAGGTATGTCAGCGGTCTCTTGAAGCTGTAAAAATATCTAGCTTCTAATCTAAGTAAATGCAATCGAAAGATATGCCCATTAAGCCTTCGATTTTAACAAATTTGAACATTTTACAGGTAAATCAAAACCTATAGAAGTATAGGGTATTTCCCTTTGACCTAGAATCATGAAATTTGGTAAGAAGCAACGTCTGACAGCACAAGTAAATAAAAAATCTGAAAGTCGTTAATTTGTTGTTATATCTGTCTGTCTGTCTGTGTATCTGTCAAGACCCTTTCCTCAGGAACTTGGATTGGACAAATTGAAATTAACATCAAATAATTATGTCAGCGGTTCCTTGAAGCTGTAAAAAAAATCAAGCTTCTATGTCAACGCAATCGAAAGATATGGCCATTAAGCCTTAGATTTTAACAAACTTGAACATTTCACAGGTAAATCCAAACCTATAGGGTATTTCCCATTGACCTAGAATCATGAAATTTGGTAAGAAGTAAGATCTGACAGCATATGTAAAATAAATAAACCGAAAGTTGTTAATTTGTTCCAATATCACATAAGTACTTTGTGTAATTAGGTACAAACTTATATTTGCGGTTGGAAAGTTGACTTTGTCGTAAATTGACGTGTCGATGATAGAGTATTTTTAGAACAGCAATGTTAAGTTTTATCTTTCGAGAAAGACGGGCAAAAATCTTCGAGAATGGATTCCCGAGATGGACTTACTATCTACATACAAGTTTGTTTTCCTACGGAACCCTTGGGGCGCGAGTCAGCCTCGCACTTGTCCGGTATTCTTTTACGTTTTCTGATACTTTGTAGAAGGTTGTTACGGAACAAAACATTAAGAAAATTCAACAGAAAATTTAAGCGAACGTAGTCACGGGCGATAGGTGGTCACTTTATAATATTTTTAAAATGAACACAAACTGATCATACGTCTAGGTTCAAACTTTTATAATAGTTTACGACTTTTGCCTTTATTGTTGATTCGAGTGTTGAATTTGAATGTGGATTTAAATTATTATGATAAGTAAAACATATCTGATTCGATACATTACCGAAGCAGTAAGTAAAGTAACTCGACAACCAACTCGTGATTCATTAGGACGAGACAACAAGGGATGACATACAATCTACGAGAATCTTTACTAGATATAAAATTAGATTCGTTGACATACTAGACAGCAAGGACTAAGCTAATTATACCCTTACAGAAAATTGGAACATATTAGCCCCACAAAGGTTTTCGAGATAATTGTTTCTTATAAGGTTGGATTTTAAACCTCGGGAATTTTAAAAAGATTTATGTTTTCTTTTTTATGACTTGGCTTCGCACGGCTTGTGCTTTTAGGCATAAATCCCACTAATATTATAAATGGGAAGGTTTGGATAGATGAATGTTTGTTACTCTTTCACGCAAAAACCACTAAACCGATTACGATGAAACTTGGTATGTAGATAGCTGGAGACCTGGATTAACGCATAGGCTACTGTCTATCCCGATATTCCCACGGGATCGGGACTTACGCGGGTGAAACCGCGAGGCGCTGCTAGTAAAACATAAAATTAGGGAAACATTTACACGGAAATAATGAAGATACAATTTGGGATAGGATTAAAGTTGGGCGCCATACCGGTATGGCAATAAACTTCCAAATCTTCCCATTTGGTCCCGGGCAAAAATATTTCATACCGGAAATAAATTAAGTTCGATAAAAATGTATATTTACATGATTTTAATTGATTTAAACCCATTTGATCCTATCGTAGGATCAAATGGGTTTCTAAAAAAAAAGAAGTGGATTAATGAAAAGAAACATCTATATAATACTAGCTGACCCGACGTTGTCCTGTCATTCAATTCAAACTGGAATACTTCACTAATAATAATTATTTCTATTGTTTATTTTGATATTGTATGTTAGTAATTTTTTATTATCTCTATAACATAGATAGACATATTGTTTATTGTAATGCTTGTTGATACACAACATTGTCAGTTTTGTTTCCTGGCGCGTAAATAAATAATGTTGATGGTTTTCCGACACGGGAACAGGTGACATACCGTTGGCCATGGGAAAAACGTGGATTTTCAAGATTAATGCCACAAACACTTAACGACTGGCCTTGCGATTTATTTATTGACATTGCAAATGCAAGCCGCACTGGAAATTGTAACCGTTTAAAGTCGAATGGCATGTCGTTCGGAATCAGAGGGATGCGTGGAATCAATCTCATCATCATCTCAGTCTTGGCCTTTATACTTCCCTTTTAAAATTGCGGCTTCGATGACGTTGTTAATTAATTTCTTCATCTCAAGCCGGGTGCCATTACAAAGACGTGATTTGCTGTGAACTGTAAGCGATTGCCACGTTATAATTGAATGCAGCTCGATGTGGATCAAATGCAACATTTCTATTTTCTTGATATTGATTCCGTTCAACTTCATTTGGAGCTTTGCGTTGCTCATCAGTTTGACTTGCTCTTAAATATGTTTGGTTTACGGAATTGCGAGTTCTGCGACCTATGTTTGTACGTTTACTTCTTGGCATTTTTAATATCAAAATTTCAACTGAAAATTATAAATGAACAAACTTAAAACTCCACAATTTTTTCGATTCAATCGACTGTGCAGTGTGCACTAAGAAATGAAAACCATAATTCATTAACAATATGCAAAATCAAAGCAAAATGGTTTAATTTTACCTCGTCAAAGATATCATTCCGACCCCCTGGCTGCTCCCTAGCTGGGTAAGGGTTATAATTCGTTCTTAATGCCAACCATGGATTTCCATGATGAAGTCCTTGATGCCGACCGATACAACTAATGAATGCAAAGAGAAGATAACGCTACGCTAGAATTATGCGATCTTTGTAAACGATATTGGCGGCATGGCGGTGTGCGATCCAATAATAATAATACGTAGTACAATATATAGTTATCTGTGGTGCGATCTGTCTCTTACTGTCAAACAACTGACAGTTATTTCAAACGTGCTTAGCAAAGAGTATATAACACTGGGGCTAAGGTTACATTAAAAAGTTTATAATAAAGGTAGTCGTTGGGTTTTCTTAAATTTTCTAAGTTTCTGCTCAATTTTCTTAATTTTTTTTTTAATGTAAGAACCTTCTACGAACTATTAGAAAACATTAAAAAAAAAGATGAATGAAATCGGTAAAGCCGCTCTCAAGTTATAGCGTGACCAGAAGAAAGGGTTCATTTTTATATATATAGATAATTACTATCTAAATAATTGTGTGATGAGCATGATAATTTGTTCTGTGTCTGGGTGTAATTTATCTATAATAAACAAACACATCAACCGGTCAACTTCAAAATTCTACTATAATTAACCATAGACTACATTACGTTTAGCTGTCAGTTGTGTTTTGTTATTCCATATCAGTTGCGTTTTGTTATACCACGTTTTATGTCACGTCCCACGGGAACGTGATAAAAAGTATCCTATGTCCTTCTCCTGGTTCTAAGCTACCTTCCCACCAATTTTCAGACAAATCAATTCAGCCGTTCTTCAGTTATAAATAGTGTAACTAACACGACTTTCTTTTATGTATATAAATAGATTACATTACAGACTTATTTATAGAAAACTAGGAAGTATGGATAGACATGGACAAATATTTACACATCATATTATTTTATGTAATTATATAAAACGAATAAACATACTTAAATTTTTATGCAACTGGGTGGAGCGTGGTGCCGTTATTGCCGGTTTCTTCTTTTTGGATATTCATATATATCACGTATGGCCAAGTCTGTTTTTTTATAGAAAGCCCTAGCGAGCTGTGGCGCCTTTTGTGAAGAACACGTATCGTTCACAGTTGTAATGACCATTAACTTCTGCAATTATCGTCTATCTTTTCGTGGAGCATCATTATCGTTCGATGCATTGTCGAAACTACACTGTGACTCTTTATCGCCATCACCTAAATTATGACCAGACCTTCGTTTTTTTTTCTTACAGTGCTTACAAATTTTCCGTACAGCCTTTAATCTTTTCCGGTCTGTACGACAAGATGAAGCGTCTGTATCCATACTAGATTCATTGTCTAGCAAGGAAATTGTAATATTTTCCCCTCCTGATGGGATTGTCCCCCCGAGACAGGACGACCCTCACCCATAATTAAACTATAATTAAAAACTTACCAAAAATACAGCTACTATTATAATACACTAACTAAATTAATACCAAAATATATACAAATTGATCACTATTTACAACGTTAAGTGAATTTAAATTTCAAAGCAAAAGAAAAAGACGCCCGCAAATTCAAGAGTTTCCCGCCTTTTCTTTATATGTTGTGTCTGCATATCTGCGACCCTTATTTCTAGACTAACCTTAATCTTTTTATTTTTAATTAAAATAAAAAAAAGAAACCTATTTTTATTGTAAAATTTACTAGTGATAAAAAATTTACATTTACAGTATTGATGCAAATGTTTATTTATTATATATCAATGCAATCGATTGTGATACGTCCCGATAAATAGATGTGACATAGCTGGGAACTACAGGCTGAACTATAAAAAATGGGGAGATTTGGACATGAATAAGGCATTTAATAGTATGCCACTCAGCTGCATTAGAGATGCGTTTTGCAATCAATACTTTGTAAAAAAGTTTGACTTAATTAATGGGACCGAGACGGACACATTCAAATCCAGTAAAATCATTTCATTTTTCAAATGTGATAGTAATTCAGACCCAACCAACTTTAGACCAATTTCGGTACTACCAGTATTTACAAAGCATAGTATCTTATGCGATTTATCCAAGGCTCTTGATTGTGTTGTTCATGAAACTCTGATCAGAAAATTATGTCACTACAGTATCAAAAGCATGGCGCTAAATCTTGTAACTGAGTAACAGAATTCAGAAAGTCGATGACTTAACTCATCTTGTTACTACTCATCTGATGTGTTTCGTATCTCCTATCTATAAAAGATAGCAGATGAGAAACATATTCGCTCACATTACATTTCTATTAAAGATTTAGAATGTTTCTTATTTTTTGTCTTTTATGTTTTTCTTTTATTAATTTTGCTAATCTTAATACTTAATAGAAATGTAATATGTATACCATGTAACATATATTTATATATTTTTTTCTTATGGTATAGGGGGCAAACGAGCAGACGGGTCACCTGACGGTAAATGACTACCGCCGCCTATGGGCACCTGTAACTCAAAGAGTCACAAGTGCGTTGCCGCCCTGTAAGGTGGGAATAGGGGAAGAGGGGGAGAGGGGGGAAGAGCGGTAAGACGGGAGAGGGGGATTAGAGGGGAGGAGATGGGGAAGGACGGGAATAGGGGGAAGAAAAGGTTAGGGCCTCCATTGTTTCACTGTCGGTTTTCTGTGAGGCCGTGGTATCGAGCGGAGTCGAGCCGGCCCATACGTGCCGAAGCATGGCTCTCCTACGTAATATATGTCCACCTTGTGTAAATGCGAGAGTGAGTTTGTTTCTTTGCAGCGTTCCCGAGGTATAGAACAAAATCTTTAATGTAAGCGAAGCCTCGGGCAAAAGCTAGTTGTCAATACGTTCAGTATTTGTTATCGTGTTAACATTCATGAATTAGGTGAAAATAAAAACAACTTTCATATTAGTAGTATAATATACTCCTACTACAATACAGATAATATATACTAATACCACTTTATTTGGAAGACATTATTTAGACGTTGTACCTACCTAATATAACAAGATATAATATGATAATCCTATAGGTATAAACGTAAAAAAGATGTACGTAAATAAAAATCTTTTTAACAAAAAATTAAACCGACGAAAAGAACTAAAAATCAAAAAATAAATAAACCTTATTTACATAAACTATTTAATTTTATATAAACATATTTTGATTTTATAAATAAGCTCAATACTTAAGACTTAGGTTTATTTATTTTTTGCTTTTTAGTTCTTTTCGTCGGTTTAATTTTTTGTTAAAAAGATATTTAATTTTATGTTTTATTTTCATCATCAGCTTAGCTACATGATGTGATGATTTCTAAACGCAAATACCTGATAAAGTAATGGAAAGTAAACAGAAACACTATTCATTCCTACAATTTTCGAGGGTTTCTCTCAATTTTATCAGGATCCCATCATCAGATCCTGACTTCCTTGACATGGGACCACCCTTGAGGTATACACTATCTAACAAAAAAAGAATAATCAAAATCGGTTCATAAATGACGGAGTGAGGGCTGAACAGACATAAAAAAAAAATATATATAATACGGTCGAATTGAGAACCTCCTTTTTTTTTCGTCGGTTTAAAATAGTACCACACGATGACAAGACGAGCAGCGTTGTAAATTAATAAATACTTAATAGACTGATAACATGCTAAGTATGGCACCATCATATTTCTAATACTCATATTAATAATTAATAACTTTGCCCCACCCATTTTGACCTATCGTTCTTCTCTTAAAGTTTATAATAATAATACATAAATACTGGAAAACTTCATTACTTTTTTAGATTTCTTTTAGTGTTTTCCTAAGAATGTCTAAATAAATTTCAGCATGCTTTTGTTGGAAGACAAGCGCTGGTCGAAGACGAATGGCCAATTCTCCACACCCACCTCCTATTACACCTGCAAAATAAAATAATAGTTTTAAAAACACGAAAAATGTTAGGGAATAGGAGATTTTTGATACAACCGATACTCCAACCCAATAGAAAACTGCGGTAAAACACTAGCACTAGTTTTGCTGTTCTGCTGAAACGGTTGCTACAGTTCAGGGTTTAAATCCTTCAGGTCACGAATGGTGGTTGCACCCTCACCCACCCACAAAACCACCGTAAAAGATAGAGAGAATATTGAATTATGTAGCAGTCCGAAAATATGTAGTTTTTTCACTTTTCTCTATTTATCAAAGGTGACATAAGAGTGAAAACTTGGTAACCGACCGGATCATTGTTAAGATTTATTAGTACTGCTATTTATTCGAAGCTTTCTTAGAGAGAGCGCACACGGGTGACATTTGTCATCGTGACTGTTTTGTCACTCTTATTCAGTCTGTGGAAATAAAGGACGATGCGGTCACGTCACGAAGTGACAAGAGAGTGACGGTGACAAAAATAACACGAGAGCGCTTTCCGCTCATTTACCTACGTAAAAGAAACTGCTATTCGAAGTGTAATGTTGCTAGTCTCATCCTGTCAGTCAGTGAATTTCAGTGTTATTAATTTTTTTTTTAATTAGCGTTCAGATAACGGGTTTCAGATGGCGCCTCTTAAATGGACGTCATGTACGTTTTATAGCAGTTAGGTAAGTTATATAGTTGATAACAAAAACATAATAAAAACTGTTACATTTAAAATACATATGTATATTATTGTATATATACATATATAATATTTAGCCACTATAACATATGTATACATATTTACGCACATAAACATATATAATAATTTATATTAAAAAATAACATCTTATTAAGCTAAAATGCATTAGGAGCATTGGAATCTATTTTCTAAACCATTCGACTGCAAATCCAATTGCCAATATTGCCTATCCCACAATTAAACCAACTTTACTACTCAGCCGATGTGTAGTAAAGTTGTTTTATTTTTAAGCACTTTTTTTTGTAATTCTTACAGCATTTTGAACAGGCACGAAAGTCTTTTAGGTAATAATACTGAAACTTACCATTTTGCTTCAACTTTGAAAGTATTTTGTCTCTCACTTCAGTATTGGCGGTATTAAATGACAAGAAAGTCCCGCGGCCACGCACGCTGTTTACCAAGTTCGGGAATTCCTTCTCGAGTTTCAGAAGACCATTCTTAAGAACTTGGCCGGTTTTATTGGCATTTTCAATTAAATTATCTTGTTTAATCACTTTCAGAACTTGCTCCAGTAGAATTAATTTTGACGGGTCACCCATCCATGTGTTGAAAACTCTATAAGCGTGGGCAGGCCTGTAATTTTGAAAGGTGATTTAATTACCTGCATCTTACACTATAAATTATCTTATATAAGATGATTTGCGTTTAGTCAATTTGGGTAGCATCGAATTTCATGATAACATTGAATAAAAAATGACCAAACAATTTTTTTTTCATACCTAAATTATAACCTATTTAAGCACAATCTGACGGAAGTAAAAGATTTTAAGTCAATTCATAAAGGAATCATGATATTTACAATACTTCAAATAAATTTTACTTTACTTCAGTGTGAGATGAGTGAGAATTTCAAGCACTCGCCGTATGAATACATAGTTGCAGAACAATTTGGCTACCCAAATTGTTTGATGTTTTACATTAAAATAAGATATAGGTCATTATTGTACTGTATGAATACGTATATATAGAATAATCTATGGCGTAATTGGTAAATTTTAAGTATTGTAAGTTTAAATACAAAATTTGGGATAATCCCAATTTTATTAAAATTCTGAATACGACTTGCTCTGTTCACTTTTGAACACGACTTGCCCTGTTCACTTTTGAATACTACCTGCATTTATACCTTATATATATTCTTCAGACTAAATCTCTTTGATATACAATAAATAATAAAAACTAAAAAAGACGCCGTAATAGAAAACAAAACTTAAAAAGTAGAAAAATATTTTCAATAAGTTTAAATTAAGAATAGTGTGATTGACAAAAAAAATGTTTTACTGTAAAAAAGCACTGGGGTGCTTGGTGCCTGAGGGCTTTATTTTTAAACGTGTACTTCGCGCAAGACCGTGTCTTCGAATATAAAAAAATCGCTATTCCTGAAGATCCTGATCAGTAAACTATTTAAATTATTGCATTGTCATCGGTCCTTGATAAGTGTGCAAAGTTTCAAATTAATCCGACGTTTTGAAGGGGGTGAAAGGGGGTTTCAAAAATTCCGTTACATACTCACCAAGCTAATAAAACCGTATTAGCAAGGAAAGGAAGTTAGTTGTATAAGATGTTTATTGGCTCAATTTAAAAAATAGCACCTGGATACTTCTACCTATTATTCTATTCTACAAAAATAATTAAATAGGTAAATGTACCTATTATTATCACTGAAACCAAGAGTTAACGTTAACATCGAGAAAGGATCGAGGGCATCCGGAGATCATTTTACGGAAAGGGCCGAACGAAGTTTCTTAAGAAACCAGAAACTGAGGATTATGTGGAAATATGTGGAGTTTGTGCAGATTTTTATCACGTTAAATTCAATGATATATTTTTGTAAATTGAGTAAATTTTATTCATGCATAAGTTCTTAATCGCTTTTATAATTGCATTAATTGAAGAGTAACGAATAACTGAGAGAACACAGGAAACGTATTCGTAGAATAATAATATCATTTCTATTTTATCTGTATATTTTACTGAATCTTTGACAGTGTTGTAAGCATCTTTGGATTTATGAATCTAACAAATAACTGAGAGAACACAGGAAACGTATTCGTAGAATAATGATATCATTTCTATTTTATCTGTATATTTTACTGAATCTTTGACAGTGTTGTGAGCATCTTTGGATTTATGTGTTTTCTAATGTTTACACGTACTAAAAAATCATTTTTTTTGTCTCTCTCTTTGTTTATTCTGGCTAATTTCTAAAACGGGTGGACCGATTTTTACGGGACTTTCACTGACAGATAGCTGATGTTGTAAGGAGTAACTTAGGCTATTTTTATTTTGAAAAAAGAACTGGGGTTCCGCGCAAAATATATAAATACCTACTAGCTTTTACCCGCGGCTTCGCTCGCTTTGATGATTATCATTAGAAAGTAAATAAAATAATATGATATTTTATTTATTGCTTAAATGGACCCACCATTAAAATTTTAAAATTCTAAAATTGAGCTTAGTTTAAAAAACTGAACACATACTTTATTATAATTAACAACAAAAATTCGTAACTATCAATACTTTAAAAAGTTGAAAGTATCTAAGTTTAATAAACAATTCCTCTTTAAAAACGCTCAAAACAGAATATTATTCCAGGATGCCACTTTATACTATATCATATGTTCTTTCGTCAGGTGCAAATAATTCTACATGAACGGAAGATTCTTCCGATCTATTAATTTTTGCCGCCCGGGCCCGTGATGAATTTTTAAGTCAGGTTAGATTTACGCTTGCGAGGCATTCTGAAGAAGAAAGTGGAGCAAAAAACTAAAAAAAGAGTTAGAAGAAAGAAAGAAAGAAAATCAATAAATGTTGACACCTAACCCAAAATATAAACATTAACTATTGCTTAAATGTGACGGAAAAATGTAAATAAATAAAGAAAAAATAGCATTAAAACTAACCGAAAAACTTATAATTTTTGTGTTATTTGAATTGCTTTTTGTTATGAAGCTCTCATTTATTTTATTATTTTTTTAAGTGCATCCGAAACTATATACTGCTATACTATATACTGCTATACAAAAAATTTAAAAAACTGTGTTTTGTTTTCGTGCATATTTGCACGAAAACAAAACACAGTTTTTTAAATTTTTTAATCATAATCATATGAGCTTAAAAAAACACTATTATGTTGTCATTACAAACAGACACATAAATTACATTTATTTGTATTGATGATGATTGAATGAAACCAAAGTTTGTTTTCCAAATTTTTTTTATTTATTTCTTTATCTTTTTTACTCCACAATGTAGACATCTAAAGTTTTTATTGCGACTTATATTTTTGGAGATAAAAATAAAAAAAACCACGAAATCTACCTCTGCGGGCCTGCTGCGGGCCCGGATTTTTTTAATATTAACTTACTGGAAAATTCTTGTTTCAGTTCAGAACACTATTTAAATAATATAATTTGAAAACCTTGTTTTTGAAGCCTACTCGAATAATAGAAACAACAACAACATGTAAAGACAATATATTTACAAATGATGTGTGTATAATTATAAATCAATTAGACTCTGACAATTAGACTGTGGTCAAAAACTGTTTGGTTTCTGTTTTAGATATAGATTGTAATCCTAATACTACCTTTAACATTTTTTTTTAACATTTTGTTTAGAATTCAACTCAGTTTTATATACTAAAACGATTGTGGTTAGGAAAGGTAGTGAATGGCAATTCCCACATTTAGCGAATGTGCTATTATGGGCTTACACAAGAGTAGAAATATGATGAAAGGAATTATAATAAAAATGAGCAATTTCACACATATTTCAAAGAATACTCTAAATTGTGAAGGATACTTTGTAAACTATTGAATTGTCGTTTTTTAGTTCAAAGATTAAAAGTAACGATAGGGAAACTGAATAGGGGAATTGGGAGACTGGGAAACAGCCAAACCGGGATAATGAATTTAGAGAACTTTTTTTATGGAATACAGGGGTAAACGAGCAGACGGGTCACCTGATGGTAAGTGACTACCGCCGCCCATTGCACCTGCAACTCAAGAGCCACAAGAGCGTTGCCGGCCTTTTAGGTGGGAGTAGGGGAAGGGAGGGAAGAGGGGGATAGAGGAGAGGAAAGGGTTAGGGCCTCCGGTAACCTTACCCACTCGGTGAAACACAACGAAAATCATTGCTTTACTGCCGGTTATCTTTTACTGCCGGTTATCTGTGAGGCCGTGGTATCACTCCGGTCGAGCCGGACCATACGTGCCGAAGCATGGCTCTCCCACTACAAATTTTCACTAATATTCCTATATCGACTACTGTATCATTGAACTCTTCATCAGCTCTTGCAGAATAAATTTAGAAAAATAGTTGATGAGACTGACAGTGATTTTAGGTTTCAACTCGTCAGTTCTTTCAAAATAATAAAAGCCTTTAATACGCTTAACCTAATAACAGCAACCACCCTTAAGGGAAGTTCTGTAATTATTTCTAAAACTGTGATCACTGTAGTTGCTAATCATTAATCATATATTTAATCAGTGTGTGGATAGTGGTGTGAAATAATGTAACCCGGTAAAATCATTCCATTGTTTAAATCTGGTAGTACTTCAATTCAAACTCTCGTTTGAATAACTTTACCTTTGACAAAGCAACCTATTATGATTTATTATAATTTTTAAGTTTTATGTACGTGATTTCATTTATTTTAGAAAGAAAAGAAGATTTAAAATAATTGAGCAATTTACAAAATCAATAAAATTGTATACAGAGCTGTTTGAGCATCAACAACCCCCATGCAGCTTGCCTGAATCTTGTGACGAGAAGTTAGACTGATTTAAGGAATTGAAACGACTTTCTAATTCATTCAATGTTAACTAAACGTCAATTTTGACGAGGCCCTCATGTGGTCTAAATCATGAGTTAATCAACAACGTCAATAATGATTTACCTTTATGTCTTAACGTATTCCATTACTTCCGCAAGACAAGCAATCAACAATGATCGACCGGAAATGCTGAATTAATAATAGTAAAAAAAACCTATTACTAAAATGTAGTGTATGTAGGGTAGAATTAAATAATAGTTACATGCACTATCTCTAATTATATATCCTAACTCTAATTAAATAGGCGTGTAAAGTGCGTTTGGCGAAGAAAATTTAAGACAAACTAAACAGGAAGTTCTAGTATGACCTATCAATTAAAATTAAATTACACTTACTTGAATTCAGGTTTGAAATAAAATCCACCAGTCAACATTTTTTTACTAAATGTAACTACATCTGGTGGCGATGGTAGGTTGAAGTGTTCATGGCACCACATTTTTCCTGATGGTCCACAGCCCGTCTGTACTTCGTCAATTATTAAAGCTGATCCTTTCTGTAAACCAGAATAAATTAGAAAAATAGTTTATATACTACATTTCAAGCGGTGGTTGTTTAATATATACTCATCACAATAGGGAAGATGCAAATAAAATATTTATTTAAATTGTGTTATTAACATGTTATAAAAATATAAAAGAAGGGTCTTTGCAACGATTTTACGTTATTTTTAATTTATTATTGGTTTAATTAAAAGTACCTGAGAGACCGATTACTTCGCTCGGTAGCTTTTTGTAAAATCGTAATTTTTTTTTGTAAAATTGCGTTTTTACAGGAAATACTACTATGCAGTTGAACTTAAATGCAAAACTCGACCTGTACACAAAATTTCATCAAAATCGTTGGAGCCGTTTCCAAAACAACTGCCAGTTAAAAAGTATATACATATATATATATACAAGAATTGCTCGTGTAAAGGTATTAGCACATATACTGGTATTAGATAGATAACTGTATACGGAACGTCAGAGTATAGTGATATAATATATTTTTACATATTTTTTTTTTAATAACTCCCGCATTAGAAATATTCCTGTGTCGCGGGGGGCTTCACAAACATTTAAACAACGGACACAAAGAACACCCAGACTCGGGACAACTATTTGTAGATCACACAATACATACAAAACACATCAAGTTTTGTCCCGTCTGGGATTCGAACCCACAACACGCGGCGCGGCGTAGTGGCGAGGTGACCACTTAAACCATTGCGCCATCCATGCAGTCGCATCATAATCAAATCAGAAAATAAAATTAACGACTTTCTATAATGATATTTTATTTATATTCTTTAAATATGCTTTATTGGATAATTGAATCGGCTCGCACTTTGGTTGGTCTTCTACGCTTCCTTTTTTATCCAAGTGGTTGTACCTTTACTTGCAAAGGCAGCGTCACATACCTATGTACTTCGTTCTGGTTTTGCAGTCTTGTGATCTATCATATTATGTTTGCAGATGTACTTGCGGTACAGCAACCGTTATGCTCAGTTTGTTTTTTGGGTAGTGTTTCGTTCCAAGATGCAAAAGCAAGCAAGCATGATTGGCGCAAGGATCTAGTCGCACAGATCGTTGCAGTTGCTATTTTCATGTTTATGAAATACAATGTATTATTTTACAAACGTTATCTAGTTGATGCCAGAACTATATTTTTTAGAGGAACAAACAAATGTGTTGATGATGTAAAACGTAAAATGTTAGTGACTTGTAAAATCTGTGGCTGACTTCGTAATTAGATAGAATATATGAATCAATAGGACAAGTAAAAATATTTTTTTTTCTAAATATTTAGTTGGCGTTGTAAAAAAGATTAATTAGGTTATTACAAGATTTTTTATTTTCCCGTTGTTAACTTATACTGCCCCATTATAATCTAGGTCAAGCAAAGGTATATTCTTGCGATAACGGTCAAGTAGATTAGCCATTTCATTGTCCTAGATATGAGCCATAACATGATTAGTCCTTGTAATAAAATACACTAGCATTTAATTATTTACCTTTTATTACACATTACATACATTATATTTACATTTTATTACCGAACTTACAAGTCTAGTTGCATTGTTAAGTAGAATATTGGCACCGTAGATAAGCAGAGAGGCAAGTGTCACAAAATGGAAGATGGAAGTGTAAATGGGGTGATGTACCTACCTATATTATTTGTTTAGAATAGAGATGTGGTTTTTTTCGATCCATCTGAATTTGTGGATCGCAATGGATCCTTAAGTCTCAATTGGATCTGCGGATCGCATTGCATGCATTTGATCCGATTTTCAATAGATAGATCAACCAAAAATCGCATTAAAATTAAAAAAAAACATTAATTTATGAAAGGCGTGTAGACCGATCGATCTGTTTCGAATCACAATTAGTGTTTATTTAACAAACAGAGCCAGTCTGACGGTACAGAAGTTCCTTCTACTGATAGAAAACGTAGAGCTATTATTTAAGGATGTCCAAACTATTTTTCTTGCAGACACAATCTAGTAATGGCTCTGAAAGGTAGTATTTAAAACAGTGGTTAGTATGTCTTCATGAGCGATATCATCATCTATTACGGTACAGTTGATAATGTTGATACCAATTGGCAATGAAACTTCCATAGGTCAGTAGTTCTGTTGTCAATATCTTCTTCTAGAAGCTGCCAGTTAGTTCGTTTTTTTGTTAGCTTTTTTTAGCTAAATTTAAACAAATTAAAGTTCTTTACATCTAACTTTGTCCACCCAATAATAACATATCTGTTGCAGTGTGCAAAACAAAGTTTGAATCGCGATCCGATATTTGATGGAATTAAATCGATCCGTAGTTCGTATTATTATAGGTAATTGCTTGAAATTAGATCGAATGAATTCGATCCTCTCCGAAATTCGATTCGTATACCAACTGGACACATCAGATTCAACGGATCCGATCCGATCTTGGAAAAGATCAGCGCATTCCTACTTTCGAAATTATATTTGACGTTTTGACACGATGCTGAAGTTAGCAACTTGTTCGGAGCGGCCGATTCGCAAAAACCAGAGGTTCTCAAAAAATTTTATTTAATAAAATCTGTATTGAAAATAACAAATATCCTTCGTTGTAAGGATAGACAGACAGAAACTAAATTAAATCTCTTAATCCCAAAAGTTTTGATCTCGATACTATCGACTACGATCTTCGTCTAGTTTTGATGATACTACCAATAGTTCCACATTATTTACCTTTGGTCTTTAATCAAAACAATGATTGTGATGTTAAAAAGAGTATCTTGACCTATTTATCCAACGCTGTCGGTAAAGACTGCATCAGCCGAAACATGATCCTCCCCATTCTTAACTTAATTATTCCAATCCTATACAATATCTTAAACCACTGGAAAGAAGCCCAGACATTATCTTTATTTATCTCTAAAGCCAAGGTCTTCATCGTTTTACTCAATACCGTCCTATTTCTATTTAACCGTTTCTTTTAACCTACGCATGGAAAAGCCACTTAATTTGTTTATAACATTAGTTTGGAAGGTGTTCATTTGATGAAACTTTGCACACTAATTAATAAAGTCGTCAATAGGTACCTGACAAAATTTCGTAGAGGACACCCTTAGTTCTTGAACTATAGTCATTTTACTGCATATTTAGTCTACGCATGGACGTGAAAAGCAACTTAATTTGTTTATAACATTAGTTTGGAAGTAAATAAGTAAGTACTCTTTATTACAAATACATAGAATTACATAATACATAATATTTATAAATATAAAAATATACTTATATATAGTAGTTATACGGCTCTTACACTTTTATTATAGTACATTAAACTGTTTAAATAAAATGTCACAATTTTTAGAAGTTTTTTTATTGAATTTTTAAGGTTGAGAACCTCTTTTTGCGAATCGGCCGCTACGAATGAGTCGCTAATTTCAGCATCGTGTTTTGACAAAGAAATACAATACAAGACACACTAACCTCTTGGCATATTTTTTGCAGTCCTTGGAAGAATGCCGGGGACCCTTCATGGTCTCCACCTTCGGATTGGATAGGCTCGACAATAACACCCGCTACGGGATTATTTTTCTTATCATATTTATCTATAATGTCAGCTACTTGTTCCAGACATCTAATAACAAATGTTATTTTCAGTAAATAATTTGAAATTTGCGCAAAGAAGCTTTAAGTATTATTGCGTTGAATGGTAAAGCTGTAATAGTCGTACTCGAAATATATAATTCACTTGAAGGTAAATTATAATGCCTTACCTCTCATCTTCCTGTAAATTTTCTCGTTGAAATTGATCTAGAGGATATTTGTATCGTGGGAATGGAGCAACAGGCCAATCAAATGCTGGGCAATCTAATTTATGTATAGGTTTGGATCTCGTGGAGCTCAACGCACCAAAGGTACGTCCATGAAAACTACCCTGGAATACATACCAATAATTTACGATAAGTTAAACTTGTGACAATTTTAAAAATAAAATGTTTTAAAATTTATGTTTAAAAAGCAATAATAATACAATCACAGATCCATTCATAAAACGAATATGGCTGAACAGTCTGAACACACGCAACCAAAGTATATTGATAATGTTATTTTGGAATGTACTACCACGTTTTAACTTAATAATTTATTAGAACACTCAAAAAACAACCCTAAAATATATAAGTATCTATTATAAAGTATATACAAAATTATTTCTATAAAAACTGTCGACATGTCAGCTTTTCATAAAGTGAACATGTGAAGCCTGATTTATTTAAGTTATTCGTTAGTATTCGTTAGTATTTAAGTTGATTCCATAAAATAACAGGTATCAAGTGACTGGCCTTTTCTGTAAATACATATAGTGTATATGTATTTACAGAAAAGGGCAGTCAATAATAAAATGTATTCTCTAACTACATAGCTGTCGAATAAATTATATCTTTTTCAGACAACTATATTGGCAAACAGATATGAACAATACACACTTAAAAAAAACGACTTAAAAAGAGGACTTAAAGACTAAGAAAGGGTACTGAAAGTGGAAAATAATCGATTTTAAACTTAATTAAAAATACTACTAAGTGTGACACTTTTAAAACAATAGGTAACATTATAAAAGCGCCAGGTACCTACTGGTCTGTTTGAAGTCGGTGTCAAGCTAAATAGGTACTTGATAGATAAGCTAGGTCCACGGTGGCGGCACATATATTATGTATATGTGCATATGTGCCGCGACAGTGTCTTTTTTTTATTTAAAGACTTACAATATTTCTTAAATTAAAACTTAATTTTAATAGAGCACTATAAACCATAATTGGTTTCTCTGCGCTCTGCTGATCCGTATCGACATCTCATAACTATAAAATAGCAAAATAGAATGTTTGGTGTTTGCATTAGGTACGTTGAAAACGTTATATATCTAATATGTATTTGTATATATCTATATATATTTAGATATTTCATTAGAATTAAATGCCGTTATTAATTAAACTGTTTATTATTATTATTGTTTGAGTGCCTGGTGCTACCTCGACCATTTCTGGTCTTTTGTAGCGCCCTTCTGGTTTACAGTTCACTGCTCAGACTTATGGCTTCGAGAAACCTCCAGATCCTATCAGCAGTGATTGTTTGTATTTCCTGCGGTTGCATGATGTGCAACCCTAGGTGAATACTTCGGTGCTGCATTAGTGGGCCACAAGAGCATAAAATATGCATTGCAGTCTCTTTTTAGGTTGAACATATGTTTGTTCAATTTGCAGTGTCCGGTGAGGACTCTTGTCTGCACAGGTTTTGTATCTTTTGAACTCCAGAAGTTCTTTAGATACTTTATTATCATAGCCCTTTATTATGGCCTTCGAGTGTCTTAGACCAGTCGTGGTCTTCCATCTCTTAATAGCCAATGATGTATATTTGGCGTTTATGATAGAATACGCTCGCTGTTTGCTGATGCCGCAGAATGGTTCTGGGCCATGCTGTCGGTTGTCTGCACCGGCTCTGACGAGTTCATCGGCTTTTTCGTTACCATCGAACCTGAATGGCCTGGTACCCATCTTAATGTAATTTTGTTTGATTGCCCCAGTGTGTTCAGGTTTTCCTTGCAATTTTGTATTAGCTTTGAGCTAGTCTCAAAATTGTCTAAAGCCAAAAGCGCCGCTTGGCTGTCTGAGTTGATGTAGATGTGTTGATTTTTTACTTTCCTTTCAAGGTTGATCTCCACGCACATGTTTAGTGCAGAGAGCTCAGCCTGAAAGACGGAGGCCTCTGCTCCCAGGTTGGCGCTCCACCTGAATGTTAACTTTTGGTCAAGTGTGACCCCTAGGTACTTGACTTCACTAGAGAAAGAAAGGATTTTGCCGTTCAGTTTTGGATTTCACAAACTTTCCAGCTTCCTTTTCTTTGTGTTGAGTGCTCCTTGTAGTAGTGTTGAGATGGTGTGGAGGCATGGTCCTCTGACTATGACCACCAGGTCATCTACGTAGCCCTGTATGTCATAGTCGAGGTTAGACATTTCTACAAGGAGTTGGTCAACAGCGAGGGTCCAAGGTAGTGGGGATAGGACGCCTCCTTGTGGGCACCCTCGTGTCGTATAAAATTTGTGCGATGTTTCATTTAGTGAAACTGTCGCAGTTCTGTTTGAGAGCATGCTTTCCACCCATTTTATGGTGGTGACATCAATGCCCTTTGCAATCATTCCTCTGAGGATTGTTGCTGTGGGTGTATTGTCAAAAGCGCCCTCAATGTCGAGAAAAGCACATAGAGCAGTTTGCTTATCCTCTAGAGCCTTCTCCACTTTGTCGATCAGATCTAATAAAGCTGTTGCCGTGGATTTGCCCTTTTGGTAAGCATGTTGGTAGGGACTTAGTGGTCTTTCTACTAAGTACGTTGCTCTAATTTGCTGGTCTATAACTCTTTCCATAGCTTTAAGAAGAAAAGAGGTAAGACTTATAGATCTAAAGGATTTCGGAACTGAATAGTCCCTTTTTCCTACTTTCGCTATGAAGCGTACCGTGACCTATGACCATTGATCTGGTATGACTCCTCGGGCGTAACTTGCTCGGAACAGTTTTACCAGATGCGGAAGGAGAATGTCAATTCCATGTTGCAGCAGTGCTGGGAAAATGCCATCCTCCCCGGTGATTTGTAGGGCTTAAATTTGCTTATAGCCCATTTTACTTGGTTTGGGCCTGAAGATTGCACTGGCCAAGTTCCAGTCGAAGTTTTGTACCCTGTGGATGGAGTCCTTTGGGTTGCAATCTTCGTTATTGGTTGTGTACGATGCTGGAAAGTGGGTGATTCTTAAAAGCTTCAGTGTTTCTTCTTCTGTGGTCGTGTAGGTGTTATCTGGTTTTTTGAGCAAACCTAGATAGCTATTTGGTGTCTTGGCGAGTACTTTTTGGATTCTTGCAGCTTTGTGCGTTTGTGCAATATCCTGGCAGAAACGTTGCCATGACGCTCTTTTGGCTTTTCTGATCTGTTTGTTGTACTCTGTCAGGGCTTTCCTAAACCGTTCCCACTCTTCCGGTTTGGTAGCCCTGTTGAAGGTACGTACGTTGAAGGTAATTAAGCTGTTTGTATTCCTAAGTATTAATTATTGAGTTTCAAGCTTAGCACCGACTGGGGAGCATACCCTGTCAAAATGTTTTTTTCCTAACCGGTCCAAGGATGATGATAAGGTTACCAAAAGTAACTATACATTTTATTGATAATATACATATATTCGTAAACAGGCAGAGTATCCTTAAAGTAACTTACAGCAATATTGGACGGAAATCAAAGCTATTGAAACATTTATGCCAGTTAGCTCGCCCCATTACGACCAATTTCACACAAAGGGGACCCGAAGGCCAGTAGATCGCCCAACTCTATTAGTCAGTGCCTATAAGAGCGCTTATAGTTATTTTAACCATGATCATCAGTAAAAGAAACTAGTACTACCACTGAACAGTTTCAAAGTAACTGAAACTAGAAATCACACCTACTTGTGCCGGTAGAAGCGTGAGCAAGTGTGATTGCCGTTTGCCTTCAACAAGCCGATCTTACTTCAAGGCTACATATGGACTTTTTAAGATGTCATTATGAATCGTGTCATGCACTTGTTTGAGGTCTTCTGGAAAGCTTCTAAAAAGCTGCAGGTGGGGATAACATTCGACGAAATTCTTTATTGTTGCACTGGAAGATGTTTTCAAACTTTTGGATTGGGATAAGGATAGCAAAATGATGATGAGTTAACATACTAAATGGAGTATTATTTTATTACGCCTTTATTATTTTTATCCTTGCTAATTGTACAGAGTCGCCGTCAAAATTTATTTAATGATAAGAACTGACTGACTGATAATAGAATTTTTTTTATTGGAAATTCCTAAAACCTGGCACAATAAAAAACCTTGAAAATTAATTGTATAATATATAGGTATAGATTTATACATATAGGTATATCTAAGTAATATTAATTTGCTTTTATCGAAGTTTTATTATCAACTACGTAGCAATGACGTACCTAATACTTTTTTGCTATGTTTAAAGTTTTGCTGATATCCAACGTTTATTTTATGCACCGTGTCTAATCATCAAATTTAAACTAAAATAACATTGTTTGAGATTAAATTAAAATTCTTATTAGTAGCATTAGCCATAGCCCGAGTTTTAATCGTTGTCTGTTATACCTACATATTTCCATTTAGACGATATTCGTGGTTCAGGATTGTTTTTTAAAACCGAGTATTTTCTTCAGAAACCTACAGTGAAAGCGATATGGTGCCTATAATGAAAACATGAAATATATAAAATAGGGAATATACTATGCAACTTAATGCAAGACAGTGACTTCTTCAGAATAAAGTTAGTAGAAGAAAAAGAAGTTAAAAGACTCACGGCGAGTTCTAAACTGACGTTTATAGACCAGATGATTGATGAACTTGGCGCTGTATTACAAAGAGGTAAAAGAATATATAATTAATAAGGATAGCATTAATGAAGTCATTTCTGGTTGTGTACCCTATTGCTAAACAGGTGGGTTATGTAAGTTTTGCCTCCCTAATTGATATACACCAAATAAAATCATGTTAAGTACTAACCTCAAATGACAGAATAGATATATGTGGCGATCCTGGTGCTTGGTTGACCATACAAGAACTAATCTCTTCAGGTGTGAAATCTATTTTTCCTCCACGTTGTTTGGTGCGATACCACATAATAACGGCTTTGTAAGCATTCTCATTAGAACACGAACCGCACATCATGGTGGCAATATTATCAAGGCTGGGAGGGGCAACTGACAGAAGCACATTTCTCAGTATATGAGGCCAATCCGCTGCAGGAAAAACTCCTAGAGCTGGGCGATTCACTAGTGCTTTCTGAAAAAGTATTGTAGACAAAACATTTGCAATTTATAGGATATTTACAAACGGAATATTATGATACTTACAAGGTTATGTTCGTCCTTGAACACACTCAAAAGTTGAGGATGATTATATCCAATAGGCACAGACGAGATTTGTGTAAAGGCATCCAAAAAGACATTCCCATCGGCATCCACGAAATAATTGCCAATGCTTTTGTCGTAGTCAGCAAATAGTTGAACTGAACCAGCTTGCTGTAATTTAAAAATTTCAACATTTGAATTCACAAGAACTTAACCTTTTTATCCATGTATCTTAAATATATATTAACGTGATAAAAATATCAATACCAAAAATAAGATATATTTATGGGCGCACCTAGCTTTTGGCCAAGGGGGAGGCAAAATGTTTTTCTGACATCCCCGGCGGTGGGCAAATAAAACATTTGATATAAACTTAATACTAAGTAAGCATACAAAGCTAGCCAAGCTATGTTTATTTAGAGTGAGGCTAGAAAATTCTTCTCAGCGGTCCACCTTGGGCAGAGTCCATCGGCGGCCGCCTCTTCTCTTCTTTGAAGCAGACGTTGCCGCTCCAGCTATTGTTCTCCCAAAGCGGGAGTAACCCCTTAGTAGTGCTTTCGGCAGACCGGTAAAAAAGGTTTTCATAGGTACTTAGTACCTACTTGTGTTTTTATTTGTATAGCCCAATGTTTTTATAATATAGAATATAAATCATAACTTTGTTATTACTATGCTCATTATTAGTATTTTTATTAGCATAAAGCGTAGCAGAAGTATTTGTATTCAATGCACGTCTGCCACCGTTTTCTGATGACACTCATACCCATGTTTTTGAAAAAAAAATAGTCTCAAGATATTACAAAAGTTATTATTAGATATATTAATGTTTCGAGTTCTTTTTCGATTGGACGATTTTCGAGTGAACGCTGATATTCTCTTTAGTAAATGTTGGGTACAGCAAACCTATCTAGCCAACGCCATACATATTTATTCATAACAAAACATTAATTTTCATTCCGATTGGTTAACAATTTAAATAGAGACAATTGAGGCCAATCGAAAACATAAAAATATCACTACTGTTAGGGAGTGATTATATACTCCTACCTATCTGTATAGACACACTCTAGCAAGCGTCCAAATGTGGATGTAAAATGAAAACAAAAAAGACAAGACGAAAAGGCAATATTTAGACTTACCACCATTATAACAGATTGGCGTATATTGACAGTAAGACTAATTAAGCAGAACACAAAACAATATTTTGTATTTATAAAATACGCTACTGCACCAGGGTACTATCCCTGCTTAGGGTGTATAATTGAGAGTGAATTTGATTTGATTTTACCTTACCAAGTACAGAAAATTAGACCATTATTTATTTTGACACCATACAGATTTCTAAATTAACCTTAGGTACCTATATATTGAAGTGAAACTTCTAATGCGACTTCCAACAAGGTTGCGTTAAACGTTTAACGGGTATGAAAACATTACGAAGTTTCACTTCTTCCGCGCGGAGGGACTCCACGCACTATTTTTTTCTAGGAATAGCCTTGACGCGATAATATTATCTATACAGTATTGTATCTTCATACAAACACGGTCGGATCGCGAGACATACCTACACGCCTCGGGTTCGGTATACACTCGGTAGTCTCGGTACACAAACAGTCGCGAATGTGCTGTAGTGACGAACGAACGGTGTGATGGGTTTTTAAGCAGGAAGCGTGCGATTAATTAAGTATTTGTATTTCATTAAAATAAATACAAATACTTACTTAATATGGCAAAGAGCAATAAATTATAGACTATATTGTGTTGTTTTTGGTTGCTTGAATTCTTCAAAAACACAACCAGAGATTTTTTTTTTAATTACCTGGAAACTTCGAAAGGAAAGACTATAAAATAATTTTTATATACCTACTAGTACGTAATTTGTTTCTTTTTTTAATAGGTAGGTATTTCCTTCTTCCTCCGAGTAAAATACCTGGATTAATAAATAAATAAGTAGGGTGACAAAAGTGACACAGTGACCTACCTACAAATATTTTTGAATTAGACGAAATATCATTATGAAATGATTATAAGAGTAAAAAATTATAGGCACCTAGTAAGATTTAGATTGTAGGTATTTTTATTGAACACTTCCAATTTCATTCACGAGTTTCATTTTTTTAATAAAAAATAAATTATAATATTTACAATCACAAAACTAGAAACAAACTCAAGTAAGTAGATGAAATTATGGGCAGCCCTATCGCGTGTTTACGTACTATAGGTATAGGTAGTTATTTCAAGGACAGGGCCGAGTCACAATACTGTGAATAGATAACATTACCGTGGCCTTGATGTCACTACTATACTCAAAATGATTAGGTAGGTACTTAAATAAAGGTAAACAACAAAACGAACATGACACAGGGGCGCTAAACCGTTTTCCATGAGAACATATTTTTCTGTCGACAAATAAAATTTCAAAATGATTTATTCATTGAACTAAAGGTAACGATGGATTAGTTACATAACTCAGACCTCGATACTATTACTCCGTTAACTGTTGTGAAAAAACTGACCTATAATACAGAACCCTCAATTATCTTACTACTAAAACCACTTTATTTAATATATAATAAGGAAATGCCTGAAAATATTTGTTACAAAATAAAGAGGTAGGTACACTGGAATACAATTAAGACAATTTACTTGATGGTTTAAACATACTTTGAATTGAGAACATGCAACCTCTCCATTTACTTGCACTTGTTTCTATTTCCTTTAGCTATAACAAGGTTAAATGGAATAATAATTAAAAAAAAGTACAACAAAAATAAATGGTACAAAAAAAAGAGCTTGTTTTATGATTTGTTTACATTTAGTTGAATACCTAAACCTTTCGGGTAGATAGAATTATATGTGTCTTTTACACCTCTTAGCAAATAATATTTTTTTTAAAGTTACCTGCATAGAGTTTAAATCTTTTAATAGTTCCTTTGATTTTGGTCCAGGGACTGAAGTTCTAACATCTGGATGCGATGGCTCCTGTTGTAACACAGTTGCAAAGCCTCTGAAATCTGTCCAAATTACACATATTTATTCATGTCCGATATTTCTTGCTCTAGGCTCCTATGAGTCCTAGTCAGATAATACTAAGAACTTCACGGCTATATTATGTAGCATCTATGATTAGCGCTCTTAAATAAACAAACGGGCTTCGAGTGCAGCTTTTTATTAATTATCTGACTTCTTTCACGATTAGTACCTAACGTGAATTTTAGAATTAGAAACTATTAAATTAATTTTGCCTCAAACTTTGTTCGTATATAGGTATATATATTTTTGTTTATGAGCAAAAAAAATGTTTATGAGCAAACAAATCCTGAATTTAAAATGTTATTTTTAACCGCCGAAAAAAAAAGGAGGAGGTTCTCTATTCGACCGTATATATACCTATATATTTTTTATGTTTGTTCAGCCCTCACTCCGTTATTTATTAGATTTTTTTATTAGATACCCATTTTTGTGTCATATCAAGGAAGTCAGGATCTGATGATGGGATCCTCATAAAATTGAGAGAAGACCTCGAAAATTGTAGGAACACATAGTGTTTCTGTTTACCTATCATAACTTATTATTTATACTAATCAGGTACTTGCGGTTAGGAATCATCATCATCATTTGTCTAAATCTAACAGTTTCTGAAATATTATTGACGACTAAATTGTTACGGCACCAAAATTTATATCTTGACACCAAAATTAGATATATCAACACCAAAATTGATTTCTGTCACCAAAATTATAAACAAAATGAAAAGCATTTTTATACTGAATATTTTACTAAAATATTTTATAAATCAACATAATAAGATCAATTAAAAATGAGCTGTAACAACCAAAAAATTCAATTCTTTCTTCTTTCTTAATGTACGACACAGTCTTTTTATTTTTCAGTCTTATAATTATATAACTAAAATAAACAAATATGTTAGTAATTGCTATAATTTTTTATGGGAAACGGAGCAAACGAGCAGACGGGTCACGTGATGGTAAGTGACTACCGCCACCTATGGACACCTGCAACTCTTAGAGTGACAAGTGCGTTGCAGCCCCTAAACGTGGGAGTACGCTCTTTTCTTGATGATTTGAAGGTTGTTTCGGTCCGAAAATACCGCCGCTTTGTTCTACAGATTGATTATGCGAGGCAAAAAGTTTCTTGAGAAGCGCACAGTGGTGGAGTGCCAATTATCCAAGCGATGGGGATGGAAGTTTTGCTGCGTTGAGCGTTGAACAGTTCTTCGGAGCACTCCCCATAATACAAGCGATAGATAATGCAGAGTGAAGCTATATCCGACTCTCTGTTGAATGCGGTCCAGAGAGAGATGCTGGTACTGCCTCTGCATAGAGATGAGGACAGTATTCCATATGTGGCCGAACCTGCACATTACAAAGTCTAGATCTGTTCAGCGCACCAAGCTTCTTTGAGGCTAATTTGGCCTTACCCTCTAAGTGAACGCGAAACTGGACTTCGCTCGCTATATCGACGCCAAGGATTCCGATGCTGGCTGTGGCAGTTAGGGAAGTGCTCTCAAAGGGAGGTGATACGACAAATGGCATCATTTTGGCGGTGAACGCGCAAACTGTTGCTATAGGCTGGCCTGTTGGTCTAGTGGTTAGTGACCCTGACTGCTGAGCCAGAGATCGTGGGTTTGATTCCCACCTAAGTCTTTGTGTCCGTTACTTGTATGTTTGTAAAGTCCCCCGCGACACAGGAGTAATTCCTAATGCGGGAGTTGTCTTTTTAAGAGAAGAGAAAACCCTGTATCTTCGTGGGGTTAAATTGGGCTAGATTAAATCGACCCCGATCTGTAACTTTTTCTAAGGAAGCTTTGATTTCAGACGCAAGTTTGATTTCTCAATGATGTGAGAAATATTGGCACGGCCAATATAAAAGGCATCACTCGTGTAATCTGTCATCTGCATAGCAGGCATATCATTGATATGCAGAAGAAACAGCGTGGATGACAGCACACACCCTTGTGGGACACTGTCATTGACAGACTTGAAGTCAGAGCGTGCTCTACCGACAGCAATTTTTTCTCGCCCATGGGTGGAAAGGATGGTCTACAGAAATTCCCCTGAACAGCTTTGGCAAGAGACCAGAATGCATGAGTTCCGGAAGGTAGACACACCAATTCGTTCTCCGACTTCGCCCGAGCAATGTCTCTTTTGAAGGCAAAGTTGAAATGGTTTTTTAATATGCTGGTTTTCACATCCAGTACCATCGCTGCATTTACACATGCTTGGTAATATTTCTGATTTCGGCTTTTATAATTTTCTTCGTAATTCGTCTAGTTTTACAGGATCATTCCTATACTACGACCCGCCCCGGCTTTGCATGGGTGCAATGTAGACGTCAATGTGGTGAACAATTATCGACATAATCCTACTAATATTATAAACGTGAAAATTTATAAGGATGTATGGATGTATGGATGTATGGATGTGTGGATGAATGGATGTATGGATGTTTGTTACTCTTTCACGCAAAAACTACTGAACCATACCGGGACTTACGCGGGTGAAACCGCGGGGCGCAGCTAGTATCGACATATACAAATGAACACAAAACAATATTAAACTATACATATAATTTATAAACCTTCCACTTGAATCGCTTTATCTATTGGTGAATACCGAAATAAAATCTGTTGCGTAGTTAAAAGATCTAGGTGTACAGATGGCGGAAGCGACTTTGTTTTTGGAGATTGTGTAATAATAATTGTTCTATTTATACTGGTATAATTCAAAATATATATTTTTGCTTTATTTATATTACGTTTCCGATTAGTGGGTGTTAATATCTATTCCATTCCTTAATTGATGGAATATGTGCTTTTAGAAGATAAAATGTGGGTAGTGATGTTTTATTTCTCTTCTCATTAGTGTTCCACATTTATTGAAGTATTGCCATAACAAAAAAAAAATTATATTATCTCCAAGGTGAACTAAACAATAATGCAAACAAAGGTATGACATAATAAGTGTCAATCTTATCATAATTAATCTGTTGTTATTACTAAGGTAGCTACGCTATCTTATCATGTCGTTGGTAAGTCAAATCGTACGTACCTACCTACCACAAGCTATTTAGTATTATTTAGGCTTATCGGTTAAGATTTGAAATTTGTTAATAACCTTTAAAATCAAGGTGCCGATAACCGATACCTTCACAGTTTTCTTTATTGGGGTAGCATTTATTCGTATAAGAAAATATTATATATATTATTATATACGAACTAATTCCTTACCTATAAGTTTCATGGTTTTATGGCATGCGTGATGTTTTATTGTTATAATTAATGATCTGTTCACCCCCAAAAATTAAGAGCTATATAGTTGTAATTTATCTTAAATATGTATGTAATAATACGCCGGGGAAAGTCTTTTCAAATTTTGTATGTATAAAAAGAAAAATCTCTTTGGTGTCTGTATTGTTTGTATCTGGCTGGTTTTAATATCAGAAAACGAAAAATAAAAAGTAAAAATCACTTTCCCGCTATTTTTTAATTGTTTTTCTATCCGCCAAAATGAGCTAATCTAGCGAAGAAATTCGATACATTCTAAAGATTTATTACAAAAATAGGAAAAATTCGACTCAAGCCCCGATAAAAAAAATGTGACGGATATGCAGTGTCGGTAAGACTAGCACAAAGTTGATTCAAGCGTTTTCAGTCCGGGAATTTGATGTCAAAGATGCAGCTTGCTCTGGTCGCCATCGTACGGATAAAGTCGCTGCCATTCTTGAAAAAGTGGAGCAAGATCAGCATATTAGTAGTAACGACATAGCTGAGGAACTGAGGATTGACCACAAAACAGTTATAACCCACACACGAAACCCACTGAAAGAAACCTTATGAATCGTGTACTCATTTGCGATTATTTATTGAAACGTAATGAAACCGAAACATTTTTGAATTGATCACTGGTGAGGAAAGTAGACGACAAGAACGTGCGAAAAAGATCATGGTCAAAGTCAAGCTCCACAGACTGTAGCGAAACCCGGATTAACACGCAATAAGGTGTTGTGTGTATGGTGGGATTGGAAGGGCATCGTTCATTTTGAGTTTTTACCACCGGGCAAAACCATCGAATCGGATCTCTACTGCCTACAACTAATTAGACTCAAGCAAGAAATTAAGAAAAAACGGCCGGAATTGATCAACAGAAAAGGTCGTCATGATAACACCAGACCACATATATCTTTGGCTACTCAGCAAAAATTGAGAGAGCATGGTTGGGAAGTGTTAATGCATCCACTATATAGTCTTGACCTTGCAGCCTCAGATTTTCACCTGTTTCGGTCTCTTGAATTCTTTGGGTAGTGTTAGGTTAACATCAAGAGAGGACTGTGAAAACTACTTGTCGTATTTTTTTATTAAAAATCCCATGATTTCGGCAGAAACGGGATTGTCACTACCTACGAGATGGCAACATGTTATAGAACAAAATGGAAAATACATATTATAATTAAATGTAATTAAACTTTGAATAAAAAATGTCTTGAATTTGTATCTAAAATATGAAGAAACTTTTGCCCTTATATATATTTAAGTATGTTTATCAGCAGTCTGGTTCCTTCATAAACTTAGTATTATGTTTATGGGTTCCATAGAACGTATGTAATTTTAGATCAGTATCAGTAATTACTATGATCTCAAGTTATTATAATAATTATTATATGGTCGAATATTTAATATTATTTTTCTTATATCGGAGGCAACAAATATATTTTCTTTGTACAGCTAAGTTGGCGAATGAGCACACGGCCCGATTGATGATAATCGTTTCCAGGTGCCTTTAAACATTCGCCATCTATGCATTAAATTTATTCCTCTCTCCATGCAGTCATGTCGCATTCTCACTTACCAGTAAAAAAACTAAAGGTATTTTTACTTGCTTAATTAGGTATATGTTAAATCTTGGTAAACTGTGGATTGGCCAATGTTTGTTTGATGTGACCAGATATATATATAGGGAATATCTTAGTAGATAGCAGCGGCGCACAGAGAAAACCACCATAACCACTATTACCGCATCAATAAAGATCATTCAAAAATATAAAAATATATAATGTATAAACTGATCAAATGACTAGTGCCTCCCGTAACACTATTTTTAGAAAGAATCACGTATATTTTCAGTCACATTCTTTGTTTTACACTAGAATTAAACAAATCTGGTTTTACAGTTTTGCAAACATCGCACGATCCAAATGTATATCAAATAACTTACCTCTTGTCACAGAAGACCGGAAACATGAATTTGATATTACAGTATTTATTCCGCGAAATAGCATTTTATTGATAAATATTCGTAACTTTTGAATAAAATTACGCTCTGTTATCTTCACGACTAATAAATATTAATAGTTACAACGAGAGCATGAATATTACACGGCTCTCCGGTAACACAATACCGCGGTATGTTTGCGCAGCTCGCGCAGCCGACTGTAAGCATATTATATACATCTGTTGGAACGTCAAGTTCAATCTTTGGATGTTCCCTTTTTACTAGTGTTAAGTACCATGCGCGCTGATGTGGAGGGGGAGGGGTATCGCTATCGATTGTCGTGGCTAGCGACCAAACAATATGCAGGTTTTATTTTACCTTGATAGATAACTGAAAACAACTTAGTTCACACATACATTATAAGGTAAAACCGCCAGCCAAATATCGGTTATGTCAACATTTTTCGACACTTAATATACTTAAGTACCTAGTTTTGATATTTTTGGGGTTTTATAGTTATGTGTTTGTGATATTTTCAGGTTAAGTATTAATTAATTATTCTTTATTTTATGTTAATTCTTATCATCTCTATTCTCATCATTCCTAGTTTATTTACGTTTTTAACCGACGAAAATAAGAAGTAGGTTCTCAATTATATATACTAGCGGACCCGACAGACGTTGTCCTGCCGGAACGTAAAAAATAATTACTCCTGTAACCCTATCGCAGCGCCATCTACCGGGTCCAATTGAAAATTTAAACCATTCTCGAATCTACCTGAAGACACAAAAAAATTCATTAAAATCGTGTTGTAAATGAGTTTTAAATGATTGCACGTATGTTTGTAGATGTAACTTTCAATTATTTTGGCGAACCCATTTTGAATATAAACAGGACGATAATTAAAAATATCATTTCTATTGCCTGATGTGTAAATTGGTGTAATTTTAGCGATTTTCCAAAGCTCGGGGAATGTGTCCTCGCTCAACGACTTTTCATAAATTATAAGAAGAGGTCAGTGTAGTGCAGCTGCACAAAGCCTCAGCAGCATTCATTGCTATGCCGACGATAGCACGGGTGATGCCTTTTAAACCGGCCGTGCCAACATTTCTCAGGCAAACGTCACTGAGAGTCGATCCAAACTTGTGACTTGTTGATAAATCGAAGCTGCGTTAGAAGGAATTTCAGATTGGTGTCTACTTAGTCTAGTTCAATTTAATACAACAAAGACACAGGTTTGCGCGTTCACACAAATGCTCGCTTTGATAGTACTTCCCTAACTGCCACAGCCAGAATGGAATCCTTGGCGTCGATATATCGAACGAAGTCCAGTTTCGCGGCGGCCACTTAGAGGGTAAGGCCAAATTAGCCTCGAAGAAGCTTGGTGTGCTGATCAAGACGAGAGTGTGAGATAGTATTTAACCCCAGCCCACCTTCTAAAACCTTATAAGGCGCAGATAGTATATATAATAATATAACAGTATTCCATATGCGGCTAAGCATATGGAATACTGTTCTTATCTCTATGCAGGAGCACCCCAGTACCAGCTTCTCCTTCTGAACTTCTGCATTCTCTATCGCCTGTGTTATAGGGAGTAGTCCGAGGAATTGTTCGGACTTATAACGCGTTGGACGATGGCAAAACGCAGCGGCGTTTTTCCATCGTCCAACGCGTCAAAACGATCATCCCCATCTGTTAAGTCATGTACTCAACCGGCTGGATTACGGCGGTGAGGAGGGAGAGGTGCGAGGCGTGTCACACAGAGGCGTGTCATCAGCCGGCCGCCGCGCGCGCCGGTATCGACGATCTGACACAGGGGGATGACAGTACCTACAAAGTGACGTTTTAGAAAGATAGAGGCGCTATCTATGCGTTGGCTCTACGAAAAGTCTTCCAAGTTAGTATTCAGTTTCTACATAGATGATGCTACGAGTGCTGATTTACCGACAGTGATTTAGCGACCGTTTGAAGTTTGACAACAAAAATCAAAAACTATCATGTTACAAAATGGTGGCTACTTTTTGCGAGTACGCATGTTTGTAGATTTATACGAGTGGATCAGATACAAGTGGATGGTGATCGGGTATACGGTATTTTAATAATTTATTTGAACTAGAGTTTACCATGAAAATACCGTATACCCGATCGCCATCCACTTGTATCTGAATATGATGTAAAAGCTAAAACGTATATATCACGAGAAAATACACAACTAAATCTATAGGTACCTAGTACTACCATAACTATATATAGCATCATTAGTTCCGGAGCCAACCGCTAGGCAGCGCTAGTTGTCCAATTGGTAAGCTTTGAAATGCCGCAAGAGGCCTCTCTTTTCCCTAATATTACTTTACTCTTTGATCTGACAGTCAGCTGTTACAAGCCTCGACGACCACACGTTACGCACCTTTTATTACAATATTCAAAATTTGTAACGTTCCGCAGACGCGACTGCTAAAGCCATATTGTACAGTTATTAAAATCTTATAATACAGTCCACTACTTTAATTACTCTGCCACGCGCCATCATTGGTCCTTCTACCGTCAACATTGACCAGGAGACAAGAAAAAATACAAAAGCTGTACAGGGACTTCAAGTCGTCTTCACCTGACTTTGTAGTTGAACAATTTGAAGATAGTGACCATTGAACGTCCTCCAAGTGGTCGTTTAGTTTGCAGTCTTCAAGCATAAGTTCACAAGACACAAATATCAGGGCTGCGGAACAGGAACAATCTTCATCGGAAGCAAATCGAGGTCTTCAGAGTGTTGTCGTGCCTTGAGATCATTCAAGAATCTCCACGCCGCAGTCATCACCAGTGGTTTGCACCATAAAACCGTGAGATCGTTCCTATTCCTTTTTCTTTATAGTCATTTCATTATTTCATATCCATCCCGTCATTCAAATCATCCCATACGCTTAATCATTATCATTTTTTAATCATTACATTAAGCTTATTTAAAACAATCAATTAGTGCAAATCATTTCATTTTTGCAAGTCATTTACATAAAACCGATCTACCATTTTGTTTTTCAACTGTGTGCATCTTTTCATTCGTCATTCAGTAGGTAGATAGTTAATCATTTACATCATATTTCATTGTATTTTACATAATTTTCATAGCTTTGCTTACCGTTAAGTTTATTTATTGACTCCAATAAACATACAAAGCGCCTGATTTTAGTTAAAGAGCAATTTAAGCGTTTTCATATTGCTACCCTATTTTTGGCAAGCTTTTGAATTAATAACGGTTGCTTGCAATTTTTTTTTTAATTCTCTTTTTCCTTTTCTATTCTTATACAGTTATTCTTTTAATTTACTGTGCTTAGAATGGCAGAAGCTAAGAACTTGACTAAGAAACAAGCTTCTATTAAAGGAAAGCTTACACAATTTTCAACATTTTTAAATCTCTCTAAATCTTGTGAAAAGTTAAGCGGTGTGCAAATCATTGAAATCGAATACCGTCTAAATATTTTCAAAACCTTATACGAAAAATATGACGCATTACAGAACGAGTTAGAAGCACTGGCGGAAGACCCCAGCGAGCAATTTGAAACGCAGTACTACGGCTTGGTGGCTACTGCGCGCCATCTGATTGCCATCGCCCGAAAACCGCATGCGGGTGAATCAATGTCCGAGGTTGAATCATCTTCTAATCACACACATACACAAAATTCTATCCGACTACCTAAAATTGATTTACCTAAATTTTCAGGCAGTTTTCATGATTGGCTAGAATTCAGGGACACATTTAGATCTATTATTCACAATAACGACAATATTGATAGAATTAACAAACTACAGTATCTTCGTGCATCCTTGAAAGGTAGTGCCGCTCTTGTCGTCGATAATCTTGACTTCAGATCGGAAAACAACGATGCTGCTTGGAGGTTACTATGTGAAAGGTATGACAACAAAAGACTGCTCGTCAACAATCATGTGCAAGCTTTGTTTAGTGTAAATTCTATCAATACAGAATCAAGTAAATCTTTACGGTTTATCATTGACACCACTAATAAAAATCTTAGGGCATTGTTACGGCTAGTAAGTTGGATCAGGTGATCAACCGTGAATGGGAGGAGCACAGGAACCCTGATCTGAACCACCCACATTGAACAGTTTCATTACCTTTTTAAGCAACAGAGCTGACTTATTAGAGACACTCGAGGAATCAAACCTTTTAAAACTAAAGAGGTACAGGCAACAACAGTAACAACAATAAATTAAATAAAAGCTTTTTGACATCCATTGAAAAACTTAAAGGTCCATTATGCCCCATGTGTCATCAAAATCATTTTGTGTTTTCATGTGAGAAGTTTAGGTCCCTTCCGGTTCAGGTTCGTGTTGAAAGAGCACACAGCTTCAATGTCTGTATTAACTGTTTTCGGCCAGGTCATGAGGTACTGTCATGGGGTGCTGTCTAGAAAACCTTCACGTAGTGCACCCTGGAAACGTTGGCGATGACGCTGCCTTTTCTTCCTCAGTTTTTGAGGACGGCGTCATCGCCAACGGCTAATATTCTAGTATGAAGAGGAGACCATCTTTCTTCGGCCACTTGGTTGAGGCTTGGCCCAACAGAGCACATCTGTCTGTTGGCTCTTCGCTCTTCGAAGCTATGAGGATGAAAACCTCGGTAAAAAATCATGAAGGAGGGACCCTACCATGGGTCGGAGTTTCTCCGCTGTCCTCAGTGGAGAAGGGAGACGGGCTCGGCGTGCACTCACACTGCCACCGAGCAGGCATGGGAAGATTTAGTTTCCTTGCCACCGTCGGCATATCGTAATCCTGAAAGGCGTCGTGGTCATGTCTCGCGACTCCGATCGGGGGTGAGGGTCTTGGCTTAGCCGCCCGGACTGCGAGGAAGAAAACCTCTCTAAAAAATTGCCCCGAATCCCGTGCTCTGGTGCGTGGCCAGGGGATGCATGGCTGATGGGTGGTTCAGCCGCTAGCGCACTCTCAGCCGGGGTACCTGCGGACCCCTCGGTTGGGCATAAACTTACGCTTACCCGGGTATTGGGGGATCTCTGCCTGGGTTGACTTTTTTTTCTCCCCCACTCGTGGGATTAAAATATGGAACTTAATACTAAAACTACAAATGAAAAGCAGAAGGATACATTTATTAATAATGTAGCACAAGCGTCTTCAACAGGCGCTGAAGATGATGCGGAGTTAATGTCACGTCTGACGCTGCTAAGGCTGGAGCTCCCAGAAGTCGACCTGACTCCTGGGGGCAGTCGAAAATCTAACCGTCTTCGATGCAAGGCTGCTGTACCAGTGGAGGGGAGGGGTGACTCGGAGTCTGATTCCGGTTCGTCTTTGAACATATCTTTTGTCACGGATAGCCGCAAGCGGAGTCTTTCGCGGTCCAGGGGTGGCGTATCGGATGATATGCCAGCACCGAAAATTGCAACTGCGACAAGGGGGCGTACAAGGCCGCGTTCACAGACACCTTCGGGCAAAGGCGCTTTCCCCAGGGCAGGACAAGTAGCCCTCACACGCGCAGAGGGTGAACGCGTAGCTGAAGAGGATATCTCGGATCTCCTCGTGAAGATCCGTCCGCCATTAGAAGGGGGCTCCGTTGACCTCCAAGCTAGGACTGATGCGGCGTTGGGCATCATTAATATGGTGGCCACCAAGTCGAAAAATCTGAAAGGCCCCTTTGTTCGAGCACTTAAGGACTTATCGTCGGCAGTTGTGGGGGTCGTTGAGACACTTATTGCTGATGTCGCCCGCCTTCAAGAAGCAAATGAGCGGCTCACACAGGAGATGGTCGATCTCCGTGCCCAGTTTACCCAATTTCGGGAAAATGCGTCGAAGCGATCTGAGCATTCACACCCGGTATCGCAACAGCCCGCACCCTCGGCTTCTTCGTTTCCGGATGCCTACCTGCGTCAAATCACCGACGCAGTGTGGCGCATGATGGATGCGGCGGCCGTGGCCGCAAAGGCGTCAGTTCAGGGGAAGAACAAGAAGGTATCTTCTTCCCAAGCCCAGGCAAAGGCGTTTCCACACCTACCGGCGCGTGCACCGGCTGTAGCCTGTAGCGCACCCAGTGCCCCCACACTCGACCTCAACCTCCCAGTCCAAGGCCTTTCCAACGACGGCTTCCAGACTGTCCAGGGGTCAAAAAACAAGAAGAAGAGGGGAGGGAGGAAAAACAAGAAGGCTGCAGATCAGACAGCACCCACCCAAGCGGTGACGCAAAGTGCTAAGAAGCCCATAAAGCTCTCGTCTCCAAAGACGGCCGCCGTTGTTATCACCGTGTCATCGGAGGCGAAGCAGCGCGGACTCTCCTACGCGGAAGTTTTCCGTAGGGCTCGCGACATAGTCCAACCCGGCGAATTGGGTGGCGTCGGAGGGCGAACCCGTAAAGCTCAAACGGGGGCTCGCGTCTTGGAGTTTCCCGGAGCGGAGGGTGTTGAGAGAGCCGACGCGTTAGCCCAAAAACTGCGGGGTCTATTTGCGGCGGAACAAGGCGTAAAGATAACCAGGCCCACCAAGTGCGCAGAGATCCGTGTCTCGGGTCTGGACGACTCAATTACCCCTGCTGAGATCCGGGCTTTTATTACAAGTGCCACCGGATGCACCTCAGACACAGTGCGGGTCGGTGCGATTCGCCTTGGGCCTGGTGGAGTTGGCGCGGTGTGGGCCAGCTGTCCCGTCGCCGCGGCAAAAAACTTGTAGACGGAGGAAGGCACCTCATCGGCCTAAGTGCTGTCCGGGTGTCAGCTCTGGTAGCCAGGCCTATGAGGTGCTATAGATGCCTGGCGCCGGGCCACACCCGTGCCGCATGCATTAGTGCTTTTGACTGCACCGGACTCTGTTTCCGATGTTGTCATCCAGGTCATGTTTTAGCTAATTGTTCCGCCGATCCTCACTGCGCCGCTTGTGCAGCGGCCAACCTGCCTGCCAACCACATGACGGGGCGTGAGGGTTGCAGGCCAAGTAGAAGGTTTTCTGTGCCACAAGGGGGAGTAAGCCAATCGACCCAGGCTACCCCTCCAGTTGTTTTCCGACCGCCGGCACCGATGGAGGCTGTAGAGACGACCCAGTAAATGGACCAAGTCTCCAGTCTCATAGTCCAGACAAACCTGAACCACTCTGCCGGTGCGCAGGATCTTTTCCTGGCAGAGTGGTCAGTTAGTGTAGCCGTAGCCGCGGAGCCCTACTACGTTCCTCCCCGTCCAAACTGGGTTGGTGATTGGGACGGGTCCGTGGCAATCGTCAGCTCCTCGGCGCCTCATTCCCCACCCTTGTCGGTAAGAGACATTTCTGTTCTGGATTTCTGGATACGTTGCCGCCAAACGGGGGGGAGTCACGCTCTACGGAGTCTATTTCTCCCCCAACCGGAGTCTGGCCGATTTCGAGGTCTTCCTTAACAACTTGGAGACCTCGATGCGGCGTCAGTCGTCTGGGCACGCGCTCGTGCTCGGGGACTTTAACGCAATGTCTACTGCGTGGGGGTCCCCCAGGACGCACGCCCGCGGCGAGGCGGTGGAAGAGTGGGCAGCATCAGTGGGCCTCTGTCTCCTCAACATAGGCTCCACCAATACGTGCGTGCGACAGCAGGGGGGGTCGATAGTGGACCTTTCGTTCACTACTCCTGCCCTCGCCGCACGAGTAAAGAACTGGTGTGTCCTGGAAGACTACACCCGCAGCCGGCCACGTCGTCGCAATGATGGGGAGGAGGATCAGCTTCACGAGGAATACCGCGAAGCGCGGAAGACCCTGAAGCTGGCCATAACCCGCGCCAAAGAGGAAAAAAGGAAGGAGATGCTGGAGGGTCTCGATCGTGACCCCTGGTATCGTATCGCGCGGCGCAACAGAAGCTTCGCGCGCAGGGCCTCCCCCTTACTGAGACTCTCCAGCCCAGCTTCCTGCAGCAAGTGGTCGAGGGTCTTTTCCCTGAACGGGCGGAACATACGGCCTCGTCAATGGCCCCATTCACCGAAAACGGGGGTGACGAGGAAGAAGTTCCGCTCATTACAGATGCGGAGCTAGGAGCGGCCATTCTAAGAATACGCTCGAAGAATACCGCCCCCGGGCCAGATGGAATACCTGTCAAAGTGTTGGCTCTAATCCTCGACCACATGGAAGACCGCTTCAGGGAACTGTTAAACACGATTATGGTGGGCGGACGGTTCCCTGAATGCTGTAAAAGCGGGAAGCTGGTGCTTTTAGCGAAGCCGGGACGGCCTGCCGCTTCGGTCGCGGCCTACAGGCCCATCGTATTGCTGGACGAGGTGGGTAAATTGGTTGAGAGAGTCCTCTCTGCCCGCATCGTCCGGCATCTTTGCGAGGTCGGCCTCGCTTTGTCGGACGTCCAATTTGGCTTTCGGACGGGGCGTTCGACGATAGACGCTGTGCTGCGCCTGAGAGCTGTGACCGAAGAGGTGGTAAGCGTTGGTGACGTGCTGTTGGCGGTGTCGTTGGACATCGCCAACGCAATCGGTAGCCTGCCATTCAGCTGCATCAGGGAGGCGATCCACTATAACGGGGTGCCAAAGTACCTGAGGCGGCTGGTGGCAGACTACTTAGAGGAGCGTACGTACGTAAATCTGAGACGTCGGCCCATGTCGTGCGGTGTTCCACAGGTGTCAGTTCTTGGACCGCTTCTGTAGAACATGGGGTACGATTGGGCCCTCCGTGGTGACTTCCCCCCCGGGATTGGTGTCATTTGTTACGCCGACGATACTCTCGTTACAGCCCTGGGGGCAAATTTTCAACAGGCGGCGCGCTTGGCACTAGTTGGCGCTCGACCACCAGAGAGACTCCTCTCTCTGGTGGTTGAGCGCATCGAGGCGCTAGGCTTACGGGTGGCCCTGGAAAAGACGGAGGCCCTCTTATTTCATGGGCCCCGTCGTGGTCCACCCCCTGGCGCCTCGATTGAAGTCAACTCGGTCCTCGTACCGGTTCGGGCCCAGATGAAGTACCTGGGTCTGATCCTTGACGGGCGGTGGCGCTTCGACGAGCACTTTTGGCAGCTTACTCCAAGGCTGGTCGGCGCTGCGTCCGCCCTTGGGCGACTTTTGCCCAACCTGGGTGGGCCCAGCGTCGCTACGAGACGGCTGTACAAGGGGGTTGTCCGGTCGATGGCACTTTACGGTGCACCGGTGTGGGCGGAGGCTCTGACCGCCCAGAATAGGGCGCGCCTCTGGCGCCCTCAGAGGGTCATGGCGGTTAGAGCCATACGCGGATACCGCACCGTGTCGACGGAGGCGGCGTGCGCATTGGCTGGGTCTCCCCCGTGGGATTTGGAGGCGGAAGTGCTCGCCGAAGTATATCGGCAGGCGGCTGAGTTCCGGGCGGGAAGCGGTAGTCGGCCCCCGCCCGAAGAGGTCCGCGATTGGCGAGAGGCCGCTCGCCAAGCCACCATGGCTCGTTGGTCGTCCCGGCTGGAGGCTCCACGCGCTGGCTTTGCTGCCGTCGTGGAGGCACTCCAGCCAGTCATCACCGAGTGGGCAGGGTGGCAGCACGGGACCCTTTCCTTCCGACTGACGCAGGTGCTTTCCGGACATGGCTGCTTCGGAAAGTACCTGCACTTGGTCGCTAGGAGGGAATTGAGTCCCGCCTGCCACCACTGCGACTGCAGCGAGGACTCGGCTCAACATACACTGGCGGTATGCTCCGCTTGGGCAACGCAGCGTCGAGCCCTCGCTGCAGTAATCGGAGAGGATCTGTCGCTACCGGCTGTCATACGCTCCATGGCCGGTAGCGACAGGAATTTTACCGCGGTCGCAACCTTCTGTGAGGAAGGAGGCAGAAGGAGGCGGCGGAGCGGGCCCGGGAGGACGATGTCCACTCGGACCAAATTCGCCGCCGGCGAACCGGGCGGCGGAGGCACGCTTTCCAGCGCCCCATGCCGCCCTGAGTGTGGCCGCGGGTGGTTGGGACGGGTTTTTCCCTCCACCCGCTATAGTAGCCAGCCGCGAGGAGGCGGCGTCCACGTGTGCCTGGACGCTGCCTAATAGAGAGATCTTTACCCGAAGATGGTGCTTTTGCGGGCAGGCGCTAGGAGCGGTCCGGATGTCTTAATAAAAGCTGTTCCCGGATCCCTCCTATTTTAGGCGCAGGATGGCACACCGTGTGGTTTTAGTCGGTTCGATTCCGACACACCGCCCCACCGAAAACCCCGGTGGGGTGACGGCCCGAGGGGGTTTCCACACGTAGAAAAAAAAAGAAAACATGATAAAATCATGGTAGTCAAGTGCAAGTTGGGACACTGTATATATTGTAGTGAAAAGCATAACACCTTACTACATATTGATAGTGACATTGAAAGCCCAACTACACAAAATATTGCATTGTCAGCTAATCATTCCACTACATCTCGAATAACTTTACTTACCACAGCGGTCGTGCGGGTGATGGACTGTAAAGGTAACCATCATTCTGCTCGAGTTCTGCTGGACAATGGGAGCACAGCAAACTTCGTATCGGAGGACTTTGTTCGTAAGCTTCACATTTCTACCTACAATACCAAGTCAAAGGTAATAGGTAATAATCATCAATCTTCAAATTGCTCACAAGGGTGCTCGGTTTCCTTAAAATCATTTAAAAGTGATTATAAAGTCAACATTGAATGTTTTGTGTTACCAAAGGTGTCATCCCACATGCCTAATACCTTTGTTGATACTAGCAATATAAGTATACCAACGAACGTTCGTCTTGCTGATCCCCGGTACTACATTTCGTCTCCTATCGACATCATAGTCTGTGCGGATATTTTCTGGGAAATAATAGGCGCGAAGCGTATCGTCTTAGGTAAAAACAAACCCTGTCTGTTTGAATCAAAGCTAGGCTGGCTTATTACAGGTACACTTCATCAACCTTACTTGTGTCCTCAATTGTGTATGCTCTCTGATAAGTTAAATAAAGATTTATTTCATTTTTCGGAACCAGACTCGCGTAGGCGAAGCATACGAAGGCCCCGCAGACCTCGCTTCGCGTGGACTTAGAGCTGATAAATCTTCCTTTTTGTGGTGGTCAGAGCCACAGTTTCTACATAGGGAAGCTTCCTCATGGCCTCTCTTTTCTCAGTGACATTAATTTAAAAGATAATGTGCTTACCGGAAACTGCAATTTCTCACTACATCGTAGAGATTCATTCATGTCCTTGTATACTTTAGCTTTAATAAATTACAGAGTGTTTTCTTATTCTTCATTAACCTTTTACTTAAGTTAAACCAAGAAAACTTATTCCCTGAAGAATATAATTTAATTATTCTAAATAAACCACTACCAAGTAAAACAAACTTTGTCACTCTCAGTTTTTAAACACATCACATCATCACACAGATTAAGTATTTCAATTTATTAGTTTAACGCAAAACCTCCTATTCTTTATTTAGTTCTCACATTATTTGTATTCTTTTATTTAACATGGTTCACTTTCGTCTTTTGCATGCCGGACCTGAGCTCTTACTTGCCACGATTAGACACACACAATCATATACAACCTATTATAAGTAAAATCCCAGAGCAACGATTGCATCTAGAATTTCCTTTTTTGGACACAGAGGTGGATCACCGTGTGTGAGATGTGTGTTAAGTTATTATTATTATTATATAATTAGCAAACGTGTCTGTACTACGTACCTGGTTTTTGTATTAACATTGTTAATATTTAATAAATTATATTCATATAATCATCATTTGAACACAATCATAAAATATTTCCATTATTTGAAATGTAAAGTAAGAGATGTTGAATAAAGAGGCTTTATTACAGCTAATTGGTATATTTATTAAAGATTACTAGTGTGTAAGAATATTATTTTTCAGAACCTATTTTAAACATGATAATTTGATCTCAATAAGCATTAATGGATTGTGGTGAAAACAAAAATATACGAGAGTAGACATGCAGAACCACTGTAAACAATGAAATTATTTCATTAGTAGTGACCATTCTCACAAGTCTTGCATGTCATTTCAAGTTATGTAATTAGAGGAGAGATTGGCATACAATACCCATCTTTTCGCCTCCCTTTCTATAAGTACTTCTTCTTCATTATCATCATGATAACTGACCGTAAAGGTAGAGGCTGCAAGCTAATCAAATGTTTCATTTGTGTATTTGTGTGTTTAGCTTCCAGAGCCGTCCACCTCGAACTTGTCTCAGACCTCACAAAAGCCTTTATAGCCAGTATGAATCGGTTCATTCTTGTCTGACGTAGGCGCTTTCAATGAATTGGCTGCGCTTCTTTCACAGGATTTACATTTCAGTGAGACAGCATCACGAGGGTCGCCGACATCCGCACACGTAAGGGTGTCATTCGGCGAGCTTTTAATACCATCTTCCCTCTACCTTTAGCAGATATTGAAGACACTTCAACCGGGGGAGTATGTTGAGTCATGTACTCAACCGGCTGGATCACGGCGGTGAGGAGGGAGTGGTGCGGGGCGTGTCATCAGCCGGCCGCCGCGCGCGCCGGTATCGACGATCTGACAGTCAGCTGTTACAAGCCTCGACGCCCGCACGTTACGCACCTTATAATACAATATTCAAAATTTGTAACGTTCCGCAGACGCGACTGCTTAAGCCATATTGTACAGTTATTAAAATCTTATAATACAGTCCACTACTTTAATTACTCAGCCACGCGCCATCACAATCACCTGGATAATTTGCAATTCACCACTGTGCGGTTCTTCAGAAACTTTTTGCCTCGCACAACCAATTTGTGAAAAAAAATTACGCCTGCAGTATTTCCGGACCTTCAAACCCTTGAGAAAAGAGCGTACTCCCTACATCTCAAAGGCCGGCGACGCACTTATGACTCTTGAGTTGCAGGTGTCCATGGGCGACGGTAGTCACTCACGATCAGGTGACCCGTCTGCTCTTTTGCCCCCTATAACATAAAAAAAATAAGCTCAACACTCAAGACTTAAAAGGTTTATTTATTTTTTGCTTTTTTCTATTTCGTCGGTAAATTTTTTTGTTAAAAGTTTTTATTTGCTGACTTCGCTAATTTGCCTTGTCTCGGCCTTACATGCCACAAAATTGGCCTGTTTATAATCGTCGCAATCTAAGAAGTCGGATTTGCCAGCTATAAAAATACTTTGTGTAGTGAGGGAAAAAAAATCGGATACTTTCAAAACCGATTCTTGAGACATATCGTTTTATTACACGCACGAGTTTGTAATATTTAACAGTTATTACATAAATTCCAACAAAGTTTAAATTTGACCGAGATTCAATAACCAAGACATAAACTAAAACCCGACATACTGATTTCTTCCGGAAGGTTTATGTATATTAAATAATAATACATTGTATGTTATGCATCAGTGGCGTACCTAGACGCAAGATTAGGGTAAGCCACTGATATCATGTACACGTGTGAAGCCTGGGCGGGTGGGTCGCTAGTTAAGAATAAAATTAGAATAAATAAGTGTGGGGTCAGATAAATAAATGAATTCACTAAATTTTCAAAATTTTTATTCACTTTCCTATTGGGGCTTTTGAGCTGGATGCTTGCGTATCATCCATCCGAGACTGTGGTACAGTATGATTGGCATTTATAAATATCACTCATCAATAAATATCACTTTGTCCCAGTTGCTTATTTTAATAATTTCTTTTAAAAATGATACCCTTTGTAGTATTATGTCTTTCCATCATAATTTTGCGTTTGTCGGTTTTTTTGTATCTAAACCCAATATTATTTAAAATTGTTCTTAAAGATGTTGCACTGCCATCGTATAAGTTTGCAGATTTAAGGGACACAAGTCATTTACTTACGGTGGGGTACTCTTGTCTTGTGTAGTAGCCATAAACATGGTTTTTAGTAGCATCAGCATCAAAATTATCGATACCTGTCACAGGTTTTACTTTTTTTCGCTTTTTGGGTGTGTAAAACAAATTGTCTTCACAATTTTTCCCACTGTTTTTGTGCCAATCCCAAGCGCTTGTGCGGCTGTTTCTTGTACTTTGGTAACTTCTAGAAGAGGCCGTCTATTTGCTGATTTGCGTTCAAAGTATTCGTGCAGCTTCACAACCAAGTCACGAGCCTGGCTATTAAGAGTACGTCCTCTTTTAGACATATGGACGAGTTCACAAAGTAACACCAAAATCACGTAATGCGTAATCAAAGTCCGGAATTAGCAAGCCAAGGTCAACAAATATAACAGAAATGTCCTAAAGTAATAGCCGAGTCGAAAATTATAACAATAACACAAGAACTTCAAAGATAGCGTGAGAATACGCGGAGCATTGACGAATCAATGACGTGAGACAGAAAATTGAGGATAAATGATTTTTTTTCAAAATCTTGGGGTGGGTTCAATATCAATGATTTGGTTAAAAAGCCCGGATTTTTAACCAAATCATTTAGTATAATATCAAAATATTCATATTAATATCAAAATAAAGCTAAAAATATATGTATGTGATCAGATTTTGTTTTTATATGTTTAAATATTAAATAATACAGAAAAGACTAAAGTACGCGGCAAGGAAAAGACTAAAGTACGCGGCCTTGGAGACGTTGTACTATTTCGTGCCCATAGCTGTGGAAACCTTGGGCAGTTGGAGTACTGCCGCTAAGGGGTTTGTTCTCGATCTTGGGCGCAGGCTGAACAAAGTGAGTGGCGACTCCCGCTCAGGGTCGTTCCTGGTGCAGAGGTTGGCCATAGCCATTCAGCGTGGGAACGCAGCAAGCGTTATGGGCACCTTTGCGCCGGGAGCGACCAGGGGCGGGTTATTTGTTTATGAAACCGAATGACAGATTTGTTTAAATTAGTTTATAAAAAAATATTTCCTTATTAAATCTGTATACAGTAATTACTCATTTATCTCATTTTTTAAATGTAATTTAATGTAAACGATTTTTCAAATAATCCATTTTATTCGGTCAAAAAACGGCTTTTAAAGGTCACAACACTACGGCAACCAACCCAAAAACATGACATTGTAGTAACGTCCTGTCGGAATATTAATCAAAGATTAATTCGTGTTTTTGAGTGCATTTTTTCAATATAAAGTTAAACTTGATGCTTACAAATGATACGCGTTGTGATAGTATGGGTAACATAGTAATTAAATGGGATTATAAATTAGATTTTTCAATTTCTTACATAGACGTTCATACAAAGTTATCGCGGCATGTCAAATGAGAAACGCATGAGAAACGTCAAATCCGACTTCTTATATTGATAACACTATAATAATAATAAAATTATACCTCTTTATTGTACACCAGAAACATTGAAGAGTTAAAATTAATAACAATGGCGTGGCGGTTTACACAATTGACGGCCTTACGGTCTATGGCAATATGCATTTAGTACATTATTTAATAGCATGTAAAATATCTTACAAGTAACGTAAGAGTATACATACAAGTACACAATAAAATTACAAATACATAAGTAGGTACATGTAGAAATATAAACAATCTATACAAATGAATCCCTATTTCCTTTGGTCACGACATCACGCGTGAACGGCTGGACCGATTTCGCTAATTCTTTTTTTTTTGTGTTTGTGTGTCAGGAGAAGGTTCTAATGAAAAAAAAATTAAGAAAGTTGCTAGGAAAATTAGAAAATTTAAGAAAACTTAACAAGGGACTTCGCGGGTGAAACCGCGGGGCGCAGCTAGGTGTGGGAAGCCTCTCGCTAGAGACCATGGTGTAAGCTATGATACTCAGCGAGAGTGCGTGGGGCTCCGCCGCCTCATTTTGTACGCCAAAGAGGCGGCAGAAAGGGTACGGGAGAGAACTAGCAGTATCCCGTCCCGCAGAGGACGCACCAGGCGCCGTAGAGCACGTTGTTTTTAAAATGAAACAACATCTTTATAAATACAAGATTTTAATAAACAAGCACAAACCCAACTAAATATATTAAAATTGGAAAGTCTAAAAGGTAAGTAAGTAGGTACGTAGGTAGGTAAGTAGATACATAGGTAGTTACATTTCATTTCATTGCTACTATGTTAACGCAATCTAACAATGTTGAAACTAATAAATTTAAATTTACTTTAATAAACATTAGGAGTCTAGTTGTCATCTGACAGTGCTTAGTATAATATGTTTCAAAGTTAATAAAACTACATTTATTTAATTAACCAAACCTGTGAATTGTGACGTGTTGTGCCAACACGATCTATGTTCGAAGCACCCAATCAAATGCTTGCCTCTTAACTCAAAATATTGAGCTGTAATGATTTTTTCCCAAAGCCACATCAAATCCAAAGTCATGGTAATAAGTGACAAATTTAAGCAAACAGTGGAATTGGGAATAATGGGGTTGTAATGATTTATACCACATAAATCATTACAGCATTTGACAAACCATCTCAACCTACTTTTTTATAAAAGTAGTGTTTTGAGTTACCTACGTAGAAGCACTTTATAAAATCTAACATGGTTTACCACATGGACTACCACCTTTCCTCACATCAATTTTTTTAACTATTTGTCTGAGAATATCCAAATAGATGCATGCATGCTTGGGCGTGAAAGTCAACGCTGGTCGATGCCGAATTCCTGCTTTTCCACACGCACCGATTAAAACACCTAATAAAAACAAACGTCACAAAAGTTAAACATGTTGAGTGAGCAATTTTAATGTGGCTAATGGCTAATTTCAAAACTGATCAGTTGAACCCGAAGAACTTTTAAAACTGACATAAAACCGTTGAAAGCTCAAAAATAAAAAATTACGCTGGGTTTTTAAAGAATTTGACAATATTTTAGTACTTTCAGTTTTAGTACTTTAGCAGTGATGGCATATAATATGATAATGGCGATTGTAAAAGTGTCACCGTAAGATTGTGAGCATCTTTAGTTTTTAAGGTTCCGTTCCTCAAAAGGAAGAAAAGGAACCCTATAGGATCACTTTGTTGTCCATCTGTCTGTATGTCTGTCTGTCAAGACCTTTTTCTCAGGAACCCGGTGACCCTTCAAGTTGCAATTATTACCAAATACATAAGTCTGTGGTCCCTTAAAGCTGTAAAAAAATCATGTAAACGTTATTTCAAGTGATATTATACTATCTGTTATTATTCCATATATTAAACACCCTCATAAACAGCAATAAAAATCTTTTTAACAAAAAATTAAACCGACGAAAAGAACTAAAAAGCAAAAAATAAATAAACTATACTTCAGCCAAATTCGATATGGAATGTTTACTAACATAGCGTTGCTAAGCAACCACTGACAGGCAGGTATTAATAATCTGTTTGCATATTATACACCTTTGAAAATATTTGTTGTTGCGACAACGAATAATTTTAACAATTTATAATTTGGGGACTTACTCACTTTTAAATTTAATTTAATTAAACACTACATTAATATATATGTATCATAAAGAAGTAAAGTTTGCTTGCTTGTATGTAATTTCTAAAAGAACTAAACAAGTAATTCGGAAATAGATTGTACTTGCAGTATAAATTTGAAATCATCCCAAAGTAGAAGCATCACCAATGTTAGAATTTTTAAAAGGTGGATTTTTTTAAATTCTAAAGTAGAAAGAAGATCATTGAAATGTAGTAATGTAAAATAACCCACCTGATAAACAAGAATGTCTTAGAAAACAGACAAGAGGTCATGTGGAACAATGAAATAAACTCAAACTTACAATGGAAATAAAATAAGTCATTTTTTTTTAAGTCAAAAGATTTTATTGAAAAAAAAATGATAATGACGTAGATTATGTACTAAAAGCTAAAAAATAATTCGGTAGGTTCTAGGTATCAATCATCACACCACTTCTTATCAATTTAGGGCACTGATCAGATAAAAAAATTAAATCGTGGGGCGCGTGAAATTTTTATCAACAGTCAACCGCTCGCATCATTCAAATGCTCAGGTTACGCTACGACCCCCGATTTTATTTTTTAGTCTATCTATTTTTTGTATTCTATTGAAAGATTCTATATGTCATTACATTGCCGGCAAAAAACTATAACACATACTAATACAATCGAACAGTAAAAATATTTAAAGTTTCGATTTAAACGCTGCCATTTTGGCACGCTTTTTCTATGATGTCATTCATGTCATGGACCACAACGGATTTGATTATGAATATATTATATATATTATATTGACTTATGAAAATAAAAGTCATAAAACCTACCTATTATTATTAAGAGGACAGAAAAACTTATTTTTAATATTGTATTATGGAGTCTTGTACATATTCACACACATATTCATTATAAATGACTAAATTGTTGTTGATCTGCGAAAGTTGAAGAGTTATATGTTTGTAAGGCGAATAGTTGTTATTTTTTATTTGATAATTCTTGTTTTAAGGTATTTTTTTATATATTACGTATTTGGCGGTTGGACTGAGTTCCAGCAAACACAATGACTATAAAATCGTAAAGTTTAACTAAGAAATAGAGGTAAAATTACAATTATTTCTGCATTCTAATTATGACAATCCTAAATATGATGACATACGAGTATATGGTTTGTTTACAAAGATTCCATATCCAATTTGGCTCAAGTATAGTCAAGTCAAGTCAGCTCAAGTATTGAGCTTATTTACATAAACTATCAAATTTTTTATAAACTTATTTTGAGTCGGCGCCAAATAATAAAATTATTAATTATCTATGTAGAGCCATGTCCATTTCCACATAGGTACATATAAATTTTAGATAATTAATAATAATAATTAATCAGTTTGTTGTTTGGCGCCGACTCACAAATAGTTTATACCAAATTTGATAGTTTATGTCAATAAACTCAATACTTAAGACTTAAGAGGTTTATTAACTTTTTGCTTTTTTTAGTTCTTTTCGTCGATAAAATTTTTTGATAAAAAGATTTTTATATTTTGAACTGTGAATTACAGTTCAGTACAGTAGCAAGTGGTTTTAAATACTTAAATGATTTTGCGCAATCTTAGAGCTAACCATTTGAACAAAATTTTCATATAAATGTAAAGTAGTAAGTATTCACTATTTTTATCACCCTTTAAATTTCCCTCTTCAGTAAGAAACAATTTAACTAACAACACTGAACGCAGTTGTGCTATAGTCTCACATCAATGTGCAATCAGCAAGTGAGTGAAGAGAGCGACCTTCACGTGAATAGTAATTAAAGAAACTAAACGTTCGCATTCGTACTACGCGCATACGATGCGTGCTCCAAATGTGTACGGACTCCTACCCTTGAACCTTGATATCTCCCAATGACAGAAAATATCTTCGTCTTACCTCTTTGCAACAACTTATTAAGTAAGCCATCTCTGGTAGCAGTGTCGACAGTGTTAAACGCCACGAAAGTTCCGCGACCTCTTACACTATGTACTAGGTTCGGAAACTCGCACTCAATGTTTAAAAGCCCAGTTTTGAGTACTTCGCCGCTTTCTCTTACTAAATCTAACAATTTTTCTTTCTTCAAACAACTTAAGAAGGCCTGTAGTAAGATTAACTTCGATGGGTCGCCCATCCATGTGTTAAAGATTCTGAATGCGTGTGGCGGACTGAAAATAAAACCATTAGTATAAAAAGTTTTACTTAAACATTACTCTAATAAACTAAATACTACTAAAACATACAAAAGCCAAAAGATCCTTTTGTCCTACAAAAATATTGGCTATTACTCTGTTTTTTGTGAACGAATAAACCTTTTTTTTTGTGCGTGTGGAAAACTCCTCGGGCCTTCACCCCACCGGGGTTTTCGGTGGGGCGGTGTGTCGGAATCGAACCGACTAAAACCACACGGTGTACCGTACTGCGCCTTAAATAGGAGGGATCCGGGAACAGCTTTTATTAAGACATCCGGACCCCGTGAATCAATAAACCTAGGCCAAGTACTACTCTATAATAATACAAATTTATAGACCAAAAAATACAAACGAATTTATTGAAAATCGTCTGGAAAACATCTGCCGGGTGGGCTGGGCTAGTAGTAAATAAAGTGAATTTTAGATAATAAAGATTTACCCGGCCATGCATTTTTTTGATTCTTTTTATTTGGGACTCCTAATATGTAGTCCGAGGAAGCCCGCTGAATTGATACTCTAGTATCCTACTTTCTTATTCTTGTGATACCGCCATCTTTCCCACACGTAAACACACAGCTAACAGAGCTCAAAACAACGCCACCATCTTCGGAAAATGAAACTATATTACGATACGCCCAGCCATATTTCGAAGTGGCCAAATGACTAATTGGGCAAATCGACAAATAAAATAATCGGCTAAATCACGAAATGCACACACATAACACGATCTGCCCTGGCATATCTCGATCGGCCTACGACATAGTCATATCGAGGAGTTTCACAGCATTCAAAAATGCCTATGTAGGTGTGAGTACTTACGCTAAAAATACCGTGCTAGTATGATGTCAAGAAGATTGTCGGTTGTAAATAAAAAAACTAAAACTAAAACTTTTTAGCAACAGAAATAGAAACTAAAATATTAGGGCAGAATTTCGTCAACAGACTTAATTAAATACTTACTGGAAATCTCTTTTATAAAAGTAACCGCCAGAAAACATTTTTTTACTAAACGTAACCATGTCAGGAGTTTCGGGGAGATCAAAATGTTCGTGGCACCACATTTTTCCCGTTGGTCCACACCCTGTTTGCACCTCATCTAGTATCAAAGCTACTCCATTCTGTAAAATAAGTTGAAGCTATATAGGTAGGAAATAAGTCATATTTTTATAAAGTTAACGACCTATTCTTGCTCAACTTGATCTAACTTAATACAGTAACAATATCGTTATTCAAACGTGTGCTATATTAAAGCCGAATATGTGGTTTTATTACTATTGGTGCCTTTCAGATTACATTCTACGAATATTGAAATTTTAAATTTAATCATCATCAATCGCCTTTACGTCTATAACAGACATCGCTCAGTCAGAGAGACATTGCATTCAAGTGTATGCTTACTATAGAAGCCTGAAAGACTAACAACTTGGTCTTAGTGGTCAAAAGTTTTTTTATCATACTCTTGTACGCGGAATCAAAGCTTCCCGAATATGGTCGCGGCTCTGCTAATGCAAATGTCAATCTCCGCACTTAGCGAGTGTTTGCCCATATCGGTAGAAGCCTAGGTACCAAAAATGGTCAACTACCTCCAACAGCGTGCCATTTAGCTTAGTCACTGGGACCACAATTATGAACATGGCAAACAGAGAACAGATTCACCATTCTCTGAAGCCTACAAAATATTTTTATGGTGATGGTAAATTCCCTCTGTATAATCAAAGGATGCAAGTAACATTTCTTTCTCTTGCATTATATAGTTGTTTTACGTAATTTAAATACGTATGTACGTAATTTACGTATGTACGTAATTTAAATCACCGTGGTATGTACGTATGTACGTAATTTAAATCACCCAGCTGGCCATTAGCGTCTTTTCCTTTACTGTCATAGACAAAGGAATAGTGGCGAGATAGGCCGAGGAAATAATCGCTGCACAGATTCTTTAATTTATATGTATTGTGTTTTTAACCGACGGAAAAAAAGGAGGTTCTCAATTTGACCGTATAATATTGTTACGAATAACCCGCCATCTATTGACGACTGTGGGAAGGCGTAGAGAGCTACAAAATAAAGATACACGCCATCTATTGAAACAACACGGAACTAAGTAGTAACCCAGTAATGGAACATACTACTGGGTGTTAGGGCATTCAGTTGTTTTGTGGAATTTGCCAGATGTGTCGCGATTTTTCTGGAAGTACCGTTTCGCTATATAAAGCGTGGCATTGCTGAGTTGTTAGTTAGTTTCAAGTGAGTGTCAAGTGAATTAACAGCGAGTAAAGTGTGAGTGAATTAAGAAGTGTAATAGTGATAATAAATTATTGTAATTGTGTTGTTGATAGTATCCCTGCGTATTTTGTGATCTATTAAAATAAATTGTGTCTATTTTGGTAACAATTTGGTATAATTCTCTAATCCCGAACCTCAGCTCGTAACAATATATTTTTTTATTTTTTTTATGTATGTTCAGCCCTCACTCCGTTATTTATGAACGGATTTTGATTATTACTCAAAATAAGTTTATATAAAATTTTATAGTTTATGTAAATAAGCTCAATACTTAAGACTTTTTTTTTTCGTGTGGAAACCCCCACGGGTCATCACCTCACCGGAGCTAACGGTGAAGTGATATGTCGGAATCAAACCGACTAAAACCACACGATGTTCCGTCACAAGTGGGTCTATTGCAAGGGACCGGGATACCCTAAGAAGGAAGCCTCCGGGAACCCCTGCAGTAATACTTAAGACTTAAGGTATGTTTGTTTTTGGTTTTTAGTTCTTTTCGTTGGTAAATTTTTTTGTTAAAAAGATTTTTTGGATTTCTTTTCTTTTGTAGAAATAAACATTTCTTCTTCTTTCTTTCTTTTTAATGCATCCTTTGTCTGCGCATTTCTGCATAGAACGTCCTAGATCCACCCAGTACGAATTAGCAAAGTGCCTTGCGCTTCGCTGAAGTGCAGTTTTAGTAATTCGAAGTGCTTTGCCGGTCTCCGGCCTCCGGTCAGGGATGCGTCCGGTATACGAGGGCGGCATTTCGCTTTGAGGACTCAAAGCGAAATTGCTGAACAGCAGAGATTTTAGATTTTCGACGTAATCTGCGAACCAGTCTTGAGATTTAATTTCAAGGTGTCCGTAAACGTCAGTAGCATTGTCGGTGAGTAGTTTTTTAACTCTGAGCCACTCAACGCTTATTTGTGGATCAGCGTTAAATGAAGCAAGCTCAGCTTTTTTTTATGGGATAGGTGGCCAACGAGAGTCATAAGTGCGTTGCCGACCTTTAAGGTGGAAGTAGGAGAAGAGAAGGAAGAAAGGGAGAGGGGAGGGGGAAGGATAGGGGGAGAGGAAGGAAGAGGGGGAAAAGGGGAGAGAAGGAAGGGTTGGGGCTTCGGGTAACCTCAATCACTCGGCGAAACACAACACAACCGTTGCTATGAGGCCAGTTTTCTGTGGGCCGTGGTATCACTCCGGGTGAGCCGATAGATACGTGCCGAAGCATGACTCTCCCACTTATGAATCAGCAATTTGCGGATTCTTTCGTCATACCTAGTTTTCGAAGTTCCTATGTATTTATTTTTCTTGTACCTGGTGTCTTGGACAAATGTATTCTTTTGAGTTATGGCTATGTGCTGCTACTAAAAAGTGGACAAAACCTTAACAAACGTTCCAAAACTTGCGAATGTATGTACAGACATCGTCAACCTTAAAATTTCTATAGAACTTTTTTTTTCCCCTCACTTATAATAAGTCATATCGGACGTATGTAGAATAATTGTAGATCACGTCCGATATTACTTATAAAAAAACCAGCCAAGTGCGAGTCGGACTCGCGCACCGAGGGTTCCGTAAAATATTTTTATTATATGATGTAACTAAAAAATTACGGTTTTCGCAATTTTTCCTTTATCTGTGCTATAAGACGTTGCTTCGTACCAAATTTCAAGATTTCTGAGTTCACGGGAAGTAGGTTTTGATTCCCTTGCGAGTGTCGAAAATTTGCGGCAATAACGGCTGTATCTTTTGATTGCGTTGGCTTAGAAGTTTGAATTTTTCACAGCTCCAAGGGACAGTACACCTGAGTATTCGATATAAATTCCAGCTTGATACCTCTACGCGTTCCTGAGAAAAAGGGTCTTGACAGACAGACAGACGGACGGACAACAAAGTGATCCTATAAGGGTTCCGTTTTTCCTTTCGAGGTACGGAACCCTAAAAATAGAAATTGTTTACATATGTTTGTTAATTATTTTTACTATGTTTACAAATAATTTCCAAATAATGGAATCATAATGGAAATGTGACAATGAAAACACTCTACTAACCTCTTTGCAAAGTTTTTGAAGAGCCCGGAAAAACTCTGGAGAGGCTTCATTATCACCTCCTTCACCCTGTATTGGCTCAACTATTAGTGCTGCTACAGGTCTTTTCTTTTTAAATTTATTTATAGCGTCAGCTACTTCTGCAAGCGATCTGGTATCAAAGTAACATGAATTAAACAAAGCTTAATTGTTTTTATTATTGTACAATTACAACATAACGTCAAACTCCGTCCTCCGTCAAACCTTTAAGTAAATTGAGAAGTTTTTCTGTTCTGGAATTAAGGTATACAATAAAGAGGTGTACAATTATTTGAACCCCCTATTTTGACATCTGGAAACCTCAAGGGTACCACCACCTGGTGCCACCACAGGTGCAAGGTGTAGTCGTCTAAACATGGTGCAAGCAGTTAGTGTGCCTGCAACCGAGTTTTGTGTTTTTTCGGGAAAGACACTTACATAGATAAGCTTCAAAAGCAAAACCTGAAACTAAACACAAAATTTGATCCACATCGTCAGAGCCGTTTTCGAGATACAAGAAATAAATGTATATTCATATAATCAGTTAATTATTAATATTAAAGAATACTGTACATACAAACTTTATTATTAAGTATATTAAAATTATATAATATATATATATATATATATATATATCGGCGCAATTATGTTATTTGAAGCATCTCATCAATATGTTGTAATCTGTAAGATGCAGTTACATCAATAAATAAGGAGATTAAGAGTTGATTAACATTATGATTATGAAACAACTGTTTAAAAACACAAATGACTTTGTAGTTAATCAATTTGTTTTGATTGCATAGTTAAGTTATTGTTATTTACTTCTTGATTATTATTTGCATGGTTAAATTAATGTTAAAATCAAATTATCTATTCGACAAGATTGTTAAATTCATTATTTATTTACATAGTTTAATTCCTAACCTAAAACTTGAACACGTGCGTCGCGCGCGTGGTCGGTCTTTATAAATACGAGCAACGGCCCCAGAGCTAGTCAGTCGCACACAAACCATCGGACGGAACACACCTCTGTGAGTCATTGTACTTATACTGATTGTTTTGTCAACGAATAAAAGTTATAGAAAGTGTACCAAGTTTTAATTTAAAGAAAATGGAACATAATCAAGAGTGTGACGTCAGCGTTGCTGACGTCCCTCTTTTTAAAAACAACCATGACGCCTCCCATCCGTCATCAGAAGTGGGATTCGAAGAAATTCCTGCTTCTACTTCATCAGCTAATCCATCACCGCCACAGCCAACAGCAATGAACTATACGCCACGGCAACAAATGCTGATGAATTTACCCATGCCTAACATACCCACGGGGGGTGTACCTCCAGAATTTCTTATGCAAATGATGCAGATGATGCAACAAATGTCTGAGCGTCTTTGCAAGCCCGCTGAAGTAAAGGTCAAGATCAACGATATCTACTTACCATCCTTCGACCCTGATACAAATATTGGGGTACGGGAGTGGTGCCAACACCTTGATAAAGCCATCGAGACATACCAGCTAAGTGACTTTGATGTACGCATGAAAGTTGGTGGTCTCTTGAAGGGCCGAGCCAAAATGTGGGTGGATGACTGGATGGTGACCACATCTTCCTGGGAAGATCTCCGCACTAAACTTATAACCACATTTGAACCAGAAAACAGATATTCTCGAGACATTCTTCGCTTCCGTGAACATGTTTACGACTCGTCAAAAGATATAGTAGAATATTTATCACGTGCCTGGGTTTTGTGGAAAAGACTCGCCAAGGATAAGCTTGGCAATGAAGATGCCGTAGAAGCCGTAATTGGATGTATTAATGATGAGCACCTAAGAATAGAACTATTAAATGCAAGGGCAACTACAGTTCCTGAACTCATTTCAGTTGCTTCTTCCATACGAACAAAACGTTCACATCCAAGTCAAAATTCTACGGTGCCAAACAAACGACCACGAATTTCAGACGACACTCAATCATATTCATCCTGCCGTTTCTGCAAAAGAAACAACCATAACTCGAATGACTGTCGATTTAAGCCCAAAACTCCGGATACCAATACCAATACTGAACCCCCAAACAAGCATACGAAGCAAACAAACACACCTACCTGTACATTCTGCAAAAAAATGGGCCACACTTATGAAGTGTGCTTTAAGCGGGAACGTTCACTAACATCAAACGTTATCTAGTAAAAAGAGTTGTTGGTAGAGGACGCCCACGATAGGTTGCGCATGATCAGCTTCGGCGTTCTCCAAAACCAGGTGATCAGGCAACCGTATTGGCGGTTTAAGATAAACAACCTACAATGCCAGCTGGGGCAACAGTAGCCAGGCCTTCCACCTCACGAACTGAGGTGCTAGAGCAGCATACACAAAACTCAAGTACAGAAAACACATCCACAATAAATGGTGAGCAACAAAGTGCTTTTATAAAGAAATAATTTCTTCTTATCCTTTACCATTTAGAGCCTCTGTGTATAGCACAGCATCGACCTTGTTCATCTTCCCAATAGAACCTCTGTGTACCACGGCGAACAGGACCGCCCAGAGCACAGCATCAAAATTATCTTCCTTTTTCAACGAGGCAATCTCCGAGAAACAAAATGTGTGTAGACGTGATGGATGGTCGAAACACATAATAAAACATAAATAAAGATCAATACATAAGTACTTTTAAAGCACAAAACATTATGGTTGACAACAAAATATTTTACAAAAAGGCCAACATCAGTTAAATGTTTGGTATTAATAAAATATCCCCATCAATAGCATTACTGCTTACAGATACCAAACTCAAAAGAACAAAAATAAATCTCATTGTTTCAGATAATTACAATTCTAAAACACAGGCTGGTGCAGAGCACGCACCGCCTGTCAGAATGGCCGTATCGGCGCAATTATGTTATTTGAAGCATCTCATCAATATGTTGTAAAAAATGTTAAATGTTTCCAAAGTTGCGATGATCGAAGAGCATGAGTAAATTAAATTTGGGACAAAAACTGAGTATAGTATTGGAAGCCGATGGACATTAATTTTAATTAAATCCTTACGAAAAAAATCACCAAAATTCTCAATTTTGTCCTCTATGAATGGTTGAAAACCATCTTTCAAGACCGGGGACCCAAGAAGGCGGAAACAGACATATAATAGGTATGTACAAGAATTACTCGTTTAAAATTAGATGTGTGACTCGGGACTTAATCGCGATAAGTTCGCCCGTAACCACAATTAGTGCAATTCGATTTAGTGCAATTAGTTAGAAAACTGATAAATGTGTAATACCTACCTAGACACGATGTAAACGCGAGACAAATGGAGGAAAGACAATTACCTACCAATTTGTCTTTTCTACTAAAATTATTTAGTTTTATTAAATAAATTAGTAAAGTATATGTCTACCAGAATTTCATGTGGCACGAAAAAGAAACAAAAAAGAGTGATTTTTATATGGTAATATAAAATATTACCTGTCATGACCAACAAGAGTTGACCGCTAAGTTGGAGTGAGTGATTTTGATTCTTTTAGTCTTTTCATGAATTCTCATAATGTTTATTTCTTTACAGGGGTTGCCAGGACCTACCACTGTATGGCGAAATCATATGTGAAGGCACAGCGAATGATGGTGAATTTTCTACGAATGGTAAAAAGAGGAGAGGGGAAAGAAGAAAATCTACTTGGACAGTTTCGATTTAGAGTTGGTCAGAAATAAAGTAAAAGAATTCTATATTGTCAAAAAGAAAATTCCTATAGTATTGAAACTATTACAAATCCTTCGGCAAGATATTAACTTCAACGGAGGAAGAGAATCCTACAGGTACTATAAAAATGACTATACTTCAGCCAAATTCGATATGGAATATTGACCAACAAACCGTTGCTAAGCAATTATGACGGGTAGCTGTTATTAGCCTGTGTGCAAATCTATGACATTAAAGTATGTTGTTGCGACAAAAAATAATTTTACGAACTTATAATTTCGGGACAACAAATTATACACCTAAATCTTCCTCATGAATCACTCTGTCTATTAGTGAGAACCGCATGAAAATCCGTTCAGTAGTTTTTCAGTTTATCGCGAACAGACAGACAGACGACTTTGTTTTATAATATGTAGTGAAGATAAAGAAGTAAAGTTTGCTTGTTCGTGTGTAATTTCTGAAAGAACTATACAAGTCATGCGGAAATAGATTGTCCTTGGTAAATACGGTAGGTATATCCAAATACAAAAAAATATTTTTCACGAATTCAGGGTATCGTTTGTTCTGTTTAAATTATATAACTCCGTTTATTAACTGTTAATAGATAAGACTACCATTACGAGCCACTTGGCCCTAAACCGACACCTATTCACTATCAATGCGACAAGCAGTCCTCTATGTAGAGGCTGTCTCAACGCAGAGTAAACGGCCGCCCACGTTGTCCTGGTATGCGAAGGAGTGGCCACACAACGGGCAAGTATCCTCGCGGGAGCGAGGTCGCTCCTAGAAGCCTGTGAACGCCCCAGGAGGCTTCTGTGCTTCTGGAAGGAGCTAGGCTGGCTCAACTTGTCAGCCTATCTGAACGCATAATGGACCGCATATGAATCTAGATGCGGAAACAGAGCCCTATACCATTACCAATACCAATAGATAAGACTACTCATTACGATTAGATTACTCTTAATACTAAAATACTAGAGCAAAAGGCTCACCGCTATCATTAGCATCTAAAGCATCAAGGTCTACGGATCTGCGTCGTCGAAGGAAAGCTCTGATGATGCCTGTTTTATGGGGAAAACCTTGATGGACTTACTTTCTGGGCCTGTGGTACATACAGTAAGGTGGTAAGTATTCGAGCCAACACCACAGCCAGTAAGCCATATAAATTTTAGAACATCCTAAAGTAGATGCATCACCAATGTTGGGATTTTCGAAAATGAAATAATTAATAAAAGTCTATAAAATTAATAAAAAGTAAAGTAAATAAAATTAATATTTTATTCACATTTTAAGGGGGCTATAATTACACAAAAAAAAGTAGTCGCTATGTAGGCCATAATAGTATACTGTCCTGCTTACCTACCTCAATTTGATGACTAATAGTGAATATTTTTTTATTCTATTAAATGATTCTATATGTTTACCGGGAAAAAACTATAACACATACTAATATCAATACAACAGTAAAAAAATTTTTTCCAAAGTTTTTCCAAAGCCCGGATAGGAGTTGCATCTGAATACGAGTAATGTTGTTATCATTTTCGATGTCCATTTTTCGTCTTTTTGAATTTAGATTATTAATTTCCAACAGGACATTTAATAAAATAGCCTGAGGAGAATAGTGGCGTCTTTATTTTTTTGTTCAGTTTTCAATTAAATACGTACGTTACCCCTCCAATACGTTATTTGTTCTATTCATTTCCACAAAAACTGATAAAATTTTGGTAAAATATTTTTTTTAGTCTAGCTATTTTAGCATAGCCAACCAACATAGCTTCAGCTGGTAAAGTGGAAGAGTCGCAATGAGACCGATTATCTTCGTTTGGGCTTTTGATTTTAATGATTTGCGTTGACGCCATAAAGCTTATGCCAGTGATAATAGTAGCCGTGTATTTATATCCCAGGGTAAACTTCAAGTATGGCTCATGGCTCCTTTTTCGAAATCAGAATGGTATTTTATAGATTTGAAATTCCTTATGCAAATTTAATTAGATTCAATTATATGTTGTACGACACGTGGCTTGTGATTTGTTAGGTAACAATGCAAATATTATGGGCGTAACGTTTGTGGTTTCAATAGAACTACCATATCTCCGTGAACGGAATAAAGTTGATAAAAGGGTTTTGGACAGCATTTGAAGGTTCCATCACCGATAAACATTTTTTCTGGTGTATGGGGAGCAAAATACAATAATGCTGAACCTTCGTAGCAATAGTCGGCTAGTACAAATCTTTCAAACTTCGAAGGCACTTCTACTTCTTCCAAATTCATATAAGTTGTTTTGTTAACGCACAAAACCTTGCCTGATTTATCCAAAATCGATATTGATCTTTAGCCTTAAGTATGCATTTGGCCGGAAAATATATATTATTAGGATATTATATTTCACCTCAGTGACATCACTACATATTATAAAACAAAGTCCCCCGCCGGTCTGTCTCTCTCTGTCTGGTCGCGACTAACTGAAAACATACTGAACGGATTTTCATGCGGTTTTGACCAATAGACAGGGTAATTCATGAGGAAGGTTTAGGTGTACCTGATTGTGGTTTAGGTGCACCTATAATTTGTTAACGTTTTGTGTAAATTGTTTGAAATATGATGATGATTGTTGAAGATGTCTCTACTACTCATGCGAAGCCGCGCGCGGGTTGCTAGTATGGATATAAACATATATATAAGGTGAGTATAAAATAAAGTACCTACACTACCCACTGTCCGCCGAAATATATAGAAAAATGTCACTTCCTAACGAACCACATAGTTATCAAAACACAAACACTTTTTCATTTGGAGCGAGGTGGATCATTGTAAACTCTATTGGAGACAACGGTTGGTCTGCTATACAGGTCAGAAAGTTTAGCACCACGATATGAATAAAGATAATATAGTTTAACAAAATGGATAACAGAGAAGCTTATTCAATCTTTTAAGAGCTTCACTACTTTTTATCTTATTATGGATAACTATCATTCTGTACAGATTAAAAAACCACTTATACCACCTAATCGTATCGCTGATATAAAAGAATGGCTCCGCACAAATAATGTTCACTACGATGATCATAGCGTAAATGTACTTAAAGTAGTGAAACAAAACACGGTCATAAGGTTTTAAGACTTCCACCTTGTCATTGCACATTAAATCTGATAGAGATAGTTTGGGTGAAAATGCAGCAAAACGTAAATAGCCCTCCAAGTGATAAATTAATCACTAGCTGCAACCCGCGGTTTCACCCGCGTAAGTCCGGGTGCTGTGGGGAGATAAAAAGTAGCCTATGTGTATCCAGGGCTCCAGCTATCTACATACCAAGTTTCATGGCAATCGGTTCAGTAGTTTTTGCGTGAAAGAGTAACAAACATCCACACATCCATACATCCTCACAAACTTTCACGTTTATAATATTAGTAGGATATTAGTAGGACTAGTAGGATTAACAAAAGTAGTTTTTTTCACAAATTGGTGCAGAGGAATGGCTAAAATGTTGTCAACATGTAAAGATAATCGAAAACAATTTCATTGAGGCAAGATTGAAAGGCTGGAAGAGAGATTTTTAGTTAATACCTCTTTTCTTCATCATCTGATGAATAAGAAGTGCAAGTGGAGTTTTTGGAATCATTTTCTAGATCTGAATAAAGCTTGAATTTTTTTGAATGATTTAAATCCCCGTTTATTTTCCTCCTAGCCTGCCACAAAAGCATTAATAATATTATTAACCCAATATACAAATATATCTATTAGTGTATACTGTGCATGCCTTTTATAGGTCTACACATAAGAACTGTGCCATATAGTATGATATTTTTAAATGTTGTATGTGTATGATGTTGCCCCAGTATGTCCATCCCAAAAATTTGTTGTTTTTACATACCTTCTCCTACCTAATAGTAAATTTTCCACTAACGCCATCTTCTGTTCTAATTTCTTATTCTGAATCGCGTGTTATACGGGACAAAATAAATCCGTTGGAACATGAGAACAACAGAGTTGTCGTTCACAAACCAAATGCGGTTCGTATGTCGGAAAGTGTGGGACCGTCCGGTATTTTCTAAACTAGATAAAACAAAAATAGGTGCGTGTACTTATGTATGAGCGTGAGAAGTTATACTTCTTTGGCATCATGAAAAAGTATATAAGCACAATTGTTTTTAGTAATATTTACGAATAGTAAATAAAATTTATCAAAATATTCAATTTAAGCCTTTAGTTCGCAGGCAAAAAAAATGTAAAAATTTGTTAGTTTTTCATTTTAGGATGTTTATTTATGATCTATAACGCTCCCTAAAAATATTCAAAAAAATCTAACTTATATACTTTATTGGAAAACATATGTTGGTGAGATACAACATTGCGCAACATTCTAACATTTACGTAGCAATTATTATGTTGTACATGACTTACATTGCACATTACACACATACTTTAAATTTAACTGAAATGATACAAAAGTAATAAGAAAGCCATTTATTTCTTTGGATATTATTAAATTGATCGATTTCAATTGAACTCCTAGACCCAGGCTATTTTGAAATTCAGGAAAATGAGGTCCTCTGAACGGATCTTCACCTGCATATGGAATAATCGCATATATTTTAAGACCGGCGCCATCCCCATCTTGAAGCGTCACTTTTTTTGTTTCTTTGGTAAATATTGGCTTCAGCTTCCGGCTATTGTAAGGCCGGTAAGCCGACACACGCATATACTGCACCATAATGTCATCGACACTGTACCGATCCTCTTCTACCAGACGCAACAATGTCATCAGATGGGTATTTTGGGGAAACCTCAATGCGTTACTCCAATTATCGCGACAGGCAGGCTTTTGAACAGCTCCCATCAATAGTGTAATGGCAATAAAGTCTATTAGATCATTTTAGTAATATTTGTATCGTTTGTAAAACTCTGGACTATGTAGAAATTTGTATTATTTGTGATCTCAAATATCTTCTAAAAAAATCTATCTATCTTCTAAAGAAAGGAGGATTATATTGAGGTAATTCTATCGTGGCAGCATGATTGAATTTCCCGGTTGTCCATTTAAAGTTCAGTGTGGAAGATTCCTGAAACTTCTTAGTTCGTTTTCTCAAAATTTTAAGCGCAATAGTTGCTTTTCTTTTAGAACGAGTTTGTAGTAGCTGGTTAATTATTGACAACAGGTCACAAAATATCTGATATTCAAATCAATATAGGAGGAGTAGAAGGGTATGATCTTGGTTGGGAACTGCAATTGGTTACATTATCGTCATCATCTAGTTGGTTAGGGTTCTATACTATTCTTCGTTTTCAGAGCAACTACTGCTATCTGAAGACGGTACATTTTCATATCATTAGTGATTCCATCCGGAGTAGCCCCTAGAAACGGAAGGAATTCGTCGATAAAAAGTTCACATTTTTAAATTTTTATGTTTTTTAGGTTGGACAAAATTGTTCTAAAGCCACTGCCAGTATTTAATCTTTCATAGTTACTGCTATGATTAGACCTTTAAAAATCATTACCAGTATCATTATCATCATAATTTGACGTATATAACGTATAAGTTATAACATTTAAATAAAATAAACTTCAATAATGTCAAATGACACGATAGACTAAAAAATCGTAAATAAATTTTAAATCGGAAAAAGTCAATATACAAGACGGGACGTCCCTCCCCAAATGACGTAGACGAGACTTTTAGCTATCTAGGGCCGGTCCAGGCAGCTCAGTTGGCAGAGTATTCCCCCTTGGAAAGGGACTTTCACGGGTTCAGGCCTGTCCTGGATTTCGACTTGCAGCGTTTTAAATTTATAAGAAAAAGTTAGCATATTAATTGCTTCAAAATTTATTCAATTATACTATATTATTACAAATAAATAAAAATAGTTAATTGATGAAATCAATTAGAATTTACTTTCTAATTAAAGGTACTTATCTTCGTAATTCGCTGGAACAGAAACTAGATTATCTAATTGAGAAGACGTCTCCAATGACTTCCCCTGTTCCGGAGGACATCCGATTTCGAGAAATTTGTCTTCGTTTGTTCTCTTAAAAAATAATTTCAATGTAATAAAACTATATCCCTATTTGAATGCAAAAAACACGATATACAACTGACATACTACCTACTTATAATATATAATAATAATAATAATATTTAAGTAAGTATTAAAAAAAAAGCTAAGGTTGGTAAAAATACTTACTGCTTTGCTTCTCTCATGATTTTTGTAACATTTTTCAAACGTTCGACTTTCTTTCGCTTCTGAACATTTCTTTTATTGACCTTGTTTCCCATTGTATCGAAATACATTATAATGTGATACTTATTTAAATAACTCCTAAATAAAGTACCTATAAAACGCGCGCGCGAGCAACATAAACCCTCTCACGATGGCGCACAGCGCGGTACTAAGCATGTATTAAGAAACTGGCTAGGCCGTCATGTGTTAAACGCTAAACAATCAGTTATTAAGTTGAATATCGCGTGCGCTCTTTGTTCGTGTTCGAGCATGAAACTAAATGGCGTAAGTCTCAATTCTTATTTCTCTTATAACTAAAGTAATTATTGATCTAGAGAAAAATTATCTTGTAGTTCGATAATAAAATATATTATCTTACATTGAATACTTATTTTAGACTTAAAAGATGAGCCATTTTGATTTTATTTAAATAATCATCAAAAAAAGACATGATTTTCGAATAAAAAATTAATCGAGTGAAAATGTTACAATTACGTATCTGTCTTGTGAATAGACAGAAAAAGAACCAAAAAATCATATGCTAAAATTCCATTTTGATTGTATGCGTGACTGTTTCAGAATATTAACGCAAACTAACATAAAATTTAGGGAGCCTGCTCTTAAGACCTAAGACTTTGTTAATGTTTACACGCATTGACCGCTAATCTCCCCGCAACCATCAGTCCCATTTAAAAAACACTTTTGTTTGTTGCTTGTTTATTGAAAAAGGCTAAAATGGATAATTGGAGAATAGTATAGGATGTTGCATAAAGTTGGTATATACCAACCTATAATTAAAACGCGTGTGGAACGGCAGGCACAGCTAGTAAACAATATGAAAGTATAATAACGCTAAGAAAAAAAATATATATATACATACATACTTATTATGTAACTTAGGGATCATAACTAGACCTCCTGTGAAGAAATTTATGGGAAACTGGACAACTTGTCCAAACCAATAGGTAGACTTTCTTCGAAATCTACCTAAAAAGAATCAGTGTGATGATCTTTCGTTCCAATCTTCCTGGTATTGCATACTATGAATTTTGATTTCTCTATCTGCCATGAGATTCTGGTAGTAGTAATTGTATCAGATGATATCCACCTCCTATCCATCGTTTGTATATTATTATCATTTTATACTTACTTCTCATCTTCCTTCTTATTTTCACTGCTAAATTCTTCAAGAGGATAAATATATCTCGGGAAAACAGGGCCCAAACCCCACGGAAAAGCGGGAATGTCTAACTTATGAAGTGCTTTAGACCTCGTAGTGGTTAATGCGCCCATCGTACGACCGTGAAAAGCTCCCTAAAATTGGAAACTTCTATCTAAGTCCTCTCTATCTCGAAATACTTACTAATCAGAATACTAATTTGTTCGGAACAGTCCGGGTCCTTTTCTGTACCCCTGACAAAGTGCAAAATTTCATGATGATCGGTTCAGTAGTTAGGGCGTAGAAGCGTAACAAAAAAAACAAGCAATTTACATCTATATGTATATATTAAAAGCGAAAGGATACTCACATCCTTACTCATCTAATCACGAAATCTGGGAAAACTACTTGACGTATGACGATGAAATTTGGTAGGGAGGTAATTTACGGATAGGACACCTAAGAAGGTATGTTGCGACAGAGCCGTCCGGATTTAGGCCCTCGCAAGTTTGTATAAAAGTGCTTGGTTTTTTTGCATAGGAAGACCAGAAATTTAGCAGGGTGGTAGTTTATAGGCAGGACACGTCAGCTTAGCGGATTTTGCGACATGGCCGTATTAAGGAGTGTAAGGACTCTCAAAAGTTAAGACGAAAGTTATTGGTTTTTGTACTAGAGACCTGAACTTTGGATGGGAAGTATTTTATAGAAAGAACACCAGAGCCGTATTAAGAAGGTTAGACCTTCTTAATACGGGTCTCACAAATTTATATGAAAGACGTTTTGGACAAGAAATTTAATTTTGTCAGGTTAGGTAGGTATAGGTAGGACAAAACAATGAAATAAAAACGTATGTTACATTAAATCACCAACCTTAAATGATAAAATGGTTAGCAACGGTGATCCTGGTGGATCATTTGACATCACCGTGTCTAACTCCCTAGCAGTAAATGTTTTTTTGCCAGATCGTGCTTTTAAACAATAGGTTATACAAGCAGCTTTCATTGCATTTTCATTAGAACACGCACCGCACATCATGGTAAAAACGTTACATAGGCCAGGAGGGGCGATTGATAGTAAAGTATCTTTTAGCCTTTGAGGCCAATCACAACCCGGAAAAACGCCGAGAGCAGGGCGATTTACCAATACCTTCTGCAAAAATATTTAAGATGAAAACTTAAGCAACTGCAGATTTTTTAATGAACATATATTTTTACATAATTATACGTACACGGTTGTAGTCACTATCAAATGCCTTCAAAAGATCAGGATGGTTATATCCAAGGGGCATGGAGGAGATTTGTGTATAGAGGTCCAAGATGTGATTACTATCAGCATCCACCAAATAATTTCCAAAAGACTTATCAAAATCACAAAATAATTTAACTGAACCAGCTTGCTGCACAAAACACGAAAGTATTAGTTTTTATAAACCTGGATAAGAATTCAAAATCAGGACATGCTACCACTTCATATTTCAAACACAATTAAGAACGTTTATAAAATCTATTAGGTAGGTACCTACTTGTAGTTCATATAAAAAAAAAAATCTGCCATGGGGTTTCCTAAAAGACCATCACAATAAATAACCGTATCTATGCTATGATGTAATTTACACATTTGCCAAAATATTTCTCTAGTAAATTCCCATCCGAGACTTGCGGTATCCCTTACCCTAGCTCCCTCGCTCTATCCGTTTTCCTTTCCCAAATTTACCTTCTTCCTTTGTCCCGTCTGAAAACGATTACATTCCCAAGGAATGGCGTCTGTCAGGCGGACGGCCATAAAAGAAACCAGCCAAAACCCTTTGCAATATTACGCATTGCGCCGACTCCAAGTAAAATTGGGGAATGGGAAGAGTCTAACCCAACGTCTAATGTTGTGTTTGTCCCAATGTTATATTTTAAATGTTAATGATTTGTAACATTGATTAGAATTCGTCGTCGTCGTAGAAAAACGACGGATTAGATGTTTAATAACTTTTCAAGTGATGTTTTACGTAATATTTTGAAAACGGCTAATGAAATCTGAAAATGTTACTGTGTGTATGAGCTTTGAAAAACGTTTATAAAGTATAATATATTCAGAAGGCTTATGTCAAAAATAAAAATCGCCGAAAAATCAAATCCGCCGTTTTTCTACGATTACGACGAACTATTATTCGTGATAATAATAATAATTTGACATTAAAAACTACTCGCTATTTTAAATACTAGTATAAGATTCTCTTTTTCTTTTTTTTTTAAAAAGACAACTCCCGCATTAGGAATTACTCCTGTGTCGCGGAGGACTTTACAAACACATAAACAACGGACACAAAGAACACCCAGACTCAAGTGGGAATCGAACCCACGACCTGTAGCATAGCAGTCAGGGTCACTAACAGCTAGGCCAACAAGCCATGTTAAGATGGTTGATAACTTTTAAGAAACAGCTATCCGTAATGCGAAACAATGTCTGACCTAGCCACCCGATGTATGTAAGTCTGTGCGATGTCATCGTTGGCACAATTTTGTCCAATATTAAAATTATAATTTTTTCTACCAGTAAATGAAACTATACCTGAATATTGTTTAATTCTTTTAACAGTTTTCGGGATTTTGGTCCTGGTACGGGAGGTTTTACTCTTGGTTTAGCCGGCTCGTATAACGAAGATTGATGGCGGCAACTGCAATCTTCAAAAAATCATCTTAAGAGTTTACAATACTTAAATATACTAATAGTTCAAATATTCTTTTAAAAGAGAATATTCTCCGGGATGTAATATTAAGAAAGGATATTAAGGATGTCACATAACAAAAAGTTGTTTACAGATTGGGAGATTAGCTCTTCTAACATCATTTTCAGTGGGTTACAGAAAACATGACACAGCGTAACGATGGGTGAGAGAGAGGTCTCAACAGATGAAATTTTGTGTGATGTAATTTATAAAGGTCCCCTCATCCATCCGTGACTCCGTTCTCACCCAGGGATATGGTCGATAGCAAAAAGTAGGATGGATGGACCCCATAAGAAAATAGGGCGAAGTCAATTTTCATTCCGATCTCGCTATTCGGGATACAAACACATTCGTCTATCATGGAATGTATGACAAGTAATTTACACTAAATTTACACTAATTGGATTTTTTTCTGTACTTCCCAAATTCTTATGATTCCTCAGTTGATCGTGTAACTGTACGTGTACTGTTAACAGTGACAAGAGATTTAATGACGGGATGGCTATGGTAGCTATCTATCTATGTATTCAGGAGTCTCTTGTAAAATGGCAGGGGGGCATTATGACGTCCAATTTGCTACTTGATGCTATCCTACTAATATTATGAACGTGAAGGTTTGTGAGGATGTATGAATGTATGGATGTTTGTTACTCTTTGACACAAAATCTACTGAACCGATTTCAATGAAACTTGGTATGTACCTAGATAACATAAAGTCTACTTTTTATACCGATATTCCCATGGCACCGGGACTTAAGCGGGTGAAACCGCGGGGCGTAATTAGTTAATAATAAATTGAAACTATAATTTACATTAAGTACTTATACTACTATATTACAGATTACTTACCCACCAAATAGTGTAATATGTTATAGGTATATGCCAGATTAGGAGTAAGTAGTAGGTATATGAATAGAAACATTCCCTACAACTAACTACAAAATATGTTTAGGTATCTCTTAAAAATAGCACATAGCACTTACGTATAGAGCCAGCAGGCACAAGCAATGATTCGCTTACAACACGATTGATTATTTGTCTCATCATACTCGACTACTAATATTTTATTGCTGCACCAACCAATATTCTCCTAATGTCTAAAACCAATGTGTACCAACCAAATCGTCTTTAGAATCTCATTGAGCTACAATTAAACCATTAAGATTAATTTTGTTTTGCATAACTTGTAAGTACGAATTCTGTACGAATACTATTTTTTATTTATATTAAATTATCACATTATTTATTAATTTATTATAGATTAATTCCATAGTCCAACGTTTAAATAAATAAGTTTAACTACAACCTAATTACACGACCGTGGTCGCACTAATTGAACTGAATAATGGAATCACAAAAACTTTTCAATTATTTAATTTAAGTCAAATATCCGTGCTAGGCTCAACTGGACTATGGCACTCTCCTCAGATCATAGAAACAAATTTGTTTTTATGATCTGAGGCACTCTCTAACCAGAGGGTTAGAGTAGCACATACAGTGGCGTAACAATAGGGTGGCAGAGCGGGCCCCAGGCTCGAGGGGGCCTCCACATTGATATGGTAACCACTGATGATCGCCGAAAACTGATCCATTCTATCATCGATCGATGTGTGTGTTGGCAACCTACGGGCACCATCCGATGAATTAGCCACGGGCCTCAGATGGTATATTTACGCCATTGAGCACATAATAGATGTAACTAAACACTTAGCACCCTATTACTAATACCTAAATATATTTTAGAATTTAGCTTACATACATACATGACGTCCTTGATAAAAAAAGTTTCAAACGAATGTATCAATAAAAGGAAACGATAATACGTGTTGCGAATGTGAAAAAATTGTCCAAGAACAGGAACTAATAGGTACCTACCTATTATATATTTATATTATATATATCCTATATATAATCTAAGTAACTACTAGGATATATAATATATATAATATAAATAGATATATAATCTAAGGGTAGGTAGTTACTATGTGTACAATAACAACAAATAACAAACCTCTATCAAAAAGGTCCAAATAGAGGTGACAATACCAAATAATCCAAATTTAAAATGGATTGATAGGAATAATATTGCACAAACCTGAAAGAAATAAGAATGTTCGTTTACTAAAGAAAATTAAAAGTAATCCCCTAACTAAGAAAACAACGTTAAAAATTTAAGACCCATTACAAATTCAAAATGTTATGTCAAATCGAATAACATTGTCAAAATTTCGTGAGGCCTCATAACTTTTTCTCAAAATCTTGTCTTTTGGTAAAGGTTTCAAGTTTATTTAAGTTTGAAATCATTTTATTAATGACTTATTAGTGGCTCTAACGTAGTGTTTGTTTACTCTTTGACAGTGGCTTAACCCTAATGATGCCGAACGATTTTATCACTCAGGCCAAAGATAAAATAAAAGTTACTTCGTAACAGATACATCCCTCCCATACAAAATACCTACGTTATAATAGCCTACAAAATTTAAACAATAATACCTGGCGTTAGCTACAACCCGAAATATATCTTATTTACGCTTTTCAAAAGTTGAGAACGCTTTGCCCACCGTGCGACCTTCGTCTGTGTGTGTATCCGCATTGTCGGACACTCTAGGGCTGTACAAAGATGTTTCATGTCAGCTGTTAGGGGTAGCTGATTACCTCGATCTCAACTTTGAATGACTATATCGCCTACCATCCCGCAGTGCGGGTAGTCCATGCCGGAAATCAGTATTTGAATGAATGAATTAATGAATGAACGTTTATTAAGAACAGCACAATAAGACACATCAATACACATAATAAGTATAATAGTAAAAATAAAAGTAACAACGAGTAACAAAGAACAAGAATTAACTTATAAATACTACATACAACTAAAACTAATTATATTATTGTGTAACTATGCGTCCCACGGCCCGTCTAAAAAGGCGTCCAGATCAGCTTCATTTACTTATTTTGCAAAGGTGTGTCTAGCGGGGTCACTGTCTCTAAATGTTTACAAGTCGAGTCTACGAGGAAGACTGCCCTTGTGCACCCAGTGCCAAAACAGGCGACATATCAGACCCACTGAATTACACAGAACACAATTTGATCAGAGACCGTCAGTATGGTTTTCGCCACGATTGCTCGACTGGCGATCTTCTAGTGTTTCTCATACACCAGGGGGCTTCAGCTATTGAGAGTGATGTTTTAGCGGTCAGCTTCGACATAGCGAAAGCGTTTGATCGTATCTGGCATCGCGGCCTTCTGTCAACGCTGCCATCCTGAGAGTTTGTGCAGATGGTTTGCCAGCTTCCTGTCCGGCAGACGCATAACAGCCGTGGTAGACGGCAGCTGCTCTGAAAACATAGACATTAACGCTGGCGTCGAAAAAACGCTGTTTATGCAGTATATTAATTATATGTTGTCTATTCATGACATCCATAGCTATGCAGGTGACAGCACCGAAGATACTTATTACAAGGGCCGTACCAACGTTCCTCGTTCAATTGTGGCTCTCGATGGGGTCAGAAAAATCTGGTCTGGGTTCAACCCCACCAAACCACAAGTCACTGCTAAAAAAACCCACTCACTCTTGGGTGTGATCCCAAAGTTCCAAAACTGATCCTTACAATCTCCGAGAGTATTTCCCAATACTCTCGGAGATTGTAAGGATCAGTTCTTGGCATCGACATTTCCAGTGACGTCCAGTTTTGACTTGGAAGGCTGGCATCCAAAAAGCTTGGCGTGCTTAATAGAGCGAAGTGGTACTTCACCCCGGGGCAAAGACTTTTATTTTATAAGTTACAAGTCTGTCCCTTATGGAGTACTACTGTCACCTCTGGGCTTGACTCGGTCCAAAGACATGCTGTGAGAATCGTCGACGATCCCAAACTCACAAGCGATATTGAACCCATAAGCATAAGGAGAGACTTTGCCTCCCTGTGCGTGTTCTACCGCTTGTGTAATGGGTTGTGCTCCGAAAAAATTTTTGACATAATGCCCATGGCTGCATTCTACCACCGCACCGCTCGCCCCCGGCTCCAAGGCTCCAAGGAGGATGAATACCGGTATTCATCCTCCTTGGAACCTTGGAACCTAAATGGTGGCGCACGGTACGGTTTCTCCCGCAAATGCTCCGGCTTTGAAACGAGCTCCCTGCCAAGGTTTTCCCGAGGGACAACTGTATGGGTTCTTTTAAGAAAGGAGTATATATGTTTTTAAAGGGTAGGCAACGCGCATGTGAGCCCACTGGAATTACAACCATCCATAGGCTACGGTAACCGCTTACCAACATGCGGGCCGTGTGCCTTTTTGCTACTAACGTAGTATAAAAAAAGTCTATTATTCACAAACTACCATCAAATTTCATCTTGATAGATAAAGAGGTTTTTTAAATTGCCTGATTAGTCAGTAGACGAATATATATAATGTTATTATGGACTCAACGCAGGAATTCCGCCAATGTCAAGTGTTTTATAATTATACAAGTTAAATAACAAAAACGTAAAAAAATGGAGTCTATTCGTCCATAACATGTTACGAAATCAGGCAATATCTCAATATTTTTAATATAAATGTTCTTTTTTGACAATTGACTTGAATTGACAACTGACAGTATACTGGACTGCGTTCCGTTTTAAATAGTAACCAGAGCACAGATAAGATAATAGTTACTACGTAACAGATACATCACTCCCATACAAAACTCAAAATACCTACGTTATAATAGCCTACAAAATTGAAATAATACCTGGCGTTAGCTGCGACCAGAAATATATCTTATTTACGCTTTTCGAAAATTGAGAACGCCTTGTGCACCGCGCGACCTTCGTCTGTGCATGTAGCCGAACTGTAAGCACTATCGTTTTCGAGGAAAGGTGCTCTCGGTGCTTTGATCATGTGATCAACTACAATTTTTTTTCCAGTTAGATTATAAACAATTATTTGTCGAAATATGTTCATCACTTTTACCGTACATAGCCCCATTTAAATAATTCGGTTATAAAGTTATTATGCATTCGGTTACTTAAAAAACAATATTTTCTTTTAATACAATGTAAACTTACTTTTATTATGCGAGTAATTGTCAATTGACAATTGACTTGAATATTAAATTTTTAAATATAACTACATTCAAACAATTGTTTTTTTTGTTGAACAGATAACTTGTACCTATAATTATATGATAATTATTTTCACGTCAAAACAGCGCCAAAAAACATAGATGGCAGTATACTGGACTGTGTTCCGTATTAAACAGTAACCAGTAAAGCTAATTATAAAGGAACGGCTTCGCAGTATTCTAAATTGACGTCAGTTCTTATAGTGCTCACAGGGCATAACCGAACACACACTTGATAATAAAATTTATGGGTGTTGAGTTTTATATAATGATAAATAAAATTATTTCCCCTATGAAATTTATATCTGTAATTTTTTTAGGAAATTAAAATATCCTTAAACCTTCAATAGTAACATAAAATGTTGATGCTGTAGACATATACATCACTATTACTACATCACTACATTTTACACCGCCGCGTTTGTCTGTCTATCTGTTCACGATAAACTCAAAAACTACTCAACGGATTTTCATGCGGTTGTCATCAATAGATAGAGCTATTTATGAGGAAGGTTTAGGTATGTAATTTGTTAAGGTTTTGTGTAAATTGGTTGAATTATGATTATGATTGATGAAGATGTCTCTGCTACCCGGGTTGCTAGTAATGGCTGTTGCTTAGACTAGAGAAAGATACTCTTATAATTTAATACTTTTGTATTACATATTATATTACACAAAAGTATTAAATAACAAACAACTACCTACTCAAATAAAAACCTCAATCCGTGGCGCTCTCAATATATTTTTACATTTCAGTAGCTCTTATTATTATTTTCACTATATTTCTAACTATATTACATATTGTGTGAGAGAAGCAGCCGTCAGTTCGCCTTGCCTACAAGTTACAACAAATGAATACGCTGGCAGTCCACACCTTCTAAGTTCGTCACCTTTCGTAGAAATTATGGGTTTATTATTGACGGTTTAATAGACTACATTTATTACAACTTCACTCTGGCTAATCACTCAAAACCTGATTTAGTGCAACATTGTATAGAAAATATATATAAGTAACATTTATTTTTTGTTGAGAAGATAACTATTATTTATTATTAGTACAGCCACGCGGCAATGGCGAGTAAATAATAAACACCTAAAGTATTTTTATATTATATTGACAAAATGAATAGCTAAAATCATTTTTTCAACTTATTTTTAAAGGATTTTACAGATCACTAACATCTAGCAATAATATTAATAAATTTAACATAATAAATACATTTAGCAATAACTAAACATCTCCACTTCATAATAAGTTCGATTTGACATTTTGTTTTTATTACGGAGAATGCCGTTCTGCCGTGCGTGTGTGCTCTCAGCTACGCGTTGTTGCCCCTACTGACACTTTTACCGTGGACGGATAGCTAAATTGGTAGGTATATAAAACGCGACCTCGAGTGAGTGATGTAACCCTGACCAGAGTAACTATAGAGGAACGGCTTCGCAGTATACTAAATTAACGTCACACCTTACAGTGTTGTCAATGCATATCGGAACACACACTAAATGTATCACGAAAAAGATCGTAACTTTGAAAAATAAGTTTTGAAGTATCCGGTATAGATGGCTCTCATATGAAAATAAAAATTTTGCTCCGTTGCCAGGGCATAGCATAACTGTCATTATCGTGAAATTGTAGTGTGCGAATTGCAATAACTTTGATATAAATACTCAGAGCATTAATAGTTACTGATGCTATCTTCAATAAAAAGAATATTTAAATGGAACATCTCAAAATCTTCAGAAACAAGACAAAATCAGACATCTTTATTACTGGCAGCGTTTATTGGCATACTTGAAGATGTTTTATTTTGGAAAAAAATGTGGTTCTCTTTGTCATTCATGTTCCTTATAAACATAGTATTCTTGTAAGTATATCCCGTGCTAAAGATTTTTTTTATTTAATCGAGTACTCAGTATATTAGTAACAGTAATGATATAAAATTTAGAAAAAAAAAATCGGATCTCTATTAAGCCATTATTCAGCAGTTTACATAAATTAATGCGTACTTTGGTTTTCAGTGTGTGTGTTCACCGTCAAATTAACTTGTTAGAATTTGTTTTGGATTTAAGCATAGCAATGCTAAGCACTGATGCATTTGAGACTTGGCTAAAACACAAACACAGAACTTCTTGCCTAAAAAGATTGGCCTCTCATGAAGGAGATATGTTAAAATCTGCAACAGTTCGACTAAATCAATACCTGCACAAAAAATGGATTGAATATTTGTATTTAAGGGAATCCAACCACACCAAGGTGAGTTTGTTTATTGATATAATCAAGTCTTTCTTTTTATAACAATGTACCAATGTGTATGTTTTATTCCACATCCTTTAGTTTATACAACATTAATATTTTGTTCTTTTACAGGCCTTCCTATTAATCAATATAAATCTAATAATAGTTTTTATGATTGGAAAATATATCAATGGCTATGTTTTGACATATTTAGTACTAATGTTAGTTTGTGTATTTTACAAAATATTTTTACCAGTATTGAAAATGTTTAAGAATATAAAACAAGACCTAGGTAATATAACTATTATATTATTTATGTTTACTACTGAAGTAATGTATGTGTTGTAACTGAAACCGTTTTTTTAGAATCTGATCATGAATTAGAAGGTCTTATTCCAGAAGTATCTGAAGTTGATATAAAATTATTATCCATTGAGCCTGAACAAGCTCCAATTTCAGATGAAAGGCAAAGCTTTGGTAATACATTTATTATTTGTGGGATAGGGTTACAAAAGAAAGTTATCTTAAAAAACAATGTTTTGTAGATTATTGGAAACCTAATGATGTCCCTCTAGGAGAATGCAGTGACAGTTCTGACAATAGCAGTTCCTTAGTAACAAATTTTGCAATTGAGAAGATGCATACTTTGGAAAAAGATGTTGATGCTTCAGACACCAGTGAAGACGAATACATACCGTTAGGTAAGTGATTATTATATTTGGCATTACCCTTTCTGGTGAATTTATTATAGAGGACACTCTAAGCACCCATACTAAAGACCAAAGATGCAACATATATATATATATATATTTATTAAAGTTTTATACATGAATAAAAATATGAAAACCAAGAAATTTATATATTATACATTTTAGATCAACAACAGGAGCAAAAAAAGTTGCAATCTACTTTAGAAATAGTGGAACCAGCCAATACCTGGAGCAGTTCAGCATACAATACCTTTTGGAACATCACTGGTGCTGTAGCAAATATCATGCATTCAGATTCAGCAGAAACTAAAAGAAAGAGATTGTCAAGTATTGACTCTTCAGATGGCTTTGAAATGATTGATAAAAATGATTTAACTTAATATTTGTAATGATTTTAAAAGACATTATTTTTCATAACTATTTATTGTGTGCTTTTTGTCAATTTACAATATTTAAAGTCAAACATTGCAAGACATGTTTTCAAGTCTTGACATCATTTCTTGATGTTGTCTTTTTAAAGCTCTCAACCGCACATTATTTAAACTATTCCTTGCAACAAGACCCTCGAGCATTGGTCTGGACATCTGAAAAAATTGTGGAATTGAGTTATTTGTTGTAAATTTTGTTTATTAACCTGTGATTCATACTATTACCTAATAATAACTTCAAATAGGTCTTAGGACAATCAATGTCATAGTTTCTAGCTCAATTGTAGTCTCATAATAGATATTTTAACATGTACCAATATTTATATTTTTTGAGTGACTGGCTATTGCCTATCTATAAATCTTTATACAGTTTATTTATTCCCTTCCTATTTAAATATTTGTGAAGTTGCTTATAACAAAATTCTGTTATTTCATATAATTTATTTGTAATGGATAATATCAATTTTAACAATCTTTCTAATTTTAAGACTAACCTAAGGAGTTTTATCTATGAATAACTTAAGACTTACAGATATATGAATATCCAGTGAAACTATTTAAAAACCAGGAAAAATTAACACTTGAGACTGGAGTAGATACTCTCAATTAACACTCAAAATATGTACATCAAAAATGCTTGCAAATACATTTATTAGAAATTATTTTTATCTTTAACATTAGGTGGTTATAATTTATTTTAAAAGCAATCTAAAAATACTTTGTACAAGGTGAGCTTCACTTAATTGCAGTTTCTTTTGGTATTACCTTGTCAACGATATGTCCAATGGCGATAGTTCTAACAGCTGCATTATGTTGCTTATTAATAATATCATTAGTTTCATTTTGTCCTACTTCATTGCTGTAAGCCTCATCTTCTTCCTCTTTTAATATAGCTGGCAGTTGAGTTAGTGTCTAAAAATCATTCTGACAAGTTAGACTGCTTCATTTTTTTATTATGGGATTATTATCAAATATGGGATAAAATTGTAAGGGATACTAAGGAAACGAAAAATTAGATTAATCACATACCATAAAAATACCACTACACTAAAGAAAAACTGGCATAAAAATCTATTTGAAAAAACATTTAATTAGCTCTTGCAAAAAAATTATTAATTATACAGTGCTTTTCCATTCTTAGTTTACCACTCCAAAAAAATATGTATAATCCACTATCAGAAAGAATTGCAACTATCAGATTGCTTGTGTTAAAGTTGTATTCAAGTATATATACAGGAAGCATAACATGTACTTACTTCTAAGTTGTTTAACAATAAAGAGTCATTATTGTTTATTATTTCCATTTCAATTTCTCTTCTGCTTTGGCTTGAACCATCATTTATTGATTGGAAACAAGTGATTTGTATCTAAAAAATATTTGGGGTCATGAGAACAAACATTTCTGTCAGTGTTACACAACACAGTTGGTCATTTTAGGCTTAAAATAGTTAATGCTAAACTTGTACTTTACCTACAAGTTTGACTGAAGTGGCATACAAATTATATTCAGTTTAAACTATCAGATAAGTAATACAATGCAGGAGCACCTCAGTTCTCATATCAGTGTAAGTGTAAACTATCCTAATACTTATATTTCCACATATTAGACCTTGTGTGTTTTTAATAGTAATAAAAAAATTATTAATTAATACTCTTTACTGAAGATTCATTAAAATAACTCCTGGAGTAAAATAACATAATATTGCAAGCGATAATGAGAGGTTCCTTGGGGATTTTAAACAACTTTTAAAAGAAATAATGCACTATAATAGTTACCGAAGGAGCTTTTGTTGATTGGTCTGTTAAAAATACTGCAAAAATGATCCCAACAAAACTAGAATCCATTCTTTGATACATTGACTGTGTTGCTAGATCTGAAATGATTGGATTACATTAGTATCTATTGCATCATAAATCGTTTGGGGGTTATTAAGTATACTTACCAACATGTGACGGCCAAACTGTGATATGAGGATGCGAATGATACCACCCCACAACTCTAAGAGGTCTGTTTACTTCAGCTGCTAATTCTTCTGCACGTAGTGTCGCTTGCACCAATTGCTCCTCTGATATTTCTACACGATCAGGCTTTTTGTCCAAACGTCTTAATATGACAGAGGAGGAGATGGACACCAAAGCGCCATCATTATGTACCTGTTATCAAAACTCGGATGAATAATAATAGCTAGATTGGAACAAAATTAAAACTATTCTCATACCTCTCCTAGAAGCAGTCCCATAATTTCTTCTTTTTCTGTCGATAATGCATGTTGAACACAAACCAGCGCGACATCAGAAGAAAGCAATACTTTATTAAGCATATTTATTTGAAAAATGAGTATTTAAATATTAGGTTTTATATTATTAAGCTGTGTGTTTTTTACTAATTATATTTTTGCCTAAGCTTACAAAATACATTAAAGAGCAATAAATTCTTTATGATTCATGAACCTTTTCATAGAATCCATAGCGCTATTTACCACCCTGTCAGTCAGTCAATCTGTCGAAGCAGTGTTGCCAAGTCTAAATTCGCCTATTTTTTACTTTGTATCTCTGTGTGAATATCACAGGCGCTAGCATAACTTGCAATACTTGGAAGATGGTGTGCGTTCGCGCAGCGGAATGTTGTTGAATTTAAAGGTTTTAATTATGCAGATATTTAGTGTATGACGTCATGTAAGTGTGTATGGTAAAAAAAAATTATGCATGCAGCCACTGTGGAGAAATTCGCTAAAAACTGATTCCGCTGGGCGAATGTTGTCCTGGCGGAACTTTTTTAATCCATGGACTTAGAAGAAAAATATGTGTCCAAAAATTAGTGTGTATTTGTGTGTAATTTTGTATGTATGAATAAAATTAGTGCATGCATAAACTTCGGAGAAATTCAAGTTTCCGCTACGCGAACGTTTGCCCATTAGCTAGTTTTCATATAAAGCGCTTATATAGACATACATTACATACCTTGTTTTGAATTTGTTTATATTTGTTTAAAAAACAGATTTAGAAAAAATCGTAGGGTTTAAAAGATAAACATATAAACGTAAAATACGCTTATTAGGTCTTAGTTCGTAAAGTATGCACTTTGGGGTCTAGATTTTCACGTTTATACAAATCTTGTAAGAGTGTCTGTAACATGTTGCCAAGTATCAATTAAAGAGTTTTAGGACAATTTACCATAAATAGACCACTGTTTACAAAGCAGTCAAATATCACGACTTTCTAAAGAAATTGCATAGTAAAATGTATTCCAATAATTAGTGTATTAGTTCAACTACTCACATGCAAAATTTCACCTCATTAAATTCAGTAATTAAAGATAAACAATTAAAATACTGACAAAGCATCGAAAACCTACATAACCCGACCAAGTTCGGATGGCTACAAAAAAGCGGCCGTGCCATATATCTAAGTAATGTTCTTAACATTCCAGTATAGTATTTATCAATATGGTACAGTTGCGTACACAACCGTTAGGAAAAAATAAAACAATTGTATTTCTTGAATGAAAAATATTTTTTTAATAATAATGCCACTATCTACGATAAAAATAAATCTTCAATTAACAAGTACTTCTCTAATTAAAAAGCCGTGTACAAAAATATTTTTAATTACATGTAATAATTTTGTATTTATTATTTATTTCTCGCCACCTGTTACGTAGAAACCCAAAAATTGGCGAAATGTGGGTGTCACAAAAATGTCACACCTCTGCCTACCCCTTCTGGGACAACAGCCGTGAGCATATGAATGAATGAATGAAAATACAGTAAATAACGTCAAAATTTCTAACCCTCTTAGGAACTAGTCATGACAATCCCGGGGGGCGCGCCCCAGTAACGACAGAACTTGGTTTACAACTCATGTGCGCGTGTGTTTTGAGCGTATCGGGAGCGCAGCTGAGGTGCTTATCATGACTAGTCTCTTGTTCATAAAAACTTAACGTTAACAAACGCTTGCCAAACATACTCTGTCATTGGTTAGACACAGCAATAGACTAAAAATGCATACATACATAAGTCACTACCAGTACAACGGTAATATCATATACTGACGTAAGTCTCAAGCGCATACTTAAATAAAGTACCTACGTAAATAGTACTTACTGTCATAGTCAAATACATTTAAAAAAGCAGGTGTAGAAAAATAAATGTCCTATAAATTCAATCGAAACAACAATTGTGTGTAGGTACACACAATTGTTGTTTAACATTCACAATTGTTGTTGTTAAATTTACAGTATAATACCGGTATTGAATTGGTACAGGTGTACCAATTCAATACCGGTATTATACTGTAAATTTTAGAATGTTACCTAAATATATTGCACAGCCGCTTTTTTATAGCCATCCGAACTTGGTCGGGTTATGTAGGTATTCGATGCTTTGTCAGGATTTTAATTGTTTCTCTTTAATTACTGAATTTAATGAGATGAAATTTTGCATATGAGTAGTTGAATTAATACACTAATTATTGGAATACATTTTACTATGCAATTCCTTTAGAACGTCGTGATGTTTGACTGCTTTGTAAACAGTGGTCTATTCATGGTAAATTGTTCTATAACTCTTTAATTACTAACGGAACATCATTGATACTTGGCAACACTCATCTGTATTGTACTCAAATTCGAATAGCAGTCAGAGAAAGTTAATTGTAGATTTTTAATAGAGTTAGTTACTTTCAATAGAGATAAGTAGACGTTGTAATGTAATAGTAAATAATGTTCATAATGATATCTATGTACATATATGTCGCCGTATGATTGTGAACATCGTTAGTTTATAAATCATACTCGCGCTATTATAATCAGACAAAAAAATGTGAACTGCAACAAGGGTGCCGATTTTTTGTATCAGACATAAAGTATATTAAAGTCGGAGAGTTAAAAAAACAGTATTTTAGAAAAATAAACAGTATTATTTTTATTAAACAACTGTACCGTTATTCGAAGCCTAATAATATATGAGATAGCCATCGCTTCCGTTTCCTTCTTTCTGTCGCTTTCGCACCCGCCTACTTGAGTTTTCCCTCTCTTTCTCTCACTCCCGACCACCACTATAGGCATGGATCAGGATGATCGCTAGTATATTTCTCATTGACGTCGTTGTTTCCGTGCCTTTCACAACACCAGCAAAACGTGGTTTATACTGTCTCTTCAAAAAAGAAATATAAAGTTAAAACTATATACATATACCTACGTTATTGGTATCCAGGTATGTAAGTTCAAGAATTTTGTTTCTTATTTTTAAAAAATTGTAAAGACTGACTATATAAGACTAAAGCATATTTTTGTCTCGTAGTATTTTCTGCACCTATTTAATTCTAATTAAAATTAAATATATTAAATAATGATCTATATGAGGGTATGTGAAAAATATTTAACGGTATTTGCCGTTTGTCACAGTATAAAGCATAAAGTTTCACACTTTACTTTTTCTTGTTTTAACATATCGCAATTACTTATACTCTCATGGTTTTGTAAGTTAAATACGTTAATAAGTTTCTTTTCGTAGCTGCTTTTCCCTTTAAGAGCTCAATGGATTATAAGAAAGATCAAGTTCATCATCAAAGGATAGCAATGATTCGGATGGCACTTATAGTGGCTGTAATACTTCTAAGCGTCAACGACGCAGGTTTAAGCGCTAATGTAAAAGCGATAAATTACATCAATTTGGTAACCGATGACCTTGAGACACAAATATTACCTAAATCTCGCGATGTAGTTAGAATCTCACTATGAATATTCCTTTTGCGTCGACGATAACGTCAACGCCGAATTTTATTCAATATCAGCGATTGTGAGGGCGAGCCCCATTATTATTTAAATTTTTCCTTGTAATTAGAAATAAATATAAAAGGACCAGATATTTGGAAGACTAAACTGTCTTCTTATTTACACATTCTTAAAGATGTCTCTCGGGTCTTCGCAGTTTCCTTTCGTGAGTAAAAGCAATATACAACTATATATAACTATAGTCAGGATTAGAACACAATATGACGAAATACATACCTACAAAAATTCAGACAGGTGATTTTCCAAAGATTTCAAATGATGCCCTGCAGTTAGCTATTTTGCTGAAATTAGTAAGAAACCATTTTAGTTTCGCTGTTAGTAGTTTCGGTCAAAATTCCCTAACACAACGTAAAATACCGCGATCATGTGGTAAGCACATTTATTCAGAAAAGTTTAAGGCCACCATCCCAAGCAAGAACGATCGCGCTCTTGTTGCTGAGACCGATCTAAATGCACCTAGTAATCACGAAAAGGTATTACATACCTCTAAATTAACTGACGTTAATTCCCGTAAATACATAAATAATATTATATCATGGAACGTGAAAGTTTAAAGTTAAAGTAGTAGTGCACCTGGCAAGTCCATTATATGGACTAATACTATTTCAAAATCCAAACAAACCCTTTCGGGGCAGAGGCAGTAACATGGGCTACGTCGCCAAGACTACCCATAATCGCGAGCTAATGATAAGTCGCAAGTGCTCTCTCATGTCCCACCGGGAAAGGACAGGTCGAACACGAAGATCCTGACTCACCGAGTCGCTTCAGACCGATCTAAATGCACCTAGCAGGTACATTATATTATTATGGACTTATACTGTTTCGAAGTCCAAACAAGCCCTTTAGGGGCAGTGGCAGTAACGAACATGGGCTACGTCGCCAAGACTACCCATAATCGCGAGCTAATGATAAGTCCCAAGTGCTCTCTCTTGTCCCACCGGGACAGGATAGGTCGAACACTAAGATCCTGACTCACCGAGTCGTTTCCAAGTCTGTCAGAAATGATAGTCAGGATATATTTTAAGTAAGCACTTCTTATTAGTGGAGAATTAATACTGTTTAGAATTCGAGCAAGCCCTTTCGGGCCGAGGTAAATGGTGGAGCGCCAATATATTTATAAAATGCATACATAATCGCACCATAATATATTTCGTTATATTATTAATTTCATAGTCTTTATGTAAACCACATTCTGTTTGTCGAATGCAATTAGTGCTGGTACTGCTGTAATATTGCCAATGTACTCGACGATCTCAAGAGATGGCGTTAGCAGTCTTCAAATAATGTAAACGCGCTGCACCTGATTGGTGCAAGAAAAAACGGACATACCCTGCTCTCATCGCTTTTCGCTAAGAAGACGCCTTTAATATAAAAATTTTGTTCCGCCACGGACATCAGTTATATTTCTCGTGAAAAGAAGCTGATTTTCCGTTAGTCCTATAGCCGTGTAGTGTTTGGACTCGCTTGTAACCTTTACAAGGTGTATGTGGAGTGCTCTAGTCTTCGATCGTGACCGGCCGGTCAATACCTTGCAAGAGACCGTAGAAACCTCGCCGCTGCTCGCTGCCTTCTGGAGGATCGGGACTTGGTCGGTGTTGCAGGTTAGTGCTGGCATGATTGTTTTGATCGATAGAAGTGGTTTACTTCCCTACACCTCGTACGCTAACTGTTGAGCAATCACACCCTGGTCGGGCTATTTACACGCCTGACCATATAATTTGGTCCTTACGAGTACGGATAGGCCAGTGATTCACGTAAATATTGGTGAATTTACTTTTCTATTCATATCATAAAAAAGATTCACGTAATTCTAGTGAATTCTTGCCGCCATTTTTCCTCGCTCACAGATTTACGTAAAATTGGTAAATTCTGTGTTTAAAACGCACGAGAACTACGTAATTATTGGTAGACTCGTATTTAAATATAATTAATTGTTAGATTTGGTGAATTACGTATTAATTGGTAATAATATCCATTATACTCAATTTAGTTGAACTTATTTATACCTACCCACTTATTAACCGCTCCACCACTGTACTTTACGCTAAGTCATTTTAGGATTTAAATTTAACTTGTGTTTTTACACTAACTAGGTAGATATACCTATCACTTTGTAGTTGTATTGTGATATTATTTTATAAACATGACGGAAAGCGAATCAAGCCGCGAAGTCATGTTGGTTATGTTGAATCAAAAGAAAGAATTATTATTTCAACGTATTAATCGTATGTACACATCGTCGAAAGGTATAATTTCTTTCGATTCATCAACGCGAGCTAACGAGAATTTTCTGGCTGAAACGGAGATAATAGATGAGTTACGCGATAAATTTGAGTCCATTGTTGATAAAATAAATAATATAAATTTGTTATCAAAGATTACGGTCAATCCCGAGTATTCTTGCCTCGATTCATTTGATGATTTATACTCGAGAGTTAAACGCGTTAGAAATAAAATATTAACCACTTCTAAGGTGCGTTCACTCGAGACCAGTAGCTCGATCAAGTCCGTAGTGAAATTAGAACCTTTAGTAATTCCGAGTTTTGACGGACGCCCTGAAAACTGGAATACCTTTTATCAGTCTTTTAAAGCTAATATTCATTTGAATCAACAGCTTTCTGACTCGCAACGTGTACAGTATCTAATTTCTAAACTCACCCACGACGCACTAAAATTCACTTCCGGTATTATTCCGTCAGGTGAAACATATAAAATACTGTGGGATAGTTTGGTTAAGAAATACCACGACAAACGCTCATTAGGTACATGTTATCTCAATAATATACTGGACTTAAAAACTTGCTCGCACACTGCGAACGCTCTTGATACCTTTGTTAGTAAATACTCCGCTTCGATTTCAGCTCTAAAAGAATTAGGCATAACAGATCTAACTGATTTTATTTTTCTTCAATGCGCTTTGAGAAGGATGGATCCTCAAACCATCCAAGCCTTTGAACTTTCGATTCGGGATGTGGAAGTGCCTACGACACAACAGCTTATCGCTTTTATACAAGATCAGGCTAAGATTTTGGAGCGCTCAAACCCGCGAAATTCGTCATATACGAAACCCGCTGCTGTTGTTACGTCGCCCTCACGCGACCGGCGCGTTCATCACACCTCCAAATCTTTTGTCGCCAGTGAGTCCGCTAATAATGCAAATACTCTCACATATTCGGCGCCCGCAGCAGTTACCGCGAATTGTTGTTTGTGTAGTGGTAACCATCGACATTTATATGATTGCGCTCAGTTTAAAAATATGCGAGACGCAAGGGCTAGATATGAGTTTATTAAATCGAAGTACGGTTGCGTTAATTGTTTAAGCACTTTACATAAACTTCCGGATTGTAAGAGTACGTCAATCTGTTTCTGTAATAAAAGACACCATAGGTTATTGCATTTTGATAGTAATAATTCGCAATCGCATGCGGCTATGGTAAATACCGCCGTCGCGTACTCGCCGCCGCCCGCTCATCGAGCGACCGTTACTTCGCCCGCGCCTTCTCATCGCGCTCACACGACTTCGTCATGCATTCGAGCGCCCCCGCTTGCTACAGAACCAGTTACACATACACAGTCTTACACTTCTTGTCATAAGGGTGATATACTTTTGTCAACCGCTCAGGTATACGCGCGCTCTAAGGGTAGCGCTGGTATCAAATCTGTAGTTAGGTGTTTGATAGATAATGGCTCGCAGAATAATCTAATAACATCTGCTTGTTCTAGTTTATTAAATTTACCGATAATACCGTTGAATAATTCCTATGTTAAAGGTGTTGGTTCCGCTTCAAGTCCGATAATCGGTTATGTTCATTTAGACATTGAATCCCGTATTTATCCGGATCAGAAATACACTATACATGCGCTTGTTGTAGAATGCATTACGGATCAATTGCCTTCGAAATTTATCGATTGTGATCGCGACCTAGATTTTCGTAACCTTCCGCTCGCTGACTTAAGCTGGAATATTCCGGGCAAGATTGATTTATTGTTAGGTGCCCAGCTATTCCCATTTATATACTTAGGAAATATGGTCGAGTGTGGGCCGCGCGCACCGTGTGCTTTATCTACAACATTTGGTTACGTACTTATGGGAGATTACCCGCGTAAACATATTTTACCTACTGCCGCGTCTTTTTCTGCGTTAGCGCTTAATGATATAGTGCAAAAGTTCTGGGAACTTGAAGAAGTACCCATGAAACGCTTGTTGTCACCAGAGGAGACAGATTGCGAAAATATTTTCACGGCTACCGTGACCCGTGACGACGTAGGTCGTTATACAGTTGCATTACCGTTCTGTAGGGACCCTTCGGAATTAGGTAATTCGCACGCTACCGCTTATCGCCGTTTCGTTTCACTCGAGCGTAAGCTCCGTCAGGCACCGATAGTGCGCGAAAATTATAACAAGGTTATTCAGGATTATATTGATAACAATTACCTCAGTCCTGTTAAAGAATCTGAGCTGTCCTCTGATGGTTATTATATACCGCATCACGCAGTAGTCCGACCTGATAAACCGATGCCACGCATCGTATTGGACGCGAGTGCTAAAACGCATACAGGACTTTCGCTTAACGATATATTACATATTGGACCCAATTTACAGGCCGATCTGTTTTTATTATTGTTAGGTTTTAGATTATTTCCTATTGCAATGAACGCTGATATAAAACAATATTATTTACGGATTGGTGTACCAGTAGACCAACATAAATACCTACGCATTTTATTTAGATTCAACGAATCGGAAAAAATTCGAACTTATGCCTTTAATAGGCAACCTTTCGGTCTCAAGTCAAGCCCTTACATAGCTATGCGCACTGTGCGACAGCTGGCTACTGACATGAGTCCGCTCTATCCTGATGCCGCGAAAGTGGCAGAGACCTGTCTGTATATGGACGATTTGGTTCTTTCTATTGCAAATGAGGATACTGCCACGCAATTAGCTCACAACTTGATTAAGTTTTTCAAATCGGGTGACTTTGACTTAGTGAAGTGGTCTAGCAATTCACCAGTGCTACTTGACTCGCTTCCCGACACGCACCGCAAGTCGCTTGATTTTGATGTTGACAATAATGTCTCTAAGGTCTTAGGTCTCTCATGGGAACCATGTGAAGATAATTTTCATTTCACATGCGCCGCAATTAATGAAAGGTGCACCAAGAGAAACATACTCTCGATGGTTGCACGACTATTTGACGTGCTCGGATTGGTCGCGCCTGTGATTCTCTATGCCAAGTTGTTAATTAAGGAACTATGGCTCAGCAAGTGTGATTGGGACGATCCTGCACCGGAGCACATACGCACCCGTTTTTTCGCTCTTGCGCAAGAACTTCAAATGCTTGACACTTTAAGGATTCCACGTCATGTAGGCGTCGAAGTTGGTTGTGAATTACGTCTTGTTGCTTTTTGTGATGCTAGCATGAATGGTCTGGGATGTGTCATTTATGCCCATTGTACCTACCCGTCTGGCATTCAAACTCGCATTCTTTGCGCTAAATCAAAGGTTTCGCCGACAAAAATCACTACGCTCGCTCGCTTAGAATTATGCGCTATTTTACTTATGTCAAAATTAATAAAAACTGTGCGAGACACATATGCAACACGTATGACCATTGCCGGGATATACGCATTTTCTGATTCCACTATTGCTTTATCATGGGTTCATTCTTCACCACATCGTTGGTCAGTTTTCGTCGGTAATCGCGTCGCTCAGTGCCAAGAAAACTTGGACTCTAAACATTTTTATCATATTGCCGGAGCTAGTAATCCAAGTGATTGTCTTTCGCGTGGTATGCTTCCATCGCAACTTTTGACCCACGATTTGTGGTGGAAAGGTCCTCCGTGGATTCGCAGCTCATCTGAGAAGTGGCCGATTAAGCCATTCTCGCTTAATAATTGCTCTGTCTTGCCTGAACTCAAGGCAAATGTGTTGGCTGCCATTACTCACACAGAGCCGCCGTTGCTGTGTACGTTAGCACAACGTGTTTCTTCTTGGGAAAAGTTGCTACGTATCACCGCATATGTATTAAAATTCGCAAGACCTAAAGTTAAGGTCGAACCTCGTTCTATAGCAGGGTTGACAAGTGCTGAGAATGCGTTAATTCTCGCCGTTCAATCTGTGCACTTCTGTGAAGATATCAAATTGATCAAGGCTGATAAATTACCTTCAAAAAAGCTGCAAAGCCTCTTCGTCTTCTTAGACAAACAAGGGATTTTACGCATTGGAGGAAGACTTTCTGGATCAATGCTTCCTTTCGAAGCTAAACATCCGGTTCTTCTCCCTAAACGCGATCATGTCGTTGACTTAATAATACAGCATTTTCATGTTGTTAATTGTCACACCGGACCTGGACTTCTTATGTCTATTATACGACAACGCTACTGGATCTTGGATGCCAGGACTGTTATCAGGTCTAAGTTGCGAAAGTGCAACACTTGCTTTAAATGCAACCCAACGCATCCAACGCCTATAATGGCTGATCTTCCTGATTACCGTGTTTCAGAGGCCAAGGCATTTTGTCACACTGGTGTAGATTACGCTGGTCCGATAAGGACAATCCTTTCTCGCCGCAGAGGTCAACATGCGCAAAAGGCGTACATCGTTCTTTTTGTTTGCATGGTCACACGTAGTCTACATATTGAAGTGACCAGTGATTTAACTACTGAAAACTTTCTAGCCGCTTTTAAACGCTTTATTTCCCGTCGAGGACCAGTTTCATGTCTCTATTCCGATATTGGATCTACTTTCATCGGTGCGAAGGCACATTTAGATGAGCTGTATAGTTTTTTATTGAACTCTAGCTTCAAAAACGCGCTGTCGAATGAGTTGCTCTCTCGACGCATAGAGTGGAAGATGATTCCCCCAAGATCACCAAATTTTGGTGGGATGTGGGAAGGGAATATAAAGAGCATGAAAACGCATTTATATAGAGTAATAGGAAGTCAGTTACTTACATACGAAGAACTGCAAACTGTTCTTACTCAGATAGAGTGTATTCTTAACTCTCGTCCATTGAGCGTATTATCGTCAGACCCTTATCCTGAGGTGTTAACTCCCGCGCATTTTTTGATGTCTACTCCGTTGCAATATTTACCCGCTGCTGATTTGTCAGATCAACGATTGAGTCTGTTAGAACGTAAAAAGTTGTTAGATAGTATGGTCCAATCCTTTTGGAAGAAATGGCACTTAGAGTATTTGCACACGTTGCAAGTTAGGCAAAAATGGGCTACTCCCGACAAACCGGTAGAAATCGGAACTGTTGTTCTTCTTGAGCAGGAGAATTCTCCACCGTTGCATTGGCCGTTAGGAGTAATTACGGACGTGTTCAGAGGCTCTGATAACGTTGTACGCGTGGCGATAGTTAAAACGCAAACTGGAATTTACAAACGCGCTGTAACTAAATTATATCCTATTCCTACACAATAAATTCAACTTAGTTTAAACCTTATTTTTTAGTTTAGGCTGCTATATTTATCATATTTATTATTTAATCGCATAATGCATGTGTTACTCTCAGTCAGTTAGAAAATTCGCGTGTTTTGAAACATCTTGTGATGTTCCAAGGCGGGGTGCATGGTGGAGCGCCAATATATTTATAAAATGCATACATAATCGCACCATAATATATTTCGTTATATTATTAATTTCATAGTCTTTATGTAAACCACATTCTGTTTGTCGAATGCAATTAGTGCTGGTACTGCTGTAATATTGCCAATGTACTCGACGATCTCAAGAGATGGCGTTAGCAGTCTTCAAATAATGTAAACGCGCTGCACCTGATTGGTGCAAGAAAAAACGGATATACCCTGCTCTCATCGCTTTTCGCTAAGAAGACGCCTTTAATATAAAAATTTTGTTCCGCCACGGACATCAGTTATATTTCTCGTGAAAAGAAGCTGATTTTCCGTTAGTCCTATAGCCGTGTAGTGTTTGGACTCGCTTGTAACCTTTACAAGGTGTATGTGGAGTGCTCTAGTCTTCGATCGTGACCGGCCGGTCAATACCTTGCAAGAGACCGTAGAAACCTCGCCGCTGCTCGCTGCCTTCTGGAGGATCGGGACTTGGTCGGTGTTGCAGGTTAGTGCTGGCATGATTGTTTTGATCGATAGAAGTGGTTTACTTCCCTACACCTCGTACGCTAACTGTTGAGCAATCACACCCTGGTCGGGCTATTTACACGCCTGACCAGTAAATAACATGGGATACGTGACTCACCGAGTCGCTTACAAGTCGGTCAGAAAGGATATTATGGCATTACTTATTATTCGAGATTTAAATGTTTCGAATCTAAACAAGCCCTTCCGGGCACAGATATTAACACCATTGTAAGCTAAAAGTCATAAGCGTTTTCTCTCGTCCCACCGGGACAGGTGAGGTGGAACACTAACATCCTGAAGCACCGAGTCGCTTCTAAGCCGATCAGCTAACGCTTTATTACTACACATGACCAACCCACATTCTAAGAGTATTTAAGGCCTTATGTTTCTATTTACTGATCCCAATCTTTAGCCTAAAGGCTTTCGACATTTCACTCTTTTCATCTGCCAAGTCAAGGCAGACTCATGTTTCGCCAACTTCAGAGTCAGACCATCGGTCATCTGAAAGAGGAATATCAAATAGTAACATTGGTCTGGGCCGCTCGATCGAATCGATTTAGCATATAGGCAAATACTCCAGTAGAATTGTGTCTGTGAACACAATTCTTTATACAATACGCTACTTATGATCGACACATCACAGATAGATATACAACCTGTGTCAAACGGGCACCTAGTCGCAAGCAGAATAAGGCCTTCATTGCCATTTCAAAGGAGATATTTGCAATGCTGAAAGCTTTCTAAGAACATGAGCAGAACATGCAATTTGCGTCAGTGCATTTACAATGCGACAACAAGTCTGCAGTTTCAAACAGACGTTACGGAGGAGAAACCAAACCTCAAGGATCTTTGAAGCTTATTCATTGGTTGTTCTAACTGTTTGGACAGTCTCAATATAAGTTTGACTGTGCATCACATTCTGGTGTGTTCAACATAGAGACGCATTAGCTATCTTGACTGGAGGCAGTGCAATAATACTGATTTTCGTGGAATGGGTAACTCCCGTTATAGATTTTTTTTGTGAACCACAGAGCGATCGAAGGACAAACAGGAATTTACCGGAGGTTCTAGTAAACATGTGAAAGAGTCGACTATCATCAAAGGCAGCCGATATAACGTTCGAGGTTTGGAGATGCTTGGGTGAAAGAAACGTCTTACAGACTGGTCAATCCCTCGAAAGCAATTAATTATGAGAAATTGACATAAACCAGCATGGTCTCGCTGGATTCATTGGGTCAGGCAAAATAATTTCTTATGGGTCAAACCGAATAGTACTGAACTAGTGTAGTTTTTGGCTGATTTGCACAAAGTTTATCAACATGGATTGATATTTAACATTATTTTGTCGTACAGATCCGGAATTTCAAATCCGTGTGATCCCTTTTACTACTAATAGGCTGAGTGAAAGCCATATCGTAAAGGGAATCGTTAAATTTATAGCTCTAACAAACCCAAGTTCCCAAGCCACCGGTTTGGGACAAAGATGTGGCCTCGCAGCCGCTATCCTAAGTAGACCCAGATGGTAATAGCTTGTACTGGGTCTCTAAATTTACAGCTGTTTTAATATTTTTATGTTCTGGATACAGAGTACATGATCTGCCGGTTTGGGACAAAGATGTGATCTCTCAGCCGCTGTCCCAGGTGGACCCAGATAGTAGTAGCTTGTACCCGGTGTCTAAATTTACAGCCGTTTTATACTTTTATTTTCCGGATACAGAGTACAAGATCTGAATCCATTGAAAACATCATATTATATCTGATGATTGCGTTATCCTGTGGCCAGGCTATCTGTCCAAAACGGACTCTGCAAATTACTGTCAGTCGGTTTGGAGAAGTATGAACCACAATTACAAAACTTTGGATCCAGTTTACTGGATTAAATGTTTGATTATTTTAATTGAACAACGAAGACAATCAGCTGGATGTAGCCAACTTTTTGTGTCAACTCAAGGCGACCCCATACCGGCTGCAATATTTCGGATTATTAAAAGGTCTATCGTTTTAAAGTTTTAAATCGGTAAAAGGGTCCGATATCAGTGCTCAGCTGAAAATTTCAGGGTAGCGGTTGCCTCGAAGTTGGATTGAAAATAATCTATCCATAGGGAGAAGAACAGGCAAGAAACTAAAGACACTCTTTTTCAACATATTTAATACAATTTTCTGGTTACACTGCTTATAGGCGTAACTGAAATGTGAGAACAATGTAACGTACTGTTCTTAAATATAAACAGACTCGCAAATTACTTAAAATTAATCCTTGATTTGTTTGTACTTTCATCAACAATCATTTGATGAAAAAAAAAAACTTAATGTATTAAGTATACAATTGTGTTATAAAAGCGACTTTAATATAACACTTATCTTTATTATAATAATATAAATCATAATATGAGGACCATCGTGCTGTCGTGCTGTACCTTTACAGCAATTGAAGTATTTAAACGCCATTATGCGATTGGTACATTCCTACGTCAGTGCATATTATAATACTTATCACATTGACGTCTCCCACCGCCACCAGGCAATAACAAACATGTCTCTCATATATTATTAGGCTTCGAATAACGGTACAGTTGTTATATAGCAACGTTTTACCTGAAAATATAACGTATATTAAACATACTTACCTTATTCGAAGCCTAATAACTTAAATTCTGCCTGGTGAGAAAACAACAACGTACAATGAGAAATAAACTAGCGATCATCCTGATCCATGCTTATAGTGGTGGTGGGGAGTGAGAGAAAGAGAGGGAAAACTGAAGTAGGCGGGTGCAAAAGAGACAGAACGAAGGAAACGGAAGCGATGGCTATCTCATATATTATTAGGCTTCGAATAAGGTAAGTATATTTAATATAAGTTTTATTTTCAGGTAAAACGTTGCTATTAAATTGAGAAACATATTTTTGGAGCTGCCCGCACCAATCAATATCTTACTGTCATTTTTAAACATATTAAGCCACTCCAAAAATTTAATCGTAATTAAAATTAATGAGCTCATTTTTTTTCAAATTAATAGAAGCCCTTTTTCTTTTAATCCCATTGGCATTCATTAAAGAAAAGCAAGCATTGCATCGTAAGCAGAGTATCTTTCTCCCGTCTACGCAGCAGCCATTAGTATATAATAATATGTACATGTGTTAAGCTGGTTAAGCATCAACATTTTATGTTACTATCGAAAGGTTTAAGAATATTTTAAAATTGATTATGAAATAAAGAATCTATTTCATTTCTAGTCTTTCCTTTTTTAATCATCTTTGTACAACCCTAGAGTGGTGGCGCGGGGGGCAAAGCGTTCTCAAATTTCGAAAAGCGTAGACGAAATATATTTCTATTATTATTTTATTGGTTGCAGCTAACGGCAGGTATTTAAATTTTGTAGGCTATTATAGCGTCACCTGTTGGGTAATTAAATTTTGCGGCCCCTACCTCTCTTCGATTGCGAAAAGCAATTCACAATTATATTAATTACAACTTTATTTTTGTCAATGATTTGTACACTACTTACACCACCTTTTTTTCCACAATCATTATGATTGTGAACTACGCGATCGACAAACTATTTAGCTAAGATTGATTGTTTTTTTATGGTACATACCTATATTTGTGAGCTAATAAAAGCTCAATCATGTATTACTGTTAAGGTGAGGTAAGGTATGCCTTAACACTACTTACACATGTACATTCAATAAAGATTCAATCTATCAGCCTATTGCAGTTCACTGCTCTTCTAACGTGCGCCAAAGCACCCGGTTCTCCGCCTTTCGCATCCAATCTATACAAGCTACCTTTCTCAGTTCGTCAGTCCAGTCCGTTTATCATTTCGCGGTCTCAACTCTACGACCCATTTGCCCCAACGACCATGCCAGGCCACTTCAGCAGGCTTATTTGTCGGACGACCTCATTACGAATTTTATCCTTCAAAGAAACTCCGAGCATAGCTTGCTTCAGCCCGCTGTGCAACTTTAAAAAGCTTGTGCAGTCATTCGGTCTACTGACCGAATGACATACGGTGCCGAGACGTGGGACTAACGACCCCACCGCCCGCCTCAGCACTGTATGTCAAGAGAGGTAGGACGCACTGGTTTTACAAAGACCTTCGTTTTGAGGAATTGTTGCAAGGGTGAGAAAACTCAACGTAGCTTGGCAGTTGTAACAGGATCCTTCTGGTGATTTCTTCCTGAAGTTGTTTCTACCGAGCTGGATAGCTTGCTCAATGTAGATATTTTACTGAACAACTTCGAGCATCAACCCTTTGAAGTCAATCGGTTTGGGTGTGACTTGTTCATGAACATAACCTTAGTTTGGTCCAAGTTTATACCAAGATCGTCACGTCGAGATGCTCCATTTAGGCTTTCCTATTGTGAGTGAGTGAGTGTATGTACTTGTGTGAGTACCAGTGTTTTATTTTTTTGCCCAGCTGCCCCAGCGACTCTGATATTAGAACGATGTCACTGGCAAACCGAAGGTGTAAGATGTACTCGCCGTTTATATTGATTCCTCGTCTAGTCCAATCTAGTGTCTTGAAGACCTCCTCAAGGGCGTTGGTGAATAGTTTGGAGATAACACGTCATTCCCTTGTCTAACTCCACGCTGCAATTAATTGATTTGTCCTCTGGATCGGAGCTGTGCGGTCATCGTGTTAGTGTCATATAAGCTTTTCAGCACCTCAATATATTGCAAGTCGACACGACCTCATTGCAGAGTATCCAGAACTGCCAAGTTCTCGATGGAGTGGATGGCTTTCTCATAGTCCACAAAAGCCGTACACAGCGGCAAAATACTCCTAGGTCTTTTGCACAATCGGTCGAACAGTATGGATACGGTTCAGGGTGCCGTAGCTTTTTCGAAACCCGACTTGTACATACACAACAACTTGTAGATATGGTTCAGGAGTGAAAGTATTGGATCCTATTTGATTTTTACTCGATGACTTTCAATAAACGAAATGAATTATGCGATAATGATCCAAGTCAATTGATGTATTCATTTTGTTACCGTAAAAATGTCGAAGTGGTTCGGATACTTGTCGTGATTTATTTTTTTGGATTTTTCTTTATAATAAGATTTTCTCAATAATTATCCAAGTAACTTGAAACCATATCGATGAAAAAAATGATGTCCTTTAAAACATGTGGGTTGGTATGGTATATCAAAATTATCATATTGCAAGTTAATTACCTTCGAACGCTTTTGTAGTATGATAGTATCGACCACAAAGACTAGTTTGGATACATAATTTTACGTTAATCCTTTTCGTTTAACGACGACCATGTTTTTTACACAATTTCGCCATTAATTAATCGAGGTTATAGATCAAAATTTTGGTTGATAATTTAAAACTGCTAACACTGCTAAGATCGTGTGTCATGTGTCATTCATGTCTTTAAAGTGTCATTGGTTGATACAAAATAACAATTACTTCCTGCGATGTAATCAGTGGTGATTAATAAGAAATTTAGTACTGTTTTGTCTAGTATTAGCAAATTTTATTTTTATTTTAAGTGTCGTTAATACAATCTTACTTACAATGACAACAAACACATATGAGAAATGTTCAAGTAAAGATGGAGCTCGCCCATATAAGAGTAGCGATTACGCCAATAAAATATCGCTGAATTTACACAATTTTAAACGTGATGGAAGATTTTGCGATATAGATTTAGTATCGGGCTCAACAAGGGTTAAGGTATATGGAATAAAATTACATTACAAAACTTACCTATGTTTCAAACAGGTTTCGAATATGTGCCTTGAAAGTAATATATTGAAGTTGCTGTTCACATATCCTTGGTGTAGAATACAAAATTAACGCTTTTACCCTTTCTCTTTCAAGATTAAGATATTTTTTTTTTTGTAAAGTGAAGCATATATAAGACAAGTAACACATTTGGGCCAATGAAATTAATGTATTGTGAACATTTCAACTCAACAATTTTATACTGACAAATTTAGTATAATATTTTTTCTAACTTATCACTTTTTAATTTCCCATTAAACTACTAATATGTACCTATAAAGTTATAATTAAGAAAGTAATTATCAATTTAAATTTACAGGCACATCGTGTAGTACTTGCAGCTAGCTGTGCATATTTTGATGCTATGTTTAATGTTGGCTTAGAAGAAAGTCAGAAAGGAAATGTTGCCCTTCCAAGTGTCCCTCCAGATATCTTGCCTATGATCATAGACTTTATATACACAGGTAATTAGTCCTCTTGTAATTGGGTACCCCTAGTATTGGGATAGGTGTGACAAAATAATTGTAACTCCATACAAAAATGTACTGAACCTACTGTTTTGATGCTTAGTAAAAGGATATTGATTTCACTTGACAGTCATATGGTTTCAAAAAAATTGTAACCATATGACTGTCACATAATGGGAGTTCCACTTCATAAAACATTTGTTTTCATTTAATTGTGATTAAATGCGTTTTATAACTAATATAATTTAATAAAAGTACATTTATATCAAAATTATTAAGATATTCAGAAAATGAAACTGATTTAATACTGATGTTTCCACTAGAGAATGGTCTCATCACAAAGTATAGTTTTTTTAATGAAAATACAATAAATTTCGAAATTTACCTTTGTTATATCAATAAAAACATAATAGACTTCTCAATAAAATATAAACCATAGCATTAACCTCAGACATGTAAGTACTATTATATAATTACTATTCATATGCTACATTTTAGAACTTTACACTTCAAAATAATAAAATTTCTAGGGCACAAAAGAAACATACAATAAATATGTTTATATACTAAATGTAAACAGTTTTACCTTTATAATTATTTAACAATTCAGTCTTTATTATGTTTGATATTTACTCCTAATTACTTATTCTTAAATCACAGATTCATTAGGACATGGGACGTAAGGTGAATTTAAAGACACATTTAGGATATAAGGTACGGTCTACAAAGTACTGCCGATTAGTACATTTAATTTAAATCAACTATGGTACTAAAATAACTAAACAAACTTTCAAATATTACTATCACTGCTCACCACCAAAACAACAAGAACAATAAATATATTAAATAATCTATCTATCTATCTATTTTTTTTTTTAAATACACAAATTTAATTAAGAATCAATAATGTTTCACATATTTCATGTAACCTATGCCTCTGAATTCCATTACGTTACTTTCCCGTTCCACTAGTACAACACGTGATGTAGTGGATGTGATGTATTTGGTGAATTTAATTTTAAACTGTAACAGTAAAAAAATTGATGTGAATATGCCAATTATTAAAAGGTAATCTAAATTAAGATAGGTTAATGTATTTAACTTTATAAACAGAAAGTTAAAACATTAATATTTACCTTGAATAATACCGTCATGATTATGATTCATGTCATGATTGAAACAAAATCTTCTGAAACAACAACACTAATACACAATAACGAACTCGTTGGAACTTGTCACCGAAACCGTTTGCTCCTATTGGTCATCAGCACTTGTATACGGTACACGAAAGTCGCTAGTCCCACCAACTTTCTTTCTTGTCACGACTTGCACTATATCTGCATCTGCATGAACATCCACATTTATTATTGTGGAGGCGGGTGCGGATGCGGATGCAGATGTCCAAATCGATGCATCATAAAGGAAAAAAAGAGACAACTTATTCGTGTAAACATACCATACTAGATATTACTAAAATGACCCCTTTCCCATACCTACCTATCATGAATGAGGATATTAATTTTAGTATGTATGATTATTTTAGGTGAAATAGTTATTGATAAAGGAACTGTACAACACTTATTAATTGCTGCTGACATGCTACAGCTACGAGAATTGGTCACAGGTTGTGGGGATTTTTTAAGAAGAGAACTGCATCCATCAAATGCCTTAGGAATATTTCGGTAACTACTGCTTAACTAGTTTTTTTTAATGTAATCAAATTTTATATAAAGTAGACCATTAACCCGAAATTAATTAGTGTATTAGTAATTTGATTTTGTATTAATCAAGTTTTAGTATACACCAATAAAAATAAATTGCTTCCATCAAATTAGGTTTGCAGAAGCTCACAACTGCATAGAGTTGGTAAAAGAAGCACTAGAGCATGTTCAAGCCAACTGGAATATTGTATCTAATGGTGATGAGCTTTTAGAATTGCCATTACCACAGCTAATAACTTTGCTTGCATCTGAACAATTAAAAGTTGACAGTGAAGCACAGGTATGTTCTCATGCGAATAGCTTTAAGTCATAAAATATTTTTTACATCTAATAAATGTATCATTAGTATTTAAAAACACAATCACTTAATTTGTTCCCGTACTTAAAAGGTAAACTTGCCTAGCACTACAATCCATATCTCTTATTTATATTGTTATACTTTCACTACTTACATTTTATTTATGGACTAAAATTTTATTTACAGTTGTTACATACTCTTAAATGCAGAAGCCAATTCCTACAGCTTTAAAATTAATATTATCATTAATTTTTGTGTTGTGATTGAAAACAAGTACTTAACGGTTTCAGGTTTTGTACCCAGCTCTTCGATGGTTAGAACATGATCCAGCATGTCGTAGACGTCACTGTTTTGAAGTATTGAGTCACATACGCCTACCATTAATCTCACCGGATGTGTTAGATCAAGCAATAAAAAGTATACAAGATCCGTCTTTAGCAGTGGCTCTAAGAACAATCTGTAAGGATATGGTAAGAATCATTATCTAACTTAAATCCTTACTCTCTAACTTAATATTAATAATAATAATACTTTATTGAAAGCCTTTGTTACATTTTACGATAATTAAACAATAATGGCTACAGTAGTATAAACTGTGTCGTAGCCATTAACGCCCATATCCGAATCTTGCGATATATATATATAACTAAGGTTAGTAGTACACTACAGTATTTACCAAGAGAATGAATATGTTTTACCTATATTGTATAGATGGTGTTTGTGTGTATGGTGATTGTATTTACCAAGAGAATGAATATGTTTTACCTATATTGTATAGATGGTGTTTGTGTGTATGTTAAGTGTAGGTGAGTGTATGTGTGTGTGCATGTAATGTATGTAGGATGTATGAGTTACTGTTTATAAGTTAAGGAAATAAGCCACACTTTTAGTTTGTACTTACATTTTTTATAGGTCAGGGGATATATATTGAGCAACCTATTAATCCTATTATAAAGTTTGGGGCTCAGAAAGCAATACTGATGGGATGCCAGAGTAGTCCTATGTGGTATACTAGAATATACTCTGTCGGATCTACGAGTATTTTTAATGAAATTAATATCATACATTAATTAATATAATTGCGAAATTGAGTTTATTTGCTTGTTACGGTTTCCCTTAACTACTCAACCGATCATTATGAAATTTTGCATATACATTGTCAGGAGTACAAAAAAGGAGGATAATTTTAATGCAGAAAAAAAAGTACTGTTCCAGAGGGATAGAAAAATAACTTTTGTGCGAGCGCGGGCAATAGCTATTTATTTATATACCCCAATTCCATATTAAAGTTGTGACGTTTTAGAAAAATACAATGTTTTGCCAGTAACCGCTCTTAGAACCCATTTTGTTCAAGCATTTTGTTTTGTTTGTACGTGGGAGAGCCATGCTTCGGCACGTATGGGCCGGCTCGACTCCGCTCGATACCACGGCCTCACAGAAAACCGGTAGTTCCCTCTCCCCTCTTACCACTCTTCCCCCCTCCCTCTCTTCTACTCCCACTTTAAGGGCGGCATCGCACTTGTGACTCTTGAGTTACAGGTGCCCATGGGCGGCGGTAGTCATTTACCATCAGGTGACCCGTCTGCTCGTTTGCCCCCTATACCATAAAAAAAAAAGCAAAAAATACGAAAAAATTACTGAAAATTAAAGTTTTGTGCAAAAAGTACTTATATAAAAACGAAATCGTATAAAAAATTATAAGGAACTTAACATTTATAAGTATTGAGATTCCCTGAATCTGTGTCTTTTTCAAATGAGCAAATCTCTGACTACCAGTCGAATTCTCAAAAATCTTTTGATATAATAATATGATAGTCAAGTTCTTGAGGAATAGTAAAAGCTATAATTTTTGTTAAGCAAGACGAAAGAATAAGCGCTCCCGAAAAGCTTTATCCGCGATACGGGTTAGCGATACGTAAATACAATGTTGCACAAAAATATTGGTTCTTGGTACATCTAAAAAGTCCGCTGTACCATATGCCTATATCTTATACGTAAGCCACAATAAGGGATTTTGTGACAAAATAATTATTTAAAATCAAAAAGTGATTCATGACCATTATTATTAGGCATGGCATATTAATCATTACGAATGCAAGTAACTTCATCATCAAGAAAATTTTATGAAATTAAACTTTGCCCTTTATAGCATGTTATTTGGACGCATAGTTTAGGTGACAATGGAGGATTAAAATAATTCCACACTTGGCTGGGGTCTACGACTATAGAGGCGTGAACAAGCTGTTTGACGCATAACCTTTTTTTATCTTGTGATAAAATAATAAATTTAAAAAATCAAAAACCCGACTGCAAAAAAGACAATTTAAAAGTAATGCACTAAAAAGACTTGAGAATAGAAAACAAAATTAAAATAAACTATAAACAAAGTAAACTCTACTTCGCTTTAACAGACTATATTACGAGCTGAAAGCCTAAGTTAAATACCCGCATTAAGTTTAGCTGCAAGCGGAACCCATTAATTTTTCTTTCGGTTTATAATTTGCAATTGGGGGGTCCCGCCTGCTTCTAAACATAATGCGGGTATTAATTTATTTGCTCCGTTTTAAATGCAAGTTTTTTTGTATATAAAAGTATAAGTTATTCCTTTCAGAAATCCGGTCGAGGTGCTCTGGTAGCGCTGGCCGTGGAACCACGTCAACGCGCTCGACGTATCTTAATGGTCGTGGGTGGGTCCTGTCGTGACAAAGCTGCACATCCACCTCTGACAACGGACAATATTCTCTCTTCAGTGCTCAAATTTGATCTACATAAACGGTAAAAATTTACTTATTGCTTATTATTCGTTTAGTACTCCTACTGTAAAAAAAAAAACTATTTTAAATATCCTTAAATTGAATATGGATATGATTTCTAGAGAATGGGAGGAGTTAGAATCAATGGGCATAGCGCGAATTCAACCCGGCGTTGCAACTTTGGGTGGTCGGGTGTATGCCGTCGGAGGAGAACAAGGAAGTCAAATACTCGCCAATGGAGAGGTTTATGATCCACAGGTTGTCAAAAACCTTTAATTTACCCCTCCATTTAAAATGGTTATAACAATTATCGAATGGAATTTAAGTACGGAATGGTATTTTTCAGACTGATAAATGGTCAAATATTTCGCCTATGAAAGAAGCACGGTGTGAATTCGGGTTAACAGGCTGGAATGGAAATTTATACGCTTTTGGAGGTTGGGTCGGATCCGATATGGGAGCGTCAGTAGAAGTATACGATCCTGTCGCCGATGAGTGGACTTTAGTGGGAAGAATGCCTGAACCTCGTTTCGGTATGGGTGTTATTAACTATAAAGGTATATATTATTATAAACTAATATTCCTGTTTCCATAATTTCAAAATAATATACTTATATTATTTCTAGGTCTCATATACATCGTAGGAGGATGTACTCATACATGGCGACATACTAGAGACTTATTATGCTACCATCCTGGCACTCGTAAATGGCATAAGTTGACTCCGATGCATCACGATCGTAGTCAAGCGGCGGCAGTAGTTCTAGATAATTACCTATACGTAATAGGTGGCAACGCGCCTAGACGGACAGTGCTTACATCAGTAGAAAGATACAGCTTTGACGAGGTAAATATTTTAATAATTTTCAATGAGTCAAATAAATAAATAATAGTAAATCGTTGCCTACATACAAAGCGCTAGTACTTCTTGGAACAGAGAATTCGCAGTGCCATTCCTAGGTTTTTGGCATTTTCTTATTTATTCTTCTTTTGGCTTACCCATCATTTGCTGTCGGTTATTGCCGACTGGTGGCGTGGTGAATACGTTTATTGTTATTATAATTTTGTTGTTTTAAATAATAGCGAAAAAACAGAAAAGTTATTTTTATAAGTTTATTTCGTACTGCGAAAATGTCGTATTTTTTCGGTTATCGCTGATAGTGGCGTCGTGGGCACGTTTTCGTTCGTCGGCTATAGCCGACGGTGGCGTACAAAATGTTACCGACTCTTTTCCTCGGGTGCGGCGTTGCCGCCTCGCATGAGTGTTTGCATGAATCCTTCCAATATATGACTGCAGGGTGTGTGGGAGGAAGTAGCGAGTTTGAAGTACGCGCGGGCGGGTTGCGCGGCGGGCGCGGCGGAGGGCGTACTGGTGGTGGCGGGCGGCGACAGCGAGAGCGCCCGCGAGCGCGCCTTCTACCGCGCGCGCACCACGCTGGCCAGCGTCGAGGTGTACGAGCCGCGCAGCGACGTGTGGCGCGCCGGCCCGCCGCTGCCGCACTCGCGCGCCGAGGCCGGCGCCGCGCTGCTCTGACGACGGATAACACTACGTACAAATATAAGAGAAACTATCGTGTAAACGAGTGTTAGTAGTATTCTTTCAATTTTAATGTTTTGTACTGGTATTTAACGATCCGAGAGGGTAATATTTGGTTTTTAAAACCCTTTCAGTGGTTTCCGTTTAATTGATGTACAAATATTTAAAAAATTAACTAATCGTTATAGATTAATGCAAAACTATTACTGTTTCGCAACGATTTTTAGTATGTAAAAACTGTAAAGTTATAGAGCCAAAAATAGTTCTTACACTTTTATATGAACCCGGAAGCTAATCTTCTCAATCCCTGTCTGTTGGAATAAAATTATAAATAATTGCGTGTTTCTTATGTCGAACGTGAACACTCGCATAAAACTTAAGGCTGAGACTGCACTTCCAGTATGATCTTTAATTCATGCATCTCATAGGTTTATAAATGTATGGAGATCAGTGGCGAGGGTAGAGGATTTAAAAAAACAGGAGGAAAAGGGTTAATCCTTCCTATTTCAAAGTTATTTACAGTTTTATATGTTTTTTATTTTACATTAGCATTGCACATGAGATATGTAATACTAGCAGCGCCTCGCGGTTTCACCCGCGTAAGTCCCGATCCCGTGGGAATATCGGGATGAAAAGTAGCCTATATGTTAATCCAGGTCTCCAGCTATCTACATACCAAGTTTCAACGCAATCGGTTCAGTAGTTTTGGCGTGAAAGAGTAACAAACATCCATACATCCTCACAAACTTTCACGTTTATAATATTAGTAGGATGTTATTAATGTACAATTTTTTTTTTTATATTACCATTAAATGGTAATATAAAAAAAAATAGTTCATTAAATTTTGATCGTGTATATCCAAAATACTACAGGCCAGCCCGGTATATCACAGCACCTTTAATAAATTTCTTTACTTTACCTTCATAGAATCTTGACTTGTTTCTTGGTTATTTGTTTTCAAAATTTATCTTAATTAAGTAACCTGGCTTTTACCCCAATTTACCTGAACATAAAAAAATGTGTATTTAACATCATTATTTTAGGCTAATTTGGGTGTAAGCTAAGGTTAGTTTATATAAAAGTTTCTTTGGATTTCAATTTACTTCATAAACAAAACCCGTAAGTACGTATAGCTACTTAAGAAAGGAAAGCCAATAGTTATAGGGTTACATGGACCTTCAGCCACTGATATGATGATTGTATACTGATAATAAAAACATCAACAGCACCATATATTATCTATGTTGACTATAAAGTAGTTGTTGATTTATCAATTTACAGCCACCCGTCAGAATGAAACTAAACTAATGAAAAGGTTTCTTGCTTTTTTTGTTCAAACCTTTTCATTTGATCAAGGCAAAATGCAAGCGCGCATCTGTCCATTAATACCGCATTCCAATAAACAAGAAACGATTCGTTTTGCTTAAGCAAAACAACGGAACAAGGCATAAGTCGATCGGAAACTTATTCGTGGTCTATGCAACTAGCAATGAACTACCTACATGGTCCGTTGAAAATAACCAGTTTCCGAACCGAAAGACAGAAACTTTGTGATTGTTATTGACAAAGAACTCTGTAGAGGTTAATTTATGTAATCGATTAAAATTTATGGTTTACCTTGCATTTATATAAATGTATTAAATACTTGTGTGCTTAAAGAAAATTATACAACCACATTTTACGGTAATCTTTTGTGCACTTTCTAGTTTAGACACTAAAATTGGGCCAAATACAAAATATAACTTAAAATTGTACGATTCACCCTTTTGTAATTGGGTTATTAATAGAGATCGGATAATCGGATGCATATTTACCTAAAGTTATTTTTTGGATAACAAATTATGGAAGCGGCTTCTAAGTATATTTTTATTTACGAATGCAGTTGTATGTCGCTACTTGCGCACAAGCAAGTATAATTTGCCGTCTCACTCGCACTCTTACAAAATGCTTACATTTCCTGGGGTTTAATAGGCCCGATTTGACACTTGTTACAACGTAATAAGGTTGTTTTTGCTTCGTCAAAAATCACTGACAATAAAAGTAGGGGAAAGCAACCATTATACGTTGTAACAGAGCAAGTGTCATTTGTGTCAAACTGGGCTTTATTACATCTCACGGAGTATAGGTACACTTAAATTTGAATTTCCTGGAATCGCGCGATTTTTTCGATAAAAAAGTGCTTTCCATAATAGCCAACATCTCAACTTTAGGTAAATATGCATCCGAATATCCGATCTCTAGTTATTACATATTACCTAATTTAACCACATTCGAATGTATTATGTTAATCCATATCATTTATCTGTAGCAGATAACAACTCTTCCAACATTAATTCAATTTATTTCCTTATTTATTATGTATATTATATAATGTGTTCAAATTAGTATTTACTAAATTTCTATAAGAATGTTAGCTTACGTTTGGGACTGCCGCTAGGTAGCATTATTTACATTTAATACGACTTAAGCCGAGTGATATTAATGAATCAAATATAAATAGCTTAAGAATTGAAATATTATTAAATATTTTTACTATAAGATAGCCTTTTTACTTCGCCCGTCAAGCCTTTTTTACTGTTTAACTGTTTTCCTGCAATAAATGAACATACATAAAATTTTACAAATACAAATGCACAACTATCAGCACACCGAAAAAACTTTCCATAAATGTCCTAAAAATTAAACAAATGTGGAGAAGGTGGTTAACATTTGGTGGAAGAGAGGCAACGTCGTTGTCAACAACAAGTATCAGCTATTTTTGTGAAGATCATTTCGTTAGTACCTATTTGATTATTCTACAAATAACAAAACCTGTCAAAAATTTCTACTTGAATCTTGTTTATATAGTTTTCTTTTTGGATATGATATGTATGGTTTAGTATTTATACTAGTAGGTACATTCGCGTAAGACAGTTTATTTACTTAGATTGGCAAAACATAAGTAGGTATGGAATATTTACTAAGATCAAACAAGTCAAGACCAGTGTACTAATAAATTATACGGAATTGGATCTTGTAGATACCCCGAAATTATCAGGCATTACATTAACTCCAAAGCTGCAATGGGGCCCACATATATATAATATATATATTTATGAAAACCTTGTTTATGTACGAAAGAATATTCAAAATTATAAAAAAAAAATAGTGATGTATATAGAATTTATACTAGAAATAAAGATAATCTTGTGCTGCCAATGACTAGGCTCGTAAGAAATAGTACCTAGTTCGTTTAGATGCAAAAGTATACGCCTACACAACAAAATCCCAAGCTAGAATTATGATTTTATTTTTAAGATAAATTTAAAACTTTAATCAAACAAAAACTTGGTTAAATCGTCAAACAAACAAATACTACACTGTTGTAGACTATATGCATGATTAAAATGTATTTCTTCGCAAAGGTGTATTTTTGACATATTGACGCTATCTTGAAATTTTTGACTAAAATTATCTATACACACAGTAGGTATTCTGTATTCTTTTGTTTTTAATCTTTGACATTAATATATAATATTTTAATATTTTGTCCAAATTTTAGGTAGGTAAAATTATGTTTTTGAATAGAAGTGTCATGTGGAATAGCATTTGCTAGCTTAATTTTCACAACAGTCTGGCAGTTTTAAGTATTTCATTGGGCTTCTCAAATGTGTGACTTTGGTGGAAGACCGGTTGCAGTCATGGAGCTCCCTAAAATGTGGTTGTTGAGTTCCGTGATTACCGATCTATCTAGTCTACTGGGTGTTGTGAGTGGTCAGCTCAAAACTAAATTGGTTCTTTCGTATAAAAGACCACCCCGGTCTACATGGCGCTTTTATTATTATGTTTTGAGTGCCTGGTGCTACCTCGACCATTTCTGGTCTTTTGTAGCGCACTTCTGGTTTACAGTTCACTGCTCAGACTTATGGCTTCGAGAAACCTCCAGATCCTATCAGCAGTGATTGTTTGTATTTCCTGCGGTTGCACGATGTGCTACCCTAGGTGAATACTTCGGTGCCGCATTAGTGGGCCACAAGAGCATAAAATATGCATTGCAGTCTCTTCTGTTTCTTGACAGAATCCGCAAATTGTGTTCTCACCCAATTTTAGGTTGAACATAATGTTTGTTCAGTTTGCAGTGTCCGGTGAGGACTCTTGTTACTGCACAGGTTTTGTATCTTTTGAGCTCCAGAAGTTCTTTAGATACTTTATTATCATAGCCCTTTATTATGTCTTTCGAGTGTCTTAGACCAGTCGTGGTCTTCCATCTCTTAATAGCCAATGAATGATACATGGCGCTTACACAGTTTGAATTTATCTAGACTTGGATCCATTTCGGGGTTTCTTCTCAACTAAAAGTGTATGAAAAGATCTATTTGTAAAAATAAATTCATTTATCAATTATGTTTATTATAAAATACAAATCGAATTTCAGTTACCAAATGATAAGGAAAATTATGTGGAATATACCATAATGGGTAGGTATGGTAATCACAAATAAGGATAAAATGATGAAATCTGATTGTGTACCAACTAACATTGCTTGTCAACGAGAAAGGCCTAATACATCTTATAATTTTATCAACCGATCAGTGTAAAAGGAAAAAGACTGGAATTAATTACAGAATGTGAAAAACTGGAAGAGCAAAGAACAGCTGTGTCTGAAGAATGTATAAACTTAAGTAGTAATGTTTGAAACACAAGCTCAGTAGTTAAAGCAATGGCAAGTCAAATTCTGATCTGATGGCGAGTGGTAATCTGGGTCATGAAGTAATACTGAAACCCCCGGGCACCTTCTAAATGGACGAGGGGATGAAATAATTTATTCAAGAAGTCCAGTATCTTTAGATAAAATAAACATTTTACTTTTTTAAATCGATTAATACCACCGCTTGAATGAAATCAATTGTTATTTTTAATCGAATTGACAAATAATACTGTTAAGAGCTGAGGTTCAGGATTAGAGAATTATACCAGATTGTTACCGAAATAGACACACTTTATTTTAATAGATCACAAAATACACAGGGAAACTAGCAACAACACAATTACAATAATTTATTATCGCTAACTTCTTAATTCACTTACACTTAAGTCGCTGTTAATTCACTTGACACTCACTTGACACTCGAAAACTAACTCACTACTCCGCAATGCCACGCTTTATATAGCAAAACGGTATTTCTAGAAACATCGCGACACCTCTTGTAAATTCTACACAACAAATAGAAGCCTCTAAAACGAACTAGTATTTTCTATGAATAGGTTACTAACTACTTAGTTCCGTGTTGCCTCAACAGATGGCGTGTATCTTTATTTTGTAGCTCTATACGACTTCCCCAGTCGCCAATAGATGGCGGGTTATTTGTAACACTGCCCCCTTCTTAGACATGCTCGTCCCGAGCATGATTATCCGCATGATAACGTGCCAACCGATCCACATGGACGATCTTGGGAGTGCCCCGCGGTCCTTTCTGAATGCGGTACGTTACGTCATTGAGTCTGGTCACTACTTTGTACGGGCCGCCCATTTCACCTGCAGCTTTGGAGATTTGCCTTTTCTGCGAACCGGGTTATGCAGCCAGACCAGTGATCCTTCCTCAAAGCTCCTGTCATTTATCTTTCGGTCGTACCGGGTTTTCATTCTCTCCGACGTCTGCTGTCCTGATTGTCTGACGTGCTCATAAACGTCATTCATCTTGCTGCGTAAATGATTGGCGTGATCCGTAATACTGCACGGAGTGTCAGGGGGAGTGCCCGTGATTAAATCTGCAGGCAACCGCAGTTCTCGACCGAAGTTCGCAAAGGCTGGTGTTACTGACGTGCTCTCGTGGACTGCACTTCGGTACGAGAGGAGGAACGGCTGGATGTGTTTATCTCAGTCTCTTTGTCTGCCTTCCACAACTTTTGCCAATTACCTCTCTAATGTCTGATTAAATCGTTCCACCATTCCATCAGACTGGGGGTGGTAAGAGGTGGTTCGGGTTTTAAAAGCACCCATCACGCGGCACGTTTCCTGGAACAACTGGGACTCAAAATTCCTTCCCTGATCGCTGTGAATCTCTAAAGGTACCCCAAAACGGCAGAAGACTTCATGGACCAGCTTATCAGCTACCGTGGTCGCCTCTTGGTTCGGTATCGCAAATACTTCCGGCCACTTCGTAAAATAATCCATGACAACCATGAAATACTTGTTGCCATCTTCACTCTCCGGAAATGGACCTGCTACATCCACGGCAATACGTTCCCACGGAGCTCCCACATTATACAGCTGCAATGCACCCCTGCTGCGTGTGTGAGGTCCCTTCACTGCTGCACAACTGATGCATTTTCGACACCAGTCTTCCACATCGTCGCGGCAGTGGATCCAATAAAACCACTCTCGAATCTTCAATAAAGTCCTTTTCACACCCAAATGGCCTCCTGAACATCCATCGTTTTAAAGCTGTAAAATCTCCGGTACCTGGGCCTTCGGAACAACCATTGGGTGACAGGTGTCCCCTCGAGCATTCTCCCATTTACGGCACAATACTCCGTCCTGGACGATCAAGCTATTCCACTGCGCCCAATACCCCTTCGTTATTGTGCTCATAGCTGCAACGTCGCTCCACTTGGGCCTCGGAGCATTGGCTTTGACCCACTCGAGAATTAGCTTGACATGTGTCCTCTTCTTGAGCCTTCCGTAAGGTTTCCTTCCACTCGTCACTCAGGTCCGTTCTTAACATGCGGACGGGCACAGTTTCCCTGGTCTCTTGCCTGACGCAGTGTTTACAGTCCTCTGTGCAAGGCCTCCTTGACAGGGCGTCAGCGTTGCCATGGGATTTGCCGCTACGATGCTGGATCTCGAAATCGTACTCCTGCAGCAGTTCTATCCACCTCGCTACTTGTCCTTCCGGGTTCTTGAATTGCAACAGCCACTTCAATGCAGCATGGTCAGTACGCAGGTGGAACCTTCGACTTAGCAAATACTTATTGAAGTGCTGCAATGTTTTTACCACGGCGAGCAGCTCCCTTCTCGTGACACAGTAATTTCTTTCCGGTCTAGATAGAGACTTGCTGAAGTACGCTATCACAATTTCTTGATCGCCTTTGCGTTGCGACAACACACCGCCGATACCCGTGTTACTCGCGTCTGTGTCGACTATAAATTAATTTTTCATGTCAGGATAACCCAATACAGGCGTACAACACAGACGCGTCTTTAGCTCCCGGAATGCAATGTCACAGCTTTCGTCCCAACAGAAAGTTCGTTTTTCTTCAGTGAGCCGGTGTAACGGTTTTGCAATGTCCGCAAATCTTTTGACAAACCGCCGGAGAGTATGAGCATAAACCCAGGAATGCTCTTACTTGCGTCTTGTCCCTTGGAACAGGCCAGTCCTTGACAGTAGCTACCTTCTCCGGGTCCGTTCGCACACCTTCTTCCGACACAACATGTCCTAAAAAGTGTACTTGCCGTCTAAAGAACGAGCACTTCTTAGGACTCAGCTTAAGGTTAGCCCCCCGGATTTTTGAAAGCACATGCTCGAGGTTCTGCAGGTGTTCCTTAAGGGTACGTCCTACTATAATGATGTCATCTAAATATACCAGACAGGCGTCCCCGATAAGGCCGGCGAGCACTAACTCCATCAATATCTCAAAAGTCGCTGGGGCATTGCACAGACCAAACGGCATAACTGTAAATTGCCACAGACCCTTTCCTGTAGAGAAAGCGGTTTTCTCCTTATCCCTTGAATCGATTTCTACTTGCCAGTAACCACTTTTCAGGTCTAACGTCGTGAACCACTTCATTCCCGTTAGCGTGTCCAGTGTATCGTCGATACGTGGTAGAGGATAGCTGTCCTTCTTCGTGATGTCATTAAACCGACGGTAGTCAACACAAAACCGCATACTACCATCCTTCTTCTTCACAAGGACCACAGGAGAACACCACGGACTGGATGAAGGCTCTATAATTCCATCCTTTACCATTCCTTCAATCATGGCGTCTACCTTTCCTTCTCGTGCCACCGGTAATCTTCTTGGACGCTGACGGATCGGAAGTTCGTTGCCCGTGTTAATCTTGTGCTGAACTAGTCCGGTCTTTCCTATGTCCGTATCACTTGAAGAGAAAACATCGCCGTATTGAAGGAGCACCTTCTTAGCCATGTCGAACTCTTCCTTCGTGAGTTCACTACGACATTCCTCTAATAGCGTTGAGACATCAAAGCTCGTCACGCTAGTAGAACCGTCCTGGCATCTACGCAACCAAGTAACTTCCTCACAGGTGCCTAACAGAGTGCCCTCCCCGATCACCTGCTCCTTGTCACAAGGATTCATCACACGAACCACTGGATCACCAGTCGTCCTCACTAGAGTCCTTGCCACCCTCCACGGAAAGTCATCATTCGTGCTTTCTATTAGTACACACCGATTCTTTCTGGGTGACGACCGCGGCAGAGAAACCGGTACGACTGCTTCTGATCTAGGAGGAAGCACAGTCTTCTCCAGGCAGTACACTTTTCCAGGTGACGCTACTTCCACAAAGAGCTCCTCTAAACCACACCTCAATAATCCCTGATTCACATCTATCTCACAACGATGTTTACGCAAAAAGTCCAAGCCCAGAATGCAATTATCAAGAATATCTGCCACGATGATGTTGTGCTTGTAAAGTTCGTTATCCAGCTTCAACTCCACCGTTTTCTCTCCTCGGACGGCTATCCGCTGACCGGTAGCTGTTACCAGCTGTATTTGCTCGCGGTCACTGATGTTGTCCCCAAGAAACCGATTCGCGAGCTGGGAACTAACTACCGTCCGAGAGACTCCCGTATCTAGAGTCATACTGCACGGCATCCCGTTGACCTCGCCTCTGATGATCAGGCTATTCCCGTCATGAGCTTGCGAGATCGAAATTCTTGGGGCTCTTTGACCACCAGCCAGCACCTGCCCCGCAGTCCTGGCTTCTATCCATTTCCCTGCTGTTGGGTGGCAGCATCAACCACCCTTCTCTCCCGTGGTCGTCCATCTCTTTGCCTTGGGCAATTCGCCCGAAGGTGGCCCTTCTCTCCGCAGGTATAGCATCGGGGGCTGTATTGGGGACGGTCACGGGTGGTGGGTGTAGTTACTTCCCTAACGCGGTGGGCTCGGTGGTCTTGCCTCACCGCTTCCACCTCCAATGCACCTCCAATGCGTGGGCAAGGGCAGCCTTAAGCGTATCGTGGTGCCCCAGCCTAACAGAAGCCCTCACCTCCAGGTCACGGATGCCATCGACGAAGGCTTGCACCAGATTGCCCTCGATCAATGTAGGCGCTGACTGATATGCCTTCCGGACGAGCTTCTCAATTTTCAAGGCCCACTGCTGTAAATTCTCACCTCCACGCTGCACGCGTTCCTTTAACTGGGCACGGAATACGTGCTCCAGGTGCGCGTCACCGTACCTTGACTTCAACGCCTCAACGAGCTGGTCGTAGGTGAGGTTCTTGCCGAGAGCCTCCAGCACAGTCAACGCCTGATCGCGGAGACCCAGGGTGAGCGCTGTCATGGCCTGCGCCTCAGTCCACCCGTTCGCCTTCATAACGGCCTCAAACTGGATCTTATAAGCAGACCATGAGGACGTTCCATCGAATGGAGGCACCTTAAATCCGCGCGCGGCAGGAGCATTCCCCACAGGAGCAGTTCCAAGCTTCAGGTCTCCTAGGGCCTTCTGCATATCCACAATCTTATGCTCAGTGTCCGTGATGCGGGCCTCGTGCTGGTGGACCGTCTCCTTCATCACCTTGAGGTCCTTACCTAGTGCAACCTGGAGATCCTACATAAGGAACATCTGCTCCTCCTTGTCCCGCCGCAACTGGTCCTGCAGCTGACGAGCCTGCTCCTCCTGGCGACGGGTCTGCTCTTCCTTGTCCCGCCGCAACTGGTCCTGCAGCTGACGAGCCTGCTCCTCCTGGCACGGCTCTGCTCCTGCAGCATTATCATTAATGCGGCGAGGTCCGTAGCTGCCGAGGTCGAGGGAGCCGCTAATGAACCGTCAGCAGGTTCTGCCGTCGGCTGCCGACCGTCCGCTGGTTGTTGCGGAGCATCCCTAAACCGTCTCTGGTCCATCTCCTGCTGTCGCTGTCACCTAGTACGAACGCCTTCCGTGTCCTCCTTCGGTAAAACCGGCATCATCTAATCACACTTCTGACACCAATTTGTTACGAGCTGAGGTTCGGGATTAGAGAATTTTACCAGATTGTTACCGAAATAGACACACTTTATTTTATTAAAATAAAGTGTGTCTATTTCGGTAACAATCGATCACAAAATACACAGGGAAACTAGCAACAACACAATTACAATAATTTATTATCACTAACTTCTTAATTCACTTACACTTAAGTCGCTGTTAATTCACTTGACACTCACTTGAAACTAAACTCACTTGACACTCACTTGAAAACTAACTCACTACTCCGCAATGCCACGCTTTATATAGCAAAACGGTATTTCTAGAAACATCGCGACACCTCTTGTAAATTCTACACAACAAATAGAAGCCTCTAAAACGAACTAGTATTTTCTATGAATGGGTTACTAACTACTTAGTTCCGTGTTGCCTCAACAGATGGCGTGTATCTTTATTTTGTAGCTCTATACGACTTCCCCAGTCGCCAATAGATGGCGGGTTATTCGTAACAATACGTACAAAAAGTACGTTTACAGGGCGCTTTGCATAGCCGATATCGATATTTAATTAAAATATTGAACAATTGAAGAAATAGCAATTGCATTTCAATAATTTAATATAAGCCCAGCTGGTAAATTATTTCATCCTCGTTTATTACAATAAACACCTAACTAGACGGGCTCACTGTTAAAATCTAAACCTGGCGAATAGGTTAATTTTAGAATGACGTACTTACTTAAGAGATGGAATGGAAAGAGATTGTGTGGCGATTACCAACAATGAAAACATTCCCAGAGAGAGTTGATGTCAGGCAGGCGGCTGGTCATAAAACTTAGCAAAATTCCTTGCAGCATGTCTTTTTCTTCTATATACTACTGAAAACAAGACATGTTTCTGTCGACCCCATATTCATTCAGATACGGTAGGAGAATTACTGCTAAGGAATTAGCTGTTCCAAAGACCAATCAGCCCAAATACAAAAGAAACAAAACACCGATGATTACATCCGTAATCAAACTAGCGAGTATGCATGCTATCGGTAAGGCGCTGTGTCGGACCTAAACCAACTAAAAAATGAGAATAATGAACCTAAAATGAGTGAACCGTCGGTGCTGAGATGATATGTCTTCAACGGTCAGTCCAGCGCTAGCCCGCGGGTAGCAAGCGGGCTGCGTGTAATAATTGGGCGATGTCCAGACACACAAGGACATCACTCCTTCGCGGGAAACCCTACTGCGGTGGAGGACATAACATCTTTGAGGAGCTCACCGCCCGGGACTACACGAGAGTCCTACTCTATCGCAAATCAATATTAACTACTTCTCAAATAGACAAAGTCGTGTCCAAAAAACCTTTTGTTTGATTATGAAATAAAAGAGATTTCAGAAGTAGCCAACATCTGTATTATTATATAGTAAACGCTGGAAATTTGCAGTCTAAAACATATTTGATGTCTTCAGCTAAATAAAGTCTTCCAAGTAATCCTTCGAACAAGGACGCTGGCCTGTCAGGTCGGTGTAATTCTGTACCCTGTCGTTCCACGGCACACCACTCAAGAAAGCAACAGGCTCGATACAGATACATGGGTTTCTGAAATGTACAAAAGCGTCTCAAATTTGAACTGTAACATTCATAGAGTATGTAACATTCATAAGACCCTCCTTTTGGTAGAGCTACTATACGAAAATACGATCTTAGTATGAACGTTTCAAAAATATATGTATGTGCATGATCAAAAGCATACCTACATATAAATATAAAGTTGGGGAAAAAGACTCTTTGTATTTTATATACTTACAAATTCAAGACTTACAAAGTTTAATTACATTTAATTATAATATATATGTGCCATTTTCTTCGATAACTTGTTGCCATCTTGTAGGTAGTGACATAATCACGTTGCTGATAAAATCGTGGAATTTTTGATCAAAAAGTGCGACAAGTAATTTTGACAGTCCTCTCTTGATGTTAACTTAACACTACCCAAAGAATTCTGAAGAGAGCGAAACTGGTGAAAATCTGAGGGTGCAAGGTCAGGACTTTATGGTGGATGAATTAACACTTCCCAACCAAGCGCTCTCAATTTTTGCTGAGTGTCCAAAGTTGTGTATGGTCTGGCGTTATCGTGATGAAATATCACTGTTGGCGCACGGACTCTGCGGGGACTGCGAGGGGGAGGCGCGGGGTACAAAACTTATCTACATTCAGCTTTCTTCTTACGAACTCATTAGATCGTTCTCAGAATAATATATTAATATAGTACAGAATCAGCGGCCTTTCCTTTTATTCATTTATATCAAGTCAACAAATGGTCCTTCGCCTTCAAGAACTAATTATATCACCAACATAGCAAATTCACCGTGTCACTTTCCGTGGAGGTCACCCAAAGGACATCTATCAATCATCACTTCATTTCCTGCATCCTCTGGTTTTCAAAACCATCCCGGAAGCCGGTCAGCTACGCTACAATAACGTTGGCATCAGTATCGCGTCAGTTTCAAGAAGAAATCATTAGAAAAACGAGTGATTCAAACTCGGTGAACTTTGTGCCTGCGTCGGTTAACTCCAAGGACATACAAAGAACATACAGAGAAAATGATCTGATCTGAGTGAGTTCGTTCCAATTTCCTTTCGTAATATCCCTTAGCCAACCTACATTTTAAAATAGCCTTATTCGATCAAACATGTTATTATAGTATTAATTTTATACATTATAATCGTGCCGAAATACATTCATATCATAGTTAAAGAACACTAGAGCTTGCTAGACACAGAAATACTTAAATTCATAAGAACAGACATTTCGTTAACGCAATAGTACCTAATTAAATCACAGTTAAATCGCAGTTAAATATTTATATGCACATTGGCTTTTTTGCACGCGCACGCATGAACATTTGCGCTTTTGTTGCCCTTTCATTTCTATAGATCGCGGCTTGTTGTTTACCGTTATCTTTTGGCTAGTATTGGTTTTATACCGCCATCCAGTTGGATTATTTACGCTGTGCAGTGTTCGTGCGTGAGCTTGTTTTGGGCCTGTTTGCATACTATTTGTTAGTGTTTATTGATAGTAAACAGTGAATATGACTGAGGAACAAATTAAAAAAGATCTGAAAAGATCAATCGCTTCATTAAAAGGCAAGGTAACTGTATTTTCAAAGTATTCAGTCGAGCTCAAGACTTTCGATTCATTGAGTGAGTTACAATTAATAGAATTAGAACGTCGTTTAAAAACATTCGAAGACATTGAAGTTGATTATGATAAATTACAGACGCAGTTGGAATCGTATGAGGAAGAGGATTTAAAACCATTGTTCGATGAACGTGAGAAATTCTTCAATAACTTCTACGTTCACGTAGCTCTTTCACGTTCACTGCTAGGCTACACGAGCTATAAGAATAAGGGTGGTACTCCGGGTAGTTCCAGCTCGAGCGAGGTGTCTGGAGCCAGGGATGAGATTGATAACATACAGGATTTTGTCAAGTTGCCAAAAATCAGCTTACCCACCTTGAACGGCGAGTTTCAGCACTGGCTTGAATTTCGAGATACGTATACTTCTATTATTCATATTAACAAACGTTTGAGTGACATTAATAAGTATCAATATCTTCGTTCAGCTCTCAAGGGCAGCGCAGCATTAATAATAAAAAACCTTGAGGTCACATCTGCTAATTACACAAAAGCTTGGCAATTATTACTAAAAAGATACGATAATAAAAAACTTTTGATTAACAATCACCTCAATTCACTTTTTAATATTGATCAAATCCAAAACGAGTCGAGTCGTTCAATTAGAAATATTATTGATGTGATCAACAAAAATTTGTGTGCACTTGCCACTTTAGGGGAGTCAACTAACCACTGGGATACTCTGATAATTCATTTTATGTCAAAAAAAATTCATAGTGTAACGTATACGGAATGGGAAGAGTATCGTAGTTCCCTACAATCTTATCCTAAGTTAAATCAGTTTCTAGAATTTTTAAACAACAGAGCAGATTTTTTAGATACTATTCAGTCTTCACAATCACAAAGACTAAACACATACTCATCACATACAAGAAATAATAACAGTAATAAATTAATTACTTGTCCATTGTGTAATAAAAATCATTTTTTATTCAGCTGTCAACAGTTCAGAGATTTGGACGTGGATGCGCGTCAACAAAAGGTGGCTCAATGTCGTCAGATTTGTAAAAATTGTTTGCGGCCTGGTCACATAGAAAAATATTGTAAATTATCACACTGCAAATATTGTAATCAAAAACACAACACCCTTTTACATAAAGATACAAACACAGAAACACAAGTCGTTTTATCATCAAATAAACATAATACTAACAGACCTAACGTATTGCTATCCACAGCTTTGGTGAAAGTGGCAGACGCACAGGCATGGCCCGCGTTCTTCTTGAGCAGCACTTCTCATTTCGTCACACAGAGCCTCTGTGAGAAGCTAGGTTTGGCAAAGCGTAACGTGAGCTCCACTGTCACAATATATTATGTATTAATAATCAACTTACACACAGTGCAGAGTCATGTGACCTAGTTATTCAGTCGTGTTCAGGTGACTATCAGGTCAACATAAGTTGTTGTTTTGTCACAAATTACCAAATCACTTCCATCATCATTTATCCTATTCATAATTTTCCTATACCGTCAGGCTTACAGTTAGCCGACCCTACGTTTAACATTTCATCAGAAATCGATCTTTTATTGGGTGCCGAAGTCTTCTGGGACATTTTATGTTCTAATTATATTGATTTAGGTAAGCAGTGTCCTAAATTACAAGAAACCAGGTTAGGCTGGCTAATATCAGGTTCAATCAGCACTAATACAGGTAAACAAAATAGAAATAACTCTGAATCAAGTTGTTATTTTACACAGAACGATGATCCGCAGCTTTCGCGTTTTTGGGAGCTTGATACTGTTTCTTCAAAGTACAGTCTTTCCTCAGAGGAGCAGGCGTGTGAAAAATTTTTAACAGAGTCAACTAGGCGTGACGAGGAAGGACGATTTGTGGTATCTATGCCCTTTAAAGAGTCACCAGAAGTTCTAGGCGAGTCGTATATGTTAGCTAAGCGTCGCTTTCTCTCTCTCGAACGCAGATTTGAACGTGACCCTCATTTTAAAAAAGGCTATTTAAATTTTATGACAGAAATGTGAAGTTAGGTCATATGACCGAAAATACACAAAAATCAGACTCTAAACATAATTATTACGTGCCACATCATGGTGTGATTCGTGAGCATAGTACAACCACACCGATTCGTGTCGTATTCGACGCCTCGGCCAAAACAAATACTGGAAAGTCATACAATGACATACAAATGGTTGGTCCAGTCGTTCAAGACGATTTACTTTCAATCTTATTGCGCTTCAGACAGCATAAATTTGTTGTATCGGGAGATATGGAGAAAATGTATAGGGCCATTTTAGTCGAGCCTTCTTTTCGCTCGTTACAACAAATTATATTTAGATTTGACTCGACAGAGCCTCTTAAAAGTTTCGCACTCAACACGATTACTTACGGCACAGCATCGGCGCCGTATTTAGCTACAAAATGTCTTACTTCACTATCTCAACAGTGCACAAATATAAAAACAAAAACAGCAATAGCTAGAGATCTATATATCGATGATTTCTTAGGGGGGGGGGGGGGATTCGATTGCATCAACAATAGCTTTGTGTAAAGATGTAGTAGAGACACTGCAAAGTTTAATCTCCGTAAATGGCAGTCCAATAACACAGAAATCTTGCAAGAACTCAAGTCGGGCACAATTAAAGAACCAACAGAAAAGGCCTTGATTATGTTGGGATTCAGTCACAGATAGATTATTAATTTCAATCAATTTAACTTCAAATAAAAATAAAATCACAACTTGATTTCACAGGTGTTTGATCCACTGGGTCTTTTAGGTCCGTGCACTGTTGAAGCGAATTATTATGCAACATCTATGGGTAGAGAAGTGTAGCTGGGACGATGAAGTTTCTTCTGAAATAAAATCAAAATTTCTCAACTTCGTTCAGTCTCTTTTTAGCCTAAATTCACTTCGTATTCAGCGGTGGGTCTGCAGTGATAACGCAAATACCTACGAACTTCATACGTTCACAGATGCCTCTGAACGCGCTTACGGAGCCTGTATTTTCGTGAGGACGGTCAGTAAAGATAGTACTGTGCATGTTCATCTTTTAACGTCAAAAAATAAAGTGGCGCATTTGAAACCTGCCACCATACCGCGTCTGGAATTATGTGGTGCATTACTAGGTACACGACTCTGCACTAAAGTACAACAATCTCTCACTCACACTTTTCAAAAGTGTTATTATTGGACTGACTCGACGATTGTGCTTGGATGGCTGAAAACTTCTCCTAGTCGTCTGAAAACTTTTGTCAGAAATAGAGTAGGTGAAATACAAGATAATACCTCAGGTTGTCAGTGGAGCTACGTACCTTCGAAGGAGAATCCTGCCGACCTCGTTTCCCGCGGGGTGAAGGCTGATCGCATCAGCGAGTCTTCCCCGTGGTAGTCTGGTCCCACTTTCTTACACTACACAGACATACAATTTCCTAAAACACCAAACACAAAGCCAGACATCCTACCAGAAATAACCTTACACACACATACATATATTAACACAAAAATACATACAGATAACAACACAAACAGCCAAACAGACAATTCAATTTTAAAATTAATTCATAAAAAATCTAATTACGATAAATTAATTAGAATTGTATCTTACATTTCCAGATTCATATAGAACTGCAGAAAAGTAAAGGCCAAAAGTGAAAACAGCCTGTCCTTATCTGAAGTACAACTCGCAGAATTTATTGTACTGCGTACAGCCCAGAAAGAAATGTTTCCTGACGAGTACAATATCATAAAGTCGGGAGAGTCGTTATAAAAAAGGAGTAGACTGATTTCACTTTCACCTTTTATAGACAGCAACGACTTATTACGTGAGGAGGTCGTTTAAATAATTCATTTTATACTTACAACCTTAAGCATCCCATTCTACTCAATACCAAACATCATCTTTCACACATCATCTTCCAAAAACAACACAAAGACTTATTTCATGCTGATCCACAATTACTCTTATCTCACATTCGACAGACTTATTGGCCGTTGGGCGGAAGAAACCTAGCTAAGCGTGTAGGGCATGAGTGCGTACGATGCTTTAGATTAAAATCAAAATCGATACAAACTATCATGGGAGATTTACCTACTGAAAGGACTCATCTAGAATTTCCATTTTTAAATACAGGAATTGATTATGCCGGTCCAGTGCTGATTGTCGACCGTAAAGGTAGAGGTTGCAAGGTACAAAAAATTTATATATGTGTCTTTGTGTGTTTTGCGGTCAAGGCCCTCCACCTCGAGCTCGTAACTGATCTCACGAAAGAAGCCTTTTTAGCAGCGCTGAATCGGTTTATTGCTCGCCGTGGTAAACCTCAGACCATCTACTCCGACAACGGTTCCACCTTCGTCGGAGCTAGTAACGAATTAAAAACATTTATTACCGACTATATATACTCAATATTTACAGTCAGATTTGTCAACTTTAGGGATTGAATTCAAAAACATTCCTCCATATTCTCCTCATTTCGGCGGGCTGTGGGAGGCCGCTGTAAAATCATTGGCACATTTAACTTACGAGGAGATGTCAACTTGTTTAGTCCAAATAGAGGCTATCTTAAATTCTAGGCCCCTTACACCCTTTTCACCTGATCCTTCTGATCTTACTTGCCTCACACCCGCTCACTTCCTTATTCGGCCACTCTTATCAGTTCCTCAACCTCAGCTGACCAGTATTAACATCAATCGACTACAGCGCTATCAAAGGATTTAGAAACTGAAGCAACATTTCTGGCAGAGATATTCAATCGAATGTTTCTCTTCTCCAACAGAAAGTCAAATGGCATTCGTCGAGTGGCAACCTAAAACTGGGTTCGTTGGTTTTGGTGAATGACAAGAACCAACCACCTCTACTGTGGATGTTAGGCAGAATAACGAAGATCCACCCAGGACTAGACAACGTATGCCCCTTCCTGTTTGTTGAAGTCCTTCAACCCGGGCAGTATGTTGGCGGACTCTGCGGGGACTGCGAGGGGGAGGCGCGGGGTACAAAAGCACAACCGCGCCGCCCTACCGACAACTTTTCTACATTCAGCTTTCGTCTTACGAACTCATTAGATCGTTCTCAGAATAATATATTAATATATTACAGAATCAGCGGCATTTCCGGCCTTTATTCATTTATATCAAGTCAACAATCACTCCTTTTCTATTGATCAATTCCGGTCGTTTTTTTTAATTTCTTGCTCGAGTCTCATTAGTTTTTGGCAGTAGAGATCCGAATCGATAGTTTTGCTGCACTAGGTCCATAATCGTTACAATTTTTTTTCGCGGTTTGAGTCGCATTTTCCCTTTTTTGTAATAACAATTCAGATTGTATTGAATTTATGTTAGATTCACTCTTTTTGGCGGACAGAAAAACAATTGAAAAATGGCGAGAAAGTGTTTTTTACTTTTTCTTAATGTACTGTACAAACTGTAATGTCAAAGTACGAAGACTTTTTCCCCGACCTATTAGAATCTAGTTATTGGACATAGGAAGTAGAGTACAGCATTTTTTTTTTCTTAAGACGGCTTACGCACTCAGAATGTATCCTGTGTTGCGGGGACTTTACAAACATTCAAACGACGGACACAAGAACACCCGATTCGAGGCAAGTATTTTTGGATCACACAAATTTTTGTCCTCGTGTGAGAATCGAACCCACAACGCTTGGCGCGGCGTAGTGGTGAGGCAATCACATTTACCATTGCTTAAGTCAAATTTTGCTTGCCTTGGAGCCGCCCGTCTAATCCAATACCTCCAGTATACAATAAACCGCAGAGAGACGATACTACTAGCGTAGTGCTGTTTATTTCTGGTGGTGAGTAGGCTGCAAGTAGAGAACCGCTTACCAACAGGCGGGCCCTGAGCTTGATTGGTAACTTTTTGGTAAGCGCAAGATAAAACTCAAATAAATATATACAAGACCAAAAGAGTTTACGTGTTGTGGCTGTGATACCATATTGCTAATATCAATAAATAAGTCGAAAACTACAAACATTATACTGAACGATACTGATACCTTAGTGGTTTGATACATCTGCAGAAATGCATAGGCATTGCCACTCACTCCATGGCACAAGCTATATCCCTTAGTACAGAGACCCCTTTCCCATACAACTTCACACGACTGTTGGGCTATTTTTAAATATTTGTCGTCTTCAAAAACCTGAAATGTATTAAGAGACTGTTAAAAGGTAGCTTAATTATTGTTACGAGCTGAGGTTCGGGATTAGAGAATTATACCAGATTGTTACCGAAATAGACACACTTTATTTTAATAGATCACAAAATACACAGGGAAACTAGGAACAACACAATTACAATAATTTAATATCACTAAACTTCTTAATTCACTTACACTTAAGTCGCTATTAATTCACTTGACACTCACTTGACACTCACTTGAAAATTAACTCACTACTCCGCAATGCCACGCTTTATATAGCAAAACGGTATTTCTAGAAACATCGCGACACCTCTTGTAAATTCTACACAACAAATAGAACCCTCTGAAACGAACTAGTATTTTCTATTAATGGGTTACTAACTACTTAGTTCCGTGTTGCCTCAACAGATGGCGTGTATCTTTATTTTGTAGCTCTATACGACTTCCCCAGTCGCCAATAGATGGCGGGTTATTCGTAACACTGCCCCCTTCTTAGACATGCTCGTCCCGAGCATGATTATCCCCATGATAACGCGCCAACCGACCCACATGGACGATCTTGGGAGTGCCCCGCGGTCCTTTCTGAATGCGGCACGTTACGTCATTGAGTCTGGTCACTACTTTGTACGGTCCGTCCCAAGGCCCAAAGGTGGCCCTTCTCTCCGCAGGTGTAGCATCGGGGGCTGTATTGGGGACGGTCACGGGTGGTGGGTGTAGTTACTTCCCTAACGCGGTGGGCTCGGTGGTCTTGCCTCACCGCTTCCACCTCCAATGCGTGGGCAAGGGTAGCCTTAAGCGTGTCGTGGTGCCCCAGCCTAACAGCAGCCCTGACCTCCAGGTCACGGATGCCGTCGACGAAGGCTTGCACCAGATTGCCCTCGATCAATGTAGGCGCTGACTGATATGCCTTCCGGACGAGCTTCTCAATTTTCAAGGCCCACTGCTGTAAATTCTCACCTCCACGCTGCACGCGTTTCTTTAACTGGGCACGGAATACGTGCCTCTCAGAGGGCGGGGTTGGGTTTGTTCCAAAAGGCCTCGATCGCCTGGAACAGATACAGCCCTGGCATGCCCTCCTGTCCGGAGGATGTGCACGGCGAATGGCCATGGGAGCGAGCGCAGGTCGTGTAGATCCCCATGTCAAGTCTGGAGAGTTTTCCTTCCAGTGGTTGCCGCCTGTTTTTGATCTGGTTCCCTATGAAACAGAAGTAACCGAAACATCCAGTCGCAATTCCATCCTCTACATACCTTACCCATCCCACAGTTCCTTCCGCAAACCCTCTGCGGGTAGTATGTGGTTGATACCTGCGGACTCATCATCAACTAAGACTGATGGTGAGGGGGGGGAGGGGCAACCACCCGCATGTTTGTGCCGTATGCATGGGGGGAAGAAGGTGTCCTGGTAGTTGAGCTGAAAGGCAACACACTGCTTTGGCCCGGATTTCTCCTGACACGGGAGGCTGGAGGCTAGCCACCTTTAGTCAATCGGCTGCGACGACCCGTCAGAGGGCCGCCAGGCGAGAGCTCTTTCCTGGTGGGGGCAGACGACGGGCGGGACGACCGTGTCATTCTGCCTAGTTCGGCCTGTTTTCTGCTAGGGTAGGAGCTCTATATCTCTTCGTTACTTCTGGCGCCCGCGTGCCTTTTGCCGCGACGTCCCCACTTGAGGGCTCCAAGGAGGGTGGAAGAACGAAGAGACGAATCTAATACTAATCACTAATGGATAATAAAACTGATATTAATTCTCCTTCCAGGAAACCTTTCAAGGCTGCATCCCGGGTGAATAACCCAGGTGGTGCGCCAAATAGCCAACCAGCAGCTTCTCGGGTGAATAACCCGAATGCAGCGTCATCCTCCAAAACGGCAGCTTCTCGGGCGGATAACCCGAACGCAGCGCCGCTATTCAAACTGGCAGCTTCTCGGGGGGCAAACCCGAATGCAGCGTCGCCTTCCAAACCGGCAGCTTCTCGGGCGGATAACCCGAATGCAGCGCCATCCAAAACACCGGTAATTCCTCAGGTGAACAACCAGAGTGAAATGCCAGGGTCAACCATCGACCTCTCATCTCTGAAGGCAGCAATGCCCATGTTCATAGGATCCAACCAGGATGAACCCTGCTGGAATCTTGTGGGCGTGAAGAAGAAGAGGGTCCCCAAAAAACAGACCCCGTCCAACCAGACCCATAAGGCCAGAAGGGCGAAAACCCGGGCGGAAGCAAAGCGAACGGGGCGTCTGGCAGAAGGTGGTAGTAAGCAGCTTGAAGCTGCTGAAGGGACCGCAAGGCCCCACGATGTTCACGTTAGTGATGCGCCAACCCATGGCAAAGGCAGTAGCCTAGCCGAGGGAAAAGCTGCTCCTACGGGGACGCCACCGACTGCCACGAAGCCTGCTGCCGCGAATGCAACCCCACGGCAGGCCCGGTCTGGACGGGCCAAACAAGCTGGGAACGCTAACCAAGCGGGTAAGCCTTCAGGCAAGTCGAAACCCACCAAAAGCAATCGTCCAGACGATTCCTTTACTCCACCGGACAGTGGCAAGCGTCTAAAATCCCAGCTCACCACCAAAGGCTCCACCAGCTACTCCGATACCTTAAAGTCAAACGACTACTGCGTCGCCGTAATGATGGAGCCGTACCACGACCTGACCAAAGAGCAGGCCGAAGCCGTTGAAGGTCGGCTGCAGGATGTACTGGACGACGATATCTTCGCGCCCGGTGCATCCGGCGGCCACTTCGTTGCGCCACAATTCAGGGGGAAGGCTTTCCATAGTGAGGGCGTCCTCAAGATGTGGTGCAATGATGACTATGCCCTTCAGTGGCTTCGCCAAGCCGTGGTCAAGGTACCAGCACCGCGCGACGGAACTAGACTGATCGTCAAACGACAGTCTGAGATTCCGAAGCGCATCAAGGCGGGACTCCTGGTGCCACAGGTAGGTCCCGAGGACACGTTGGACCGCATCCGCAGGCGGCTGACGTGTCAAAACAGCCAATATAACGTGTCCAATTGGGCACTCTACCATGCCGAGCCCCAGGAGGAGAAGAAGAGTCTGTTCCTGGTGCTCGGCATACCGGAAGAGGACGCGTCAAAACTCAGGGCTAGCGAGCGTAGAGTTTACTATAAATTCGGTAATCTCTACGTTCGCTTCCTTGATGACCGCCCTCAACCGCAGCCGAACCTTGAGGCTAAGTCCCAGGAGGTCTCTGGAGACCTAGGCAGCGGCGCGCAAGGTGAAGACCAACCTGGCCCCAGCAAAGGGTCAAGCGTCCAGACCAGCCCACCGAAGGAGAACTCGCCAACAAAGAGTCTCTCTAAGGAGGAAGAGAGCGATCTGGATGAGGAATTACTGGACAGCGATGATGGTGCTGCCAGCTCCCCTCATCAGTAACCTTTTCGCTCTTCAAACCAACCTCCAGCATAGCCAGACTGCAACGGCTAATCTGCGCAGAATGCTGGAGGTCAACACCATGACCGTAGCCCTAATCCAGGAGCCGTGGATTAGGAAGGGCAGGATTTGCGGTCTAAGCAACATCGGAGGTAAATTACTTCTTGACACTACTATTGATAACCCGCGTACATGTATTTTCACACCGAAACATGCGAACACAACCCTAATGACCGAGTTCTGTTCTAGAGACCTAACTACCATCAGAATCAGGGAACCTTCCTCAGGCCTACCCGATGTGGTGATGGCGTCGGCCTACTTGCCGGGCGACGCAGACATCAACACCCCTGAACTGGCCGCGCTAGTAAGTAACTGCGAGCGGGAGGAACTAGAGCTGATCATCGCTGCTGACACCAATGCACATCACGTGCTATGGGGCAGCCAGACCAGCAATAAACGAGGTGAGGACTTTGTTTCTTTCTTACTTACCACTAAACTAAACATAATCAACAACGGCTCAGAACCAACATTCGTCACATCGAGAGCCCAAACAATTATAGATCTAACACTAGCCAGTGAGCACGCGTCAACACATATTTCGGATTGGCATGTTTCGGATGAGGCGTCGTGCTCGGATCATTGTTGGATCAAATTTAACCTAAAGATGACTCTCACACCGCCCGAACCCAGACGAAATCCTCGCAAGATGGAGGTACGTAAGTATGAGCAAGTTACCGCAGATTGTTTAAAAAACATCGAACTGCCAAATGCTTACGGGACTACAGCGGATATTGATAACCATGTAGACAACCTTACTACTACGTTGATCACTTGCTTTGAACAGACATGCCCACTTTCGACCCCCAGAACTGGACCATGCAGTAAACACTACTGGTGGGGACCGGAACTCGAGAAACTACGCCGCAAGGTTAGAAAGTTGTTTAATAAAGCAAAGAACTCTCGACTTGACCAACATTGGGAAGCATATAAGCAGGCCCGACATCACTACAAGAAGCGGATCAGAACCAGAAAAACTGAATGCTGGAGAAGCTTCTGTACTAACATAGATAACAACAATCAGGCTAACAGAGTCAAAAACATTTTGAGCTGTGAAAGAGGTCACAGCCTTGGCTTCTTGAAAAAACCTGATGGGACTTATACAAAAACAGATTCAGAGACCTCAGAACTGTTAATGACAACTCACTTCCCAGGATGTCGAATATCAAATGAGAAGGACACATGGGAAGACAGTGGGGAAAATACACCAGATGATTCAGACTGGACCACTGCCCATAAAATCGTGAATCATGAAAAATTAAATTGGGCGATCAATAGCTTCCTTCCATATAAAGCGGCAGGATTGGACGGTATTTTCCCAGGCCTGCTAAGATGGTGTGATGGGTCTTTAATAGATCATCTCCAGATCATCTACGTAAGCTGCTTGGCTCACCGCTACATCTCCTTGAAATGGAGAGAAGTCAAAGTAGTCTTCATCCCCAAACCCGGCAAAGGAGATTACACACAACCGAAATCATTTAGACCCATCAGTCTCACATCATTCTTACTTAAAGTGCTGGAGAGACTAATAGACAGGGAAATCAGGAGCACTGCACTAGTCAGCTACCCTTTGAACCCCAACCAACATGCTTATTCGATGGGCATATCAACAGAATCTGCCCTACATCGAGTCGTTTCATATATAGAGGGCAATCTAAAAAACAAAATATCAACCCTAGGAACCTTCATCGACATCGAAGGTGCCTTTGACAAAACCAGCTTCACCAGCATAAGCCAGGCTCTGTCAAGACATGGGGTCGATTCCACAATTGCTGGGTGGATCGACAGCATGATGCTTAGATACAGAGCTATACAATTTACTGTAAATAACACATCGAGAGGGGTGGTGGCCAGAGGATGTCCGCAAGGTGGAGTCCTCTCACCTCTCTTATGGAACATTGTGGTCGATGAGCTCATTACCCAGCTCAATGACCGCAAGTTCTTCACAGTGGGCTATGCGGACGACCTGACCATCCTCATCAGTGGCCGCTTTGAGAGTGTGGTATGCGACCAAATGAGAACGGCTTTGAAGGTCGTAGAACAGTGGTGCGAAAAACACAACCTAACAGTGAACCCGACAAAGACGGAGATGATTATGTTCACAAATAAACGAAGTTTAGGAGAACTGAGGCTACCTAAACTATTCGACACCCGTCTAGCCCTTACCAAGGAGGTCAAGTATCTAGGAGTGATACTGGACAGTAAACTCCTATGGAACAGACACCTGGACGCAAAACTAAATAAGGCCTGCATTATTTTCTGCCAATGCAAGCGACTCCTCAGCAGAAGCTGGGGGCTATCACCGAAAATCACACTATGGCTGTACAAAACGGTTATACGGCCAATCATCACATACGGTGCTATTGCCTGGTGGCAGAGAACGGAGCTAAGCACTGTCAGAAACAAACTACAGCAATTCCAGAGACTAGCATGTACTGCCGTCACTAGTTGCATGCGCACAACTCCCACAACTGCCCTTGAGGTGGCTCTTGATCTAGCCCCACTGGACCTGTTTATACAACAGGAGGCAGCTGTGGCAGCCATCAGACTTAAACTGTGGGGTCTGTGGTATAACCGAGAGGGTCCCCATATAAAATTATGGAATCAAGTAGTGGAATATCAACCACTAATCGCTGCCCCATGCGACAGGATCCCGAAACATCACATCTTTGAGAGGAAGTATCAAATACAACTACTTGAAAACGACCGAGATCAATCTGGCATACATGAAGTGCGAATATACACGGATGGTTCCAAGATGGGGTCAGGGACTGGAGCCGGAGTTTTCTCACAAGATTTAAATATAAAAATATCACTGGCGCTCGGTCAACACAGCTCCATATTTCAATGCGAGTGTGTTGCAATAACCTACGCCGCGACTGCGGTCATGTCAAAAGGTATAAAGGAGTACAACATCCGAATACTGTCAGACAGTATGGCCGTCTTAAGAGCCCTGGAGGGCAACACCATTAACTCCGGTCTCATTTATGAATGCCACCAGACGCTAGAGCGTTTAGCCTCTGCCAATGGGGTGATTCTGCAATGGATCAGAGGGCATAGCAATTCATTAGGGAACGACGCCGCCGATGAGCTGGCAAGGAAGGGATCCGCAACGTCAGTGGCAGGCCCAACTATATTACTGCCACTTCCCTTTAATCAACTTCGCTCATGGGAAAGACAACGGACTCGTGAAGCGCACAACGGCCGTTGGGCCGTCACACCGGGCTGAAGGCAGTCTAAACTGGTGCTGACGGAGGTCTCACCACGTTTAACTTGCAGACTGCTCAGTCTTAACCGACTCGACATCAGAATAGTTGTAGGGACTATTACGGGCCACTTAGCCCTAAACCGGCACCTATTCACCATCGGTGCGACAGACAGTCCTCTATGCAGAGGATGTCTCGACGCGGAGGAAACGGCCGCCCACGTTATCCTGGAGTGCGAGGGAGTGGCCACACAACGGGCAAACATCCTCGCAGGTGCGAGATCGCTCCTAGAAGCCTGCGAACGCCCCAGGAGGCTTCTGTGCTTCTGGAAGGAGCTAGGCTGGCTCAACTAGTCAGCTTATCTGAACGCATAATGGACCATCTATGAGTCTAAATGCGGAAACAGAGCCCTTCACCAATACCAATACCAATACGTGCTCCAGGTGCGCGTCACCGTACCTTGACTCCAACGCCTCAACGGGCTGGTCGTAGGTGAGGTTCTTGCCGAGAGCCTCCAGCACAGTCAACGCCTGATCGAGGAGACCCAGGGTGAGCGCTGTCATGGCCTGCGCCTCAGTCCACCCGTTCGCCTTCATAACGGCCTCAAACTGGATCTTATACGCAGACCATTAGGACGTTCCATCGAATGGAGGCACCTTAAATCCGCGCGCCGCAGGAGCATTCCCCACAGGAGCAGTTCCAAGCTTCAGGTCTCCTAGGGCCTTCTGCATATCCACAATCTTATGCTCAGGGTCCGTGATGCCTGCTCCTCCTGGCGACGGGTCTGCTCTTCCTTGTCCCTCCGCAACTGGTCCTGTAGCTGACGAGCCTGCTCCTCCTGGCGACGGGTCTGCTCTTCCTTGTCCCGCCGCAACTGGTCCTGCAGCTGACGAGCCTGCTCCTCCTGGCGACGGCTCTGCTCCTCCTGGCGACGGCTCTGCTCCTGCAGCATTATCATTAATGCGGCGAGGTCCGTAGCTGCCGAGGTCGAGGGAGCCGCTAATGAACCGTCAGCAGGTTCTGCCGTCGGCTGCCGACCGTCCGCTGGTTGTTGCGGAGCACCCCAAACCGTCTCTGGTCCATCTCCTGCTGTCGCTGTCCCCTAGTACGAACGCCTTCCGTGTCCTCCTTCGGTAAAACCGGCATCATCTAATCACACTTCTGACACCAATTTGTTACGAGCTGAGGTTCGGGATTAGAGAATTATAGCAGATTGTTACCGAAATAGACACACTTTATTTTAATAGATCACAAAATACACAGGGAAACTAGCAACAACACAATTACAATAATTTAATATCACTAAACTTCTTAATTCACTTACACTTAAGTCGCTATTAATTCACTTGACACTCACTTGAAACTAAACTCACTTGACACTCACTTGAAAACTAACTCACTACTCGGCAATGCCACGCTTTATATAGCAAAACGGTATTTCTAGAAACATCGCGACACCTCTTGTAAATTCTACACAACAAATAGAAGCCTCTAAAACAAACTAGTATTTTCTATTAATGGGTTACTAACTACTTAGTTCCGTGTTGCCTCAACAGATGGCGTGTATCTTTATTTTGTAGCTCTATACGACTTCCCCAGTCGCCAATAGATGGCGGGTTATTCGTAACATTATTATATTATTATTAGATGTTTTTTGTGCGCAATAAAGTTAAAACTACCAAACTTTAGGTACGGATTCGTGTTTTAGACATGTTTCATTAGATAAACAAAACAAGAGTAACATTGTAGGTATAATAGCACGAATAAGTCAATATTATTATTATGTACTGAACCGGCTGTTGCCAGGAAGTTCGAGCCCTCTACCGGTTCGAGTTACAAATATGCGACCCTGACCTACTCGACTTATTGGTTACACTTCCTAAGCAATCTTAAATTAATATTGTTGTCAAACATGTTAGTCGTTTAAAAAATTAATGTACATTTTGCTAAAATTACATATCCATCTCTGTATAGGGTAAATTACTGTGTAGGGGAAATTTGGCGTACTTAAAGTTTATAATATAGAAGAAATGCAGAAAGCTAAAAAATTTAAATCATGTATTAATTAATAATATAAAAATAAAAATAAATAAATATAAAAATTTCGTAAAAACGGCTACATTAAGCTACACACGTCCAGTATATATATGTTTGACCTCACATGGTACCTACGTAAAGTCTAACACTGAGAGTTGAAAGTACCTACTCATCATCAGTACAGTAGGTACTCATTTTGAAATGTGATTTTATGTAATGTAATGTTAGAGACACATTTATTAGTTTTGTTTCTAAGTTTGTGATTTTCCCAAATTTTAATAAATAATACTATAGGTAGTACTATAGGTGGTTTATTACAACAAAAATTGGTTTTAATTCTTTACTGTTTATTAATAATTATTCTATGACTTTTTCTCTTTTCAATTGTGTTAAATTTAAAAGTTGTCAAAATTACCGTACATTTGTTTTGTGTAACGGTAACACAAAACAAATGTACGGTAATTTTGAAAACAGCCCTTATAATCAAGAAATTTTGATACTCTAATAACTACTTACTTCCGCCGCTAGTGTACACAATGGTATGAATCCAGGTGCTCCATGACACCACTGCACCAGCCTATCTCCAGAAGCACTACCCATGGATGATGGAAAATTACCACTCGTAAATTGTTGATTCAATAACCATTTGATGGTTGGCGTAACTAAACACTTTATATCCATAATATTAATGTAGGCTCGAGCCTGAAAATGATAAAAGTTACTTTTTATTGCAAATTCTCAATCCAATGCCATTTTTTATTGTATTTCAAAATTTTTACATAGGTGTTAAAGTTAAGATCTCAATTTATAACCTTGACGAGCACTGTATACCTAATTAAGAAGGGAGAAGAAAGAAATTATAAATATGCAAATGTGTGTTAAAATAAGAAGTACCTGTAGTAAAATATACAGAATTCCAGCCATTCCATGTGCTGCGCCAAAATACACTTTATCATGCCATTGCCACAACAGTGGGCTTTCTGAACCCATGTGAGCAGCAAATTCTTTTCCTGACTTCATGATACTAGAAATCACCTAAAATGTTCAAAGCGACCCTAAATACAGGTAATCTTTAATATACTTACTTAAAACTTAATTCAAATTCAAAATTCAAAATCATTTATTCAATTAAGACACTAAGTGACATTTATGAACGTTAAATTGAAGCTAGAGTTAAAATCATAGATCGGCACACACAGACGCCACAGCATGTGCTGGATTGTCGAAGTAAATTAGGTGAAAACACCAAAATCTACTGCCTGCTTGTGTCGATCTATAACTTCCAGTTTCCAAAATGCGTAGAGCCTTATGAGAAGAATACTGGCAAAGAAACTCATGGCCACTCTTTTTAAAAGTCAGATCTTCAGGTACAATAGTGTTAGTGTTACACGAAAGGTAAACAGGATGCAAGCTGATGCCACCTGAATTTCATTTTATTGAAATGCTCCAAAAGCTAACGTACTAAAAAATAAAAATGACACTGTGATACCGTTGAGGGTTTGAACTTATTAAACATAGAAATCATTCAAGGTGCACATCTACCTTCATTCAGTTACAAAATCTACTGTTAAAAATAATTCGTGACTGGATTAAGAGGCTAGAGTTGCAGTTGATCGAACCAAAATAATAGTATAGGCTAAAGCATCGCTGACTAGGCCGACCAGTCACCCCAAGCAGCACCCGTTCACGAGTATGACGCATGGACCAGCCATCATCTTCTTTTCATCATATATCATCATCATTTCATCTTCATCATCTTCTTCTTCATCATTTCATTTCATTTTCATCTTTCATCATATAATCATAAGTATATCTCTATAATAATGTAATAAATAATCTCTTCAATAATGTAGTATGTTCAAGATTGAAATTAAACTACTTTATTACATCAAGCTAGGCCAGGGTTCGGCCCCTGGCCTAGCGGTGTTCCACAGGGCTCGGTCTTAGGGCCGCTCCTGTGGAACATCGGTTACGACTGGGTTTTGAGGGGTGTCCTCCCCCAGCGCGTGCACCTGACGTGTTACGCTGACGACACACTAGTTACGGCCGGGGGAAAAACCCACAGGGAGGCAGCGTTGCTGGCAACGGCTGCGGTAGCGCAGGTGGTGAGTCGCATCCGGTGATTGGGCCTAGAAGTGGCTCTCAGCAAATCCGAGGCCATGACTTTTCATGGGCCGCGGAATAAGCCGCCGCCGGATTCACATATCATGGTCTGTGGGGTCCGTATAGCTGTTGGGTCGACCATGAAGTATCTATGATTGGTCCTCGACAGCCGATGGAAATTCGAGCCTCACCTCCGGCAGCTGACACCAAAGTTGATGGGTGCTGCAGCCGCACTATCATCCCTGCTGCCCATTTAGGGGGGCCGAACGCCACCTGCCGACGGCTATACTTGGGGGTCGTGCGATCCATGGCTCTTTATGGGGCCCCGGTGTGGATAGACACTCTAACGGCCAACAACATTGCCATTCTGCGAAGACCGCAGCGAGCGATGGCCGTTAGAGTCGTCAGAGGGTATCGCACGATCTCTTTTGAGGCGGCGTGCGTACTGGCTGGGTCACCACCCCGGGACCTTGAGGCGAGGGCCGTCGCATCACTACGACGGTGGCGCAACCTTATGACTGAGGAAGGAGAACGACCGGTGCAACGTGAAATCGAGACTCACCGGTCGGAGTTGCGCCAGGTCTTGGTTGCGGAGTGGCAGGAGCGCCTTTTACACCCTTCCGCTGGCCTAAATACTATCGAGGCCATCCAACCAGTACTGCCAGAATGGCTCGAGAGGAGGCATGGCTCCCTAACGTTCCGGGCGACACAGGTGCTTACCGGCCACGGATGCTTCGGGAAGTACCTGCACCGCATAGGTAGGGAGCCGGACGCCCGGTGTCATCACTGCGTCGATTGCCATGAGGAAACGGTACGGCACGTAGTGGCGGAGTGTACGGCGTGGAAAGAACCACACCGTATCCTCGTCGCAAAGTATAGGAGAAGATCTCTCGCTGTCGGCTAATAAACAAAGTATGGTTTGCAGCGAGAGTTGTTGGGATGCGGTGATATCCTTCTGCGAAACAGTGATGTCGCAGAAGGAGGCTGCGGAAAGGGAAATATCAACTACCCTCCTGATCCGCAGCAGGCGTACCGGGCGTCGCAGAAGGGCTGATAATGCCCACTTTCGGCCCCCCTAAGTTGAGCCATGAGCGGCGGATTTTGGGGAAATCCGTCCTTCTATAAATGGGTCTGAGGTGACAGCGCGACGTGTTCCACGCGGGGCGCGCGTGGAACACGTCGCGCTGTCACCTCAGTGTTGAATTTAATGAGTTGAATTAATACACTAATTATTGGAATACATTTTACTATGCAATTCCTTTAGAACGTCGTGATGTTTGACTGCTTTGTAAACAGTGGTCTATTCATGGTAAATTGTCCTATAACTCTTTAATTACTAACGGAACATCATTGATACTTGGCAACATGTTGCACACTCTTATAAGGTTTGTATAAACGTGAAAGTCTAGACCCCAAAGTGCATACTTTATGAACTAAGACCCAATAAGCGTATTTTACGATTATATTTTTATCTTTTAAACCCTAAGATTTTTTCTAAATCTGTTTTTTAAACAAATATAAACAAATTCAAAACAAGGTATGTAAAAATCTACAGCTATCTATATAAGCGCTTTATATGAAAACTAGCTAATGGCCAAACGTTCGCTTGGCGGAAACTTGAATTTCTCCGAAGTTTATGCATGCACTAATTTTATTCATACATACACAATTACACACAAATTTTTGGACACATTTTTTTTCTTCTAAGTCCATGGATTAAAAAAGTTCCGCCAGGACAACGTTCGCCCAGCGGAATCAGTTTTTAGCGAATTTCTCCACAATGGCTGCATGCACAATTTTTTTTTTACCATACACAATTACACGACGTCATACACTAAATATCTGCATAATTAAAATCTTTAAATTCAACAACATTCCGCTGCGCGAACGCACACCTCACTGAAAGGGCATGACTCTGGCATGCAGTTACAATAAGAATAAAAAAAAAAACTATCCGTTTACAAGTTATGAACGTTTGAATTTCAAGGTACTATACCTCCGCACAAAAAACAAAACGAAAAAAATAACCGAGCACCAAACCAGAAACCATTTTTCTGCCAATTACAGCGAATGCACAGGAGATATGTGTTGCAGTATTCGAACAGGTACTAAAAGACGATATTTAGTTGCAAACAAAGCCTTCTACCCAGGAGCGAAAAAACGGGGGTATCTAGGATGTCCGGAGTTCCGGACACCCCATAAAAACCTGTGGACACCCCCTTCGAGTTTGTCCAAATATCCCACATAACCCAGAAGACGAAAATTTTAATAAAAATGTGATTAAAATAAATTGTAATTAAAATGTTGTTCGCCGTAAAAGTAATGTTTATCGTAATACCAAATTATTTAGTAAGCCTTACAATACTTTGAAATACGTCAATAAAGTGTTTTGATGACCTTTTTTTTTTAGTAATAAAAAATATTTTGTACACCCCCTACTTTTTTAAGGTTGTTGCGCCTCTGCCTCTACCCAAGGTATAAAAATTAAAGTAGTCATGAGTAATAGTAACATCACTACCGTTTCAAAGTGACTCGCTGGAATGATATCTTCTTCAGGAATGTGTTTACGAACAAACAACAATGCATAGAGATATCCAGATTTGCCATACAAAATTTCATCTGGAGAATCATTCAATAATGAGATCAATGACAGCAGCCTGAAATAATAATCAACAGTAAATTTAAACCGTTCAAGTGAGATTGGCATTCAATAGGTTCTTACATGTAGGTAAATAAATATAAAATAAAAGAAATTAAAAAAATATATAGACGGAAAACCAAACAAATACGTCTTTGGCAAAGAAAATTATAACTTGAGGTGCTTTACTTTACCTTTGAGCTAAAGTTTCATAATCAGGCAAGGTATCTGGACGTCTGCTACCTAGTTTGTGAGCTATAATAGTCGCTATGGCAAGTGGTCCGGCATCGCCACATAAAAAGCTAATTCTCCGTCCTTTTAAATTTTGAATGTCTATGTACTTCAATGCTGTCTGCAAAAAAGATCTAATAAGGTTAAGATTACCTACTTTACTACGACACTAAGGTCACACAGACTTTTTGGTTTATTTCTCATCTCCAAACATTCCAAAGGATTTTTTTGGAATTCTCATGTTTTATTAAAAAAAATTCATTAACAAACAAACACTAAGTATGGCAACCCGTTCATTAACCTTACGCACTTACAACAACTTACTATAATCTCCCCATTTATCAACTGATCCCAAGAAGATGGATGATAACGCATTCATAGTCATGCAGTGTATCTATCATTCATTTTGAAAGATATTGGCGTCACCTTTGCTGCCATGCTTATTCTGTAAGAGAAATTTGCTGAGCACCAATATTGAATTTTAAAAATGTTTGTTTTTAACTTGTTGCTTTTAAAAATTGCGAACAATAACTGTATTGTGGCCTTTTTAAAGAATCTGTTATATATTATGACATTTAAGCAGAAGAGATTGCGCAAGTGATAATCACTAGCAGTTATATAACGTGAATGAAAGAAGTCGAGATTTACCTGAAGATGTTCGGGGCTGTCTGATTTTCTGATCCCTAGCATTAAGTAATACAGCGCCATTCCAGCAGAGCCTGTGTATACTGTGCCATCATAAAATATATCTTTTTGCATTTTGGATTTAAGAAGTTGAAATTTCACTTGTTTAAACTTCTCCAATTTGATTGCAAATATTTCAGATATCTGTAAAAACATACATAATATCAATATCCCTTATTTAATTCGCGGTTTCATTTACTAAGACATGCACAGGCTCACGCTTTTGTCCCTTTGGGTAGGCAGAGACAACCCGCAACTTACTTTTATCCTTACATACCTCACGAGCTTCCTATGCAGTAATTATGTCTTTTTAGAACATCAGCAATTAGATATTCCCCGTGGTCAAACCATACTGGCCTGTCCACTAACGTTTGCCTTATTCTTATATACTGTTTTTAACCCCCGACGCAAAAAGAGGGGTGTTATAAGTGTCTGTGTCTGTCTGTAGCATCGTAGCTCCCAAACTGATGAACCGATTTGTGTGCGGTCTTCTTTGTTTGAAAGGTTACTTGCTCGAGAGTAGGTATTCTTAGATATAATTCAAGAAAGTCTATTCAGCCCTTCGATGATCATCCGTCTTTTGTAATCGTTGAAGGGATTATCGAGGCGGGGGAATTTAAAATTTATGATTATCATGATTATTTCCGCACACATTCTTTCTACGTTTCCAAACAGAGAACAACAGACTGTCATTTACTAATATTTAAGCTAATATACCGTAGTTTCTAAATACAATCATGTCTACTACTATATTGTTGCGGTCGCCTAAAAACAGACGCCATCTGTTAACGAATAGCGTAACCAATAGATGTTCCACGATGTTCTAGAAGTTAGTCGGGTTATTAGGACATCCCTCGGGAAAGTTTGATCTTTCTATGAGATTGGCCGCCGGTAAAATAGGGGCCGGCAACCGGTGTACATTCATTCCAGTTTTGCGATCAGCGAGTAACAAGTTAGCAAACAGTGTAAGTGAGAATTGTTAACCGTGATTATTGTGATTATGGTTTTAACAGCGCTTACAGTCGCAATAAAGAACCACCGACCGCGCTTGGACAACGAGCTGACTGCTAACTTTCATCCGGGGAGACAGCAAGTTTTCTGCGCGCGGGCTGTCGGCGGGTGGGGGTGGTCAGTAAGCGGTCACTGAAATTTGAGGCGGGTGCGCGTGCGGTGCGGGAGCTTAGTCATATAAATGAGCTGCCACCTTAAATCTCTCGATCCATCAAACTAATCAAAATCATAGCCTTTTCTCTGCCTTGTCTATTGCTATTGTTACGAGTCGGGGTTAGGGTTTAGATACCTATTTATTACGAAATACACACAATTTATGTAAATAATTCGCAATTAACACAAGTTACCGTTACAGTAATTCTCACTAATATTCACTTGTACTATTCGCTATTCTTCGCACTCGTAGTATCGCTTAACTAGACTGCTAGAACTTAGTAGAACATTCTATTGTTAAAATTTATTTAATAAAATATGGCACCCAGCGTTACAGTTTAGTTCCGCTACTCGTTAACAGAGTGCGCCCGCGTGTCAATTTAGGCTTTCGCAACACTGCGCTGTATTTTTTTGGCGTAAAAGACGTATATACGTCGTCGACCGTCGATCTTATCAAAGAAAGTATTTCGATTTTCTATACTATTACATAATGAACGTATTGCCTATTGCATTGTTTTATGTAGGCAATTGTATGTTATTTTATGCACTTGTAATTTTAATTGAAGCTTCTGCGTTAGATTAGTTAATGGAACTTTTTATTTAGATTTCTGAAGGTTAGTTTAGTCAGTTTCCAGGTTTACCTGAAGAATGAAATCTAAGAAAACTTTGAAGGTATGTTTCAACGCCTTATCAGATTATAAGAAAAAAATTAAAAAATAAAAAACCCCGACAAAATAATAAAAATAGTATGGACGGCCATCTTGGATTTGAAATTTACCATAATGTATAGTATTCTACTAGTCAAGCCCTTTCATTTGATACCCATATTAAGGGAGTGTGAAAATATGTCTTGTGGTTAGTGACCCTGACTGCTAAGCCAGAGGTCGTGGGTTCGATTCCCACCCAGGACAAATAATTGTGTGATGAGCACAATAATTTGTTCTGTGTCTGGGTGTAATTTATCTATAATATGTATGTATTTAGAAATATATAAGTATGTTTATCAGCAGTCTGGTTACCATAGTACAGGCTCTGCCTAGTTTGGGATCAGACGGCCGTGTGTGAGATGTGTGGAGTTATTATTATTATTATTATTATTATGTAATCCGCCATTTTGTGGCAGCGCGGCGGCCATCTTGGACCGATTTTCATCAAACATAGCTAAGACACTCCCGACTAATTCACCTTTCAAACAAAAAAAAAATCAAAATCGGTTCATCCATTCGAGAGCTATGATGCGACAGACAGACACATCAAACTTATGATACGCCGTCGTTTTGGCGTCGGGAGTTAAAAAGTAATATCTGATAAAAATATCAAAATTCTGAAGAAAAGGAAATAACTAATAAGTTCAAGCATACAAGTTTAAGATCGTCTGGCTCGAATTTCAGACAAAGTAAAATGTCTGGCACTTTTATTTTTATGTTAGTCTCATTCGACCAAAAATACCTTTTTTGGCACTTTTTAATATAAGTTTGGGGTCGTCTGGCTCTAAAGTCAGACAAAGTAAAATCTCTGGCAATTTTATTTCATATAATACATATACTTTGTGTTTCTTTAAGTCTCATTCGACCTAAAATACCTTTTTGGTTGAAATATTTTGCAGTATTTGTACCATGCGCAGAACCATTCGAGTGCCGATTTGGTAAGCCAGACCTTCCATTACATACTTGAATGGTATTCAAGTTTTACTGTTCAAATTATCTAACGACCTAAAATACCTTCTCAAAATTCGTTATGAGCTCTTGAGCTTATTATAACTACTGCTTGCTTTGGCACAGCTAACGATGTACCATTCATTGTGCAGTGTCCAGCTTTTCTGGTAATAAGTGTAGTTATAGGTACTAAAATAATTGGTAAGCCTCAGTTGCCTGACAGTGACTTTCATCACTAACCTGAAGATGAAGTAATGAACAATCCCAGCACAAATCCACTACACATTACAAGAAACTTCTTACGATTCGATTTGTGATTTGGGTTTCATTTGGCTACCTTCCTAGTATTCCACCAGTACAATGGTACCTAAGCTAGGTTAAAGCCAAAAGTCTGTGCTGTTGCTGTGGCAAGTCATTTGCAATACAATAAAACTAAAATTTTGATAATTAATCAGTTTGTTGTTTGGCGCCGACTCAAAATAAGTTTATATAAAATTAGATAGTTTATGTAAATAAGCTCAATACTTAAGACTTAAGGTTTATTTATTTTTTGCTTTTTAGTTCTTTTCGTCGGTTTAATTTTTTGTTAAAAAGATTTTATTTTATGTTTTTTTTCATCATCACGATGATGATGATGAAAAATGATGGTGATTTCTAAACGCAATACCTGATAAAGTAATGAAAAGTAAACAGCAACACTATTCGTTTCTACAATTTTCGAGGGTTTCTCTCAATTTTTTCAGGATCCCATCATCAGATCCTGACTTCCTTGACATGGGACCACCCTTGAGGTATACCCTATCTAACAAAAAAAGAATAATCAAAATCGGTTCATAAATAACGGAGTGAGGGCTGAACAGACATAAAAAAAAAATATAAAAAAAAAAATATATTATACGGTCGAATTGAGAACCTTCTTTTTTTTCGTCGGTTAAAAATATAATATCTACCAAGTTGGACCAAACGGCACAGTGTCAAAAAATTCATTAAAATCAGTTCATTCGTTTAGGAGTTCATCATGGACAAACAATGTGACCACGAAATCTATATATATAAAACAAAGTCGTGTTAGTTACACTATTTATAACTGAAGAACGGCTGAACTGATTTGGCTGAAAATTGGTGGAGAGGTAGCTTAGAACCAAGAGAAGGACATAGGATACTTTTTATCACGTTCCCGTGGGACGTGACATAAAACGTGGTATAACAAAACGCAACTGATATGGAAAAACAAAACGCAAAGGAATGCAATTTATCAGTAAAAAAAACAGTCTAGCAGTTCGTTTATTAAAAATGGTATAACAAAACAAAACGCAAGTGACAGCTAAACGTAATTTAGTCTATGGTTAATTATAGTAGAATTTTGAAGTTGACCGGTTGATGTGTTTATTTATTATAGATAAATTACACCCAGACACAGAACAAATTATCATGCTCATCACACAATTATTTAGATAGTAATTATCTATATATATAAAAATGAACCCTTTCTTCTGGTCACGCTATAACTTGAGAGCGGCTTTACCGATTTCATTCATCTATTTTTTTAATGTTTTCTAATACTTCGTAGAAGGTTCTTACATTAAAAAAAATTAAGAAAATTGGGCAGAAACTTAGGAAATTTAAGAAAACTTAACGACTACCTTTAGCGTTATATTCTCTTTGCATTAATTAGTTGTATCGGTCGGCATCAAGGACTTCATCATGGAAATCCATGGTCGGCATTAGTCGGCGTAAGAACGAATTATAACCCTTACCCAGCTCCCTGGTCGGAATGATATCTTTGACGAGGTAAAATTAAACCATTTTGCTTTGATTTGCATATTGCTAATGAATTATGGTTTTCATTTCTTAGTGCACACTGCACAGTCGATTGAATCGAAAAAATTGTGGAGTTTAAAGTTTGTTCATTTATAATTTTCAGTTGAAAATTTTTCAAGAAGTAGACGTACAAACATAGGTCGCAGAACTCGCAATCCCGCAAATCAAAGATATTTAAGAGCAAGTCAAACTGTTGAGCAACGCAAAGCTCCAAATGAAGTTGAACGGAATCAATATCAAGAAATAGAAATGTTGCATTTGATCCACATCGAGCTGCATTCAGCTATAACGTGGCAATCGATTACAGTTCACAGCAAATCACGTCTTTGTAATGGCACCCGGCTTGCGGTGAAGAAATTAATTAACAACGACATCGAAGCCGCAATTTTAAAAGGGAATTATAAAGGCGAAGACTGAGATGATGATGAGATTGATTCCACGCATCCCTCTGATTCCGAACGACATGCCATTCGACTTTAAACGGTTACAATTTCCAGTGCGGCTTGCATTTGCAATGTCAATAAATAAATCGCAAGGGCAGTCAAAATTACAAACATACAATATCAAAATATACAACAATAGAAATAATTATTATTAGTGAAGTACTCCAGTTTGAATTGAATGACAGGACAACGTCTGTCGGGTCAGCTAGTTTTTATATAAAAAGAACTAGCTGTTGCCCGCGACTTCGTTCTCGTGGAAATTCAAAGTTATCTCACGGAACCGATTTTCTGCTCAGTTTTCTTAATTTTTCGTTTCGTAAGAACCTTCTACAGAGTATTAGAAAACATAATAAAAAACTACGTTTAAAAAAACCGACTTCAAAAACTAAAAAGTATAAAATAACTTATAAAAGATTTAATTTAATACACCTCTTATGCAAACCTTTAATATTAATAAAATACTATTATTTGTATGTGCTACCTATTGATAAGTTTGAAGTCGGTGCCAAGCCAAATGTAATAGTAGGTACCTACCTACACTCGCCGCGCGTGACTTTGAGCGGGAAAGCTTTGTCTAGAACAAAACAACCCAAGCGGGCAGACACGACAGAGAATAATGTAGGTTTAACATAGCTATAGTTACTCATTTAGGTATTAATTTATACTTATAATAATATTATATATATATTTATATCATTAAGTTTTCATCTGTTTTACATTAATTCACATTGTTCTTTAGGTTTATTTACGTAGGTTAATCTTTAGTGTTTAATTATTACTTTCTTTATTCATTTAAATTTCTAATCATACATAACTGTTAATTAAACTATACAGAGAATACAATTTAAAATTAATTACAATATGTCCATCACAGTATCTGTCATTCGGTGTCATAATCAAATAACTAGCCCCTGGTCGCTCCCGGCGCAAAGGTGCCCATAACGCTTGCTGCGTTCCCACGCTGAATGGCTATGGCGAAACCTCTGCACCAGGAACGAATCTGAGCGGGAGTCTCCACTCACTTTGTTCAGCCTGCGCCCCAGATCGAGAACGAACCCCTTAGCATCTGTACTCCAACTGCCCAAGGTTTCCACAGATATGGGCACGAAATAGTACAACGTCTTCAAGGCCGCGTACTTTAGTCTTTTCCTTACACAGGCGTCCTCCGCGGCGGCTGACGGGAAGCGGACAGTGCGACACAGGTGGCTGGCGGCAACCGTGCTGACGCATGTGGCGTTCCAAATATGTCGTTGAGAGCATGATGACGCGGAAACCTACCTGTGCAACGACGGCAACTAAAAGCATGAAAGCCATCGGCCTCCACCATAGAGCCGCAGATGCACGCATGGGGCTCACACACCCTGCAACCCAGGCGGAAGGCCACCGCCACACGTAAAGAGTCGTCGTCGTCTTTAGTGTAGGAATTTCATTAAGGTAAGTAAGCTGTTTATAATGTTAAGTTTTATTTTGTTTAGAGCTTGGCACCGACTTCAAGCCTATCAATAGGTAGCACATACAAATAATAGTGTTACGAGCTGAGGTTCGGGATTAGAGAATTATACCAGATTGTTACCGAAATAGACACACTTTATTTTAATAGATCACAAAATACACAGGGAAACTAGCAACAACACAATTACAATAATTTATTATCACTAACTTCTTAATTCACTTACACTTAAGTCGCTGTTAATTCACTTGACACTCACTTGAAACTAAACTCACTTGACACTCACTTGAAAACTAACTCACTACTCCGCAATGCCACGCTTTATATAGCAAAACGGTATTTCTAGAAACATCGCGACACCTCTTGTAAATTCTACACAACAAATAGAAGCCTCTAAAACGAACTAGTATTTTCTATGAATAGGTTACTAACTACTTAGTTCCGTGTTACCTCAACAGATGGCGTGTATCTTTATTTTGTAGCTCTATACGACTTCCCCAGTCGCCAATAGATGTTCGTAACAATAGTATTTTATTAATATTAAAGGTATTAGCAGGGCTACATCATTTGCTCGAGGTCGCGTTTTATATACCTACCAATTTAGCTTCCCGTCCACGGCAAAAGTGTCAGTAGGGGCGACAATGCGTAGCTGAGAGGACGCACGCACGGCAGAACGGTATTCTCCGTAAATAAAAACAAAATGTCAAATCGAACTTATTATGAAGAGGAGATGTTTTGTTATTGCTATATCTATTTATGTTAAATTGCGTTATCGTTAGACGTTAGTGATCTGTGAAATCCTTTAAAAATAAGTTGCAAAAATGATTTTAGCTATTACTTTTTTGTCAATATAATATAAAAACATCTCCACTTCAGGTGTTTATTCTTTACTCGCCATTGCCGTGGCAGTACTAATAATAAATAATAGTTATCTTCACAACAAAAAAATAAATGTTGCTTATATAAATTCTATACGATGTTGATAAATGATGATTATGTAATAAATGTAGTCTATTAAACCGTCAATAATAAACCCATAATTTCTACGAAAGGTGACGAACTTAGTAGGTGTGAACTGCCAGCGTAGGTATTCATTTGTTGTAACTTGTAGGCAAGGCGAACTGACGGCTGCTTCTCTCACACAATATGTAATATAGTTAGAAATGTAGTGGAAATAATAATAAGAGCTACTGAAATGTAAAACATATTGAGATCAGCACGGACTGAGGCTTTTATTTGAGTAGGTAGTTATTTGTTATTTAATACTTTTGTGTAACATAATATGTTATACAAAGTTTAAATTATCAGAGTATCTTTCTCTAGTCTACGCAACAGCCATTAATAGCAACCCGCCCAAGCTTCGCACGGGTAGCAGAGACATTGTCAACAATCGTGATCATATTTCAACCAACTTACACAAATACTTAACAAATTACATGCCTAAACCTTCCTCATAAATCGCTCTATCTATTGATGAAAACCGCATGAAAAGCTGTTAAGTAGTTTTTGAGTTTATCGTGAACAGATAGACAGACAGACAAACGCGGCGGGGGACTTTGTTTTATAATATGTAGTGATGTAGTGATAGTGATGTATATGTCTACAGCATCAACATTTTATGTTACTATCGAAGGTTTAAGGGATACTCTAATTACCTATAAAAATTAAAGATATATATTTCATATGGAAAATAATTTTATTTATCATTATGTAAAACTCACCCATAAATTTGATTATCAAGTGTGTGTTCCGATATGCAATGCGAGCACTATAAGGAGTGACGTCAATTTAATATACTGCGAAGCTGTTCCTTTATAATTACCTATACTGGTTACTGTTTAATACGGAACGCAGTTCAGTATACTGTCATCTATGTTTTTTGGCGCTGTTTTGACGTGAAAATAATTATCATATATATGTACAAATTATCTGTTTAACAAGAAAAAACATTGTTTGAATGTAGTTATATTTAAAAATGTAATATTCAAGTCAATTGTCAATTGAATTACTCGCATAATAAAAGTAAGTTTACTTTATATTAAAAGAAAATATTGTTTTTCAAGTAACCGAATGCATAATAACTTTATAACCGAATTATTTAAATGGGGATATGTACGCTAAAAGTGATGAACATATTTCGACAAATAATTGTTTACTATTTAACTAAAAAATAAATGTAGTTGATCACGTAATCCAAGCACTGAGAGCACCTTTCCTCGAAAACGCCAGTGCTCACAGTACAAAAATGGCGACGATTTATAACGTCATTTATTTCCCTAGGATACTGCGGCAGTATACTGTCAGTCCATAACGAAACGAATTTTTGCGCGGTAAGAGCACTGAACAGTGCTCGCAGTGTATATTGGAACATACCCCAAATAAATAATTTATTTCATTATTTGTGTACTTTGTACAACCCTAGAGTGTCCGGCAGTTCGGCTACACACACAGACGAAGGTCGCGCGGAGGGCAAGGCGTTCTTAACTTTCGACAAGCGTAAATAAGATATATTTCTGGTCGCAGCTAACGCCAGGTATTATTATTTAAATTTTGTAGGCTATTATAACGTAGGTATTTTCAGTTTTGTATGGGAGTGATGTATCTGTTACGAAGTAACTATTATCTTATCTGTGGTATTAGGTTTGCATAAGAGGTGTATTAAATTAAATCTTTATTAAGTTATTTTATACTTTTTAGTTTTTGAAGTCGGTTTTTTTAAACGTAGTTCGTTTATTTTTTAATTTTTAGTGTCTGTAATAGGTCGTTCTGTAAATTACAGTAGGATTTTTCTAGATTACATCAGGTAGCCTATAACATTTCGTTGCTTTATATTGTCATATATTAAATAGTATTTTTTTTAAATAACTATCTATGGGTAGGCCTACGACTTAAACAATATAGATCCCAAGAAACGGGAACGGAAATAAATGAATACACAGACCACATGATGACAACGCACTACAGGAAATGCAACGATTAAGACCGTTAAATCTAGATGATTTGTTTTCTTATTTTTGAAATTTCTTTTTATTTCTTCGTTCCGCATGCTCGCTCCGCTTTAATGACAGGTAGCCTAAGACCCACTTATCGGGACACGGGTTAATAATAATACATAATTAACCTAAATGAAAACTCCTAAAAAAGCCGTACACAAACTAAAATTACATGGTCCACGTAAACAAAAATGTTTAAAAAAATTTGTGGGCCAAACTATGTTAAAATTTTATGGGACCAAATGGCAACTATTCTGCATCAAACTAAAGAAGAATCACGCAAATCGGATCATAAATCTCAGCGTAATCGGTGTACATACATAAAAAAAAAAACCACGCGAATTGAGAACCTCCTCCTTTTTGAAGTCGCTTACAAAAAAAGAATGAAATTGGTTGAGTAGTTCTCAAGTTTTAGTGTGACCAAGGAAACTATTTCCCATATGGATTCATTTTTATGTATATCTTAGAAATACATAAAAATGACTGCTAAGCCAGAGGTCGTGGGTTCAATCCCACCCAGGACAAAAAATTGTGTGATGAGCACGATAATTTGTTCTATGTCTGGGTGTAATTTATCTATAATATGTATGCATTTAGAAATATATAAGTATGTTTATCAGCAGTCTGGTAACCATAGTACAGGCTCTGCCTTGTTTGGGATCAGACAGCCGTGTGTAAGATGTGTGGAGTTATTATTATTATATATTTAATAATAATTGTTGTAGAGACCTGGAATTTGTTAGAGAGGTAGCTTATAGCAAGGGTACATGAGCGTAGGATTTTGCATCAGAGCTAGATTAAGGAGGTCTAAGGGCTTTCCACAAGCTTATTTGAAAGATATTGGTTTTTTGTAATACAAGCCTGAAGTTTGGCAGGGTGGTAGTTTATAGCAAGGATACATGAGCTTAGAACAGATTTGGGACAGGGCCGGATGTAAAATTAATAAGTAGGGTTGTAAGATCTTCCTTCACAAGGACGGCTTAAGGTGGTCAAAAATTTTTTGTTTCTTTTGGGTATACTTTTGTTTTTTTTTTGACGAAAATACAGGTATTTGATGGGAACGTAATTTACAGGTAGGCAAAGTTCAGGTAACCTAAGAACAGCTGTATTGCCCCATGGCCCTACTACAGAATCCTTCTTTGGTTTTTTTTGTCACTGTGTTTACTTCTTGTATTTAGTATTTAACAGTTAGACATCTCCATATCTAATAGTGGACCAATTACAAAACATCCATCTTTACTCTACAAGTATCTGTCAATCAATACAAATCATCATCAATACAAATATTCAATACAAATAAATAAAATTGAAGTGTCTGTTTGTAATGACAAAATAATAGTTTCTTTTTAAGCTCATACAGTTATTTGCACGATACCTATACCTAGAAATCAGTTTCTGTTTGTTTCGGCAAATCTCTGGACCGGATGGACTGATTTCTACGGGACGTTCACTGGCAGATTAGAATTAGAATTAGAATTGCCTTTATTTCACTGATATTTCATTTTAAATTTGCAACATAAATAAATAGTAAATCAATTAAATAAAACAGTAAATTAATTCATTTTAAATTAGATTGCATGCATTTTCATTTAACTATTTGCTTCACATTTGTATTCCTTTTGCTCGTCAGGTTGTCCATTGACAAAGGCCTCCTCCATTTGATGCCATATTTCCCTGTCTTGATAGGCATTGATTGATCACTGGCAGATTGCTGGTGTTATAAGGAGTAACTTAGGCTACTTTTATTTTGGAGAAAGAAATAGGGTTCCGCACAAAATATAAAATATGTACACGCGAGCAAAGCCACGCGGGAACTGCTAGTTTACATTAAAATTCCAAATTTCTTTTATGTTCTAAATATAATGGTTTTACATTAGTAAAAATTTTAAGTGTATGAAGTTGCGGTTACATTTTATTATCACTACATATTATAAAACAAAGTCGCCCGCCGCGTCTGTATGTCTGTTCAAGATAAACTGAAAAACTACTGAATAGATTTTCATGCAGTTTTCACTAACAGACAGTGATTCATTAGGAAGGTTTAGGCGTAGAATTTGTTAAGATTTTGTGTAAATTGATGCAAATATGTTGAGCCAGGGCGGTTTTCTAGTAAATGTATAAGTATCTGTTTATCACTTATATATGCTAAGACATAGTTCATATTATATTCATCCATTGGTGCACTAAGAATATATTCTAATGTTAATTACTATTAAAATTATACTATATACACTTCTTAGTAACGCTTTCTGCTGATAATAAGAATGCCGGTTATACTAGATAATTATAATAACAAACAAGATATTAAAACCCAGATATTAAGATATTAAAAAAATTAAAGCGTAAGTGTAGAACTATAGTTTGGGTAACAGATCGCTTATAGGTACTTTGATAATTTCAATATTTTATCCGACGAAAAGGAGGAGGTTCTCAGGTATTTTTTATGTATGAGCACGCATAATTTGCGTAGTATTAGTAACCAAAATGACAAACCCCGTCTCCGGATTTGTTAAGAATGTTGGTTGCCACGTCAACTGTGAAGTCATCGTAATTATTTTCAAAAGCGCCTTTTCTAGCCATAATTTAATTTTTGGTACAATTTTTTTCAAAAAATTTTATTCAACTTTTGACAGCATTTGACATGTGTAACTAAATTTGTTTTTCTTTTTTGTGTAGATGAATGTGAATGTAGACGTAGTATTTGTATGAGTACGGGTACCTAAGTACCTACTCTTTGCAATTTTGGCAAATTATGCATTGACGTGGACTAGCCATACCTATAAAATTATCGTGTATCTACAAAAATTTTGGCGCATATAATGGCTGTCTTTAGGGTTGCACTTTTAGAGAACAACAAAGCATTCACATCGGGTTGACGTCAGGCAGGTGGCCGTTCATAAAACTTGTATGCAGCAACATGTCTTCTTCTTCATCATATTACTGGAAATAAAATATGTTTGTGCCGACCGCATATTTATTGAGATACGGTCAGGAGAATGATTATTAAATAATTTTATACACAGACCACAAGTGGCCGCCCAAATGTATACTTATAACATAACCTATCTATTTAAAAACCATTTGTTAGCAGCTAAGGAATACGTTGCATACATCCAAAGACCAATCAGCCCAACACAAAAGAAAGATCAAAACACCTCCATATTCAAAACTAGCCAGTATATATATCATTGTTTTCTTATAATATTTATACACATTTAGATAAATTATCGAAGATACTCAGCTCATCAGCATGCGCAGTTATAAAAGTTTATGAACTAGCTGATATTGAAACAGCCAAATTAGTTTACTTTAGTTATTTTGTAATACAGCTGATATTAAATTCATCTTCCTGCTGCAGAAGAGGGCTATTCGGACAATTTAGAATCGTGATTCACTGCTCAGGCAGACATTTATAGAAATTAATATAATAATAGTAGCGGCCTCCCGCCTGGAACTCAGCCGTTCGCCGATATATATATCGCACTTCCGCCTCCAAATCCCACGGTTGAGTCCCGGCCAACGCGCACGCCGCCTCCGTCGACACGGAGCGTTATCCGCGTATGGCTCTGACCGCCATAACCCTCTGAGGGCGCCAGAGGCGTGCCCTATTCTGGGCGGTCAGAGCCTTCACCCACACCGGTGCATCGTAAAGTGCCATTGACCGGATAACCCCCATGTACAGCGGCCTCGTAGCAACGCTGGGTCCGCCCAAATATGGCAGGAATCGCCCAAGGGCGGACGCAGTGCCGACCAGCCTGGGAACAAGCTGTTAGAAGTGCTCGTCGAAGCGCCACCTACCGTCGAGGATATTTAATGTGGGCCTGAACCGGTACGAGGACCGAGTTGACCTCGATAGAGGCGCCAGGGGGTGGACCACGATGGGACCCATGAAATAAAAGGGCCTCCGTCTTATCCAGGGCAACCCGTGCCTCGAACCAGACGCGTCCGTACGCCAAACTAGCGTCTGGTCCTGAGGCGATTGGACATGTGGTCGATAGCCAGGGCCAACACTCGGGCAGGGATCCCGTCTGGCCCGGGGGCGGTGTTCTTGGAACGGATCCGTAGAACATCCATCGACGGGGATACCTGCTCCACCCTTTTTTTTTTGTGCGTGTGGAAACCCCCTCGGGCCGTCACCCCACCGGGGTTTTCGGTGGGGTGGTGTGTCGGAATCAAACCGACTAAAACCACACGGTATGCCGTACTGCGCCTTAAATAGGAGGGATCCGGGAACAGCTTTTATTAAGACATCCGGACCCCCCCTAGCGCCTGCCCGCTAAAGCGCGGGCACCACCTCCGGGTAAAGAATCTCTTAATTAGGCGACATCCAGGCACACACGGACGGCGCCTACTCGCGGGGGGCCACTATAGCGGGTGGAGGGGAAAACCCGTCCCATCCACCCGCGGCCACACTCAAGGCGGCATGAGGTCGCCCGGTTCGCCGGCGGCGAATTAGGTCCGAGTGGAGATCGTCCTCCCGGACCCGTTCCGCCGCCTCCTTCTGCGAGATGACGTCCTCACAGAAGGTCGCGACCGCGGAAAAATTCCTGTCGCTACCGGCCATGGAGCGTATGACGGCCAGTAGCGAGAGATCCCCTCCGATGACTGCAGTGAGGGCCCGACGCTGCGTCGCCCCTCGTATGCTGAGTATGCTGTCGTATGCTGAGCCGAGTCCTCACTGCAGTCGCAGTGGTGACAGGCGGGACTCAATTCTCTCCTAGCGACCGAGTACAGGTACTTCCCGAAGCAACCGTGCCCGGAAAGAACCTGCGTGAGTCGGAAAGAAAGGGTCCCGTGCTGCCGCCCTGCCCACTCGATGATGACCGGCTGGATCGCCTCCCCGGCGGCAAAGCCAGCCCGTGGAGCCTCCAACCGGGACGACCAACGAGCCATGGTGGCTCGGCGAGCGGCCTCACGCCACTCGCGTACCTCTTCGGGCGGGGGTCGACTGCCGCTTCCCGCCCGGAAATCAGCCGTTCGCCGATATACTTCGGCGAGCACTTCCGCCTCCAAATCCCACGGGGGTGTCCCGGCCAACGCGCACGCTGCCTCCGTCGACACGGTGCGGTATCCGCGTATGGCCCTAACCACCATAACCCTCTGAGGGCGCCAGAGGCGCGCCCTATTCTGGGCGGTCAGAGCCTCCGCCCACACCGGCGCACCGTAAAGTGCCATTGACCGGACAACCCCCGTGTATAACCATCTCGTAGCGATGCTGGGCCCGCCCAAATTGGGCAAAAGTCGCCCAAGAGCGGACGCAGCACCGACCAGCCTGGGAGCTAGCTGCCGGAAGTGCTCGTCGAAGCGCTACCTTCCGTCAAGGATCAGGCCCAGATATTTTATGTGGGCCTGAACCGGTATGAGGACCGAGTTGACCTCTATGGAGGCGCCAGGGGGTGGACCACGACGGGGCCCATGAAATAAAAAGGGCCTCCGTCTTATCCAGGGCCACCCGCAAAACCCAGCGCCTCTACACGCCCGACCACCAGAGAGACTCCCCTGGTGGCCAGGCGCGCCGCCGCATGAAAGTTCACCCCCCGGGCTGTGACCAACGTGTCATCGGCGTAACAGATTACGCCGAGCCCGAGAGGGAAGTCGCCTCGAAGGGCCTAGTCGTACCCCATGCTCCACAGGAGTGGTCCAAAGACAGACCCCTGCGGAACACCGCACAACATGGGCCGACGACTCAAAACTCCGTCTCGGTCCTCGTACATGACGGTACGCTCCTCTAAATAGTCTGCCACTAGCCGCCTCAGGTACCCCGGCACTCCGTGATAGTGGAGTGCTTCCCTAATGTAGCTGAATGGCAGACTATTAAACGCGTTGGCGATGTTCAACGACACCGCCAACAGCACGCCGCCACCGCTCACTACCTCTTCGGTCACGGCCCTCAGGCGCAACACAGCATCGACCGTCAAACGCCCCGCCCGAAAACCGAATTGGGCGTCCGACAAATCTTCCAGCAGTCAGGGAAGCGTCCGGATACCAAGCTAGCGTCGAACACCTCCCCGAGGCGGTCGGACATGTGGTCGAGGGCCAGGGCTAACACTCGGGCAGGGATCCCGTCTGGCCCGGGGGCGGTGTTCTTGGAACGGATCCGTAGAACAGCCGCCCCTAACTCCGCCTCCGTGACGGGCGGAACACCATCCTCCTCGTCCTCCCCGTCGTCTCCGGGCAAGGGGGCCATCGACGGGGGTACGTGCTCCACCCGTTGCGGAAAAAGGCCCTCAACCACTTCCTGCAGGAAGCTGGGCTGGAGAGTCTCCGTAAACTTTTATTGCGCCGCGCAATATGGGCGTCCCCAGGGGTCACCATTGAGACTCTCCAGCATCTCCTTTCTTTTCTCCTCTTTGGCGCGGCTAATGGCCAGCTTCAGAGTTTTTCGCGTCTCTCGGTACTCCTCATGAAGCTGGTCCTCCTCCCCCTCATCGCGGTGACGTCGCCGGCTGCGAGTGTAGGACCTCCGGGCATGAGTACAGGCCGCACGGAGGTCCGCCAGCTCCTGGGACCACCAGTAGACCTCCTTCCTTGGAGGCCGACGACCTCGGACGCGGGGCATGGCCGCATCGCAAATTTGCGTAATCGCATCGCGAAAGCGGCCCGCCCCCATGCTCTTCCTGCTGACTGCCTCCTCAGTCAGAGGCCGCGGAGACAGCCAAGAGTAAATAATGGCTGCCTCCTCCAGTAGGTCCCTATCCAACTTTGTAACAGCCCACCGCGGGAAGCGGGAAGAACGCCGCGCCGTGTGACTCCTTCTGGGGTCCTGGATCCGGGAGAGCTCGAATCGGATATAGAGGTGATCCAAGAGCGTCTCAACCTCTTCCAGGACGCGCCAGTTAATTACTCGTGCGGCGAGAGCAGGGGTAGCGAACGAAAGGTCCACTATCGACCCCCCCTGCCGTCCCACGCACATGTTGGTGGAGCCTCTGTTTAGAACTCTCCCTCTCTCGTCTACGGCTTCGCCCCGTGCGTCCGTCCTGGGGGAACCCCACGCAACGGACTTGGCGTTGAAGTCCCCCAGCACTAGGACGTGCCCAGACGCTAGTCGCCGCATCGAGGTCTCTAGGTTGTTGAGAAAAACTTCGGGAAGGACTTCGATTGGGGGAGAAGTAGACAATATATATGGTGATCCCCCCCCCATTCGGTAGCAACATATCCATTACCCTTGTCTCTTAGCGACAAGGGCGGGGAATGAGCCTCCGTGGAGCTGACGACTGCCACGGAGCCGTCCCGGTCACCCAGCCAATTAGGACGGGGAGGAACGTAATAGGGCTCCGCGGCTACGGCCACACCTATCGACCACTCCGCCATGGTTTGCAGGAAAAGATCCTGCGCACCGGCAGAGTGGTTCAGGTTCGTCTGGACAAGGAGGTTGGAGACTTGATCCATTACTGGACTGTCTCTACAACCTCCTCCATGGGCGACGACGACGACGCAGGATTAACGTTGGAGGCAGGCTCCACACGCTGGGCAGTGTGGAGCGGCAGAACACTCCGCTGCCCTGTGCCCCGGTCGACCGCAGCGGAAACAGAGTCCACTGCAGTCGAAACAACTCGAGCACTTGACGCGGGTGTGTCCCGACCCCAGGCATTTGAAGCACCTCATTGGTCTCGCCACCAGGACTGTGACTCTGGCGTTCACAAAACCGATAAGGACCTTGCCGGCGTCGCCAATAATTTTGGCTGACGCTACGGGACAGCTGACCCATACCGCGCCAAGGCCCCCTGGACCAGGGCGGATGGTGCGGCGACGGCAACGCAGACATCCTCTACCGTCACAGAGTCGTCCAGGCCTGAAATGCGCAGCTCCGCACACTTGGTGGGCCTAGCGATCTTGACACCATCCGATATTGGGAATATTCCCCGCAATATCTCAGCGAAGGTGTCGGCTGCCTTCACATCTTCGGCCCCAGGGAACTCGAGTATTCGAGCTCCCGTCTGGGCAAGGCGCATCCTCACACCGGAGGCCCCGAATTCACTGGCGAGGCTATCCCGGGCCTTCTTAAATACGGCCGCGTAGGATAGCCCGCTTTCTGCCGCCTCCGGTGAGACGGTGATCACCACAGCCGCTGTTTTCGGTGGCTGCAGTTTTTGTGGACCCTTCGTAGTGGCCGATGGCGATGGCGACTGCTTTGTAGAGGCTGCTTTTTTGGCAGCCTTCTTGTTCCGCTTTCGGGACTTCTTCTTCTTGCTTCCCTCAACTTTCTGCCACCAGTCACTAGAGGGGGCAGACGTCGAGGGGCCAGATCCGGAGGGGCCATATCCGGAGGGGCCAGACACAGTTTTGGCACCAGAAGGAACTGTTGTCCCTTTAGGTGCCGGGGTGGGGAGTGGAAGGAGCTCCGCCGCTGCTTTTGCGGAGGCCTTAGCGGGTTGTCCGACTTTTGATGCTGCCACTTTTGTTGCAGCCTTAGCCGGTTGCCCGGCCTTTGGTGAAGCTGCAGGAGCTGGCGTTGATGCCGCCGCCGCGTAGGTGACCGCGATACGGCCACCCGAGACGGGAAGCGGCGTCGGGCCCGATGCTGCTTTGGCCTTATCACCGGCGAGTGGCGGTCGAATGATGGGGGCTGGAGGCAGCCTTGCCTCCAGATCCGCGAGGCGTCCGTCCATCATTCTTCACACTGCGTCAATAATTTGACGCAGGTGGGAATCCGGAACTTCGGGGATTGAGGAGGAGGGAGCAGGCTGCCTATCTTCAGTAGGAGATCAGCAATCTCCTCCTCCGCTACAATTTCGCCTTCCGCTCTGGCCCAGGCGTAAGCATCCGACCTGGAGAAGGTGGAACCTGCCGGCGCTGGGATCGACGTGCGTGACCTTGACTTTCCTCTTAGGCTGGTTGCCACTTTCGGCGGCAACATCTCTTGTGACGTGTTGCCATCCTCTATCCTACTAATGTTAACCGAGCCAGAACCGAATTTTATTTGGTCGAACAATGACGAACAGGTAACGAACAGTTGAAATAGCAAAAAAAAAGGTTAAAAACTACTTCTCCCCGCCAACTTAAGAAAGCAAATTTTGTTTTTTATTTATATAAAAAAAACTGAGATTGCACAAATAAAAATTTTGATCGAACAATGACGAACAGTTAACGAACAATTGAAATAGTAAAAAAAATATGTAGAAAAACGACTTCTCCCCGCCAACTTGAGGGTAAATTTTTATTTTATTTTTTTTAAAAACTAAGATCGAACAAATAAAAATTTTGATCGAACAGCTACGAACAGTTAACGAACAATTGAAAGAGCAAAAAAAAAGTGTAAAAAAACTACTTCTCCAGGCCAACTTAAGACAGCCATGCTTTCAAAACTGTGGACTTCGACGTTCTCCTTGCCATACTAAATACTCTCAACATATCTCCAACGGCTATTGACTGGTTTCATAATTCCATTCGGCAATCGGCAGCGTATCCGACTAGATGATAACTACTATACCTGGTCCAACACAGCTGCTGGTGTGCCACAGTGTGCCGTTTTATCTACTTTACTTTTTTCTATATTAAATTTATTCATTCAATCTCGAATGAACTTCACTCTTCCTACCACCTTTACGCAGATGATTTGCAAATATACAGTCAAGCAAATCCTAACAAACTCTCTCAAGGTATTGACACCATCAACAAAGATCTGGCTAGTATAAGTAAATGGACCACTGTGTACGGGTTTAGGGTTAACCCTAGTAAGACGCAAGCTATAATTGTCGGTAGCTCCAGACTTATTGCTAAAATTTACTGTTCGGCACTTCCACAAGTGTCTTTTGAAGGTGCCACTATTCTTATAAGCAATAACGTTAAAATCCTACGGATGCATATGGACAAAATCCTTTCATGGAATGTCCAGATAATAAATACCAAACGCAAGATATTTGCCTCTGCGGCTTCTCTAAGAAGATTTCATAATTTCCTTCCAACTTCTACTAAAATTGAACTCGCGCAATCGATTCTATTCTCCATTCTTGACTATGCCGACGTCAGCTATCTAGATCTTAGTGAGGACCAATTCGATATACTTGAGAGGCTTCAAAATTTCTATATAAGATTAATTTTTAGCTTACGCAAATATGATCATATCTCCGAATTCCGTACTAAACTGAAGTGGCTTCCGCTTCGTCTTCGCCGGAATGCTCATATCCTCTCTTTACTCTATAATATCTTATTTAACCCTACTACCCCTGTCTATTTAAAAGGACGTTTCGCATTTATGCACGACACACATAATAGATATATGAGATCATCGGATAATCTAATGTTTTTCTGTTTTCTGACAAATCATTTACAGTGCAAGCCGCACGCTTGTGGAATGCATTGCCAGAAGCTATCCGACGAGCACAGTCACAAGCTGTTTTTCAGAAACTCATCAAGGATCATGACCTATCTTCGTAAGAACCATATATTATAATTATATGTATGTGTAGTGTGTGAATATATGTGTGTATGTATATTTCTTTATTATTTGTATTATTTAGATAATAATAAAAAAATAGTAGACTTAAATAGACTGCTATTTACAAATTATATATTATCATCACTCACACTCACACGCTTCACTCGTCACACGTGAGAGAACGTTCACCGCTGAAGAACGTAACAAGCCGCTGTTATTTTTTTTAATGACTGTTTGTGCTGTTTAATCGTTGAAAAGATTATACTACAAAAAAAGATAAGTATTTGAAAATCACATTTCATAAATAAATATTTAATTGCCTTATGTGTTTAGAAACAATATTACGAAACATAAGTTAACAACGATATGCACATTTGCTAGTTTGAACACGGAAGAGTTTTGATCTTTCTTTTGTATTGGGACTGATAGGATGCAGCGTATTTCTTAGCTGCTTACAAATGGTTTTTAAATATGTAGGTTATGTTATAAGTATTGATCTGTAAATAAAATTATTTAATAATCATTCTCCAGGCTGTATTTAAATCAATAAGGTGTCAGCACAAACATATCTTATTTCCAATAGTATGTAGAACAAGAAGACATGCTGCAAGGGATTTTGCTAAGTTATATGACCGGCTGTCTGTCTGACATCAACGTTCTGGGAATGTTTTCATTGCTCGTCTTCTGCCAGGTTCAGATTTTAACATACAATAAACACCGAACAAGCAGACCACAAATTAAACATTATTAATTTTAATGCAATTCCTATTTCTTCAATTGTTCAATATTTCAGTTAAATATCGATATCAGCCATTCAAGTTGATTTATAAAAGTACAACTCTAAAGGCAGCCATTTTATGCGCCAACATTTTTGTAGGTATACACGATAATTTTGTAGGTATAGCTAGTCTATGTATTCATAAGTATGGCCTCTCCATAATATAATCCTCATATGATCTCGTTGAAAATATTTATATATATTTTTTTTTTCAGGGCAGGAATTCCTCCAATGTCAAGTGTTTTATATCTTTTATGCTAGTAAATAACAAAAACTTAAAAAAATGGACGTCCTGAACAACCACGCTTACATTTTGACAGCATTAATGAACGATGTACGATGACATCTTAATGACGTTTCAAAGTTACTCTTGCCATTAAAATAATTTAGTTATATTTGTATTACGCAAAAATGACGATTTTCTTTATTTTCTTGAACAGAATACTTTTATAATACTGAAAGGTTTACTTTAATAAAAAACGTATGTAAGCTCCGTAAAACTTCAGAGCAAACGAACAATCCGCTACGGTTGTTAAACATATACAGTACATAATAATTGCAAGTATTAAAAAAAATACTGTCAAATAATAAAAACGATTGTCAAGGCGAGGAAGTCATGTAAAGGAGGGCAATTGGCGCATGCGTCTGACAATTTTCGGCCATATTGTTATGACGCATACAAGATCATAGGTCTCCGCCAGTGACGAGTCTTCTCGCAGTTGACGTGGCTACTACGTACCATCCCGTTCGCCCACTCCGGACGCAGCATAGACGGTGACGAGGAATACGTAACTGGTGAGTGCTTGTGAAGACAAACCTTGCGACCTGTCACGGTTACTTAAATTTGGATTCACAAATAATGTATGATCCGTATGTTAATGGAATACTTGATATTATTATACACCCAAAAACTATGTTGCGTTTGTGTTAGACGCAATAGGAAATTCCGCGTCCCGACTATGACGCGATGATTCCGTTTTAGGATTTACAAGCCAACACGAAACTTGTCAGAGGACAAGGGACTTAGATTCAACGAAAGATGTTGCCTTGAACATGTCTGAAGATCAAGGAATGCACAGAAAGTTGACCTTGAATTTTAGGTGACCTTAGTGGGCATGGATGGCATGGTGGAAGAGAATGGCACAAGCGGTGCTGGTCCCACGGATCCGCTGGCCAGTGCAAGTTCTTCGGCTGCCGCGACTGCTCCCCACGTAGTGGCTGTCACCAGTATTGTGCAACTCACATTACCAACACAAGCTCCTTCTGCACAGGTGTTTATTTTGTTCATTATTTATATCAACACTGATAAAGTTATTGTGATGTTTACATTTATAATATGTTGTGATAAGACTAACCTAAGTTGAGCATGTTGTTTACACTCTTTTACTTTAAATTACCTTCAATTTCTTATTTGACAAATGATAAATTCAAGAATAGTCATTATGTTATTTTTCATTGTGCCAAAGTGTTCATTATTATTTTCATTAAATGCAAGGGCATCTCTGTTAATTTATTTGTTTTATATGATTTGAATTGCTCCTAAATTTAAACTTTGTTTATGTTTTCAGGTTAAACCACTTTCATAAATAGAATGACTTGTAAGATAAGATGTGCTAATTAGAATATGGTGAAATAATTGAGATAAAATAAACTTTTATATTTTTTCAGGTTCAATCAGTAATACAACCAAATCAACAATCAGTAATTCAAACAGCATCTAATATACAGTCTGTGCAATTACCAAAAGGGAATGTTATTCTTGTTAGTAAGCCAAATTCTGTAATACACACAACACAAGGAACATTACAAACTCTACAGGTATGCTAATTCATTTTCTTTTTTTTTAATTAAGTTTATGATAATTGGGTTAGAAAATTAACTTTTTACTTATATTTTACATTTTTCTTTATTTTTTATTTCAGAAGGTGATCTAAAATTATTCTATTTCTTTATTTGTTCATGAAGTGTAGCAGTTGTAAAGTAGAATTTATGAATACAATACACTTTATTAAACACTAAAAATACAAATATAATTAAATAATATATAAAATTGTACAACTGATTACTAGTTGCTATTTCTGATAACATATTTTACAAATAATTTACTTTACAAATGAACTTTTAATCATCTAATCATTTTTAGTTACTTTGTTTTTCTTCTGAAGTCTTAGTTTACTAAATATATATTTAGGTTTGTGTAGAGTTATACTATTAAAATACTGGTGTTCCATGTATAATGCTTCATGGTAACTTATTTTTCATAACTTCATACACCTATTTGTAGATAAAACCAGAACCCACTCTGGTCAGTACACAGGGACAATCATGCAGTGATGATAGTGGTAGTGGTGATGAAAGCCCAAAACGCAAGTATCGGGAAATGCTGACGCGGCGCCCTTCTTACCGCAAAATATTAAATGATCTTGGAGGTGCTGAAATTGCTGGTGAGTATAAAACAACATAGTTAACATAAATATCTAGATTAATTATATAAAATATTGTCCATATTATTTAGGATTATATGGAAATGAAGTGCTATAAAAGTTATGATTAGACTAGATGATATAAAGATTGTGCTTATACATCCTTTAATTGCATTGCCAAATTTATAATTAATAAAATAAAGACTTAATTGAAGAAAGCAAAACGTGAAGTCACAAAAATGATAAATCATGAACTTATAATCAATTACAAAAAAAAAATAACAAGCAATAACTGCAAAAAAAATTCATAGTCATATAGTCATACCCATTAAAGTTTTTACATAGTAATGGGAATTTGATAATTCCAAAGAATTTCTACTAATGACAAACAGAAAGGCTGAATTACATAAAGTAAAATTTTTAAAAGTATAAGGACCTGATGACATTGCAGAAAATCGCATGGGAAAACCAGGAACCGAGAATGAAGTGTCGCTGTCATCTTCTTTATCATTTGCACCAGGTCAGTTATATGTGCCGCCTTTGACACTATTTGTTTCTGTGTGCAACATGTGTCACTAACCTGTTACAATGCATCATACATAACTCTTATGTACATTGTGTTGGTACACAGCTCATAACATCTAGCTTCAGGATTTTGTCATTTCTCATCTGTACATATTCAATCTGACATGGATTGAGAAATCAAATACCATCGTGAAGTAGTTAGTAGTGGGTTATCATTTGTTCTATTGAATATTGAACATCTTTTTCTAATTTGAGTGCTACACTTTGTACTAGTAAATTTTAACTTTCAATCAATATTCCTCTTACTCTTTCTACATATTAATAGCCTTTAACTGGTGCAGTCTTAAAACTTACAAGTCCTGAATTCATGATTCCCTGAACTTTAGTGGAACATTATACAGAATTGATTACAAGGTTATCAATTTTCTTTTGTGTAGATTTATAATAGTACAAGTAGATAAAGAGAATGATGACTCGATATTCCGTCCTTGATGCTGGAAGTTTCACACGAAAAATTCAGACAGCTGTAGTATATTTTAAATGCGTGCAGATAAGCTTATTTTTACTTATTTTTTCTTCTAAGATCTGTTGTTGGCACACAATATGGCACTACCAACTTTAAACTAACATTGATAAACTGTTTTAGGGTAACAATTTCCACCTGCAAAATAAACTACTTCCAGTTTTAGGCATTAACACTATACCTACATCATAAATTTATCATCAATTTATTCCATATTTCTATTCACTTGGATGAGGTAGAATAATACAAGGTTATTACGAGTGGTAGTTTTGAAAGATTGGCTTTTGTTGAAGTCTAAATAAATGCGTTACAATCAACTCCTACAGGTTGCGGCAATATATATACCTCAATAAAGTCGGTCTCATAGCTTCATTATATTAATTAAGACTTATGTCTGATACAGTTACATTTAAACTGGTTTATTGGTACGCTTTACACATACTAGCTAAGCTATAATAACAACTCAAACTTTTTATATAAAAGAACATTGTAACTATAGGTAATAGGTCATATTAGTGTGATACTAAGACTTGGACCAGAACCGTTATTAAGCATATATATATATATTATATATAAATACATTAATATCTGAATATTAGAAACTTATAGTGGATTTACCCTATTAAGTACTTATTTATTACCTAATCAAATTAAACAAGGAAAGGATTGAAGAAAGCATGTTATCAGCTAATGAAAAATCGCCCTGTTAGTATACCATTAACTTTACTGATTTACCAAAACTGGAATGTGATCCACTATTGTACATAATGATGCAACAACACATGAACAAAGAAATAAGGTAATAATTTCATAATACTTAATTTCCAGTTAATTCTATATGTCTAATTATATTATAGGTAAGAATATCTTTTAATAATTTTGTATTAGGAAATAATATCACATAGGTATTATGTCCGTAACTAATTATAATACATATATTATATTAATACATCAAAAATATGTTAAAATCTTTTCATATACATAGGCACTTCTTTTTTTATACACATTAGTGTCTTTATCTTGTAGAAAAAATATTTGCCTGTGTTGTAACAAATGTAAACAAATGAGGTAATGTCCAGCTAATTTCTGTTCAAACTGAAGCCCCTGACTAGGTAGGTAGGTAGTGTCTCAACCTTAAAAAAGTCCGCGTTTATAAACCACTACAAACAACTGCTATTTTTTCCATGAATAGAGTCGCCAGCTGCTATGTTTGGTAACATACAAGTAACACTACTGGTGTTGCAAATGTTTATAAGTAAATGCTTACAATCAGCTGTGGGCCATACTATTGTCAATTAGAATTAATAACGTATTTTTGTATTCAAAACAGTAACTTATTCAAGGCACTATAGTGGAAATGTTGAGGATACATCATATTATATATATAACTGGAACAAGTTCAGAACAAAGTCAGCTTGCTAGTACCTACAAATTGTTCTGAAGTTTAACAACAAGATTTTGAATCAACACCTCTAACTAGCTCATTGATACATATAAAAATGAATCACTATTTCCCTTGGTCATGCCATAACTTGAGAACCACTTAACTAATGTCATTCATCTTTTTTTAAAATGTTTTCTAATACTTTAGAGAAATTTCTTACGGAACGAAATATTAAGAAAATTAAACAGGAAATCGGTTCCCGTGGCATAAATTTGAGTTTCCACGCGGACGAAGTCGCAGGTAATAGCTAGTTAGTTATAGAGTTACTCATAATTCATTTGGTTTTCTTTTTGCTGTAATATTTTAAATAGAATTGTAAGTAGTGTGCTTGAATAATACATTTATATGTTACTACAGATTGTAACTGTAGGCATAAATTCTTGCAACGATGACGTCATTCTGCTGAGACCTTATTAATATTCTAAGCGATGACGTAATTTTTCCCGAGGAGGTATGATGACGGCATACTGTTTCAACTTAACCAGTTTGTTTATTCGTTTATTCATATTTTATTAAGACTTTGTTTCTGTACTGTATTTTGTATATAATAATATGCATATATACAATTACAAACATAATAGCAAATAAGGCACTACATTTAACTTCATACGGACATTTTTGTGATTGACTATACCTTTTGGAACGGACCTAGAACGTCAATAGGGAATATGCATGTATTTTTTTTTTATCTTTTATTGACTTGTTCCATCATTCTACCCTTATAAAAAATATAAATAACCTTGGCAATGTTCAAATTAATTTTTAAAATAATATTGAAAATATCGATAAAATTTGATCTGTTTGAACGCCGCCATATTTCGCGGGCCTTGGATGACGTCACGTTCTACGCTTAGGTGTTTGTTTCTTATACTTACTTGAAGTGTTACAGTATTTTATACCGATTTCCAGTTGTAATTACTATTTTTTGTAATTAATAGACGATGGATAAAGTTTAAAAACCATTTTATATGTATTGCCTTGTCCCTAAGTGTAAAAACACTATAAGAAGTACACCCAACACAGTATTTTTTCCTGTACAAAATACTAATGTAAAATACGAAAACAATGGTGTACATTAATGAGAAGAGATGAAGTATCTTCAATATCGTGTTTATATTGTTGTGAAGATCACTTTAATGTAAGCATATTACAATTTAATTGCTAGTATAGTGTGAATTAGTCAGCAGTAATTTATGTTTGTTTTAAATATCAAGCAGAAGGCAACTTGCTTGTCTACTTAAACTAGGTGACAAAAGTCCAATAAAACTTCATGAATATAACTAACTATAAATATCTTACCTATCCTTTAGATTATAATATAACAAGTATTATAATAATTACCTTGCGGCTTTTACTCTTTTAACCTCGGACGTAAAATCTGGATTTGATGCAAAATATATAGTCATCATGAATGCACTATCTTCGGTAGATTGTCCGATTGTGCTTTGACAAAACTACATTCAGTCATTGTCCTAGATGATTTCTAATATCACTAGAATGCTTAAATTGCACTAGCTAAAAGAAAAAACCACAGGAACACCTATCTTTCTCCGTAACACTACGAATATAGGCGCCGATAAATGACAGAACGTGGAATGTCACGTCATGTTTTGTTTCGACCAATGGTGAAGCGTTTTGCAAAGTTGAATTTCGCGCCCTTATTTTGCATATTTTAATTAATATTTTTTGAAATTAAACACGAACTAAATAAGAAAATAATTGTTTAGGCATAATATCTGGACAAAAAAGATTCAAGGGAAAAATAATAAAGTAAATTAAAACAACATGCATATTCCCTATTGTGTAAAAATTTGGCTAAAATTCTAAGAAATATTTAAGTAAAAAGTAATTGTTAGGGTTCCGTACCCAAGGGGTAAAAACGGAACCCTATTACTAAGACTCCACTGTCCGTCTGTCTGTCTGTCACCAGGCTGTATCTCAAGACCTGTAATAGGTAGACAGTTGAAATTTGCACAGAATGTGTGTATCTTTTGCAGCTATAACAACAAATAATAAAAATAAATTAAAAATTAAAAGGGGCTTCCACTAGAGACGTATTTTTTTTGGTTTATAGTATTAAATCTTTTACAATGGTGCGGAACCCTTGATGCGCGAGTCCTATAAATATAAGAATGATGCCGTACTACTTACCTGTACTCCAGGGATGTTGCGGATATCGGCATCCGCATTCGCAATTGCGAAGCTTTTGTATAGATTTGGACATCCGCGATCCGCCTTTTAAAATCCGCATCTGCATTCGTATCCGCGGATGTCAAAAATTCTGCATCTGCAACAATAGATATACACTATACCAGAGGCCACAAACTTCTTTGTTTCGCAGACCATTTGCCATAATTTTGGCGTTTGGGTATACTAATATTGCGTTTTTGAGTAATTTCTAACTGTCGAAAGGTGTAGAGCAAATGAACATTACAAAGATATATATTATTAATATATTATTTAATTATTAATATAGAGATTTATTAATTATCACAACGATTCAAAATAATAAGTATAAGTTTAGCAAAATAACATAGGATTTTAGTGGACTAGAGGAATTAAACTAAACCAAACCATCTGAGGTTTGTTTTGTTAATACATTTTCAATATTTAGCAACAATTTAGTGAGTTTTAACGTTTAATCTCCTCAATTAGTGATGTTAAATTTGTTCCTTTTTAGTTAGAAGATAAGCAACCGCACTGTAAACTCCACTAGGTATGACGACGAAAAAGCAATTAAAAACTTTCGCACGATTCTCCATGATATGGAAAAAGTTAAAGACATAATGATAAATAATAATAATACATTTTATTGTACACCAAAAAAATACAAATTCACAGAAATATATATTACTAGCTGTGCCCCGCGGTTTCACCCGCGTAACTCAGATGCCAGGGGAATATCGGGATAAAAAGTAGCCTATGTGTTAATCCAGGTCTCCACCATGGCTAAGCAGCGACTTGTACTTTGATGCCATTTCTGAAAGTCTTAGTTCCTTTTCAGACTGTGACTACTCTATAATATTAGGTGACATGAATATTAATTTGTTAGACAAAGCTAACCCAAGGGCACGAAAGTTAAATGAGTTCCTAGAGCACTTTAATCTAACTCAAATTATCGAAACGCCGACTCACTTTACTGACTGCAGTTAAACATTAATCGATGTTATTTGTACTAACGCTCGAACTCGGAACGTGTCGGTCAGTATACTGAGCGAACTGGGCCACCATGCTTTTCTTACTTGTGAGCTTCTCATTAAAAAAGACAAGATTCCTACGAGGTACGTGACATTTCGACCATTGAAAGATATCATTCCTGAATATTTTGAGGCAGACTTAGATTTAGTGCCCTGGAAAGATATTGAAAGTATGAATGATATTAATGACATGGTACATACATTTAATTCACAAGTAACGACATTGCTTGACCTTCATGCGCCAATTAAAACAAATACTTTTAAAGGTCGGTTCACCCCCTGGCTCACAGAAAACATTAAGCTAATGATAAAGTTACGGAATAGAGCTCAGGCTAAATACCAGTCTACTAACTTAGCAGCTCACCAATCGTATTATAAAGACCTAAAACGACTCACTGCCACTACTTTATTCAACGAGAAAAGGGCATATTTTGCGCAAAACATTAATAAACACTTAAAAGACTCAAAAACACTGTGGAAAAACCTTAAGTCTGATGTGTTACCCACTAAAAATAATAACCTTCCAAATTATTTTAACAACCCGGATGAAATAAATAATACTTTTTTAAATGTTCCAGGACAATGTCAAATAAATATTTCTGACCTTACCTATTTTGAGTTCAGTCGATTCAAACAAACCGTTTTCTCGTTCAAAACTGTCAATGAGACATGTGTACTCAAGATACTAAATAACTTAAAGTCAAATGCACAAGGTACAGATGGTATTTCGCTTGACATGCTTAGACTCACTTTGCCTCAATCACTGAAAACCATAACAAATATGATTAATGAATCTATTAACTCGCAGACCTTCCCACAAGTTTGGCGTGAGGCAGTGGTACGTCCTATACCTAAGCACTCTAACCCACAAAATATTAAGGACTTGCGACCTATCAGTATATTACCATGCCTGTCAAAGGTCCTGGAGAAAATAGTACATATGCAAGTTATGGACTATTTAGAAGCAAATAATATATTACCGGACCTTCAGTCTGGATTTCGTAAAGGACGTAGCACCTCCACTGCTTTATTGGACGTGGTGGGTAACGTTTTAGAGGCACGGGACAAGGGAAAGGGAACCTTGTTGGTGCTATTAGATTTTTCGCGCGCGTTTGACTGCATAAATACGACATTACTCCTCTCTAAACTTTCATATTACGGATTTGACGTAGAAACAGTAAAATGGTTTGAAAGCTATTTAACTAATCGTTCACAGATTGTGCAAATCTTCAAAGAGGATGGGACATCATTATTTTCCTCATCTAGACTGATATCCCGAGGTGTCCCTCAGGGATCAATTTTGGGTCCTCTATTATTTATTCTGTACAGTGCTGATATCACTAGCTGTATAAAACACTGCAAGTACCATATTTATGCTGACGACATACAAGTATATCTCTCCTTCGAACCAACAGAACTGTCAATATCAACTGCAGTTCGGCTTATAAATGATAATCTGTGCAGAATATACGAGTGGGTCCAGAGAAACGCACTGGTCTTAAATCCTGCTAAATCCAAATATATGATCCTTGGTAGCAAAAACCAGATAAATATTATAGCTGAATCCCATCCACCACTGACATAAATGGGGGATAAAATGGACAGAGTGATTGAGGCGCGTAGCTTGGGAATAGTCATCGACCCTGAATTACGGTTTGAGACTCACGTAAACAATGTACTGAGTGACTGTTTTTATAGATTAAAAATCTTATACAGAGTGCGTGAATTCCTACATGTAGAACTGAGGCAAACTCTTGTAGACGCGCTAGTACTGTCAAGGCTTAACTATGGTGATATAGTATATGGGCCATGCCTACTGGCAAGAACAGAGAAACTGCTGCAACGTATACAGAACGCATGCGCGAGATATTGCTATGATATACCTAGGCGAAGTCATGTAACACCTTTTCTCAATCAAAACAACATCCTCAAGATGAGCTACAGAAGGAACTTGCATTTCGCCACTTTACTGTATCGTATCATGTTTAGCCAGACACCAAAATACCTGTATGAGAAACTGAAATGGACACATGACTATTGCACATATTCTTTGAGACCAAACCATTCTTTAAGCGTCCCAAGTCACAATACGTCAGCGTTTAGAGGGAGTTTTAAATATGCAGCAACACGATGTTGGAATAACCTTCCTCCGCCCCTACGTAAATTGAAAACGGTTACTACATTTAAATTGCATTTAAAAAGATATTTTTTACATTTACAAAAATCGTGTTGAATTGCAAATCGTGTTGTTTATTTATTTATTATTATTGAATGTATATACAGAAAAATGTATTACTAATTCATTCAATTAATTAATTCTGCCCTAATATATTAATTCATTCATTGACATATATTATTAATACAGACATATACTTATTATATTCAATATATATACAATGTCATTCAATCTAAAAAGTATGGTTTATGGACAGTAATTTAATTTTTTTATTTACTCCTTTATATTTATTAATGTAAGACTCAACCGCAAATCGTAAAATATCGCTTGAATATCACCAAGGTGTTGCTGAAAATCAGCGCTGCGTCGCTTATAGTGATACAGCTTCAGGCTGAGCAACATCTTTTTTGACAGATACTGAGACGCACACTGCATTAACCTAAGAAATTAGGTTTAATGACCCATAAAGGTAGTCTTTTAATTATGATTAAAATAATAGTCTGTATATTTAACAATGTCATTAATCTGTATATTTAATAATTAATATTTTTGGTTTTTATTGTCATTGTAATATTATGGATTTTTCTTATCATTCTCTGTTTCCCAACATTATCTACTTTTGTTTAATTATTATTTATTGTACGTTTTCTGCAGTATATGTCGTGTCTTTTTTTCTGTCAAAATAAATGTATTTTCTTTCTTTCTTTCTTTCTTTCAGCTATCTACATACGAAGTATCATCGCAATCGATTCAGTAGTTTTTGCGCGAAAGAGTAACAAACATCGATATATCCTCACAAACCAAAAAAAAAATTCACATTTAATATCTTCACTGCATATTATAAAACAAAGTCCTACGCCGCGTCTGTCTGTCTGTTGTCTGTTTATATGAAAACTAGCTAATGGCCAAATGTTCGCGTAGCGGAAACTTGAATTTCTCCGAAGTTTATGCATGCACTAATTGTATTCATTCATACATACACAAATACACACTAATTTTTGGACACGTTTTTTTCTTCTAAGTCCATGGATTAAAAAAGTTCCGCCAGGACAACGTTCGCCCAGCGGAATCAGTTTTTAGCTAATTTCTCCACAATGGCTGCATGCACAATTTTTTTACCATACACAATTACACGACGTCATACACTAAATATCTGCATAATTAAAATCATTAAATTCAACAACATTCCGCTGCGCGAACGCACACGTCCCACGCAACACGCCACGCGGCGGCGTTTCCCCCCACCTCACCCGCTGTTTTATATTATAGTCGTAACTTTAAAAATATTTGACCAAACTACGTACTTTAAAAGACAAAGTCTATCTACTTTGAATATCAGAAGCGATAAAAGTATTTATTTTCATAAAAATGTGAATTAGGAATAAAAAATCAAATTTTATTGTATTTATGGTTCACTATTTTGGTAATAATGGCTTACACATAAAAGATAGATATATATTGTCGCGGACTTTTTTGTAGAACTATTTAGGAGAAACAATTCCACCGTACATTATTATATTCGTGTAACTCTTACAGTTTTTCCACCGCACGCCAGAATAGCTCGCAGACGACAGATTTTTCTTCCGCCTTACTTAACACTTATCGTTATATTTTGGCCAATATACACAATATCTTCATAAATTATAGCCTATGTGTTATTCTGATATATAAGCTATATTATTGTAAAGTTTCATTAAAATCCATTCAGTAGTTTTTGCGTGAAAGAGTAACAAGCATCCATACATCCTCACAAACTTTCACGTTTATAATATTAGTAGGACTAGTAGGATAATATTAGTAGGATAGGTATACATATAATGCACAATGGGCGGCTTTATCGCAAAAATCAATATCATCCAGTCAGCCTTTGGATGGATTGAGAGAAGAAGTGTAATGATTTACGTGGGTGGTTTTGATGTCAAAACGTCAAAGAAGATCAAGGGGTTTATGCAATCTGTGAAAAGATTGCATTAACTTATACATAATGTGTTTGTGTATATGTGCTATGTATATGTATTATAATTATGTAGTAAATAAGAAATTTATTATAGCATTAATTTTATTTAGCAGATTCTGCAGATTTAGCAGATTCAGAACAGCTGATTCTCACTGAGAAATTCAAATCCGTTATTTCCATGAAAAAACTATTAAAATACAACTTACTAGCTGACCCGCGCAACTTTGTCTGCGTCCCATAAGAGAGAGAGAGATAAATTTTCCCCGTTTTTGCAACATTTTTCATTGATGCTCCGCTCCTATTATTTTTTTTCAATTTGAACCAATAGCTCCTGAGATTAGCGCGTTCAACCAAATAAACAAACTCTTCAGCTTTATAATATTATACATGGGGCATGTTTACGGTTTTTATCATCTTATGGTACTAATACAATCGCATATATATATTATATGTTTATAGTATACATACATACCTACAGATTATATAGTTATGGCCAACAAGTAAGAATCAATGCGCAGGATCCATATTTTTTATACATTGCACTTGAACCGCGTGCGTAGCGAGGGCCGAGCTCACATCATGGTTGTTATTTCGTCCAAACAATAGGGCTCTTTACGAGATCAGACTTATTGCCGTTAGATACAGTTTAGGCCCTGGTGACCCACCATATCCAGACAGATGCCGAGTTCGTACTAGGTACTCTCCCTCACCCCTTAAATGGGTGACGGGCTGCAATTTCTGTGACCATCGCCCCACTATGCTCTCTGTTGTACATTTTTTTTTTTCATAACTTGACATCTCACACACGACCTTCTGATTCCAAACTAAGCAGAGCCTGTACTATGGTAACCAGACTGTCGATAAACATACTTATATATTTCTCTATCATATCAACTTTAAATTTTGAAAAAGGTCCCTTCAGAGTTGAGTACATCACTTTATCTCACTCTCACTTTGAATCAGGAACAGAACCATGGTCTCTAGCGAAAGATTTCCCCTACCAATAGCTGCCGCGAGGTGGCAGCGCTCCTGGGAGCCTAAGCACTCTACTTGGCTGTGGAGTTGTTTACGTCCTCACGTAACAACAAGTAAAATATACTTCAGCCGTCCGAATGGTGAAAATGTTTTAACCGCTGAATGGATACATATACAGATGCCATTCAGCTTAGGGTAAATTGCGTTGTCTATTGCTCTCTAGGCTGGGTGAGATAAGCGGAGAAGGTAGGACGGGGTAAGTGGTAATTTTTATATATATATAAAAAAAAAGAAAAACCAATTTTAATGGTCCGGAGTCAGACCTATTTACCCAGACTTATTTACCCGCGCTGATGATTACACCAAACCTTAGCAGATCCAGGCCCCTATTTGTATTACTCCTTTGATTTGGTCGAGTCAAATCTCTCGATAAGCGTACCGCAACCGGCTTGTATAGAATAATAGTGGGAGAGCCATGTTCCAGCACGTGTGAGCCGGCTCGTCCGGAGTGATACCACGGCCTCACAGAAAACCGGCGTGAAGCAATGATTGCATTGCTTTGCGCCGAGTGAGCGAGCGGCATAAGATTACCAGAGGCATTAACTCTCTTCCCATACTCCCACTTTAAAAGCCGGCAACGCTTTCGTGACTCTTGAGTTGCAGGTGTCCATGCACAGCGGTAGTCACTTACTAGGTGACCCGTCTGCTCGTTTGCCTATAGCATAAAAAATAATAACTTGAGACACCTTACACACGGCTTATGGTAGCCAGATTGCTGTTAAACAAATAAACATATAGATATTGCTAAATACATACATACATGTACTGGTTTCATAGTTACCTGTTTGGTCGCCGACAGCGTATTAGTTTTGAAGACACTGTTTCCTCATGGTGTGAAACTACGGCTGGTGTACCACAGGGCGGCGTGCTATCTCCCCTTCTCTTCTCTGTCTTTATAAATTCCATCACAAATAATCTCTCTTTAGCCCAGTCATATTAGGGCTTTCACCTCGGAATGAAAGATAATAAGCTGCAAATTGGTATGAACCTTTGTTTTGTCATTCTAAATGTTGTCTCAAAAGTCACAATCGTTATCGTGTCCGCGTCTCAAGATATTCAAGGTCAAAGGTCACAAAAATCGGTTTTTCGCGAATATCTGGCTTCCTATCGGTTAAATGAGATTTGCATTTATTATAAAAGTTGTAGGCTATAAAATTCCCTACAACTTTTGTTTAAACTTTTTTTTCATACGACCAACCGTTTTGAAGGTAGAGCGCGAAGTGCACATCGTACAGTCATATACGGCCTAATGCAAGGTCAAGCGTGAGATATGGTTATCAGTACGTTATAAAGTCAATTATTTACTTGGAAATTATAATTATTAAACAATGCCTATTATTTATGTACTAACTATTAATTATTTATATTTAATTAAAGTAAGTAACTTGATTATTTATATATAATTATTCATATTTAACTATTTAAGTATAAAATATTATTAATTCTGGATTATATATTTTAGTTTTATTTTAAGTTAAAATGATAGTAAGAGTATATATTTTACACATATTTTTATTTATTATTAAATACGGCATAATATACATTTATCAAAATGTGAGTTCAAATATCAAAAGTATCTTTGTTGATTTTAATTGTAATGAAATTGGAAATGGAAGCTAATTATCTTCTTCTTCTTCGTCTTCTTCTTCTTCTTGTCGCTCAAAAATGTTCGATTCATTGTCATCATCCTCATTATCTGTCATGTTCATCTCCAAACCTTCCAGAATATCGGGATCATATGTATTTTCTTCATCGGGATTACTTGGATACAGTGAAGCGTTGAGGCAAGCTTGTCCGTTGCACTGGCCGCAAGCTAAAGAACATTGTAGCCCTGATTTTCTGCATCCACAGCGGGAACCACAACCATTTTTGCAATTGCAAAATATTACGTTTAGTAGTTCGGCTGGTGCTGGAGGTAATAACGTTCGTATGGGCTCCAGGATTTCATTTTCAAGCATCCAGCCCCATTCTTGAGGTTCTAAGTCCTTCCCTAACCACGTTTGAATCTGGTAGTAGACACGTTTTATGTGTTGATGAGCTGCTACACTTGTTGGTGGAAGTGTTGACAGTTGTACAGGTTTATTTAGTTTTGTAAATTTGATGAATTGCGTGTAGCGGAAATGATCAATGTTGTCCTCAGATTTTGGAGCATTATATAATGCCAACAAGATGCGCACTCCATTTTCTAATAATGTTTGTTTTGGGCAGTTTTCTTGTTGAAATACTTCCACCAGTTTATCTAAATCAGGAATTTTTTCCAATGCTCTAGTAACAGTTTTTTTTCCTTTTTTAAATAGCGCAGAAGTCGTGTCACAGCCACTGAATGCGTGTAAAAATAAAATGTGCTTTTTAGTACGAGGATATTGGTCAAAACTTTTAGTAGAATATATTTGTGTTTTGACATTGCCTTTGCCAACTTTTTTCAAAAAAATTTCCTGATGATGTGACTGAGTACGTCCAATTAAAATAACGAGCAAATCGATATCTTCTCCTATGATGACAGCAGTCTTTTGATGTTCTGATAAGGCAATAGCTGTGTCAATGATGAGAACATCAGCATCATCTCTGGCTTGTTTTGTTGTGATATTAACAGTTTTAAATTTTTCAACAAGCATGTCGATAAATTTTTTTTTATTAGACCGATTTGATAAAAAAATTTCTTGACTGATTGGCACAACCATTGTTTCGTCAAAACAAACTTCATATGATTTTGAAAGTGCAGCAGTTCTTCTTCGTTGTTCCAGTGCTTTAATATTTTTACTATAGTCCGAATATCCGTCAAATACAACAACAATTGCTGAGCCATAATGTGTTTGTAAATATTTAATGTACTTATTTAAAATAATAGAGAAAGTATCGTCTTTGCTCCATACGACGCGATGCAGAAGAAATCCACCATCGATGATGTATGTTACATTATTTTCATCAAGATCGATAACGACAGGCATCATATTGTCATATAATGTTGCTTTCGTGGTTTTTCTCATGCCATTACTATCAAATAAAGATGTCGGATACGGGCTTAGTTCATACTGAAGATATTCTTGTAAATTACTTTCAAATTTTTTGCTTACAGTTATTCTCTGGAAAAGTAACATTGGATCTATAGAAACTTTACAATCATTAATTTTGACAGATTTGTTAATGGCTGAAAGCGGTAAAACCTTATCGACGCGTTTTAACTTTATTTCGTTGAAGTTCAAACCAGTTATCTTTACCATAGATTGCAATCCGATTTCATGGGCTCGGTGACAATTAATTTGGTCATTTCCAACGATTCCTGAAGCTAAGGATACCAACTGATTCGTATTTGGAAAGGGATTATGAAGCGTAAACCAACCAACCAGTTCATTTACATCAGTATCATCCCTTTTTATTCGTGAATCTCTAGCATCAACATGTTGGTCCACAGAATCTAAAGAAATGTTACAAAACCGTTCAATTTCTTCACAAATTGTATTCGTGGCATACATAGCATATACCCACTTACATAGAACACTTTCTAGTGTACTTCGGCCTCGAGATACTCCTCCTTCTGTCTTCATAGATTTCATCAGACTTTGCTCGATTACCATGTCTGTCCATGTACCAGAATTGAATTTTTCTGTTCGTTTTACAGTAAAGAATCCGTTTTTAAAGTTCTCAAAAGCCTGTTGATCCATTGTCTCCTCAAGTTTTAACATATCTTGAAGATACAAATGAGCTGATTTCGCATATAGGAAATGACCACCAGCATGAAAATAGGGCAGCATTTTTCGCACTGCATCCAAATGTTCTTGAAAAAGTCCCAGCCTTTCAGCGCGAATGAAATCTAGGGCTATTGATACCATTTCAAAATATTGCACCCATAACTGTGCCGTGGGACCTCGAGCTTTTAATTCTTTTAGTTTATCCTGAAATTTATCAATTAACGAGTTGGAGCTGCTCGTACATCCTTCAACATCTTCGTAGGAAACATCGCGACTAGTTATCTGTTCAATTAACTCATCTAACACACAATTTTCAATTTTCATCTCTTCAAAAATCTTTATTGATAATGCAAGTCGTAATAATATATGGCCTCTGATACTTCTTGCATAAGCGTGACCATTCAACATTTTGTCGACCGAATTTGTAGCATATATTTTACTTAAAGCTTCCTTGAGACCACTACCGTCCATTACATGTCCTATGCATCCAAGAAAAGACATGAGCATATGAAATCCTCCAAGTTTGACAACTGTTTTAGACAAGTCTGAGTTTGCATCTGACGCAGCAACCATTTCACGTGCTTTTGAGTACAGGGGCTGATCAAATGTAATTATGCACGTTTTTTGTTGATGTGACTTGGCAATATTTATAGCACTATGTAAAGTTGTATAAATTGTGTCTAAATTACTGGCAGGATGATCAATGAAAGGTAGAAATATAACCTGAGAAGTTGAAAAATTTTGATTATTTTTCGTAAGTTGTTGAAGATAGCCATTCCACCCTGGCAACGGTGAAAGATTCTTCCATTTTCCGTATAACCACAACAAATCAACTGCATTAAATTTTTTTTCAATCAGTACTTGATCATCATGTAGATTTTGGACTTGAATCTTGCTGTACCCAGGTACAACTGGCTTTTCATATGCTAAAAGAGATACATGTGATATTGCTGCTAACTCTTTTGCACTCGGTTTAGTTGTACATTTATTTATGCGATCATCATAAATTACAGCATCTTTCGGAGTAATTATTTTTATCATTCCCATAACGTGAAGAGTATTATTACCGTCAAGAGTACTGACATTAATATCTGCATTGTCTCCAACATATTGTACCAACGCACCAGACTCTGATGGTAAAATACGAGGTTGTGGATGGTAAACTGATGAAACTTCATACTGTATGGTATTACTATATGATGCAGCAAATCCTAAAGATGATAAAACATCCAACAACTTTTTAGACCCATATCTTCTGTGAAGAAATACGGAAAGGCCCAACAGTAGCTGTGATGAAAATGAACGTTCTCGTATCGAAGCCATTATTGCGTGGCTAATAGATGTGCATTTCGTTTTTAAATGATCTACTTGTCCTTTTCTATTTTTTAATATCATTTCTTCCAAAAAATGTGATAATGTTTTTGGTATTTCTTCATTAATACAATCTAGCATTTTATTCGGAGGTGGATACGTTTTTGTTTCAACTACAGATGATCTGATGTCTTCCCTAATAATAGCCGCAGCAGCTTCTACAATCCGTAGACGTTCTTCTACAGAAGTACTTTTTTTATTTTCGTACCAAGCTTTTGATAATACGTTAAGCTGTGTATCACGGAAAGATATAATTGTAAATGATCCAATTTTTTTTGTGATTATTATATCAGTTAAATACTTTTGTTGTAATTTTGTAATAATTGTCTTATCGTCAGGTATGTATTCCGTAGGGACATCTTTAAGTTCTTTCAAAGTAAATTGAGAATCTTCATTATTTTCTATATAATAAAAAATCTCCTTCATTGCTTGAGTGACTTGATCATCTTGGCGAGGCTTTTTATCTGCAGATGGTACTCGGGTTAAAAAGTTGGTATAGCAAATAGTATGATACTTTGCTTCAGCAGCGATCAAATCATACTCGTAATATATACGTTCCTTTACTAATTCTCCTAAGGAATCGTTTCGTTCTTCTGCTCTCTTAATTACGTTGTCTTTGAATGCAAGAGTACTTACATTACTTATTGTCCGTCTATACTTTAATTTTTTTTTCTTTTCTGCTATTTCATCAGCTTCTTGGCCACAAAATAAGCATAACTTTCCAAAATCAAAGACTTCATTTCGTTTTTTACGAGGTGCACTTGACGTTGAAGGTTCACTCTCATCTGTGCGTCGTTTTGATGCAATAATAACATTTTTACTCGTGTACACTTTTCGACACTCGGAATGCACATTTACAGAACTTAAAGTATTTAAATAGTCTATATGTCCATCATTTCTTTCAATACTTGCAGTTTTTAAAGTTTGTAAACCACGTACGACATTCACAGAAACACCTTCTGAAAGTTTCTTATCACATATAAAACACAAATCAGCCATAGCTCTTAAAACCGTACGTCCGTAGTTGCAACGGTACAATTTCAAACTAACGAATAATCTTGACTCATACAAAGTGGAGAGAGTGGCCTTGAATACTATAGAACATCTGTCCCGGCAATGAATAGAAAAGGGCATAGGGTAGGGACAAGTATTTCCAGGTATATAAGTATTGAGAAATTTACGCGTTTTAAAGAAAAGATATATAATGTCGTGTTAACTTAAAATAAAACTAAAATATATAATCCAGAATTAATAATATTTTATACTTAAATAGTTAAATATGAATAATTATATATAAATAATCAAGTTACTTACTTTAATTAAATATAAATAATTAATAGTTAGTACATAAATAATAGGCATTGTTTAATAATTATAATTTCCAAGTAAATAATTGACTTTATAACGTACTGATAACCATAACTCACGCTTGACCTTGCATTAGGCCGTATATGACTGTACGATGTGCACTTCGCGCTCTACCTTCAAAACGGTTGGTCGTATGAAAAAAAAGTTTAAACAAAAGTTGTAGGGAATTTTATAGCCTACAACTTTTATAATAAATGCAAATCTCATTCAACCGATAGGAAGCCAGATATTCGCGAAAAACCGATTTTTGTGACCTTTGACCTTGAATATCTTAAGACGCGGACACGATAACGATTGTGACTTTTGAGACAACATTTAGAATGACAAAACAAAGGTTCATACCAATTTGCAGCTTATTATCTTTCATTCCGAGGTTGACCCCTTTTTTTACCTAATATGACTGGGCTACTTCTTCCTGCCACCTTTATGCGGATGATCTCCAGATTTATTCTCAGGCTAAACCAGATAAACTGACGGACGCTATTAGTTTGGTTAATACAAACTTAGAATTAATTTGCAATTGGAGCAATTCGTACGGTCTGAGGGTAAACCCGGGAAAGACTCAGGTCATTATTGTTGGAGGTACCAGGCAGATCTCCAAAATTGACTGGTCACTTTTACCACAAATCACCTGTAATGGCACTAACATCTCTTATAGTGACAAAGTCAAAAACTTGGGGATATATATAGATACCTGTATGTCCTGGGTGCCTCAGCTACAGGAGCTGAGTCGCAAAATGTTTGCCGCTGCAGGTTCCTTACGTAGGCTTCGCAACTTCTTACCTACTACCACTAAGATTGCGCTTGCACAATCCCTCCTTTTCCCCATCCTTGATTATGCTGATGCCAGCTATCTAGATCTCACCGAAGACCAACTTAATAAGCTTGAGAGACTCCAAAATCTTTGTATACGATTCGTATTTGTACTACGCAAATATGTGATCATATTTAGATCATGTTTCTGAATATCGCAAAAAGCTCAAGTGGTTATCTATACGCCTTCGCCGGAACACACACATCCTTTCATTGTTATATAATATTCTGTTTAACCCCTCATCTCCACCTTACCTTAAACAACGGTTTAATTTCTTGCACGATACGCATCCTAGGTCTTTGAGATCGTCAGAGAACCTGAGATTAAAAATGCCTGGACACTCCACCAAGTTCATGGATAATTCCTACTCTGTTAAAGCGGTTCGGCTTTGGAATGCCCTGCCAGTGGAAATCAGACGCGCACAATCACTACCTGTCTTTAAAAAACTAGTCAAGAACTACTACCTATCACTAGGTGATGTCAGCACATAATTTCCCTTTTGCCCTTTCCTTAAAGTCACTGTGCCGCTGTATCCTATATTATATATTACCTATCGTTTATATTCCCACATGTACTTATATTTTTATATGTTTAAAGTTTACTTGTATGTATACTAGTAAGATATTTTACGTCACCAAATAATTTAATAAAGTGCACCATACTGCCCTAATTTATCTCCATTTCTTTTTCTCCATCTCATGGTTGCCTGTAAGAGATTGCCATAGAGCGATAAGGCCGCCAATTGTATTAACCGTAATTTTAAGAAATTTTGCTTTTTAATGTTCCAGGTGTACAATAAAGAGTTATATTATTATTATTATTATTACATGTATAGTTTTTTTTTATATTATAGGGGGCAAACGAGCAGACGAGTCACCTGATGGTAAGTGATTACCGTCGCCCATGGACACCTGCAACTCAAGAGACACAAGTGCATTGCCGGCCTTTGAGATAGGAGTACGCTCTTTTCTTGAAGTTTGAAGGTCGTATCGGTCCGGAAATACCGCAGGCGACAATTTGTTCCACAGATTGGTTGAACATATAGATACATTACACCCAGACACAGAACAAATAAGCATCGGTAGCGTAATAGCTAAGGCGTCTGCCTTGCGATCAAGTGGTCGCGGGTTTAAACCCCACCCAGTGCACTGCCGACGTGACCCCACACCTATTTTTTTTTTTTTTGTGCGTGTGGAAACCCCCTCGGGCCGTCACCCCACCGGGGTTTTCGGTGGGGCGGTGTGTCGGAATCGAAACGACTAAAACCACACGGTGTGCCGTACTACGCCTTAAGTAGGAAGGATCCGGGAACAGCTTTTATTAAGACATCCGGACCACGTGACCCCACACCTAACACAAGCATTTAGCTTAGCTGGAGGGGTTAACAAGTATACTAGTAATGTGTGACCCACGCCACTAGTATTCTTTTTTATAAAAAAAAAAAATAGTCCGTCCCGTCTAGTCCCGTCCCGGCAATCTATATAGTTAGATCTTACTCACTAAATAAGAGCTTTTTATCTATTCATTTAACAACTTCAAAATGCAACTATATCGCAAGATTTTTCAAGTCGTAACTTAGTCATTGTTTCATTTTTGCAATCAATCTGCACTTAAAAACGGAGCACAATCTTTATACATAAATATTGACAATACCTTAACATAATTCTCTCTTGAAAGTAACAAAAGAAAAATATTTTCAGTGATTCCAGCTGGAGCTCTTCAAACAGAGAGTGGTCTGCACACACTGGCGGTTTCCGGCACTGCTGGTGGCGGCGCGATTGTGCAGTATGCAACAAATCAAGATGACCATTTTTATGTGCCTGGTAGGTATCATTGTAAACATGTATTTGTAGGCAGTAATATAACTGATGTCATAATGTAAGTGGATAAACCCCTCTATTATTTCAGGACCTATGCTTGAAGATCAAACGCGAAAACGTGAACTCCGACTCCTGAAGAATCGTGAGGCGGCAAGGGAGTGTCGTCGCAAGAAAAAAGAATACATTAAATGTTTGGAGAATAGAGTTGCAGTGCTCGAGAATCAAAACAAAGCACTCATAGAAGAACTGAAATCATTAAAAGAATTATATTGTCAGCAAAAGACAGAATGAGGTCCAGCTGGCTAAAGGGTGTGCCGCTGCCCTGTCAGTGAGAGCCTTAAGGCGCACATTGTTACTGTTCGTACTGATCTTGAGTGCCGCATTATAATTGCTTGATGGGCTCTCAAGTTAAAAAGAGTTTGCATGTTTGCAATTCTGTATTCTTAACAGTTGATTAAGTCAAGTTGTTCAATTTTGGTCATTTATAATTGATCAATTCATATTTTCTTGAAAGTATTGTTAGATTTGATGTATTGAATTGTTAATGTGTTTTGTAATTTTCTATTGTTGTTTTAATATCATTTGTTTGATTTTTTTTTATGCAGTAAGAATAACAAAACCGATACATCTTACTAGTTACTTAGTTTTGCGCCGTTAATACTATCAGATTGTTGACAAAAGTACCATAATTTTTCAAGTTTAATAAACGAAAAACATCAGTTATAGCTTTATTTACCATTCCAAAATGTTGTTTGTTTATAGCTAGAATTCGAGCAAGTTCGACTTGGTGCCATTTTTGGAGTTAGTGTTCTTTATGTCATTATGTTTTTGAAATTTTAATGTTCTATTATTAAATATGTCAAATTCTTGCAGTAATTTTGATTCTTTAAGGTACTTTTTGGTTGTAATTTTACTTGTGGTATACAGAAAAGTTTTAGATCATACTGCGAATGATTGTCACATGTGTCTGTGATTAAAGATACTGAAGTGATACAATACTGTATGTAAGCTGATTATACCTACTACTTTCAGCACCCAATAGGTGTTTATAATGGATAAGCCAAAGTTAATATTTTAGTTGTTTTGTGCAATATCCATATTGCAATGTACAGTTATATTTTTTCTAATACTAATAAATGAATATGATACATACCTATAATAAAAGGAAATAAGAATTTTGTACATTGTGTATAGATGAAAAGATATGTAAAAAAGAATGTATAAAAACTTTGTATATAATATACTAGTGTAATGATGTGGATGAGAAGATTGGTATTTTATCAGAAAATCTGGTTTTATGTGTTCTACTATTGTGAAAAATATATGATATAGTACATGTTGCATACCATTCTTGTCTTTGTTCATCCACATAATAATATACACATATTATATTTTGTTTTCGTGAATGGGTAATTTTAGCTGACTACCAGAGTTAAAGTAAGATTTTATATATTTTGTTTGCCATGATTGATTTACAAATGTTTTAAGATAGTATAATTATAATGACAATGAAATTGTTTATTAATATAATGGACGATATGATTATACCACATAATGTGTAAAAAGATCGCATATATTCTTGTTATTTTTATGAATCTGTGTTTATTTAGGTAGATCAATCATGGTAAATGATTTAGCATTAATAATAATAGACATTGTGGAAAGTGCCTTTACTTAGAATGAATAAAATTTATACCAACATAGCTCTTTATGTTAACTTAATGCTATTTATAAAATTAATAATATTAACTGTTTGATGTATTATTGTGGTCTTATTATTTAAAACCTTGAGTATAAAGTTATGCGCATAACTTTTTTACGAGTAGATCGGTATTGCGATTTTTCATAGTTCACTATAAGGTTTAGTACTGCCAAGCCTGTGGTTTTTATAATGCCCTAGCCGTCCCCGCAGTTTCACCAGCGTTTATGGTCACTGCTCCGCAGCCTTCCTCGATAAATGGGCCGTGCAACACTGAAAGAATTTTTCAAATCCGACCAGTAGTTCCTGAGATTAGCGCGTTCAAGCAAACTAACTCTTCAGCTATATATTAGTATAGATTCAAATACTCCCACTGATTGTTTTTATTTAATTATAACCTTAAGTCAATACATACAACAACAGCTGATCTTACAATATAATGGTGATCTGAATCCTGATTAATTTTACATAGCCGACAGTTTTGGTACCTTTGTCTTGATACCTACTTACAGACATGAGTTATACTTATCATGTACGATTCATCTCGTGCTTTCTCCTCGGTCCTTAATTATTCTAGTTGAGACATCACTGCCACCATTCCTAACAGCAATTGTTTGTCATTGTGACTCAGAGAATTTAGCCACCAATAACGTTGAAATGTAAAATCCTAAAACTTTTGGGGGTTGTACATGAAAAAGAAATACATTACATTCCTGATCGCTGGTACGCTGCAGCACAAAAAGATATGAGAAGCAGTAAAAGGAAAATGGTCAGTGAGGCCAGTGTCGAAAGTACATGGCTCCGGTGTCTAGAGACTGCTAATCCGATAACTAGTCGGGAGGATACGCAGCGAAACAGCTGTTCAAAACGTGGGACAATTGTATCTCGGCAGAATATTAACCAGAAGTAGCAAAAGCTCCCCAAGATTGCCCAGGGTGCACCGTTCGGCGGTTTTCTAACTAATTGCTTTTGTTATGGAACAAAAAACCACTAGTAAATCCGGTGGAAGTGAAAGTTTACTGGGCTTGGTGACTTTGGGTAGAAGGCATTGAGTTACAGCAAGATATTTGATCAAGTCGGATCGGGATGACAGGTCTGCCATATTACGGACTGTCTAGGAAGTGATGGGTAGCAGTTTCTCCGATTTAAATGAACATAGTACAACCACTGCCGTATCCCAAAGCTGCGTGTTGTACTTTTCCCGCATATCAACTGTCCGTCCACTTATAGCTGGTTCAGATGTGACAGTACCGGGCACACCTAGATACTACAGATGTCTTGCCAACATCCCTCGATCCACAGTTTACAAATAGTTAACAATTTGAGGTCGAATAATAACTATTATGCGGAATCTATATATTTTGTTTAATTTAACCACACTAAGACCTTATGCCTATATTGGTCACTGCTTAGGAAACCCCATGCTGTTTATGAGAATACTATTGTTGCCTAACGTCAGGAGTGCCTGGATACCAGCTAGATAGTCTTATAGCCTGGTACAAGACGAACCTTGTGGAGGAAGCTTACAACTTGAAACTGCTAAATAATAGGTGAGGTGTCCCATCCCCTTTGACATATGTCGCTGTGATATTGTTTGTCTCTACCATCTGTTCTTACCATAACACGACGGAACTCTAGGAATTATATTTAAATTACCTAACTACGGCCCGCGGTCATGAGACCGATGTGTGACACCTACAACAGGTCACAACTACTAACAAGGATAAGACCCATGAAAGAAGGAAAATGACATCGTTTTTGTCGGTGTAGGTTAAATGCAAGTATATGTAAAACTGTGTCCACGACTTTGGAAGGAACCAGATAGCAAAGCCGTCTCGCCCTTGACGTTTCTCAACTGTACTTTGTTAATCAGACAGGCAGGCCCACGGAGCAAATACAAAGAGGTGTTGTAATAAGATTTCCCTATGAAATAACGCGTGACAATTTGCGGGGTGAGGGGGTGTTAAGCTCTGCCCACTTCCCTTTTTTCCATCTACCAAATAATAGTAAAACTACTCGCATCGTTCTATGTCGATGTTGCAGTGCACAGTTGCTTAGGTCCTCTCCTCTTTGTATCTGCTCCATAGGCAGGCCTCTCCCGCCTAGACAGGGCATTAGAAGCAGTGTAGTAGTTCCCCAAAGAAAAGCGAAGAGGCGTTGCCGCTTCCATAGTCCAGGGTGCACTGCAAGGTTTTTTAGTTAAGGTCCTATGCATAGAATACTATCTAATTATTCATTTTAATGGTGAGGTACTTTATAAACAGTTACTTGTGATGACCACAGTATTATTTAAGATTTTTATTAATGGAAATCAATAGACCTACCCAAGTTATGTGTACTATTTGTACATGTCAGAAATATTTATGCAAACTTTAAAATAGGTTAGTTGGGCTGTGTGCTCATGAACTAAGCATGTTTATCTCAAGTATTGTATAATAAAATCTATCTGCATTTATTTATTAAATTCACAAAATTATAGACATCGCAAAAAAAAATTAATGAATGAAACAAATATTAAAATAAAAATATTTGAACAATAAGAAATTTATTAGGTATTGAATTATGACAAAATGTTTTAAATTCTGTGTAAAAATACACATGAAACACAAGCAGTAAACACTATTATTAGGCTATTGATGTAGACAACATATTTAATACACTTCTGTGTCATATTTTATAATTTTGTCTCTCCACTTTAACAAGTTATTTGCGAAAGAAAATTCTAATCATCAAAATTCTGTGACAATAGGAAATTTGCTGCAAGATTTTCATTTTTTTCACAAGCAAAGTATGCTTGAATGACCATATGCTCTGGAAAACCCAATGCTTTTAATCGCTCAATAGCCTCTTTATCTTGCGGTGAGACTTGCGGTTGTTGTGCTTGTGGCAGCTCAATAGCATTCTCATCAGCTACAGCCCCAGCAGCTGATGGGTTGATGGGTTCATTCAACATTCTTACAAATGCTTGTTGGTGTTCACTGATAGCTTGCAATAATGCTGGATTTGTTTGGCCAATCTGTTGAAGAACAGCATTTAACAAGTTAGGATTCTGTTGGATTACTGCACGCATCTGTTGAAATTGAGGTTGATCACGGAGAAATGCCAGAGGATCATCATCTGGGCCATCTTCGGCTTCCTGTTCTTGAAGTAATTCTTCTGGAATACCTGTTATTAAATATTCTACAGCTCTCTCTCGATTATTAAATGAAGCTCTTAAAGCTTGTTCAACTTGTTGTCTGTTATATCCCATATCCATAATGCTTTGAACAGTAGATTCGAAATCGGGTTCATTAGAGGCTGCCACTGGCTCAGGTTCCGCTGAAGGTGGAGGTTTAGGTGCTTCTTCAGGGGCGGGTTTGGCTTTAGCATCACCGCTCTCTGTGGAAGCACTTTCACCAGTTTCGGGCGCCGATGTAGTTGACGCCGGGGTTTCCGATGTTTTAGGTTTAGTCACCATGATAACAACAAATTTCTTTTCGTCTATGTTGTAGGTACATATTTTATTATCATCCAACAATATTTTCCCAGCATAAATTAGCCTTTGGTGATCAGCAACATAATCTTTACCTTTTTCTACTTCGATTTTCAGCTTAAGCGCTTTAACAGTTTCTTCTGGGTCAATTTCTATTTGAAAAGTTTGTTGTTGTAGAGTCTTCAGCGTAACCAACATTTTAATTTACTTACTTTGTAACTTTTAATGATTGAGCAAGTTTTGTCCTAAATTAGATACCGACAGAATTCTGACTCGACAAAATTATGCAGTAAACATAACCTCACGACCGTCCTTCAACGTTCGGATACGCTGTCCAAAGACAAGTCTAAATCTTTTGTCAATGTCAAATCGATCCACCACGAAAAATGGCTATAAATGACCCATTATGTGAGCCAATAGTAAATATGCCAACAAATCAGTCCACTCATTATTTTTTTGTCTTGCATCATTTAAATATATTGATTTACTAGCTGTCTTAGGTTCGCGGAAGTAATTTTTTTACAATTATTTTAGCTATTTCAACTATTCTTCATTGTTCGAACAAATTTTCTTTTTTTCGTTGTTTTTTTTTAATTAAATAAAAAAATGACCCTCAAGTTGGCGGGGGGAAGTCGTTTTTTAGGGTTCCGTACAGTGGCGTAGCTAGGTAACTAAAGGCCCTGGGGCAAAAATTAAACTAGGGCCCCAACTAAACTATTTAAAATCGTTTGTTCCGTATTCGTCGCGTATCGTGTTTCAAATTCAACGCACTCCAGATTTGTCGTAATCCAGGTTCGTCGTACTCCATTTTCAAGTTAACAGTGGCGGCCCTGGCTACATTTTTAGGTGTTGCGAGACCTCAAAGTGGCGCCGCTATAAATTCAAAACCTTAGTGTTCCTATACTATGCAGCAGTGATTATAAATGGTGTTAGATATATCTAACAAATAAATATTTAAGGTGTATCTGAGCAGCAAGCAGACTTTCGTGGTTGTATAGCAATTGTTCTGTTCATCCACGTTAAAAAATGTTGTCCATCCCGCTTGTATCACTCCGTCACGTCCGGTAACGTCTGAGCACTGACTGACAATAGAGCTATATTAATTTAAGATGCTATTTCTATAGCTTATTTGTTATTAATGCAAATGAAGAGGGTCGTCTCTGTTTCACAAATTCCAAGCAATTTTTATGTACGTGTATGTACGTTGTATGTGCTCTATATACCCACTGTATAATCTCTGATGCTGTAACTGAGTCATTTGTTTCTTTATGACGATTCAGAAAGACATCACGAAGTGAAGTGTATTTAAAGCGAACAGCAGCAAGGCTAGAAACTCTACACTCCCAAGTTTATTAAACCTTTTTTGATCGATAATCTAAAAAGACATCACACAATCACTTCCCATAGCTTTGTTGATCAAGAGATAGTCTTTCGAGAAATCCAAATAAAGAGACCAAATTCACGGAAGTTTTAGCTGCATCGGCTATCACTTCAATGCACCTTAGTTATGATACATTTTTCACCCTTAGAGGTGTAATATTTTCTTCAAATTTAAATGGGACCAACCTTAAGTTTAACCAATTCTATTAAGTAGAATAATTAAAATCGTTTCACAATGGGCGAAGATATCATTTCACGTATACACTTTTTTATCGCGTGGAAACCCTCACTGGTCATCACCTCACCGGAACCGTGCGGTGGGAGAGTACTTGTCCTCTCCCGTTCCCGTTCCGCCGCCTCTTTAGCCAACATCACCTCCTCGCAAAACAAAATGGTAGAATCCCACGCACTCTAAATTTGGACGATGGACAGAACCATTGTTTTTAGCGAAAGGCTTCCCACACCAATAGCCGTCGCGAGGTCGTATCGCTGCTGAGTGTGGAAGCCTCCTCGGGCCGTTACTCCACCGGGGTTTTCGGTGGGGTGGTGTGTCGGAATCGAACCGACTAAAAACCATATGATGTGCCGTACAGCGCCTAAAATAGGAAGGATCCAGAACACAGTTTTTATTAAGACATCCGGACCCCTCCTAGCACCTGCCCGCAAAAGCGCGGGCACCACCTTTGGGTAAACATCTCAATTAGGTGACATCCAGGCACACGTGGACGTCACCTCCTCGCGGCTAACCACTTTGGGTCCAACCCATCCACCCGCGGCTACACTTAAGGCGGCATGAGGTGCTGGTAAGCGCGTCTCCAGTACCCGGTTCTTCGGCGGTGAATTAGGTCCGAGTGGAGATCATTCTCCCGCACCCGTTCCGCCTCCCCTTCTGCGAGATGACTTCCTCACAGAAAGTTGCAACTGCGGTAAAATGCCTGTAGCTACTGGCCATGGAGCGTATGAAGACCGGTAGCGAGAGATCCCCTCCGATGACTGCAGCGAAGGTCTGCTGAGCTGAGTCCTCACTGCAGTCGCAGTGGTGACAGTCGGGACTCAATTCCCTCTTAGTGACCGAATGCAGGTACTTCCTAATGCCTCCTTGCGCCATTGATATATGACACCTCTAGGTCCCATGGGGCAGAACTGTCTAATAGACTCGCTGCTATCGGATATAGTACAGTATCCTCTTATAACTCTGACGGAAATCGCCGCTGCGGACGCAAGCGCGGCTTAGGGGCGCCCAGTTGGTAGGGGCGATATGACGCCAGGGGAGAAATATTTTTTTCAAATTGTATTGGAGAGATTAAAGTATTTTTTTTATGATTTCTTAGCAAACTTAATAAAAATGTATTCAATTGTATGACGAATACTTCGTTATCAAAGAAAATACAATCATCTAAAAATGTTAAATTATCCTATAATATGCACGTAATCTAAAATTTGTCTAAGGGCGCCACATGCACTATATAAGGCCGGAACTACTGATCCCACAGTATCGCAGATTACGGTCATGTAAACCCAAATAACTGTCAAATTGTTAATCTCATTGGTAGAAGTCGATTTTAAATAGGTTTAAAAATTACGTTTCATTTTTTAATTTTTATTTCTCGCTTTTGAGTGGGTCAGTTTGTAGTTTGTCCAAGTTTCAATAGCCTGGTGTGTAGTGAACTGCCAATCCCCTTTAACAAAATATTGCTTTTCTCGTACTTCAACTTCTTCATTAGTGTCACGTCAGTACAATCCAGTATAATAGAGGAGAAGTATTTTGAAGACAACGTAAGTATTCACCATAGATTATTAGCCTGCCCCTATCTTCAATACCCAAACGATCGTCGGTTAATAACGATTATAGTAACGACTCGGTGACTGGCCCTGGTGGTAATTTTTTGGTTGATTTATGTTCATGTACGCAATTTAATATAAATAGTGGTTTAGTCACAACTCTAGTACAAACCTGATAACTTCTGGTTCTAAAAATCTGGTTTATTTATATTCCGAATGTGGGAGAAATTTTCACTAATACAATTTATAGTTTGTAAGTGAGAGTCCGAGAGGCCCCCTGAGCTCTGGGGGCCCCGGGGCACTGCCCCGTCTAGCCCTACGGTAGCTACGCCACTGGTTCCGTACCTGAAAAGAAAAAAACGGAACCCTTATAGGATCACTTTGTTGTCCGTCCGTCCGAACGTGTCTGTCTGTCAAGACCTTTTTTCTCAGGAACGTGTGGAGGTATCAAGCTGAAATTTATATCAAATACTCAGGTTTACTATCCCTTAGAGCTGTGAAAAAATCATACTTCTAAGCCAACGCAATCAAAAGATACAGCCGTTATGCCGCAAATTTTTGACACTCGCAATGGAATCAAAACCTACAAAATTTGATAGAACAATGAAGAACTGTTAACGAACAAATTGAAATAGAAAAAAAAATTGTAATAAGAGACTTCCACCCGCCAACTTTAGAGAGCTAATTTTTTATTTTATTTAAAAAAACTAAAAACGACCATAAAAAATTATAGAACAATGACAAACAGATAAAGGGTTCTAGTTCACGATTTTTTACAAGATAATTTTCATATAAAACTGCAATACTTCCAATTACTCCGTTTACATGAAAAAACTATTCGATTACATATTTTAGTAAAAAGTTAAATAGGTACGATTTAAAGTCCTCTCTTTAGGCTCATTTTCATTGGTCGTTAGATCCCGCATTCGGGGTGAGGGAGATTTTTGTTAATGCATGGCATAGGGACCGCATGCGGAAACCGTTTTCATGGGGCCTGCATGCGGGGTACGGGAGATTTAAAATAAGCATGCCATAAGGCCCGCATACTTCGTCGTCATCGTCTCACAACCAGGTCCACCACGGGTCTGGCAGCGGACGCTTGTTTCCATTGCTAACTATCTCTAGGCTATCGACTACACACAAAATTAAGCGACCTGAAATCACCATCAAAATTGCAACGCTGCCTCCCGTACGTCATTATAATAATAGTCTATAATCGATACTAATCATACAGTCGAAATACATAACCTAAATTGGGTAAAGATAAGCTCTACACCCTACTAAATAGTTGTTCAATATATAGATAACCAAAAAATACTTCCAGATCAAAAATAGGCAGACATAGTATACGGTTCACGTTCTGTTGTTTGGCTTTCAAAAATTCGGCACGTCTTACATCTACAAACGCTCGCGCTCTACGGCATATACTAAAATATATGCCTAACGTATCATTATTTATATAATTTTTGGCAGATATTACCTTTATTAGATTACCTTTATTTAAAGGTTTATAATTAGTTATTTTAAAAAAATACATATATTCTAATTACTTGTGAACTAAAGTTTTTTCAGGTATAAATTGTTTGTAAAATAAATAAAGTAGTAAGGAGAAATGTACAGTTATTACGGAGCGTTTTAAGTAGTTTTATTCGTTTGATTGTGATTTTGAAGTGAAAACTTCTTTAGGCACGTTTGTGCACTTTTGCTATGGGAAAAAAGCACTGAACTCGTTACTGTCACGCTAATTATACATATATAGATCCACTAGAGGGCGCTAATCTAAACATTGAGTGTTGACAGGTCCTTATTAAGTAATCTTTAAAAATATAATTAAGTGAAAACAGTATACTAATTTGTCTGAGGAAGTGTTATCTTTATTTTAATAAACTTGTGAACTAAATACGTAATAACAAAATTAGCGACACGAAATATTCAGGGATACCGGAATCTATATGTACAATGATGTCACTAGTAGATGGTATCACTTTTTGAAGTGAAAACTTCTTTAGGCACGTTGGGCACTTTTGGTATGGGGAAAAAGCGTGTGCGTTACCCCAGCTGTAAAGTAGGTCCTAGAATGATATGAGTGGAATGTATAATTAGTGCCTAATGTGCTGTAAATGTTGGTTTAAATGATATCAACCGTCATTTTTCATCTACACGTCAGCTGGATTATCAAACCAAATTTCTCACCCTAGACCATATTGCTAATCTAACTAGACCCAACATCAACAACTTGAAATTTTCTCCGGTAGCTTCTGAGGACATCAAAAAGATTATCCTGTCCATCCGTTCCAGTGCTGTGGGCTGTGATGACATTAGCCGTAGGATGATTGTTACTATTCTCGATCACGTTCTTCATGTTATAACTCATATTATTAACTTTTCTCTTGACTCTGGAACCTTCCCCTCTCTCTCTCTGGCGTAAAGCTTACATCATCCCGTTGCCTAAAAAAAGTAATTTTAGTCTTCCTGACCACTTCCGTCTGATTTCTATTCTTCCATTTCTATCCAAAGTCCTTGAGGCTTGTGTACACAAACAGCTCTCACATTTTGTCCTTTAAAATAATCTCCTAAGTCCTCTACAATCTGGCTTCAGGAGTGGTCACAGCACTGTTACTGCACTCCTGAAAGTGACTGGCGATATTAGGGAGGTCATGGGGGGCACCAAAGTTGCTGTCCTAGTTTTGATTGACTTCTCGAATGCCTTCAATACCGTCAGTCACGAAGTCCTAGTATCCATTCTATCGTATCTTATGATCTCCTCAGAAGCATTGGAATGGTTCTCCACTTATCTTCAGGGACGCCAATAGTGCGTACGCATTGATGACTTCTCATCAGATTGGTGTGATCTCTACACTGGTGTCCCTCAAGGCGGTATTCTATCTCCACTTTTGTTTTCAATGTATATTAACCTCATAACTCAAGAACTTCAGTGTGCGTATCACCTATACGCCGACGACTTGCAGCTATATACACAGGCCAGCATTGAAGACATATCGAAAGCCATTGACAAAATCAACAATGATTTAGAGTCAATAAAACGCTGGTCGATGAAGTTCGGTTTATCCATAAATCCTACAAAATGTCAGGCGATCATTGTTGGAAGCAAACGTATTATGTGCAGGATAGATTCTACTACCATCTCACCTGTAGTCTTCAATGGCTCAATCATACCCCTGAGCTCAGTGGTTAAAGACCTGGGTTTGCACATAGACTCATCCCTTGATTGGCGTGCCCAGGTGACTCACGTAAGCCAGAAAGTGACTGGCACTCTCCGAAATTTATATCGGTTAAAAAATTTCCTTCCTACTAAAACCAAAACCATCCTAATGCAGTCCCTAATCATTCCTATCATCGACTATGGTGATGTGTGTTATTTCGACCTGAATGCAGACCTTCTCAACAAACTAGACCGTCTTCTTAATAACTGCATTCGATTTATATTCAATCTTCGCAAGTATGACCACGTGTCTGCTTTACGTTCCGAATTAAAATGGCTACCTATTCGCCAGCGCCGTAATCTACGAGCACTAACTTCTCTTTTCTCTTTTATTAACTCTCCTTCTCCACCTTCTTATTTAGCTCCCTACCTTCGGTTCTTGTACTCAAATTATAATAGAAATCTTCGTTCTACAAATAATAACATTCTCTTATGTCCCCCACATAACTCCGATTTCGCAAACTCTTCGTTCTATGTCCAAGCAGTTCTTCTCTGGAATGCACTCCCACTCAAAATCAGGATGTCCACAAACCGCTTAACATTTAAGTGTGCGTTCGCGCAGCGGAATGTCGTTGAATTTAAAGATTTTAATTATGCAGATATTAAGTGTATGACGTCGTTTAATTGTGTATGGTAAAAAAAAAATTGTGCATGCAGCCATTGTGGAGAAATTCGCTAAAAACTGATTCCGCTGAGCGAACGTTGTCCTGGCGGAACTTTTTTGAATCCATGGACTTAGAAGAATAAAAATGTGTCCAAAAATTAGTGTGTATTTGTGTGTAATTGTGTATGTATGAATAAAATTAGTGCATGCATAAACTTCGGAGAAATTCAAGTTTCCGCTACGTGAACGTTTGGCCATTAGCTAGTTTTCATATAAAGCGCTTATATATAGAGCTGTAGATTTTTACATACGTTGTTTTAAATTTGTTTATATTTGTTTAAAAAACAGATTTAGAAAAAATCGTAGGGTTTAAAAGATAAAAATATAAACGTAAAATACGCTTATTAGGTCTTAGTTCGTAAAGTATGCACTTTGGGGTCCAGATTTTCACGTTTATACAAACCTTGTAAGTGTCTGCAACATGTTGCCAAGTACCAATGATGTTCCGTTAGTAATTAAAGAGTTATAGGACAATTTACCATGAATATACCACTGTTTACAAAGCAGTCAAATATCACGACGTTTTAAAGGAATTGCATAGTAAAATGTATTCCAATAATTAGTGTATTAATTCAACTACTCACATGCAAAATTTCATCTCATTAAATTCAGTAATTAAAGAGAAACAATTAAAATACTGACAAAGCATCGAAAACCTACCGAGCGGAGTTAAGCCGGCCCATACGTGCCGAAGCATGTGTCTCCCACGTTTAATAATAACGCCAATATTTTTTTAATAATAACGCCACTATCTACGATAAAAATAAATCTACAATTAACAAGTACTTCTCTAATTAAACATCCGTGTACAAAAATATTTTTAATTACATGTAATAATTATGTATTTATTATTTATTTCTCGCCACCTGTTACGTAGAAACCCAAAACTTGGCGAAATGTGGGTGTCACAGAAATGTCACACCTCTGTCTACCCCTTCTGGGACAACAGCATATGAATGAATGAATGAAAATACAGAAACTAACCTCAAAATTTCTAACCCTCTTAGGGACTAGTCATGACAATCCCTGGGGCGCGCACCCTAGTAACGGCAGAACTTGGCATACAACTCATGTGCGCGCACAGACGCGTGTATTTTGAGCGTATCGGGAGCGACGGTGAGGCGCTGGTCTCTTGTTCATAAAAACTTAACGTTAACAAACGCTTGCTAAACATACTCTGTCATTGGTTAGAGACAGCAATAGACTTAAAATGCATACATACATAAGTCACTACCAGTACAACGGTAATATCATATACTGACACAAGTCTCAAGCGCATACTTAAATAAAGAACCTACGTAAATAGTACTTACTATCATAGTCAAATACATTTAAAAAGCAGGTGGAGAAAAATAAATGACCTAAAAATTATATCGAAACAACAATTGTGTTGTCACCTGTACCAATTCAATACCGGTCTTATACTGTAAATTTTAGAATGTTACCTAAATATATTGCACGGCCGCGTTTTAGTAACCATCCGAACTTGGTCGGGTTATGTAGGTTTTCGATGCCTTGTCAGTATTTTAATTGTTTCTCTTTAATCACTGAATTTAATGAGATGAAATTTTGCATGTGAGTAGTTGAATTAATACACTAATTATTGGAATACATTTTACTATGCAATTCCTTTAGAACGTCGTGATATTTGACTGCTTTGTAAACAGTGGTCTATGCATGGTAAATTGTCCTATAACTCTTTAATTACTAACGGAACATCATTGATACTTGGCAACATGTTGCAGACACTTACAAGGTTTGTATAAACGTGAAAATCGGGACCCCAAAGTGCATACTTTACGAACTAAGACCTAATAAGCGTATTTTACGTTTATATTTTTAACTTTTAAACCCTACGATTTTTTCTAAATCTGTTTTTTAAACAAATATAAACAAATTCAAAACAACGTATGTAAAAATCTACAGCTCTATATATAAGCGCTTTATATGAAAACTAGCTAATGGCCAAACGTTCGCGTAGCGGAAACTTGAATTTCTCCGAAGTTTATGCATGCACTAATTGTATTCATACATACACAATTACACACAAATACACACTAATTTTTGGACACATTTTTTTTCTTCTAAGTCCATGGATTAAAAAAAGTTCCGCCAGGACAACGTTCGCCCAGCGGAATCATCGAATTTCTCCACAATGGCTGCATGCACAATTTTTTTTTATCATACACAATTACACGGCGTCATACACTAAATATCTGCCTAATTAAAATCTTTAAATTCAACAACATTCCGCTGTGCGAACGCACACTACATTTAAGAGGAGAGTACGGGATCTGCTCCACAATGAGTTGGCGGAATTGACACAGCGCTAGTACATAACTCTATGTGTGTATATATGTATGTTTATGATATGTATATATTATGTAGTATATTATCTATCAATGACACATAGCAAACTTTGCACCTATGTAACAATGTGTATTTTATTTATGTATTTAACGTGTATATTTAGTTCATGGTTTGATTTATCTATCAAAATTATTATAAGACTTTTAAATTCGTATCTTTGGAATAACATCTCTCTCTCTATCTTTCTCTTTCTCTGTTTTCTCTCTTTATCATGTCTTTTGCACCTACCACTTTTATTTCTGCATCACCCCAAGGTTGACTGGCAGAGAATGCCTTAGGCATTAAGTCCGCCTTTGTACAGTCTGTGCATGAAGCATTAATAAATAAATAAATGTGCGCCGCATAAAAAAATTGTGCCTCTTGTCGTTTTAGAAAAAAACGGAAAAAACGATTCCTGCTGGGGTAACGTTCTTCCAGCAGGAAAATTCTAAACTAATCGCTATCGCAGAGAGAAATTTTGTGGATGATTTTAAAGATATTCGTTTTCCTGCTGGGGTAACGTTTTGCAGAATCGTGTATCTCAAAAACCATTGTATGTGCGCCTGTAGAATAAACATACATGAGTAGCTCTTAATTTGTGCTAATTTGTGACAGAATAATATTTAAGAAAATATTTATAATTTTCAAGTAATCGCGCTTTTTTGAAAACCCAAACCAAAAACATTAAAAAATTACTGGTTATCCGACCAAATTCGAATGGCTACAAAAAAGCGACGGATTCATACATATCGATGGCCTTCTTAACTTTACTCACGAACCGGTTGAAATGTGTTATGCCTGAGTACACTGAAGTAGTAAAGAAGTAAAAGAATAAACTTTTTATTGGATTATATTCTACTGGCTGTTTCCGTGACTTTGTACATGATTAAGTACATTATAAAAAGTAGCCTAAGTGCTACTAGAAGGTATAAGCTATCTTCATTCCAAATTCGATTAAAATACATTCAGTATTTTCTATGTTAACTAAGGACATACATCCTGACACTGCGTTTATAATATTAGTAGAAAAAAGTACTTTATAGGCCAAGAATTTGATTACCGGTTGTTTTAAAAAATGTTTATAAGTAGTTCAAGAAATGTGTGATTAATAATACAAAAAAGAGCCTACAGATTGGGTTTATAAATAAAAAACCAATTCATACAACTGTAAAAAAAGACAAAGTATCTAGATACTTACATTGATTTAAGCCGTAAAGCCGTAGTAGGTTGGATAAGTCAATACCTATTAAGTTTTTCATCGTTATTAGAAGATTCCGTTTTTCGCCTCGCCTCGTCGCGTCACAAGGAGTCGGTTTGTCTAGCTTGCAAAAAATGAGACAGCTGGTTAGCGTACGGTATTAGTGGGATAGAGACAGATACATATACGTCGCTCTATCATAAATAATGGGTTATTGCTTGCAATGGTAAACACTTGTGAGCAGTTGCAGATAAGACGCCAAGGACACTGTAGTCACGCAATTGCACTGTTATTGTTTGTTTACTTAAAAAAAATTGAAGTTGATTGAAAGTGGCGTAATCCATTATCCATATTCAGACATTTAATGTCGGGTTACGATGATGGCACGATCTGGTAAGTATTTAATGGCATTGTTTTGACTTATTTAAATCTAAAACCGTAAACTCAACTTTATTGGCACGCAGCGAGTCCACTTTTTTTAAAATGCCGTATAAAAACTTGTTCAAAACGAACTAAGATGACATTATTTTAATCGTCACTCGGTGTACTTGCGTGCGCTAAATATCCCGCCGCTCGCCCGCCCGGATACGCAGTCTCGCGCAGTGGGTTGTGAGTTGTCGACTGCATCCCGCTCACACGCTTTTATTTGAAGTATTTGTGTTCTAATATTTATAGGTAGGTAATTATTTTATCTGTGATTTGATGCCATAATTACTCTAAGAATCAAAATTAAGAAAATAAAAATAATAATTTTCACATCAACAAGCTCTTTCATTTGACATGGTCACGAGATGCGTTTATTATTTTTTTTAATCAGCCCGCAAAAGTAGGACATATAAATGCCAACAAACGTTTGAACGCGACTGTACCGACAACAGCTTAGGTAGGTATAATACGTTCACTAAAGTCATCGATATGTATGAATCCGCCGCTTCTTTGCAGCCATTCGAATTTGGTCGGATAACCAGTCATTTTTTAATGTTTTAATTTTTGTTTATATCTACTTATATGCGAAACATACAAGCTGGATATTTTCATTATATATTTTTGATTAAAGGCACTGATTTTTGGTTTACACCTACACATCTTGGGTTGAGCCAGTTTTTTGTATGTTGACGTCAAAGCAGGGCTACATCACTCGCTCGAGGTCGCGTTTTATATACCTACCAATTTAGCTCACCGTCCACGATAAAAGTGTCAGTAGGGGCAGGGCTACATCACTCGCTCGAGGTCGCGTTTTATATACCTACCAATTTAGCTTCCCGTCCACGGTAAAAGTGTCAGTAGGGGCGACAATGCGTAGCTGAGAGTACGCACGCACGGCAGAACGGTATTCTCCGTAAATAAAAACAAAATGTCAAATCGAACTTATTATGTTTTGTTATTGCTAAATGTATTTATTATGTTAAATTGCGTTATTGTTAGACGTTAGTGACCTGTGAAATCCTTTAAAAATAAGTTGCAAAAATGATTTTTGCTATTACTTGTTTGTCAATATAATATAAAAACACCTCCACTTCAGGTGTTTATTCTTTACTCGCCATTGCCACGTGGCTGTACTAATAGTAAATAATAGTTATCTTCTCAACAACAAAATAAATGTTACTTATATAAATTCTATACAATGTTGATAAATAATGATGATGTAATAAATGTGTTCTATTAAACCGTCAATAATAATAAACCCATAATTTCTACGAAAGGTGACGTACTTAGTAGGTGTGAACTGCCAGCGTATTCATTTGTTGTAACTTGTAGGCAAGGTGAACTGACGGCTGCTTCTCTCACACAATATGTAATATAGTTAGAAATGTAGTGAAAATAATAATAAGAGCTACTGAAATGTAAAACATATTGAGATCAGCACGGATTGAGGTTTTTATTTGAGTAGGTAGTTATTTGTAATTTAATACTTTTGTATAACATAATATCTTATACAAAGTTTAAATTATCAGAGTATCTTTCTCTAGTCTACGCAACGGCCATTAGTAGCAACCCGTCCCAGCTTCGCACGGGTAGCAGAGACATCTTCAACAATCGTGATAATATTTCAACCAATATACACAGAACCTTAACAAATTACATGCCTAAACCTTCTTCATAAATCGCTCTATCTATTGATGAAAACCGCATGAAAATCTGTTAAGTAGTTTTTGTGTTTATCGTAAACAGATATACAAACAGACAAACGCGGCGGGGGACTTTGTTTTATAATATGTAGTGATGCAGTGATAGTGATGTATATGTCTACAGCATCAACATTTTATGTTACTATCGAAGGTTTAAGAGATACTTTAATTACCTTTGAAAATTAAAAATATAAATTTCATAGGGGAAAGAATTTTATTTATCATTATATAAAACCCAACACCCATAAATTTGATTATCAAGTGTGTGTTCCGATATGCACTGCGAGCACTATAAGGAGTGACGTCAATTTAATATACTGCGAAGCTGTTCCTTTATAATTAGCTATACTGGTTACTGTTTAATACGGAACGCAGTCCAGTATACTGTCATCTATGTTTTTTGGCGCTGTTTTGACGTGAAAACAATTATCATATATAATTACAAGTTATCTGTTCAACAAGAAAAATTATTGTTTGAATGTAGTTATATTTAAAACTTTAATATTCAAGTCAATTGTAAGTAAGTCTACTTTTTATTAAAAGAAAATATTGTTTTTCAAGTAACCGAATGCATAATAACTTTATAACCGAATTATTTAAATGGGGCTATGTACGTTAAAAGTGATGAACATATTTTGACAAATAATTGTTTACTATTTAACTGGAAAAAAATTGTAGTTGATCACGTAATCAAAGCACTGAGAGCACCTTTCCTCGAAAATGCACTGTGAGTAAAGGCTCACAGTACAAAAATGGCGACGATTTATGACGTCATATATTTCCCTAGGACACTGCGGCAGTATACTGTCAGTCCATAACGAAACGAATTTTTGCGAGGTAAGAGCACTGAACAGTGCTCGCAGTGTATATCGGAACATACCCGAAATAAATAATTTATTTCATTATTTGTGTACTTTGTACAACCCTAGTGTCCGGCAGTTCGGCAACACGCACAGACGAAGGTCGCGCGGTGGGCAAGGCGTTCTCAACTTTCGACAAGCGTAAATAAGATATATTTCTGGTCGCAGCTAACGCCAGGTATTATTATTTAAATTTTGTAGGCTATTATAAAGTAGGTATTTTCAGTTTTGTATGGGAGTGATGTATCTGTTACGAAGTAACTATTATCTTATCTGTGGTCAAAGTTATGACGCCGTCGCTCTCACTTTTACTAATATTAATCAATAACGCATGTATGTACACTTTTGAAATTTAATAAGGTGATTATAGGCGTCAAGAAGGACTGAATACCGTTTTCAGCGAGCTTCTAAGTTTTCTCATTTAGGCGCTGTGATATTTTTTTGGGTATTCAAAAAAGCGCGATTACTTGACAATTATAAATATTTTCTTAAATATTATTCTGTCACAAATTAAGAGCTACTCGTGTATGTTTATTCTACAGGCGCACATACAGTGGTTTTTGTGATACACGATTCTGCAAAACGTTAACGCAGCAGGAAAACGAATATCTTTAAAACCTGAAGACGCACAAATTATATTTTCGGCCCACATTTTAGCACAAATATAAGCTCTCTGCCCATCCACAAAAGTTATCTCTGCGATAATTAGTTTAGAATTTTCCTGCTGGAAGAACGTTACCCCAGCAGGAATCGTTTTTTCCGTTTCTTTCTAAAACGACAAGCGTTTTTTTCTAAAACGACAAGAGCCACAATTTTTTTATGCGGCGCACATTTACAGCACTAGGCACTAATTATACGTTCCACTCATATGCCTCTAGGACCTACTTTACAGCTGGGGTAAAACACTGAAAGAGAAATATAGAAAAAGCACTGAACACGCTTGACCGTCACGCTCAGATGACATATAGATTTGTCTGTGTGTATGTATATATATATGTGTATGTGTTTTCACTTCTAACGTGCAGTCTTACGAAAGAGTTTTTTTTTCCAGATAATCCATACAATACATCAACATTTTGAAGCAGCTATGAACTACCTTATGAAACACTGAAAGTTCTGCGCTTCTGGCCGCTCATAAATGTTTGAATTTCGAATGTTATTTTTTTTTAAACATAAGACAACCATTGAGTAAAAAAATTAGTCTTCAAAATACTTTTGGGAGGGAATCAACTCTTTTGAGCACCGTAAGGCGTTGGTACGCAGAATTTGATCGTGTTCGTGTTTCTCTCCATGATGAAATTCGTGAAGGTCGGCTCTCAACTGCGATCACTGAGGAAAATGTGGCTAATGTCAGTTCAACCAATTGACCAATTGAAGAAAACCGGCGTATCACCTAGAGATTCGAGGAGATTTGGGGGGGGGGGGGGGGGGTATGAGCCAAATTCAAAAAATCTTACATCAACATTTAAAAGTTATAAAACTTTGTTGTCGCCTGGATTCCACATGTACTCACCCCAGAACAAAATTGGACTCGTGTTGATAGGAGTAAGAAAATGGTGTGCGTTACGATTGCTCCGCCAAGTTATACAAACTGAAAAAATCTTCGTCAAAAAAATTGTCTGATGTCAAAATCGAAAGAAACAAACCAAAAATTTAGAAACCAAAGTAGAAATAAAGAAGTTATAAGGGTTTTAAGTTGGCCTTGTCAAAAATTTAGGAAAAAAGAATTATTAGCTCTAGATCAATATTTTACGAAATATTCACCTTGGGAAGTTATGGCCGCGCAATCGTTCACTTGCTGTTTCTTTATTGTTGATTATTTCTTTAAAACTTAAGACTTCATACAGTAAAACTGTTACAAGAAGGTCTTGATTTGTCAAAACTAACGAAAGCAATAAATATTACTAAAATTTAGTTAAATAGACAAAATCAGTCCAAAACAAAACGAACGTGGCCGCGCGGTCGAAACGTAACTTTGATATCTTGTTTCTTAAGTTGGCAGGGAGAAGTCGTTTCTTAAATATTTTTTTGCTATTTCAACTGTTTGTTATTGTTCGATCAAAATTTGTTACTAATTTGTTTTGGTTTGACCAAGTACCTTTTTTTTTTTTTAGTGTGGAAACCCCCACGGATCATCACCTCACCTGAGCTAATTGTGAAGTGGTATGTCGGAATCGAACCGACTAAAACCACACGGTGTTCCGTCACAAGTGGGCCTATAATAATAATTATATGCGTATTAAATAAATAAAGAGAATAATAATAATAACTCCACACATCTCACACACGGGAATACCCTAAGAAGAAAGCATCCGGGAACCCCTGCAGACCTTGGCCGCCTCTTGACCAGTAGGCGGCCACACCATAGAGTACGGGGGCCTTGCCCGCCTCTGGTTTAGAGAGGCGCACGCGTTGACCAAGTACCTACTTCCTTTGTCATAAAATTGGGTTCTGGCACTCGCCGGCCGTTGCCGTTGCCGCGGCACGCTCGCTTCGCTCGCTGGGCTCGTGCGTTATGATCACAGTTCTAACCTAACGTAAACCTAAAAAAAAGAGGAGACTTTAATATTAAGTTAGAGAGGATTTACCATTAGTAGGATAGGTCAATTGAAAAGAAATGGCTAGTTTTAGGTTAGGTTGGGTTAGAACTGTGACCATAACGCCAGAATTGAATTTTATGACAAACGAAGTACTTGGTCAAACCGCCCACTTGACGGCAATTTTTTTTTTTATAACTAGGACCGAACAAAAACAGTTGAAGTAGCAAAAAAAATTTACCTCTCCCCGCCAACTTGAGGGTATGTTTTATATTTTATTTTAAATAGAAAACTAAGATCGAAATAAAAATTTGGATCGAATAATGACGAAAAGTTAACGAACAGTTGAGATAGCTTAAAAAAAATGTAATAAAACGACTTCTCCCCGCCAACTTGAGGGTAAAATGCCGAACAGTTGAAATAGCAAAAAAAAAAGGTTAAAAACGACTTTTCCCCGCCAAATTAAGGGTAATTTTTATTTCATTAAAAAAAAACTAAAATGATGAATAGTTAACCAACAATTGAAATGGCAAAAAAAAAATGTAAAGAAACGTCTTCTCCCCGCCAACTTAACTTTTAAAATTAGCTCTTATTTAAAAAGTACACCTACCTACTATAAAACCTTGAAATAAGGTACCTAAGGTAAATAACCGCCGCCCATGGACACCTGTAACTTCGTGTCACAAGTGCGTTGCCGACCTTTGAGGTGGGAGTACGATCTTTTTTTGAGGGTCGTATCGGTTCGCAGGCGACAGGTATAAAGATTTTTGAGAAGCACACAGTGGATGGATATCTATATAGTTAATAGGACGTGCAGCTCTAAGCTAAGCTTCTGTACAAAACTACTCTGTGGCACAGCACTGTTCCCAAAATATCAAGCGTTTAGGTTTCTGTTTCCAGTTACTAAAAGCGTTATTTCCCAAGAAGTACCTAATTCTCGCCAATTCTGCGAATACAAACCAAAGATACAATTAGGGATAATTCAAACATAGTCACCAAAAAAAAATTCTCTTCGCCTCGCCACTGAACGGATACACACTATGAATGATGAAATCAATTTTCAGGTTGAGGCACAATATGTGTATTGTAGTTTTTTATATCATACAATATAATGTATGTAACAAAATCGACTCTACGATGTTATTAAAAATTTATTACTTACAATAAGTTTGCCTTAGTCTTAATACTACTACATAACTAAAGTCGCTAATTTATATTAGCTAACATAATATCTCACATAATGTATACATAATAATATTTCCTGTCATTAGCTTTCTACCTAAAGAGCATCAGCTTAGAACAGAAATAAATCGAAGCGTGTAATAAATATACAATAAATACTCTTACATAGAACCGAATCTGATATACTCTATTAGATACCTTCAGCTTGAATTTAATATAAATTATTCTTTGTAATTTTCATCACATAGTTTACAATTTACAGACAGATCATAGGAAACAAAATGTTGAAGGGAATACAGCAAACTGCTTATACTATATGTCCAAATTTAATCACATTTCATACTTTTAACACTGTACACTGGCACTGTTATCATTGAGTTGTTTCAAATAACTTTTCACGAAAGTACTTTATCTTTTGTGCAAAAAACGCTTCAAGTCCTTCGGCACAGCGGTAAAATTCAGAGTCCTTTGGATTAAAGTATCGACAGTTATCGAATATTTTAGTCATATCACCAATAAATTCACTTAAAGTACTATATGTTTGTTCATTCACTTTACGTTCCACAGACTGCAGATCTAAAAAACAAAAATATATTATTGTTGTTTCTTTTTGGCTTATGGTATATATATTATATAAACAGACAATTACTACATACCCATTGGTTCTTTTATAACTTTGTAATAGGTGGGTGCTTCTCTAGGATCTACTGGTTCCATAAAAGGCCACGCGTTTTTATGTAGTTGTATTTGTTTGACCAGTCTCTTCAAGTTTTCAAAATCTTTTGCCGTAAGTTCCTTCATATTAGCATAATTAACAGAATTATTTTTTTGACAATTTGGACAAACATACTCATCAATGTTGTCTGCCTCTGATTGAAGTATACCTACACAGCGGCCGTGGAACCAATCCTGACAACGGTCGCAACAAATATAAAATCTGAAAGAAAAAAAATTGTACTTTATAAATAAAAACTATATTTCTGTAAATAATTTAATATATTTGCAGATGAAATGGGCAGTTTAATTTTTTGTCTTTATAAATTACACTACGTAAACGGTTTCATTCATTTGAATATGCTACTGCCATGTTTCACATTCAAATTATAGATTTATAAAATGAAAGACAAAAAAAAGACGATTTACAAAATGGTATTAGTGATTTAGGCCAGTGGAATTAGAAAAAACCGCGTATGTAACGCACAGGTTTTAACATGGTCCTGAATTTCATCCCATTTATGGCGTTTGGAACATTGTCAAATTAACGTTTTAATGCGAAAAAATCGCCAAAAATGTAGTTTTTTGTAATTTTCTCTTTAACTTCCTTCTACTTCTACTTCCTTTTCCTTAAGTCTCCATCACCACCATCTTATTTAGCTCCCTACCTTCGCTTTTTGTCCTCAAATCATGACAGAAATCTTCGTTCTACAAACAATAATCTTCTCTATCTCTCCCTCTAACTCCGACTTCGTGAACTCTTCGATCTATGTCCAATCAGTTCTTCTCTGGAATGCGCTCGCTATCGAAATCAGGATGTCCACAAACCGCTTTATATTTAAGAGGAGGGTACGTTATCTCCACTCTTGTTGTCACAGTGCTAGTACATGATTCTCAGAGTGGATATTCATAGTATATGTATGTATGTAAAGTATTAGTATATTATGTATCAGTATAATGTGTGTATTCCATGTAATGTGTATATTTAGTTGATAACTTGATAAATCTTATTATTATAAGAACTTATAAATTCGTCCTCTTCACCATATCTTTGCACCTAACTCTTTATTTCTGCTTTACCCCAAGGTTGATTGGCAGAGAATGCCTAAGCATTAAGTACGCTTTTGTACAATATGTGCAAGAAGTTTTAATAAATAAAAAAAATAAAATTATTGGAAATTTCTACCAGAAAATTTTCTTTTTTTTTACATTTGTTTGGTTAAATATGATAATCACAATGAGTAAACAGAATATGGTACCCAGAAAAAAATCAATAAATACCCCATACGGATAAAAACTGCAATGTGATCAATTAAACAACATTTATGCAATCAGCTGCTTCAACGACACCGAACAAAAATTATAGTCAGCGTGTTGCGTTTACATTACAAAAAATATAAACATACAAACTAATGGCTGTAAATCCTTAATATCGCATTTTTATGATGCACCGACTTTTGCATTGTGATAAGTATCCAAAGAAAGATGTTTCTGTAATATATTCACGACGGCGATGCTTACTCGCTGTATATGGTAAGGGAAGGTATATTGGTAATATAAATAGTTTGGTGATTTTATTTTAGAAAGAATACCATACAAGCACATTCGACAGACAGCGTTAGTAGTGAGTTGCTACGAGGGTGAGGAAGGTATTACACGCTGTAGTATATCCTTCCTGCGTTAAAAAACAAACTTTTTTTGACTTTTGTTGATATCACTAAATTACTTATATTACCAATATCACTACATAATAAAAAACAAAGTCCCCCGCCGGTCTGTCTGTCTGTTTGTTTGCGATAATCTGAAAAACTACTGAACGGGTTTTCATGCGGTTTTCACTAATAGACAGAGTGATTCATGAGGAAGGTTTAGGCGTATAATTTGTACCCGTGCGAAGCCGGGGGCCGGGTGGCTAGTAACCTATATCCTATAAACATTGGTTAAAAATAAATGTATATTTAATTAATCACAGAGTATTGGCGATTGACAGGCACGGACGTGCCTCATAGGATTTAATTTATTTTTAAGTTATCTCTAAGATAGGTTTCATTTGCGCTGGAGTTGGTGTATTTTTCTATGAAATTTCTGCATTCTTGTTTCGTGAGTGTGATGGGTAATGGAGTTTCCGGACAGAAAATACATAAGTTATGAGACGGTTCGTTGTGCGATTCGTGTAAAAGGTTGTCGTGAAGTATTGTATTAGAACAAATGACTAGTCTTTAATTGTTCCACGGTGAGCTTATCAAAAGTTGTAAATTATGATGAACAATACATGCCATCATAAACACAAAGAGCTTCTTATGAATCAATGTGTTTAGGACATTATTTGGCTGCCTTCCCTGAGTCCAACTGGTACAAAAATAGTTTTTGTTTGTTATTTTCATCGGCTGGATCAAGGGACTGATGCAGAAGGCAGTCCTTCTCGGCATGGCCCGTTTAGTGAGGAGGTTCCTGTCTTTGAAGCCTTAACCACAGGTGTCTTGGTCAATGTACCCGATGTCGGTGGTCTACTATTTTTATATTTTAAAATATATGTTTTGTTTCGTACATATTTAAAAATGTAATTGATAAGTTTTAAGATGAATATAGAGGAATAATAATAACAGCTTGACACACCTCACCTAGGCAGATTGCAGATAAACATACTTATATATTACTAAATACATACATATTATAGATAAATTACACCTAGACAGAGAACAAATGATCATGCTCATTACACAATTATTAGTCCTGGGTGGGAATCGAACCCACAACCTCTGGTTCAGCAGTCAGGATTACTAACCACTAGAACAACAAGCCAGTCCATGATGAAATCAGCTGCTAATTACGACGTGGATCAGGTAGTTATTACTTTTGCCATCAGAGATGAATAATGTAATGGACTTTGCTTAATCCCACAAAAAGAGTTGTCTCCCTTGTGCACTGATCATTGGCATTTAAAGTACTTACTGTGAATTATCATAAGGCTGCCGACAAAGGCAGTAGAGTTCCTGTGTCTCTGCAGCACGTCGACAATCCTGACACACATATTCCTCCATTGATTTACTCATTTCTTCGGTAACACCCACGCAGTCGCCATGAAACCAGTTACTACAGTGCTCGCAGCCGACATAAAATCTAAAAAAATGTTTAATTTTATTCAAACTTAATCGTGGTTGACGACCCATGCATCCGGCACATTCATGGGTTCCTACCTAACAGTAGTACCAAAGCAAATAATTACCCAGGGAATAAATTTAAATTTCCTTTATTCCGGCTTTGGGGTGGTTTGCGAGACGATACGATAAGAGTGACCTTGACACGACAGTTGTCGTTGAGGACTAATAACACGACATGTTTCAACTTGAACTGCGCGTGTTTTTTTAATAATTATATATAGTTTAAAATTATTAGTAATATAATAATTAACATATCACAAAGATTTGGGGTTTGATCTCGTTGTAAAGATAGTCAAATAGAACTTTATAACTTTCAATAGTATTAGTAACTCACTATATCAGATATTTATATTTAATTTTAGCAAAATAAATTTAGAATTTCTTAAGAGTAATAAAATATAAATAACGTAAAAGATCCGTTCAAGATCCGCCAAAAAGTAACGGATATGGATAGGGATAAAAATCTTTTTTTCTCCTTCTGATTTCCGGGATACGGATATTTCACACATCACTAATTATTATACGATCCAAAATTATTTCATCATGAAGACAATTTTATGAAGATAATTTTTGTCCTTTATAGCATTTATTTGGGCGCATAGCTAAGGAGATAATGGAAATTAAAATAATTCAACACTCCGCTCGGATCTATGACTTTATTGGTAGTGGTATTTCGTAAATGAATTAAATACCTAATTGATTTTAAACTTTTGCAACTTTTATGCATATTAGATCTGTTCGAATTGCACCGATCGTGGTCACGGGTTGACTCCACCACCACGTGAATAGTGCAATTCCATCCAAACGCCTGGTAACCAAAGAATGTATTGTATAACTCCCAGGTTTATACACCTGATATAAATGAAATAATTATTTTATTACGAAACCTGCGACCATCAACCTAATTCACCCATAGTATGCACGTAAAGAATATAATAGGTTAAATGGCAAACTCGATCAGTTGGATATTTTTCATAACTCTTTCCACAACTGTAACCATTAAATATTGAAAACCACTTTTGTTCTAGAAATAAATGATTATTTTATTTCATTCATTATAATTTCTATTTATTTTTTTCATTTATTTATATTTTGCATCAATATTTTATTTAGGATTATTGTAATTTTAGTTCAATAATTCTTTGCTGAACCTTCATATATATATTGGTGTATACTGTGCACGTTTTTTATAGGTCTACATATAAGAACTGTGCCATATTCTATGATTGTTGTATATGTATACTGTTGATGTGTCGATAGTAAATAAATAAATGTAACGAAACTTGTAAAATTTCGTAGAAACAATACCATAGATCGTAAAGTTTTGACTGAGCCCCAGCAGTCTGGCAAATGGTACTAATAGCTCAAATTCCTATGATACCCACAAATTTACCAATTAATTTTTAAATAATACAATTGCCGGTAAAGCCCGTTTAGTCACTTTAAGCACGACGTTATACATATGCGAATGGTGTGGCAATTGTATGTTGGCTTGTCTAGAACAGGGTGCAGTGAAAACCAATATATTCTAATACCACAAGAAAATGTTACAAAAAATATTTTCTATACTGAAGTATTATATCATCAATCAATTATAAACGAGTGAAACCCCCGTGTGTCCCTTCACAGCTAGTGTTAAATAACGAGCTAGAATTATTAAATTGAACTAACTTTGTGTTATCGTAGGGCGTTTGGCAAATACATAAGAGTTTCTCCTTCTTCACGGATCTCTTATTGGATCTCGGCGTGGTTGTCACAGCAACACTGCGACGTTTACCGCCTCGCACCTCTTCCTGTTTGGTTCGTTCTGCTCGCGTTCGAAGCGCTAGCTCCGCCGAAAGTTCCTTCTGTAACATGGAAAACAGGTCTTTAAATCGATCTACGTAAATTTGTATAGAAACGAGTAGACGACGATTCTAAAAATATTCTCACTTGAATCTCGACGCCCAGCTCTTTTTCAAGAAGCCCTCTCTTTTTAATGATATCTTTCTTGAGCATTTCCTTATGTTTAAAAAGCAACATTTGAAGCCGGGAATGATTAGAGGCGGCACGCCGGCGCTCCTCGGCGGGCGACGCTACGGGCACGTGCGGCGGGGGCGGCGCGGGGGGCGGTGCGGCCGGCGCCGGCGCAGGGGCGGGCGCGTTAGGAGCCACGGGAGCAGGCCCGACACGCGTTTGCACTCTGTTCGTAGGCAGCGCAGGTGGTGACGGCGATGTGGGGCGGGCGCGCGAGCGCTTTCGCGGTGAACTATCGACCCACTCGTCGTCGTCATCCTCGTGGCGAGCAGAGGGCACCCTTCTTCGAGGCGGCGGGGAGGGCGACGCCACGACGACGGGCGGCGGCCGTACCTCGCGTTCTACGACCACCTCGGGCTTCATACGCTTCTCCTGATAACGCTGCAATTGCAGGAGCTTCTCTTCTATTTCTGGGTTGAGGTTCTCCTGCTTAAGCGCACTTTTAATAGCTGTAACGACATATTTTTACCGATTATAGTAGAAGTCGTTTTCTGAACATATAAAGTAATTTCTTTCTGGACTGCTATATCCATCTTAATTCTTTTGAAGAAGTTATCTAATCGACTTCATATGCAACGTCCATATGAAGCAGTTCTTTGGTAAATAATTTACTATATTTATTTACCAAACCATTACGATTAATGAGTATGTGAAAAACACTGATGTGTATCAGTGTTTTCACATACTTATTAATGAAATGTTAAACTGTATCACCAAAATATTTAAATAAGATATCTGTATTATCTGTGTGTGTGTAGCAACTAGGAATAATTGTTTTAATACATTTGATATAGAGCATTTAACTATTAGTTAAGGATTGAAAGAAAAGGTTGGAATAGGATTAAAAAACTTTTTAAGACATTTATACATTTTTTTACATTCAAATGGGGGTTAAGAGCATTCTTACGTAATACTTTACTAGTAGTTAAAATGAACCTTAGGAACAGAATTAGGCAAATTAGTTTAGGGCACCTCATTAGACGGTATTGTGATGTGTCGATGTTGTGTGAAAATTGAAATCGTCGACCCGAATAGCAATATACAGGGTGTATTTGAAAATAGAACACTTACTTTAATCCCTAAAAGGGTAGACTCTAGCATGCAGTTAAAAAAAAATTATATTTTATATTTTTTAAATTTTAATAAACACTCCATTTACTCCATTTTTACCTCGGTTTAAAAATACTTAGAAATTCATACCCTTTCAGGGATGTAAATGTTCTATTTTCAAATACACCCTGTATATAAAATCGTTCTGACGTAATAACTTAATGGCCTCACGTCAATGTAACTATTATAATAAAGCTTACATTTAGTATTACATGAACCCTAACCGACTGGTCCTACATTGACTTGTAATACAGGTTTACTTAAACCTTTAACAGGCACCAGCTCTCACAATGTAGACTACTATTATGTGTTTAGTTTTAGCACCTGTTTCAACCAAATGTAACTTCTATGTATTGGCAATTGTGAAAGAAACGAAATATTATTATTGTTGATATTATCAAGTATTTGTGATGCTAACGAGTTTAAAGATGATGCGATAGAACTACTTACTCTGTTGAATGTAATCAGGGGTTAGCACGAATTTACTACCCTGCAGACCATCTTGGCCTGAATTAACAATATCTGTTTTCGTGCTGTTCTCTTTTATGTCTTCGAGTTTGGAAGGAGTTGCTTCTTTATGACTCGCAGCTTCAGCTACATTTTCTTCACCATTTAAAAGCGGTAGACGCTTTATTTGATCTTCTTCACTAACATCCTATAAGTAAAAGTTGTAAAATATGTCAAAACATTTCTCAATGTTTTTATCTTTTTAATCCCACCTTTTAAGCATAGGGTTTAATATTTTACGAAATACCAGAATGATGGTTTTTAATAAAATATTTGATGCTTTCAGGAACTTTAGAAATACCCTTTAAAGTAAGAAACGGGGTAAAATATAAAAAAGAACTAAATAACATGACATCCGTTTGTGGGAATATATCAGTTCGTGTCTAAATATTATTGCAGTAAGTGGTTTAACAGCTACGAGAATAACATTCCCTAATTATAAAATTTTAAAGAGTAAATTTAATAGCAGTAATTGCCCATACACCCCCACAAAACGTTTGTAAGTAAATAAAAACGATAAAAATAAAAGCTACATAAATAAACAGGACAATATTAAATAAAAGTCGATGTGATCATTTTAACATTTTATTGAAATGATACTATTTTACCATCAATATATTAATTAATAAGGATTCGATTTGTAATAGCTTATAAGTATACATGTTAACTGGTGGTGTATGAGCAATTGTTTAAACCAGTAGCTTATATTATTTTAATATCCAGTAAAAAATCAGGTTTATAGGGAATAAGTAAGAGCTATATAATACCAGCTAATATAATAATGTTAAGCTATATTCTGGGCGCTTTAAATTGCGCACCAGTTAAAACCAGTTGATAAATCTAGTCATTTTTGCATTATACAGTAACTGAAATGGTTCAGGTATTTATATTCTGAATATTTGATAGACATACTATTTATCTGAGTTAAGATAGAATAAAACTTGAATAAAACACAAAAAATAATTTTCCGTATTCATTGATTTTGTACAGATGATACGACGTTAGGATCTCAGAATATACGTTTTATAGCCATGATACCCAGAGTTAATATCTACAAACAATGGCTTTGTATAAGCGCCTTCGATATTTCTAAATCCACTATCCAGATATTGAAGTATTTAGTTTTATTTTTACTTGAAACATAAATAGAAATAAATAATTATCTTTTTCATATGCCACTTTTGTTACTAAATTAGAGAGGGATGACATTTTAGAAAAAAGTAATTTTGGTGCCATTGTGGTACCAAGGTAGGAAAAAGTAATCATGGAATCAATCCGGTATGCCTTGGGATACCAACAGAAGGACAGTTAACTGTGTCCGTAAGTAAGTACCACTGGTACTACTACTGGTGGCACAACTTATAGTAACCATGGTTACAAAACTGGAATATTAAATGTGGAGATTAAAATGTTGTCTTGGAATCTTAATAATGATTTACTTATTAGCCAAGTCTGCATGGTATGGGTTTGAGTAAGGGCTCAAGTTTCAATTCTTGCAATAACTGCTATGCTGTCATACTATACTGCAATCAAAACAATTTATAGATATCCGTCGAGCACATATTATAATATAATCAATATTTCCTTTGAGGATCTAAAGCAATAGCATTCATAGCTTATGTAGGCAGTTATTTTTAAATAACATCCAAATTTATGTTATTGATTAATCTTTTGTGTTTTATGAAGTTTGTAATCTGTATGTTCCTGAAGAACATGAATTCTTATCAAATTAATGTTTGGTATTATTAAATAAAATTGTTGCTTTTTTTTTTAAATAATACCTCATTGATTATACTTATTTCAGTTCAAAATCTGAATATTAGCGAGAGATCTTAATTCTTATCAAACCAGTATGTGTTCTATTATTAAGTAAAATTGTGTTTACATCCAATCAAGTCCATACATCTGACTGATTTACAAATTTATGGTTTCTCCTGAATAATGTGCATGAGGTAAACACAAAAAATATTTGTGTTCTGAGCAGATTCCTAAAAAGGTTTCTGACCGACACATAAATTAAACTTATAGGCACTTTACATCATGCACACTCTGCAGTTAACTATTGTAGTTCAGTTACTCTTTCACATCAATCAAATTATTATATTTTGCACTGTTTATCAATATGAGCAAATGGAAAACAAATGTAAAAAATATTATGTCTTTAAAATATAATAACATTTTGAAAAGCAACTTCTTAAGTACATATTCAATTTTGTTTTATTGATGTGTGAGTGATACTCATATTTGGGTTAAATTTCTATTGTTTTGTGTCTAGTTCTAAAATGTTATGGAAAAATAATATCCTTATTGAGTTCAGTTATATCATTGTTACCAAAATGACTATAATACTGAGATTTATTGTTCTACTCTAAAACTATATACTTACACTACGAAGGAGTAATGAGATATGTTGGATCTACGGTTATAAATTAATAAACAATTATTTAATCAATATTTACAGAAAATTCTTTGGTGTTTTAAATCAGGTATAAGGCTAATAGTAACTAATTTACATACGATTTAATATCATATACCAGTCTTATAAATTATTTTACATTAACTGTGGCGCAGACATGCCTCGTAACATAATAACGTAGGGTATGACCATAACGAGTGCAGCCGAAACCTGTACAGTATGAACTCAATCAAAAGTAATAACATTATGTAAAAAAAATGCGCTCATTTTGATTCCACCCTGATATTTAAAGGTGATTTATTTTATACTAGTCGAAAATCCGCCATGGCAGTAATAAAAGTTCACGCTCATATAGAATAGTTTTTCCTAATCACATGATTTCTATAACATTTTAATAGCGGTTTTAGAAAAAGGCATGGAACAATGTTTTCCTCATTCTAGAAACAGTAACTATGACATCCTAGAACATTATAAATGCGTTTTACAGTAAAGTCATAATGCTCGGCCGAATGTCTAAGTAGGTGAAATACATATATACATACATATGAAATATTGCTCCTTCCGCCTCATGATTGTCATCTAGTAGTAATATATTACCTGGTGCGTAGGCATTGCTAGGGGTTGTAGTGACTGTATGGAGTGCAGGGCTTGAGGGACGACGGGTGTCAACGGAGGAGGGGCGGTGGGCGCCGGTTGTACTGCTAAGTACATCTTTCTGGGACCCAGCATGCCCTGTTTCCCTGTAGACTCTTGAGCTGTAAAAAGTGCAGTCAATGAATGCTAAGAATAAAATTGAGGTGTAAAAATACCTCATATCATAGCATGTACTAATTTACCTTTTAACAGTTGTTGTTTGACTTGATGCTGCACTAATGCCAACTGTTGAGGAGTTAAAGAATACCCATGAAGACCCTGTAGAACTATACTAGGTCCGCTACTAGTCTGCATTACCTGTAAAAATAAAAGTGCTTATTGACAAATATCCCTGCTCTTTCAACTTTACTAAAATGGTGTAGTCGCAACCAGGGATGTTATGGAACTCCGTAACCGTAACCGAAACTATCGGATATCCGAAATAAAAATCGATCCGAAATAACGGATAGATAAAGGTAGAGTCTAAATAATTTATTTTATACATCAAAATACAAGTTCATATTTTATAATAATTGTACATATTCCGATCATTGCTTATAGGGCTATTTTTTATTGTGATTTTACTACCAAATTATAACCTAGAAATAAAGCCAAATTATTACCTATCTGCATTTTCCTGTTTTAAATCCTAAAAAATCTCATATCCGTAACTGAAACTATCGGATAATCCGAAATAATTTGATATCCTTAATGGTATAAGAAATTTCATATCCGTAAAATCCCTGGTGGTAACATAAAAAATAGAAATAATCGTTAACACTCATAGGAATCACACATTAAACTCTCATATTATTTTAGATAAAAGTCAAAGCCAATCTTGAGACAGTAGTCGTGTTTAAGGTCACCATACTTTTTAATTTAAAATCAAGTTACTCGAGTTCTATCTCACGATTTTCAAATCTCAATACAACAGCTCTTTAAGACACTAACCTGTGCGGTGACGGTTTTTATAACAGTGCCGGGAGGTTGACCCACGAGAAGTCTCTTCTCAACAATTTCATCTTCTGTTAGTTGGTGTTGTTGAGGTAGTGGCTGGGGCTGGGGTTGTATGGGCACGGGCGGCGGGGGCGCGGGGCGTGGGGGTGGCGCTACCGCCGCGGGAGACGGAGTAGCCGTCGACACGGGCACGCTGTTGACGGCAGCCGGACTCTGACCAATGTGTGCAATTATCTGAGCCTGATTATTTCCAGTGGGCCGAATAAGAACTTGTTGTCCGTTGACTGTCGCCAACTGAATCTTGCCAGCGGCGATTTGTTGCACCAGCACTGGGTTATTCACGACGATTTGCTGCGCTGCAGGGGGGCGCAGGCGGGGCGGCTGGCTCCGGGGCGTCACTGCGATGGCGGCCGGCGGGCGCGGCCCAGGCGGGCGCTGGAGGATCTGGCCCTGGACCAGCACGGTCTGCACGGCTTGCATGCGCGGTGGTAGCCCGGCGCGCGCTCCGGCCTGGACCACAACCTGTTGTGCTGGTTGCATCATCACTTGCTGTGGAGATTGTACTACTACTTGTTGAGGTGGTTGTACGACAATTTGCCGGTTCGCTTGCACGACTACTTGTTGAGTAGTTGGTGCCACTGCTCGCGGTACCGGCCTCACTTCTTCAACGACGGATTTGTTTTGGGTGATTTCTCTTTCGACAACAGACGCACCGCTATCCTTAGGCCCAGGCGATGCCGCCACGAGCTGACCTGTGACACCCTGTTGGCCGGGCATGACTACGTGTAATTTCCCATCAGGCATCTGAATCAATTGCTGGCCCGCTAACAACCCTTTGACGGTAAGTTTTCCGTCAGCTGCTCGAATTATTTGGACTTTTTGTGGTCCATCTTTCTGAGGTGTGGCATTAGATTTTGTAGTTGCTTCACTTTGTGCACATTTTGTTGCACTGGCAATCGGCTGACTAATAACTCTAGTTGAACCATCAGAACCTTTTGTCATAATAATTCTCCTAGTCCCAATAACCGTTTTCTGCCCAGTAGGAGTTGCCGTATTCATAGTCAGTAAAGATGTGAGTGTGCTTTTTCCAGAGGACTGGTTGGGTGTAGACTTTGTCTTTTCTGTATAAACAAAAAAAAGTTTCTTCTGCATTATTTTTACCATACCTATTGCTATCAAAAATGCACTCAGATTTAATTCATATAATCATGAATTCATCCAATGTAATATTCACATAATAACTGCAGTAGTAGTTTACAAAAGTTACTACGAAAATTCTACACAGCTGCATTTCATCAATACCTTGAGACATTTCCAGGGCTCTCTTTTGTTGATGTGCAGCTCGTTGTTCACGTAACTGCTGCTCCATTTTATCTTTGAGATCAGCGGCATTCGCAGGCGGAGCGACGTTACGCTGAGGAAGTTTACCAGTTGAAGTGCGGGTAACAGGAGTGGCGCGTTCTGTCCGTTCACCGTATTGACGCACTTCCCACAAATCTAATTTATCTTCATCAACCCACTCTTCCGAAACCTGAAAAATATTATAATTTCAGATGATTATGACGATTTCGCAAAATTAAGATAGAAAAAAAATATTACTACAATAGGTTATTTGTTTGGTGTTTAATATTATTATTGTGCTTGCTCAAAACATAATAAACAAGTGAAAGTTAAAGAGTTCAAGTTGCTACTGTACACAAGACTCACACTCTGGACTGTATTCAAGTATTTTTAAGGTGTAAATGATTATTTGGTTACTCATCACGATACAAAAGCCACTTGATCATAAAAATTAAGATTATGGATTTATAATAATTAGATACATTCGCGCTATGTAAGGCTACTAATGCAATTTCGCCGCATAATCATACCACGTGACGCTGCGGTCTCCGAAAGAAAAGTACGTCGTGCGTCACGAAGGCCTTTACGCTCCGCCACAGAATACATAATAGTACTATTACAGAAGTCCCGCTCAGACAAATCATTTAAATAAATAGCGACTCCGGTCCCGACACAAGTCGCAATTCAGGTCACACAGCGCTAATATTTATATGTTTGTTATACTCCTATTGTTATGTTGCCTCTCTTTCTATCGCATAACTCTTATCTGTTCTGACGACGCCGCAATGTTAGAGTTATCTTTTTTAAAGAATTAAATAATTTGAATATTTAACTTCTAAACCTTGCGTTCCATGATATAATATTATTTACGTATTTACGGGAATTAACGCGATCACGAAAAGGTATTACATACTTCTTCTTCGGTTATTGCCTGATGTTTCGACCAGGTTGCACTGGCCACAGGCCGACTGGCTCAGCGGTGCACGCCCTCCCAGCGGTAACCGCGAGATCAGATGGGTCCTTGTCGCACTGTGTGTACCGCAAGCCTACTCATACGGATAGGTACCTACACGTCACGTCTCATCATCATCCCCGACACCTGCAATCTGTTATGACTTCACTCAAGACCAGAGCATACGATCTTTGTGACCCTGAACAGTTGGAGCGAGAGCTGGATCATGTTCAGGAGGAACTCAAAAGTAACGGATATCAGGTGAATGGAACACGGAAGCAACCGACAATGAGACGCAAGCATCCGGAGGTGAACAGACAACCAGCCTACATGCCATATGTCAAAGGAGTAACGGATAAGATCGGCTCCGTATTAAAGAAATACTCCATTCCGACAGTATACACACCAGGCATAAAGGTTCAAAACATCGTGGGTACACCGAAGGATGTCTTGCCGTTACAAACTCCAGGTGTCTACAAAATAAACTGCAGCTGTGGTAGTTCCTACATAGGCCAAACAAAGCGGACTATTGCTGAAACGGTCAAAGAACACATCGCTGCTGTGAAGAACCGACAGATTAGATAAATAGATAGAATAGATAGAATATTCTTTATTGTACACCATTAAATAAAATTAATTGGAACAGATCATGGCTTAAAAATAGAGTACAATGGGCGGTCTTATCGCTAATAGCGATCTCTAACAGACAACCTTTAGATGGAGATAATTATAGAAGTATTAAATAAAAGCAATAGTTGATGGCGTACTATATAGAAAATACAGACAAGTATTTACACATATTAATATATATATACATACATACATACATACATACACACACACACACATACACACACACACACACACACACACACACACACACACACACACACACACACACACACACACACACACACACACACACATATATACATAAATAATCCAGCTATTTAGTAGAGATTACATAGTAAATTCTTAAGTAATTTTGATCTTAAGTGTGAAATGGAATAAAAATCCTATCCTACTAATATTATAAACGTGAAAGTTTGTGAGGATGTATGGATGTTTGTTACTCCTTAACGCAAAAAGTACTGTATGGATTTTAATGAAACTTTACAATAATATAGCTTATATATCAGAATAACACATAGGCTATAATTTATGAAGATATTATGTATATTGGCCAAAATATAACGATAAGTGTTAAGTAAGTCGGAAAAAAATCTGACATCTGCGAGCTATTCTGTCGTGCGGTGGGAAAACTGTAAGAGTTACATGGATATAATGTGGGATTGTTTCTAGTAAATAGTTCAACAAAAAAGTCCGCGACAATATATATAGCCATTATTACCAAAATAGTGAACCATAAATACAATAAAATTTTATTTTATATTTCCAATTCACATTTAGCAGTAACAAATTGATTTTTATGAAAATAAATACTTTTATCGCTTCTGATATTCAAAGTAGATAAACTTTGTCTTTTAAAGTACGTATTGGTCAAATATTTTAAAAGTTACGACGGTATAAAATTAATATAAAAATGTGCGGTGCGGTGGAGGGGGGGACATCGCTCATCGCCGCGAGCCATCCGGCGGGCAGGCAGACGCGTGAGGGCAGACGTTGTTGACGGTTTTGTCTGTAATGGGAATTTTCAAGACACTAGCGATTTGTTAAAAGGCTCTGTTTACATACATTTATAATACTAGCAACACGCTTCGGCTTTGCACGGGTACAAATTATACACCTAAACCTTCCTCATGAATCACTCTGTCTAATAGTGAAAACCGTATGAAAATCCGTTCAGTATTTTCTTAGTTTATCGCAAACAGAAAGACAGACAGACAAACGCAGCGGGGGACTTTGTTTTATATTTTATAATATGTAGTGAAGATATTGAATGTGAAAAAAAATTGTAAGTTTGTAAGAATGTTTGTTACTCTTTCACGCAAAAACTACTGAACCGATTGCGATGATACTTCGTATGTAGATAGCTGGAGACCTCGATTAACACATAGGCTACTTTTTATCCCGATATTCCCACGGCTTTTGAGTTACGCGGGTGAAACCGCGGGGCACAGCTAGTAAAGAATAAAATAAAGGTATTACAGTGATAGATAGTATTGCTTGACCATATTTTTAAAAGCTGTAAGGGTTTCAGCTTAGCAAATCAGCGATTGCAGAACATGCACTCGAAGCGGGCACCAATCACTGGATTGAATTTCACTGTACGCAAGTCGTCTCCACGGAACGTCACTTTTACTCAAGAGTTGTACGTGAAGCGATTGAAATTAAAAAACAAAACTTTCAATCGGGAAGATGGTTTCAAATTATCTACAGCGTGGAATCCAGTGATAAAAAACATGCCACCTCGCTTTTATGCGCAGAACACCAGAGTAGGGCCACATCGGTTTGCTTACAGAATAGGGACACTGTTAGTATAGTATGTGGCGGTACATGGCGAAACGAAAATATCAAAAATATCGAAAAAGTGGAGGTGGATAAAAAACCTTCTACCTAAGAACCTTCTACCTCACGATGTCGACGACGGAGGGCGTGCACCGCTGAGCCAGTCAGCCTGTGACCACGGCCAGTGCAACCTGGTCGAAACGTCAAGCAATTCTGAGGTATGTAATACCTTTTCGTGATCGCGTTACTTCCCGTAAATACGTAAATAATATTGAATATTTAATTACCAGAAAGTTATGTGCCTATAACTCTATTTTTGTAAACGAAGAAACCTAGGTTAGGTACTAATAATTCGATAGTCTAGATACGAAATAACGTGCGGGCACGACCGGCGAGCAGCAGCCCACAGAATTTTGGCACGTGTAGTCGACCCCGCCGTGTACTTGTAGCTTTATACCTACACTGTGGAGTGGACCTGGCTTAGCGCCACGCTAGCAAGACTGTGGTATTTATTAGTATATATCTGTAAGATTATCTGGTCACTGATTGAATGTAAAACTTAAAAAAAAAACCGGACAAGTGCGAGTCTGATTCGAGCACCGAGGGTTCGTAAGCAAACAAACTTGTATACGTCCATCTCGGGAATCAATTCTCAAAGATTTTTGCCCGTCTTTTTCGAAAGACAAACTTAACTTTGCGGTTGCGATGTACGACAAAGTTAACAATCCAACCACAAAATATACGTTTGTAATCACAAAAACTTTTTTTTAATCCTAATATAGTTCCGTTTTGCGATGCTGATGGCGCTTGTTTCGCGCGCTGTGTGTCTACGCATGAGAAAGATGGCAGCGACACACAAAATGAAAAGTAGGCTATCCATGCAGCGGGATTTCTCGGACTATTATTGAGCCTCCAAATGAAAATAAGTAAAAAATATTATTTTACAAGGTTACCTTAGCTTACATACTGTATTTATCAAGAATGGCCTGGAAAATCTTTATTGTTTAAATTTTATTTTATTTGCTTCTAGCTGACCCGACAGACGTTATTCGACAAAGCACTTAATTTACATTTTAGTTTTGCCTAAAATCTTAGTTCGTTAGTTTTTTATAAATATTTTTTTTTATTTTTTTTTTTAAATTTAGCTGGTTATTATAAAACTGAATTTAGAAAAGTTATCCCAGCTAATCTATCTCAAGTGATGCGCTTCACAACAAACCAGATTTCTTTTTACGATACATTATTTTTGTCACCCTACAGAATCGATTTTTCCAAATATTGTGTCAAGCTTTAAAACGATATGGCGGGTATTAGACAGACAAATCAAGAAATGACGGCGTATAATGTGGTGCCCAGGCAGATTTGATTGGCCCAATTCTACGATCGACCTGCGACACATACATAATGAAGTGTAACTGAAAATAAATTGAAAATATACCTGTGGTTCAGTATTTTGGGGCGATTCTGCACGTTTCCTCTTTCTCAAACCACTGCGAATTGAAGTCACTTCTCGCACTGTTTTAGGTAATTCTAGGGGTATTACGACCCTCCGCCGAAGGTATTGCGTTCGTTCTGAAAACTGGCCTATGTGCCTATGTTTTAATAGTTCCAAGGATACAATTTCTGTGTCTGTTGTTAGCTGATGTTTGCCATCTGCAGAAGCTGGTTTGGCCGCCATATCGTCCCAACGTAGGCAAGCAAACATTATACGAAGTTGCAAAGCAGCGCTTGCCAGCCACTGAAGGTTTACAGTGCGATACAACCAGCATGTTTTAAATAAGGGTCTAGGGCAAGGATACGGCCATACTGCTTGGTTCGGTTTTGCATTGTGGCTAAAACCAGATACTGCGTTATGTCCACCTTGTCTACAAAGTTTTCTTAGCTCATGATGTGGTAAAACCATTAGGGTTTTAGCTTTGCTTCTAGTGTGGAATGTTGAACAAAGAGGATATTTTACAGGGGTTCTTTTCTTCTTCTTTTCAACTGCTGATGTCTGTACTCTTTTCAAATAAACTCTCCCAGAAGGATTTTCAGTCGAATATACTCTTACAACATTTCCCTCTATTTTCTCTTCTTTAAGAGATTTATCTTCTCTCTTAAAGGACTTTGTAGAACCAAACCGTCTGTTAACTATTGCACGATACTTTACTTTATCATTAGTTTTAGTTGATGTCACTGAACATTTATACGATGAATCCTTTGCTTCGTTATTACTTTTGTTTTGCGTAATTACACTAGTTTTTGATGTTCTTCCACGAGTTATTTTTAATTTGGGAATAGGTGGGCGATCTTTGTTATTGCTGTCCATTGAAATATCTTCTTGTTGTTCCATAGATTCACCATCAGTCAACTCTTTCAATGGACCAATTTCGACCTCATTATCTTCTATATTATTACAAGTTATATCAATGTCCATTTCATTTCCGACAGCTGGCACAGCTGACTCTTCAAGAGTACTTTCTGTCTTAACAACGCACATACTGTCATCAGCATCCTTTTCAACTTTCACATTAATATCTGCTGCATAATCACCACTCTTTCTCTTTACAAAACAATCAGAGGTTTTATTGTCACATTCTTGTGCACATGCAACAGCAGATAGTAAATCAGTCAATATGTTTTCATTAGAATTAGTACAAGTAGAACCTTTTCCCAACAAATATTGTTCCAGAATTGACATTTTAGAACTATCTTTGGCATTTTCGAGTAAATTATTAGAGTTTACTTCTCCATCTTTTAATAATTTTATCAATTGAATTAAAATGTTGCCTTTTATAATGCACATGGGTGAGTAGCAGTTAATTTTTACTCTAGAACCTTGTGAAATATTTGATATCCCTATTTTGTTGCAGCTTTGTGAATAACATCTATATCTTTTTGTCAGTTGAGATATTTTTTGATATTCAGCTCGAAGACTATCAATGCTAGTAGAGTTAATTAGTTCTCTTTGTTTGCTCCCTTGAGCTGCACCACAAATTGATGTTATATCAGGTTCAGGTTCATCATTTTCAACATCGATGTTTTTTTCATCTTCACTTTTCATATCAATGTCTTCCTTTTTGACATTAGCTAAAAGGTTAGCCAATTTCTTTTCTTCCATAAACTTTAAATATGTGCGTCGTGCAAGAAAATCATCTAATTTAGATTTTCTTGCAATCTTCGGATAATACCGTCTTGTTGAGGAGCTTAACGCTTTTTCGACATCTATTTCATCAAATCCATCTTCGTCCTTTTCAATCTTCAAATTCCGCATGGACGGTGGTACTGTAATTAATGGAATATTAAACTACAATCAAAGTACTATAGGTAATTAAAAAGTTAATGCAAATATAACTTACATTTTTCCATAACATCTTTAGTTTCACCTTCATTTGAAATGAGATAATCATATGTTTTTGGTTCAACTGCCAAAACTTTGATAACATTACCTTCCCTAACTCTAACAGCAATTTTAGCAGGACCATTAAGAAGACTAACTTTTGCCGTAATGTGTCTTTTAAATTTTCTCGTAGAAGAATTCCATAGCCAACCCCACTGTCCATGAATCCTGTATTCTTCTCCTTTTTGTTTCCACGCCTAAAATTATAATAATTACTTAGGTTGTGTAGCCGGTTGTAAGAGTTGTGATTTATTTGACATACAATATTTCTTTATTTTTTATAGTTCTTACTTGATGTCGCAATCCAAGTGAGTATTTGACGAAATTGTAAAGAGTGCGATATCTTTCTTCTTCTTCATCTCTTTCCTTCTTCTCCCTTTTATCAAGCTTTTTCCGTTCTTCGCGTTCTGAAGCAGTAGTTCGAAGCAACTTAACATGACCCAATTGTTCATGCCAAGCGGGTACCCAAACTACGCTTTTTATACAAGCCTGAAATTAAATAAAACTTGCTAAGTGATTGAGAGTTGATTTCAATATAGATAAAGTATTCGTAAAAAAAATACTAACCTGAAGCACACAAAGTGCTCTGGCAAAGTCCCTCGGAGCTTGACAGAGCTGTACAGCTTGCACCCAAGGTTTTCTCAAAAGTGACCAATTAGGATGCATAAATTGTAGTACAATATTCGATTCTAGTTGTAACAGTGTTTGTCTCAGGGTTGCTTCCAACAAAGGTCTGGTAGCTGAGGAAGGTTTTTTTTTTAATAAAAACAAGCACACAATGGGACTTTCGCAAAAAAATATTTATGTAAGATGGACAGACCTCATTAAATAGTCTACGAAGTGTTCCTATTCAGAACGTACACGCACAAGGGAAGATGGATAAGTCCCGTAAAAGGCAAGCCAACTTATGAGACGATTCATGACTACGACCACATAGCCAGGAGCGTACAACTAATAAGAAAAAAGAGAGGGAGGCGTCCAGTACAGAACTGCGGGACTCAGCCAACCAGAACCGGAACGATAACAGACGGAATAGTGGCTCTTTCGTGCTGGGAAGAGGCAAATGCCTGTAAAAATCAGCAAGAATACTTGTTGATGGCGTGTGGGAAGGAGTCGCGCTTGGGTCTGGCGCGCGTTTAAAGGTTCGCAATAATGCTTGGTGATGGCGGCAGGGAAAGAGCCGCGCTTGTCTCGTGCGTGTTTAGATGTTAGCAAAAATGCTTGGTGATGGCGTGAGGAAAAGTCGGCCTCGCGGGCGTTTACATGTCCGCTAGAATACTTGCTGATGGTGTGACAGAAAGGGTCATGCTTGTCTCGCGGTTTATATGTCTGTTAGAACAGTTGATGACTGCGTGAGGGACAGAATCGCTGTGATGGATAACGGATAGAGTCGCGCTTGTGTCTTGCGCTTTGATTTTTATACACGCATTGAAACAAAACTGCCTTTCTCCACAAACGGTCTGCTTTTTGTCAGGTCGTCTCCCAAGGATATAATACATATATGACACAATAAAAAAATCAATAGACCCTTTAGAAAAATAAGTACCGTGATAATATTTCTTGTAGGACTACTTAATTCGTCACATATTACATAGTAAGTTTTGTGACGTAGGTAAGGTATTGGAACATATGAAGTACATGAAAGACGGTCTAGGGACTAGACAGTGGGAAGGGATGAAAAAATTAACTGTCTGTTTATATTTGGTTCGCGAACAAAAAAGCGAGGTAACAGTATAGTAAGTTTTACATATTTTTGCTATTTATTCATTTGGCGATTTAGAAATAGAAGCGGATAGCAGTCTTCTTATATGGACCCGTCAATACCGTACAACTGTGAGTTTCGCAACTTAGCTATTATTTAAGCAGCCGAATACGATGTCATATGCGTGGCCTTCATTATAGTTTATTGTAGTGCGTATTGTAGTATTGCGAGTGAGTATCGAACTAACGTGCGTACTTGTAGCTTCATACTTACAGTGCGGAGTGGACCTGGCCTGGCACTATATTAACTGGCGATAACCAGTTTTAAAGTAGGTGTATATTTTTGATAGAAGTGGTTACTTCCATCAGAAATGCAATGAAAGTTAATTAATTAAATACAAAAAATATTAGTACTTGCCATTCAGTAAGCCAACCCATTTGAACTCTTGTGATGATACCAAAGAAAACTTATGGGACATATATCGCTTTTTGTCCCTTTCTTCATTTCTCTGAGGTTTGTTTAATGCTAATGGATTTGTAGTATATTGATTTATATAAGTTTTAAAACTGTTCTCGTTTCCTAATTTAAATAGAAAAGTTCCATTTGAGATTTGGTTCGACTTCAGTCTTGTCAATCTTTCAGTCACTAAAATAAATTCAAATTTAATTATAGTTGAAAAACTATGCTTATTAGTGTAAAAACGAATATTTGTATAACATATTATATTACCTTCTTCATGCTTTTTAAAAGGTATTTTAGATTTATTAGTTGAATTATTCTTTATTTTTTTAACATCGTCATCCTCAGTATCGTGCTGGTTTTCGTCATTGTCTTCCTGATTAATGTCTTCGCTTACAACTGTAACCTCGTTTAACACATCTGGGTCACATGACATATTATCCATTTTAACTTCTTCTATTTTGAAGTCTGCACTATGTCCTTGAAGTCTTTTTTCTTCTCTTAGTTTTCGCTGTTTGGCAATATTTGTATTTTCCATTTCTAAATATGATTTTCTGTTACCCTTGACTTGATTCGTGAGACGTTCTGTGATATCCATTTGTCTTAAGATTTCATTTTTCATTTCTAAAAGTTCACGAACTAATGGAGCCTCCATTTCATCAGAATCTAAGACATTTAAAAGTTCTTCCATTTGTTGAGGTGATGTATAATACCAGACTTCACCATTTTCTGCCTCACTAAAATAAAATGGTTAAATAAGACTTCTACGTACGTTCCTTTCAAAATTATTAAATATTGAAAAAAAAACGCTCTTTTTTAGCTTTGACCTTTTTTTGCTGTTAAACAAAAGCAGTTAGCGACTTTGAACACGTCTCTTTTGTAGGTAATTTAATGGTGAACAATAAAGCCGTGGGCACATATGACAAAAAACGCACTGGAAACGAGATATCACACGAAATGTAAAAAAAAAGTCTTGTTTTTCGTTAACTTGTTAAATAAAAAAATTACGCCCCACTTGCCCAGACTGCGGGTATTGCAATTCTTGATCAGCGCATTTTTTTACTATCTAACCAAAAATTAAAATGCGTGGTAATCTAAAATGTAAACTGAACTAAAACAATAAATTAGTTATAAAATAAAAATATGAATAAATATGGTTGAAATTATTGTGCAACTATGAAGACAGGGACATCTTTCAATAGAATTCAGGCTATAAGGTACACATGCCACCAACTAAGGATAGAAATGAAACACAATTAACAATAGTGACAATAGAGAGATGGGTAGTAGAATTAACAAATGGGCAGTTTGAAAGTAGATTCAAACTATTGCGTCAAGAGTATTTCAACAGAGCTCTGCCGCACATGTTTGTCGATTTTAAAATAACGGCTTCCATAATAAATGCTTTTTATCGGGCATATATCGCAAATATACCGCATTTTGAAGATTTCCCACTCTTCACAGAGGATGACATTTATTTGTTGGCTCTCGGATCCTATCATTTAAAACTCGCAGAGTTATTGTAGCCGTGTACCATGACGACAATATACAGGATTTAGCTAGTTGCAATTTCTAGCAAACTAATGTATTTTATTAAGAGCCAGCGTGCAATCACGACACGTCAGAACACTTATTTTAGGTGTGTCCTGATTCAGAGGGGTCAAGTAGGCAGGGATTTTATTCCACATTACCATTGTACATGTTTGACTAGCAGCCGCACTTTGGAAAGCTGTGCCCACGTTATTTCGATTGTGTGATACATGTGATTTGGATGGCATAATACTTTTAATCCACCAATACTTCATCGTGATGAAATTATTATTGATGATGAATTATAAGTCCATTCTACTGTAGATTAAGGTTCATCCATACTACACAGTCAAAATAATCTAACCATTATGCTGTATAATTAGCAGTGGTTGGCGTAGGTAGTGCCATTTGGTGGGATTCGTCCACCGTGGCATAACGTGGACATACCTTCTCATCTTAAAATCCCGGAATTCTAAAGATTCAACTTCGATCAAATATTACCTATATATAATTCAGAAATCTCCGCACCCTAAAAGTGTCTAGTTTTTTTATTATATATACCTAGTTTTTATTAACAGAATACCAGTTTCATAAAAACTAACCGAATAGCGTTACGACTCCTTATTACTCGTATACAAACACCGTTTTTAATGTTTCGCGATATTAACATTCCTTACACTAAATAATGTTTACAACAGATCATAATCGTGTAAATCGAAACTAATACTAGCTTATTCCCGCGGCTCCACTGGCGTTGTATTTTGCAAAAAAACTATTCCTGACCGGGATAAAAAGTCATCGCTCTAGTTGGGGTGCCTAAGCAATAGAAATTTACAAAATTTCATTAAATCTGTTGAGTAGTTTCGGAGATTAGCGTGAACTAACATCAGTACATCACACATCACAGGGGTTTTTAAATATTCAGATTAAAAAGCTAAAAATCTTATTGCGTTAAATAGCACTAGTGTTGGGCAATTCTAAAGACAGTTGAAGATTAACAGTTGATTAATTGTTAATTGTCACCATAACAACCGAAAATAGATCAATTGTTTGTGGAAAATTACAGACATAAAATACATTTAAGTAAAACATACCGACCCAGTTTGTTTTCGTTCATAAACATCGTCGCAAAGGGATTAAAAACCTTAAGGTATATATCAAACATGCCGACGCCCTTTATTGTCATTTTAAAATACATAGTCGGCAGGGATTTAAATATCTATAGGTACACAAAATTTAACGTACCGATTTGCGGAGCGCTTTAGCAATTTTGTGCCATTGTTTATTTATACATTGTACCTATTAGGTAAATATGTGTGTATACTTCGTTCATTTCGCACTCCTCAATTCTCCACTTTGTTACCATCATATTATTATTAATTCGTTTCAAACACATCTAATAATATGTTATAGAATCATTATATAACTTAAAAAAAACCTAATAAATAAATCAAATCGGCAGTTCTACTCTTGGATTTAAAATAATAAAATCTTTCGATTATTTAAATAAAAACTGTGTGTGATTTTATGACACCGGGACCCGATAAGCTGACTTCAGTAGACGTCGAACGTTCCTTTTCTATCTATAAGTGGATTCTGTATGTAAAAAGAAATTCGTTGAAGGTAGAAAATATTGAAAAATTAAGTTATTTATTTTAATTAAAAAAATTAGGAAATATGTGATTCTGAAAAAGAGATAGATTAAATTTACCTACTTAAATAGTAATTATGTTCTCATAAAATAAACGTAGTACAGCCATTATATCTCATCGTTTTTGTATTATACTAGCACCCGCCCGGCTTCGCATGGGTACAAATTATACAACTAAACCTTCCTCATGAATCACTCTGTCAATCAATTAGTGAAAACCGCATGAAAATCCGTTCAGTAGTTTTTCAGTTTATCGCGAACAGACAGACGCGGCGGGGGACTTTGTTTTATAAAATGTAGTGATTTTGAATAATATATTAATTAGTTTTATTTAATTTGTGTTAAACTTAAGATAATTTATATGTTGACAAATTGTACTTTTTGTTAAATAAATGTTGATAAATATTTTGATGTATTGGTATATCGCTAACCCCTATATAAATCTAAATCGCTCTAAACGGCTAAACCCTCAACACTCTTTTTATTATATTAATTTACGTACACGGTGTACAGTTTAAAACAGTTCACAAAGATGAGCATTAAAACCGCTTCAGTATAAGGGTAGGTACTGTACATATAATAGAAAAAAACAAGAGTTAAGTTCAGAGGGAAGTCTAACTAATTGAACTCGAACTCGAATTGACTCAAAATTTAAAATGCAGGAATCTCGGGGTATATCCATGTTAATATAATATTTGAGGTCATTCATCCTAAATAGCACTACCTACTCCGACCACTGATAATTAGGAATGGAATATCATTTCACGAGTAAAAATAATAAAAAGTAATAATTATAATTGTTGATGGGAGTGGTTTATTATTGTACATTAAGCTTTTCAATGTTTCTTATATTATAGAACATAATATAATAAACATTATAAAACTTTTTCTTTTTTTTAACAATAAAAAAAAACCCAATTCCTATTATTATAAAAAAAAGTGTTACCTTATTTACTAATTTTAAATTTGATGGTAAGTTGGACCAGCTCTCATACAAAAAATGCTTATCCTCCTTTAGACATAATATAAACATTGAATATCGCAGCGCAAGATTAAGCCACTTATATCGAATTATTTGTGTGGAACTTTAACGAATAACTTGTTAGGAGTTTTTTTTACGTATTATCCCGCCTAAGGCATCTTGCACACCACTTCTATCAAAACTCTAAATTTTATAACAATAAAAAAATAATTTTAAAATCAAAAACAAAATGCGTGTTCTTGTTGACGCGCATTCGCAAAATGTGCGCACAGCGCCGGTCGTCTGAACATGACCTAAGGCTAGATAAATTAGAAAATAAATATCACTCGGTTTACTTACACAAATATACGTCTTGCTATAAACCAATACTTTCTTCCATGTCTATCAAAGCCCAAGTGTTCATGTCTGCACATTAAACCTTGTTTCTCTGCATCTGGTAAGCAATCTGTTACACCCATTGTTTTATGCTGTTTACATAAAGCACACTGCCAATCTTCAGATGGTACATCACCCAATGGCGGATCTACACATTCTAAGTGAAAAACTGCTGGACAGGTTTCACAGCATAGTAAATCCCCCAATCGATGACAAACTCGACAATGGTCATCATAATGAATAGGAGCTGTAAATTAGAAAAAGGTGGTTTTAGAGTTACAAATATCACTTACAATATAAAAATAGTAGGCAAAATCAGAATTTAATATCTATTCTGTATACAAACTATCCCTATGTAGGACATGGTCTCACACCATTTCTTTCTTGGAGAGGGGTTAAGCTGCAGGTTGGCAGCATCACAAACCTTCAAGACTATTACAAAGAACTGTCAATAGTGCAGGTTTCCACATTAATTCTTTGCAATAGAAAATTTTGCAGCCTTGTTTTTAATAATACTAAACTAATTTTAAATGGCAAACCAGCATATGGTCAGACAGATAGTAGCCATTATAGCTCAAAGAAATCTGTAAGAACTTTGAACCCTCCCTAGTGACAAACAGTACTGTGCTAGAAAGTAGCTTTAGGCATCACCTGAAGCAATTACTACAAACACAATCAATCTGAAATACACTCCGAAAACAATTAACTCCTGCCTAGGCTGCAAACATCTATGCCGTTTGCAAGCTTAAGAATGTGGCTCATCTTTGTTACACACTCAAAAGGCTGACATAACTTATCATAGGAATACCTTATAAACTACTGTTATTAGGTATTAAAGTATTCCTGGGAGAAGTGATGGCAGTGCTCCATACAGGGTGGGGCTTGCAACATAATGTTATGTTTAGCTCCACAATCAGGATATTTTTTGTTTCAATGGAACACACCAAGCTTTTCAGACAATAATCCTCTGTGCCAGATATTTCTTACTAGCTGTACCCCGTGGTTTCACCCGCGCAACTCAGATGCCATGGGAATATTAAATATCAGAATCAATAATCAGAAGTGTGTATGTAAGAAGGAAGTCGATTAATTTTTGTTCGTAATAGTATTAAGTGCAAAAACCGGAAAGATGTTGTAAATTTGTCTGCTGAGCGCACTGTAAAACTTTCTTGTGTAGAACTGGAACACCATATTATAGTTGGTGTGTATAGGCCACCACAGAGTGACTTTAGCATATTTGAGATAGTTATGGAAGAAGTTTTGAAGTGTTTATGTGTCAGTAGTAAGGTTTTGGTAGTTTGCGGAGATTTCAATATTAATATATTAGAAAAGTGTCCTATCAGTATAAGATTAGTGAGCCTATTTGAATCATTTGACTTGAATTATTTATTTTCTGAGCCAACAAGAATTACTTCTCACTCGGCAACTTGCTTAGATAACATCTTTAGCAATGGTGAATATTTAAATAGGTCAATTTTAAGTGATTTAACATCTGATCACTGTGGGCAATTTGTTACATTTCCTTGTATGAAAGAAAATAGAATAAACAAAACTATATGCAGGCCCATGACTAGTAACCGATTATTGAATTTTAGTAATAACATTAGTGATAAGGTTTCCAATTTAGATTGGACTCAAAGAGATCCGGATAATCTTTACGGCTACTTATTCAATATGATAGAAATCGAATTTAACAGTATATTTAAGTCAAAAACAATAATGCAAAGGCCAAAAACGACATTCTGTGACTGGGCGACAACAGGAATATACAAAAGTAGAGAAAAGCTGTATGATTTATATGCTATGAAACAAAGTAATTTTGACCCAAAATTTCATGAATATGTCAAAAATTACTCAAAGATTTTTAGGAAAACATGTACTATGGCAAAGTCTTTATACATAAGTAATAAGATTAAGTCTTCAAATAATAAAATAACAGCTACATGGAACATTATTAATAATGAAACTGGACGTAGTAAACCTCGAGATAATGATTTAAAATTAAATATTAATAATAGGTTTCTAACAAACAACTTAGACATAACTGAATCATAGCTGAATCTTTTAATACCTTTTTCACAAATATACCAATTAGTACAACCAGTACCTTGAATTCTTGTGCGTCAAGGTCTGAATTGTTTTCCTACTTGAAGGATAGAATTCAACAAGTAGCTGCAATGGTGCGAGGTCTTCTGGATTACCGGTTACTATGGGCGTTCCTCAGGGCTCTATACTAGGTCCTCTACTTTTTCGCATATATATAAACGATTTACCTTATTATTTAAAAGATCTCTGTGATATAGTTCTATTTGCCGATGATACGTCACTTATTTTTAAAGTCGATCGTAAGAAAACAGTTTTTGACGATGTGAATAGGGCACTAAATTATGTATTATATTGGTTTTCAACTAACAATCTCCTACTAAATTCAAATAAAACAAAGTGTGTGAGACTTACTATGCCAAATGTAAAACAGCTAGGTACTAATTTAACTCTAAATAATGAAATGTTAAGTATTGTAGACTCAACAGTATTCTTAGGAATTACATTAGACAGTAAACTACAATGGGGAGCCTAGATAGACTGCCTTGCAGGTAGGCTTAGTTAGGCAGCTTATGCAGTTTGGAAGGTACGTCAGCTCACTGATACGGACACAGCTAGGCTAGTTTATTTTAGCTACTTTCACAGCGTTATGTCCTATGGTATACTACTTTGGGGCAAGGCGGCTGATGTTGAAACGATTTTTATTCTCCAAAAACGAGCCATCCGCTCCATATACAATTTAGGTGCTAGAGTCTCTCTTCGAGAGTTGTTTAAGGATATAGGTATTTTAACTGTTGCATCACAGTATATATTTGCAAATATTATGTTTGTTAGGCACAACATCAATAATTATAAGAAAAACAGTGATATACACAATATTAATACAAGAAACAAGTCTAAACTCGTTGGGACCTATCATCGCTTACATAAAGTACACAACTCGTTCGAAGGTTTTGGTATACGTTTTTATGATAAAATTCCTATACATGTAATCGACCTTCCTGTAGATAAATTCAAGCGAACGGTAAAAAATCACCTTATTAGGAAATCCTACTATACGATCAACGATTATCTAAACGACAAACAGTCTTGGGCTTAAGGTGTCATTAGGTATATACACACAAACTTCTTTGTCTTATAATTAAGCTAAATTATTAACAAACCATTGTCAGTTGAAAGTAATGCGTGACGATTATTATGGTAATTTGACTATTAGTGATTTTTATCAGTATCTCGACTATGGTTCGTCATGCTCACTAAAATGTCATTGCTTTCGGCGTCGTCATGGGGCGGGTCATTTCTTTCCCTCTGATATGGCGAAGGAGATGATGGCTGGTCCATGCGTCATACTCGTGAACGGGTGCTGCTTGGGGTTATTTTGGTTCGATCAACTGCAACTCTAGCCTCTTAATCCAGTCACGAATTATTTTTAACAGTAGATTTTGCAACTGAATGAAGCTAGATGTGCACCTTGAATGATTTCTATGTTTAATAGGTTCAAACCTTCAACGGTATCACTCGAGTGATTTTTATTTTTTAGTACGTTAGCTTTTGGAGCATTTCAACAAAATGAAATTCAGGTGGCATCAGCTTGCATCCTGTTTACCTCTCGTGTAACACTAACACTATTGTACCTGAAGATCTGACTTTTAAAAAGAGTGGCCACGAGTTTCTTTGCCAGTATTCTTCTCATAAGGCCCTACGCATTTTGGAAACTGGAAGTTATAGATCGACACAAACAGGCAGTAGATTTTGGTGTTTTTCACCTAATTTACCTTGACAATCCAGTACATGCTGTGGCGTCTGTTTGTGCCGATCTATGATTTTAACTCTAGCTTCAATTTAACGTTCATAAATGTCACTTAGTGTCTTAATTGAATAAATGATTTTGAATTTGAATTTGAATATCCAGTTGTCCATGTGTCTGTTCGCGATAAACTGAAAAACTACTGAACGGATTTTCATGCGGATTTTACTAATATATCGAGTGTAGGTTTAGGTGTATAATTTGTATCCGTGCTAAGGCAGGGGCGGGTTGCTAGTATATTATATAAATGTATGTATTCAGAGCCTTTAAACAAATCGCTAGTGTCTTGAAAATTCCCATTACGGACACAACCGTCAACAACGTCTGCCCTCACGCGTCTGCCGCTCACGCCAGGCGGTGGTGAGCGATGGTTCCCCCCCCCCTCGCCCGCAGTTTTATATTATAACCGATAAATCATTTAGTATTATTTTGACTACTTTCAGTATGACTTGAAGTACCTAGATCTCATTATACACTTAAAATTTGCGTGTATTTTTTTTATATCATATATCAAAAATTGTCTTCTGTGTTAATGACAATGTACCAATTTATTTCTATCTTTACATTTTTTTATTGATTAATAGATCCAATTTAAGAAGATCCAATAGAAGTATTTTTTTACATTTTTATTATTGTTTTAATTATTAAAACGTAAAAAAGTTTTAACTTAAGTGATACAAATTTAATTAGTATTGGTGAACACATCTATGTTTCACTCAGATGGCAGTTATGCCATCACAATTGTTTTTTCTTTTGCATGTAATATTATAATACAGGGCCAATAAATAATGAAATGTACACAACTTGTAAATACTGTGAAACTTTGATATAAGAAAGCTGAAGGGGATTACAAAATATACATTATACTAAATAGAGGAAGAACTGTTGGTGTCTCCAAGAAGAAGTAATTCTTAAAATAATAACCTGTTAAGTTTTTTATACATATAGGGGTTAGGTTATAAAAAGTTAAGAAAACTTGTTTATTACCTCACTGTAAATGTAGAAGCTTGTAATTGGCATCTGCTACTAAGTATTTCATTGTAATACAGTTTAAGCAGTAAGCCTCCCAAATAAAATTTAAAAGAATATTCTAACCTCTTCTACACACTCTTCACACACACAGCAATCAATTTCAATTAGTAAAGTAAAACAATTTCCGAAAAAGGTATTTGTAATGTAAAAGTATATTTTGCATAAACTCTGAAAGGTAGTTTCAGGGAACAGTAGGAACACGATTATCCGGCCCTCAGTTATACGGATTCGCAATTATCCGGACTACCAACCACAACCAATTAAATAATTAAGTCATATTGAGCCAAGTAACAAAATGTTTAAGATTATCTTTTAAAAAAAAGTATCACCGACTTCAATGTGCTTTTTAGTAGAAAGTAGATTTTGTTTAAATATATTATGGGTAGGCCAACTAAATGCACTGCTCCAATGAGACAGCGATGTTTCGTAGCAAACGAATACATCATCAATGTATACAATTTTTAGGTATAATTATGTTAATTTTTAAAAAACCGCTCAACTGATTTCGATAAAATTTAAATGGGACCACCTGGGAAGTATACCCTTTAAAAGAAAAAAAAATTTCAAATTGGTTCAGGTTTCTTCGAGTAATCGGTGAACATACATGAAAAAAAAAAAAAGATTCCGACGAACCTCCTTTTTTGAAGTCGGTTAAAAATATTCATAAAACAAATATATGGTTATGGAAACTTTACCCATGTTGTCAAGGTCAACATTGTTTTACTATAATAGATCTTCAGATTTGTGCTATGAATTAATTATGTAGTGCTTGCTTCCTGAAAGTGTCAGCTATATGTGCGTATATATTTATTTGTTATCATGATTGTGATGATGATATGAAAGAGTGGGTCACTTGTGACAGTAATGATTAAGGCTTTCAGATTATGTCAATGACGAAATCGTAGAAAACATGTTGCAGATAAATGAACAGCAGGAGATGCAAGAAGATGAAACAGAAGAATATCTAGACTTGGAAAATGATGCAGGGCCATCTCATGATGAAGCACTTCAGGCCCTGGAAACAGCTCTCAAGTATTTTGAAAAACAAACAGAGAGTGATACTGTGAGTTTACTACACCTAAAACTAATTTGTGATATAGCGGCAATGAAAAGAAAAAGTGACTTACGTCAAATGACAATTACCAAATATTTTAAACCACATCAACCACTTGAGCGTCCTTGGATAGTATAGTATCCAAAAAAAATCTGCCAGCATCCGTCCGGGATACTGTACTATCCAAAACGACACGTTGTAAATATTGCCATCTCTAATGAAAATGCGGAACTAGATGAACGTTGTACTTGTATAAAATGATTATCAATGAAATGTTTCACTAGAATAAATAGAAGAGGGCACAGTGTAAGGTGTTCGAGTGCTTAAAAATAAAATTGTAAACTTCAGTCGACGCGTCACTGTGTTTGTGGTTAAGTGTTTTGAAGCACCAGCGATTATGTCGTAAGTATTTCGTTTATTTTTACTTCATTTTTATAGATTATTATACATCAAAATGAACTTTAGGATATGTACTATGTGATAATATTTTGGTGATAAAGTTTTACGTACGAATTCGACTCTAATTTGGACTTCAAAATATTGTTGTGACGAAAACAGTGACATCTTTGTAATTCACAGTCGCTTTTCATCTTGTTTACTATTAATTTACGTGCTATTCAGTGAAAACATAGTGATTAAGTTTCTAATAAACATACTCATACACTTTTTTAGTTGAAATATAATAAAATTATAGGGGATTAACAAATAATATCAACGTGTTCTTCAGGTTTTTTCATATGGATAGTTCGGTATCCACGGACGTTACAACAAAAGTTATAAACATATTATTTTATTTCATGATTACAGAATGCAAATGAGCAAATACATATTGTAAACAAATTATATGTACATACGTACCTAAATATTTTATTTCATGATTAAGGCTGCAGTATTTTAGTACATATGTATGTATGTAATCTAAGATAAAAATCTTTTTAACAAAAAATTAAACAGACGAGACGAACTAAAAAGCAAAAAATAAATAAACCTTAATCTTAAGTATTGAACTTATTTACATATACTGGTGCCGATTCTATTGTACACTCGACTAAACTAAAACCTGACTTAATTTCTTCATATGAAATCAACCTAGTGTTCTTCGTAATAAGGTCTATTTGTTACTAGCATCTATTTCTCAGCGCGGCTAAATTTCACTAAAACCTGTCAACGTATACTCAACTTTATTTCCACGCAGCGAATCTCCATTTACTCAAATGCTGTATAATTGCCGTATAAAAACTTGTTCAAAACAAACCAAGGATGACGTGTTTTTAATCTACACCTACTAAAAACACAGAGCAAAAGAGATTGCATTCAATGTATAGCGGCTCTCGCTACGTGGTATTAAAGTTTATTTAAGCGTATCAGACTTTAGTCGACAAATAAATTGCTTATTTCGATAGCGACATATGTTACCTACTTGTTTCAATTTGAAATAAGACCTTGTTTTGAAGTGTACAAGGTTGACATCTTATATGAAGAAAATTTAGTGAATTTTAATTTAGCGAGTGAAGTAACAGAATTGGGACCACTATCAAATTTTATATAAACTTATTTTGAGTCGGCGCCAAACAACAAACTGACTAATTATCAAAATTTTATATGTATCAACGTAGAAATGGACATGGCTCTACGTAATTAATCATTTTATTATTTGGCGCCGACTCAAAATGAGTTTATATAAAATTTGATAGTTTATGTAAATAGTTAAGGTAAGGTTTATTTATTTTTTGCTTTTTAGTTCTATTCGTTGGTTTAATTTTTTGTTAAATAGATTTTTATTTTATGATTTTTTCTCATCATCAGCTCAGCTACATGATGTGATGATTTCTAAACGCAAATCCTACTAATATTATAAACGTGAAAGTTTGTGAGGATGTATGGATGTTTGTTACTCTTTCACGCAAAAACTACTGAATGGATTTTTAATGAAACTTTACAATAATATAGCTTATATATCAGAATAACACATAGGCCATAATTTATAAAGATATTGTGTATATTAGCCAAAATATAACGATAAGTGTTAAGTCGGAAAAAAATCTGACATCTGCGAGCTATTCTGGCGTGCGGTGGGAAAACTGTAAGAGTTACACGAAAATGAAGTACGGTGGGATTGTTTCTCCTAAATAGTTCTACACAAAAGTCCGCGACAGTATATATGTATCTTATATGTGTAAGCCATTATTACCCAAATTGTGAACCATAACAACAATAAAATTTGATTTTTATTTCCAAGTTACATTTAGCAGTAACAAATAGATTTTTATGAAAATAAATACTTTTATCGCTTCTGATATTCAAGGTAGATAAACTTTGTCTTTTAAAGTACGTAAGGGCGAGGGGGGGGGGGAGACAATGCTCACCGCCGCGTGGCGTGGAGCCACCCGAAGCAGTCGCGTGAGGGCAGACGTTGTTGACGGTTGTGACTTCGACTTGACTTGTGTTGTACTTCGCACGGGTACAAACTATACACCTAAACGTTCCTCATGAATCACTCTATATATTAGTGAAAACCGCATGAAAATCCGTTCAGTAGTTTTTCAGTTTATCGCGAACAGACAGACGCGGCGGGGGACTTTGTTTTATAATATGTAGTGAAGATATTAAATGTGAAAAAAATATTCAAAGTTTGTGAGGATGTATCGATGTTTGTTACTCTTTCGCGCAAAAACTACCGATTGCGATTATACTTCGTATGTAGATAGCTGGAGACCTGGATTAACACATAGGCTACTTTTTATCCGGTATTCCCATGGCATCTGAGTTACGCGGGTGAAACCACGGGGCACACTATTCGTTCCTACAATTTTCGAGGGTTTCTCTCAATTTTATCAGGATCCCATCATCAGATCCTGACTTCCTTAACATTGGACCACCCTTGAGGTATACCCTATCTAACAAAAAAAGTAATCAAAATCGGTTCATAAATAACAGAGTGAGGGCTGAACAGACATTTTTTTTTCTTGTAAGAGAATTTGCGATCAGTCGACTTGGACTATAAGCAGGTGGGTTGCAGGAGATCGAGTTTTGGCGAGGTAGAACCACTGCCCTAGCTCCCCCCATTAAATGACAATTTTGCTCCTCTTGAGTCTCATAACCGTATTTGGCTGCAGTAGTGACTGAGATAGTGGGTTCGGGTGTTCCGCCAAGCGGCCTTTGTAATTGCTTGAATAGCGTTTCGCCTCTTCCAGGATGGTTGGTATTTCCAGGTATTCGTGGATCAGAGTTGCGGCTAAACCAGGGTGCTGACGACACAACCCTGAGATTGTTGTTTTGGGCTCTCTGGAGGCTCATGATGTTTGACTTGCAGGCTGTAGACCACAGTTGTATACCGTAAGTCCAGATCGGTTTTATTATTGAGCAATAAACTCGGAGTTTGTTGCTTAAGGATAAGGCTGACTGCCTGCCTGCCCAGAAGCCAGAGGAGATTTTTAAAGCGAAAGTTAATCTCATTTCGCTTATTCCTTATGTGGTCCTTCCATGTCATCCTACGGTCTAGGTGAAGCCCCAGATATTTGCCGCAGGTAAGATTGTGGGAGTGAATCGCGGCCTAGGTTTACTGGGGGTCAAGTTTCACGTCGGAGCGTAAAAGTAATGTGGTGAAACTTTGGGGCGCTTGCTTTTATACGCCATTTGTTAAACCAGGTGTTGATGTCGTCAAGCTGGGCTTGTAACAATCGGCTTGCCTCGACGGGATCACTGTTGCAGGTCAGAAAGGCCGCATCATCGGCGAAGGTTGCTACAGTCACATTGGAGGACTGCGGTAGGTCACAAGTAAATATATTATAAACCCCCGCTCTGCAACTGTGGATAGAAAATCTGGAATCCTTAAGCTTAACTTGAAAATTTCTCTCGCTGAGATAAGAAGACGTGAGTTGGTAGTAGGAGTGGGGCAGATATTTTTTAATTTTGTACAATTGTCCCTTGTGCCAGACCCGATCGAATGCTTGTTGGACATCCAGGAAAGTAGCAGAACAGAACTCCTTTTATTCTATACATTGCCTTATTGTGTTATACACCCTATGTACCTGTTCCACAGTAGAGTGGTGCTTTTGAAATCCGAATTGATGGTCGGGTATTACATGTTCCGTGTCGAGGCAGGGAGACAATCTTGCGAGAATGATCCTTTCCCATAGTTTTGAAAGAACCGGTGTCAGACTAATAGGGCGGTACGATGATGCTTCTTTTAGCGGCTTGCCAGGCTTTTGTATCATTACAACTTGGGATATTTTCCATAGAGCAGGTACATATGAGTTTCTGAGTGTGGCATTGATGAGGATTGTCAGGAAAACAATGCACTTTTTGGAGAATTCCTTCAGTAGCCTGGGGGTGATTAAGTCAAATGCAGGAGCTTTCTTTGAGTCCATTTTAAGAATTTCTCTAGCCACCTCTTTTGGAGAAGTAGGACTCAATGGTAGGCACAGCTGTAGATCCTGCTTTAGGGTGAGTTCTATTTCTGGATCCTCGGCGGTATTACAGTTATTCGGCTTAAAGACATTGGCAAGGTGAGTTGCACAGGCCTCTGATTTTTCCTAATCCGTACGTGCCCAACTGCTTCCAGATTTAATAGCGGGCAGGACTGTTGAGGCTGAGGGAGGAACTTTGTGGCCTTCCAAAGGTCGTAATCTCCATGCGCGTTAGGAGACATCCTCTCAAGTCTCTGTTTAATCATCTCATTTGTGGCATCAGCTAGAAGATTTTTTGGCTCCTTAATGGCTAGGTTTAACTTAGTTTTGTCCGCACTCTTATGAGACATCTGTCAAACTCGACAGAGACGACGTTTTTCTGCTATTTTGCTTTTGACTTCCACTAGTATCGGGACATTAAAGGACGAACCTTTTAGCTCAGGAGTACTAGTCCAAGCCGCTACCTGGATCAGGTTTGTAATGTATCGCCAGGCATCGTCAACATCATCATTTGTTTTGAGTGGGAATTTTAGGTCGATATTTCCCTCCCTTACGGGGTAAGGCCAACGAGCTGAGCGTCAGAATAACTGGCGTATGGTCTGAGGATCCGTCCAGACTTGGCTTTATAGCAGTATTGTGTACACAGATGTTTTTGTGATGAAGAAGTCCAGCAAGTCATGAGTTTTGTTGTTGTCCGTAGGCCAGTACGTAGGCTCACCGGTTGAGATTGGCAATAAGTTGTTGGCATCAACACTATTCTTCAGTTCGAATCCGCTAGTAACCGTTAGTCTTGAGCCCCAGTGTGAGTGCTTAGCGTTCCAATCACCGCCAGCTATAAAGCGGTTTCCCAAGAGTTTGAAAAAGTTTGAAAACATTTCCTCTTTGATGGTGTGGCGTGATGGACAAAAGACTGCTGAGATAGCGAGAGGTGTAGATCTGTTTTCTAATATATATATTATATGGTCGAATTGAGAACCTCCATTTTTTTCCCGGTGAAAAATATGTATGTATATAAATTTGTGCATACATTGTATGTTGGAAAATGTATCTCTTAATTTAATTTCTTAATAAACGTTGATTTTCATTGATAAGTATTTGTTGTTTTTAATAAACACATAACATTATGTACTACATATGCACAAAACCCGCTTTTCTTCATACATTCAATTATCCGGATTTTCGATTATCCGAATGCCTAACAACAACAATTAGTCCAGTTAATCGAGTTTCCACTGTATTTCAAAAAATTTGTTAAATCAAGGAAATCATTATATTGAGATTTGTTATATTAAGGATTCACTGTAGTTTAATATAAAACCTCCTCCTAATACAAACTTGAAAGGCTATTTAAATAAGGGTAAACAACAAAAGTATGTGACTCATATGTGCTATACTCAGTCCATTTGTTTTTGATAGTTGCTAGAGAATGTAACTATGCCAGAGTATGTTAAATTCAACTTTTATAACACACAGAGAGATTAACTATTTTAACCCAATTATGCTTATTATTACCATTCATAGACATTATGATACTGAATGTACATGTACTATTTTTTTTTAAATAATTTATTATGGTTTTATTCAATAAAGAGTTACATTGTATGGTAAATAGTGATGCAAACAAATGTTGGTACTGTATTTTTATAAATTAATATTATCTATTTGATATTTGATATTGCTAATTGATAATTTTAAGTTAAAACTTAAGTAAAAGTAATGAACAATTGATTTGTCACTTGAGTTCTCAATAACAATAATAATATCAATTCTGTTTATTATTTTTAATGAATCAGCAATGTGTTCACGGTCACCACTAATTGACGACTTATCAATCTATCACAGATAAATTAAAAGAATGGCTCAGTATTAAGTATAAGTACAAATTTTAAGCTTCCAAATGCCATTTTATAATAGAAAAACATTCTGTTACTAAAAATGTGTATACTTCATCCATTCTTTTATTTAATTTTTAACCTGTTAAACCAACAGGTGAAACTTTGTTGAAAAAAAAACCAATACCAACCAATACAGAACTCAAAAAAACATTTATAGCTAAATTAACAGGTAAATAATACTACTTCAATACTAGATATTTGATTGATGACATGACTGAATGTCCAGAAAGGTTTGGGAAATCTGTCTCATAGTTATAATTTATGTAATTAATGCCTTACACCCATATGTAATTAATATTGTATTAAATACATAACATTATTTTATGGAGAAATTAAACTTAAGTAAAACATACTTTAAATCAAAAACATACAACCATAAAGATCTTACTTACAAATTTAGTTAAATACCTTTTGAGTAGTGTATAGTCTGACTATTACAAATGATAATTAGTTTTTGTAACTTTATCTACTTTCATTTCTTAGGCAATAGTTATCACAATTTCCTAATTAAATTATTGTTTGTAATGATTGTTGAATTTGTATGATTTGTGATATTGATTAAGTACATTTTAAGAACAAAATTGAAGTTTAATAGCTACAATAGAAAAAAAAAGTTTCTTACCTTCGCTTAAGAGATCATCTCTGACTGGATTTGTTATTAAAAATTGATTGCACATAAATTGAAGGACTGCCAAACGGTCTTCTACTGATGTAAATGGATATTCACATGAATTCAATATTTTGACCACATTTTGATCAAATGATTTATCACTTTCTATGTAAATTCTAAGAACTTCAGGCCATGTCATAACATCCAACAAAAACAAAGTAATATTAACACTGTCTTTATGGTCCAGTGGACCGAAATGTGTTTGTTGAGCATCTTCCTCTCTTAATAGAGCTTTTAGCAGCATCATATGCACTTCTATCAGTAGATTGCTCTGTTCTTCACAGCTTAAAGCTGCACAAAGATCTTCTATACGAAATGGTGAGAGCCTCACTAAGTGTCTGAAGTGCCTCAACACTTCATACACACCAACCAGTTGTAAAACCAAGTTATGAGGAATTAACAAGTCATCAGATGAAGGTGGTAAATTTAAGGGAGGGATTTGTCTTTCCTGCTGTAGCCATAATGGATCTGGACTGGGGACTCTTAGTAAATTGTTATTTATCTTGCGAGGAGTACCACTAGTAGTACTGAAGCTACTTACAGAAAAGTCACTATCACTTGCACCACCATCGACTACACTACCTTCGGAACTATCGCTTCCACAAACTTCCTCGGGCTCCGATCTGTCACTATAGTCGTCTCCAAAATCAGATCCATAATGATATTCCGACTCGTGATAGTCAGCAGCCTGTGGATTGTATCCTCTGCGAGAATACGCACCTGTTATACCGCCTCTTTTATTTCGATGTGCTCTTCCACCTCTCTGTTTACGTGTACTCCGTTTACTAATATCACTTCCTTGTGGCGACGATGCTCTGGATGCTGATGGAGTACTAACCAAAGAGGTCGACCCTGCATTTTGTTGATTTAGTAAATATTTAGGTTTTTTCAATAGATGGTATTGAAATTTCCTGTTTTTTTCAAAACTCCCCGATTTCGGAGGCCTCCCGCGTTTCTTTGCCCCCCTTCCCGACATCATTGAAAACAACTGTCAATTGTGTACAGTCTCGCACGTGTATTGCAAAAACATAGTCTTGTTTACAATAACAAAAAGATGGTATAGCATTTCAGTTCATCCTAAATCCAACGCAGTCATGATCCCAGCCGTTTGGGCTGCTTCACACTAACAGATTGTCTCATAACGTTATTGAACACGATATTCACACTGTCTTCTTATCAATTAACTGAAAAGTCAATCAACTCACTGATATGAAAAGATTTAACTACCGAATTTTCTAAGAGAAAGAAGGCACCGAAAACGTAATGACGCGAAATGCGAGTATGCAATTCTGAAACGCCTGATGCTGGCTTCCTATTGGTTGATTATCAGGCCGCCATGTCGTTTTCATAACTTGTGGGTAATAAATTTTCAAAATGACAAATTTTCTTCGTTCTCGACAAAATTTAATGCACTTTAAATCATTATTAAAATGAATTGTATCAAGTAGTCGCTAAACAACGATATAATTCAGCGAATTTTTTCACTAAAAGAAGTAGTAGTCGCCGAACAGAACACATCGGCAGCCATTTTCTTTCTTTCAAAACGATTCTACAGCTTCATCATTTTCAGTACTTATTCCTAATACTACGATTTACAAGTGTGTGGGTACGTTTAAAATGAAATGAAATTCTTAAATAATTTTAAAATACATACAATTTGGGAGTAATATCATTTAAAAAGAATAATCAATAATAGGTTTTACGTATCGGATATACTCAAATGAGCACCGATTTCAGTCTATGGTTTTAATCGATTTTTGACAACATAACAAAAAGTAAGACTTCCGGATTGCTTCGGTGTTGTCTGTTCTTAATACTCTTTGGTTCTAGTTAAAGAAGAAGAATGCCATAGAGAATATATTATTTTTCTGGTAGCGGAACATCTCCATCAGCTTAGGACAAGTGGTTTTTTTTTTTCTATTGCGACAGTATAATAGAACCGAAAAGTATATTTATTGTATTCTAATGTATTAGTAAGGGTAGTGGGGCCCATTAAGGATTTTTGGATTTATTCCAGCGCGGCAGATTAATATAAAGGGGGATACCTTGTGCCCCAGTAAGTACCTCCTCCATATATTTATGCCCTCAATCTAGAGCCGGGCGTTTAGGGCAGCAAATCAGAATAGTTAAAAAACTCGATAATTTGACATACTCGAGCGCGTCAGATTAAGATAAGGTGAGTTAATTACATGCTGACAAGTGTACATTTTGATAATCTGTAGATTTGAGCTTAACGCAAGGCGGAAGTGGGTGGGTTACAAACTTGCAAAAAAAAAACCATCACGTAACACATAACATTCTCGATTTTTTTTTATTTTAAAGGAAATAATTCAAAGATAACAAGCAACAAATAATCTGCCGATTTCCATAAGCCGAAGTTACAAAAATCGTGAAGAAACTTTAGTGCATACAGTGCATGTTCTCTTTCACATTCTCTCTATCTGTCACTCTCTCACACCGTTTCCACACTATACTCTGTCCATTCGTTTATGTTCTTTTTGAAAATTGCTGGAGAACGTAAGGGTGCTTGCACGCGTCTCGATTATTTACTTACCTCATCTTGTTAAGAGCAACCATGAGATAGTGTTGTTTCCAGATCACAATTTACTCTCTATCTATCTACTGGTTTAACGTTAACAATTAACTTCTTAATGGAGAAAAGACTGAATGTACCCAATTCACTACTCCAGACGTATAGCTCAAAAGTTAAGTAGATCTCACATTTTGCTTTTTTGACTTAGCTACTTCTGCCCATTGGAATTGCACAGACCTGTGACATCTCAGTGACCACTATCCCATATCCGTTTCCCTTTCAGGTAAAACCATTTTAGAGAAAAGCACATCTACACTGTTAAAATTTAACTTAAATAATTTTGGCCTTGACTGCCCTGTTGGTCTATGGGTTTATGACCCCGATTGCTGAGCTAGAGGCTGTGGATTCGCTTCCCATCTAGGGCAAATAATTGTGTGATGAGCATGATATTTTTTTTTTCTGTCGTGGTGTAATTCATCTATAAATTTGTACGTATTCAGAAATATATAAGTATGTTTATCAGCAGTCTGGTTACCATAGTACAGGCTCTGCCTAGTTTGGGATCAGACGGCGGTGTGTGAGATGTGTGAAGTTATTATTATCAAAATGCAGTCTGCGTAAAGTACACTGAACTGCTGAAGGATATAATTAACACATTTCCAAATTTACATTTTTTAAAACCTGTGTCCGGAATGAAACCAAACGTGATACGCTGCTAAACGATCTAAAATTAGGTACACTGAACGTATTTAATTTGAATTTAATTTAATTTAATTTAATTTTAGATAATTAAAGATAGAAAGAAGAAGAAAGAAAGAAAATGGGAGCTTCAGCTTTGTGCCAGGCACTGGTGGGTGCCTGACGCTGGTTTTCAACTGGGCCCTTTTTTTTTTTTTGTGTGTTGCGTGTGTGGGGGTGTGTGTGTGTGTAAGGATGTTGTGAGTGTGGTGATATTATGCTTGAATCTACAGAGTAAAGCTAATATGATAAATTTTATGTGCATGCTAATGCAATACATCAATATAAATAAATAAAATTAAAGTATCTAAATTAAAGTAAACTGAGTTGCTGATATAAAACATTTACCCACTACGTGTAGGTAGGCCATATATTCCATATGTGTACTTCTACCGTTAATTATGCTGGAAGCATTCATCAGCTCGGGTAAATGCCCCGAAAAAAAAAATAGATTAAAATAGAAAAAATTATTAAAAATTATTCTGTTAACTGACATGTACAGAACTGTTTTAGCAATCTCATCATGTGCAGAGTTATCATTCCCTTTAAAAAAATCGGTCAAGGTAATCAGCATTGCTTTTCATATAGAATAATTAAATTGTGTAATTGATTAAAATGTAATTCACCATTTTGTGGTGGCGGCCATCTTGGATTTGAAATTTATCATAGTGTATAGTATTCTACTATTCAAGGCCTTTCATTTGATACCTATATTGAGTTGTAAAAAAATATTTTGTGGCAGCGGCCATCTTGGACCGATTTTCATTAAACACTCCCAACTAATTCACCTTTCAAACAAAAAAACAAAATTAAAATCGGTTCATCCGTTCGGGAGCTACGATGCCACAGACAGACACACACACACACACAGACACGTCAAACTTATAACACCCCGTCGTTTTTGCGTCGGGGGTTAAAATAGTTCAATAACGAACAGTTGAAATAGCAAAAAAAAAAATAAAAAAAACGACTTCTCCCCGCCAACTTGAATGTAGTTTTTTATTATATTTAAAAAAAAACTAGGATCGAACTAATAAAAATTTTGATCAAACAATCAAGAACAGTTAACGAACAGTTGAAATAGCAGAAAAAAAACTAAGATCGAACAAATATTATGTTATTACAAAGTCGATATATTCGATGGAACACGATAGTATCACAATCGATATTTCGATAGACTATCGCTATCACACATCACTAAACTTGATAAGACTGCATAGACTTAAATTAATCAAAGGCTTGTTAGCGATGGGTTTTCAATCTTATAAATACTCCATATTTATCCAAAATAGCGGATAAATATTTTATTCACAACAGTAATTAATCTTTCCGTTTTTAATAAGAAACTAGATCGGTCTTTGGGTAAACGTTTGATTATAATTTTGATTTCTAATAAATTTGTGAAATGTTAAGATAAATAAATAAAATAATAATAATAAATGGACGAAGTTGTTATGACGAAAAACTATCAGAAATATATCCTGAAAGACGGTACGGTGGACATCTGTCGGGCATGCCACCGTCCTGGTGAATGTATCAGGCATATTATTTCTGGTTGTTCTCGTCTTGCCAACGGTGAATATTTACACAGACACAAACAAGTGGCCAGGATTGTGCATCAACAACTTGCCCTTAGATACAATCTTGAGCATTCAGAGGTACCATATTACAGGTATATGCCCGACCCAGTTCTCGAAAATGGTCGTGCCACATTGTATTGGGATGGATCTATCATCACTGACAGAACTATTGTTGATAATAACCCTGACATAGGGGTGATAGATCGATCAGAGCGCCGCGCAATGATTGTCGATGTCGCTGTTCCTCATGACGAGAATCTCGTGAAAGTTGAAAAAGAAAAACAAACCCAATATTTGGATTTGTCTCACGAGATTGTCGATATGTGGAATGTCGATTCGGCGATCATTGTTCCGATTGTCATATCTGCTCATGGATTGATAGCCAAAAGCCTCGATCAACACGTTAGGAGGCTCGCGTTCAAGGGACTGATGCTGAAGGCAGTTCTCCTCGACACGGTCCGTATAGTGAGGAGGTTCCTATCTTTGGAGCCCTAACCACCAGTGTCTTGGTCCCTGTACCCGATGTCGGTGGTCTACTATTTTTTATATTTTTAAAAATATATATATTGTTTTGTACATATTTAAAAATGTAATTTATAGGTATTAAGATGAATAAAGAGGAATAATAATAATAATAACTCCACACATCTCACACTTGGCCGTCTGATCAGAAACTAGGCAAAGCCTGTACTATGGTAACCAAACTGCTGATACACTTACTTATATATTTCTAAATACATACATATTATAGATAAATTACACCCAGACACAGAACAAAGTATCGTGCTCATCACACAATTATTTGTCCTGTGTGGGAATCGAACCCACGACTTCTGGCTTAGTAGTCAGGGTCACTAACCACTAGAATAACAGGCCAGTCATAATGAAGAAGGTGTATAATCTATTATAGTGTTACAGAAAAATGTGGTCAAATTTTGGATATTGAAAAAAAACATTTTTTTTTCTTTGAAAAATGCTTTCCTTAATGAAGGTGCACATTTCTAAACAACACATTGTGAATTTTCATGTCAATTTCAATAATTCTGTTTTTTATGCAGACATTTTCAGAAAAATCTGGACATTCCATCAACATTCTTGATATAAATACTTAAAGTTTCATTCATGACAGCCCTCTCTCATACGAAATATCAGCTTTATCGGTAAATTTTCAGTATCAAACTAAGATTTTGGTATTAAAAATCACGAATTTTTATAAAACTGTCAACGCATTACGCTTTAGGGGTTCTACTATATGACCCTATAATATGACCATACCTTTCTGCAGTGGCGGATCCAGGATTGACATTTGGTAGGGGCTTGACCCCGATAAGGGTAGATTTTAGCAAAGTAAATACTTGAAAGGCACACAACATTTTATTAACCGGCTTCGGTCATTGTCGTACGATTGTATAAGTTTAAGCAAAGAGAAGCTGCGCTCCACACTCCAGTGTTTCTCTGTACCTACTTTTCAAGCGTTCTTACTACACTTTCTATCCATCTCATAACAAAAGTTAAGATTTAATACAAGAGCCTAGAGTTGCCGTAAAACTAAAACAGTAATTTCAAATACAGCGGCGGTTAACGTTAAAGGTTAGACAAAGTCGAATCGTTGAATAGAAGCCAGAAAACTAACCATTTTCAATGACGGAGAAGTTCTCTCGTTTTCTACCAGTAACTGTACTATAGATTCAAAGATATCTTTAAAGAGAAGGAGTGCATCATGCCATTCGGCCCAGCTTGTATCACCAAGACTTTGTAACTTGACTCTTTCCGCCTCTAGGTGTTTTTCAAAGATAGCTTGCTTGAAAAGTTGCAATCTTTTTGTTGACTCACGCACTTTCCAAACATGTTAGCACTCCTTTTTTTTGTGCGTGTAAAAACCTTGGTTTTCGGTGATGCGGTATGTCGTAATCGAACCAACTAAAACCACACGGATTGCCGTACTGCGCCTAAAATAGGAGGGATCCGGAAACAGCTTTTATTAAGACATCCGGACCCCCCTAGTGCCTATCCGCAAAAACACGGGAACCAAATTCGGGTAACAACCTCTCAATTAGGCGACGTCCAGCCACTACAGCGGTTGGAGGGGGAAACCCGTCTCGTCACACTCATGACGACTGCAGTGAGGGCTCAGCGCTGCGTTACCCAAGCGGAATAAACCGCCAGCGTGTGCTGAGCCAAGTCCTCACTGCAGTCGCAGTGGTGACAGGCGGGACTAAATTCCCTCCTAGAGACCGAGTGCAGGTACTTTCCGAAGCAGCCGTGCCCGGAAAGAACCTGCGTCAGTCGGAAGGAAAGGGTCCCGTGCTGCCACTCTGCCCACTCGAGGATGACCGGCTGGAATGCGGCTGCAAAACCAGCACGTGGAGCCTTCAGCCGGGACGAGCAACGAGCCATGGTGGCTCGACCTCAATCTCACGGTGCGGTATCCGCGTATGGCTCTAACCGCTACTACTTCATCTCGGTCCTTGAACATAACGGTACGCTCCTCTAGATAGTCTGCCACTAGCCGCCTCAGGTACTGTGGCATCCCGTGATAGTGAAGTGCTTCCCTGATGCAGCTGAATGGCAGACTATTGAATGCATTGGCGATATCCAATGAGACCGCCAACAACACGCAACTACCACTCACTACCTCTTCGGTCACGGCCCTTTGGCGCAACACAGTACTGAACGTCCGCCCCACCTGAAAAATGAATTGGGCGTCCGACAAATCAGGGCCGACCTCGCCAAGGTGCCGGACGATGCGGGCACAGAGAACCCTCTCAAACAGTTTACCCGCCTTGTCCAGACATTCAACCTAGGCCACGACTGAGTCGGTAGGCCGTCCCGGCTTCCTTAACAGGTCTGTAGCTGTTATTGTCCTATCTGGGTCAACTGGGATGTTTACAATTACACAAGTTCACTTAGATTTCAATGTTTTTTAGCACTAACAATACTATGCACAATAACATATATCACACCTATCTTAAAGTCACTCTGACCAATAATTACGTTAATACACTACTATTTACGAAGTGAATAGTCAAAGTATGATCGCGACAATTGTTCGTCTCCGCTACTTGCATCGACTGCTCACAATGTCATTGCAACGTCAACGTCGTGTTGTCAACGCATTCCTGCGCTTGCGCAGCGGTCTGGGCATAAGCGACTAGCGATTTAATATATTTAATTATAACGATAGGTAATAAACATTATTTTGTATTATTTTATTTATTTATGTTTTATTACCTAACTATACATATTATATACATATATATTTATGTTTCATTATTAAGTGTATGTATGATACGCCACATTACTCCCTTCCAGAGACTGTCTCTACGGGCGATAATAATCCGGGAATGTAACAGTTCGTCCTGATCTTGTTTTTCTTAGTATATTTTCAGGAGGAGGTGTATCTTCGGGAGAATCATCTGGCGTTTTGAAATTGTCTGCCAATATGTACGCCGGCTTCAAACGGTCTACTAATACTGTGACAGGTTTTCCTTTTATTAATAATTTGTATACTTTTTCAGATCTCTCCAGAACAGCGTGTGGACCCATGTAGGCAGGTTGCAAGGAAGATCGTAATGCATCCTCTCTCAAGAATACATGGCTGGCAGTAGGTAAGTCCTTGTAGATAAATATAGTAGGTTTGGTGTGCCGCGAAGCAGGTGAGGGTTTCAGGTTGTTAGCAAAAGAGCGTAATCGGGCAGTGTACTCTGTGACATCTGTTGTTCCAGCTGCGCTTGGGTCGAAGAATTCTCCCGGTAGGCGTAGTGGTTCTCCATACACAAGTTCTGCAGTGCTTGCTTTGATATCCTCTTTTTACGCGCTTCGGATTCCCAGTAGCACCAAAGGCAAGGCCTCTATCCAATTTCCTGTTGCATGACAGGTAATAGCGGTTTTCAGCTGTCTATGGCATCTCTCTATAACTCCATTGCATGCAGGGTGATATGCAGTGGTCTTTTTATGTTGGAATCCTGATATCTTAGATAAATACTGGAATAGCGAGGATTGGAATTGTTTTCCACGGTCTGTTACTATTTCCGTAGGCGTCCCGAACCTTGATATCCATCCAGTGAGCAGGGCTTTAGCTACTGTTTCTGCAGTGCCATCGGGTATTGGCATTACCTCAGGCCATCGAGTAAAACGATCTATAGCAGTGAGACAATATCGATTTCCATTACAAATTGGAAGCGGTCCGATGAAATCTATGTGCACATGCATAAAGCGTGCTTTTGGTAGCTGGTAGGTGCCTAACGAAGAGGATACATGCCTAGTTATCTTTGAGCGTTGACAAGGTAGACATGTACGCGTCCATTCTCTACAGTCCTTCTTTATTCCGGGCCATACATAGCGTTCTGTTTCTAATTTTATACTCGTAGTTCCGTTAGCACCAGAATGGCTTAATGAGTGCAAGCTATCGAAAACTTGCTTGCGCATAGGCTTCGTAACGTAGGGTCTTGATACGTGTGTGCTGATGTCGCAATATAGTTCAGCACGTGTTCCAGGAATTTTTACTCTTTCCAGTCGTAATGATATTCCACGTTCTAGCATCTCCTGCAGTTCTGGGTCTGATGCCTGTGATTTCGCGAGCTGAGAGTAATCTATTGACAATTCCAATTCTTCCACACTGCTCAGTGTGTCCGCTACCAAATTATCTTTCCCAGAGATGTGTCTTACGTCAGTTGTGAATTGGGAAATAAAATCCAAATGACGAAACTGTCTCGGTGAACATTTATCCTTGCGCTGGTGAAAAGCGAAACACAATGGCTTGTGGTCCGTGTAAACTGTGAAGTCTCTAGCCTCGACCATGTACCTGAAGTACTTCAATGCTTCGTAAATTGCGTTCTCGGTCGTACGGAGAGTATTTTGTTTGCGCTGGACTTAACTTACGCGAGAAAAAAGCAAGGGGTTGCCAGTCACCATCTTTATACTGTTGCAAGGCAGCGCCTTTTGCCCAATCAGGGTGTGCGAGGAGTGCTGCCCGACAGAGTGCCTCCTTACACCTCTCGAAAGCCTTCAATGTGTCCCCCAATAAGTTGGAACCTTTTAAGGGATGGGAACCTTTTACTGAGCCAGTTAATAGTGTGTGTAATGGCTGAACTTCAGCGGCCCTGGGGATGAATCGCCTGTAAAAGTTCAGCATTCCCAAGAATCTACGAAGCTCGCGTACTGTCTTGGGTGGGGGAAATTTCTTTATGGCTTCTACTTTCTCATCTAGAGGCTTGATTCCATCGGCTGATATGTGGTAGCCTAGAAATTTGACTTCGGATCGCCCAAAGTTACACTTAGAAGTGTTAATGATGATTCCATGTGCTTTCAGTCTGCTAAAAAGTATACGAAGATGTTCTTCATGTTAGGCCTCAGGAAATTCTTTCAGGTTTTGGTCGTAGCGTGACTCGCCGATAGGAATCTTGATCGAAGAAATCGCAATCGATGAGTTGGCAGGCGAGCAAACGACGGAGAGTGTTGTCGCATTGTCTAGCAAGCGTTGGTTGCGTATATCTACTAGAAGGCCGTAAAACTTCAGGAAGTCAGCTTCTATAATTGCCTTAGTGACGTCACGCCATGGAAAATCGCGACGTAATCCGAGGTCCAAATCCAGGTGTGTATATCCGTACGTGCTGATTGATGTACCATTCGCAGCAGAAAGCTCGAAGTGTGACTTAGGCCGACGCTCATGTAGCGCTCGTCGTGGGAAGACACAGACGTCGCTGCCAGTATCGACAAGAAATTGCATCTTCGACCGACGATCCACGACGAACAGGCGACCAGACGAGTTGGGACGGTCGTATGTTGCCATTACCGACCGCCCTGAGAGTTTCCCGCTTGGAAATTGCAAGGCTTCACGCATCGCGTTGACTTAGCTCCAAACTTCCAGTGATACCAGCAGTTAGGGAACTTCCTGAAGTTGGAGTCAGATCTAGTTTTAGAGCGGCTGCGGCTTCTCTGCCGGTGCCGTGAGCGAGATTCACGGTCTAGCAGTGTCTTCATCTGTCTGCGGAGTTCAGCTATCGTTGGCCATAGCGTCTAGGGTCGATCCAGGTGCTGATGCGGCTGACACTTGCGGTATAGCAGGAGCAATGTCTTGGATACGATCTGCCAGGTCTGATAGTACCTCCAATGACGCCGTAGGTTGAGCGGCTATCACTGTCTGTATGCTACGAGGTAATCTGCTCGTCCAAGTAGTCTTTATGAAGTCTTCTGGCACGTCTGGTCCGGCTAGACTTTGTAAGTGTCTTAGAAACTGAGATGGGCGACGATCTCCTAACTCTTCATGCATCAGAAGCTGTTTGACTTGCTTTTCTTGTGAGGCGCTCAATCGTTTAATCAGCTCAGTCTTCAATTTTTCGTATTTGTCCGTTGTTGGAGGAGATATAATTATGTCCTTTACTTCCTTCGAAAATTGGTGGTCGAACTGCTCAATGACGTAATTGAATTTAGTCACGTCAGAAGTAATGTTCGACACAGCAAATTGCCCCTCGACCTGTGCGAACCATATTTCTGGTTCCGGTTCTTGGAACGGATCCGTAGAACAGCCGCCCCTACCTCCACCTCAGTGACGGGTGGAACACCGTTCTCCTCGTTCTCGCCGTCATCTCCGGCGCTGTCTCTAAATGCTTTTGGAGAGATGAATCACCTGCATCAATACGAAATTTCAAAGTGCTTGAAACTTACCTTGGCCGATTTTATCACTATCACTCAATGTACCATCATCGCGCTGGTCTCTTAAGGATATATTTTATTGACCACATGGTATGATTGTCTTTAATATAGGAATCAGCCGCTCTCTATTTGATTGCATTATTTTCAGTTTCTCAGTTTCAACGTTGACAGCCTTTTTAAGGTTTTCATATGAACTTTTGGAATTTGTGCTTTTTATTACCGCCATTTTGTGGCAAATGTGTTACAGAGTGGTTTCTGAAGATTGCTAAGACCTTTTTATATTTGCAAAGTGGACGAGTGAATAAGATCCTAGAGCCACAGAATGCTTACCCTCACTATCTGGGCCAGAAAATCATAAGTGATGCAAAAAATATGCACCATGCTGTTGTTGGCTATATAATAGGCAAGAGTAGGTATTTCTTTTTGTCCACCCTTTGTCTGCTCTTAATAATTGTAATCACGAGATGGTTCTAAAGATTCCATGAAATATTTGTACTTGTCTGTACTGAAGATTCCATTAAATATTTATACTTGTCTGTACTGTAACTACTGTACTGTAATAAATAGCCAACCACTAATTCTTGAAGGGATTAAATAATAATCGAGTAGCGCGTGGATTCAAATTTGTCACGCAATCAAAATATCTTATAGCAATAAAAAAATTGAAAACATAATGATGACAATTTTACCTTAGGTAGTGTAATGCTTGCAAAGAAAATCAATTAGAATAATATCAAGTTCAGTTTAAGATTTGTCACGGAAGAACTCAGATGCTTTTGGGGGGGGCTTGAGCCCCTTAGCCCCCCCCCCCCCTTGGATCCGCTACTGCCTTTCTGTAACAGCCTGTATAAAAGCGAAAGGATACTTACTCATCTACTGACTAATCACGTGCACTAAAAACAGTGTGCTCCTGAGCTGTGTCCGGTGCTAACTCGTTTATTCGTACTGTCATCATGGTAATTTCCGTCTTCGGGGAAGACTGACAGATCAAATCACGACCTATCGAATTACTGGCCTATAGCTATCACCTCTCCTCTCTCCTAAGTGATGGGGCGAGTAAATAACACGGAGCTCCTAACATTTCCAACTACATCCATTTAAATTTTTTGGAAGCCAAGCTGGCATCCAAAAAGCTTGGAGCGCGTAATAGAGCGAAGCGGTACTTCACCCTGGGGTACAGACTTTTATTATACAAGTCACAAGTCCGTCCCATATGGAATACTGTTGTCATCTCTGGGCGCGGGCACTTAGATGCAAGCTTGGGCCTTTTGAATCGGTCTAAAGACGTGTTTTGAGAATCGTTGCCACCGGCAGGGCATTCATCCTCCTTGGAACCTTGAAACCTAAATGGTAACGCATGGTACGGTTCCAGAAGAATTTCCTCCCACGAATGATCCGGTTTTGGACCGAGCTCTAGGTTCTTAAAAGGTTGGCAATGCGCTTGTGAGTCCCCTAGAATTACAAGCGTCCATAAGCTACGTACGGTAATCGCTTACCAACAGACGGGCCGTGTGCTTGTTTGAGTGCAAAGTAGTTTAAAAAAAAGTTACTAATTCACAAACTACCTTCAAATTTCATCTTGAGAGATCAAGTGGTTTTGAAGATTTCGTGACTAGTCATTAGATGAGCGAGTATCCTTTTTGTGTTATATAAACGAGTAAATATTTATATAATATAGCAGAGAAAAAATATATTTATCTCATTGTCTCAATTTAAATGTTTGAAAAGATATTTACCCACGAATTTGGATAAATATTGGATAAAAATGAGGAAATACGAGTATTTATCCATTTTGGATAAAAACCCAAGTATATAATTTATCCTTCGAGTATTTATCCATCGCCCATCTCTAATGGCGCGTTTACACGCTGGCGTTCAAACCGACATTCAACGAGCACATTCAACGACGCAAGCGTGTGAACAGGCTGTTTGTGCATGCCTGCGTGAATGTGATCGCGCTTGGCGCCGATCGGGACGACTAACGCCTGCGTTCACACGCTCGCGTTCAAACCGACATTCAACGACGCAAGCATGTGAACAGGCTGTTTGTGCATGCTTGCGTGAATGTGCATGCGCTTGGCGCCGATCGGGACGACTGTCGGTTTTTTGACACACTTCAAAGGGTGAATGTGCTTGTGTGCCTGTTTACACACACACACACACGCTCTCGGCCGCGTTAGTATAGTTTTCATCTTCGTGGCATACAGACGATGTAACGATCGAAATTAATTTTTGACGACACCAAATATATCGGAGTGGTCTGAACCTTTATCATGCATGAATCGAAAGCAAAAGAAGACTTCAGAAAGATGTTTCTGAACTATTCTTTTAGTAAAAATAAATATTGTTTATCAGGGCCCAAAAAAATATGAAACAAAATAGTGCCAATTCTTAGGATTAAAGTTAGTATTGATTGATTGACGATTAGAGAATTGTAACTAATCGCATATCAATGATGTGCAGTAAATAAAATAGATTTTTGAAACACATTTAATGAAGAAGCCGCCCCCAATGCTTATCATGGTTAATTATGTTCATGTTTATTAGAAATAATAAAAAATTATATTCAAAAGTTAGCGAGGATAGTAAATTCATTCAAAGAGATCCCACTAAAGTAAGAAACGAATTATGTAAAAGCACTCTTCGATGTAAAAATAGTTATAACGCATGTCAAATAAAAAAATCAAATTTAAAGTTTTGGCTACTTGAAAAGTGTTTTTACACCATAAATGATTTTTTAATTGTAAAACCTAATAGTTTTAAGTAAAATTTCGCATGCATAATTATGTCGGGCTGTTTTTTTTTTCAATAAAAATAGATCAAGGCCAAAGCAGTAGCTCCCATGAGATCTACGTCTACATCGTCTCCCATGTTTGCACTGACTACCATGTCCACAGAACACTAATACCCTACGGACCATGCCTGCAAGTGTGTGAAACAGGGCTGCCAGAGTGTAAATTGGATACAAAATTGGTATAATATCGGTTATCTTTTGTATCCTGTTTGTATAGTAGATTGCATTGCATAATTGGATACAATGTCATTGCTGATGTTATAGCGTAAAAAGTACGTACATACACATAGAGATACTTAAAACAAATCATGTCTGTGATAAACTGTTAAATCCTTATACGTTAAAGTTAAAACTCCTTTTACTAAAATCCCCAAAGAGTGACGTTCTATAGTTGTACAACACTGATTTTGTATAATAGTACATGATTTTGTATAATTTCCGAGTCTTAGCGGTATAAAATAAGTTGTCTTTACTGGCAGCCCTGGTGTGAAAACCTTGCGTGGCACGCTGCGTGCCAGGCTGCCCGCCGAGCTGCGTGCCATGCTGCTTGCCAGGCTGCACGGCGTGCGTGTAAACGTACCATAAGGTTAGTGCTTCAAGCAAGCTTCAATTGGAAATTTGTTGTCGGGTGCATATATTTGGTTCATTTCATATAAATCAGAAAATTACGAAAGCCTTTCTTCGGTGGTAAGGACACAGTAGATTGTAGACAAAGATTTGGACCGAGATAAAGTATCTCGATTTAATAAAATGTACTGTATGAAAAACATCGTTCAGTATGATGCTGAAATTATTTTACCAAAATGCATGTATACTATAAAAAACCGAACAAATTATTTAAAGGAAGACGATATCAACATCAATATTAGTAACCAGGTTATCAAGTTTCTAAAGGTTTATGTCACTGAAATTTACTAATTACTTGCTAACCTTATTCGCATTAATTCGTTCACTATAAGTTCTTTGGTACCAAAATAGTAATATATAAACATTTATTGGTAATATTATGAGGTTTTTGCTATACTGTACTCAACATAGTTGTATTTTACAGGGTTCCAACATAATGACGGAATTAGAACATCGACAAGGCCAATTGTTACAGAAACTGGATACACTTTATGACAGAATCAAGACTATTAGCTCTCACTGTAACATTGAGGGAATTAAAATTTCAAGTAAACTAGTAAGTTATTTTGTATATTAATAGTAATATCAGATTGGGCTACATTGTTGATAATACTCGGACTGGACACAATATAGGAAAACGAGGTAATTGGAAGTCACAATTGGACGTAGATACGCAAAAAGGATCCAACCCACAGTATGGTCGAAAATGAGCTGAATATGTCAAATGAGTATATAGCATCTATATTTTCTATTAGTAAAAACACCCTAGTCAAAATATATTAATTTGACCTTTTTATTAATATGGGGTACCAACCCACTTCTATGACAGGTTTATATTTTAATTTCGCAAAAACGATCCAACTTTCTTGGATCATTATAGAAAAAATTTACGATATTAAAATAGGTCAACAATTTATAACTTAAAAAGAATCCAATCCACCTGGATCGCTTTTAATAAATGAATATATTACTTTTAATAAATAAATTAATTAGATTTATATAGTTTTGCCAAGAAACGATTTTATGCCACCAAAGGAAATACCTCCAGTTAAATTAGAAGATTTAAAGTCGATGTTTCATCTGATCCCTAAAAATTATTAACTTTTTACAAATCTCTAAAAAATTTACTGTTTTATTACATTAGTCCATAATTACATAACAATATGAACTGTTGGATTGTTACTGCAAAATGAAATATAAGCTAAGCATAATTGAAAATGGCTTTTAGCTAAAACGATCCAACCCCACATTTACTTAAATATTTCTAAAAATTTTTATTTATTCCCAAAAGAACTTATTTATTTAAAAAGGACAACCATTTTTACAACTATGTCCCAAAGCAACAAAATCAAAAAATAGAATATCATTGAGCAAATACAATTTAAACTTCAATCTTCATTATCTTAACAGTGTAGTTTTGTGGGTTGGATCCTTTTTGCGTATCTACGTCCAATTTAATGTAAATAAGACTTGTTTGTTAATCATAGGTTGATTTGTTGACTAAAATGTACTCTGCAATCCTAAAGGTTAGGTAAATTTTTGCCGTTTGTGATCATTTTGTTTTTTGATGTGATTTCTAATTCATATTTATTGTTATAGTTGCCAACACCTGAAGAAGTAGTCCTTGTTGTCAGTCCGGATAGCTTACCCTGGTACTTGAACATCATTTTGAAGGAAGCTTCCTTACCAGTCAATATTTCCTGGCATATTCATTCTTCTGTGCCTACAGATAAAGTAGCAAAGATTAAAAATTTTGTTAAAAATCTGCATGTATCCAACAATGGCCCTAAGATCAATATAAGGTTGATATTTAAATGTGGTGAGTTTCTGAATTTTATTTTATATACATACTAGCAGCGCCCTGCGGTTTCAAGTAAGCGCGTAAGTCCCGATCCCGTGGGAATACCGCCATAAAAAGTAGCCTATATGTCAATCCAGGTTTCTAGCTATCCACATACTAAGTTTCATTGCAATTGGTTCAGTAGTTTTGGCATAAAAGAGTAACAAACATCCATCCAACTTATTTTTAAAATTATTTATAATATTAGTCGTATTATTTGTTCTCATTCTCATTAAAGCACTTTATACAGCTTAAAAGATCTCTAGGATACTAAACAACAAAAAAAACAAAAAAAATTTAGTTCAGTTCTGCAAGTGACTGTCTTACAGCTCTTGGTAAATTCTTTTAACTAACTTTGTGTATACATATAGAGTCAAATCAATCAAAGTAGTATGAGATGTACTATAGTTAAAGTATTAGAAACTGTTAACATAAAAGAAAATCTATACACATTAGGAATAATACAATACATGTTAACCATTTATACAAATATCTACTTACATCAGTATTTCCTACAAGGTACATAAACTGTTCCTTGACTCGATTTTTTTTAAATATATTTTGCAATGGTTGGCACAACATTTACAAGTTTTACTATTTAATGTTATAGACAAATAAAGGATTCTGGAACTGTGACAACATTCAAAATGAATGAAAAAAATGTATTATTAAAAAATAATAATTAATGTAACAATGTCTTTCAGTTTCAGCTGACACTGAATTGAAGTTGTCTTCTTTGGCTATTCCTATTGTAGGAAATGTAAACATACTACGATACTTATCATATGTGTACCCGGGCATAATACCATATGACTCTGGTGAATATCAAATGGATTATCTACTTGATGTCTGTCATCTGTTAGAGAGAAGTTCAGAAAAGAACAAGGAAGCACTATTTAACAAATTATGTTCTCAGCGCAAAGAGTGGATGTATGGATACAATTTTTCTATAATAGATCTAGCAACATATAATGCATTAAAACAGTTCACTAATATTCCTAAATATGTGCACAAGCCTTGGTTTGACAAGTGTGAGAAGCTATGTTCATAATTATTTAGACAACTATTTACTAACCTGTACTCTATGTCTACTCAAGAGATAAATGAGACATTGTATTTTTTCGTTTTATTAAACCATCATACACAATTTTTATGTTGTAAATAGCTAATGGTCCCAATTCTGTTACTTCAGTCACTAAATTAAAATTCACTAAATTTTCTTCATGTATGATGTAAACCTTGTACACTTTAAAACAAGGTCTTATTTCAAATTGAAACAAGTAGATAACATATGTCGCTATCGAAATAAGCAATTTATTTCTCGACTAAAGCAGGGCTACATCACTCGCTCGAGGTCGCGTTTTATATACCTACCAATTTAGCTTCCCGTCCACGGTAAAAGTGTCAGTAGGGGCGACAACGCGTAGCTGAGAGCACGCACGCACGGTAGAACGGTATTCTCCGTAAATAAAAACAAAATCTCAAATCGAACGTATTATGAAGTGGTGATGTTTTGTTATTGTGAAATGTATTTATTGTGTTAAATTGCGTTATTGCTAGATGTTAGTGATCTGTAAAATCCTTTGAAAATAAGTTGCAAAAATGATTTTAGCTATTACTTTTTTGTCAATATAATATAAAAATACTTTAGGTGTTTATTCTTTACTCGCCATTGCCGCGTGGCTGTACTAATAATTAATAATAATTATCTTCTCAACAAAAAAATAAATGTTACTTATAGATATCTAATATATAAAATTCTCGTGTCGCGGTGTTTGTAATTAAACTCCTCCGAAACGGCTTGACCGATTCTCATGAAATTTTGTGTGCATATTGGGTAGGTCAGAGAATAGAACATCTATTTTTCATCACCCTAAATGTTAAGGGTAGTCCACCCCTAATTTATTTTTTAGTTTTTAGATAATTTTTATTTTTTTATGATAAAGCATTAGAAAATACATACAACCCGGAATTTTCGACCCTCTACGACAACCACTCAACCTCTGTTTTTTAATAGCGATATTAGTATTTTTACTTTCATTGGTACAATTTGTTTAAAGTATTTAACCCAGCGAAAATAGAAAGTGCGATTGTTATAATCGATTGTAATAATCGATTGCCGTCAAGTCGATGTCAAACTTTTTTTATGGAATAGGGGGTTAACGAGCAGACGGGTCACCTGATGGTAAGTGACTACCGACGCCCAGGGGCACCTGCTGGCCACAAGTGCCTTGCCGACCTTTAAGGTGGGAGTAGGAGAGGAGGGGAGATGGAGAGATAGGGGGGAAGATAGAGAGAGGGAAGGGTTAGGGCCACCGGTAACCTCACTCACTTGGCGAAGTACAACGAAGTTCACTGCCGGTTTTCTGTGAGGCCATGATATCACCCCTTTCGAGCCGGCCCATACGTGCCGAAGCATGGCTCTCCCACTGTTAAACTTTAAATATGTCAATTAAGTTAATGAAGTACTTTGAATTAAGAAAATGAATGGTTGGTGTTTTGTTATTTTTATAGGCCGTCAATAGACCACAGCGCTCCATTCTTCTTTCAGTCATAGACCCCATCCCCTCAATAAGTTAGTTATTTTTTATTTGACCTCCAAAATATTCATTAGAAATAATTAATATGGCAAAACAACGTGTCCCGGGTCAACGAGTATATTCTATACAATGTTGTACAAAATTAGGTTTTGAGTGATTGGCCAGAGTGATGTTGTAATAAATGTAGTCTATTAAACCGTCAATAATAAACCCATAATTTCTACGAAAATTTATGAACTTAGTTGGTGTGGACTGCCAGCGTATTCATTTGTTGTAACTTGTAGGCAAGGCGAACTGACGGCTGCTTCTCTCGCACATTATGTAATATAGTTAGAAATATAGTGAAATTAATAATAAGAGCTACTGAAATGTAAAACATATTGTAACGTCACGGATTGAGGTTTTTATTTGAGTAGGTAGTTATTTGTTATTTAATAATTTTGTGTGACATATGTAATACAAAAGTATTAAATTATAAGAGTATCTTTCTCTAGTCTACCCAACAGCCATTACTAGCATGTATATGTAGGTACAAGTTATCTGTTCAACAAGAAAAAAAATTGTTTGAATGTAGTTATATTTAAAAATTTAATATGCAAGTCAATTGTTAATTGACAATTACTCGCATAATAAAAGTAAGTTTACTTTTTATTAAAAGAAAATATCGTTTTTTTAGTAACCGAATGCATAATAACTTTATAACCGAATTATTTAAATGGGGCTATGTACGGTAAAAGTGATGAATATTTCGACAAATAATTGTTTATTATTTAACTGGAAAAAAATTGTAGTTGATCACATCCCTAGGATACTGCGGCAGTATACTGTCAGTCCATAACGGAACGAAATTATCCCCAGTAAGAGCACTGAACAGTGCTCGCAGTGTATATCGGGACATACCCCAAATAAATAATTTATTTCATTATTTGTGTACTTTGTACAACCCTAGAGTGTCCGGCAGTTCGGCTACACGCTCAGACGAAGGTCGCGCGGTGGGCAAGGCGTTCTCAACTTTCAAAAAGCTTAAATAAGATATATTTCTGGTCGCAGCTAACGCCAGGTATTATTATTTAAATTTTGTAGGCTATTATAACGTAGGTATTTTGAGTTTTGTATGGGAGTGATGTATCTGTTACGAAGTAACTATTATCTTATCTGTGACTAAAGTCTGATACGCTTAAATAAACTTTAATACCACGTTACCGAGAGCAGCTATCCGTTGAATGCCATCTCTTTTGCTCTGTGTTTTTAGTAAGCGTCTTCGTAGGTTTCGATTAAAATAACGTCATCTTAGTTCGTTATGTAAAAGTTTTTATACGACAATTATGCAGCATTTGAATAAATGGAGACTCCTCGCTGCGGGGAAATAAAGTTGAGTATATGTTGACAGGTTTTAGTGAAATTTAGTGGCGCTGAGAAATAAATGTAACAAATAGACCTTATAACGAAAGAATACAAGGTTGATTTCATAATTATGAAGAAATTAAGTCAGGTTTTAGTTTAGTCGAGTGTACAATAGAATCGGCACCAATGAGAGGAATAATTTCTAAAAATAAAAAAAGATTAAAATGTTGATTTTAAATACTTCCTTCAAGAAACTTCATCACCTCCAGCATAGAGTTGTCTATCACAGAGCTCTACCTGATAGTTAACAAAACTGCCATACTAGAGATAGCCTGGTAGACGAATTTCGACCAGCGGTGTTCAAGTAATTTTAAGAATGGTAGCTTTGGTAGCTTTCTGCACTTTTTTTCAATATATATACAGTAAGTATTCCAAATTTAACGTTCCTGCGATCGCGAATTATCTTAAAAATGCGTACAAAGAATTCTCTTCACGTAATAATATACATATAGATATTTGAAATAATAGATAGAAAATGACTGGAACTCTCCGAACTTTATATTGGGTAAAAAAACTGTCCTTCCCTCTAAAACCAAAACTATCCTAATGCAATCCCTAATCATACCTATCATCGACTATGGTGATGTGTTTTATTTCGATCTGAATGCAGACCTATATATGACCACGTATCTGCTTTACGTTCCGAATTAAAATGGCTACCTATTCGCCAGCGCCGTAAGCTACGAGCACTAACTGCTCTTTTCTTAGCTCTTCACCTCCACCTTCTTATTTAGCTCCCTACCGTCGGTTCTTGTGCTGAAATTATAATAGAAGTGAAAACTTAAAACGACGTGTCGAAATCTTGAATACAGGTTTTCGCTGTTGAGCACTATAGGCGTTATAAATTTTCAGCATAATTACAATTATGTTTTTGTTTATTTTACCATATGAATTGCGCACACAATAAGTATATATGTACTTTATTGAACTAATTATATTTTTATAGATTAATTAATAAGGAGCTGACAGAACTTAATGTTTAGACGTGACGGTCACGAGTTCAGTGCTTTTTCCTCATAGGAAAAGTGCACAACGTGCCTAAAGAAGTTTTCACTTCAATAACCTTCTCTTATGTCCCCCTCATAACCTCTGACTTCATGAACTCGTTCTATGTCCAATCAGTTCTTCTCTGGAATGCGCTCGCACTTGAAATCAAGATGTTCACAAACCGCTTTATATTTAAGAGGAGAGGACGTGATCTCCTCTACAATGAGTTTGCAGACACAGCGCTAGTACATAACTAACTCTCTGACTTGATATGTATATGTCTTATTGATATGTATTATTATCTATCAATGACTCATCATTCATCATCAACTTTACACCTATGTAAAAGAGTGTATTTTATGGACTTAATGTGTATATTTAGTTCATGGTTTGATTTATCAATCCCAATTATTATAAGACTTTTAAATTCGTATCTTTGGAATTTTATCTCTCTCCTTAACATGTCTTGCACCTACTTACCACTTTTATTTCTGCATCACCCCAAGGTTGACTGGCAGAAAATGCCTTAGGCATTAAGTCCGCTTTTGTACAATCTGTGCATAAAGTAATAATAAATAAATAAGATATTATATGTTCTGAACATATCCAAAAGCAGAGAGCCCGTTCGCCCCTTGCCGTTCTCCATGTACACGCTGACGGTACGGCATAGCATGGTGCGGCACGGCACGCTTCGGCATACTGAATAATCCTCCTGTGGCATCCCGCTGCATACTGAAGAGTTCCGCGGCATACTACACGATCTTGTGGCATATCACGTCGAGACGAAAGCAAGCACAATCTGGCGCTCACTTGTACAGTTCAGTACTGCGCTAATGTAAAATTGTGTATTTGTTAAAATGATTGATTGGGACAATGCGCGGTGATAAGTACAAGAAAAGACAGGTGTTGGTACATAAATTGTGGAGATGTACAGATGGTGAATATTCCGGGGAATAACGTGACGTTTCACAGTAATTTGGGGTATGACGTGACGTTCCGCGGTAAATTGCGTCACCGCGCGATATTTGGACCTATTCGTAATAAAATAATGTCAGTGCTAAACTCATTGAAATAAGGTCGAAAATCATTTGCCCACGAAAAAAAACCTTTGACACGCCGTGCCAAGCTGTCAGTGGGCGCCAGCCTTAAGTTGCAATGTCTTCTCCATAAACTTAGTATACTATATCGTAAAGTATATTAAGTTTATGGTCTTCTCCAAAGAAAAGACACGTCGCCGCAACACTTGCGCTAAGCAACATTTTCTAGCCAAGCACCAATTACTTAGGTTGCTACCTAAGCTTTATGCAGATAAGCAATTGTAGTAGTGAACTGAATCGGGATTGAGCTTTATGATTTCTGTCAAAATGGACAACGAGTATTATAGCTATTTTACTACTAGATAGTAGAACAAAACACAACAAAATAATTTATTCTATTTATTAAGGTAAATAAAAAAATATTAATAACTAACATTCAGTGATACAAAGACCTAATTTGTTTAGTCTTTGCAGTAATGGCACCTGCACCTCTATGGATCTTTTATTGATAATAGAATGACCGTAATTATCATATTATGATGTTATAAAAACTACATTCAGATACAACCAAATAATTGATACCTATACATATAAATCTATGAAATTTAAGTACACTTGATTTTTATAGTTGTGATGAATACATAAGGTTAAGGTATTCAATAGTATAGCAAAATTAATACCCTTTCGCTAAAATACGATTAGTTAATAGTTTGTTTTTGTCACGTGTGTAGTTTATAATAAGATTATTCGAATGACGTCTAAATAGCTACCTTCATTTAGTACTATAGAGGTGAAATAGAAAAAAAACTATTAAAGAAAATAAAACAAATAGATCACAGTTTTTGAAGATATTGTGCCAAAGCTTTTCCATGCATTTGTCATTGTTTCATATTTACACAAGTAAAGGATTACATACTACAACTATCAGTCAATTGCATAATAATATAATAATTGTAAAAATATAACAAAACGTTAATCTAGAGAATATTCACTGCACTGATTTATTAGATAACTATTTTTCTTACTTCATATTTGAATGAGGAATAAGCGTTAATTATTCGTGTGCGTTCGCGCAGCGGAATGTTGTTGAATTTAAAGATTTTAATTATGCAGATATTAAGTGTATGACGTCGTGTAATTGTGTATGGTAAAAAAAAAATTGTACATGAAGCCATTGTGGACAAATTCGCTAAAAACTGATTCCGCTGGGCGAACATTTTCCTGGCGGAACTTTTTTTAATCCATGGACTTAGAAGAAAAAAATGTGTCCAAAAATTTGTGTGTAATTGTGTATGTATGAATAAAATTAGTGCATGCATAAACTTCGGAGAAATTCAAGTTTCCGCTACGCGAACGTTTGGCCATTAGCTAGTTTTCATATAAAGCGCTTATATACAGAGCTGTAGATTTTTACATACGTTGTTTTGAATTTGTTTATATTTGTTTAAAAAACAGATTTAGAAAAAAATCGTAGGATTTAAAAGATAAAAATATAAACGTAAAATACGCTTATTACATCTTAGTTCATAAAGTATGCACTTTGGGGTCTAGATTATCACGTTTATACAAACCTTGTAAGAGTGTCTGCAACATGTTGCCAAGTATCAATGATGTTCCGTTAGTAATTAAAGAGTTATAGGACAATTTACCATGAATAGACCACTGTTTACAAAGCAGTCAAATATCACGACGTTCTAAAGGAATTGCATAGTAAAATGTATTCCAATAATTAGTGTATTAATTCAACTGAATGAATTACCTGAATGGATTAACTCAACTGAAAATACATACATAAGTCTGGCCTATTCATGGTAAATTGTCCTATAACTCTTTAATTACTAACGGAACATCATTGATACTTGGCAACATGTTGCAGACACTCTTACAAGGTTTGTATAAACGTGAAAATCTAGACCCCAAAGTGCATACTTTTTTTTTACCATACACAATTACACGACGTCATACACTAAATATCTGCATAATTAAAATCTTTAAATTCAACAACATTCCGCTGCGCGAACGCACACTAATTATTCTACTCAGTAATCAATATTGACATATTCTCGGATATGACAATTTAAAATAATTCATGTATGAGCAATTTAGTTTTAATTCGTATTTTTATTGTCTTTACATGTTTTTTCTAAACAGAGTCATAAAGTTTATAAATCTTATTACATTTACATTACCACTTTCCATCAATAACTGTAAACACACTCATGAACTAATAAAACATTTTATTCGCCTATGAAAAATAGTTGTTAATACTGGTCACAGGGAAAAACTCGTTTTTGACACTTAAAAATGCTTGTTGATTTGATATGGGACTACCGTCCTAGTATGAAAGCATTCAAATTTTTATTAAATATCACTAGTTTAAAGTATGTATTTAAAATGCAATAAAAAATATCAAACGAGATCTCAACCTTTAAGCTTATCTATTATATTATAATACCTACATTTTAAAAAGAGCTGCTAAAAATTGCCATGGTTTACGTTATTCTATAAAAATGTAATGTGCCTCTTATTAAAACATTCTAATTTGTGGTATGGCATAATTATAATACATACATGTAATAATAAATATTACATACTGTTTAGTCCTTGGCGAGATACTAATTTGTAATAATAATATTTATTTTCAACTTACAATTAAAAATTAATTATTATAGTTTAGAATATAATTTAAAATCTATGAATCAAAAATTCATTTCAGGTATTATACAATTTGTTTTAAAGCTTATAGATTATATTCGATATGTACATTTGCAATACTTAACGAATTATTTAATTATTGGGAATGGGCAGTGAAGGGTTACATGTGCACGGCTTCCGCTGGTGCCGTGCCGGCGGGTTCTTGTCATACGAACGAAGAGAAGCCGGGCAGAGGAGCCCGCGACCGCGCCATGTTGTTCATAACGATCTGACCGCCGTTGAGGCTCACGACCGCGCTGCCTTCGGGCTCCGAGTCCGTGTAGCTGGAGTAGTTGCGGACGGGCCGCTGGCGCTTCCACGACTGACGCAGCGTGTCGTTTACGTTTGCGTAGTGGTTTACGAAAGAATGCGGTTCAGACCTGACACTCTCGTTTTCACTCTCCGAATTCTGTAAAACATTATCATCGTCAGAAGATAAGATAAATATTTCGCTAAAGACGTAATTTTATAAGCCAATAAAGATTTTATTTGAAATAATTCTGAGTACCAAAAAATATTTATTTTTTATAGTAAAGGTTGCTTTAGCTTAAGTAATCAAATAAAAAAATTATGAGTGTATACTATTAGGTTTACCCGTCTAAAATACTAAACAGAAAGTCTATTAGAACATTACTACAAAGTGCCGATGTCGACGAAAGCGTGTCGGAAATGATAACGATAGCTGTAGCGATCTCTGTCGTCGATATTTACCGTAACGTGCTCCAGGGGAGTAGTGGAGAAAAAATAAGGAGCAATTTAGTGAATCTGTAAACTATTTAAACGACGCTAATTTTAATGGTGATCACCTGAGAGTCGGAGGAGCTCATCTCGGAAGGTTTCTCGGTAACGGACGAGTCGTCGGGGTTCTCGTCGTAGGCGCGCAGGCTCTCCTCGTCGCTGTACGTGACGGACAGCGGCGTGGGGCGCGGCGGGGATTTGGCCAGTGCCGCGCCGCGCCGCAGCGTGCCTGCGCCGGCGCTCGTCGCCGAGTTCTGGCGCGACCGGTACAGGTCCATGGCCAGCGTACCGCGCTCGTCGCTTTCGCCCGCCAGAGATTCTTCTAATGTTTTTTGAGCTTCTTCTGAAACATGGGTTTAAAATCAGTATAACTATAAAATATGATATAGAATAGGTACATAAAGTAATAAAAAATAACAATAAATAAAAACTAAAACTTACTTTTGTATTTATAACTTTTGCTCTTGACGCAGAGAATGGCGATAACCATAATAATAATTATAATTGAAGTAGCAGCGAGGGCGACCATGAACCAAGTGCTTCGGTAGAAGGGTCGGTAATGTAGATATCCGTACTCTAAGTACAGTTTCGATGGTGTTACAATGACTTTCTCACTGTAAGTTGGGTTGCTGATACCGTACATGTTGTATGCTATTACTCTAAACGAGTACGCAGTCGACGGCAGAAGACTCTGGTATGATATTGTAAATTCTTCTAGCATTCCATTGCTGGTTCTCGTTATAGTTTCCCATCTCGTGTCATCTAAAGAGAAAGTGTTGAACTTTATAACAAAAACTACCGTTACAATGTATAACATAAGGAATGGCGAACTTTGCAGAAAATTCTAATGAATTCAAACAGGCCTGTAGTAATATTTGACAGCAGAAATTATATTACTGGGACTTAATTACTTGTTTTAAATGTGCATACAAAAAGTACTGCTGATAAAATTAATCTATTTTCTACAATGTGCAAGAAGGGGAGGCAAAAGGATTTTAACTTACACGCCTGCCACGACTCCTTGGCTGCATTAAAAACGGACAGTCGATATACTGATCGATTACGAAATATTAACAATTTAATAAACTTCAAACATTGTTGCTAATCTGAGCTTATTACTAATAATAGTTTAGAGTTTAATTGTTATTTAAATATAAGAATAATAAATACATATAGCTAAGTTTGTACAATTTTTAAACAAAAAACAAACAATTTTTAAACAAAAACACTAGTTGGTCTTGCCATCGCTGCATCGTCTTCACAGATATATAACATTATTATATAATAAGATAAAACGTTCATCGCCCCGGTGACAGCAAAAAATATATTAGAATATGTTTTGCGATGACTTTTATGATGCCTGGTATAATATTACACTTTTAGAAAAGGTAATTGACAGCGTGATAGATCGTCAGAATGACCGACTTAAGAATATACAAGACTGACTAACGTTCACAGCGACATTCACCCTTTAGAGCAATATACTCAATAATTGCAAACATCATGGGCGTACCCAGCATTTGGTCCTACAAATTTAATAGGTTCGTAAAAATACTAAAGGCCTGTACTCCGCTGCCACCTTCTAGATACGCCCATGACGTCCACCACATGAGTAGTAGGAGTACAAAATGTGTTCGACACTCGCCTTTACGGCGGGCTTCAAAGTAGTATCCTAGCAGAGGTCCTTTGCCCGAGGCCGCGTTGACCCAGCGCAGGTGCAGCGCGGCGGGCTCGGGCGCGAGCTGCAGCGCGCGCGGCGCCTGCGGGCTGCCGGCCTGCGGGCCCGTGCGCGCGCGCGCCTGCCCCGCCGCGCCCGCGCCGACACCCTCCGTCACGGCGCGCGCGCTGAAGCGGTACTCCACCTCCTCCTCCAGCCCGCCCACCGCCAGACGCGTCTCCGTCACCTTCTGCTTTACTTGTTTGCTGAAACCTGCAACGCGGTTTGTTTCACTTAGGTGCTAAATTTATTTCTATTTTTTACTATTCACAATGTGATTGTTCGTATATCTTCTAATATTATATTATTATATATTCTTATATATATATAAATCTCGTGTCACAATGTTTGTCCTCAATGGACTCCTAAACCACTTAACCGATTATAATAAAATTCGCACACCATGTGCAGTTCGATCCAACTTGAGAGATAGGATAGTTTAAATCTCAAATTATAGTCGCAATTTTAATTTATTGCTAATTATTTGTCTGTTATTATTTGACAGTCACAATTATCTGTTAACTCCAAATGATTCTAACAGATGTCGATACCTTTCGACTGGGTTGAGTAAGTAAAAAAATGTCCACCAAAGACATTCATACTGACTTGGTGGAAACATTGGGAGACTCTGCTCCTCCATATTCTACAACTGCACGCTGGTGCAAGGAGTTTAAGATGGGAAGAACATCCACGGAAGACGAACACCGCGAAGGCCGTCCGTCCTCCTCCCTCACTGAAGAAAACGTCAAAAAAGTTCAAGATCTGGTTTTGGCAGACCGAAGAGTGACCATTCGTCATTTAGCTGAGAACACAGGCATTTCATTTGGTAGCATTCAAAGGATCTTAACTACCGAGATGAACATGAGAAAGGTCTCTGCACGTTGGGTCCCGAGAATGTTAACCGACGAACAAAAGAAGAAACGATTCGACATTTCAAGGACCAATCTTGAAATGTTCCAGGCGGATCAAGATATTTTTTTGGCTCGATTTGTGACTATGGACGAAACGTGGATTCATCATTTTGATCCCGAAACCAAACAACAGTCAATGACATGGAAAAGGCCATCTTCACCGACTCCCAAGAAATTCAAAGTTTCAAGCTCTGCCGGCAAGGTTATGGCGTCTGTTTTCTGGGATGCTGAGGGAATAATTATGGTTGAATACCTTGATAAGGGCGCTACCATAACAGGCTCCTACTATGCTGACCAAATCAAAAGATTGCGAGAGGCCATCAAGGAAAAAAGACGGGGTAAACTGCGCGCAAAAGTTCTGTTCCATCAAGACAATGCACCTGCACACAAAGCTGAAGTTGCGATGGCTGCCATTCAAGAAGCTGGCTTCCAGCTGCTTGAACACCCACCCTATTCTCCAGATCTAGCACCCAGCGACTTTTATTTGTTTCCTCGGCTCAAGGAACACCTCCGGGGCCAGAAATTTGAGGATAACGGCGAAGTGATGGCCGCTGTAGAGGCATTTTGGGAGAGTCAAGATAAAGATTTTTTTTTTAAGGGTATCGTTGGTTTAGAAAAGAGATGGACTAAATGTATTGACCTATTAGGAGACTATGTAGAAAAATAAATTTTATTTTTAAGTATATAGTTATTTTAATGTACCCATTCTCATTACTTTTGGATCACCCCTCGTACTTTACATTTGATAATAATAAAATAAGAAATTCATAAGTATTCACTTACGTTCGTCTTGTTCTATTGTCTCATAGGTCACGAGATATGATTGAACGAGTCCATTGCGTCGATAAGGTGGCTGCCATGACACAACGAGACTGTTCATCGTAATGTCTGTAAAAGTTATGTTACGCGGAGCCGACGGTAGACCCTGAAGGGTACGAACTAGAACTGCAGTAGATCTAGGACCATCGCCAGCCGCATTGAAGGCTAAAACCTGGAAAGGAATATGACAATCAGGAATATTTCAGACTAACTTCTAATGAGTATCGTTGTGGTGTTTAGAGATTACTTTAAATAAATAGACAGAGCTTGCACGTAACGTATTTACTGTTTGACACAGACTGACATAAAAATTCATACATAAATATTTACTACCCTCACTTAGACACATATACTACAATCCCTCCACCACTAGAATAAAAATTAATCAAACTATACAATTAATTATATTTTATAATTAATATGGCGTGTCCTGCAAGTTCAAATCGGACGTGGGCGTAAGGATGGCAATCCCGCGCTTGTCGAACCTGCCTGGTCAGGGTCGGCTCCTTCCTCCTCTCTCTCTCCACCCTCATCGGCGAACTCCGATCTGCTATTGGCAGACCCCTCTCGCAGTCCTCTCCTTCTTGAACCTCCCTAGGTTCGTCGGGACTAGAGTTCAAAGAGCTATCACCGACTGGTGCATCGCAATGGACTTCTGCAGCGGGTTTCATGACCGGGCTTCCTGCGCTATCTTGAAACTGTGATGCATCCGTCGGCATATAGTCACCAACGTCATCGCCTTCGGAGGAAATGAACAACGTCCCCTGATAGGCCACCAAATGATCTACATGTTTTTTTACAATATTTTTTAACACTGGGACGAAAACCCTAAATAGTCTATTTCCAATTTTATTTTTAATTATACCCTGTAGCCACGTATGTTTTGTGCCATTATTATAAAAATGTTTTATTTACACTTTATCATTTACACAAAAAATTTGTTTACGGCCTCCTCCGTACTGATTACGCTGTAAGATCTGTTTGTGGATAACATTATTCTCAGCGGCGGATGCGAATGGTAAAACCGGTTCGTTATCAGTGTGACTCATCGCTTCGCAATGAGTACCCGATACACGCAGAAAGTCGAGTCTACAACGCAATGAACGGCCTATTAACAATTTAGCAGGTGAAAACCCTGTTGTACAGTGAACCGAATTTCTGTAATTAAATAGAAAAGTCATAAGTTTTTGTTGCATTGCCTTCTGATTACAATTACTTTCATTTAAAATCAATTTTAGACCTCGTTTAATGGTCCGGACTGTTATTTCTGCCTGGCCATTTGAATTTGGATGATAAGGAGGGCTTGTCAGGTGTTGTATACCGTTTTCTACGCAATATTGCTCAAATTGATTAGAACAAAAGTTTCTACCATTGTCTGTTACCAAGGTACTTACTAATCCGAATCTACTAAACATTTCACTTAATTTTGAAATAATCGCATCGCTATCGGGTTGGTTCATTAAGAAACACTCAACCCACTTTGAGTGTGCATCTACAGCGACTAAGAACTGTTTACCGACGAGTGTGAACATATCTAAGTGTACCCGTTCCCAAGGTAGTGTAGGGTAAGGCCACGGGGCTAGTGGAGTGCGAGGTGGACTGTTGCGTAACGAATTACATTTAGTACAGGAACCTATTACTTCTTCTATGTGTTTATCAATATTTGACCACCAGAAACGCGATCTGGCTCCTGTCTTTGTCTTGACCACACCGAAATGAGCGCTATGTAATTCGTTTAATATTTGCTCCCTAAATACAGACGGTATTATTAATTTATGTCCTCTTAATAAACAGCCATTTTCATAATTCAAACCAATCCTACAATTGTGAAATGGTTTAAGTTTTGTATCGGACATTTTCATTGGCCAACCCTTCACAACAAAACCTATAATTTTAGATAATATTGTATCTCGCATCGTTTCACGCTTAATATCCTCAAGTTTGATAGGTTTGTACAAGCTATCATTAATGTGATTAATATACAATGTCTGGTCTTCACATTCATCTGCCTGAGAACTAGTATCGATGCATTCCGCAACGGAAGGAGACAAAAAATCTGCAATATTTTCTTCACTTTTTACGTATTCTATATTAAAGTTATAGGCTGATAAGAACAACGCGTAACGTTGTAAGCGATTTGCGGCTATCTCCGGCACGGGGAGTGCTTATTTCCAAATATTGTTAACAACGGCCTGTGATCTGACCTTAATATGAAAGGTATAACCCTACCGTATACGTAGTGGTGAAATTTCTTAACCGCAAATACAATGCTCACCGCTTCTTTTTGTATTTGTGAATAATTACATTCAGCTTTAGATAGCGAGCGCGACGCATAAGCCACGACGCGCTCCGTACCATCGGTGTGCCTCTGTGACAGCACCGCACCGAGACCGCGAGGCCCCGCGTCAGCTGTAATTATTGTTGGCAATTCGGCATTGTAATGCGCTAATGTACGCTCGGATGCAAGCTCACGTTTAATTTTATTAAAAATAAGCTGATGTTCCCTACTTTACCATTTTTATTTCCCAATTCCACTTTACCTTTTTTTTTAGAAGTAAGTGTAAGGGCGCTAAGAGACTAGACGCATCCCGAACGAAACATCTATAATAATTAATCATTCCCAAAAATGATTTTAATTCACTTACATTTTTAGGATACTGGCATTTAAGAATAGCTTCTATTTTAGAATTAGATTTACGTAACCCGTTTTTGTCGATAATGAACCCTAGGTACTCGACGGAATCTTTAAATAGCTCACATTTACTTTCTTTAACAATAAAACCTGCATCCTGTAATTTACTTAACACTTCTTCTAACCTTTTTAAGTGCAATGTACTATTAGGAGCCGATATTAAAATATCATCTAAGAATATACAAACTCCCTCAATACTGCCTAGTAATTCTTCTAAAATTCTTTGAAATAAACTTGGTGCCACCGAAAGTCCAAAAACTAATCTATTAAAAGAAAATGAACCCTTATGAGTATGAATACAAGTTAATTTCTTAGTATCGTCTAGTAATACTTGATTGTACGCTCTGGAAAGATCTAATTTTGAGAACTGTACTCCCCCGTGGAGATTAGCAAATAAATCCTGAATACGCGGTACAGGGTAACTATCTCCATACAGCCACTTATTCAAGGTGATGGAGCAGTCTCCACATATTCTGATGTTACCATCAGGCCGTAAAACCGGTACTATGGGTGTCGCAACCTCTGAATGTTCGACCCTAGTCAATATCCCTAACTTTACTAACCTATCTAGTTCTGTTTCCACTTTTTGTTTTAACGCAAGGGGTACTGGGCGCGCTTTGAAAAATTTTAATTGTGCGTCGGGTTTTATTTTCAAACTAACCTTATACCTGTTATAAGCTCCTAACTCGTCGGTGAACAGTCGTTTATATTTTAATTTCAAGTGTTTTATCATATTAGCACTTGTAATCCTTTTTTTTTTTTTTGTGCGTGTGGAAACCCCCTTGGGCCGTCACCCGACCGGGGTTTACGATGGGGCGGTGTGTCGGAATCGAACCGACCAAAACCACACGGTGTGCCGTACTGCGCCTTAAATAGGAGGGATCCGGGAACAGCTTTTATTAAGACATCCGGAACCCTCCTAGCGCCTGCCCGCAAAAGCGCGGGCACCACCTTCGGGTAAAAACCTCTCATTTAGGCGACGTCCAGGCACACGCGGACGCCGCCTCCTCGCGGGGGCCACTATAGCGGGTAAAGGGGAAAACCCGTCCCGTCCACCCGCGGCCACACTCAGGGCGGCATGAGGCGCTGGTAAGCGCGCCTCCGCCACCCGGTTCGCCGGCGGCGAATTAGGTCCGAGTGGAGTTCGTCCTCCCGGACCCTTTCCGCCGCCTCCTTCTGCGAGATGACTTCCTCACAGAAGGTTGCGACCGCGGTAAAATTCCTGTCGCGCGGTAAAATGGCCTGACCGGCCATGGAGCGAATGACAGCCGGTAGCGACAGATCCACTCCGATGACTGCAGTGAGGGCCCGACGCTGCGTCGCCCAACTGGGGCAAACCGCCAGCGTGTGCTGAGCCGAGTCCTCACTGCAGTCGCAGTGGTGACAGGCGGGACTCAATTCCCTCCTAGCGACCGAGTGCAGGTACTTCCCGAAGCAGCCGTGACCGGAAAGAAACTGCGTCAGTCGGAAGGAAAGGGTCCCGTGCTGCCGCCCTGCCCACTCGACGATGACCGGCTGGAGCGCCTCCACGGCGGCAAAGCCAGCACGTGGAGCCTCCAGCCGGGACGACCAACGAGCCATGGTTGCTCGGCGAGCGGCCGCGTACCTCTTCGGGCGGGGGCCGACTGCCGCTTCCCGCCCAGAACTCAGCCGTTCGCCGATATACTTCGGCGAGCACTTCCGCCTCCAAATCCAACGGGGGAGTCCCGGCCAACGCGCACGCCGCCTCTGTTGACACGGTGCGGTATCCGCGTATGGCTCTAACCGCCATCACCCTCTGAGGGCGCCACGGACGCGCCCTGTTCTGGGCGGTCAGAGCCTCCGCCCACACCGGTGCACCGTACAGTGCCATTGACCGGACAACCCCCGTGTACAGCCGTCTCGTAGCGACGCTGGGTCCACCCAAATTGGGCAAGAGTCGCCCAAGGGCGGACGCAGCGCCGACCAGCCTTGGAGCAAGCTGCAGGAAGTGCTCGTCGAAGCGCCACCTACCGTCGAGGATCAGGCCCAGATATTTTATGTGGGCCTGAACCGGTACGAGGACCGAGTTGACCTCGATAGAGGCGCCAGGGGGTGGACCACGACGGGGCCCATGAAGTAACAGATTACGCCGAGCCCGGGGGGGAAGTCGCCTCGAAGGGCCCAGTCGTACCCTATGTTCCACAGGAGTGGTCCAAGGACAGACCCCTGCGGAACACCGCACGACATGGGCCGACAACTCAAAACTCCATCTCGGTCCTCGTACATGACGGTACGCTCCTCTAAATAGTCTGCCACTAGCCGCCTCAGGTACCCTGGCACTCCGTGATAGTGGACGCACTTGTAATCCTATTACAAGGAACACTACACAGTTGCAAACTGAACTTAGCAATGAAATCCCGACCGAGCACCGACGGCTGCTTATTTTCTTTATTGATTTTTTTTGGTATCCACAACATAGAATTTAATATATTCCGTGCGACCGTCGTATGTTACCGGTAACAGCGTATAACCTAGTGGAGCAATTTTACTACCATTATAGCAATTTAAAATAGTGTTACAGGAGTGTAGATTGTAGTCATTCATAAAACTGAAACGATAAACAACAGCTGACAAGACTGAGACAGCACTACCGCTATCCACTTCACACACCAATCTTTTATTTCCTACAGACACTACCTGCTGCATCGGTTCACCGCCTATACATTTAATATTAAACAATTCAAAAATACCTTCATACGAGTCATTTTCATCCGCCGCTAAGAAATTACTGTTTTTTATTTTAGTTTTACACATGCGCTTTAAATGTCCTTTTTTATTGCACTTTTTAAAAACATAGTTTATAAACCGACACTGGTCCCTGGTATGGTTTTTGTAACCGCACACACTGCAACTTTTTGCGCCTTGAAGGAATACGTTGGCAGAACCGCGTTGCGCGGTGTTCGCGGCGTCGTCGTTGTTATTACTGCCGCTACTAGGTACTATAGCGAACACAGCTAGCGTCCGCTCGGTTGTCAAAGCCCCGGGCTCGGCAGCCCCAACATTTTGTGATTCTTGCAAAGCTTGCCGCGCACACCTTACGCTCTGAGCTATTTCTAAGGCACGGTTTAAGGATAATGAATCTACACTTTCTGCAAATAGCTTTTCTTTTTCCTTAATATTCTCTAAGCCCAGTACGAATCGATCCCTTAGTGCTGTGTCGAGTTCCGTTTTGAAACCACAGTATTGTGCAAGATGCCGCACTCGCGCCGCCCACTCAGCCAGTTCTTCCCCTGGACGCTGCTCGGCTTTATAAAACTTGTAGCGCTCTGCGAATGTACTCTTCTTAGCAACGAAATGGCTATCAAGTTTCGTCGTAAATTTTTTAAATTCTAACGTCTCGAGCACATCTCGAAATACTAAATCCTTTACGACGCGGTAGGTCTCTTCCACCAAACATGTCAATAACAACGATCTTTGTTTTACTCCAGCCTTATCGGTGTCGTCGTGGATGTCGTTCGCCAAACAGAACTGGGTAAATCGACTCTTGAAAATGCTCCATTCCTGGGTACGGTGGTCAAACGTTAAATTGCCTCCGAACAGCATATTTCCTGGAGCCATCGTCTTCTTTCACACGTAGATATCGACCTCGTCGCCAAATGTGGTGTTTAGAGATTACTTTAAATAAATAGAGAGAGCTTGCACGTAACGTATTTACTGTTTGACACAGACTGACATAAAAATTCATACATATATATTTACTACCCTCACTTAGACACATATGCTACATATATACACTACATATAGGAATAGGTATCGTATAATACCTGAATGCGATACTGCGTATATTTGTCGAGAAAGACCAACGAATGCGAAATTGCCGTCGCTGGAACCACTTCGATCTCCTCCTCGATACGACGACCCGGTTCGGGTTCTTCTGGGGAATCTGTTACTAGATAGAAAATCTGAAATGAAAATAAATTCGAAATAGTTAACACGAACGTTGCAAAATATATAGGTAATACCGTTTTTTCTGGAACTATTACAATGCGATAACACCTATAAGATTTTTAATGTATTCTATTTGTATTTATCTCTACTTTTTGGGGTTAATTGCCTTATTATATTTTGACATGACATGAGTCATAAAGCAAAATAAAAAGGAATCATTTTCCATCGCCACACATATTACATACCGGCTTCCGTTCCTCAAAAGGAAAATAGAAAGATAGTAAGACCATCTCGGTAATAAATTCTTTTAAATGTAAAAAAATTTTGCGTCTTTTCCGAAAGACAAACTTAACTTTGCGGTTGCGATGTACGACAAAGTCAACTTACATACAAGTTTGTTTCCTGACGGAACTCTCGGTGCGTGAATCAGACTCGCACTTGTCCGATTTATTTAGTATCAGTAGTATCACTTAGTACAAAAAAGTTGAGTAATTGGCATCACAAAGTGGTCTCAAAAACTCACAATTAGTATAAACAAGGCAATCCGTATTCGCTAAGTTTTGATGACAGTTCGATCGGTAGCGCATACTTCGCCACATTTCATTGATCAATAAAATACTTAAATAACGTCTGAATACTGAAATGGCACTCAATTTCAGATACCAGTATGTTTCGTGCTGTCTCTGATTGCTTTACAAATTAACGACTTTTTAATTTTTTCCTTTACTTGTGCTGTGATACCTTGTTTCTTACCAAATTTCATGATTCTAGATAAATGGCAAGTACCCTATAGGTTTTGATTTGATTGCGAAATTTTCAAATTTGGTCAAATCTAAGGCTTAAGTGGCATATCTTTTGATTGCGTTGATTTAGAAGCTTGATTTTTTTACAGCTTCAAGAGACTACAGACTTATGTATTTGGTATTAATTTCAACTCGATGCGTCCACGGGTTCCTAAGAAAAAGAGTCTTGACAGACAGACAGACGGATAACAAAGTGATCCTATAAGGGTGCCTTTTTCCTTTTGAGGAACGGAACCCTAAAAACAGTATTTTCATAATTCACCCTGCATAAAACTATGCATACAAAGCGATAAAAACGATTTATACCTTATATCCGAGCAAGTCTCCGTTCTGTTGCTGCGTGGTGGGCGGAGTCCAGGCTAGCGTGACCTCGGTGGGCGACAGCGCGCGCGCGCGCACGTCGCGCGGCGGCGCGGTGGGCACGGCCTCGCCCACCCACACCACCGCCGGCGTGCCGCCCGGGCCCGCGCCCTGCGAGTTCACGGCGCACACGCTGATCTCGTAGTTGCGGTCCAGCGCCAGGTCCGTTAGCACCACTTCCTCGCTCTTACATAAAACGTGCACGTTTCATTACATCCAGATTATAAGCGGTTCATTTTTACTTTGAGTTACTCTTAAATATCATGATTACAAATATATAAAAGGTCTTATATCAAAGTCCGCAGTAGTAAATTATTAAACCACTACCTTAAAGTACTACGGAACTATTATGTATATCATACGGGTGGATCTTACATGCACGTTTAAATACATCCAGAACATAAGTTCACGATAACTTTTTACATAAAATCCTAAATCACCCTAAATTATTAGCATTTTAACTGAAAGTATATTTACGAAGTTGCGGTAGAAACAGTGTATTGTACATATTGAAAATTAGATAAAAAATATTAATGTATAATATATATATATAAATAAAATATAATATAATATATATATATATATCTATAAAGATAAAAAATAATAGACTGAAAGCCGACCCCAACTTAGTTGGGAAAAGGCGCGGAGGATGATGAGGATGAGATAAAAAATATTAATCTAACTCTGTTTATGCAAGTGTTGGTAGTACTTTTTGAATATGTGGAAACCAACCCTTCGGATGGTGTCGACCTCTCTAACTCGTTGAATGATGAGTCGCTCTCAAATCATGATCAAACAGATGATTTTTAAAGATTTTTTAGGCGTCCAGTTCGAAAAAGCTATCGTCCTGTCCGCAATGTTATGTTAGAGATACAATTTTGGTCAAACAAATGTCAATGTCAGAACCAAGCGGTTCCAAAAATCTAGATACGGCTATCCGTCTGCCATATCGCCTTTTCTCCACAGTACCTTCTGCTAATAAAGTAAGTAAACAGACCCTTAGAATCAATAATCAGTACTGAACAAGTAATCTAAAATCAAAATACTGTAAACTTAGACATCTGACTGGTTTAAGGGAAAAGTTTTTGTTGAGTTAAGTTGCAAGTGGTTTAGTTGGCTACTTATCAACAAAGAGATATAAATAGGATCAAGTTATTGTAACAATGTAAGTAAAGATGTATACGACAAAATAGTCGCCCCCTCTTATTTAATAATACTATTTATTTTAAATAATAATAATCGCTTAATTAAAAAAATATTAAGTGGTATCGAATCTATAGAACTTTCATTAGTACCTTAATCCCCATCACGTCCTGCTTCATGGTTTGTTGGAGTGCAGTGGGAAAGTCGGTGAGTGGTTGATATCGAATCCGGTAACCGCCGGTACGAGTGTCACCACTCCAATGTTGCTCGCCCAGAGGTGTCCAATGAACCCGCACGCTACTTGGCGTAATCGGTACCACATGTAAGTTCTCTACAGCTTTACTCGGAGCTTTGGAAGAAAGAGTAAATGATTAGTTATTAGCATAATATAGAATAGAATAATCTTTATTGCACACCAACGACATATTGCTTAAAATATATGTATGTCGATATTTACAATAGGCGGCCTTATCGCTAAGAGCCATCTCTTACAGGGCAACCTTTGGTTGGACAAAATTGATAGAGAAAAAAGTTATTTAATTGAGAAGAATTGTAACGTCATGTTATAAAACTAGATACTTTATACATGTAAACATTTTCAGTAAAAAAAAAAAAGATAAGTAAAGCAGGGAATAAATGTAAGCTCATATCAACTTGGTATATACTAATATACTGAATAAATAAATATATATATAAATATCATATACATACCCCTTTGCTTAATGCATTGGGAGGTAAATTTATACACAATAAAGAAATCATATTAACAAAACGGTAGGCAGGCAAGCTAGTTATAAGATACTTGAAGAACTTGGTGCTCTCAGAGTAGAGTTCAGAGAGAGATCTATTGCCGAGTAGGATCACCACAGCCTCAAGAGGCTGGCTAGTTACCCTCAAGAGGAGGCTAATTAACTAATCCCTTACTGATAGGGACTCCATCTGATTCCTAACATAATACAACAAATAATGCATTTTTTTAAGTTGTGCATTTAGGAATTTAAAAGAATTAATTAATTTTTATAGTATAGATAGTGTTTATAATCGAAACTGGGAATCAAAACTGTTTACAATTTTTATTTACTTTTTAGAAAACAATTCCTTATCGCACGTTACACTTCAGACGCTCTGTGGATGGGGGAAAAAAGTGTTAGCGCAACGAAATATGCTGACCGCAAATTGATTTTATTTTATTTACGCCATCTATGGATTCTGCGCGATACTACTGTAATTTGATGGTGATTGTATAGTAATTATACGTATATTAGTTGGGGCAACTTTCACACATGGCGTTAATTTAATTTTGAGTTTTTACAATATTTGCTATATTTTAATACAATTTATTCAATCCATTAAATATATTTATATATAGCGAAACGAACTTCGTTCCAACTGGGTGTCCAAATGAAGCCTATAGTAAGAACATATTAAACATACCAGCTGGTAGTGTTCGTACTGTTTCAGTTGCATTACTGTATCGACTGGGGCCAATATCATTAGTCGCTCTTATTCTGAACTGATATGCTGTATAAGGTTTTAGACCCTCTGCAGTGTATGACGTCACGAAAGGATCTACACGTTCGGGAATAGTTTGCCATGTTCCCCCCTCTTCTTTTTGTTGTACTGTGTAGTATCTGAAAACAAACGAATCTAGATGTAACTGCAATTAAAGTCTGCGATATACTTGTTCTTGATCTAAGCAGGAGATAGAAAAGATGTTATTCTGGTGTATGACAGAAAACAATGTCACTTGGGCTCTGCTGGGCTTATGTGATGCCTCAATTTAAAATTTTATACCCGATTATACACATACAACACAAAACACGATATCTACCTAAGTGGGGCGTATCCATCGTCGCCAGGTGTCCATGAAAATGTAATATGGTGCGGTTGTAGCAATGAGCGCGATACGTTAGGGCGTGGTGGCGGCGCGGGTGCAGCGCGGTTGGCAGTCGTCAGTACCAACACGCGCGCAGTCGCACCCCACCCCAACCGTGTCTGCGCTCGCACGCTGAACTGGTAGTAATGTTCTGAAGATAATTCTGTTGCCCTGTCGAACATCATTATAAAATCAAATATTAACAACCACTAATATATTATTATGTAAATAAATAACTTACAACTGAAAGCAAATAAACAATATAAATTTAGATATTTAAGGTCTCTTTTTAGGCCTCCAGTCAAAAAGTCTATTTTATTGGTGTATGTATAGTAGAAACTCTAAACATACCGCGTGGAGGAGGAATATAATAAGGAATAGTGGCATCTGACGCACTCATTGGCTTTTGTGTTTCACATTATTAACTACCAAAGTTCTTACCTAAATGTGCGACCCGAAGGTGGGAACTCTCGAGAAAATACGTGCTGTGTACTGCTATTGAGGTGATAGGTAACTTTATACGCCAATATCTCCCCATTTGGGTCTTCTGGTACGTTCCAAATGATACGCGCCATTGTAAACGTAACGTCGGGAAACGAGACATTGGATGGTGGACCTGGAGCTGAATAAAAGTAATGGCTTAATACAAAATCTTATGTACCTAAGTATTATATGTATGGAACTATAAAATGACGAAACTTGAACACGTTTGCTGTAAGATGCTAATTAGGTTAAAGTTTAGTAACATTAATTGGGTAGTTTTTTACTGCTTAACTGTTATTCTTGTAGAAACGACTTCCCGAAACTTCAAGTTCCAAAGGTTAAAATCACATTAATAGGCATAAGAGATATCTCTTGCTCGTTTCATATTATCAATATTACCAAACAATAAATTAATATCATTCTTAAACAACATTATGGACGTTGTGCAGATGTTATAAAAAGTACACTGTAATAGCTTATTTTCAAAATGTATTAATATCCGCAGTTTTTAAGAGTCTAATATAACAATGCTACTGTAAGAGGTCGGATATCATCGGACGACGCTATAATGCGTAAATAATGTAGTATCTACAGGGCGTAGTTTTAAGTTCATTATAATAAACAATTATTATTTATGTATAAAGAGCATACATACATCCCAAATAAATAATCCGATTGGGTAAAAAAAAGAAAACTATCATACTTACTATCGTCAAAAGTTCTAACTGTCACTGGTGGATCACTCAAAGCTCCATCCCCAAGTCTTGTATATCCTAACACTTGTATTTGATACACGACATATTTCCTCAGTTCTGTCAATGTTATCGTGTGGGTCTGATTAGATGGCACGTCTAGACATTCCACCTTCTTTTGTTCTGGCCTCGGTGGAGGTACTACGGCTGCGTAGCACACTTTGAATCCTTCAATTAAACCATTCTGATCCGAAGAAGGTATTTCACCCCAAAGTACAACTATTGTAGTAGAGGATGTGGCGTTGGCCGACACCCCCATAGGGCCTCGCGATGGTACTGTAAAATGTAAAAAAAAAAGTATCAAGACTGCGACTGAGGGATCGAAACGTGTGCTAGGCACTCTCAGTCAATAATGTGAGTACTTCATTATTTACCTGCTTCTCTTGTTCTTTCCATAGATATAGGACTAGCAGCTGAAGTTCCTACTTCATTTAAAGCAGTCATACGTATCTCATATACAGACCATTCTTCTAAGTTAGACAGTATATGAGAATTTGCTGTATGGTCTTCTATAATACTATGTAGTGTATCGTTACTGCCACTTCTTGTATATGTTATGTTATATCCTTTTGGATTACCATACCATTCACTTTGCTGTAGAGGCTGCAATCACATTTATTTATGTACACACAAGTCACATGTGACAGAAGCTTTTAGGAATCACATGTTTTCTACATCGTACATTTTAGATCACTAAGGACGCATTGACACATTTTGCTGATTTTTTAAAACATTTATGCAAGTCTTGATGTAACAACAGCCAGTGTATAAAGTTCAGGCAGGGCGTATTTCAGGTAATATTCAGTCTCTTATAGTTCTGTTTAGCTTTGAATCCTCTCAGCACTATGATGGAGGGTTTAAAGTAAGTTCAAAACTCTAGTTTATTGGCTGCGGAAAGGAGATCGTGAAAGCTAGGCTGCAGCAATTTCCAACTCTTAAAATTACTAGAGGTACCTGAAACCCTTTAACAAATGTACCAGGATTGTGTGAACAATCAGTGTCATTGGACTAAACAGGCCTCTTTTGGCAAACAAAACGTTAGGTGTAAATTTATCTTTACTACTAGCGCATCTTTGGCTGCCTAAACCAAGTATTGTTATGAAGTACCTACGTCACAGATTACTAAGTAGTTACTACGCTACGTAACAGATAAATCACTCCCTACAAAAATATCGATACCTACCGTTTTAATTGCCTACTTATGCCGGGCTTTAAAATGTATAGGGTTACCTCTTCAATACATTTTTTCGTAAAAAAAATTACAATTGCTATGTGAATTTAGTACACAACGCTTGTTTTTTATTTCTAATGTTTTAGTATACAAAAATCCTACATGTGTTTTATTTTCATGTAATGATTAATAAACTTCTTCCCTTTTCTAAAATCTCGACTATTGAACTATATAGTGTGAAATATTCAAATATACAAAAAGTTTTAATGAACAATTGGAGGGAAATTGTTTCCCTCAAATTCTTAGGGTTAAAAGATACATTTTTTTAAATTACATACATTTTTTCTCTTCTTTTATCTACATTCTTATACTGCACATAAACAACTATGTCAATTTCCACTATGAATTTTACAGTATTTAAATAATGTATAAATACTACTTCAAATTACGTTTTTTGTCCTTTAAAAATAAAGTATGTGCGCGCGATGCAGCTGTCGGCAACCCACTGCGCGAGGGCGAGACTGCGTATAAGGTCCGCCGGCGGATCAGCGGCCGGTAGGTATATAGCGCGCGCAAGTACATCGAATGATATAGGCCTGCCTACGTGCCTAGAATTATTAGGTCTTATCCATTCTAACATACTTCTTTGGCATAGTTAGGACTCGGACTAATCGGACCGACCTGGATAGAAGAGTGTGTAAATGGTAAAAGGAATTTTCTTCATGTATTAATATATAGATATGCGGAAATGTGAGGGTCGTGGTTTTTTTTTTATTAACACATAATATTAATATTGCGAGGCCTCTTTTATATTCTGGTACGCTATCTCGTAGATCCGTTAAATATAAGTCAATGTCATTGTTCTCTACGGATGAAGCAATTACTTCTGTAAAAGCTCGAACTGAGGTTATTTATAAAATAAAAGTTCTAATCTAAATAATAAAGTATTACTATAAAACTTAATTATATTCCTAAGTAATGTCAGATACACGGTAAATGTTGAAACAATATAACAAAACAAGCATTATTTTTTAAGGGGTTTACGGTTAACACGGTTTAGTAGGTTTTCTTGATATATAGCTAAGAACACTTTCGATCAAGTCACCTTTCAAACAAAAAAACTAAATCAAAATCGGTCCCTCCATTTAGGAGCTATGATGCTACAGACAGACATAATTTTAGTTGATAATTTCTTTTATCTTTAATGAAGCTGAACACTCTTAATTCTTTGCTATTTGCTGTTAACGTGTGTGATAGCCCACTGAATTTTCGGCGCGATTAGTCGAGCCCGTCGCGTTCTTGCAGCTTTAGTACCTAAAGTGCGGACTTGGCCTGACAAACTAAGCTGATCTTGGTTTTTAACACTTAACATTATTGGTTTTAGAACACGGATAAACATACTTACAGTATTTTTAGCAACGATTTTGAATTAAATTTTATTGTACAATAGTGTTTTTAAACACAACACTTATACTTCACCGATGGTCATTTTTGTGTAAGTTTCAATATGATCTTACAAGTTTGACTAAACACGCTAATCTCTAGAACCACCAATCGGATTTGAAAAAATCTTTATATGGCAGCCAGATTCATGTGGAATAGTATAGGCTATGTAATATCACGCTAACATAAACTGCCGGGTACGGCTAGTGTAATTATAATAATAATTTATTTTTGTAGTTAAATAAATTCTCAAATTATCTTGCAAAAAAGTGAACCCCTTATTTAAGAACTTTTCTTAGTTGTATTAAACCAACATTTTTTTAATCCAATGTTGTCTTCCGTTGCTTAAATGTGTGCAAAATTTACCATGTTGTCAGTATACATCTATTTATCAGCTATCCAGTTTTATTGCTACCGGCGCTGGTGGTAGATTTTCGTCGGCGGCATCTCCAACGGTAAAGGTAATAAAATAAACTACTAGGTACTATTGTATTCTCTCATAATACTTACAATCCATCGAACACGCAAGTTGGTAGCGCTAACAGCTCGAACCGTAACATTCTTCGGTGGGTGTTGAGGCGGGGCTTGAATTGTTTGGAACTCTTTACAAGGCTCCGAAGGTGGTGATGACCCAACAACATTCGTTGCGATTAATCTAAGTCTGTATGTTGTGAATGGAATAAGACCAATCACATGTATTGACTGCGCGTCAGGCGCGTTGACTTCATAAATTGTCACCCATGATGAATTGCGTGCGGTTTGAGCCTATAATTGTAAACATTTTTTGTGAAACCTTTAATGCGGCATATATTTTTAAACCTTTAATACACGAATGATTTTCTTCCCCAAATTACAACAATACTAAAACTTCAAATTACGGTTAAATGGAAAGCTGAACTTAATATACGCTCATTTCACATTCAGTAAAATAATGTTACTTTAAACATTTCCTTAATACGTTCATATAAACGGTATGTATGTAAATATAACTACAATTTAAATTATTTTTAATAGAATTGAGTTGCTAGGTTTACTACAAGTTTTTTACTACAGATTTCACCTGTGTACATGCAAAGAAAAGTAATTAATCATTAATAGCGAGTTTCTGTAATGTATTTTTCAAAGACTCAAGTTACCTACGGAGTAACTTGAGTAGTACCTTCTTGAAACATAATCTCTGTTGTCAGCAGTATATTCACATTGATATCCTAACTGATAACTCATTAGTACATTATATACTTAATACTTACGTATCCCTGTGAAATGTTTGTTCTCATGGCTATGTTATACACACTTGGTGAGTATTTACATGCAATACGATGCTACTATTGAATAAATAAATGATAAAATCATTACTGCTTACTTGTACAGTCCAAAGGGATATAGAAGAATTGCCGTCAAATCCTTGAGTGAACTGTAGTAGTACTGAAAAGGCTTCTATATTCGATAGTGCGAGATTTCGTGGCGCTTCAGGCAGCACTGGTTCAACACCGGATTGAATGACGGCAGCCCTCGCTGGACCTTCACCTACTGCCGTCATTGCACAAAGCCAAAATCTGTAGTGAGTACTGGCCTGCAAAATTAAATTAACATAAACAAAATAATATCTAAAAAGGCTTCGTTTTGTACGAATAAAAATCGCAATAAGGTGTAAATGGCTATTTTTATTAATTTTTGAAGATAAGCGTAAGGCTTTGCATGTCTTAACAGATTTCTAAAAGTGACAATGGCGGCACCAGCCACGTCGGTGTAGGTCGAGTTCTTTAATAACAAATAATTTTAATTTCAATATTTACTATATTTTGATACAATTAGTTTGTTGTAGCGAAAGGAACTTCGTTCCAACTGAGTGTCCCGAAGACACCTCACGTCCTCTTACTATGTTATGGTAAGTACATAACTTTTTCTTATAAATGTTATTTTTGAATTTTTTTCCTATACATCTGTGCAAATATTAAATACTATATTATAGTACAGTTATTAAATTATTAAAGAGCTAAAATAACATTTAAATCAGGGAAACGTCAAATACGAGTACATACGATAATAATTATATTATAACATACCTGCAGATGCTCTACTTTAATACTGGTGATATTTGGGGGTAATACCTCTTCTTTATAAGTGTCATTGTCATCTTTCATTTGGTAATATAGTTTATATCCCATAAGTATACCATTGGATTTTTTAGGAGAAGTCCAAGACACCCTTACTGCCCTATCTGATATGTCATCAAACAGAAGGCTTCCTACTTCATCAGGTACTGGGAAAAGAAGTATTGATTTCCATTGACTTACATGGATGGAAAACAAATAAGTATAACTAGCATAGAATTGATGTAGATATATAATTAAGATTGTTTAATCGCATAAATTACATGCAAAATTAATAATTTCTACAATAAGATAAACAAGACATAAAATTTAAAATAATCTGCCAGATTTGTGTCAAGTTGACTGTAAATAACAATAAAAAAAAAAAACAATAATATGGAAAATATGCTATCTACATATAGCAATTGTTTGCATAACGTGTGTATAAAATATGTAAATGAGAATGAAAAACTGGAACATACGCACTTACTGTATCTATATTTGAAGGTTAACAAAGTATTTGAGGTTAAAATGAAATATAACTTGAAACTCACTTTGGATAATATGAACAAAATAGCCCAAGAGTGGTAAAAAAACGGAATAATTTGCATGTAAATTTTATACAAAGATCATTAAACTTAATTAATAGAATATTATGATTTTGTGAACTTACTGTCTTCCTTCGTTCTGACTAAGACATAGTCACTCTGAGGACCATCTCCAGGTTCAGTAAAACATAACACTGTGATATTATAGTCAGTAAACTTCTCAAGACCGCTAATTACCGCTGATTGTTCAGTTAGAGGATCTAATAAGTTAGGAGGTACGCTAACCAATTTCTGTTCAACATTAGTACCTTCCCTTTCATCCCAAATCCAAGCTTGTAGTTTGTAACCCTAAAAAATCACGTTAAATAGAAATATATTGTTACATTTATTGTTTGTGGCACAATCGTAATATAATTGGTTTGCACAAGTCTCTTGCGAGGAAAAAAGTTAATATTAATGATGAAGTCAGCAGTTTTTTCATATTTTCACAAAAATCCAGACTATTGTTTTAAGGGTATAGAAATGGTAGAAAAGCGTTGTGAAAAGTGTATTGAAATAAATAGATTTGATTGAAAAATAATAAAACTAGTTTCAGATTTAGCCCCTTTCTTTTATAGTTCAGGTCACAAACTTTTGGTCCTCAGTATAATATGATTAATGATTAAGCCAATCAATAAAAAATATGTATATTACTATACATACATACCTGGTTAATACCATTGATTTTTTGTGGGTTCGGTGGTGTCCACCAGGCTGCTATTGCTGTTGAATTAAAAGGTTCACATCGAACACTGTCAGGAGCTGCTTCAGGAACACCTTCTTTAGTTTTGATCGTATAACTGTCTGAAAAGACACCAACACCCTTGTCGTTGTACGCTGCGATTTGCACGTTGTAGTCTTTCCATGTTATCAAGTCTTGAATGAGATAATTTCTTTGGGCTTCGTTAGTAATGTTTTGATAAGTCCAGGGGCTATTCTCGTATCCACGCAGTCTGTATCTGATCACATACCCCAAAATGTGACCGTTTCTGTGTTCCTCTAGCGGTGGCTGCCATTGAGTAATTATTTCTGATGAAGAGCGCGCTGATCCCATAAAACCGACGGGAGGCCCAGAAGGTGCTAAAATTATTTTACGAAATAATTTAAGTTTATAAATACCTATTTTAAAGCTTGTTCCAAGGCAGTTTTAGTTCAACAGACTGGCGCGTAAATAGTTAAAGTCAGCATCGATAAAAAATGTAATATAAATTGGGCGAGTTATTGCTATGTCATGCATCTTATTTATAACATAGGCAGAAACATTGGCACATTAAACTAATTGAACATCACATTTCATGCAGACAAACGACAAATTATTACTACAAAATTATTTATTTTACTTGTTTAGCTCCATATACAGTGGTAAACATAAATAAATATGTCCCTATTCATGAAATCCATGTAACGGAAATTTGTACTAAATCAAAATGCATACCAAACTTCAGTGTCAAACATATCATAAGTAATAAACGCAAACACTTCACTAAATAAAAGAAAATTGAAATGAATGCACCATCTATTTCGCCGAGTTCTGCATACCTTGGCAGCATATAAGATCACTGGCTGCTTGATCACAAAGAGAATAAATACATTTTATTACCATGAGATACGTTCATATACTACATATTATCATCTTCGTGAACAAGTATTATATTATACAAAAACAATATAAAGTGCAGATATTCATGAAATATATTGTGTTCTTAGGCACTAGACAACATTTTATTTCGCACATAATGAAATATAAAACCATTATTATTTTTTTAAATTAACTGTCTTTCAATAATATTTTAATGAATAAAATCATCAAAAAAAGGGTAATGCGCAACAAACCTTCTTGTGGCAAAGTTAAAACATCAGTCGGATCCGATGCAGGGCCTTCTCCCACCGTGTTCACTGCCGATACTCTAAATTGATATGATGTGGCCGCTTTTAGGGTAGTTAAAAGAATCCAGCGTTGATTTGCGGACACATTCATGGGTTCTGTCACCCAATTTAACAACGGGTCGGGCGTGGGACCTGTATTAAACATATTTCGCTTTAACGGATAAACTTTATATTCCGGACGAAAAGGCTTTAAGTATTTTAAATTTACTACTACCAACATAGTTATTTTTTCAATTTACTCATTCTTACCGAATTCGGGAACAATTCTTCTTTGAACGATAAATTTTTGTATTGGAGAATTCCCATCAAAACCCGGTGTCCAGGATATATTGACAGCTCGCTGGGATGCAGCTTCTAATCTAACTGCACGAACGTTATTAGGAGCAAAGGGTAGTTCGATTACAGATAAAAGTGCGTGCCGGGTATGGTTTCCTCCAGGTGACGTCACCACGCACGTGTATTCACCCGCGTCACTCGCACGCACCGCTTGCACTTGTAGTGCTCCATCTGCTGTTACCCATACTCGAGAACCGGCTGTCATAGGTCTACAAGAATAAAAAAGGAATATTGTTGTACATACGTCATAAAAATATAGTTGTTCAAGGAAAGCTTTTACTCACTGTTTATTATGGAACCAATCAATATTGTATTTAACATTCGGGTCGTTCGATACTTTGCATTGTAAGGTAGCAGTGTGACCCAATAACACGCGTGTATCGACAGGTGGAGCAATTATTTGAGTTCTCACTGAAAATAAAACAGTAACATGTATTTCTAGGTCCCTGACGCTGCTACTCTAAAATACGTAATATGCAATTGGTACTCATACTGGTAACATCATAACAAAAGCATAACCTTTAAAACCGATAATAATACCTCTTTAACCACCCAACACTTGTATAAGTATAATATCGACTAGGCTTGTAACGAATATTCGGCAAATATTCGGTATGCAGCCTATTCGGCCACCTACATACTATTCTGCCGATTACAGCCGATTACCGAATATATAGGTACTATTCGGCCGAATACCGAATACTACGATTTTTTTGTTAGTGGCGGCTTCTGTGAGTGGGTGATTCGGTGCGGGTAGGCCTGAATGACGTATACTGTCCAGAGCGGCAGTAAACTGAAGATTAAAAAGGGCTAAGAAAGGTCCGACGAAAGCAATAAGGCGTGGGAGTATGTATATATATATATTTTATTTGTTGTAGTCTGATATTGGTAAAAGAAAATGTTTTTTTTTGTACTCTTCTTTTAGAAAAAGAAGAGTACAAAAAAGCGGTCGGGCCTTCCAAAAAAATTTAAATTCTACAGAAGAGGATAAACTACACTATGCAGGCAGAGTGCATTTTCAATTTAGCGAAAATTGATAACGTGAAGCAAGATAAAGGTAATCTAATCAGGTGATTAATGTTACTATAAATGTAGCGTTTGCAAAATTCAGCAGTAATTATATGAAACTTATAAAGGAATATGTTTTCAAGTAAGTAAGTAAGTTTCAAACGCTAATTAAGTTGAAATCATTGACATGCACGTACCTAACACGGTGAGGTAAGCCTCCCCTGAAACGTTGCCGGCATCGTTTGTTCTTACACACGTGTATTTTCCACTGTCCGCATTAGTAGTACTAGTCATTAACAAGTCACCTTCTTCTAGCGCTTGAAGTCGTCCTGACAGGTTTATGATCAAAGAATCTGAAATGTCGTTGAACTTACATTATTTATAATTCAATAATGGATTGGCTTCGAAGTTCGCAAAAAGAAAAAGTGAAGTCGTTGGTTAAACTATTATTATTACGGTAGCCAAATGTGTAAGACACCTAAGACTTGGAGCTAGCGGGTTCGAACCTTACCCAAAGCAATGAACGACCTGATAGAAGTGAACCCAATGCTAATACTTCGGTGAAGGGGCTGAGGTAGTGTTAACCATAAGAAGTCGTCACTCACAAGAAAAAATATGTTTGTTAAATTGTATTACACAAATATATTTTCTTTGCACAATATGTAGGAGCAAATGGATTATTTTGGATTTCAGTTGATACACACTATCAAAAATATAAATAACATCTAATAAATATATATGTTTACATTAGTTATGAAAGCTATACAATGGATGTGATGTCACACGTTTACTAACCATTAAAGTACCAGGTAACGTTGGGGTTAGGCGCTCCGACTGCGCGGCACGTGATGGTGGCATCCTTCCCGTCAAGAACCGTCAGGTTGGCCGGTGCACTCTGCATTATGGGCGGGGACGCTACAAGCCACACGCATTCTAGTTAGTCTACACGATACTAGCGGGTTATTCGTACTGTAGACTTAGTCGCTATTCTAGTAGTTATATATTAGTATTAGTGTATGAAAAAACTCTAAGATAGTAGTGTATGTAATAAAGCGCATGCAAGTATTATTTTAAATAAGTATGCATTAGGTACACCTACACGTATAAATAGAAATATGCTTGCATTAATAATTATATTTATATATATAATTATATTGAATTCTTATGGGAGTTAAAATACTTGGAAAGGGTATAAAATTATGTGAAACTCTTAATAAAAAAATTGTTTTCTAATATCAGGGACAAGTAGTACTCTTTCGCAAAGTGGTAAATTAAACCTTTAGAAGTCCGATAAAATTACTCATTGAATAATTTTAAGCGACTGTTTCTAATCGACTTGAAAAAAAGAGAGGAATGTCCGCTTTATAGTTGTTTTCGCTGACAAGTTGTTTTAGAAAAGTATTACGCAAAGAAAGAACAAAATCTACCTGTAATACACAAGTCACACAGTGCATAAAAGAAACACGCCATACTAATAATATGTTATATTAATTACATAATGTATATATGTGTCATTGTACATAATATGTATCTAGGTATATAAATATAAAAGGCCAATGAATAAATTACATGCATTATACTCATATTCTAATTAAATGAGTGATTACTGATTACCTACTTGGAAACACAGTGTTTTTTTATACTTCCGATATCGAGCGTGGACACTTAGTAAACTGCGCAGGTGTACGGAGGCCGCACTATAATTTTACTGGATGAATGAATTATTTAGAGGGATGCGCGTTAAATTCCCGCGTTTTACGCAATTTACAACTTATAGGAATGTTATGTGGCCTCGTCTTGATTTTCGGTTAGTTATTTTAAATCAAATAATATACATATATGAAGATGTGATACACGTTTTAGTACACATAGGTATTATACATACAACACAATGTTAATAAAAAACACTTGTTCCAGTTATGTCTCCGATAGAAGAACAGTGCAATCGGTGTACATTTCTACTAATGGCGTAAAGATGGATCTTAAGTAAGACAATAAAACCTAGACTAGGGAAAACAAAATAAATAAAGCAATCATCACTCGGTGCTGACAAATAAAAATCTGCTATGCTAAGGGTGTTGTGTAAAATGACAACAAGTAGTTTTTCTTACTGCCGGTGTCAAATCTGAACGTTTTTGCTTTTTTATCTGAGGTCCTCATTCTTATTAACTTCATGTGACTGCGTGGTAACCGCCTATTGTCCTTCACTGCACGATAGGTTATTAGTTAGATGCAATGTTGCTATGACTAAATGTACCTGCACTTTGTAGATTTAACCATGGATATTGCCTTACAGGATTAAAGAGATTAAAGTTGTAATGGAGCCATTGCTATATTTTCATTTATAAACATAATGGAGAATTACTTGCACTTAAATAATATTAGATTTAGCCAGATTCGATTATATTCGTGAACAACAATATGGTTTTAATTGCTTAAAATCAACTCACTTTTTATTTTCAGCCATGTATAAATAGATGTTTCTCCAGCTTCGTTGTTTGCAATACATTGATATATTCCAGTATCTTCCATCTTTAGGTCATGGATTATAAGTGAGCGATCAACTTCTACCCGATATCTACCCCCGCCGTCATCAACGTCTGGATTGTCTAAGTCTTCAGCATCAGCGCCGACGCTAGCAATTTTTCTGGCATCTTTATACCATGTAATGCCAGGTATAGGAATACCCTGAACGTTACATTCTAAAACTATTGAACTACCAAATTCGCCAAAAGTTTCAGCTTTTAAATTCGAAAGGAATACTGGTTTCTCTAAAACCGTAACATAGGCCGACGCTGTTACAGTCGCATAACCTCCGGTTTTTAATCTAGCTTGGCACGTGTACTGCCCTGTATGAGTTAAGTTTGCTGATATGAGAGATAAAGTTCTATTCCACTGGTCATTCAAGTCAAATGTGATCCCTGCCAGATCTATCATTATCCCATCTTTGAACCAAAGTGTTTCCAATTCATGTAAAGGTCTCGCGTTCGCAATACAATATAAACTAGTATATTCTTGACCTTTTACTATCTTAGTGTCTTCGGGTTTTATAATGATTTCAGGTGGAATTTCTCTGCTGTCGTTACCAAACACGTTTAATTGTATGTAGGGGCTATTTTCAGCTTTTCCGAGTTGTGTATTTATGGCACGCACTCTGAAATTCGCGGTAAGGTTAACAAACAAGAACGAAAGTAAAATGTTTACGTACTCTTACTTTTATATGTGAATCGAGAATAAGATAATTTTCAAAATATAAGTCAGTGCTGCCCGTGGTTATAAGAAAATACGGTAGTCATTAATTTAACTACTTTGACGTTTCACCTAGTATCCATTCCATAATGAGTCATGTGTTTATGATTAATAATCAAGAAGAAGAAATAATAAACGTGGGAGAGCCATGCTTCGGCACATATGGGGCCGGCTTGACTCCGCTCGATACCACGGCCTCACAGAAAACCGGCTGTGAAACAATGATTGCATTGCTTTTCGCCACGTGAGTGAGGTTACCGGAGGCCCTAACCCTACCCTCTCCCCTATTCCCGTCCTTCCCATCTCCTCCCCTCTAATCCCCCTCTCCCGTCTTCCCGCTCTTCCCCTATTACCTTAAAGGGCGGCAACGCACTTGTGACTCTTGAGTTAGAGGTGCCCATGGGCGGCGGTAGTCATTTACCATCAGGTGACCCGTCTGCTCGTTTGCCCCCTATTCCATAAAAAAAAAAATATTAATTGCTATGATACAAACCTGTATGGTTTCTCATCCTCGTGTGAAGTACACAATATGACAAGTTCGTGTTTGTCAGTCACTGCATATTTTTGGTCGTATCGTAAAGATCCATTTTCATCTTGCCATATAACTGATGGTGGAGGTTCAGATTCTATCTGTGGAAAAGGTAGTATGGCCGCTCTACCAGATTCAACACTAATAACTATATCTCCGACATTCTCAAATATTCCCATATCTGTAAATATTTATCAGGTGTTACTATATTAACCGTTGTAAGTAACAGACTTCCTTTTTGTAAATAGTTGTGCCATTTTCAGGACGGTAGAAACATTTTTCTCCAAGATTATTCCGCATGCACAACAAAGAGTCACATGAATGTACAAAGAGGCGTATGAAAGTTTACTTACACGCGACGACAATGTTGTTCTTTTCGCTGAATATTGCTCCGACATCATTTTTCGCTATACACTGGTACGCTCCGGCATCCTTCCGCTGGGTATTATGAATCTTATAAAACAACTCTGATGAATAATCGCCCAGCGGCACATTGTTTCTTAACCAACGATACATTGGCTGCGGTATACCTAAAGTATTATGAAACATTAGGAAAGAGGAATAACGTAATTAGAAATAGATATTCTTCGTTTAAAATTTTATGTGAGTCTTACCAATTGCAGAACACTGTAAAATTTTTGTTGTGCCTTCCCTTACCACACTATTCGAAGATGAAGGTTGCATACTAAACCGCGGTGGTTGCATTTGAACTGAAAAAGAAAATTAACAATTAATCCAAGTTATTTGATAGGCCTAATTATAGTTTACCCCCAGACTACGACCCTTGCAAAAAGACACTTTTATTATAATACTATGTACCCATTTTTTTTTGGTTTAGCAATAGATTGTAAAATAATATACAGTTTCTGAAACATTGGTAGGAATATTGTTCAACAAAAACATAGAAATCGCAAGAAAACAACATAGCAACGTAAAGTACATGGTACGGATGGTTTCGTAAAAAAAATCTTAATAGTTAGGTACGTTTATTAATGGGTACAGTCACACAGAAAAATGTAATTCGATTACTAACCACGTCATTAGTTTTGACTGCCCGAGCAATATTAGAGGAGCGTGGGTGTTTATTGACTGAATTTATCTCTCTATCAGTAAATTTTGACTGCGGAAGATCGACGTTGCGGTATAGCGTTTTAAATTTTTTACCATTGTGAGAGTATCGATTATAAACCGAACCCACATTTTTGAAAATTTGTCATTTAAATAAGTTCAAAACACTAGTTTTCACAACACCGATTTAATTTATAAGACAATAATCATAAATAACATTTTTTTTAGAAAAGAGCTAATGATCTTCGATCGGTTGAACAGATTTTCTTGAATTATATCCAAGCGAAGGTCAAGTCATCTTTCGAACAAAAAAAACGCACTTAAATCGGTCCATTCGATTGGGAGCTACGTCACAGACAGACACGTCAAACTTATCAACACCCCTCCTACTGCGTCGCGGGTTAAAAACCAGTCAACCATATCAACGTGGACGTTTTATAAAATGTCGTTTAAAAACTTCCTTTAATAACTCTCTAAGGATTTGATTAATGACTGCACATGCATTATTATTAAATGCATACGGAATAAATAAAATCTTTAATCATAATTACAAGTACTTTTACGACAGTTCAGAGTAAACAGAAATTCTTGATGCATACATACATACATTAACTGGTACTCCATGTGTAATCGTAAAAGTTTTTGGTTTTTCATGATAAACAAGTCGATTAAAAATACTCTGCCCCGATTAGGTTATCCAAGAAATAGAAATAAAGCATAAGACATTTAAAGCAATCTATTGACGGATTGGATCTTCCTTGAATCTGTGCGAGTGAGATCTATTTTTAAAACAAAAGTTGGAAGGTTTTTGACTACAATGCGTGCTTACTAGGAAATCCGTACAGATGGCACCGTAACTTTGATTGTAATATATAGTTGACCTCTATTCAGGACTTAACCCTTTTCTTTAGTAACTGTCCCTTTGGGATAATTAAGCCGAGCACGTATAAATTTCGCAGAATCCTTTTGATGTTTGGAAAATCCGTCCTAACAAATGCGATGCGTATAGCTTTAATGCACATGGGAAAACTCAAAAATAAGCTGGTGCTTTATGCGCCAGGAAATAATGATAGAGATGTGTTTTTACGTGGGAGAGCCATGCTTCGGCACGTATGGGCCGGCTCGACTCCGCTCGATACCACGGCCTTACAGAAAACCGGCAGTGAAACAATGCTTGCATTGCTTCTTGCCGCGTGAGTGAGGTTACCGGAGGCCCTAACCCTTCCCTCTTCACCATTCCCGTCCTTCCCCTCTCCTCTTCTCCACCCCTCTAATCCCCCTCTCCCGTCTTCCCGCTCTTCCCCCCTCTTCTCCTACTCGCACCTTAAAGGGTGGCAACGCACTTGTGACTCTTGAGTTACATGCGCCCATGAGCGGCGGTAGTCATTTACCATCAGATGACCCGTCTGCTCCCATACCATAAAATAAAAAAAAGTGTAAATCTAACTTGCTCTAGAAGACGGAAGAAAATTATTATTATCAAACAACCACACGCTGACATCCCATTTCATATTTTCAATTGCTACATATCTGTTGCCAACAGAGGGGTTACTGCCCAAATTAATAAAAAAAATGTTATTAAATAATATAATAATGATAAAGTGCCTATCAAAGTAAAAAATATTTCGATAAGAACGCCATTCTTGAGAGTTTAGCTCCTTAAAGCGTTACTCTCAAGAATGGCGTTCTTATTGAAATATTTTTTTCAGCTCATCCTGCTCGATGTGGAACCCTCGATGCAGTGCCCATACCTAGCTGACGTAGAGCGGTTTTGCTGATGAGTAGGATCGCCAAAGGTCCATTAGCGGGCAACGCAAACGTAAAATTGCTGGTGTTACAAGTCTTTAAAGGCAGCAGTAACAACTTACCACCTGGTGGGTCGTGTGCTTGTTTGCCGACTCACTCGGATAAAAAAGCACGTTAAGACATTAAGCAATACTAACTAATTTCATTTAGAAGCTGAAGATAGGTGGGCGATTTACCCTATTCAACAGTAGTTCTTTCCTTCGAGTGCATGTGCAAGCATGATTATAAATATAGAAGGCAAGTTGTCTAATATAGGCAATATCAATACAATATCAGTTTAATTATAATTACACAGATATTGCGTATGCAACCCCGACCTGGTCTAGCTATTGCTTCCGGAGTGTCAATCATCCGTATAAGTAATATCTCATTCGTTCCAGTGAGAAATATAATCCCAATTTTCCTATTTTAATCCCCTTATTACGTGACTGGGACCAAATATTAAAACACCCAATGATTTTTCGGAAATCTATACTTAAATGGTAAGCCTAAACTTCAAAAAAAGCTAAAGGAGCGGAACAGTAATCAGAACCGACAATCTATTATCTACAGTTCATATAAGCCAAATTAAACACGGCCGAAACAGCGGGGCAAAGTTGGTATTAAAATAAATACTTCCGCCAGCATTACCTTGTACTAGTTGCACATTTGCTCCGAAACTATATATAAGTACATATTATAATTATGTACCTAGGAGTTTCAATGTCTGTTAAAGGTACTGTGTGTATATTTTCCATTAACCACTATTTTCTTCGATGTTTAACTGCTCCAGTTTTAAGAAAGGGCTACGTACGCTATGTTCAAACCGTCAATATGATACTCAACACGTGTTGAATGTTGGTAACCGGGTCAGGCTTACCGCAGTCAATCAAGAGCCGCGTAACATAAACACATTTAATGTGAAATTGCATCACGCTCTTAATTTTTAATCAGATGTCTGATATGAAGAAATGAATGAATGATGCCTAAGCTAGAATTAATCTTAAAAATAAGTTTTGTATGCGATCTAGTATATTTGTGAAATGCATAACTTAGGACAACACCAGCAACAGGTCTGACCGGTTTACTTATAGAGCATTCGCTTGTCATTGTCGCCATCATGATCCATAGTTATAAGGCTATTCATAAGACAGATTGTTTCTAACTACAAAAATGTTTAATGGAAAATCTAGTAAATATAGTTTTTCCCTTCTTATGTTCCTAATAGCTTTTAAATCGTATAATGCTTTATATATTAGGTACTATTGAATACGAATTGTTACATATTTAGCTGTATTGATTTACTCATTTTGAACTCTTGGTAAATTACTTCTGAACGAAGTTTCAATGTTTTCAACAAAACTTCTACTGAAGCTTATAGAAATATCGGTCGTTACTTAAATTTCGCATGAAGGGTGAAATAAGCTACATAATTTACGCTTACTTTGACATCTGAAAGTTAATGAAGTGATCTGATGAAAAAACACTGTTTAATAAATAACTGATCACAATTTTGTTTATCGTTCTTGCTTATTTTGTAATGGTTTTTGTGGTATTTGACAGGCCTGTTGGTCTAGTGGTTAGTGATCCTGACTGCTGAGCCAGAGGTCGTGAGTTCGATACCCACCCAGGACAAATATTTGTGTGATGAGCACGATTATTTGTTCTGTGTTTGGGTGTAATTTATCTATAATATGTTTGTATTTAGAAATTTATAAGTATGTTTATCAGCAGTCTGGTTACCATAGTACAGGCTATGCCTAGTTTGGGATCAGACGGCCGCGTGTGAGATGTGTCCAGTTATTATTATTCTCTTTATTTATTTAATATACATATAAATTACATTTTTAAATACATTTACAATAAAAAAAAATACAAATATATTTAAAATTATAAAAAATAGTGTCCCACCGGTATCGGGTACAGGGAGCAAGCTACCGGTGGTTAGGGTTCCAGAGACAGAAACCTCCTCACTATGCGTGCCGTATGGAGAAGGACTACCTTCTGCATTAGGCTTTTAATCCAGCTGCCTAACGTGAGCCTCTGAAGGTGTTGGTCGAGGCTCTTAGCAATTAACCCATGGGCCGAAATGACTATCGGTACAATGATTGCTGAATCCACATCCCACATGTCGACAATCTCGTGGGATAAGTCCAAATATTTTATTTGTTTATCTTTTTCTGCTTTTAAGAGATTGTCGTCATGGGGAATGGTGATGTCAATAATCATTGCTCGGCGCTCTAATCGGTCTATAACCACTATATCAGGCTTATTGGCAACAATAGTTCTGTCAGTGATGATAGATCGATCCCAGTACAATGTTGCACGACCATTTTCGAGAACTGGGTCGGGCACATACCTGTAGTATGGTAACTCGACAGTCACAAGGTTATATTTAAGAGCAAGTTGCTGATGGACTATCCTGGCCACTTGGTTATGTCTATAGTACTCGCCGTTGGCAAGACGAGAACAACCGGAAATTTTATGCCTGAGGCTTTCTCCCGGACGATGACATGCCCGAAAAATGTCAATCGTGCCGTCCTTCAGGATATGTTTCCGATAGTTGTTCGTCATAACAACTTCGTCCGTAATTGCACAGCCAAAACCTTCAGTTTCTCCGAAGAGGTCACCGAACCGTAGCCAGGATACTGATGCTAGTAAATCTACATCGGGCCCATATAAGGCCCGATAAAAACGTCCATGCAACTCCTTACTCTTCCATATCTCCTTGCGATCTGTAATACTAAGTATTTCTGGTTTGCGCCAGTTCTCTTTTGTTAGAGCAAGCGGAGTGAGTCCGTTGTCAACTGCCACCGCATCCCGATACACATCCAGGTCAACGGAGAGGAAGTAATCTCTAAGGTTGCATACCTCGCGGTTATGGAGGGTCTTGGTATTTAAAAAACCACGACCCCCACATTTCCGCGGAATATACAATCTCATGACCGATGAACGCGGATGGTGCATTCGGTAAGCGGTAAGCAGTGTACGAACTCTTCTATCCAGGGCATCTGGTTCAGTTTGAGTCCATCTAAGTATGCCAAAGGAGTAGGTTAGAACTGGTATGACCCAATCATTATAGGCCCGCACCTTGTTACCACCTGACACAAGACTTTTAAATACTTTTTTCAGGCGGCCAAAGAAGCGCTCCTGTAACGATTGCTTCATAGACAATTCATTTAACCCTAACGACTGTGACATACCTAGATACTTGTAAGTTTCGTTGGCGGAAAGACATCTAAGGTGTGTGGAATCTGAGAGTTCCATCCCGTCAGATTCTGCAAGGAGCTCTTTAGTGCCACGGGCCCCACTTCGACATCCATTCTGAGGGTAAGCCATAATGGTGTTTTTGGATAAATGAGATGTTATCTTTACGCTCAGAATGGACGTGAGTAATTTATAAACTGTTGGTAGAAACGTTATTGGTCTGTAGTTTTTGGGATCTGTGGCACTACCAGACTTATAGAGCTGATGAGTTATGCCTGTGGTCATAAAAGTCAGCAGCGAACCTGATTCTAAGCATGATTGAAATTGAGAAGCCAAACATACCTGTGAGCTACGGAGCCAGTTTAACCAAAAGTTATGCAGTCCGTCCGGCCCCGCTGCTTTCCAGTTCGGCAGCGAACGAACTGCACAAGCTATATCAATGTCAGATATTGATATTGGCTCCATGTTATCAACCGACTCACATGAACGTTTGACATATCGCATCCAATCACCCTCTGTATGAGTGACAGGCATTGCCCAGATGTTACGCCAAAATGTATTTGTGATTTCAGCTTCTGGGAAATGTGTGTCACTCACTAAATCAGGCTGCTCCCACCTTCTATAAACCCACCTCTCATCCCTTTGGAATGAACGATTCTGAGTATATCGGTCCACTCTTTTCTTGTACCTCCGGATACGGTTTGCCCATGCATAAACTTTCTGTTTCAGAAAGTCAATGGGTTCTGTGACTCGTGCTGCATAATCACAGGAACTGATACCAGTTCCCGAAAAAGCCCGATTCACAAAACGCATTACTCTCGGGCGTGTGTTACCCGATCTGAAACTTTATGAATTATGACGCTCGCGTTTCTCGTTTGTTTGTTTAAAAACTTTTATAATAAGAGCATGCGTTGATGAGGCCTCTTTATATTCTTATTGTTAACCGGCTTCAAAAAAAGGAGAAGGTTCTCGGTTCCTCAGAATCTTTTTGTTTTATGTATGTTACCCGAAAATGTCTGGACCGATTAGAAAAAATCTTTTTTCAAAGGGTATATATACATCCTAGTTGGTCTCATTGTCATTTGGTCAGGATCTGATGACGGGATGCTCGTTCATAATTTTTCGTAGTCAATGTCTATATTTCCTGGGCTAGAATCCACATAGGTAAGATTTCTTTTACGAGCAAACCTGCTGAATACTAAGCCAAGAGAGGTTTTGGTTTAACGGAATAATTTATATTGAATCGTTTTTTTTTTCGTTATTTACAGGGCGGCCGTTTTCTTGTGCCGGGGCACGAAGTTTTTAAATAGGTAGGCATCTGATTATATTATTTATTATATTAATACTTTCGTAGTGGTAAGTGTAGGTTATTGGTATTTTTAAAAGTGTTATATAATGACTTTATTTCTTAACCAACTTCAAAAACGAGGAGGTTCTCAATTTGTCGGAATCTTTTTTTTTTTATGTATGTTCACCGATTACTCGAAGACGCCTGAACCAATTTAGAAAATTCTTTTTTTGTTTCAAAGGGTATAACTTCCCAGGTGGTCCCATTTAAATTTTATCGAAATCGGTTGCGGGGTTTCTGAAAAATCAACCAATATCTAAAAATTGTTTACATGGATGATATTTTCGTTTACTCCGAAACCTCGCTGTCTCATTGCTGCAGTGCGTTTAGTTGGCCTACCCATATTATATTTCAACAAAATTCAATTTATCATGATTTAGGCACATTGAAGTTGGTGATATTTTTTTTAAAAGATAATTATACCAATATCTGTCAATAAAATATTTACAATAACTGACATCTAGCACCCCACGCATTTTTACGATAATACAAACTAACTCTATTTTTTTTAACTTATATAAAATTATATTCTACTTTTTAGTTCAGCTAGGTACAAAAGCGTGATTTTTAGTTTTATAAACTACTAGCAGCGCCCCGCGGTTTCACCCGCGTAAGTCCCGATCCCGTGGGAATATCGGGATAAAAAGTAGCCTATATGTTAATCCAGGTCTCCAGCTATCTACATACCAAGTTTCATCGCAATCGGATCAGTAGTTTTTGCGTGAAAGAGTAACAAACATCCATACATCCTCACAAACTTTCATGTTTATAATATTAGTAGGATTATTTATTTTGCAGAAATTCATCTCTCAAGGGGTTAAAATAGGGAATAAAAGTTTCCGGATGTCTTAATAAAAGCTATTCTCGGATCCCTCCTTTTTTAGGCGCAGTACGGCACACCGGTGGTTTTAGTCGGTTCGATTCCGACACACCGCCCCAAGGTCATGGTTAGAAACAAAAGAATACTATATCACGTGTATATAGAGGTTAAAATAGGATTTGTAGAAAATTTCGTCTTTTTTGAAGTCTTTTAGAAACCGTTTCTTTAATCACACTAAGTACTATATAGATAACTGTAAATTGAGATATTAGCCTGTCTTGTTTGTTGACATGATTAATTTGATAACATGATAAGATAAAGTCTATGTAGGTGAACCCGCATAGGTGCGAAACTATGTCAGTATCAGAATAAAACGTTACCCTTCAGTTAGATAAGTGGTTGCAATAGTTACTGTATCAACGAATAATATGTATAGTGAGACAAGAGAAGTACAAGTACGAAGTAGATTTTCTATTCTGCATTCTCATGTCTTAACAACACGGTAACCAGCCACCTTTTGATACCAATTAACTATTTTACCGTGTATTTCATTTGAATTACACTTTAAGGAACATCCAAGTATTCAATATCAGACATTGCATGCGAAATCTATGGGTGTCATTTCTAAGTGAAAGAAAAACAAAGTGTTTTATTATTATTCGATATTTTTTTATCACATAGTAAAACTGATGTGATTGAATGTGGCACACAAAGCTTGCGAGACACTAGTAAAGATACAAACGATGGAAAATAAAATGTTTTAACTAGAGTTACCTCCATCGAAGTTCATATAGAGTACCGTCGAAACCAAATTCGCATGAGTAGCATTGCCGCTGCTATTTCTAAAAGAGACCATGATGAAAGTGTATCCTAGTACATCGTCCAGTTCAAGTCGTCACCGGACTTAAATTAAATTTAAGTGAAAGCTCTTTGTTTTATTTTAACAAAAGGCGCCTACAACGCGCAACGCTACCTCAGTGGCAGTGTAGAAGAATTCATATAAAAAAAAAAACTGTGACTCGTAGAACTGCACGTCAGAAGTGAAAACACATTTTTTAATTAATTAATAAGGAGCTGACAAAACTCAATGTTTTGATTAGCGCCCTCTAGTGGATCCACATATGAATTATATTAGCGTGACGGTAACGAGTTCAGTGCTTTTTCCCCATAGAAAAAGTGCACTAACTTGTTAGCGTCAATACGCGCTTACTGCGTCGCGCCGCTGGCTTTTTTATATTGACATTATGAAATATATTATACGACCACGCTTTAATGCTCAGATTTGAATGACAACATTATTGCTGGGTTGGAGCCGTGCCGTTACCGTGTGTGATGATGATGACCTTGTGAAAGGTATTGTTACCATTAGATCGCTACACTATGGAATTGGGTAAATCCTGTAATGATAGTATTGTGAAATAAATAAATTAAAAAATTACAGAATTCAGGGACAAAACAGTTTTAGGCATATATGGGTTTCCTTTTTAATTAAGTATTAATAATTTAGTTTTTTGGTCTATTAGCTCGTTTTTAGATGTTTTTTGTCTTTCAAAACATTTAGCTATGAAAAACAAAAACAGCTTCCTCCTCTAAACCCGTTAACAAGTGAAAAAGAACCAGTGGACGTGATAGGTAGTTAAGAGCAGGCTCCCTAAATTGCGTTAGTTTGCGTTAATATTCTGAAACAGTCACGCATACAATCAAAATGGAATTTTAGCATATGATTTTTTGGTTCTTTTTCTGTCTATTCACAAGACATATACGTAATTGTAACATTTTCACTCGATTCATTTTTTATTCGAAAATCATGTCTTTTTTTGATGATTATTTAAATAAAATCAAAATGGCTCATCTTTTAAGTCTAAAATAAGTATTCAATGTAAGATAATATATTTTATTATCGAACTACAAGATATCTTTTCTCTAGATCAATAATTACTTTAGTTATAAGAGAAATAAGAATTGAGACTTACGCCATTTAGTTTCATGCTCGAACACGAACAAGGAGCGCACGCGATATTCAACTTATATATATAACTGATTATTTAGCGTTTAACACATGACGGCCTAGCCAGTTTCTTAGTACATGCTTAGTACCGCGCAAAGACTACAATAGTATATAGGATATAGACAGGCAACTCTGCTTCTTTTTATTGACAACACAAAACTCTGCCTAGTGGTCAGATACCGAAAACTAATCTAATATACATATCTATAGGTATATATATATATATATATATAATTGAACAATATATAGGTACCTACTTATACGGTGTATGAATGTGTTTTGTTGTTACCTGTTTCTTGTTTTATTGGTTCTAACATGAGAATTTTATACTTTAGCTAATTAATGTATGTTTATGACTAATCTCCGATTTTTATATTCAAACCAAAACTTTTATCGCAAAAAGAAAAGCACAAGAAACCGGCAATCGGTACTCATACGCAGCCATTTGCAATATAAGTGAAGTGTTGCCAACCTAATATTAATAAGTTCCAAATATTTAAAAAAAATTGTTGATTGTTACGATTGTATTTTTAATTAATATTATTGTGTGTTGGTGAACAAATTGTTGTTTGTTAAGAATTTGAAGTGGTTTTAGATATTTAATATGCAATATTTTGGTATTTACAAATGCGAATTTTAAATCGTAATACATTTGAGGGTAATAAATTTCCCCTCATACAAATTATAAATTTAAATATTGTAGCACAGTAATTTTAGTTCCGGTATCTATCCTTGGGATGGCACTGGACTCAATAAAAAAAGTGCAATTCTTTTATGTTCCAAGTTGCCATAGCATGGTACCGCGCTGTGCGCCATCATGAGAGGGTCTATTTTGCTCGCGCGCGCGTTCTATAGGTACTTTATTTAGGAGTTATTTAAATAAGTATCACATTATAACGTATTTAGATACAATGGGAAACAAGGTCAATAAAAGAAATGTTCAGAAGAGAAAGAAAGTCTAACGTTTGAAAAATGTTACAAAAATCATGAGAGAAGCAAAGCAGTAAGTATTTTTACCAACCTTAGTTTTTTTTTTTAAATACTTAAATATTATTATTATTTTTATATATTATTATTATATATTATAAGTAGGTAGTATATCAGTTATGTATCGTGTTTTTTGCATTCAAATAGGGATATATTTTTATTAAATTGAATTATTTTTTAAGAGAACAAAGGAAGACAAATTTCTCGAAATCGGATGTCCTCCGGAACAGGGGAAGTCATTGGAGACGTCTTCTCAATTAGATAATCTAGTTTCTGTTCCAGTGAATTACGAAGATAAGTAAGTACCTTTAATTAGAAAGTAAATTCTAATTGATTTCATCAATTAACTATTTTTATATATTTAAAATAATATAGTATAATTGAATGAATTTTGAAGCAATTAATATGCTAACTTTTTCTTATAAATTAAAAACGTTGCAAGTCGAAATCCAGGGCAGGCCTGAACCCGTGAAAGGGGGAATACTCTGCCAACTGAGCTGCCTGGACCGGCCCTAGATAGCTAAAAGTCTCGTCTACGTAAGTAGTCTATCGTGTCATTTGACATCATTGAAGTTTATTTTATTTATATGTTATAACTTATACTTTATATACGTCAAATTATGATGATAATGATACTGGTAATGATTTTTTAAAGGTCTAATCAGTAGCAGTAGTAACTATGAAATATTGAATACTGGCAGTGGCTTCAGAACAATTTTGTAAAACCTAAAAAACATAAAAATTTAAAAATGTGAACTTTTTATCGACGAATTCCTTCCGTTTCTAGGAGCTACTCCGGATGGAATCACTAATGATATTAAAATGTACTGTATTCAGATAGCAGTAGTTGCTCTGAAAACGAAGAATAGTACAGAACCCTAACCAACTAGATGATGACGATAATGTAACCAATTGCAGTTCCCAACCAAGATCATACCCTTCTACTCCTCCTATATTGATTTGAATTTCAGATATTTTGTCACCTGTTGTCAATAATTAAGTAGCTACTACAAACTCGTTCTAAAAGAAAAGCAACTATTGCGCTTAAAATTTTGAGAAAACGAACTAAGAAGTTTCAGGAATCTTCCACACTGAACTTTAAATGGACAACCGGGAAATTCAATCATGCTGCCACAATAGAATTACCTCAATATAATCCTCCTTTCGATGCTAGCCTCAACCTAATCTCTATGAGGCCTTTCAAATGCGTTCAACACGATGGTTCTACGTCGTGCCGTCAATGAGATACTATACCCACCTTCAGAGTCCACCATCAGGTAGGTGATATCATCAGTCACCAAGGTCAGCATGAGACCTTTCAAATGAGACCAAACACGACGGTTCTACGTAGTACCGTCACTGAGATCCTATACCCACCTTCGGAGTCCACCATAGGTAAGCGACATCTTCAATCACCGAGGTCTCCATGAGACCTTTCAAATGAGACCAAACACGATGGTTCTATGTAGTGCCGTCACTGAGATCCTATACCCACCTTCGGAGTCCACCATCAAGTAGGTGACACCATGAGTCATCAAGATCTCCATGAGACTTTACAAATGAGTATAAACACGATGGTTCTACGTAGTGCCGTCACTGAGATCCCATACCCACCTTCGGAGTCCGCCATTAGGTAGGTGACATCATCAGTCACTAAGGTCTCCGTGAGACTTTTCAAATGAGTCCAAACACGATGACTCTACGTAGTTGTGTCACTGAGATCCTATACCCACCTTCGGAGTCCGCCATCAAGTAGGCGACAACATCAGTCACTAAGGTCTTCATGAGACTTTTTAAATGAATCAATAACAAAAAAGTTGTGTGAGAAAGTAACTTTCTCAAACCGGAGAGGAATTAATCTCATAATTTAAATCGGTACACATGACCGATGATGTTTAAAAATAAATCTTTTCAATTACCTCCTATGGAACATTCATATATCAATTTGTTAAAACTGACTGATATAAACCGATAACCAACCATTTTTTAAATATACGTTCATAAATAAGATGTAATCTCCCTGTAGAAAGCCTTAATTTGTGTGTTTTGGGTAATTGACTCAAGATACCTCTGGAATATATTGTAAACGAGTTTATAAAGAACAATGACCTGATGAATTTAGAACTCCCCTGTACAAGGTTGCTAAAAGCAAAATGACCTTACAGTTCGAAATACAAAATGATGGTAGAAACATGAAATTTTGAGTGATACGTCTTCCAAAATCAAGATGATGCTTTCTAGACATTTTGACAGCCCTAAAATCCAATTAAAATGACTTAATCTGAATGTTGAATCGAAAATCCGACCACCTAAAAACAACACTTAATGAAAGTAAGATCTTGATAAAACCATCATATGTTCACATAAGTTTGTTTGTTATCAGGAGTGGAGCAAAAGAACACAGGGTACCTGTCGGTTAGAAAAAAAGTTTTGTTTACGAGAGATACGCGGGCAACAGCTAGGTAAGTAGGTACTTAACAAACAAAAAAATCAATACCTCCTTTCCTTTTTTATTAGGCAACCATAGGACATGGGAAATACTCTTCCCTATCAGTACTCAACAAAACTCCTACAGTAGGTACAACATTCAAGTATGGACTTTAATAATTCTGCTGTAGAGTTGTACCAGTAAGAATAAGCACCGAATTATAAGTAATACCGGAACAACGTACAAGACAATGATAACGTAGCTAGGGTACGTTATCGTCGTCCTGTAATACGTTGTAGGTACGGTCACAGATAAGACAATAGTTACTTCGTAACAGATACATCACTCCCATACAAAACTCAAAATACCTACGTTATAATAGCCTACAAAATTTAAATAATAATACCTGGCGTTAGCTGCGACCAGAAATATATCTTATTTACGCTTTTCGAAAGTTGAGATCGCCTTGCCCACCGCGCGACCTTCGTCTGTGCATGTAGCCGAACTGCCGAACACTCTAGGGTTGTACAAAGTACACAAATAATGAAATAAATTATTTATTTGGGGTATGTCCCGATATACACTGCGAGCACTGTTCAGTGCTCTTACTGGGGATAACTTCGTTCTGTTATGGACTGACAGTATACTGCTGCAGTATCCTAGGGAAGTATATGACGTCATAAATCGTCGCCATTTTTGTACTGTGAGCACTGGCGTTTTCGAGGAAAGGTGCTCTCAGTGCTTTGATCATGTGATCAACTACAATTTTTTTCCAGTTAGATAATAAACAATTATTTGTCGAAATAAGTTCATCACTTTTACCGTATATAGCCCCATTTAAATAATTCGGTTATACAGTTATTATGCATTCGGTTACTTAAAAAACAATATTTTCTTTTAATAAAAAGTAAACTTACTCTTATTATGCGAGTAATTGTCAATTGACAATTGACTTGAATTTTAAATTTTTTAAATATAACTACATTCAAACAATTTTTTTTCTCGTTGAACAGATAACTTGTACATATATATGACTACCGGACCCGACAGACGTTGTCCTGCCAGAACGTAAAAAATATTATTCCTGTAACCCTATCGCAGCGCCATCCACCGGGTTTAATTGTAAATCTTAACCATTCTGGAATCCACCTGAAGACACACAAAAAATTTCATTACAATCGGTCCAGCCGTTTAGGAGGAGTTCAGGAACATACACACGCACAGAAGAAATATATATGTTACTAGCAGCGCCCCGCGGTTTCACCTGCGTTAGTCCCGATCCCGTGAGAATATCAGGATAAAAAGAAGCTTATATGTTAATCCAGGTCTCCAGCTATCTACATACCAAGTTTCATCGCAATCGGTTCATTAGTTTTGGCGTGAAAAAGTAACAAACATCCATACATCCACACATCCATACATCCACACATCCATACATCCACACATCCATACATCCATACATCCTCACAAACTTTCACGTTTATAATATTAGTAGTATAATTATTTTCTACGTGGGTGAGCCATGCTGCGGCACGTATGGGCCTGCTCGACTCCGCTCGATACCACGGCCTCACAGAAAACCGGTAGTGAAGCAATGCTTGCATTGCATTTCGCCGCGTGAGTGAGGTTACTGGAGGCCCTAACCCTTCCCTATTCCCGTCTTTCCCTTCTCCCCTCTTCCCCCCTCCCCACTCTTCTCCTACTCCCACCTTAAAGGGCGGCAACGCACTTGTGACTCTTTGAGTTACAGGTGCCCATGGGTGGCAGTAGTCATTTACCATCAGGTGACCCGTCTGCTCGTTTGCCCCTATACATAAAAAAAAAACGTCAAAACAGCGCCAAAAAACATAGATGCCAGTATACTGGACTGTGTTCCGTATTAAACAGTAAAGTACCAATAAAGCTAATTATAAAGGAACGGCTTCGCAGTATACTAAATTGACGTCAGTTCTTATAGTGCTCGCAGTGTATATCGGAACACACACTTGCTAATAAAATTTAAGAGTGTTGAGTTTTATATAATGATAAATAAAATTATTTTCCCTATGAAATTTATATCTTTAATTTTTATAGCTAATTAAAATATCCTTAAACCTTCGATAGTAACATAAAATGTTGATGCTGTAGACATATACATCACTATCACTACATCACTACATTTTACACCGCCGCGTTTGTCTGTCTATCTGTTCACGATAAGCTCAAAAACTACTCAACGGATTTTCATGCGGTTTTCATCAATAGATAGAGCTATTTATGAGGAAGGTTTAGGTATGTAATTTAGTTAAGGTTTTGTGTAAATTGGTTCAAATATGATTAGGATTGTTGAAGATGTTTCTGCTACCCGTACGAAGCTAGGGCGGGTTGCTAGTAATGGCTGTTGCGTAGACTAGAGAAAGATACTCTTATATTTTAATACTTTTGTATTACATATTATATTACACAAAAGTATTAAATAACAAATAACTACCTACTCAAATAAAAACCTCAATCCGTGGCTCTCTCAATATGTTTTACATTTCAGTAGCTCTTATTATTATATTCACTATATTTCTAACTATATTACATATTGTGTGAGAGAAGCAGCCGTCAGTTCGCCTTGCCTACAAGTTACAACAAATGAATACGCTGGCAGTCCACACTTCCTAAGTTCGTCACCTTTCGTAGAATCGTTTAATAGACTACGTTTATTACAACTTTACTCTGGCTAATAACTCAAAACCTGATTTAGCGCAACATTGTATAGAATATATATAAGTAACATTTATTTTTTGTTGAGAAGATAACTATTGTTTATTATTAGTACAGCCACGTGGCAATGGCGAGTAAAGAATAAACACCAAAAGTATTTTTATATTATATTGACAAAAAAGTAATAGCTAAAATCATTTTTACAACTTATTTTTAAAGGATTTTACAGATCACTAACATCTAGCAATAACGCAATTTAACATAATAAATACATTTAGCAATAACTAAACATCTTCACTTCATAATAAGTTCGATTTTACATTTTGTTTTTATTTACGGAGAATACCGTTCTGCCGTGCGTGCGTGATCTCAGCTACGCGTTGTCGCCCCTACTGACACTTTTACCGTGGACGGATAGCTAAATTGGTAGGTATATAAAACGCGACCTCGAGTAAGTGATGTAGCCCTGCCATAGCATGCTGATGTATCGCGCCTGGACTGTGCGCCTTGACTATGCGCCCTTTGCGGGGGTGCTCCAGCGGGGTACTGGTGAAGTTTCTGGTTTTTAGTTATTATTTAAAATATTAAAAGATATAAAAAAAAAACAATACAAATTGTGAAGTACGTCATTACATATTTTTTTGGTACAAAATTCATGTCGAACTATTTAGCCGTTGCAGAGAAAAATTACAGTTTTGGTTGAAAAAGGACCTGTTTAATGATATTTTTTAACAAAATTTGGTAAATATTATTAAAATTTTAAACAATACAATGTATTTGTGACGACCTTAAGTACACTATATATTTTTTATATGGAAACCGCACCAAGGGATTCATCTACAATCGTTTTTAAACATATGGTGTTTTTAGGATTTCAGCGAGGTAATCCCCTTAAGTAATTCAACGTAGCAGTAGGAACTAATAGCGAGTCAAGTCAACTGAAGCGCTTGTAGCTTCGTAATTAAATTGTGAATTGTGCGCCTGGTCGTCAAGCATATTACTGTTTACTTACCATTTAACATTAGATTAAAAGAGCCTGATTTGACTTGGTATGAGGACTTGACAGTATACAATAGAGTTAATGGGGAAATTAACGAATGAAAATGACGAGATTTTTTTGTTTGTTTAAATGTGCTAATCTCTGGAACTACCAGTCGGCTTCGAAATTCTTTTGTATACGATATCTAGATTCATGAGAAAATCAAAGTGATTTATGAGCATTATTATTGAGCGCATAGTATAACTAATCCTTACGAACGAAAGTTATTTCATCATCAAGACAATTTTATGAAGATAATTTTGGCTTTTTTAGCACGTCATTTGGACGCTTAGTTAAGAAGATATTAGAAAATTAAAATAATTCACCATGGTGGTATGATGTAAACGAATTAAATACCTGATTGTTTTCAAACTTTATCGACTTTTATACATATTAGATGTGTAACTCAGAACCTAATCGTCATCGATGTAATTCGATCGAAACGTCGGTTAACTGAAAAAGCTTATATTATCGCGATTAAGTCCTGAGTTACATATCTAATATAAATTAAACAATTATTTTATTACGAAACCTGCGACCATGCGCAGGCGAACTAGACTTAAAGTTAAATTTCTTAGAAACAATATACGTATAGTTTTGACTGGGTCAGCAGTCGGGCAAACGATACGAATACCTCGTATTCCTGATGACAATGATACCATTTAATTTTAAAAGAATACAATTTCCCGTAAAGCTACCCTTTGCAGTCACTTTAAATAAAGCACACGGAGGGATCTTTAAGCACGTGGTTAAAGATACAAGGGAATTGTGTGGCAATTTATATGTTGGTTATCTAGAACAGGGTGCGGTGAAAACCAATATAATATTCTAATACCACAAGAAAATGTTCCTAAAATATTTTCTATACTGAACTTTTATAAATCATCAATCAGTGATTTCTTATAAATTATACGCGGGTGAAACCGCGGGGCAAAGCTAAAAATAATCAATTTAGAATTAAACGAAATGAAATGAGGTGCTTTACACAATCCATTATTATTCAGTATCTACTATGAAAAAAACATACATAATCCAATTAAAGGTACCTATTTGAACTCCTAATATAAATTCATGGAATATTAAAACTTAAATGTAAAAGTAGGTAAAGTTTAAAAATAATAGATATTGCCCTAATTTTGTATAGTAAGCACTAAGTACATCATATGTTGCAATGTTTTAAAAATCCAAAAAAAATCACAAAAAATCAATTAAAAAAAGTGTGTGTGTGCAATTCACACACGGCAGAAGTGGAACTCTTCAGAAAAGTAGCCTACGAGAGAATCACTACATATTATAAAACAAAGTCCCCCGCCGCGTCTGTCTGTCTGTCTGTTCACGATAAATTGAAAAACTACTGAACAAATTTTTATGCGGTTTTCACTAATAGAAATCATAAAATCAGCACTAAATTAAATATTGTTCAGCACTGTGTTCAGTACCAAATGATAAGGCTTTTTAATTGTTTACCGATTGACTTAACAGGTCTTGTGTATTACACGTCGTTCAACGCGACAAAACTTTCATCCCCATCACCTGGACAATTGGCAATCCACCACTGTGCGGTTTTCCAGAAATTTTTTGCCTCGCACAATTTGTTCCAAAGATTGGTTATCTTTGGAACAAATTGTCGCCTGCGGTATTTCCGGACCGATACGTTCTTCAAACCTTAAAGAAAAGAGCGTACTCCTACCTCAAAGGCCCGGCAACGCACTTGTGACTCTTGAGTTGCAGGTGTCCATGGGCGACGGTAGTCACTTACCATCAGGTGATCCGTATGCTCGTTTGCCCCCTATAATATAAAAACAAAAACAAGTTCTCATTGTAACGTACCTAAGTTAACTTGAAACTCGGATTGTATGACGCATCAAAAAAAAGATGTCTCAAATTGTAATAGTTACTAGGGTCGTGTGCGTTGGTAGCGAGAACAACGTGATCACAAAAATCCTCATGTTATTTGGCTTGAGACTAGTTATGCGGTACATGTTACGTAGCCAGTTACTGTAACTAGTGACGTGAAATAACGCCCACACTTAGTTCTTTGTAGTACCTTAATTTCATCGATCTAATTATATCACTGCCACGTAACAATACAAATACAAAAATCAGGGTTAAATAGTGCAGTAGTCCTTACGCACCTAAAGGAATATTTATTCCAGTTGACTGATATAAAACTACTAAGTAGAAATCATATTAAATCGAAGTATTTACATTCAGTGTTAGCAAATTTTCTAGAACTTTTATTAAGAATAAAACGCCGCTCGTTTAACTAAGTTTAATTTATGTGTACCCAACGGCTGGCTTGGGTACGCAGATGTTTGCTGATAAAGGGATTTAAATTATAAACAGCGATAAAAAGAACGTAGTATTACAGTTGTTCGAACGCTCCGTCAAATAAAAACAGTGATTATGTTGAAGTAAAACATGGGAACGCATCAAGCTCAGACATCAATATCGTAAGAACCGTTTCCGTTACGTGACTCACACCTATGGCACGTATGTTCGTACTACAGAGACTACTAACATACTAATAAGCAACGACATATTCTTCGTGGTTTTTTATATTCCCTGAAATTTTAAAACTTTTAGACTTACGCGTAAGTATAGGTTTAGTAATGTTTTCCATTAGTTAAATAAGAACCTTTTTTCATTATACACCAATATTTTTTAGTAAAATACATAGCTCGAAAACTGTCGGAAACGAAAGAAAATATAGCGCAATCAACAGAAAAATAAATGAAGAACAATAGAATAGGCAGAATAGAATAGAATCTTTATTACATTTTGAACCAACGATTTACCTATTGCTTAAAATAAATATACAAAGTTAAATTGACAATTGACAATCCGAGTTACTAAGGGAAAAAAAAAAATAAAATAGTTTTTCACAATTTCCATCAAATTAAAAGTATCTAGAAGAATCTTATTAAAAGTTAAATGTAATAAATAGGTAGTAATATTTTAATAGTCGGAAAATTAACTATTTTTGCATGTTTTTTGTAAACCATATATTTCAATTTCTATGATTTCTAATTACTTAAATTATTAATGTTATATAGACATATGTCTGGACAGATGATCCATAATTATCTTTAAAAAAAGTATCACCGACTTCAATGTGCCTCAAAATACCCAAATCGCTTCAAGTGTGACCATAAAATTTTAAGAGTTCCCTTAATTTCTCCAGGATCCTACATCAGATCCTGACCTGATGACTATGGAGCCACCTGGGAAGTATACCCTTTTAAACGAAAGAAGAATTATTCAAATCGGTTCAGGCGTCTTTGAGTAATCGATGAACATACATAAAAAAAAATATACAGTGGAACATAGAACCTCCTTCTTTTTTGAAGTCGGTTAAAAGCATACGCTATAAGCGTAAAAACATAGCATAAAAACATTTAACATAAGCAATAAAAACTTTTTAACAAAAAATTTAACCGACGAAAAGAAAAGCTAACTAAAAAGCAAAAAAAAAATTAAAGAAACCTTTTGAGTCTTGAGTATTGAGCTTATACTCGTATACCTATACTATCAAATTTTATATACACCAATTTTGAGTCGGCGCCAAAGTCGACTCAAAATAAGTTTATATACAATTTGATAGTATAGGTAAATAAGCTCAATACTCAAGACTTAAAAGGTTTTTGTATGTAAATAAGCTCAATACTTAAGACTTAAGGTTTATTTATTTTTTGCTTTTGAGTTTTTTTCGTCGGCTTAATTTTTTGTTAAAAAGATTTTTATCTTCAAAGCACATTAAGTATGGTTTTCATCATCAGCTCAGCTTCATGATGTGATTCCTAAATGCAAATACCTGATTAAGTTATGAAAAGTAAACAGAGACACTACACTACTCGTTACTACAATTTTCTAGGGTTTCTCTCAATTTTATCAGGATCCCATCATCAGATGAGGTATACCTTATCTAATAAAAAAATAATCATCATATCGGTTCATAACTAAAGGAGTAAGGGCTGAACATACATACGGTCAAATTGAGAACCTCCTCCTTTTTTTTCGTCGGTTAAAAATATATATACATACGGTCGACTTGAGAACCTTCTTTATTTTGTCGGTTAAAAATATTCTGTTTTTTGTTGTTGCTCGAAACTGAAGTTAGTAGGTATTATTAATTATAGAAATGTCGATCCTATGTGGCACACAAAAATGAAATGTTTATAATTATTATGTATTACGTGGTTTTGATGTGTTTGCAAACAGTCCCCTAAAAAAACATTTCAGAAAAATGATGATATCTCGGAAAGTAGAGAGATAAATTCCACGGGCTGTTTCATACTTTTCATTATACTGTTACTTTTCTCGTCCTTAGTAGGTTTTTTAAAGAGAGAATATAATCTTTTAGAATATAGTTTTTCATAATATTTTGTATATTATGAAAAAAACTTTTTATAGATATTAACTTTTTTATTATCTCTACAACTTTACTTTATATATATATTTTTTCAGTAGGAACTAGACCTCCTTTTTTTGCGATTTCGTGAAAAACTTAAAAAAAAATCCACCGCTAAGAGTTCACACCATTTCACCCTCGTAACTCGGATCGACTTTTAATATTTTTTTTCAGGGTAATGCGTCACGCGGCTCTATGATTTTAATTTAATTATTTTAATTTTCACATGCTATAAAGGGCAAAGTTTATCTTTATAAAATTGTCTTGATGATAAAGTAACTTTCGTTCATAACAGTGCCATACCAAATATGATGCCACAATAATGTAGTGGGATGGGGTCTTTTAGCAAAAGTCAGAAACCTAAATGAAATAAAATCTTACTGGTATTAATTATTTACTTGTTTACATTAGTGTAGGAGGTTAGTTAGGCTAACAAATTCATTTTCGAATTTCAGTTCCATTCTTCTTTAGACGGTAAAATTTTTGTTAAAAAGTTTTTTTCGAGTTATATAATGTGTGTATTTACAAAAAAAACAATATCTACTACCCAAGTAGAAGCTATGCTTAATTTCGGTCTATAAGGCATATAATGTTACAAAAAACGATTGCTATCAAATCATGTAATAATACAGTTCAGTTCCTATTAACAGTTGGCAAGAGGTAACCCGAGCGTGTCCCACGTATACAGTGCACACGAACGGGAAAGAACCAATACATACACATAGGTAAACGCAAGGGAAACCCTTCGATTGGCTTTGTTCCTTTTATACGAAGACTTAAAAGTGTGCTTTTTTACAGGTTATTACAAACTCTTCAAGTAAAACTTTCGTACTGTACCTATGCAATATTCTGAAATATGCCAGCAATGCTATCTAGGCTTTATAAACAACGTTTCAGTCTATTCAACTGTTGGAAGCAAAATGTAGTCGTTGAATTTATAATTAAGTGTAAACCATACCTCAGCAATGTAAATAACCGACTGTAAAACGATTTATTTGGTTCCGAATTGGTTACAATCTCGACGTATTAAGCGAGACTAGGTACATTTCCCTTTAGCAAATTTTCATTGCTAAAGGGAAATGCAGTCTAATAATAGTGTAAGGCTGCTAAAATGCAGTTTATTCTCTGAGTGAATGTCCGGTCGTCCGAGTGGTCAAGTATATTATGTGACCGCAGTTTGTATATTGCTAGCCGGCGCACCACTACTAGTGTAACCGGTCGACGCAAGGGAACACACTGCAGCACTCTATAGGTAGCGCACAATACGGCTCATTTCCCAGAACATGAATACGGACATTCACACACAATACAATTCAACATAACGAAAGACATCAATTAACAGTACGTAGACATTGACTGAAGATAAAATTGTTGTATTTAATACGTTGATCTCCAATCCTAAAACCATCAGCAGGTCTTGTTATAACATAACTAAACTTACAAGCTTAAAAGGACAAGGACATGTTACTATAAAGGAGCAGAAAACTACTTAAATGCCCATTAGGTACTAAGTAGGTCACCATTATTAGGTATGATGCGTGGCTAGTTATACCACTATAACGGTGTTAGAATATTATAAGTTTTGTATGTCTGTAGTATAACTAACCAAAAGACTGAAATGAAAAACTGTATATTGTTAGCTTGATAATCATGTGATGTGCTTATGTAATGCAGATTGAAATCTAAACAAAACTTATAATATTTCTCTTAGCGTTTACACTGTTTGCATAAAGGCGGGTCGGCGTCTTTTATTTTTTGATTATCGTCAAAGATAGTAAAATACATAAGATTAAATTAGATAAGTCAGTATTGACGCAGTTTTAAAAATGTATACAAAATAAATCTTACATAATATTAATTATTTTACCGTCCGTCTCGGTGAGTATGTGAATAAAATTGTGGTAACTCCAAGCCGACCCCTTTATATGTATGTGACATTGGTTTTTAAAAAGTATGTGCCATAAAGCTGCGAAAACTGTATCTTGTACTATAAATTGGTATTCTGATTACCCGAGGCAATTTAAAGACTAGAAGCCATTACTTGTTAAGCTTAATTAAGACTGTATACACTTTTGATGAGTGGGGCCTTATACTGCTTGTTTTATTTTAACAAATGAAGGCAAGAAGAGTCTTATTGTTATGTATGAATCTCATATTGTTATATTATATGAATGCGGACACACGTGTATGTGCAAGGACGAGCTTCATTTGATTTATGATTGTGATACATAAAGATTTCAAAAAAGTATCCCAAAATGATGTTCTTAGCATTTTCAAAAGGAATAATAAAATAATTAAGATTATTGTCGATTCCTTAACTGCTTTTGAACCTTTTAGATTTATTATTTATTGATTATATATAATTTATCTTTTTTATGATTAATATCATATTTACGTCCGACTCAATGCTTTAAAATACGTTATTGAAATTATTAAGAAGAATTGAAATGTTGTTATAACAATAATATAGAGAGAGCTAATAAGGCACATGAAATTTGACAAGATCGGCAAAATCTTATTCTGTGATCTAGACTAGAATAATGATCTACAACAAAATACTTAAACATTTAACATTCAAAGTTAAAGAACATTTTTATTGGTAGACCGTTTAAATTATGTCTATAAAGTACGTCTATGTATGCTAGTATGACACAAGCAAAGACTGTAGACAGAGATATGATATTTTATTTTTGATAAGATTTGTTACTCTATAATTTACTCTTTTTAATTTCCAAATTTATTTGTATGGATAGTTTGTTGAAAAGCAAATTCAAATCAAAGTACCCTAAGAAAGTACCTATTGTGTGTCATATTAAAATAATTTATTACGTTACTAAAATCGATTTCCGGAATGTTTTTTAAATTCTTGCTATACATATAGAAATGAGAATCGTAGGATGTAAATAGCGAATAAACTGTTCGGTTAAAAGCAGAAATGTACCAGCATTTTTTATTTATTATGAATTCTTTTTTACACAATGCCTGTGGTTTTATCACTAGCATTGAAATTATAAACTATTTAAAAAGCGTTAAAATTTGCCACATGGTTAATATTATTTTTTGTTGCAGTTGTTTGGCTTACCTAATACGCCGCCTCGGGTATTGATCGTCAACCTTCGACCTGTAAATTATTATCTTCATTGAATATTTCCGACTTGTTTTTTAAATCAATTGGCACTTAGATATTATAATGATAAATTAATTACAGCGATTTTTTTTAAATATTATCTTCGCGTGAGTAATTGTAACAATGTGATTATAAACAATCAATGGATAATGAATGTAAAAACAATAAACACAAAAAAGCTCTTAGTCGGCCTATGTCCCCAACGTCCTTTGTTTGATCAGAGTAATATTTCAGGCAGTGGAGCGTTGAGCTACCGCTTTATACGAGCGTGAGTAAAAATAGAAGTTAATCGATCCTTTTATTCGTGTCAGCAGCTCGCTACATAATCAACATGTCCCTAACAGGAACTCGACCTTTTTCAACACTTCAGTGCAAAACTAATCAGGTAAATACTGTCATATTATCAAAGGAGAAGAGAAGGTGGACTTTGTTCTGCTAATGTCAGATTTAGGTTTCGTTCATATTTTATTTATGATATAACAGCAAGTATATGTATGCATAATCGTCAACAAGGACAATCAGGGACCATAATCTGGTCTTAGCAGTTCCAATACTAGACTCGGATGTTAGGGACATTTGTTTGATACTGGTTTACTTTTAGCGTCTCTGTATCACAGGCGAAACTTTGGATGTTGATAGCTAGTGTCACCGGCATCAAGACGTTTTTTACCTATCAAAAAGAAATTCAGCGTTGAAACATGTTGTTACGTCGCTTGTGAGCTAGTAAGACCGCCCTCCGGCTCTGGGGTCTCGGTCTCTAGTCATCCCAAACACGAAATTACTGGTTTTTATTATAAACTTCTATTGTTATTGTAATGTTAATTCTTAAATTAAAAATATGTTAAATCAGTTTTTTTTTTGAGGTTTGAGGTATGCTGAGGTTGGCAATGTATTTTAAGCCTATAATAATAAGTACCTGGGAGACCGAGATTCGCTCGATAGCTTTTTGTGAAATCGTATTTTTTTTTGTAAAATTGAGTTTTTACAGGAAACAGGAAATACAACTATGCAGTTGAACTCAAAATGCAAAACTGTATCTGTGTACAAAATTTCATCAAAATAGTTAGAGCCGTTTCCCGTTTGAGATACCCGAAAAATAAATACATACATACAAGAATTGCTCGTTTAAAGTAATGAGATATATTTGTCTCGGAAAAGACAGAGGATTCTGATGAGTTTCTTATAACCTGGCGAGCTGGAATGTCTTCAATTAATACAACTTATGAAAATCAGCACAGTTTATGTCTGGCAATGGTAAAACCAAATACAATACAAATACGACAGGTTTATCTTATCTAGTGGAGAAATAGGTATATATTATATAGCTTTAACATCATTTTCTGAAGACCCAATAGCGCTATGGTTAGTCATTATGAATCCAAGGAAGCCAAAACGCGCCAGCGTTATTTTATTTAGAACTAGCAACCCGCCCCGAGTTCGCACGGGTAGTAGAGACATCTCCAACAATCATCTTCATATTTCAACCAATTTACACAAAACGTTAACAAATTATACACCTAAACCTTCCTCATGAATGACTCTTAGTGAAAACTGCATGAAAATCCGTTCAGTAGTTCTTCAGTTTCAGTTTTTGCCCTTTTCTCGTTCTGTGTTTGCGCATTGCGCGGCTGTATTGTGAGGCAATAAATGGTTCTTTCTTTCTTTCTTCTTTCTTGCTCTCCGAGGCACGGAGGGGTCTCAATGTGTTAAGAATGTTCACCCATCCTAGACTGACCTGGCTAGTATTACTTAACTTTGTAATGTGCTAACCTACTCGGTTACCTCTTAGCCTTACACATTTAAAGTGTCTAGGGATCAAGTACGTTTTAGAGTATCGCCGCAATTGAGGATTATTATTTTAACTTTGTTGGATCGTAGCGAGTACAGTAGTAGCGAGTAATTGCGAGTACAAAACAAACTTGTATGTAGATAGTACGTCCATCTCGGGATTATTGCTCGTCTTTTCCGAAAGACAAACTTAACTTTGCGGTTTCGATGTATGACCAAGTCAACTTTCCAACCGCAAAATATAAGTTTGTAATCACAAAAACTATTTTTAAGTGATATAACAATAAATTAACCACTTTCAGATTTTTTCCTTTACTTATGCTGTCAGACCTTGCTTCTTATCAAACTTTATGATTCTAGGTCAATGGGAAGTACCCTATAGGTTTTGATTTACCTGCGAAATGTTCAAATTTGTTAAAATCTAAGGCTTAACGGCCGTATCTTTTGATTACGTTGACTTAGAAGCTTAATTATTTTACAGCTTTAAGGCACCGGTGACATAAATATTTTATCTTAGTTTCAACTTGATGCTTCCACGGGTTCCTGAGGAAAAAGGGTCTTGACAGACACACAGGTATAGCAACAACTTAAGGAGTTTTGAATATTTTCATTTACTCGTGCTGTGAGACCTTGCTTATCTTTTGATTGCGTTTTGACTTCTAAGTCAAAACGCAATCTAAAGATACGGTCAGCTTGATTTTTTTACAGCTTCAAGGGACCGCAGACTTATGTATTTGGTATTAATTTCAACTTCATGCGTCCAAGGGTTCCTGGAAAAAAGGGTCTTGACAAACAGACGAACAACAAAGTGAGGAACGGAAATTTAAAAAAGTCGAATTGTAGTTGAGTGTGGGATTGGTTTGCACATAGCAGGAACTATCTAAAGTTTAGATTCTTAACTTAAATATAATATTCAAGTTATGTAATACTAGCAACCCGCCCGGGCAGCTTCGCACGGGTACAAATTATACACCTAAACCTTCCTCATGAATCACTCTGTCTATTTGTGAAAACCGCATGAAAATCCGTTCGTTCAGTAGTTTTTCAGTTTATCGCGAACAGACAGACAGACAGACGCGGCGGGACTTTGTTTTATAATATGTAGTGATTTCATAGTGACTAAGTATAAGTAGTGGACTTAAAATAAATTAGTACTGTGCCTATTGCGGTCCTGGCAGTAAATGTAGCTTTGACGTTCATGCGTGTTTTACATTCCTTTTGATTAGGAATCAATAATTAGCATTTGGCAGCATATAACAAGAGAGCCAAATGTGCAGGATCAAAGGACATAACAAAGGATGCACTACTTCTACTTCGTTCTGGTTTCTTAGTGTATCAGTTTAAAAAACGGAAATCGCTTTGTTACACTTCATAAGCGTCTTTAAATAATCAATATTATACTTAATATTATAGGCAGAATAACTTGGGTCATGCAGTTTTATTTTATTAGAAACTTAACGATTGTGAAGCTACATAATTCAAAAGTAGTTAGAGATAAAATGCTTAAAAACAAACAGTCAGTCGTAGGACTGCACGTCAAAAGTGAAAACATAACTTCACAATGTATTTGCATATACACACATCTGTATATATCATAAACTTAGTATATATTAAGTTTATGGTAAAATCAAAATCATTTATTTCAACTAAACCATTATATGTATTTTTGAATTGTCAGGAGTAGTAGTCAGTCAAACTAAGTCAGTCGTGCAGCTGGTTGCTGGTATATATATAATTAGGTTAAAAATAAAAAGTAGGTAATAACATACTAAATGTATACATAGGGTAGGTACACTAGAAGTTCTGCGCTCCTGGCCGCTCATAAATGTTTGAATTTCGAATGCTATATTTTTTTAAATATAAGAAACTCAGCTCCGTCTTTACGAATTTTCGACCAGGGTCACGTGTCCTGACGCGAGTGTAACATTTTTTACCCATCCCAAAAAGTGCACAACGCCTTTTCACTTCAAAAATTGTGAGTCAGGTATCAGTTAATGTATGAAATTACTTTGAGATGTTTAGAGTGAATCTTACAGAGGCAAACATCCATAACGTTTGAACAGGTTCCGGCAAGTGTGTCAACTTAGATGCGGTTCATTGAAAACTTAAGAAAAAACTAAACAGGCCGTTAACTGCTTAGAACTAAGAAGCTAAATAACCTCCGGAATCAGGTCATAAACGATTTTTTTGTAAAAATTATTTGAAACTAGCAGCGCCCCGCGGTTTCACCCGCGTATGTCCCGATCCCGTGGGAATATCGGGATAAAAAGTAGCCTATACGTTAATCCAGCTATCTACATACCAAGTTTCATCGCAATCGGTTCAGTAAGATTAAGATATGTGCGAGAAGCAGAAGCCCCTCGATGTGGAAAAAACCGAAGAAGAATAAGTTTACGTTTGTCATTCTGACTAACTACTAATTACTGGTCTACCAGCTAGTCAATAGACCGCGATCAACTCCCGAAAAAAATTACGTTTTAAGCATTACATAATATGATTGGATTTTTTTGCACTCGGTATTCTAGTACGATACGCGTTGGTCGTAATATTTTAGTTTTTACTTAATATTTGGTGCAATCGTAGGATTGCGAATTTAAATATCAGCTTGTGCAAATTGTTATTGGGTTTGTGAAATTCTTAATAGTCTGCCCTGAACGTGTCCTGTAGGCGCCAATAGTCTCGGCCCTTATTACATGGGATCTAAAATGTATCTGGCGAAATGTGTGTCTAATACATTTCAACCTACTCCGTTGGGGATATACTAAACGTAACTAATACATAATAAAAAATAAAACAAACCGAATCACATATAGACATGTTACGGTGAAGGGCTTTCGGTTAATTGTCTTGGGAAATTATATTTTGAAATGAGATAGAGAGAAAATTACGTTGAGCAAGATTACTTACAAAATAAGCAGGTTTAAAAATGTTTAGATGTGGTCGCCGCAATTGTTCAGATCAAGAAACGCTGTTCCAACAACAACTACGGAGTAAGAGTTTTTCAACCATTGATTAATGGCATCTCTATTTATTGTCTATAAAATTACAATGTTTGCTTTTTGTAGTAAACTTTATTTAAAAACAATTTGAAATAACTTATCATTTTTAATTATTAACCGATTTCAAAAAAGAAGGTTCTGTGTTCAATCCGTATGTATGTACGTCCGTGATTTTCTTAAAAATTAAAGGACCGATTTCTATGATTGTTTCACTACCGTATTATACATATTTTCGGGAAGGTTTTAGTTTATAATACATTAGATTTTATTAGTTAATTTAGTTTCACAATTTATTTCGTTTTTTTATCAATTATGTACTTTTCTCATGTTAAGAATGTTTGTTTGTTTTTCATGTGGTTATTTAATATGCGACAGGTATTGCGTATACCAAAAGTTCAGATAATATAGTTTAATGCAAACTTCTATTTACATTATACACACTTATATATTATTACTTATTATACACACACAATTCTTTAAATGCAGAATTGCGTGATTCGAAATCAATTACTTTGGTGACCCAATTCAAATCAACGCAACTTGTCTAGAAGTAAAACTATTAAACAGCTTGTTTTAGTGGGAACTCGAACATCAACCAATAGTTAAGATTGCGTCGCATCACTTAAATAATAAATAAGGGTCGGTTTGGTTACAGTCACCTAAAAACTATCTTACCTTCCGGGACTCACCAACCACATTCGAATGTCGTAATAAACCTGAATAAAAAAGTGAATAAAATTCCACTTTGCTATTATGTAATGGACTATACAACTAACAATACAAAACAAATTGAAGGTCGTATGCGCTGTTCGTGAAGTGATCTGTGTGTGAGTGTTATGTGAAAAACTAATGGGTAAATTTTAAATAATGTTATAAACAATGTTTGAGTTGTTGACCTACATGGGCATTTGCCTATTTAAATTATGTTTACCCAGCACAAAATAGTACGTGAATGTGCAACTTAGTATATGTAAACGTAAAAGTAATGAATGTACAATTCTCATTTTAGAGCACGCGCTCAACCGTGAAGTATTTAATTAGGAACACCAAAATCAGTACAAAAAGTCTTTATATGTTTCTCACAAAATTTAAAATTTAAATATGCAAAATACTCTGCAAGATAGTTTTTATGTAAAGGTATATTCAAACAAAGTTATTCTGTTGTTTAAATTTACCGAATATTTAGAAATATAAAGTTACATAAATGAAAGAGATAAGAACAGATTTAACATTAGGACGTTGACGTAAAAATAACAATGGTAACTTCAGTATATCAATTATTACCAAGCTTACTTCCCTCGTGACTAGAAAATTAAAAAAATATTTGCTGTTACTTTGCTGCTGTTATTCGTAAATCGGCTACTTATTCAAAACAAATATGTTTATCATAGAAAGTCATTCTTTCCCAATATCGCTTCCGATAAACCAGGTTCAATGGAACTGCTCCCATAGAAAGTGACCTGTTACCTACATACAAAGTGTGTAAGTTCATCATTAGTTCATTACGCACTGGTCGTTCTAACGTTTGTATCAGTTATTGTGAAATCACTCTGAGAAAGATGAAAGCATTGAACTCTGTCGCGTCTCAGGCTTTCTTGCCTGAACATATTTACTCGTGGCGTAGTGGTTTAATATTAATAACCTTCATACAAGAGGTTCCTGCAATAGCTACTTCCTACCGCGTCTACAGCTTTTATGATGATGTTTACCGCCGACTCCTGTAATCCCGCACGTCGTCGCTAGGACTTCACTACAAAACGCAAACTTTAAGAAAACTGGGAAGTTTATTTTCGAGTGCACCTAACAGCTGAGGTCAGCTATTTTAATTTACGAGGAGGAGAGTTCGATCAAATTAAGTAATTTATTGAGTATCCAGTGCTTTTAGGGCGTGTAATCAATTTTAACAACTTTTAATTGTAACGTTCCCGACAGAGTAGACCTGATAAGATTGTCGATGTTATCTAGATGTGTGTTTGGTCGTAGACCCACAAGTTGTATGAAAGATTTGATTTGAATAATGAATAACCTTATGCTTAAAGATAATAATAACTCGATCAATTAAGAGCGCGCTAGACGACCAGTCCAACTCATCATTGGGAGTGGCTAATAAGTATATGTAATCTTAGCTTAACTTATTCACATTGCGAATGAAATGCCTGATAATTTCAGGTAAAACGATATCGTAGTATACTTTTAAAAATTTAAAAAATTCAAAATAAAATACAGTGAAACCGGTTTAAGACGATTTCAAAGGTTCAGCCAAAAACGCGTCTTAAGCGAGAAAGCGTATTATGCAGGATAGGGCAAATAAAACGTATTATGATTTTTGTTTCGGTATTGCATTTTATAAATGTATTTTAAAATTACGTTACATCATTGCCAGCATTACATTATTACTTAAAATAATCACTAATTATGGTTTGACAAAGAGATTTATGATTATGTATTGTATTATTGATGCATTAGTAATTACAAGACTTTCAAAATACCTAACTTAAATTTTGCAGTGCTTCTTCGCTTTCACCCAAAGAAGATACAAAGCGCCATAAATCGTTAACTGCTGATTAATGCCTGGTTGTTTGACAAAATCGGAGTTGACTCCTCTTTATCTTCGTCATCATCACTTAGGGCCTCTTTTTCTGTGTTATTCACATCTATACTAATATTATAAAGCTGAAGAGTTTATTTGTTTAGTTGAACGCGCTAATCTCAGGAACGTTGGGCATGTTGGATAGCCTATTTATCGAGGAAGGCTTTAGGCTACATAACATCAAGCTACAACCAATAGGAGCGGAGCATCAATGAAAAATGTTGCAAAAATGGTAAAAATTTACAAACGCGGACGAAGTTGCGCGGATCAGATAGTCTTTAATAAGATCTTCGATTCGATTGAACGGATTTCGTAGGCTACAGCATTGTCTTCAATTGAAGAATATCCAGGAAAACTCTGCGTTTTCGCGCTTGCCGTACAGATGTGTATTTACTTATAAAACGTGCCTCATCGTATTAAGGACTGTATTTTGGATTTACGTTTTTTATTAGTCATTTACGGCTGAAGTTGTATAAAAATATTGTTCAAATAGATCTTTGTATGCTTTATAAATATATATTATGTGTATTATAACTTTTCTGGCTGCGAAAATTTACGTTAACAAAAGGTTCGGTAACCACGGATTAAAACTTATTGGGAAAAATATACAGAAATGGGTACCTACGATAAGTCTTACTAATATTATGAACGCGAAAGTTTGTGAGGATATAAATGGATGGAAGTTTGTTCCTCTTTCAGGCAAAACTGCTAAACGGACTTGGTTGAAATTTGGGCACAGATAGTCTATGATTTAGATGAACACAAAGCATACTCTATTTAAAGCTAAAAGCTATTAATACTATAATCATCTCATTTGTGGTAATCTCTGTTGTATAAATTCACTCATTATCTTTACGTTTCTCGTTGGTTCTGATGTCACTGAGAAGATATTATATTTTAGGAGACCAGTCTGATTGCATATATTTCAACTCAAACAATGGTTGACTGTATATTTTAGTGCGCGCTGTAGTGATGTGTGGTAGACTGGTATTTAACTTTAATAGACCAATACCCCATCTTATCAAGCTCGAAAGTTCATCGGCCTTAGCTAAACCTAATGTAGATTTTTAAATCCGCTTTCATGGTTTTTAGGAATTTTAGTCAATGTCTTCAAGAATTATTTCGTCAAACACTTAATAAATACAAGTCCAAATTAAAATTTAAAAAATACGACTGCATGAATCATGAAAATAGGTTCAGCCGTTAAGTAGTTACAAGGGACGGACATACAGAGTATACATACATACAGGTCAAATTTATAACCCTCTTTTTGGACTTCGCCGCAGTCGGGTACCGTAAGCAAACAAATTTGTATGCACATATTCGTCCATCTCGGGTATCGATCCTCGATCCCGATTTTTGCCCCTTTTTTTTCGAAAGATTAACTTAACTTTGCAGTTCTAAAATTACTCTCCCATACATCGACATAGGTTTTATAAAATTTTCCAACCGCTAAACGTAAGTTGGAATAAAAAAAAAATGTATGTGATATAACAACAAATTAACGACTTTCGGATTTTTTCCTTTAATTGTGCTGTGAGACCTTGCACCTCATCAAATTCCATGGTTCTAGGTTAATGGGAAGTATACCCTATAGGTTTCAATTTACCTGAAAGTGCTAAAATTGGTTAAAATATAAGGCTTTAATGGCCGTTAAATCTTTAAATCATCATCATGCTACTTTATAATAGCTTTAAGATGATTTCATCTAATAACAGTAATTAACGTCAAGTGTCACGGTTACACATCCTACTAATATTATACTCGTAAATGTGAAAGTTTGTGAGGATGTATGGATGTTTGTAGCTCTTTCACGCAAAAATTACTGAAACTTGGTATACTACTTTTCATCCTTATATTCCCACGGCATCGGGACGGGGCGCAGGCAGTACGTAATATATAAGGGTATATGTAACAGCGACGTACTTATGGGGGCGTGCCCATGAATGCATTTCTAAAACAGCTTGTGCCTAGATCCTTCAAAAACTCAAGTTTTCCACTCTTATTGTACGCCTTGCCATTAGGCTCGATGTTACCGAGAATTTGAAAACCAAAGCCTGTATAGCATAAATTTTTAAATCAGTTACGGTACTAACAAAACTAAATTGCCGACGTTCTTGTTTTGTTCTAACATTTTTTATTGTAGTTCCACACAATTAAATAATATACTCAAGTTACATTTTAGTTTATTTCTCATTCAAATACCAGGCGTTCAGTTAACCAACTGCCTCAGTATTAACGAGCTTATGGGGTCTGACGTTAATTCGTCACTGAATATTTTAGATCCACTTTAACTTGACAAAGTTCATTAAAGTCTTTGATTGAGCTCCTCCACAGCAAAGTTCAGCTCCGGAATTCTGGCTAATAATTACTGTGGTGAAATACATATTATTATTACACTGTTCTTTCCCTGTTATCATGATTAAATTTATAAACACACACACACACTCTATTCAAGGTAGTATTCAAGTTGTGATATACGTGTATTCATGACGAAAAGTATATTAGTAAAACGTATTTTTATATAAAACCAATATTCCTTTGTCTCATACCAAAAATTTGGAAAGGTCAATTATTCTTCTTCCTAAGTGCTACTAGTTCATAAATATCTTTGATACATCATTGAACTTCATGTTATAGGGTCATTGACGTTACATTTCTAGTATAGGTAGTAGTCACAGAGTAATAAATTATAATATTGTTACCTCTAATAGGTATCTCCGTGTCTTTCTCTATGGTAGGTCTATTTGTATTCAAAAACTTTCCTCCAAAATGTTTCAAATAAATCAACATAAAATCTTACTAATATTATAAAGGCGAAAGTTTGTGAGGATGTATGGATGTTTGTTACTATTTCATGCAAAAACGGCTGAACGCGTCTGGATGAAATTTGGCACAGAGATAGATAAAAGTTCTCGCTGTCTGTTAACTTAATTGTGAACTAAATTCAATATCATTCAAAAGTGACATTTATGAACGTTAAATTGAAGCAAGAGTTAAAATCATAGATCGGCGCAAACAGACGAAACAGCTTGTACTGGATTGTCGAGGTAAATTAGGTGAAAACACCAAAATCTACTGCCTGCTTGTGTCGATCTATAACTTCCAGTTTCCAAAATGCGTAGAGCCTTATGAGAAGAATACTGGCAAAGAAACTCATGGCCACTCTTTTTAAAAGTCAGATCTTCAGGTACAATAGTGTTAGTGTTACCCGAAAGGTAAACAGGATGCAAGCTGATGCCACCTGAATATCATTTTATTGAAATGCTCCAAAAGCCATACTAAAAAATAAAAATCACTCAGTGATACAGTTAAAGGTTTGAACCTATTAAACATAGAAATTATTCAAGGTGCACATCTACCTTCATTCAGTTACAAAATCTACTGTTAAAAATAATTCGTGACTGGATTAAGAGGCTAGAGTTGCAGTTGATCGAACCAAAATAATAGTATAGGCTAAAGCATCAGTCACCCCAAGCAGCACCCGTTCACGAGTATGACGCATGGACCAGCCATCATCTCCTTCGCCATATCATCAAATCAAAACCTGGTCTCATAAAGTCATCTTAAGGAGAAATATTGGAATAAAACAAAGAAATGCCAAATCTTAAAATGATTATGTGTTTTCTTGGTAAGTAAGGTAGAGTTCTTACTACATAAATATTTTTTATGAGTGGTTAAACATCTTCATTGATTCTGTAAGAATATCGTAAGTTATAACCAAAATAATTATGCTTACTGTAGAATTATGTTTCATTGTGAATTGTGATAACCTACACATCATTGGATTTACATTACTAAATACATACATGCTTATTTGTCATTGGCAGGAATCAAACCAGGATCACTACCCACTAGTCTAACAGGACTTCCTGTCAAATATTTATAATTTTGTTCTCACCAGACACTATAAACGTCTTGCATAATGATGCAAGACATTAGTGCCTCAAAACTGCTTCTACTGGCTACTGCCGGACAAAAACTTAAAAACAATCGGACACATGGGTGAAATCGAGATTCTTTCCCAGACACCTTAAAAAAAACGCAGATTCCATTAAAATATTTAACTTGTTAACGATTCATCTAACAATTATAATTGCCCCCTTTGCACAGAGTGTCCAGGTACTAGGACAAATCCGGGGAAACCCAGACGAATGGCAGACCTAGCCATACAGAATTTATACCCTGATGTGAAAACTTTGAAAGAACTTAGCAATGTTAGAAAAAATTATAGTACAGCTGTAACATATTGTAAAATAATTACAGCTTTTTATTTTGTATGTTTGAATGTGCTAATTGAAATTCAAATTCATTTATTCAATTAAGACACTAAGTGAAATTTATGCACATTATATTTAAGCTACAGTTAAAAATCATAGATCGACGCAAACTGACGCTACAGCATGTGCTGGCTAATCTCTAAAACTACGAGTTGGGTTTGAAAAAATCTTTTTGTTTTAATAGCACAATTCTTGAGGAAGGTTATGGTTATTAACATCCCACTGCAACCCTTAGGAGAGGAGGAGTGATCAAGCAAATGTGTGAAACTGTGGAGATAATCACCAAAGCAATATGTGAAAATTCCACTATTACAAGATTAAATGACACTATCACATACTACTAATAAAAACAATAATAAACTGAGAATTTTGTTAAATTTGATCACTGTAGAAATGTGTTTTAAACGAAACTATCATATTCTACTAACAAAAAAAGAAAACAAAGATTTTCTTTAAATTACAGACGTGAAATTAATGACCTCACATTTACATCAGTATTCTCTGAATCTATGACTAAGAATTTAACCTTCTAGTTTCCTAATTTACAGATACCCTTTTTTTGTAATAGACCTAGAAGAATACTAACTTAGTAAACTCAAAGTAAGTAACTACTAAAACATAATGTATGTAGAATTTTGTTAGTCCTAAGAGAACAATATTAATTAAGCATAACCAGAAATACTTTGGTAAAGAAATTTATTGCTGCATACAATTTTGATAACAAAAGACTTGAAAAGTAAGAATAAGTTTCAAATGAACTTACTTGTGCTGTTTATTGATGATGCTGGGTGAAAAATAAAAAGTAATAGAAGAAAACTTCCACAATACTGTTTGCTACTCATCTTGAACCACCGCTCTAATTCTTCCATGACACGTTAAGTTTTCTTGTACATAATCTAGTTCGCACTTACTGTCTACATTGTCTCACACATTTTATGAACTCCATTACATTCCAACAAAAACATGCATATTACCCGTCATATTTAAATACTGTTGCTAGGATTTAGTTGCCACAACATTCGTTATTACACCTGTGGAATTCGCCTTGCAACTATGGACAAGGTAGGGATTACTCACTAAGTTCACTCAACTTTGTATATATAAATATTACACCTATTTTACATAATTACGCTGTGCATAAGCATCACATTTGTGTTTCAATAACAGCCAGAAATATTTACTATCAGTATATTTCAATTTTGGAAAGTTATTATGAACTTCGAAAGTTTTATAAACTTCATTGCACAATCGTGTGAAGGACGCGGCAACTTCCTAACAAGCGAAACGCGTTCTGTTCTTCTAATCTGTGCAGCAAAAACTACGGTTTGACAGTGTTGCTAACATCTAAATATTTAGTACACAGTAGAATTTGGTACACCAAAAACTATATTGATATGTACTTTCCTCATAAAACAACAAAATATTTTTCTTTCAATGTTTTATGTGGAAAGAGTATGAGTATGTATTATGGACATTTAAATCATGTTCATCTTACCTGAAGGATTAGAGGAGAAGGAGATATGATTACAAGGACACATGCTAATATTGCATTAAATGGTTTAAAATAAATAAAAAATATTTTATAAAAATATTTATTAGGTAGTATTTCAAAATATTAATTTCTGTTTTTACAACCATAGTAACTTAATTCACTTTTAAAGAATTAAAGAAAATCTATCTTGAGATAATCTCCATACAAAAAAGTCTGGAGGAGACAAGTCTGGCCTTCATGGTAGCCCCTCAATGTCTCCCCTCTTCGATATCACTTTCACTTTTATCACTGGGAACATTTATTTATTTATTAATAGGAATACTTATCTGATAAATCTCTGCTCCATTACTCTATACTTCACTTCTATTATTATTATTATATATTTTTTCTTATATATATGTCTCTTAAATGCCGACTGGACGTAGTGGGTTTGGTATTTGCAAAATTTCCCGCATTCGATTTAGGGTACATCCCTGTCCACAGCAGCGTGATAAGCTACTTAATAAATTGATGATAAATGGAATGAAGGAGGGACTGGTGAAAGTTCTTACTTTTATTTAATAGTTTGATAAAATACATACAAAATATGTAATAATATATAAATGTTTTGAAATTTTACGAATAATTTTATTAAATACATCCCTACCTATTATATTATTCTTGGAACTGGGTCAGATTTAACTGTGAGATTTGATAAAAATAAAATCGACAGGACAAACTAAATAAAAGCTTAAAAAAAGATATAATGAAAAATAGTTTGAGTAACATTTAGATATAGTTTCCTTTCTTACCCATCACCAGCTGTCGGTTACTGCCGACTTTGGCGTGGTGAGCACGTCAAATATTGCATTTCGAGATGATGTTTTTAATTACCGTTTTCTATCATCAAATGAGATTACTTGTTTTACCTGTGAATACTTTATAAATAATAGATTATTGTAGTTTTAAGTTACTTATATCCAAAAAACATAGAATTTTTTTTTTGTACTGCTAAAATGTCGTATTTTTGTTGTCGTTGGATACAGCCGACCGTTCCAAAGGTAAATAAATATATAAAAGCTCATGGGCGTTGATAGAGCAAAATAATATTAATCTATACTAATATTACAAAACAGAAGAGTTTGTTTGATTGAACAGAAGAGTTGAAAAATATTATATTGTTGGATAGCCCCTTTACTGAGGAAGGCTATAGGCTATATAATATCACGCTACAACCAATAAGAGCAAAGTATCAATGGAAATTTTGCAAAACAAACTTACAAACCCAGACGAAGTTACGCGGGTCAGCTAGTGTATGTAATAATTTTTATCTGGTTGATTATTGGCATTTTGTCCGCTCTGCCACTCTATTGTTACGCTACTGCACTCAACCCCAATTCTATTATCGCGCCGTAAATGTAGTCTTGGATTTTAGTTTGAATTAAAGATTTTTGAAGTGAAACTTCTTTAGAATCGTTGTGATTTGAAAATTCGATAATACGAAAAAGTTACACTAAAAAGAGACAAACATATTCATAAATAGGATTGCGCCTGCGTGGTGTGTCATTCACGTGTATTTGTGCATATGGGTATTAAAATTCGTTGGTTAATTATTTTATATTAATTATTTAACACATCTCTGTTAGTTTCACCAATAACTTTTATATAAATTATCTAAAATTAAAGTTATTCTACTTTTCTACAGTTTCACTTCTGCCGTGTATGATTTGCACACACGCCCTTTTTTATTTGAAAATATACCAGGCCAACAAAGTAATGATGAATAGTTCAACAAGATATCTCATTGGTATGAAACTATATGTTTCATAATCGTTCATAAACAGACGTCATCACTGTGACTCTTTAAAAAGCTCTGGTCATCCACTACGCCGTCGACTAACAAGATTACCCTCCTCATCGTATAAATTATTCGCCAACTCACAGTATTTCCCTAAAATAAAGAATAAAATCTTACGTCCTATATATATCGTGACGTACCTCATCGGCGAATATTGTCACGTGTGTGGTGTGTGCAGTAAAGCATGTGAAGTTTATAATAATGGTGACTTATTAGGAATCTGGACCAATATATTATCTAAGGCGTCAACCAAACGGGGTCATTATTTGTAATAGGTAAGTGATATTTGTAGATAGCTACGCGTTGTGCCTTATAGGCAAATTAACGTGTTCACAAAAATCGCTAGTTTCTTATTTGACCTAAAACTATAGTTATTCGGTAACGTGTTACGTAGTACTTATTGTAACTAGTGACGTGGCCTATCGCCTACACCTAATGGAAAAAAGCAAGTACCCTTTAAATAAAAAAGTAAAATTTACTTAAAATAAAGTACAACTATTTAAACCGAGTATCGAAATTAATCTTATGAAACTTCTTTTTTTTCTTCTTGTGCTAGTGTTGTATCCCTACATAATTTGAAGATGTCCATCTAATATAGAATTTTGATGGATTTTTTTAAACTGTTGTTTACACCACCGTCCCTAATAAATTAAAAACCAAGGAATTTGCTGGCTATATGAGCTGAGTGATAAAATCATATATTTATTTATACAAGTTTACCTTAATTATTATTCCGTGTTCATTATAATATACGGAGAGTGACACCGTACCGAATCCTGAAATACTGTATTTAGATTCAGACCATCATTCTGAGTGGGAAATCATTGGAAGTTTCTGCCAGATAATTTTTTTTTCACTTTTTTGCTCTAAAGTGATAGCACAATAAGTAAACAGACCATTTTGCCAAAAAAAAAAAACAGTAAATACCCCATTCAGCCAAAAAGTGCATATAAAACATTTACGCAATCAGCTGCTTCGATGGCAAATCGAGGCGAAATCAAACTATTGTAATCTACTGTAAATCCTTAATCTCGCATTTTTATGATAAACTGACTTTTGTATTGTGATAAGTATCCAAAGAAAGACGTGTTTGCAAGTTGAAGTGATACTTACACGCTGTATATAATATAATACATTATGTTACATACAGTCTAAAATAATCATTATTTTTTTCAATCCATAGTAAAATAAAGTGAATAAAGAAATAAATAAAATAGATATGGATAGATTTGTTTTATAACAGGTTTGCTGTTTCCATCTTAACTTTACTGGTACATTACACCAGTAAGGTTAACTTTGCATATAGTATTTATGAATTACTAGCAGCGCCCCGCGGTTTCACCCGCGTTGGAATATCGGGATAAAAAGTAGCTTATAGTTTAATCCAGATCTCGAGCTCTCTACATACCAAGTTTCGTCGCAATCGGTTCTGTAGTTTTGGCGTGACAGAAGTAACAAACATCCATCCATCCAAACTTTCACATTTATAATATTAGGGGGATGTTTGCCATTGAACTCTTTCTAAACGGTGGGACTGAACATCTGTCGAGTCCACTAAATCAATTCACAATATTAGAATATTTTAATACACTTTATCTACCAATTATTATTTAAAAGACCAAATTTGATTGTAGTTTGTAGGAGAAACCTATGAAAGAACTATTTATCAGTGGGATGTAGGTTTATTTGTAAAATTTTCTGTACATTAACGATCATAATTAGGTATGCATCTGACATGAATAGGGCAGCAGACTTCATTAATTTTTTGGGTAATAGCGCTCTCTTAAAGAGATTTTTTAGTTGATTCATTCGTAATTAGTCGATTATCTATCACACCCCGTCTGATACAACACTAATTTATTTCTTTCGGAGTGTTTTGTCATTTCGGTTCGCTGAGGCGGGCATTAAATCCTAGGTAATCTTTATATTTAACGCTGTTTATTATGAGAAAAGTATTCCCTATTCAAATGCAATATTTGTGTTCTCCGGATTATATTTTATTTCAGGTTGTAGAAGTAATATTCAGTGATAACCTTTATTGTTTCACGGTGTTTTGACATTTCGTGCAGATGTGAAGTAGAGGTTTTAAAAACTCCGTATTATTAACTCGATAACTTATATAAATTTATATTATTTCAGCCATGGTGCGTATGAATGTATTAAGTGATGCGCTAAAATCAATTCACAATGCCGAGAAGCGCGGCAAGCGTCAAGTGCTCATCAGGCCTTGTTCCAAAGTTATCGTCAAGTTTTTAACTGTGATGATGAAGCACGGTTATATTGGCGAGTTTGAAATTGTCGATGATCACAGAGCTGGCAAGATTGTTGTCAATCTCACCGGGAGACTAAACAAATGTGGAGTGATATCGCCCCGCTTCGACGTTCCAATTAATGACATCGAGAGGTGGACTAACCTGCTTCCATCACGACAGTTTGGGTAAGATTACTATTTTCTTTTATATTTTAATATTATAAATCTACTTATATATGCAAATACATTGTAAACAATACTTTAGCACATAACTATTTAATTTCAAATTGTTTAGTTTCACTAACTAACCTGCAGTCTTGTAATTTGCAGTTAAACTTCATGAATTTTGGCAGTATTTATAACAACTCTGGTATTGCTTTTATTTTAATTAACTTAATACTTGTTTCAAATTTGATTGTAAATGTATTATTAAAAATATTATGTGGTTATCATGTAATGACTTAATAGATGTGGTTAGGAATTTATGCACAACTACCGCGGATCGCCAATAGTTCTTGTTGGTTGTCATTTGAAGGTTTGTGCTATAATAAATAAAATATCACACTGATATCTTTTCCGAGTGTCTGGATATTGTTAGTGGTATTTTGTACATGCTTGATTTAGGAAACATTATAATCTTTAAGTCCACTAGTTATATACACACAAATACCAGTAGTTGTAATAAAAATATATTTTTTTTACTGCATGCCACCATCGCTTAGCAACTTTTCTAGTTTCCTATCCTCAAAATCATAAATTGTTGATCGCTTTTATTTTAAAGTTCTTATTTATTTTATAACAATCTATTGAAAATACTTATGTGACTTAATGCCATGTATTGTACCTAACTACAGTTTTGATATTTTATAAGAAGATGGATTTGGCTTGACAATCATCTAAACGATCGCAGAGATGAGATACATTCTTCAAGAAAAACATGTTTTTAGAGAATGTATATTACAATATATAATTTCTATTTTTTCCACTTCACCTGACCATCCCATCCACCCACAATTGTAACAAAATTCATTCTTTGTGATTATGTTGTAAGGTTTAGCCAGATAATGTATATGGCAATACTGATATGATTTTTTGTCATTCCAGTTACCTTGTTCTTACAACCAGTGGTGGCATTATGGACCATGAAGAAGCTAGAAGGAAACATCTTGGAGGAAAAATTTTAGGCTTCTTTTTCTAAGTTTACTCAATATAAATGAAAATGTACTTGTGGGGTTTTATTTCTGTCATTTTGGAATACATATCAGCTAAGATTTTAGTAGTACTTGTATACACTCTTAATATTAGCTTGATCTTCTCTTGAACATTTTAAAATACTTTTTTACCAACTTCAAGACATCCTATTAACTTGGAAATGTGCACACATATCATACACCAATGACAATACAAGAATAAAAAAGAAAAAAAAATAATTATAGTTTAAAAAACAAAAAAAATTGTTTAATAGTAAACCAAAATAAAGAGTAGAAAATAATTTGTGATAGTATAAAAAGTGTAGGGTGCTTTTTACTCTAAATATATACACTATTATATAAACACAGGATGTGTTTAAAAATTGTATGACAGTGTAGTGATTGGCCCCCGCTTTCACTACACAACTGTTGCTGTAATTATATTACAATACTACAAACTAATATGCACCACACATTAACATCACAACCAATGATACTAAGTTACTAGGGTTGCATTCTTAAAATTAAGCAAATTAAATGAATGGGTTGTTAATAATATAATTAGGAAAAATCTACAAAAGCATTATTTTACTTCAAAACTCTGTTTAGAAATATTTTTATACCTATAAGCAAATTTACTACAAAATAGTTTACTCCAGATTAAAGTTCTACATTTAATAAAAAAAGATACTTTGTTTCTTCCCTTTTCATTCATCAAAAAAGAGCTGTATGATGAAGTGCTAAAAAACAAAAGAATAAAATGTAAAATTATATTTCACTTCAAATATTTGCTCTACCTATTTGTGCTGCAAATAATTTTGCTAAGGCTCTGTTATAATATATTTGCTTTATAATCATTGTAATATGTATGTAAATGGAATTTCTCCTTGAAGGTAGATTTGAATAGAATTTTTTTTATGAGATTTGATCGCCTTTATGCTGCACAAAACAACCCTGATATATAACCCAGATAGAGAAACGATGATTGTGATGTCGTGGACAATATACAACTCTTAACTATATGTATTGAACTTATGTGATCATTGTAATTCAACGTACCCATTGCTATTGCTTAGTCATTATATTTACTACATTTTTATGCACACATATTTCAGACAAAACCACACGGTGTTCCATTACGAGACCTATGGCCTCACACGAGTTACACAGTCTTTAAACCGTGTCAGGCTCTCACCGCCTATCAAAATAAGCAGCCTCGTGACGAATCTAAGGACACTGCATCTAGTGGACTGGATTAGTGTGAAGTGCGGTGTCGATATTGAAAGGCCCACAATATGTTTGTAAGTGCGAGAGCCATGCGCACGTATGGGCCGGGTCAACTAGCTTCACGACTGACTAGTCTGACGACTACTGACAAAAAATACCCATGATTTTTGGTTTAATTAAAATCTAATAAAATAAGTGCGACTAGTTGTGTGTGAAGTGACATCTAGTGACTTACCGATACTTTTAGTTCCGTAAGATACAATAGATGGCAGCATAGTCTGTTTCTGATTTATCCCGCAATCCCCGCAATTTTGAACCAGTTACGCTAAATTCATAGAGCCATATATATGTACGTAAACTAACTACTAATTTTTAATAGACTAGATAGGTGCGGTAGGTTCACTCCAAGCACTAATAATTTATTAGATATAAAAGCACAAAATTCGTACATAATTAGACCTTTCATATTTAACAAGGTAACAGTTTATTGACTTTAAAGTGATGATTTCTAACGTTAAACATTAACAGTTAGGTAGTTTCTCGTGCATTTAATAAATGTATGGAGGATAAAACAAAGTTTGTCGCAATTTCAAATTCACCTGCTTATGTAGATAGTTAATAAATATTGTTTCGAGCTTCTAGGTAACTAGTAAACTTAGGTGAGCGTTATTTGTGTCTAGCCAATAGTAAAACTATGTATTAAGATAAAACACGAAGTCTAGTCTTGGTTGATACTCAATTTTATTGAATCTATTTATATCATTGATGCTGAGTAAGTAATAATTTAGATATCTGCTTGCCTTAAGTTCGCGACACAAATTATGAGCACCTACATTAACTAATAATATGCGTAGCATTCCGTCACCAGACAGGCCGTAGTTGTCGCGCACAAACGCCATCACCAATCACCACCATTCTTGTTCAGTTGTTCCCCGCCACTCTTTTTTCCGTTCCGCTCGACAGTTGTGCGCTGCATGGACGATACTACGCTCGCTGCCGCCGGACGAAAATGTGTGACGCGTCCACAGTGTACTAAAGTTTATTGTGCTAGTGCTCGTGACCTATTCGATAGATTTAAATTACTATATTTAAAAGAAGTATTGACTCAAATAATGATGGCTCCCGAAACAGTGGTGACTTCGGAACACAACAAACCCCAAGGACCACCTCCTCAGCAGCAGGGTGGCGCACTCGACTGGATTAAAATCGACATTAACTACTTCAAAACTCCGCCGGGTCTCTTAAAAATTGTTCAACTAGTGAGTATTGCTTAAATTTCGTTATTGTATACCGCTTTTAGATTTTTTTTGGAGGAGAAATAGGTACTTATACTAGTGATGAAACTTTAACATCGAGCTAACTTGTCCATTAACTTTATTCATTCAATATAAACAATTAAACAAAACTAAGTTACAAAAAAACCTGAACAATGTTAAATGGCAGTTTATGATTTAAAACATAATTATAAAACTTAGATCATCAACGCATTTAACTTTACATTAAAATAACTAACGCCAGGTGAGGCCATATAAATAACAAGTTATACCTGTAATTAAGAAGTGTACTCGGAATTAATTAAGTTCTATTTAAGTTACTGCAAACTGCTTTAGATTTTGTAACTTTATATTAGTTTACTAAAGTCAATCATTATTTGTCTTTTTTATCTTAAATTAATATTATTAAGAGCGTACGTTTGTACGGTGAGAGCGCATAAGCTTAATGTATTTTATGCATAAGAATTATCGAGGTCATAAAACGTTGCATATTGTCGCTGCGAATGCTTTTTCGTGTCGTGGAGGTCAGTAGGCAGAAGTGAGAAGATGGCGGGGCGCGGGGGCTGACGCAGCAGGTTGTAGTCAAGCCGGTACATACGGAGGAGGCGAGCTTACAATGCACCTCCATTCACCGACCGCAGCGTACTACCTAGAAGTTTTGTAAGAGAAATCTTTGAAATAAATAAATAAGTAGTATAGGACAGGATTTAATCAATCAGTAAATAGTCCTCCAGATCATTATGATAAATCTTGTAAACTAAGGCCTGTTTTCCATCTAACTGCCGATTATGTCACGGTTCTAAGCAATATTCGGAAATATTACGATTTTTCTTCGTCCCATTGGTTACTCTCACGTTTCCCTAAAGAGAAATCAGTACTACCTAATGATCCTTTTTTTTTTTTTTTTAATAAAATCACTCCATAGTATATCTCTATTTAAATCACTCCTGTACCTACTACTTACTTCAAATGTTTTCTGTACCTACCTCTTCACTTTTGACATATAATGCTAGTGGATACATACTTTCATGTTTTAATGTTTCTAAATAAATACAGACATTTACATATACACTTGAGTTTGACCTAATAATGATGTCAACGCAGCTTATTCATTGGAATCATGCCATTTTCTGATTCTAAACGAGCAATCTTCTTCAAGAGTTTAATTTATTTGCTAGATTTTATTTTTATTGGATGGCAGACAGGCGGAATGAATTGATGTGTATTTAATCAATTAGTTATATTAAGAAGTATTTGCGAGTTTATTAGAGTTTTCGTGACTCGTGATTTACTAACATGTTGTAGGCAACTGTGATATTATGGAAATCTTAAACTTTAGATTTGTTATTAGTTTGTTGATAAAGCTTAATTTACTTCTGCCTCGGACGTAGGTAGTTAAACCTGCCTGGCTAAGAAAGAATGCCTTTTATAAACTTTAGTACGAAAGATTCGTCATAATTTTGAATGGGCGTGTGCTTGCCCTCGCCTACTTGAGCTCGACGCTTGCTGATATCATCGGCTGTCCTTCCTTGCCTTTATACTAACACGATGCCCGTATAAGTACCTATGATCAATTTAAGATCAGAACAATAGTTGCAGTGTGATTCTGATTATGATTTAGTAAATACATAGTAGTGGTAGAAAATAGAGTATTTTTTATTTTATTTTAAGTAGGAAAGGTAAATAGTGGAAGTGGAAGAGGTAGTGAGTTGTGGCGGCGTGTTGTTGGCGGTGTCGTTGGACATCGCCAACGCATTCAAGCCTGCCATTCAGCTGCACCAGGGAAGCACTCCACCATCACCAGGGCCGCGCCGCCCATATGTGCGAAGTGTGCGGCGTACACTGGCGCCAGGGCAATAGAGGCGCCGGAATGCCGGATGAAATGCGGACACCAATATTGAAATTATTTTTTTACCCAATAACATGCATCATAGTTGAATATCGATAAGTAAGTAGGTACAAGTCTCCAAAACAATATTTACGTCTGTGGTTTAAGTTGACCCGATGTTTACGTCTCGGGTTTTAGTTACATTAGCTCAAATCAAAAGATGGCTGTCGCTATGTTGCTTATCGTCGGGTGGACGGTGAGGTTAGGAGTTCAGTTATATTCATATTAGTATAGAAAGCCCCCATGTATAATCATTATTTTTATAATCAAACTGCAAACATTTACTTCGAATATTAGGCAACATTAATCTTCATCATCCAACACAACCTATTTAATAATATTAGGTCTTTACCTGAAATTACCGTTTCATATAAAAAAATCAAACGAATTTATTTTCTATATTTTTTATTTCTATAATCAAAGTATACCCATATAATCAAAATATACCCATATAATCGATGCAGCTTTGCCAACGCAGTTACAGTTTATTGATACTTACCCATCTTTAAGAAATAAGCTGGACGGAAGGCAATAAATTCTTCAAAAGTATTTTGTACTACCTCGGGTATTGAATTTTTTTCCCGCAAGTACCTAGTTATCCAAATTCTGGAAAAAGTAGAAGTCTGTAGGTGCAAGGTCGGGTGAGTACGGCAGATGACGAAGAGCTTCCAACTTTTTTCAAAGCTGGTTGGAGATGTGCGAGCTTCTCCATCATTGTGTTCAGTTCTTCACAGTACACATCTGTAGTAATGCACATCCCGTTTGGTAAGAAGCTGTGATAAATCACACCGCTGCTAGATCACCAAACAGTGACCATCACTTTTCTATGGGTAAGTTTTCTTTTATGGCATTGTTAAGGTGCTGAACCAGGATTCAACCAACTTGCTGAGCGCTTGCGATTGTTAAACAGAATCCATTTTTCGTCACAGGTAACAATGCGGTTCAAAATTCCTTCGTTTGTGTGCCTGTTGAGCAGTGCAAGGCACGTCTCGACGCGTACTTCGCGCTGGCGATCATTGAGTTGAGTCAAAAAAAAATTGATTTGAAATAGCAGGTACTGCAAAACGGCAATTTCAAGACCTATTTATATGATGCCCATGTTAAAACTCAGATTTGTTTCTAATTAAAAAGGTCATAGTTAATGCCATTTGATAAATTAAATATTCCACACCTTCTCGCTTTATTCTCCGTAGACGAAATATTTAATTTGTTAAATAATCATAACGACCAGTTTAATTTTTTATTTAAACTGAATCAAAGTCGATAAAGATCAGCTGCATAAATATGTTAAATAAAGAATGTAAATAATTTAACTCGCATTTCATCTATTAACATAAAAAATAATGTAAAACTAGAGAACACATTCCCGTCTAAAATTAAAACAAAAAAATTCATGGCGAAACACGATGACAAAAAAAGTGGGCGCTTCATAGGTTTCGTACACAGGCGCTGCCGAGAGTACCTCGGCGGGTACCTGAGGCGGCTGGTGGCAGACTATCTAGAGGAACGTACGGTCATGTACGAGGACCGAGATGTAAATTTGAGTAAATTTGAAGCGCTCCAGCCGGTCATCATCGAGTGGGCAGGGCGGCAGCACGGGACCCTTTCCTTCGGACTGACGCAGGTTTTTTCCGGACACGGCTGTTTCGGGGAGTACCTACACTCGATCGCGAAGAGGGAATTGAGTCCCGCCTGTCAACACTGCGACTGCAGTGACGACTCGGCTCAGCACATGCTGGTAATTTGCTCCGCTTGGGCGACGCAGCGCCGGGACCTCACAGCTGTCATCGGAGGGGATCTCTCGATACTGACCGTCATACGCTCTATGGCCGGTAGCGACAGGAATTTTACCGCGGTCGCGACCTTCTGTGACCACGCATCATGCTGCCTTGAGTGTGGCTGCGAGTAGACGGGACGGGTTTTCGCCTCCATCCACTGTAATGCCACCCCGCGAGGAAGCGTGTGCGTGGACGTCGTCTAACTGAGAGGTTTTTACCCGAATGTGGTGCCCGCGCTCTTGCGGGCAGGCGCTAGGAGGGGTCCGGATGTCTTAATAATAGCTGTTCCCGGATCTCTCCTATTTGGGGTGACGGCCCGAGGGAGTTTGAACACGCACAAAAAAAATGGCTTTCAGTCTAACTACGGAATGGCCGAACTTCGATACTTTACGTGATGCGACTGGTATCAGACCTCCACAACCCAAGTATTAGATATATAGAATCGAAGTCTTCTGTAATTAGACAAAAAAAAATTGTAATTCAAATTATTTATTTGCTTTAAATGGGGTTTACATAACGTGGTAATTCAAGAGTGATATAAAGCGAAAAGGCCGATTTAGCCATTAGAATAGCATGCAAATATAACATATTATTATTATTATTAAAATAGCTTCAGTATTACACATTACTACTATACAGTATAATTGTCATTACGAATAAGTCAGTTCATCAGTTTTTGTGTATTGATCATAATTTGCTTTTTATTCATCATACCTACTACCATTCAAAAATTCTTTGACCGAATAAAATGTCTTTATAATTAACCAATCTTTCAGAGCTGGAATAAACTTATTTAAGGGTAGTTTTTTACAAGTTACAAATCTACAAGTTTCTATTTAATAAAGTATACAACTTACAAATTGACCATGGCGGAAAACTGACAAAATTGTAAAATTGTACCTATAATTCTACATATTATTACTGTTTAATAAACATTTTTTCTTTACAGGTGACAATTTACATATTTGTAAGGAAAACTGTTTTATTGAACGCAAAATTATTGTAATTATAAATTTACATATTTTGTAAATCATAGAACAATTCCGACAGGTGGACTCGCCTTGTGTCAGAAATTAACAATTTTGTACCTCAATTTAGTAAGTGAAGAAATTTAATTGCCAAAAAATTGTTGTAACAACTAGTAGTAGAACTAGTGACAGTAGTGATGATAAATATAACGGCAACGGCGAGTTTTTTGTAAAACGATAAACTTAACTTTTGATGTGACAGATTTTGCGTCAATGAAAAATTTCAGGTCAGCAAAATTACCGGCGAATATTTGGTAACGAAAATAAGACATTATCTTTACGATTTTCACTGTTCCGTAATGTCTTTCCACTTTCTTATTTTCATATCGTGATTTAGTTTTTCACTAAACCGGCCGAATAAAACATCTTTATTCTCATATATTGACGTGACAGAATTGTGATTTTGTTATTGTGCTCCATGACTTTCGTTATGAATCAAACAAATAGATGAGTACCTACTCTGTAAATTCGATTTAAGAATTATCAACAAAAACTAACATAACTTACAATTACAAATTTGTAGAAACAATATTGTCATCAAAATCTACAGGCGTTTTCTGCACTTGTAAAAGTTTATTAAACAGCATTTATAAATGTAATATTTGTAATGTTTTTACTTGTGAAATTCTTACATAATTGTAATTTTTATTAAAAATAACTTTACAAATATGTCACATATTTACAAAATTGTCGGATTGTAACGTTGAAGTAACTATTATCTTATCTGTGGTAACGTCTAGTAAACAGGGCCGGTTGTTGGATTTCTTTTTGGGCTCCAACTACTCATAACGAATGAAGAGTATGTGCGTATGGCAACCGGGACCGACGACGGCTTAACGTGCTCTCCGAAGCACGGAGGGGTCTCAATGTGTTAAGAACGGTCACCCATCCTAAGACAGACCTGCCTAGTGTTACTTAACCTTGCAATGTGCTAACCTACTTGGTTACCACTTAGCCATACTTAGCTATGAGCCCACAGTAATTTTGGTACAGACTGATTTTTTTGACGTGTAAATGGGTCTTTATCTCACCGAGGCTAAACGGTGAGCTGGTAAGTGGGACTCGAGCCCATTAAAACCACACGGTGTTACGACACGGAGTCATTAACAGGGCCTCAGATGTACCATAGAGAGGCAATCCCTGTATCCCCGGCAGTTGGAAATTGATATGACTTACATTACTAGTAGAGATCGGATAATCGGATGCATATTTACCTAAAGTTATTTTTTGGATAGCAAATTATGGAAGCGGCTTCTAAGTATATTTTTATTTAAAATAGCATCCCGGGATTCCGGGATCGCATAACTAATCAGATGTATATTTACTTTAAGTTAATTCTTTTTAAGTTAAGGTGTTTCCCATTCGAGTATGTACGTATGTAAGGTGTAAGAGAAATGGTGGTGTGGTAAATAAGAAAACATAAATTAATATAAAGTTATTTATTCATTACATCACATAATATTTTTATGTTGTACACACAGAAACTACATAGAAGAGAAATGAAAGATAGAAAAGTTGTACATGGGCACTTTGGGCAATATACATAAATAATTGTCATTCAAGAATTAATGTTGCTCAAGTTATTGTGTTGTTTTCTTTTCAACTAGCCATGACATGCACTTCTTACATAGCTAATATGAAGAAAATAAAAACTTAAAACTAGCAAAGTGGCAGCGAGATAAATTTGGAGAGATTTGAAAGAGGCCTATATATATGCTCAGCATTGGGTGGCTAAAGATTGAAGAAGAAAGATTACCCCAGTGACAATATCTTTAATCACTATCTATGACTATGGTTCGGCCACTGAAATATGTCATTTCTGTATCTGTTTGCGTTGAACATGATGGTGTTACGTCTGGTTCTACTGACTGTTCAAAAGTTCTTAATTTAAGATTATTCAGAGAATTGTAGTGTACGATAATAATTTTCTCGAGGTTATCATTTGTTAGTCTATTTCTTTTCATATTAAGGATCCACTTGTAGGTTGAAAAGGATCTCTCCACGTCTACAGAAGTAAGTGGCGCAAATTTGTAAATACTAGAGTCATTTTCTTTATTACTTGTTTCACTTATTTCCCTAAGAACATCAAAATCAGGGTTTCTATCCATATGTTGCTCCATTTTGTTGATAAACGTATTGTTTGATGTCTGGTTTAAAATGAATCTTACGTCGTCAAATATTTCGAATGTTTCTATTATCGACAGGTCACATTTTTCTAATTTTAATATTGCAATACGTAAAATTTCGAAATACTCATATATATACTCTAAATCATTCTTCAAATTAGGTTTAGTTAGTACTTCCCTAGCATTTCTAATAGATATGGCTTCGTTGCTATCCAATAAAGCTACAACACTCGATATTTTGTCCAAATGTTTGGCATAGTAAAATGCCGCCTCTAACCATGTTCCCCACCTAGTGATAACTGGCTCTGGAGGCAAAGGTAAATTTGGATGTTGTTCGTTTAAAATTCGTACTCTGTTGGGAGCTTTTAAAAATATTTTTTTGACATTATTAATTAGAGTGTCTTCATCGCCGTAGCTTAAACGTATTGTCTCTGTTAATCTGTGCAGGCAAACACGTAAAAGGTTTTATATTGGGATTTTTTTTTAATATTTTCCCAGCCAGTAACATATATGCTACGCTGTCGCTACACAACATTAAGACGTCTTGCACTTTATTCTTGAATTGGTCCCCCCATAAGTTTTTTAGACATTTAATCACAAACTCGGACACAGTACGACCGTTAACCACTTCTAAAGTTTGACAATTTAACAAGTAAATTCGTCCCGATGAGTTTTTATTTAATGGTTTGACTAAAAAAATTACAACATTTCATCCCAGAAAGTCAGTGGTTTCGTCTAAAGATATCCATATCTTATTGTTTTGTACTTCACTGTGGATAAATTTCATTTTATCTTCATAAACATGGTCCAAGTATTTCTTCCTTAACAAAGACTCACTTCCAATGGTTCTATCTTGATTTTTACAGTTACACATGTATTTAAAAAAAAAAACACGAAAATTGGGGTTTTCAACTTTTGACCACGGTATGTTGCACATAATGAGAAAATTAATCAAGTCAATATAAAACTCATTTGGCGATGGTGCCTGAATTCCTCGATGTTTTTGTGATTTTGGATGCCGATTCAAAATGGTTTTCTTCGCTTTTAATGTTGTTTCACATTTCGTACAGCTTATAGTTCCAGTTGATGGGTCGTAAAACATCTCTGGGTGATTTCGTAGCCAGGACTGAGCAATGTCTTCTCTTTGAGTTAAATCCGCCATCATGGTAGCGAATAATACCTGTGAAGTAAAAAATATCATAATTTGATGGTTTGAAGAGATGAGTCGAAATTATAGATATAAGGCCAGTTTAAGACCAATGAAACTACCATTACTCAGGTACATTTGACTTTACAACGAGTTATTTATTATATTATACATATTTTTATAGTCAAAATCTGTTTTCCAGCTATATACAAATAGGTACAATGTTTTTAAATGATTTTGTAAAAAGAAATAATTCTTACCTTGTTAATAAAAGAAATAAGAGGTCCAAGCCGCAGAGCAGGTGAATCCAGGATTCGTGGCACAAAAGTCGTCGTTTCAAGTAAAACAAACATCCAAATCACGATGCAAATCTGAAACCGTTATTCAATAGCCAAGTAAGTAATCGTAGAAATGAGAAAAACTTAAGAAACACACCCGCACGCATAGCAAGTACAGTGTCATTTGTGTCAAACTGGGGTTTATTACATCTCACGGAGTATATGTACACTTAAATTTGAATTTCCCGGAATCGCGGGATTCTTTCGATAAAAAAGTGCTTTCCATAATAGCCAACATCTCAACTTTAGGTAAATATGCATCCGAATATCCGATCTCTGTAACTAGGTATGTTTATAATAAGATCGAAAGAAGAAATTTATAAAAAGACAAAGAAAATTAATTTTGTTAATAATAATTAATTAAGTATACTTACTAAAATTGCAAGCTTAGTAAATATAATGTAATATTCAAGTGCATATCTCGGTTGATTGACATAAGATTAAGAATAATAATTATTTTACCAAACAAACAAAAATGTAGGAACCATTTAAGCAGAGCAGTAACCGTCTATAAGCGGGACCACGATGGGTGGTAATAGGTGTGGTAATATACTAGAAAAATAGTTACCTTTCATAGTTCTGTTTGATTTGTGTCCAAAACCCAATATTTTAAATTTCTTAGAAAATTTATTAAAAACTATATTTATCACCTTTCAGGTTTAATTATTATCTATATGTAAAATGCTTTAAATAAATCGAACATATTTACGATTTTGGATGAAAATAAAACGGTTAGTTAGTTCAACACCTAGTAACTACTTAGTAATCTGTGGTTCAACTTTGTAAATAGTGGGTACAAGTTATTGTTTAGGCAGGAAACCTATAACTCATAATAACTTTGTATGTTTTCCTCTTCTTATCTTTTGTATCCTTTAAGATAAAGCAAATGTAACATTGGTTCCAGTTGGTAAGCCTTACTTTGTAATGAATCACTTCATTCGTGTACACGAGCTGCATTGCCATAGAAATTAGTTGCACTTTAACTTCAATTAGACTAATTGATCTAATTACTAGCCTTCTTTATTTATCCTGTAGTAAGTGGTAATGAAGGGAACTGTTGTATCCTGTTTATCTCATGTTTAAGGTTTGGAGTCATAAACGGGTAGTAATGCAACGCAGCGAATACTACATCATCAATAACTGTGGGAGAGCCATGCTTTGACACGTATGGGCCGGCTCGCCCGGAGTGATGCGATGCTTGCATTGTTATTCGCCGAGTGAGTGAGGTTACCGGAGGCCCTATCCCTTCCCCCCCTTCCCCTCTTCCACCCTTCCCCTACTTCCACCTTAAAGGCCGGCAACGCACTTGTGACTCTTGAGTCGCAGGTGACCCGTCTGCTCGTTTGCCTCCTATGCCATAAAAAAAAATTGGATTGATTTTAAACTAAAACAATTTTTAATCATAAGTAACATTGAAATGTTTATAACAAAATTAATATACAACTGAAATAGTTGCGAATTGGATTAAAAGAGCACCCACAGGTGTATCTAGTACATAACCAGTACCATTTTTGCTATAAGGCCACGCGTGCCACGTGCCCAAAGCCCCCGACCTCAGGGGGCCCCAAACAGACAGAGTTACGATAATGCATCAAATATTGCTGGAAAATGTTGGTGTTCAGGCTAAAATACAATAAAAATGTGAATTTGCAATGTTTGTCCCGTGTGCGGCAATCTCACTAAATTAAGTAGGTAGGTATTCAGGCTGCTGAGTGTGTTTCAGGAGCAGCGGCATTAACGAATTTTGGATTTAATTGCTAAGACACCTCCGGCTAAATTTCATAATTGAAGTAGTTAGTTCAATGGGAAGTACCCTATAGGTTTTGATTTACCTGCAAAATATTTATATATATGGCTTAAATAGCCATTTCTTTTGATTGCTTTTGACTTAGAAGCTCGATTTTTTTTACAGCTTTAAGGGACCGCAGACATATATTTGACATATTACGAGTAAATGGTCTTGACTGACAGACAGACAAACAAAAGGACAACAAAGAGTTCCTTTAAGGGTTCCTTTTTCCTTTTTTAGGAACGAACCCTTAAAAATTTAAATTGGAGACTTCTTCTAACGAAGTTATGGTGTGATCTTCTAGGGGTTTTGAATAAAACAAGCATCCGTTTACAGAATAACGCTGTATCATGGACGTTGCAACGAAAGTCTATGCATCTTTGATCGATTATGTAAGTAATGCTTTGTTTGACTGGCCTGTTGGTCTAGCGGTTAGTGACCCTGACTGCTGAGCCAGAGGTCGTGGGTTCGATTCCCACCCAGGACAAATAATTGTGTGATGAGCATGATCATTTGTTCTGTGTCTGGGTGTAATTTATCTATAATATGTATGTATTTAGAAATATATAAGTATGTTTATCAGCAGTCTGGTTACCATAGTACAGGCTCTGCCTAGTTTGGGATCAGAGGACCGTGTGTGAGATGTGTAAAGTATTTATTTATTAATGCGTAATAATTTGGATCAATACGAAACGGCTGCTAAAGAAAAAGCTCTAATGCTCACGATAAAGATATTGAAGAGAAGAAAGAAAAAAAGAACATGTTTTTGAATGATCTGGAATTGAGTCTGGAGTTGAATGGCAAAGAAAAGTTTCACAACAACATAATTGACACATTATGCTATGCGCATTAAAAGATAAAAACGTTCAGCAGCATACCAAGAAATTGACAATAGTTTTAGTTTTCTTTCTCACAATAGATTCTGAATAATTATATAAAATGTAAAGAATTTGCAGAATTTAGTTGTAAAATAACATTCTCGTTTAAGGCAGTAGGTACTTATAGAACGTCGCAATAGAACCTTCTGATTCTCATAATGAAGTATCATAGCCTTATATAATAATTATTAAAGGCTGATAAATTAGAAGAAACTTTTGCAGATGTAGAAGTTACATCAAGAATCTTTCTTAGGTATCTAATATATATTATATAATATCTAACATACTTATAAAAATAATATCTAATAAAAAACAAATTACGAATGTCAATGTTACAGAAAAGTTTAAATAATTTAAAATTATTTAATTTTACACACCTATTAATTATGAACAGCCAAACAGGATTTATAACTGCCCCAAGATGAAATTGAATGCCAAAGATATTTTCGCCAATTACAGTTTCAATCGCCAGTCACTATTCCAGGGAAAAAATAGTACCACTGATTCGTTCTCACTACCGAAGGCATGATAATAAAACAAACCAGTGGCGATTGTAATAGAAAAATTTAAAAAAATACAAACAAAAATGCGTCTCTTTCGATAAAATATAGTTTCATTTCTTATAAGGTAATTTATAAGCTTTTTATTCTTAATGACCTTAGAAATGAAATGTGACAGGATAGACCGATACTTCCTCTTTTGCGATATACTCATTTCACTGCGTTCTGCAAAATTAAAACTACGTCAGAAGGGAATAGATATATCCAGGTACCTCGCTCAGTACCTACTACGACATGAACGTACTCTAGTTGATTGATCTCTTGAACTAATTGAGATACTTTTCTCCAATTTGTATGGTCAAAATTACTAAAATTTGGATTTGAAATATCCATTTCCAGTTCAACTAGAAAAATTAAAATGTAGAATATGATTTTAAAATTAAAAAGCTATATCTATGATCGTGTATCTTTTCTAAAAACTTCCAAACGAATAATTCCAATAAACCCTTTTATCCATCAGGCGAATTCTTTGGAATCCTATAATTTGACAACTAAACCACAAGTTAAACCACACACATAACCACAATAATATTATGTCAACCTCTAGAAGTACAAATAAGCCCTGTAAGAAGGAATTTCAGAACCTCACTTTCTTTTTGTTGTCTGCTTCACTTGCCCCAGCTGTGGCAAAAACTGGGCCTAGAATAATTCAACTGGTACTCTGCTCATGCAAATTCAAATTAAATATCTTTTATTCATAAAAGTGCTTAACAATTTTATGAAACAATATTTTTTTTTGTAAATAAATGTTATATCTTAAAGTTGGTATGGATCATTTATATAGGTAAAATATTCATTTGGTTTATGATTTCTTTGTAACAGGTGTGTACTTGTACTTTTAAAGTCACTTTATGATACTATACCTATACCTCATATATTATACATAAGATTAATACATAACTTAAAAATACTTTGTAGGTCTTGTGAAAGTAAACAAGCATGTATGTGTGTGTATGGCTTTCGCTTTCTTTATTACGAAACAGTTTAAACTTCACATTGTCGTCGAGTCCGAGAATCATGTTATAAAAAGAATTTCTTGCGTTAAGTGAAGTTTTATTGCGAATGGATTTCCTTAACAGGGTTACGAAATCTTTAAGTTCGGGGTGAATGTTCCTTCCTTTTAATTCTTCTTTTTCTCATAAAACACTCCCTAAAATAGCAATGCAATGTTGCAAATTATGACTAGCCAGTGACAAAATTACAGGAATTTAAATACATATAGGTTTATTTCAAGGGTTTCATCAATTTTTCAAATAATTTTTAAAATATTTCATGTAATTGAAGAAAAAGAAGAATGAACGTTTCTACTACTAATATAATATAATAATATATAAATTAAAAAGAGTTTCAAAGTAAAGTACCGATACGATCAAAGTCCCGGCAAAAGAAACACTAAATAGGTGGAAATGTGTTGAAATTGACGGAGGGACCTTATCATTGACCGATAAAAATGACAATATGATAAAATGTTTGCAATACATAGACAAGCACTTCCAAGAAAAGGGTAAGGACGAATAGCAAATCTCGGCTCATATTCCAAAAGACATAAAAGTGAATTACTAAATTGCTTATATTATATTTTAACAATAATTTTACCATTACAACATCTAACTTCTTAAAAGCGGAACAGCTCTTCCCGATTCATACAACCAGGGTTTAAGGCATGAGTGGCCTGTCCCTTAGACAAAAGAAATATTTTTTGTCTATTGGAAAATAAATAACACATTGTGTTCTTGGTTCTAAGCATCTTTTTTATTTAATAAGGTCATATTTTATCTTTTTCCTTATAAACGTTTCTAGTTGGCTATACATGGCTGGTACTTTGGTATTCATTGCTTTCATTACAAATCAGTTAACCTAGCGTCAATGACCCTTAAAATGCGCCTATATTAAATCTTTAGAGCCCGTATTATTTTGGGTGTAACAAGGCTGTTTACCTTATCAATTCTTGGTAAATTGTTCATATTTATGGCCGAGTTAAGGTTAGTCAGAGATAATTTTCTGATATAGGTATATTTGTCTGTCTCCTGTAGTCATATCCTACTTAGTAATCTGTGGTCATACTCACATTCATTGTCGCACTAGTAATTTCTAGAATACAATCCTGCTTTGCTTTTAAATGACCTGCACCTTTGAACACACGTTTGAAGGATTTAACTAAACCATTAAATTGTCTCGTGACTTACGACGGTTCGTTTATTTCACTATTTATCTTCTATACTATACGATGACAACGCCAAAGTTACACTCGAACAGAACAATTTTAGTAGGCTGATAATGGCATAATTTGCGTAGATCTCACTCACTTATCAAAATCAGACTTTCTTGGGAGTAAACTGTAATGGGTTCCATTTCCCCAAAAGGTCATGATGAAGTGGTTATGTTGCTTTGAAACCAAATCTCGTATATTCCGAGACGGGCACAAGGCTTACTTCAAAAATTATTATAGTAAAGTTATCTTAAGTAGCGCGTCATAAATATTATACTTTATTAATTTAACTTTTAAATGGAAATCTTTAGCACCTTCATCAAGGTCAACTGATGTGGATCTTAGAAGTAACAGAACTCGTAGGTTTACGTAATCCTCCATGAATATCTGTGAATAAGAACGCGATGACACATTGTGTACAGTCTTTATCATTGAGATGAATTCAACCGCCAAAACAATACATGATATTTGAAATGTATGTTAATCCTTTACTAGCTATTGCCCGCAGCTTCGCTCTTGTTAATGTACCTACGTTTTGTTCAGTCTTGTTCAATCAATTCAGTTATCTCTCTTGAACATGGCCCCGATGAAAAGGGATGAAATACTTTTCATACGATACATAAAAGGACTTTCTGTATCGTTGACAATGTGTATATAAAATTCCATGATGATTAGTAGCGGGTATTCGTCTTCAATGTCTTTAATTTTGAAATACCCGTAATGTGTAAGACAGTGCTGGTGATCTACCAACCACAGCGAATTACCTTTTAGATATAGTGGTAAATAATAAACTCTTTATCGTTATCAATCTCATTGTCTTATGTTTATCCTCTTTACAGTTTTACAAAATTTGTCATGTTAAAAAAAAACTCATCTTATCTATCGGCTTAACATTAAATCATTACCAATATGGATTTGTGGCTAAAGTACCTATCTCTTCGCCTTCATGGGTCTCATTTAAAGAAAAAGGACTTTAATTACTTTTTTTTTCTGAAATACGTACCAGACAGCCTACTTAGTTATTTTTCCTCGGTCCCTTTTGATATTGCACTTTCGTCCCAAATTCAGTTCTAAATAAATGTAATGCTCTAAACAAAAATAAAGGAAATTACTGAGAAAAGAAAAACAAGAAATTATCCGGAGCAATTTAGCACAAACACAAGACAAGACTTTTTCTTTCTAATTATTTAAACATGGCTTGTCCAAACACATTACCTAAAAGTACATTCTCAAAAAGTAGAAAATATGTAAATACCTATTTGAAAAAAATACTCTACACCTCTTACATTATTTGTAAATAATAATCATATAGAGAAATGTTTTTTAAATTGTCTTTTTAGTCTTGTTTAATTATTATGTTTTTATTGGAGGTGCACATTTCTGAGTCTGTTTCTACTTTTCAATTTGCATTCTCGTGCGATTTCTCGTAACTTTAAAAAACAATACAGTCACACGTTTAACAATATCGTCTAATGTCCAGCCATCAAGCCACTCAATGTAACTGTTAACTGCCTTATACACAAATCCATTGCATCAGTCCATCTATTGTAAAGGTTGTCTGTAAGAAATCGTAACTAACGATAAGATTTGCACCATTAATTATTTGTTTTTTCCAACGAGCTCCTAAAATGAGTAGAAGTTTGCATGTTGTTATCGAATGATTGTATTTAAATAAGAGAACAAATAAAAAGCTTATTAACAGACGATTAAAATTTCGCATTCGTAGCTTATTCGAGAGCGACATGAGGTGAAAGTTGGCATCAAAATGAAAGTAGTAGTGTCAACATGTGGTCCGCCGTGGTCGGCCATAGCCGGCGGTGGTACGGCGCGTCTTTGAAACTCGGCGCGGGCCGGTGTGACAACTTGTCGTTTTCCCATCATTTCACTCGCTCAATAGTTTTGTACTGCGTCCGTGGCCACTTGTCATCGTTTTCACGGCCCTTCTCGAGAGGCCTACTTGTGTTTAAATGCTTAACGATCTCAGAACTTTATATAGTATTGATATATTATACAAATACAGAATGTTCAAGGACCTCTTATTTAAACTACGCGTATTACTGTAATAGAAAAATAAAGTTTTTTCAGTAATAGCTTTATAGCTTTCGTTAGATTATGTTTTAACTCAAATATGGTAGAAATAAAACTCGGATGTGAATCAAAATTATTGGGTACTTATTTCATTTCATTGGTATTAATACGCGGAATTTTTTTTATATCTTTATGTAGATATTTATTTTAGTGACACGCCATAACTCAAACGCCCTAACTGGAACGCCCTAACTCAAAGGAGTAAAATAAGGTATTAACATGGGCACATCGAAGACAATAGCTTCGTTCAGATGATTATTGTCGAATCGATTAAAGTCATAGGACATCTCCGACAGCAGACTAATTGCCAGATAAGGCAGTATATACCCCAAAGTAAATATGCACCAACAGCCCATAAAAATGTGGCCCCCTTGGCTTTGAGACGTGAAACCTCCTAGCCCACTGGCTTAGTAGTTTTGTCATAACTTTTTTTCACGTAGTAATATATAATAATATATACTACTAACCCTATACTTACTCATCCGGCAGGGTGGCCTTGAAATAGCAATTAATATTTCTATGCCCCCCCACTACTTTTCAACTTATCGCATATGCTGTTTAACACATTAGTCTTTAGTTTATGGTTTTCCTGTAATTACTTATTTGTTATATGTTATGCAGAGGTTGTATTTTTATACTTCGTCTCTACAAACCTTTTGGCTTTATTCCTGTCTTCTATACCTCTCTCTGGATTGGTCTCATTATTTTTGACCATTTTTCTATGTCATTGGTTACCATTTTGTATAATTAAGGAAAACCAATAAATACAATGTTACGAAGTTAAATTCATGTTGAGCACAAATATGTGTTTCAAAATGTTATCATTATACCTATGTATGTTACGGTCCAAGCTTGCGTTGTAAGCGTTGCGACACACCTCTCTTAACTCTGTCAACGCTTTGTTGCACATGTAAACGAAAATAGAATATGTATATGTAGGAAAGTCCAGTTACGCGTTCACTTCCATTCACGTAAATTTTTCAATGGTATGTAGCCACAGAAGTTATAAAATATCATCAATAAAACGCGACCGGTGTATATTTAAATATTGAAGTAATAATATTAAGTAGATATAAGCCAGTGTATTGTAGATTTCTCTGGCCAAGAGTGGTATATATGTAGGTCAGGTTGCTATTCATTTCAAAAATCTTTGTCTATCTCTTTGAAATACATTACATTAGATTACAATTGAAAGCTGAAAGAAACTCTACAACACTTAGGTATTATATTAAACAAAGTAACTTAAAAATATATTCTAAATCCTCAATCCCTAATCTAAATGCGTTATCTTATCGCAAAATGAAAGTTTGGAATCTCGAAAGATTAAAAAAATCACAAGCCAAAACAAAGATAACTAAAACATTTTAATTCGTTAGTCCACATTTCGTTAAGGCTCATTCGTGACTCCTATGACTCCTTATGGATTTACGCTCGACCAGTTGAGAGACCACAAACAAAACAAACTTAAAAAATGTGTACATGTTACTGATAACGTGCACAATCAAGACTCTGATTAAAGAAAAAATGTTGATTGACCAGTCAGTTTAACATTGACATTTAATTCAGCAATTTCTATCAAGGTCGTGTGATAATAAGAGGTAAGGTGACGACAAGAGCCGTCATGCGTACTATCTTTCATTATGACACGATTAAATAGCGTTTACAAAAGTTATATATACCCAGCGCTACAAAACGGACGGTTATTTTGGGAAGATGTTCATCTGTTGTTCTCTTATTTCCCCGCTTAGCAGCATACAAGAAAACGGGTCGCGGATATTATAGACAAATACAAGCATTCATACTCTTTAGTAAAGTCATTTTATATGTCCTATCTTAATTCCTACAAACGATGCGGCGGGTCTTCAAGAAGCTAGAAGGTCGATTCTCTTAATTGAATACAGTACATTGTAGTGTAGAGAATTTGACTGAGTTTGAGTTTTTAACTGTAATGTCTTAGAATTTTTACATTATTTTTTGCTCTGGCGATACCGCCGTTTTGCAATAAAAAAAAAGAAAAGAAAATATAATTTTTTTACAAGAAAAGAATAAAAATAGCAAGAAAAAAAAAAATTTTAGACTAGAAAGATAATAAAATCGTGTGCACACACAAAACACAATAAGTTAGTATATTTTGGGAGGGAATTTGAACAATATTAATATTGCCATGTTGAACATTTTAAACTGCACTTGCATTAGTGAGGGCCACGGACAGCCTTCCGGTTAGGCTGGTATTTGCAAAAGTTGGCCACTAACACCAGAAATGGAAAAGCACTCTTTTATAAAAGACTAGAAAAGAAGATTTTTTTACTTTACTTTTAAAATATAAACATTAAAGCCTTGTCTGACATTGTCCGTCAAAAAAATTAAAATTAACATAAAATATAACAATTCTTAGAAAAAATACCATTTTTTGGATATTATAGAACAGGTTTTCCTTTAGAAGGTTTTTAAAACCTTGGCTATAAACAGTACATACATAGTAAAGTGTACTTGCTGGTAAATCAGTGCTTGGTCGGTAATAAGTATGTGACACCTCTAGTTTGGAACTGCTTACTTCTTAGCAGGTACCTACTACGTTTGTTTGCATTGACGTCTTTAGTAGTTTAAAAAACTATATTATTGAACGATAAAAACTGTACCATGTCTGTATTTAATAGGAGAATTTACTCTTTGATTTGATACTTATGTAGGGTACTTTCATGAATTGGTTTCTAGCAGAAGATTCTCGAAGCATTCGTTGTTTGACCTTTGCCGTTTGACTTCCGACACCTCTCAAATCGTCTCTATTGAGTTAATGATCCTCTCAGCCTTAAGTTAATTTTTAAATTACTAAGAATGTGGTTAATTACATAATTGATGTCTATAATCCTGGCAGAGTTAAATATGCCAGTGGCCAGAATTCTAGTATCCTAATATCTTTCGTATTTTGTCACATATATGTGACACTGCCGTCCACAAGATGGAATGCTTTTTGTAATGATCTCCGGTATGGAATTGTATTAGATGTTCTGTGGTGGAGCTCTCGAAACCTATTGCGTAATTTGCTTATTTGTACCAACTGCAAACAGTTACGAGGTTGCTGAAAACGTGCATAATTTGTAATTGCAGAAGATAAGGTTTTTATTTTAATAGTCATAGTCATAACTTTTAAAATATATTGAATTCCATTTAATTATTCTCGATTTTCTTCCCATTTAGTATTCTAATTTAAATGTTAAACAAATCCAATTCAGTATAATAATATACCAGTATACACCAGTTAGAAGATCAATTCTATACATATATGTTATCAAGCACTATGTCGTAATCGTAACTGTTCCTAATTTAATACCTATAAATGTGAAAGTGAGTTTGTTTGTTTGTTTGTTACACTTTCACGTCTTAACTACTTGTACTTATCCAATTATCATGAAAAATTTCAAACACTTTGTCAGGGGTATTGAAAAGAAATTGGTTACCTATCATAAAGAAATATAGTTCTAAGGGGACAGCACAAAACCTTTAACGCGAGCATAAAAGTAGTACATATTTTGAAGTTCTTGTTTTGAAGAACCATGGGGTGAACCTTGTAGAATGTGTGAATTCATGTCAACTAACCGCAATGTTCTATTCACACAGCGTAGTCCCCTTCCAAAATGTGTTCTGCTTTTATTTTTCAAAATAGGGCTCGTAAACTTCTGAAGCATTCATAAATAGGATGGCAGATCAGTCTTGCTGTGATGGAGTTTATTTATGATGTTTGTACCTCATAATGTAATACGGAGTAACCTATTGGGCAGCTTTATAGTTTACTTGAACAGTGAACAACGATTTTTTCTCGGTCAGTCTATATTAAAACCATAATCTAATAAAGTCGGTAAAGATAAGGACCGTTAACTTTCATCGTACAAGTAATCTGTAAAAATAACAACTCGAATTAGGAAATACAATTTCGTTCTATTTCTCTATCCGTTTTGTGAACACGGATTGAGAAATTAAACCTAATAGTATTAGTGCTGCAATCGGTTCATAAATGCATGTTGTTATACATATATATTCTTGAAAGATTGATTAATGATACGATTAGAATTGTCAGTAAGTTGTACCTACTAATATATTAAATTAGCAATTTCACATACCACATTCACTATGTTCCCACTACGTTTAGTTTACTAGTGAAAGGTTTTTTTCAAAATTATTCATATTATAAAACAGAAAGTATGATTATATAAGACATGTTGACTTAGTCTACAAAAAATGTTTAAGAGTTTTGTAATGATGTTATTAATCAATGAGATAATTTCCAGAAATTAAAGTGGATGCCATATATATAATGTATAATTATGTACTACTTTAGTTACTTATAAAACTTGTAACTTCTACACTTAGCGGAATAACATTAATGGTAAAAAAACTCGGCCGTATCGTAGTTAGATTGAAAGCCGACTTAGTTGGAAAAAGGCTCGGAAAAGGAATATCAAGAAAATGAAATAATTATTAAAATCAAAGGAAAAGGCTGAACTACTTTGGCATAAGGTTATTAATTACAATACTACAATATTTTGTTACATTCTTAATTTATGTTTTACACTCTCGATTGAAGACGGTGGTATATAACTAATACAACATATCAATATAACAGTCATATATAAATAATATAATTTTTAATGACATCTTCCAAATGTTTTAAGCCTTAAGGCTCCTCATTACTTGAAGACTCGGGCTACACAAAGAAAAGGATCATACCGGTCAGGGTTCAATGTTCAAATCAGGGACGCTCGTTGTGTTTTGTAAGCATCTATAGGCTACGATGGCCGTTTATCAACGGACGGGCATTTTGCTTTTTAGACAATAATTTGAAAAAAGTTAGATATGCAGTGGTAAGATGTTTTTATTTAATGGTTTTCTATCAATATTGAGGGGCTGTATTAGTGACTGATAGTGATTGATAATAGGTCGTTTACTGGTGCCTACTAAATATATTTATTCAATCAGTAAGATGTCTGAAAGGAAAAAATATTTTCTAAATATAATAATGATAAAATATGTAGATTTATTTTTGAATTCAGGTCATATACAACTGTGATTATTAAGTTTTATCCTCAAAATTGCGAAAAACTTTTATGATGATGAAAAAAAAAATGATGTAGAAAAACTGTTTTTAAATTTATTAGTAAGTTATAGATTATGTAAATATGATTATGTAGAATAATAGATATCAAATTCTAAAATAAAAACAAATATTTGAATAGATTTATATAGTATGCAGGTTAATATGCTATTGCCGAAACTAGGATGACAAAATAGTTATTCATTGTAACTCGTTAATAAAATGATTTGCAGTCTTGTCTTTATCGGATTCAGTAGAAATGAAAGAAAATGATTAGAAACACATAATATATCTTTAGGAAAAAAATATATATGATTAAGGGGAAAATCTAGAATAATCGATCTAGCAAATCTGATGCTGATATTTGTAACCGTTAAGACTCTCCTGAAATATGTGTCTACCCTACTATGTACTACCCTAGCCCATCCGGATATGGCTCAATACCGTCATTTTCAGTTTCGTTTCTATTTGATCGAAGGTTTTCAGGCTCTTTTTGTATATAGTTTTGGTGCTCCTCGCTTTCTAGTATATCTCATTTCGTATTTCTTGTTTGGCCAAGCTTTCAAATATTGCGTTCTTTGGGATGCAACACTGGATCATAATAGATCACTACAGTAAAAAGTTTAGTTCTTTCTTAGTATTACGTTGATACTGTTTGTAAACATCTCGCTGTAACGGATCCCTGCTGTGTTGTCGTACGGTCACGGCAGCTACATCAAGGTCAATGAAATTGAAATAACTTTCTTTCAATGATTATTCTCTTCGTGTATTCGATCGAAAGCATCAAGCTCAAGGTTACTTGTTCTTGATGTATAGGTAAAATCGATATGAAAGACGATGTTGAATATATAAATTTTTAATGTCGTAGGTAAGTAAAGAATGCGGAGGGCGGCCGGGTTTGCTACGTGCCTACTAGTTTGGTAAACGAGTTAAATGCCGTTCGAGGTTATCATAAAAGTATTCGAATGAATGGGTGGTTAGGTATCTCGCTGGTCCGCACATTGGTAACTCGACCAGATCTGGGGATTGCGTCATTCTCTTGAGCCCGAGCGAGAACCAAATTAAAATTCACCCACAGCTTCAAACAAGAGACGATTGGCTAGTCTGTTGCAAAGTCTTTAATATTATTTTATAAATATTTCCGTCGAGGTCAATATCATCTTGTAAATGGCTAATTATTAAATATTCAAAGGATGACGAACACAGGTTTGCAATAAAATTTTCGTAGTTATTTATACAATGGCTGTGTAAGTGTTAGATACCTGTTAAACTGGTTATGAAGGTACTTAGTTGCCTAACGCACGAACCTACATATTAATTGCGAGTTAACTTACAGAAACTGCTAAATAATGGTATAATTAATGACATATTTTTTTAAGTTAGTGGGAGAGAGCCATGCTTCGGCACGTATGGGCCGGCTCGACTCCGCTCGATACCACGGCCTCACAGAAAACCGGTAGTGAAGCAATGCTTGCATTGCATTTCGCCGCGTAAGTGAGGTTACCGGAGGCCCTAACCCTTCCCTCTCCCCCATTCCTGTCCTTCCCTTCTCCCCTCTTCTCCTACTTCCACCTTAAAGGGCGGCAACGCGCTTGTGACTCTTTGAGTTACAGGTGCCCATGGGCGGCGGTAGTCATTAACCATCAGGTGACCCGTCTGCTCGTTTGCCCCCTATACCATAAAAACCATAAAAAAAAAGTTAGGTTCTTAATGTACCTACACACGTATTAGGTAATATAAAGTGTTCAATTGCGTATTTTTTAGGTATTTAATTACTTATGCATACAAACTGTATTTCAGGAGCCAGCCTATGTTCATTTTAACACGCTTTTTAGGGTTCCGTACCCGAAGGGTAACCAACGGGACCCTATTACTAAGCCTCCGCTGTCCGTCTGTCTGTCTGTCGGCGGGCTGTATCCCATGATCCGTAATAGTTAGTTGAAATTTTCACAGAATGTGTATTTCTATTGCCGCTATAACAATTAATAAAAATAAATAAATAAAAAATTAAAGGGCTACCTTACTAGAAAGGTGTTTTTTTTTTGCTTTTTTGCTCGATCTTTCTTGTACGATGGTGCGGAACCCTTCATGGGCGAGTCCGAGTCGCACTTGTCCGGTTTGTTGTTTTAGCTTCACTTGGAATGACGTAAACAAATCTTAGATGTCCATAATAAATAACCTACTTCTAATTACTGTCGTATCGAAATGAAACATTGTATGTACTTACATCAGGTTTGGATGACAACTATAACTTGGCATTTTGGAGCTGATCTGATGATAGAGCCAGAAGATGGATAGTGGAACTCTTTAGTGGTTTCTTGTAAGCCCCTCGAGTATGGACTCATATGATGCGTTTTCACGAGTGCGACGAGTAACGATGGTTTGTTACTTTTTTCTGTTCGCCGTTAAAGCCTATTTTTGAAGTAAAACTTCTTTACGCACGCTTGACTTGGGAAGTAACCTGGTGAATGAGTTACGGAAAGTGTGATCGGGCGAGGCGAACGGAAGTTAGTGAAGATAGAAAGAGAGAGTTACGTTTCGTTTATTATTGCAGGGGCAAGAGAGAGAGGTGCGAGCACACATCTTCTTTCTCTCGTATGAAGTTTTACTTCAGTCGTGTGGTCTAAAGCATACTCGTTTTTTTTTAGTTTTACTAAATTATGATTTTTATTATCGGACTTTAAAACACTAACAAGAATTGACAAATACATTGAATTATGTATTGAGATTATTAATGGGCATTATAGGTTTTATTTTTCAATGTTTTACTGCCTATAATTAATCTTTAAAATTCAAGAATCTCTATATTCACAACAGCTTAGCTATTGTTATTGTGATTCTTTGATCATTTTAATAGTTAACAGTATAGGGAAATATGGTCAATGAACCGACTAGACAATGTTTGGGCAAGTTGGCCCCGCTGCCTGCGCCTGCGTCGCTGCGGCACGCACCCATTGACCCCAATGTTGCTTGATTGCATTTTCACTTCGCAACCGTTGCGTTGTTGGATAAAGTTCTATAAAGCCCACTTACTTACGGAACTGTATCATAACTATCGTATAAATTCATTAATCACTTATCTATTTCTTTAAAGACTTGAATTTTTCGTGAACATTTTTTGGCATATTAGTATTTTACGAAATGTGTCGAAATTTTTTCAGTAACGGTACATGGAAATCTTTAAGTTGCAATTTATACCAATTGTTTACTAGGTATCATAAAATTTCTACGATAGTATTGTCAACAATAAAGTGGCCAATTCTATATATCGATCGATAGAATCATATAATGAGCCGCCATTGTGGAATTGTTTACTTCAAGGACAATTGCTATTGTACTTACACATGGGAGTAGAATAACAGCATAAATACACGCCACAAACTATTGAGTAAGCAACTATAATTTTATAAGTAAAGTCAACATTATTATTCATTATTTAATATTTATTTCTTATGAATGAAATAATAAACTTGTTTATAGACTGAAAACAAAAACAAAAATCATCGAAAAACCGTAAATATCTCTGATGTCGTTTCGGAATCGTTTTCTAGATGCTCTAAGTTATCATCATATCTAGTTCATCAAATAACTTTCCTTAGTCTTCAAAAGGACACCATTATTGGCAAGAATGATAAGTTATAGAAAGAAGTAGAGTATAATAAAAAAAACAGTGTTAGGTGTTGAAAGCTATTAATAAAGTCACCGCTCAAAGTTATGCAATTAGAACTTTGTGAAAGAGGCGCTTCTTACTAGGTATGTTTACTATTATTTATATTAAAAAGTTTATTACTGAATTTATATGCGCTACCAAACAGGTCTATCTTAGACAGGGCGAATAAGATCTTAGAAGAGAAACTAGAATGAATTCAGTCTCTGGATGAAGCGACAAGCATAAGCTCGCGGCGAAATGATCACATAAACAAGACATCTAAGGAAGTAAGGAGACTCAGAGAAACATAGAGAAATATGTGTAATAATACAACTACAATTGCCTCTTATTGTATCTACCTTAGATGTATAAGATCACATTTATAAATAGCTATAAGTAGTATAAGACATCTGTGCCAGATCACCTAAATCTAGACTACAATGCATCTCATCGCTTTTTTTAATTACATGTAATAGTATAAAACATGCCGTCGAAATAAGTCATTTCGTATTAAGCGTTCTGGGTGTGTTCTATAATTTATAACACTTTCATCAATAGATGTAGATACAGCAGGATCGGAAATCCGGTTGCCTTTTGTTATTTGGAGCGAGACTGCAACGTGTAAAAGCGACGATAGTCTGTGAACCCATTGACAAAGGCTTGGTGGCTCGGTATGGCGGTCGCATCACATACATACACATGACCACTATAGACGAGACGTTTCCTCACGGCACCCAACAACATACTTTCTCCATTTTATGTGCATCTGTGCACGTGCCACATTTGACACACATTCGTGTCGCTCCTCAATAACTTCGGGACACATATCCACATATAATTTCGTTTTGTGTCATCGCAACTTTAAGGTTGTAATTAGTTAGGGAGACTTCATTCGTATACACGAACTGAACGATGTATCACTAGGATTGTATGAAGCGATGTGTTAGGTTATCGTTTGGAATTTCTACAAACAACACCTGTTAGTGAACATTGCAACAGAGGGTATCGTGTATTCGATATGAAACCGGTTTGGTTCGTTGAAGTTAGAGTGATGGCGCGCGTTACTTGCGCTTGCTCTATCGACGTACGCTAATGGTTCACGTTTATCGAACACCGTTGTCCTAGTGGTACTGGAATGTTACCGCTAGTTTATCGTTTACCGTGTGCTGTTTAAGTGTTATTAAAACAAAAAAATGGTTTTATATCACAGTTTAATATTTTATTGTTTGTTCAGGCAGTTATGAATTTATGTTTCTTTTGTACTGATGGTAAATGGTTATCTGATCCTATAAAGCGGGCTACACCAGAAGCGTAAATCGCGCGGTGTCGAGAAGTGCAAGAGATAACTACAGCTCAGCTCTGATGATCACCAGGAATACTAAACACTATACAGTAGTAGTATAGTTTATCTGCAGTATAGTAAAAAAATAAATAGAAAGTATGTGGGAATATGATTGATCAATCAGTATGCCTTAGAATCTCGCCAATTGTACAATTTGTGTATTTATTTTAAGCAACATGTCGTTGGGGTATGATAAATTACTACTAATATTATAAACTTGAAAGTTTGTGAGTATGGATGTATGGATGTTTGTTACTCTTTCACGTCAAAACTATTGAACCGATTGCGATGAAACTTTGTATGTAGATAGCTGGAGACCTGAATTAACATATAGGCTTTTTATCCCGATATTCCCACGGGATCGGGACTTACGCGGGTGAAACAGCGGGGCGCTGCTAGTATTCTAGAATTGAGAGCATATTAGCATAGGGAAATCGCGTTTCATCGTCTATATTTCCTGTAGTCCACCAAACCACGTACCTATACACTAGATATTATTTATGAACAATGTTACTCTAAATGTTTATTAATGCTGATCGCATTAATAAACATTTAGAGTCTAATTAAAAATACATTTTAGGTACTTACTCATTAGTTACGTTATCTCAACCACGTACGTAGGTGCTTATCTAAGTTACATTTATGTGATGTGAACTTAATGCAGGAAAATGCTATGTATTTTTACTACTGGGCTATGAATTAGACGACTATATTTAAGCGGTAAAAGTTGAACAAAAACAGCTATGCAAAAATACAAGTTGAATGTGCAGAGTATAAAATGGTATAGTTATGATAATGATAAGATAAAATCAGCAGTACAACTTCACTACGACTACTATATTTGAAATAAATCAGTCTGGTAGTTTTACATTTGTATCAGAGTTCTCGAATATAGAATGAGTTATGTTGTTCACCCGTTAGAAAAAAATAAACTGAGAAGAAATGGCAATATTGCAATTAAGCAGAATTCAAGATTTTTAACATTTTTTTTTATTTATCACAAATTACAGATTAATACAAATATACATACAAGTAGCCACATACAAAGTTACAACTAGAAACAAGAATATAGAAAAAAATAAAAATATATTAGGTTGTAGAAATCTGTAAATTTAAAATAGACCCTGTCTTCTAAACTAGGGTCACCTGTATCATACATAAGAGAAGTGTTCGGCTGTTAAATTGTTCTAAGTTTGATTTATACAACTAATACATCATTGTGTCGATCTACCATTGACAATTACATATTGTTAGGTTAGGTAATAGATGTGTATTTTTAGCGTCTGTGAGAATATGTTTATGTGTGTCAGGCGATGTAAGTGAGAAGAGACTCCGGGAGTAATCTTGATGTAGAATGACAATTGTCACTTTAGATTTTACGTTATGTCTATTTAGATCTAATATTTTAAGCTGTGTCGCCCCGTGATATAATATTTCCCGCTAAGTTTTTACCTACATTGCTAAAAACAAAATACAAAAAAAAAAACATAATCTAAAACATAATCAACTTAATTATGATTGATAATGCTACCTACCAATAAGGCAAACATTAATGCAACTTACGCGAAGTATCGATTAGGTCATTCACAGTGAATATCGATTTGAATAATGTCACATTATGTCTATCGTTCTGATCAATTTATGTACACTTGGAAGATTTCAAAGTAGTATCTTCTATTAAGAATCGATGCTTTTCTCTCCGCCACAGGGAATTTGTCTTAAACAGATGGAACGAATACTAAGTACCTATGCAATAATTATTTCATTAACAAAATGGAAACTGGGTTTTCATAACGATAGGTTTAAAAGTTGGACTTCATTTCTGAAAGAAAGTTACCATGACTCTTGTATTAATTACAACAGTATTGGTTATCTTTAGAAGAAAGAGTCTTTTAGACCGGCTTACGTAGCGCGTAGGTACATTATACCAACACACGCACGGAGGTGTCCTTAGAAGAGTTATTTATAGGGTAATATGGCTACAGATTATACAGTTATCTAATGAGAGTACACTTTCATTAATTCCAGTACTATTATTATTATTGCATTTGTAGTTCCATTGAATTCAAACTCAACTATGATATAAGCAGAATGCACAAATTTTTTGAAAAATACCAACATCAATAAATTTTATGTAGGCAGCCATCAATCAAGATAAAGATACATCGTGACTAACCCGAGGAATGCGTCATATACCTTGTATTTTGGTACTTGATAAGATAGCAATACGTAAGTATTATTAAAGGGAATGTTGACATTGTAAATTAGTTTCCGATTACAGGTATATGCAGACTGCACATACAGAAACAGTTGTAAAATAAAATTGAGATTGAAATTGTACTGTATTTTATACTAATAAACTTGAAACTTTCGCTGACGTTAACAATACCATTAATAGTGCTTTGAAGAACTTATCAAATATCTGCATTTTTCTCAACGTCGGCCTTTACGTCTATAGCAAACGATTTATGGAGTAACGTCAGAGAGCCATCGCTTTTGGTGGCTGTAATGACCGATACGGGAACGACACACACAGTACAGTACCACAAGCATGACAGGAGAAGTCTGCGATTGATGACGTCGATGAACTAGTTTAAAGCTGTCTTTTCTTCCAATTTTAATGTGGCCCCATTTAAATTTAAAGAAAAGACAGCACCTTGAGTACGACCAATTGAATTTAAAAAAAAAAAAAAGTCGGTTCACTAATGGCGAGATATCGCGTAAAAAACCAGGACCACCTTCTGTTTTAAGTCAGTCAAATGTTTTACAAATCTAGTACTTATATTGTCAATCTAATATCGTACATCTGTCAATAAGCTTTAAAATAACGTCGTCAATTGTTTTACTCCAGGTCCTTGGCATCTTGTGCATGGCTCTAGCATCGCCGTGGTACTCGACGTGGTTCGTGTTCGTCGCTGTCGTCAGCTTCATCACTACTCTCATGTGGAGTTTCGTCTTCCTACTCAGTATTAAGGACGCACTCAAACTACCCATAAATTGGGTTTTATCAGTAAGTGCTTTTCACTTTTTATCGATTTTTAATAGTTGTTTCAGTAAAAGTTATTGTATTGTACCTAGACCTAAACTAAGCATTGCTTGAGTATATAGTATATCGAAAAATACATTAGTTAGATATTTTTATGTTAATACGTAAATATAAATAAAAACACCTGGACTTATGGCAATAAACGGGAATCAAACTCCCGAGCGACGTTACAGTCGTTTGTAGGTCGCCATATATATGTGTATAAAGTACCGTTTATTTGTAAGTCAATACATATATACTTATTTTAACGATGTGATAAGTGCAGTGATTGGAACGTGTTATTTAGAATTTTACAACTCAAGATTATGTTCGATTTTATAACTATTTTCTGTTTTTTCCAGGAGCTGATCAGCACGAGTTTAGAGACGTTATTGTACCTGATTGCATTCATTGTATTATTCGCAGCAACGGCCACTTATTATTCAAATACTCACGCAGCTAATGTTGCAGCTGCTGTAAGTATCTTATCATAATTAGGATAGACCTACCATCAGATTGAAAACAATCTTGGAAATGTTTCATTAATTTGTTTAGGGCCATCAACAATACAAAATATACAACATTACATTACATTGGTTCAATACATCTCTCATATGCACATTAATTATAGACGCCCATAGCATTAATTAACAGTTAAAAATACATAAATCTTAACATATTAACAATAAATTAAAATGCAAGATCAGATTATGACACAGCCAACTCTGACTTTGCACCAACTTACACCTAAACTTGCCAAGATGATCTTGAAGCATGTCTGAGAATGTATAGACGCTATTAATATAAATTAGTATAAAACCTGTTTTGAAAGTTGCTCAAGACTGGACAATTATATTAAGTTTGAATTTTCTAATTAAGCATGTGTAAAATACTCATCGCATAGTTTTTTAAAGTAACTAATACGTATATCTGTCCTTTTCAAATAAAGTTTTATTCCATAACGGCATGTATTATATTGTGATTAATTAAAGGAACTAAAGAATATACCTAACACAAAGTGAAGCGATGAAAACTTTTTTAATTTCATTTATACATCGACCTAACAGCTTCAACTTTCTATTTTAAATTTGCATATCAATTCTTGCCCACTTGGTTTGGTGAATAGTTTACACAAATATATCTGTAGATTTCTAAACGGTAATAGTATGGATTAAAGAAAACGAATTGAAATGCCTAGAGGTACGAATAATAATATATTACGGAGATATTTGGAAGAAAGTTCAATGTCGGATATACGTTTACTCTACGTTTGTAGGGATTGTCTATCCCTACAAACGTAAGCCTGTCTTTTAATGTAATTTGCAAGTAGTTTTAAAAACATATTAGGTATCTATGAAATATTCATAGTAACATAACTATTTAGTAATCTGTGATAATAGAATTAAAAGTTTACGAAGCACTATCTAGACCATAACTATTAATAGCTTGTTTTATGGATTCGAGATCACGAATAAATATACTTAGTTACCTACTTATAATTTATACCTAGCTGTTTTTTGTTATTACATCCTACTAATATTATAAACGTGAAAGTTTGTGAGGATGTATGGATGTTTGATACTCTTTCACGCAAAAGCTATTGAACCGATTGCGATGAATATAGATAGCCTGGCTTGGTATGTAGATAGTCGGAGACCTGGATTAACACATCGGCTATCCCGATTTTTATCCCGATATTCCCGCGGCACCGGGACAACCAGGCCAATGTAATAAAAATCCAAGACATATGTTATATGTTTATATATTTTTCTTAATTACAGGTATTTGGTATTTTTAACACGGTTGCATATGGAGCGAGCTCGTTCCTTCTGTTCAAGGAGCACCGAAACTCAGTTGCATCCGTGCCGGCAGCGTGAAGTGTCCTTCGTACGCGGCCAGTAGCATAACCTCAGCATAAATTTATTTATTGTATCGCTCACATTCGTTTGCTTTCGATTCTGGAAGTTCAAACATAATAATTTACGATTTTTTACAATAGCACTTCACAGAATACATGTACTACTGTTAAAGTTATTGAATATTTATGTTGAAATAAATATTAGTCATTTTCGTCGAATGCTGTAAAAAAAAAAAGAAATATATTTGTAAATCGAAGGTAATAAGAATGCGTTCAATTAACTGCCAGGTCAGGTTTCATACATAACTACATCAGTAAGTTATAAGTAAAATTTATATTATCGTTTATTTTTTATATTCATTGACAATTTCCAATATTTGACAAATATTTTGTTACAAAGAAATGTTTATTATTATTGTATAAGGGTTGATTTTTAATAGTTAAATTATAAATAATGTATTAAGGAATTAATTTATCCCTTAACAATGTTTATATCAGTCAGATGTTGAAGAATCAGGGCTTGTATGGGTATTTCGAAAATACTGGGATTTTTCGTTAACTGATTAAAATTTAATAAAAAAGTAGTGTACACTTTAACTTTAATACATTATTACATACCTACTTAAATTTAAAAGACGGCCATAGATTGTGTACAATAAGATTGTTGCAAGTTAAGATATTTCTCATCAACATTAATAAATAGTCAAACGAAATATTATTGAGTACTGTTTGGAAGTTATACAAACAGTTTTCCTAAATATCTGTTTAATTTTAAAAATGTGTTGATAAATAAGACAAATAATAAATATTTTCGAACATCTTTCTTTAATATAAATTACTATTATACATAGACTAGTGTCTTGTATCAATCAAGAAGAATTAAATGGGTAAAACGAATTAAAATATATAATATAATATAAAACATAGATGTAATATATTATGTAAACGTATTTAGAATGTTGTAAGAGGTTACAAACACGAACACTTGTGCTCTTTTAATGTACCTTGCTAATAACGCTGCTGCTCTTGTTTCAATTAAATACTTGTGTTTTTGTTTGGTCATATTATTAACAATCAAGGTAATAATGGATAAGTCATACGATTGTAACTAGCTTAGTTACAATTGTATGTTCAGTTACAGAAATAAAAATATGTTCTTTACATTAAAAAAATACCTACTGTCCGTTTTGTACTTCTGTGGGTTTAAGCACTTTTCTTACACTTATTAGATATCTATTTGTGTATCAATATCTACGCATATTTTAATATTATCTAAAACTTTTTAAAGATACATTTGCTGTTTTTGTTAAGAACTGAAATATTTAAGTTGTGTTGAATGTCAGATGTTATGTAAAGTTTTTAAGGTGTAGTTAATTTAATTAAACTAATTTGTAAAAAGTTAATAAATATATTTTAACATAAATGTTGTCTTTCGTTTGGTGCCCCGTTAGCCCCGTTACCCGTAATAAAAAACGTGTGTGTCTCGGGACGCCCGACAGAAGTGATAACTTCAACGCCAGACAGACTTGCGCCGTAACGCGTTACGTAACGAAGCGGTTTACCCTCCCATAAGAAGTTATCACTTCAAAAATAAACGACTAAAATAAAATAGTTGGGCGTCACTATCATTGTACGATAACACAACTATCATTTACATATTTATTCAGCTAACGCTACGCCCCATGTTGAAGTATCCTAATCTAATCTAAGATCAGATGCAAATTTTTATGTCAGGTTAGGCACCAATAACTTTGTCAACTTCAAATACTTACTATAATAATTTTATAAAAACCACCTGAAGTCCTCCTGGTCTTATTCACCTAAATGATCAATGCCCTAGATTGATGAGGAGAGTGCTGACTGGTACTTAGTACCTAATTATTTTTTAGCTTTTAATAGATTATCTGCATATATCTACAACAAAACCGTTTAACTTAATTTTTTTTTTTACTTATTTTATTTTCAAGTTTTTAGTTTTTCATTTGGTTACTTATTATTTCTCGTTCTTTTTAGTTATTTTTTTCTTAATGTATATATTCTACTAGTCAAGCCCTTTCATTTGATATCCATCTGTGGCGCCATTTTGTGGCAGCGGCCATCTTGATTGATTTCCCATTGATCTTTTTGATATTCCCACACAATAAAAGGTAAATCCGTACGTATGAGTCTCTTATTATAATTGGACATACCTTAACAATGAAAGAACAAATCAGGTATCAAATAAATAATTAAAAGTGGGGGCAAAGAGTATACAAACGATACAAACACTGAAGCCAAGTACACTACAAAAAGTTTCTATTCAATTATATGGCTACATTTATTTGATCATAAGCTTACTCGTAAGTCTGCTCTTAACTGGAGTAACAAATTGTAAAGTTCTACCTGGCTTTTCTGACTCGATTTTAAGATGTTACTCATTATAATACCTGGAATGCATTCTTTTTTTTCTATACAACAAAGTTAGAAAACAAGCATAATGATCTGTTTAATAGTAAGCGCTTAACGGGTTGTGGTAACACGAAATGTGAAGAGAAAATAAAACAGAACTAAGCTAGCGGTCCTGTTTAACTGCGGCCTTGTAGGGTGAAATTTCTTGTCACACTCAAAACTGGATTGTTTTGCGTTACCTTTTCACCTGACTAAAGTCCAGAATTATGTTAGATGGTTTACTGAACATCTCGAGATTACAGTAATAGAACATTGTACAGTCGAGTGTTTGCTGCTGCGTTTCGATTTCTTCCAGCATTTATAAAAGCAATTGGCATAATATCGCGAATGAAATAATATGAAAAAATATACTTTTATTTAATAATAAAATGTTAATCAGTCAGATGCTGTAACTACTGTTGTTGAAGAAGTTAGCTTTTATAGATTAGATGCGGAAGACAGAGGACCTGGTGCTATGGCGCAGATGGCTGAGCGGTTGATTGAATAAACTGTTATCATAGTAACAGACTGGCGTTACCTCAGACCAGATACTAAACCACTACTACACAAAACAATATGAGATGTTTGTTTACTAATTAAAGTCAGTGGCTAGCTAAAAACCGACATGCTGTCTCTTTCTGTATTATTTTATTTGGGACATATTTTGTCTTACTTCTCATTCTAACGATGTCATCCTAATTTTCTAAGTAATATTATACATGCAGAAGTGAGTTTGTTTATTTGTTTGTTATGCTTTCAGGCATTAACTACTCAACAGATCATCATTAAATTTTGCATACACATTGTCAGGGGTGTAGAGAAATACATAGAGTACCTTTAATCCCGAAAAAGTACTATTCCCGAGGGATAGAAATACAACCTTAACGCGAATGATGCCGAGGGCAAAAGCTAGTGGCCTATAAAAGATATCTCTTGCCACTCTAGGGTTTTACTATTTGATCTGATATAATTTTTTTTATAGTATAGGGGGCGAACGAGGGGGTAAATGACTACCGCCGCCCATGAGCACCTGCAAGTCAAGAGTCATAAATGCGTTGCCGGGCTTTAAGGTGGGAGGAGGGGAAGGGGGAATAAGGGGCGAGGAAGGCAGTGAGGGAGAGCGAAGTCCTCACTGACTCGGCGAAAAGCAAGCATTGCTTCACTGCAGGTTTTCTGTGAGGCCGTGCTATCACTCCGGTCGAGAAGACCCATAGGTACGTCCCGAAGCATGGCTCTCCCACTAATATATATGTTTAAATAGTAACGCTAAGACAACGCATATAAGAATTGACAGACTGACATTAAACATTACTTCTCACGTAACGCATAGTTTACTCGAAAAATAGTATGTAATATGATAAAGTTAATAATAGGATTTTGTCCCAGAATCACTTTAGTAATTTCCAATGAAGTTTAATCATTCAGTCAATTCAAAGTGTAATGAATACAATAGGCACCCGATCCTTTTTAAAGTGGGAGAAAAATGATCAAATAAGATTTTTGAGAAGGGTAGATTATTAAATGTTCTATTTGACAAGTTCAAAACTATAAACGAATTTATAGTCCAACCTTCCTGTCAATTTTTTTTCAGGTTTTGGGCATTATGTACCTTATCTTATACCTTAGCGCATCTCAACTGTACCCTCTGTTTATCAAAGGGCGACAAAGAAAGTCATATTGCGTAAAGAGAGAAGTTCGCGGTGATTGAAATGAGGGCCTCGTTCGCCCTATCGGAGTCCAAACCGTAATGAGCAGTAATGATCCTGGTGTGGAGTATGTTCTTGCTTATATTACTCTGGATGCACTAGTACATAGAACAAAACTGTTTAAATGCAATGTTGTGATTTGAATATTGGTACGACATAAATGAGATGTATGATTTTATAAATAGAGTACCTACCGAATTCACGCATATTTGTCTTCAAACCGCTTGCACAGTTTAAACTGCAAATATCCTACTTCCTACTAATATTATAAACGTGAAAGTTTGTGAGGATGTATGGATGTTTGTAACTCTTTCACGCCAAAACTACTAAACCAATTGCGATGAAACTTGGTATGTAGATAGCTGGGGACCTAAATTAACATATAGGCTACTTTTTATCCCGATATTCCTACAGGATCGGGACTTACGCGGGTGAAACCGCGGGGCGCTGCTAGTCAATAATAAAAGCTTGTTTAGTACATAAGGTAAATCGGCATATTAAGGCTTTTACGGCTTTAAGATTTTTTTAATATATTTTAATATTCAACATCATATTACCTCAAAAGTTTTTGTTAAATGAATTTATAAATTTTGTAAGTAATTTTAATGCAAGAATTATGACATTTTAATTAGATTATATATAAATTATTTCATAGACCTCGTGATCGTGACTCCTATTTAAGGATAATGGTTATTACAGTGTTATAATAATTTTACAATGAATTATGAACAAATACATATATATAAGAGTTTAATAAATAATGACAGGATCAATTATTTTTTATTTCGAATAATGATGATGACTAACAATGCTCAAAGCTTAATTGACTAATTAAATTGTCGTTAATAATTCTTTAAACATTAATGTGAAGGTATATATAGATATGTTTATGTAGGTATAAAATAAAAAAAAAACTTTCCTTCAGTTACAAAAACAATGAAATATAATTAAATATATGGTTAAAGACTAGTCAACAACAAGCCTGTAACATCTTCAAAACATGAAAAACCTGTCAAAAAAAAAACAAACAAAAAACCCTAGACTAATCAACGAGATTACAATACAAACATCAATAATGAAATAAAAATACAGATTGGAACCATTTCTCAATATTTCAAGAAGTGTGCGACAGAATAAACGCCTCCTTGATTCAGTGGGATTAAAATTTTATTTAGATGTCGACTTTTACCTAAGCCAGAAATTTAGCCGATGAGTTTCAATCATCATCACCTTTCTCTCTTACCCGGTTCCGCTTACATCACTCTACCAACATAGATTTATTCATCACACACTTTTTTTTTTCCGCATCTCAAAGGAGGTTCTCGATTCGACCGTAATTATATATATATATATATCTTTTTTATGTATGTTCAGCCCTCATTCCGTTAGTTATGAACCGATTTTCATTATCCTTTTTTTGTTGGATAGGGTATACCTCAAGGGTGGTCCCATGTCAAGGAAGTCAGGATGATGGGATTCTGATAAAATTGAGAGAAACCCTCGAAAATTGTAGGAACGAATAGTGTTTCTGTTTACTTTTCATTACTTTACGGTATAATAAAATGTAAAAAAATAATAAAATGATTAATTACCAACGTAGAGCCTACGTAGGTAGGTACATATAAAATTTTGATAATTAATTTGGCGCCGACTCAAAATTAGTTTATATAAAATTTGATAGTGTATGTAAATAAGCTTAATACTTAAGACTTAAGGTTTATTTATTTTTTACTTTTTAGTTCTTTTCGTCGGTTTAATTTTTTGTTAAAAAGATTTTTATTTTTATCTTGTGGAAACCCAAATTCATCACAAACTTAGGAACACCTACTAAAAGTTGATTTCTTAATTTCTCGTGAGGAATTTTTGCACTTTAGTTACCTAATAGTTTTTTTCAGACTATGCATATTAACTTTTAATTAACCTGTATCCAAACAAAATAAATAATAATAAACAAAATAAATTAAAAGGAAGTTTATTTAAATATTTGAAATTCCGGTCACATTCAAACTCAATTTAAAATAATTCTAGTTATGGAAATGTGTGCTGAATTTAGCTCTAAACACAATTATTATAAATCTTTGTCTGTCGCCTTTTCACGCCAAAACTACTGAACCGATTTAAATGAAATTTGGTACACAGATAGCCTAGAGATTGAGAAAGGACATATGCTACTTTTTAATGCGAAGAAAGGGGTGTAAGGGGTTGAAAGGTGGGGATGAAAAGTTGTATGGAAGTATTGTCAATTAGCCTAAATAATTAAAAATTCTACCCAAAGACACTATTCCACGCGGACGAAATCGCGGGCACACAGCTAGTATATTATAAATTTGCCTTCCTAATACTCTAGTACATTTCATCCAGAAAGCACAGTTCCCCAAAGGCTCATAAGTATATAAAACTGACTGTTTTTTCCTATAATCAGATGTCTTTTTAACTCCTCAGTAATCAATCGTAAACAGTGAATATGAGAATGAAAGTCCTCGTCTCCTCGATGCGCTACACAAAGGTACATAAACCGTCTCGTGTTTGTAGTGGTGCGCAATGTCGATAGCGACGAAGGTGAGTCACCATTGGCAGCCTGGTGCACACTTCACAGTCGTTCCTACACCTCTCGCTCGTACAAACGTGCGCTTTTCGTGTATTTTTACAGTTTTCCTGGAGTCTAAGGCTTTGAAACACTGTAAGTACAATACCACAAATAGTTTTCTTAATAAATGATGATTTTTTCTGATTCTTAGAATTTTTATGTGTAATCAACATGACTAGGTACATTGTTTACAATACAGACAATACATATACATATAGAATAGACTTGTTGATATCAGTTTTAAAGAATCTTATTATTACTTATTCTTATATGTTTTATCTATAAGTCTACATCCTGTTTTTCACTTGGGAAGTATTTACTTAAGGCGTGCAAGGAAAGCAAGACCAGGTAGAGACGAGGGTAGATTATCTGTGGTAGATAATGCTTCTAACTCCTATAAGTGTAAAACACCAAGCTGATAGATAGTTGATTGCTAGCTGCAGTTATGTATTATATACATGCATGTATAAATAAACTTAGTATGTATGTAGTTATTTATTTACGAGAGCAGCCGACCTCGGCACACAAAGTGACACAAACGTCGCGGCCGTCATTGCTCACCAACATGCTGACCTAAGCTACCCTTTTTCGGAGATGACATAATTTAAGAATTTAAATGGCAAACCATTTATGTTTCATTGTTGGACACAAGCTTGGTGGAGTAATATCGAAAAATATTGAAATATAAATATACTGGGACCTCGCCGGTTCTCTTGAATAAATTGAATCTTATGTTAGCATGCGTTCCCGAGTGCGATTCCCGTGTTGGTCAAATATTTATAATAGTTTTCTTCTACTTCTAGTAATGTAACGTACTCTGTAATCACGAACATAATTCGCGTAATATGCGTGGGCAATGAAAATAACTATGTATAAAACTTAGTACAGATTTAATAATTTAAATAATTAAATCATGTATATATTATATCTTCACTGTAATTAATTAAAATATATTCACCTCAATACCTTACCTTATTTATTATATTATATATTATATTATAGTCAAACCTTAGTTTCAATGTCTACTCCAAATCCCGTCAGTACATTTTACCATTGATAAATAAATTCATGTACTCATTAGAACAATGTACGTACTTAGTTCGTCTGGACCCTTTCAGAATGTTGAAAAACATATTATTAACATATATATTGAATGGTGTTTGCAGTAAACCAGAATGTCGCATTCGGTAACCATTACCAGGACGACGGTAGCTACGAGTGGTACGCGGGTCTTCATCAATAGCAACTACTTAAGTACCTTTCCTGGTCTTCTGAAAGTGGCACAGTTGGTATGAACACCCTTTAAAAATATTATGTTACATTACAAGATATGTTTCTAAAAGTATTCTATTGCATTCTAACCATGTAGATACTATCTTATAAAAGAACTTAACAAAAAAATTTGTAATTGTCAGTGTCAGATTATAAAATTGTATTAATCTATCCCTATAACCTTAAAGTAAGTCAACGTCATGTTATCATTCCTCAAATAAATATATATTTTTTTAAATTATCCCACACATAGTTTTAGGATTTTGGATTAAACTTTCTTGTTAATGCAATGCCTAGACCTTGTTAATTATTATAAGACAAGAATGCATTAATGAAATCAAAGAGGTTCAATTTTCTTATAACATTAATGAATCGTTGGTGGTGTGTAATCAATCTGTTTTCCAATTTCTCCAGATATTTTGATACGGAGTGTAACCTAGTTTCAGTTTCATAAATATCGCGGTTGAGTAACATGTAAGCGTTTATATTATCCAACGACGGACGAAGGCCTCTTTGGTAGATATGATTGAAAAAATAAGATACATTTCATATTGTAATGTATAATGAAAACACTCCTGATAATTCAAAAATATCTCTAATTGGTTTAATTGAAATAAATGATTTGATTGAAATGTCAATAATGAGAAATATGTACATAAAATTATAAAACTTGTCCTTGGTGTTTAAATTAAATCTTCATGGAATAAGTGTAATAATTAAAAAAAAAATGCAGAAATATCTAAAGCCAAAAGCTATCTGATTTGACCTTCAATTGTTTGTTTTTTTAATTCGGTATTTATGTTAAGTTTGGAGCACTTTTAAATTGAACTCGCGCGAGTGTTGCGTACAAATGACTGAATTAGGCTTGTTCTTGCTCGATCACTGAAAAGAGCGCTCCAATCTAGTACAGTCATTCACAAGTACTAGCTCGGACTTCTAGTGCTATTAGTTCAGTAGTACATTGCTGCATTGAATGAATATTTGGATCTTCTTCATACTTTGCATGCGTAGGACTGTCATTCATATACCCATAAAATCACCATACTAATTTACTTATTACATTTATTTTACAACAAATTATATTATGTAAGTCAATGCGTAGGCAAAAAAAAAAACAATAAAAATAACAACACGCAAAATGGTGTTGTTGTTTTTATTCGGTGTTTGTTTGCTAATCAAACAATGTAAACCAAGAAAATTTGTTTTCGTCGATACTTTTTATAAAGACTAAAATAAAATATGTGCAGACAGCATGCATCTCATTCTTCTTCGTTCGTTCGCCGCCGTGTCGGGGACGTAACGTTGACGACATTTCAGTTGACGATTAAGTCGTTCCATGTTTCTTGACAGTACTAATGTACTAAATGAACGAAGTCCTATTAGCTCACAGAATAGTTCGTTCTAGTTCCATGTCAGGAATTAATTCCTAATAGTACATAGTTCGTGAACTACAGAAGCCTAGCCCGAATTAACTTCCTTAGTTCATTAGCTATTCAAAAATGTACAGATGTTAATAAATTAACGTTTATAAAAAAGTCTCACGGACTTCAATACGCCAAAATCATGACACATTGTAATAAGCTGTAATCTTTATCCTTAGAGGTGGAATATTTCCTTCAAATTTAAATGGAACTATCCTTGAGTACAAAAAATTGAATTAGAAAAGTAATTATTGAAATCGGTTCACAAATGGCGAACATATCGTGTACCATACACACAAAACGGCGACGCGACTAAACGTGTCCATATTTGGAGAATACAACTTTAGTAAATTTTAGAATCGCTTTTGCTCAGAAATGGTGAATCTAAGGGAAAAAAGTATAAGAACCATTCTTGTAGATAATTGCATGATCAACAATTTTTTTAAAGGTTATTTTTATCACAAAATTACGCTAACAATATAAAAATACATTATTGCGAACTTTGACCCTGCATAAATTTTTTGCACACATGGGATCGTTTTTCATAATTTCATTATTATGATCCTTAACGTTCATGTAAATTTTCAGCTTCTTGGGAATTTATGCAAAGGTGAATGTCTATTTTGACCGGATTAATATCGCTTGTTTGCGAGAATATCGACATAATTCAAAATTCAGTCAAATTGAACTAAGTATGCCAAACGATCATAAATCTTTGATATTTTATGATGAACAAAGATGAGATTCGTTAGAAGGCGACAAGTTCAGTATTTAATTAGAACAAAATACTCTAGCGGAAATCACAAAACATTGCCATTCTCTAAAATCAATAATTTTTAGTTATGTCGCTATTGTCGCAAACGAGCGATATGTATATTAGCTTTCATGCTTTACTTACTCTGCCGGTCATCATGAAACTTTGCATACAGTTTTTAAAGGGTTGGCAATTGCAACCGTCCATAGGCTGCGGTAACAGCTTAGCATCAAGCGGGCCGTATGCACTGAATTATTATATCTCGGTGGCCGTATGCTTGTTAGCCACCGACATCATATAAAAAAGCTATATGATAAACTAGCTATATGATATATATAGCTAACACCAATTCGAGAAAAAGTCTGCTTTGCGATACATTTTCCTTATTATTTTAACGGCTTCATTTAGTATAATTTTCCTCGTAATTTATTAATTGGCTAACAATGATATCACCTATGGATAGCGTCACCGTATGTTATTAAATTGTTAACACAAATATTGAAATACATAATGCTTATTCCAACTAATAAAGCGACGTGTTTTTACGACGCTAAGTGAGTCAGAATTTAAGACCAGAATGTGTTCCACGTTCTATTAACGCTTGTTATTGCGTTTAGAGCTGTTGCTACTGTATTAGGAACAAATTGATTGAGTGGTGCCGTAATACATTTAACAAAAACTGTTAACTGTAAGAGTGTAACTTGGTTTACTGTATTTGTGTGTGTAGTGTTAGCGCAACGAAAAATGCTGACCGCGGCATTTATATATTCCCTCTGTGGATTCTGCGCGGTACTAATGTAATTTGGTGTTGGTTGTATACAAATTATACATACACTAGTTCGGGTATCTTTCACAGACGACGCAATTTTAATTTTGAGTTTTTACAATATTTTTCCTATATTTCGATACAGTTTATTCAATCTAATAAATATATTTATATACCTACTAGCGAACCCGACAGACGTTGTCCTGCCGAAACTTAAAAAAATATTATTCCTGTAACCCTATCGCAACGCCATCTACCGGGTCCAATTGTAAATCTAAACCATTCTTGAATCCACCTGAAGCCACACAAAAAAAATATTAAAATCGGTATAGCCGTTTAGGAGGAATTCTGTGACATACACACGTACAGAAGAAATATATATATAAAGAAGATATAGCGAATAAGGAACTTCGTTCGTTCCAACCAGGTGTCCCAAAGACACCTCACGCGTTTCTTTTTATGTACCGTTAGGGTGGCTAGCACATGGTCTACCTAATGTTAGGGTCAACATAGACAACAGATGCTTGTAACGCCAGCTGTCTCTTCCACATTGTTGAGATGTGTAAAAACCTTTTAATGCCTTTTTGGAGAATGCTATTCTAAAGAAAACCTTGCCAACGAGGTTAATATGTAAAAAACGAGGGCTACTTGCCTACATTTCTACAGAATTTATAAATTAATTTTTACGTTCAATAAATTAATATAAAAGGAGTATAAGTACGTAGATAAATCTTTACACAATATTATTTTAATGTCAGACATAAACAGCTTTGTTTCAATGAGTCATAATGTACACTTATTTTCGTTCGTATATACAATTTACTTGTTAGTAAAGCAGTGTTTAGTTAACAATTTCTAGAACTGGCAAGAGAAGACTTTTTAACATTGCCAAGCTTAATGGCAATGGTTTTGAAAAAGAACAGCCTTGTGTTGTGCATTGCATGCATTTCACGTGCGCTCATGGTCAATAATGGTCATGTGTCATTCATCAGTAACTTGTTTTCCCCGCTAGTCACTATCACAGCGAGAGACATGTAAGAAAACCAGTCACTCCACTTTTTTTCTATGGTTATCTAAGAAACTAATATTTTTCTGGTCTGTCTATCCTAGTTATAAATAAAACAAAAAATACCTTAAATATAAGCAAATGGCGATTACACTGTGCGGCACTTACCGACTATTATTCCTATTCTTTTATAGAACATATTCTCTGCCAAATTTTCCTCTCTTCAACCTTGGGGTTTACGATAATCGTGACTTCATCCGTGAATGTTATTCTTGGAGTACCGAGAATAAACAAACATGAATCGGTGATTTGCAGCGAAGAAGTACGTCAACACAATTGTTTGTGATTTCGGTGCATTTGCAGTTCGTTAATAAAAACCGTTTAGAGAAAATCCTTGTGGTTACTTGGCATGTAAGTAATATTTTACACGGCAACAAGTTATTCAATTCAAGGTTATTTGTTGCGAATTAACTACTAGACGACGACATGTAGAATTAAACTACATGAGCCGAGTAATCTTTTGAGACGCTTATACATATTTTTATTTGAAAGATTGAACGATAGCATTAAGGGTTCGCGTGTCACACGACCCTCTGAGACCTAAACATAATTTCGTTTACGATAAGAAAAACTAATCAAACAGAAGATCAGTCAGGGCTGTACCAGCTGAGCACGTGAAGTGAAGAAAGTATTAAAGTACAACTCGATTGCGTGATGCGTTGAAATACCTATGTCATGCGACCTGGTGAAATCGATCGTACCCGCTTCTCGACCTTTTTTTTGTGACGTAAATCAATCGGTGTCATTTAATTACTTACGTCGAAGATTGTTATAAATTCCGACGTTGTTTTGAGTTGAATCTGCATCTACTAACTTTTAAATTTTCTCGTGTCATGATAAGTACCTGGACAACCTTTTTTTTTACGTTTTCTAAAAATGAAACCTAGCTAGATCGATTTAGCACCTCCGAAACCCCCCGCATACTAACTTTCATTCAAATCGTTGGAGCCGTTTACTAGAATCAGAATATATATAAACACATTCTGTTTTAAACTGCTGTTTGAACTGCTCTTATGTATTAGTATTTTAAGCAATTTCAAAAGGAGGTCCTCCATTCGTTCAATTTTTTTATTGTGTTTATCATATCTTCGCCATTTCTGATCTTATTAAAATAATTTTTAATTGAATTGATTGTACTCAAGGTTGAGGGTCTACAGAAACTCTAAGGGTTGAAAATTAGGGGATGAAGAATATAGTTTATTACAATTTATCATGATATAGGCGCATTGAAGTCGGTTATAATAATTTTTTTAAAGTAATAAAGGCCGCACTAGTGTAGTTTGATGACGGAAGTTTTATATAGTCCCGATAGTCGCTTACTGAGTTACTGTTTTTGATATTTTTCAGTTATTGGGTGCAGCGTGCGTTGGTGTTGTCGGTTACTATATTGACCATGGCTACTGGAGATACAATCAAAAAGCTGAGCTGTTCTACTTGCTCGTGGCTGTATCCTTCCTCATTGGCACCTTCTGTCTTATAGCTTCGTACCTCATCTCCTTGTCTTCTTCGATGATATCAAAAACAGTTTACGTAAGTATTTCTAGAAAAATGTTCCTAATGTTTTTTGTGGAGAAATAAACTTAACAATTTGAAATTAATGTGGTTATAAACATATTTTTGTCAATTGTCAGTCAATTCAGTAAGTAACCTAATATAAAAAAAACAAAGTGCGTTGATATTAATTAAAAGATTTTTTCTCCAAAAAGGATGTTTCTTTAATGTCAGCTACAATAAAGAAAAAATTAATATACCTACATACGTTTAATTAAATTAAATATAATGTTTACAGTAACATATTTTTTAGATTTTTTCACGAACCTAGTAGTGCTGCCTACTTGCATGGTTGAATGTAGGCAGAGGATACTATGTCTAATGCGTTAAGAGAGAAGTAATGAAGTTGCGATTGTTGTTTTTGAGAAGGAAACGGAAAAGTTACTTACTACTACTACTATTACTACAATCATCTCTCTTTATACGTTTGTTTGTTACCTTTTCACCACTAAACAGCTGAACGGACCGTAATGAAATTTGTCAAGGAGATAGATTATATCCGGCGGAAGGCCATAGGCTACTTCTTATTTCGGAAAATGTACGGTTCCCGTGGGATTAGTTTGATTTTCCACGCGAACAATGTCGTGAGCAACAGCTATTAATTACATTTATGTATTATGTTACAGGAGGTGGTATATCACGGCCTTGCATTTGTTTTATACCTAAGCGCTGGTCTCTCACTTCTCATAGAAGTTAACCATCAGAAGAATAGTTATGGATCTGTTTATGAGGCTTATCTAGCAGCAGCGGTATGTATCATCATGAATCATAGTACAATGAATAGACATACATATTACTGTAATAACAAATAAATATTATATCTACATAATACGTATCATATGCTTAGAGAAAAGATAAAATATTTCCTTATTGTACACCACATTTTAGACGTTAATTAAACAATTGATATTATACATGGTAGTAGGTACATAGGCGTTCGTATCGCTAAAAGCGATGTCTTCCAAACAACCTTTGTATGAGAACAACAGAGGAAAATAAAGGGTAGCTGGTGGCGTACTAAAATATTTAGAATGGGTATAAATAAACAAAATAAATCAATATAATAAAGCTGAAGGGTTATTTGTTTGTTTAAACGCGCTAATGTCTAGAACTATCAGTTAAATTTGAATGATGCTTTGTATTGGATAGAGTATTAATTGGGGAAAGTTATAGCATAGTTATAGGTTATCTAATATCACACTACGACCCTTAGGACGGAGCAATGACCATAAATGGGAGTGAAACTGCTCGAAACGAATATCAAATGAATGAAATGTCGACTTTTATGAGAGTTAAATAGGGTGTAAAAATTAATATGTCAAATATCTATTTATAAGTAAACAGAATTAAGTATACAGAAAAACACACTTACACACACATAATTATAATAAAATAAATATAATTAGTGAGCACTTTTGATGCAGTTAATATAGAGTCTATTTAACAACTTTGAATGTATTGTATAAGTGTTAGATAGTGCTCTTCTACGCTTAGCTAGACCATATTAGGAACCAATATATGGTGGTAGTAGTCTTTTATATTTCGAATTCATATCACATGTTGATTTTTCACTAAAAATATCTACGAATCATGTGACACACTATAAAGTAATTTATTATAAACATGATTAAGTTTATTTTACATCTATACATGTCTTGAGAAATATTTTAAATTTATTTTCGTGCCTGTATTTCAGAGAAGAACCCAATAATAGTTTACTCGACTTGGCTAACAGACCCAGAACCTCACGATCGTTCGTAAATAGATACACAAATATAAGCGTTTGTCATATGTCATAAAATCTACGAGGCAGTGAAATAAAAATAATAAGCATTATAATCATGTAGATAACATTTTAAGTAATTTATAAATATATATCTTTTTAGTTGTCATATCCCAAACTAGGCAGAGCTTGTACTATAGTAACCACACATGATAAACATACTCGTACTTATATATTTCTAAATACATACATATTACCTATGTATAAATTACACTCGGACACAGAACATGTCCTAGACCCAGACACAGTCCTGGGTGGGAATAGAACCCACGACCTCTGGCTTATTAGCTATCAGTCAGGATCACTAACCACTAAACCAACAGACCACAAAACACTAGATAAACAGGAAATCAGAACATTGTAATGGTTGTTGACTAAGCCGTTATAAACGTTTCGAAAACGAATGATTCTTTAATTTATCTTAGATCATTAATTAATGACATATTAATGATCTAAGAATAATATAGTAGGTTCGTGCTTTGTTTGAGGACGTTTTCTTGTCCTTGAAGTGGGAATTAAGTAAAAATTTGTCGATTTTTTGATGATAGATAGAAATTATGATCGTACACTGGGGATTATATATTATCAGCATGTATTTTCTTCTTTTTATTCTCACAGTGAAGTAGAAACGGTGGCGATATGCCAGATGGAGATCCACCCTCTTTGTATTCGTTTAAGCATTTAATGTAATCTGGTCAAGCGTTTGTTCGGTTTGTTTTTTAGACAGTTGAACTTTTCACCCAGTGTGTGTTTTTATTGCCGTTGTGACAATAGATACTAAAAATATAATAAAATTAAAATTTAAAGGGGGCCTTTGGCTGAATGCAAATAGCCAATTCTAATTTATTAAAGAGTTTTCAAAAATATCTCTCATGACATTGATTTTAATACGAAAGCATACCTACGTATAATTTGTTATTCCATTGTTTCAGATAATGGGGCTAGTGATGGCTGGTCTATATTTGCTAAGTACGGTCTTGGCAAACCGCTCGTACCGTGGCATTTAACTACCGCACTGATCGTCTGACTTCATTATTACGAAGTTATTTAGAACTGTATTTTAAATGTAGCTTAAACTAATTTAATGCCATGATTTCGTACTAATTAGGAGTAAGAAAAGCTTTACAATTTAACACATAAACGTCACTTAAAGAATGATATTACACAATTATACAATGACGTTTAGGTTATGTTTGAATATATATTCAAGGTGAAAACATAACCCAACTTGCTCATTCTAAGCAATTGTATATACAATTGCTTAGAATGAGCAAGTTGGGTTGTACAAAGTGATGTACCCCGATATGTCGAATGTTTTCTTTTAAAATTGCGTGCCAAAAAAAAAAGGTGTTTGCATGTTTTCTTATGTAGGTATTTCTGTATTTAGCAGGTGAGAAACAAGCACACGGCCCACTAGAGAGCAAGTCAGCAAACTCGGGCGAGAAAGGTTCCGTACGGATGTATTGTTAGATGTTTTTTTACTTTTATGTAGGTAATTTCATAAAGTTCCAGTTTTCTTGATGATGATTTTATAATATGATATACCTATTCCTCGTCAAACTTTAGAAACAATAGATTGATTCTTTCAGTTGCATTAACTTGTTCCTACTTACTTATAGATGGTAAAATTGAAAATGTTTTGTACCATCTGGAGATGTGTAGATTAGATTTGTAATCCTATACTGTTTTTTTATGGTATAATGGGCAAACGAGCAGACAGGTCACCTGATAGTAATTGACTACCGAAGCCCATGGGCTCCTGCAGCTCAAGAGTCACAAGTGCGTTGCCGGTCTTTAAGGTGGGAGTAGGGGAAGGGTGGAAGAAGGGGAGAGAGGCGGGAGGGAAGGGTTAGGGCCTCCGAGAACCTCACTCACTCGGCGAAAATCACTGCCGGTTTTCTGTGAGGCCGTAGTATCACTCCGGTCGAGCCGGCCCATACGTGCCGAAGCATGGCTCTCCCAATTTGTATAGAATTGCGAAATGCTCGGCATTGCTAGTCTAGATGATTAATAGTCAATAGAAGTAAATAAAATTGAAGTGTCTGTTTGTAACGACAAAAAAATTTTCAACTCATACAGTTGTTTGCACGATACCTATGCCAAAAAATAAGTTTTTAAATTTTTTGTCCGTCTGTTTGTTCCGACTAACCTCCGGAACGGGTGGACCGATTTCCACGGAATTTAAACTGGCAGATAGCTGGTGTCATAAGGAGTAACTTAGGCTACTTTTATCTTGGAATAAGAACTAGGGTTCCCCATAATATTTAAATATGTGCACACGAGCGAAGCCGCGCGGGAACTGCTAGTTTTACTTATAACAGGGTAAAATCAACACGTCACGATTAATTTGTCGAAGCGAATAATTTTTATTGCAACTTTGAAGTTGAATGTTATAAAATATACTCTTGTTGGTAAGGTCAGAGTTTTAATAAAAACATGACACTTTTGACTTGACTATGTTTGTGATTATTTGTTTTTTTTGAAGTTCGATGAAGCGCTTGTAACAACGCTAGGTTACACCTATTTCTGTTTTTTTCTGTAATTGTACCTATTTCTGTTATTAGAAATAATTTTTTGTTTGTATTTTTTGTGTAATTTTTTTTGTGACGGATTAAGTCAAGGGAAATATCATATAACTTTCCAAACATACATAGAATGTAACTTATGATTTAAATGCGCATTTGTGAAACGTAACGGGATTAGACAACATTTATGTAAAGAAAGAAGTGCATAATTTTTTTTTTTTTAAATAAAAAGACAGTCTTGTAAACTATTGTCTACGTTGAGTACTAATAAGTCTTGTTCAATGAAAGAGAATAGTCATGAATATTATTAATTAATAATGACGTTTTATTTACTTTTGAACAAGAATAAACACGTACATATACTTATATCTGTTATATGGTTAGTTAAACTAGTCAATATTTTAATTAAGGTAAATTTCAGGTAGGTTTAATTTAGACTACAATTTGTAAACCTTTGACCCATTTATATTATCATTCTGTTTTATTACACAAAGTATACAGAACATTTCTCACTATATTCCGCGTTTGACGATTCTTATGTAAACTGTGATTCGATTTTACTTAGGCAATTAATAAGTTTTAAGTTTTGCGCGAAACAAATAGGTAGGCTATTTGTTTGTAAAATTTAAAACTTATTAACTGCCTAACTCTTCGGTGTTCTTTAAGATATACTCATTCAAATAAAAAGTTTTGTATGAGGTGTATGAGTTTGACGTTGTGTATATACACGGGTTCTCATTGAGAGGTAGTCGAATTACTAATCGAATCACCTTTTATGATACCCTGGGATGGGGTCACCGTAATCTACCTATGTAGTCGCTAATTAATTAAGTATAATTAATTGCTGCTTTAGTACTGACAAAACTGATCTTTAATTGTTATCAATACAAAATAGTTTGTAAATGTTTTTTAACAATTTCAGATATGTGCAAAATAGTAATTAAAAGTTTTCCTACACATTCGATTTGTATCCGAGGCCTCTGATTATTCATTAGACAATAAATTGTGACGCCAATACTATGATGGTGATAAAAACGATATTTTTAACCGACTTAGAAAAAGGAAGGAGGTCTTGAAAACGAGTTTTTTTGTGTGTTTATGTTACGCGATATCTTCGCCACTTGTGAATCGATTTCAATAATGATTTTAATTCAATAATGGTCCTACTCAAGATTAACACCATTTAAATTTGAAAAAAATATCCCACTTCGAAGGGTGGAAAATGAAGGGATGAAGAATACATTTTTACCATGATTTAGGCGCATAGAAGTTGGTCATACCTTTTTAAAGGATAATTATAAAATTGTTGATCAAACATTAAAATGTAAAAAGAGCAATAAAAATACATCTGCGAAAAAATATCAAGTAGTCTGTCAAAATTTACTACAAAATTATGTACTTACTAACGCTTAACCTTAACACCGGGAAGAGTTGATTCATTATTTTAGATGAAATTTAACAAAACAGGAAATATAAGTAATTAATAGTAAGTAGTTAAATAAAAGTGTTTAAAATGAAAAATAATGTATTTTGTATTTGCATTTCAAATATACGAGTATGTACTTCAAATAAATCACATCACTAATTAGAGTTGAATTGAAAGATGAAACCTTTATAATTTTTCGTAATTCTTGATTGTGCAGTTACTTATACATTACTTAGATTTTGGACTTTTGCTAGTATTTTTAGGGTTCCGTTCCTCAAAGGAAAAACAAGGAACCCTTATACTTTGTTGTACGTCTGTCTGTCTATCAAGACCCTTTTTCTCAGGCACCCGTGAACGCATCAAATTGATTTTAATAGCAAATACGTAAGCCTGCGGTCCCTTGAAGCTGTAAAAAATTGAAGCTTCTACGTCAACCAAATCAAAAGATATGGCCATTAAGCCTTAGATTTTAACATGTGTCTAACAGCACAAGTACAGGAAAAATCCGAAAGTCGTTAATTTGTTGTTATATCACATAAAATAATAGTTTTTGTCATTATAAACTTATACTCTGCGGTTGGATTTTTGTTTTTGTTGTATATCGCAACCGCAAGGTTAAGTTGGTCTTTCGAAAAAGACGGGCAAAAGTCTTCGAGAATTGATTCCTGAGATGGACGTACTATCTACATACAAGTTTGTTTGCTTACGGAACCCTCGGTGAGCGAGTCAGAATCGCACTTGTCCGGTTTTTTTTCCTTCTAGGGATTTACATTTTAGACATTGAACCTACGTTCAATGTCCAATTTTAATTGTTTATGCTATTATGGAGAGTAGATGTTAGGGGCGCCCCAGACTCATTTATATGCGCCCGCGCTCATATTCCCAGCGATATTTTAATAGTAATAAGAAATTTATTTCGGACTAGCTTTTGCCCGCGGCTTCGCTCTCCTGGGCCGCGCTTCCGACGGTAAAGAGTATTCTATGTGTTAATCGAGGTCATAAATTATCTGTGTACCAAATTTCATTCAATTCCGATTAGCCGTCTTTGCGTGAAAGAGTAACATCCAGCCATCCTCACAAACTTTCGCGTTTCCCGTCGCTGTTGCCCGACTTTGTTCGCGTGGAAATTTTGGTGAAATCTATCCCACGGGAACCGTATATTTATCCGGGATAAAAGTAGCAATATATCCATTAGTAGAAAAGAATATATCCCTCTGCTAAATTTCATCCAAATCCGTTCAGTTCTCGGGATTTCCACTATTAATGTGTATACTGTACACATTGCGCCTACACAGTTCTATTTGCAATTATCCGGCACGTATACAATAAAACACTCCGAACAACCGTCTTAACGACTTGTTGCAGTATGTTGTTGGCGCTACCTTTCATTTGTAACTTATACGTGAAGAGCACCATCTCAATTTGATTCGAATATTATTCTTATTAGAGTCCATATGTTTTGTATTCCATTTAATATTTTATATCTATACTAGCGGACCCGAAAGACGTTTTCCTGTAGGAACGTAAAAAATATTATTCCTGTAACCCTATCGCAACGCCATCTACCGGGTCCAATTGTAAATCTAAACCATTCTCGAATCCATCTATAGCCACACAAAAAAAAAAATCATTGACATACACACGTACAGAAGAAATATATATATTAAGATTATATAAATTGGTTAAAATGAGTTCTCTAACCAGAAACAATGTTATAGAAAGTGTGGCCTTGCTTCATGTATGATGTATGTATATTTATAATAATTACATCATGAACTTTAAAAATAAACATAGTCTTTGTACTTTAAAGTTTATGGTATAAAAGGAATTTTTTGTTATATTTTGATATTAGGTATATTTTAGAGTAGTGTGTATTTTTTAAACTTTTACTATTTCTGTAGGCTGCCATTGAAAATCTTGCAATTGTTATTTAGTATTGCAAGTTCTTTAACGATATTGTTTTTATTATTTAAAAACAATATCGTTAAAGAACTTGCAATACTAAATTAATTAATACTTAAAAGTTAAGAGCTATAGCTGTGGTTTTGTTATTTTATGTTCCTCCCGTCTATTTTTCTATTTATGAAAAGCTACACTAAAGAAAGCTAAGCTACAGAAAAGCAACTTGTTATTTTTATGAGAATCTCATATACTGACGAAAATAATATAATACATTTATGGTAGGAACATTATATGTATATTAATTTAAAATTTTCTAGTAAAAAGTATGTATGAATTCAAATATAATTTATATTTTGTGTGAAAAATTATTTATGTATTTATTAAAAGCATTTTGATACTTACCATATCTAAATTTAAGAATAAATGTTTGTACTTTTAATCCCTGTTGTTTTATTTCTCTAAAGGTGCCTATGGCATATACAGGGTGTACTTGAAAATAAAACAGTTACTTAAATGACTGAAAGGGCATGACTCTAGCATGCAGTTACAATAAGAAAAAACACCTACAATGAAAAAAAACATTAGGTTTTCAAGTTATGACCGTTTGAATAGCCAGGTATTTTTACCTCCGTTCTTCATAAAAGTAGGTGGAAAGTGTAAAGATTTTTTAAGTAATTTTTATGGATTTTCTCAAAAACCGAGTTAATAGTTTCTAAAATAAAAAATTACTATTAATTAAAATCTTTAACGTTACAAGTCGCGTTTGCAATGCACTGCACAGTCAACGATAGGCAAGCAAGCGAGTAGCGAGTTGTCACCGAATCGTCCACTTGCCGTTCGCGCGTGGACATTTTGCGAGCGAGGCAATCCGGCGACGCTACCGAGTTGATATATAGTGAACACATATCCATAGAATGGACTTCTAAATAAATAATACTAATCGCACGAAGCGAGGCGGTGTGGGTCGGGTGCCGAATGGCTGTAATAAGCTATGCACCAGTATACAGTGCATCGGCACTGTATACTGGTGCATAGCATATTAGCATATTAGGAATTAAATAATACCTAATAATAACATAATTGCTAGTAGATCCGATTTGGGGATCAGATCGGAAAAACCGCATAAAATCTATATTATAGTTATGATTCACATTTATCAAGATTTAAAAAAGATTATTAAAGTTACTATATCACACTCAGAGCAGTCCCATCGGGATACGGAACAGGGTATCAAATCCCCCCAACATAAAGTGTGGATCCTACAGCCAGGCTAGGTTATCGTGTATGCAGTATCGGTTTGTCCTTTTTAAATTGCACTAGGTAAGTCACCACATCACTCGGTTTCAAAGTCCGTACTGGAGGACATTCTTATCCTAAGCAATCTCACTAATATTATAAAGGCGAAAGTTTGTGAGGATGGATGAATGAATGTTTGTTACCCTTTTACGCAAAAACGGTTAAACGGATCTGGATGAAATTTGTCACAGAGATAGATTTATAGTCTGGAATAGCACATACGTTACTTTTTATCCCGGAAAAATGTAAATTTCACCAAAATCTCCACGCGAACGAAGTCGCGGGCAACAGTTAGTTTTACGAAGTTAGTTTGTTTGTTTTTCTTTCACGTCATAATTACTCAACGGATCATGATGAAATTTCGCATACACGTTGTCAAGGGTACTTAAAAGGACGTAGGGTACTCAGGGCTTTAGGGTACGCAGAAAAAAACGATTGAACGGTTCTCGAAGGATAGATACTTGATTTGTTTAACAAAATCTACATTAACGCGACCGAAGATGATTGGAAAGTTAATGATAAGGTCAAGAAGGTCAACGACGATTACCAAACCGACTAACGTTAAACATTGAGTGATACGTTCAGTAATTATAATATTAATTAGTCAATAATTATTATCTAACATTTAAATAAAGCACTTGGTTATATCTAAACAAGCCACGAAGGCGTTGAATTAAATTATAAACTTACTAGCTGCGCCCCGCGGTTTTACCCGCGTAAGTCCCGATGCCGTGGGAATATCGGAATAAAAAGTAGCCTATGTGTTAATCCAGATCTCCAACTATCTACATACCAAGTTTTATCTCAATCGGTTCAGTAGTTTTTGGTCAGGCGTGTAAATAGCCCAACCAGGGTGTGATTGCTCAACAGTTAGCGTACGAGGTGGAGGGAAGTAAACCACTTCTATCGATCAAAACAATCATGCCAGCACTAACCTGCAACACCGACCAAGTCCCGATCCTCCAGAAGGCAGCGAGCAGCGGCGAGGTTTCTACGGTCTCTTGCAAGGTATTGACCGGCCGGTCACGATCGTAGACTGGAGCACTCCACATACACCTTGTAAAGGTTACAAGCGAGTCCAAACACTACACGGCTATAGGACTAACGGAAAATCAGCTTCTTTTCACGAGAAATATAACTGATGACCGTGGCGGAACAAAATTTTTGTATTAAAGGGTCTTCTTAGCGAAAAGCGATGAGAGCAGGGTATGTCCGTTTTTTCTTGCACCAATCAGGTGCAGCGCGTTTACATTATTTGAAGACTGCTAACGCCATCTCTTGAGATCGTCGAGTACATTGGCAATATTACAGCAGTACCAGCACTAATTGCATTCGACAAACAGAATGTGGTTTACTATAAAGACTATGAAATTTATAATATAACGAAATATATTATGGTGCGATTATGTATGCATTTTATAAATATATTGGCGCTCCACCATGCACCCCGCCTTGGAACATCACAAGATGTTTCAAAACACGCGAATTTTCTAACTGACTGAGAGTAACACATGCATTATGCGATTAAATAATAAATATGATAAATATAGCGGCCTAAACTAAAAAATAAGGTTGAAACTAAGTTGAATTTATTGTGTAGGAATAGGATATAATTTAGTTACAGCGCATTTGTAAATGCCAGTTTGCGTTTTAACTATCGCCACGCGTACAACATTATCAGAGCCTCTGAACACGTCCGTAATTACTCCTAACGGCCAATGCAACGGTGGAGAATTCTCCTGCTCAAGAAGAACAACAGCTCCGATTTCTACCGGTTTGTCGGGAGTAGCCCATTTTTGCCTAACTTGCAACGTGTGCAAATACTCTAAGTGCCATTTCTTCCAAAAGGATTGGACCATACTATCTAACAACTTTTTACGTTCTAACAGACTCAATCGTTGATCTGACAAATCAGCAGCGGGTAAATATTGCAACGGAGTAGACATCAAAAAATGCGCGGGAGTTAACACCTCAGGATAAGGGTCTGACGATAATACGCTCAATGGACGAGAGTTAAGAATACACTCTATCTGAGTAAGAACAGTTTGCAGTTCTTCGTATGAAGTAACTGACTTCCTATTACTCTATATAAATGCGTTTTCATGCTCTTTATATTTCCTTCCCACATCTCACCAAAATTTGGTGATCTTGGGGGAATCATCTTCCACTCTATGCGTCGAGAGAGCAACTCATTCGACAGCGCGTTTTTGAAGCTAGAGTTCAATAAAAAACTATACAGCTCATCTAAATGTGCCTTCGCACCGATGAAAGTAGATCCATTATCGGAATAGAGACATGAAACTGGTCCTCGACGGGAAATAAAGCGTTTAAAAGCGGCTAGAAAGTTTTCAGTAGTTAAATCACTGGTCACTTCAATATGTAGACTACGTGTGACCATGCAAACAAAAAGAACGATGTACGCCTTTTGCGCATGTTGACCTCTGCGGCGAGAAAGGATTGTCCTTATCGGACCAGCGTAATCTACACCAGTGTGACAAAATGCCTTGGCCTCTGAAACACGGTAATCAGGAAGATCAGCCATTATAGGCGTTGGATGCGTTGGGTTGCATTTAAAGCAAGTGTTGCACTTTCGCAACTTGGACCTGATAACAGTCCTGGCATCCAAGATCCAGTAGCGTTGTCGTATAATAGACATAAGAAGTCCAGGTCAAGTGTGACAATTAACAACATGAAAATGCTGTATTATTAAGTCAACGACATGATCGCGTTTAGGGAGAAGAACCGGATGTTTAGCTTCGAAAGGAAGCATTGATCCAGAAAGTCTTCCTCCAATGCGTAAAATCCCTTGTTTGTCTAAGAAGACGAAGAGGCTTTGCAGCTTTTTTGAAGGTAATTTATCAGCCTTGATCAATTTGATATCTTCACAGAAGTGCACAGATTGAACGGCGAGAATTAACGCATTCTCAGCACTTGTCAACCCTGCTATAGAACGAGGTTCGACCTTAACTTTAGGTCTTGCGAATTTTAATACATATGCGGTGATACGTAGCAACTTTTCCCAAGAAGAAACACGTTGTGCTAACGTACACAGCAACGGCGGCTCTGTGTGAGTAATGGCAGCCAACACATTTGCCTTGAGTTCAGGCAAGACAGAGCAATTATTAAGCGAGAATGGCTTAATCGGCCACTTCTCAGATGAGCTGCGAATCCACGGAGGACCTTTCCACCACAAATCGTGGGTCAAAAGTTGCGATGGAAGCATACCACGCGAAAGACAATCACTTGGATTACTAGCTCCGGCAATATGATAAAAATGTTTAGAGTCCAAGTTTTCTTGGCACTGAGCGACGCGATTACCGACGAAAACTGACCAACGATGTTGTGAAGAATGAACCCATGATAAAGCAATAGTGGAATCAGAAAATGCGTATATCCCGGCAATGGTCATACGTGTTGCATATGTGTCTCGCACAGTTTTTATTAATTTTGACATAAGTAAAATAGCGCATAATTCTAAGCGAGCGAGCGTAGTGATTTTTGTCGGCGAAACCTTTGATTTAGCGCAAAGAATGCGAGTTTGAATGCCAGACGGGTAGGTACAATGGGCATAAATGACACATCCCAGACCATTCATGCTAGCATCACAAAAAGCAACAAGACGTAATTCACAACCAACTTCGACGCCTACATGACGTGGAATCCTTAAAGTGTCAAGCATTTGAAGTTCTTGCGCAAGAGCGAAAAAACGGGTGCGTATGTGCTCCGGTGCAGGATCGGCCCAATCACACTTGCTGAGCCACAGTTCCTTAATTAACAACTTGGCATAGAGAATCACAGGCGCGACCAATCCGAGCACGTCAAATAGTCGTGCAACCATCGAGAGTATGTTTCTCTTGGTGCACCTTTCATTAATTGCGGCGCATGTGAAATGAAAATTATCTTCACATGGTTCCCATGAGAGACCTAAGACCTTAGAGACATTATTGTCAACATCAAAATCAAGCGACTTGCGGTGCGTGTCGGGAAGCGAGTCAAGTAGCACTGGTGAATTGCTAGACCACTTCACTAAGTCAAAGTCACCCGATTTGAAAAACTTAATCAAGTTGTGAGCTAATTGCGTGGCAGTATCCTCATTTGCAATAGAAAGAACCAAATCGTCCATATACAGACAGGTCTCTGCCACTTTCGCGGCATCAGGATAGAGCGGACTCATGTCAGTAGCCAGCTGTCGCACAGTGCGCATAGCTATGTAAGGGCTTGACTTGAGACCGAAAGGTTGCCTATTAAAGGCATAAGTTCGAATTTTTTCCGATTCGTTGAATCTAAATAAAATGCGTAGGTATTTATGTTGGTCTACTGGTACACCAATCCGTAAATAATATTGTTTTATATCAGCGTTCATTGCAATAGGAAATAATCTAAAACCTAACAATAATAAAAACAGATCGGCCTGTAAATTGGGTCCAATATGTAATATATCGTTAAGCGAAAGTCCTGTATGCGTTTTAGCACTCGCGTCCAATACGATGCGCGGCATCGGTTTATCAGGTCGGACTACTGCGTGATGCGGTATATAATAACCATCAGAGGACAGCTCAGATTCTTTAACAGGACTGAGGTAATTGTTATCAATATAATCCTGAATAACCTTGTTATAATTTTCGCGCACTATCGGTGCCTGACGGAGCTTACGCTCGAGTGAAACGAAACGGCGATAAGCGGTAGCGTGCGAATTACCTAATTCCGAAGGGTCCCTACAGAACGGTAATGCAACTGTATAACGACCTACGTCGTCACGGGTCACGGTAGCCGTGAAAATATTTTCGCAATCTGTCTCCTCTGGTGACAACAAGCGTTTCATGGGTACTTCTTCAAGTTCCCAGAACTTTTGCACTATATCATTAAGCGCTAACGCAGAAAAAGACGCGGCAGTAGGTAAAATATGTTTACGCGGGTAATCTCCCATAAGTACGTAACCAAATGTTGTAGATAAAGCACACGGTGCGCGCGGCCCACACTCGACCATATTTCCTAAGTATATAAATGGGAATAGCTGGGCACCTAACAATAAATCAATCTTTCCCGGAATATTCCAGCTTAAGTCAGCGAGCGGAAGGTTACGAAAATCTAGGTCGCGATCACAATCGATAAATTTCGAGGCAATTGATCCGTAATGCATTCTACAACAAGCGCATGTATAGTGTATTTCTGATCCGGATAAATACGGGATTCAATGTCTAAATGAACATAACCGATTATCGGACTTGAAGCGGAACCAACACCTTTAACATAGGAATTATTCAACGGTATTATCGGTAAATTTAATAAACTAGAACAAGCAGATGTTATTAGATTATTCTGCGAGCCATTATCTATCAAACACCTAACTACAGATTTGATACCAGCGCTACCCTTAGAGCGCGCGTATACCTGAGCGGTTGACAAAAGTATATCACCCTTATGACAAGAAGTGTAAGACTGTGTATGTGTAACTGGTTCTGTAGCAAGCGGGGGCGCTCGAATGCATGACGAAGTCGTGTGAGCGCGATGAGAAGGCGCGGGCGAAGTAACGGTCGCTCGATGAGCGGGCGGCGGCGAGTACGCGACGGCGGTATTTACCATAGCCGCATGCGATTGCGAATTATTACTATCAAAATGCAATAACCTATGGTGTCTTTTATTACAGAAACAGACTGACGTACTCTTACAATCCGGAAGTTTATGTAAAGTGCTTAAACAATTAACGCAACCGTACTTCGATTTAATAAACTCATATCTAGCCCTTGCGTCTCGCATATTTTTAAACTGAGCGCAATCATATAAATGTCGATGGTTACCACTACACAAACAACAATTCGCGGTAACTGCTGCGGGCGCCGAATATGTGAGAGTATTTGCATTATTAGCGGACTCACTGGCGACAAAAGATTTGGAGGTGTGATGAACGCGCCGGTCGCGTGAGGGCGACGTAACAACAGCAACGGGTTTCGTATATGACGAATTTCGCGGGTTTGAGCGCTCCAAAATCTTAGCCTGATCTTGTATAAAAGCGATAAGCTGTTGTGTCGTAGGCACTTCCACATCCCGAATCGAAAGTTCAAAGGCTTGGATGGTTTGAGGATCCATCCTTCTCAAAGCGCATTGAAGAAAAATAAAATCAGTTAGATCTGTTATGCCCAATTCTTTTAGAGCTGAAATCGAAGCGGAGTATTTACTAACAAAGGTATCAAGAGCGTTCGCAGTGTGCGAGCAAGTTTTTAAGTCCAGTATATTATTGAGATAATATGTACCTAATGAGCGTTTGTCGTGGTATTTCTTAACCAAACTATCCCACAGTATTTTATATGTTTCACCTGACGGAATAATACCGGAAGTGAATTTTAGTGCGTCGTGGGTGAGTTTAGAAATTAGATACTGTACACGTTGCGAGTCAGAAAGCTGTTGATTCAAATGAATATTAGCTTTAAAAGACTGATAAAAGGTATTCCAGTTTTCAGGGCGTCCGTCAAAACTCGGAATTACTAAAGGTTCTAATTTCACTACGGACTTGATCGAGCTACTGGTCTCGAGTGAACGCACCTTAGAAGTGGTTAATATTTTATTTCTAACGCGTTTAACTCTCGAGTATAAATCATCAAATGAATCGAGGCAAGAATACTCGGGATTGACCGTAATCTTTGATAACAAATTTATATTATTTATTTTATCAACAATGGACTCAAATTTATCGCGTAACTCATCTATTATCTCCGTTTCAGCCAGAAAATTCTCGTTAGCTCGCGTTGATGAATCGAAAGAAATTTTACCTTTCGACGATGTGTACATACGATTAATACGTTGAAATAATAATTCTTTCTTTTGATTCAACATAACCAACATGACTTCGCGGCTTGATTCGCTTTCCGTCATGTTTATAAAATAATATCACAATACAACTACAAAGTGATAGGTATATCTACCTAGTTAGTGTAAAAACACAAGTTAAATTTAAATCCTAAAATGACTTAGCGTAAAGTACAGTGGTGGAGCGGTTAATAAGTGGGTAGGTATAAATAAGTTCAACTAAATTGAGTATAATGGATATTATTACCAATTAATACGTAATTCACCAAATCTAACAATTAATTATATTTAAATACGAGTCTACCAATAATTACGTAGTTCTCGTGCGTTTTAAACACAGAATTTACCAATTTTACGTAAATCTGTGAGCGAGGAAAAATGGCGGCAAGAATTCACTAGAATTACGTGAATCTTTTTTATGATATGAATAGAAAAGTAAATTCACCAATATTTACGTGAATCACTGGCCTATCCGTACTCGTAAGGACCAAATTATATGGTCAGGCGTGTAAATAGCCCGACCAGGGTGTGATTGCTCAACAGTTAGCGTACGAGGTGTAGGGAAGTAAACCACTTCTATCGATCAAAACAATCATGCCAGCACTAACCTGCAACACCGACCAAGTCCCGATCCTCCAGAAGGCAGCGAGCAGCGGCGAGGTTTCTACGGTCTCTTGCAAGGTATTGACCGGCCGGTCACGATCGTAGACTGGAGCACTCCACATACACCTTGTAAAGGTTACAAGCGAGTCCAAACACTACACGGCTATAGGACTAACGGAAAATCAGCTTCTTTTCACGAGAAATATAACTGATGACCGTGGCGGAACAAAATTTTTATATTAAAGGGTCTTCTTAGCGAAAAGCGATGAGAGCAGGGTATGTCCGTTTTTTCTTGCACCAATCAGGTGCAGCGCGTTTACATTATTTGAAGACTGCTAACGCCATCTCTTGAGATCGTCGAGTACATTGGCAATATTACAGCAGTACCAGCACTAATTGCATTCGACAAACAGAATGTGGTTTACTATAAAGACTATGAAATTTATAATATAACGAAATATATTATGGTGCGATTATGTATGCATTTTATAAATATATTGGCGCTCCACCAGTTTTTGCGTTAAAGAGTAACAAACATCCAAACATCCACACATCCACACATCCATACATCCTTACAAACTTTCACGTTTATAATATTAGTAGGATCATACTTCTAATATGGTCCATATCAAATAGCCGTATGACTAGCTATTCATTTCGTCAAACGAACTCGGAATTAGTGATTGCAGTCCAGGCCCAATAATGATATTATTATGGTCGATTACAATGTATTATGATATTATTTACATCTGGCCACGACATGTACATTTACACACACTAGCTGCGCTCCGCGGTTTCACCCGCGTAAGTCCCGGTGCTGTAGGAATATCGTGATAAAAAGTAGCCTATTATTCCAGGTGTCCAACTAGATAGCTTACATACCAGCTACAACATACCAGTTTTATCGCAATCGGTTCAGTAGTTTTTCCGTGAACGAGTAATAAACATCCATATCTACATCCACACAAACTTTCACGTTTATAATATTAGTACGATAATACTAATCAGGGGGTAAGATATTAATTGCGTGACGCAAGAGATGTACATATTATTTTTGATGTAGTTACCTATTCGTGATTTTCTACCAAATGACCATGAAACCAAATTTTTTAACCAAAACCAAACCAAACCAAAAACAATAACATGACTGAATAGATGGCGCCGTGGTTTAGTTTATGTGGATACCTCACTTACTGGTAATTCACCATATATCACGGATTCGAGACAATGGCCCCAAATCTGTTAATTTTCTTCATATAAGATGTAAACCTTGTACGCTTCAAAACAAGGTCTTATTTCAAATTGAAACAAGTAGGTAACATATGTCGCTATCGAAATAAGCAATTTATTTGTCGACTAAAGTCTGATACGCTTAAATAAACTTTAATACCACGTAGCGAGAGCCGCTATCCGTTGAATGCCATCTCTTTTGCTCTTTGTTTTTAGTAAGCGTCTACGTAGGTGTAGATTAAAAACAGTCATCCTTGTTCGTTTTGAACAAGTTTTTATACGGCAATTATACAGCGTTTGAATAAATGGAGACTCTCGCTGCGTGGAAATAAAGTTGAGTATACGTTGACAGAGTGTTAGTTAAATTTAGCGGCGCTGAGAAATAGATCCTAGTAACAAATAGACCTTATTACGAAGAACACTAGGTTGATTTCATATGAAGAAATTAAGTCAGGTTTTAGTTTAGTCGAGTGTACAATGGAATCGGCACCAATGACTTGGAATTTAAAAATAGTTGTTCTATGTTATCCGTTATTATTACGTTCTGTTTTTTTATATGGAATAGTGGGCAAACGAGCAGACGGGTCACCTGATGGTAAGTGACTACCGCCGCCCATGGGCACCTGCAACTCGAGAGTCACAAGTGCGTTGCCCGCCTTTAAGATGGGAGTAGGGGAAGGGGGAACAGGGGGAAAGAGAGTGAGGGAGGGAGAGGGGAACCGATAACCTCACTCACTCGGCGAAAAGCAATGCAAGCATTGCTTCACTGCCGGTTTTCTGTGAGGCTGTGGTATCACTCCGGTCGAGCCGGCCTATACGTGCCGAAGCATGGCTCTCCCACTAACAAAGCTCGCAATACAATTAAAATAATATTTTTAAATATTCTTACGACAGAAAACATGCTAACTCCACGTTAGCATGTTTTTGGATTAGAATAAGGTGTCGATATAAATATGTATTCGAATAATTATCTACATAATATATGTGGAACAATTCGAACAGATTAATATTTGAAAACCTTAAATAAGGAGAATTAAAAAAAAATTCAACATGAGCTTACGGTTTTAAACCCCAACGAGACGAGTACGTTTATCACTGCAATATGCTGCAGTGGTAAAAGTGGGTTCTTCTATCTAAGAGATCGCAGCCTGCGATAAGACCGCCCATTGTAACACTGTAACAGATTATTGTATCCAACTGACAGCTGCTGTGATGTTTTGTGTGCAATAAAGTATATCTATCTATCTTTCACAAACTGTGATTCAATTATTTTCAACTGTTTGTTTAAAATTACTATTATTCATATTTTTATTATACAATTAAATAGCACGATAGACAACAATATGAGTTGCTTTACTGCTGAGCAGGAAAACAAGGTTAATGAATGTAAATAATAACCCAAAAATAGCAATCAACCCTCCCGTCGCGAGTGCGTCGGCCTATTTTTATTATTAGGCGCACACGCAGCGCGCCGGCACGCGACACGTTCAAAATTATTGTAACTTTGCTCTTGGTGAGACATATCCTTGTTGAAAGCAGGATCAACTCTCTTTTGTTTAAGAGTTAAAAAATATCCTAATTTAAGTAATATAAATTTAAACAATTTAATTTGTTAGACCAAAGTTCATTGGACGCGCTTCCAAAACAACTGAAAACTACGCCAACGTCTAAAAATATTTTATTATGAGTAATACTGACCGCGTAAGAGGATTGAACTCTATCTTATTTCCTGTCTAGAGAGACCACTGCTAAACGTACTCCTCAAATTCTTGAGTTTAATACATGTTTAGGTGTAGAAAGTGATTTAAAATGACACGTGGACCGACAATAGTGCGAGTGGCACCCAGTGGGGGTGGTGGCGGGAAAGGCATTAAATGCTGTTGCTGTCGATGCTGTGAATGTTTCAACCTTGGATACTTGACATCCCATCATGGACTTATTAAATTAGCTGAAGCTGTAAGTATTCGTTTTCCTATAAACTACTGGTCGTGAAGTCAACATTTGTAGTGTCGTTAACAAGTCTTTATGATTTTTTTTCAAATTGCATATACTTTTATGTTATGTTTAGGATATAAGTAGGACTAAAAGCTTGCTTTGTATTTTTTTTATAATTAACATATTCTATTCAGGTAAATAAAACTTATAACTCCAAGGGTTTCAAAGTACGCAATGAAAGTTACATGTGGCATGATTTAGATATATTTATGTCTTTTCATGGGCGTATCAAGGTGGGAGAGCGCCCCCCCTGGATTTTGTATGCTTGCATACGTATTACGTTTATTAAAGTTAATTAACTCCTCTCCCCCCTGAACCACAAAACAAATTTTTGCTCCCCTGGGCTAAAAGCTGGGTACGCCCATGTGTCTTTTGTAATTTAATCATTATTATAAGAAACCTTACATGTTGTTAATCTATCAACCAATGTAAATATAGGTCTTACTTGTGATCTTAATGGGTAAAGATATAAGTTTATTATGAGATTGTAATTTTACCAACAGATAATAAAATAAAATGAATTTCGTGCGTTTAAAAAAATTAGACATAAAAGTATTAGAGAATGAAGAAGAAGAAGAATTAGTATGTATATAAATTTTAAAAGGGGTGACTATACGAAACTACTAGAGTCCTCATGACTTTCTCTTATTATTTATTTCACTAGCTGTAAATGAATAAGAAAGTGAAAAACCTGAAGGAGACCTGAGGAAGTAAGGCTGCTAAACAGTGAGTGTGTGCATATTGGTATCCTCGTCAGTTGGGAGGGAAAGGAGGTAATATTTTAATTTGGTAACAATGATGTCGCCCAAAGGATAAAAAAATAGGGGATAATTGATTTTTCTCTTGAAGTAAGACGCACCCGTAAGATTAAAAAATATATATGATAATATAATTTTATTTTTGGAATTTGGAACACATATGGAGTTCTATTTTTAATAAAAATTAATAGAAAGATAAAAACTCAGTCAATAACATAAAATCTTACTAAGTAAACTCATAAACTAAGTAATAATTCTCAGTCGACATCGACCGATCGATCGATCTGACTGACAACTGTGATTTGAGTCGCCGTCGAACAACCGTACTAAAAAGTCTATGTAAAAAAGTAGACAAATTTTTCTTAAATATCTTTTTGCAAAAAGTACTTTATATATAAGAAGCACCGTTGAGCGCTCCTTGATCGACAGAAGCATCTAATATTTGCATCAGCTCCGTAAGCCGCACCTGAAGCGAAAATTTATATGTTTGATTGCAACAACATTGCTTTAATATTGAAATTATTGCACACACATTTTTCTACTAAAGTTTACTTTGTAAGAGTGTTTATTACAAACGTGCTAAATCTAGCTTAGCATGTTTGTAATAAACACTCTTATACGATTTCTTGTTTTGCTTTTTTTAATTGAACTACAAACACTTCAGTAAACAACGGTGCGTAAACTCAAAAGGTTTAGTGTGCCAGATGGACGGTAAAAAACAGGGAATTTAAAGGTATGCGACTTGCAGTGATTGCGGTTACTAAGAAATGAAAACAAAATATTTTATCTTTAATTTGCCTCGTCATTTTATTTTGTAATCAAGATTTGATTTGACTCACAATATGTGAACATGACTCAATATTCTCAAAAATGGGGTCGCTATCTTTTTAATAGTTACCGTCTAATACATAGCTTCTAATATACATTATTTTTCTATTTAATAGTTACATAAGTGTGCAGCGCCGCAATAGTTAACAATAAAAGTATGATAGGTCATTAACCTACAAGAACGTTTTGTAAGATATTGCATCAGGAATGTCTGACAATTCTCGTAGTAGTCTTTAACAATTCCTTGCTGATATGATTTCAATTCAACGTAAAATCACAAGTGTTGTAATGCCTTTTGAAACCTCTTACAGTTTTACTCTTGCGTTTGCCGAATATAATACCTAAAAAAGGCATTCGTCTTAATTAGACTTTGAGAAACGCAGGTTTATAGCGGTCCTCGATTCTAAGAACTCCCATTATTCTCGGTAGTCGATCAGATCAGTATTATGATTTACAGCAAAACTGGCACCGCTTTAAAAAATACTTTCACTAGCTCATTAGATAAGCTGCTGTTGGTATTCGAATGGAGACGCCATATCCCCGCAAAAAATCCACTGCCAGCTGACCCGTCTACTCATCGCAATTTCTTCACTATACCCTCAGCTAATCAGATTGACTTACGGAGAGACGATTAGTTTTTCATAACGTCTTTTTATGCACACAGATGTTGGGCGGCTTATGCCAGAGCCTTCTGGTAAAGTATGGAATGTCGGAGGCAAGTAACATGGGTTCGGCGTTTCACAGCTTCCTCACAACAGCCTCAGCCTGCCTGCTCACCACTGCTCTCCTCATCACTTGCTATGTACTGTCTTCAAACACGCAACAACTCATACGTCAGTCTATTTTTGTAAGTACTAAATTAAACTCTGTCAGAACACTTTTGTTTTTTACAGATAAAATACATTCTGAGTATATAGGCATCTGTGTATTATATGTTTTTAGGCCAGAAGTGAGTGCACACTGTTGCTAGTACATTTAACGATCAAACGATGACGCTTATGGAATTTATTTTTCTGGGAGAGCTATCATCCAGATATAGTTTCGTAAAAGTCATTAGATTGACAATGGAACGAAAATGTCTGTTTCTCCGCATGTTCCTAATTAGTAGAGGGTACAATGGAATAGTGGCAATAAGGTGGACAGATTCACCACGTTTAGATATCGGTACGAAGCCGTGGTTCTGGTAGAGACCTCCATCCATGGTTTTAAATAGACGGTCTCCACTGCCTTCAGATTTATCAGAGGTAGATGGATTAATTTGCCGTGGTTGTTTCCAAAGTGACTACATGTAGACCAACTATAGACTATCAAAAAACCTGAATGATCCTTACAAAATCAAAGGTGCCAGTAAAGGAAGAGAAACATAAAAAGGAATAACTTGTACCGTTATAACATGTTATTATAACGTTAACGTCTGTACACACAAAACATTTAATTAATTATCTTTACTTATTCCTTAATTGTATGATTTCTTTTTATATCCGCGTTTCAGGAGTGCATGTTCAATGCGGTGGCCTGTTTCTTGTATCTGTCAGCGTCGTCATACATGGGCGTCGTAGTGAACTTCAGCCTGTACCAGAGGTATCTCTCAATCAGCATGTACGCTGCATATCCAGCTATGACTGCCGTCTACGTAAGTTGTTGTCCGTTCCCTAGATTTAATTTTATTTTATTCTGTAAAATTGTTTAGTTATTAACCTTGCTAAGGAGATAATTAGGAAGGAAATAACCACCACATACCGTCGGTTTGCCAAAGCACGTAATTGGAACAAAGTAAACAAGATCATCAACCTTCATCATTTGTGTAAATCGGGACTTAATCGGTGAATTTTGGTTAGTATAAGTTTAGAAGTTATTGTAAGTTTAGAAACAATTATTGTTGAAACCTCCCCACGGGTACCAGAGACATCTTCAACAAGCGTCATCATATTTTAACCAATTTACACAAAACCTTAACAAAGTATTTACTTAAACCTTTCTCATGAATCGCTCTATCTATTGGTAAAAACCGCATGAAAATCCGTTCAGTAGTTTTTGAGTTTATCGCGAAGAGACAGACAGACGCGGCGGGGGACCTTGTTTTATAATATGTAGTGATTTTCACAACCGATTAACAAAACAAGGGTGTAAGAGTTATCTACTTTAAGAAAACATTTTTTGTCCCTCAAATAAAACGTTAAAAGCGTATTATCTAAATTGGCAAATGAACGAAAGCCACATCTAAACAGCAAAGCGAACAGAAAAATGATGTGTGCTAAGTTGTCCTTAAAATGTTGTAATAAATAAACATACCTACATTTATAGAGAAAACAAGACAACACCTATGAGCGGGTTATAGTTAATCAGAAACCGTCCGACGGTTTCGATACCGCGGTTTTCTTACTTCTAGCATAGTACGAGTATAATGCTTCTGCGAAGGAACCTACTCCTATCATAAGGCTAGGGAACAAGATATCCCTGGTGCTAGCAGTGTTTATAGGCACCGAGAATTATTACTTTCAATACAAACAATTTATACAAAGGCTGTTCCGAAAGAATGTTTAAGCCGATAAGACCTGACATTCCATTGATGCCTGTATAATTTTAAGAATATATAGGTTGTTATTTAATCTTGGTATATAATAAAATGTAAAATAAAAATTATATATAGGTATTATCAATTCAAATCTAAGATAAATCTAAATTAATCTTTATTTTATTTTCGCAGGCGCGCCTCCGCGAATCATAACTAAATCTTTGTATCTATTGGTTGATAATTCAAATATAATACTATCCGCTTTGAAGATTTCTAATTGATTGGTTGATATTTATAACATTAAATACGAACATGTGATGTAACTATCGTCACCGCCAATGTATTTCAGGTATCTCGATCTTCTTAGCGGAGGCAGTGGCCAACTGGCGAATGTGGAAACGGAAGTGAAAATAATCAGTTTAAAAGTTTGCCAGCCAATTCTTTATAATCACCATCATCGCAGGCGGAGGTACCATTAACCGCGGAAGTACCTACACAACTTAGCCACTTTTTATGTTTTTGTACCTACGAAAAAAAGATACAATATTACGCGAAAAAGTTACAAATGACCGGATGTGGCGTTTATTTTATCACGTTATTTATAATTTTATTAAATGTTAAAGACTTATGTGGCTAATGTGCCTTTGCTTTAATATTTACCAAATAATCCTCCTTAACAGGTATTTTAAAATAAAAGTCACAACTTGCGCTTATGCCTAGGTACTACCAAAATTCTTTAAATAGAGATGAAATGTGGGGTTGTTAGAGATACACAGGGAATCAAACCAGTTATGCCTGATTTGTCTAGAGCTCCCTTGTCTGTTTTGCGCTCGTTAGATTATTTTTTGTTAGGTACAGACGTTAAAAGAAGTTGAAGGTTATGAAGAACATCACTAGAAGCCCATTTTAACTCGCAAGAAATACGAAGAAGATATTCAGAATCAGAAAAATAATTATACCGGCCCACGACACTCTTATTTTTTAAACGTAGAAATAGAAAAAGTTTTAATGTTACCCCGTTTAGTATCATCCGCAAAAAACACTATCTCGTGGTTGTTCTTAACAATATGAGGTTAGTCATTAATGTAGATTAAGAACAAAAATGGCCCAAGCACAGATCCCTGTGGAACTCCCATTTTTAACACAGACCCTGGAGATAACTTGCCATTAATATCGACTTTCTGAATCCGCTTACTTAGATAAGAAGCAAGAAAATCCAGCGCCGTGTCTTTGATACCGTAGTAATACAATTTCCTGATCAGAGTTTCATGAACAACACAATCAATAACAATAGATTTTGCATAGGTACCTTTGAATTTCCCGGTTCCAAAACATGGTTAAGAAGATGACTTATCAAGACTTTTATTAGTTTTGACGTATATTTAAAATGAAAAATTGCAATCCTCGAGCTTGCATGAAAGGGACTTCTGAAGAAGATAATATATAATTCACAATAAAAAAAATATCATGTCTAGTTTTTCTTAAGAAATCTTAAACCATGTATTCCATAGCCAAGTCAAAAAGTTGCTCCGAGGGGTATCGTGATTGATAGAAAAACTGTTATACCTACCTTAGTATATTTACTAAGCTTGGTCTTAGGGAAACCTTCTCCATAAATGAAAGCCTATCTGTTTTTTTAATGTATGCATTTTGTTACTAAGAATTAAGATCCTTGTATCTACTGGAATGAAAAGGTGCAATTAATATAATTATCCTCTTTATTATATTATTTCATCTCTTATTCAGTCTTATTTGGTCAGAAAAGTCTTATTTGTTTATTTATGCTTTTTATGTTGAAAGAGAAAATGTTGATTATTTGAAAAATGCAAAATTTATTAAAAATCCATTATACAATAATCATATAGGAAAATATTATATTAAAATACATTTACGAAAATTAATATATTCTATTTCTATATATAAGCTATTTACATGCATGCGTCATAAAATTCCTCGTTGCCTACTGGCAGTGTTCCCAGAAGGCTGGCAGCATTGCCACGTTGAATGGCAATGCTAATTCTCTGTGCAAGAAAAAGGCCCGCCTTCTGGTCACAAGAAGTGTCGACCAGTCGCTTAGCTAATTCCTTATAAAGGGAACGAGCACTCAGACCCCATGACCGAAGCGTTTCGACCCCAAACGGCTCAAAAACATAGTTATCAATAAAATTATTGTATTTACGCCGTTTGAGGTTTTCTGCTGATGCAGCAGCAGCGCCAGCACAACTAGCTGTACTTGGAAGATGTGATGGCGCGAGGGTGTCAACGCAGGTTGCGTCCCACACCAAAGGCCTACCCATCTTCCATGGCAGGAACGACATACCATCTGGTCTCTTCCCATCGCCTCGTACCAGACCATTGGGTTCACGTACTGCTGGCACGTCGGCGGTAACAAGAGCACGACGGATTATGTCGTTAAGATTGGCATGACGAGATATACGGCCTGCGCTTCTGCTACAAGAAAGGCCATGATGTCCGAGACCGTCGATAGTTTCTCCACAGTGTCAAAGATGCGGAGAAACACAAGGAGCTCCTAAACGAAGGCAAGTGGCAAGGCGGAATATGTTATCGTCCAACAAGGTGCCTATGTTGGGCGATGGAAGTGCCTGAATCCATAGGCCTGATTCCCATTCTCCCACAGCCAACAAACGAGCGCGCTCTGCAACATTGGATGACGTGTTAATTAAAAAATCCTTTCTTAAAGTGCACAACGGCGCGTCCCATTGCCTGTGAGAGAATGGATTAACAGGTAAAAGAGTATTGGGACAAGCTATCTGCCAAGCGTTTATGGCATCGATCTTGCAGGACACTTCAGAATTAACCAGTATGTTTGTTACAATTTTCCTGGTTAACTCTTCTGTGCCGTGGACCGAAGACAAAAATGCTGGAAGGCTGACATTTGAAATTTTGCGAACGCCAAGACCACCCAAACGAACCGGTAGGGATGCTTGGAGCCAGCCTCGCTCGTCCACAGCCACATTTAAAATTTTGCTAAGGGTGTTTTGAATAATTTTGTCAATTTTTCTAAAAGTGTTAAATGTTTCCAAAGTTGCGATGATCGAAGCGCGTGAGTAAATTTGGGTACGAATAGACAAAAACGGAGTATAGTAAAAGCCGAATGGACATTAATTTTAAGTAAACGATCCGAAAAATCACCAAAATTTTTTATTTTGTCTTCTATGAAAGATTGAAAACCATCTACCAAGACCGGGGACCCAAGAAGGCGAAAAGGCGTTTTTTCTAAAACTTTAATGTTAGGTGCCAATGAATTGAATTTCTGTACAGTCGAGTGTCTGTCTTGTCACAAAAAAAAATTTCGCATTTGTCAGAGTTGAGTTCTAAGCCTATGGATTTAAGTTTATTTTTTAGGAAAGCTAAATCTTGTAAAACTGTATCTACTTCCCCTACGAGAGTTCCGTCATCAAGGTATCAAATGTTGAATTTTGACTTTATCTCCTTAATAATGGGGTGTATCGCTAAACTAAAGATAACTGGTCCCAGAGGGTCACCCTGCTGACAACCAACGGCCGATTCCAAAAGATTGTCCTTGTATACTAATTTTGTAGGATATCTATAACATTGCCAAAGAAATTTAAAAATTTTAGGGGTTTCCAATTTTGCTTGGGTCAACAGTGTCCCTATTTACAGAGTTGAAGGCATTTCTCAGGTCAACCTTCAAGATTACCCTTATTATACCCCTTCATTACTGCCAAGGTACGTGGAAAGGGCGTCTATAGCAGCCTCACAACCACCTTTTGACCCAAAACCAAGTTGTACTGGCTGGAATTTTGCTGCAATATTTTGGCCATCATACGCCGCAAGGTACACCCTACGGCAATCGGACGAATGCCACCATCGTTCTCACGTAGAGCACATAAGTTGGCGCCGTATAAGACGTCAATGATGCTATCATCCACATTGCCGGAGAGCATAAGATTTACTAAAGCCGTCAGCTCCTCAAGAGAGCATCACCAGCCTCCCCGGCGCTTGAACTCACCAAATCTTTAAGTTGTTGCGGTGTCAAGCCGTCGAGGCCGCTGGCAGATCCACTCTGAAAGGAAAAAACGGCTGTAAACACGTCCTTGGTAGTAATATTTAAATATTCAGCGTCGATGGTAGGTGCGTCAGGGAAAGAGAGGTCATCCTGAGGCGTGGGATGTTTACTCTTCAAACCCGTGATTGTATCGGGCGAGTAAGGTGCTACCACATCGCTGCTAAAAAGCAACCTAGCTGCCCCTCTTATGTCACCTTCCCTCAATTTTGTTTCCACAAAAGTAAAATTGTTGCTTTTATAATTACAAGAAAATGATAATTTTGGGTCGAAACAAGTCGTAGTATTAAGGCAATTCTCTTTAATTTAAGTTGTCAAAGATTTTTGGGTACTATTATTTTTTTTTATGTTTAAAACTCTGTAAGGGAAGGTAAGCAACTGTTCCCAGGCCGATATCGAATTCTCCCGGACAACGAGACCTACATAATGGGCTAAATAATGAGCAACAGTAGGCCTCGCACCTCGGGGAACTCTTTTAAGAATCGGAACGGAATTTTTTAAAAGTGTTAGTTTTGCCAAAAGGGGATTTGGAAGGTGTTTAATGGTATTTCAGTAAATGATGGAGGAACAGTGGGACATGAAAGTACATTTTGGGACCTGTGAATTTTTCCGTAATGCACTTTCAAGCCTCACTCACCTTTGAAAAACGGTCCTGTGGACAAAGAGGACGGGTTGGCCTGAACACACTGTCACATTGCCACTGTAGGTGGCGCTCATAAGCATAAAAATAAAATAATTTACAAAGAGTATATACAAACACTACGTTAGAATAATTTACATAAAATAGAAAAACAGTCTAAAATAATACAAAACACATAAAAGTCAACATTGACAGGCGCTTGCGTAGTCCTGTATATATATATATTATTTTATTATGGACTCTTATCCCGCGCGAAGTACCAACGCAGGAATTCCGCCAATATCAAGTGTTTTATAATTATACAAGTTAAATAACAAAAACGTAAAAAAATGGACGTCTATTCGTCTATATTGAAAAAAACCTTCTCTGCGTAGTCCTGTCGGCTTTCCTTAGCATAGAGATATGATATTTAAAAAAACGGGATAATATGCGCCTAGAATTGCTTCATACACCACTATACTTTCAGCCTTCGCGTTCATCGACACTGGTGTTATTCTTGCCACCATTTTCAGCACACTACGAATTTTAGTAATGATTTATGTAAATGTAACCACAGCTTAAGCAACTTCTTTCTGAATTTTATTTATTTATAATTTTTTCCAGGAGAAAAGAAGAATTATTTTAAACTCGATTTTCTCCTCATTCACTAATGTTGTGCCCTTTTTCATTATAACGAACAGTATTTATCGAACATAATTACTTTATTCTAGGTCGGCAGTCGCTAGCCGGTGTCTTTAGGAAACCCTAGGAAAAGCTGCTGACAAATCTGTGAAATAACACCCCTTTGCTACAAAGGGCGACGCTATTTCTTTAAAACCGTCTACCCGACATTGTAATCGCGGAAACAGAAAGTTGTTGCAGAAACTTTGCGATTTGTTTTTTTAAAGAATGAGATTTCACAAGTTTTTTTTTAATATACATAATAATATACCTACATGTTACAGATCTGCGATTTTGTTATATTTAATAAATGGATTTATTTTTCAGTATATTGGAATAGTGGTCGGCATTCTTCATGGAGTGGACGCATATTTAGCTTACAAGTATTATAAAGGGTACCGGTAAGACGATAGCCGAATAACGAAGAAAGTAACGAACTCTACAAATGTAGGTGTTTAGAAGAAGATGCCGACAGTGTAGAAGTACCTAAAATCATTTAAATGTGTAAAAACTGTGTATAAAAATATCAACTGTATCTTTATGTCGATTGTTTTTAAATATTATGCTAATGCATTAAATATAAGCTTATAATTTAGCGTGTAAAGCTTTAGTAATTTGCTAGAAATTTTCAAGATAAGTAATCTCAATGTTACGTTAACGAAACATTTTGCATAATGTAAACTGAATAGTCAAATTATTTCTCATTATAATTTCCTTGTTTGAAACAATCTTTTAATTTCAACCTTAAAATAATGGGTTAAAAGTCCCCATCGTCGAACAAAATTCAGATTTTCAGTGCAAAGTTCTTACTTCTCGATACGGCATTATATATGTTATTATTGTGGTCGTATTTTTAGTAACATGTAAGTTATCTATAAATCAGTTGTGAGTCATATAGAAGGTATCTAATCTGTTGAATATAATCTGTAAGTACATCAGTTTCCGTCTTAAAATATGTATCTAATCTGTCACATACATAATGTTTATACGCAGATTTCTTCAGAATTTAATAAATGACGTTTATTATTTTATGGTATTTTAATGACTTAATTTATTTTCATAGTTTGCTCTATATTGTCTTTTGTGTAACAAAATGGTATTACTATGATCTAAAGTATAATTATAACGCCAAAAGTTTAAATAAGCAGTTGTATTGAGCAATATTGTCGTAATATAGAGAGAAAGTCTTTCCTCGACTTTCCAGTAATTATTCTATATTTTATTCTGGTAGTAACCACACTACAATTCTATTTAGCGTCTTGTAATTACAGTAATTATAATCTAAGGAATAATCATTGTACTTATTATCAACTTGATGACATATTACAGATGCGTAGTTAAAACATGATCTTTCCATCCACAAAGATCGAAGAAACTCTATAAATATCTGATAGACAGAAAATATTCCAATGTTGAGTTCTTACGTTTGTTCCAATACTTTTAAATTAAGCACTACGTAATGCATGTATTTAGTTACATAATGTTTTATTGCCATTTCATTTCATAGAATAATAAAAGAATTTTGACCACATTAATTAAGTTTTGAATGTATTGTTTTATTGCATTGATCAGTATAAGTTGAACTGACATTGTATAGAGTTTACGTAGCACGACAGGTCAACATACATTAAATTTATACTGGACACGTGCAGCTTGATGTAGCTGTTTTCACAGCTCTACATAGTTTAAAACAAAGGCGCTGCCGCCGTCTGTACGCTTAGATCTTTTAAACTACGCAATGGATTTTAATTCGGTTTTCACCAATATATAGAGCGATTCAAGAGGAAGGTTGATACGTATTGCTTCACATTGTTGTGTGTCAATTTGTATAATGATATGACAATAATTGTTCACCACGTATGTATCTATATTGCACCCGTGCGAAGCCGGAGCGGGTCGCTAGTGATTTATAAATATATAAAACACGCTGTTTAAACATTTCATCTTTTTCCACTTCTTTTACATAAATACTTTAAATATTCCAAATTTTACATTTCTCTTACAATTTATTTTAAAAAGGTGTACAAAGAATTCTATTCAAATACATATTATTACAATTGCACTAATATTTTGTAACGGTTTAAATCAATGATTTTTTGTTTTATACTTTATTTGTTCTGTAATATACAATGTAAGTAGGTATTAACTAATCCTGTATTCCTGTAATAAAGCCTAGTATTTTTTTAATACATATTTGTTTTATTAATAAGATAATAATGTTATAATGGTGGTGGTATTATAGAAACGCTTAATTAGAGCTGTAACAAAGGGGGCCGTTGGTAATCGCGCCCAAATGTTGTACCGCTCTGTTTCTCTCCGTGTCTCATTGATTAGGATGGATAAAAGTTAAATGAGTGTGGCTGTTTCTGGACTCTGGTAGATATTGTCTATCATAGAGCTCCGTTCGGATCGAACAGTGGCTTTGGGGGTTGTGTGGAAGAAAACCTGCGTAAAATCATTCTGATGGCCTAGTGGCAGGGGCAGCCCATTACCTGATTAGTGGGTCAGAGAAAGTTGTGCCGTGGTAAGAAAGAAGGGAGAACAGGAGAATTTGCTCTCCAAATGTTTGCTTCGACTTGTCTGCTTGGGATTAGCTGAAAAGTTCTGAGTAAAACTGTGAAAGAGAAGGCTCTTTCGGCAGTAGCTCTGATGTCAGAGACACGATGTAGATTTAACCTGTTTGTAATCGCTTCGACGAGCCCTCGGTAGGAATGTACCCAGAGATGACCATGCAGATACAAAAAGTATTTGTGGTGGTATAATAAATATGTATGTACAAATTGTACAGGGTCCCCCTTCTGGCTTACTGTTATCTGCTACTGATAATCGATCACGGTAGTACAGGTGTGGTCAAGTTTTAGGAGCGTTATGTGTAGCCGACAAATAGTTGATTTTGCTCGAAAAAGTGGGTAAGTGTACATTTCTAAACAACATATTACTTTGGATTTAAAGGTAAATATTTTGATGCAAGATGGACTGGTCGAGTGTGGCGTGTAAAAATATTTAAAATAGTTCATTCAAATTGTAACGAATATTGAGAAACAACTTTCAAAATAATTTGTTTAATAAAATAAATGCATTTAACGTTAATAAAGTCAAACGAAATTTATCAATATAATTTAGTTTTATTACATACTAGCTGCGCCCCGCTGTTTCACCCCCATAAGTCCCGGTGCCGTGGGAATATCGGGATAAAAAGTAGCCTATGTGTTAATACACGTCTCCAGCTATCTACATACCAAGTTTCATCGTAATCGGTTTAGTAATTTTTGCGTGAAAGAGTAACAAACATCCATACATCCATACATCCATACATCCAAACATCCATACATCCATACATCCAAACATACATACGTCCATACATCCTCACAAACTTTCACGGTTATAATATTAGTAGGATTCGATAATGTAGAGTTAATTTTATTTTATCTATAAAATAGGCAAAGATAGAATATTTTTTATGTTTTGCTAGGTTGATTTTTATTGGTAAATGGATAGGGAACTACTTGTTGGCCGAGCATATGACCATATTCATAACGAGGAGCCCTTTATCCCTGATCGCTTTTCCCGCTTCTACAAGCATTCGAAGAAAAGAAATGATTGTATTTTATTTACATGTGTACCTAGTAATTTTTACTATCATAATAGATGTAAGAAGCTTATAAACAGTTGGTAAGCATGTGATAGGTCTGTAATTATCCGGCAATGAATCCCACTACCGGATTTATAGAGTAAGTGGGTTATGCTTGATGTCATAAAATGGGCTAATGAACCCGAATCCAAAGCTGGTTGGGTCTTTTATTATTATTATTATTTAAGTAGTTTCTTGAATTGTTATTGGACTTCGCTTTTTTATTTTATTATTATAATTCATTTGAAATATCAAAAAAGATGAATCAATTTAAATGAATTACTTTAAGTTTTGAAATGTTTGCATTTTTAAAATATGGCGAATAAATTGAAATTGATACATATTTTTAACCCACGTTCATGCATATTATGATGGATTTGTTACTGACAAGGAGTAAGATAAAAGGAGGATATTTTCGCCAGGAAATGTCTGAACAATGATTCACCAAATTCCGTAATTGTTGATATTGTTATGGACAATGTGCCATATCACTCACGTAGGTTGGGAAGAGTGAACACAATGATCTGGTTGAAAAACTGAGGAACACTTACGTAAATCACTAAAGGGCATGATTCAAGCATACAGTTACAACTGTTACAGCTTTACACATTCCATCTGCTTTTATGAGAAACGGAGGTAATAATCTGGAAATTCAAATGGTCATAACTTGTAAACGGATTCTTTTTTTTTTTAATTCTTTTTGCAATTTTTTTTCACACTAGAGTGATGCCCTCTCAGTAATTTAAGTAAGTGTTCCATTGTCACTTACAATTATTACTCGGGATAAAAAGTAGCCTATGCGTTAATCCAGGTCTCCAGCTATATACATACCAAGTTTCATCGCAATCGGTGAAGTAGTTTTTGTGTGAAAACATTACAAACATACACACAAATGTTTCCTCTTTATAATATTAGTTTAGATATAATATGAGATGAGTGAGGCTATAATTCATGTGCCAATAAATTTTATGTTAGCTGTAAGCATCAGTTCTTTTTACAAACCGCACAATATTATCGGTTGTTACCTCGCTATCTGCCTCTGGGTCGAGTGTTGTGGATTTGATCTTCTGATTTGATTGTTAGGAGTCTAGGTGTCTTCTGTAAATTATTGTTTGTAATGTCAAGCCACAATGCATTAATTTTCTATGGAACTTCTTTCATACACTTTTTTACATAATTATTATAAAGTTGGCAAGTATGACCGTGGGAAACCACTAGTTTTGTCCTAATACCTACTATTATTGCGAAATGGGTGGATCATATTTTTTATTTATTCGTATTTTTGTAGTTGTATAAGAATATAATAGAATAGCATTAAACTTAATTGTAGGTACACCAATTACACATGAATTCAGAGAAAGCATTGTGCATAGGGTGAACAGGTGCACAGAACACATATTCTCATATAAACACACAATATATGTAGGTATATGGACAAGGATGACAGTAAATAGAAGAAATTATGAGTAATTTTTGGTGTAAAAGAATTGTTGAGGTAGAAATTTTGTTTTCTTAAAGGAATCGTAGTATAATTTTACTATTAGCAACTATGTAAAATCAAACCCAAACTCTTTCTTTGTAAGGGAAATTAATGAGTAGCAACTGAATCCTAACGTATTACTGAAAGTTGTAATTACGAGGAACGTCTCAAGCCTAGTAGTCAGTTACACTATTGTGTAATGAGTTACCATTCAAAAACAATGGTTTGTATTTCGCAAGCAACGTATTCAAAGCCGACAAGTGTGATATTTAGTGATTGTTTAGCGTTTATTTTGCGATGAACGCCTGCGTTTGCATTGGTCGCCGTGCCTGGTACGAGCGTCGCGCGTCATCGGCTGATAGCATGCTATGATAATATAATACACATTTAATTGAAAATATATATTAATTAATGTGTATTTATTTTTTATTACTTTGTTTGGATCATGTTTTTACATATAATACGCATATATAGACATATGCGTTGCCTATGCATTACCATAATATACACATATTATGGTAATCAAACCAGATGTGCTTACGATATTAGACTTGCTTATTCTCATTTTCTGTAAATATTATGTTGCAAAATAAGTCCTGTCCTTGATATTAATTGATATTAGGCATTAAATATACTACAGTAGGTAGTACAGCATTACTAGTAGTTAGATTTGGACTTCCCGGCAACAGTTCCAGTTACTGTCATGCGAGACACTGAACTGCTTCAGCTATTCCTTACACTCCCCAATTCATCCGTATAATACTATATCCGTATGATAATAATATCCTTCCTTTGCCTTCCCTTATCTACATTTCCTTTTCAATATACTCTTAATTTTTCCATGTTTAATTCCCAAAGTGCCCGGTTGACGGCAATAGGCTTGCGTGATACTTATTATGTGAGTGGAACTAAATTATCGTTGGCAAAATGTGGGTGCTCAATACGGCTCTGCCTACCTCTTGTGGGATACGGCTTGAGTGTATGTAGTATGCTTTTCAAATGAGAAAGTAATCCCGAATCAAAAGAGTACTGATAGCACCAAAAACAAAATTAAAAACAATAAAAAAAAGGTTTTTGTGTGCAGTGCATTTCACACACGGCAGAAGTGAAACTAACTACACAAAAGTAGAATAAATTTATTTTTGGACAATTTAGCGAGTCGAGCAGGCCCATACGTGCCGATGCATGGCTTTTCCACTTATAAATTAATAATATATGTAAATAACTGCCCTATATTAATGATGATTTATTAATAAAAATGAGTATGTATTTGAATGTGTCTACAAAGTAATTAAATTTTTTTTTATTTACATTCCATGGGTTTTTCCCCGAGTACCTAATACGTTTTCACTGTGAATTTCCCATATTTGTTATTGTTCAATAGTTACACTTAGTAGACCTAGTTATTTAGATCCCGCAAACGATAGAGCTCTTAATGTTGGGATCAGAGCATATTACATTATATTATATTTGTTAAGCGACTCAGATATTTAGATTAACTAGTAGATTAGTTGTGGTTAACCTACAATGCAAATAGGAATCCAGTATGAAAATCTGAAGGTAATTAAGCAATTTAATATCAGTAATATTTATGGTTCATGATAACAATTAATAACAAAAGATAAATATATTTTATTACTATTGGTAATTCACCCATCGGCGTCGCTTTAAGTCAGTTATTACGTAACTAATGCGATTGTTTTACATATTTTGATGCTTGTTATCAAAAGCCATGCTCTTTGATATAATTACTTAATATTCTTTTAATAATAACCCGCCTTGAAGGAATTATTTGAAAACAAAACAAATATCTATAATTAGCCATGCACCAGGTTACTTGAATTAAGGCTTTAGTTTTACTTAATCTGAGCGTTATTGTGTATTTTTAGGGATCCGCTCCTCAATAGGAAAAAAGGAACTATTCTGTCTATTCTACTTCTATCTGTCTCTTACGGTGGACTGTCAATGTATGGAGAAAGAAAATTTAACATCGAAACGATTTTGAATACTTACCTAAAGCATAGATTACTAAGTAGTCTAAAGTAGCATTTGGCTAAATTATATATATATATATATATATATATATATATATATATATATATATCATCCTCATCATCCTCCGCGCCTTTTCCCAACTAAGTGGGGGTCGGCTTTCAATCTAACTACGACACGGCCGAACTTTGATATTTTACGTAAAGCGGCTACCATCTGACCTCGACAACCCAAGTACTAGGCGATATCGAAGTTCTGTAGTTAGACCAGGTTATCGAACTTTTTAGGGCTCCAACTACCCGCAACGAATGCCACAGATGTTTGTATGGCACCCGGGACCGACGATTTAACGTGCTCTCCGAGGCACGGAGGTGTCTCAATGTGTTAAGAATGGTCACCCATCCTAAACTGACCTGGCTAGTAATACTTAACTTTGTAATGTGTTCACATACTCGGTTACCACTTAGCCACGAGCCTCTGTATATATATATATTATTTTTTGATATATTTTAAGCCCTAAGAGGGCTGCCTTAGCTCAAAGATACAACATTTTTATAAAATTCGGTATGTCTATGAACTTGTAAAGAATATTACAAAAATCAAATTCCTATTATATTTATTTAGCTTACAAGTAATACTTAAACACTCAGTATATAGGAACACCTTTATTTAGGAAAACATAAGAATTTTGACATATAATTCAAAGCCAAAAATGGCAAAATCGTAAGAAATTTCATAAATTGTTTTTTTTTTTTGGGTATTTTATAATTTTTAAGTTTCCTTGCAAAATATTTCATAATTGCGCCCAATTTAATTTTATAACGGACAAATCTATGTCTGGCTATCCACAGTAAGAGATGCTTTACAGACCATTTTTAGACATTTTCTTACTGCTACAATTTCATGTTTCATCAACATTAATGGCAGTGGAGGGCTAAAAGAAGGTTATATATATATTTTTTAATTTGTAATTTAGAATGCAATGTTCTAAACCTATTCGAGATTGCTCGCTTCACCCTACTGTCTATCTGTCAAGACCGCCTGGACGTATCATGTTGAAATTAACATCACATACAAATAAATATATAAAGGTAGGTACGTTCCATTGACCTAGAATCTAGAAAATTGGTAAGAAGCAAGGTCTCACAGCAAAAGTAACGGAAAAAATCCGAAAGTCGTTAATTTGTTGTTACATTTTTAATGATTATTCGTATGTTTTTTTTGTGATTAAAATCATATATATTTTGCAGTTGGAGGCTTTGATTATTTACATGTCTAGACAGAGAATTCTAACAAATGATGCGCATAAAACGGGCTCCAATTACGAATTATGTGTGAGTTTTTACAGTGAGTGTGTTTAGAGATGCCTGCTCTAAATTATTTACTTACCTTTTTTTTTAATGTATAGGGGGCAAACGAGCAGATGGGTCACCTGATGGTAAATGACTAACGCCGCCCATGGGCACCTGTAACTCAAGAGTTACAAGTGCGTTGCTGCCCTTTAAGGTGGGAATAGGAGAAGAGAGGGCGAGGAGGAAGAGTGGGAAGACGGGAGAGGGGGATTAGAGGGGAGGAGAGAGGAAGGACGGAATAGGGGAGAGGGGAGGGTTAGGGCCTCCGTTAGTTCCCCCCCTTTGGGGGAACTTAACCTTAATTTTTGCCCTGTTGATTTGTCGTCCAAGTTTGAAAGCAATGGTGTATAATTGCGACCTCTATCGTGTCGGCAAAATTGAGGTACATACATATATACATTATAAACTTATTAACTGGCGGTTGTTTTGGGGTCTAGGGATCATAACTAGACCTCCTGTGAAGAAATTTTTGAAAAACTCGACAACTGGTACAAAAGGCTAGTGACAGAACTTTAAATAATTCATACTCCTTCTCAGACAGATTTTGGTGGTACAAATTTAAATATATTTTGAGAATATAATATTTTACACAAAAATTAATTAACGATTTGATTTGATAAGCGAAAGGAGAATTTTACCTTAAGGTTCACTGGTCGGTAACTCAGTCGATTTGTAACATGCGGGGACTCCCTACAATCGGGGTGACGAATAAAGAAAGTGGTAACTAAGTTGATAAACGAAAGTGCGCCTTATGCAATGTATTTGCAGGAAGGAAACCCTAAATAAATAAATAATGTGATCGTTACACTTAGTTAAAATCATCAAGAGACAGATAAAAACTTGGAATATTGATATGAGCATTTTTAAAAATAAAGGGCTCGGACACAACTGAATTTTTATTGTCCGTAATAAAAAATGTGTCTTCCCTAAGTTTGAAATTTTTCAATACTTTGGGGACTTTAAAAATCCGTGAAATAACTTCCTAAATTGACTAAAACCAACACTAACTTGATTAATTGAGTTCCATCTTTTAAGAAATAATATATAGTATAGTAAAAAAGGAAAAGAAAATTGCCTATCCAAGGCTGTGTTAGAAAATGGAAGCGGTTATATGCGGCAACATTCACAGCTTTCGACATCCTACGCGCGTTGGTGACGGGAAAGTAGGGCACAGACAGACTGGCTTCCCTACGCCGAATCCTAACTAATCTTATAAACGAGAACATGAGTTTTTTTGATACGTTTTCACGCCTTAATTACTCTACAGATCATGATGAAATATTTCATACACGTTTCAGAAAAAAGTACTGTTTCCAAGGTATAAAAAATTACTTTTAGATGGTCGTCCGGCTTGACAAAATCTTCATCAATGTAAACAAAGCCCTGGGCATAAGCTAGTCTCAGGTAACGGTGTAAGTGCTAGTGATACTACTCATGCCGAACATTGTGTCAATAGCATATTGCGGTTAGTAGGTGACAATTTTATTAGTCTGCATTATGAAGATGTTAAAATAACCAATTTTTACGTCTAGTCTTCTTTTTCTATTAACGTAAAGGTAATATTTGAACAAAGTGAGCAATTTATAACTAAAGTGGACCACATAATATCAAATACCCGGGAGACCAAAGCTTTTTGTAAAATCGACATTTTTTTTTGTAAAATTGCGATTTTACATGAAATACAACTATGCAGTTGAACTTAAAATGGAAAACTGTATCTGTATACAAAATTTCATCAAAATCGTTAGAGCCGTTTCCGAGATACTTACCCGAAATATAAAGTAAATATGTACAAATATAAATAAATACATACCTACAAGAATTGTTCGTTTTTAAAGTAAAGTTAAGTTTAAGTTTTTAAGTTTGGTATTTATAAAAATTAGTGGTCGCCCAGAGATCTAAAGTCGATCGGAATCCATTATATTATTGATAAAATATGTATATTTTTTTAGAATAAATTTTTTGAGAACACTAAAACTCGCTAATAGCTACTAAATACAAAGAAAATCGTAGACAAGCAGAAAAAAACGATACTAAACAGTTTCGACTTTGTCTATTTATTTACTAGAATTCACGGTTTTTACTGCTATCGGGGCTGTACCTAACTAATGTTCTGTCAGATAGACTTTTCTTCTATAAAAGTAATGTATAATAACTATCTTACAAAATGCAATCCTCTTTTAAATGGAGAATCTTGGGTAGTTTAAGCAGTTAATTTACATGTACTGCGTTTGCTAAGAATAATATTCTCTGGATAACATCTCAATCGAGCACGTTTTTAAACTATTTTTTAAATAAATTTTATTGTTATCTGATTAGGTATTTTTAATACCTCGATAGTCTCCCGGTGAGATCTTGAGGTCCATGATTAGATTACCGGGTTTACGTAGTTGTTATTGGGTTTTTCTGTTAGGGAACTCAGTAGCTACACGAGAATGTGTATCTTTTTTTTGTAGACGAGTTTAATGGCTTTGTGGAATTTCTTTTCCGAAATCATTTTTTTGGAGTCTGACTGACGCCGAAGCTTTGGCGGTTGTCATGCGTAAAAGATGTGCCTCGGTGGTAGATCACCACCGCGGCAGTGCCAAAGTTGAATGTGTTTCTGATAAATGGGAGTCTCCAATGCTGCGATATTTTTTTTTGAAACCCAAACGCAGTACTTTCACGAACACTAAGTCAATTATCCCTTAAATACACAATCGATAAAATACAAATAGGACAGCATAATTTGTTTTAAAACTATATCAATATAGATGTGTGAGAGAGAGGTGACATTTCAGGTACAGACTTTTTCAAGCCAAAAAGATAATGTCTCTACCAACCGTTTACCTGCCAAGAGGTAATAAATAACAGTTCTCCAGGTTATTTTTGCCACTTAGAAAGGGCCAGCTTTGCTTTGCAGTGCAGTATTACTTCCATCTATTGAAAACACCAAGCTATATCATATTTTAAGCAAAATTAGGCTTAACATTCAAATGACTATGATAATTGATGTCTAGACACCATGCATTCTAATACTTTATGAAATGTATAAAGGACAATGACCATGTATGTATGGAATTCCGTCTTAAGTTGTTGTACAATAAATCTTTATTTATTATAGACTAAGCTTTATATATTATCAAATGAAAGTGTAATTTTCCCACAAACAACCGAGTTTTTAAGTAATTAGACAAAAACGGAGATACCTGTCCTACAAACAAGGACCTACAAATTATGTTTAACCTACTCGCAACTTATAAAATTACAAAAAATTATTACAATTTTTTTTATGATTATTATTTATTACAAAAAAAAACAATGTTAGTTAAAAACAAAATAAGTCACCAGACGCTCAAACGGAGTTCCGTAAGTAGTATTAATATTTAAGTGGAGAGATTATAACAATGACTATTGTCAATCGACACATAAATAGTAATGGCCGCGCCGACTCGTCTGTTATCTGGGTTGACAGTTGCGTGAGACGGAACACAAAAATAATACTTATTATAACAGAAACGTAAATTATTAATTAGATACATTGTAAATCGTAATACTATTACTAATTGTTTAGCTATTTTATGATATTATGAATTTGATTCCATTTTTGTGATGCTTTTGTTCAAAGGTTCACTTACGTAGCTCGTACAAATTAAGAGAACGAAACGTAAATATCATGACTTTATACGGAAATAATGCGTAGCAATTTACTGTTTTTATTTCAATCATAATTCCGGTTACGAAAATAGAATTCCTGTAGTGAAACGGTTGTAAAAAATAAGAAAATATTTTTCATATTATTTTGATTTTGCAACATGAAACATTGCTAGCCCACCTTTGGTCAAGATCCTTTAATTGTTGAGCTACAATGGATGGAGTGGTTTATATCTGCGGTGAACGGCTTGATAGGTTGTATTTAGTACCCAACCAGACCTTCATATATATGCATGTATTGGGCTGATCTCGGTAAGGCCTCTTCCAAGCTCCCTTGGATGGTCCTGACTCTCCTTATCGACTGTTGTTCTTATTAGGGTCATCGGTTAAAAGAAGTTCGGCTTTACCATAGTTGGGTTTAACTTTTTGTAGTTGGTAATTTGATTTCTTCATATTTGCGATTGCCATTGCGTCACGTACCAATCACCCTCAGGCCTCTGATTACAATATACGTAACAAGTCAAGGTGAAAGTAAATCTGTAACTAGTTTTCTATTGGTTTCATTATATCGTTCACGGATTGTATATAAAGCGCGTGATGATTTAATTCTTTAGTTTATCTATGTTAGTCGGTTGGCTGTATTATATTTTGCTTATAGAGATAATAATAGATTATAAATGCAGTTTTATCTATCCACCGTCCTTGCGTATCTATATTATCAACTGTGTACACGACTTGTCACTGTGTTATGCGTGACGGCAGGTTTTCGACATGGAAAACAATGAGACTAGGACACGTTACAGTTGAGAGATAATATACTTTCCATAATAAAGATGGCGTTGTAGGGTTTGTGATATTGCTAGCGGCGTCTTTTCCTACAAATAAATAGGTTCTATAGGTACCTACAATACTATAGGTTCTACCCTTCTGAATGTACACACCGCAATTTTATTCAGACCTTGAAAAATGCCTAACTCAAAGTGGGAGGCAGCCGTTGAACAAAGGCAGTGCATGACTGCTCAGTTTATAGGAAGCTTTTAAAATTGTGTATGTTCAACAGTATGTTATGCTGAGGCTGACATTATTATTATATATTCACACATGTATACTCCAAACCTGTTGGCTCTACCTGAAATGCCATCGCTCTCTGTTACAACTTTATTGATGTAACTTTAAAAGAGATTACACTTTCTTATTAGTATTTTAGCGCTTGTGTGCGTTTTGAAGATTTGTTGCTTTCTACTATTATAGAGGTATAATACAGAGTTAAATATTTACACAACTTCGATATTGGAAGACATTGGATTACAGAAAGTCACGATACTCCGGGCCTCGCGTAAGATGAATAGTAAATATCAACGAAAATATTTCGCAGTGCAGCATTTTATAAAACAATTTTAAAGATATATATCACCAAGCCGGTGATATATACCTTTAAAATTGTTTTAGGTATCACGTGTGTTAGAAACTTTGACATTTGACTAAAATCGGTGGGTTGGCGTTAGTCGTTGTAATTGTTCGATTAGGACTGCACCAAACATCAAAATAAAGCAGCGGCCCGAGCTCCTTAAGAAACTTCTTGAGATATTGACATAATTTTAATTATTTGAAATACATTTTTTATAATACGAACTCGCCAATTTTTAATAACAAAAGTTAACAAGATGTCGAGTTCGTATGAGAAGAAACCGGCAAGAAACTCGATTCGAACTTGACATTTTTGAAATAGAAAGGACGCAGAAGAATGCTGCCAGAATTGGAATGAAGCTGTCGGAATGGAGGAGTACCTCAACACGCGCGCTTAGATAGCCTGCTGTTTTTTTTTTATTCCTGCTGATGAATAGAAGTCCCGGACCTCCATCCGAGGGGCGATATCTTTATCGCCCCTCAACAAGTGATGGCATCTGGATCTGAGATGGCTGGCATCTCAACAAGTAATTTCACTGGTGTGCATGTGCATGTTTGCCAAAGCGAAACAAACAAATGTTCTTTTTAACCGACGAAAAAAAAGGAGGTTCTCCATTCGACCGTATTATATTTTTTTTTTTTCATGTCTGTTCAGCCCTCACTCCGTTATTTATAAACCGATTTTGATTATTCTTTTTTTGTTAGATAGGGTATACTTCAAGGGTGGTCCCATGTCAAGGAAGTCAGGATCTGATTATGGGACCCTGATAAAATTGAGAGAAACCCTCGAAAATTGTAGGAACGAATAGTGTTTCTGTTTACTTTTCATTACTTTATCAGGTATTTGCGTTTAGAAATCATCACATCATGTAGCTGAGCTGATGATGAAAAAAAAACCATAAAATAAAAATCTTTTTAACAAAAAATTAAACCGACGAAAATAACTAAGAAGCAAAAAATAAATAAACCTTAAGTCTTAAGTATTCAGCTTATTTACATCAACTATCAAATTTTATATAAACTTATTTTGAGTCGGCGCCAAATAATAAAATGATTAATTACTTACGTAGGTACATATAAAATTTCGATAATTAATCAGTTTGTTGTTTGGCGCCGACTCAAAATAAGTTAGTTGCCCCACCCATATTGTTAAAAAGATTTTATTAAAAAAGAATAAAAGGCATTTTTTTTATTAAGAATACTAGTAACGTGGGTCACACTTTCTAGTAAGTATATTTGTAAACCCTTCCAGCTAAGTTTAACGCTTGTGTTAGGAGTGGTTTCACGTCAGTAGTGCACTGGGTGGGGTTTGAACTCGCAACCACTTGATCACTGGAAACAGGTTTTAGTCTTTAGTACAATCTCAATATTGAAATTATTTTAACTCTTATCTTTTTATACAATGTACAACTTTTACCAAGATCCGTAGTTGGTTACAGCGCGAGCACCAGTAGTTTTCAGGATTTGTAAATATATATTTTGCAAAAGCAACAAGCGCCAGCCCTTGCTGATAGGCCACACCACAGTGCCTAGATCTTTCCAGAACAGAACACGGGCCTATTGGTCGTGTGGTTCACTATCCTGACTGCTGAGCCAGAGCTCGTGGATTCGGTTTCCCACACAGGACAAATAATTGTGTGATGAGCACGATAATTTGTTCTGTGTCTGGTTGTCATTTACCTATGATATGTATGTATTTAGAAATATATAAGTTTGTTTATAAGCAGTCTGGTTACCATAGTACAAGCTCTGCCTAGTTTGGGATCAGACGACAGTATGTAAGGTGTGTCAAGTTATTATTATTATTTAATTTGCAAAGTAATATCTGCTATCCCTAGTTAGTGATCTACATGTCGATACATAACAGTTCCTCGTAAGATGTCGTCCAGCTTACCAAAAAAAGGTTTAAAGTAACTCCTCTTCGCTTCGAGCTTAATCATTTATGTATTTTAGACTTATTATAACACTAGCAGCGCCTCGCGGTTTCACCTGCGTAAGTCCCGATCCCGTAAGAATATCGGGATAAAAAGAATCCTATGCGTTAATCCAGGTCTCCAGCTATCTACATACCAAATTTCATCGCAATAGGTTCAGTGGTTGTTGCGTGAAAGAGTAACAAACATCCATCCATCCATCGATCCATCCATCCAAACTTTCAGATGTATAATATTAGTGGGATTAGTCCAATTACACCCAAGTCTCATGTACTGTTAAGATATCCGCTGTTTTGTCTTAGTTATTACCATATGTATATATTTTCAACATTTATCATGTATGTTTGCATGTATTTATGTAGGTATGTATGAATTAGTATGTAAGTAGATTTTTTAGATTGCTTTTTGTTCTACCCTCTCTTAATTATTGTATAAGTCTAGTCTAGTACTATTAGCTTTTCTACTATATTTGTTTCATTATTACTACTTTAAACACTTACAGTACGACACCAGCTACCGTTTATTTTTGTTTGCTATTTCCATACAAAGGTTGTCTGGAAGACATCAATTTTGGCGATAAGACCGCCCAATGTACTTACCGCTTATCACTGTTTTTAACTAAGTATATGCCTATTTATAATGTGGTGTAAAATAAACAATTTTCTATCTATGTATGTAATAATCACACTCCATCGTATTTTTAATCGATAAAAAAACGGAGGAACGTTCTCATGTGAACCCGTATATATAAGGTAGGAGAAAAAGTTTCTTCGTATTTTATATACAAATTCAAGACATTTTTTTTTCAAAGTTTAGTTACATTTTTTAATAATAATTTACACTTCTGATCAAAAAAAAAAAACAAAACGAAACAGGACTGCAAGTACTATTTAGGCAGCATTTAAATAAAAAAGAGACGACAAATCAACAGGGCAAAAATGAAGGTTACGTTCGTGAATATATATGTGGGATATTCCCCCAAATGGAAAAACTGATTATGCTGAAAAATCCGTTTTTTCAGCATAACTTTTTTCCTATGAAAAATTTTTGGACCGTTTAACTTTAATAGCAAGCCCATAGTAAATACGATTTTTTTTTTAATTTGAACCCTAAATGATTCCATCCTTAACTTGGGGAGGGGGGCGGGAAAACCAAAATATGTTGGATAAACTCCGAAACTGTAAACCTTTTTACAATCGGTAATATTTTTAAACGTAATTATTTTACTCTACAATGTAGACATTTAAAGTTTTTAATGCGACTTATATTTTTAGAGCTAAAAATTAAAAAAACACGAATTCATTAATAATATTAAGGGTTTATAAAGTAAAAAATCTTCATCTACGGGTTTTTACGACAATAATTGTGACGTTAAAATTTAACAAAAATGGATATACGGGTATGGGAGTTATTTTTAGGCCCATTTTCATTGTCGTAATCACCCTAACCTGTTTTTTTTGCAAGACGTAAATCCAAGCTAATTTTGAAACCAAAGAAGATAGATAGGTTTTAATAACTTAGTCTTATTCATACAATAATTATAAGAATCTTTTACCTTGAAAGTTTTTTTATAAGTTCTAAAACAATAAAGTTTTTATTTAACAAAGAAACACCACGACTGGTCTAAGACCGCCCGACAGAAGTGATAATTTAAACGCCAGACAAACTGGCGCCGTAACGCGTTACGTAACGAAGCGGTTTACCCTCCCATAAGAAGTTATCACTTCAAAAACGTTTTTTTGCTCTTCTGAAAAGTAGGGTTTTGATTTAAACGCCAAACGAACCCAAAGGTATATATGTATTTGATGTACAATAAGATTACTTACTACATCAATAGATATCGGTGAGTGGAATATATTGTTATAAGATATCTTGGAACTAATTATGTTTAATCAAGATGTATTGTAGTTATAGAACTATACGTCCAATATCATAGGATATTGGACATAGTAACAATAAAAAAAAATGTAAATTGACATTTTACTGTCACAAAACGAAATAGATCTACACACAGTACACAGTTGAAAATATATCGAAACGGTGTCTTTTACGTACACTGTAATATGGCGATGATTATCGATCAGAAAAATTCATTTTCTTGACACTTATCCATTTTCGGAAATACAAGGTTTAAATCAAAATGTCCGTGGACAACCTTGTGTAGACTTCCACCATACAGAAACATGGCTCCTTTGGCGTAAGAAAGGAATTCTATACAAAATTACTCAAGTAGTACCTAATTAGAAAAAATGTGGATCCTAATAAAACACACATTTATTTTATGTTGATGAACGACTAGGTACTTTACCATTTACCTTGGCTTAGTAATTATTTTGGTTCTCATGCTGCTGATGAAAGTTTAATATTTGTTTGCGTTTGTTTCTAATTCAACGTGCATGTTCTGAATATCCTTGAGGCGTTCGCAAAACTTGGCAGCCGGAACGGTCAAGGATGTCTAGCTATGCCCTATGCAATATTAACTGAAAGCGCCCTGTTTTCAGTTAATATTGCAGTTAAAACAGAGTTGAATATTGTGATTCACTTTACCCTTTGCGTACGAGTATAGATAATATTTAAGATTATTTTAGCAAGAGCCAGGCACAAACATATTTTCATAATATTATAGAACAACCGGAGAGAGGCTCTCAAAACAAAACGCATTTTATCTTTCTTCGTTTAACCTGGAAGGATGAAGGTTCAAATATCGCAGCATACACTTACGGCAGCCTTGTCTATAAAGGCACTGTTTAACAGGCATATTTGTATCTTGACCTGCTTTTTTAGCATATGTCGCATAATAATATAATTGTTATTGCAAGCAGAAATCATTCCTTTCGTCCTCATGCAAGGCTTTCTAACTAGACCCTGGCTGGCTGTGTTTAAGTAAAAAATGAAAAAATGTTTAAATGAAAAACAACAAAATGTTGGGTATTAAAAATATTTGATAGAATGGTTTATAAATTCAGTTCCTTTTGCAAGACCCAAGTTGTTATTTTTAGTGAAGAATAGACTAATTACATTAATTTAGCAGCAACCAAGGGGTCTTCCAGGTTTATCATTATCGTAAAAACTTGTTCAACTGGAAAATTAAGACCTCAGATTGGAGTCTATGGAGGATGAATGGAGGTACCAACACTCTAGAGATGACTTAAGACTTGTTGTGAAATGCAACTAGGGTTGGCCAAAAGCATCGCCTAGGGAAAACTTCGAGTCTTAACATTGGCTGTATAACTGACCGCCGATGGAACAGTTTTCTTCGATTGTCTAAATAAAGCGGGGAACTCTTTGTCTACCGGCCGTCGATGGAGTAATAAATGGAAGAATCCTCGTTGCTGTATACTAAAAAAAACAGACCGGGGACGGATGCATATGCAGGACGGCCGTGTTCTCGCCCCATCAAAAACTCTTATTTATTGTATTAAAAATCGGGGCAAACTATAACAGATGATAAAACAGTTCCCTATTTAATAAAAATGTGTTAATAGATATTATTATGATTAGTTATACCGTTAAAGTAATGCTATTGGTCGGTTGATAAATACTGATGAATAGTGGGGTTATATAAGGCTAGGAATGTATTATAAGTTGATAACAATCACTGAGTGAATGAGTGAGTGAGGTACGAAGAACATGGCAGTTACTGTAAGCTAGTGATTTTCATAGTTTATAGCAGTGGTGGTGAGACTGTTTTTAAGACATATCCCATTTATCATTCTTAACAAACAATGAGAAAAGAAAGATTTAGCATATTCCTCTACTACACTAATAAATACAATATTTCTACACTCAACCATATGGTATTTTAATCCTTGGCTACACTACAGTTGTGCAAATACGTCTAAGCCGCTGGAAATGTCACATGATCGTCTGCAACATTCACTCTTATGACTACAACAACACGTTTCGTGCTTCATATTCTAGAATTAAAATAATCAAATTATTTTAACTGACTAATGATTTCCTAGAAACGTGTTACATTGTACATGAAATCAGTTGCTTATGACTTATGACTCTGATCAATGTTTGATTATTGATCTTTTGTTTTTAAGCACTTTATAGATTTGAATCAATTACAAGAGGAAGGAAGCTGAAGAATATATCACGTAGCTTAAAATGAAGCGAATGTATTATCGGCTCTCAAGTCGCGATACCTTGGCCTATATAAACTATTTTCTTATATGCCTCTTAAAAAAAATCGGACAAAACATCGGTTAGTTCTTTACTGAAGTAGATCTCATGGTTTGGACGAATTAGGGGAATCAAAATACAGAATGAATAGTACCCGCATGTGTAAATATGACACCGATAACACGCAGGTTGACAAGTCCCGTTTGTATTTACGGCAAAAGTCTATTAGAAAGTAGTTTTTGGTGTATACATTTTGGTTGATGACGTCACTTGGTAAAAAGTACTTGAAATGGCGTTGTTCTAACAATAATAGATAACTTATCTATTTGTTGAACGTCTGGTTAATTGTTTGGTACATGTTTACAATATGGATAGGGGGCGTTTCCTAGATTTCATTGTTTTTTTAAAGCGTTTTGTATGCTGTTGTTTTCATAAGCCTTAAGCTCAGTGACATAATAGTTGTCAATGGAACAAGAATGTGAAGTTGTAATCGTAGTCAAGTCATTGTCTAGTAAAGTTAGAAAAGGTTTTGTCACAAGACGGAATAGTGAAGTGATCTCGCAGTTACCGTCAGCAGTAAGAGACGCACCGTGGAGCGCTGCGCATGCGCTTGTCAAACATTGGCGCGTACGGACCACCGGTTCTGTGTTTAACAAACACTTACGTGCTCTAATCTTTAAGCAGTGACTTTTAGTAAAATATATTTCTTGCTAAGGTTATTAGTTTGAAGTGAATGGACTGAAATTGCCTGCAAATTTATGTAAGTTGAAATCTACCTGTTGATTATATTTAAAAGTCTCCTCACACGTTATACTTTAGTGTTAATACCTACCGGAAAATACGCAGAAATTGAAGGTTGTAAATATTTGGTATGCTATTTTGAATGAGTTATACATTAAGAGTTTTGTCTTTATCTGGCAAATGCGTGGCTGGAAGGTGTGAGTGAAAAGTACTATAATCGGTCGTTTAAATTAATCGTACACCTGAGCGGAAGATAAACTTGTTTCGATACGTACGCGCTCGTATTTGAAGTTATCCTTTTGTAGCATCAGCGCAACAATTGTAGGATCCGTGAATGACGGGTGTACCATCGCTCACTGACGCGTGATTCGACCTCGTTCTTTAACAATAAACCCGTTACGAAACCTTGAGCCATGTCCTTCAGTCCGTTATATTCAAGGAGGTATTCAACGAACACCTTTTGAAAACACTTGAAATAATTTTAAGTACTGATAGCACACGTAGGTACCTACATATGTTTACTTTATAAAATTTGTAATGCATGACAGTATAATTTTATCTTTATTAGTATGCATAATTACTGTAGAATATCGTAAAGGGATATTTTATTTACACTAGCTTTATTATTTCCGAAAGTTTATTGTAACGTTATTTTATTTTTCAGCACAATTGTGATGAAGGTTACAATACTATTATTTGTTTATTGTCAATGTAATGTACGGAAAAATATATGTAAGGGAACATCGGTATGCTTTTGTCTCCTATGTTTATTATTCTATAGACATACCGTTGTATTACAATAACAAAAGACGATGAACCAAAGGTGTTTGATGCTCTGCATGCAGTTGATAATAATTACATTACACAATAGTTTTGAAAACAATAAATACGTCTACATGCTGTTATTGAATATCATCTTACAGAAAAAAGAATTAAGGGCCTGGCTTGCCCATAACTACTACCATGCAGCTAAAAGAAAAAGCTTGTAGGAATCTTGTGTGTAAATCATGTTTTGGGGTTGAAAATTGGATTTTTGTAGGTATTTCCCTATTGCTTAACAATGTATGTATATTTGTTTTTTTTTTAATTGAGCCCGCGTTGGTGAATTTAGCGTCTAGCATCGAGTATTCGTGATATTTTTAAATCTGTGTTTTTGTTCGGTAGGTATTGAAATCGATGGTGTGCATAACTCAAAAATTGAATTTTTTGAGTTAGCTCCCTTTAGATCTAGGTGTGCGATATTACTGTTTTTAGGTGTGTGTTCGCATTTTACAAGTCACATTAGCTTCGCCTGCATTTTCCTATAGTTATTACTGAACTAAAATATAGTCTACTAGCAACCCGCCCGGTTTTGCACGGGTAGCAGAGACATCTTCAACAATCATCATCATACACAACCAATTTACACAAAACCTTAACAAATAATATACCTAAACCTTCCTCATGAATCGCTCTATCTATTGGTGAAAAGCGCATGAATATCCATTCAGTAGTTTTTGAGTTTATCGTGAACAGACAGACAGACAGACAAACGCGACGGGGAACTTTGTTTTATAATATGTCGTGATGATAGTTCTAGATAGAATATCTAACGGTTGAAGAATTTAAAAAATCGGTTCAGTAGTACCTACGAGTCACTCATAGCACTTTAGTTTTAAATTATAATAAATTTAGTTCTCTTATTGTATTTAGAATATACGAGTTATAACCTTATAATAGGCACCATCAAACTGTTCTTTTGGCAGCACCTATTTACAGTTTTCACTTTAACAAATAAGTGTGGTTGGTTCCTCACAAATATTCCAATTTCTAATAAGTACATTAATAAGGCTCTAAACATAAATAACATACTACGGTTAGAAACTCTTGTTTTTTAAGTAGCGGTCTTCATTACTCACAGTGTCCTATACACCTCACATCGCTCTATTGCAATTTGTTTGCACAATGAAAGCTAGTTACCCGGTATACCGGTTGTGTTACAATAATTTAGTAACATTTTAGTACCGAGCTTCCATGTCCATGATGCTGATGCTGACATAATTGCATTATTGCTAAGTTGTCTCAAAGCATACACAAATCTGTTGAGAGCTTTACATAGTACATCTCGGTGGGTATATGTGTATTTTCCAATTGTAGTGCTCGTCCAATGTAAGGCCTGAGAATTTTATGTCCGTATCCTAATTCCAATTGACCCGTATTTAATGTAATTCAGCGTACAACATCGGGAAGAAAGAAATGATTTGGGTGTAACACTTGGTCATAATTCCATCTCATTGAGTGTGTTCGGCCCCATATTCGCATGTAGATGATTTATTTATTTATTATGTTTTACCAACATTTGTTTACACGGTAAGAAGCAACAAAAATGACGAGCGATTAAAGTTCCCCCACCCTCTTTTGTGCCATAAAAGCCTGAGTCTCTCTGAGATCTCTTCTGTAAACCATATATCTGTCGTCAAAAAACTCACTGCTCAGCACTTACGTTATTTAGCCATGTCTCTGCAAGTATAACAATATTATAGTTGTACCACACGGTTGGTTAAAAAAACCCATGAGTTCTAGAACGCAGTCCTCAAGTATTTTGATAATAAAGTTTTAGTTGATCGAATTTAAATGAGTTATTAGCCACTACGAGTGTATAACTATTAAAAAAAAACGACTTAAGAAAAACCTTTCCATAAAAGACTTATATGGTTTTCTCATGGATGCAATTGCCAGAACTGGACCAAATTGAAATGGGACCACACGGGAAGCACCAGCTTTCAAATAAAAGAATCATCAAAATCCGTTCACCCAGTCAAAAGTTCTGAGGTAACAAACATAAAAAAAATATATATACAGTTGAATTGAGAAACTCGTCCTTTTTTGAAGTCGGTTAAAAATAGAGAAATAATAGTAATAAATGTATAAGTTACTTAATCTAGCATAATTTTTCTAACATGCCAGTATTTTTAACCAAAATATATTCAGCATCATCAGCTTTCCTCAGAAAATACCCTGCCATTCATGTATTATCTAAACTTCGTTTTTCCGGCGGAAAAGTAATAGGATTATGTGTTAGATTTAGAGATCGATTGATTTTACTAACCATAATAACTTAAAATTTCATTTCCTGTAATAAAAGATTACATTATTGGGAAATACAACGAGTTAATGAAGTAGTTTATCGTCGTTTTCATTCAAGATTAGCATAATAAGTCCTATGTTTATATGAATTTCAACTGAATTAAAGTAGGTATTGTATGTTTGGGTAGGGAGTAGATTCTGCCGCCTAATTTTGCAAGGGAGTAATTCACGTTAAAGAGCCGGAAAAACAAGAAACTGAGGGAGACCTTATACATTTCGGTTCACGAATGGACGTCATGGAAAGGCTGTCTTTTCTATAGGCGGTTATTCAGGCTCACATGAATTACCTTCCCCCTTGTTTCAGATTTAGGCAACACCGTGGGTTTTATTCGGTTCCATGATAACAAACTTACTCATATAGCTATTCATCGTGCTCCTGGTATATTATAAGTACTAGAGCGAACTTCCTCATGGCAAATAAAAGGTGCACATCCTTTAAGGCTGGAAGGTTTAGGTTTCTCTTTTAGATTCTTCGTTGTCAAATTTAAAAGAACTTCGCATTGCGGCGAGTTAGTAAAGTGGTCATTTAGGTAGGCATAAATAAAATTAACAAATAAAAAATAAATACATATGTCCACCTGTGTGTTAGTCAGCCATCACATCATCATTGTACTGGCCTCCTTGATAAAAAAATAATAATTGTATTTTTCTGATTATTGTTACTTCCGCTCATGTCCCACGTCGCGTCGGGTGTACCTAAAATACAAGTTAGTTGATGATTCATCAAAATTCCCCACTAGACTAATATGTTGTGTTTGTTTATCCTCATGACTCATGGGAGTCCCATTTTTAACCGACTTCTTAATAAGGGATATCAACATTGGTGACCGTGACGTGAAATATTTTGGGTAGGTAATACAGTACCTACTTTAAGTTTAAAATGATGTGCAGCGTTTACGAACACCAAACAGAAGCTGAAAAGAAAACCATAGGTACCTGCGGTAAGCTGGGTTAATGCTATATCGGACATTTCAAAACTTAAACAGATACTTTAGAGAAATTAACTGTGCGATGGAACCATTGACTAAAGCAGTGAGCCCAGTCTTCTTTAGGAATCTCTTCCAAGCGCATCCACGGTACCTTCAGGGTTCATAAAACGAATTCCTCTAAATTTATCTCTTATTTTGCAAAATAAATAAAAGTCACAAGGTGCGAGGTCGGGACTGTAAGGAGGATGATTCACTAGCTCCAGACCTTCGTTAGACAAATATTCGATAGTCCGTCTGGCGGAGTGAGCTAGAGCGTTGTCGTGGTGGAGGAGGATCCTGCTTCTTGGGCGCTGATGTCTAACATTTTCCAAGACAACTGGTAAACAATGACTGACATACCAATCTGCCGTAACTTCTGTGTTCGGTTTTGCAGAAGTTAATCATATCATTCGATAAATGTAAAAGCTATATTCTAATTTAGAGTCAGAGATTTCTTCGCGAGAAACTTGCAGCAACTTACTCAATACTTTATTTCTTCCATCATGTAAATTATACAGTTGGTAAAACTTAAGCTAAGTAAACTAACTTCTGCTAAATCTATGCATCCCAACTGCTATTAAGTTTCTCTCTTTTTGGTTCGCTTTGTACTCGGTAGTTTGATATTTTAATTGCCTTTTTTATTATTTTTGTAGTTGAAACAGACCGATTGTCAACGTTACTGTGTGACTGTACGGTTTTTGAATACTTTACAACCCTTTTTTTGTGGACTGCCTTGCCGCATCTGGCCCTGTCTAGATGTATAAAAACAAGTTCCTTTTTTGAGATTACACTTCCTCCGACAGATGTGTCACGTGAGGCACAACTTGACTGAATTTAAAGGCAAGGACTTTGCTTAAAATTGTTATGTCGCAGTAAGATGGTGACAGCCGCGATCTATAGTTATATCCCTATGGATGTAATTATGTAGGTACCGTATATCTATCCGGTATGTTATTTATGAACCGATTTCGATGATTCGTTTTTTGTTAGATAGGGTATACCTCAAGAGTGGTCCCATGTCAAGGACCCCAGGATCTGATGACGAGAACCTGATAGAATTGAGAGAAACCCTCGAAAATTGTAGGAACGAATAGTGTTTCTGTTTATTTTTCATAACTTAATCAGATATTTGCGTTTAGGAATCATCACATCATGAAGCAGACCTGATGATGGAAAAAATCATTAAATAAAAATCTTTTTAACAAAAAAATAAACCGACGAAAAGAACTAAAAAGCAAAAAAATAAATAAACATTGTAAGTCTCGAGTATTAGCTTATTTATTTATATAACGATCAAATTTTTATAAACTTATTTTGAGTCGGCGCCAGTCAGACTGATTAATTATCTAAATTTTATATGTACCTACGTAAAAATGGAGAAAAGACTCTACGTAGGTAATAAAATGATTAATCATTTTATTATTTGGCACCGACTCAAAATAACTTTATGAAAATTTTATAGTTTATCTAAATAAATAAGCTCAATACTCGAGACTTAAAATTTTTATTTATTTTTTGCTTTTTAGTTATTGTCGTCGGTTTATTTTTTGTTAAACAATTTTTATATGAACGCGCTTTATAATCATTAAAATAGGATTATATCCGTGGTAAGAGAACAATCTAGTAATATATTTATTTATTAATTATCTTACAAGACTAATTTGGTGAAATAATATATAAAACTTATATAAATTTTCTTTGATTTGCACAACTGGTTATTTTAAATAAAACGGTTCAATGCAACTTTTTTTTATTAACTCAATCGTTACAACTAATACAAACAATGACAGTCATTCAAATAATTAACATTAATAAAAACAATCGGTTTTATATTTAGGTATAGAATCAACAAAAGTAAGTAGTTTATAAAAAACTTGTACATAATAAAGAACTATCTAAACAAGTAGTACCTACAATATTTCTATCTTCCTGTAATCTTAAATAAATCTAATCTTTAATCTTAAAAAAAAGAAAATATCACAACCAAAACAAACAATGTTAAAAGTTGAGAATCATTAAAGAAAGTAACAATAAATGTTCAATAACAATCAATTTTACAAGCTACACTACTGCAGTCTACCAACATTATATAAACAACTCACATTGAGAGTGAAGATAGCATCACATGTAACCAATAACTCTATTAAGTCTTACTCTTAGAATGGATCTAGAAGTCGGCCACGTGGCACTAAAGAGCTCCTTGTTATTGAAACGACTATTAACAAATTCGCCGTAACCGAAAAGATCTAGCGAAATGTTGAGTAGATTATAAAAAGCATATGACTCTGTGCCGCATACGTGGCCCCTTGGGGTGATTCAGATGTACAAGATTGATACAAATATATGGAGAGACTCGGATGGTACTGGATGCCCTGGTCTATCCAGGGCATACAGGACCGTCCAAGTTCGTACACTGCTAACCGCATACCAATGTAATACCCACGTTCATCGGTAATAAAATTGTATATCCCACGAAAATTTGGGGGCCTGGTTTTTGAAATGCCAGGACCTTCCATAACGGCAAGGTTTGTAATATTAGAGATAACTTCCTCACAGTAAAGGACTGTAAACGTGTAGGTGCAACGGGATGTGGTGGCAGTTGACAACGGAGTCACTCCGTTTATATTTTCTTTTTTAAATGTATTTAAAAATATTTTTTATTATGTTAATAAAGAGAATAAATAATAATTATTATTTATTTGCATGAATATGAGTATTGGTTTGGACAATATAATATACAATAATTTATAGTCCGACATATTTTACCTGTTAGGCGTGCAAACATTTTTCGTCTGAAGTGGATACCTACAGAACATGCAATACATATAATTAATAACAGTTTAACATAAGTTGTCAAATAATGTTCATTATGTCAAAACTAAGTCTTTATTTGTAATGCTCACTAATTAAGGATGGTATCGAAATGTCACTGTCAAAGTACGCTATTATCATGGTAATTACAAAAACTCATCAATCGTGTAAATACATTTGTTATTAAGGAATTTTTAAGCTGAACTTTAAATAAATGTAGACGGAGTTCTCTTTTGGTCCTAGGTATTTTGTTATAAATTCTAGGTGCCATGCAGAAAATACTGTTTGAGCCAGTTTGAGCCTTTTGCATGCATAACCTATCATTATCTCATCTGTTCCGCTACGTTTCGTCTTGAAGTCGTTAGAATTAAACTAACTTAACAAAAACTGCTGTTCAAATTAAAAATAAATAAATAAATACATATACAGCGCTAAAATAATCAAGATATTATAGCCTTTAAAAATGATCTGTCAAGTGTTTGTAGTCCAAACATCGGGCTTATTACCCTTTTTTGTGATTTAAACAACGAGTTCTCTATTTCTCGAGTTACCCCAAAAGATGATGCTAAATCTTAATATTGATCTTACAATACTATACGCTGCTAGTAGCGCATGTTTATTTAGGCCAGGAGCAAGTTTAGATAAAGCATATGCAGCAGAACTGATTCGCTTGGTGAGTTCTTCAGTATAAACTTTCCAATTTAAGTGTTAGTCTATAGTAAGTCCTAGTAATTTAGCTGTATCTACTTTGCTCAATGCGTTGTTTATGTTAAAGATTCCTTCTTTTATTTTGGCGTCGCCTAGGTGCGGATATTTACGTAGCTGGTATTTTGATGCTCGTCCATTTTTGTTGAGAGCCTTTACAGGATTCTTAATTAGTCCTAATTTAATGTGTAAAAGTGCTAGAAGACTTTTTGGGGGGAGGTAAGAGGGAGTTTATTAAATGAAGATAATTGACGCATTTTTTTCCTCCGGGTCACAGTGTTTGTTTAAACGCGCTGATCTCAGGAACTATCAGTCAGATTTTCATTATTTTTTGTATTGGATAGAGTATTTATTGAGGAAGGTTACAGACTATGTAACATCACACTACAACACTTAGGAGCGGATCAGTGAACAAAAACGCAGGTGAAACTGCGGGGAATTTGGTCTAGTTATACAAGTCCAAAAAGTTTAATGACATAGGTGTCAATTTATTTTATAGGTAAACTCGTAGAATATTTTCATTTCATTCCATAACATATGTCATGTATAAAAGCAAAACCTACAATTAAAGGAAACAAAAATATGACATGTCACCAGTTATTGTCGAATATCTGGGGGCACGGGAGTGCCCACGCCAATTTGAGCAAAAACAACAAACAAAGGCACAACAGCCATACCGTCGTTTTCTCGAAGTCATTCAGGACATTTCAATCGTAACTTCGTTGTGGATTAAGCTAGAAGTATGAATACTTACCAGCTTACTCCCCAAGTCAAGGGTGCGTAAAGAAGTTTTACTTCAATAAAAGAATTACAATTACACACATGTGATACTTCAATTTAATTAAAGATAATTTATATAAAAGTTATTGGTCAAATTAACACAAATGTGTTAAATAATTAACATGAATTAATTAACCAACGAATTTTAATACGCAAATGCACAAAAATGACACCACGTTGACTTTAACGAATTTTCTGAAGGCTTCGTTGTACGCAGGCGCGGAGCAAAGATTATAGGAAACACTGTTTACTAAATTGTATTCTATCTCATTCTCTCGCAGTCTAAATCCCATTTATGAATATGTTTGTCTCTTTTCGAAGAGCAAACACTGTATACTTGTATTCATCTCATTTTTTCACAGGCTAAATCTTATTTATGAATGTTTGTCTTGTTTGTATCGTTTTAGTGTGAGTTTTTCGTTTCATCGAATTTCAAATCACAACGATTCTCAAGAAGTGTCACTGGAAAAAACTTGGTAGATTGTAGGCGGTACAAACCAGCAAATAAAAAACTCTCGTCATATTAACAGTACTTTTCGGTAGTTTGTATCAAAATAGTATCATAAAATTGTTAAAATAAATGATAAATAACTATGTACGAGTATATTACAATAACAAACAATAAAATCCCACCCTTCAATTTATACTATGTCCTATGTAAAAAAGTAATTAAAACTACATAGTTTGATAAGCAAGTACGACAGTAGCGGCGGCGCGGCGGCGCGGCGGCGCGGCGGCGCGGCGGTCCTTCAGTGTTAATTTAATCAGAGATTATAAATATTTGATTATGATTTTGATTGGTAATCAGCATTCAAATCCGCAATTGTATGATATTTAGTCAAAACGGCCATATAAATTTAATCTTCGATCGTAATTGATTTACGTCACGAGAACTGTTGCATTTCTTAGAACTGTAATTGCTTGTAATCGAATTATTTATTGGAGTTGTTTTAGGAAAATTTAATCGTCGATCATAATTGATTGATGTCAAGGGAGCTGTTGCATTTCTTAGAATTATAGTCGCAAGTATTCTAGTAATTTATTTCAGTTCTTTTAGGAAAAAGGCTGTGTGAATTTCATCTTCGGTCATAACTGATTTAGTTATGCTTACCTACTGAGAATTATTTATTTATTTATTGGATCCAACAGTTACATACAATTATACATTACACGTGTTACAAATTGAGATTTTAAGGCTGATTGCATAACTAATTATAGGTGAATACAGCATGCATTAAATAAAGAATTCATATCGCTAGTAGGTAATGGAGTTATTTCATCGAAATATTTAAGGAAAAACATCCAAATAAATTTAATCTTCGATCGTAATTGATTTACGCCACAAAAGCTGCTGAATTGCTTAAGATTGTAGTCGCTATTAATAAAAACAGTAGACGCTATGTAGTAAACAAGTTTCGTGTGTTTTGGCATTTAGTAAACTGTAAAAAATCAAGCTTCTAAGTTAACGCATTCAAAAGATACAGCCATTAAGCCTTAACATTTCGCATTTAAATCAAAACCTATAGGGTGCTTCCCATTGAGCTAGAATCATGAAATTTGGTAAGAAGCAAGGTCTGACAGCATAAGTAAAGGCAAAAATCTGAAAGTCGTTGGTTTGTGAATATATCACATAAAAAATAGTTTTGTGATTACAAACTTATATTTTGGGTTTGGAAAGTTGACTTTGTCGTACATTGCAACCGCAAAGTTAAGTTTGTCTTTTGCAAAACACAGGCAAAAATCTACATACAAGTTTGTATGAATACAATTATTTGAACAACAGTACAAAAAGTTTAATTTTTTAGAGTTCTGTTCCTAAAAAGGAAAAAAGGAATCCTTATAGGATCACTCTGTCTGTCTACCTGTCTGTCAAGACCCTTTTTCTCCGAAACCCGTGGACGTACCTATCAAGTTGAAACTAATAACAAATACTTATGTCTGCGGCCCCTTGGAGCTGTAAGTCAACGCAATTAAAAGATACGTCCATTTAAGCTTTAGATATGGTCAAATTTAATCATTTTGGAGTATATCAAAACCTTTAGGGGTACTTCCCATTGACCTACAACCATGAAATTTGGTAAAAAGCAGGGTTTCACACACAGCACGTCTATCTGTCTGTGTGTCTGTCAAGACTCTTTTCCTCAGGAACCCGTGGAGGCATGTTGAAATGAAATGAGTTGAAATTAACATCAAATACTTATGTCAGCGGTCTCTTGAAGCTATAAAAAAATCAAGCTTCTAAGTCAAAGCAATCAAAAGATACGGCCATTAAGCATTAGCTTTTAACAAAATTTAACATTTTGCAGGTAAATCAAAACCTATAGGATACTTCTCATTGACCTAGAATCATGAAATTTATTAAGAAGCAAGCTTCTTACCAAAAAAAAAAAAGCTTCTTACCAAATTTCATGATTTATATACAAGTTTGTTTGCTTACGGAACCCTTGGACTCGCAATTGTCCGGTATATTTTATTAAAAAAGCCAGCCTCATTTAAGAATTGAACAAGTGCTAATAAAAGTTTGTGATGTCGGATATTCGAATCATCATTATCATATTTTTATTTATTATTTTTTCATCATCATTATTATATCCGTGCTTGGGATTACTTGATTGATGATTACTCTGCTCTTGATCCTCTAATTTTAAACCTTAACTATAAAAGAGTTTATGACCTTTCGTTTTTGACCCGAAACCTACAGAACACTATAGATATCGGGTCATCCTATTATCATCAGTTTCGAGCGTTTGTTTCATCATCAAAGCCTTCGTATAAGGTCGCGATATTTATTTTTACATATAATTTGGTGAAATACACGACTCCAATGATGCTAAGCCGATGCCAATAAATACTTACAAAATTAGGGGCACAACACCTAACCTAGGAAATTAAAATAAACCTGTATAATTCTTGTATATAATTGCGAGAGGGAGACGTTATAATAGGAATAGTAACCAGGGTCGATTCTACACTTAGTAAGACAATATAACAGTTCTTATATAAGGCTTAATATTCATAATATACTTTCTACTAATTAAAGATATCACAAGTAATGTAATAGGCCAAAACTTTGCATCCTGGGCTCCGTTTTACCAAATTTAAATTCATGAAATATGTTTAACTAAAACCTTATCGAATAATAATTATGATTAGTTAGAACAGTGGCCAATAATATCATAGAAACTTTATCATATTGATTACAATCAATTCGACATTGAGAATTCTATTACGATATAGACAAAAAAGTTAGAGTTAAGAAAATGACCGATATGAATTGTCTTTGGTACAATTTTTGTGGAATTCTTTTATGAAAAGTGGATGACGCACTGTCACACAATACGCCGCGAGTTTGTACATTGGACATTGGACAAGGCATTGTGCATTGTTCTTAAAGTTACAAAAATATGACGTTCAACCGGTCCGCCTTGCTCCAATATGATAATTATAGTACTAACTCTCAAGTCAAAACAGTGTTTCTTTACTAAATTTCAAAAAGGTTCGTACTATGAAACTTTTATGAAATAACAACTTGTGACGTACTCCGCTCTCCATTTATTTAGTTCCACAGCTAAACCGACAGATGTGCCACTGGTGCAATGTCTGTCGGGCAAGAGCCATTTAGTTCTCAGGTTACGGATGCATGTCACGTTACAGCGTTCCTTCCATTTCTACCTTCACCGGACTCTTGGCGAGGTATCGGTTACCGCACGAGATACAGGTAGATATCTAACTTTAACGATAATTATTGTGATTGATAGACAGATAAAGCTTACAAAAACATGCTATCAGTATCACAATATCTACTTGCCTATAAACAATTTATTGAATAAAAACATTCGGGAAGGCGTCTTTCTCGTTAAACTATTTACTAAGTCCTCTTGTCAAGTCAATGTATATGTATATATTTATGCGCTTATTTTGTTAACAGCTATTGAAACATTTACATATACATACATATACGTATTTTCTGAACTGTTATTAATATAAACATTTTAATAAGCACTAAAATTAATATCGTGTCTGTTAGTATGAAAAAGATTCTAAAAACAGACATCCACTTTTTATATTTCTATTTGCTGAAGTAAACAACGAAATTTTAAACTTCTTAGAAAATCTGGGCAGTGTTTCTGGTTAAGCTCCCTACTTCATTTTTTTCTAGGGCTTCAAAGCTACAAGGGGGATTTGCGGCAGCCATTAGCGAGTGTTAATGGCTGCCGGAAACGATATGCAGTTTCCCATTTACTCGCATTTCCCTCATTCGTAGATTATGTACGATGATATTTTGCAAATGTTAAACTATACTCGAATTCTGCTCTAACATTATATAATATATGATGTTAGAGCAGAATTCGAGTATAGTCGAGTATTATGTATCAGTAATTCTTCGTTACGTTTCGTATGAACAAAAAATAATACGTAAATTATGAAAAAGATTATGAAGTTTCATCTATATTAAATCTTTATTTCCTACTTAAATAAACTAGTTTTCATTTAATGATATGCCGTCGTATCCACTTCCTATACTGAACTAGTTTTAATATATATATACCTACTCAATTTTTAACTGACTCAACACTCAATATGCATTTAACGGTAATTTCGAAATAACTAATTAAAAACTTCTAATGAATACGTAATTTAAAAAATAATGTCATAATATGTTATAGACTCATAGAGTTAGGTTTTCATATTAACATTAATTTTTATGTTTCTTTAATTAAAGTTATTATTTTTTTGTTAACAGTTGATTGGCTCATACACAAGAAGAATACTAAAATATCAGAGAGAATAGAAAAATACCAATACAAAATGGACTCCATCAATGGAGATAGAGGTGTCATGGGTTGGCCAGCATCGGGTAAGTTGGATGAGTTTGATAATACTATTTCTACAAGTAAATTAAACATAAACTGATATAATTTAATCAAAGCCATTGTGAAATTTTATATTTCTTTTGTGAATACCTTAAATAGAGATTAATTAGCTCGGTGGTGTCAAGTAAACGTTTCTTAGTAAAAATATGTGGTTATAATATAATTATTGAAGTACAACTTCTTTAAAATGATTGTGATTTGAAATTCGATGAAACGAAAAACTGACACTAAAATTAGACAAACAAGACAAACATTCATAAATAGGATTTTGCCTGCGAGAGAATGAGATAGAATACAAGTATACCGTGTTTCCTATAATCTTTGAAAAAGACAAACATATTCATGTAATTATTCCTCTGAGTATTCATAAATAGGATTTACATATAGCCTGCGAGAGATTGAGATAGAATACAAGTATCAGTGTTTTCTATAATCTTTGTCTTTGCGCCTGCGTACTACGAAGTGTTCAGAAAATGCGTCTAAAATTAAATTTATTAACATTAGAAAATTATTTATCTTGATTTTACTTTTTATTTCTCATTCTCTCGTAGGCTACTTTTCTGACGTTTCACTTCTGCCGTGTGTGAATTGCACACATAAACTTTTTTTAAGTATATTTACAATTTTTGTGGTGTAAATACCACACCACAAAACCTTTTTCTTACTTAAATAAATTTATATCAGTGCAACAAAAACTATTGATTACATCCGACTATGCTCCAAAAATAGTTTAACTCTTACTTCTTACTCTAAGTATTATACATGCGAAGTTTGGATGGGTGGTTTGTTACTCAATTAACGCCAGAACGGCTGAACGGATCTGGATGAAATTTGGCACAGAGATACTCGTCGATTATAGTCGGTTCCCATGGGGTAGATTAGAATTTCCAATGCGAACGAAGTGGCGGGCAACAGCTAGTAAAGAATAAAAAATGTTATATATATTTGGATGATCTAATAATATAGTTAAAACTGAGTATAACAAACTGTACTGTAAAATGATTTCAAAATGCATTGGAAAATCGATTTAAATTCACTTAAACCCTAAATATTAAAAACTTACTATAAACAAAAATATTATCAGGGCAATGCAATCAGGGCAAGGCGTTCTCAACTTTTGATGAGTGTAAATAAGATATATTTCTGGTCGCAGCTAACGCCAGGTATTAATTATTTAAATTTTGTAGGCTAATATAACGTAGGTATTTTCAGTGTTGTATGAGAGTGATGTATCTGTTACGAAGTAACTATTATCTTATCTGTGGTATAGGTACTGTAACAATGATTGGTTCAATAAAAGAATATTTTATGTTCTTTTCCGCACGATAATTATTATAGTTACTTGAATATGTACACATGGAAGTTTTGAGATTTTTTTGTTTATGTTAGTAATTAGGATAGACGTTATACTAAAATGTGATATTGGTAGGTAACATATAAGTACTGTGATTTTGATTACTTTTATTTTAGAACTAGATAATATTTTTTATTTATAATAATAGAAATGTTTTATTTCTCACTAGCTGTGCCCGCGACTTCGTTCGCGTTTTTTTCGGAAAACAGCAATTTGTCGCTTATTGCATAGTAGCTCTTTCTCCAGGCAGGGTTTTTTATACTGTATTGGCGGTGAAACAACACAATATGGCACAATATGACATAATATGGCCGTGGTAACATTACTCATTTGTTTTTCGTGTGGAAGTTCACCTCACCGGGCTATTGGTGAGGCCGTATATTAGGCTTAAACCAACTAAAACCACACGGTGTGCCTCACAGCACCGTTTATGAGTTGACCGTCGGTACGGCGACGTTTTGCCTCCAATGATCCACCCAGCGCTGGCTAGCGGACGGCAACTGGGCGATATCCAGACACCCTCTTCACGGGAGACTCTGCTTCGGGTGAAGAACATAAAACTCGTCTCATACACCCACGGCCACTCTTAGCGTACGCATGAGAGCGCAAGTGAAAAGGTTCCACCTGTAAGTTTTTCTAGCGAATCCACACCGTCACCTGCTCCTTGCGCGAGATGTCCTCCTCGCAGAAGATCGTCATAAAACAACTGTGACGACCTAACATCTCCATTCGTCCGACCGATTGGGAGACTCTTGCTGTAGTCAGTGTTTGCTGCTGAGCTTTGTTTAGTCACGGTGTAACATAAGATTTCGCACTACTGTAACCGAACGGAAAATAAATGGTCTGATAGTGTAAAAAAAACTTCACCGGTTACATGTCAATATTTCAGCTTAGATGTAATTTTTTTGGCTATAGTATCTGTCATGCATTTAATATAGTAAAATACTGTAATACCAACAAAGTGTTAAGTTATACTTACAACTTTTTTTTAAGTCATAGATGCTTTAAATAAAAATTCTATTCTATTCTAATATAATCATGTTGACGGGAATCAACGCGATCACGTATTTAAAACCTTTGCTTTGCCGTGGTCGTGGCCGTGATCACAGGTCTGTAGGTACTGTAAAACTTTTTAAATACGTGATCGCGTGAAATCCCGTCAACATAATTATATTATCATGGAACGCAAAAGTTTAAAAGTTTGGGTCTTCTTTTTGTATAACTCTATTTATAAATATATGTATAATTACTGGACTGGCCTGATGGTCTAGTGGTTAGTGACCCTGACTGCTGAGCCAGAGGTCGTGGGTTCGATTGCCACCCAGGACAAATTATTCTCTGTCTGGGTGTACTTTATTTATAATATGTATGTATTTAGAAATATATAAGTATGTTTATCAGCAGTCTGGTTACCATAGTACAGGCTCTGCCTAGTTTAGGATCAGACGGCCGTGTATGAGGTGTGTGAAGATGTTATTATTATTAATGCCCTGAAACATATTTATGAATTTAATGGCTGCGAGAGACAAAATAGCTCGTTGGCATAGTCAAGAACCAGCTATCGATTACTCTGGAATCACCAAACAAAGAAAAAGAAACTCCTGCTGCTTCAGCAATCACCACAGAAAAGCACGATGATATCCTACGGTTGAAAATATACATTCACTTAAAATCCTTCAAACAGACATGACTATTTGCAGGTAAAATCTAATGTAACTAATAATATTTCTTTAAATCACAGGTAAAAATCGATTCTTTGCACTCTTAATATTTTTTAGTTAATTAAATTAAGTGGTTTTATAAAAAATATAAAAAAAAATTAAACCGACGAAAAGAACTAAAACGCAAAAAATAAATAAACCTTTTAAGTCTTAAGTATTAAGCTTATTTAAAAGGTTTATTTATTTTTGCTTTTTAGTTTTTTTTCTTCAGTTTAAATATTTGTTCGTGAGGATACTGCACTCCACACTCTAGTGGAGTGCTCAGCGTGGACGCAACAGCGGTACAACCTCGTGACGGCTATTGGTGTGGGTAGCCTCTCGCTAGAGATCATGGTTCAGTCCATGGTCCAGAGTGAGAGTGCGTGGGATTCCGCCGCCTCGTTTTGCGAGGAGGTGATGTTGGCCAAAGAGGCGGCGGAACGGCAACCGCACAGCGCTGAATGATCTCCGTCCTCCATGAGCGCTGGCCTGGGGGTAGCGGGTTGGGCTGACCGTTACCCCAGCAGAAGCAGGCCTAAGACGGTGGCACGGCGGGTTCCGCACGCGCCTCTCCCATCTGGAGGGGGGGGGGGTAGGGCCCCCCCTATCGCACGGTGTGGTCGCCTGCTGATCAGGAGGCCATAGTCTGCAGGGGTTCCCGGAAGCTTCCTTCCTAGGGTATCCCGGGGCCCCTGCAATAGACTCACTTGTGACGGAACACCGTGTGGTTTTAGTCGGTTCGAGTCCGACATACCACTTCACCCTCGGCGAGATGATGACCCGTGGGGGCTTCCACACGATAAAAAAGAAAAAAAGTTTAAATATTTGTTAAAAAGTTTATTATTTATGAAGTATTTTTCATCATCAGCTCTGCTACATGATGTGATGATTTCTAAACGCAAATACCTCATAAAGTAATGAAAAGTAAACAGAACTATTCGTTTCTACAATTTTCAAGGGTTTCTCTCAATTTTATCAGAATTCCATCATCAGATCCTGACTTCCTTGACATGGGACCACCCTTGAGGTATACCCTATCTAACAAAAAAGAATAATCAAAATCGGTTCATAAATAACGGAGAAAGCTGCACATGCATAAAAAAAAAAGAAAAATGTATGTAAACGGTCGAATTCAGAATCTCCTTTTCTTTCGTCGGTTAAAAACGATATCTAATTTAAAAAAGTAAGTAATTTTATATATTAAAAAAAATGCAAAAAAGAAAAGTGTATCGAAGAGGGATTCGATCTGACACCCAACGTAGTAGTAATCGTACTCTACACCAGATAAGCTAAACGCTAGCTGTATTGCAGTTCGAAATAAGTATATACATTCTACTGACTTTACAATGTTATAACTAGAGATCGGATATTCGGATGCATATTTACCTAAAGTTGAGATGTTGGCTATTATGGAAAGCACTTTTTTATCGAAAACAAATACAGAAATGACAGATTTCAGTGACCGAACCATAGTCATAGATAGTGATTGAAGACATTGTCACTGGGGTAATCTTTCTTCTTCAATCTTTAGCCACCCAATGCTGAGCATATATATAGGCCTCTTTGAAATCTCTCCACATTTATCTCGCTGCCACTTTAAAAGTGAAATATCAAATGTGCTAGTTTTAAGTTTTTTATTTTCTTCATATTAGCTATGTAAGAAGTGCATGTCATGGCTACTTGTAAAGAAAACAACACAATAACTTGAGCAACATTAATTCTTGAATGACAATTATCTATGTATATTGCCCAAAGTGCCCATGTACAACTTTTCTATCTTTCATTTCTCTTCTATGTAGTGTACAACATACAAATATTATGTGATGTAATGAATAAATAAGTTTATATTAATTTATGTTTTCTTATTTACCACACCACCATTTCTCTTACACCTTACATACGTACATACTCAAATGGGAAACACCTTAACTTAAAAAGAATTAACTTGAAGTAAATATACATCCGATTAGTTATGCGATCCCGGAATCCCGGGATTTTATTTTAAATAAAAATATACTTAGAAGTAGCTTCCATAATTTGCCATCCAAAAAATAACTTTAGGTAAATATGCATCCGATTATCCGATCTCTAGTTATTACAGCTTCCATTGATTTTCCTGTGGGAACCAAAGTTTAACCCGGGATAAAAAGTACCCTATAACCTGCGCAGGCACTCAAACTATTATCATACTGTGGAGGGACGGGTGTTATGTCCCTCCAACACAAAGGGAGGATCCTCCGACCAGGCGAAGTGATCATGCCTGGCGGGCCGCGGCCCAACGGTTGACGTTGGGAAGTTGTATATATACTAATCGGCGCGAGAACTCTCATAGCGCGATGCAGGATTAGTAGGTTGTAGATGATGTTGGAGTATGTTTTTACTGTATGTAGAAGTCGCCACAATACTAAGTTTCAAGCATATCCTTTCAGTAACTTCTGAGTTTATCGTGAACATACAAACAGACAGACAGACAGACAGACAGACAGACAGACAGACAGACAGACAGACAGACAGACAAAAATTGTTTGAATCGCATATTCGGCATCAGTATCGATATCTTAATACCCCTCAGTCGATTTTTTTTAAATATATTCAATGTACAGAATTCATCCCGCTACAGATTTATTATAAGTATAGATGATAAATATTTTCATAAATTATCAAAACCAACAACGAATTGTATTGAGCTATTAACTGCTGACAAAGCCCCAAAATAAAAATTTGTGAGACGGGGCAAGTGGATTCGGTCTGACACAGATCACCGTTTTGCCAAACCGTAACCCTGGTCACTAACCTGGTCAAACCGAACCCCTGACATACCCACAAACAACATACAGTCGAACTGAGACCTTCTCCTTTTTAGAAAGTAGGTGAAGAACATGCCCTCTGCTCTCTACAGCTACTTATTTGTTTATACTGCCCCCACCCCACCCAACGCAATCGTTATATGAGCAGGGTCAGTATATCTGCAACATGTTCGCCAAACTAAGGTCCCGAGACGCAGGGACCTTTATACGGCAGGTCTTACCAAACATTCATTAAAACTCCAAACCCAGAATACATTGAATAAAATCAAACTTTAATACTGTACTGCCAATGTTATTCCACATGCTGCCAAAGTCTGTCGCTTTGGGTGTATTGGTATTGGTTAAGGGCTCTGTTTCCGCATTTAGACTCATAGGCGGTCCATTATGCGTTCGAATAAGCTGACTAGTTGAGCCAGCCTAGCTCCTTCCAGAAGGACAGAAGCCTCCTGGGGCGTTCACAGGCTTCTAGGAGCGACTTCGCACCCGCGAGGATACGTGCCCGTTGTGTGGCCACTCCCTAGCACTCCAAGATCGTGAGGAACGTGGGCGGCCGTTTCCTCCGCGTTGAAACATCCTCTGCATAAGGGAGTGTCTGTCGTACTGCTGGTGAATAGGTGCCGGTTTAGGGCCAAGTGGCCCGTAATGGTTCCTACAACTATTCTGATGTCAAGTCGGTTAAGACTGAGCAGTCAGCAAGTTAAACGTGGTGAGATATCCGTCAACACCAGTTTAGACTGCCTACAGCCGGGTGTGTCGGCCCAGCGACCGTTGTGCGCGTCACGAGTCCGTTGCCTTACCCATGAGCGAAGTTGATTAAAGGGAAGTGGCAGCAGTATAGTTGGACCTGGCCATACTGTCTGACAGTATTCGGATGTTGTACTCCTTTATACCTTTTGAGTAGTGCGCATGCAACCAATGACGGCAGTACATGCGAGTCTCTGGAATTGCTGCAGTTTGTTTCTGACAGTGCTTAGTTATGTTCTCTGCCACCAGGCAACAGCATCAAATGCGATGATTGGCCGTATGACCGTTTTGTACAGCCATAGTGTGAGTTTTGGTGATAGTCTTCAGCTTTTGCCAAATAGTCGGTTGCATTGGCAGAAAATAAAGCAAGCCTTGTTCAGTTCCAGGTGCCTGTTCCATAGGAGTTTGCTTTGAGTGTATATCATTAAAAGTTTGTTGTTACATATCGTACCTGAGTGACATATTAACATATTACTCGTACCTACGTAATTCTACAGTTTTAAAGGTATTTTTAAATAAAATACCTAGACCACGACTAGTAATCTATAATATAACTAGCAACCCGCCCCGGTTTCGCACGGGTAGAAGAGACATCTTCAACAATCATCATCATATTTCAACCAATTTAAACAAAACCTTAAAAAATGATATACCTAAACCTTCCCCATGATTCGCTCTAGGTATTGGTGAAAACCGCGTGAAAATCCGTTCAATAGTTTTTAAGTTTATCGCGAACAGACAGACAGACACGCGGCGGGGGACTTTGTTTTATAATATGTAGTGATGTTAAAAACTACAAACACACTACACACTACAAACGGCATATAAAGGTGACTAAAATAATATATTATACAATCACAAATATTATTATACAATTCGGTATCATTTCGGACGATTTCATTCATAATTTTGTCTTTCAATTGCGTGTTTCGGTTGCGTGATTTACCGCCATAGTTTTTCAAAAAAGGTTTTTAATGGGCCGGCGATGCCTATGCGATATGGCCCGTTGCTAACGTGTTACAAATGCATATAGGCTACAGTGTGACAGCTTTAGTTATATAATAAAGCGGAACGTATGCTTGTTAGTCACCTTAGAGGTATAATTTTATTTTTATTTTATTATCGCTACTTAATAAGAAGTGCGCTAAATTCCAAATTATTCGAAAGTCCGGAAGTTGGTGCGTGCTACTTGGATTGCGAAATGACGTAACATCCAAATTATAGTTGCAGGTCAAGTTTGAATCAAACTAATTTACTTATGTAAAGCTTATAAAAGGATTCAGCTCCAAAGTTCTTCAATTATTTTTGAATTTTTTAAAACTTCTGCGGAATTGGCAAACTTTACGTCATGCTCGTGAACGGGTGCCTTTGGTCGGGGCTGGTCATCTCTGTACTGCCATTACTTAAATATGTATAGTAGTAATTAGCGCGTCTATTTATATTTTAGAATAATAATTTACATTGTCCTCACATTTCGTTTACGCTTATAAGCAATGTAACTAAAATTTTGTAAAAAACATGTTGAAAAAGAGTGTCCTTGGAGTTTCTTGCCTGTTCTTCTCCGCAAGATCTACGGAACAGGCAACTAGCTTCGCGACTGACTCAGTCTGACTCCTACACTCCTGACAATTTTATTTTACCATGTATATGATTCAAAACAAAAATAACTAAATCGTTTATTTACTTGTGCCGGTGGTCGAATTTCAACCCTAGTGAATAAGCCTTAATTTTGAATAACCAGTACCAGTGTAACGTGAACTGGCATTTTATAAATTTACCATGCCAGGTCAACATACTATATACCTACTGGACTCCTGTAGCTTTTTTATGCCGTTTCCCCATTATTTAAAAAGAAAAACTATCTGATCCCAAAAAAAAAAATTATATCACTTAAATTTGTCAATAGCTAATAAACAAAAAATAATTAAAAAGAATAGGTTGACAAACATAGGAGAAAATAGTTCTTAACTGTTTTGTCTTTGCTTTAAATATAGATTATATAAAAAAAGTGTGTGTGTGTTTGTGCAATTCACACACCGCAGAGTTGAAACTTCAGAAAAGTTGCCTACGAGAGCATGAGAAATAAAAAGTAAAATCAATACAAATAACTTAATAATGTAAATAAATTTAATTATAGATCATTTCTATAAAAGTTATTGGTAAAATTATCTTATTTTAATTTTATTGATTTGGTACAGATACAGACAACAGATCAAGATATACAAAGAATGCCCTAATAATAAACAGTATGCAAACCTGAAGTCCAGTTACAACTGACAGACTGTACACAACTTTCAAAACAAAGAATACTTCGTTTTCAATATATGTTAAGGATTTAAATATAAATTTGTAAAGAATCAATTAAGTGTAAGTGAAATATTCAGAAAAAACAAATAAACCCCACGTTGACATTGACAAATTTTCTAAAGGCTTGGTAGTACGCAAGCGCAAAGACAAAGATTATAGGAAACACTGATACTTGTATTTTATCTCATTCTCTCACAGGCTAAATCCTATTTATAAATATGTTTGTCTTTTTTCAAAGATTATAGAAACACTGTAAACTTGTATTCTATCTTATTCTCTTGCAGGCTAAATCATATTCATGAATATGTTTGTTTCTTTATCGTGACGATTCTAAAGAAGTTTCACTTCAAAAAAGCTCATCTGTTATATGGCATCTTAAGAGTTGTTTGATGTCAGCTAATTGAGATTACCTGTTTTCTCTAAATCATTTTAGGGTAAATTATTATAAAATGAGATGAATATAAAAAGAACCCGCTATATATGTACTAAAACCATCACAGACAATGTAATAGAAAACATATCACTTTGTTTTGTTTCAGAATCAACCTCAGATCCCAATCTAACAGTGTCTATGATTAGTACGGAGGAGGTACCGTCCCTTACGATGACCACAATAGTGGGCTTGATAGTGATCATGATTATAGCTATCGCGGCCGTATTTCTGCTAGGAGTGCTCATTGATTGCAGGCAACAGTAAGTTTAAAGGATTTTAATTGCAAGATGAAACAGTGCCTCGTAAAGCAAGATTGCATTTCGGAAGGTTACTTTGTTCAATGAATCATATGTGGTATAAAATTATGATTCATTGAACAAAGTAACCTTCGTTGAGAACGCGTATGTAAACCTGTAAATGTAATTTTGATATTCCTCGGGAAGAGTAAGTACTTTTTGTTGATGAAAGGTAGGGTATCTTTTCTGGTCCCCTGACGACTGAACATGTATGCGGAACTTCATGATGCTCGGTAGTACAGTAAATCGCAACAAACAAACAGATAAACGAACCAACTACCTTTCGCATTTATAATATTACATTTATATATTTACTATCAGCGCCTCGCGGTTTTACCCACGTAAGTCCCGATCCCGTAGGAATATCGGGATAAATAGCCTATGTGTTAATCCAGGTCTCCAGTGATCTACATACCATACCAAGTTTCATCGCAATCGGTTCAGTGGTGTTTGCGTGAAAGAGTAACAAACATCCATCCATCCATCCAAACTTTCACATTTATAATATTAGTGGGATGTAGAAGCTAAATTGATTTGAGTACCCGAAATAAAGGTAGTATTGTGCGATACGAATACATTATTGGCAGGTATTAATAATCTAAAAATCGTCTTTGTAATCTTTAGATATCAAATGAGATTGTCTAATAATTCAGTGTAAGTAAGTAGGTACGTAATAGAGGTAGTAAGTTGAAAAGTTAATGACAATAATGATAACTGATTGGAATAATTTAAGTACGTTTAAATTATATTTAATAGACAGTTAAAGTACTGTTTAGAAAAGCAGTTTAGTATCATATTTGTTTTAGCAAACGATGTCGTAATCATAAAGTCGATGTGATCAGGTAATGTTCGTTCGAATGTCGAGCTGAAATAGTATAATAGTAAGCCTTATTGCATATTTTGTCTATGATTACATTAGCCGTTAAGTAATATGACGTTAACACAAATAGCAGTTTATTTTATCATTTTCGGCTACAGTTTATGTTCTAATACACTGTTATGAATGTTTATATTATACACTTTTGAATTGTTACACATATATCGGATCGAGAAAAAAAATTGAGAAGTTGTGTTCCTAGAATGTGTAGATTGTTCCGATAGCAAAGGGGTCGTCCATTAATCACGTGATGTGTTTTTAGCAATTTTTTAACCCTCCCTCCCCCCTGGTGAGGTTTTAGACTAACCCACCCTTACCAAAATAACGTGTACTTTTTAGTTCAAAATATATTTAATATTTTCAAAATGTTATCTTAAAATACTTACAGATATAATCACGCGTTCTACGAAAAGTAAATACACGTGATATCTCACCTCACCCCCCTCCCCTTGTGACATTTCGCGAATTTTTCCGAATCCAATTCCCCCCGTCCCATTTCGAGACTCACGTGATTAATGGACAATTTCAAAGGTGCAAACATGCTATAGCATTTTTATGTGGCTTCGCCATCGGAGCGAGAAGCCTGCACCAATGAGACTTGCGATGATTTAAAAATGAATAGTATGCAAAGGGTAGTCACAGAAAAAAAAATGTATTTACTGAGGATTTTTTTTTACTATCAAGCTACATTTTAATAAGTAAAATGACCGAGTTTTAGCTTCGAGCTCTAGATAAGCGTCTCAATATAGTCAGCAGGTTATTACGTGGACAGACATTTAGCTATGTAGGAGTGGTTGAGCCATATTTTTATTACAACTTTATCAAAACATCGGTATCGGTGTATCAACATACTATTCGTGTGAAGGTGGTTCAGTTTCTAACAACTCCATACCTACCTAAGAATTGTCCTTTCAGCAGCACTCAGCAGCGGGTACTTACGAGCGTAAAGCTCGTTATGCACAAGCGTAGCTGGAAAGTGGAAAGAAACTTTTTTGACATCATCAGAGTTGAAGATTGGCTGTCCTTACTTGACTCAACATGAACAAAAAATATATTATCACTCGATTAGACTAGGCAAAAGTTTTTCCCGCCATCGCACGCCATACATTTCCACCACAGAACTGAGAATAAGTAAACGGCTTCCACAAAATATTAGGTATCCGTAACATCTTACATACGTCCGTCTAGCACAGAAAAAAATCAATTGGAAATTGGCGATTTAGCTGTGTAGTATGGATCTGTTCAATCAATTCAATAATTTGTAAGTCAATTCAATCACAAATCTGATCAGGTAGTAAAATTCGTGTGGATGCCGTTGACGTAGCTGGATGAAAAACAATAATTATGCTAAGTTGCGATGTAATTAGGTATCGAAAAAGAAGTTAGGACTGCAGTGTGGCCATAGTAAAGACATCATTTCGTCGATGAGTAGATAAACTTTTATTTTTAAGATTTTTTTTAGTTTAAAAAAAAAAATCATATTTTGCTGTAATAACGGGGTCTATAAATAGGCACCCTCTCGGTCGCCGCACGGGGGGCTGCAAGTAAATTCGTAATCATAATAATCATAATCATAATCATTTATTTCGTGATTCGTCACACGTAAAGGCGCACTAGAGCTTAATATTTCATAAACGGAGCCTTGAATCGAAATATCGTCGGACTATGGAACGAAGTAAAAAAAAAACCCACTTCGTCGTCTTTATCACACGATTAGGGGTGGTATCTAAATTTTTTTTAATTTACCACTTTACAACATAATGTTATTGTTTGTATAAATAGGGGTATTGAAAAACTGTAAGCTTCTTCAATATTTCCTGACGTATTGTGTTTCGAAGGGTACGTTATTATTACCTACATCGGTTACTCAGAAGATAAGTAGTCATTCCTACTTTAATAATAGATGATTCCAACCGTTTTCTTGTAAAATTGTCGGCATTGTCACAATTACATTTTAAAAAACCATTTAAACGGTAAATCAAATTGATAAAGATAAAAATACCAAGTCATAAATGAGATAAGTTTGTTAACAGAATAGTATAAAACCTCACAGTTTCTTTTTATTAAAAACAACACCAGTAGATATGGGGAGATCTGAATCCATAGCAGATACGGGGAAACTATTTTACTTGTTCTCTTTTTCTGGGTGATTCTTCGTTCTTTTTACTTCCGGGTAATTGTTAGCAATACAAAAATCTTTAAAAATATATCTAACCTCTTAAAATAAACTGGAAATATTTAAATACTTGTCATGTTGGCCCAGTGGTTAATGACCCTGACTACTACGCCGTAGGTCGTGGGTTCGATTGGTGTTCTTTGTGTCCGTTGTGTGTGATGCAGTGTTGCTTCTCATTGAACAATTTCACGCAAATGAGGTTTTGTGGAACCCTCGCAATTCCGATTATAAGGATAGAAATAAACGACTCGACGCGCTGAATGCAATCGCAACAATATTTGACATAGACAAAAATGAAATTGAGAGGACGTTAAACCAACCTCCCTTTAGCACCTGCTATTGTATTATTGTAAGCAGGTATTCTCTTCAACCAGTATTTTTTTTTGTAATGTACAATTCGGTACTATTCAGCAAAAAATCAAAATCTTCGTATGTCATTCTTAGAAACCCAAAGAACAATGTTGTGCAAATGTCGACACTCCACACATCATCTTTTTTATAATTTTCTATCATTACTGTATCGTTTTGCCATTTTCTATATTTTTAACTTGGGCCCATCCACAAACCTTCTTCTTTTAAATTTTTAACTTATAAAATTAAAGCTATAGTTGCGATGGCAATATTGACGACTTCGTTGTTCATCGTAATCGATAACCAACCTTACTAGCGTTCTATACGACTGTCACAACTGGAATGATACTCGAAGGCTTTGTGCAAGTTTCTGCGGCATGTGCGCCGGCACAAACGCCCGGGAAAAGGCGGCGGCACGTGCCGCTCGGCGAAAAACGTGGGTCTGGTCTCGGTCTTTATTAAGCATGCGTGTATCTCGCTGTATTGCACTATTATACATTGGTTTCAGTTTCGTTCTAAGTCTATTAGAATAGTATAAAATTAAATATTTATTATTATTTAATATTTATTATTATTATTTCCCAATTTTCTCCTAATAATACAATAAGTAATCATTCTCATCTTATCATTACAAAAATCCTGAATTCACGTTGACAAATTCAAAATCTACCATAATAGTTTTTAAATGACAAATTATTACAAAAATGAATTATCATGACGCTTTTCTCTTTCTACTCTATAATTTTATACTTACGAGTAGCATCACGTTTTCATTCAGGTAGGTACCTACCTATAGGTCCATGAAAAGGCATCTGACTGTTATTTTTAATTTCCACCAACAAATTATAAAGAACATTTATATTTATATATATATAATGGAAAGAGCTAACCTATTTGTTAATGTTATTTTTTAACCTTAATTCATTGAGTGTTGAGTGGGCCCGGTACCATTACCTTAAGAAATATTTCATACAACATAACCAATAACTGTTTTGTTTCACAGGCGCTTGATAGAGAAGAAAATGGGCGCAGTGAAGCGTTTGAAGAGCCAGCGACGAGTAAATATGTCAGAAGATGATATTGCAAGTATAGCTAATAACATGGAGCAACCGGGAATTAGTGCACCTCCTACCGAAGTCATTACACACATACCATAGACCTTTTTTGTTATAATTTTTTTAACAATATATGTTTTTTTTTTTTTAAATAAAGCTAGGAAAACCTTCGCTATAGATGTGGGTAGAACGAATTATTTTTTTATTACAATTTCAACTTAGATAGATATTATTAATTTTCGCCTATTGAATGTTTTCCTTTCCACTCCCTGCTAAAAATAATTGAATAAAGTAAGAAACACCGTGATTTGTTTTTATACATAAATTCAATGGGTAGCAATATGTTATATTTTTGTATTTTCTACCTATTTAATATTTATTATGTCCTGTTTGCCAAAGTATAATTTTATGTACATAGTAGTTATGTAAATTACATCAGACTTAAGCGTATCTACTACGATTGAACATAATGAATATTATTTTTTGTAAAACTAGTACCTACTATTTTTTATAAGTATATTTAAAATGTTGTGATATAATTGTTATTTTATTTTGATATTATACATGTTTTGATGTCATTGTATATTTTGTCAATTACGTCTATGTTATGTATATAATAATTATTTTTAATGAATAGATTTTAATTATAAATGACTAGACTTTTAATTTATTAAATGAGAAAAAGATGCATTGTGTGCCTACCATCGTTTGATTAGTGTATTTAAATAAATAATACAAATAAACGTAGTTTTATTAATTATTAAATAAATAGGCCGGTCATTCTCAGTCGTGTAGTTATTTGATAACTTCGGTGGGTGGCATAATTATTTTCTTAAATTGAGGAATATTAATTGTAAATTTAATCACATAAATATTAGTATCAGACGGAACTTTGTACGCCGATCGGTTACAAAGTTATTTAATTTTATTACAAAGTTATAAAATTTGATTTGAATTTCGAATATTGATTGCTGTGGACAAAATCAATATTCTAATCACTGAAATCAAATGCAGAATATTTATATCTAAATTGGTTGTCTAATAGATTGTTTTATATTAGACGAACCCTAGCCTTAAATAGTTTCAAGTTAGTTTATATAAAACCGTAATTTTTGTTTTTCTTAACTTAATCATAACTTTACAAATGCTACGAGATTATAATAAGCTTTAGAAAATCATATCAGTTCTCATAATGTTTGAGAGTACTTTATTCATTAGTGTTGGAGTCACAATTTCCCAGTCTATTGAAACATGCGTCCACAAGCTGTCACTCTCTTGTATACCAACACCTGAACTGCTAAAGATTGCGACAATAGCGGTTCGTCTACAATGCTTTTGTCTACCATGTTTGATTTTTTAATATAACTAATAAGCAAGTTTACCAGGACAGCTATTTCGAGGTTTGATCAGAACATTCGATTACATTTTGCATTGACTCCACTTCTATTTTCGATTCCACGATTATTTTTAGTTCTATTCTCTATTTCTATCTATTTTTATTAGTGTCTGTCAGTTGGTTCGCTTTACATACCTTATATTACTTTTTTGTTTTACACTGACGTATTGGGTAGGTATATTTATTGCCCAACCCAAATGTCCGACTGCGCTGGCGGATTGTTTGGACTCGTGGAGCTCCCTAAGATGTGGTCGAGTTCCATTATTAGCTACCAACTTATCTTGTCTACAGGGAGTCCTGACCGGTCAGCTCAGAACTGAAACGGTTCTTTCATATAAAGACCCTTCCCGGACGTCTCCGTGGTACTTGGAATTTATGTAAACTTGGATCCTTGAGTCTGTTTCGGCGTTTCTTCTCGAAGCCAATCGTAGGGAATGATTATCTTATCCTTGCCTTAATAAAAGAGAAGCGCGAAAATACACGGAGAAGTTCTCCTTATCGCAGAGGCGGCGTCGATCATACCTTACCGTTTCTGTAATAACTATTCCCATAGTTACTAGAGTACAGGATATATCTGTAACTATCATCATTTCAACTATCATCAGGATCAGTGCGCGCCACCGATCAATTAGAAACGTTGGACGCGAAGGCAACTAGTTGTAACTTCTCTGATGAGGACTATTGTTCATAAGTCATATCATTCAGTAACAATATAATATAACTAAGTAATCAACTATTTCTTTGTGGATGATTCTCAAATAGCGCTAGGTTTTATAGTGCGGACGCGCTACCGAGGTCAATATTTACGTTATTGTCAATATAATATACTTTTTTTTTGACTAACTTAGTTTTAGTTTATCTAAAAAAGAACATAGGTCGCTCTAATGTTTTGTGAATATCTACGTATTAAAAAATATTAAGCAATTAGCAATCCATTTCATAGAGTTAACGGCCCGGCTTTTTGTTCCAATTGAGAATGGGCCAAGTATTCCTGAGTTATCAAACGCCGTTGAAACCCTTTATAGGATAAGTGTATGGAATCATTGTGCCTGCTTAAGATATAATAATAACAATAACAAATTTCTTAAACTTGAGCTATGTACAAAAACTAAAGTGGAAATAGGCTGGCCACGTAGTGACCGTAAAAAGAAGCAACGTGGAGCGCCCACAGGGCAAAAGAGGCAGAAGGAGAAATCCCCCGCCGCGTCTGTCTGTCTGTCTGTTCGCGATAAACTGAAAAACTACTGAACGGATTTTCATGCAGTTTTCACTAATAGACAGAGTGATTCATGAGAAAGATTTTTCATTTTTAGGTATAGGTGTATAATTTGTACCCGTGCGAAGCCGGGGCGGGTTGCTAGTGCTTTATAATTCTTATTATATAGAATCTATTGTACCTGGCAGTAATTTATAGCTTTTGCTCCATCTGAGCAATAGAAGATGTTCTGTTGAGACAGCTACGATGCATTCCGTGGCCGAGGTATAATATTTATTTCTTTGTAATAACTACGTGTAACAATACTAACAGGGTAAGTAGCTAGGTAAGAATTTCCGTGCGCTCCGCCGATTCTGTCATACATATAATTGTAATCAAGTACCTCTTTAGATTACAGCATATTTAACTACAAAGGTGGTTCGGTTGGTAATTTCAAAGGACCTATTATAGTTTTCTTTAGATACTTCACCGTAATCCTAGATAAAAGTATGCCGAAGTATGATCGTAAGTAAATCTACCTTTATTACATAAACCATTTATTACAAATATCACAAATAAATCTACAAATTTCGGAAGAACGGTACTAAGTTTTAATCCGATGTATTTTTAACCGACTTCCAAAAAGGAGGAGGTTCTCAATTCGTCGGAATCTTTATTTATGTATGTTCACCGATTACTCGAAGACGCCTGAACCAATTGTGAAAATTCTTTTTTTGTTTCAAAGGGTATACTTTTCTGGTGATCTCATTTATAAATGTGTTGTTCCTAAAATACATTCTTATTTTATTTTTTTAAATCCTATTGCCGCCTTATGTAAATATTTCTTTATCGTGAGGAACATAACAAATATACAAATAACATACACTAAGCTTCAGAACTTTGTTTTCGGGGACTTCCTTCCTAGGGTATACCCGAGACCATTGCAATCGATATTCTGTTGTTGCCTTACGGCCCCTCGCATCATACGTACATACATACATACTCGTACATCGGAATGACCTCCAATTCAGACTAGCTTGGAGAAAACTAGCTTACCTCGAGAAGTTAGACCCAATAGACTCACTTGTGACAGAACGCCGTGTGGTTTTAGTCCGTTCGATTCTGACATACCTACCACTTCACCAGTAGCCACGGTGAGACGAAACGAACAAAAAAAACTTCAGGACTTTGTTAATCACACAAATAATTGGTAGGAACCTGCAATACTCGACGCGGTTGCAGCTGGTTAGGCCTGCACCTATGTACTCAAATCTGTTACTAACTTATTTTTGATTTGATGTGTTGCGTCGGAACTTAATCGCGGTAATAATTAGATGGTACAATACCTTTTTTGGTTACCCGACGTTTCGATCGAATTGCACCGATCGTGGTCACGGGTATTAATAAACAAAACAACTTTTAAATATAATTTACTATTGCAAAAATAAATGGTGGTGAAGCATAAGGCTATATTGATAATTACCGCTTAAATTAAAACCTTCTACAAATGCTAATGAAGTGCAATTTTAATATAATATACTAGCAACCCACCCCATTCGCACGGGTAGCAGACATCTTCAATAATCATATTTTAATCAATTTACACAAAATTTTAATAAATTATACACCTAAACTTTCCTCATGAATCACTTTATCTATTAGTGAAAACCGCATGAAAATGCGTTCAGTAATTTTTCAGTTTATCGCGAATAGACAGATAGACAGACGCGGCGGAGGTCTAGGTTTTATAATATGTTTTGTTTGTTTGTTTTGAAAAATTCACATAATGTCATAATATTTTATATAATACTGTAAGAGAAGAAAACATTGAGAAAATTAAATACCTAAACAGCATAAGTGTAAGTTTAAAGAAAATAAAGTTACTTACTCGTAACTGAAACATATAGGCTTACTATAATATTAACTAGCTTCATATTGGAATTGACTAAAAGTATGTAAAAGGAGGGTATAATGATATCTTAAGCAACTTTTGTCGCACTGTGGATTTAATCACACGCGCCGTTAAAGCAGAGCGGCCGGACAGGTACAGGTAGTGGGAGCACCTAGGTCATTTTTGTACACACGGAGCAGATACAAAGTGCTCCGTGTTTGTACTCGAGGAAGTAGTGATGGGGCTGGCGATATCGACAATATGTATTACGATAACGCAAGATTTTTAAGCGAGACCTACCAATATTTGAAACGAGTTTGTTTTGGTGTTTGGGTTATTAATTGTATAAAATTTCTTAGATAATTTTAATATAAATGGTTTGATTCGGGGAAATTTTATTTGATGATTTAGTTTCTTAAGGTTTCTAGGGAAGCAGTATTAAAGGCAATTTTAATAGCCTTTTTTGAATGGTTTATAGTTTGACATAATTACTATCACAAGTACTGCACCACGTAGGTGCAGCAAATGTTATGCATGGCCTTACTAAAGTAGAATAAATGCGTAATTTAGTCTGGAGGCTCAGATTACTTTTCCTATTTAGTATAGGACATAATGAGTTCATTGCCGTCATCCCCTTAATTTGTAGAGCTAGAGTATTTTCAAACCAGTTGAGTTTGTTATTAGGATGATCCCTATGTATTTGACTGATTTGCTTGACTTGATTTGCTGTTTTGAGTTCAGGTAAACTAAGAATAGCGAGAGGCCTTAATATTGAACCCTGGGGAACGCCTGCCGGCATGATACGTGACTTTGAGTTGTGACCATTTAAATGAATGTAGAAAGTTCGTTTCGACGTTTAAGACTGTATCTGTATATATATCACATTAGTTATTTTAATAATTTGATAAATTTTTGCATGCTATTTTCATGGCTAAATGGGCCTGTTCGATTTATATTAATCTTGTAATACCACACTATGTACTACCCCATTTAAACCAAATAAATAATTTGAATTTGAATGCCCAAATGACTGGCACCTGTCATTGAGTACCTAGTTAAGCTTTAGCCTTAAACTTACGTATCTGAATTGAACAGCTACTTCAATATTTTATTTTCTGAAATTATTTTCTTATATAATATGTAGTGATGATGTTTGTTATTGAAAAACACAGTTTAAAGTATTCTGCATTACACAATGTTCAAGATCTATCATGTTCATTTATCAAATTATATGTAATGAACTGAAAAACTACCTACTACATTAAAGCGAGTAGTTAGGAATTAAAACAGGCTACTGGTTCTGCGTGTTTTAGTTTATGTAATAACACGTCTTGAATAAAAGGAATGCTGCTTGTCTCGCTGTATGATTTTTCAATGACACGCATGCACTGGCACATGCTATCAAACCACGGCACCTGTAGGGAGTTTCATTATACGCTGATAACTCATATAGTATCGCGGTATTGATATGTTGCGTGCACTTGCAGCTCTAATCGATTAAGCATGATAACTACGCTAATAATTATTGGTAGCTGATAAGAAAAAGTTTATCACCGCATGATTTATAAAAATAATCACTTTGTTAGTGCTACGGGGATTGTTTACTCGTGCTTACACAAATTCGGTATCCTCTACAATCCACTTACTTGTTTTTTAATATTTAGTTACGCTTATTGCCGGTAGTATAAAATGTGCGCGAATACTTGTTTTTGTTAATTGTTTGTCACTACTGAAACACAAAAAAAATAAACTATGGGAAACTCTAAATCGAAGAAAAGTCAAAAGGAGCCCGATAAGTTCTTTGAAAGGGAGAAATGGAAGGAGCAGAAACGAGAGGATAAGAGGAAAAAGATAATTAACCATGCGTACAGAAGAGCCGTCGTAAAGGAGTCACCGGTTAAGCCAGACGTCCTTACGCCACCGTCCGGAACAAGCCCAGCACCTACACCAGCGCATGTCCGGTCCTACGATGACGAGGCTTTGGCCCGAATGCGTTGGCAGCTCCAAAATGATTCTGATGCCTTCCTATTAAATAATATTCTTCTTTCCGTTCAATTTTTTGAGAACTATGAGCGGTAAGTGTTTTCATTAACCCCCGGCGCTAAAGGGACGGTATTATAAGTTTTACGTGTATAACTGTGTGTCTGTCTATCATACCTTCTAAATGGTGGCTTAATCGAGAGTGTTCCTAACTATAAGTTAAGAAAATCTGGTTATCCGTTCGAAGATCATCACCTTTTTTCTAATCGTTAAAGGTGGTGCGGGGATATTTAAAATTTTTAATTTATACTTTTTTAAATTTACCTATACTCCTAAGTTAAAATGCTAGCCAAATATACAGATTCATGGAAATCTTTTTATGACTGGATATAAACTTTGAATATAAGCGATAATAACGTCAAAACAATTCTTAGTACACTCAGTTTATATCAGTTATTAAAACGAATTTGAATTGCTTATGATAAATAAATTAAGTTGCCCTGATTGATTTAATATAGAGATAAATGATTTGCTTCATAAGATAACGTTCATCACTTTACATTTGTTGTTATTGTGCCTGACACACAAATAAGTGAAAATACATTTCTACGATCCTTCAGATATTTCCAGACATTTCCTCCTTCTTTTTGGGTAAACTCAGTTTGGCCCTCAGTTTATTTATATAATAAATGTAGAATTAATGTCATGCGTATATTTATAGATAATATAATCAGATAGAAAGGTAAAGCCCCTAGTGTGATATTCAACCTTATGCAGCAATACATAAAACAAACTATCTTCAAGGTAAATGCCTAAATAATTTTTACTTATTAAATCTAAACGTATAGAATACATACAGTTAGATGTACCAGTTTATATCAAGTAATTATACATATTAAGGAACAAATCCGACATCATTGAATGTTCATAATACAAATAAACGTACCGTGTTTGATTTGATTTTATGTGAACTTCGGGATTCTTTGGATTTTTTAATTATATTTTAATTGTACTTAAATGGCTACTAGTCACATCACAACACATTTCATCCTAACATCATATCTCCTTTAATAGGTTATCAAAATTTTGATTGAGACATGTTTTCGAATGATTACATTCATCTTTAGTGTAGAAGAATACCCAAGTGATTTAAACAAAATGTTTAGTTTGTAAATTTTCCCCGTTTTTGCAAGATTTTTGCATTGTTGCTCCGGTCCTATTGGTCTTAGCGTGATGTTATATAGCCTATAGCCTGTCTCGATAAATGGACTATCCAACACACAAATATTTTTTTAATTCGAACCAGTAGTTCCTGAGATTAGCGCGTTCAATCAAACAAAGGAACAAATTCTTCAGATTTATATTAATATTATAGTATAGATATGTGACTCTTATAAGTCCAATACGGTATATGAGTTTCTTATGCAAATGTTATCAATCATTGATTGTTGGTCGATGTGCAAGTTACATGTAATAGGTGCAATTAATCGACTCTGATCTGTTTGATTACTATTCACAAAAGTACAAAGTTGAAGTAGTTTACATTGCCTGCGCAAGCGTAGTTTAAAAAATTGTCTAGTGAAGTGAATTAAACGAACGTTCGTTTTTATATTAAACTGGTAATTACATATTGCTTTTCGAACTGTTGCACTATTAAAGATTTTTAAATTGTTCTGATTAAACAGAAAATCTTCACCGATTTCATGTTAGCAATTATTTTTAAATATATCAGAGATATTAGTAGTATTTGGTAATTTGTTTGTTGCCTAAATGTGTCGTGCGCCCATTCTCTATAATCTCTCTCCAATGCATAAGCTTTTTAGTTTTAATTTTATTAACTTCCTTGTACGTAGTAATATTATTATTAGATTTAAATATTAAAGCTACCCATTATTATTTTATCTATTATCGATTTTGTCCATCCAAAGGTTGCTTGTAAGAGATCGTTCTTAGCGATAAGGCCGAACTTTGTACATATCCACTTTATGTATTTATTTTAAGCAATGTCGTCGAGTACAATAAAAAATATTCTATTCTTTTCCATATTACACGCTTTTCTGTCGTAGATATATATGTATATTAGACGGATGTCTTAGCAATCTATTTTCATGCATAAAAGTAGGTACCCATACTTAAATACAATGCAATGGCATGGTGTCCCGTTTCTCGTTTGGTATACATTTAAATTATGATATTCTAATTCAATTTAATACTATATTTGTTTTGAAACTGCTGCAAATGCTTTCATATACAGTTTCATATACAGCTTTCATATACAGACACTGCTGCAATTCATTTCAAACTCAGGCCGTAATATTGATGAACCGTTTTTTTTCTTATGACGTATCTTGTGGCAGACCAAAATTCATAAATGTTATTTCGGTAACAAAGAATGATTTGATTTCGGTTTGTTCATGAAATGGGCAAGAAGTCAGGTGATTACTGGATTAAAAAAGAAACCGCCGTCGTTATTAGTGCTCGCTTCTCGACGAGGAGGCGGCGTCTAGTGCACATTTCTCGAAGGGCAAACCGGCACGGTCGAGACTAGTGTGCACTTCTCGAAGGGGAATACAACGCGGTCGAGTCTAGTGCGCACTTCTCGAAGGGACCGTCCTTTCAAAAAGTGCTCTTCGAGACAAGAGAAGACCTACTCCTAACGGAGTCTCTAGAAATTTATTATATTTTATTCAAAAGGTACAGATACAGACAACAGATTAAGATATACATAGAATGGCCTTAACAGTAAATAGTAAGCAAACCTGAAGTCCAGTTACAACTGTACACAACTTTCAAAACATACAATACTTCGTTCAATATGGGTTAGGTAGTAAAAAAGTAAATGTGAAATATGGGGGGAAAACAACTAAAATAAAATAATAAATGAATAAAACTTAAAACTTAAATTAACTAAAAAGGTCACATAAGGTTGTAATGTAGCAGGAAAGATTTGAAAACCTTAAATTTGTCGTCAAATATGTCTACCTGTGAGCAAATGGCATTATAATTTTTACACATTCTGTGCAAAGGATTATTCTGAGACACATTGTTGTAGGATCTGGCTAGCTATGGTAGATTAATCGACTCATTGCGTGTACATCTCCTATGTCGGCCATTGATCGAATGACAGTAGTACGTATGCTCCAAAAAAGGCCCTTTGATTCAATAATATTCAGAAATGTTGCGAAATATTCAGTAATGTTCTTATTTCCACACGGAAGTAAGAATATAGCTGGATATTTTCCCTTTAAAGGTTATTTGATTAGTCCTCTTTATCTAGTACAAAATTTAGAACTAAAATGATTAAGCGATTGAAAGATAAAGAGGACATTAAACGATAATATTAAAGACCTACATAAATATATATTATTTGTGAATTTATCAGGCGTTTGGTGTCACTGATTTCTACCTATACGCAATGATTGAATTAATTAGAACATAAATTTGTTGACTAATATAATGTTTATAAAATATGTATATATAAGTAGGTACGCACCTATTACTTATGTTGGCATAAGTTTGTCTGTAAGACTTCGCTTTTAGTGATACGACCGCCCATTGTACTTACCTGTTACAAGATATCATTAATTGTTTCCAATGTGTATTCCTCTTTATGATATAGTGCACAATAAATAATTTTCTCTCTATCTATCTCACTATAGACGTTATTTATTAAAGTAAAATGAAAAAATGCTTTTCTTTTTTCAGAGAAATACATCAAATTCAATATAATCCCATAAGTGAGCGGGAACATTTAATAAATGAAGCTATGGTGCGAGAAAACAAGCACGTTTTTTTCGCAGATCGTTTGCAGGAGAGCGTACATGAACATATCTGCTACCAAAGAAGCAAAGGTCAAACTGAACCTTTAGCAGCACCTAGGCTTTTTGTTATTTACGATAATGTAGAAGCCAGCGAACCCGGAGACACTTCTGACTACAGCGCTGTTCTGGACGCACCTTTCTATAAATTGCAAATTGCAAATGGAAACGAACCAGGTACGAGTTCTTAAATCCTCCTTAATTTACTATTATATTACAATACGCATTTGCGCCGTCTAATATAGGCGATTAATTAGGACGACCGTAAAAACGTGAAATTTAGAAATAGAAGTTTGTATGTAGAAGAGCAAAAAGTTAATATTTTTAAACAATAAAGCTAAAAAATTATGTTGAAAACGGCTACAAGTAACCACAGTCGTACAATGACAGTTCAAGTTATAGTAGTAATTGATATATATATATATATATTTAATTTTGTCACGTTCTCTTATTTACTAATGCATTTATATTTATAGGTTATGTGAAGTTGAAAAAAATAGAGGTTTTGGAAAGTACTTTACCTAAAGAAATTGAATCAGTTCACCCAAAGAAAGAAGATTCCGATGATAGTATATACTCTGACTCTGAGAAAGAGTCAATTGAAGAGTCAGACGAACTTCCTTACAAAGTTAACAAAGGTGAAGAGCTATTACAGCAAATTAAAATGCATAATTTGGAACCAGATGCAAAAAGAGATGCTAACGTTAACCCCGAAGTAAATTTAATCAATGGTCGTAGATATAGCGGGCCAATAAAACAAGTGAGTCTGCAAGTAGCACAAAACAACATTTCGAACATCACTAAATTAAAAAATGATAATATTATGCTACTGGAAGAGGACTCATTAATAGAAAACAATAATAACACAATATCTGTAAATGATAATTATACATTGCTACCAAGAAAATCTATTTTGAAAAGTACAAGAAGATTAAGTGGCCCTGCAAACAATAAACGGCTTGACATAGATTTAAAAAAAGCTTCTTCGGAGACCAACATAGGGGATGATACCGAAACTTCGGGTTATAGATCGAATTCTAGCAGTAGACAAACAGAGTTTAGTGAAACAGAATCAGATTATGGGTATTCTACTTTAACTGCATCTGCTACACCGAAAAAAGTCGAACTTAGTGTAAATATTTCGGTCACGTCAGGCGTATTACCTGAAGAGATTTGGACATCTGTTGAAGTACGAGCCTTGAATGACTGGAGTGATGAAGATGATGAAGAGATTGATGATAGCGCATCTAAGTCGTCATTGCCACGGAATCTATTTGAAAAAATATTTTATTTAAATTCTGCAAGATTTATGAACAATTTCGTTGATAACTTTATTGTTAACTTAGGATCCGGGTTAGGTCTAACTCACGATCAAATACATTCAGCGTTAACCCAGGGAGCTAGTATATATTGTGATAGTCCAAAAAGTGGCACTAAAATGAGTTACGAAATATTTCCCGCTCTAGTAGCTACGTGGCCTAATGCCGCAAATCAATGGATTATTCGCGAGAGAAAAATAATACAGAATCCTAGAACAAACTTTACATATCAGTGGCCTACGAAGTATATGGTCAATAAAGCTGTTGGTGCCGGATGCCTTTTGATACCTTTTGGCTTTAGGCCTAAAAGAGGATTAAACCCAGATCAAACACTACAATGGAAACTTATATATCCAGCAGCCGAGCGCTATCTTGAAAGCCGCTTAGCTCACTCCCACATACGTTGCTTTTTGTTTACGTTAGCTTTGCATAAAACTTTCATAGAAAACGAAACTGCCAAAATTGGAATTGACGCTAGCCACATAAAAAATCATTTATTTTGGCAATGCGAAGATAATTACGCCAAATGGCCCGAAGATAGGTTAGGAGAGTCATTGAGATTGTTTTTGGGTAGCTTTTATATTCATTTTGCACAATCCAGGTTGCCAAACTATTTCATGGAGAATTGTAATGAATTTAAAGGCATTCCTAAACCAATTCTACTTAAGGCACAAAGACGAATAGCAGATATTCTTGAGGCGCCTGTGATGCATTTGCTCAGTGCGCTTGATAAAATAAAATACACAAAAAGAGATTTTTACCCAGTATTCAACAGTCAAAGACTATACGATATTTTGACATGTAAAAATCCCTTACGTGTCTTGAATCCAAATATTCCATCTGCTGTTTCGAATTATCAAAGTAGTTCAGAAAGTGATAATGAAACACAGAAAAATTTCTGGGACAAAGCAAAAGGACAAGATAAACATTACCAATGGAAAAAAGAAAGACAACGCCAAATGCAAGAAAGGAGGAAAGCACAAATGAACGCAAAGAGACAAAAGTCATCAACTAACCAGGAAAGAGAGATTAATAAAAGTGTAAGTTACTACACTACACTAGTTATATTTATTAGCCAGTGGTTTCATACTACATAAAAAATAAAATAAAAAAGTATTTGCATATACGGTATTCTCTACTAATTATTAATCGAAAAAGGCTGAAATCAAAAAGGGTGATCAACGCAAAAATGATCTAATCGTATGTCAAATCTCTTGCGGAAAGCATAATTAGGCACTTTGATTTGATCATCGGATCAGTTAACAGAGCTTATGTCAAACGTCAAATTTTACTCCAGTCTCATGTCAAATGCCAATGATTAATGAAATCTAATATATAAAATTCTCGTGTCGCGGTGTTTGTAATTATACTCCTCCGAAACGGCTTGACCGATTCTCACGAAATTTTGTGTGCATATTGGGTAGGTCTGAGAATAGGATAACATCTATTTTTCGTCACCCTAAACTAAATGTTAACCCACCACAATGTCCACCCCTAATTTTTTTTTTAATTTTTAGATCATTTTTTTTTTTTTTATGATACAGCATTGGAAAATACATACAACCCTGAATTTTCAACCCTCTACGATCAACCCCTGTTTTTTAATAGCGATATTAGTATTTTTACTATCATTGGTACAATTTTACAAGTATTTAACCCACTGAAAATAGAAAGTGCGATTGTTATAATCGATTGTAATAATCGATTGCCGTCAAGTCGATGTCAAACTTTTTTTATGGAATAGGGGGTTAACGACCATACGGGTCACCTGATGGTAAGTGACTACCGACGCCCATGGCCACCTGCAACTCGAGAGTCACAAGTGCCTTACCGGCCTTTAAGGTGGGAGTAGGAGAGGAGGGGAGATGGAGAGATAGGGGGGAAGATAGAGAGAGGGAAGGGTTAGGGCCACCGGTAACCTCACTCGCTTGGCGAAGTACAACGAAGCATTGCTTCACTGCCGGATTTCTGTGAGGCCATGATATCACTCCATTTGAGCCGGCCCATACGTGCCGAAGCATGGCTCTCCCACTGTTAAACTTTAAATATGTCAGTTAAGTTAATGAAGTACTTTGAATTAAGAAAATGAATGGTTGGTGTTTTGTTATTTTTATAGGCCGTCAATAGACCAAAGCGCTCCATTCTTCTTTCAGTCATAGACCCCATCCCCACAATAAGTTAGTTATTTTTTATTTGAATACCAAAATGTTCATTAGAAATAATTAATATGGCAAAACAACGTGTGCCGGGTCAGCTAGTTGATTATAAGATAAGTATTACTAACCTAGGTACATACATTTTTCATTGATCAACGTTTCAGAAACTCGAACTGATTTGACACCACTGTTAACTTGACAGCTCTGTTAGTTGAACAATATTTCGATCAGCCTTTCAGAAACCGGGTATTAATATGGGAAAATAAGAATTCGGAATAGGTAAAAAAAAAATATTAAAATTAAATTATCTACTAAAATGATTTCTTGTTTGTACAGAGAAGTTTAAATGATTTGCCCGTAAGCATGGTTGACCGATTAATAATTGTTGATTTTTTTTGCAGATTACGTTACCTGTAAAGATGGAATCCATACGTCGACGTTTAGTTATTGAATTTTTTGTGCCACACTTTATAGCCATTGCTCGCTCAAGTGAACGATTTGAGGCTGTAAAACAAGCAATTATTTATTTGGAACAAGCCCATAGACTTTGTCTTCTATTACTGGATGAGCCTGGAGCAGATATGATAGCAAATGAATATTTAGAGGTCATCCGTGATAAATTGTCTGACTGTCAGCGGAAGTTGGTTCAACAGGGTGGATTTAACTTACCACCACGCCGTGAAAGCTATGTAGACCGACCTGTTCAAAAAAATATTCTCAAGACACGTTCTAAACTTAGGCACTGGCATCTAGACTCACCTACAGGAAACAATAGTGTATCAGCATTTACATTCGTAGATGTCCATGTTGGGAACTCTGGCGATCCTAAGAAGATCAATGATGCACTGCCCGGCGAGGAGTCGAAGTTATGATTAAGTAATGAAACACATATAAGTATTATTTTAAGTTATACTATAATTTTTTCTTGGGGTAACAGAGATTCTGTATTCGACTGTACTAGAAATAGGCATTTTCAAGAGATTTTTGCAAGTCAACGAAATGCCTATGACTTCCGAAAAATTTATATCCCCTGAAAAATAAAACTTTATCCCTAACAGTGTAAAAACCTTGTCAAAACTTCGGCAGGGTGCTAGTGCCGAGAAATAAACTAAAATGTTTTTATTGGGATATCTAGCAAGCCACTCTCCAATTCGGACGATAAACTCAAACTTACCCCAAGCTAAGCTTGTAATTCCCAAACTCTATGCATTATAACTAGAGATCGGATAATCGGATGCATATTTACCTAAAGTTATTTTTTGGATAACAAATTATGGAAGCGGCTTCTAAGTATATTTTTATTAACGAATGCAGTTGTATTGCCGCGTCGCTACTTGCGCAAAAGCAAGTATAATTTGCCGTCTCACTCGCATTCTTACAAAATGCTTACATTTCCTGGGGTTTAATAGGCAAGATTTGACACTTGTTACAACGTAATAAGGTTGTTGTTGCTTCGTCAAAAATCCCTGACAATAAAAGTAGGGAAAAGCAACCATTATACGTTGTAACAGAGCAAGTGTCATTTGTGTCAAACTGGGGTTTATTACATCTCACGGAGTATAGGTACACTTAAATTTGAATTTTCTGGAATCGCGGGATTCTTTCGATAAAAAAGTGCTTTCCATAATAGCCAACATCTCAACTTTAGGTAAATATGCATCCGAATATCCGATCTCTAATTATAACGTAGCTAACTCTTAGTAGTATTATTATTCATATCTTATAAAAAGCTCTCTTCCTCCTCTCTCCTAATGAAAACTTTGCTGTGCCCAAGGGACCATAATTGATTCTACCCTTACATTTAACACCTTATAAATCTAATTATGGTATGCAATTAAGTAATGAGTAATAAGGGCAGAGGGTATAAACCCAATGGGTGGAAATGTGTTTTATCCGTATTTTTTAAGAGGAAACGCGTTTAAACCCAAGTAAAAATAGAAACGGCGGGTTTTAAGTATTGTCACTTTTATATTGTGTTGTATATTTGTTATCACTCCTATACCTACGTAAAAATATAATTAATATGCACTCAAAAAATAAAAATATACGTATTTAATTAATTGCACAGTAACTAATATTATAACTAAGCTCCAAGGTATATAAACGCAGTAAGCGGAGCGGTGAAGTTATAGCACAACCTATTATACAAGCGGTAGGACAAGGAAGCGAAGTCTTTCCTTAGGCTTAAATGTTCAATATCGCTTGTGAGTTTTGGATCGCAGATGATTCAAATAGCAGATTTGTGAACCAAGTCAAAACGACTAAGATTGTATCAAGGTGCTCCCTTCCGTAGATGACAGGATGAAGACGGCAGCATAGTATGAAACAAAAACACTTGGGGATAGAACCTTGTGGGAACAGCGTTAATGTTCGTACTTTCAGAGCAGCTGCCGTCTACTACGGCTCTTATGCGTCTGTCGGACAGAAAGTTGGCAACTCATCTGCACAAGTCCTCGGGCAAGTCGTAGAATGGTAGCCACGATGCCAGACCCAATTGAACAACTTCGCTATGTGCAAGTTGACTGCTAAAGCCTCACGTTGACTCTCAATGACTGAAGCCCACTGGTGTTTGAGACACACTTGTGGAGTGACCGTGGCGCTCAACTAGTGATCTCATCCATCCATGAGAGCCATCCTGACGGTCGCTGGATCGTTTAACGTCATTATTCTACGCAGACTGAACTTACCGTAGTACACTTACTGTGGTATGAGAGGGTGTACAGACGCGTTAGCACGGGATATAAGTCAGGAGCACCACCGCTGGTATGCCGTCTGGCCCCCCCGCGTTTGAGAACATTTAGGCTCCCGCCGGATATCTCTTTTGCGTGATACTGATTTCCGACATGGAGTACTCGCACCCCTGCATCATAGGATGGTTGACGGTTCGGCACTGCCATTGACGTTCAAAGATGAATTTGAGGCAAATAGAGTACTCAAAATATCGACTTTATCTTTTGCGCTATGGGCCAGATCCCCAGCATCATTTCATAGTGGTAAGGATGACTGACAATAATTTCCCTCGGTCTTCTCCCTTTCATCCAGAAAACAAGTACTGTTTCTGAGGGATACCTAAATTTATTGACAAAATCTATTTAAACGTGATTCAAGATGCAATCACAATATTTATCGTCTTATGTCATGCTGACACTTATTTCACGTCATACAGGGAAAAACTGACTACACAAAGTTGGTAATACTGCGCAGCAAATTGCAAATACGGCGCAATCTGTATCATCTGATAGAAAGAGAAAATGCACATGCCATGTAAGTGCGACAACGAGCAGCATACCCCTTTTTTATGACCTCGTATAATATGCCACCGCGCTGTTTTAAAAGAATATGCATAAGCAGGAGAACCCAGGGCTTAAATCGTTTTTTTTTTCAATCTCTCGTATAAGCGATTGCATATTTTTGGTGGCATATTGAGATTTTGCTCCACTAGTAAAATTTGCTACGGCTACACCGCATTATCAGGTATGAATACCACATAAATAGGTAATGTATGTATATAAGTACGTTTTGAGTAGTTTGTCGGTAGAGTTATGTAACTCACCTGTTGAATTATGTGATTCGGTGATAGAGCGCGTCGGTGTAATTGTTGTTATTGATATGAATCTCATATTCACTTATTGTGTTACAAGACCTTGTGATGTTATGTTGCGATGTAAAATAAGAATAGCTACACTATTTGTAAGTTTTATATTAATAAATGTATTGATTTCATAATGTCTAATTGCAATTATAAATTTTCACGACACTTCGAATGAACATAGATTAACTATATATATTATAATTTGGTGAAATAAAGAGTTCTCTCTTTATTTCACCAAATAGGTATTTTAGGAAATTATTATTGAGATTATATTCTTAAGCATAGTGCTAAGAGGAGGTTTATTGTTGTGTTGGAAATTTCTTTAAGTCTAAGAATAACAGCCTTTTGAATTATTTAAACATATGTTTTTTTGTGCTTTTATACTCTTTTATTAATTTGATTTCTTCTTCTGTTTGTTCGTCTTTATAACTTTACAACCCATATTTAATCAGGCTTAAAAGGTGAAAAAATAAATGTAAATAAAATATTTAATCGGAATATTTTCTATATAAGAAAAACAAAAAAATAGATCAAACTTATCAATAAATAATGAATGATTTTTCATTTTGGAGGATTTCTTGCTCCCGCGGGCATTTTGTCCACGCGATACGCGGTCGCCGCGTTTCTGTTAATGGCGAATGTGGATTTTAAATAGAATCCACATTCGCCATTTGAATGATGTTGCCTAGTAAATACTAGGTAAAAACATTAAAAAATTCTCATTAATTCAAAACGTAGTTCCCAGAAAGAAAATAGAACGTATTTTGCTGTGTGTCAACAAATGCAACATAATGTATAGGTTAGTTTATTTAATATTCTGTTTAATAAACTATTTGATGTTAACTAAGGTGTTCTTATACTTTGGAACATAGTTTTGTTAGTTTCGTTGTGCATGTATATGTAATATAAGCATGTATGTCCTTGGCTTGTCGTAACATATTAATGGCACACATTTTAAAGTATACATATGTATATGTATACAAGGCCGTACCCAGGGCGGGGGGGGGTCAGGTAAGGGCAGCTGCCCTACCTCCCTGGCTTTTGTATTAAGTTTATTAATGTAATGTTTCATAAGTTATTAGATTTGCTCCCCTTGGACCAAATATAAATTTTGCTTTTACAATATTTACAAAAATACTTTACAAATTTTTTTTTGTCGCCCATGTATACATGTAAGTTTCATTTCATATAGAAATAAAATGAAGATACATACAAAATATCAACATTGTATGAAAATAATGACCCTACTATTCGAACCGGTGACATGACATGCGGCATGTCTTTATACAGTAAAGGATTTCCGTTAATTACAGATACAGATATTTTCCAATCATTAGACCAATTTGATTACTTATCCACTAGGAATTTGTTGTGTTCAAATCAGATTGTCTTATCAAATCAATCTGTAGAACGACTAAGCGATAATGATGAATGTGAACGTGATATATATCAGCCTTACACTGTTTACGTAAGAGGATTGACTCCTGCGACCATGGAAAGTAAAGCCATGCGCACGTACATTCCGTATTCAGCCTGTCTGAAATATGCAGCTCTAGGATCCGAATCGAAGTCTGGCGAGATTTCGTCCACGCGCGGCAGTGGGTGCATAACCACCATACGCCTTCGAGCACGTGTCATCAATTGAGGCGTTACTATTAGTAAGCCTCGTGTCTGCAAAAATATACATATTAGTTAGAAACTTAATAAATGATATCTCTGACTGAAACATTAATTCCACGTGACCCAACTCAATCGGTTTATGGACTAGACTAGACTTCAGTCAGAGATAAAATTCACTAAGCTTGTTGGCAAAAATGATTATGCGATCTAAACTAACAAATGAAAGAATGATTAATTTTTATAATACTAAAACAAGGATACGGTATCATACCCCTCTCATGGTATGTGCCTATCGATGATTAAAAATGGCACAGAAGTTTCACTATGTAAAATCAGAGAACTAGAAAAACTATGTAACTTCGAACGAGCTGGGATATGATACTAAAGTGATGATATGGTATGTGAAACGTGTATAAAATGTACTGAAAGTAAAAAATATACGTAGGCAAGTTTTCTGTAAATTTTCACAATAAATTAAATTTGGCCCTGTCTTGAGATCGATATTTGCTTTTATAGAAACTTTGCACTACAATTAGACTTGTGTGGTTTACATGTGCTATATGTTATGTGTGCTATGTTAATTGGAGTTCCTCAAATGAAAATAAAAACCATGCAATGCAATGGTACCTACCTACTTTTAATAATACATACATTATATATTTTTAAAATTTACAATCGTCGGTTGGGGAACTATTCGTCTAGGTACGGACGTACTTACACGAAAGTTATTATTATTTAAAAAAAATACTGAGAATAGCCACCAATAATACGTTTCGGATATAATCAGAATCTTCACCAGAAGAAATCAATAAATCTACGGAACCACTAAATTTAAATCGCTGCTCTGATTAGTGGGTTGCTCTTGCCCAAACATTACTCGGACACTTATTTTTTTTCGCTTTTTACTTCTTCATTGCAGAAATGTACAAGACCTAGCTTCATGCTAGCTGTAATTTTTCTGTAAACATTTATATTTGGAAAGAACTTTTCTTTTAAACGCTGCACTTCGTTTAAGTTGCTTTCACTTTTTTAAGTCTATATATTTTTACCAATATTGTTAGATAGCACGAATGTCAAATCTGTCTTGTAAATGACTAAAATCAGATTATTTTGGAGCTTAGACCAACTAGACTAGACTAAAGTGCGGAGTGGACCTGGTCTGGTATTACATACATCTCATAAACTAGTGTTTACAATTACATTTTATCTTAATATCATACCTTTAATTATTGCGATAAAACGCCAATAGGGAATATGCATGTTGTTTAAATTGACTTGATATATTTTCCCTTGAATCTTTATTGTCCAGATATTGTGCCTAAACAATTATTTTCTTATTTAGTTCGTGTTTAATTGCAAAAAATATTAGTTAAAATATGCAAAATAAGGGCGCGAAATTCAACTTTGCAAAACGCTTCACCATTGGTCGAAACAAAACATGACGTGACATTCCACGTTCTGTCATTTATCGGCGCCTATATTCGTAGTGTTACGGAGAAAGATAGGCGTTCCTGTGGTTTTTGCTCTTAGCTAGTGCAATTTAAGCATTCTAGTGATATTAGAAATCATCTAGGACAATAACTGAATGTAGTTTTGTCAAAGCACAATCGGACAATCTACCGAAAATGCATTCATGATGACTAAATATTTTGCATCAAATCCAGATTTTACGTCCGCTGAGGTTAAAGGAGTGAAAGCCGCAAGGTAATTATTATAATACTTGTTATATTATAATCTAAAGGATAGGTAAGATATGTATAGTTAGTTATATTCATGAAGTTTTATTTGACTTTTGTTACCTAGTTTAAGTAGACAAGCAAGTTGCCTTCTGCTTGATATTTAAAACAAACATAAATTATTGCTGACTAATTCACAGTATACTGGCAATTAAATTGTAATATGCTTACATTAAAGTGATCTTCACAAGAAAAAATACTGTATTGGGTGTACTTCTTATAGTGTTTTTACACTGAGGGACAAAGCGATACCTATAAAATGGTTTTTTAACTTTATCCATCGTCTATTAATTACAATAAATAGTAATTACAACTGGAAATCGGTATAAAATTACTGTAACACTTTAAGTAACTTTATGAAACAAACACTGAGCGTGGAACGTGACGTCATCCAAAGCCCGCGAAATATGGCGGCGTTCAAACAGATCAAATTTTATTGATGTTTTCAATGTTATTTTAAAAATTAATTTGAACATTGCCAATGTTATTTATATTTTTTATTAGGGTAAAATGATGGAACAAGTCAATATAAGATAAAATAAAAAATACATGCATATTCCCTATTATACCAAACATTATTATTAAAATATTATATTGTTTTGTGAACAATTAGAGTACATCTATCTATCTATTTACTATTGTGACCTTCGGCCATAGACTTATGAAGCTGCTGCAGAAAATGTCGCAGCGTACATCTAGCCCACCTGCCCATTATCGTGTTGAGAGGTCTATTTGGTATATCAGCATATTTTTTTCATAAATGCATAGAAGATATTTAGTGCCGCCTATACAAACATGTCTGAATCAATAGATGGCACGTATAGAATGACTTGCACTTGACGTGCAATTCTACGGGCCTACATATTACTTCAGACAGCTAGCGCCCTTGCTCACACTCCATGTCTAGTCAATAAGACACTTAACTAACTGAGATTTCTCGTTTTATATGACGTGTTGTATATCTGTTAAATGTTTTATAGATAGCACAGTGTTTAGTTTAAGAATTAAGCAAGTAGCATTATTCGTATAACTTACCTTTTCATATTCTTCCTGACTTTGGAATCTTTCGCGCTGTATTCTCGTCATATATAAGACATGAGTTTCAGAAAGTACATCTTCCAGCCGTTCATATACTCTTTGAGTTATTCCTTTAGATGCTATATAGTCTGTTATATGCTTTGGCATACCCAAACCTGGAGGGCTCACATATTGTAGTTGTACTTGATACAGAGTAAGAAGTCGTGCTAAGGAGTGTACAGTACGTCCGTTCTTCAAATCTCCAACCATCGTTATAGTTAATCCATTAACTGTACCAATTTCTTCACGAATTGTGAAAACGTCGAGCAACGCTTGTGTGGGGTGTTCACCTATTCCATCGCCTGCATTTATTATAGGCTTGCGACTTACTCGTGCTACACGCTAAAAATATAAGCAAACGATTAAAGACGCATTCTGTTTTAATAAGAGGTTAGTAATTTTTTTAATAACCATATGATACTTACAGCAACAGCTCCAGGTTCTGGATGACGAAGTACTACTACATCAGCGTAGCTAGCCATAACTGATACACTGTCTTCCAACGTCTCGCCTTTTTTAGCAGATGAACTGGTCGCATCTGTGTGAATAACAGAACCACCCAATCTTTGCATTGCTGCTGCAAAACTGCAACTAGTTCGTGTACTGACTTCATAAAATATCGAAGACATAATTTTTCCACGTAAGATGTCATCTAAAAATCTACCCTTATTTACACTTGTTTTCATAAACTGCGCAAGGTTAAATATATCATTTAGAGTGTCTTTAGTGAAAGAGTCCACTGTTAGAATACTTTTACCATATATATCACTTCGTTGACGTTGAGAGACTGAAAGAGCAGGTGGATTGTTGGATGTGCTGTCACACCTTTGTCTGGTGTGTTGTGGCGGTAATGGAGATAAACATCTCGTGGCGGCAATTTCGCTGAAATGAACGTTGGGCTTCGTCTGGCTTTCAGGTTTATTATCTATTTGATCTAATTCAATATCACTTAGCCTACTTAAATCACCAGGTATATGTACATCAAGTGCAGAATTTGGCCGACTGTACTCTTTTTCGATTTTCTCGATAAGAGAATAGGTTTGTTTTTTGGGAACTGGCCAATCACGAATATCTTGTCCAAAGCCTGGAGGTACGAGAACTTGACCTTCAACGTAAGCTATTTCACCACGAAGTGTGACTCGGTGTACTGCGCCACACACTTGCATGCCCGCAAATGGAGTCCACTTTGATTTAGTAAATTCCATAGCTTGTGGGATTGTCCATTCATAGTCCATATCTACTTCAACGTATGTATTTGGTTGTTCTGGTAGGTTGAAAATCTTTCTAGGGTTTCGATGGAATTTATTTATAAGATCCTCTATAGTCAAACGTCCTTTGTGTACAGCATTGAGAAGTAGTGGTAAAATTGTTTCTAATCCAGGAAAACCAGGAGGTGGTTTTTCTGAATTTTTTTCTTCAACGGAGTGCGGAGCATGATCAGTAGCAAATACGTCTATTATATCCATGTTTTTCCATAATTCAGCTTGATCTTCTGGGCTGCATAGTACTGGTCGCACTTCGGCTCTACCTTCCCCTAAATGAGGTATATCAGCTGTACTCAAAAACAAATGTTGAGGACACACTTCACAAGTAACTTTCAATCCTCTTTCTTTTGCAGATTTGATTATAAGAATTTCTTCTTTTCTAGCTACATGACAAATGTGAATAGGCCTGTCTAGTAAAGACGCCATCAAAATAACGGCTCCAGTTTTTTCCCGTTCAGCATGAGCACATACAGGCATTTTTTTTGGCCAGTTTTGAAGATGTTTTTGCCACACTGTCATATCATCCAAGGTTAGGGTTGTAAATGTTTGATTAAGATACATTTTTAAAGCTGCTGCATGAGGAGCCATTTCAGCAACTGTGTCTGTGTTACTTGATGCAGCTCCCATATATAAAGCGTAGTCACATCTAGCACTAACACGAGCCAATGCAGATGCGTAATCATATGATGCGCGATCTATCACTGGCGGATTTGTGTTGGGCATAGCTAATATCATTGTTATGCCACCAGCAAGGGCAGCAGCAGTGCATGATGAAAAGTCTTCTTTGTAAGTTGCGCCGGGTTCTCGAACATGTACATGTACGTCAATGAAACCAGGCAACTTTATAATGTTGCGAGACGTCATGCAATCAGTATGCGTCTTCATTACTGGTGCTCCACCACACTTTGTCATAGCCTGTAAAAAAAGTTATGTAAATTGAAATATTATACATAAATAAAATAAGCTGAATTTTATTTATGTATAATATAAAATTTAGGAATGAGTTCCTAAATCCATATATTTGTAGCCAGAAAGATAATAATTAGGTTTCCCTCAAAAGCATCTTTTCGTATCGTTTATAGGCTTAAAATATTCTTAAGTTTAACTATATCTAAGTAACTTTTTTTTTAAATTGAAATACCAAATACGAACCTGAACTAAAAGTTTTGCACATTTGACATCAGTTACTAACGGTACGGCATAATCCACAGCAAGACGACGGGTGCGGTATCCGTGTGTACTAAAAGCGGAAACTCTACGTGATCCACCCCTCATTGGGAGATTGATAACTAAATCCAATTCACGTCTCGCCATGAAATCTGCTAAGTGCATCAGTTCGCCGTCCGAACGCACGTCCTCAGGGTCACCAATGTGGTCGAATGTCCATTGAACACTTTCAATCTAAAATAAAAAAAAATATTATTCTATTGTTTAGTTCTAAAGAAAAATTAGTGATAATATTTTCACTTACTTCAACTCCATGTTCGGCATAAAAGTCCCCAGTACCCATACTAGCATACAGTTTATAGCCCATCTTATGTAATGCTCTTACACTGGGGAGTAGTTCTATTTTATGCTGAAACAATTTTAACATGATTATATTAGTAAATGACAATCATTTATTACGTAGAAAGTTAGTATGAAGTTCTTCGTTTTAATTCTTACCTTGAATGTTCCTACAGACAGTAAAATGGCTTTTTTAGGTATTCTGAAGCCCGTGCTCATCATCGATTTTAAATAGGCTTCGTAACGATTTTCACCGAAACATGCTACTTCGCCAGTGGAAGCCATTTCTACTCCTAAAGTGACATCAGCACCTGCCAATCTAGAGAATGAAAACTGGGGTACTTTCACACCTACTTTCCCACAGCCAGTCATCACATTAACCGGTTCTATTGGTATACCTAATATTATCTTTGTGGCCATTGCCACAAAATCATGATCTAGAGTCTTTGATACGAACGGGAATGACCTTGAAACTCTGACGTTACATTCAATAACTTTGAGGTCGTTGTCTTTTGCTATTAATTGCATGTTGAACGGACCTGTTACATCTAGTGTTTCGGCTATAATACTAGCAATTTCTTTGATTTTATCCAATGTTTCGTTATTGATATCTTGTGGCGGAGTAACTAATGTTGCATCACCCGAATGTACACCTGCATTTTCAACATGTTCTGATACTGCCATACAAAAGATAACACCATCCGCAGCTACAACATCGACATCGATCTCTTTAGCATCCATAATGAATTTAGATATAACCACCGGATAATCTTTACTAACTTGACTAGCTGATTTCAAATAAGCCTCCAACTCCTGGTTTGAGTTAGCTACGTTCATAGCTGCACCACTTAAAACATACGATGGCCGTACCAGACATGGATACCCAACCTCCTCACAAAATTGAATAGCCGAGTCTAAATCGGTCAGCTCCTTCCATCTTGGTTGCATTATACCTTTGCGGTCTAACATTCTTGAAAACTTAAACCTATTTTCTGCATTGTCAATCATGTCGGGTGAAGTACCAAGAATGATAGCCTGTTGTCTATGCAAATCCATAGCAATATTATTCGGTAATTGTCCTCCCATAGATAAAATAACACCATTAGGATGTTCAATATTATATATATCCATAACAACTTCAAACGAAATTTCTTCAAAATATAGCCGGTCACTCATATCATAATCGGTACTGACTGTTTCAGGATTGTAATTTATCATGATTGTCTTTTTGCTTTGATTTCTCAGTTCTCTTAGACAACTTACCGCACACCAATCAAATTCAACCGAACTTCCTATGCGATATACACCGGAACCCAAGACCATAATAAATCCACCAGGAAATTCTAAATCATGCGTGCTACCATTATAGGTAAGATATAGGTAGTTAGTTGATGCTGGCCATTCAGCTGCTACAGTATCGATTTGTTTCACGAACGGAGTAATTTTGTACTCTTCCCTTAATTTTCGGACAGCAACTTCAGTGCTTTTAACTGCAGCAGCTATCTGTTTATCAGAAAACCCAATTTTCTTTACTTTTTTCAAAATATCAAAAGGTATGGTCCCTTTTACTGTTTCTAATGTTTTATAATAATCTATGATATTTTTAAACTTTTCTAAAAACCATTTATCTATTTTAGTTAATTCATATAGTCTTTCTACTGTATATCCATCTTTTAAAGCTGCAGCTAAGACAAACATTCGCTTATCGGTGGGTTCACTTAATTCACCTTCGTTTACTTTTTTAATATTTGGGTCAAATCCATTTACGTTTTCATCTACCATTCTTAACGCTTTCTGAAAAGCTTCTTCAAAGTTTCTCCCTATTGACATAACTTCTCCAACACTTTTCATAGAACTTCCAATTTTTGGACTTACTCTTGTAAACTTAGCCAAATCCCATCTAGGAATTTTAACAACGCAGTAATCGAGACTCGGCTCGAAACAAGCAGTAGTAACACTAGTTACTGAATTTTTTATAACAGGTAATGGAATACCTAGTGATAATTTAGCAGCAACATATGCCAATGGATAACCTGTAGCTTTACTTGCTAATGCGGAACTTCTGGATAGTCTTGCATTTACTTCTATTATGTAGAATTCTTCCGAATTTGGGTTTAATGCGTACTGAATGTTACACTCACCCACAATCCCAAAATGTTGAATAACTTTGATTGCAGTATTGCGTAACATGTAATATTCTCTGTTTGAAAGTGTTTGACTAGGGGCAACCACAATAGATTCTCCAGTATGAATCCCTAAGGGATCAACATTTTCCATATTACAAACTGTAATACAATTATTAAATGCATCTCTAACAACCTCATATTCCACTTCTTTCCAGCCTTTTAAAGATTTATCGATTATAAGTTGATCCGAGTGTGATAGGGCTTGATGAGCCAGTATCCTTAGTTCTTCTTCGTTATAAGCAAAACCAGATCCTAAACCTCCCAACGAAAACGCAGATCGAGCCATAACTGGGTAACCGATTTGTCGGGCAGCTACAAGTGCTTCATCTACTGAATTAACAGCAGCGCTAGGTGCAACTTTTTCTCCTATCGCGTTAATTTTTTCAGCAAATATTTTTCGGTCTTCTGTGTCAACAATTGATTGAATAGGGGTACCTAACACATTAACATTGTATTTTTCGAATATTTTAGATTTTTCTAATTTCACTCCACAGTTTAGAGCTGTTTGGCCACCAAATGTCAATAAAACACCAGTAGGGCGTTCAGCTTTTATAACTTGTTCAACGTATTCCGGAGTGATTGGCAAAAAATATACTTTGTCCGCTAATCCTTTAGATGTTTGTACAGTGGCAATATTGGGATTAATCAGTACTGTCTGAATTTTTTCCTCTTGTAAAGCTTTGACAGCTTGAGACCCAGAGTAATCAAACTCACCAGCCTGACCAATTGATAATCCTCCAGACCCTAGAATAAGTACTTTCTTCGGTCTTTCGTGTATAATCGGTACAAATTTAAGTTTCTCTGTAATGATATCTTCAATGACACAGGGCTTTTTGGCTTTGTAAGATTTCACTGTATCAATAAATACATCAAAAAGACATTCCAGATCTGTTGGCCCCGCTGTGTGCTCTGGGTGAAACTGCACACTGAAGAATGGAGATGTTTTGTGAATAATGCCTTCATTTGTTTTATCGTTCTCATTAGTGAACAGAACTTTCCAATCGTTTGGTAGTGTATCAGTGCCAACAGCAAATCCGTGATTCTGGGAAGTCATAAAACATCTCCCGGTGCCACTATGGGTACATGGTAAATTGTGGCCTCGATTACCGTAACTAAAATAAAAAACTTATTTTAATTATAAACATTTAAAAAATAACATAATACTAAAACCTGTCTAAATGAAAATCTTTCATCGGTAATGATTTGTAATTTTACACTTACCTCATTTTATAAGTTTTACAGCCAGCCGCAGTAGATAGTAGTTGATGTCCGAGACAAATACCGAATACTGGTTTTACATTTATTTTATCTTCGATAACTGAACGCAAATTATTTACAACTTTTTTTAAGATGACTGGGTCACCAGGGCCGTTGCTAATAAACAATCCATCATATTGTTTTGTGTTTAAGTCGTGGTCCCATGGAACTAAAATCACCTTAGCGTTCCTCTTTATCAAACATCGGATTTGGTTGTATTTCAGACCGCAATCCACAGCCATTATAGTAACTATACCGTTTTCATTATAAATTTTCGGCTCCTGAAATAATAATTTTTTTCATGAACTAACAAAACTAAATCATCATATCATTCTAAGCCAAATGTCAAATGACATTAATTTAAAAAATTAGGACCAAAAATTCACTATTAAAAATTGTCTTATTTATCACTAAACACCTAAGAAAAGACTATAATTAATTTCTTTTAATAAAATATTAGGTACATATGTACTTTAAATTTGTAGTGATATATATATATATATCTATTGTAGTAATAATATATTAGGGACCGAGCATTGCTCGGTTTTTATTTTTACGTTTTCTAAAAATTAAACCTAGCTAGATCGATTTATCGCCCCCGAAACCCCCTGCATACTAAATTTCATAAAAATCGTTGGAACCGTTTCCTAGATTCAGATTATATATATATATATATATATATATATATATATATATATACAAGAATTGCTAGTTTAAAGGTATTAGAGACCACAAACCATTAAAAAATTAGCAAAGTACGAACGATCCCCAGTCAGGTCGACAGACGATCTGGAGAAGGTAGCAGGGATGACTTTTGCGATAAATTTGGGAAAGGCCTTGGTCTGGCAGTGCAATGCGATAGACTGATTGATTTGACATTTTTAGGCCATTATAATATAGAAAGAAGATCATGTAATTATATTAAATTATATAGGCCATGCGGGTTTATTGTTTGTAAGTATACCATTAGGTACATTGCGAAATCCAGACTACACACAAACAGAAGCACTAACTTAAACCTTTAATGAATGTGTCATTGTGATGGAAGAACACTAACTCCCTAGTCACAGGAACACCTAGTTTGGTGTGACCTTAACCATAAACATAATCTATTTTAGTTTCTAATCAACATTTTAAAGGTTATTTAAGGAATAAAGATTATTATTATTATACCTAACCGCCACTTATTTTCTATATGCTTACCTAGTTAGACATTATAAAGTTTTTCTTTTACAAGTACTTTTATACAAATTGAAAGTGTATGCTTAATTGCTCACCTTAATAGATACTTCAGCGACCAAATTTCGTGCGTTTGGATCTTTTATGGGTGTCAGAGGACCGAAAGGTGGTACTCCTTGTACAATGCGGCCAAGTGTTACGCCTTCACGAAGACGGACGGTTAAAGCTCTGGTGTCAATGTCACACAACCCGGGCACGCCACGGGCGGATAGCCATGCTCCTAGAGAGCGTTTAGCACGCCAGTGACAAGCTCTAGTGCTGACCTCACCGACGATTAGCCCGGCAGCCCAAATACGATTAGATTCAAACCATCTGGAATATAATGTAGTCATCACGTAGTATTATCGATTAGAACAACGTAACTCCAGTAAAGAAGGTTTTATTTCCCTTCGGCTACAAAGATCTATAATTAGTAGATTTATTTATTTGCCTCTCAAGGGCACAAATTAATAAGTTATCCAATTGCTTTTGGTTACACAAGAATCGAGTCTAAATCTTAAATAAATTATGAGTTCTGTTAGTTTTATTAATATAAGTAACGTTTAAGTACCGTATTAATTGAAATATGTTTCTCAAGAAAGTACGAAAATATTTAGAATCAGTTATAAGGAAAATTAAGAATTAGCTAGAAACATATAACATGTAGGTCATTGTAGGTACATTATTATCTATTGTGATAGACTCAGGTAAAATACATATGCCTATTTATACCGGGAACTCCGAACCCTCTAATACAATTTTAATTTATTGTCAAAGATAAGTCTTTGGGTCTAGAAATCTAGTTAGAAATGTGTGTTTTATATGTCTTAGGATATTATTATGTTTCATTATACACAAAATCTTTGTACTTTAGAAAGGCCTGGGTCTCGTGGGGAGAAACAAAACGCTGACATTTGTGCTGACTTCGACCCTATATGTATATTATAAATGTATGTTTAATCTTACTTAGGTATTCCATATTCATCGATTTCCTCTTCGTCGGGTACTCCGTAGTTGCCAACTAGTGGATATGTTAATACCAGTAGCTGTGCGTGATAAGATGGATCAGTCAAGGACTCCGGATATCCCACCATGCCCGTCTGGAATACTGTAGTAAATATAAAATTACAATACGATATCAAAAGTAGTTTTCGACTTACAGACATTTTATCCTATAGGATAAATACCTAAAGGTGTACCTATAGAAGTTCTATAGGTATAGGATAAGACATGAGAGCTAATGGATAATAAATTTAATTTTTCTATATTTGACAAAGCGTAAAGGCATTTTTAAAGTATCACTATTTACATGCGTTCAACAAAATAATAATTTGTAAATAATAAACTAAGCTTTTATTTCTTACAGTTACGTCATTGAATTTAATGCGGGTTGGTGACTTTATGCTCAAAAATAAATTATGTTTTGATAGAATACCACCCTTGTGTTCAGATTAGAGATAACAGTGTATCGTTGTGTACCATAATTAAAAGAGTTTAAAACAATTCCATTGCCTTATTTTTGGATTTTCTTACAGTTGACTACAAATATAAATACTGACCAACTTCTCCTTCTACGGGTAACCGAGCTCCAAAGCTTTGGCCTGTGAACACCGTGCCATCTGAAAGCACTAAGCTGCATTGTGGCCCCACTTCACAAGTCAGATCCCCAACTGTCATCTGGGGATGCAATAGATTAAAATTGTATTAGAGGGCTAGGAGTTCCCGGTATAAATAGGTATAATTATGTTTTTACCTGAGTCTACCACAATAAATAACAATGTACCTAATTGAAAGATCATTTACTAATTCAACCTAAAACAATTACTAATTCCCCCTCCCCACATCCTGCTCCGCATGTCCACCCGGGTTGACGAGTTGTTATTCAACCCTGGTCACAAAAAAGTTTCGTTTTGGAAAAACCCACTTTTGTTATTGTTTTGATTGTATTAATACAAAGAACATACTAAAGGCAATATGACTGACATCTGTTGTTGTACATTTAAAACATAACTGAAACCTACCATTAAAACTGTCTTTTTCTTACTTTAGCTGAAAAAAATCAAAACCGGTCAAGTTTACCCATCTTATTAATATTATAAATTGGAGAGTGAATTTGGTTGTTTGTTACTCTTTTACACCCTAACTACACAACAGATTCTCGTGAAATTTTGCCTACACGGTGTCGTACAGGATACAGACAAGGACAGATTTTGCTGTGTCTTTATGTGTTTCTAAGGAATTTTATATTTTTTTCCGTTTGTGAGCCGCCGGCTACCGCAATACCCAGGTCAAACCAACTAAAAACAACACGATGCATGTCTCCGACATCAGGCCTATTGTCGCAGTAGAATCAATACACTAGTAGTTTTTAGTAAACCTGCACTACTTAATAATCTCAAAATATATATCAAAATAATCATCAAATATATATACATACCTACATATGATAGAAATATATATACATACATCAAATATATGTACATGCATAAATATATATCAAAATTATCTCAAAAAACAAATTGATATATATATAAATATATATCAATTTGTTTTTTGAGATTATTTTTCACTATCGTAGAAAAAAAATATATATTGGAAAAATTTTAGAAAGCATTTTAGAAAAATAATTGTTTGTCAGAAATTTAATTTGTTTCAAATAGTTGTTTTAGCGCAAACAAATTAGAAGTTCATATCGGAATGCGGGATAATAAGTTGAAAACTCGTATAAATCTTTTACTTTGGCATTCCGAATTTTGTTCCAAAAGTTTTATAAAATTTCATGTCTTTGTCATGACTTTAGGTATTCTAGCTCATAACAGTTTTTTTTTGGAAATATCTCGCTTTCTATTGCAAAAAAGGTCAAGTGCATGAAAAAAAATTTTTCATTATAATTTGTATTTAAATTATTATACTATTCTTAAAATTAATTAATTTAGACGTTAGTAAATCTGAAGATTATTTAACTATTGTTTTTCATAAATGGTAGTTTCTTTTTGAATGTTATGTTTAATAAATGTTTTCTCCAGTTATTTTTTTTTTTTCAACAATGCAATGGCTTGTTTTTTTTTATGGCCGGCCGCCTGCATGACGCCAAGCGTCTTTCGGAATGTAGTCAATTTCAGACGGGACAAAGGAAGCAGGTAAATTGGGGTAAAGAAAACGGCGAATGAGCTTGAGTAAGGGATATCGCAAATCTTAGATGGGGAAACGGGCTTCAGATACAGTAGCTCGAAGTGGCTGGGGTCATGTACCCGTATGTGTGTCCCGTGATTGCATAGGCCACTAGGACAATTTAATAATAAATGTAACATTCTGTGAGCCATAGAAAGCGAGATATTTGCAAAAAACTGATTTTTGTGACCTTAAACCTTGAATATAAGACTTGTGAGACAATAGTCAGAATCCTAAAATAAACGTTTACACGAGTGCCTAGCTTATTATCTCTCATCCTGAGTATGACCCATTTTTTTGGCTTAATTGACTGGGTTAATTGGTTTTCCGTAAAATAAAGTTTATTTTAAAAAGGTAGTTATAATTTGGTTCACAAGTTCAAACAACTAATAGGTGTATGGAATTAGGCTTTTCACATATAGATATTATTTTTTTGATTAGACCTCTCAAATTCTTTTACCTACCAAGTTCTTTGCCATAAAATATATTATTATTATAATTTGTTAATGTAAGGATAAAAACTCATTATTTTGATTTCTGAGTTGTTAATATTCTTATTAAAGTAACAAGACAGAAGAGAAAGTAGTTCCAATGTAGTTAATCTGCCTCAAGACTGTTAAATTATTATTTTCTTTTGCAAATATAACTGTATACAAAAATATAAAACTTATTAGTTGTATTACCGTTTCATATGTGTAGATTTTTTGTTTGTCAAATACATTCGCCAAACATTAGCATCTTTTTTGCGAATACGAATGTTAAAAATTATACGAGTATTCGTGAATGCGAATATTCGTTACATCACTACATACACTGGTGTATTTACGGTTTTATTTACTGGTAAGTTTACTAAAAAATTAACGTCTATTAAAGTTATATTAAAATAATCCTTATTCATTATAATTTGCAATTGTTGGTGTCAACGTCCTGTCTGTGTATTCACTTTAGATATTTATGGAGAAAGAGATAAACTAACTTAAAACTCATTTTATATATTTTGTCCCACAACATTTGAGATTCTTTTCAAAATCAGTACCAAAAGAAAATATGTTTTCAAACAATTAGGTTAAGTAATTTAGTTCAGCAATTAAGTACCTAAAAAATCCACGCTAAGTAATTTCTTAGGTAGGTACGTCCCTACGAATATAATCTTACTTAGAATACCTAATCACATCCGTAAGTGGTATTAGCAATAAATAAAGATATGGACTCATGTAATTAGAACCCACCTTATTACGCTGTAACTACTGTTTTGTAAATAAATGTATTATGTAGTCACTTTTATTTATTTTTCCATTCATTAATGCAACACTTTACAAAATCTTCCCAAAATAAATTCTGAAGTAAATAATACTTTGGGCTTGTTTATTGCTGCATTTATAATACATAAGATTTGAGACAAAAGCAATATAATCTCTACAAATATGTAAAACAAACTACATTTAAGCGTTATTAAAGGTAACATTTAAAATTAACTCCATGGGTATTGATTAAGGAATTGTAAAATAAATACAAACATTTGGGCCTAACAGATAAACTGTCTAACTTATACGACGCAACAGTAGAGAAAGAAGTGTAACAATTGTTTCAGACAATATAGTGAGTTAGGTATTGATAATTAACACAATGTTTTATCAATTAATCGTAGTTTGTACTCACTTTTTAGGTTCGGTGTGCCGGCCACGTGGTTTATTATCAAGGCCGCGACGAACGGTCCGTTGCTGTCGCAGTCTCTACGACGACAGGCTGACTATTCGCCTGTTATACCCCTTACCGACGAACTCGTTATCACACTCACACGTATGCACACTGGATTCTACCTGCCGTTGACTCCTTCTCACTTATTTGAATTACTATATTTTTCTCTTTCTAAGCTCTTGTAGCAAGTTCACTGTGTGCGTTCTTGTATTCACGATTCTTCTGTATGGATGTTGGTATAAAATTTGTTATGGTTGCAAAGTGTACTGGTGTCGTATAAAATAAAAACTTACTTCTCCCAATCATTGGGCTCGACTAAGTTCTTCGAAATACAAGAATTATTAGAAAACTCAAATTATCTACGTTCTGCATGCATGATGTCTATTCCAGCAATTAATTTTCATCAACAATTAAGTAATCTATAAATGGCGATACAATGATGTGTAGATTTATTTGAGATCATTCAACTACTCGGATGTAGGTGCGTCAGGGAAATACTTTTTTATTTAGATAGGTAATAGATAAATAAAAGTTTTATTGAGGTAGGTACCTATGTAAAATTAGAAATTGTTTACAGTACTTTTAGAGTTACCACACATGATATCGTTGCCTTTTTAGTAATATCTTATACCTACTTAAGTTGTATAAATTAAAACTAAACATTAAAACTAGGTAATTATTTAGTATACGAATCTTCATGTGATAAAATAACAATCCCTTTTTGATATTAAACATCCAGAAAGAAATGGTTTGTTTTAAGTGTACCAAAATCACGGTGATAAATACACGCTTCAAAAAAAATGTTAGATATTAAGTACATTTTTTTTTTTTTACCAAGGCGCCAAAAACAATACTCCGTTAATTGTGCGTAGGTATCTGCTTCGTTACTTTTTGAGACAATATGTACCATTGTAAAAAAACTCTACCTGATCTTACCTTCGCCGCAGGTAAACTTGAGTTCCATTTATTGCTTTCCAATTTATATCTATTGTCAACGTGACACAACTCTTAACTCTAGCTCTTTAATTTAGTTTGTAAAAATTCCTTGTTTTCTTTAACTTTTTACATTTTTAGGGTTCCGTTCCTCAAAAGGAAAAAAGGAACCCTTATAGGATTACTTTGTTGTCCATCTGTCTGTCTGTCGGTCTGTCTGTCTATATTTCTGTCGGTCTGTTCGTCTGTCTATCTGTCTGTTAAGTCCTTTTTCTTAGAAGTGGAGGCATCAAGTTGAAATGGACATCAAATACTTATGTCTGCGGTCCCTTAAAGCTGTAACAAAAATCAAGCAAAAGTCAACGCAATCAAAGATACGGATTTAAGCCTCAGATTTAGCAAATTTGAACATTTTGCAGGTAAATCAAACCCTCTAAGGTTACTTCCCATTGACCAAGAATCATAAAATTTGGTAAGAAGGGTCTCACAGCATAAGTTAAACTAAAAAAATCCAAATGACGTTAGTTTGTTGTTATATCACATAAAATTTATTTTTCAGTTATACAAGCTTATATTGTGTGGTTGTTGACTTTGTCGTAAATCGATGTATGGGAGAAAATTTTTAGAACTGTAAAGTTAAGTTTATCTTTCGGAAAAAGAACGTACTATCTACAGACAAGTTTGTTTGCTTACGGAACCCCTGGAGCGCGGGTCAGACTCGCACTTGTCCTGTTTTTTCTTTGCACATAGAGCTGCAACATATTTTTAGGTTCAACTGCATTCTTATCATTATAACACACGTAAGGTTTGCTTGTGCCATTAAAGCCAACTAAGGACCTGATTAAAAGTTAAATAAATGTCGTAAAATAGAAAAGAGAGTTCTGAGATAAATTAATTTATTTTTGTACAGTTACCGATGTCATTAAAAAACTTATTATTTTTTACAGTTTTACACCTTATTCTTTATATCCGTTGTTATTATAAATACAACGAAAAAAGTGAAGCGTATAAAAACTTTAAGTTCGATTTCCTTCAGCTGTCTTTGTTGTTTTACAATATAATGTCTGACACGGCACAAGACTGATTCTTGTTTTCTAAGCAGAGATTGTGGTATATATGTAAGTCTACCAAAACCATTGATGGATTCAGGAGGAAACCGCCTATAGTTTTGGTATCCCTAACGAATAATTTACTGGTGGTATCAGTGGCTGCGTCATATGCAGCAGATACAGATGTGTGGACAATTTATACTAATCTATACCTTAATTACCCATTGGTTGACATGCCTATACAGCATTTCTTAACCACACTAAATGCTTGATGACAGGGCCTTCTGACTTCGTCTATGCTTAAAAACAAAATATATTTTATACCAAGTGAGCTGTGGCATGAACTATGGCCAGATCCCAAATTAAGGCTTGTACTTCTAGGTATAGGATGGGCGAAGTGGCCGTCAGTAGCGTATTTTAAAATTTGGCGTTCCGGGCCCAAGGAAATTGAAGCCCCGTAAATTACGAAAATGAAGGATTAAATTAGCTTTTATTGATGAAAACCTAACAAAGGATAAACACCATTTTTTTATTTATGATCTAGCTTTATTTGCAAAATTTTTGTTTTTGCAATTTATAAATTCGTTCAGAAATTTATCAATAACTTTGTCATATTATTAATAGATTTTATAATTTCTGCCTCTAAATTAAGGATTACCTGAAGCTACCTAAATTTACCTTGAAGCGACTTTGCTTAATCGTTCCTTGCTTGTACGGGTACGTAGATATTTTATTATCCTTTCCCTTGGGCCGATACCAAAATACCGCTATAGTATTATTCCGGCCGTTTAAGGAATTTACTTGGCTTTATTTTAAGCAAAGCTTTTTGGTGGACAATGTTACTTATTATAGTGTTGAGAGCTGCAATGATTGTATTCATGTCTGTATGCAGACTGGCACAAGCATTGTCCCTTGCTGAACATCTTGCGTTTGAGAAGAAAAATGTTACATTTTCATGTCTACAAAAAAATGCTTGCAGAATTTTTATTCAATCCGTCAATGCTGTAAAAAAATAAGTAAAGATTTTGTGGCAACCCTAAGTTTCAGTATCGTACATGCTACGGTTGAGATAATGACAATAATGGTGAAACTTAACTTAAATAAAATCTTAAATTAATTGCTATAGAAATGAAAAACAGACATAATGAAAATACTACGCGAATATGACTATGTGCCGTCAGATGAGCCGATTAAATCTAAGGAATGTGTGACTTTGTTCTTTGATTTTAACCTGTAGGTCATTTTACTGCCCAGATGTATTGCTCATTTTCATAAAATGTCATGTCTTTTGCTTTGTGAGCAGTGTCCGGTAGAAAGCACTTTGAATGAATTTTACAATCAAAGCAATCGAAATATAGTCGCAGATAAGCGCAAGCATTGCTATCGTTATTTAGTTACTTATTTATGGTTAATTAAGTATGTTAGAAAGTATGATGTTGATTAGCTACTAAAGATTCTTTTCATTTCTTCTTCAATTTCCTTTGGAAAAGTCAAATCGAAAAGTAACAAATAATGGGGAGCTACCGATTATGAAACGCGAATTGACTAACCCTAGCGACCCGTGGTACGTACACCCGGGGTGCCTTCTTGGCCCTAGGGAAATATGCCACTGTATGGGTGTGTCTCTATGTCATCTCAAGTTAAATGTAACCATCCCTAAATATTTAGTTCATACAGTAAATAAATAATCATAAATTTAAAATACCCCTGACTGAAAAATCCCTTCAACGATTAGAAAAGAGCTGATGATCTCCGAACGGATGAACAGATTTTCTTAAATGATATCTAAAAAAACTCTCGATCAAGTTACCTTTCAAACACAAAAAACCGCACTTAAATCGGTCTATTCGTTGCGGAGCTTTGATGCCACAGGCAGATAGGTAGACAGACAGACAAACAGACACGTCAAACTTATAACACCCCCCTTTTTGCGTCGGGAGTTAAAAAAACTTTAAAATTAAGAAAACGACTAAAAACAAAACTCTAAACCTCTTCCTGCTTGATCATTAGATCTTCTCTGCCCTGATCACCGTCGATCAATATTCTAGTCATTCCCTACTTATTGAGACTATTCCAATGAGCCTCAACATGATACATAGATCTGTTGTAAATTCGTGAGGAGTTGAGATTTACCTAATCAATACTTCTCGGCCATCTTCAACATTGATAAGCCTACCAAGGTGAATACGTTAAATTATCTTTTACTAGCAACCCGCCCTGGCTTCGCACGGGTTGTAGAGACATCTTCGACAATCAGCATCATATTTCAACCAATTTACAAAAACCGTTAACAAATTATACACCTAAACCTTCCTCATAAATCAGTGTCTGTTGGTGAAAACCGCATGAAAATCGGTTTAGTATTTTTTCAGTTTATCGCGAACAGACGCGGCGGGGGACTTTGTTTTATAATATGTAGTGATCATTGCCAACTCCTACCTTGCTACAATCCGTGTTAAATCAAGTATCGGCTTGTGATGTTAAGAAAAATATACTATGAATCACACATACATCGCATCTTGCTGAAGCCCATGGTTCTGTCCATGGTCTAAAGTGAGAGTGCGTAGGAGAGTTTACGCCGCTTCTTTTTGTGAGGAAGTGATGTCCACTAAAGACGCGGTGGAAAGGGAACGGGAGAGGATTAGTAAACCCCCGTCCCGAAGAAGAGGCACCAGGCGCCGGAGAGCGCAGAATGGTCTCCGGTCTCCATGAACGCTGACCTGGGGTTAATGGGTGAGTCTACCCGTTAACAAGGAGCAAGGCCCTCGGCACACAAGGGTGTGGCTGCCTTCCGTTTAAGAGATGGCCAAGGTCTGCCGGGGTTCTCGGAGACTTCTTTCCTAGGGTATACCCGGTTCCCTTGCAATAGACTCACTTGTGTCGGAACACCGAGTGGTTTTACTCGGTTCGATTCCGACATACTACGTCACCAGTGAGGTGAGGGGTTTCCACACGATAAAAACGAGGCGCTTCAATTACGTTGTTTATTGCAACGCTAAGTATAGTCATACCCATGTGATTTGGCAAACATTTAGGATCTATGATGAGACAGAAAGACCTTATTCAACACAGCTTTATCTCACTAATATTTTAAAGGCGAAAGTTTATGAGGATTGGTGGATGGATGTTTATTACTCTTTCACGCAAAAACGGATGAACGGATTTGGATGAAATTTGGCACAGAGATAGTACAGTTCCTGTGGTATAGATTTCACTATAAAATTCACGCAAAGTTGTGGGCAATGATATTGAAGTTTATAAAAAACGAACTACTTTTTTATAAACTTCATATATCAAGTATATAATATGTCAGATTAACAAATAGCAATATATCCAGGTCAAAGAAAACAAAAAAAATGGTCAAAAAGCATGCAATCAAATCAAGAAAATAAAATCATTTAAGCTAATATGCTGTTTAATCACCATAACAAAATGTAAAATTGCTTTCGCCTAAAGATTTCAGAAATATATGATGTTTCTCTATTTGTATAATGGCAGCACTCCCATTACGTGTTGTAAGACGGCTATGAATAATTTTGGTGAGATCGGGTCTCGTTGCCGGTCCAATCAAGGTATTAATATAAATGGGAATTTTTAAGTCATCTCAGATTTGCCGATGACATCATTTTATTTTCAGAAACCCCTCACCAATTAAACAAAATGGTAAATGAATTAAACCAGGCTAGTATAAAAACTGGTTTGGAAATGAATCTGGAAAAACTAACGCCCATCTTAATAAATAACGTACCTTTCGAGTTTGTCAACCACTACATATACTTAGGAAAACAAATCTCTTTTAGTAAGGAAAGGAACACTAAAGAACTTAACAGAAGAGTGGCGATTACCTGGAACAAGTTCTGGCACCATAAGAAAAGAGTCATGGATACAGGACTTCTACCGTGTCTCACCTATGGATGCCAAACTTGGACCTTCGATCTCAAAACCAGGAACAAAATTCAGACTACCCAGAGAAGAATGGAAAGAAGTTACCTAGGTATAAAACTGAAGGATAAGGTAAAGATCGTTGACATTCGAAAGAAGACAAAAGTATGCGATGCCTTTACTTTTGCAATGAAGGCTAAATGGAAGTGGGCGGGTCACGTAGCCCGTTACAAGGACGATAGATGGACTCTACGGTCAGTAAAGTGGTCTGGGCCAAAAGGCACCAGATCAAGAGGCCGACCAAGGGCCAGATGCGCAGACGAAATTGTAGCGTGCACGGGCGGAAATTGGCTAGACAGAGCTAATGACAGAGAAGGATGGCATTCCTTGGGGGAGGCTTTTACCCGAACGGGGTCCATGCATTCAATAATTAGGTAGTTGATAAATAAAGCAAAAAAGTAATAAAACTAATTACAAAACAGAATTTATAATTAGAAATCAAATTTATCTAAGTGGAATAAATGTAACCAAATATTATAGGTCAATAAGGTACCAATTGTTATCGTTCAATATGTACTATGCATGAAATGAAATAAAGCTTTATTATAATTTTTTTTTTTATTATTGTTTGTATAATAAAATAGGTAAAAAGGGCGATATTAAACACTGCAATATGCATGAAGCTGAAAATAAAGTTAAAATCTTTGTCACCAGCCTAAATTATCCCGAAACGGAAGAACTCCTTATCTATATTTTATGGTTACGGACCGCTCTAACTACTTCAATTGTCCCATATACACACTATTACGAAAATACATGTACATTGTGTGTGAGTACGAGTGTGTAGGCAAGTCTACACACTCGTACTCACAAACAATGTACATGTATTTTCGTAATAGTACTGATTACGTCCTAGGCATAAGAATATCGTATTGTTTGATAGACACGATATAGGCTAGTGTGGCCTAGTGTGGTTATCACAGTAAATGTATATATATATATATTCTGCGGTAGCGTAATGGCTAAGGCGTCGGACTTGCGATCAAGTGGTTGCGGGTTCGAACCAAACCCAGTGCACTTCCGGCGTGAACCCACTCCTAACACAAGCATTTAGCTTAGCTGAAGGGGTTAACAAGAATACTAGTAATGCGTGACCCACGTTACTAGTATTCTTTTAATAAAAAAAATCATCTTCTTCATTTCTACAATGCACTAATGGTTGGATTCCAAAAACATCAAACTGATTGTCACTGCCATTACTTGAAGAACCACTTTCACGGCCACCAACATTAATAATATTTTTCACTCTTTCCGTTTCAACCATCTGCTTCTTTGTTTCTTCAATTTGGCAAGTTGGCAAGTTTTAATAGATGCTCCCCACATATCTTTTGTCAATTTTATCTTAATATGCATAAAATCTTTTGATTTTAATACTCCTGCAGGGTTTATGTGAAAACTAAAAACTTTTCTAAGAAGAGTGATAGAATGAGCAGGAATGGAGTTCAGAGTTTCAGTAGCTTTAATTGTAATATCAGTAAAGAAATCAACAAATTCCTGAGCTAAGTCCTTGTCAGAGCTTAATGTACCACGCCGTGTCTCTAACACGTAATTGTTATTCGATACTTTATTCCTATTTCTTTTAACCGGTTTCGTTATTCAATATTTTTCAGGTAGGTAGTTATTACCTTATCTTAAGACAATTTTATTTTATTACTGATAAAATTAGACTGTTTGAAAGACTCTCTCTTTACGTCAGGGTTCAAGTCATAAAGGTCGTACAGCTTATCCTTACTTTTCCTAAAACCTGTGGTTGCCCAATCACAAAAAACAAATCGGGGGTACACATCTATAGTTTTTTATTTGAAAGGGATTATTAAATTCATTGTGAACTACCGAATCTGTGTGTAATTCATTTACATTATTACACACTTCTTTTCCAGGTGTTACTTGTCAAAATTTTATTTGAACCTTCTGCAAAGGGGTGTTAGTCAGTCTACTGTGATCTGAAGGCAAATGAAATTTTCTACAGCTTTTTCTAAATATTCACAATTACAGAAAACATTATCAATACAAATTGCTGATGTCTGAGTTACAAGAATCGGTTCTAAAAATATTTGTCATATTTAGAAGATATACTTATATTACTGCCCTTTTATACCATGTTCTGTTCAACCCTAAGCTACCCTCCTTTCTTAAAGAACGATTCGAATTTCCTCATTGTACACATTCACGACTCTAAGGTCATCAGAAAAACCTGTAACTGAAATTCTGCCTGCCTGCCAGCCTGAGCATTCTATGACATTTTTTGATAAATCCTTTGCGGTAACTGCAATCAGTTTGTGTAATGCTCTCCTCGTAGAAATCAGACAAGCTTAAACCCTAAGTATCTAAAATTTTTCTTAGCGCCTATCATTGTTTTTTATTATGTTTAATTCTGTTCATACAATGTGTAATTCTATTAACAATAAATAATGTTACCTCTTGCCATAATCAAGCAAGCAAAGCTTTCGGAAACTTGCCAAACGACATGTGGTGTACATAAATTAACCGAACTTGAAAAGGGGACGCATCTTTCGTTCGGTTATTAATTGATCTAATATTTGAGACATAAGATACTAACAAATAAAAAATACAAACCATAAAAGTGATATTTATAAAAAAGTATATAAGTACATTTTAGGGCGTACATTATTAGAATTGAATTTAGGCTAGATTAATACTTCCAGTTCTGTTGAGAATAGGATGGTCGATGAACGTCATAGTGAGCGAGTCCGCCGCCTTGAAAAGTTCTAAGATTTGAATATGGTTTTCTTCTTGTCCAGTTTTTAGCCACACTCCAGGTACGTACAGAGTCACTTGAGGTCCTACATTCGGCCAATACCTTCCTAAGTTCTTACCATTCACCCAAATGAAGCCCTGTGGAAAATGATTTCAGTTTAAAATTAAATTATTTTAAAAATAATTTTAACTAAATCTTAGAATGGACATCAATACGACGAAGATGATGTCTAACGTAAATTTTGATTAATCAGTGTGTGTGGCGCTGAGATATGACCACTAACTAGGCCTCATAAAATGTGATTAAATCGCTCAACGAGCAATGGCGAGGTCCATATTGGGTATTTCTTTACGAGGTATGAAATTTGGGAAAAGAATAAAAAGTTGTTAGGAGATCCAAAGTAATTGACATAACTCTTCTTAAAGACATGCTAAAGTTCAATGACCTAACCACATTGCTTGAAGAACAAACAACCGATGGTGAAAAAAGGTTTTTTTTAGGCAAAGACGAACTGAAAAGCGAAGCCTGAGGTGTCCTCACACTAGTTATACCGACCCCGTTTTAAGGTGTGAAGATACGATACAGTGGTGAGCAGTGCAATCATCTCAAATATTTCCTGATAACAAAACCAATTATCCAGGTGTTAAAGTTACTTAAAGTCAGTGTTAACTTTTCTTAAATTCTGAGTGCTTTTTTTTATACATAATTATACTTAAAAAGTTAGAGACAATATCATTAACAATATTGCCAGTTTCCATCTGCCGGGTACCTCAAACTTAGCATAATTTCAAAGTCTCTACTAATACTACTCAATATGACACATTTTGTTCGTCTGAAAGTAAACATTGTCTAAGGGACGGGATAGAACTAGTACTCTTTCGTCTCGAAGGAGACAAGGCCCAAAACGGCGGCGCGACGTGTTCCACGCGCGTCTCTCTCATTTAGAGGGGGCAGGACCCACCGCACCTCATACAGGGGTCGCTTTGCTGTACAGGCAACCAAGTCTGCCGGGGTATACAGGGATTTCCTTTCTAGGGTACATCTGAGGCCCTGACCATAAGACCCGGTGACGGAACATTGTGGGGTTTTAGTCGGTTCATGTCCGACTTACCACCTTACCGATTGGCCCTGGTAAGTTAGGGTTTCCATACAAAAAAATACTCAAATGTACGGCCTTTTCAGTCTTTAAACAGTGTTGATTTAGAATCTTAAATTTTTACTTCTATTTACAAATCTTGAATTTTAAACTTCGAGGGACTTCAATCAAAATAGCGTGGCCTATTAGTAATTACATACAAACCTTTCCCCAGCCAGTAGTGTCGATGAATGTGTCTAGTGGCGTAATACTTGATGGAATCGAAAATCGACCCTCAAAAATTGAAGGGCCGCTGGGCACAGTAACTTGGTCTACTTGATCCAAGTTAAACACTTCCAGTGGATAACCAGTCATTGTCCAAGTGCCGTTTAAAACGTTTTTATTGTATTTTACTGGACTCAATATACCCTGCAATATAAGTTACATATATTAATAATGTGTGGATGCATTTCTAATACTCAAAGTTTAAGACCCTATTTGAACGAGATTAATTGCAATGTGACGGCAATGTGAGAATTCATTTATTTACAGGTGTTCATAGGAGTTACGGATCAATAAACGATATTTAGACCCATTTACAAAATAGTTTTTTGCTATGGGCAGTTCTAAGAAAATTTATACGAGTATTTTAAAACTTAACTCGTTTAATTTTCTATAAATTTCATCTCGTCCAAAGTTATTCACTACGAGCTTACTTATTCTCATGAAGAGTGAAGAGAATTCTTTGCACGCAATTTTAATAGATATTGGTCAATTATGAACAACATAACAGTTAAAACTTAAGTTCGAAGACCAGGCTATCTTTAGTAATAATAAAACGTTGAATTCAGAATACATATAATCTATATACGAGTATGTCATTACATATCTATAACGGTGTACATTCCGTGTGAACTTATGAATCGGCCTTCTGTACGATACCGACCGCAGACCACAGAGACTATATCAATCATTTCCATCATAATTTGATCACAATCACAAATCACAAAATTGTTATGGACTATTATCACCAATCATATTATTTTATCATAACAGCTGATCAAAAAGGTTACAAGACAAGATACAAGATTTAAATAGATATCTATACCACATTCAATTGAAATTTATTTTTGTACCATATTATCAGAATGCGTTTTCGGCTGCCGTATTTGGCTTGGGAGACAGTAGCTTCTTACGTATTCTAATTACCACTGGGTGACAAACTCCTGAGAGTAAGTGTAAGTGGTAACCGTCCCCTATATGTAGGCATTAACAACTCTTGATACTAATCTAGCACCTTAACATAAAATCGTAATGGGATATACCTTCAAATTAAGTAAGATCTCTTTTTTCGTTCCCATTATTAAGTGTAACTTCACATACCACACAAAAAATGAATTAACTTTTAAACTTATACGTTCCATGATAATTTAGTTATGTTGCGCAGGCTGTGATTACGGCGAGTCCAACCAGGTCGAAACGTCGGGCAACTCAAAGGTAAGTAAAACCCTTTAAATACGTGATCGCGTTAATTCCCGTTAACATAATTAAAAGTAGGACGCCCCCAGGCCATGTGGACTGACGATCTGAGGAAGGTAGCAGGGATGGATTGTATGCTGAAGGCGGAGGACCGAGTGCTGTGGTGCGCATTGGGAGAGGACGATGTCCAGCAGTGGACTACGATAGGCTGATTGATTGATCGATTATTATAAAAATATTTTTTCTTATACATACTTAACACACAGTTAGTATAACGTCAATAAAAATGTCTCTTGCTAATAATATCTAAAGATCATTGCAATTTAAATTTTATTGTCAATAATATGTAGATTTATTTACCTAAGTTAGAATAGATATATAAAAGCCTAAACATATGTGCTTACCTTGAAGTCGTGCAATTGATTTCCATAATTGATTCGTCCTTGGTTTTCAACTAGTAAAGATAATACTGAACCAGCCTTTGCAGTTATTGGTAGACTGTAGATCTTACGCATCCTACTGATATAACCTTGGTAAACCTAAAGCAGACAATTTCGGTTTTTAGGGAAAAAGAAAACTAATGACTAGGGTAGGTATACTGCAGCTTGTACAATTTCTGACTATTTAACTTTTCTAGGTGTTCGAAGATTCTATTTTAAATATATTATGAGTAGAGCAATACGCCGATGACCACTGAAATTACTGGTTTGTATTGTGATACAAATTTATGAGCACGAAAAATATAGTAAAAACAAAAGTTTTTTGGTGCTAGGCGTCATTCGCGATCTTTTGATGCAAAAAAAAAAAGTATTGAGATCTATTCTTCTTTTATTATAAGAGAGAGAGAAACACATATTTCTACAATTTATATTTGAAGAACAACAGAACAGTAGTTGAAAGACATTGGACATTGGCTACCTACACAGTACTTATCGGTGTGTCTTATCCTTTTTAACCCCAGACGCGAAAAGGACGTCACAGACGTGTGCCTGTCTGTGACATGGACGACGGTTAGACCGATTCTGATTAAGTTTTTTTTTCTTTCAAAGGTTAGGTACTTGATCGAGAGTGTTCTTAGCTATAATTCAAGGAAATCTGTTCAGCTGTTCGAAGATCATCAGCTCTTTTCTGTTTCTTGAGTTGGGGATGTTTAAATTTAAATTTATGTTATGAGTTATACTTGTTAGAACAGTTGTATTAAAGTACATCCTCAGTTCTCCTAAGTAGTCCGAATCCGAGACGGGTAGGTCAGATTATATAATTCGATACCAACAAAACACCTTCAACACATTCCGTGTAAATACCGGAGATATAACGATTAGCTATCATTTGTAAATAATGATAAAATTTTAATTAAATGTTTTGTACCTATAGAAAGTTTAATAATTGCACAATATACGTACGCCATCAACGAATGCTAATATCAAATCTCGTGGTTTCTGTATTTCCAGTAAGCCAGTTGTTTCAGACAATGTAGTCTCATATAACATTAGACCTCCTTTCTGACGTAACTGCTCGAACGTAGGTAACGTAGGTCCTGTCACGTCTCCATATTTCTTGCCTAAAGACGCTCGTCCCTCCGCACTCAAAAGACTGACTTTAAAAGTAACATTGACAGGTCCATAATCTCCCTTCGGACTTGGCTCTATAGGGCCAAGGCTCTCATCTACTAAGTTATACTGAAAATCACAAACACAATATTTATATCTTTCTATTTACATTTAAATCAACAAGTGGGTTTATTACATTTTGTAATTTGTGCATTTTGTAAAATGATAAACTTAAATATGAAGGCAGATAATAGTTTGGCCTCTGAACTTAAATCCGATATGGTTACAAATGTAAAAATTGTTCCTGATAGGACTTGATCAAGTTAACTAGTTACTAGATTTACTTAATAAATTATATACGTAGTTTAACAAAAAAAAAATTAAGAAAAATAAAACTTTGTCAAGTTAAGCAAATTTTAAGAAACAGATTTAAGATACGTAGTTATGACAGGTATCTTATTTTGTGTACAGTATGTTGTAAAGTTCAATGTCAAAGTGAAATATCTTTATTGTAAAAAAAAATAATAAAATTTAAAAATTATAGATCAACACAATGTCATCGCAACAATAGGTTGCTTTGAAAAAGTAAAACAAATAATATATAAAAATAAACAATACCGTTTAGTAAATAGGTAAGATCGTTATCCGATCTATAACCGCCCTTCTCCAAGCAGTAGTAGTTGAAGTACAACTTAGTTTGGTTCAATATTATTGCAATGTGTAGGTAATATTATTATGTCCTAGAATATTATTTATTAAGTGATAATATGCAAATGGGTGGATTCACTACACTACTACGAATCCACTAATATTTTTGCATGTTATGCTTTTTTTTTGTAAAACATACATATAATAAATAAAAATACCTACTCCTACCAATGCAAATAGACATTATTATTCATGCATAAAATATTTGCACTAAGCGGGAATTGAATCGCACAAATCTGTTTGCACGAATCGTGATCAATCCTTTTTTATTTTTTGAGGTGTTTCACACTGATGGAATTATTTGCCTGCGAATTGATCACCTTCAAAAAAGTAGATGGCGATTCGCACGTTTTGATGTTTTTAAAAGGATTACATCAAAATACAGTCGTGAACACAGTATTATAAAATGTGCATGACAACAAAAATATTATTTAATAAAATAAAGGGTTACATGTTACATCGAACGACTACGAAGCCTAAATAACACCTGGCATTGGTATTTCTAAATCTGTTTCTTTAAATGTTTAAAGCGACATTAACATTATTTGTGTTGTTGCAAACCACGTTATAATTAGCAGGTAAGATTATATAGTGTGAGACAAGTGACGGACTAATTTAGAAAGTATTTTAAAAGTTACTATGATTGTCAATCAATCTCTTTAAAAAAAAAACGCTCATAGATGACAGTACAGTGCTCTTAAAGAACCTTTTAACATGCGTCCGGAACAATTAATTCAATTACGATCTTTTGATCGTGGCTTCACTCGTTTAGAAGATTTTTCCTAAACCTCGGAAAGAAATTAATTGAATGAGAGGTACCCCAAACAATATTAAACTATATGTATAAATCTTCCTCTTGAATCGCTCTATCTATTGGTGAAAACCGTTGCGTAGTTTAAAAGATCTAAGCGTACAAACGGCGGAAGCGACTTTGTTTTATACTATGTAAAGAAGTAAGGATAATGATGATGACATGCATATCTGACTAGTTGTCAACGAACACGGAGTGTTTGTCACTGCTAATGAATAAAAAATCTATTTTGAAGCTTAGTTTATGTTACTTTAAATATTTGGCAAGCTTTGAAGGTAGGTGGAGGTTGAGTAGTATAAATATTCAGGTGACATACAAAGTAATACCTTTTTTAATTTGTCTCTTATCATAAAGTATTTGGGTGTAGGGTCTCCAGCTTCAGTCAGTGGCGAATCGTAGTCGTAAGATGTAAGGTCCGGCAAATAAGTACCATCGTAGTTTGCTCCTGTAAATATATCATTTATCTGTTAAATACATGTTTATTTTAGATGCGTATTTATCTTTGAAATAATAAGAAAAAGGATGTGTAAATTGGCACTTAATCTTGATAACAATTACAAGACGAAATACCGAAGAACTCAACAGAGAAGATGGGTACCGCTTGTCAACATCCTGGAAACCTCTCATCAGCAAATGCAATCGTCAGCGAATACACGCTACTCAACAACACTCAACGGTATTCACAAGTGTTATTGCCCCCTTTGTTTTCCTTTAAAAATAAAATATGTCTATCTGGGGCAGGTTATTCAGCTCGGCAGAAACAACTTCGAGAAAGAAGTCACCAGACGGATCCAATTAGGTTGGGCAGCATATGGAAAACTACGTCGAGTTTTCTTTTCGCCATTATCGCAATGCCTTAAAACGAAAGTGTTCGATTAGTGCGTCCTATATATACCGGAAGGTAGAACGAAGGATGAACTGGATGCGGAAGGCGGAGGACCGGGTACGGTGGCGCACATTGGAAAAGGCCTATGTCCAGCAGGCTGATAGATTGATTGATCAATCTTTTGCCATTGAAATACGCTGATAATCTTAATGAAAGTATGGTAAACAAAGTGTCAAGTAATAATAAATAATAATGGCGATTAGACAAAGTAATTGCACAATAACCAAAAACATCTACATCAATAAGATATACATGAAAATAGGTCTCTGTTTTATTTCTCTGAATATTAGCGGTCACGTTTTTGTAGAACAGACACGCTCATAACTTTGATGTGATTTCATACCTGAAGTATACCCAAAGTTGGAGCCTCCGAAGAACATGTAGAAGTTGACATTGGCTCCGTGGTCAAGCATTTTTTCTAGAGTGTATACGAGGATATCTGCACTGGTGGTTTGGAACTGTTCACCCCAATGCGTCAGCCATCCTGTGTAGTACTCCGAGTTCATCAGCGGACCGTGTTTCATGAACTTACGCAGCGTGTTGAATACGTTCTTTACATCTATGAATAAATAAAGTCAATACTGGTGAACCTAGACATAAACTATCATTTTTTGGAAGCACTAGATATATACAGATTCACATAACATATAAATAGATATATACATTACATACACATACCTAGTGCTTTACACAAGCCTAAATAATCACGGGTATTGCAATTAGGAAACACAATTTAATTTTTGTGATTCATGATTTGAGATTGGTGATATAACTTCGAATCTATGGTCACCAAGTGGGCAGGCTGTTACTGAGAATTGCAATGACAATTTTACCAATCCAGAAATTCATCTGAGGATCAGAAAATCAAATATTTTACCTCGTTCCTCTAAAATCGCCATTACACATTTATAATAAGGTATGTGAAAAAACAGAAAAGGAAACAACTTCCCTAAAAATCAGTAATCCTAATAAGGGTCCTAGAACATTGAGATTTATATGTATTTTTTTAACATTAATTATCAAAAAGGAAAAGAACTGCGATTGCGAAAATAACATTCACACGTTTTAAAATACTATTTGCAAGTCTTAAATAAAAAAATAAAAAAATAAAATATATAAATGTAACTAAAACAAACTAAATACCTAAGTAGTATGTTGTCTCGTTGTCTCAGAGAATACCAAGATTGACATTGTCCCTATACTGTTTGTAGAGCTGAAATAAAGTGTGCCTTATTTTCAGAAAATCCGTTGTCTTTTGATTTTATTTTTGCTACTAAGGTGCCAAATAAACGTACGGCCCTCTCGATACAATCACTGTAACTTTTAAAGCTTAAGCTCCTATAAAATATTTAGATCAGTGTTACAAAGCGGCCATAGTCCACACCGCAAGCTATATTCTTATTTGCTACCATAGTAGAATAAAACAAAGTATGTGTTGTAAATACTGGGGATCCGGTCCTGCCAGGACACTAAAATGAGCTTGCCTTTACTCCATTCGAATAAGAAAAAACTATGCTTACTTGTGCCGGCATTGAAGTCTATAGTAGTAAGAGTGTTAGGGATAGCTCCCGCCGTGAACATGCTCCGCGGAGCGCCATCTGTGGTGAACAGTATTGCTTTATCGCCAACGTGTTCGTGAAACATGTCTCGCACTTGCGTTTTGTAAGTCATGTCGTTGCTGTAACTGCCATATTCATTTTCTACCTAAAAGTACACATATAGATGTCATTTCTATACTCATATTAAACAGGTAAAAGTGAGATTATTCTTTTTACGCTTTCACGCCTAAACTACTCAACTGATCATTACGAAATTATGCATCACGTCATCAGGTACACAAAAATGTACATAGGGTACTTTTCGTCTAGAAAAAAAGTCGTGTTCTCGGGGGATAGATATATATACTTTATTGCACACAAAATATCACAGAAGCAGTCAGTAGGATAGAATATAAGCACAATATACTATAAAAGTGCGTATATTACGGCTATACGGGTATTTAACCACATTCCACTACATCCCACCAATATTACAAATGTGAAAATTTGGATAGATGGATGGGTGGATGGATGTTTGTTACTCTTTCACGCAAAAACTACTGAACCGATTACGATGAAACTGGTATGTAGATAGCTGGAGACCTGGATTAACGCATAGACTACTTTTTATCCCGATAATACCACGGGATAGGGACCGCCGGGCGCTTCTAGTAATGTATAAAAAATCTGAATGGCAATATTGTGATAATACCCAAAAAAAGTGGCTTTTAGAAAATGTGATCTTAGAGAATTCTTTGAAAACAAAACAATGTAATGTAAGTTCTAGCTGAAATTGTATAGTAATATTTTTATTTCATGTTTAATTTTTAATGGTCATTTAAGCTATATTTTAAATTGTATCTGATGTTGTCATTAAATACTAATGAAATGTTGCAACAACCGAAAATGGGTCACTGTTGAATCTATTTACGCAAAACATCTAATATCACACAGTTTTATGCAATAAAAATAAATGTCTATAGATGTGTAATAGTGTGTTACAATGGACGGTCTTATCGCAGGCTGCGATCTCTTACAGACAACCTACAATGGATTACACTATAAAGGTAATTGGCAGATTGTGGTGCACAACCAGCACAACTACAAGGAGACTTTGGATATTTTACTTTTAAATCTGAATTGGCGAAGCCGCGGGCAATAGCTAGTTATTTATATAAAATTGTTTATTATTAGTAATTATTACTAGTTTCCTGTACCAGAAGCGCAGGCAGTATATCTTGACAAGACAACGTCAACCGTAAACATATTATTCGTTGAATGTATACTGTACTGTACTGGCCTGTTGGTCTAGTGGTTAGTGACCCTGACTGCTGAGCCAGAGGTCGTGGGTTCGATTCCCATCTGAGTCTGGGTGTTCTTTGTGTCCGTTGTTTGTATGTTTGTAAAGTCCCCCGCGACACAGGAGTAAATCCTAATGCGGGAGTTGTCTTTTTAAAATAATAAAAAAAATAATAAAGTATGTATAATGTGTACTGTACTCGTACGTGTTACTAGTACATTTAAAAAGAACGGAAATAGGTCGGAAAAATAATTCAGAATTTTATTTACATTATTTTGACACGGTACTTAATTTAGTCTTACTGTACTTAACGTAAAAAATAATAATACATCTATGATGAATGAATACTTTATGTTACGATTTTGTGTATAGTCTCGCGACGAGTCGATTTATATGTAGATTTCATCTATATAAATAAAAATGAATTGTCAAATGTGGTGCTAAGCGCAAAACTGGAGAACGGCTCGACCAATTTGGATATTTTATTTCATATTTTCGTTAAAGCATAAGGAAGTTCTTATGGAGAGAAAAAGCTTAAAAATAGCGAGCGTGCAAATAGCAGAAACAACACTTTTCTTTTCCTATACAAACCACAGAGTAAATAATAATTAAAACACATGTCTCCAGCTGTCAAACATTTGTCGTCAACCAATAACTTTTGACAGAACGAAGTCTGTCGGGGCAGCTAGTTTAAAATGTATGTCACCTGTACTAATATTATGGGTCCACCGTTGCCGTACAATAACTGTGATACTTTTGAGAATAGCTTATCTATCCAAACCTTGGCCTCGTCTTGGTAGTCTGCAAATTTAAGAAAAACAATAAGTTACATTCAAGTCCAATCATTTTATTATTATATTAGGTACATATACATATCTATTAACATACTTTTATCTGTTGTTCTCAATTTTATATTTGGGTATTTGCCAAGAAGCCAATAAGGTAATCCACCCTAAAAAAAATATATAGTTAGTCCATTTCATAATTAGGTAATCTAAGTAGGTTAAATAGTGTGAAACATACTATTTTGATAATGAAAATGTCGTTGATGTGGCCATTTAAAACTACCATAACGTTAGAATGAATATGACTACATTTAGCCACGCTTGGCCATATATATTATACAATACACATATTCATATAATGTGCAATTAATCTCATTATGTGTTGACCTTATTTTCCCTTGCTTTCGTTTCTGTTAAACATAATCTGTGACCATGCCAGTGTAAGATAAGTCCCATAACACATGTTTTTTTTTATTTGACTGTTCTAATCCAGACTGGTAACGATTTTAAACGTCACAGACTCTATCTGACAATTGATTTCCTTACAACTGGTGCGAATTAAAAACTTTGACATGAAGAGTTAATAGCGACAATTAATTAGCGCACACACGAACCATTTAGGTTTACAATATAAACAAATAAGATTATTAACGTCAGATTCCTAATTAAGCTGACAAAGATTCATGATCACTAACCAAGTCCCTTTCAGCGCAGATGTACGGACCGACCCGCAATATCACGTGTAGACCCACTTCGGCAGCCGTTTCAATGTATTTAACAATATCGGTGTCACCTTCGAATGTATACTGTCTCTCCTCGGGCTCGTGGTAGCTCCACTCAACATATCTAATAAGAGAAACATATACATGTGAGTGGATAATATTGAACCACTTGGCTATTGCCCTAAAACAGGCGATACATTTAATTTTTAACATTATTAGAGTATTTCAAAAACACTAAATACTACTAACACTAGTTTCCAACTTTATAGGTTTATCATTCGGTCAAATACAATTGACAGGTTTAGACTATGTTAACCTGTCTGTCAGACAATGGTTTTTTTTTGTGCGTGTGCAAAAACCCCACGGGCAGTCCACCACCGTGGTTTTCGGTGTGTCGGGGTGGGAACGACTAAAACCACACGATGAGCCATACTGCGCCTAAAATAGGAGAGGTCCGAGACCTCTTTTGAACACATCCGTTGCCCCTTCTAGCGCATGCTCGCAAAAGCGCGGGCACCTCCTTAGGTTAACATCTCGTGACCGGGCAGTGCTCCGTCAAGAGCTCAGAAAATATTGGTGCATACAACTTATAATTTATATAGACTCGTTCACACATGTGTCCGGGCCGGCGACGAAGCTTCAGTGCCTGGGACGACGCCGTGACGTGCGCAGGTGTTCAGATATTTGCATTGCACGTTGTCGATTATTTCTTTAAAAAATTAACGACGATTGGTAATAGAGACGGTACACCTATATAGTGTTTTGTACCCGAAATATACGGATGCCCAGTACAAAAATAATATAGGGAATGAAATCGGACGAAAATTAAACTGCGAAGATAAGTAAGAAAAAATGACCGTGTAAGGATGCAGCCTATATACGGCCCGTCATATCCCTGCCATGTATGAACAGAAAATTCCGGACGGGACACGGATGCAGGGTCTCAGCACGGCCCTGGCACGGCCCGATAATGTGTAGTTAGACCTTTAAGCGACGTTCAGACACGCGGACGTCGCCGCTTCACGGCTGGCCACTATAGCGGGTGGAGAGGAAAACCAGTCACGTTCACCCGCAGTCACACCCAGAGTACAAAGCGCTAAACATGACAAACTGGACCGAACTTTACCTGAGTAAGGTTGGGTCTGTAAATACCTGTGTAATCTTTTCTCTAACAGCGCTTTTAATATCGCCTTTTATTTGTAATTACTGGTAGACAACATTTATGCATACTCGTACTTACGTGTCCACCGAGTTGAGGCCAGCAGCCTTTAGCTTACGAAGTCGATCTCTCCAATAAGCTGCGGGTAATCGAAAATAATGTAAGCAACCAGAGACAATACGCAGCGGTTTTCCATCCAACAAGAACTCATCGCCCACGATACTGATGTTGTGACTCCCCTCTACATGTGGCCGTTCCTGCAAAATACAATATTATGCTCATAGATACTGTATAAAGCATTTTTATCAACTTGAAAACTACTGATTTTCACAATTTTCTAGAGAAATGGATAGTTACAGTGACAGTCCTCAGTAATATTAAGTGTTATATGACAAATTAGATTCTTTAATATTTTCAAGTTTGTAATTATATTTTAATTGTAAAACCAAACGTTAAAAGTATGATGCTACAATAGCGGGGTATGACGACATAAACCCATATTAAATTTCATGCAAGTTCTACACTTCTGACATTAAAAAAAAGAAACGGACTCGACAGTCTATTGCCGTATTGAATAACTCATTAAATATATTTTATAACGTGAACTTTCAGAACATAGATTTAGGTATTAAAGTCCTTTTGTAAACATATTTATAAAAACCAATGTTCAGCGGTGCACGTCCTATAAATAACGATAACGATTAACACACGACTGTTTTAAGCCTAACGCCACTAAAACTTATTAACAATTTAAACCAAGAAAGGTCAAAACAACATAACTTTCCTAAAGAGCAGTGTGGAAATTAGATCATTACGCAAAAACGCGTTACAGTCATTGAAATATAAATATTGAAATAGCGAAATAAATATTAACTTTTGATTATAATAAACAAGAAGTAATAATTTTCGAAGTTTCTATTTAACTGAAATAAGTTCCTGGAGAATGACACTTTAGGCGTTTTTCTCTCATTATAAAGATAAATTATCCATCCTTAAACTGACGAGGTACTTATAAATATAAAATATAAAGACTGATGATGTTGTAATGACGCGTAGCATCTGCCGTGCATGCGATAACAGCAGTAAGTACCTACCATTTGTTGTTCAAATTGAGTTAAACATAGATTCGGTGTCAGCGCAATGAGCAGCTAGAATTTGATGTGACTGACATTTTAATATCTTGCTGCCGTTATCCTTATTGTCAACTAGCAGTTCCCGCGCGACTTCGCTCGCGTGTACATATGTATATATTTTGCGTGGAACCCTAATTCTTTTTTAAAAATAAAAGTAGCCAAAGTTACTTCTTGTAACACCAGCTTCCTGCCAGTGAAAGTCCCGTGGAAATCGGTCCACCCGTTCCGGAGATTAGCCGAAACAAACAGACAGACAGATGGACACACAGACAAAAACAAATTCAATTGATTTTTAGGTGAAAATAATTGTATGAGCTTAAAAAAAAACTATTATTTTAACATTACAAACAGACACTTCAATTTTATAATAATAATAATAATATAACTCTTTATTGTACACCATGAACATTAAAAAGCAGAATTTCTTAAAATTACGGTTAATACAATTGGCGGCCTTATCGCTCTATGGCAATCTCTTACAGGCAACCATGAGATGGAGAAAAAGAAATGGAGATAAATTAGGGCAGTATGGTGCACGTTATTAAATTATTTAGTGACGTAAAATATCTTACTAGTATACACACAAGTAAACTTTAAACATATAAAAACATAAGTACATGTGGGAATATAAACGATAGGTAATATATAATATAGGATACAGCGGCACAGTGACTTTAAGGAAAGGGCAAAAGGGAAATTATGTGCTGACATCACATTTTATGTATTTGTATTGAGTATTGATAAGGATAACGGCAGCAAGTTGATGTTGTGATAAGTTTTCCTTAGCATAACAGCAAAAACTATCCTTATGGCATTCCAATTAAAATGTATATTTAGTGACTACACAATAAAATTATTCTTTACTTAGACAAAGGTATAAATGTGACTAAAACTTTGAGTGATAATTACTCGAAGCGATCCGCGACTAACCTACTACTATATTAGTAAGTCTCGAGTACCGTCGGAAGGTACAACTTATTGAAATATACAGGAGCCAGACAGGAAAATGACTGGTGAAAAAGTGACGTAAGGAAATAATAAGTATCTTACCAGTTTCTGATGTTTTGTAACTCTAGACAATCGCCATTCTTGGTATGGTAAAAATGTCATTGAAAATACCGGTTTAAGATTTTAATCCTAAATGTAGAATACCTACCTATCATTAGCTAGCGAGAAAAATATGATGTTGTTATTTATTAGTCACAAGAGCGTATCAATACGCTCTTTCATACATCTATATGACAAATATTTATAAAGATATTTATTTAGATGTGTATTACGATTGCACAGCCTTATTGTTTTTAATATTTTTATTTTTGTTTAGTAAGTGCATCAAGGACTTAATCTAAATTCTTAAAATATTTTTTTTGTTGTTTTTTTGTAATAAAAAATACTAATACATTCCGAATTATATTTTAAAGCCGTCCCAAATAATAAACAAATACAGCTATCGGCACGCATTACAATGCTTAAAACCTGACACCAAATTTTCATATAATTAGGTACATAACGGTAAATGCACCAAGCATTTCATCTTTTATTCTTTTAGTTGAATGCGTAAGATGTAAATATAATAATTATAAAAATTGTCATTAAAATGTTTTAAAAATATAAAAGTTATTATATTTAATATTGTTTTTGTACAATAAATACGAATTGAAATAACGTGAAATTGAACGTATTTTAATACACAACTAGCGTCTAGTGACGTCACTCGTGTTATGGCAACTTATTTGAAAGGTGTAGTTGTGAACGTAAACATTATTTTGTTGAGAATATTAAATTGCATTGGAAGGTGGGTTCATCAAAGCAGCCTCCAGAAATCTGCCAAAAGATAGTGTCGACATAGTTGTAAGTTTTTTGTCGAAGCGTAGAATTCTTCGCTACTTTCGACAAAATCAACAAACTACAAGTACTTATAACCTGTGTTGAAGCTTGATTGGTTAGTTGAATTCTCGTCAATCATAACTGGATATATTACCAAACATCACAGTGATTCACCGTTGTGGTTTGAGTTGAGGTAACTAGTAAGTCTCCAGTTTCTGGCTTAGCATATGCATACTTATCGCAAAAAACCTAATTATTGAACTTTAAAAGTATTCATATAAATATCTAAAAAAATCAAAGGGGTAATTTATAGTAGATGATGATCAAAGAGTTCACTATTTAATAAAAATTTGTTAATGTCTATCTGTCTGTTCGTGATAAACTGAAAAACTACGGTACGGATTTTCATGCGCTTTTCACCAATAGACAGAGTGATTCATGAGGAAGGTTTAGGTGTATGATTTGTTAACTTTTTGTGTAAATCGGTTGTAATATGATGAGGATTGTTGAAGATTTCTTTACTACCCGTGCGAAGCGGACCCGGTGGGTTGCTAGTTAGCTATATAAATGTCACTTGAGTGCGGATCGAGGTACGAACAATATCGCCGACAAAATACGACAAACTGAATGCTCTGACGAAATAATTGTGATGTTTATTTCGTAGGCGTCATAGTATTATATTAGGTGCTACATAACTCTTGTCGTACTTCGTAAAATTTTTTTTTTTTTTGAAGTAGTCTCTACTGACAGTGGTATAGGTACATGTAAACCAGGAGCTGAACACATTGCTCTAGTTTCGCTTTGGGACATATCTCCTCAAAAGCTGGAAAACTTGTGTCTCATGGAGCTAAATCCGGATTATAACGACAGCAATTTGATATGTGCAAATAATCCGTAGATTTGCCGGCTCGATGTGCAGGGGCGTTATCTTGATTCAAAAGCAAAGGTATCGATTCTTGAGTTTGGTCGACCATTTTTTAAGGCTTCAAGACTTTACATAAGCATTCCTTTGTATACCATATAGCAGTAAGCCAGTAACAGTCTTCCCTTTATCAAGCACAACTGTAGTCCATGTTCTTAGTAAAGGATACAGCAACCATTCTTTTCTTTACGGATTTTTACAGACGTCGGCGGTGGTTAATCTTCAAACACTCTCACTTTATTGTTTTATTTATGTGGAGATCCGCTACATTTACTCTGTAGTAATTTCAGGCTGCATCACTACATCTGAGGGCGTTATAGGGCAAATAACATAATTATTTTTGCGTTTGGGAAAATAACGTTTTATTTGCAAATTAACGAATTTGGCGACACCTTTTTTCGTATAAAATTGGTATTGCCTGAAAGGGCTCTGTTTCTGCATTTAGACTCCATTCTGCGCTTAAATAAAGCTGGCTAGTTGAGCCAGCCTAGTTCTTTCCAGAAGCACAGAAACCTCTTGGGGTGTTCAGTCTTCTAGGAGCGACTTCGAGGAGGATGCTTGCCCTTGTGTGGCCACTCTCTCGCATGGTCCTCCGCGTTAAGACATCCTCTGCATAGAGGGCTGTCGCATTTTTGTTAAAAAGATGGCGATTCAGGGTCAAATTTCCCGTAACGGTCCCTACAACTATGCGGATGAGACAACAGCCTGCAGGTTAAACGTGGTGAGACTCCTGTCAGCAGCAGTTTGGTCTGCCTGGTCCAACGACCGTTACGCGCCACGAGTGCGTTGTCTTACCCAAGAGCGAAGTTGGTTGAAGGTAGTGAGAGTGTAGTTGGACCCGCCACCGATGTTGCAGATCCCTTCTTTGCAAGCTCATCGACGTGTGCTTCCCATGTACTTCCTTTATACCACTTGATATGGGCCCGTGGCAGAGTAGGTTATTGCAATACATTGAAATGTAGAACTGTGTTGGCCTTACGCCAGTGATAGGTTTATGTTTAGGTATTGTAAATTGTCACAAGGGAATACTCCGGTTCTCGTCCCTTTTTTTTTTTTTTTTTTTTTTGTGCGTGTGGAAACCCCCTCGGGCCGTCACCCCACCGGGGTTTCCGGTGGGGCGGTGTGTCGGAATCGAACCGACTAAAACCACACGGTGTGCCGTACTGCGCCTTAAGTAGGAGGGATCCGGGAACAGCTTTTATTAAGACATCCGGACCCCCCCTAGCGCCTGCCCGCAAAAGCGCGGGCACCACCTTCGGGTAAAAATCTCTCAATTAGGCGACGTCCAGGCACACGCGGACGCCGCCTCCTCGCGGGGGGCCACTATAGCGGATGGAGGGGAAAAACCCGTCCCGTCCACCCGCGGCCACACTCAGGGCGGCATGAGGCGCTGGTAAGCGCGCCTCCGCCGCCCAGTTCGCCGGCGGCAAATTAAGTCCGAGTGGAGGTCGTCCTCCCGGACCCTTTCCGCCGCCTCCTTCTGCGAGATGACTTCCTCACAGAAGGTAGCGACCGCGGTAAAATTCCTGTCGCTACCGGCCATGGAGCGTATGACAGCCGGTAGCGACAGATCCACTCCGATGACTGCAGTGAGGGCCCGACGCTGCGCCGCCCAACTGGGGCAAACCGCCAGCGTGTGCTGAGCCGAGTCCTCACTGCAGTCGCAGTGGTGACAGGCGGGACTCAATTCCCTCCTAGCGACCGAGTGCAGGTACTTCCCGAAGCAGCCGTGCCCGGAAAGAACCTGCGTCAGTCGGAAGGAAAGGGCCCCGTGCTGCCGCCCTGCCCACTCGACGATGACCGGCTGGAGCGCCTCCACGGCGGCAAAGCCAGCACGTGGAGCCTCCAGCCGGGACGACCAACGAGCCATCGTGGCTCGGCGAGCGGCCTCACGCCACTCGCGTACCTCTTCGGGCGGGGGCCGACTGCCGCTTCCCGCCCGGAACTCAGTCGTCCGCCGATAAACTTCGGCGAGCACTTCCGCCTCCAAATCCCACGGGGGAGTCCCGGCCAACGCGCACGCCGCCTCCGTAGACACGGTGCGGTAGCCGCGTATGGCTCTAACCGCCATAACCCTCTGAGGGCGCCAGAGGCGTGCCCTATTCTGGGCGGTCAGAGCCCCCGCCCACACCGGTGCACCGTAAAGTGCCATTGACCGGACAACCCCCGTGTACAGCCGTCTCGTAGCGACGCTGGGTCCACCCAAATTGGGCAAGAGTCGCCCAAGGGCGGACGCAGCGCCGACCAGCTTCGGAGCAAGCTGTCGGAAGTGCTCGTCGAAGAGCCACCTGCCGTCGAGGATCAGGCCCAGATACCTTATGTGGGCCCGAATCGGTACGAGGACCGAGTTGACCTCGATAGAGGCGCCAGGGGGTGGACCACGACGGGGCCCATGAAATAAAAGGGCCTCCGTCTTATCCAGGGCCACCCGAAAACCCAGCGCCTCGATGCGCCCGACCACCAGAGAGACTCCCCTGGTAGCCAAGCGCGCCGCCTCCTGAAAGTTCACCCCCCGGGCTGTGACCAACGTGTCATCGGCGTAACAGATTACGCCCAGCCCGGCCGGTTCTCGTCCCTTTTTTTTTTTTTTTTTTGTGCGTGTGGAAACCCCCTCGGGCCGTCACCCTACCGGGGTTTTCGGTGGGGCGGTGTGTCGGAATCGAACCGACTAAAACCACACGGTGTGCCATACTGCGCCTTAAGTAGGAGGGATCCGGGAACAGCTTTTATTAAGACATCCAGACCCCCCCTAGCGCCTGCCCGCAAAAGCGCGGGCACCACCTTCGGGTGAAGAACCTCTCAATTAGGCGACGTCCAGGCACACGCGGACGCCGCCTCCTCGCGGGGGGCCACTATAGCGGGTGGAGGGGAAAAACCCGTCCCGTCCACCCGCGGCCACACTCAGGGCGGCATGAGGCGCTGGTAAGCGCGCCTCCGCCGCCCGGTTCGCCGGCGGCGAATTAAGTCCGAGTGGAGGTCGTCCTCCCGGACCCTTTCCGCCGCCTCCTTCTGCGAGATGACTTCCTCACAGAAGGTAGCGACCGCGGTAAAATTCCTGTCGCTACCGGCCATGGAGCGTATGACAGCCGGTAGCGACAGATCCACTCCGATGACTGCAGTGAGGGCCCGACGCTGCGCCGCCCAACTGGGGCAAACCGCCAGCGTGTGCTGAGCCGAGTCCTCACTGCAGTCGCAGTGGTGACAGGCGGGACTCAATTCCCTCCTAGCGACCGAGTGCCCGGAAAGAACCTGCGTAAGTCGGAAGGAAAGGGTCCCGTGCTGCCGCCCTGCCCACTCGACGATGACCGGCTGGAGCGCCTCCACGGCGGCAAAGCCAGCACGTGGAGCCTCCAGCCGGGACGACCAACGAGCCATCGTGGCTCGGCGAGCGGCCTCACGCCACTCGCGTACCTCTTCGGGCGGGGGCCGACTGCCGCTTCCCGCCCGGAACTCAGTCGTCCGCCGATAAACTTCGGCGAGCACTTCCGCCTCCAAATCCCACGGGGGAGTTCCGGCCAACGCGCACGCCGCCTCCGTCGACACGGTGCGGTAGCCGCGTATGGCTCTAACCGCCATAACCCTCTGAGGGCGCCAGAGGCGCCGGTTCTCGTCCCTAACCTAACCCCATATATATTCAGACTGCCTTCGGATGCCAAACAATAGTTATGACTACATAACTATTGTTTTAAAAATAGATATAGGTAAGCATAATTATGTTCAATCGGGAATTATATTAAATATTAATTTAATGAGTAATGTGATCCATAAATTATCTTGGAGCCAGACCATTGGCCAAGATAGGAGTTATGATTAAAAACAGTCTCGCCATATGGCGGTTAACCTACATATTTAAAGCGCATCTGTATTTACGTACAATATTGCACCAAGAAATATTATGGTAAGTAATTACACAGTAAAACGTTTTTTTATTACATATTATAACCAGCTGAAGTCCGCGACTTCGTTCGCGTGGTGGAAACAAAAATGTACAGGAAGTACTAGGAACCTTAAACATTTTCACATTCGAAAGTAGCCAATAATATGCTCTAAAAAGTCCTAAATCTGTTGGTGAAAGTTCCAGGAAATCGGCCCAACCTTTTCGGAGATTAGCCTGCACAAACAGGCAGATAGAATTTTTCAAACACGTTTCGTGTTTTCGCTTTGGTATCGTGCAAATAACCATATGAACTTAAGAATAAATCTATATTTTAAAATAACAGACAGACACTTCAAATTTATTTATATGTATGGTATGTAACTATTTATATAGATTTATCATTGTATTAATATATGTATCTTTGAAATAAAAAATTTACATGCTGTCCATCAGTAAAGTAGATGAAACTAACATACATAGATTAAGATCATTGGACTCCATTATATGAGAATAGAATCTTAAATGTTTTATTGGCAACGTAAATAAGTTAAAATTATTTTGTCTATTTAAAAGCTGGTCAAGTGCGACTCGGATTCGCACACTGTATCATTGTACAAGATTTTTGGGAGTAATTTATCTATAATATGTATGTATTTAGAAATATATAAGTATGTTTATCAGCAGTCTGGTTACCATAGTACAGGCTCTGCCTAGTTTGGGATCAGACGGCCGTGTGTGAGATGTGTAAAGTTATTTAGGAAAAAAACCGAAAAATCAACGGTTTGTGTATGGGAGCCTTAAAATTTTATTATTTGTTGTTGCAGCAGTAACAGAAAGACATACCTACTCTGTGAATATTAAATATTCTGAAGTCATTTGCTAACATACAATAGGAAGTTATGAACTTGAAGGGTTTCATTAAAATTTGTTTTTAGATTTATAACTAACAAAAATCATCTTTACAGGAACTTACTATTACTGCCACAGCTTACCAAGTCTTACTTCTCTATATGACGGCAACTTTCTATTTGATAAGCTTTACTTAATTATACCTAGTCATGCCTTGACTGACACGCAAACAAAGAAATGGATAGTAAAGTTGACATTCCTTCTTTTAGTTATAGTGGTGGGTACTCAATCGGTCCATTTAATTAATAAGACGTTGCAAATGATTCATATTAAACTACGACCTGCCAACGTTCAATTTAATTTGTTCAATTACGAATAATTTAAAAGATCATCTGCGACATCGCGACGAACGACTAACATCTCCACGAATACAAAATAAATAAACACTCCAGTAAAAATGTGATGTTTACGGCTGTAAATGATTAGGTAATTCATTATAATAAAATCAGTACAATTAGGTGCATTAAAATGTCTAATAAAAATTAATGTTTTGAGGTTTTGAATTAAGAAAAGTATTATGAGTATAGTGCATATAAACTTCAATTGATGCTCTTTTAAATAATTTTGAAATCAGCTACTAAATTCCTCATCCCTGTATAGGATCCACAATAATATATGACATGTGAAACATTTTTATGTTCTATTAAAACTTGTAAGTGTAATATAACAACAATTGGTGAACACTAATGTAAAATTCATTTTACATTAGAGTCCGTTTTTTTATTAAAAATAATTAGAATCTTGAAATGTTGAACAAAACTTATGTTTTTATAGCAATACAATTTAAGTAGATTCAAATGAGTATTTTTAACCTATTTGCATGTAGGATAATCCTTAAGAACCGACCAGAATCGCGCTAGTAAAGACATCGGGTATTGAATGAAGTGCGCTGAGTTTTTTGCTGGTGTTCTTCTTCATAATCTACCTTTCATTGAAAATACTGAATTATTTACTAGACTTTTGTTTATTCGTAATAGTTCACAAGTTACCTTATTAACAGGCTCTGAATATCTCTCGTTGCTTCTATAAGGAACTTGAATTACCGTGGGAATGAAGTCTTGTGACGCCTCCGCTTCTAATGATGGATTGTATACTACAGTCCATAATGAAATGATTACAAAAACTCTCCACTGAAACTCCATTTTTGTTCTGAAAACAAAAACATAAAAATTAAACATAACACAGCCATGCTTTCGGCACGTATGGGCCGGCTCGACCGGGGTGATACCACGGCCTCAGAACGGCAACGCACTTGTGACTTTTGCATGCAAGTGCCCATGGGCAGCGGTAGTCATTTACCATCAGGTGAGCCGTCTGCTCGTTTGCCCCCTATACCATAAGAAAATAACAGTTTTATTGATAAATATAAGACTGGAAAAGTTGATTCGTTACGTTGATCAAATAGAATGTATATACGATTTATAGCAATAAATGAGAAAATGAGATAGAATACAAGTATACAGTGTTCCCTATAATTTTCGTATGCAAACACGTGTCTTTGCGCCTGCATACTACGAAGAAAAATAGATAGACATAAATTAATACCTACGTGAAGAGAATTCTTTGTACGCATTTTTAAGAAACTGTCGCGAACAGAGGACTGTGACTGTGAAATTTGGAATACTTAAAGTTTATGTTTAGAACAGAGTTCAGAAACTCAACATTTTTAAACAATAGGATGTGTCACAAAAATAAAAACTTACGTGAATAAAGTTAGATCAAGCTACAGGCGTCCAGTATGCATATTGACCTATCAACATACCGGTTTTTTTGTTTCATTTAAAGAGTTCTTGTTTGAGTATAAGTTATTAGCTTTAAACGGAGTTTGTATTCATATACATATTCTATTTATTTGAGTACTTTTACAGGGCGTTCTAACGACCTTGTGAAGTTTTGAGTGCGTTAAGTATTCTAAATCTTTTTTTGTGTAAATTATTTAACAAATAATTTTTGAAGTGAAACTTCTTTAGAAACGTTGTGATTTGAAAATTCGATGAAACGAAAAAGTCACACTAAAAAGAGACAAACATATTCATAAATAGGATTTAGCCTGCGAGACATTGAGATAGAATACAAGTATACAGTGTTTCCTATAATTTTTGTATGCTAGCACGTATCTTTGCGCCTGCGTACTACGAAGCCTTCAGATAGCGTCATAGTCAACGTGGTGTTTTTCTAAAGTTTCATGCCGTGTGTGAATTGCACACACACTTTTTTTTTCTTTGATGTTTTTGTCGACTTTATTTAGTTTTGTTTAAAGATATTAAATAAGTAGATATAACGACTTTGCCAAAGGTTTCTCTACCCAGTCCACAAACGTAGCCATTTAACCTTTTCTACTCAGGAGTTGCTGCTTAAGAGTTGCTTAAAGTTTAATTTTTTTGGCTTATTTCATGGGCCAGTGTAACTTGATCTGTCATTGTTATAGACTTACGTACTATGACAGGTCAAATTACATACTTTACGGTTCAAATAAGAATAGGAATGACTTTGCACCATATTGTGATGTCATAACTGTCAATTCGAACCCATTAGGTAGGATGAGCAAAACAGATATTTTTGCAATACCTAATCAATTTATTTACAGAAATCCGGACAAGTTTGAGTTTGTCTTGCGCACCGAGGGTTCCCTAAGAAAACAAACTTGTATGTAGATAGTACGTCCATCTCGGGAGTAAATTCTCGAAGATTTTTGCCCGTGTTTTCAGAAAGACAAACTTAACTTTGCAGTTCTAAACAATACTCTCCCATACATCGATTTACCACAAAGTTAACTTTACAACCGCAAAATATAAGTTTGTAAAAACTATTTTTTATGTAATATAATAAGAAATTAATGACTTTCGGATTTTTCTCTTTACTTGTGCTGTTTTACCAAATTTCATGATTCTAGGTCAATGGGAAGTACCCTATAGGTTTTGATTTACCTGCGAAATGTTCAAATTTGTTAGTAAAGAAAAAAAATGGCGCATTTTGCAATTAAGGCAAAAAATAATAAAATGATCGTTCATAAATTCAAAAGTTTAAAACCGATCTAGGTGAAATTTATAGCACTTTTTAGTATTATCACAAGCTACAATTTCAGACTTCTACGTACGTTCCTTTCAAAGTTATGAAATGTTGAAAAAAAACGCTCTCTTTTAACTTTGTTAAACAAAAGTATTTAGTGTTTTTGAACAGATCTCATTTTGGAGGTAATTTAATGGAGAAAAAAAATGCTTTGGCCATAAATGCCGAAAAACGTACTGAAAACGAGATATCACACGAAATGTAAAAAAAAAAACGTTTTTTCTATTAAATTGTTAAAAAAAATGACGCCCCACTTATTCAGACTGCGGGTATCGAAATTAGTACACTGATTAGGAGCGTATTTTTTTAATATTTATCTAAAATTAAAAATGCGTGGTAATCCAAAATTTTGTTCCTTGACTGGGCCTGCTTGGTAGTTGCCTGTAGTTTGATGTAGTCGTTTTCACGTAATTTTATTGTTTAAAAACTTTAACTAACTGCACTTCTATACATAAACTTTACGTAGATATGCCAAAATTCACGTTACTGCGTTCTCGAAATTTTCTAAATTCGTGTCACGTCGCGTTATTTGTTCGCGATGAACTTCTTAACTGATAAACCGATTTTATTAAAATTTTGCAGATTGTGTTCAATTTGGTTCAAAGAAAGAAAGAAAGAGTTACATATTTATTGCAGATTACCTATCCACATACCACACACGTGGTTGGGTAGGTAGTAGATATATTTAAGAGAAAATGGAGGATACCGCAAATATAGCCATCGGAAAAAAGCGTGTTTTTTACAAAACTTTGGCAGTATTTCGCACCAGATATTATATTGATATTCACATTCATTAATCATCACGTGATTACAATTATTAAAACATGTATGCCTAAATGATTTTATTTGTTTCGTACTCAACAAAGTGTTCGTAATTAAAGAGGCATGTCAAATCATGTATAATATTTTTTTGCTTGTTTAAACTTCCTAGCGATAGTTTTCGTTTGCTACCTTTCATGGTTTTAAATTTAATAAGTAATGTTTAAATTATAAACACACTAGCTGTTGCCCGCGACTTAGCGTGGAAATTAATATTTTCTTAACTTTTCGTTCCGTAAGAACTTCTACAAACTTATTTGAAAATATAAAAAAAAATGAATGGGATCAGTTAATTCGTTCTCAAGTTACGGCGTGACCAAGGGAAATAGTTTAACTGTGGGAGAGCCATGCTTCAGCCCTTATGGGCCATGAGCTATGCTCAACCGGATTGATACAACGGCCTCACAGATTTCGAGGATACCGAAGGCCCAAACCCTTCCCTGCCCCCCCCCCCTCTTCCTCCTCCTTCCCTTACTCCCACCTTAAACACAGGCAAAGCACTTGTGACTCATGAGTTGCAGGTGCCCATGGGCGGCGGTAGTCACTTATCATTAGGTGACCCATAGGCTCGTTTGCCCCCTGTTCCATAAAAAAGAAGTCGGTTAAAAATAGGGATTAATTTACCCTACTAATATTATAAACGTAAAAGTTTGTGAGGATGTATGGATGTGTGGATGTGTGAATGTGTGGATGTTTGTTACTCTTTCACGCAAATATTACTGAATCGATTGCGATGAAACTATGTATGTAGATACCTGGAGAACTGGATTAACACATAGGCTACTTTTTATCACGATATTCCCACGGCATCAGGACTTAGGCGGGTGAGACCGCGGGGTATTATTGTATGTTATATGGTATGTAAATGTATGATTAGAACGCCAGGTTACAGTCAAATAAAAAAAACGTTATTCTTTTACCACTTCGCATTAGATTACCACAACTACTACTTGTCGATTAATATAGAAAAGCCAACTTACCACGTCGGGAGTAGTAATTGGATCAGATATCAAACCTACACAAACTTCGAGAACTGTTTATAAATTTCGCGTCTCTGTTAGTTAGATGGCTCATGATAAGACTATATCCTACATTAATTTGCAAAATGTACACACAACACGACTCATGACTTAATTGATAAGACTATCTTAAATTTTAAAAAGATTTTCACAATGTCAGATCCGTGTTTGAATCAATAACAAAAAAGTTGTGTGAGAAAGTAACTTTCTCAAACCGGAGAGGAATTAATCTCATAATTTAAATCGGTACACATGACCGATGATGTTTAAAAATAAATCTTTTCAAGTACCTCCTATGGAACATTCATATATCAATTTGTTAAAACTGACTGATATAAACCGATAACCAACCATTTTTTAAATATACGTTCATAAATAAGATGTAATCTCCCTGTAGAAAGCCTTAATTTGTGTGTTTTGGGTAATTGACTCAAGATACCTCTGGAATATATTGTAAACGAGTTTATAAAGAACAATGACCTGATGAATTTAGAACTCCCTTGTACAAGGTTGCTAAAAGCAAAATGACCTTACAGTTCGAAATACAAAATGATGGTAGAAACATGAAATTTTGAGTGATACGTCTTCCAAAATCAAGATGATGCTTTCTAGACATTTTTACAGCCCTAAAATCCAATAAAAATGACTTAATCTGAATGTTGAATCGAAAATCCGACCACCTAAAAACAACACTTAATGAAAGTAAGATCTTGATAAAACCATCATATGTTCACATAAGTTTGTTTGTTATCAGGAGTGGAGCAAAAGAACACAGGGTACCTGTCGGTTAGAAAAAAAGTTTTGTTTACGAGAGATACGCGGGCAACAGCTAGGTAAGTAGGTACTTAACAATCAAAAAAATCAATACCTCCTTTTCTTTTTTATTAGGCAACCATAGGACATGGGAAATACTCTTCCCTATCAGTACTCAACAAAACTCCTACAGTAGGTACAACATTCAAGTATGGACTTTAATAATTCTGCTGTAGAGTTGTACCAGTAAGAATAAGCACCGAATTATAAGTAATACCGAAACAACGTACAAGACAATGATAACGTACCTAGGGTACGTTATCGTCGTCCTGTAATACGTTGTAGGTACGGTCACAGATAAGACAATAGTTACTTCGTAACAGATACATCACTCCCATACAAAACTCAAAATACCTACGTTATAATAGCCTACAAAATTTAAATAATAATACCTGGCGTTAGCTGCGACCAGAAATATATCTTATTTACGCTTTTCGAAAGTTAAGAACGCCTTGCCCACTGCGCGACCTTCGTCTGTGTGTGTAGCCTCACTGCCGGACACTCTAGGGTTGTACAAAGTACACAAATAATTAAATAAATTATTTATTTGGAGCACTGTTCAGTGCTCTTAATGGGGAAAAATTCGTTCCGTTATGGACTGGCAGTATACTGCCGCTAGGAAAAATATGACGTCATTAATCGCCGCCATTTTTGTATTGTTAGCACTGGAATTTTCGAGGAAAGGTGCTCTCAGTACTTTGATCACGTGATCAACGCACTGAGAGCACCTTCTCTTTTTTTCCAGTTAAATAATAAACAATTATTTGTCGAAATATTCATCACTTTTACCGTACATAGCCCCATTTAAATAATTCGGTAATAAAGTTATTATGCATTCGGTTGCTTAAAAAACGACATTTTCTTTTAATAAAAAGTAAACTTACTTTTATTATGCGAGTAATTGTCAAGTGACAATTATAATGAATATAAAATTTTTAAATATAACTACATTCAAACAATTTTTTTTCTTGTTGAACAGATAACTTGTACATAATTATATATGATAATTATTTTCACGTCAAAACAGTGCCAAAAACATAGATGGCAGTATACTGGACTGTGTTCCGTATTAAACAGTAACCAGTAAAGCTAATTATAAAGGACGTCAGTTCTTATAGTGCTCGCAGTGCATTTCGGAACACACACTTGATAATAAAATTTATGGGTGTTAAGTTTTGATATAATGATAAATAAAATTATTTCCCCTATGAAATTTATATCTTTAATTTTTATAGGTAATTAAAATATCCTTAAACCTTCGATAGTAACATAAAATGTCGACGCTGTAGACATATACATCACTATGGGGCGGGTTGCTAGTAATGGCTGTTGGATAGACTAGAGAAAGATACTCTTATAATTTAATACTTTTGTATTACATATTATGTTGCACAAAATTATTAAATAACAAATAACTACCTATTCAAATAAAAACCTCAGTCCGTAGCGCTCTCAATATGTTTTACATTGCAGTAGCTCTTATTATTATTTTCACTATACTTGTATTTCTATCTATATTACATATTGTGTGAGAGAAGCAGCCGTCAGTTCGCCTTGCCTACAAGTTACAACAAATGAATACGCTGGCAGTCCACACCAACTAAGTTCATCACCTTTCGTAGAAATTTATGGGTTTATTATTGACGGTTTAATAGACAACATTTATTACAACATGACTTTTTTTTTTTTTTTTTTTTTTTTATCGTGTGGAAACCCCCTCGGGTCATCACTCCACTGGGGCTGCCAGTGAGGTGGTATGTCGGAATCGAACCGACTAAAACCACACGGTGTTCCGTCATAAATAAGTCTATTGCCAGGGACTCGGGTATACCCTAGGAAGGAAGTCCCCGAGAACCCTGGCAGACCTTGGCCGCCTCTTGAACAAAAGGCAGCCACGCCCTTGCGAGCGAGGGGCCTTGCCCCCCTTCCAGTGTAGAGAGGCACGCGCGGAACACGGCGCGCCACCGTCTCAGGCCTGCTTCTGCTAGAGTAACGGGCAGCCTCACCCGTTACCCCAGGCCAGCGCTCATGGAGGCCGGAGATCGTTCTGCGCTCTCCGGCGCCTGGTGCCTCTCCTTCGGGACGGGAGAGTACTAGCCCTCTCCCGTTCCCTTTCCGCTGCCTCTTTAGCTGACATCACTTCCTCACAAAAAGAGGCAGCGGATTCCCACGCACTCTCACTTTGGACCATGGACAGAACCATGGTCTCCAGTGAGAGGCTTCCCACTCCAATAGCCGCCGCGAGGTCAAGGCGTTGTTGCGTCCACGCTGAGCACTCCACCAAAGTGTGGAGTGCAGTATCCTCGCGGCAGCCTCCGCAGTGATAGCACGCAGACGTTGGCTCCCGGCCTATGCGACACAGGTACTTGCCGAAACAGCCGTGGCCGGTCAGAACCTGCGTCAGCCGGTAGGAGAGGCTGCCATGCTGCCTCTCGAGCCAATCCTCCATGATGGGTCTTACCGCCACAACTGTGGCGTGCCCAGCGCTTGGTCGCTCAAGTCGCTCTTCCCACTCTGCCATTAGGACCTGACGGAGCTGAGACCGTTGCACCTCAGTTTCCTGAGGTGTGGGTCCCAGGTCCCGCTCCTTGCGCCATTGGTATAACAACGCAAGGGTCTTCGCCTCAAGGTCCCATGGTGCAGTTCCGGCTAGGAGACTCGCCGCTTCAAAGGAAACCGTGCGGTATCCCCTTATGACTCTGACGGCCATAGCTCGCTGTGGTCGCCGCAATATGGCAGCATTGCGGGCCGTCAGGTTATCCGCCCAAATAGGGGCCCCATATAGGGCCATGGACCGCACGATACCATTGTAGAGTCTCCTACAGGAGGTGTCGGGCCCCCCTAAGTTGGGCAGCAGCCGCGAAAGCGCAGCCGCCGTCCTCATAAGTTTGGGAGCCAGATTCCGGAAGTGGTATCCAAAATCCCATCGACTATCGAGTATAAGCCCAAGATATCTCATCGAAGGCTCGATGCCGATGCGAACACCTCCCACGATAAGGCTAGATCCGGCTGGAGGCCTTTTCCGAGGCCCATGGAAACAAATGGCCTCGGATTTATGGAGGGCCACCTCCAGACCTAGCCGCCGGATCCTTCCAACGACTTGAGCGACACCGGCCGTGGCTTTTATGGTAGCCTCGCGGTGCGTCTTGCCTCGCGCCGTCACGAGGGTGTCGTCAGCGTAGCAAGTGACGGCTACACCTCCCAAGAGCACTCCGCGAAGCACCCAGTCGTATCCGATGTTCCACAAGAATGGCCCTAACACCGAACCTTGTGGAACACCGCACGACATCTCTCGCTGACCATATGCTGCCCGACTCGGGTAGATTACGGCTCTCTCCGATAAGTATGCCCCGACAATACGGCGAAGGTAAAGAGGCACTCCGTGAAAAACGAGCGCCTCTCTGATGCAACTCTAGGGCAAGGTGTTGAATGCGTTGGCGATGTCGAGAGACACCGCCAACATCACCTCACCCCGGGATACTGCTTCCTCCGCCAGGGCCCTTACGCGCATGATTGCATCCACAGTGGAGCGCCCCCGGCGGAAACCAAATTGGTTATCCGCCAGATCCGGCCCCACTCTCGAAAGGTGCTCGACGAGGCGCTCCGCGATGATTCGCTCAAAGAGCTTACACACCTCGTCGAGCAACACGATGGGCCGATAGGCAGACGGTGAGTCTGCTGGACGCCCCGCCTTCTGGATGAGGACCAGTTTCCCCGTCTTCCACAATTTCGGAAACTGGCCCCTCTCTAAACATGCGCTAAAGAGCCCTATTAGTCGGGGCCCGAGAGCCTTAAGGGCGAGAACCCACGCTCGGCCTGGAATGCCGTCGGGTCCTGGGGCGGTGGTCTTGGCTTGAAGCCGTTGCACCGCTGCCCTTAATTCCACCCAAGTAACTTCGGGGGCGTCGTCGTCTTGGGCGTTGGGTACCTGAGGCAGAGCCAATGGTGGAGGTGTATGCTCCTCCACACGCGTTGGAAACAGACAGCCAACGATGCCTTCAAGCAGCTCAGGTTGGAGACTCTGCGTCAGCGGAGGGGCCCAAGGGCGTAATTTGCCCCTTACCAGAAGGTAAGGGCGTCCCCACGGATCACGGTGCAGAGTCTCCAATAACTCTTCGCGGGCCTCTGATTTGGCCCGCTTTATTGCCGCTTGAAGGGTCCTCTTGGCCGTCCTGTAGCCCAAAAGAAGCTCTGCCTCCTGGAATGTCGCATCATCAGGGCGGCGACGCCTCCTGCGGAACCTGGAGTACTGGCGGCGCGCGGTCACGCAGTTTTCACGCAGCCGCGCGATCTCTGGTGTCCACCAGTACACCTGGCATACATTCTCGGCTGAACCCTGGGCATCGCCGCATCGCAGACTGTCGACATGGCCTCCCGGAACCAGTCAGCCTCAACATCTATATCAACAGGCCTACCCGGTGCAGAGACCCAGGCCTGTACGATGGATGCTTCCAGGAGGAGCTCCCGATCCAGGTGCTTAAGTGCCCAACGCCGACTAGGTGAAACCGTCCTGATAGGCGCATCAGCAGTCTGGGTGGAGATGTCGAACCGAATAAATCGGTGATCAGACAATGTCTCCACCCCCTCCATGACACGCCAACCTAGGACACGGCGTGCTAGAGCAGGGCTCGCAAACGAGATGTCCACAATGGAAGTACCCTGCTGACGCACGCACGTGGGGACGGAACCCCGGTTCAGAAGGACTAGGCCAGATAGCACGGCCCACTCCTCCAGTGACGCACCTCTCGCATTAGTGGCTGGGGAACCCCAGGCCGCTGACTTGGCATTGAAGTCCCCCAGGACCAAAATGGGGCGAGGGCGACATCCTTCGACGACGACTGCCAACTGAGTGAGCCAATCCTCGAACTCAGCCAGTACACGATTCGGTGAGAAGTAAACAACCACGACCGCAACCTCATCAACAGCCACTGCCACGCATCCTCGTCCTCTTGTAATAACGGAAAGGGGAGAGGTGCCGGCAGAGGTACCACGAACGATGGCCGCCAAGCCGTCAAGGTCCCCTACCCAGACATCTCCGGGAGGAACGAAATACGGCTCGGCGACGACGGCGACGTTAATCGACCACTGAGCCATGCTCTGGAGCAGAAGGTCCTGAGCATTGGCGCAGTGGTTAATGTTCCCTTGCAAGATGCGAAGATGTGTGTCCATTATTGGGTTTCCATTTCCGCATCCCGCTGCAAATCTTGCTGCCCCTTGTTGGCATCCACAGCTACTTCAGTGGGCCTCAGGGCTTTATTTTTGACCTGAGGCCTTGACGCAGAGCAGATTTTGGTGCCTGCCCGATGCTCAGCTGGTTGCCCTTCAGTTTCGCATTTGAAACAGCGTGGCGGGGCAACACAAGAACGGGCTTTGTGACCCGACTGGCTGCACCGGAAGCAGCGATCACCTACGGTTACTTCCGCTGTGCACTTGACCCCTACGTGCCCTATCGACAGGCACCGGAAGCACCTTGTAGGTTTAGGCTGTAGGAGTCGCACCTGTGCTTTCAAAAAACCCCCGAGAAGTAGGTTTCGGCCATTAGCGACCTTTTTAGCGGTCGTAACGGGACAGCTGATTATTGTTGTCCCCAAGCCGTCACGCCCGAAGCGAATTACTCCGACCTTAACAGCATCCCGAGGACAGCTTCCTACTTCTGCCACAGCAGCAACAATTTCATCTGCCGTGACAGCATCATCCAGACCTAGTATGCGCATTTCTGCGCATTTGGTGGGCCTGGACACATGGACTTCGATTGCATCTAGAGACTCTCGGAGCTTATTGGCGAGTGCGTCTGCTTTGGGGCCACTTGTGGCACCAGGGATTTCAAGTAGGCGAGCCCCCGTCCGGGTGGATTTACAGCGGACTCCTGGAATATTGAGAGCCTGTAGGTCCACGCTTTCTTTCGCCTTTTGAAGGACCTTGGCATAGCTCACACCCCTTTCTGCTGCTTCCGCTGTCAGTGTCAGTACGACGGCTGTAGAGCGGGGAGCACGTAGTCTAGGCACCTTTGCAGTGTCAGCTTTAGCAGCTTTCTTAGATACCTTCTTGGCCTTCTTCTTTTTCTGTTTCTTTGCCCCTGCTATCTCCCAATCTCCCTGTTTATGGGACTGTGTGGAGACCACTGGAGCAGTAACAGCAGGAGCTGCGACCTTCTTTTGGGGTTTCTTACCTCTTTTCTTTTCCCCAGCTTCCAAAGCACCCGTGCCTTCAGGAGCCTTCGGAGTTGGTGCGTTTTTATTTGGAAGCACCGTAGGACCCTTCTTGGTAGCGGCCGCATACGTCGTAGGTCTAGACGGGGTCAAAGCCTGACGAAGCTTAGCACTCTCCATAGCATCAATGCGTTTCATGAGGCGCTGCTCTAGGTCCGAGATAAGTCTGGCCATATTCTGCTCTGTGTGCTGCGCGGAAGCGGAAGGAGGCTTATTTTGGATACTAAGCTGACTCGTCATATCTTCGCGCAGAGCACGTATCTCCTGATGTAGCTCTTCATTCTTTTTTTCGGAATCGGCCAGTCGGTCTTCTAGGCGGTGAGCAAGGTGCCGAAGTTTGTCCGTCTCCTCGGAGGAGGAGCACTTTAAGAGCGCATCCGTTGCCTCTTTAATTGCGGCGGCCGCCTCTTTAAGGGCTTTTTGGTTCTAAAGACCCTTGGAGATTCTCGCAACCTCTTCGATTTGAGTCAACGCCTCTTGAATTTTCCCCTCCCATTTGGGAGCAGGATCCACTTCTCGTTGGGGGCTCCTTCTTGCTTGAGCTCGTTCTGCTCTTTTCGCAGCTATGGTGAGGAACATGTTTCTGAGGCGCTGTTCTTCTTCAGCCGTCTGTGCGGCTTTATCAGCGGCCCGAAGTGCTGCTGCCTCCTTCCGGGCCTTAGCGGCACCGATGTAAGCGCCGGTAGTAGGCGGTCGGCCTCTGCCGCGAGGCGCTTTAGGCACCTTTGCGACTGGCATCGCGTCGTCAGCCTCACTCGAAGTGGCAGTTTCCTCACCTGAGCGACTCCTGCTTCGTCCGGTTTCTGAAGCTCTAGAACGCGGCCGCTTCTCGCCACGCCAAAACTTTGTTCCAGGTGCTGTTGCGCAGCTCGCCTGACTCTTTCCTGACTGACTGTCAGACATTACCACGTCTAAGTGGTCTCCTCCTGTTTCCGCGACCTTCGCGTTGCTTTCGGTGGTCGATTTACAGCTGACCGACGGGCTGTTTAGGCATTGGTTGCTCCCCCCAGAATACGACTGGGAGCTGCCGGAGCCGATTGGCTCCGGGAGGGATTCCCCAGACAAATAGTGCCTGGGACCCTCCTGGGTAGACGTTTCCGTATTTACCTTTGCCATTTTTGTTTAGTTTAGCGTCCTTCGACGGGGACGCCCTCGGGACTGAGTTCCCCTCAGCCATTCATCTCATTGCCGGGCGTGAGAGCGTAAGATTGGGGTAATTTTTATAGAGGTTTTCTTCCTCGCGACTCCGAAGAGCCACCGGTCCTGTCAGTTCAGGGTTACGGCTTGGCCAAACGGTGGTCTGTGTCAGACCATGCTCAGCTGTCTTGGACAGTGAGCCCGTCTGCCCTAACCTGTAATTTTTAAAGAGGTTGTCTTCCTCACAGCTCCCATGAGCCACCGCGCCTGTCCGTTGCCAGACAGGGTTACGGCTGGAACGAACATTGGTAATACAGAATGAATCCTGTAAGAGCTAACCCGTCGCTCCTTTGTTGTTTCTCCCCACAATGCCTTCTGCTTGAATCAGAGAGCAGGCGGAGAAACACAGAGTGGTCCTCAAAAATAGGACCCCTCTTGCCAGAATATTAGCCGTGGGCGATGACGCCCTCTCCGGAAGAAAAGGAGAAGACAAACGGAGCGTCACCGCCCACGTTGCCCAGGGTGCACCACGTGGAGGTTTCCTAAGGCCAGCACCCCACAACATGACTCTGGCCAATCACTCAAAACCTGATTTAGTACAACATTGTATAGAATATACTAGCTGACCCGGCACACGTTGTTTTGCCATATTAATTATTTCACACACACATGTTATGACACATCGCACACAGTTAGGAAGCTTTTCAGGATTATGATCAGCACCTTCTTATTGCCTGTACCTATCAATGATAGAAGAAGAAGGACGAGCAATTTGCCTTTGAGGTGACTGCTTTAGATAAAATCTGGCCATACTGCGTCAAAATAATAATTGATCCATGGGCTTATCTCTAGCAGGGACATGCTATCGCAAGGTATTGGATATGGTCACGTCAATCATATACTCGTATGTGAATAAAATGCACCACCAAACCAAACTTGTTCCTTTGCAATGATGTCCACCCCGATATTCTCAGATAACGACCAGAACATGGTTTCTCTTGGCAGTTTGTGGTAAACCGTGAGTACCAACATCTCAAAAAGTCTGTTATTTGAACTGGCATACAAATTGGAGAAGGCCATAATAGTTTCATAGCGTTATCAAAAAGCTTTTCAAATATTTGAACTGGTGTCAATCCTTTCAAATCTTTTATCACATGATTCGCGTTCTGTGATCGCTCTTCAGTTTCCTCGTAAGCTTTGAAAAATTTGGACTACACTTTCACCAAATTGGGGTAGAGTTGATCGCTGATGTTGCCACAACGACAGCGAATCACAGTTGTTTCGTGTCGAACTTTCGGTTTGAACTCGTGCCCTTATGACAGCCAACGGCTTGTTGCCATCGCTTTATTCCGAATTGGAAACATTAGCAATCTTATGTACGAATGTCTCAATATTTTCGGGGACGTCTTTAAGCCATTATCATGGTCTCATGTTGTTATCAAAACCCTCGTCTTCGTCAGTGACAACACCGGGTTCTGGTGAAATAATAATAGCAAAATCCAAGTCCAAGTCATCATTATGTTCACTCATTGTATTTATGGCTTCTTCTAATCCTTGAAAATTATTACTAGCACTAAAACGTCGTTTCCGATTCATCTCGATATCTTGGAAAAAATATTTACACTTAGTACATTTGTAGCCGTTGTACCCAAATTGGCACATTGATATTTCAGGGCTTATAAATGTGAATACATTGTGCAAAAATACTCTCAGAAGCTTGTTTATGGATGGTAATTTACTAAAGTTCAAATAACATGAATACTTATAGTGTTATATTTTAACCACATTGCATAATAAATAGGATAATGTTCTTACCTCAACACTCGTCTTGGCAAGGAAAATCAATAGCTTTTTGCTAAAAAACCAGTGAATATAAAACAATTATTTTGTTTCACACTTAATTATTGTACTATCAACTACTCAGAAACGCAAGAAAATATTAACGGTTGTTGGACATCGTTACTGTATTGTAAAAAAATCTATTAGTTTAAGCTAGTATAATGAAAATATGTTACGGCGCGGCGCTAGAAATACCACTAATGCGCTTTGTTAAACAGCAAAACTAAAAAAATTTACGAGTCTCAAGTAAGTGTGCAACATTATAATACCCAAAAATCTATTGTCACTATCCACATAATATTATATTAAAGGTCTCAAATTTATTACTACTGGGCTACTAATGAAACGAAATTGATAAGTCTATTTATAATTTGTATTCCGCAAATCTACGCGTGAACGACAAGTCATGGCCTCTTGATCAACTCACAATCCATTGTAACTCTAAATGATAAGATTGAATTCAGCTTCAAATAAAAGAACTCATACAACATAACAAATACAAATACAGTTTTGAAGTATTGAGATAAACTCGTAGCTAGAAAAAATATAGTGGCATACATAATCACACACAGAAATCTTCCCATGCCTAACAAAGGACATATAATCGCAGTTTTAGTCTTAGCACCGAAACCTTTTTTAGGTATCTGCACCTAAAAAAGGTTTCTGTGCATCTGCATACAGACTGATTTTAATTGACTGATGAAGAAGGTATTTGAGTTTAAATATAGATGTTACTTTTGGATGATATAGTTTCGAAAACAAACAATATGTTTAAGTTATTGAAGCTCGGCTCGACCATAATTATGTCATCATCGTCATAGGAACGAGCACTGACTAAGCTTATATTATGTCTGTTGTCTGTTTCCCTCGAAAGGATGTCACTTACTTCAGCTAACATACCTACGATTAGTCTACAATGTCTGGTTGATGATTCAGAATTCATTGCATATATTACAATAAGCTAGCAATGCAAAAATTCAACAAAACTACTAAAACAACTGGTATTGTTTTGAGGTCAACATGAAACATACTTATTACATTATCCGACCTCAGCTATGTAGCATCGAAGATTATACTATAAAAGTTAAAACTGACCACGCTAAAAAGATCGTATTTTGAGTATATAAACCAATTAACAAAACAACGGCTTCGAACACACATATACCTATACATTAAATATACATATATTATCAGCTATGAGGATTTTTTTTTTAGGTAGGTAACTAAGTTGAAACGATTGTAGAGGTAGATTTTTGTTGTTATAAAATCAGCATATTATATTGTTGTTTTTTATCATACGGGTATAATCATTTGAATTTTAGTATTTAAATTGTAGAACACTAAATGTTCCTATTTATATTATATGTCCTATATGTACGTAGTAGTATAACTAGTTATTAGGTACTACCTAATAATATGGGCTGTGGTAGTAGACAAATATTGTAGGTAAACGTTATGAGCTTTTGGGGCAACAAACCCAATTTGATGTAGCTACTGATAAAAGTAATAGATCAACCACTAAAACTGTAAATATAAAATAGGAAAACAGGATAAATTAACAATAAATATGGTTCGAAGTAAACTACTTTTTGGTGATTAAGTTTACGATTATCTACAATCAATGTAATATTGCAACTATAATTCTAGTTTTAGCTTACCCAATAAAATTATTAATTCAGCCTCTAAAAAGTAGTAACTAGATAAGTTCGCTAGGTTTTATCACTTTAAAAATAAACATACATATATTGTACTTACATTATTTAAAATTGGGTTGAAATTAACCTAAAAGTGCCAGTGATACACTTCGTTATAACCTACATTTAATCCAACCTTAATACGGTAATATCAATCAATCATTCATACACACATGTTTCCTTCCATCAAACCTCGTCGGCATGCAGAACAGACGTTCGTATGGCTCACGTTCGTGGGACCCGACGGCAATGACCCTAGTTGTTAAAACACTGAACCGGCAGTGAACTGTCTTGACCCCGAGAAATGACTTTACAATCGCTGGCCTGTGTCTTAGTTAGTAGGTAGGTTAATAGAGCACGTAAGTACCTGTGAATATAAGCGTTGGACGCCAGCGATTCCACGGCAAGCCACTACACGACCACTCGCCTCGACACTTCTTCTTATACTCGCTGATTTTTGAACCTGTGACCGCAAGTACGTAGAAGTAATTTACTGTATCTGATAGGACTTATTTACACGTAGCCGATTAACAAAATTATTGCTTATTGTATATATTTTAGTGTGACATTAATTAAAGTAAGTTTTATTTGCGATTCGACGATCGAGCTTGGCTTGGTGAAGAATTTATTGAAATTATTTATAGTGTTTCAAATTATTTTGTTTATAGTGTTTTGTCAAAATTAAGTAAATAAGTTAATATGCTGCATAACTAATTGCTTTTAGTTTGTTGTGATGCATTACACTCTGCAACAACGCTATTAGGGAATGTCGTACACATCAAATAGATTCCAACATTATAAATAGTTTCCAAATGCAGTTGTTAAATGTTTTTCTGCCGAGATAATAATAATAATAACTTGACACATCTCACAAACAATACAGTCTTTTTACCCTTAGAAAACTTGGTTGCAGGTTTTAAGATTTATCACATGGATTGTTTATTCATGCCTTTTCAAAGCCCTATACTCGGCACATAGACTCGTATGTCGACCGCTCTTCGGTTGACAACTTATAAACGAAGAATATGCTCACGAATAGGGAAATGCATTCTCTTGAGCACTGTCGTATAGGCCTGCTCATTGGTTTTTATAGGATTCACTTTAGTGAGTGTGCATAGGCTCTCTTTAAAATAATTGGACCCTCACTATTCCTTCATCGGACGACTAGACGCAGGCAGAGGTTTCACCCTTTCATTGTCGTAACACTAAAAAGTCGTACGAAACATTTTGGTAGCTGCTTTTCGGTTTGAGTCACCAAGGTCTGGAATGAACTGCCTGTGTATATTTTTCCAGACAATTATAATCCTGGAACGTTCAAGAGTAGAGTGAATAGGTTTCTCTTGGATAGGCGTGTAAAATCTTCGTCTTCGTCATCACTTTCCATCTGGTGAGTTTGAAGACAAACGCCTATTCCATTACCCAAATTTTTTTTTTTTTAAATAAGAAATTCAATCATGGATTAAAAAATAATTGGCGGGAAATCGCGTGACAATTGTTTTTTATCACAAGTTGAAGTTTGTCGTCCGCAGCAAAAATGGAATTAACGCGAAAATATTTTAGGGCGAAGATTTTGTATGTTTTTAAAAGTTCACTGACTCCACGAGACTGCACTGCTCGTCTTGGGAGGGAAGCACCTCATTTAAGCGACGCACTATGTTTTATAAACCTCGATTTTATGTCATGTCCTTCTTTTTCTTAAATACTACAGATATTATCATTAGAAACATCAGAGTAAAGCCCTCGGATCGATACGGCTTCTAGATTATTTTTTTTTAAATATCAAAGCTTATGTTTTTCCGGTTCAACAAATTACAAAAAAAATGTTTGCATGCAAACTTGATGATTATATTTAAATTTGATTGTATTGAATAAATCCACATATTATACCACATCTTTCTTCAAATTTTCAGGGATTTACTATGATTAGTAACATAGATATAAATAATTTTATCATTTTAGGATTTTATTTTTTTATTCCACTATAACGGTGAATTAGCAGAAGATATATATATTAAACGATAGCTTAAATGTTTCTTTACCACCAATATTAAACAATCTTTTATAACCAATATTAAAATCACAAGCTAATGTCTCGTTATTCAGAAGTTACAAATTATTAAAATTTTATCCGGATTTTCAGCAGCTAGGGTTGTCATTTTCCGTACTTAACAATATCTAAAATCCGGTTTAGAAATTTTAAAGCATTTTTACCCGACTGCGGTGAAACCATAAGGAGGTTTATTTTTACTTTGGCCTGTGTGTATGTGTGTATGTATGTATGTATGTATGAACGTATGTATGTATTTATGCTGATGTTCATTATAAATACATCGTCCATTCCAACATAATTTCTAAACTAATCATAACAATTTGACAAATGAGGTATCGTTAGAAGCGTCTTGTATATTCGTTGATTTTTGATATCACACTAAAATGAATATGGAGGCCTCTAGAGGACATGAAGTCCTGAACTTTTTTTTTATCGATGCCATGTTGGATATCAAATGAAGGCGCTTAATTAGCTATTCCAAATACAGATATTTATATATTATGTATATTTATTACTACTTTTTACTCGCTGATTTGCTTGCATTCTCTCAATAATTGCATATAATGATATGAGCCAAACACTTAGGTATTATAATTTGACAAACAAAGTATGTACATGTAGAAGCGTCTTGACCTGATCGTATTGCCTGAGAGTTATTTACTGCTATTTTATGGTGTATGATATTATAATTAAATGTATTGTGTAAACAACTCACAGAATATTGTGGCATATGATCACAAGCTGAAATTAGGGAAAAAATGGATCTTTTGGTGGATGTGGTACTTCCCACTCCAGGCACCACGAACGATGGCAATACGGCTCGAACCGCATTTTCAGATCGATATCGTTCGACTTTCAGCTTCTAGACGATATTTGGCTGGCCTGTTGGTCTAGTGGTTAGTGACCCTGACTGCTAAGCCAGAGGTCGTGGGTTCGATTCCCACCCAGGACAAATAATTGTGTGATGAGCATGATCATTTGTTCTGTGTCTGGGTGTAATTTATCTATAATATGTATGTATTTAGAAATATATAAGTATGTTTATCAGCAGTCTGGTTACCATAGTACAGGCTCTGCCTAGTTTGGGATCAGACGGCCGTGTGTGAGATGTGTGGAGTTATTATTATTATTATTATTATATTATTATTTATATTATTTTAACAGTATTATCAAGTAATTTGCCTATTGACCCAGACAATTTCGGCAATTTTTGCAAGGTACTATATGTGGAAAAATATGACTGGCATCCTATGACAGTTATCTTGCATAAAATTTTAGTACATGGGGCAAAAATAATAAATTCTTCAACTTTACCAATTGGAATGCTTTCAGAACAAGGGGCAGAAACAAGAAATAAATACCGGAGGTTTGATAGGGATGCCAGAAGAATCAGTCGCGAAGCAGCAATAAACCTGTAAACTACATTTCCTTCATTATCATATGCCAAAATCAGAATTAATTCCAGCATCTGGTATATCCGAATCCTAAAAATTTGTTTTATATTTTGGTAGTGACAACTCTGAAAAAAAAAATTAATTATTTATAACTATTGAATAACGCAGAATTAGCATGTGGTTTTAATATTGGTGGTAAAGAAACATTTAAGCTATCGTTTAATATATATATCTTTTGCTAATACGCCGTTATAGCGGAATAAAAAAATAAAATCCTAAAATGATAAAATTATTTATATCTCTGTTACTAATCATAGTAAATCAATGAAAATTTGAAGAAAGATGTGGTATAATATTTGGATTTATTCAATACAATCAAATTTCAATAAAATCATCAAATTTTGCATTCAAACTTTTTTTTTGGAATTCATGACCTGGATATACGTAAACTTTGATATTTAAAAAAAAAATGTAGAAGCCGTATCGAAGCGGGAGTTTTACTTTGATGTTTCTAATGATACAAACAATAGGATTTATAAAAAAAAGGACATGACACAAAATCGGGGTCTCTAAAACATAGTGAGACGTTGGTACGCAGAATTTGATCGTGGCCGTGTTTCTCTCCATGATGAAATTCGAGTCGTGAAGGTTGGCTCTCAACTGCAATCACTGAGGAAAATGTGGCTACTGTCAGGTAACTAATTGAAGAAAACCGGCGTATCACCTATGAGAAGATTCGAGGACATTTGGGGATTGGTATGAGCCAAATTCAAAAAATCTTTCATTAACATTTAAACATTTTAAAACTTTGTTGCCGCTGGATTCTACATGAACTCACCCCAGAACAAAAACGGACTCGTGTTGATTGGTGTAAAAAAAAATGTTGTTAAAGTACGATCATGGACGTTCAAATGCTGTGTATGACATTGTGACAGGAGATGAAACATGGATATATTATTACATGCCGGAAAGAAAGCAACAGTCTTCGGTATGGGTGTTCGAAGGTGACAGCAAACCAACAACAAAATTGAGGCAGGCGAGAAACGTAGGCAAAAAATGATTGTGTTTTTGACGTGATAATGTCTTATAAATCGATTAACGCCGGCTGCACGCAAAAAAAATCATGACTCATTGTCACGTTCCGCCTGAGCCGAGCGTGCAAGCGAGAGCGCGGAACAAGCGATAGACAGGCACGATTGGCCTAAGCGTTCGGCTTGTGACGCATTTATCTCTCTTCTACTGTTTTCTTATGACGAATAAACACTCCCACTTGAAGAACAAAAGATAGTTAAGTGGTACACCACCATTTGTTTGATCAGTGTCTTTGAAAAAGTTAGGGAAAAACGACCAAGAAGTCACATTCTTTTGCACCATGACAATGCTTTGGCGCACACCGCGAACAAGACAAAGTCAGTTTTGGCTTCTGAAAAGGTAGAGCTAGTGACCCATCCCACACAATACATAGAAATAGTCCAGACCTGGCACCATGCCATTTCTTTATTTTCCCAAAAGTTGAACATTTGATGAGAGCTATGACATTTACGCGGCCGGAAGAGGCCTTGATAGCTTTCAACCAGCGCGTGAAATACATGCCCTTAGACCAATTTTATTGTCCTCATGTTTTATATGCATGCTTATACGACGATGCTCAAGAGAACGCAGTATTCGTGAGCATCGTCGTATAGGCCTGCTCATTGGTTTTTATAGGATTCACTTTGGTGAGTGTGCATAGGCTCTCTTTAAAATAATTGAACCCTCACTATTCCTTCATCGGACGACTAGACGCAGAAAATATGCTTAAAGATGCTGAAATTTTGTGAAAGCTAGTGGTTAACTGTGACTGAGAACACAGTGTCTCATGAATTTGACACGCCAGCAAATCAACTAGCATTAGAATAGGGGGCAAAAACAAAACAAAACAAAATCGATAAGTAATATCACTTAAATCTCAACAATCCTAACTTTATGTTGCTTTTTTTTACGAGACACACAAATACACCTATATTCATTTCGCATTCGCAGCATTCGCTACTTGCCATACTGCACAAAAAACATTGAATTTATTGGATGATAAGTTTGAGGGCTTGTTCATCTCGCTTGGTGGTTACTTCAAGTAGCCACTTAAGACAACACTGCTCAACTACTTTCTATGGGGTTGCGTGAATCTCTAATCTATGCAACATAAATTCTTCACGGAATTGAGCTCCATTTATGCGAAGATGTCGTCCAAAATTGGTCCACCAGAGGTACATATCAATCAAGCAGTTGTAGTCAATTGCTGGACATAAGCCTCCCCCAATGTGCGCCATAGCACCCAGCCGGCTACCTTCTTCAGGTCGTCGGTCCATCTGGCTCGTGGGCGTGAACAATCACATCATTTGGGATTATAGTCTTCGGAATAAGGAGCGTTAGGGCGTTTCTACCACACATACTCGTTTTATTGAAATCAAATATGCAAAATGCTGTAAGTGTTTAGTTAAATTACATTTAACTGAAAATAAAAACTTAATTACAAGGTTTCTATACCGAGAATGACAGCATCCTTTTCAAATATTTTTAATTGGTACCTATTCAGTCAACTCTCACCAATCACAAGACAATCACTCTCACTCACAATTGAGGTTTTAAAATTATAACCGCTGATAATAAATAATGATATAGTTACAGTGATATCTAATGACACTCACAAGTTTTTCAAAATATTTACAGAGTATGTTTCAACCCTTTAAACACAAATGTGTTTCAAGGGTTGAAACATATTCCGTTTTCGATGAATTAAACCAAATTGTTTTAATGACTCAAAACAGACTTAACAAAGTTTCATTTTCAGCCAGTCAGTCAGTCAATGTGGCAGTCAGTAAATCGTCATCCATTATCACACAATTCATAATTGCCATTACACACATTTTATCCATTTGTAGCTACACAATATCAGGCTGATCAAATGAATAAAATTTAATTCTATAATCGTGACAGCTATAAGATTCACGGCTTTATCGGCGTCTGTTCATTGTCTATAATGTTTTATTAACATCATTTGCTTTAATTGCTTCTATTTACGTGAAGGAAATAGAATAATAATATTAATAAAAACTTAAATATCAAGATAACCAGTAAGAGTAAGAGTTGCTTTTCGTTATTTATCATTCACACCAGGTGGATTTGAATCACACTGCGTTTGTTGTACCAAAATAAATAAAAAACTAATGTTGCTCTAAGACCGTTCTGCTTGAAATAATAAATTATTGTAATATAAATGCTTATGAATAATAATTATGCTTATAATTAGAATGAAATGCACATATTCAAGTTTGGAGAAATATTTCAAATAATTAATTTTTGGGGTGCATGTAATGTATGATAGCATCTGTTGTAGCTGTCACGTCGTTAGTGAGTGACAGTAGTGTTACACGTCATAACGAATTAATAATAATATGAACGTAAGTTTATTAGTGTGTTTGTTTGTTACGCTTTCAGGACTTAACTACTAAGCCAATCGTCACAAAATTTTTCACACACGTTTTCAGGGGTACACAAATGGATATACATTTCATTCATAAGAAAAAAGTACTGTTCTTGAGGGGAAGAACAAAAACTTTGCACGAGCGATTTCCGGGCAAAACCTAGTTGAGTAAGAAGCACGCTTTGTTGTCACGTTTATTAACGTTGATTTCCTTTTAAAGTAATATATTGAGATGTAGTCGTCAGAAGTTCAGAACACCAGTAAGGGTAAGCGCTAATGCACCGAAGTATTAACCTAGGGTTGCACTTCATGCAACCACAGGAAATACAAACAATCACTGCTGATAGGATCTGGAGGTTTCTCGAAGCCATAAGTCTGAGCAATAGACTGTAAAGACCAGAAGTAGCACTAGACACTTAAAATAATAATAATAATAACTTTAAAATAATAACTTTTGGTTAAAGTGGCTCCGTAGCTCACATGTACGATTGGCATCTCAATTGCAATCATGCTTAGAATCAGGTTCGCTTCCGACTTTTATGACCACAGGCGTAACTCACCTGCTCTTTAAGTCTGGTAGTGCCACAGATCCCAAAAATTATAGACCTGTAACGTGTTTACCCACACTTTATAAATTACTTACGTCTATTCTGAGAGTGAAGATAACATCTCATATAACTAACAATACTATTATGGCTTACTCTCAGAATGGATGTAAAAGTGGGGCCCGTGGCACTAAAGAGTTCTTACAACTCTCACTAAACAACTCTATGCACTTTCTTGAAGGCATGTATGCGGCAATGGAGAACGGTACTCTACTATCCAGGATGTCGGCGGTCTCAGGGTTACGGCGAGTATATTAAGATCAGGCGGGGTATATTTCAGGGTGACAGTTTGAGTCCCTTGTGGTTTTGCTTAGCTTTGAATCCTCTCAGCACTTTACTGGAGAGTTCAGGGCTAGGCTATCGTTTACGGAAAGAAGGTCAGGTTATATCCCATCTCCTTTTCATGGATGATTTGAAACTGTTTGCCTGCAACAATTTCCAATTGATAAAATTACTTGAGGTAACTGAAACCTTTAGTAAATGTATCAGGATGGAATTTGGTGTGGATAAATGTGCAGTCATGCATGTAAAAAGAGGCAGGATTGTGGAATCTGAGGGGATGGAACTCTCAGATTCCACACACCTTAGATGTCTTTCCGCCAACGAAACTTACAAGTATCTAGGTATGACACAGGCGTTAGGTGTAAATGAATTGACTATGAAGCAATCGTTATAGGAACGTTTCTTTGGCCGCCTGAAAAAAGTATTGAAAAGTCTTTTGTCAGGTGGTAATAAGGTGCGGGCCTATAATGATTGGGTCATACCAGTCCTAACCTACTCCTTTGGCATGCTTAGATGGACTCAGACTGAACTAGATGCCCTGGATAGAAGAGTTCGTACACTGCTTACCGCGTACCGAATGCACCATCCACGTTCATCGGTCATGAGATTGTATATCCCGCGGAAATGTGGGGGTCGTGGTTTTTTAAATGCCAAGACCCTCCATAACCGCGAGGTATGCAACCTTAGAGATTACTTCCTCTCCGTTGACCTGGATGTGTATCGGGATGTGGTGGCAGTTGACAACGGACTCACTCCGCTTGCTCTAGGAAAATAGAACTGGCGCAAACCAGCAGTACTTACTATTACAGACCGCAGGGAGATATGGAAGAGCAAGGCGTTGCATGGACGTTTTTATCGGGCCTTAAATGGGCCCGATATAGATTTATTAGCATCAGTATCCTGGCTACGGTTCGGTGACCTCTTCGGAGAAACTGAAGGTTTTGTCTGTGCAATTACAGATGAAGTTGTTATGACGAATAACTATCGGAGATATATCTGAAGGACGGCACAATTGACATTTGTCGGGCGTGTCATCGTCCCGGAGAAACCCTCAGGCATATAATTTCTGGTTGTTCTCGTCTTGCCAACGGCGAGTACTTGCATAGACATAACCAAGTGGCCAGGATAGTCCATCAGCAACTTGCTGTTAAATATAATCTTGTGGCTGTCGAGTTACCGTATTACAGGTATGTGCCCGACCCAGTTCTCGAAAATGGTCGTGCAACATTGTACTGGGATCGATCTATCATCACTGATAGGACTATTGTTGCCAATAAGCCTGTGGTGATAGACCGATTAGAGCGCCGAGCAATGATTATTGACATCACCATTCCCCATGACGACAATCTCTTAAAAGCCGAAAAAGATAAAGAAATAAAATATTTGGACCTAGCTCACGAGATTGTCGACATGTGGGATGTGGATTCAGCAATCATTGTGTCGATAGTCATTTCGGCCCATGGGTTAATTGCTAAGAGCCTCGACCAACACCTTCAGAGGCTCACGTTAGGCAGCTGGATTAAGAGCCTGATGCAGAAGGCAGTCCTCCTTGATACGGCACGCATTGTGAGGAGGTTTCTATCTCTGGAACCCTAACCACCGGTAGCTTGGTCCCTGTACCCGATACCGGTGGGACACTATTTTTTATATTTTTAAATATATTTGTTTTTATTTTTTTATAGTGAATGTATTTAAAAATGTAATTTATATGTATATTAAGTAAATAAAGAGAATAATAATAATAAAAAGGATAAGCGCGCATTTTTGTCTTGGTGACTTTTTGTCTTCTTCATATTCTTGTTCCAATTTCTTCTTCTAAAAATGCACACATGTGTCAAATTTACGATGTGACATGCACTCATCTACAACAATAGTATCTCTCCCACGGTTGAAAACAAGTCGTGGTAACTAAAGTTACTCTGATCCGCTTTTCTAGTGTGATGGTTTCATATTCTGTTATAAGATTAAAAAGACGCATAAAGCGCAGCCATGATTATATGATGACGGTGACTGATGTCTATAACCCTGTAAGTTATTAGCACGTTGGCGGCCTTTTCTTCAAGGAGCTCTGGTGACGCGTCGTACCAGCATGAAAACACATTAACACTATTGTTTCGTTATTGTTTTAAAATATATAATTACTGCTGTACAATCTCCCGGAGATCTCTAAGTTTTTTCCACGAGGTCTCGACCAAGAGACGTGTGTTCAAGGGCAAACATTATTCACTCACCGTAGATCACTTGCTGTTGCAACTTCGTGGAAATAGACGACCCTTCGATCCTACGACTAGGATCCCATAATAAAGGTTCCATTTAATAAATTTCTGTCTTTCAGGAGAAGTTTGGTTGAAATATGCTTGTAATGATGTCAAATAAGTAAATAGTGAATTAAATAGAAAATGTGAGACAAAAATCAAAAGCTTGTACTAGGAATGATTCAGCAATAGCAAAGCAACATTTAACTTTTTTAGTTAGTCAAGAACCACTCAAGCCATCATCTATATATTTTGATGGCATGGTTTGTGCTGTTGTATACTTACTTATTATTACAAACATATTATAGCTGCAATAGTATGGAAATTAAATTTTAAATTTTACAGGGTAGCAGAAAAGGCATTATGTAACTATAAACATGCTATGTAAATATTCAGTGAAAATAAAAACTCAGAAAGTAATTTTAATTCCTTTTTATTCACATGCGTAACAAGTGGTAAGGAGGTGCAGTAATATAATTAGAGTGTATTTAAGTTTTAGTTAAAAAGAAGAAAACCCAGGTATTTGTAGGAGTATTATTTTAGTATAAAGAGCAAACTTTTTGCCTTTTTTGCCGGATGTCAATGTTGAATCCAAAACCTCGTTTAAAACTTTTTGTTACACATGCTTTTATTCTTTCTAATGATAATTACATGAATGAAATTTCAAATCTGCTGAGTAATCTTTTATCATACTTGCTTTCATTATATTTGCTTACAAAATAAAATAATGCCTGAAAATAAATCACTGTTGGGATACTCATCATCATCATCTCATCCGCAGGATGTGCATTGACTAAACGATGTCGCACAACTAGTTGGAAAGGACTATGCTTTGTGTTTGGGTCGAAATATTATTCTGAATGGAGAAATCCACAGGAGAACCAAAATAGCCGATATATGTGGCTCTAGTCATAAGAAAGCTACAGTGACACAGGACAATCCGACTACCGCTGATCAAGAAAGTTTCTCTAGTGGCAACAATGAATAGAATGGCGTAGTCTGGGACGTCCCTAGTTGCGCTCCTAATATTCGAGATCAAGACAAGTTCAATTTGTTTTTGATCAAAAAATAAATAGAAATCTCGGAAATAGCTGAGAATAAAAGGATTAGGATCCTTGTAAGGCAGGCCTTGTGCTATACCACGAGGAAGATACCGTAGTCAAAGGAATAGTTAAATATGTGTAGGATTTCAGACAGAAGTTGGTCTAAGATTGTGACAATCATATTTGGACTTGTTTTTGTTGTCATAGCCCATAAACTTAAATTTTATGGATAATTTGATCTTTTTGACTGACTCTTCAGGACCTGAAGTTCAGGTAAGTATAGAAAAGAAAAAGGCTCGGTATTAGGAGCTTGACTTTTGGTTCGTGAGGCTAATAATTTAAATGTAATGAAATAATTTAAATGAGAGTGAGTAAATGGTATGATGTAAATGGGGTGATGGTAATGAAATTACGATTCATATCGTCTAGAGTTCTAGACCAACAGTCCTAAATGCTAAACTCTAAGCATGTTCAAATTCTTAATATCGGCAGAGGAGAAAGAAGAATTTTAAAAATGGTTTTTTTTCCAAACAGTGTATTTCAATGATTTCTTCCGATAATACTTACTAAAACACAGTGTTTGCAAAATTTGCATCCCGAACACATAGGTTACGTTAACAAGATCTCTCGATTGTTTGATTTTGACGTTCTTGCCTGGTGAATGTGGGTAATTTAAGTTGTAAAAACAATAAACAACTAACTATCAACTTAATCACTAGCGCCAGACGCTCCCAGTGAGTGTCACAAACAACCGCATGTAACTGCGCTAAAACATACATGCGAAGAATGTCACTTTTGGCGCCGTGGGCTTTGAAGATTTTATTTTACTAGGTTTCATAAAGAATCGCCTTGTTCGTTTAAAGAGGCATACTAAAAAAATAATTATACTAAACTGCTGTATTCTATAGCAAATAACGTGATAATTTATACCCTGTTGACCCGGCCATTACAGATAGGGATAGGGTTTTTGCATGAAGCTTGGACAAACATATAGTACCTACCTACGAGATCCTGCTGTTTGAATCTGCAGGTTTTTTGATAAAACCTAATTTTCATTAATGATACATTATAGTAGAAGATGAAAGAGAAGAAGAAGATACACCAGAGTTGCCCGGCAAAATGTAGTCGTAATAACCTTTAATTAGATATACTGTAACTAGTTTTTGTTGATAAATTGCAATATATTTTTTAAGTGAATCCAACGTAATTTGAAAGAAAGTGGTCTAGAGAATAGAAAACCGAATCGCTGCCAGCTCTTAGTAAGCAGCAATGTATGGGCAACCCAGCTGTAAACAGGTATCTTAATGTTGATTATTTTTACTTATGTTTTTTTTAATAAATAATATATCAATTTAAAGACACAAGTAAAGGTTGTCATCATTTCAAATAACTTCTCCCATTCTGATGATAGTATGCGAGAGAAGAGAGAAGAAATGCGCGCGTTACTTTAAGTTTTATGGAAAAATATAGTGTAATAATAAAAATAAAGATTTACTATAACTACCACCCTACTACTCCTACTACCAACCAACCCTAAAAAAGGAGGACGTTCTCAGTTCATTATTTTTTTATGTATGTTACCCGATTACTCGAAGAGGGCTGGGACGGATTTCGATCTGATGGTCGAATCCTGGAGAAATATAGGAACTCTTCAAATATTATAGGCAAAGCATTTTGGGTATTATTTTATAGTAACTCATGCCTTTGCTCTCGGAAAACTCCATTTGGTGAAGTGATTCTGATGATGAAGACCACAGATGATTTCTGGAACTACTCAATAATAAGTACTTGACGGGTTGCGGTTCAATTACTTCAATATGGTTGCAATGCAATTTACGTTCGTCACAAAGCACATGGTAAGTATCAGGAGGACTCCTCAGCAATTAAAAAACCAAGCGGCGGGATCTTAAACTACAGTTGTTCAGTTAATTTTAAAACTATAGTTTCGGTATTATATCACCTAAATCACGGAGCTTAGGTATTTTAAAAATCTTCAATATAGATACGTTTCTCGTTACGATTTTATTACATGTACCTACCTATACATTTTAATTGCAACTAAAGGTAGAATTATATTTACTTTTAAACCGTAGGAACAAATTTTTTTCTATAAATTTTAGTTCAAAAACACTTAAACCTAAAAGATAATTAAATAATTTATTAATGACATACAATGTATAAGCATGCATATAACTCTCGGGGCACTCAACATCTACTTCAAAACTGGCTTAGATGAAGCTTGTGGCACTACGTGCTTTTCATAAAAACTGAACAGATATTAGAAAAAAAAAAGATATTTTAAAAGTAGACTCGTAATCACAAAACACAAAAATAATTCACCAACACGTCATGTGTTGGTAAAAGTTCGTACCGAAATAGGAATAACTCATTTATTAAATATGTTTTTAACTTAAAAACGTAATAAGTTATGGGCGTAACTCACGAAGACAATTCTAAAGAATTGCGAGGCGAACTTCTCCCAAGGACGAGGCAGTTGTACGCAGAGAACGTATTTAGATAAGCACACCCCCTCATTGCTATTTAGTAAAATTATATACATTTCACTCCATTGGTTTCATATTCCGTTTCCTGTTTGAAAGTCAACTTTAGGGTTATGTACATCAGAAGTCAAAACCAAATCATTTTTCTCTTAGAACTGCGTGTGAATTTAAGGTGAAATTTATATGAAATATTTATTCTGCGGTTCCAACATGTTAAACGTTCAAACTTCTAAATGAAAGCAATTTACCAGGAGAAATTATGCCAAACTTTTTGACAATTGCAGGTCAGTAAAAATCTATAGAATGGTTCTCTTTTCTTAAGACTCGAAACATAAAATTTGGCGAGAAGGTAATCTCTTATAAGATCGTTAAAAATCGTTAACGTGTAGTCTATTGTTAATATGTATCAAAAAGATTTTTCGGAAACTAACATTTGAGGTTGATTTAAAAGAACATTGTTTTCAACTGGAAAGGTAGATTTTTTTAATGGTAACCACCTATGACTCTAATGTTCGCGGGTCTGAACTATCAGCCTGAAAGTATGAACAATCAACTGTTCATATAACTAGGAATTTACGGAACTCTCGGGGCTCTATAATTTTATAGACATACTGGTGTATTGTGTTCATGAGCATTCTGTTTGTTTGACTTATTATAAACTTTTACAAAATCTATTTTAACAGTTATAATAAATAAAGAAATAAAAGTCTAAGTTTATTGCGGTCATACTTATTCACATACATTTTCACTTAACAATAGAATACAATATAACTGAATCTTTCTTCGATGAGTAACATCTGTATAAAATCTACGTTTCTCATTATAAATACTTAGGTACACCTAAATGTTGGTGTTGTATATAATCTATGCTCTACATACATACATATAAATATAATCATAAATTTAAATTTAAAACACCCCTGACTCGAAAATCCCTTCAACAAAAGAGCTGATAATCTTCGAACGGCTGAACAGATTTTCTTGAATTATATCTAAAAACATCGTTTTCGAGTCTGGTTGAAAAAGCAAACCTTTTCTAACCCACGTCTTAGAAGGCTTCCTGTATTATTAGGTCCCGAAGTGAAGAAAACTCTAGCAGACCAAATAATAAATAAATAAAGTTCCTCTCCAAAATTTTCTATGGATGTACTGCAACACGGATTACAAAAATAGCATACCAGTTTGCAGAAGAACAGCAGCTGAATCAAAATTTTGGCAGTAGTTCAAGAATGGCTGCGCGTGACTGGTTAGTGGTTTTTTTTAAGAAGAAATGGCATTTCTGTTAGACAACCCGAAACCACCAGTATAAATAGGACTCCAGCTTTCAACAAAATCGAAGTCCAGTTATTTTATACATTGTTGGAAGAGCTGATGGTTAGCCATCAGCTCTTCCAACAAGTTCTCTAAACATAAGTTTGTTCCCAAAAATATATATAAAAGTGACGAGGCTGGGATCTCCACCGTATAAGATCCTGGGAAGATTTTCGCCCCTAAAGAACAAAAAAAAGTTGCTTCTATATCCAGTATGGAACGGGGGAAAACATTACATTGTTGTGTGCAATGAGCGGTGCGGGGGGATTTATTCCACCTTTGTTAATTTTTTCCAGAAAATGCACATTCAGCTGTGGCTTCAAAAATTTTTTTTTTTTCCAATGAACCCAAACATGTTCTCTGCAAGACTTAATTGCATCTGAAATTCTAATTGCTCCATATCTGTAACTGTTCCAACGGCTGTAACTCATACGTCAACAATCTCTGACCCAATACCATCTACATCAACTCAGTATTACAGCCAGAGACAGCAAAGGAACCTCAAATTAATACAAGTTCAAAGTCATCGTCTCTGATCGATAAGTTGCTTCCAATGTAGACAAGGCCAAGAGACTGTGTTCTACAAGAAATGAGCTCAAGAGCGCAGAAGACGATCGTTGCTTAATTTGCGATGAGTTTGGTAGCAATAACAAGATGTGGCATCGATGCACTTCGTGTGGACAGTGTTCACATGTAGACTGCAAAGGATGCGATTCGCCAGAAGGTTTCGATGTATGCGATAACTGCTGAAGATGAAATGACTCTCAATAATCACAGGATGACCACAATTACCCGCACGTGAGGACAGTGGTAGTCAAAGCTGATTTTTTTTAAAGTTATATATATACAGCTAGTTTAACATAAAATTTAATTTTACCATCAAAACCTTTTAGGATCTTAAGACTGTATTGGTGATAATAGTTTTGCTATCTTTTTCTCTGCGCGATACTATCGGGCTCAATTTTCAAACTTTTTTCGATAAATCCTACGAAGCGACTCTTAATAGAAAGAGAAGGAAGGAGCTATTTAGGATCCATAAAGGAAAGGTAGACACAATATAATGTTTGTGATGTACTTACTCAGTGTGAATGTGACATTCTCAATTTCATTATAATATTATGCCTAAAAAGGCTAGGTGCCTTTAGGCCTTTTAGAGTGTAATTCATACTTACATATTTATTTAATATGTATTTTCTTTGCGTTACTTATAGATCTAAGTTACATAACTATTGTAACCTAAACAAAACTGTCACTAGAAATAATCTATATTATACATAAAAGCGAAAAGATACCACAAATCTACTGACTAACCACGAAATCTGCAAAACTACTTGATCTATGAAGATGAAATTTCGCAGGGAAGAAGATAAACTACGCGATCACGAAATAGGTTTTACATCCCTCTGAATTGCCTAACGTTTCGACGAGGTTGCACTGGCCGTGGTCACAGGCTGACTATACGGGAATGCACGGTAAGTGCAAGTTTGTCGAAACGTCAGGCAATTCATATTTCGTGATCGCGTTAATTCCAGTTTTTTATATCATGGAACTCGAAAGTTCAAAAAGGTAGTATGATTATTTCTATGAAAAAATAAATAGAATGAGCCTTAAAATCTTAAAATTGTATTAAGAACTGGAACAACAGTCGGTGTAGCTTATGTTTTTGAAAGTGCTAAATTTAACTTTGGTAGGTACCTAACCCTATTAAATTATTACAAGCCACGCAGTTAGTATAAACTTATTTTACTAAGAAGAGATAATCAGTGCATGTAACAACACAGTTAAGCAAGTGTTAAGTTGTTAAATAGTTTTTACTTTTTTTTCTCCGAACCTCTTTATCAAAATTTATAATTATCAAGAACGGAAGATGAAGTACCATTACTAGAAAATAAAAATTATTAATAGCTAGACCTCTCTTTACCTCAGGTCAAGGAAGGTCGCCGGTCTTGCACCTCTTTTTTTGGCTGCGGTACGTGTCGAACATGAACAGGCCTCTAATTGTTCAGTTATAAATTGAGGGGGGCACCAGGCCAGAAAATACACGACCTTTTAAAAATTCGTCATCGGGTAATCAAGTGCATTCGGCGTCAATACATTACGATGTTAATTCATACATTGATTCATAAACTAAAATATATAATATTGAAATTGTCTGGCAACTTATGTTTGTAGGTCAGCACCTCTTTACGTGAGGCAGAGAACTACATTTGGTTCTCTTCTTCATGTATAGAGGCGCTGACTATAGGTGTAGAAACTAGAAATGTTTGGGAACCTATAGCTATAAATATATAATTCATAAATAACGGAATAAATAATACAAACGTGAATATATTATATGTGTATATACTGTATTATATTATAATAATATAACGTGTTTAATATGTTAAATATAAATACCTATATTATAACAATTGAAATCTATTTTTTATTAATGTCAAGGAATATTAAAAAATACAAACTTCACGAAAAGTTAGTACAAACTTGACCAGTTATTTTTAATATGTATCTTAAATTTATTACGGTAGGTAACCTTGAAAGACTTTTCAATGTATTAGGTGTAGATGGCTCTTATAACAAAATTAAAATTTGTTCCTTGTACAGGTTGTCAGGGTATGCATTGATTCGTTTATAATTTTTTGGCATATTATATTGTCAAGTTATAATTATTGTGTTCCGTATTCCCAAATCCTGTTTACTATTTTTAGCATAAAAATATTAGGTTTTTTTCCTCTCTGTTTGTTGCTTCTAACCAATGGCCTAACATAGACATTAAATGTTAGCTAAATAAGTTTTTTCCTTCCTGAAGAATAGCTGTAGTTGAACCGTTTTAGATCTTAAAGGTTTCGGCTAAGTAGTTAAGAAGGAATCCTGTGGAACAGGGTGGGTATTACTAGGCCCTGGGACTGGTGGGTAGAGATGACTTCCCCCCTGGGCGGAGCGTAATCTGTTACCCACATTACACTTTGGCCACAGGCTCACAGCCCAAGGGGCGAACTATCAAGAGGTGGTGCGCCTGGCCACCGGAGGAGTCTCTCTGCATCGAGGCGTTGGGCTTAGAGGTGGCCCTGGACAAGACAGAGCCCCCCTTTATCCCATGGGACCCGTCGTGGTTTACCCCTTGGTGCCTCCATCAAGGTCAACTCAGTCCTCGTACCGGTTCATGCCCACATCAAGTATCTGGGCCTGATCCTTGACAGAAGGTGGCGCTTCGACGAGCACTTCCGACAACTTGCTCTAAAGCTGTCGCCCTGGAACAACTCTTGCCCAATCTGGGCGGACCCAGTGTCGCTACGAGACTCTTTCGCTAGCTTCGTTAGCTTTCGGTCAATGGCACTTTACGGTGCACCGGTGTGGGGCTCTGAATAGGGCTCGCCTCTGGCCCCTCAGAAGGTCATAGCGATTAGAGCCTCACGCGGATACCGCACTGAGTCGAGGGTGGCGGCGTGCAAGTTAGCTGGGACTAACCCAGTTTGATTTGGAGGCGGAAGTACTCGCCGAAGTTTATCGGAAAACGGCTGAGTTTCGGGCAAGTGGCAGTCGGCCCCCGCCCGAAAAGGTACGCGAGTGGCGTGATGCAGCTTGCCGAGCCACTCCTGACTTGTTGGTCGTCTGGAGGCTTTACGTGCTGTCTTTGCCGCCGTGGAGGCGCTCCAGTCAGTCATCATCGGGTGGGCATCTTCCGACTTACGCAGATTCTTCCCTTGCACGGCTGCTTCTAGAAGTACCTACCTGCACTCTGTCGCTAGGAGGTTATTGAGTCCCGCCTGCGACCACAGCGACTGCAGTGAGGATTCGGCCCAGCATACGCTGGTGGTTTGCAAAACTTGGGCACCGCAGCGTCGGGCCCTCGGATTTCTCGCTACCGGCCGTCATATGCTCCATGGACGGTAATTTGTGAAAAATGGTAACTTAACTTTTTATGGTATAATTACCATAGGGTATGTATTCATTATATCACCTCGCTGACCTGAAACGGTAAAACGGTTAGAGGACATTATATTTTATAGCGACATATAATTATGTTCATCACATACTTATTTACCAGCGTAAAGTATACTAAGTTTATGGTTCATCAAAGAGGTTATCAGAGTTTTAAAATGGTGATTAACCAAATCAACTTTGTCACTAATTTACTTTAACTGGGAATTCTGCAATATACTAAGAAACATTCGGTGCATATTTTAGGTTTAACCATTTTGAAATTTCGCCAAAAATACAACAAATTATTTAATTCAATGTTCATATCTATATGATTCTTCAAGTTTTTTGATAGTTATATTAGTTTTTTTAAACACGAGTACATAATTATATAAAATGAAGACTAGACTATTTTTAATTAACGTATAATAATCGGTAGAACGGTCACTGATTATCAAGATGATAAACAAAGTTTGATATTTGTTTTTTTGTGTGTGATTATTTTTTTCGTAAAATTACTCTCACACAGCTGGAAGGAATGTTATATCTATAGTTTTAATGTGCTTAGTTGTCTCTAAAAATTAATGTATACTTAGGTATAGCACCGAGTAGTAGTAGGTAGTAGTAGTAACAGTGAGTATAGTATCATTGGTCAGGTAGTACTGGGTGTGCAAAATTAAACAATGTAACGCCATCTATAAACTACAACATTAATTACTTCGTTGCTACTTAAACGGAAGACACACGATACAATTTTACTTCTACTTGATCAGATTCGTGATTGAATTGGCTTACGATGAATAAATCGCCAATTTTCATTTGATTCTATTTTCTGTCCCAGACGGACGTTTTTAAGAAAGTTTACCGTATACGTAATTTTTTTGTTTTTGAAGAAATGCTACCTGCATTGATCTTATAATATAAATCATATTATAAATATAACCATTGCACTGATAAAACGCCTTAATATCGCTTTAATGCAAACCTCCTTAAAAAAAAAAATAGAAAACATCCGCTCAGTATGCCACCTGCAGGCCGATTAGTGTCCACACGAACCGATTTCATGTGACGCGATCAAGTCAGGCGGTCCCGACTACCCAATGACCTTGAATTCGACGATTTGCGTTCACAGGAAACGATTCGATTGAAAATCTAGTCTAATTGTGTGTAAAATCGTTCCGTGTTAATGCCGTTTTAGGTGTTTTTACCTGCTTACCGAAGGAGGGTAGTGTTTTTCGGGAGTACCTATGTATGTTGTTCTTTGGAACGCTCTACTCTACAGCTTAAACCCTTCGATGTAGGAAATATGTAGTTCATCATTGGATGAAAGGTACCCAATGTCCTTTTCTGTATCCCTGATGCAAAATGTCCTGGTGATCGATTGACTAAGGCGTCAAATTGTAATAAACTAATAAAACAAACAAACAAAAATTTGCATGTTTGCTAACACGTAATCAACTTTGTCATTCTACGCAGTGAGCTAAAAAAAGAGTTAATTGTAACAAAGAAATGAAATGCAAACACCTTCTGGGATTTTAAACTATATCTGTAACTCCTTTCAAAATGCACAAAAGGCAGCAACTTCTTCTGTAACTTATTAGAACCACAAAACAACTTAAAAAAACCTTAGCATGGATCAACAGCAATGTCACGGACGGGGTCGCGGTAGCCATTGCTAATCCTATTATCCGTAGTATCACCTTAAGGATATATCCAGATGAGCTAAAAATAGGTTGCGTGAGACCAATACATAAAAAAGATAGAAGACTACCTTAACTATCGCGCCATTACAATTATCTCTTCTATAGATAAAATTAATGAAAACTATGTGTTAAAAAAAATCATAATTTCTACCACAAACACAATATCCCAAACAATTTGTATTCCAATTCTGACCAAGAAAGAGCACTATTCAACTCTTGCAAAACAAAGAAAAATGAGGACAATGAACAGCTTAACAAGAAAAAAGTTGTGCTGGCTCTCTTCACCGACTTTTCTCGCGCATTTGACACCCTTGAACATAAACCGCTAATAAGATAAGTAACAACACGTTTAGTGACTGAGATCGCATAACATTTACTGAGGGCACGGTTGAGCCGTGCCCTCAGTAAATGACAGACAATGACAGATGATAAAGACAAGGTCTGGAACGATTACAGACGGATTTTGATAATCTTAATAAATGATACTACGTCTCAGGACTTGTTTTAAACTCTATCAAAACTAAACTCCTTGTCATAAAATCGCCGTATTTCAAAACTCGACATATCAAACATTTTGTAACACATGACCATAATTGTTTACATTCTTCTATATCAATGCCATCTGCAAGTGTCCCTGTATAGAAGTTGTTGACAGGCATGTATTTAGGTTCACGTATAGATAGCAAATTCACTTGGGATGCTCACATAGAAAATGTCTGCAACGAATTGAGGCAATTCCTGGCGAATATGATAATAATAAAAAATCTGATCCCCTACTAGTTAAATTAATGCTATTCAATTCATTAGCACAATCGCACATACAATATAATAAATGCCACATATAGCCAATGCCTGGTGGTTTAAACTAGGCGTGGGATCTTGTCAAAAAGTAAACAATTCAAAACCTTTACAATTTGGCATTTATTTATAAAGCTTTACATTAGAGTTGACTAGCGATCCACCAGTGCTACGCACGGAGTCCCTCCCCGTGGTATTTGACCGCCCACTGACAACAAGAAACATCTTGGCTGCAGGAAACCAAATTGATAAGACCAGCATTACGAATCTTTGTGTGTCAATGGCCCGATGGTGACGAGAACAGCAGCCCGTCACTATACTCAAAAGGTTGGACCTTCAAGTTTTCTCAAAAGAAGGATTTGCTCTATTCTGACTTGGGGGCCAGGGTCTGCTGGGTACTAATGCCTAAGACACTGCGTCGCATATATACCGATTGCCTATCGTTAATATAGGTGAGATATTGGAGAAGCTGTGTGGTTAATTATTTGCCGTTCCCTCGTCGCCCGGACGTTTGAATACTATAATTGCAAAATTGCAATGTTTATTCCATGGATATAAAAACAAATGTCATTCTCTATGAAATTAGGAATTTGCTTCAATGGCATTGGTGTCTCTCACAAGTCACAATTAACACAGCGTAGACGACTAAATTATAATCATGCTGCCGAAGTGAAACTTCCTTTAATTTTTAGGAGACAATGTATCGCGTGTGTTTTTTGCACAAGGCGTAGGCGTAATATATCTGAAAAATTGGGACCAGAAAGGTTGTTTCCGCTTCATTGTCTAAATGCTCATCAAAGCGAAATCCATTTATAAGTTAAATCATTACAACGTCAATATAAGTTCATTTCTAATATTGCAATTATGTATGGCCAAGCAAATGAATGAAGCGCTTTGTCATGATTTTAACGACCTGCAGAATGGATCATTTTGCAAATTAACGGAAACGCGGTGTAATATGAAAGGAATATAAGCAAAATTCTAACACTCTTCTCGAACTTAGAAAGCTTAAGCATAATTACATGAACAGAAAGTTTTACGGTTATAATTTAAAATAGCACAATAGGGCATTTCCGAGTGAAATGTGATTGAAGGAGACACCCCTAAGGTGCGTGCGCGCACTTCACGGTTGCACTAAACGAACCATGCAATATGATCTACATTTCACTCGTTGCCTATTCATATGTGATGACAAACGTTGGAAATTAAATCATAGGTTTTAACACTGAACATTATATTTTATATTGACTTTACTAACGACTTGGTTTTTACGGTTCTTGATTTTGCAGCTTTCTGTGAAGAAAACTTGACATTTTATCGATTTCACTTGTTAGTTGTTACCTTCAGGCAAATCATCAGAACATTGCTGTTCATTGCGATGTATTATTGCGATTACATTGCCAAAGCGATTGTTAGTCTTGCCGAGCTTAGTTTTCAATAACGATATTTTGTACAGTAGCGCTTCCAATTAAATTATCCAGTTAATAATATATTGTATCTATGTACCGGTATTAACCCGTGCTTGAAGCTGTCTCTGTCTTATTCTATACTGATTAATGAAACCTGAGAAAACGCTCAGTAGATTAATAATTCATTAATAAATAGTGTTTATCGACGAGCTTAGGATTTGTACCTAAAATAGCAATTAAATTTATGCCATTGAACCTGCGATCAACATGATCGAAGCATTGATTATTGATGATAATAAACTTAACATTCCTAATTTCTAATTTCACATTCCTAAGTGCGCATCATTTGCCTATAAAAGGGTACACAATTTTTTTTCACATTTAAAAGGAGTATCTAATAAGATTTTTTGAAAAAAAAAAAACTATCCGTTTAAAACTTATGACCGTTTGAATTCCCAGGTTTTATTACCTCCGTTTCTCATAAAAGCAGGTGAAATGTGTAAAGTTAAACATTTTAAATCGGACATATTTTTTATTTTGGAACCATTCACTAATTTGTTTAGAAAAACCATAAAAACTAACTTGAAAAGTTTTCGCAGTTAGTTTTATGGATTTTCTTAATAATGGAATAAAAATTCCAAAATAAAAAAAATATGTACGATTCAAAATATTTCACCAAATCAATCACCAACCAATCAAACGTTCCACCTGCTTTTATGAGAAACGGAGGTAATAATACCTGGAAATTCAAAAGTTCGAAACTTGTAAAGGGATAATTTATTTTAACTTTTTTTGTAACTCCTTGTTAGAATCTTGCCCTTTCAGTGATTTAAGTAAGTGTTCAACTGTCATACAACAACCTGTATCTGTAGAATACCATTCAAGATTTTCCTTCATAAATGTAAAACAATCTTACGATTTCAGTTAAAAGTGCGATGAAAATTTGCGTTAGTTTTAAGTAAAATCTATACTTATGAATGTCCCAGTCCCGTAAATGTTTACCATTTACAATCTTGTTTGGCGTAAAGCGATTAGATATAAAATTGTAGAGTTGGTTGGTTACCAAATCATAATAAATTGACAGCATAAGGTACCATACTTTAGTAAGATGTACGATACGAAGTGGTCACGTATACCTACCTAATCCAAGCAGGCGTGATGACCTAGTGATCGCGGCGTAGCGGTGGCGCAGCGGTTGAAAGCGACATCGGCGAGTAATAACAGTGGCAGGGAAGGTGGTCCAGCCAACTACGACGGCGTCTACAGGACGTACAGTGCGCGCGCACCTCGCCATGCGCACACGCTCGTCACATGGCGCGTCGCCTGGCGCTGCTGACGCTGCTGGCGTGCGCGGCGGCTGTACGCCGCCCGCCCCGAGACACTGCGGACATCTCCGACTCGGACTCCTTAGACCCCTTTTCAGTGTGGGAGGATTACGACTCTTACGAATCTACACCTACGCCGCGACCGCGAACAACTACACTCAGTGCCAAAGTGATACTTAAGGGAAAAAACCCTAAAGTGAATGTGACTATGAAAAACGCTAAAGGTGGAGATAAAAAATTTATTAAGACTACAAATATTAATATAGAAAGTCATACTAATTTTATAGTTACTAAACCACCACCAGTGAAGCCCAATTCTAAGACAGGATCACCTGTAGTCCAGATAGGAGATCAATATCTGTTGGTGGAAGCCCCTAACGTGGAGCATGTTGTTACCCGGAAGCCGGCAACGCCTCGTCGTCCGGTTTCCCGGCGCCCGACCACGACGCGCCGACCACCGACCAGCACGCGTCGTCCAACCACGCGCCCCATGCGCAACACTAAAACAACCAAGTCACCATATAAAAAGAAAATAACCTGCAAACCAAACAATTCGGGATGGTTATCATCGTTTTTTGACAGAAATAATTTAAAAAAGAGTCCAAAAACGCCAGGGAAATCAGGTTGGTTCTCAGGTACGTCTGATTTTACTAATAATTCCTTAATGTAATCAATATTTAACTGTGATTGCTCTTATCTGAACACTTTTTGAAAAATAAAGTACTTTTAAACCGATTTCAAAAAAGGAGCAGATTCTGAATTTACCATAACTTTAATTTTAAGGGTGTTTAACGTTGCTGCTTTACAACGTTCTACGTTTTAAAGTTTCTCTTTTAAAACGTATAAATTTGAAAAAAATATTGTCAATGAAAAATATAAAAAAATGGAAGTTGCTAGAGTTAAAACTCAGTTGCAACGGTTTTAGTTTTTTAAATACATATATTATGTAGGTAGGTAACATTGTATCAAAATACTAAAGCCACACACGACCGACACTACTTAATACATATCGCATTAGTGTTGGTCATAAGAAAGTGAAATATCGCTGAATCTGATCTATTTCTATTTACGTCATTTCATTCCAATAATATATATTTTTTTACTTTAATTATAAATTATCACCAGCGTTGCTGATGCAGTGTTTAGTTGTATTAGTAATTTAGGTTGTCTTACAGGTTTTTGAAAAAACAATAGTATAAAATGATAAAATTTCTGAAACCAGCATTAATTTTGTAATCACTGAAAGATCTATCAATATATGGTAAAAATAATATCGGATTTACAAGTATTGTCATTAAACATTCAGTCATGTAACGTTAGTAAAGCATGATCAACTAGCTTTTGTCCGCGGCTTCGTTCACATTAATGTTAATCCTTCGTTTCATTACTTTTTTGAGTTGAAAGATACCCTATGTCCTTTTTTGTATCCCTGTCAAAGGGAAAATAAATAATCTGTCAGTCTATCTGTCTGTCTAGCAAGACACTTGTTCTCAGGTATGTGTGTCAGTGGAGGTATTTACTTCTCATGGATCTAGAATCATGAATTTGGCGAGAAGCTTAATACAGCACAAGTAAAGAAAAACATTTTAATTTTTTGTTGTATCATATAAAATACTTTTTGCAATAGCAAATTTGTATATTTTGCTCTTGGAAAGTTAACTGTGATGCATGTCGATGTACGGAGAAATATTTTTAAGAGTGGCAAAGTTAAGTTGGTCGGATTTGGAAGATACCAATGGGCAAAAAACGATCAAAAATCTTCAAGAATCGATTTCTGAGATAGTTGAACTATACATACAAAGTATACAAGTTTGTAGACACGGAACCCTCGGTTCGCAGGTCAGTCTCGCACTTAGTCGGTTTTTTTGTATTATATACAGGCTACTTCATCTAGTAAGTGCTATCTGAGGAATACCTATTCTTGGTGTTTCCATTCCAACACACATACTAAATTTACTCTCTTGCTTAATCATTTAGATGTTGCCAATTTGTGACACAAATATTATTTATTTATTAGCATTGTTAAATACCACATATCTTGATACACACATATTTTTTAAAATTTTATTTCAAGAAAAAGACATCAATTCATTTAAGAATTCAATTTTTGCCGCGTTCCAATAAACAAGAAACTATTCGTTTTGCTTACGGACGGTAAAAATTCGTTGAATTTTCAAAGAAAATTTTACCGTCCGTAAGCAAAACGAATCGTTTTTTGTTTATTGGAACGCGGCATTAGTCAAATGGTTAAATACGAGTAGTAGTGTAGTATTCCAATGTATTTCTAACTATTAATACGTTACATTTAAGATAAATTTTCTATATATTTCTACTATTTATTAATCTATACTAATACATAAAGCTGAAGAGTTTGTTGGTTTGCTTGAACGCGCTAATCTCAGAAACTACTAGTATAATTGAAAAATTCTTTCAGTGTTAGATAGCCCATTTATCGAGGAAGGCTATAGGCTATATAACATCACGCTACGAGCGGAGCAGTTACCATAAATGAAGGTGAAACTGCGGGGATGGCTAGTATTAAATAAAAATGCATAATTTTGTGATTATATAGATTTAAATAATAATGTCAATAACCTTTTCACCTTTGAACTGAGTCTGTAACAATGATATGTTTTGAAGTAGGTTTTGCTTGTATCATGAATGTGAATGGATTCTAGTATCTAAAAGACGTCAGTAGAAACACCGTCTTAAGACGTAAAGGAAACTTCCTTTCTGGGATAAGAAGTTCAGTAGTTGGCAAAGCGCTTGAGAGAAGCAGGCAGGCATCATCAGAGACTGCCTCTTTAACTCTTCTCACGATAAGAGACCCGACGATAGAGTCGATGCTTCTCAGTTTTTTTTTTTATGGTATAGGGGGCAAACGAGCAGACGGGTCACCTGATGGTAAATGACTACCGCCGCCCATGGGCACCTGTAACTCAAAGAGTCACAAGTGCGTTGCCGCCCTTTAAGGTGGGAGTAGAAGAAGAGGGGGAGGGGGAAGAGGGGAGAAGGTAAGAACGGGAATAGGGGAGAGGGAAGGGTTAGGGCCTCCGGTAACCTCACTCACGCGGCGAAATGCAATGCAATCATTGCTTCACTACCGGTTTTCTGTGAGGCCGTGGTATCGAGCGGAGTCGAGCCGGCCCATACGTGCCGAAGCATGACTCTCCCACGTAAACTTATTATTATTATTAAACTTAAAAGTTCGTAAGTCTATGAAATTCACCTAATGGATAAATGTACGCTCAAATGACGTAGGTCTATGTATAGGCAATTAGGTGCCGAATACGTCTCTAAAATCCTTTGATCGTTAAAAAACATATTATGGTTTCGGAATCATAAATTTGACAACGATAGTTAAAGTACCACATTCAAAAATAATATGGCTTGAAAAAGAATTTCACTAAAAAGTTCAACATTCACGAAATCATCATTATGAAATCTGAGGCGAGACGGTGGTGACGAGTGACCGAATCATTGTGTATTACAAGGAGGAAAAGTAAAATACCGGATAATATTTTATATTTATGCTTTCTAATGAGATATCACATGGTTATACTGTTTAAAAAGAGTTTAATTCTGGTTGTCTAAACTGACAAACTTTGCAGGACACAATAGAGAAGTTTTAAATATGAGCACGACTTAGTGGTCATTAAATTACTGGTCATAACCGTACTGAAACAAGTCAATAGCTACTCATAATCTTCCTGCTCTTTTCCCATTTTTTTGGTGTGCAGCGCAATGTGCATATAATACAGTTATTATTATTATTATTTTTAACTTTGTAAGGAGTTTTGTCTTGTTGCTTTTATGGCCGGCCGCCTACCTGACGCCAACCCTTCTTGGGTGTAGTCGTTTTGAGACGGGACAAATGAAGAAGTTAAATTGGGGTTTGGGAGCTAGGATAACGGATACTGCAAGTCTCGGATGGGGAAACGGGACTGAGACTGCAGTAACTTGAAGAACCCGGGGTCACGTGCCCGTATGTCCGTCCTGTGATTGGAGAGGCTTCTAGGGCAGGAACATCAACCCGTCAATAGTTACCAAACAAAAAATAGAGTCGGTTGACGAACACGATACGTACTAGTCTCCATATTTCAAAGTTATGTGAAATGAGGAGAATATCTTAATTTCATAGACTTTTGGTGTACCAACAATGGAGAGACGGAAATGGAATGACCAGCCTGTCTAGCAGAAAAGGAACCCATACATTCCTGAAAATTTCTTAGCAACTAATATTTATCTCCTAACACAACTGTCGCTCTCATAATGAACTGGAATAGTGCATTATGCAGGCGGATTGTCCCAAATTTGTTACTTACAGATGATTTTAAATAAAATGCATCTGATGTAAATGGTAATTTGAAGTTATGAATGAAAATGTACAAATATGCTAAAGTTTTACTATACATATAATAATGATATTAGTATCGATGATAACATTTATAACATTTTAAATAGTAACTATATGTACATATTTTAGAGTAGTATAGTGGATCCCGTAAATAACTTAAAGGCTAACTGTTTTAGGGTAGTATAGTAGACCCCATAAATAACGTAAACGCTAACTCTTTTAAGGTAGTATAGTAGATCTCGTAAATAACGTAAGGGGCTAACTGTTTTAGGGTAGTATAGTAGAACCCGTAAATAATGTAAAGGTTTTTTAAAAATTCGTTAATGCAGATATCTGGTTTTGGAAACTGACAAATTAAACTTGAAAATGTACTGATAAGGCTAATATTTCACAAGTGAGAGGTGAGAGATGTGTGAAACTCTGGGTACTTAATAACAAGACTGTTGATGACATGTCCAGATTCTGAAAACATCTGCATAAAAAATTGAAAAACAAATACATTGAAATTGACGTGATTTACAATATTATGTAAAGAAATGAGCACCTATACTTGGAAAAGCATTTTCAAAAAAAGAATTTTTTTATTTTAATATGTCATCATCATCCTCCGCGCCTTTTCCCAACTAAGTTGGGGTCGGCTTTCAATCTAACTACGATACGGCCGAACTTTGATATTTTACGTGAAGCGACTGCCATCAGACCTCCACAACCCAAGTACTAGGCGATATCGAAGTTCAGTAGTTAGACCAGGTTGTCGGACTTTTTTTTTTTTTTTAATTTTAATATTTATATTTTAATATGTATAGGTATGTTTATCAGCAGCCAATTTTGATATATTTTTGTATAGAGATAGGGAGGACCTTGAAGAAAGACATAAGCGCTTTTTGTCGCAAAAATAAAAATTGATGGGGGTAAAGTAGGGTTGAAAATCTGTATGGGAGAGTTTCTAAGCCGACGAAATCGCATTCACCAGTAAGTGTTTAATAAATATCCTGAGAACAACACGTTTTAAGTTTTAACTGTTGGTGAGTATGAAAGTGATAAACCAGATAATACCTATATAAAATTGTTATTTATAGAATTTATCATTATGTTTAGGGAATTTTAATCAGTAAATCATTTAAAATTATCCTTGGCGCAGAAGTACAAAAAAGGGTAGTTATTAGTGTTACAAGCTAGCAACAAAACAAATATATATATAATGGTTTAAAAATGCACGTATGTCAAACTACCTATATATCTATACATGTATCTTAATGCTTGTGAAACAATGTTTTTTTAACCGACTTCAACAAGGAGAAGGTTCTCTATTCGTCGGCATCTTTTTTTATGTATGTTCACCGATTACTTGAAGACGCCTCAACCAATTTAGAAAATTCTTTTTTGTTTCAAAGGGTATACTTCCCAGGTGGACCCATTTAAATATTATCGAAATCAGTCGAGTGGTTTTTTGAAAAATCAACAAATATCTAAAAATTGTATACGTCGATGATATTTTCGTTTGCTCCGAAACATCGCTGTCTCATTGGAGCAGTGCGTTTGGTTGGCCTACCTATATTATATTTAAACAAAATACACCTACTTTCCACTAAAAAGCACATTGAAGTCGGTGATACTTTTTTTAAAAGTTAATTATGACAAACAAATTGGATACAGTTATGGAAATCACATAAATATCTTTAAAGAATTAAATGAAAGAAGTTCTACAATATGAAAATACTTTACTAACAATACTTATTGAAATAAGAAATAATATTTTACATCTTCAATACCGACCAATTAGTCACCGTCGTAACCACAGAACAGAAAGATATACGGTCGTAACGTACCTATTTTAAATCTTAAATCTGTATGAAAGTTTGAAACTTGTTTTAAAGTGTCAATTAACAAAGCTATTGAAATTATTGCATCTGTTGGTGAAAAAAATATTTCCCACGAAACAATGAAGCACTAAAACTATTTATTTATATTTTTTTTTTATTATTACTAGTTTCTGTTAACCCCACCAGCTAAATGCTTGTCTGTGTTAATGAGTTCACGGTAGCAGTAGTGTACTGGATGGGGTTTCAATTCGCAATCATTTAGGATTTTGGCCATTACGTTACCGCCGCTTAATTTAGGGATGATTATTTTTTCGCCTCGTTACTATGCATAGTAATGAGGCAACAAAATGGTCTGATCGGAGAAACAGTAAAGTGAATAGTGAATCAGAGGCGAATATCGAGGAAAAAATTTGTGTCGAACAAATAAGTAGTCTTTACTTATTTGTTCGACATAATTTATTATTTATATATTCGACAAATAAATCATAAAGCAAATAAGTCAAAATCTATCGATCAAAAACAGATCCGAAATAAATGTACCTTCAGACCAAGATCACAGCCGCCATTCAAAAAAAAACCAACTATGTTGTATGTTTTCCGGTACATTTTGTAGCTACTATGAACACGAAAACATGACGCGTAAATAATAATATCTATGGTCATTTCGGAGTCTTAACTTTGCAAAGTGTAAAGCAAAAGTTTTTAGGTCTTTACGTATGAAATTGGCATTTTGTCGAACTGGTGACTTCGATCTCTAATATCTGGCGTTTGGTTGTGAATTTCAAATTCAAATTAATTCCAAATTTAGGCTTGTATATTTATGTTTCGAATTTAGTGATTCGTTTGTTTCCGGGCCATTTGATTTCTTTTTGACATTCTTTGTTTTTTGATTGAATTGAGAATTGAGAATTGATAAACAATCGAGACTAGTCAATTGCTGTAGTGTATTACTACTGTAGGATAACACTAGACCACATCTGCACAACAGTACAACAGACAGTCGCAAAATTAAAAGAGATGCGATTGCAATTTATCCGACACACACCATACTCCCCGGACCTTGCTGCAACAGGTTACCATTTGTTCCGGAGTTTAGACAATTTCTTGCTAAGAAAAAAATTCAATTCCGATGAGGTAGTTCAAACCGCCTTGAAAAATTTCATTGCTTCTAGCTCTCACAATTTTTTCATCCCTTCAATTAACGAACTTCCTGTAAAATGGCGAAAGTGCATGATAAAAATGTTTCATACTTTGATTAATTAAATTTATAACTTCATAAAAAAATCGTTTTACATTTCGATATAAAATGCCAATGTCATATGCAAAGACCTAATACAAGCATTTCCAGACAAAGGAGCTAAACTACGTTAATAAAACAATGCAACAATGGTTTACTCTCATGATAAAGCTCTCATAAACAAAACAATTCAACTGAAACACTATTTTTTATCTAACTAGGTAAGTTTCATTTTGAAAGAAGCAACCATTTTAATCAAATATATTTATTATGAGTCTATTATTTCTTGTTTTTTTGCGGACGCCTTCCTCTATTTTAAGAAATACTATTTTGTTTTTTTTATTACCCACATCTAGAATAGATCACACTATCTTCCGAAAATAATGCATGCCTAATAAATCAAATAGTTAAATAGGCAGCCTTCTTGTTCTTTTTTGTAGTGAAATTGATAAACAGATGTTAAATTTTGGAAAACAGAAGGTCAGACGGGTGGCTTACTATGCGAAAAGTTGGTCTTCATATCAGATGTGTGACGAAACGGGTGCCACCGCGCCTCTGTTGCCCTATGTGCTCTATTCATACATATACTTATATAAACCATATGCCTATTGTAAATTTGTGACCGAGTAGGAATTTCGATCTAGTAAGTGAGATAACTTTGTCAGAAAGAGGAATCGTTGAGAATACCAAACAAATTAAATGTTTTATACTTCACTTATAAATTTCTCCCAACATATCTTCCATCTGCATTCATTTCTATACCCGAACATAATACCTAGGTTTGAGTATTATATTCCTGTAATATAAAAAAGTCAAAAAGGCTAAAGATTTACATAGTGATTTTTTTTCGTGCGAAGCTTCTTTAGGGAGAAGTTTACAATTTTTATCTTTCTGCTCTTCTTTTATACATGTAGGTAATGTTTGAGTATTCCAAATTCCGCGCTTCTCCGTTCACTTAATTTTCTTAAAAATACATTCAAAGATTAATTTCAAAGGTTAATTTCAATTGGACGTTTTTTAAATTTTGACGTGGCTATCGCTTTTTTTGATATAAGGACTTTAATGTCCGTTGTTAGCCAGGGTGACGGGAGACGTTTGACTTCAATTTCACAGATAGGAGCATGCACATTGTGTAAATTATTTAGACTAGATTTAAATATTGCCACTTTCTCATCAATAGATACTGAATTGAAGAGGGAACTCCAGTCGATGTTTTTAGCATCCGTGCTTAAAATATCAAGATCTATATCCTTAAAAACTTTAACCTCGCTGCAGGATAGTCTTGGACTTGGGTTTATGTGGACGAAGACTATAGAAAAGATAAATTAGGTCGTGGTAGAACTCATCAGCTGAGCACTGACCGTGCTTAGCCATGTGATTAGGAGAAGAAACAATGATACGATCGAGCAGAGAAAGGGAGGATGCTTGAACGACTAGATTGTATGATAGACTGAAAAGTAGAAGAACAGAAATCATTTTTTAGGAGGCAAGTATTAAAATCACTTATGATTATTGTTTCTAAAATTCTAAAATTTTCTAAGAGTAGCTCAAACGTGGAAAAAAAGTCCGTGCGTGAAGATGGAAAGTGAAAAACCAAGCAGAATTTTGAAGTGAGATTAACCTCCAGAAAAAGATGCTCACTTGCATGTAGCATGTTACCTGAAGAGTGTTGCATAGTAAATACTTGCGTACGGTCATTTTAACAGGTAGGGCTTTTACTGAATAAGAAACGATTCACTGTGCAGTCTCTGTTCATAAACTAGGATATATCAACAAAATTCATTATCTTATTCTTACAGGATATCTTATTGCAAAGTGAACCTATAAAAATTGTAGTATATTAGTTATGGCTAAATTTTACGATCGCAACACTCGACACTGAAATAGAATTTAACCCCCCAATTTTTTAAAATAGCATACATCATACAAACTGACTCTTCGGCTTTTAGCTAGTATAGATTACAAAGCTTGTTACAGCTATTCAATCTCTAAGATTTATGCACTTTCTACAAATCCAAGTACTCGTAAACCAGTATAGCTTCTTTTGCGGCTGGTAGATTTCCTTGTGATTACTAAATAACATGTTCCTTAAGTGTAACGTCTGCACTAGGGAAATACCCTGTTTCCATCTCTCTCATACTAGTGCGCTCTCGTGCATCGACATGCGTGCACATAATAAATGAGTATAGATATAAATAAGAATAACACGTAACGATTGTTCGTTGGTAAGTGCATCAATCGAGAACTCTGCGACCAATTTATTACTGTTTAAATTATTATTGTTGTTTATAGAAAACGTAATGATATATTATACCTACCTACATTATTATTTTTTGATATTGTTTTGGTATACAAAAAAAAAGGTTTTCACTAAAACCAAATGTTTTCTAGTTTTCGAGGGTTCCTCAAGAAGTTGTTGCATAATTCTTAAGTATCAGAAGCATCATGCTGCTATATCCGTTCTTTCAATGAGGATTGTTCGCTAGCTTCTTAGTTTTTGGATGTCGTCATGGGGCGGGTCATTTCTTTCCCTCTGATATGGCGAAGGAGATGATGGCTGGTCCATGCGTCATACTCGTGAACAGGTGCTGCTTGGGGTGACTGGTCGGCCTAGTCAGCGATGCTTTAGAATATAATATTATTTTGGTTCGATCAACTGCAACTCTAGCCTCTTAATCCAGTCACGAATTATTTTTAACAGTAGATTTTGCAACTGAATGAAGGTAGATGTGCACCTTGAATGATTTCTATGTTTAATAGGTTCAAACCTTCAACGGTATCACTGAGTGATTTTTATTTTTTAGTACGTTAGCTTTTGGAGCATTTCAATAATTTTATTGAAATGCTCCAAAAGCTAACATACTATGCCACCTGAATTTCATTTGAAATTCAGGTGGCATCAGCTTGCATCCTGTTTACCTCTCGTGTAACACTAACACTATTGTACCTGAAGATCTGACTTTTAAAAAGAGTGGCCATGAGTTTCTTTGCCAGTATTCTTCTCATAAGGCCCTACGCATTTTGGAAACTGGAAGTTATAGATCGACACAAACAGGCAGTAGATTTTGGTGTTTTTCACCTAATTTACCTTGACAATCCAGTATATGCTGTGGCGTCTGTTTGTGCCGATCTATGATTTTAACTCTAGCTTCAATTTAACGTTCATAAATGTCACTTAGTGTCTTAATTGAATAAATGATTTTGAATTTGAAATTTGAATTTGGATTTGTAACCCAAATTATTTATCACTTTTCTCAAGGTTACATAATTTCTTTGAAAATTGATATCCAGTTTAAGTTTTGCTGTAAGTTTCCGGAGCGTTGGCATTTATTTTCAATTGCATAAAAATTATGAATTTTGTTCCGAATGGCACATTTGTCGAAGTAATCTAAATGTACTATGAGAGGACGTCCAGACTTCGATCCTTTTCCCTGGCGTACAGAATATACCATCATTCAATCTAGCCTCTGTTTGGTTCGAGCTACGATTATTTATATAATTATTTTATTGAATTTAATAATATTATTTTTAATACACTGCTTACAATAACATTTTTATTTTATCCACCATATTTCGTTGTTCGGATTTTTCTCGTTCACAATATTTTATAATTTTATGAAGTAATGTTCTTTCACCACACTTCTTAACGATTTTGGAATTTTAAAAATCACAATGAAAGCCCGAAATCGAATTAAATATGTGAAATAATCCAACACTTTACAAGTTGACTTGACAATAAGTAATTATGCTGCGAGAATACTATTTTTATTTCTCCTAAAATTACCCAAATAAACTGGCTTATTGAACAGACTCTACTTGTTAAGACTATTTTATTGGTATTTTGAGTAAAGAAAGAAGAGATAACTACATAATATTCAGATTATGTACTTGTAGTGACTCTTGACAAATGGATGCTTACATGTGGAAAAATGTCGTTACAAGTACACAAAAAAGGCTAAATCTTAAAGTCTGTCTTTTTAGATTGCCGTAGACCTGATACGGACACAAGTGCGATGATTTCTCTAATCCGTTAGTCAAATAGTGAGCCTGCTTTTCCCACCACCGCTTGGCCACGGTAGAACACAAACCTCCCCCAACCGTTACCCTGAAGTTTATTTCCAAACTGCCCTTGTTTAGAATGAAGGGAACCGGTGTCTTCTCATTTTATTATTAAAGTTCTCGCCTTTAGATAAGCTTAAAAACCTATTAATGATGATTTTATTATTGTTATTGTTCTGGAATCAATGAAATCGATCTTGGCATACTAAAATTTTCAGAAGGTGGTGATAGTTTTTTCCCAACTCTCCTGTGGTAAAACTTTTTGTTAATTCTTAGTTCTAAGACCGAATGCTGACCAATGCCATATAAGAACCATTACTCTAGATTTTTAAGTGAATGTAAATTGTAGATAAAAAGAGAAATGAAAAATAAAACACAATAAGATATCACTACACGATCATGTGTAGAACACCAAATCGATCATAATTCTAACCTATCAAAATTTATTACTTTCACTAAATTGATTGCCTTATCGTACTACCTACTATAAATAGTAAATCATTACTACGAATGTTTGCCTTTCTATATAGCTATTTATATACATACATGACCTTTTTGTTTGTGTGCAAACACTCAGTAAAGCTTACTAAACGAACGCGATATCTCCGACATCAGGCTGGAGAGGCGATTTATCTGTGACCTGAATTCCCATTAGCTTCGATCAGTCCTGGCCACAACAATTTGATTTTTAGAATACACAAAACGTCCCTTCTCTGCAAACACGTGAAACATAATCGCTTCGTCTTATCCGTTATCCTTTGTCGGACATGGTCACTGGTTTTTTGTAACACGTTGAGAGTCATCATATCAGATGTTTTTATCGCTAGCTAATCCATAAAGGTCAGTATCAAGGTACGACGCTTTTCGTACTTACATATCATTAGGTTAAGTACTTACTCCACCATTGCATGACTTTACCGAAAAGTAGATACAGACATGCAATGCTTATACATGTTTAAAATTGTTTTACTTTTTCTTTTTAATAAAGTATACTTTTACTTGCCATGGCGACGCGTTTCTTAGGCAGCTGATGTCTGCCAGGGATTTTTTAGGATTTACTTTTCACCCACTACGGAATCAGGGTTTTTGTTTCATGTATCGATTACATTGTAGCCGAAAAGAAAGCTACATATTTGCGCTCCTAAAAGCATTTCAGTGAGTTCCGAATGAAAAATCATGGGTCTGGCCAATCGATCTTTTGAAAAACCATACTCAGTAGATCCACATATTGAAATCAGGATTCAATGAGAACAAAAATCGTTACTAGATGCATCATGGATCTTCTGAGATAAAAGGATGAAGGAAAATTATAGGCCGCGCATGCCAGCCCCAGATTTTCATGTATATACATATATATTAGGTTACTAGTTTCTTATATTCTTATAGTGAGGATTTAAAAAAAAATTAACTATTTTTTTATTACGACTACATTGTGGTCTTTTTCATTTTATTTTTTATTCGGTTATAAGGGAGCCTATAATCATACAAGCGTGACGAAAAAGCGACATAAGCGAGGTGGTTTCCACAGTTTCACACGCAAAAACAATTAATAAATTTGGCTGAAAGCTAGCAAATCGGACTTGGGAACCGAAAGAGTTTAATGATAATGCGAGTAGCAAGTATATCGGATCTCTCACTGTAGGTACATTTCTAGTAAAACTGTTCTGAAACATCTGAAAAAAAAAAAACAGTTGTGCAACAACAGAATACATATACAACATTTAATAATTATTATTTTATATTTTAAATTAATTTTTCAAATTATTTTTTGAAACAAAAAATAGTTACTACTTGTACTGTGCAACCAACGAGCGGTTTGGCACATTCTTGACACATTCGTTCATTGTGCATTGGCATTTTAATATTAATCAATTTAGAAAGTTTTAACTATATTAGAAGATATAACATTTTGTTTTAATTGATATAGCACTTTAGATTTAACTGAAGTGTTTCACGATTATTAATCATACTTAAAAAATCTGTGGCTGTAATCGCAAATGAGAGAAAACGCTGACTTTTTTTCTGTTATTTAGCTGAAGAAGAACTTTTTATTTATCTAGTTGCGGTCAAAACTTTTATTTCTCCAAGTGTAGTTTTTTACATGTTTGGTTTTGGATCGCCGAAGTTGAAAGTGTCTGACCTAATCTTAGACAAATGAAGTAGTTCAACATAACATGCTTCGAGTACATAACAAATATAACATAATGTATGTTAAGAGTTACAAGGTACAGGCGAAGTTGAAGTCGACAATAACTGAATACTGAGATGATGATTATGAAAAAGTCAGTAAATAGTTGTCAATTGTCTGTCTGTGGAGGCTATTCCACTGCGCCTTATCTGATTATCATACGATTTATCACAACTCATTGGCCTTGTTATGTTTCCGGCTTCAGTTTGCCAGACTTTAAATGTTGTGAACAATTTGAGTCTGTGGTCTGTCTACAGAATTTTAGATTTGATCATCCTCCAAACGCTCGAAAACCGGGAGTTTAGATTTCTGCTACACAGTCACACAGCAAGTTTGTGCATCATAGCATTGATAGGAAGAAAATCTTTTTAACAAAAAATTAAACCGACGAAAAGAACTAAAAAGCAAAAAATAAATAAACCTGGTATAGGGGCAAACGAGCAGACGGGTCACCTGATGGTAAATGACTACCGCCGCCCATGGGCACCTGTAACTCAAGAGTCACAAGTGCGTTGCCGCCTTTTAAGGTGGGAGTAGGGGAAGAGGGGAAGACGGGAGAGGGGATTAGAGGGGAGGGAGGGGGGAGAGGAGAATGACGGGGGTAGGGGAGAGGGAAGGGTTAGGGCCTCCGGTAACCTCACTCACGCGGCGAAAAGCAATGCAAGCATTGTTTCACTGCCGGTTTTCTGTGAGGCCGTGGTATCGAGCGGAGTCGAGCAGGCCCATACGTGCCGAAGCATGGCTCTCCCACGTAAACTTATTATTATTATTAAACTTAAAAGTTCGTAAGTCTATGAAATTCACTTATTGGATAAATGTACGCTCAAATGACGTAGGTCTATGTATAGGCAATAAGGTGCCGAATACGCCTCTAAAGTCCTTTGATCGTTAAAAAACATATTAAGGTTTCGGAAGCATAAATTTGACAACGATAGTTAAAGTACCACATTAAAAAATAATATGCCTTGAAAAAGAATTTCACTAAAAAGTTCAACATTCACGAAATCATCATTATGAAATCTGAGGCGAGACGGTGGTGGCGAGTGACCGAATCATTGTGTATTACAAGGAGGAAAAGTAAAATACCGGATAATATTTTATATTTATGCTTTCTAATGAGATATCACATGGTTATACTGTTTAAAAAGAGTTTAATTCTGGTTGTCTAAACTGACAAACTTTGCAGGACACAATAGAGAAGTTTTAAATATGAGCACGACTTAGTGGTCACCCAGACGTCCAAATTTGACCGTCATTCATTAAATTACTGGTCATAACCGTACTGAAACAAGTCAATAGCTACTCATAATCTTCCTGCTCTTTACCCATTTTTTTGGTGTGCAGCGCAATGTGCATGTAATACAGTTATTATTATTATTCTTATTTTTAACTCTCCCACGTACTCCCACGTAAGTATTCAGCTTATTTATATAAATTATTAAATTTTATATAAACTAATTTTGAGTCGGCGCCAAACAACAAACTATGTAATACCTTTTCGTGATCTCGTTAATTCCCGTAAAAATGTAGATAATATTATATCATGGAACGCGAAAGTTTAAAAGTAAGTAACACAACAATCTGATTAATTATCAAAATTTTATATGTACATGTAGAAATGGACATGGCTCTCCGTAGGTAATTAATCATTTTATTATTTGGCGCCGACTCAAAATAAGTTCATATAAAATTTGATAGTTCATGTAAATAAGCTGAATACTTAAGACTTAAGGTTTATTTATTTTTTGCTTTTTAGTTCTTTTCGTCGGTTTTATTTTTTGTTAAAAAGATTTTTATTTTATGACTTTTTTTCATCATCAGCTCAGCTACATGATGTGATGATTTCTAAAGGCAAATATCTGATAAAGTAATGAAAAGTAAACAGAAACACTATTCGTTCCTACAATTTTCGAAGGTTTCTCTTAATTTTATCAGAATCCCATCATCAGATCCTGACTTCCTTGCAAACGTGTGAGCATTTCAAACGTCTACTTGTCATTATTAAGATCGAACAAAAAAAGCCAAGAAAGACACGTTTCTATTAGGATAACCAGTTTAATTTTTAATATATTTTTATTATTTGTTGTTATAGCAGCAACAGAAATACACATTCTGTAAAAATTTCAGCTGTAGACAGCTGGCTGTATCTCATGATCCGTAATAGGTAGACCTATTACGTATCATGAGATACAGTCCGCAGACAGACAGATTTACTAACGGACAGCTGAGGCTTAGTAATAGGGTCCCGTTGATTATTACCCTTCGGAACCCAAAAAATATTAAAATAGAATATTATTTGAGCGGTAAACGTGACTTTTTTTTTTAAAGAATACTAGCAACGTGGGTCAACGCTTGTGTTAGGAGTAGGTTCACGACGGTAGTGCACTGGGTGGGGTTCAAACCCGCAACCACTTAATTAAGTCCGACGCTTTAGCCATTACGCTACGGCCGCTTTTGATTATATTATAACCGTATGAATGCGTAAACCGTAAAATCACTTTGATCACTATCAAATAAGTTATATATTAATTTTATTTTACTACACTTTGTGTGAGAAAAGGCGCTTTGTACTCATGAATATCCTAAATAGGCTATTGACTTTTTTAAATTGTCATATAATGTTACATGTAAAACTAGTTTGTAATATTGTATTACCAATAACTATACCTAGTATATATAAAGCTGATATATTAGCCGAGATGAGAACTAAATGTTTATATTTTTTTTTTTGAACACGGTCTGTTACATGGATAAACTATGTATCATTATTCCACACTAGTGAAAGTCACCGTGTAATTGAAGATTGCACAGTTTTCTTAAACGGATTTCAAATAAAAACAGCAAGTGTTTTGCTGTTTTGTTTTTAAATGGTGATACAAGAATCAAAAATCAAACTGAAAACAATAACGATGAAGGTAGCTGGTACCGCACAGGGTATCTTTCTTTATCTTTTAGACAGACATCTTCAACAATCATCATCATATTTCAACCAATTTACACAAAACCTTAACAAACTATATACCTAAACCTTCCTTCATGAATCGCTCTACCTATTGGTGAAACACGCATGAAAGTCCGTAGTTGTTGAGTTTATCTCTCTATCAACAAACAGACAGACGCGGCGGTGGACTTTGTTTTATAATATGTAGTCAAGAATCATCATAGTACACTATTGTTGATTTTGTACATTAATTTATACTTTTTCATGACTATATTGTTTTAATATTTATAATGATTAATTATTGTGTGTGTACCAACTTAGATAAATGACTAGGTTAATTTGTAATTAATGTACTAACATAATTTATTGCAAGTAAGAGATCATTTTATTTTCTACTAGCTGCACCCGGCATGCGTTGCAATGTCTCTTTTATCGGGGGGGCAGGATGGTGAAAAATACTTACGACCTATTCTCATACCTACCACATATACAATATAAAATTCATTAATACAGTTGTCTTACAAATATAACTTAATTAATGTGTCCCCAACACCATTTACCACAAATTGAGTAAATTCTGTTCAAATTTGCGCCAGAAATAAGAAAGTTAAGTCTATCTGCCTTACTGCGCAAGAAGGATTAATTTTTTTGGATTGTTGTATGTATGGTTTTTGGCTCCAAAATATATGTGTTCAAAATTATTATTATAAATTTTTTTTATCATAATCCATCGAGTGGGGCAATACTTATTAACATTCCTTTCCATAGCACATATGACATTGGCAGAATTGTTAACATGGCACAATTGAATTGAAGCATAGCCCTTGCTAGTAGGTATTGAATTATTTGTTCAGCATAAATTATAAATTTATATATCGTCAAAATAGTTTTATACAGAAGAGAGATTTTTAACCTCTTACAAATAGACTCATTTCCCAGTAGAAGTAAACAAATCGAGCAGGCGTGAGAAAAAGAAAATAATTAACAAAAAACTGGTGGTTAAATACCTTTAGAGTTGCGTGCGAATAACGTGGTAACATTACACAATGTAGGTAATTTCCACTATCATACACTTACGCATATTGTCATTGCGCTCTTTACGGATGAATTATCTCTGGTACAAATAAGAATATCTAAATTGCGGCAGTCTGCTAATGACAAAACGCCTACAGAATTAAATTTAGTAAATTAAATTAAAATTAAAAGTTCGCAGCAGGAGGTATATCATATATTATTTGTTTGTTTGTTTAATAAAGACTACTATTAACGATGGTCGCACGTTATTAATCTTTTGTTGGCTAAGCAAGAGATTCAGATAAGTTAATGCTTAGACTGTTAGCAGTGAGTCCACGTCTCGGTAGGTAGGTCGGTACTGGGTGGGGGCTCAAAAACAAAAGCAGTGTGTTGAAAGTTTCCAATGGTTCGTACTTTAAAAGCAACCGTTCTTCGTCGCTGGTATGAACTTCTATAGTTCACGCTAGAGATTGCAATACGGAAAACCGGATACGTATATCGGCCGGATACGGATATCGGCCGGATCCGGCATCATTAGACGTCAACCGGATCCGGGAAACAACCACTCCATATTTTGGAAGGATTCTGCAGTCACTACCGCACCCGTCACGTGTCCAACCTTCCTTCACATTATATTGCAAGTCAACAACTGACAAGAATAGAAGCTAAAAGGGTCTTTTTAACCGCTGGCTATATTTGTAACTGTTTAAGAAGTCGATTGGCAAACGATACGAGTAGCATTATTTTGTTTATTACAATTTAAAATAGTTATCTATTATACTTAATGTCATTTAAGGAATGTTATCTTAAATAATCATGTAAAATAGAATTACATAATTAATATGGTCTAAGGTAATCATGGTTGTTTAAGTTACATTTAAGTAATATAACTGAGGTACATTTGAAGATTTTTTAGAGACATCATGCATGAACTCTAGAAAGGCTTAACTTAATAGAGATTAATATTACTTATACGAACACTAAGATTTAACTTATTACATTGGATAGGTACTAGATTTTGACAGTTCGTTACAATTAAGAAAAAGTTGATTCTAAACGGTATTTTTTTAAAATGTGTGATACCAATAAGGAACGTTAAGGAAATTCAGACGGTCATAACATTTAAGCGGATAGATTTAAAAAGAAAATATTTTTGTAACTGCATGCTAGAGTCATGCCCTTTCAGTGAATGGATTAATGTTCCGGTATCAGATATACCTTGTATATATTTCTGTAATCATCTTTAAAACCCTTCATTTTGATACCAACATGGTAGGCTTGGAACAACAAAAATTTAACCTCCAAAACCGTTAACAAAATCCGCCATATTTTTTTTGAGCCATATTCTCTTTTGTTAGATAGATAGATAGATAGAATATTCTTTATTGTACACCATTAAATAAAATTAATTGGAACAGATCATGGCTTAAAAATAGAGTACAATGGGCGGTCTTATCGCTAATAGCGATCTCTACCAGACAACCTTCAGATGGAGATAATCATAGAAGTATTAAATAAAAGCAATAGTTGATGGCGTACTATATAGAAAATACAGACAAGTATTTACACATATTAATATATATATACAATATATATACATACACATACATACATACACATACATACATACATATACACATACATACATACATACACACACATACATATATACACACACACAGACATATATACTTAAATAATCCAGCTATTCAGTAGAGATTACATAATAAAATCTAAAGTAATTTTGATCTTAAGGGTGAAATGGAATAAAAATAATGATTAATTTGATTGATTAATTACAGTGATAGATAGTATTGCTTGACCATATTTTTAAAGGCTGTAAGGGTTTCAGCTTGCCGTATTTGTACTGGTAATGCATTCCACAAACGAACAGCCAGAACCAAAAAAGATTTATCAAAGAAAGTTGTTGAATGCACCGGCACCTCTAATATCAGACTTTCCGATGATCTTAGGCATTTCGTATGGGTACCATGAAGGAACTCAAATCGTCCTTTTAAGTAGGAAGGTGTATGAGTGTTAAACAGTATGCTGTATAGCAAAGAGAGAACATGGGCATTCCGGCGAAGACGAATAGGTAACCACTTGAGCTCTTTTCGGAGTTCAGAAACATGATCATATTTACGCAGTCCAAATATGAATCGGATACAAAAGTTTTGAAGTCGCTCAAGTTTATCTAATTGGTTTTCGGTGAGATCTGGATAGCTGGCGTCCGCATAGTCAAGAATTGGAAGAACCAGCAAGACGAATAACAATATCTTAATTATGACAATACATTCAATCGTTTAAATTATATGAGTTAAGTAAAATAAATTACATACATACATGCAAGATACGAGAAAACATAACCCTTCCTTGCAGTCGAGTTAAAATAATATCAGCGAATGAGTATGGCATACTAGCGGAAGTTACTATGCTACGAACTTGACACACAAGCGGCATATATGCAGTACGCACTATTCCTCCAGCTCTCGGTCGTATTACTTCTCCCACTAACATCAAAAGGTTTTCCTTAAAGTATTTCTATAGAAATTACTTTTCTAGACTACTGATTGTATGTCTTTAAAATTATACGAACATAATATCACGTACTAAAACCAGTTTGACAGACAGTTTAATGCAGCAGCCAAATACAAACAGATAAACAGTTATGTACCCCTTTTTTCCTCTATCAATTTTTTTGTTGCTTAGCAGAATTGATGAGCTTTACCGTTATCAATTAAAAAGTATTCTTTTACTTATGTAGCTACAACTTTATTGTTACACATCATTTAGTAATTTAATTTAAATTTCGAGCTAAATTAATTAAATTATTGGTAACTGAAAGACAAAATATCTAAAGACCCTGCCACTATTATAAAGCAAATATTGTAAGACTCAAGTCTTACAGTAGAGGTCACACAGTAGTAAGCAGTTACCGCTACCTAAGAAGAATAATCCCTAAGGATTGAGGGTATTCAGCTCACACATAAAAACAGCATTGCTGTTAACCGAAGGTTAACCAGCAGTAGCAGTACTACTACACCGGTTAAACAATATCTAATAACTATAATAAGATGAAATATAAGTCTTTCATTACTAAATGTAATTATATTAACTGTATTTAAGTTTTGTTAAAGAACTAATACATTTAAAAAATGTCCCCCGGTTTTTATTTAACTTTTATCCATTTTTCGGTTTTGTTATAAGCACTTTTATTTAAAACCAACCAAACAAACTAGGGAAAATTGGAATCTAGTTAAATTTAATCAATACGGTATAAGTTAACTGTCAAGTCAAAGCAGTTACTTTTTGTATGAAATAACCATTTTGACGTCACAATTAGCTTTCGTCAAATCAATTTCTTCTAATGTTGAATCTACATGAATACAAAAACAACACACATAACACACATACAAAAATAAAAACAAACGTAAAAAGAATAACGAATTGGCAACTACCTACACAATTTCTAAAATGATTACTCCTAAAATAAAATATATTTTTCTTACAGGTTTATTTTCCAAAATATACAACTGGCTTGTGAAATCAAAATCATCGTGGTCGTTCTTCGATAGCAGCTGGTTTATATATGACGGAACACCAAAAAAACCACAAACATCAACTACTCCTCAGCCGTTAACAGTTGCTCCAAACAGCTGGTTTCAGACACTTTTGGAAAGCGAAGACGGAGACAGTTCATACGTTACGGAAGGCGATTTCAGTGTCAGTAAGTGTCATAACATTTCAACTTGCCGAAAGTTCCGTTTTGTTACATCGAGTTTCTGTACAGTTACAGGGTTGAATGTTCAGTGAGAGAGAGACATATTTTAATACATTTGTTAAAAAAGTAGTACTTTTAATTAGCCCTACAGCGGTAGGGCTTCGCATTTTTGCAAATTGAACAAAAAGTTTTTACAACGGTCATATTTTTGCAAATCGAAGGAGCTTAAGTATTGTTTAATGACTTACTATATTTTTAATTAAAAATACGTTATAGCGTAATATGTTAATTATAGTTCATAGACTTTTTAGTGACTATAAACACTTTCACGACCAGCGACTTCCATAATTTTTCTAAAAACGAATTGAAATTTGACGTTAATTACCGTTTCAAACCGTTCTAGTCTGCTTATCATTTCTATTTAGTTTTTTCATATGAGTCTTAACTTTAACATTACAATTATTTTAACATAATATATGCATATCCCATATACTTACTTTGGTATTTGCCCAGAAGTAAGTAGGTAATAATTACATACAAAAATTAAAATTAGTGAAGTTAACATTGAGGAACCTTTTAGAGAACGCGTAATCTATTCTTGCCAAATTACAAAATCTCTATCTCACATGAAGAGTTTTATTTTCATTGAACAAGATCTCAAATTAGTATGAGGTTATCGCGTAATTTTATAGAGCTATCGCAATTAAACCTGCAAACTGTTGAGCTTTATGATATTAGTACATAAAGGTATATATTATAATTAGAATAATATGAATTGAAATGTATCTTTAAAGTCTATAACTTCTAAAGAAAACAGTACAGGCTATATTTAGTTACACGACCCTCGCTATTTGTCCGTTCTTAGAGTCCAATTACACCTGTGTATATTAGGAATTTACATTTATTTTATTTGTTGCGTGTTTTATAACACTAGTTTTATTTAACGTGATCGGTTTCTCTACAGAATTAAGAATAAGTAAAAAGTGCTACGTGGACACGCGTTGATTATCGTCTAAGCGTGTGCATCTGGCGACACATGATTTGGCACAGAATGGCATTTCTAAATACATTTTCTAAGCTCTGTGGGTTTTTCTAAGTAGGGCTACTCCCAATCACTATAATTGGACAATCGGACTGTTGATCTCTTAATCACTAAAATGAACCACAACCTGGCCTATCGTTCTCGTGTCTATGGATGAGGCCTATCTGCAGTGGTAGACGTTTAATGGCAGAACTGATGACTATAATAATAAGTAACATCTCCGGTGTTACAGGTGGCCTAGTAGGATGATCTCGGCTTCGGCGGATCGTGTACCTGTTTGTTTCTTTTGTAGTATAATGATAAACTAAAAGGATTGTATAGAAGTTAGAAATACAATAAATACTCTTCCACCTTGAGCATGGCCATGGTTCAAATGATCAAGTTTATCAAGGCTTGAATTTAGACATTACATGAAATATGTGATATGTAATGTATGAGATATTTTTGTGTAATATTTCCGTATAACGTGTAATATTGCTGTTTTCGGTGCTCGCATCTTAAGTAGATATTACACAACAAACCCGAGATATATGTAGAAAACATAACACACAACTATCTACGGCTACAAATGAAAGTGAAGACATTATCTATGGTTACGTTCTTCAGCGTACTTTCTACAATAAATGTGCACATTAACCGTACTTTGCCATCTACTACAACCATTCTAGTTTATTTTTATACTATCAAAGCGTGGCATGGAAGTGACAGTTAGCCGTTACCATCAGGTGAGTCATCTTCAACACCGGAGTCGTCATTCATCATCATCACCGTCGTGGAATCGTTATGTAGTGGAACTGAAGACCCGTAGTTCCATTACAGAACATGGGCCTTACCCATAGACACCTGAAAACGGCAGATCAGCTTGTCGTTCCATTTAGTGGAGGTGTGATCCACGCTCCGATTTCGAGTCCACTACTTCTACCACTCGGGATTCTAATTACCCCATCCTGAAATACCCCATTATAAAGCCTGAGTTAGCGGGTATTCTAGTTTTTATGATACCAAAGCGTCCAAACATTACGTCTAGTCTGATATGTCTATATCTAAACATTCTTAGCACCAGAGGTTGCAGTAAGTCTTGTAAACCCTACCCTGATTTTAGCGATACCAATAGGAATACAGAATGAAGTCCGTCGTACCATTTACAATTATATATGTTGTATGTATATATGTGTATTGTTGTTTTCTGAGGAACAATTCGTAAACCTTTTCTTAGGATGCAAAATCCAGAGGCGAAACATGTGTCGAAATTTCAGTTTTGTCCAGCGCAACATTGCGTATTACAGGTTTGGAGGTACATGTCACGCCAAGAAACACTTTTTAAGATAGTTTTGTTTGATCTTCAGATCGATCTGCCTTCAATGTGTATTGTTTTTGCTACGCATCTTGAATAAGTATATGAAAATCAGATCAGTAGTTTTGTTACAAATTATTTAGCGTAAATACTAGGAAATAATACTATTATTTAGACATTCAACTAACTTTTCCATTCCAGAAAAGCGCGAAAAGAAAGCTATTAAGAAAAACTATAAAGGATACCAACTGTTAAGAACATACCCAGACGCCCAGTGGAAAGTTCACGAGATGATAAGCTTGCACGAGGAGGCGCAGGGGTCAGGGGTCATGTGGTGGACCCCACCATCATTCAATGGTACTACCGACCTGCTTGTACCACCTGACCTCCTGGTAGATATTAAGGATCATCTCAAATCAAACAAAATAGATTTTGATGTAGTAATATGGGATTTACAGGTAATTTCCCTTTAAATAAATGTAGTAGTAGGTAATATTAAAAAAATTAAATGTTCCCTTGAAGTTATAAAAAAATCAAGACTCGAAATCAACGCAATCATGAGATACGGCCATTCAAGCGTTACGAAATCATGAGATAGGTACGGCCATTCAAGCCATACATTAAAAAAAAAATTAACACTTATAGAGTACTTTCCATTGAACTAGAATCATAAAATTTGGTAAGAAGTAAGATCTCATGTCGTTAATTGTCGTTAATTTGTCGTTATATCACTTCTTGTTTGTGATTACAAATTTACATTTTGCGTAAAAAACGGTCAAAAATCATTGAGAATCGATCCCCCGTATCGACGTGCTATACGTACTAGCTACATACAAGATTGTTTGCTTACGGAAACCTCGGTGCGACTCGCACTTGTCCCGTTTTTTTTAATGTTCATCTGTTTTGCATTTTCAAGCTTCACGCAGCATCCGTTAGTTCATTAGTAGGTTTAAGTCAAATTATTACAATTTTATAATTAATATTATAAATGAAACGCTAACAGTAAATGTTAAAACGGATGTAGGCTGTATCTACAGAATTGTAGATTCAACCTGATCTCAATTTTATTCGACATCTGCGTTGATAAAATTGTATGTAAGGCTTCTATAGTAAACAAACATTATAGCAAGGCTAGATTTATTACTAATAAGGCATGCCGATACGACAACGCCGCCATCAACACACTACTTAATCCACTGCGGTTTGAGTGGAGGTTTGCGTCAGCCGAGCGACACATACTTATAGTGTACCTTTCCATGACAATTTAAGTTAACTTAAAGAAATATATATTTATATTTTTTCATGGTATAGGGGGCAAACGAGCAGACGGGTCACCTGATGGTAAACCTTCCATTTCTGCATCCCCCCAAGGTTGACTGGCAGAGAATGCCTTAGGCATTAACTCCACCTTTGTACAATCTGTGCATGAAGCATTAATAAATAAATAAATGACTACCGCCGCCCATGGGCACCTGTAACTCAAGAGTCACAAGTGTGCGTTGCCGCCCTTTAAGGTGGGAATACGGGAAGAGGGGGAGAGGAGAGAAGAGCGGGAGGATGGGAGAGGGGGATTATAGGGGAGGAGAGGGGGAGAGGGGAATGACAGGAATAGGGGATAGGGAAGGGTTACAGCCTCCGGTAACCTTTCTGTGACGCCGTGGCTCTCCCACGTAAATTATGTATGCATAGTTGTATGCGAATTAAGGTAACATCGAAATATACCGATACCTTTAAAACGGTAGTAAACTGGCAGATCAGTTTCTGTTTATTAATCATATCTTTATTATCATCAACACAGATAGGTTCTGTAAATACTTTTATAAAATAAGAACTTATGACGTCTTACTTTTGTTATTGTCAAATCATATACTTTATAATGATAAAATAAACATAGTGGTTAAAAATGTGGTAACGATTTTGTTGTGTTATACATTGTCTATTTATATATTCATCCGTAAAGAGAATTTTATGAGCACACTTTTAAGAAAATATAGCGAAAGGCACATAGAACTGAAAATAAGTATCTCAGTGCTGTGGAAAGGAAGAACTAGAAATTTGGAATAATTAAAGTTTATGTATAGAATTAGTACAGAAAACTAAAAATTGTAAACAGTACTTGTGTTACAAATTAAAAAAAAAATAAGTGCAACTAATGGTCCAGTATATATGTTGCCCTGCCATGGAACATAAGTATATATTATAATTACAGTTCAAGCTTAGAGGCCAATGAAATAACCCAACAAAATAAAAACTTAATGAATTATGGTCGAGATTCTCTAGATCTAGATCTATCTATCTATCTCCCTAGATCTCTAGTACATTCTCTAATTATGCTAATTAAAGACAGCATAAAGCAGTATGTTTATTTACACACAACGATACCGAGCGTAACTTATTACAATGGTGATTATAACTGAAAGCAACATATATGTACATATATTTAAAAAATATACAACGACAACAGGGAACTCAGCAAAATAAGCACAATTTAAGGTTACATGCAGATCTCGTCACGTCTCGTCAACGCGCTTACAATGACTAGTATCTATATAAGTAGGAACTTAGGTATAAAACTTAAACAAAGATTAGAAACTATGCGTCAGTATTCATGTTGCCTCAGATTTTATACTGTTCTAGTTTTAATGTGGCGCAGTTCTCAGAGATCGTACATTATTAAATGATTTATAATTTACAATACAATATATATCTTCACGTAGGTACAACAAAAGGGTCTTGCACTTAAAGAAATTAGTCATGAATTAGTATTTAAGGATTTTTTTGGTATCTTCTTCACAAGTCATGAAGAAAGGTGAATAAAGTTAAAATTGTCCTAGTATTTGATTTAAAGTTGTAGCATTATATTAGGTCTAATAAATTTGAAAGTACTGAGCGTCTCTTGTTGTTTTTTTTTTAAAAAACGTCATATTTTTGTTAACTTTATAATACACATTTTTTTTTCTTGTACCAGAAAGCGATTACCTATGAAAATCCCCGACTCTCAAAGAAACAACGAATAGAATTGGAGCAATTGCGAGGCCATCCGATGACATGGCGGCGATACCATCGATATGCGGACATCCTTCGCTATCTGGAATATTTGCAGCATTCCCATACTGATTTGGTTGAGCTCATACCATTAGGGCGATCATCTGAAGGATTGCCACTGGTTGCAGTTAAGGTATCATTACCTTTCTTCGTAAGAACCATATATTATAATTATATGTATGTGTAGTGTACGAATATATGTGTGTATGTATATTTCTTTAAGTATATGTATGTATGTGTATTATTTAGATAATAATAAAACATTTGTAGACTTAAATAGACTGATATTTATGAATTGTATATTTTTCTTATTATTTTGAATTGTTGTGCACTGCGAGTTACCTACTTCCATACAGTATAGTCCATCCTAAGGTTGTCGGTAGAGACCGCCCACTGTACTGATACTTTATATTCAATTTCTAGTTTGTATAAGTAGTAAGAGTACCTATCTATTTTTTTATTTGATTATTGATTTGATTTGATTTATTTATACGCAGCTCCATTGGTGTAATTGACGTGATGCTTCTCTTCTAAATCCTCTCCAAGGAGCGGTAGCACTCTATGTTTTATTAAAGGCCTGTTGGCGCACCTAAACTTGTTTCGATTAATTATGCGTGCAGGTCTAGCGACCTTACTCTGCAGTAAATACACACATTATGCTAGTAGTGGTTTCTAACCGCAATTTTTATTTTTTGTTTTTGTTTAGTTTCGTCTGCAAATAAAACTAGATTAGGTGTTTAACTGTTCCCAAGAGATAGGTACTTTCCAAAACATTATAGTTACAGATTCTGTGTCTGTCTTTTAAGTTGTACAATATGAAAAAGGAAGTTGTAAAATTATATAAAATAATATCTTTAAAATGACTGTGTTTGTTAATATGTTAAAGTAGGGCGTGCGTGTGTATGTGCAGATAATATATGTGTATATAATTATGGAAACTGATTTCAAGTAATGCATGAAATAATACCACTTAAGACGTTTTTAACATTTGGTTTATAAGTATTTGATATACCTATAAATGATCATAAACTTACTCATAAACATTTTGAAGTATTTATTAGACAAAAAAAAATGTATCACAGTCATAAGTCAAATCGGAAAATCAGGTAAGGCAGCTTAAGCAATTTTATGGCAAGTTAAAAAAAATTATTATATAACCATTCGATTAAATTTCAAAACGATTATACTGATTAAGGAATTTATAAAACGTTTATCATAAAATAACACATAAACGTACGTAGAATAGAGATACAATAGGTACATATTATATGTACGATAGTCCATATTTACCAGTTTTTCGCCTAATAACGAATACATTAATTACCAGATATCGCTACCTGGAAACGACGTGCATAGTGAAAATGGGCATAGGAAGAAATGGAAACTACGCTCACGCTTGAAACCAGCAGTATGGCTCGATGGCGGAGCACATGCTCGAGAGTGGATAGCACCAGCTGTTGCGACCTGGATAATTCATGCACTGGTGGAAGGAGAGAAAGATTTAGGTTAGTACTTGTATTTTTTCTGCATGAAAGGCAACCCCATGTCCTTTTGTATACCCCTGACAACGTATACACCAAATTTCATGACGTTCGGTTGACTAGTAATGGCGCGAAAGCGTAACAGACATACAAACTCACATTCAAATTTATATTACTAGCAACCCTCCCCTGCTTCGCGCGGGTAGTAGAGTCATCTTCAATAATCATCATCATATTTCAACCAATTTACACAAAACGTTAACAAATTATACACCTAAACCTTCTTCATGAATTACTCTGTCTATTAGTGAAAACCGCATGAAAATCTGTTCAGTAGTTTTTCAGTTTATCGCGAACAGACAGACAAACGCGGCGGGGGACTTTGTTTTATAATATGTAGTGATTAGTTAGGATTACTATGTATTTTGGTAGAGATCTTAAATTTGGTATCTACTAATATAAAGTTAAAGTACATTTGTTTTTATATTTAGGAAGAAACTATCAGGACAATAACAGGGACAATAGAAATGATGTTTTTTTTTGTAATACTGATTGTTGTCGCAGATTGTACGCGTATTGTAGGCCTTAACATACTTACGACCATATATTTTTAATTCGATTGCTTATAATTAAATCAATCTATCAGCCTATCGTAGTCCTCTGCTGGACATAGGCCTCTCCCAATAAGCGCCACTTCACCCAATCCTCCACCTTCCGCATCCAATCCATCCCTGCTACTTTCTTCAGGTCGTCACTCCATCTGGCTGGGAGCGTCCTACCTTCCTTTTACCGATTCGCGGTCTTCACTCTAGGCCCCTTCTGCTCCAACGTAAAACATCTACGTTAGATAAATTCACAATTTCAGTTATAGACAATTTATTTACTTTTTACTTTGCGATGTTGCGATGTTTTTTTTGCTCAACTAGCTATATCTGGGTGATAATTAAAAACACAGTCATACATGTAGTTCCCTGAAAATCGTTCTAACAAATTTTGCAATTTCAGAAAATTATTTGAAAAGTAAATGATTTTAAAGACCTTTTATTTCCCTCAAAATACTAACAATACTTCTGTATTTACACTTAAGAAGCTTAGCCCGTTAACATTAACGTTGTAGAGATTTAATCTCGCGCATCGATTCGACTAACACATGTTTTAGTAAGTAACTTACTGAATGGAAATTGAAATTAGAAAGTAAATTTAAATACAACCTTAAAGCTTTATTATGTATAGAATACGAAGTCAATAGTAGTTAATACAAATGTATGAAACTAAACAGCAAAATGTAGGTGGCTTTCATATGAACAAAACAAATAATAATAACTATTAACAGTTACTTATAAACTAACCTAAAATTACTTCAGAATCTAGGCAGAAGTTTGAGTGTTAGATTTATTAAGAGACACTTTCCTGGTGAACTAAATCGACCGTCAAAGAGCAATGTTCAGTATATAACATTAACATTTTAAACATGTCAACCGTATTCTGTTTATTAAAGCGACTATAAACCATCAATGTTCAAAATATCTTTTATATCACAATACTTCAGTAAAAATTAGTATACTTCTAAACTATACTTCTTAAATCTTCCCCCCCTTTGCCAACCCCGCACGTGGACCTTTTATTTTACAGATGCAACTACATCACAATACATTTATGTAGTATAGGGGTTATCGAAAAAACCGTAATTTTGCCATCTACGTTACTATCAGAGAGTAGGTATTAATCTTTAAAAATTACTGACATGACGCCTATAGTATGTATAAAAGAGGAAGTATTATTTTTGTGCGTAGATACAAACAACAAGCATTATCAATTTGTCTTTAAAAATATTTTTCATTCTGTCTCTACACTTTTACTTACTTTGCAATATATTGTAATTATATTAATATGTATGGGATAATAATTAGCAGCTTAACAGGAAAACCAAAATGAAAGCCAAGTAAATGCTTATTCATTGGTATTACTAAATAATCCCAAATATCAAAATCTCCACTGTGTAAGTATTATTTAATTAGCTATTGTACGACGGCAAAGTCGCATACGATAGTCAATGGTTATTTCTTCATTATAATATACTAGCAGCGCCCCGCGGAGCAGCGCCCCGCGGTTTCACCCGCGTAAGTCCCGATCCCGTAAGAATATCGGGATAAATAGCCTATATGTTAATCCAGGTCTCCAGCTATCTACATACCAAGTTTCAACTCAATCGGTACAGTAGTTTTGGCGTGAAAGAGTAACAAACATCCATACATCCATACATCCATACATCCTCACAAACTTTCACGTTTATAATATTAGTAGGATTTGATTTGAGCTTAATAGGTTTCCTAAAAGCAAGACTAATTATTTGTTGTTTTCTATTATTAGGTGCGGAATACGACGTCCTCAAGCAGGCTGACTTCTACATCATGCCGGTGTTAAACCCAGATGGATACGAACACTCGCATACTCACGACCGGCTTTGGAGGAAAACACGGTCGCATCTAGCCGATCATTCCGACGACTACTATGTAGGATGGTTAGTAAGAAACGTACTAACTTTTACGGATAATCATAGTTGAAGTGTAACATTCAGAAACCCGTTTGTGTCAGCCTTGTAATTTCTATTACTACAAATGATACACAGTTACAGTCAGCAAAGAAAATGCCTGACCCTATGGAGTTGATGGCATAAAAGCACAATTTCTCATTTATGAGTAGGTACAGATAAAAAAAGTACACTTTTTAAATATTATCATTAAAAAATCAGCCATGAGTGTAACGATTATGGTGGCAATGAAAACAAGAACCATTTAAATTAACCTTTCAGATAGATAAGTTACACATTCAAATAAAGTGTAGGTAAAAAATAAGAAGAATGAAATGTAAAGAGCTGGGTATAAAAACGAAATACACTTTAGAATATTACATACATTCGGTAAATATAATGGCTCGTCTTAGCGGGGTCACTACCCCAGGTTCATATGTATATGAGAGAGTTTACTTCTTAAAATAGATATTCACTGTAAAAAGTTCTAAGTAAAAAGCCAGTCTTATGAAAGCATTTCTTCTAACGGCGACGATGGCATCTTGCAGTGATCATTAGTTGCCACACTTCGCTTATGGTCTACTTTTATATATTAAAATAGAAACAAAAGAAAAGTCATAATGAAATCAAACATTTTAACCTTTTTGCACACTTTTAGAAAGTAAGTTACACATCCCGCTAAAGCCGAGGGACATCCTGTTTAAGCTTGACCATAATAATTACGAATAACAGTGATGGAATAGTTCTTGTTTTGTTTGACGAGTCCGATATTATCTTATGTTTGCATAAGCGTACGATGAGTACCTACATGGCAACTTTTTTAAAGCTATAAAAAATTTAAACAAAATCTGTTTTAAGTAGGTATCGACTATCGTTCGTTTTACCCGTACTGCAATGTTACAGCGGAATTAACATTACTTTGCAATATATTGTAAAATAATAATTTAAATTCAAATACTTTTGTATAAGTAGTTATCTATTGATATATAAGAATAACTAAAAGCGAAAATAATAACTTATTCATCTACAAATAACAGACATTAAGGGAGTAACACTGTGTTCACGTTGACCGCGCGTCGAACGCGCTTTGGGTTTTCGTATAGTGTTCACATAGCGAGCGCTTCTCAAGCATTGAATATTATCACATCAGATTTTTATTTACCTTTCAATTCGGGTTCATTTCTTGTATTTTATATTTAATTTTTATTTTATGAACTCTATGCTATATTTTATGCTTTGTGAAAAATGGTATACGGATTTTTATTTTAATCATCATCATCATCATAAGCCTTTCATCGTCCACTGCTGGGAATAGGCCTCTCCTAAACTACGCCACTAAGCTCAGTCGTTAACTCGCCTTATCCAGTATTTCCCGTTTGCGCAGATAGTTACTCCACATGGCCTCAGGGTGTTCTACACTACATTTTCCTTGACGCAGGTTATTTAAATGGGCGAATCCTTTTATTAAAATCATGTGTGGTAGCGTTTAAAACGTGCGCTCATGTGAACGAATGTACGGCAAACTAACGATCTCGCCGTAGGCGTTGGCGCCTCGTCGACCGGGCGTCGCTGCGGATCAAAACGCGCGTTAGCCTAATTTATGAACGACTTGAACAAAATACTTCAGCGCGCATTCAACGTCCGTCATCTGAATATGGCCTAAAGGTTGCCTCAGTGTGGTTTTAACACGTTCCGGATGTCTTAATAAAAGCTGTTCACGGATCCCTCCTACTTAAGGCGCAGTACGGCACACCGTGTGGTTTTAGTCCGTTCGATTCCGACACACCGCCCCACCGAAAACCCCGGTGGGGTGACGTCCCGAGGGGGTTTCCACACGCACAAAAAGAAAAGTGTCGTTTTAACACAAGCATACAACCCTATCGTTATAGGTACATGTACATAGTAGGGATGTTATGGAGCTCCGTAATCGTAACCGAAACTAACGGATATCCCAAACAAAAATTATCCGAAACCTTAACCAAGTTACCACTAATTGTTTTTTTGTGATTTTACTACTAAATGATAACTTAGAAATAAAGCAAAATCATTAACTAAGTATATGTATTTTCCTATTATACATTTATCCGTAATTGAAACTATCGGATAATCCGAAATAATTTAATATCCGTAACCGTGTCCGAAACCGGTATAATATTATTCATACATTCGTATCCGTATCCAGATCCGTCATATCCGTAACATCTTTGGACAGTGTGTGTGCGTGTGTGTGTGTGTGTGGAAGAGCCATGCTTCGGCACGTATGGGCCGGCTCGACCGGAGTGATGTGGTATCACTCCGGTCGAGCCGGCCCATACGTGGCCTCACAGAAAACCGGCAGTGGCGGAATGCTTAAGAGGTATTTCGCCGAGTTAGTGAGGTTACCGGAGGCCCTAAGCGTTCCCTCTCCCCCTCTTCCCCCCCAACTTCCACTACCCTACTCCCACCTTAAAGGCCGGCAACGCACTTGTGACTCTTGAGTTGCAGGTGCCCATGGGCGGCGATAGTCACTTACCATCAGGTGACCCGTCTGGTCGTTTGCCCCCTATCTCATAAAAAAAAATACATAACTGTATAAAATAAAAGGGGTTTTTATAAAAAGTTGTCATCCACTGCTAAACATTGGCATGCACATTGGACAGTTTCCATTTTACAAATGGCATGCAACACATACTTAGTATCTTTTATGCGCCATAGTCGCGAAAGTTTAAATCGGTATAATCTAACCAATGCCACGCTCACCATTTCTAGTGCCTTTGTTTTTTTCTGTAATTATTTCCACGTTCATTCATATTCATTCTAAAAATAGATGGTAGTTGAATGTAATATGAAGACTAATAATACTTTCTACTGTACCTACTGATATTATGTCGTACATATTCACAGAGACTAGACTAATCAATGTACCTGAGTTACAAAATAACTACTGTGACAATTATTATGATCCACCGAGTGTAGTAGGTAATTGCGGTGTTATATTGACAACTACCTATATAATACATAACCACTATAAATTTAATGTTCAAAATCTGTATATTTACCGCTTTGTTTAACTTTTATTAAACATCTTTATTTTACTTTTCTATAATGATTACTATATTAACCAGATCGTCAAATGGGATTATCTCACGCGAGCTCTCAAGCCAAGACACACGCAACCATCTTTATTTCAATTATCGTACTTTACATTTTTGCGAAACACGTATGTACAGTGGTACAATAAGAAACGTGGTTGTCGGTATTAACGCCTACAGTAACAATTATAGGAACAATTTATAGAATTACCAGAAATTATTAATATAAATAGATAAATGAATCTAATTTTAAGTCGAACTGACTTTCACTTATTTTATTTAAAGTTACACACAATATGCTTGACTTTGTGCGGACATTACATAGCAAAAAGGGAAACTCATAAAACCACATTCTAATTGCCTACTGCATTAGCAGCGCAAAGAACGATGATATTGCTTCCAGTGATAATTAAACCTTTGTATAAACAAATTTTGATTGCACTCTACGTACATATTGCTAGATATGAATTTGTTGTACAATGAGGATACGTAAACTCACTCCTAATCCTAACACAAGCATTTTAGAGTAGCCGGAGGGGTTAACAAGTACTAGTATTATAGTCGGGTGTGTGAATCATGTTACTGGTCATCATCACTATTATTTTAGTTAAGGACGTCCACTGCTTGACATAGGCCTCACTCAATAAGTTCCAAGAAGGCCGGTTGGAAGCAGCTTGCATTCACCTACGACCTGCGACCTTTACGAGGTCGTCAGTCATTTAGTTGATTGTTGTCCTACCGGTTCCGGTCCATTCGAGAAATTTTCGACCTGAAATGCCATTCTTTCTGCGTGCTATGTGCCCTGCTTACTGCCACTTAAATTTTCTGATCCGTTGTTCTATGTCAGTAACCTTCGGTCGGCCGTGTATCTCCTCATTTCTGTTTCGATCCCGCAAATTGTATGTATGTTACTGGTGTCTTTATCAAAAAAAAGTGTGAGAGAGTTGATTTCAATTTTGTTGTTTATAGCCTATTAATGTCCATTAACCATCAGGTTAACGTAGTTTCTAACGCTGCCACTAACAAAGTCTTTAGCTTTATCCCGTTAGTAATGGGTTCAATTGGGTGCAAATACACATACGTAGTCTCAGGGCAACAGGTTCGTATCGATAACCTCTGAATTTTCGTCATTCATAAGCGTGTTAGAAATTAATGACCACTTGCTAGAACGGCCAACAAAAACCTCGTGAAGAAAATTGCATACCTCCTGAGAGTTTATACAATCTACTTGAAGTTTGCTTTCTTTTTTGAAATCCATGAGCTATATAATATTATGTCTTAAACAATTTTATATTTATTTCATTCTCTCTCTCTATTTCTCTCTCGGTGCATCATCACTTACGGTCCCAGAAGAAGCAATGCCACATTGAAGGGCAAATTCCATATGCATGAGTAAGCCCAACCAGATCAACACTTGACGTAAACAAAAGTTCACGTCAAGTGTCGATCATTCGCTTAGCCAGTTCCTTTTATGTTTACATAGAGCGACCACTGGAGCCCCGTGAGAGTAACGCTCTAGACGAATAGCTTAAAAACATAATCGATACTAACCCTCAAAGATAATTTGTATTTCTACCATTTCATTCTTTTCATCGATGCAGTAACAGCGCTGACGTTGTGTCAGCGCTGTTACTGCATCGATGATTTAAAATATTGAAACTGAAGACAATTTTTATGATGACAGGTGTAATGTTTCAATTATAAATATGTTATTACATGTTTACGATTATTCTATTTGCTAATAAAACCTTTTACAGATTATAATTGAAACATTACACCTTTCATCATAAAAATTATGTTCAGTTTAAACATAAAATCTAAATGTATACCTATGCACTATGTACAATGCCGCACTATGTACTTTTATACATAGTGCTAATCAGACAAGTGCTAATATTTTTGTTATATTTTTATTCAATTATTTTTAAGCCGTCTCGACAGAACAGCACGAATGAGTTAGCTAAATGGATTCTTTCTTCGGACTTGAGTTATAAATGTTACTGTATTATTAACTGAAAATTAAAACTTATAACATAAAAAATAGCCTTAAATTTGTTGTGTTAAATTAGTTAATTATGTACTTTACTAAATCAGATCAAATAGATATAATGAGAACAGTTCCAAAACTAAAGAAGGAAATTGGATTTTTTTTACAATTTTGTAGACAAATAAACAACTTTTGGTTTCAAGAAGTTACTTAATTAAATACAGATTTACATTTTTGGTTTGATCGTATCTTTTTTGTGTAGTTTTTTGACTTAGCAATGAGAATTATAAAAATATGAAAAATGGTTATTTTTCATATATAAAACGTAATTTTATAGAGATTTAATAGATACATAGATTATAACAAAATTACAGCATGCTATGTCTGAAATGATGATAATGATGACAATAACGACAGACTAGGTACTTTCGAGTGTTCGCATATTGCAACGACTATTTCTCATCCAAGGTCAAAAGTTTTTATACAACTTTCACCTTCAGAAATCCTATCAAGATGACATTTACTTTTTTATTCCACAGGTTTCCATGGAATTGGGGTCAGACTGAGTGTGTAGGCGTGGATGCAGATCGCAATTGGGATTATCACTGGAGTGAGAAAGATTCATCCCCAGACCCTTGTTCTGAGAACTATGCTGGTCCACATCCGTTCAGTGAACCTGAGACACGAGCGGTGTCAGAATTTCTTGCAGAACATAAAGGACAGATTAAGGTACCTATATATAAAGTATTATTGTAACGTATCTCATAAATACTTAACGGCGCTTTTGCGTTAGATTCACAATCATTTAAAAAGGTGGCGGTTCCAACCGCAGCCAGTAGGTACATTACCAATAATGAGGACGCTTTTAACACAAGCATTGGTTTAGTTCATGAGCAGATAATATAAGCGGCTCTTGTTTTTTTTTATTATAACACCTGTATTATTTACTTACCTATGATCCACAATAAAGAATACTATTACTATTACTATTGTTACTTGTAGCAATGAAATGCGTGTTAAATATCTTTAAAACATCGTTATGATAATTTAAGCTCATCACACACTATACCGTCACGTCTCCACCCCAGCAATTAAGTTGTCATTCAAATCTGAGCTTTAAAACGTGGTAAAATGACAACTTTATTACTGGGTTGGAGCCGTGACGGTATAGTGTGTGATGACTAGAGATCGGATAATCGGATGCATATTTACCTAAAGTACTAGTATAGTATTATATTATCTGTGCCTAAAGTAATTTTTTGGATAACAAATTATGGAAGCGGCTTCTAAGTATATTTTTATTTACGAATGCAGTTGTATTGTCGCGTCGCTACTTGCACACAAGCAAGTATAATTTGCCGTCTCACTCGCACTCTTACAAAATGCTGACATTTTCCTTTCCATTTACATTTAATAGGCCCGATTTGACACTTGTTACAATGTAATAAGGTGGTTTTTGCTTCGTCAAAAATCACTGACAATAAAAGTAGGGAAAAGCAACCATTATACGTTGTAACAGAGCAAGTGTCATTTGTGTCAAACTGGGGTTTATTACATCTCACGGAGTATAGGTACACTTTAATTTGAATTTCCTGGAATCGAGGGATTCTGCCGATAAAAAAGTGCTTTCCATTATTATGGAAATTATTACCTAAAGTTGAGATGTTGGCTATTGCCAACATCTCAACTTTAGGTAAATATGCATCCGAATATCCGATCTCTAGTGATGACCTTTAGTCTTATAATAATTACCTAGGTAACCATTGTGTAGGCATAGCATTCCTTTTTGTTTTGTTGTTGTTCGTGGAAACAACAAAAAAAGTTATGAGTTTTCGATGGGGCGGTGTGTCGGAATCGAACAGACTAAAACAACATGGTGTGCCATACTGCGCCTAATATAGGAGGGATCCGCGAACAGCTATTGTTAAGACATCCGGACAGACATTGCATACCTAGCTTACGAGTAAGTTTGGTTTAGCGTAGTAAAAAGCACGAACGTGAACGGGTGCTACTTGTGGCGATTTGTTTTTGCTAATTCGGTGATACTTTTTTTAAAGATAATTATTATTAAAAGAAGAAAAGAGCTTCTTGGTAGCTCTCAGTAAATATAAAACATTTTTTAACGTTTGTGTCACTTTGTAGCCTAAATAAATCAAGATATAGGCCCTAATTTTGTTTTTCATAAATTCCATTTACATTTACAAATATTTAATTAACTTAAGCATGGCATAACAATAATAAACTAAATTTTATACCGACATATTCTTAAAAAATCTATACCTAAGGTATTTGAATTGAATATGTTACAATTTCGCATTCTATATTGGGTTGTGTTGATAATAATATATTGACATCGTACAGTATAAGTAGCTAATACGATAATTTGAATAGCCAGATACGAAACGCCTTTGTTTTTTCAATCCAAGATTGTCTTGCAGTATCGTAGATAAGGAAGTGTCCGACTTAATACATAAGCATTGGTCAATAGAGCCTTCACAGAATTTGTTGTTCTCTCAACAAACGGTTGACACACTTTAATGCCCTATTTCCTTTCTTTAATAACCGCTTTGTTCTTCACAATGCGGTTTATTGGCTATAATCCTTAGAACATAAAATATCGCGAACGTAAACGCCAACCACGGATTAACGTGAACTAACCACCCAACATTCTGGTAATCTTGGTTTCTATCTCGTCTACACCTTGTCGCGTGACGAACACACGATTATACACAATTATAAGTACCCCTATTAAACATTTACAGCGCTCATGTAAATAGGTAATTATTACTCACAATTACTGCAGGGTCTAATGACTTCTTAGGATCCGTTTTCACTTCAGATCTCTTTAACACAGGTATCACGTACAAGTTTATGACGAATAGTAAATGGCTATAGCTCATTGATATTTTTTTCTATTGTAAAGCTTTAGGCAAAGGAAGGAGCGACTTATCTGTATAATATTGATAACATACCAAAAGTAAATTACGAGTTTAGGAGTCGATATTTCTAAACAAAGACCTATAGTAAGTGATTAATCGATATATGTATATTTTTTATTTATTTTCCAATGAAATCAAACTTGGATCCGTCTATTTTGACAGCTTCTATCCTGCAGAAGTTATAAGAATATGTTGTTTCCGTTCATTAATGTTGCAATTAAGCGAGAAAATCTGTGGTGGTATTATAATTACAACTGTGTACAATTATTATTGCTTATTTTGAGTAAAATATTTTAATAATTAAAGAGTGTGGTTAGCTGTTTCTGAGCTACTGCCTCAAAAGCTGTAAAACATCGGCAGTCACAGGGTTTCACTTTATAATTGTATACCACTATATACTAATAGGCCCGTAAACGTTTTATTAATGTAAATACTTGGTAGATGCTCACGTGCCTAGGGTGATTTTAAAAGAGAGACCGTAATTTTATATACTAGGTAAGTACTTAAAAAACATAATCTCCAAATAGACGAAAAAGCCAGTTTACATGAGAACAAGGTTAACAATTATAAACAAAATAACAATGCTACAGATGTCTACATATGATTATTTTTTGCGAGATAATAAAAAAACGATTGTGATGGATAATATGTATCTAATAAATAATAACTAACTAATACATAACATATGTGTGTGTGAGTGAATAGTCAACGAAATAAATTTATTTTCTAAAACACCGTGATTAGAAAAATAAATATACATAAATTCGTATTATGATCACATATACTTTGTGAATGCAATAAGTACTCATGCAAGTTATGTGTCTTATTGGATTTCTTACATATTTTGATTTGGTATGACGGAATTTTTGTACGAGTACCTAGTCGTAATGTGTCTTAATAACATCACAGCATACATAAGAGTACCAGATAACATCAATGATATCTTATATCATGTTAATTTGTATCAGAACTGATATGTTCTATGTGATATTAGTCTGTTATATTCACCACTCACCGTAATAGTGCGAATTGCAGTAGGTCATTACTAGATATGGAGCGTATATCCTGCAACTATCTGGTCGGATATCGGAAAGTAAGCAAATATCCGGCCGAATTACCGGATATTAAATTTAAGTACCTTCTAATAATTTTGTTGTACTTAAATGAAAATATGGCGATAATATTTGTTATGTGAGTTAAATAAAACAGCTAAATTTACTACTACTGCACTCCTTAGTGACTTCGTTCGTTCGTTTTAAATTTTCAATTAAATGAATACCAATTTGTCGTCATTACGATTTACCAATAAACGGACTAAGATTATACTTGTCTTCATAGACAAGACCAGTTAAGGAGAAAGTCTTCGGCTGTAAATGATTAATATAGCATTATTCATACTAAAACAGTTCCAAAATGCCTAATATTCGTCGTCAAAAAATAAAAACGATCGGTTATTCCAATCGTTTTGCAAATGCAAAATGCAAATCATTCGATCAGGCAGAGTAATAAAAATATATGTTTTATTATATTTATTGGCACAAAGTTCCTTATCGCACGTTAAACTTCAGACGCTCAGCGGCCGGCCGGCTAACCGGAAAAACGTTAACGCATCGAAAAATGCTGACAGCGGGTTGAGTTATTTTATTTTCACGCCATCTATGGATTTTGCGCGATACTACTGTCATATCTTGTCTACTGATTATCCCTATATTAGTTAGGGCAACTTACACAAATGATATAATATATGCATTTATTGTATGAATATATAATATATATACATATAGCGAAAAGAAGTTCGTTACAACCGGGTGTCCCAAAGACACGTTTTTTTTTTAATTTGTAGTCTTTATTGCTAGACAAATATACCTATACTTTATTTTTAATTACTTTATCGTGTTTAAATTGTGAAATTAAATCAGTAAAGCGCTACTCGATACAACGAAATATGGTGCGACTTCCAGTAGGTTTAAGAACATACTTTTGATTACGTGCAGTTTTTATAATTTTTTGGGTAATAGGTACAGTAATAAGCTTTTCTGTCGTGTTTTAATATTTATAAGTACGTTTTATGACTTATTATTTGTATTAATTAATAAACACGTTATGGTTCTTGACGTTACAGAAAAAACGGTTTTGGCCTTCGTTTAAACCACATAAAACACCAACTGTAGTTTTCCTTTTACTGCAGTACTTAATTGTTATTTTGTTAATTATTTGTGACTGGCCTGTTGGTCTCGTGGTTAGTGACCCTGACTGCTGAACCAGAAGTTGTGGGTTCGATTCCCACCCAGGACAAACAATTTGTGTGATGAGCAATATGATCATAATATGTATGTATTTAGAAATATATAAGTATGTTTATCAGCAGTCTGGTTACTTACAGGCTCTACCTAGTTTGGGATCAGACGGCCGTGTGTGAGGTGTGTGAAGTTATTATTATTTAATACATGCATATTCTCTATTGTTTTAATGATGATGAGATGAGAACGAATATTAAGTATGTAAAAAAACAAGTAAGTATTCGTTTTTTACCATTACCATTCTATTTGTTCAGAAAAACCTTAACACTTGTGACGGAGCCACAGATAAGATTATAGTTACTTTGTAAACGGAGCTAAAATCGCAATATTTACAATATTGCAATTTTAGTTAGTTCGATGCTGTCGCTATCACTTTGATGGCTTTTTTGTTGCATAGTTTTTACACAACAGTTATATCTGTGAGATATACAATTATATCAACTGTAGGTATCTAGACCTCTTTCTCCAGAAACATACTTTCATAATGGTCGTTGAAATTCATATCTTATCATTTTTTTCAAGTAATTACCTACTAATTATTACTCACTTTACCGAAGTTTCGTATCAGTTTTCAATTCGAGATATATACAGTTCAGCCTTTATTAGCTTTTAATTCTAAAGAGAATAGAAATCAAAGTAACTGCGTTCTGTAATGGCGCGTGTTTTCTAATGGTCATGGTCTTTTCATGTATCTTCTTGGCCCTAGCGCCTTGCCTAATGTACCTTAATTGGCTTTATTATCAACTTGCCCAACATTTATGTAGCATTATGATTAATAAGCAAGTTTATACAGGGTCTATTTGAAAAAAGAACACTAACTTAAAGCACTGAAAGGGCAAGAGCATGCAGTTACAATAAGAATTTTTGAAAAAAACTATCCGTTTACAACCGTTATGAGTATGACCGTTTGAATTTAAAGGTATTTTTGCCTCCGTTTCAAAAGTAGATGGAATGTGTACAGTTAAAGATTTTAAATCTTTAAATTTTATGTGTTACTGTGTTAGTAAAATGTTTAACTTTATACGTTCCACCTGTTACGACGAGAAACGGAGTTAAAAATTTTGTAAACGGATATTTTTTTTTCAAAAATTCTTATGTAACTCCATGCTAGAGTCATGCCCTTTCAGTGGTTTAATTAAGTGTTCCATCCGGTATCTGATGGCAAAATTCATTCAGATCCGTTCAGCTGTTTTTGCGTAAAAGACTAACAAACAAACATCCATCCATCCTCACAAACTTTCGCCTTATAATATTAGTGAGACTAGCTGCGCCTCGCCGTTTAAGTCCCTCGTTAAGTTTTCCTAAGTTTTCTCATTTTCTGCGCAACTTTCTTAATTCTTTCTTTCATAAACCTTCTCCTGACAATAATAAACACACAAAATAAAGAATTAGCGAAATCGGTCCAGCCGTTCACGCGTGATGCCGTGACCAAGGGAAATAGGGATTCATTTATATATATAGATTATTAAGACTAGCGGGTTACACCGGCGCGGCGTTAAATTTGGATTGCACATCGATCTGTATAGGTCGGTTGACGTTTATGTATACTGCTTAGCTCCTATGGTTTTTAACCTAATGTAATAAAGCCTATAGACCTTGATATGTTATTGACCTCACTGAATATCGGTCTATCTGACGCTAAAATAAATTTTCAAATTTTACCGATCCTGATATTAGTGATTCAACGAACAAACTCCAGTTAATAATCAATATCAAGTCAACTAGTTCGATTCCTGGTTATCTCTGACCTTTATAGTTCACGTGCGTGTTATAAATTATTATTACTTGCTTTAGCAGTGAAAACAAACCGCAGAAAATCTATATACCTACCTACCTGTAGGTTAAACTTATTTTGAGTCGGCGCCAAATAAAATTTTGATAATTAATCAGTTTGTTGTTTGGCGCCGACTCAAAATAAGTTTATATAAAATTAGATAGTTTATGTAAATAAGCTCAATACTTAAGACTTAAGGTTTATTTATTTTTTGCTTTTTAGTTCTTTTCGTCGGTTTAATTTTTTGTTAAAAAGATTTTAATAAATTAAAAAGTCTTAATTTTTTTCATGTAGAATTTTTTTTATACTACGTCGGTGGCAAACAAGCATACGGCCCGCCTAATGATAAGCGGTTACCAAAGCCTATGAACGCTTGCAACTCCAAAAGACCTCGCTACCTCACTTGCCACTTTTGTGAACTAATTTAAAAGTATTTTATTTAAGTGATTATCCTTTTTTGTATTTAGAATTATACAATAACTATATATTCGCTGTCTTACACCACATCTTTAAAATATTTTTTTATTTCAAAATTTTATTCCAAAGTGCAAAGCGACGCGTTGTCAACTTATTAATATGTAAGTACGTTATGTGTGCAGATGCCGCATATGGAGGTACCACTGACATGACTTAGGATCAGAAAGTCGGCTAGTGTGCACAGCGGAGTGGAATAACTATCGGATATTGATTGACGGATGAAGTCAATTATTATCTAATTTTTGTATTTATCAAATAGTTACTTAGCTACCATAAATAGCAAACACGCGTTACCGAGAACTTGTCGGTTTTCATTAACAGGGCGCATGTGGACAATATTTGCGTTTTCGAGATGTCGTAAAGTGCCACCTAAATGCTGACCGCCTACCCAGTAACTCATGGGAGGATCTCGCCACTCGGAGGTCGGTCTGGCGAACTGCTGTAAAATAGGGCTTGGAAAATTTAAAACGTGTCCGTCTCGAAGACCGAACCCAGACCACTTACATCTACATAATTATATGTATAACACAAACGGATCATTTAACTGTGGATCTTACGATAGGGCTTTATGCACCAAATTTGTTTTTGCAAGTCACGTTCATGCTCACGCAAGAAAGGATGCAGAGAAGTAACTATTATCTTAACTGTGAGTTGCCGTCGACGGATGCGTCTGGGAAAACATCATTTTTAACTGGGATGCTATTGGGAAATCCGAATCTATAGGAGATTTAGGGAAACAGAAAAAAGTGGCACGTACAATATTTGGTCAATCGTGAGTTGTCTGAAACTGATATTACTGTTATAATTGACCTTATTTCGTGTAGAAGTAATTTCAATATTTAAAAAAAAATGGTCATAAGAAAGTCTAACAAAATATTGAATAATTGTAAGTAATCCTTACATGCACTGAAATTGTTGCGTACTTACACTTTAATCTATTATCACGTACTTCCACCAAAGACTTTAAATGATTCCAAGTGGTAAAACTATCTGCAACAGGTGTCTACCTGCGCGTACTAAATAGAAATCAGAAATGGCTTGCATTGCGTTTAAGTAAGTATAGCAATTTCTCATTGGTTCAAAACCATAAAGGTAACCGCATGTCTATCGCGGGAAATTGTGACACAGTACGGTATCACTACTTTCGACGGATTTTCACTGTACACTTTCAAAATGCACTTTAAATTCAAAATGGATTATTAAGATTTATATCATATGATTTATGAAGAATACATTTGATGTTACATAATCTGTAAATACGTGATCTAATTCTGGCATCTGCAATGTATCTGTAAGTACATACATAGGTGATAGTGTATTTTTTGTTCAAAGTGTATTCCTTAACAGTCGAATTCAATTGAATTGTTAATTAGATGAGCTATAGCCGTGAGTATTATATACATATAGGTACTCACGCCTCTCCCAAGGGTTAGGCAGAGTTGTATTAAACACCCACATTTTGCGGGCGACGAACTTTTGGGGAAGTCGTCGTCCGAACAGATACAGGCCCGAGAGGCAGAGCGCAGTGTTCCCGCGCGCTTCTCAGAGGATTGCGACCGACGGGTGACGGTCGCACCGGGTGACGGGACCCGTCTTTGGTGAGACGGATCAATGCCTGTCGGAGGTTGCGGAAGAATGCAATGGCGATTCTCGCTCCCCCGACCATGGGCAAGCAGTGGAACACCGGGGTGGATTTTAGTCGGTAAGAGTCCGACAGACCCCTTCGCGTCCCCAAGGGCGGAGGACATCCATGAGGATCTTCCACCTCGTCATCAAAAAAAAAAACACCCACATTTTGCGCTAGAATTTGGTCCCATTCACATAATAGGGGGCAAGGGGATTACCGTCGATCGGACACTTTGAGAATTAAATATGGGATAATTAGAAGTATGTTGAAAGGAAAAGGTAAAACTTAATAAAAGGAAACTGAAGATGTTTTAAGAGAACCAAATGTTTTTCTTATTTAACGAGTATCAAATAAAGATTCATACATACAAACCAACTTACGTATTTCCTTCTCCATGATGAGCAGAGAAAACAACCCTTCATTTATTTATGTCCATACCTCATGAGCTTCCTCTAAGATAGAGGACGCTGATGACGCATTACGCTCTTAGACTTTTGAAGCAGGCTTGCCGGTTTGGGGTGCAATTAATCAGGTCCGTTTATAAAATTTTAAAAGGCCTATTACATTTCGACCGTGATTTCGGTCGAAATGTAATAGGCCTTTTTAAATGAAAAAAAGAAGACAAAGTCAAAATTCCGAAGCAAGTTTTTCATCAATTGCGTGACGACACTTTTTTGAGCTCGTAGATTGAACGATATTACTAAACATAAAATAAAAAATATATAATAATATATCTGAAGTATATCCAAATTTTGATTTATGTATGGATAACCTAGAAAAAAAAAACAACCAAGAGCAGCAAAAAAATATAATACTAAAAGTGGTCTTTTTAAAAAGTTTCACTTTACTGAACGCCTAAAAACGTTACACTTTATGTGTAAACTCCAACATTTGTTATTATAATTTCTAATTTTTTCACACCTAGAATAACACTACCACTATTTTATAGTCGGTATATGCACATGAATGCCAAGTATACGTCTTAAATATTTACTATGTACATTAAGTATCACAAAATATATTTATGATCAAAGAGTCAACAAAACAAGCTCAATAAAGATAGTGTCCACAGCAAATGTAATAAGACTAACTTACTGAATAGATGTCTTTTAACACTACCAATATCGATAAACATGTCACCTGTAAAATCTGGAAAATGCGTTTGTCATTGACACTATACATACCCATAAAGTAGCTGTACAATATTTGTTTTTATTGCACAGCTACTTAGAACTACATATGTATTGACGATGTTCTCAACTATCCATAAAATTATTATGGAGTCTTGTTTTGACGAGGATGGTATCGATTCAAGCTAAGCATTAATAATGAAAGTAGATAGTAGGTACTGTTGAATGCAACTCGAGGCCCCAAGCAACCAGTAATAAACACGTTATGTTTGTACCGTAGCCACAAAGTCTGATTTATATGTCATTGTGTATTTTTTAGCTGTACCTGTCGCTACACGCGTACTCCCAAGCGTGGTTGGTGCCGAGTTCACATGCACGTGAGGAGTTCGCTGACGATGGTATACTCACCGAGATGGGGAAATTGGCCACTTCTGCACTCGCTGACTTATATGGCACCAAATACCAGGTACTTATTTCAATTAAGTAGTTTTCAACAAAACCATTACACTCATTTATATAACAAGGATATGGCTTGAAAGTACCTATATACAATAGTTGTTTAAATGTATTCCCATTGTTGCTGATTTAACTAAAAAAATATCATAAAGTCAGCACAAAAGCAGGTTGATTTTATTGTGACAAAACGATTTATTTTTACCTCGCTGCTGCTGAATGGGTTTCGATTTCGAGTGAACTCGGATCATAGTGGCCATGTTGTACCAGCACTTCAGAGGTTCAATATACAGATTGACACCGCAGCAGGAAAAGCAGCCCTGGTCAAGTCTTCTAGGAACATCCTCAATTCTATAACTCAATTCTACTTTTCTCATACAGTTTTTGATAAATCCTTTGCACACAGCAAATATTTATTGGATACAGATAGAGCATTATTCGTCCTACATAACTCACAATAATATTTATGTTCACTAAGTGTACACTTTTACTACATTAAAACCAATTATAACGTATTTTTGTAAACTAATCAGAAAAACCTTTATTGTTAGTTATTTTATACGCGTAAGTCAAAAGTTTAAATGACGACGACGTTTTCTCTTAATGGTAAAACTAGCAACCTGTAGGTAATTTTTTTTACCTGTTACTATCTAGCTTTAAGGCTTTTAACCTTGCGATAATCCAGTCGCACACTATATGCCAGTTTTTAGCAGTTTCAGTGTATGGAAATAAACAGTAATCTACTTATCTGATAATAAAAATAGTCTTGTTGGTATTTCAGGTTGGCACTGCAGCTGAAATCCGACAACCAGCATCAGGAATGTCCCATGATTGGGCGAAAGCACGGGCTGGCATCAAATTTTCGTATCACGTAGACTTGCGAGATTCCTTCGGCCCATACGGTTTCTTATTACCAGGATCGCAAATAGTCTCGACTGCTCGTGAGACCTGGCAGGCAATCAAAGCAATAGTTGATAATTTCTCTCCAGGCTTACATATGTAAGGATCTACTGGCATTTTATATATTACTGCAATCAGTTAAACTATTTTTATCTATTTACACTGTTTATAAAACGGAGAAGCAAATCTGTATTATGAATCTGACTGGGTCAAACCTACTACAAATAAAAAATATATAATTATTAAATATTTACACCTATTTACACCAATGCTCATACTTACAATACCTACATAATTACATATACATACTCAGAATTCCAACTAGCTACGTTAATTTATTTATTAATTTTAAAGCATTATGATATCATCATTAAAAACGCCTATGTTCTTTCTAAATATTTAAGAACACTTGATAACCATATCATAATGTATGAAATACCAATCGATATTTTAATGTTCAAAATTTGACTGCAAAATAATTTGAATAGAGTCTAAGAGATCACAGAAACGTTAAATTTTTTTTTGTTTTACGCTCTCGTTCCGTGTGAATCATACTTAATTCAATCTGAAAACATACGGTTCTAGAAAGATCGTAAGGTGGCTTTTAATTTTTTACTTTGGATAACGCACTCAGAATAAAGTCTCTGGGCAAATACTTAAAGAAATAGTAATACATTGTAATCAATTAAGTATGTAATATTATATAGTATCATATTTGAATCGAACATTAATTTGATAGTTTACTACAGATTTATTTTACTTCCATTCATTCCATCTTAGTAAGAAAATATAGTTACTACTAATATATTATTTAAGTTTATTAAACATTTTATGTAAGGTTGTTTTTGCATTGTTTGTCAAACAATTCAACGATGTACAACGTTTGTTCAGATGGATTCACAAAAACGATATTTGTCTCGTGTGATATCAGCATTCATATTTATACGTTAATTCAATACACCATTGGTGCACAATGTTCATATTACATATGAACATTGTGCACGGTATTAACGAATAAGTTATTGAAACAATTAATAAATGTTCTAGCTTGTGTAATTAGAAATGTAGTTCAAGTGTACAAACGAATAAATTAATATTTAGCATTACCTACACTACATACATACGTCGTCCTACATTTCCTAATAATGGTAGTGACTGATAATTTTGGTAAGTAGAGAATATTCGATGAATTCCCGACTACTTTCTCATATCAAAATGTATAATCTGAATAAAAACAGTCAAAGTTATTTAATTTACTTTCTAAGTTAGTGTTACATTACAGGGTAGTGATACAGCTAGCATTTTGTATAGTATCGATCTTTTCAAACTTTACCTGGACATGATTGGTCATTTACCTCTTCTTTGCTGACACACCACATTGCTGACACTCATAATCATAACACACTTATTCTGATTGAAATTTTTGCTGGCTTCGAATTTAAGATTCACTTCAAAACTTGATCTGATTTTTGACTGGTACTCATTATTTTCCAAATTGTGTGTATTTAATTCAGAGGATGTAATCGTTCGCAAGGCAAACTGGTAAACAGGTAAACTGCTGCCAAGTACACGAAGATGTATAATTGAAATTTACGGCGTTGGACAGTGGCGTAAGTATACATTCTGAGGCCCGTGTCTAATACATCGAATGCGTGAGAGTCTGACTTGCATTTAGCCGTTATTTTCTTACGGATGTGTTAAAATATTATTTAACTTGTCTATTTTATTAGGTTTATAAAATTAGACAACTTATATTTGTTAAATCAAAAAAAAGTAATTAAATACCTACATTTTGTAATTATTGCCTCCAGTGTTCAGGGCCTTTGATGCCCAGGGTGAGCCTCGGGCACAAGGCCCATTTTGCACGCTCTGCTACCCTATTGTTACGCCAGTGGCCTTGGAATCCGCAGGGTATAGACAGTAAGTTTAGTAAGTAGGACGGTTCCTGTGCTTGGTCTAGCTTTATTACTGACCTTATTACCTGAATGTTTATTTATGATAAAATGTAAGTAGGTATAAAAAGTTTATGTAAAACAAGAATGTTGTAGACGAATATATTATGTAGAAAAATATTGACATTTTCATTGTTATTAACTGACTGCAAGTCTAACCATCTTCTTACACTTGCTTGCGATCGCAAGAACAGTTCCATTGAATAATAAAATTTATTACAAATAGGTAAGTATGCCTACCTTTAAGAACCATTTTATTTGCAGGGAATATTTTACGATGGGCTATATTTTTAATTTTAAACGATACCTAAACAAAAATGGGAACTAATTATATATAGTTAGATTCCAAGGATATTATTATTTTACTTCTTTTACTCCACTTAGGAGGTAATCTAGATCATCTCTGCACCTCCTTGCTTGTATATTTTTATGATTATTAGTAATTAAGTTACATTTTCCTCACATTTCATTTGCGCATATAAGCAATGTGACTTGTAAAAACATGTAGAAAAAGAGTGTTCTTGGAGTTTCTTTCCTGTTCTTCTCCACGGGATCTAAGTATTGGAACAGGCAACTAGCTTCACGACTGACTTAAGGTCATCACACACTATACCGTCAAAGTAACGGCATGCCGTTACTTTGACGGTATAGTGTGTGTGTAGGTTGCTGGGTGCTGTAATTGCTGGGTGAGCCATGGCTCCAACCCAGCAATTAACATTCAAATCTGAGCATTAAAAAGTGGTCGTATAATATATTTCATAATGTCAATATGAAAAGGCCTGACTGACTAATACTTACTCCTGACTTATTCAAAAATACCTATACTTAATGGATTTAAAAATGACGCCGATCTATCCCAAGTTGCAAGTTCCGCACTAACGAGGGCCCCAAATGACTGCACTGCGACAAGTTCCAATTATTAAAAATTTTATATCTCTTTAGGGTTCCGTACCCGAAGGGTAACCAACGGGACCTTATTACTAAGCCTCCGCTGTCCGTCCATCCGTCCCTCCGTCTGCCTGTCAGCGGGCTGTATCTCATGATCCGTAATAGGAAGACAGTTGAATTTTTTACAGAATGTGTATTTATGTTGCCGCTATAACAACAAATAAGAAAAATAGATTAAAAATATTTTTGAAAAAACACGTTTCTAGTCTTGTTAGTACCTACATAATATTTTATACTGGCCTGTTGGTCTAATGGTTAGTGATCCTGACTGCTAAGCCAGATCGGTGGCGCAATTAGCACTGAAATATCTGCGTAACGAGCGTTTCCTGTAGATCACAGCATTTCTTTTATATAGGCTAGGCCACAGAAATCTAAATAAGGTAATAGAAATGGAGTGTAGCGATGGGATCTATCGGGAACGCGTGTCGCCGGCGCGGTGCTACCATCTACATACTCAAATATCATGCGTACATATGCGCCGAGAATGTTATCGAAACTGAACTAGCCGTATGAACACGAACACTAAGATTGATATTACGTAGTGTTGGTCCGCTCACTTCACACAAGGATTATAGTTTCTGCATTTGTGGTCGTGATTGCGTAATCTACACTAGTGCTTGACTAGAGGTAACACTGGAATACTAGGCAACCAAGGAATACCTAATAAAAGAAAGTTATTAGTGGGTACGTGCTTTATTGTTAAGTAAGTATAATATATTATTACATATATTATATATATTAAAACAATATTAACCTGATCTTACTACATTGAACAGGTTGCCGTTTTTATTAGTGAATGTCGTTATGTTGATATATTGAAGTCATCCTCCGTAAAATGAATCGAACAAACCCGATTATAAGTTGTGGGGAACCATTTTTTCCCGTGGCAGATATCCACTTATCTTTGTATCTGCATTCTGCGGGAATTTAAAATAAACGAATACAAGAACATATTCCCATAAGCAAACAATGTTTCATAACATTTGAGTTTTATCTATGTGTAAATTGTATAGGTGAGTACTACTGTAAGTGCTTAATATCGTTTAGCACATCAAATTAAAATTCAAACTGTTTATTTGCGTAATACAGGTTAAATATACAAAGATCTTAGAAACTAATTTTGGGCGCTGTACACTACCCTTTTAGGTGTGCTAATGTTTCAAACAAATTAATCACACTAAAAACAGGCGCGGTCCGAAGGGCAGGAAAAACTGGGTATAGTTATTACGAGGCCTCGTACTGCACCTCGCAGACTCTTCTCGATAATTATCAAGGAAATGAGGAATATTTCGAAGGACTGTTTATATTCCACTGATAGATAGCATAATGACTGACATGCAGGACCGACTGTTATAAACAGTCTCAAAACCACTGATATAAACTATGAAAATCACTAACTAACAGCAACTGCCAAGTTGTTCGTACCTCTGTTTGCACTCAAGTCCATCTTTCTAAACATATTCCTACCCTTTTATAATAAGACAATTTGTTAATATTTATCCATCGACCAATAGTATTGCGTTACCGGTATAACCAGTCAAAATAATATCTATTAACTTATTTTTATTAAATAGTGAACTGTGTTATCATCTATTATAGTTTGGCCCTATTTTTAATAAAATAAATAAGAGCTTTTGAAGTGGCGACAACACGACTTTCTGCTGATACGATGAAAGTGTTCGGATTAGACAGTTTTAGCCAAAAATCTGAATATGCAGAAGAAGATCTTCTTAATGTGAAGAAAGTATCGGAATATTATTCCCATTTCTTGAGTGTTTCTGCTGCCACTGTCGTAACAGAGTATCAGCATTGGATTTCAAAGTGGAAGCGGGAGCACAAAGAAAATACTGATACAAAATTTCCTAAGGGTCTACCTAAATATAAAGACTTTGCTGAAAATTCTGGCAAATCTTCCTATAAGCGGTGTGACATCAGAGAGATCATTTTCTACGCTAAGGCGTGTAAAAACTTGGTTGAGAGCAGACATGTTACAGAAGAAACATGTTATGTATTAGAAGAGAGGCTGACAGGTTTAGCTCTTCTAAATATTCATCGTTCAAAATAACCCCACCCCAGACGTCTTAAATATAATATTATCAACCCATTTCCCAATAAAAATAGAAGGCTTCCATTTGTTGTATAACGCAGATGCACAAAAAAAAACAGGCCCTAAACCCTTCCCCTCTCCTCCCCTCTAATTCCCCGTCTTCCCGCTCTTCCTCCCTCTCCCCCTATTCCCACCTTAAAGGGCGGAAACGCACTTGTGACTCTTGAGTTACAGGTGCCGATGAGCGGCGGTAGTCATTTACCATCAGGTGACCCGTCTGCTCATTTGCCCCCTACACCATAAAAAAAAAATACATAATAATAAAATATACAATACTGTAATACATCACTAGCTCTGGACGATTTTCTGTTACCGTACCACTAAAAATTCGAAACGAAACACTATTATTCTTTGCGTAATATTTTACTTTTTGTTATACCAAACTTCAAGATAGTATCTAAGACAAGAGGCAATGTAGTAGTAAGTAGCAATAAAGTTGCAAATTATGCCAGTCGCACTTTTTAGTAGGGTTATGTTTAAAAATGTACTTTTATCAAAAACATCAATAAAACTACTTACCGCGCTGGTGACTCAGGTGCCACCAGCGCGGCGACAAGTTTACGCGTAGGTACATAGCACTTCTATAACCTTATTTAGACTTTCTGTGGGCAAAAAATTTTGCAAATAGCAAAGTGGGCAACAGTATGGGCTGCAATATCAGCAAAGGGCGTATTATAATAGATCCGTGTTTTTTTTTTAATAATCAAGGAAATAATGGAAATGTGAATTCAGATAAATACTCGAGGGTGTGTTGCGAGAGTTTTTGATGCCACAGTTACGTGAAATTAAAGGATACAACAACAGGACCTGAATACTATAGGATGGAGCAACATGCCATACGTCAAACGTGACTATTGGTTGTCAAAGAAATGTTTCCGAACAAATTGATTTATCCTAGATGTGATATTCCATGGCCTTCGAGAAGCCCGAAAAGTCGGGTAAATAAAAATAATAATAAACCCACAATATCCCAATTAAAACAGAACATTTACGAGAAGAGTGTCAACGTGTTTTTCAAAATTTGCGTAGTCGTTTGCTGGAGTGCCAACGATGTGACGGATGTTGATGATGTTGATTAAAAATAAATGATCAACAAAATACAATTTATAGTTTTACTCTTTGATTACATTATAAGCTAACCACCTTCAGAGTCGTCGATCTACCTTAAAATTTTATAAAGGAAGTAATATTAGAGGTAGGGGTGTACACTCAAAAAATATATCGAAATTTATATTCGATATAAAACATCGTATCCCAGCATCGATGCTTATCGACATATCGCTGAAAACATCGATATTTTTTGAATATCGAATACTTTCCACAAAAGTTTACTATTACCTTTTTCCAGTCAAACGCAGAAAGTTTGACGTCCTTGATTTCGTATGTGTGAATGTAGAGCTAGAAACCAAAGTAACATAGCTGTACTCTAATAGTGTAATTATAGTGATTTTCTATGAGTGTTACTTGAAAGATAGTGCCGAGATGACATGATGAGATATGTTTGTTAGTGAAACAAAAACGACAAATTAATATAAATATTTTATTACACACCAAAACCCTAAGAAAAACAGACAAAAATTTATTACTAGTCTTAATCTACCTGCAAACCTTTTTTTCACTTTATCCATTTAAGACGAATGCTCTTTAGACAAACTTTGCAAAAATAATAGTTTATGGTTAATCTTTCACCTTTCATTCTATTTCTTTGTTGATGTCACTACCTGTTAATGATTTATTTAAAATTGAAATCATCAAGTACCTACCTAGTGTTAAAAATTTTATTTTGTTTTTATTGTAGTTATTAGTCAGAATTAGTTTTCTTAATAGATTCGACAAAACCGCAAATATTCGATGTTTCTAAAAATAAATATATCGATATATCGATGTTAAATGAATATCCCTAATTAGAGGTGAGATGTCGTAGCACTCTGTATCAGCTATACGATTACCCTTGTGTGGGTGATTTAAGTCGATGGTCAGTAGCCAGCCAGTACCGTCTTTACCACAATATACGGGGCACATGCCTAGGACCGAAAATCGGAAAAATTAAGAACAGTTTCTGTGTTGATCCTACGCAATATTACCTATATTCATTTTTTTAACAAGTAGTACGTAGTTAAATTAAGAAGCTTGTTCTAAGTCTGTTTCCAATTACATTATATGAAAGCTATCTCTATGTATGGATCGTTTGTGTTAGTTAGTTTGTGATAAAACTATTTAGGTGATAAAACTAACACATAGAGACACAAAAGTGGTCTAACTGCACCTTAATGTGGCTTTTTATGCCCGATATCGAATGATTTGTGGCATCGCTTGTTTTTTTTTCGTCTACCGTCACATAACAGTACTATATAATTATAACGAAAGGAACTTCGTTCCAACCGAATGTCCCAAATACACCTTACGAGTATTTTTAACTAATATTTAATTTTTTTAGCTACCAAAGTAATCGATGAAGCGATGAATTATGAAAAATAAGAATTAAAATCTTGTCAAATATCTGCTAATTTATTTAATGCTTTTTTTTTAAGTGCGGGATTACAACGCGATTTAAGCGATAAGGCCGCTTTTTGTACTCTATTCATAAGATACATCTCCTGTTACATAAGAACATGTATGTGTAAAACCCTGGTGTACAAATAAATTGTAATCTACTTTCTTAATCCTAGTTACTACTGCTACGATTCCACCAAATTATTTTTAGATTTGGTAACACTTTACCGTGGCACCGGTGTCATGTTACTGTCAAAATGACAAGTTTTCTTGGTAGCTGTAGATTTGAATCGAGGATTTTGTGATTATTTGTATTAAAATGAATACTACAGTTAATAGAACGTTGTCAAACACTAAAATAGATCCTACGGAGTTTGATGTAACGATTAATGCTATACTGATCGGTCTAGGAGCTGAAAAATATACAGATATATTTAAGTACGGGCAGTGAAAATAGCTATTTAAAATACCAAACTGGGCTGTTTCCTTCTTGAAGTCCCATTCTATTAGACACGGGCTTCATCTCGCTGTATACAAAACGGGCTTCATAGAGGCTACATTTCTTTGTTCGTTGTGTAGCTATTGTTTAGTTCTGTACATATGACATAAACAGTATTTTGCCCTCGAGTAATTAGAAATTAGAAACTCGAATATTTAGAAATTTGCGTTTATCGTAATATGAATTTAGGTTTGTACTTTAATGGTTTATATTATATTTCTAGGAAGCGAAATATAGGTCAACAAACTTTAGCCGAATTATCTGATGAAGATTTAATTAAATTGGGTGTGGATGATGCTGAAGTTAGAATTAAAATCTTAAACGAAGTTAAAAATTTGCCCATTTATGAGGAATCTAAGCAAATGTAAGGCTGCTTTTATTTAAATTTATGTTGTAGGACATTGCTCTGATTAAATTTAATATATTCATCTGAAATAAAAGTTAGAGCATTTATGTACTTACATTTATTTTATTGTTTTATGTTGATATGAGAAAAATTACAAAATACAATTGTATTTAATTTCAATTTATTTACAGATCTAGATTTAATCTGGGTCCACTAGAAATTATGGACATTCTCAGTGACAGTTCAAACCACCTGTATAGAATATATTTGAGCATCATTGCAAATACTCTAGCTCTGAAGAAAACAAAAAAATTATCAGATTGTTTACTGTACAGAGACAAATATGCATCTAATATAGCTTTGAGTACATTAAATGAAATAACCAATATATTAAATACTATGGACATTGCAATAAACACACAGTTAAAGGTATGTACATTATGTTACCTACACTTCTTTGCCCGCATCTTAGGTCAAAATCATAACTTAGCACTGGCATGCCTACAGTTTCAGAATAAGTTGAGCTGAAAATGTTGATACCTGTAAATTGAATTATTATAATGGACATTTTCACTATTTATGTAAAGGAAATAAGATGAAACTGAGGAAAAATGATAATTAGAAATTGATTTTAGAGTTGTATGAACATACTGCAATTGTCATAATTTGATATATGTATAGTCCTGAATGTTATGAAATCATGTGTTTTAAAAATCATCTTTACAGGAACTTAGACAGGAATCCAGAAATACAAAGAAGAAGAAAATAATAGTAGGGACGGTTGGCAGCGCAGTCATTGCTGTTTTAGCAGTGTTGTTTGTGCATTCTTTGAAGCAAATTAAATAATTCTTCATAGCTTACCACCACTTGCAGCTTACACAAAAACTAGGCCTAACAGGAGTTTGTTGGAGGACTAGTTTTGGTGTAAGCCTTGTACTGTACTATGAATATGAAATGTTTGTATTAAAGACTGCTACTTAATAAATAATATTTTAAATTACTTTTGTGATTATTTGATTATGATAAGCACACTTATACATAAACAAATATATATTCAGAATGATTGATCATCAGATCAGTTTTGTAATGATTCAGTACATACCAACTCCTGCTAAATAAATTGATGTGGCAATTCATCCAATAACAAGTGCCCACAAAGGCAAACAAAGGAATCGCGCCGGAAATACAAACTATGAAATATAAAACATTTCCCAGTTTGTAAAACAAATAAATCCAGATGAAATGACCCAATTGTTTCGACCTCACCAATTAAAAAGTGTAAGGTAAACGGCTGGCTGACGGGGCGGTCGTGATGTCACGCGCGGGGACAGGCGGCGCTCCGGAAGTGTTCGGGAACCGCGCATACCGGCCGGTAGCGGAGTCCCGCGCTCCCTGGACCGACGATATTGCTTATTGCGGCCGAGCGCGCCAATTGAAACGCGTGTCCGTTGCGCCAAATCGGGACGTGCCCTCTTCGACTCGTGAAACTTCGGACAACGAATTTTGCAATGTGCATTCAAAAATAAATCATTTATGTGAAAAATGAATTGCCTTAGGATTTTATCTGTGATTTTTTTATTATTATTTAAATGTTTATATGCTCAAGAAAATTACGAAAAAGGTAAGCCTTCATGTACTATTCTCAACCGTAGTTTCTAAAAAATGTATATTGATATAATACAGGTATATAAACATCTACATCAAGATGTTTTGCAATCCAATTAAAGTCATTTTTGCAACGACAGTTGACACAAATCATCATCGCGCATCTATCAGTCAAAAAGAGCGATTAGGGCTGTAGCATCCGTGTTTACTAACATCTGATCCGCGACCTATGTCATGTGAATATACATAGGTATATCTATATTAATATTGTATGAAATAATTGTTAATATGGATCATCTTTAAAAGAGATATTTTGTGATTTCAAAAAGGGGGCTAGGTACCTAAAAGAAGTTCATCATTTTAATTTTAAATTTGTTTTTTTCTATCCTTCGGGAAAAGTACTTTTTTTTTTCGGGATCAAAGGTCCTTAGGTATACCCTTTTTCGTACCACTGAAAACGTGTAGGTATGCAACATTTTATGACGATCGCGATCGGTTGAGTAGTTAATATGTGAAATCGAAACAAACAAACAAACAATGAATTCGTTTGTTTCGCATTTATAATAATAGGACACATATAAGATAATAGGTTTACTGGGAAACACTGATCTGATTTAGAATGTTTCTTTAGTTTGATTGTAGAAAAGTTTTTTTTGTACTTTAAAATTATAATCTTGAACATTTTTGACATTGACTACGAGAAAAAATCGGAATAGAACAAAAGTATACGAGATGATGATTTAAATTTTTTTCCAATTGTAAAATCTTTGTAAAAAATTATATAGTTGAAGCAGCCTACAGTACTCGTAAAATAAATCTATACTAATATTATAAAGTTGAAGGGTTTGCTTGTTTGGTTGAACGCGCTAATCTCAGGAACAACTGGTTCGAATTGAAAAAATATTTCAGTGTTGGATAGCCCATTTATCGAGGAAGGCTATAGGTTATATAGAGCGGAGCCAGTGACCATAAACGCAAGTTAAATTGCGGGGACGGCTAGTGATTAATATAATATATTCTGAGATATTGATATTACACAGTAGCTACTATCAAGACTCTGACTAGTAGTATAGATTGTTAATACTTAGATATTTCATTTAGTAAATATGTTGTATATATGTTATGAATGTCCAAAGCGCAGTGTATGTTAAAATCACTGGTGTCTGTTAACATCCACCAAGCTAGCTGGTGAATGTCCGTTATTTATTATTTTTATTATTTCGGTCATTCACCAGTGAATGTTATGATACACCACGACGACTTGGTGTATCTTCATTATGAGTAACGGTAATATGAAAATATGATTCTAAAAAAAATGTAGGGTACATAGGTCAATTGAATAGAAATGTATTGGTAATAGGTTAGAACTGCGACCAGAACGCATGAGCCGAGCGAATGCCAGAACCGAATTCTATTGTAAAATCACAATTATTTTTTCAAACATTAGTGTTCCCTCCGCAATACATTGCATAATAAAACAGTCGAATGTGATTTCTCGCTATTCGAAGGAATACTGGTGGGTGTAAACTACACAAATCTAATATATAAAATTCTCGTGTCGCGGTGTTTGTAATTAAACTCCTCCGAAACGGCTTGACCGATTCTCATGTAATTTTGTGTGCATATTGGGTAGGTCTGAGAATAGGACAACATCTATTTTTCATCCCCCTAAATGTTTTTATTTTTTAATTTTTAGATATTTTTTTTTATGATACAGCATTAGAAAATACATACAACCCTGAGTTTTCAACCCTCTACGATCAACCCCTGTTTTTTAATAGCGATATTAGTATTTTTACTTTCATTGGTACAATTTTTTAAAGTATTTAACCCAGTGAAAATAGAAAGTGCGATTGTTATAATCGATAGCCCTCAAGTCGATGTCAAACTTTTTTTTTAATGGAATAGGGGGTTAACGAGCAGACGGGTCACCTGATGGTAAGGGACTACCGCCGCCCATGGGCACCTGCAACTCGAGAGTAACAAGTGCCTTGCCGGCCTTTAAGGTGGGAGTAGGAGAGGAGGGGAGATGGAGAGATAGGGGGGAAGATAGAGAGAGGGAAGGATTAGGGCCACCGGTAACCTCACTCGCTTTGCGAATTACAACAAAGCATTGCTTCAGTGCCGGTTTTCTGTGAGGCCATGGTATCACTCCGTTCGAGCCGGCCCATACGTGCCGAAACATGGCTCTCCCACTGTTAAACTTTAAATATGTCAGTTAAGTTAATCAAGTACTTTGAATTAAGAAAATGAATGGTTGGTGTTTTGTTATTTTTATAGGCCGTCAATAGACCACAGCGCTCCATTCTTCTTTCAGCCATAGACCACATCCCCACAATGAGTTAGTTATTTTTTATTTGACTACCAAAATATTAATTAGAAATAATTAATATGCCAAAACACGGTCAGCTAGTTTAAATATAAAATTTAAAATACAATATCTGGCGGAGTTAGAAAATATAATATAATGCCGGGTCCACACTTTTGACACTTGCCGCAACCTCCAAGCCCGTACAAACGTGTTGATGGTGCGCTCTTCCCAAATTTCCTTTGATTTGTCTCAAAAACCTGAGTGGATCCAGCATGATACTCTACCGGATCGATCCCAAGTACTAACAAACCTAGACAAACCAAGCCAAATGTTCTATTCACACGTTTGAATTTGTGATGGCTTGTCGAGTTTTATGCAAGAAATGGGACAATATTTATCGATTAAAGAAATCGTTTTGACATCAATAAATAATACTATTTGATGGCCATCAGTGGAAGCTGTCTCGGGACAAAGCGCCGAGCTGCCCTGTAACGTCACGGCAGAGAAAGAAAACGACAGACTCAACATCCTCGCCTGGTACAGAAATGGGTCAACTACTGCGTTTTATAGGTAATAATAATTCTTTTTTAACTACACATACCTAGCTATTTAGTAATCGCCAGCGTGTGTTGAGCCGAGTCCTCACTGCAGTCGCAGTGGTGACAGGCGGGACTCAATTCACTCCTAGGAAGCGCCAGGGGGTGGACCACGACGGGGCCTATGGAATAAAAGGGTCTTATCTAGGGTCACCCGTAGGCGCAGCGCCTCAACGTCCGACCACCAGAGAGACTCCCTCGAAGGCCAGGCGCACCGCCTCCTGAAAGTTTACCCGCGGGCTGTGACCAATGTGTCATCGGCGTAACAGATTACGCCGAGCCCGGGGGGAAGTCGCCTCGAAGGGCCCAGTCGTACCCCATATTCCACAGGAGTGGTTTAAGGACAGACCCCTGCGGAACACCGCACGACATGGGCAGTCGACTCAAAACTCCATCTATCCTCGTACATGACGGTACGCTCCTCTAGATAGTCTGCCACTAGCCGCCTCAGGTACCCTGGCACTACGTGATACTGGAGCGCTTCCCTGATGCAGCTGAATGGTAGACTATTGAATGCGTTGGCAACGTCCAACGACACCGCCAACAACACGCCGCCACAGCTCCACCTCCTCCGTCATAGCCCTCAGGCGCAACACAGTCGGCCGTCGAAAACCGAACTGGGCGTCCGACAATCGGGGCCGACCCTGCACAGGTGCGGGACGATGCGGGCAGGGAGGACCCTCTCAAACAATGTATACACCTCGTCCAGCAACACGATGGACCTGTATGCTTCGATGTTCTTGGAACGGATCCGTAGAACAGCCGCCCATACCTCCGCCTTCGTGACGGTCGTTCCCGGTCAAGAGGCCCTCTTGACGACGATGATCGACGGGGGTGTGTGCTCTACATCCTTTACAAAAACTGACGTCGATGCGATGATAAACTACACATGTAGGAAATACAGTAAAATCAAAGATATTAAGTTTGTTATAGATTTAATTTTTTTTTATACCGAGTCGCATTCAAATCTTTGACCAACACAAGATGCGAAACAAATTATATTTTTATTATTAATCATATCAAATAGGTACGTAGGTATTCAGTTCTGTATTATCATTATCATCATCATCTTAGCGTTAAGCCCGGATACAACCGAAACTTCCGCTTCGGTGGCCGGGGTCCACTTTCAGACCTTTTCCTCTCCACTTTGCATCGCACGATCTTCGGCATCCCTGATAGTGAGTTAATTGGCATGCATATCACCCCTTACGACGTCAAGCCAGTACTTGTTTGGTCTACCCCTCATGCACGGGCCTGGGAGAGGTGGCATGGCCAGCCATTTGTTCCCCACGTAAGTAGCCGGTTGCCGCAAAACGTGGCCATACCAGCGAAGGCGACACTCCTACAATTTTCCCGCAATTTCACGAATATGAAGGCTGCCGCGAATGCGGGAGTTCCTAACGCGGTCCTTTCGCGTTACTCCACACATCCAGCGCAGCATATTCATCTCCGTGAGTTCCTGCTTGTGTCTCTCCAGCACCGGCCACATTTCACAGCCGTATAAAAGAACAGGCCTAATAATGGTTTTAAAGACCTGTCCCTTCAACTTAACCGGTATCTTGGAGTCACAAAGGACACACAATTCAGTTCTGTATTATGCAATGACAAAATGATGAATCCAGGACATTAGGAATGGCTTAAAATTAAAATAAAGTTTACTATAGGAGCTATCCGTATATCTGCCGACTCATAGTCCGTTTTATTATTATTTACCAGTCTTTCTATCTATACCTACTTACTTAGAAGAAAAATCTCAAATGTTGTTTTAAGTTATAAGTATATACTAGCAGTTCCCGCGCGGCTTCGCTCGCGTGTACATATTTAAATACCCGCGGAACCCTAATTTTTTTCTAATATATATTAGATCTAATATATCTAAGATATAATAATAATAAACCTAACCTAATATTAGTACACCACAGACAGAAAATTAAGGGTTAATTTTATTTAACAGTATTTGATAAATACATATCCGTACAAAGCCAAATGTCTAGAAGAAATCGACGTGTGCGTTATGACTAGAGATCGGATATTCGGATGCATATTTACCTAAAGTTGAGATGTTGGCTATTATGGAAAGCACGTTTTTATCGAAAGAATCCCGCGATTCCAGCAAAATCCAAATTTAAGTGTACCTATACTCATGTAGTGTACATACTACATGAGATGTAATAAACCCCAGTTTGACACAAATGACACTTGCTCTGTTACAACGTATAATGGTTGCTTTTCCCTACTTTTATTGTCAGTGATTTTTGACGAAGCAAAAACAACCTTATTACGTTGTAACAAGTGTCAAATCGGGCCTATTAAACCCCAGGAAATGTAAGCATTTTGTAAGAGTGCGAGTGAGACGGCAAATTATACTTGCTTGTGCGCAAGTAGCAACGCGACAATACAACTGTATTTGTAAATAAAAATATACTTAGAAGCCGCTTCCATAATTTGTTATCCAAAAAATTACTTTAGGTAAATATGCATCGGATTATCCGATCTCTAGTTATGACCGCCGGTGGTCTTATCACCTAAATATTTGTAACATGTTTACATTGTATACTTAAAAGGTAAAATTTATTGCTCATTAGCTTTTTGACTTCATTATTTAACTATGGATGACCACTTTGGCATTGACCGTACGTCCGAGCGCCCATCCTATTTTACTCTATTAAGTCCTACGTAATGACTATTGACCAATTTTCATCAGCTCATACAAAAACCGGTCAAGTGCGAGTAGGAACCGTATGAAAAGGTTCCATATTATTAAAACGGTACCAACCTATAGTTATTTTCTGTTTTTGATGGGAATATCAGTACATATTATTTAGCTTTTTGTGTAAACTATTCATGACACCCTAACGGATTTGGAATGTTTGTAATTTTTCTTTAAAAACTTTAAAAACATTGTGTGTAAGTAATAAATAAAATGAATATTAAGAAAACTTAACAAGCCCTTGCATTTCATATTCCACATGAAGCACTTCTCAATACTTAACAAGTAATTATTATTTTTTTATTTGGCATAAGGTCAAAGAGAATTTTTTGCCGTAGGTACTTGTACTTATACCAAATAAGAAAATATTTATACCAAATAAGAAGATACCTATTTATCAAATTGAATCTTTGTTATTAATTATGGAAATAAAATATTAACACACATTTTGTATCAGCAGTCGCGACTTACGTGGCGATGATGAAACCACCACTCCTTCGGAGGGTCGGTACCGTTTGGTGACGGCGGAGAACGCGGACGAGGATAAACTACAGATAATAAGAGTGCGTCCCTCTGACGCCGGACTCTACATGTGCCTCGCTGATTTTGCTGCCAGTCCTGCGCATAAAACATACGTTGAACTTGTCGTTATTGGTAAGTATTTTTTTAAATATTTTGAGGTGCTTACTTTTTAAAAGCCTAAACACCTATGATGACTGCTTACTGTGTCAATTTTCACTCACTCTTATGCAATAAAAAAACATAGTGTTTTTTTCGCTAGGTCCCACAGAGTTCACGGTGTGGTGCCTATTGGGCCTATTTCTCATATATTATACTACCAAAAAAACAAATATTAAAAAAAAAATTGATGACTTGACAACAACCAAACTATATATAGCTAATGCTTTTATGATTACTTTATAGATGACATTGAAAATAATATTCTATGATATTCAAATACATAATAATATAAATAATTTGACATTACAATCAAGGTTCATGCAACCTATTTTTGAAAGTGACATTAAAGTAATTAAAAAACCGGACAAGTACGAGTCTTTAAGAGTTCCGAGGGATGTAAATAATTCACTTGTACAAATAATTAACTTTCTTAAAGACTATAATCTAATTATAAACATAAACAAAACCAAAATTATACAATTTCACCAAAGAACCCTAAATCCTGAATTACACATAAGTACAGTACAATAATTCTGAAATAGAAGAAGTAACTTCCATTAACTTATTAAGTCTCTACTACTACTTAAACTGCAAAACACACGAAGCTGAACTTTGCAAACAACTACATAAATCTACGTATGCTTTCTTCCAAATTTCAAAAAAGTTAACAGATATGTAGATGTCGGGCAACTCTAGTCGAAAAGAGTGTTTTAGGAATGGTATATTATAAAAAAAATTAAAAAGAGATTTAAGAAACAGTTAAGATTTCTATTTGGTTGACAAATGTTAAAATTCAGTAGCAGAGTTTTATATTTTATATAATCTACATGACTAATATCATAACTTTTGATATTGATCTTACACTTACTTTATTAGGTACCTACTAGAAATATAATAACTTCAGTTATTATATTTCTAAGGTAGCTTCTAAGGTAGTTTTTCAGTATATAATTATGCTAATTCATTTCTGCGCATTGCATAACATAGTAGACATAATAAATGTCATCACTTATATCTACATACGTATGTTAAACAAATGAATAAATAATTATGACTATGACCTACCTCACAATTAGGCCCGGTGTGATGATTTGTGGGGCTACCCTGCGACAAAAAAGCCCTTCTTAGGTAGTTCTTACGTCCAGACGATAAAAATAGTCGGTGCTTTTTTGTTATTTATCTAATTATATTTATCCTATTCTTGAATCCAAAGTACAAGCTCCGCCACAGATAAGTTAATAGTTACTTCGTAAGCTCTTCTAGTCAGCGATGTGTATTATATTATTATGTAAAGTTGTCACTAGTTTTTACGAGTTATTTCATCGAATAAAAGCATAACGTATACGTGACATAAATATGAATGAGACTTACCTACTTGTCCCACAAATATTATTAACGCTTTGTTTATTAATGCTCTTTGCTCGCAAAGCTTTCTGTAGCATACCTACCTATTTTACATGTATTGCTTAGTTGCCTAGATAGGGTATACTATACTATACTATATACTTGTAGTAAATGAATGCGTTTTCTGTTAAATGAAAGGATATTACCGTAAACAATGTGAATTCAGCTTCGTTCGTGGTGGTACGCAATTGTGAAATTGCTCATGCAGTAGCTAACTATATCTTCATAATGATTTATGGTTAGAGGTGCCCAACTGACACGTCATAAATCATTTAATGAATGAGTCGTTTTGGAATATCATCAGGGATTGACTAGGTGCCTATTATTCCCATTTTTTATATTTTACTAGCTTGGCCCGCGGGTTTGCTCTTGTTACGGTAAATTTTGTTTATCGATTCAGGTATTCCTCGGGAACAGTACCTTCTTTTTTTGGATGAAAGGTCCTTTTGGACGAAACAATGTATGTGCAAAATTACATGATGATCCGTTGAGTAAGTAGGTACTTAGTTAAGGCGTGGAAGCTAGCAAACAAACAAAAAACAAGTAGGTTCTCACTGTCCCTCGCGGGATATAAAATAACTTTTATGCAATACGAGTACTTAATTTCACATAATTTTCAAATTTTAACACATTGTTTAAAAAAAAATGTGTGTGTGTGCAATTCACACACGGCAGAAGTGTAACTTCAGAAAACGTTGACTATGACCTATTTTCTAAAAATCTGCACTTGTTCTACATAAGCTTTGAGTACTCCATTCTCCGTGTGCGAAATTTTCTTAAAAAGGAATAAAAAAACATCTCTTCACGTATTGATATATCTACCTTAATAGATGTTATAAACAGAGATGCCGATCAAAAACGTAAAGCGATAGGGGATATTTTCTCCTATAACTAGATATTCAAAATCAACAAAGCAGTAACGAGCCGAACTAAAATTTACCTATCTGGCAGTATAACGCCCGGCTTCGTTAATTGGTGGGCAGGCTAATGAGGAAGCTGACAGCGCCGGAACAATTCGCTCCATTTATTAAACAATTGGCGACGTAAACATTACATCATTAATAGTATAATAATTAGCTGGGTCACTGACTGAACTATTTTAAGCGGTCTGTCATATGAATGACATTTATAGTAACAAAAGCAAGCTGGCCTTTGAGTTTGAGAGGGAGAAATTTTGTTGAAACAACTTTGTCTTTTTTCTGTTACACTAAGATCACTAAGCGTTTATTTCTATATATATATATATAAAAATCATTGTTTATATGTCTGTCCTCTATGCGTGCCGAAACCATTGATCAGATTGTGATGATACTTTTTTAGGGTGTTCTGGGGACGCCTGCGATGGACCCTGGCTCAAAAAAAATATATAAAAAAAGACAAAAATGGCATTGCAACGCACGCTGGGTGCTAGTTTGTAATAATAATAAAATTAGGATGTCAATTTTCGGGTCCGTCTAAACGTGTCTTTTGATTTTAGAAGGGGTTGTTAATCTTCAGCAAGTAATAAAATGATTGAACGTTTTAAAATGTACTATGTACCTACATCCTACTAATATTATAAACGTGAAAGTTTGTGAGGATGTATGGATGTATGCATGTTTGTTACTCTTTCACGCCAAACCTACTGAACCGATTGCGATGAAACTGGGTATGTAGATAGCTGGAGACCTGGATTAACATATAGGCTACTTTTTATTCCGATATTCCCACGGGATCGGGACTTACGGGGTGAAACCGTGGGGCGCTGCTAGTATACTAAATAGGTACCTAAATATTTTCAACTTCATCGTCAATACAAATAAATAAAATTGAAGTGTTTGTTTGAAATGTCAAAATAATAGTTTTTTAAGCTCATACAGTTGCACAATGCCTTTGCCTAAAAATAAGGTTTTAAAATTTTTGTCTGTCTGTCTGTCTGTTTGTTCCGGATAATCTCCGGAACAGATAGCAGATAAAAGTATATAAATATGTACTAAGTAAATATTCGCAATTTTTCTGAAATGGTAATATTCTTACTACAAAACAACATAGATAAGTACTATGTTTACTAAAAACATAGTAAACTTCTCTGACTTTTAAGCGACTTAGGGATTGTCCATTAATCACGTGAGGCTCGAAAGAGGGGGGGATATATGATTTACGGAAAAAATCACGTAATATCACAAGGGGGAGGGGGGGTGTAGTGAGTTATCACTATCACGTGTATTTATTTTTTCGTAAAACGTGCTATTATATCTGTATTTAACGATAATATTCTGAAAATGTTTAACATATTTGGAAATAAAGAAATACACGTGATTTTGGTTAAGGGGATGGGGTTAGTCTAAAAAATCACCACGTATCACCAGGGGGGAGGGGCGGTTAAAAAGTCGCTAAAATACCATCAGGTGATTAATGGACGACCCCTTATCACAGAAAACGAATACTGTGGAATAAAACATTAGATAAAACATTTTCTTTATAATTTACAACGATATAAATACCTACAATACCTCTTTCTCCGCTGTTTGTTAACCGATTGAATATTGCCAGTAAAATATTTATCAATAATTTATTAATCATTAAAATGATTAAAGATTAACAATTAATTAAAGGATTTTTCTTGCAGAACCACCGCGCGTTCTCTGGATGGTGCACGAGAATGGGACCCAAGTCGCAAAGGCCAGCCCTGGGGTGAACACAAGTCAGAACGTGGGCCCTTATTACGTAGGCGACACTGTGCATCTCGCATGCGTTGCTTATGGAGGTAACAATATATCCAAACTAACCATAGCTCTGTAATTTTATGTACAAATCTACAATGTCAAAGATCGCAGGTTCGATTCCCTCTCAGTGTGGCTCAGATATGTCTATCTGCATTGATATAGGTATTTCTATGTGTACCTAATGTGACATGTAATAAAAAAAAGCTGACAGAACTCAATGTTTAGATTAGCGTCCTCTAGTGGATCTATATATGTATTATTAGCATGACGGTCATGAGTTCAGTGAGTGTTCATGAATTTTCCCCATAGCAAAAGTGCACAAACGTGCCCAAAGAAGTTCTCACTTCAAAAATCTAAGTATGTATATCAGTGTTCTGGGTTCTGGGTCCCAGTAGTACCACAGATAAGATTAGTTACTTCGTAGTACAGGCTGTGCTTATGTTAGTTTTAAATAAAACAGTGTGAAATAAAGCAGTGAAGCAGTGCAATAAAGCAGTGAAAAAATCCAATTATAAATCGGTACTCCGGTAGCTGTACCTACGTATTGCGCCACAATATATTTGTTTAGTACATATTTAATTTCCCAAAAATAAAAAGGTCTGGGAATACTTGTATGGAAACAAAATATACGAGACAATTTTTAAAGTAAGACTAGTTAATCCCATGCCATAACGATGTATGTATTTTGTATGCTGCACATAAAATCACGTCTTTCTCCCTTCGGGGTAGGCAGAGACAACAACGGGTTCCTTCTTAGAGTATACCCGGGTATGTAGGAGACCCACTTGTGACGGAACACCGTGTGGTTTTAGTCGGTTCGATTCCGACATACCACTTTACTGTTAGCTCCGGTGAGGCGATGAACCCGTGGGGGTACCCAAACGACAAAAAAAATGTCAGAGAAAACAACCCGCCAGCTTCTACATATAGTTGCATACGGTACCTAGATATATACCTTCATATCTCATAAGCTTCCTCTACACAGTCATTAAAGCGCAATTCACACATAAAAAGGGCGCGGGAGCGGGTCGTGTTCCTCGACCGACCAGACGCGCTGTTCGTTGTCTTTACACAAAACGCGGGCGCGGGTCACCGGTGGGTCATCGGCGGGTCTGCCACGGGTATGCCATGCTCCCGACCCGCACCCGCTTTATGTGTCTGTTGCGCTTAAATCTTTCATACAAGCCCGCTGGTTTCGGGTAAGTACTTCTAACCTACATAAAATTATGTACCTACCTATATGATTTATGGCAATTGCACCTACTGCCATTTGCACTATGTATTAATAAAATAACTGCTACTTTTCATGAATATCAAATCAATAAAATAATTTTAAATATCGTAGGTAAACCCTTAGCATCGCTAGCATGGTGGACCGAACAACGCCTACTGAAAGACACGCAGACTCCGCTATCAGAGCACCGAGTACGCAGTGACCTGATCTACGGTCCTCTACAGAGAGAAGATCACGGCCGAGTCTTCAGTTGCTTCGCTAAAAACAATGAGAAAACTGCACCACTTTCTATAGATGTCACTATAGATATGTATCGTGAGTAAAGCTGAATAATTTTCTTTTTAGTGAATTAGTTTAAAGAGTTAAATTCAATTACGATTTTGACGCGTGCCCCGAAAAACCATAATATGTAGGTACGTGCTCCACGTGATGTAACATTGAGTCAGTCTACAATTAATGATCCCTTACTTTGAAAGGTAAATAATTGTTAAATGTTTATAATAATCTTTATTGAACACCAAAAGTCATACATTACATAGGTAGCACAGGAAGCAATTATAAATCACTCGCCGTATGAATATCGGGATAAAAAGTAGCCTATGGCTGGTACTATTATGTATTCTGGCCTATGCGTTAATCCAAGTCTCCAGCTATTTACATATCATAACAAACATCCATCCATCCATCCAAACCTTCACATTTATAATATTAGTGCGATTGACAGGTTGTCAGACGTTCCAAGGTACCAGATACGGATTCTCAAACTAGGCTGAAGCCTGTATTTTGGGAAACAGTGTTCAGTCGTACCCGTCCCTATATTTAATGAATGAGTTTGTCGCTGCTTACAAATACGAAGTCGTATTGTATGTCACTTAGTCATGTTAAATGTGGGGTGCTGTGTGTGTGTGGTTAGGCTTGTAATATTAAATTTTTATTCATATCATTTGTTTACTTAACAACTATTTCAGACACCGTTCCGTATGTAGATGATAAATCTCAACAACAATCATATCACCCGATAGTAATAATATTGTTTTTTTTTACACATCTCACCTAGGAACGCAATTTCTAATTGACTATGACTTCAAGTAGATATACGATGACCAACTTTCTTCACTCAATCATTAATTACTGTAATCGTTTTTAAACTTTTGCGACTTTGATACATATTAGATGTGTAATTCGGGACTTAATCGCGATAATATTTAAATGGTAGAATACCTCTTGGTTACCCGAGTGCAATTCGATCGAAACGTCGGGTAACAAAGAGGTATTGTACCTTTTAAATATTATCGCAATTAAGTCCCGAATTACACATCTAATATTAATTACTGTGTCCAACAGTACCGCCAGATTTAGTCTCCCTAAGAAGTGAGGGTCCAGAATCAGAATTGGGCGTAGCTCGAGTGCGTGCTGGAGAGGCCCTGTTGCTGCAATGCCGAGTTCTGGGAGCGCGCCCCTTACCGCCTATTGCGTGGAAGCTTAATGAGAATCAGCTGCTGAACTTGGAGCAGAAAATTACAGTGAGTATTAATTGATAGTACTTAGTTACCTGCCTGCTGTTGTCTACCATTTTAATTAGTGACAACACCTTAAATGAGGTACTTAACTTGTGGTGAAACCTAAAATAATGCTTTAGATGCTAACAATTAATGCTAATTCTTTTGTTGTAGTAGATATTATTTTGTTGGTTTTTTAAATCTTAAAGTTGTGGTGAATTAAAAAAACCTGAAAGCATTGCAAATAAAGATGAAAGCTTCTACAATCGTGTTCTTATATCAATTTTTGGACGACTGCATCTAAGTACCTGCCTTTTTTTATAGATGGAGGCCTCCCAAAGACTTGTAGTTAGTGAGATCCAGTTAACGATTGATCGACATCACGACGAGTCACACATCAGATGCTGTGCGCCTTCCCAGCAGCGCAACGGTGAACGTTCTGTGTGTTCGCAGCCTCTACCCCTCACTGTTTTATGTCAGTTCTCACACCATTATTGCAGCCATAATTATCTTTTCTTTCCCATATATATATATATATATATATATATATAATATGTAAACAGAGAACCTTATAAAGTAGGCCGCCACTTTCAATTCACAGCAAAAAGAGATGGCTTAAAATAGGATCTAATATAATATATTATATTTGCTTCGTCACTAGACATTCAAGATAAGCACATGTAATTGCAATTAGTTGTCCAACTTTTACTTTTTACAAGCTTTTAAATATTTAGTTTCTCCTGTCCGGATGTCTGTCTGTCTATAATCATATCTTTCAATCTTGCAAGTTAAATTTAACCCACTTCCCGGTCTCCGATTAAGCTCAAATTTTGCACGTACCTATATGTAAATCGGACGACAATGCATTATATTGTGACATAGAGCTGAGTTGATGATGGAGCCGGATGGGGGTCCTGGGAAGTCTTCATCTACTCAATGTTACTCCAATGGGGTTAGGCTCGCCGTATTTATCTCAACGAGTAGATACTATATACCTGGATCCTAGATGGCGTCCAAGGTCGGTTGGATAGATTCGTAATATCGACAAACGATGCAGTTCTAACTAAATAGCATAAAATATAATAAATAAATAAACCCTTTTTGAAAACAAGCTTTTATTTAGGTAAGCCAGGTATATATACGAATAACAAATTTAGGTTTTGTGCATGGCTTAAATAAAGCTTGTTTTTAAAAAGTTTTATTTATTTATTTTATAATCTACTTCTTTTGAAATGCTTGGCAAATATATATTTTCTTTTCTGAAGTTACTTTTACCGCAACTGTTTGTGCAATGATTTCAGACGCACCTGTCCTAGAAATAGTCGTGGAGAGTGACGTAGACAACAACACCCTGGCCATCGTAAAAGGTTCAAATGTGTCGCTAGCCTGTAACTACGAGGCCAATCCTTCTGTTTATGAGTTGTTATGGTTTCACAAGGTAAATATCAACATTTACAGTAAAATATGTACTTCGTTAGGTAGATTTTATAGTGACGTTTGTATGCGTTTGAACCGTGCCTATAAAACGTTCAGAGCGTGTTTTGCGCGGCTAGAAAGCACGGCTCAAACGCCTGTCATACTCATAACCCAAATTTAGGGTATACATAATAACCCTTTGTTTTTTTTTATATTTACTGAGAAAGTAAGCAAGAAAGTTATTATCGATATGTGTTATTCTAGGAAGACCTGGTAGAAAATGCAGATAATAGTAAAAGGGGTACGATACGACAGATACTGGAACTGAACAATGTTACAGAAAATGACGAGGGTGAATACGCCTGCGTCGCTACCAATGACGAAGGTTCAACATTCAGTCACCCTTTAGTCATTAATATTACTTGTAAGTATTCAGCAACACATTAACACAGCATGTGGTAGCAATAATAATATGAAATATATTATCACCACGGTGTGATGACTCGGACCATCGTGATACCTGAGAATAGTAGCAGGTGGTCACAACTTCGCGCTTTTCTATCGGCTGTTGTATGTACTTACGTCGCAACGTACTTGTGTCGCACTAAGTTCTTGGTTCCCGGTCATTCAACAAAAATAACACAAGTGTCCATCCGTGACCACGATCGGTGCAATTCGGTCGAAACGTCGGTAAGCAAGAAAGTATCGTACCTTATATATATAATATTATCGCGATTAACACAATCTATAAAGTGGCAATACTGCTGACATGCTGACAGCACCGCAACTTAACGGCATCAGCGAGACGTCTCTAGCTAAAAGCAGGGACATGCAAGAGCAAGGGTGCATGGGACTCCACTGACCTCTTTTGTGAGAAGATCTGGTATGCAAAGGAGGCGATGGAGAAAGAACGTATGAAAGCAGAAGAACTTAACATTGCGCGAAACTCTAATTCTAACAGGAAGCGCTAAATGACCTTAAGCTTGAGTCATGGCCTGGGGCTACTTACAGTAGCAGGCCAGAGACCGTGGCGTGATACGTGGACATTAACGAAACATCATGTGTTTTTAGTTACATCCGAAGCACATTTTATGATAATAGGATGTAACTTTCTTCTCACAATGCTTAACCATTTGGAAATGGGCGGTTGTAGAACGACACATGTCTGCATGTGTCGTTCAGTATTATCTGTTATCCACTTTTTTTAAATTTTTAATAATATATCAAACTATAGACATGAAATTCTACGGAGATGGGTATTTGCCTTACTCTATAAAAAACAACACAATTTTTTATGTTCTAAAAGCGATATCGAATTATTAAACTCAGTCGTTAAATTCCAGATCCAGCGTACTGTGTGGACGAAAGCATTGTTGAATATGGACTAGGTGAAAACGAGGCTATAAATATAAGTTGCAATGCAATTGCGAATCCAAAACCGGTGTCCTACCGGTGGGTGTTAGTCAACGACGCTGTGAACGTCACAACTCTAAAGAACCACCCGCAAAGTATCATCGAGACTGAGGAACCCAGACTCTTATATGAGAGACCTAATGGGACCGCTTTCAGTGAGTTGTTGTAATCTTTAAATAGCATTATACTTTCAAACATAAAAAAGAGTGGTGATACTTCCATCTAGCAACTATCGAAACCGAGCTTAAGCTCCTGAGAACTCGGCTTAAATTAAAAGCATCCTTCAATATTACTTGTTAAATGACTTTCTTGTTTTAATCGTATCATTTCGATTCATCTGTTTGTAAGTGACATAGACCTATTTTTGCACTTATGTTTCCAGGTACTATATTTTGTTGGGGACAAAATGAAGTACCAACTGAAAGACAGGTACACACTCCATGTACATTTTTGGTAACAGACGAAACTATACCCCGACCACCAACAAACTGCCACGCTAGAAAGAACGTTGAGCGCGATATTACAGTGACATGTGATAAAGGACATGATGGTGGACTACCACAGGTGAGAAATCTAACGTCGAAATGAAGCGTACAGAGCGATATAATTTTTCAAAAGAACTGTTATATGCTATTATATTGTGATATCCATTTGACACATTGCAAATATTAACTTAACGTTTCATCCGTCATTTCAGAAATTTAAGTTCATCGTTAAACCATCAGAAGATGATGATGGAGAACAGTTAGTGTCAATAATAAATTTAGAACCAAAGTTTATGATTCCGGAACCACACGAGGAAAATTACAAGTTTGTGATAATAGCTTTCAACGAAAAAGGAGAGAGTCAGATTGTTGAAATCGACGCAAATAGCATATTCGATGAGACAAAAGGTAACTATCTAATTCCTTATTAATTTATGACTATCGCAGAACAATAAAAACAACAACTTGTTTCCATCGAAAGTTTAAAGAAACTTATACAAGGGTTTTCTGTTTATAGTGTCAGAGGTGGCGGGCAGTGCAGTGGCGAACATTACAACACTAGCGCTGGCGCTGTGCGGCGGCGTGGCGCTCGTGGCGCTGGTGGCGTGCGGCCTCGTGCTGTGCACCTACGAGCGCACCACGCGCGCCGACCTGCCGCGCGACCGCACCGACCCACCACTCTGCGCATACAACACTGAAGGTACATATGGCACCCACGGATTTGATTTCCGACATAATGTTAAAGTAGGTACTTAAAACTACAACAAACTTTAAAATGATAAACTTGCAGAATCCAACTGTGAAACGTGCCACGACAGTGACGATGGCAGTGAGTGTAACGTGAGACGTACCGGGTCATTTCGAAAAGCAGTTTCGCGACACCCCTCGAAGAACTTCGATGTCAGGCGAACTAGCTCGTTCCACTCGGCGCGGTACATGAATGAGGTGGCCGAGCCGGAGAACTACAACAAATCTTACGATATATCACGCCACAGTAATAACTGCAGGGTACACTCCCTACAAAACATCCACAGAAAGAGAGACTTGGACGCTTTGTGTGACCATTTAGTCTTACGTCTGCCTCCCGAGACAAATTACAACGTTCCTCGACCGGTAAGAAGCACCACCTATTTTTTTTCTTTGAATTAGAATAAAAGCTATCATTTAAATTTTAGAATCTGACGACTTTCAGATGAATACGTTCTACACCATGCCTAGAAAAATGCGACACAAGCTAGCAAAGGAGCTCAGCGATGAGACGTCGGAAATAACTCAAACTTCAGACGGGTTTTCGTTGCCGCCCCCTCCCGACGAGTTTGGTACTTATCGAGCTGCCAGTAGAATAAAAGACATGCCTACTAAAGCATCACCAACATATACGACTATCATAAGAAATAACTCAGCGGGGAAAGACCCCACAAAGCAACAATACAACAATGTAATAATATCTCCGATGAATACTGTTGGCTTACCCACAATAAGTGGCGGTCAGCACAGTGGAGTGTACTCATACCCTGATGACGATCATCAAGGACATCAGGTAAATACGAACCCTTTCGATGAAGACTCGTCATAATCCTATCATTATTTATGTATCATTAATCATTCGTTTTTATTCATTTTAAAGGAAACACTGAAAACCACTGGCGTCTTTCAACCTTATTTCACCCCATCTGGATTGTAAATACTGAATATTTTAATTACAACCAGTTATTAGTAGATCTCTTTATACATTTTGTGTGCATGACTAGTCACGCCTAAGTGGACAGAACTAAGAAAACTAGTGAAAACCTACACTGTAGTAACCTATCTTTCATCCCTAAGTACTTTAAGCACTTACACTCTGTTTTGGTTAAAATATTATGTTGATAATTAGTTGAGCTATACCACAGATAACATAATACTATACTAGTAGCTATACACATATCGACTGCCGCTACGAACAGTATTGAATCTGCAAAATCTCAATTTTTTTTTTATTGCACTAAACGTTAGGATATATATATACAATTAGGTGGATAATGACATTTTGAAAAAAGTTAGTCCTTGCCTTTGTTTTGAATTGAACAAAATCGATTCTACACCTTGAGCAACGAACATGATCGAACGTGTCACATTCGATAGTATTCTCAATCAACGATACCTACACGAACTTCGAAACTGCCCGAATCGACAGTGTTTGCCGCTAATTGAGAGCGCGCGACTTTTTCGACACTTGATTAAGTTATTTTTTGGTTTTATTTGTTTGTTTATAAATTTCGTATAAGAATGGCAAGTCGAGGTAGATGTATGATTAATGTAGTGAAAAAAAAGAACAACTAACTGAAACTGTACCAAACAAAAAACATGACAATCGTCTCGGTAAGTAATTATTTCAATAATGTACCTTACACCGTAAATTTGTGTCCTATAATAAAGGTAATTGAACAAAGTGGTTAAGATTATTTTGAAACACAGCATAATTATGTAGTTTTTCTCGGTAACCAGTCTTTATTGATGATTAGCAGGTAAAACTATGGAAAGTGGTAGTTTCAATAGTATACTGGGTTAACAAACTTTTAACAAATATCGAAAGTGATAGTTTCGATAGTATACTGGGTTAATAAACATTCAATAGATATCGAAAGTGTTACTTTCCATAGTATACTGGGAATACAAACATTTGCAAGATATTGAAAGTGACAGTTTCGATTTTTATGACTTTGAAATGTGATACTTGTAATTAAAAACAACTTTTAAGTTTTTTCATGTAAATAGAAATCAATAACCATGTTTTTCTATGATTTCTGAATGTCAGGGGCTATTCAAAACGTAAAATAAGAGTTGTTTTATTATTCTTACTTCAAGTTACTACTTGGTACCTATGACAAACATTATAATTATTTTTTTCTATTTTTATAGATTACCCTATGCCATATAAAGAGTACTTAAAGTAGTAAAGAATTTAAGTTCCTGAATGAATTTTTTTTTCTCTACACCTTCCTTTGGACCAGAATTTAACATTAAAACACTACCAACTATTATTGAAGACCCTTTAAAAATCCGAAGCAAAGACAATACTCGATTCTATCACCTTCCTCTTCCGTGGGAAATATTGATTTTCAAAACGCACCGACTGTTACTGAAGATAGTTTAAACATTCCAAGTGTATTTCGACATCCGACAAACTAACAACGAAAACGTAACTACCCTCATTTCATCCATACGTCAAAGCAATATACAAAACTGATCCAGGTCAACGAATGGGCCAATATTTGTTGAAAATTACTGACAAATTCCGGGAAACAATACCTTTCCAAAAGACGTCAAACTAGCCCATCAAAATCTATAAAACCTCCATGTCCTGTAAGCTAAAATGCGCCGACAACCTCTGAAAGAAGACATTTAATGAGTTCTGGTTATTATCCGATCGTTATAACCAACAGGAGTATAAAAATAGATTCACTAAAAGGTCTGAAAAAAAAGAATGATTATCGAATGTTCATCTAGACGAAATTTTCCACCAAATATTACTTACCCTTACCTACGAAAGCCATCAAGTTTGTATAAAGATGTTTTGTGGTACTCTCTCTTCTCTCTTCTCTTCTGTCGTACTCTCGGTAGTAATTTTTTTTGTAACTTAATAAATAAATGCGTAAATAGAATTAATGTGGTATTATTTTGATGAGAAGTATGTATATTTTTAGTCAGAAAAATGCAAATATATTAAATTTAAAATTAACTACCTAACCAAAACGTATCATCATCTTCCGCGCCTTTTCCCAACTAAGTTGGGGTCGGCATTCAGTCTAACTCCAATACGGCCGAATTTCGATATTTTACGACTGCCATCGGACCTCCACAACCCAAGTACTAGGCGATATCGAAATTCTGTAGTTAGACCAGGCTGTCGAAGTTTTAGGGCTCCAACTACCCGTAACTACCACAGAGGTTCGTATGGCAACTGGGACTGACGGCCTTAACGTGCTCTCCGAGGCACGGAGGGGTTTCAATGTGTTAAGAATGGTCACCCATCTTAAGATTGACGGGCCTGGCCCGTCAATCTTAAGATGGGTGGTTAGTATTACTTAACTTTGTAATGTGCTAACCTACTCGGTTACCACTTAGCCACGAGACCCGTTAGTACAAATTTCATTGTATTTCTATAAAATTTGATAAAAGGTAAGTCAAAACAAGCAGTTTCGATATTAGTTTAAATTTGGTGAACTACGAATACTATTGAAACTACCAACTTCGATGATTGTCAACATATTTTGAACCTTGAATACTATCGAATCTACCGTGGTAAAGTGGTAAATCATTGAATGTGAAATATCTAAATAAATACCTTAATTATAATAATTTGACTTAATTCAAATAAAAATATGCAAAAATTTATGGTAATAACAGGCCTTACTTTTATAGTATTTCTAAGACTGATTAATTGAAGTCAAAATGAAACTTTAAATTGCTCTCCTGTAAGATAAGCTATATGTAGTTTCGATACTGTTCGTAGCGGCAGTCGATATTTTAGTCATTAAAACGTCTTTTAGGTGATGTATTGGTAAGTGAGTATCACAGGTTACTTTTTTGTTGCTTTTCACTCAGGTTTATTTTTAGGGTAAGTAACTCTGCCTAAGTTTTTACTGTTTACCTAGCGTTGTCTTGACGAACTTGATTCGTCGATCCTTCTTAGATCATTTTGTTGGTAAATTTATTTAGAATTCGACGTCACTCATTCTAGACATAAACTGTAAAAAGTTAGTAGGGTAAAAACGTTTCATACTTCTCCCTTGCTCTGATCGGCATATGTAGACATGTCGTGTCTAACTAAATTTCAACAAATACAAATAATGTAACTAATCCCTGTAGTACATAAGCCATTCGAATGAAAAGTATAATTTTTCACCCAATATTTCAGCCTTTTAATAGTTGAAGGTTTCTGTTTCGTTAACAGCTCTTTATTGAAGGTAGTAAAATTTCTAGGATTGAACTTAATATTAAACTTTTGCATTACTATACGACTTATTATTTAAATGTAATACTTTCTTAAACTATGGTTAGATATATGATTGACGTTTCTCTACGCCGTCTACGCGCTATCATTCGGAATGAAGTCCGTCTGTCTCAAGTGACAGGTAACGGAGCGTGGGACGTGGGAACTGGTAGGGAGCCGTTGGAAGAGAGCGGCGCAATACCGCTTATTGTGCAAGTCTTCGGATGAGCCCTGCGTTCAACAATATCTAATGGCTGAGGTCCCATTGGTATATTCGTTCACAAAATTTGATATACATATTTAAGAAATGGTTTTGGATGGTTATTTAGCAAAAAGCAATTGGTCACAACGAAAACAAGTTGTCACATGTATTGTTATACTTTTCAACAAGTGGTCACCGTCAGTTTCTTTTTCATTCATCGTGTATGGTCTGTTTGTTAATAGGTAGAGGAAAAAATATAAAAACCATTTTTAGACTTGAATCATAGTTTATTTACAAAAATAGAAACATTTCCATAGTGCCTTTTAGATGCATAATCACACTATTATTTTTATTACTATGCACATGATTTAACATATTTGTACATTTTACATAATTATAAAAGAATGTTTCTTATGTCACTGCCAATTGCAAATGTAACCAATAGAATGAATGTAATTAGTAAATTTTATTATTTAATCTTTTATGAATTTTGTATGAATAGCAATTTTTGAAAATAGAACATGTATAAATGTCAATCAATTTTGGTTTTTATGTATCTCTTAATTAATTTAAGGTTATTACAACAAAACTTAACTTCATTTAACAGTCTAAATGGATACATTATATATTATTTTGCATTACATTATTAAAAGGAATTAAACAATACTCTAAATCTTTTCTTAATCCTTTCCTGACAAGTTAAAAAAATAAGTACAGCTAGTCAAAGACAAGCAAAAAGGTATGTATTGAGTAAAGTGCACAAGTATGTACGGTTTGATATAACACTTTATTTTACAACTATTACATACAATAAGTTTAGTCCATACGATCTAGATGCGCCTGGGCCACTGACAAACGTTCGACTAGACGCTGTGTATTCGGTCGTGCCTGCAAGAATAAAAAAAAGGAGTACCATAAGTACAGAGTACACGAAGAGTAAAATAAACATAATTGGTGTTTCAATAGACAATGAACCATAGAAGACAGTGTAACAATGCGTCTCGTGTTTAAAGCAGCTATAGAGTCCGCGGCTCACATATGGCCCATTGGTCCACTGTAAGTGGCTCAGTCACAGCCCTATATAGATGTTCCAAAACTAAGCACATTAAACTTTGAGGCACACCTTTATGAATCGATTAAACAGGAAGGCGTGTTACTTCGTTGGCTTGTACTCTCGTTTTTCTGCAGCCGGCCTTCAATAGTTTTGTAGTCCAAGCAAAAAGGAAAACTTCGTATTCTTTACGAAGTTCATTGCAATATACTTGACTGACATTGCTCAGTAGCAATTTGTCTAGTTAAAGGTGTATTGCGATACAATGTATAGTCGTCGTGGTATAGTATTGAGATATTTCGAAGAGATGGTACTGTTCGGAAAGGAAATCGTAAACAAGTTAAAAAAATAAATCTCGAATGCCCGCTATGATGCTCTTTTTAATATGAGACGTAATTATTTTGGAAACAATGCTGGTAATGTAATTGAGTTATTTCGATAAATGCTCTAGATGTGCTCTCTAAATATATTTTTGTTTTTTTCTTAGAATCGGTATATCGCATTATTATTCAAAAGAAAGGTGATTCTCCTCGATACTCTCGATATTGCATTAGGTCGAATTTAAAGCTTCGACTGACATTACCATTAAAACGCAGTGTAAGTGTACGCATTTAAACTTGTACGGTTACTATACTCTTATAATTGACTGTCTAACAGTAACAGATTTTTTTTAAATTGTATTAGTGGATCTAATCTGTGGTTCAGCTATTTTACCAGATTTGCAGCGGTAAATTATTAGCAGCGGGAAAACTAACGAACAGGATAGGTACTATCCGAAATCACCGATGAATATTTTTATCGTAAATAATATTATAAATGGGGATGTAGGTTTTGTTACTATTACGTTTTCGCACATTAGCTACTAAACCGATCATTATAAAATTTATATATTATTCAAATTTATATATTTATATGTTGTCATGGGGTACAGAAAAGAGCATAGCATCGAAATAGGATATTATCCAGAAAAAAGTACTGATCCTGAGGGACACCTTAATTGACAAAATGTTAATGTGAGCGAGGTTAGTATTGAATATTTAGTGCTTAGGATTGAATGAATTTTGGAGTATGAAGTAACACAAGGAGGGAGGGAGGCGGGAGGGCGAGACTCACCTGCAGCGCGGAGAGCGCGGTCTCGTGCAGGTCCTTGCAGCGCGAGAGCGCGCGGCGGCGAGGCGCGGGCGGCAGCGGCGCCAGCTCGGCGCGCGCGCCCTCCAGCAGCAGCGCCGCCACGCGGCACACGTGGCTCTCCTCGCCGCACCCCAGCCACACGCGCTCGCTCAGGCTCACCAGTCTGACGGACCATTACGACTATCACTCGAAGGCAAAATAACAAAGGAAAGTCCTATCGATATACAAGCTATACCTAGAAAAAGGCTGGATCCAAATTTCAGCCTTGGACAATCAAAGTTTTGTTTTATTCACATTTTTCTCCCTGGTGTAAAACTACACTTGTCTATACGCCTATTTATTACACAGCCATCGATATAAATGCACTGACTTTGATTTAACTTTTTGAAGCGAAATGCAGGACAATGACAAAGGAGCGGTTCCATTTTGGGCGATGATTCCTGCTCGCTCATATCATATACATAAACACATACATACGCTTACGCCCTATTTTCGCCCGGGGTAGGCAGAGACGATAAACCACACATTTACCACAACTTATACTGTCTGCTTGAACTTCTTTAACATTCATCAGAGCTTTCATACACGCTCGCCGGTTACGGGTGCTTTTCAAATGGCCTTTTTTAAATCTGCTGATTTGGACAGCATAAGTCTTTCGGAACCTACACGCAATGACTCGCTTCCCAGTCGCACGTATCATGTACGCATACAAATCTATACAAATAAATTAAATTGGAGTGTCTGTTTGTAATATTAAGATAGCCGCTTTTTACTAAGTGCATTTGGATGTATTCACGGTACATATACCAACACAACATTTTTTACAATTTTTGTGTCTGTTTGTTCCGGCTAATCTCCGGAACGGGTGGACCGATTTCCACGGGACTTTCACTGGCAGATGGCTGGTGTTATAAGGAGTAACTAAGGCTACTTTGATTTTGGAAAAAGAATTAGGGTTCCGCGCAAAACATATAAATATGTACACGCGAGCGAAGCCGCGCGGGAACTGCTAGTTATTAATATATTTTTCACATGAAGGCACAAACGAGAGCCGCCCTTCGTTCATTAACGAACTAAATTATTTTATTAATTGTATACGTACTTGATATAGATGTCCAGGACCTGTTCCAGCGAGACGCCGATGTTTAAAATTGTTCTAAAAACCATGCCTTTATCTGCTTGTAATTTACAACTCATTATTTCTAGTTGACGGACGATGAAATCTGTAATTTTACCCAGTTGTGTCAAATGATAAATCAGATCAAAGAAGAAAATATTATGTTGTATATAAGAATCATACAATAACAATACAACAAACAATAACAATAGTAATTCATAATTATTTAGGAATCAGAACTTACATAGGGGGAAACAGTGACCAGTGTTGACGTATTCTCTCCCGAGTGAGGTTAACTTGCTGAGTACAGAACCGAGTCTTTCGTCAGGAGTAGGAAGACTTCTGGCGGCTGCTTCCGCTTCGGATAAAATATTACTCCATATATTTTCAACGAGTAGTGCGTCGTTAAGTCCAGAACATTGCACGATGGCAAGTTTGCACTCCCAAAGATTGTAACGATCTGCATATTCTTCGTAAAGCTGTAAAAAGAATAAGCAAATAGTCAAAGTATTCCATTAACTAACACATTTGATGCGACATTTTCAGATTAACTTGTTAAATAAATCAAACACATTAACTGAAAGGTGAAGTATTATGTTTCTACAACCCGTTTTCGTAAACAATCGTTGAGATTGAGAGACAAATTGTTAAATCAAATATTTTAAAATAAATAATTTGGCTATAGTTAGGTATGACGTCATAGCTCATTATTTCATACAAATTTCAGATTACAGAGAATTAAAGTAAGTATGTTTTATTTGACTTGACAGTCATACCGTATTTTGCATACACGTTGCCAGGAACAAACAGAAGGACATAGGGTATCTTTCATCCAGAACAGGTGGATCGATTTCTCAGGAGTTTTGGCTGACAGATAACCGGTTGGAAAAAGAATTAGGGTTCCGCGCAAAAAATATAAACGTGTACACGCAAGCTAAGCCAAAAATAAATATAAATTGTGCTAATGCTAATTATTTTTTTGTGTGTATATATGTAGGTGGCGCTGCAACTAGGTTCTAGGATTCTTATTTTATTGTTTGACGAAATTATTTTGTTTGAGTGAAGAAAGGAATTCAACACGCTGAAAAAGTGAATTTCTCTAGGCTTGTCAGTTAGGAGGTATTTTACCGTTTTTTGGTATTTTACCGTCCATATAAGAATTGCTGTATGGGCTAATTTGGTTGTAAATGTTTATCTACTTAACTTACTCTTGTATGGTTAAAATGACATAACCGAACCGATTGGTGACCGACAATGAATTAATTTAATTTAATTATGAAATAGCGCGTATTGGCTTAAACCGCTGAGCGCGCGCAATGTGATCGAACGAGGCTCGTGTTGAGTATTGCATCATACAATTTGTCATTTAAAGTTTTTAGATCAGATATAAGTGACTCCGTCCCATCGAGTGCAGTGCGAGACTTACGCAGATTGATAACGTTATGTATGTTTCGGGCAAAAGCCAGTCGACGAGTTATTACCTGCGTGATCTCCAGCAGCTCGTCATCCAGCCGCTGCATGTGGTGCGGGTGCGGCTGCAGGGGCCTGGGCAGCGCGGCGGCGGCGGCGCGCACGCCGGCCTGCACGCGCGCCACCTCGCCCGCCTCCTCCAGGCGCCGCAGCAGATCCGCGCCGCCCGCCCCACCCGCGCCCGCGCCGCGCACGCACACCACGCCCGCCGACAGCCACGTCATGCGCTGCGACAGCGTGGCGCCTGACCTGTACGCGTATGTCGATGTCATTATCGAACTGAGCGGAGCACGTCAGAGAACATTCAAGTACCTGTCACTAAGTTGTCGTCTGCACTTAATGTAATTTACTCGGATTTAGAGCATATATGATGGAATAGGGACGATGAAGTAAAGATTAATCTAACAAAAACCCAGGTCTGTATCATCGGAAGCCCTATAATGACTTCTTAAATCAATTGGACACATTTGCCGCCGGTTCAATTTAATAACATAATTATTCCGGGAAGCGACACAGTTAAAAACTTGGGATTTTAATTGACAACACCTTATCGTGGTATCTGCAAACGGCTACGGAACTTTCTACCAACTGCTACTAAGATTGCGCTTACTCAAACTCTCCTACTTCTGATTCTCGACTATGCCGATGTCAGCTATTCTAATCTTACCAAAGCACAACTTGATAAACTTAAGCGACTTCATAATTTTTATTTGGCCTATGCAAATATGATCAAGTTTCCTATTTGCATAAAAAGCTCAAGTGGTTACGTATCCGCCTCCGGTGGAATACTCATATTCTTACCTTTCTATATAACATTTTGTTTAATCCAATTACTCCCCGTTATCTCAAGGAACGCTTTAAGTTCCTTCATGACACACATTCAAAATCACTGAGGTCATCCGAAAACCTGAAACTGGAAATGCCAAGGCATTCCACCAATGTCTACGATAAATCATTTACTGTGGAAGCCGAACGTTTATGGAATGTATTGCCAGTTGGTATTAGACGAGCGCAATCCATGGCTATGTTCATAAAAATGTTACATTTGCATTATCTGTCTAATGAATATAAGTAAATGGATGTAAATATGTATGTGTATAGATAAGTATAAATATGTGTATCTATGTAGGTATACCGTAAATATTAATTAAAGCTGCATCTGTACGTATTAGATAATATAATTTATCATATTTTCGTTATGTGCCAACAATTAACACCAGTTCATTAAAATCGTTCTAGTGCATCTTAAGGTTGCCTGGAAGAGATTGCTTTTAAGCGATAAGGCCCTTCTTTGTACATTTTCAATGCTACACTTATTATGTATCATATTTTTCTCTTACTATCTTATACTATGGGTTCACTCACTCTAAAACACAGATAACATTCTTAGATTGATACTTTTTGTTAACACACACTATCAGGTAGGTAGAAACTATCGGGTACAATCTCAAGCTCATAGTACCTATAACATTAATATAGAGGTAACACCAATCAAAATTATCTTTTTAAAAAAAGTATCAAGGACTTCAATGTGCTTTTTAGTGAAAAGTAGATGTATTTTGTTTAAATATAGTATGGGTAGGCCAACTAAACACACTGCTCCAATGAGACAGCGATGTTTCGGAGCAAACGAAAACAATTTTTAGATATTTGTTGATTTTTAAGAAACCACTCGACTGATTTCGATAAAATTTAAATGGGCCTACCTGGGAAGTATACCCTTTGAAACAAAAAAAGAATTTTAAAATTGGTTTAGGCGTCTTCGAATAATCGGTGAACATACATAGAAAAAAAGATTCCGACGAATTGAGAACCTCCTCCTTTTTGGAAGTCGGTTAAAAATAAAAAACAATTGCAACAATGTTTCAGTGTTGCATGTTAAATTTTCAGATTATCTGTCTGCTAACCAAATATTAACAAGCGAGTTGAATTTGTACATAAAGTTATAATATGTCACAGTTCAACTATTGTTAAAAACACATCAAGGTTTTAATTATGTTCTATGTAATCAAGTGTAATAAAAAATAAATATTTGTAACTTACAATTTACTGTTCTTTTCTTTATACTACATTCCTCATGTAGTTATACATCATGTTAATAAAAAAAAGTTAAATAGTTAGTAGTTTATTAACTTTAATGAAATACTGATTGACTACATAAAAAATGAAAAAAAAATCTCAGACAGATTTATACAAAAATCATAAATATAAATACTACACATACCTAATATCTACAAAGAATTTAGATATTTTAGTAAATAAAATATGTTTAGGTGTCTTTTAGTTACATTACCGAAACATATTGTCCTACTCACCCAGGCCTCGTGGCTAATCCTTCGAGCACATTGGCAGCAGCAAGGTGATCTCCGCTCTTTTCCAGAACCTTCCAGAGCAGGTCGAGCAGGTGCAGCGCGGCGGCCGGCGGGGCCGAGCGCGCCGCGGCCGCCAGGTACGTGCGCAGCGACGCGGGCGGCGCCGTGCCCAGCGACAGCAGCTCTGCCCATTTGTTATACGTCACTATTGATACCTCCTTACGCTACTTACGCTCCTTACGTACATCACATACTTTCCATTCATAACATTTACAGGAAACCTTATTAAAGTTTTTTCAAATTGTTGCTTTCTTTAAAAAGAAAACGTTTTTTATTAACTCATTTAGAGCAGTAAAAAAGCAAAAGAAAATACAAACTGATGCAGTATGTCTGTTGTCTCGCATCCAATTACAAAAACAAACCCTTTTACGTATTTTTTTTGTGAAAAGGATGGCTTCCGATTAACGCGCAAAGGTTACTCAGTAAATAAATTTATAATACCTGATCCCAATTGTTTAGAAACGAGCCACTCGTACACAGCAACATGAAGAAGCTCATCATCTCGAGACAAACATTCCCAAACCAATTTCCTTCCCTGAAATCCACAACAGTGTTAATAATTTACTTATAGTATACAATCATTCATATTACATTTGATATGGAATATCCATAATATGTCTTACACATTTAACTTAAAATACAATGACAAGCAAAATTAGTTTTTCCATTGTCAATCTCAAATTTAAGAATGTTCTTTTTCGTTCCTTGTTTAACAATTCCATAGTTATATCAAGGCTGTGTAAGATTTGGGAAACATATTTGTACACATAAATATTCTTACATGATAGTTAGCATCGGCCGGCGATATCGTTAACATGGAGTCGGCTGCGGGCTGGGAACGTAATGGCGACGGCTCACTGGTCGAAGCTTCCGCGCTGCGTTCGTACAATCGCTCTAGTGCAGAGCACACTTCGCGATATATCTCCATTCTAAAGGATTTGGAGCAGAAAAGTTAAAGACAAATAAAGATAAGTTAAAACGTATTTTTTGCTATGCCATTAACGAGTGGTGCATATAGTACTTTCTGTAGCCCGAATATATTTCTAAAGGCCTTGAAGTATATTGAATTAATGCAAATTATACAGAAAATAAATGATGATTATAACTAACTATAAGAACAATTTTGTTCGAAAGGAGAACTTGTATTAGATCTTTTTACATGGCGATATAATATATGGCAGTACATAACTGAGATATATCTCTTGAATATTTTTTGAACGGACTCGGTAATCGGAAAGGAAGCAAAGTTGGTTCAAGGTACAAACATATGTTTTAACACCAAATTTCGATAACTTTTATTATTACGGTACTATAATATATTATTACCTTCTATAATAAATAAAATGTCCTTCTCTATCCTGCGAAGGCTGGTCACTCTTGTAATAATGTACGGCTTTGTCTTGAGGATCTAACTTAGCAGCGCATGCCACACACAGCTCTACCACGCCAGAGTAAAACCCAGCTGATACTAATTTCGAACATACTAAAGGCAGATTCACGTTCGGCGCTACGTCCTAAAACAAATTACATGAAAATATATTTATGTTACTGTATTTTAATTCGCGAAATCTGTCTATTAGAAGTGTTCATAAGTTTTTGAGTGTTGTTTCTTTGGTAAAACAATTTATTTTCTAATACTTGGTGGAATACTAGGTATTGACCATACTGTCTTGTGCCTATTTACTCAATGTCACAAAACAACCTATTGTTCTACATGATGCTCAGTCATATAACATTTTTATAATATATGTATATGTTGTGTAAGGCACAAGAAAGCTTTATTAGTCATGTACAGAATGTGACAAAAAAGCAGAGATTAAGATTTTCTACTCAGCTTCATAATAAACACCAAAATACACCTCAAAAACTTCTCTCCACAGAGACATGACATAAAAACAAAGAAACTAATACAGATGAAGTCAATTTCCACACCAAACAAACCATGATTATTAGCAAAAATCAAGAGGCTAATCATGTTGACAGAAGACTTATTAGTCTGGACTTAAAAATTGGGCTCCAGCATAGCCATATCTCTTTAACTAGTATTTTAAATATGATAATAATAGTAGTACTGACATATACTACAAATACTTTGACAAAACTTAACTTACTTTACACAATTTCAAAGCATGCTGAAGCATTTCTTCTCGCTCAGACGGATTCTTCTGTTGTTTTGCAAATATCAGCAACTCATTGGCCTAAAATAATAACAAACAAAAAATCGGTAGGATTTAGATTTAGTAAGTTACATGAATTATTAATTGACATGGATATAATACTTAAGAATGTTATCCTTGTTACCTTAGAACAAGTGGCATCTTCTTGTCTATAAAGTGTGGGGCAGAGCTGTCTTAGTTTTTGTGAAATACCATCAACAGATGCATTGTCTCTCAAATATCCTGCTACAAGAGATCCGAGAAGTAGGCACGCTATTTCTTGTCCACCTACTAACAACTCTCTATAACAAATAGATTTATGATTAATGTGTGTATTTATAATTCTTAATTAACACTTCGAATGTTGCAAGGAAGTGTTTACAAAATTCATTGGTTTCAATTCAATTGAATATTATTATTTCATAAAATTGATCAAAAATTATTCGAAATTGTCAATTTAAAATTAGAATTATAATTAAACATCATAATTATATCAAAACCCACAGAGTCACCGCAATAATGGGTTGCTGTTTCAGATGCAAAATTAAAAAAATCTTTTTAACAAAAAATTAAACCTACGAAAACTCGGCGCCAAACAAACTGATTAATTATCTAAATTTTATATGTACCTACGTAGAAATAAACATGGCTCTACGTAGGTAATTTATAATTTTATTATTTGGCACCGACTCAAAATAAGTTTATACAAAATTTTATAGTTTATGTAAATAAGCTCAATACTTAAGACTTAAAAGGTTTATTTATTTTATGCTTTTTATTTATTTTCGTCGGTTTAGTTTTTTGTTAAAAAGATTTTTATTTTATGATTTTTTTCATCATCAGCTCAGCACGTACGACGATGATTATTTCTAAACGAAATACCTGATAAAGTAATGAAAAGTAAACAGAAACACTATTCGTTCCTACAACTTTCAAGGGTTTCTCTCAATTTTACCAGGATCCCATCATCAGATCCTAACGTCCTTGACATAGGACCCCTCTTGAGGTATACCCTATCTAACAAAAAAGAATAATCAAAATCGGTTCATAAATGACGGAGAGAGGGCTGAACAAACATAAAAATATATATATATACGGTCTAATTGAGCACCTCCTTTTTTTTCGTCGGTTAACAACAGATAATACCGAATTTGCCTGTTGTGCAAAGTGCAAAGAAATCGAGCAAACAAACTCAATTTCATTTTGTATGTACGCGTACGTTTCAGTGTTGGTAATAACATCTTTAATGTTACAGCAAGTAAAAAAGTTTCCTCTGTACAATTGATTTAATATAATTTGGTTCTGATAAGAGAAAAAAATTGATACAGAACGTAGATCATAGGTGTATCTGTTAAGAGAATGAACATACTGACCTAAAACTAGCGGCCTGCAAGGCATTCTGTTGTTCGGGCGGTAGACTAGCAGCTATCACATGGAACTGGTGCTCACACAACACCTTCCATAGACTTAGCATTTCTATCGCCAATGCTGTAAGCACATTCATAATATTACTAACAGTCGGTATAAAAGCAATTACAAAATGTTTTAGAAAAATCAATTTTTGTTAAAAAGGCCTCAGTAGGCTTTAGGCAAATTTGATGATCGATTTACTAATAAAAACAAAATTTATTCTTTAGTCTACTAAAAAAAGTAAGCTCTACATTTTGTTTCAATACGGTACTGTACATAGTTGTTTGGATAATGTACTTACTTATAAACAATTTTAAGGCTTGTAACGAGGCATGTTCATCGGAATGTGGGGGTGCGAGGGTACATTGCATAAAGCTGGCCACACGTTGCAGCTTCTGTACTATATACGCGCAATCCTCGCCTGTCACTTTACTACTCATCTGTTTAATAAAAAAATCAAATTTATCTTAATTAGGATCAGCATTATTTTAATCAAATTAGATGTTACTTACAAATTCTTTATTATCAGGTGTCTGCGACATTGTTACACACTTTAAATTCCAAATAGGAGACAGTATTCTACCGACATAAATATAAAGACCATTATGCTTTGCACTGTATTCTACTGGCATGTGGAAGTTTGGATCTCTCTGCTGTTGTGTCATATTGCCGACGAACATCGACTGGTTAAAATTGGGGCTCATCATGTTTTGGTGGAACGGTGACTGAGCCATCATAGACTGATTTGGTGACCCAGCAAATGATTGATTTTGTGCACCCATTTGGTAGGATTGGTTTAGCTTCCCTTGCTGTATTTGCCCTTGAGGTCCTCTCATAGACATGGGTGTAGACATTTGACGCGGCGAAAATTTAGGAGATGCTACGGATAAGAAAATCAAAATTACAAAGAGAACATTTTAGAAATTCAATGTCATTTGAAAATATTTTTACTTATTGAAGGCATCTGTGAAGGTTGCTGTTGGAACATGGATGCTGGAGTTGGTGCTACTTGGCTGCCGTAAAGGAAGAAAGCACGCGTCGCCCATTCGCTGATAGAAAGATCACCGCTAGTGATATCTTCACACGCAAGGAATAACGCACAAGCGCATGCTTGATCGATGCTGTATAGCTGTAATTAAAGTAAACAGTATTTAATTTGGGGGAAAAACATCGAAGACATCAGATACTAAGAGTTTACACTTTTTGAGAGCTATTTTGAGATTTTAATTTTTTTGTCACTGAAGTCACAACAATCAATGTTTTTCTAAACACAATAGAAATAGTGTGGATCTCTTTCTTGTGCCTATACACTTATCCGACAACACAATATGTCACAAATATATTATCCAACTAATATTATAAACGTAAAAGTTTGCATTGATGTTTTTATTGCTCTTTCACGCAAAAACTACTGAAGCGATTGCGATGAAACTTGGTATGTAGGTGGCTGGACACCTGGATTTGTCAATAGGATATGCCTATATTATTCCTGTGTAGTAAATCATTAATTATTTACATTCATACTGAGAATGACAACTATATAATTTTTGTTTATTTTTGTATAATCTCACAACTGGCTTAATAGATGAAAATGTAAAAAAATAAATGCAATGGTTGTGGAGGTATAAAACTGTTGCTCAAGGATTTCTATAATTACAAATCTTAAATAAATTATAAATTGCACTCTAATTTAGAGTTTTAGCTTTTTTAGATACTGAATGCGTTTAGACGAGTTGTATTCTGAGAATTTGAATAGGCACAAGAAAGTATGATCCATATTCTAAGAAATGTAATTTAGAAGTGATATACCTACCCCTGTTAAACTCTGGATGGTTTGTGTGGTATATCTGTAAGAGATTGCCATAGAGCGATAAGGCCGCCAATGGTATAAACCGCAATTTTTATTAATTTTCCTTTTGAATGTTTCTAGTGTACAATAAAGAGTTATATTATTATTATATTTATCGTTCTCCCCTCTCCATAAATAAAAAAAAAATTAAACTTCTAATTTAAATTCATGAAAGTACAAAATATTGACCTTACTACTATACAATTGCGATCGAATTTGATGGCGTCTAACAACGAAATCAGAAAAAAATTAGATTTACTACATAAAACCTTTGCAAAATATTATTTAAATTATTCACTAAAACTTTTTGTAAGATTTAGAATATTTTCCACCATACAGTTTAGTAATCGAGATTTAAAAAAGAAGAAGTTTATTATTCTTTACATAAAATTAAACACATGTAGGATTTTTGTATACTAAAACATTGTAAGTAAAAAAAAGGCATTAAGTCATCGATATAAATGTACTACGAACTAGATAGGGCGTTTGGAACACTACATTTGTCAAACTTAGTTGTGGTTCCGGAGCTACAACGAGCTCATACGCACTTCAACTGTGGTTTAGTGTACACTGGTGCACGTGTAGCTAGCAGCGAGCGTTTGGTATTGGTTAGAAAACGTAAAAATATACTTGCGAGTTATTTTTTCATCATTTTATTACATTCGGGTAATTAAAAACAAAATTAGTACTCATTATAACATGATTTTGTATCAGATTGCAGTAAAATAAGAGAAAAATTAAAATTCTTGCTAGCCATGTGCATGTTTTTCGCCATTAAAACAATAACTCTATCTCACTTCTATGAATGAATAGCACCATTACTTACGTATAGTTACGTATAGACTGATTATATTTTTAAAACAATACGTTACATTGTCTTCACATTTTATTTGCGATTATAAACAATGTAACCAGAGATTTAAAAAAAAAGTGTTGAAAAAAGAGTGTCCTTGGAGTTTCTTGCCTGTTTTTCTCCACAGGATCTACTTAGTGGAACAGGCAACTAGCTGCACGACTGACTTAGTCTGACTGACTACTTGACTACTGATAATTCAAAAATACCTATAATTGGTTCAATTGAAATAAATGATTTGATTTATTTTGTAACATTACATTAGTAAAGACCAGTCAAAAACACTTATTTATTTATTGTCGTTTTTTTTTTAAGTTTTTAATTAATAAACAAATTCAATATATTTTTTGTTTATTTTAACACGAGTTCTAATTTAAACTAAATGTCAGTTCTGTTTTTTTAATTTAGTCTATATTAACTCATCCAGCATAGGTTCGATGAACGAAACGCATAAGCGCCATGAAAATCACGGCTTGCACTGGCACGCTTGCGACCTTTTGATCGTGAAAAATTTCACGCCTCAGTGCGCTGCAGCGCTGCCCATTCCTAGTGTTTGGTTAGACGAATGAAGAATGTTTCAGCGCTGTAGCGTCGATTAGTTTTAAGTTTTACCAAAACCGAACAAAATTTCTGTAAGTGATTGCAACTCTTTATATTTATCTCAATGCATTAAGTACTTAACTTACATAACAATTGTAATATTTTTCATTCAAATTTCAAACACATTTTAGCCCGGAGAGAGTAGGCAATTTAAACGGTAGGTATATTTTTTTTTATATGGTACTTAGTAACTCCTTCGTAATCTGTGCTTATGTTAACATAATCATAATACCTGGAAGAAGTCTTTGACTTGATGAGCATCTGGTCCCCGACAGTCGCGGAGTAACGAGCGCAATAAGTCTGGCGCCGCGCCCGCCTCCACCACACAGGCACCGGCGCCGGTCACCACTGCCCAACGAGACACGCTCCACACCTCTTTTAATAAAACATCTTATTTGTTACACATAAAATAGGGCTTGGCCTTTTCCGGCAACAGTCAGTTCAAGTTACAGTACACTATCCTTATAAACAATATCCCCTCCTTCTATTGACTTATTTTCTTACCTACCATTCCCTTTTAATATAATCCCAATTTCCCATCTTAAATTCCCAGTGCCCAGTTGATGCCAATAGACTTGACCATATACGTGAATGTGGCCAAATTATAAAATCTGCCACAAAATCTGTGTTCCATAGGCGTCGGGGATACATAAATATCCTGTAATTAAACTCCTCTTTAGCAATTATCTGCCTTCGTATGGTAATAGCAGGTACATTCTCATTGGTAACGTAATAGCAGGTACATTCCCATTTGTAACTATTGTGAAAAGGTTTTCTGTACAAAGTGAAAAGTTAAGTAAAAAAAAAATTAAGTCGACTTTGCGATACAATCTGGGGCACAAATTCGCAAATTTATAGGGTAATCTATATTCTGTAATATTTTTAAATAATATTTTGTAAAAGAGCGAACCAAAAAGATGGTTTCTAGCAACGTCCGACCTTTTACGGAGTAGGGTAAGTTGATTTTTTTTTATGTAATAGGGGGCAAACGAGCAGACAGGTCACCTGATGGTAAGTGACTACCGCTGCACATGGGCTCTTGCAACTCAAAAGTCACAAGTGCGCTGGGTCTTTAGGGTGGTAGTAGTAGTAGGGGGAGAGGGAGTGATGGAGGGAGAGGGAGAAGGGGGGGGGAGAGGGAAGGGTTAGGGCCTCTGGTAACCTCACTCATTTGGTGAAAACAATGCAATCATTGCTTTACTGCCGGTTTTCTGTGAGGGCGTGGTGTCACTCCAGTCGATCCGGCCCATTCACGAAGAAGCATGGCTCTCCCACGATTAGATTTCTTAATTTTCCTTTACTAAATCTGTTCTTCAATTTCCAGGTTTCCTGGGTGTCATCATCTTGATTTTAAGACTTATTTAGTGATATGCCTATAGAAAGTACTTGGGTTATCACCTAGTGCTTGGGGGTTGTGGAGGTCTGATTGCAGTAGCTTCACGTAAAATATCGAAGTTCGGCCGTTTCGTAGTTAGACTGAAAGCCGACTCAAACTTTGTTGGGAGGATGATGCTTATAGGTACTGTCTATAAGCCTCATCCTCCGAGCCTTTTCCCAGTGCATACAGTAGGCACTTTTGTTTGCCACCATTACATATTTTACATATTTATTTATAAATAAACCATCGCAAGGTATCGAGTTAATCGACAATTCATTAATATTACTTACAATATTGCTGTTGCAATATTTCTAGGGTATAAAAAAGATACATACAAAGAGCATTCCTTAAAATAACAGGCTACGTTTTTCATTAAATGTCTATTCTGATTGGGTAAAAAAAGTACCTTTTTTTGATAGAATAGCCTCTGAGAGATGTTTGGAGTGTTGGCTGGGGAGCGCGGTGAGTGCCCAAGCAGGTCCATCAAGTGCCAGCAATGTATGTGCTTCGCTAAAAGTGGCCGCAGACAGTACGCGGGATAAGCACCATAGCGTCTCAGCTTCGCCGCCGCCACCCGATGAACATACCATTACTAGAGAACCTGGTTCAAAAAGAAAGAACAGTATAAATAAGGATACAGACATTCCATAGAAGTTATGTTCAATTGAAAAATCTTTACAGAACACTAAGTGAATATTTAACAAATTTATCTGATTTAATATAATAATATAACTTAAATGAAATGAATAAACATCCTATATTAGTTGTAATTTTTTAAGATAATATTTAATTTTGCTTATTACAAGGGCAAACATTGAATGTGATTTCTCTTTAGTAACCCTCTTACCGAGTACTGCAGTTGTGCCAACTATCCTCACCAAATATTAATATATCCGTCTATAAGACAAACACCGAAAAAGAGCACGCACTATGTCTAGAATGACGGCGACTGCTTTGTGTACAGTTTGTTTCAAGTTATTTAAGACAAAGAAGTGAATAGTTAATAAACACATATACAGAGTGTAAGAAACACCGTACCGAATCCTGAAATAGTGTTTTCAGACCATTATTCTGAGTCGAAAATCATTGGATTTTTCCGCCGAAAAATTCATCATTGCTTTTTTTGCCATTTTTTGGTTAAAATTGTAAACAGAACAATGAGTAACCAGAAGATTTTTCGAAAAAAAATGTAATATATACCGCATACCTTCAGAAACTGCAATGTAATCAATCAAACATAACATTTTATGCAATCAGCTGGTATTGACGGCGCCGAACGTTTAAGGGCATTCACTGTATCGCACAAAAAGAATACCTACGTTTGTAAGGTGTACATTGCTTAGTACCAAATGAAACTAATGACTATAAATCCTTAATCTCGCATTTTTATGATGAACTGACTTTTGTATTGTGATAAGTATAAACAGAAAGAGGTTTTGAAGTTTGTCGCGTAGCTCAAACTTACATGCTGTATGTGAAAAATATTATCAATTAAGCATACCATTCTCGTAGACAGCACTGTGAACTTGTTTAGGTTTTAATACTGAAGAGTTAGGTGTGAATCCTGGCGGTAGTCTCACATGCAGAAGTGTGAGGTACTGAGGCCTCAATGGCCCACCTTGACTCGCACTGCAAACATAAGACTTCTATTAAAAAAGAGATTACTAATATAATTGACAATTGATTCTAAAAATAGGTCTCTTATCAGAGATTCAAGAAGAATTGTATGTTATGAACTAAGTTCCTCAACCCCTCAAAAACCTATTTCTTTTTAATAGTTAAAGAATATTTGGCCCATTTTCTGATATATTTTCAGATACAAATAGGCTATTATTACATTTTTATAAACCACTAGCTGCGCCCCGCGGTTTCACCCGCGTAGTTCCCGATGCCGTAGGAATATCGGGATAAGAAGTAGCCTATGTGTTTGTCCAGTTCTCCAGGCTATCTACATACCCAGTTTCATTGCAATGGGTTCAGTAGTCTTTGCGTAAAAGAGTAACAAACATTGAAACATCCTCACAAACTTTCACGTTTATAATATTAGTAAGATTTTTTTTAACTACACAGGAATAATATAGCATTGACAACATTAAAATCAAATACTATACATTTTGTAGTCCAATTAGCAAGGACAGGTATAAACAAGATATAAGAAATATCCAGATTAATTGGTAATTAATGCTTAGTAGTTAGACAAATCAATATTTTGTTACCATTAGCAAGTTTACCTCACTTTACAGTTGATTATTACGTGGGCACTGTAAACAATTGACATTTTTGCTGCATGTTGTTTCTCCTGTTATAAGCATACCTACTTATGTATAACAGTCAAATGATAACCATAGAAGGTTAGAGCAAAATACTCTCAGGCCTAATCTAATTCGGCACATAACTGGCCGTGAGTGGTACCAAGGTAAACGTCTATTGGGTATAATATCTATGCATATATAGGTTACTTACTCGCCACTCCCAGTAGTAAAATACAACCGAGCACCGGTTTGTGTAACAGCAACTAAGTTCAAGTGGTCTGATTCTGATTCATCTACTGCTGAAATTGCTATAACAGGTCTAAAGTTGCTGGGCTCCAGAGTTCTGTAACAATATTTTTTCCAGTGATACCATTAAATTAGTATACAAATTACAGTTATGCATTTCAAAGATTTAAGATTACAAAAGAAAATTTAAAATTCCCAAAATTGTGTACAGCAGAGGGGCTTGAAAAAAATTTGGCAGCTGGCATACAATACCTTATCCCAAGATATTTTTAAATGTATGTAACCATTTTTAAATAAAGTTTTTTTTGTAGTAAAGGTATCAGATTAATGCATTGAATATAAATATGTATATTAAGTGATTTTTAAAAAGAAAACAACTTACTTTACAATGTCTACTGCTGATGATACAATCTTTCCTTGAGTAAACCTTACAACTCTACTCAAACCATCACCATCACCCAAATCAAACACTTCTATGCAACCTTTTTCTGTCAATGTGTAAAGTATGTGTCTGGAATTGTCTACTTCAATCTTAACTATAGGATCCTCATCATACAATGCTGCACTAAGGAATGTAGGTACCAGAAATGATAGTGTGCTTGTTGAATGATTTACTTTTCTACAATGTTTTCCAAACCAACCTAACTGAGCCTGGAATAGTAGAGAACAAAACAATTATTCATACCTGTTTCACAATTAAAAAACAAAAAAAATTAAGGTTGTGGAACATGTGATAGATTATTCGTAACAATAGGGTGGCAGAGCGGGAAAAATGTCTCTAGCCATTACACTATTGACGCTTCAATGTATATATGTCATATACATACAATTTCTCTATGAATATTACTTAATTCAATAAAAATTTAAGCTGTATGGGGCAGTATTGAATATTATTAATACAAGCAGCTATAACTTTCAGACTATAATGCCATGTAGACAATAAAACCTTCTGTTTCTACCTGATATGTGATTTCATATAAACAGCCATCTTTTCCTCCCATAAAGATTCTACCATTAGCTGTGGACTTCACACACATCATAGATATACCATCTGTCGGTAGAACAAATACTGGTTCTGGGACTAGGTGAATCTCTTGAATTTCACCTTGACCATCACTTTTACTTGATGAGAATGTCACACCTGGTAAATAAATATAACATAGATTTATTAGCAATGGATTATACTAAATATACTTTATACCTACTTCATACTTTATACCATTCAGGATATTAAAGTATCAACCTCTGTGGCGTAGTGGTAGTGTCTTTGGTTTGTGCTCAGTGCAAATATTTACAGAAGAAATACAATTATACTTAAGTCAAAATTGAAAGGAATCCACTCTTGTTTAAATCATAAAATCTTCAAATTTTAGTAAATAAATTATAGATACATATAGTTTAGGTCATGTCTATGTCTTCTATTTCTTTCTTGCTTCTGACCAACAGTGATTTTCTTAGAAATTTTATATCTTCAGCAATAGTTAACTTACCTAAGACTACAATTTCAACTGTAGTTGTTAATACTAATAAATATTTTACAAAGTTTTGGAATACTCCAGGCTTCGGTTTGACTAGGCCCACAGAAACAATGGTCTCTCCTAAGCCATCAAAATAGGCCACATCACTACCATGCTCAAAGGCCCAAACATATATATTGCTGTCTATTGCAAGCCAGACTCTGCTGATCTCTGGAAAAACTCCCATTAGACAATGGCATTGCATATCTGAGTTTTATTAAGAAAAAGTATTTTTTTTAAGATATTGGCAAATGTTTATATTGTAAAAACTATAAATATATAAAAGATTTGATTACTAAACCAAATTATAATATTAATGTATTATATTAATTTTAAAAGGATACGGGCGAAGTGTTCCATAATTTCAGGTGGTAGTGGAACTTTATTTAATATCTTTAACTGCGATAAGTTCGGGTGATTAACCAGGGCGGCAAGGTTTCTGTAATCCCCGGCGTTCAAACCGCTGCATGTTGGAGTTCTTAAAGATGCTATGCCTGTTATCTAAAAACGTAAAGAAAGGTTGGTCATGAAAACGTGCAATGGGTTTATGTCACGACAATGATATATGAACATTCCACTAATTTTTTCACCTCTAAAAAAGAAGGGCGCGAATTATCAGCACTAATATACCGGTCCAGTGTACAACCAGCCAACTCTAAATGTTCTAGTTGCATTTTGGTTCCGTCTGCAGTTCGCGTTCCGTCAATATTATTACTTATTACACTTGGCATCTATAAAAAGCATTATAAAACAATAGAAATTTACTCGGGAAACTTTGGACCAGTTCTGTATAATTTTTCATAATATTTTTAGGTTAGATATCTGTCACAGTTGACATATATACCTTTTAAACTTGTCATATATTATTCACTGACGCAAAATAAATATCTTGAAATTAAAATTATAGAAATGAAATGAATTTGAAAATAATACGGACTATCCGAAGCGATAAATCAATTTATGAAAACACAATAACAAATAATAGACTTTATTCAAAGAAATGCGACGGTTAACAAACGCAATGCTACCAACTGCATAAAACGAAAACGATAAGAAAACATTTCGTTTGGAAATAAAACATCCTACAGTAAAAGGTCCGTTTCGACAAAAATGAGATCACAGTGACTTTAGAGCGAACGAATGACACAATTTGTTAACCAAATAAACCTATTCTCGCGACGAATTGTTAAAAAATCTATGAATTCATCATGTGAGTTTCAATCATTTTGGGTTATGGTTTGAAAAATATTAAATATTGTAATATGATGCCGCGTCCAGACGTTTGCCAAACCTCAACAAGCAGTCACAAACTCAAACGTGTGTTTAGTATGTTTGCTTGATTTGCCAACCTATTAGCTTGGCTTTCCGCCGATCCAAACTCTATCGGTTTTAATATAAATAAAAATAACTAAGCCAAATGTTATGTCCGTCATACTTGCCTCTTCAGAATACACTAACGCACTCGCAACTCTCGCAAGCGTGTGGATGGCGATGTTTGATTCCCAAAATCAAGCGAAACGTTTGTAGAGGTTTATAGTTTTTGGCAAGTGGCAAACGTGCGGATTCGGCTACAATATAATTTTGAAAAAAAGTGTGTGTGTGCAATTCACAACCACCAACGAATTTTAATACGCAAATGCACAAAAATTATACACGTGAATGACACAAGAAGGCTTCGTAGTACGCAGGCGCAAAGACATGTGCTAGCATATTCTATCTCATTCTCTCGCAGGCTAAATCCTATTGTATTTTGTTTGTCTCTTTTTAGTCTGACTTAAGGCATCATAGTACGCAGGCGCAAAAACAAATATTATAGGAAACACTGTATACTTGTATTCTACTTCATTCTCTCGCAGGCTAAATCCTATTGTATTGTGTTTGTCTCTTTTCAGTCTGACTTAAGGCTTCATAGTACGCAGGCGCAAAGACAAAGATTATAGGAAACACTGCATACTTGTATTCTATCTCATTCTATCGCAGGCTAAACCCTATTTATGTATGTTTGTCTTGTCGTTTTACACAACGATACTAAAGAAGTTTCACTTCAAAAATTGAGTAAGTAATACCTGAATTTGAAAACAATTGCATTACTGTTACAATAATAATTAGGGATTGGCCGAATGTGCTTTGAACCGAATACGAACTTCAGCCGAACATTCGGTGAAAATCGGACTAACTTTTAAAAATCTGAAAGCTGTTAATCTTTTAACCGATTTCCAAAACGGAGAAGGTTTTCAATTTGTCGGAATCGTTTTTTTTATTTATGTATGTTCACCGATGACTCGAAGACGCCTGAACCAATTTCGAAAATTCTTTTTTTGTTTCAAAGGGTATACTTTTCAAGTGGTCCCATTTAAATTTTATCGAAATCAGTCGAGCGGTTTCTTAAAAATCAACTAATATCTAAAAATTGTATACATCGATGATGTTTTCGTTTGCTCCGAAACATCGCTGTCTCATTGGAGCAGTGCGTATAGTTGGCCTACCCATATTATATTTAAACAAAACAAAATACATCTAAGTACTTGGAACTAAAAAGCACATTGAAGTCGGTGATACTTTTTTTTAAAAGATAATTATTTGTTATATCAAAAGCAGCATTTTTTTCAATTACAAACTTAGGTATATTTTGCGCTTGGAAAATTGACTATCACGTACATCGATGTATCGGATAGTATTTTGAGAACGGTAAAGTTAAGTTTACCTTTCGGAATAAATTTACAATAACCTTCAAAAATCGATTCCCGAGATGGACGAACTACTTATTTAAACACAGGTTTACACGGAACCCTCGGTGCGTAGGTATGTCAGGCTCGCATTTGTCCGGTGCTTTGTGATAAGGACCTTGTGCATTTTATGTAAACAATATCTGTTTCTGTATTTTTGTTTCTTTTTTATGTAGGCACAATAAAGGATACTTACTAACACATAGGCCATGCATAGAGGAAGTGCCACGAGGCTTCTTCCAAATACCATTCTGCCAATGGCCGTACGAAATTTCATTCAGACATCATTTCTACGAATATATGTAGCTAAATACTCGTAAAATCATTTGTTACGTTTATTTTACATACCCTCATCATCGTGTAGTAAAACAACAAAATAGTTCGCAACAGACTCTCTTTATTTTTAATTTATTTCCGTTTTCATATGATAAATTTCAATACGTCTATAGACTACAGGTCGTCGTTCGTACTACAATCCACGACTGTTACATCAGTTTTTTACAATTGTCTAAGCCTCCTTTTTTGAAGTCAGTTAATAAATAAAAAGGACAAGGAGGATGTACGACTGTGTGAATACAACTGGGTTAAATGTTATTCTTACAAATATCTACAATTCTAGATCATTCCTTTAGCTAGAAACATATGTGTACTTATTTAAATAACAATAGGTTGTTATCAATACCTTATAAGTATCAAATTGAGTCCGAGTTGTAAAGTGACATTACATCACAATTTAAATAAATACGATACGCAGTCTTTAAGTAATGAGGCTATTATCGAACATACTTAAATTGTACCTACATGGTTTTTCTTGTTCCTAATAAAGATTATTATTATAAATGGCAGGTACTATCATAAAACATAATTAATTAGACAATCAATATATTTTAATTCCTTAGCCTCAATTATTTAACAGCAGTCGCCCTTTTGGTCCTCCAATTAATTCTCCATCGGAATACACAAGCTCTCCTCTGACATAAGTTTCCATCACTTTTCCAGTCAACACTCTGTTCATGTATGGACTTATCTGGAATAATAAGGAAAAATATACCATTAATGGTTAGTAATGTCAGCGCATCTAATTAAGTTGTTTAAAAAAAATGCATTTCATTAATGCGTAAAAAAAGTTGGTACCTACTGAGATAGGTATAAAAGAGATTGCCTTGTGCGATTAGGCCGCCAATTATACAAACCTGACTGTAGTTGTAAGTTTTTTTTGTATTTAATAAGTACCTGGTGTACAATAAAGAGTGTTATTATTATTATAATAGCTATCTAAGTAGTTGTATTTAATTTTTAGTAGCTATTTTAGAAGTGAGTGACTATAAATAACTAGTGTTCCTCTTGAAGCGAAACTGTGGGCTCGCTAGTAGGTACACTGGCTACACTGGTGATACAGACCACAGTTAGCACCGCGACTTCAAACAAGAAGCTAACCCAACCGATTGGTGATGCTGCCCCCTCGCATAAATAAAAACAAAATACTTCACACGGAGCTTATTAAAAAATTGTAAATTACTTAAAATTAAAATAAACGCGCCACGCTTTTAAAAGCGATGTTAATTTTAGTTGGTCTTGCAAGCTTAAGACTTTAAAAATTGTAATCGACCATTCATTAACCTTGTTTTTGTATCTGATGATTTCCGGGGTAACGATGAAAGAAGCGTTGGGATCAAAGAAGATAAGATCAGCGTCAAGGCCGACTCTAATGGAGCCTTTCTTCTCCTGGAGGCCGGTCAGACGCGCTGGCCCCGCAGACCAATAATGACTTAATGTACTCAATTTGTAGCCTCGAGCCTTTGCCTCCGTCCAAAATAATGACAAGTCTGTAAAAAAAAATAGTACCGAATGTTAGTGTCAGTGTTTATCTATAAACCTGTTATCAAGGCCTTTTAGCTAGTTGGTACCTAAATGGGTAGTTTACTTATTTTACAAAATGTCGAATAGGTACTAATAGGCAATTATTATTTTTAATTAGAATAATTATATTATTAATTAGCATATTTACCATTCGTTCAGGGGTCAAATTATTATCAAATTTTATTATCAGATCGTCACGTGCTATATTTATATGGTACTACTTATATGGGCTGCACCCGGCATGCCTTACAATTTTTTTATAAAGACCAAAACACCCTACCAAAGTTTCATCACAATCTGATTAATGGTTTCGGAACGCATAGGACAAACAAACATACATTGATTTTTATATATATAGATTTGTCTCTAATATAGAGATTTAAAGAAATGAAAAATATTACTAAAACCAATGCAGTGAACTTTATCATTAGGTCATCACCATATTCATATAGGACTCACTTTGTTTTCAAGATTTTATAGCACTCTAAATTCACGTTTGTATTAAGATTTGATAGCACTCCAAAAATTTTGATGAAGTCTGAGCTCCGCGTCATGACTTTGAAATTATTGGGCGGCGCAGCGCGACAATTCAAAATAGACCACCATAGAGGTGAACATAAGAATATGAATTTGGTATTCCCAAAGGCTTCGTTGTAGTGACTGCAGGATTGTTATTTAATTACATTATTTAATTAAGAATTTCTTTCCCTCACCAAACTGAACTGAAGATACTCCACCCCAAGCTTCTAAAAAGTTTTTTCCTTTGAGTTCTTGCACACTTGGCGAGTGATCAGATGTCACTAGGTCCAATCGTTTATCTCTAATGTATTCCCAAAGTTTTTGCTGTAAATTAATTTAAAAAATGAGTTAATTAAGTTAAATTGAGACTGACACAATTGATTATATTAACATGATTATTTGCGACAAAAGAGATGTAAAAAATGCGTATATCAGACCATTTATTTATTTTCATTATAATTACTTACAGTACTATAGTGTTAGGTGTAGGTTTACAATTGAAATGAGATAACATATCGCTATACATGTATGTATGTCAGAAGTATATATATAAGTAAGTCATAGAGATCTTCTTCAAACGCATCTTTATAATGTTATTAATGATTTCGAATTGATATTTAGTGAATACCTTGTTTGTATGATTCCTAATGGGTGGGGCACATTTAAATTCTGAGTGTCCAGGTGGGATTTGCTCCGAGCTCAGTGTAAGGTAGTGGCTGCAAGTCTCTCCAGTAACTCCCCCGCGCCAACCGCTGTAGCCGTTCTTGAGCCTATTTTCTCTGGCTTTCTCCAAAATAGGTACCACACCCGCAGATGACACGTGTACAACGTGGACGTGAACGCTAGATATTAATATATTTCCATTACAAATATAGTAGTCATAATAATTATAATGTTTAAACGATAAAAAGAAAATTTATCAGACATTATAAAATATATATAAAAGTTAAATAAAATATATAAAAAAAGACTATTGGTGGACTATTGGTTAACCATTATGCGTTCAGATATCTCTGCTTAGTTGAGCCAGCCTAGCTCCTTCCAGAAACACAGAAGCCTCCTGGTACGGCCGACTTCACACCCGCGAGCGATACTCGCCTGTGGTGTGACCACTCCCACGCACACGCACTCTAGGATAACGTGTGTGGCTGTTTCCTTTGCGCTAACACAACCTCTATATAGACTTCATAAAATGAACAAAAAGATGGAACCAAGGTAACTTAACGAAATATAAGAGAGATGTCGAAGCTATTAATGGCATGATAGATAGACCAGGTAGGCCCTTTGTCTGCGCCACCGTACTGATTTTTTTTTTTTTTTTTTTTATATCAAATCTGTAACACTTTAATTCGAAATCCCGGCTTCCGGAAAAAAGGTTATTATCAATAAAGTATTAGAATATTTCAGTCGTCAGTCGCAATCGAGCGCAGTAATTATCCAGTACTCTCCAGCATTCAATAACTATGAACACTTCATTTTGAAGATTTAAGATTATCTTACTCGGTTTTATTTAAATGGGACGCAATAAGAGACACTGCATCTAATTCCATTTCATCCGGACGTGATGCCAAGTAAGTCTCGTACAGGGTTGGATCTGAAATAGTTATAAAAATAAATTAGCAAAAGTTATATCCTAACCGATGATAGTAAGGATTACTGATAGGGTAACAGCGTTTGCTAAAGTAATTCATCAATATTTAATTTATTTATGCTATTAAGAGTATTTTAAGCGCAAAAATTTAAAGATTTCTGTGATATCAAGTAACAAAGTGACTGAGGCACATTATATTACAAGTTAATAGAGAGTAATAGATACCTTGTTACTGAATAACTCAAATAGAATATAATAGAGCAGAATATTATAATCTAAACTTAGGTAACTTTAATAAAATATAGGTGTATACCGACCTATATATAGGTATTATTTTGCTTAACACATTTGATGAGTTCTTCGACTGTCGAATAGTTGTGGGTTAGTTTGCTGCGTTTATCGATCTCTTAATAAATAAATTACCTTACTTACTTACAATCACAACTTACTAACATTATATCTGATGTGCTTAAAGTGTAAATAAATAAATAATTAGAGAACAGCTTTACCAATTTGGCAATTTTTTTTTTTTTAAAGTTAGTAACACACATTCTTAAAGAACGAAACATTTGAAAAGTTGTCAGGAAAATGGTGAAATCTGGGAAAACGGGTAGACAGAGCTCTTTTCCATGAAATTGAAGAAATTAATTGAAATGTAACAGAATATCGTCTTTCGGATCAGCGAGTATAATATAAAACTCTATCTCACTATCCATAAATTTTATTTAAATCACTACTTTTTTCCTTTTCATTCGCTTTTAATTTTTTTTATAATACGTGGTGTACACTGAAAGTTTTGCGTAAGTCATTATTAAAATAGTCGACATGTAAACATATATATTTATATATACTGCTTTTCGAAGTATTCTCCATTACATTTTAAACACTTTTTCATTCGGTCAAACCATTTTTAAAAACATGAGCCATGTTTTTCACGTGCTGACTGCACGTCCGGCCCCGTAAATGTCATCCCTCTCATGAAATCTTTAATTTTTGCCAGGTCTGGACTATGTGCAGGATGGGTCACTAGCTCTACCTTTTCAGAAGCCAAAAATGACTGTCTTGTACGTTGTCATGGTGCAATAGGATGCGACTTGGTCGTTTTTTCCTAACTTTTTCAAAGACACTGGGCAAACAAATGGTGGTGTACCACTCAGCATTAACTGTCTTTTGTTCTTCAAGTGGGATCGTGCAGACAGGACCCGTCCGGGAGAAAAAAAAAGGAATAAGTTTTTTGCCTACGTTTCTCGCCTGTCTCAATTTTGTTGGTTTGCTTTCACCCTCGAACACCTATACAGAAGACTGTTGCTTTCTTTCCGGCTTGTAACAATATATATTCATGTTTCATCTCCTGTCACAATGTCAAACACAGCATTTGAACGTCCGTGGTAAAAACATTTTTTTAAACCAATCAACACGTCTGTCCGTTTTTGTTCTGGGGTGAGTTCATGAGGGATCCAGCGGCTACAAAGTTTTCTAACTTTTAAATGTTGATGTACGATTTTTTGAATTTGACTCATACCAATCCCCAAATGTCCTCGAATCTCCTTTTCTTCAATTAGTTGCCTGACAGTAGCCACATTTTCCTCAGTGATCGCAGTTGAGGGCCGACCTTCACAAATTTCATCATGGAGAGAAACACGGTCACGATCAAACTATGCGTACCAACGCCTTACGGTGTTCAAATGAGGTGCTTCGCTCCCAAAAGTATTTTGAAGACGAGCAGTGCAGTCTTGCGGAGTCAGTGAACTTTTAAAATCATAAAAAATCATCGCCCTAAAATCTTTTTTTGTTAATTCCATTTTTGTTAAGGACGTCGAACTTCAACTTTTGATAAAAAACAATTGACACGCGATTTCCCACCCTTTTTTTTTACCTAATCAATGATTGAGTTTCTTAAGTTTAAAAAATATAACATTTAAAATTCAAACATTTATGAGTGGCCAGGAACGCAGAACGTTCAGTCTGCTCTATGTAACACGTCAGAATGATCAACCGCCTGATGGAGAGCTAGATTGAGTTCAAAGACTGAAGACTACCATTATAGATACAGATGATACTGAAATGGTGGTTCTCCGTTTGACGGCCTCGAGATGCATTTTCACGCTCCGCTTATAGGGGTTATATTTCGAAGGGAACACGTGTGCTGATAATGAATCCCATATTTTAATGGTGCGGCCTTAGATTATATATAGGTCCAGATGCCTAATCCGCGCCCCAAAACTGAAGCCAAAAAATACAAGCGACTAATACAAATACAAGCGACTCACTCGTCACACGCGAGCGAACGTTCGCCGCTGAAGTAAGTCTAGAGGCGCTATTTATATAATATTGAAAAATGCCTGGTTGTGCAGTTACATCCTGTAAAAATTATACAAAAAAAAAATCATAAGTGTCCGAACATCATATTTCACTTGTTTAATATTCTATTTCCTAATGTAATTTATAAACAATAGAACAAAATTTCAAATTAATAAAATTGCGGACGCCATTATTAGAAATGTTGCCAGGGACGTGAATTTCATTTACCCATAACGCATTCTAGCAGTATGTATAATTTTCTTTGCCAAACTTGTTATCTAAAGAAAGACGAGAAATATGCTTACTGTTAATGTTCGCGAAACTGGAATCCTTAAAATATTCTTAATTTCTAAGCTCTAGCGCCTTCAATGTGTCCGTCAAACGATACTTTGGCTATAGGATTGTACTCGTATTATAATTTATTATTACTACTCCTAACGAACACAGCTATAGAGCACTTAGGACTTGTAAAATTTTGCTAGTTTCTTGATAGTTCATAAAATATATATATATATATTAGGGTGGGCCAAAAAAAACTTTTGATTTTTCATTAGTTACCATGAAAATATTGTTCAAGATGACGTAAAAATAAGCCTGTGAAAACAACAGCTCTTAATATTACTATTAAGAGGTGCCGCATCGTGATTTTTGATGTCCCATTTAAATAACGTGATTTTTTTTTTATTAAAATTTTATCGCGTTCCAACGAACTGGCAAGTTGTAAAAATTAATACATATGCTTGTAGGAAAATTAACGGTCTACAAAAAAGGTCAGATATGATTTTTCGCTAAGTTAGTTTCGTTGGAACTTAAAAAAATTAAAAAAAAAAAAGTATACATATATATTCAAGTATTGTTGTAAATATGTCTTTAAATTTACATGGTTTGAGTGGCTGAATTAAAATGCAATAATATTGGGATACAATGCCCCGGTTTCCTGATACATTGTGTATATAAATAGTTCCTACTAAGTAGCTTTATTTTACATTTGTCTTTTTAACTGAACGATTAAATAAAAAAAAATGAAATAAACGAATACTTGTAACCCATTTAAATACATTTAAATTGTCTTTATTTAATATTACTTACAAAAAAAAAAATATGTTTCATAAAAAAGTCCCTAAATGTTGAGGGTAACCTCTATGCACTGGTAGTAAAAGCGTCACGCACACAAGCGCAGATATTGTATGTTGACACTCGCGTTGGGCGGGATTCACTCACGCAGCCTCAAAAAGTGGCTTCAAAGTAAACGGTGACTTTTGTACTGGTCACGGTATCTGGACCTATATATAATCTAAGGGTGCGGCAAAGAAAGGAGATGCTGAACCGTTTGATTCTTGTTAGGATTGGGGTGACACCTCAGCCCGCCACGTATTGTTCTGGATTGAAAACGAGCAGGTGGGATCAATTGGAGGAACTCTTCGTAACATTCGCCATGGTGGAGACGGTAGAATACTGCCAAAGAGGCTACTCACAGTACTCACTACGACTTTTGATCAGATTAATGACCCAGAAACGAACCTTATTATCGAATAAATTAAAGTTATAATCTTGTTTATAAATTATTCAATATTATTGAAAATTTTAGACTTATCTACATCAGCTCATGGCTACGCTATGCCGTGACACCATATTATGTTTCTTCTTATAAAATAATTATATTAAATATTTTTAATCTAAAACAGTTCATTGAATACTCAATTGTTTTCAATCTAAGGCACTCTCACGCACCGGCAAAATGTCTTAAAATCAATTAAAATAAAGTTGTCTTTTTATCCTGACATCATAAAATAATATCGTGAAATACTGACATGCTTTAATCTTAGAACATCTTGTATCTATTTTTGATGACATTATCATATCATATTATCTCTGCTTATCTTGACTACCTGCTACAACTGTCACCGAACGCGAGTTCTACAAATAATAACAACCATAGTGTTAATCAAATCATATCATAATCATATATATCATATCGTAATGTTTATTTTGCTTAGAGTTCACATCCAGTCAGATCTCAAGAGAACACTGACAATTTAGGTGTCTAACGCAATTAAAATGGAAACTACTCTTCGTTTTTTTTCTGGAAGGCATTCATTTGCTAGGCTACTGTCATCGCAGAGAATCTCTCTAAATCCATAGGGAGGATGGAGGATCTTTCTAAAATCTCTCCGCCAGCATCAGTTATGCCATGACCGGTACAACTGACAGATAGCGTCAGGTATCATTGCCTGACATATGCTGAACTAGGTCCTATTTTGATCATGCCATGAGACACCTTTTTTTCAAGTTAGTTTTTATTATTTTATATTCTAATATGTTATTTAATTTTTTTAGTGTCATACCAATTGTTGCATGCCCTTTGTCGATGTCTCTGTGTGTGACAAAATAAATGATTTTTCTTTCTTTCTTTCTATATTATTTAAGACTACACTTTTATAACTTTGTTCGCCAGAGTAGAAAAAAATCTTTTATTTCGGTTCAAGAATTTTTTTGGTAGGTACCGCTTCGTAATTTAGATTTAAGAGACCAACGCTGTTTCCTACAAATTGCTTGGCACTAATATTTCCCTTTTTTTTTCTAACTTAAGTCCGTGTAAGTAGAGAAAGCTCCTGCTGTGTCCTTTTACTTATATGGACCATACTCTTGAACCTACAGGAAAGCATAACTGCTTAAGTAGGTCCCATAATTCCTGTTGCTTCTGTCTTTATTGTCTAATACTGCCCAAGCCCCTACTTTTTTCTTTGGCCCCTCGATATAATAATCGCGGCGTCGTCATGGGGCGGGTCATTTCTTTCCCTCTGATATGGCGAAGGAGATGATGGCTGGTCCATGCGTCATACTCGTGAACGGGTGCTGCTTGGGGTGACTGGTCGGCCTAGTCAGCGATGCTTTAGCCTATACTATTATTTTGGTTCGATCAACTGCAACTCTAGCCTCTTAATCCAGTCACGAATTATTTTTAACAGTAGATTTTGCAACTGAATGAAGGTAGATGTGCATCTTGAATGATTTCTATGTTTAATAGGTTCAAACCTTCAACGGTATCACTGAGTGATTTTTATTTTTTAGTACGTTAGCTTTTGGAGCATTTCAATAAAATGAAATTCAGGTGGCATCAGCTTGCATCCTGTTAACCTTTCGTGTAACACTAACACTATTGTACCTGAAGATCAGACTTTTAAAAAGAGTGGCCATGAGTTTCTTTGCCAGTATTCTTCTCATAAGGCCCTACGCATTTTGGAAACTGGAAGTTATAGATCGACACAAACGGGCAGTAGATTTTGGTGTTTTTCACCTAATTTACCTTGACAATTCAGTATATGCTGTGGCGTCTGTTTGTGCCGATCTATGATTTTAACTCTAGCTTCAATTTAACGTTCATAAATGTCACTTAGTGTCTTAATTGAACAAATGATTTTGAATTTGAATTGAATTTGAATTTAATACAACCCGAGTAATAAAACTGTCATTACCAGATGTTAAGAATTTCCACAGCGGAAGACTACAGGCGCTAGTTGTTATCTTATCTATACACACAACAAAACACCTTGGTATGAATCATTGACCTGAATAGACTTTATTACGTTATTTATTTTCTACGCGATTCAAATTAATTATTCTACCAACATCAATCGTACCACGAAATGGACCTCCATAAAGATAAGTAAAACAGGTGTCTAGAATAGAGGAAATTCTAGACTAAAAAGATATTTTCTAGGCAAACATGCTACTTAATTACTTAAAGTATTTTAGTATAAATATGTAATTGTGATAATGTCATTATAGTAACCACGGCGGCCATTGTTAGTAGCGAGACAAGATGACAAGATGCCAATAAATTCGTTTTTATTATCCTTTAACGAATTATTTACGTCCTAGGTATAGGAAATAATTATATCTCATTTACCTGGACACGATGGACCTTCGCAATCGGCAACTTTATTGTCGACTTGCACTTCTGCATGAAACTGTAACAATAACAATATATTCAAAGGCCGCTTAGGATGAATTGTAAGATAATTTATGATAAGTTAGGTCATATTTACAGCTAACACTGTGCCTGTGCCATTGAGATGAGCGAAGGCCTTGTCTAGATCGTCTTCGGTCACGTAAGGAAACTCGGAAACACCACTGTTAATAAGGAAACATTTGAAACCAACCACTCCAGCTTTCACCATATCTTTTAATTCTCCCTGAAATTAAAAATTATTGCCATAAAGTACATAATAGAAACAATTAAATAGAAGTAATTAAACTTATTAGTAGCTAGATCAGTGTTATATGCTTAGACAGTTTTTGTAAACGCAAACAAGTCTTATTTATAACTACAATTGAAAAAAATTTTTTTTTTATGTTTTACTAGTATACTTACTAGTAATATATTCTTCTATCATGACCTTTTTCATATTAGTTTTAACTTACCTTTTAAACTTTAATATAAGTTTTTGACATTATACATAACTAGCTGTGTCCGCCACTTCGTCCGCATGGAAATAGTGTCTTTGGGTAGAATTTTTTATTATTTAGGCTAATTGACAATACTTCCATACAACTTTTCATCCCCACCTTTCAACCCCTTACACCCATTTTTTCACATTAAAAAGCCTATGTCCTTTCTCAGGCTCTAGACTATCTGTGTACCAAATTTCATTTAAATCGCTTCAGTAATTTTGGCGTGAAAAGGCGACAGACAGACAGACGGACAGACGGACAGACAGACAGTGTTACTTTCGCATTTATAATATTACGTATAAATATATATATATAGTAAGGATTATATTATTTATGATAGTGGAATAGGTAGGTAATAGTTTTATAACACTGTTTAAATCTAGTATCCATTAGTTAATTTTAATACTTCGTTAGTGTATGTTTATTACAATTTTAATAATAAAAATAGTATTAAATGGTAAATAAAATAAATAGTGATAGTAAATAATATAATTGTAATGTGTATTAATTTGTAATTGTAATGTAATAATTTGTGTGTGTGATTTATAAGGAAGGTGATTCTTTAGGAGTATAATTTATTAGGTTGAAGGTATCGGAAAAATCATTCTGACTAGGGATTGGGAGCTTTACTGGCGTGCGCCACGTAAACCTATAGACTTATATGCTCTGCTACCCGTGCGAAGCTGGGGCGGGTTGCTAGTATTATAGTTATTCATGCTAGTCGACCGTTGTTCCTACCTCGGTTTAACTAAAATTTTTGTGCTCGTGTGAGCACATTTTTTTTAGCTTTAATATAAAATGAAGGTCTGGCGATCACAGGCTCTTGCTCTATTTCTTACTAGGAATATAACTGTTATACGAACACGATCTACTAATATAACTATCTTATTAGAATAATCTAGTGAAATTATTGTGAAGTTGATTAATTATTATTGAATACTTTGAACATTGTTTGTTTTGGTTGTGATAATTTATTAAGAAAAGCTAAAAACTCGTTATTTTGTAAAATGTTTTTCATTAGGTATTTACTTTTGTTACATAAATACCTAAACATAAAAGCTTCTTTTTATTAATGTCTAGTAATGACTACATCATACATTTTTTATTTTGGTTGTGATCATTTTGTAACAAAAGTTAAGATGAAAGGAAGATAGAAATACCTACTTGATTAGATACTTTTTATATAGTACCTAACTACCTACTTACTTTTGTTGATTCTATTACTAAATATAAAACAGATTTTATTATAACATTATTGATTTCGTTGTCATATTTGAGAAAAATTACCATTTAATTAGACTGTTCTGCAGTTACATAAGTATCTACAAACAATAAAAAAAAAAATGGTGATAACGTCGTTAATTATCACTAAATTTGCCAAATTAAAACTTTGTTTTCATAGACAAAATTGTTAATTTGGCGTCCATTTCAAAAAGAAAACAAAAACAAAAGTAAAATTGTTATCATTTTTTAAATATTACCCTTATGTTCTCTCATGTGCATGCCTCGACATTGTGTGGTGACAAATATGTCAATTACCATGACAAATAAGTCGGAGGATATTTTTTTAGAGACTTAACAGGTAAAACCTGACAATTGTCGTTTTTATTAAACTGGTTTTTAGTCTGACAATTTTTTCAATATTTACCTGTCGCATTTGGACTTAACTGTCATCTTTATAAAACGGCACTTTTCGCGACAATTCGACATATTTGTCGAAAAGTGACAAAATTGTCGGATTGCAGTGAGTTAATATTACTAGCGTATATAGTAGACACCGCGAATCAATACTTTGTAACTTGTAACGTGAACTGCGTTCCATGGACCGCAACGACATCAGTCGGAGTTTACGCTCAGCAGCATTCGAACGTATTCACCTGCTTTTAATTATCGAACAAAATGCCGACTTGTGTTTTAAAAACGTGTACAAACCATTCAAGAGCGAAATAAGAAAATAGTGGTGTGACATTTCATCGGTAAGTCTTAGCGATGACATTGGTTTTAACCAACAGAAAATAATAAATTAAAATCATAATTTGGGCATTTTTTAAGCACATCATAGATACCAATGACATTGGTTTTAACCAACAGAAAATAATAAATTAAAATCATAATTTGGGCATTTTTTAAGCACATCATAGATACCAATGACATTGGTTTTAACCAACAGAAAATAATAAATTAAAATCATAATTTGGGCATTTTTAAGCACATCATAGATACCAATGACATTGGTTTTAACCAACAGAAAATAATAAATGAAAATCATAATTTGGGCATTTTTTAAGCACATCATAGATCAACAAAAAAATGCACGCCGAACTGAAACCGGGTTTGTACCTACTTAGGACACCTGTAACAAGATATGAAATGAATTACACGATAATAACAGGAGCATTTAGTTTGTCGTTATTTAATTTGATATATCTTTGCAGATTTACACAATATATTTATGAATTATGCCTATGTGTTATTCTGATGTATGAGCTATATTATTGTAAAGTTTCATTGGAATTCGTGGTAGTGTAGTATAGTATTTCGTAGTTCTAGTTTCCTAGTTCTAGTATTCGTATTTCGTATTAAGAAAGTTTATTAGAATTCGTTTCGTTCGAATTCTAATAAACTTTCTTAGGTATAAACTATTTGTCCGTTCTGTCTTGTAGCTTGGCGCTAAATCTGTGAAAACAAATCGTTGCAGCAGGTCGTTGGGCAAAACGCGTAAGCGCCATGAAAGTCACAAATCACAAAACAGCTTGCGAGAAAACTACATCTCAAAAGCGATCGAACGTTACTTGTTAATACTGTTGTTTAAATTCATGTTCTAGCGCTTCAGCGCTTTTTAGTTTTAATTCAAATATAAACGGAACATGTATTTTGTTCTGAGTGGCTTTCTAGTACATAATATCTCGATGTCGAATTGCATGTTTATTAAATCGAAACGTCAAGCAATTCAAAGGCATGGATACCTATGGATCGCGTTAATTCCCCTTTGAATAATTATACATAATATAATCCTGTTAAGACTGAAAAGTTCAGTACCTACCCTTTTCTCCTCTGTTTGTCTTTTTTTTTTTATTAGATAGATTAGATTATAATCCATAATTTTGCGATGACGCTCTTATGTCGACCTTTACGCGACCCCTACTTTTTTATGTTAGTGAATAATAAAGTTTTATTCAATCTACTACTACGATACTACAATATATTTTTATAAGTAAACAATCAAGATGTCAGAAAAAACTTATGAAAATTGACCACATTACCCCGTTAGCTTATTTTTCGTAAGTTTAGCCTGTGTCAGTCTTGCCTATCCCAAAAATTACGTTCATCCCTTGATGCGGGAAGGAAGGTCAAACCAATAAATACATAGAAAATAAAGACATAAAAATATTATACCAAAGAAACATGTTAATAAACCAAGATATAGTTTACCTCATTGCCAGGAACAACACCTCCCCAAAAGCCTACATCCACGAAGACTTCTTCTTTGGCAATATTGGCCTTGATTTTTAAATTCTTTAGAGTTGTGGTCGGAGGAATAGAATTTCTGTGAAACGTGTTTCTTGATTACTAATTATAGCTGAGAATTAGATGATAATCATAGCCATGATAAAAACCTTTGTTATTAGCCATAAATAAGTTTTAATTAAGTACAGAGCTGGGCAAAATACTTACTTTGTTTTTATTAAAACACAAAATCTTTTCGTACGTACTTTCGTACTTACCTATTTAAAATACAAAGAACCATTAATCTGTATAAAAAAGAAGTTTAAAACTAGAACCCGACTAAACAAAAAGAAATGCACTCTATAATGTATGATCGCGTTCCATGATGTACTATTTATAGTTCAAATACGTATTTCAATTACAAGTAACTCAAATACTGCCCAGCCCTGATTAAGTATTACTGTATTTCTAAAATATTTATTTGTCAATGACGTTGAGGTTTAACCAACTTCTAAACTAAGTAAAATAACCTGGATCTTAACAGGTAGTCGTCGTTGTTAAGGCGACTAATTTAATTAACAATTATCTGAACAATCTAGTAGAATATCGTTGATTGTTAATTGTATGTATAATTCAGTTTCCAGTGAGCAAAATATAATCTTAGTATCAAAGTGAAATAGTGAACTGCAGACAATGGCTTCAACAAGAAGCCATTGTCTGCATTGAATTGAATAAAGTAAAATATATCTTAAATAAACGGCTACTGAAGTCAATGAAAACTGAATTAGGTTTTTGTTTAATGACTATGACTACATGTAGGTATAGATTCTAATATTAAGTCAACAACGGTACTAAATTCTTATATGAACAGGTGAATATTGATTCCGTTTGCGAAAAACAAATAGTAAAACTACGGGCGTCTGCTTCACACGACTGCAATTTAGCTGCGGTATCCCGCATTCCCGCATTAGAAGCATCCCTAGATTATTTAAATTGAATGACGTTTTTTGTCGTACGCTGGCTGAGATCTTGATTTATGTAAAACAGGTTTATTACTTTAAACTTAAAATTGTAAGTTATTATTTAGTTATACTTACAAAGGCATGTCAATAATGGTGGTAATTCCACCGGCTGCAGCTGCCTGAGTAGCTGTCACGTATCCCTCCCATGATGTCCGACCTGGCTCGTTCACGTGTACATGTGAATCAAATCCTCCCGCTAAAAGGGCCAAATCACCGCCATCGACCACCTAAAGGAACATACTATATTGTAATAGCTATCAGTGGGGAAGGTTACCAATCCGTGATTACTATCTGTCACGTTGACAAACTGAACATTAGGTGTCCTCTCAGGGAAAGAGAGGTTAGACAATATTTCACATTTCATGTGATAAAAAAAATTTCATGCATATTTGAATTTAAAAATCTAAATCTATCTAATATTTTTGAGAAATCTCTCATGCCTCTACTTGCTCTATTACTCCCTGCACTAACTGAATGTAGGCCCATAGAAATTGCATTAAGTCTGCCTTCGTACGAACCAATTTACGCAAACGTATAAATAAATAAATTAATGTTGCATGCAACAGAAATAAGCACCCTGAACTGCATTGTTAGAAAACACAGTTTTTGTCAGTTTTCGATTTGAATACAAATGCCAAGAATTTAAAAGGTAAAAAGGTAAATATCCAGCATAACCGTTTGAACAACCAGATAAATATCTTGAATATATATTATGATTTCGGAGTGTTATGGATTTGTAGTTGAAAGAATCTTAATTTCATAAAACTAGTACGAAGGTAGTAGAACGAGGGTATTTTATGGCCGATTTTAATTGAGGTTTAAGACAGACAGACGGACAACAAAGTGATCCTATAAGGGTTCCTTTTTTTGATGAACGGATTGATTTGAGGAACGGAACTTTAAAATGAACTTCTACTGTGCTTATGTGAATAAACTTTACGCAATCTTAAATTTATAGCAATAGTAGCTTTTGCCTGCGGCTTCGCTCGCGTAAAAGATATTTTTCTATCCCTTTAGAACTGTACCAATTTTTGAATGATAGAAAAATTAAAAGAAGCTATTGAAAAATCTAGGGAAAAGAAAATTCTGCAATAACTTTAGCTCACTTTTCGACTCGGAAGATCACTGAATGTGCAGTTATTAATAATGTACCTATATACTTTTTGGTTTCTTTGCTTTTACTGTTATTGTAAAAATTAAAACTGTTATGTCTTAATTGAGGACTGTGCCATTGTAATGAATTAAGAACTAGGTAAATTAGGCCCAACTCATCTGTAAAATCGCCACTTTTGAGATATATTATTTTTACCAATTTTAACATAACATTTTGTAAATACAGGAGATACATATATCAAAACTATGGAATCTGTCACATGCAAAATATTTAAATAGTTGATATGCGATAAAAGCCTTCTGTGGTAAATTTAAGCCAATTATCTTTTGCTAGAAGCCCTTTCGCTTAAATTATTGAAAACCGGCAAAGTTACCTATGTTTGTGCACTATAGAACGACTAAACTTTAATGCAGAGAGTCTTTGCATTCAAGTTTTACCGCTATCTAACGACTTGTAGTCTGTGGGTGACCAGAGTTTAGTTTAACTTTTCCTGATAGAAACCGGTCATCTTAATCTGTGGACATATTGCAACACCACGGATGTCACGGATCACATTGCTAGTATCTTCCAGTGTACTTTTGAAAGAACCTCATACAGCATTTACAAGAAAAAACCAGGAATAGTATACTTCTGTTTTAAAGTGTGAGGGTGCGCCACTACCGGTGACAGAAATAGCGGAAGGATGATAAAAGTTTCCAGTTTCATCTGGGAAAATTCCTCAGGATACACACATAAATATTACTTTATAAAATCTCCATAAACCTACTACTAAATAGTATAACTAAATGAATTGATAGCTCCTTCTAGGTTCGAATCGCCAAAGTCTGGAATGAACTGCCTGATTCTATTTTTCCAGACAATTACAATCCTGGAACGTTCAAGAGTAGAGTAAATAGGTTTCTCTTGGATAAGTGTGTACCACCTTCTTCATCATCGTCTCTTTCCATCAGGTGTGTATGACGACAAACGCCTATTCCATTGCCCAATAAAATAAAAAATTAACGCTTAGAAATACATACGTTAACGATCACGATGTATGAGCGAATAGAAGTGTTATCAAGTGTAGTGAATTATCAATAGTATACTATATTCCAATATCAAATGAAGTCGTATGTGTCTTTAAATTCGATAATTTTCTTAGTGTTTTAAATTATTAACAATTATTATGTGAAGACTCATCATAACTGACTAGCTGCTCCCGCCGTGGCTTCGCCGCGTGTACATATTTATGGTTTTGCACGGAACCCTACCTAATTATTTTTCCAATGTAAAAGTACCCTATATACTCCTTATAACATTAGCTATCTACCAGTGAATGTCCCGTGGCAATCGGTCCACCCGTTCCGGAGATTAATATACATTATACGATTTATTACGATAGAAAAACATTTTTTAAATTGTATTTAAGTACTGCGTAAACATTCAGAGATGCATTTAATAAAAATCTGTTATTATAATATTAGAAACACACACTCCAATTTTATTTATTTGTATAGATGTAAAGATTGGTTTGCAAAAAATAATAGAGTTCCAAGGGTTCCAAATTTTCCGTTTAGAAATGTACAAATTATACTAGAAGACTTAAAGTATTAAAAGTAGATATTTTATACTATAGATACTGTTGTTTATTCCATGGGTTTTAGATGCTATTACTAGTCTTTAGGATGGGACCATGTTTAGCAGCGGACGTGCCATTTATATTATTGGTGGACTTTACATTTAAATTTAATAATTGAGTTGCAGTCTCTGATGTCAGACAGGAGTGAGTTGCATAGTCAAGTTGTACATACCAAAATAAAGGGAATAGAAATAGGTTTAAGTTCTAAATGTAATTAGGTATAAATATTTATAATAATTAACCAGCCACTGCTGTAAGTAAATGAATGGGAAAATTGACGAAACTCATCGTCTTTCGAGCATTGCGTGCATCGAGGTACTTACCGGATTTGTAGGTGTCGTGAAACAATAGTAAATATTTAATCTTTAAGGTGGGAATAGAGAAAGACGGGAGAGGGGGATTAGAGGGGAGGAGAGGGGGTGCGGGGAAGGACAGGAATAGGGGAGAGGGAAGGGTTAGGGCCTCCGGTAACCTCACTCACGCGGCGAAAAGCAATGCAAGCATTGTTTCACTGCCGGTTTTCTGTGAGGCCATGGTATCGAGCGAAGTCGAGCCGGTCCATACATGCCGAAGCATGGCTTTCCCACGTAAAACTACATTGACAGTTTTTGGTATATGTGTATAAAAAAATGTTATACGCTTAAACCTTGGAGCGAGATTAAACAATGAATCAAGGTCTGTCAGTCAAGCTTGACAACCCTGTTATTTGAATATTTAAGCAAATTAATCGTCACTGTTATTATCGTCAAAGGCTGACCTCGAATAATATTAGGCATTAAAAATCCTAACTAATTTATTCAATTCTATTTAAACAATAAGATAACAAAGAATTACTATATATATATCTAATTTGTACCAGTAAATCAAACCTGTTTTTTATATTTATCGCACATGACTATTGAAATTAATGAGATATATTTAGTAATAAACCGTTCAAATTAATGCACAGTACGAGTCCGTTATACGTATGTACTCGTATTTATAACGTGCTCAGAGCGTGTCGCTATACTCTTATTGAAAGATTATAATGGCTTATTATTTTACCATGTTTATAAACATTTTCAACACCTGGAAAGTCAAGGGTTGCGTAACGCATCCCATCCCACTAATTCCACTAATATTATAAATGTGAAAGTTTGGATGGATGGATGTTTGTTACTCTTTCACGCCAAAACTACTAAACCGATTGCGATGAAACTTGGTATGTAGATAGCTGGAGACTTGAATTAGCATATAGGCTACTTTTTATCCCGATATTCCCACGGGATCGGGATTTACGCGGGTGAAACCGCGGGGCGCTGCTAGTAAATTTTATAAACGCAAAAAAAAATCGTTTATTCGTGTTTTAGAATCAGAATACTGTAATAATATAATATATACACATACAGAATATTATATTATAAATTACCATAAACATCTACTCACTTCCAGATTTTTAGACTGTAGCAATTTATCAACAGTGTTTTTTTGATAAACAGCTTCAATTACTCCAAACTCATTGACCAAAACGCCTCCTTCAAATTCATCAGACTCCGTGACTACATGCCGGCTTAAAAACAACTTCTGCTTCCCCGATGGTTTCGAAGATAGTCCTACTATACGACAAGTAACTCCAGCTGAAAATCGAATTTTATATGTTTTTTTATTTCAATTTAACACACGAATATTAGAATGCAATGGCACAATGGTGAATCTTACACAATAGCACGACTTGTAATAATAAATAATGTAGCAACATTACACTGGTCTATACGTGGCTGTGGTTAATAAAACACTGACAACCCGATATAGTTTACCAAGTATTCTTTACGTCAATGATATTGTATTTCTAATCTCTACTAATCGCCGAAACCGTGAAGAAGCAGAACAGTAAAGAAAAACACGTTTTTAGGGTTCCGTATCCAAAGGGTAAAACAGGACCCTTATACTAAGACTCCACTGTCCGTCCCCTTGTCTGTCCGTCTATCACCAGGCTGTATCTCATGATCTGTAATAGGTAGACAGTTGAAATTTTCACAGAATGTATATATCTAATAAAAATAAAAATTAATTAAAAATTAAAGAGGGCTCCTCTACTAGAGTGGCTATCTTGTTATCTCAAAAGAATCCAGGAACTTCGTAACCACCAGCTGCAAATATTATGCAGAAGCAGCAAAACCTGAATTGTTCAGTTAAATTGGCTACGATCAACCACGAAGAGGTTTTATACCACAGTTCTGTTTCTTAAGTAAGTCTCTAGAGCTGCGTGAGGAAGCCTGTCCTCCCATGTGGTTCTAGAAACCTAAACTACTACCCAGGTATTATAAATTAATACCGGTAAGTTCTAAAATTAAAAGATGTGCGTTTGTTAGCTACCATATTTGTATACATATAATAGTACTGTGTCCTTATACTTCTGACGTCAATTATATTTTTAATAAATTTGATCTTTATGTAAACCGTTTATTGAAGTGAAACTTCTTTAGAATCGTTGTGATTTGAAAATTCGATGAAACGAAAAAGTCACACTAAAACAAAGAGACAAACATTCATAAATAGAATTTAGCCTGCGAGAGAACGAGATAGAATACAAGTAAACAGTGTTACCTATAATCTTCGTATGTTAGCACGTGTCTTTGCGCCTGCGTACTACGAAGCCTTCAGAAAATGCGTCATAGTCCACTTTCGCGTGTATAATTTTTGTGCATTTGCGTATTAAAATTCGTTGGTTAATTATTTTCTGAAATTTCACTTCTGCTGTGTGTGATTACTAGATTCGGATGCATATTTACCTAAAGTTGAGATGTTGGCTATTATGGAAAGCACTTTTTTATCGAAAGAATCCCGCGATTCCAGAAAATTTAAATTTAAGTGTACCTATACTCCGTGAGATGTAATAAACCCCAGTTTGACACAAATGACACTTGCTCTGTTACAACGTATAATGGTTGCTTTTCCCTACTTTTATTGTCAGGGATTTTTGACGAAGCAACAACAACCTTATTACGTTGTAACAAGTGTCAAATCGGGCCTATTAAACCCCAGGAAATGTAAGCATTTTGTAAGAGTGCGAGTGAGACGGCAAATTATACTTGCTTGTGCGCAAGTAGCGACGCGACAATACAACTGCATTCGTAAATAAAAATATACTTAGAAGCCGCTTCCATAATTTGTTATCCAAAAAATAACTTTAGTTAAATATGCATCCGATTATCCGATCTCTAGTGATTACACACACTTATTTTTTTTTAACTTTTTGATTTTATGTTATTTAACATTATTTATGTTAATAAAGCGATATTTTAAATTTAATCTACTGATAGAAAACGTTAAGTTAGAGGGCTCGGATGTCCCGTCAACAGCCAGTTCAAATTACAGGTATGCGACCCTAACCTGCTCGGGCAAGCACACCCCATCCGTTCGTATAAGCAATATCGATCTTCGCCTTTCAATATGCCTACTCCCAAAATTTCCTATCTTTAATTCCCAAAGTGCCCGGTTAACGTCAATAAGCTTGCCCCCTATTTAAGTAAGTCGGATCAAATTATAGTTGGCAGCATGTGGTTGTTTAATAAGCATCTGCTTACTCCTTCGGGGATACAGGCGTGACTGTATCCCCCCTCCCTGATATGTAATGATTACCCCACTAATATTATAAATGTGAAAGTTTGGATGGATGGATGTTTGTTACTCTTTCACGGCAAAACTTGGTATGTAGATAGCTGGAGACCTGGATTAACATATAGGCTACTTTTTATCCCAATATTTCCACACGCGAAAGTCTTAATAAAGGGCTATGATAACAAAGTATCAAAAGAACTTCTGGAGCTCAAAAGATACAAAACCTGTGCAGTAACACGGATCCTCACCGGATACTGCAAACTGAACTAATTAATGACTAAATATTGCAATGGTTTTAATTATTACTGGTAATTATGTATTTTAACCACATAAATGAATATTATAAACGTGTTACTCTGTCACGCAAAAATTACTGAACCGATTGCGATGAAATTTGGTATTTAAATAGCTGGAGACCTGGATACACTGAACACATAGGCTACTTTTTGTCCTGATATTCCCATTCCCTGGTACCAGAACCGTGGTTCTCAGCTAGTAATACATAAACTTCCACTATATCTTATCTTATTACTTTAAACGAGCAATTCTTCTATGTATGTATTTATATTTCGGGTATCTCGGAAACTGTTCTAACGATTTTGGTGAAATTTTGTATACAGATCCAGTTTTGCATTTTAAGTTCAACTGCATAGTCTGTTGTATTTCCTGTAAAAACGCAATTTTACAAAAAGGTGCTACTGTTATTAACGCTACCTAGAAGGCGTTGCAAAATAGCAAATCACATCAAAGTAGTTTTATTTCTGATTAATCGCGGTCTTCTGTAATGTACAACTTTTGTTATTCACGTAGCGTCGTCGGTCAAAGCGTAGCGGTCAAGTGGAAACAGAAATCCTATGTTCCCTAGCTCATCTGTAAATTCTACTTACTTGTTAGATCTGCTTGTTTTCTTCTTTACAAAAGAAAAATCAAGATTGGATAACATAAACATGGGATTTTATGCTTAAATAGTATTTATAGTTAAGTGATTGTGGGGTGTCAAAGGTCCACGAGGAACATTGTAATAAAAAAAATATTGTTATATGTAATTATTAAAAAACACCACTCGTAATCGTCGAGTGTGTATGAGAGTTCTGATAAATGTGGAAGAGGCCCGAGCGGTGTGTTCAGACTGGGCAAATGGCGTTCTATCGTGCGGCTCTTTGGATGTGAAGTTTAGTTCCATACGCAAATATTATTTATTAACAAAATTTTAATATTTTAATTACATTTTTACTCACATTTTTATCTGAAAAAAAAGGTCATCCAATTCTTGTTACGGCGAACAACATTTTGATTCATATTCCGCAACAACTCCAAATATCCCATCCTCCCAAATCATCCCAAAATATTTTGTATATGTGGCCTAAAAAAAAAAGGTCATCAAATTCTTTTTACGACGAACAACTGGGCTCTTTAAAAACTTTGAAATTTCGTAAATTGTAATTTTGACTCTTGCGACTCAAAAGGTTGCTGACCCCTTTTTTTTTTTGTGCTTGTGGAAACCCCCTCGGGCCGTCACCCCATCGGGGTTTTCGGTGGGGCGGTGTGTCGGAATCGAACCGACTAAAACCACACGGTGTGCCGTACTGCGCCTTAAGTAGGAGGGATCCGGGAACAGCTTTTATTAAGACATCCGGAACGCCTCCGCCGCCCGGTTCGCCGGCGGCGAATTAGGTCTGAGTGGAGATCGTCCTCCCGGACCCGTTCCGCCGCCTCCTTCTGCGAGATGGCGTCCTCACAGAAGGTCGCGACCGCGGTAAAATTCCTGTCGCTACCGGCCATGGAGCGTATGACGGCCGGTAGCGAGAGATCTCCTCCGATGACTGCAGTGAGGACCCGACTCTGCGTTGCCCAGGCGGAGCAAACCACCAGCGTGTGCTGAGCCGAGTCCTCACTGCAGTCGCAGTGGTGACAGGCGGGACTCAGTTCCCTCCTAGCGACCGAGTGCAGGTACTTCCCGAAGCAGCCGTGCCCGGAAAGAACCTGCGTCAGTCGGAAGGAAAGGGTCCCGTGCTGCCGCCCTGCCCACTCGACGATGACCGGCTGGAGCGCCTCCACGGCGGCAAAGCCAGCACGTGGAGCCTCCAGCCGGGACGACCAACGAGCATGGTGGCTCGGCGAGCGGCCGCACGCCACTCGCGTACCTCTTCGGGCGGGGGCCGACTGCCTCTTCCGGCCCGGAACTCAGCCGTTCGCCGATATACTTCGGCGTGCACTTCCGCCTCCAAATCCCACGGGGGAGTCCCGGCCAACGCGCACGCCGCCTCCGTCTACACGGTGCGGTAGCCGCGTAGGGCTCTAACCGCCATAGCCCTCTGAGGGCGCCAGAGGCGCGCCCTATTCTAGGCGGTCAGAGCCTCCGCCCACACCGGTGCACCGTACACTGACATTGACCGGACAACCCTCGTACAGCCGTCTCGTAGCGACGCTGGGTCCGCCCAAATTGGGTAAGAGTCGCCCAAGGGCGGACGCAGCGCCGACCAGCTTTGGAGCAAGCTGCAGAAAGTGCTCGTCAAAGCGCCACCTACCGTCGAGGATCAGGCCCAGATATTTTATGTGGGCCTGAACCGGTACGAGGACCGAGTTGACCTCTATAGAGGCGCCAGGGGGTGGACCACGACGGGGCCCATGAAATAAAAGGGCCTCCGTCTTATCCAGGGCAACGACGATGACGGTACGCTCCTCTAAATAGTCTGCCACTAGCCACCTCAGGTACCCTGGCACCCCGTGATAATGGAGTGCTTCCCTGATGCAGCTGAATGGCAGACTATTGAATGCATTGGCGATGTCCAACGACACCGCCAACACCGGCCGGACGATGCGGACAGAGAGGACCCTCTCAAACAGTTTACCCGCCTCGTCCAGCAACACGATGGGTCTGTAGGCCGCAACCGAATCGGTAGGCCATCCCGGCTTCCTTAAAAGTACCAGCTTCCCGCTCTTCCAGTAGTCAGGGAAGCGTCCGGAGGGCCGTCCTTGAGGCGGTCGGACATGTGGTCGAGGGCTAGGGCCAACACTCGGGCAGGGATCCCGCCTGGCCCGGGGGCGGTGTTCTTTGAACGGATCCGTAGAACAGCCGCCCCTACCTCCGCCTCCGTGACGGGCGGAACACCATCCTCCTCGTTCTCCCGGTCGTCTCCGACCAAAAAAGCCATCGACGGGGGTACGTCCTCCACACGTTGCTGGAAAAGGCCCTCAACCACTTCCTGCAGGAAGCTGGGCTGGAGAGTCTCCGTAAGGGTAGGGCCCGACGCGCGGAGCTTTTGTTGCGCCGCGCGATATGGGTGACCCCAGGGGTCACGATCGAGATCCTCCAGCATCCCCTTTCGTTTCTCCTCTTTGGCGCGGCTAATGGCCAGCTTCAGAGTTTTTCGCGCCTCTCGGTACTCCTCATGAAGCTGATCCTCTTCCCCCGAGTGTAGGACCTCCGGGCACGAGTACAGGCCGCGCGGAGGTCCGCCAACTCTTGGGACCACCAGTAGACCTCCTTCCTTGGAGGCCGACAACCTCGGACGCGGGGCATGGCCGCATCGCAAATCTGCGGCCAGCCCCCATGTCTACCTCCACGGTCAGAGGCTGTGGAGACAGCCACGAGTAAATGATGGCTGCCTCGTCCAGTAGATCCTTATCCAGCTTCGCTACAGCCCACCGCGGGAAGCGGCAAGAACGCCGCGCCGTGTGGCCCCTTCTGGGGTCCTGGGACCGGGAGAGCTCAAACCGGATATACAGGTGATCCGAGAGCGTCTCAACCTCTTCCAGGACACGCCAGTTCCTTACTAGTGTGGCGAGAGCAGGGGTAGCGAACGAAAGGTCCACTATCGATCCCCCCTGCTGCCGCACGCACGTATTGGTGGAGCCTCTGTTCAGGAGACACCCAGGCCCACCGATGCCGCCCACTCCTCGACGGCTTCGCCCCGTGCGTCCGTCTACGGCTACGGCCACACCTATCGACCACTCCGCCATGGTTTGCAGGAAAAGGTCCTGCGCACCGGCAGAGTGGTTCAGGTTCGTCTGGACTGGTTGCTGACCCCTGACCTAGCCCTAACGTGAATAGGGCTTAACCTTGTACATACGTACGTACCTAGTATAAAAACTATTGAAAAAGTAATCGGACTACAAGGACACTAAAATATAAAAACAACCAGATAAAACTTTGATTTAACCGTGAGCCCCGACGTACAGTCGCATGCACGTGGCGCAGCATTCGTCGAAAATATTGTTTCATTGTTGAATACATTCATTCAGTCTACTTAGTTAAATAGGTATGCTATTTAACTAAGAAGGCTATTACAGAAGAAAATTACGGTCCACTACTAAGGTTAATATCTTTTGACGTGCATAATGACTGTTTCTTTGGAGCAACATTCCTCGTAGGTAATTACTGTACCGACAAAGAATAATTTGTTATTGAAATGGTAATTAATTCATAAGAACGATTTTTTATATAACTCTAAAATATATAGTCGCAATTTAACACGATTTCAATACATGTAGTCACAGCTGTCAAATAGCCTAAAACATACTAGTATTTTAACTTAATCTAATGTTTATGAGACACTCAATAAAATATATATTTGCTTACACTTCTTTACACACAATAAACATGGGTCGTTAGCTCATTTAGACACTCTGGCCATTGAAAGAAAATGTTATGTCAAGATAATAGAATAGAAATAAACTTTATTGTACACCAATTACTAATTAATTACAAGGAAATCGCAGAAACTATATGTACAATGGGCGGCCTTACCTATCGTTAAACGAAATTTCTTACAGTCAGCCTTAGTATCACAAAGACGAAAGGAAATAAAAGAAATAATGGGTAATTATAATGTGACTTGTTTCTCAAGAGCATGTACATACTTTGTCAATTTTAAATTATTGTAACAAAATTATTTATGACTAGCAGCGCCTTGCGGTTTCACCCGCGTAAGTCCCGATCCCGTGGGAAAGTCGAGATAAAAAGTAGCAAATTCAAATTCAAATTCATTTATTCAATTAAGACACTAAGTGACATTTATGAAAAAATTTAAGCTAGAGTTAAAATCATAGATCGGCGCAAAACGGACGCCATAGCTTGTACTGGATTGTCGAGGTAAATTAGGTGAAAACACCAAAATCTTTACTGCCTGCTTGTGTCGATCTATAACTTCCAGTTTCCGAAATGCGTAGAGCCTTATGAGAAGAATACTGGCAAAGAGATTCATGGCCACTCTTTTAAAAGTCAGATCTTCAGGTACAATAGTGTTAGAGTTACACGAAAGGTAAACATGATGCAAGCTGATGCCACCTGAATTTTATTTTATTGAAATGCTCCAAAAGCTAACGTACTAAAAAATAAAAATCACTAAGTGATACCATTGAAGGTTTGAACCTATTAAACATAGAAATCATTCAAGGTGCACATCTACCTTCATTCAGTTACCAAATCTACTGTTAAAAATAATTCGTGACTGGATTAAGAGGCTAGAGTTGCCGTTGATCGAACCAAAATAATAGTATAGGCTAAAGCATCGCTGACTAGACCGACCAGTCACCCCTAGCAGCACCCGTTCACGAGTATGACGCATGGACCAGCCATCATCTCCTTCGCCATATCAGAGGGAAAGAAATCCCCATGACGACGCCGCAAGCAATGACATTTTAGTGAGCATGACGAACCATAGTCGAGATACTGATAAAAATCACTACTAGTCAAATTACCACGTCACGCATTACTTTCAACTGACAATGGTTTGTTAATAATTTAGCTTAATTATAAGACAAAGAAGTTTGTGTGTATATACCTAATGACACCTTAAGCCCAAGACTGTTTGTCGTTTAGATAATCGTTGATCGTATAGTAGGATTTCCTAATAAGGTGATTTTTTACAGTTTGCTTGAATTTATCTACAAGAAGGTCGCTTACATGTATAGGAATTTTATTATAAAAACGTAAACCAAGACCTTCGAACGAGTTGTGTACTTTATGCAAGCGATGATAGGTACCAACGAGTTTAGGTTTGTTTCTTGTATTAATATTGTGTATATCACTGTTTTTCTTATAGTCATTAATGTTGTGCCTAACAAACATAATATTTGCAAAAATATACTGTGATGCAACAGTAAAATACCTATATCCTTAAACGACTCTCGAAGAGAGACTCTAGCACCTAAATTGTATATGGAGCCGATGGCTCGTTTTTGGAGAATAAAAATCGTTTCAACATCAGCCGCCTTGCCCCAAAGTAGTATACCATAGGACATGACGCTGTGAAAGTAGCTAAAATAAACTAGCCTAGCTGTGTCCGTATCAGTGAGCTGACGTACCTTCCATACTGCATAAGCTGCCGAACTAAGCCTACCTGCAAGGCTGTCTATCTGGGCTCCCCATTGTAGCTTACTGTCTAATGTAATTCCTAAGAATACTGTTGAGTCTACAATACTTAACATTTCATTATTTAGAGTTAAATTAGTACCTAGCTGTTTTACATTTGGCATAGTAAATCTCACACACTTTGTTTTATTTGAATTTAGTAGAAGATTGTTAGTTGAAAACCAATACAATACATCATTTAGTGCCCTATTCACATTGCAAAAACTGTTTTCTTACGATCGACTTTAAAAATAAGTGACGTATCATCAGCAAATAGAACTATATCACAGAGATCTTTTAAATAATAAGGTAAATCGTTTATATATATATGCGAAAAAGTAGAGGACCTAGTATAGGTCCTCTACTTTCAAAATACCCCGCACCATTGACATCTACATGTTGAATTCTATCTTTCAAGTAGGAAACAATTAGTTCCAAAGCAATACCATTAACACCAAAATGTTTAAGTTTAAGAAAAAGCGTGTTATGTTCTACACAGTCAAAAGCTTTTGAGAGATCGCAAAATTCACCTATCGCATCTTGCGAATTCTCCCATGCATTAAATATATGTCTCAAAAGAGTTGCACCAGCATCAATTGTTGAACGACCTTTTGTAAAGCCAAATTGTTCTTTGTGAAGTAGATTATTTAGATTAAAATGGCTTTCTAGTTGTTGCAAAATAACTTTTTCAAAAATTTTACTATTAGCCGGTAACATTGAGATTGGCCTAAAGTTACTTGGTTCAGTTGTACAACCCTTTTTGAATAAAGGTATTACTTTGCTATAATTCATCAAATTAGGAAAAACACCAGAATCAACACATCGATTGAATGTTATAGCTAGGAATGGTGCTATTTCAATTATAATAGTTTCTATTAATTTAACAGAAATTCGCCATAAATCCTCTGAATTCTTAGAATTAAGAGACTTAATCGTTTTTATAATGTCTGTGGGGTTTATGAATTCAAATTCAAATAAATTCTTACATTTGTTTACATTGGCCCTTCACAACAATTCAGACCTGGACGCACAAGAATTCAAGGTACTGGTTGTACTAACTGGTATATTTGTGAAAAGGTATTAAAAGATTCCTAGCCTATGCATTAACCCAGGTCTCCAGCTATCTACATACCAAGTTTCATCGCAATCGGTTCAGTAGTTTTTGAGTGAAAACATTACAAACATACATACAAAAACACAAATGTTTCCTCTTTATAATATTAGTTTAGATTAGTTGAGATATGATATGCATTTCATCTAGGTACACTGACATTTTGAAAAGTTATGAGGTATGACTCGTAGAAATTAATCTGAAACCATAAAGGCGGGAGAAACGGCTATTACTTAGATGAATACAAAAGAAGATTCTTATAGTTGATTTTAGCTCTATAAAGCCTTCTTCGTCATTAGTATTTCTCTAATTGTTCTAACGCTTAGTCGCATTTACGAGGCTGACGAGGCGTCCTTTCATGGTTGGCTTCTGTAACAAAAGTGTCGACTCACTAATGTATATTACTACTATTATGTAAAATTCGTTTTGTCTTCAAATATGTATAAGTGTTCGGATATTTCAGTCTATTAGGTATGTTGTATCTTTTGTAATGCATATGCGAATATGTAGTGTTTCGTCGACGTTATTAGATACGATTCGTTGAGGACGTTGATCTAATTTGTAGGTAATATCGTATATTATGAGATTAAATGTGTCGATATCTTTGGCATTTGTAAATCGATTTCAATCATTCTTTTTTACAAACTTTTATTTAACGTGCAATGTTTGTATGTATGTTTGTTCGAGTCAAATCCCTGCAACTGAATGTTAAAGTAGTTATCTTGAACCGATTATGCTGAAATTTTGCATATAAGTACGTGCACGTGCACGTTAAAGGCACGATGACAATAAATAAATTAAAAAATAAACATTGTCTCAATGCAATTGTAAGACAGTTATAAGACAATCATGAATATTAAGGGGTCCAATCTGTTTTATAGAAACCGCCTAAAGAAGAACTTAAAAAAACAACAGCGAAGTGTTCAAGTCGAACTTCTTGGGGAAGGGAGAACATGAGCAAAAATAATAATATAATATACTATAGGTACCTGCTAATATAGTATCTAGGTATATACGCATTAGAGAGGTGTCATTAGACAAGTACGTAAGTACTATCTTTTAAACAGTCTGAACACTTTAATTGTTTTAAATTACGCACATAAAATAAAATTAAAAAAATAGGCAGTCATGGGACTGCCGACACAAGTAAAAACTTAAACGAAACGACGAACTTAAAACGTCACATTAGCAAGTTGGTGACATTAATTAATATGGAGCTGACAGAACTCAATGTTTAGATTAGCGCGCTCTAGAGGATCTATATACTCGTATGTATTATTATTGTATTATTGGTGACACTGACGAGTTCAGTGCTTTTTCCCCATAGCAAAAGTGCACAAACCTGCCTAAAGAAGTTTTCACTTCAAAAAATTCAATTAAGAACTTCCTAGAATCAGAAGAAATAAACAGTGTTTCATAATATCTCATCGTTTGCATGTGTTATAAGAAATATATACGAAATATATTCATAAAATGCCGTTTTTCTATATTGGTAAATCTTGATTTATAAAATTCATAAAATCAATATTTACCAATGTAATAAAACAGCATTTTATTGCATCAAATCGGATGCTGTCAACTTTGTCAAAGTCAAGGTTATAATGTAGGTACGTTGGTCATGGCATAAAATAAAACAATTGCTACATTACATAGTGGCAAGTGGTGGTTTTATAGTTACGGGGGTCACACTTAAAGTTTTTAGAAAATGAAAAACGTAATGATATAGAAGCCTGTTAATATATTTATTGCTCTTCGAAATAGTCTCCGTTCCTTTCTGTGCACCGTCGCATGTGATGGAATAATTGACTGAAGCAGTAAGCGCACTCTTCTTTAGGGATCTCTTCCACGCCTTTTTCAAACGCAGCCGTAGCATCTTCAGTGTTCATAAAACGAATTCATCTAAGTTTATCTTTTATTTTTAGAAATAAAAAGAAGTCACAAGGTACCAGGTTGGGACTGTAAGGAGGATGACTCAATAGTTCCACATCTTCGATAGACAAATAAATATTCGATAGTCCGTTTGGCGGAGTGAGCTGGAGCGTTGTCGTGATGAAGGAAGTTCCTGCTTCTTGGGTGCTCCTGTCTAACATTTTCCAAGACAACTGATAGACAATGACTGACATACTAATCTGCAGTAACAGCCCATTTATCTTTTAGAATGATTGTTGCGAAATGACCCGTCCGTCCAAAAAATGAGGCAATTGTCTTTTTCTCTTGACTTCTGTCCTTCTGTACTTTTGTCGGCAAATCTTCGAATGGAAACATCCATTGCGCAGATTGTCTTTTGGTTTCGGGTTCGTAACAATATATTCAGTTTTCATCACCTGTGACGATGTCATATACCTACAGCATTCATACCGAGTCACCTCCGTCATACTTTTCAAGCATTGAGCGGCACCAATTCAAACGACGGCGTTTTGATCTTCTGTAAAATTATGAGGTATCTATCTTGTATAAAGCTTTCTGACGCCTAAATGTTCATGTACCTATGACTTTTTGTACTTGACTCATACCAATGCCTAAAGCTGCCCGAATCTGTTGATATTTCACCCTTCTATCAGCTTCTATCATTAGCCGCACAGCATTCACGTTATCTTTAGTAGTCGCCGTAGAAGGACGTCCTTCTCGAGAATCATCAGTGAGTTTGCTTCGACCACGTTTAAAAACGTTAAACCAGTTGTAAAAAGTGGCACAAGATGGGGCTTCATAATGAAATGGAAGCCTATGTTAACATTGTTGTTGAGTAAGACTGTAACGAAAGGAAAGTCATAATAAATCATTGAGCGAAAATTTTCTCTAGTCAAACCCATTTCCATGCACGACAGACACTTTTTAAATTGCCGCCAATTTGTAAAAACAAATGACTTCATTAAACACCTACAGATTCCCAAAGAGTTCCTAATTCCAAATTTAAATATTTTTTTATTATTCTATGGCCTATTCTAAAAACTTTCAGTGTGACCCACATACTTGTCTCTTGTCAATATAGCTCTTGCATTCACCCAAAAACAAAACTGATGAGATGGGAGGCACAGCAATAATTCATTTCTAAGGAAAAAGAGAGAAATTCTGTTTCGGGTAGGTATAGATCGTGTACAGGCATCAATGCATACACATTTTACACATGCATTACATGTTATTATTGCTTTCATTTAAATTCTTTCGAAGATATTATATTACTGCAATAATTTGTATTTATAGTTAAGGGTAAGTATATTGTTAAGGGAAAGTTTGTGTGAAATATTTTGTTGAGGGGAGGTGTGAACGTTTCAATAAGAATATTGTAAAATTGTTGAGTATGTAGAGTTCAACATGCTAAACTTATAATTTGTATGTTGGCAACATAGTTTTTTTTTCTTGCCTCTCGGATGCATATAGGTACTGATTATTCTGTACTACCTACACCTAAAACATAATGAATTTATGCAGCTTTAGAAGATAGACATAAATAAAAGAAATAGATTAATTTTTAAATCCTAACAGATAAATTACCTTCATTTTAATAAGCTAAGAGATTCAAATAAACTCAAATGATCTTAATTTAAAAGTAGTAAAGTTTATTTTAAATACGTCTGTATTTACACTTTTACGACCTTACTCGTCTATTACGAATAGACCAATAAACCTTGACCTTGAGGTAAATGGCGTATTTCAAAGTCAAGGTAATTATCCTCCGTTTTTCCTCTTTTATAAATTACAAACATTTAAAAAAAAGAACGTACTATTATTTATTCGTCATGTTTTTAGGGTTTCGTTCCTCAAATGGGAAAAAGGCACCCTTTTCACGACCCTTTTTCTCAGGGGCCCGTGGAGGCATCAAGTTGAAATGAACATCAAATACTTATGTCAGCTGACCTTTGAAGCTGTAAAAAAATAAGCTCCTAAGTCAATGCAATCAAAAGATACGGCCATATGCCTTAGATTTAACAAAATTTTAACATTTCGCAGGTAAATCAAAACCTATAGGGTACTTCCCATTGACCTCTTTTTTTTTTTTTACGCGGGGAATGCTTTTCGCACCATACCCTCCGTCGGGGATACGAAGGGCGTGTGTGGGACTCCCGGCGAACCGATTTACCTACTAAACCACCGCGGCGGCCTACCTCGGCAGTCGGGAGGAGCTCCAGGAACGCATCGGCGGCTTCTGGAGTCCCCCCTGCCGTACCTCATGACTGAGATACATCCCGGGGTGACCAAAGTCACCCCCGTGGCAGGTCGGTGTCACGCCTCTCACCGCTTTACACGGTAAGACGCGGAAAACCGACCCACCTTGGACGACACCCCCCGGCCGCACCGGGGTATCACCGTTCTCGGGTCGCCTACAGCGGTCACATCTTCCACAGATGTGACCACAAACGACCCTTAGGTGACGATTGGGGAGCTAGCGGCCTCTACCGCGTCCCCTTCGTCGCCTTCTTCTAGCGGGATCGGCCCTTTCCCGATCCCGCTCTGCGGTCTCCTTCTGGAGCACAACGTCCTCACAGAAGGAGACCGCGGCTTCCCAACCCTCACTACTTGTCAGCATTGCCGCAATCAATGCTGGCGGTGAAAGGTTTCGTCCGATTTGTCCAACCAGGACTCGATGCTCGGACTCCCACGCAGGGCAGTCTTAAAGCGTGCTGGGCGGAGTCCGCCAAGCCTGCAGGGCTTGCGTGTGTGCGTTCCACCGTAGCATTCCGGGCTCGTGATCCGGCGTTGCCCCTTCATCACTCTGACCGACAGAACGAATTAGGTCGTAGACCATCGTGTCCATGTCGGCCAGAATGTCGAAGGGCGGAGACCGCGCCAGGACCAACGCTGCCTCGTACGAGATCGTGCGGTAGCCCCGTGCGACCCGTATGGCCATCAGCCGCTGCAGACTCCTGAGTTGAGCCTTACAGCTGGAGGAGCCCGCCAGGTCCTTTGACCAGACGGGCGGACCATGGATCGCACGACGCCCATATAGAGGCAGCGAACTTCTTCCCGTGGTCCCCCGAGATTGGGCAGCAGACGATGTAACACCCCTGCTACCCCTCTTACTCGAAGGACTAGTCGCCCGAAATGCTCTTACGTAGACCATCTAACAACTGGGCCTGTGGAACCATATCGCCTCATTTTTTGTGAGGCGATATGGTTCCACAGGCCCAGCTCACGAATCTTTTCCACGACACAAGCCACCCCTTGCTAGGCGAGCCTAAGCACATCCTCGAAGCGTGACCCTCTAGCCGGTATTAGGGTATCGTCCGCATAGCAGACGACACTTAGGCCAGAGGGCAGAATAGTGCGAAGGACAGCGTCGTATGCGAGGTTCCATAACAATGGGCCCAATATAGAGCCCTGAGTAACCCTGCAACACACCTCCCTTCGATTCTCCACCCCGTTCCGGTCGACAAACTTCACCGGCCTGTCGCGCAGATAGGCCTCTATGACGGCACGCAGTTAGGGCGGCACCTCGTGATATTCAAGAGCCGTCCTAATTGTTCGCCAGGGGAGGGTGCCGAAAGCGTTGACGATATCAAGGCTAACTGCCAACGCCACCTCCCCCGATCGGACTGCCGACTCCGACAGGGAGCGAACGAAATCCAAACTGGCAGTCCAATAGATCAGGGCCCACTCGCGACAAGTGCCCGCTGATACGGTCCGAGATAACTCTTTCAAAGAGTTTCCCCGACTCGTTCAACAGGCATATCGGTCGGAACGAAGAGGGAGAATCTGCAGCCCTTCCTTCCTTTTTTAGGAGCACCAGTCTCGCTTCTTTCCAGGCGAAGGGGAAGACACCGAGGCCGAAACACTCAGTAAATGTCTGCCTCAGTTTATCTCCCAGCACTTCCCATTGACCTAGAATCATTAAATTTGGTAAGAAGCAAGGTCTCATAGCACAAGTAAAGCAAAAAATCCGAATGTCGTTAATTTGTTTTTATATCACTTAAAAACAATTTTTCATTATTTTTGTGATTACAAACTTAAATATTGCGATTGGAAAGTTGACGTTGTCGTAAGTCGGTATATGGGAGAGTATTTGTAGAACTGCTAAGTTAAATTTGTCTTTCGGAAAAAACGGGCAAAAATCTTCCAAAATTGATTCCCGAGATGGAGAATCTACATACAAGTTTGTTTGTTTACGGAACCCTCGGTGCGCGAGTCTGACTCGCACTTGTCAAGTTTTTTAATTAATATTTTTACTTGTACTTCCGGTGGCCATAGAACAATTATTGAGAGAAAACTGGTAGGAGTTACACTGTAAGACCTTAAAAGAAATGAGTGTTGCCCGTAAGCAAGGCTCATGGTGCAAAGCAGTGGAGGTCGTGAGTCGAGAACCGTCCACGATGAAAACCACAGATACGTTGGTATGAAGCAGAAACAATAATAAGTTCTATGGGAAAATTTCTGCATGTGTTTTTTACAAATAGGTAAGTGAAACTTTGATACGTTAATGTTTCAACAATAATATCGGATGTTTACCAAATTTGAATTACTCATTGAAATTGTGGTAAATGAAGCGAAAATTCATTTGTACTAATAATGATTTATTTAAAGCTTACAATGATATTTTGTACATTTTACATTTTACACATCATTTAGTAACAATTTTCCTTTGGGTTCCCCTACAATATCGTTATTTTCATAAATTAACTGTCCACGGAGATAGGTTTTCTTCACTGCGCCTTTCAATTCTCTGCCAATGTAAGGTGTGAGCTACAAAAACAGAATAAGTTACAATCGTTTATTGTAATGTAATGAGATAACTTTCTTTAATATTATTAGATTATTGTTCAAAAATTAGATTAGTTGGCCGTGATACCAAGCATTTATTATTGTGGGCAATATTTGTGATTAGTGTCTAAAAAAACACTAATTATAGACTTCTTTTCTCTAACTAAGCTATAAATGAGAACCATATAGTTTCTAAATAATGTATTTTAATCGAATATTTATCCAAAAAGAACTTAATAAGACAACAATAGATTTTATCGCGCTAGCATCCTACTTAAATTGTATGAAAAAGTTTTTTTTTTGTACAATCTAAGTATTACTATTATTATTTTGAGTGCCTAGTACAACCTCGACCATTTCTGGTCTTTTGTAGCGCACTTTTGCTTTACAGTTCACTGCTCAGATAATAAAAGTAAATTTTTTTTTAAATGAAATCTTCTTTACACTTGCACTGAACTCGTTCCCGTCACGCTAATAATACATAATTATATAGATCCACTAGAGGGCGCTAATCTAAACATTGAGTTTTGTCAGCTCCTTATTACTACATTTTTAAAAATATAATTAGTTTAATAAAAATAAAACAAAATACTAATTTGTCTGTGGAAGTGTTATCTTTACTTTAATAAACTTGTGAACTAAATACATAGTGACCAAATTAATGACACGATATATCCAGGGATACCGGAATCTGTATGTACTTATGATGATGTCACTAGTAGATGGCATCACTGTTTGAAGTGAAAACTTCTTTAGGCACGTTGGGCACTTTTGGTACGGGGAAAAAGCACTAAACTCGCGTGACCGTCACGCTCAGATGACATATAATGTGTCTGTGTACATGTATAAATATGTGTGTATGTGTTTACACATCTAACGTGCAGTCCTACGAATGACACTCGTTATTCCAACATGTAAAGAAAGAGAGGTAGAGGTGGGGGGAGAGGGTCTTTACGGTCGCACCACTCTTTACGTTTTTTCGCGTTTTGTTTTATTAAAAAGAAACTGTTATTCATCAATTTTCTCACTATTGGAACTTGGCCCAATTATAAAAGTTGGGCGTCTCTTCGGAACGAAGCTGGATACGAACTTTTGAGCCTCTTATTCATAATCGAAATTATTCAGGTGTGGGCCTGTGGACTATCTGTGTTCATTGGTAAAAGTAATAGATGAGTAGGTACAATGCTTGACATTTGCGCGGTAAATCGTTTCGCTTGTCAGTATATGTGTATAATATGTAGTACACCAATTACTAACCATTAATATAAAGATCAATTGTAGTTTTAGGTATATGGTATACAAAAAAGAATATTCTAGTCTGTTCTAAAGGTTGTGCGTCTTTGTTACAACCTATAAAACAATCAAGGGACTTCCAAGTTAGTAGTAGTAAGCCAGTAGATGTACGATGTACGGTGTTTCAAGAATTAATTAATTTATTTATTGATTCCTTAAAATTGTTTTCATGTGTTGTAATAACCTTATTCTTATGCCGTATCATTTCAGTAGAGACAACAAAAGATGCTTCAGGATCGAAGAAGACGAGATCTGCGTCGAGACCAGGCTCCAATGCACCCTTCCTGTTTTGAAGGCCACACAACTTTGCAGGTCCTGCACTCAAATACTTCGAGATTGTGGTCAAATCTAGTCCACGAGAGCTGGCTGCTGTCCAGAATAATGATAAACCTAGAAGAGCACACAAATCATTAATTTAAGGTTGTCGTAAGAACGTCTAAAAATTGCATCAAAAACTTATAAGATTAGGTATATATCTACATTACCTAATTTACAAAACGGATGTGATGTAATCATGTAACCTTATCAGTACTACCTAAATCTAAAACATCTATACGTGAAGAGAATTATTTTGTGCCATTTCTTAAGAAAATTCAGAAGAACTGGAAAGGAATAACTTGATTTATGTTACAAATAGATCAATGAACAAAACATTTAAAATTTAGTGAATTTGGGTTGAACTTCGACCACCAGGCGATATCTAACAAAAGATAGATTGGCAATATAGCAATTAACACATAAATAAAACAGATTTATAGCAGCGATCCGTTACCGTTAAGAGCATTAATATAATAACGTTCTGGGCGGAGTTAGAAGGATGCAATAAGTGTAAACATTAAAACTAGAAGTTCAGAGTCATGTCATAAGATCTAAATTTAAATTCGCGGTGTCGACGTTGCTTCACTGTGGTCTATAATTACATGATCTAATTCTGTGACATAGACCGTTTACATGGCATGCATGTTGGCTTAAGGAATATCTTAAAATATATGTTCTAAAACTTATTTAAAAAATTAGAAGCAATGAACTCACGTACCAAATTGTACTGATGAAATACCACCCCAAGCTTCCAGATTGTTTGATGACTTGAGATCAGGAGTGCAAGGTGAATGATCTGACACGACTAAATCCAAATTATCATCCAAGAGATGGGCCCATAATTTTTCCTGAAAAAAAAAAACAAATAAAGCCTTTTTATTACATTTCACTTTAGAAAGCGACCTTGACATTATGTCGTGTTTGCCGCGATACCCGCAAAACAGACGCATTAAAACAAAATCAAAATTTTTGATCAAATTTTGAACTGAATTTAAATTAGAATTAGAGAAGAACAGCCAAGGAACTCCAAGGACTCTTTTTCAACTTGTTTATTTTTACAAGTTACTTGTTACATTGCATAACAGTGTAATTTAATGTAAAGACAATGTAACATAATATTGTTCTTAAATCTAAAAAATCACAGAGCTGCTAGACAACATAGAAAATTAAGATTATTTGCGAAATGTTAATACACCAACGAAACGAAAAAGATAATATAAACTATATATATAAACTTGACACATCTCACACACGGCTGTCTGATCCCAAACTAGGCAGAGCCCGTACTACGGTAACCAGACTGCTGATAAACATACTTATATATTTCTGAATACATATTATAGATAAAATACACCCACAAATTATCATGCTCATGACACAATTATTTATCCTGGGTAGGAATCTAACCCACGATCTCTGGCTCAGCAGTCCGGATCACTAACGACTAGACCAACAGGCCAGTAAATTTTTGGCCAGGTTTTTGCAATAAGCCTACTGACGGATTTTATATACCGAAATATGAGAAAGGTTCCCTTGCACTAGATATTCAATGGAATGGTGTGCAATTATATTCTAACCTACAAGTAAATCCTTCTTTTCTCTTCAAATGTACATCTATGTACTTGTTAAGAAATAACTGTTTTATCACAATAAAATCTTTACATATTTTTGACTGGCCTGTTGGTCTAGTGGTTAGTGACCCTGACTGCTGAGTCAGAGGTCGTAGGTTCGATTCCCACCTAAGTCTGGGTGTTCTTTGTGTCCGTTGTTTGTATGTTTGTAAAGTCCCCCGCGACACAGGAGTAATTCCTAATGCAGGAGTTGTCTTTTAAAAAAAAAAAAAACAGATATATATTTTTTTTCGTTTAATCAGCAAAAATGCGAATATGTCTATTACGCACGTCCATTTAGGCGCATTTAAAATAAAAAAGTATAGCATATACCTTGTTATCCTTATCCCTAATGGGTGGTGCACACTTAAACTCGCTCTTGCCCTTCGGTATCTCGTCGGCGCTAAACGTCAGATAATGGTGGCACGTCTCTGCAGTTACGCCTGCACGCCATGCTTGATGATCTTTGGCAGCACGAGCCTTTCGAGCTTCCACGAGAAGAGGAACTACGTCAGCTGAAGATACGTGAACCACGTGTACACGGACACTAGAAATTAAATATAGGACTTCTAGCAAGATTGTAATTATAGCACGTGGAAATTACGACAAAGGTCTGATGGCTGTTCCAAAAAAACTTCAAAAAGGTAGGACCGGTCCAGCAGTGGGCTGCAATAGGCTGATGGATGGATGAATATTTACATGGGTGAATGTTAGGGGAAGGTAGGTTCAATTGAACCTAAATCTGTCGATCCAAAATTTGGCTGAGGGCGTCAAACCTTCTATTTGCCGATTTTGGTAGTTATAATATATGTTGAAGTATAGTGTTAAACATACACAATGTAGAGCGCATACTAGATACTTAACCAAACAAATGGGCGAAACGTTTGTGGACTATTGCGGCTATGTAGGTATAATGTATTGCGATTTATGAATGACATTACAATAGACAACGATCAATAAACTGTTCGTCTATAGTGCTAGTTATATCTAATTGAACTTGATGCATTAAGCAGTTAACAGTAAGGTTTGAATAAAACATCACTGAGACTGAATTATTACACTAATACTGAATAACTAGACCCGCTTTTCTAAGCGCCGACCCACGTAATAGCACAGAATATATAATAGTACCAGTAGTAATAGTGGAATGGAAATATTGTGAGCTAACTTCAACTATTAATAGTGTGCTAACTACCAACTGAATACGGATACGACATCGAAACAGGTTGTGTGCGCCCGCCGCTCGTCCCGCTAGAGCGATACGATTATAGAATCTTGGTAGAAGTACTGGTACTATTATGTATTCTGTGGTAGAAGTCTAGTCTAGTGTAGTTCGATTAATAGTATCTATTTTATGATAGTACTTACTCTGTTTTACTAACAAAATCTTTGATTAATGATACTGCATCTAGTTCCATAGTCGGTGGCCTTGATTCCAGATATGTGCTATATTCTTCTGGATCTGCAATGAATAAAAACACATCTAATTGACAACATATAGTACTGAGATTTCTTTACATAGTATAATATTAATACTTTAACAATATATTTACTTGAGATAGAAAGGATTAAAGTACAATTTTGATCGCGTGCTTATGTGTTATGTTTATGCTTCTATTATTTAGTGAGATCATTTTTTACTCCGATTTTACAATCAAATAAATTTTACTAAATAAACAAATAAAATTTTACTTACGCCAATCGGAGTAAAGAATGCTCTCACTTAAAACTTAATTCATGATTTTCAGAGAAAATGGACATATAATTTCCAATTATCCCTACCGGTAGGGATATATGGAACAGGTTTAGACATAAAATTTCCAATTGTCCCTACCTGTGGGGATAGATGAAAAAAAAAACCAACTATCCCTACCAGTAAGGATAATTTGGTAAGAATAAATGGAACAGGCGCTTGTTTTTGGGCTTTACCTGACACTTAGATTTAAAATATATTCAAGGTCTTCTTGTGGTCTGTGCATGTACTTTTTGGAGGTTACGTATTTAAAAAAGTTATACCTTTCTTTTTAATTTTTTTGCTCGATGGTGGACCGTCGCTATCCTCTTCTAATTCCGCATGAAACTAAAAAATATAATTCATTATAGTTAAGAAAATAACCTACCTATATTATATTGGAATTATGTTTATAATCATTAATGCTTACCGCTAAAACAGAGCCCGTTCCCTCTAAAGCATCAAATGCTTTTTCTAAATCCCGCGGGCCTACGTTAGGAAATTCTTCTACCCCGCTTGGACATAAAAAGCATTTGAAACCAACTACACCTGCCTTCACGAGGTCGCGAAGTGAATCCTGTAAAAAAAACAACGTATTTTTGTAACTTCTTATTACAACTAAACTTAATATTTAGACATAATGGAATGTTCTCCATACGTATAGATTTGTAAGAGTTTTCTGGTTTTATATTTCACAATTTAAACAAATAGTTTTAAACCTTTGTGAATTTTTATTCATAATCATAGCTATTAATTGAATTCACTACAATACAAGAGACACTATTTAAATTATTAGTATGTTTTTATAATATGCATCTTGATAGTCAGGATTTATTGTATTTTATTTACCTCATTCCCGGGTATAACACCACCCCAGAATGCAACATCCACGTAGACATTTTCTTTAGCAGAAGATACTTTTGTCTTAAGGTTTTTCACAGTCGTAGTTGGTGGAATTGAATTTCTAGAACATGAAATGATTATACGAATAAAAAACTAAAAAGTTCGATTGCATTAAAAATACTATCTTAAAAACAAAATAATATACAGCATGTAACTCTCACAAATGGGACGAATCTTATGACACCCCTTAAATGGTAGTCCCTCACACGGTTTAGGCTGTTTAAAAGAATTAGACAATCTAGGTACATAATATGAAATACGCTGGAAAAAACATTGCCTTCCTTCAGCAGAGGGTAAATATATATTATAAATATAATTCTTCTGTGCGTGTGTATGTCACGAACTCCTCCTAAACGAATGGACCGATTTTAATAAAAAAAATTGTGTCTTTAGGTGGATTCGAGAATGGTTTAGATTTACAAGTTTCCCGGTAGATGAGGCTGAGATAGGGTTCCAGGAATATATTATTCCTTTATACGTTCGGGCAGGACAACGTTTGTGGGGTCCGCTAGTATATTATAAATATAATATAAAGATATTATTATTTTTCTTTATATCTCAGGATTTTTAAACTTAGGTACAACGGACATTCCATTCTTAAAAAATGACAAAATCTTAATTTTCTTAGCTAAAATTTTCTTAGCACACATACTTATAAAAAAGCACAATTTAATCTGGTTAATCCAATATTGAAACACCGCGATTTATTTCTCTATTCATTCATATTATATGAAAAAATTAATAAAAGTGTATATAACATCATGCTACAACCCTTAAAAGCAGTGTACATAAACGAATGTGAAATTGCGGAAAAGGGCTAGAAAAGGTATAGGTGATTAATTAGTCCTCGATATTATTTACTACACTGGTTTCACACGCGTAAGTCCCGATCCCGTGGAAATATCGGGATAAAAAGTAGCCTATGCGTTAATCCAGATCTCCAGCTATCTACATACCAAGTTTCATCGCAATCGGTTTAGTGGTTTTTGCGTGAAAGAGTAACAAACATACATCCATCCATCCGTCCATACAAACTTTCACATGTATAATATTAGTGGGATTAGTGGGATGTAATGTAATATTCAAAGGATACAATCCTGATTCCTGGCAAAATTAAATTGTGACACTATCAATTCTATATCTCAAGCCATTCTATTAGAGCAATCTGAAATCAGAACAATACTAAAACAAATTTTCAACTTCAATACAAGGGTAAAATAAACTGACATAGTTTTTGGCTTTGGGAGGGTAATTAATATATCGAGGATTCATCATCTGTAATCACAATAATACTTCACCTAAGGTAAGGAACTGCGTTGCATCTTTTAACCAATTGTTCTACGACTTTGAATGCCTTTGATGAGCATCGCTTTTACGGAGCTATGTCAAATAATGTATTGACTGGAGTGGTTTTATTGCTATATTCAGCCATAATAGAGATTTCTTTTCTAGCTCACTATGTTTTGTAAACAAACACACGGCAGGGGTAAGCTTTTACCTATGCTGTCACTTGCAACGTCATTCACGTAACTTGTACGTTGAAAATGCTATTTATTGTAGCTCCGGCGACCCTGGTCACCAACAAAAAACAACATTTTCCGTTAATGCTGGTTAACTGAGATTTGTAACCAAAAATCTGCTATGCCTTGCATCCTCTAATCTTCCACCTTTTATCACCAAACGATGAGATTCTATAATCTAATCGTTGACGTGTACGTTATCATAGTTATAGGTGTGACCTAATTTAAACTAATAACAGCAAAACAAGTAGGTAATCAGTTATAGTGTGACCTATGTTGATTAGTTCTGAATGAATGACGGTCGCAAACGTCCACGGTCATTAGTTTTATGGCCGTAGTTGCTGTGACCTCTTGTCATTTATACTCTATAAACCGTTCCTAGCAGTTTCACTGGCTTTTGTTGTCACTGCTCCACTCATGAGTGCGTGATATTAATATACCTTTTCTCAAGAATTGAGCTATCAAACCAAAAACATCTTTCCAATGCGACTGGTTCTTCCAGACATTTTCTAATTTAAAAAACAAAATCTTACATATTAGTATAGATTAATCAATTATTAATATTTGTTTGTTTGAAGTCGGTAAACTTTGAAACTACTAAACAGATTGTATTAATTCTCCATTCACCATTAGCCGGTTGTAAATCTGTAGGTACCCAATGAATTATAGAAAGCTATGTTTTATATCAGTAGTATTAAAACTAAGAGTACAGCTTATTAATCAGCCTATTAATATTTGTAATTATTACAGGGGCATATCCACGATGGTTGTGATACCACCAGCTGCTGCAGCGCCGGTGGCAGTCCGGAAGCCCTCCCATGCTGTGCGGCCTGGCTCATTCACATGGACATGAGAATCCACTACACCAGCCAACAATACCAAGTCACCTCCATCTACAACCTGGAAAAAGATTATCAATATCGATCATTAGAAATATCAAAATATCTATCATATATTAGAGAGGAAACCAGGAATCAGTTAACGGAAGGTGGGACAGCTAGAATGACTGACGATCTAAAGAGGCTAGCTGGCATTACGAGTGAACTATGTCCAGCAGTGGACTGTAATAGGGTGTTTAAAATATCTATCCATGGGAGAGTAAGAAAAAGGTGTAACTTTTTTTTAAAGGTAGTAAATAGGTTAGCAACGTTATCTACCTTAATAATGCAAGGCCAACAAGTTCTAAGTTATCCGTGTCTAGATTATTTCTATATAAACAGATGATGTAATTTCTTTAATTCAAGCATTTTCGGAACAAGTTTTAATAGTTCAATCTTGTTAAATGCAACTGACATATTGAAATGGTTATGAATTTTAAGTGTCTTTCTGTTAAATTAACTGCATATTTCAATTAACAATTTAGTTAGTATAAACTAAAAGAAATATAAATAAGATACAATGATTATTTTAGTTATGCAGTGTATTATTCCTTACCTTAATTTTCCCATCACTCTTTTTAATTATGTCTTCTGCTTGCTTCTTGCTAACAATCTTCTCAATCAACCCATTTTCGTCGACCAGAACACCGCCATTCGGAATTATAACGCTATCGGTAATGACGCGACTACTTAAAAACAATTGGCGCTGAGTTAATACCATAGTAACACAACTCGAAATAAATACTCTGATTTTTTATACGCTAACGTGCGACTCCGCTGCTGTGTAATATACAACTAACAACCGGACTACATTAGTCCGGTTGTTAGTTGTATATTATATATATAAGCACAGATAGCGAAATCTGTTATTGTGAAGCTGTTGTGAGTATTGAAAACAAACATAAAACATACCTAAATGATAAGGATTACGAAAGATCCACTGTGAAGACTTACGTATTATCCACTTATTTTTATTTATCGTTTCAGTAAATATTATTATCCATCCCAATGAAAATCGTATCCACAAGAGTAATACACTATAATTATGTTTTTTTATTTACTTACTAGCTTTTGCCCGCGACTTCGTACGCGTTAAAATGTTGGTGCACACCGTATCTTTTTCCGGGCTAAAATACCTATGTACTATTCCAGACTATAATCTATCTCTGACATTCTCTGTGCCAACTTTCGTTCTTTCTTTATGATATTATCGTTAAATTGATAAATAAATATTATGAGAGTAAACAAATATTATTTTAATTCCTGCAGCTTTTGATCGTACATACCTAATTCGTAGATCGTAATTAGGTAATTAGGGAAACTATTTTAATTTATTTAACGTTGTGTTTTAGTACCTACCTAAGTTAAAATTAATTGCTCATGCTTTAAACGTTTGCAGTTTTAAATCATTACCCGTAGCTTTTACTCAGACCAATAACATAGATCTATTTTTATTGGTCTAAGAGCTTTTACTAGTAGTTTTTAAAGCCAACAAAAATTGTTCCTTCACGGAATTTTGCAAAAAAAATGGTGGCCACGTTTGTCTCCAAAACCGGCCATGTTGCGACTATTTCTCTTGAGGGACAAAGAACGGTTAATGCTGAATGGTATGCTAGCATTTGTTTGCCACAGGTCGTTTCTGAACTCCATAAAGAGAACTGCAACCGCCGCATCATCCTCCATCACGACAATGCGAGTTCTTACACCGCGCATAGAACAAAAGAGTTTTTAAAGCAAGAAAACATAGAATTATTAGACCATCCGCCGTACAGCCCCGACCTAAGCCGTAATGATTTCTATACTTTCCCTAAAATAAAGAATAAATTGCGTGGTCAGAGATTTTCATCACCTGAAGAAGCTGTGGACGCCTACAAAACGGCCATTTTGGAGACCCCAACTTCCGAATGGAATGGTTGCTTCAATGATTGGTTCCATCGTATGGAAAAATGTGTCAAATTTCGCGGAGAATACTTCGAAAAGCAATAAATACATTTTTAAATAATAATGTTGTGTCACTTCCTTGATTCCCGAAATTTTCAGTGCCGCCCTCGTATATGGATGTTTGTTACTCTTTCACGTACAAATGGCTGAATGAATTTGAATGCAATTTGGCACAGAGATAGATTATAGTCGGGAATAGCACATATCAACTACTACCTACTTTTTATCCCGAAAATGAACGGTTTCGTGGTATAGATTTCACCACAACTTCCACGCGAAGTCGCCGCCACCAGCTAGTAATGATAATTTTATTTTTTATGGTATAGGGGGCAAAAGGGCAGACGGGTCACCTGATGGTAAATGACTGCCGCCGCCCATGGGCACTTGCAACTCAATTAGTTTGGAAATAGTGTACCTACACCTACTTTTTCCGCCATACAGAAATATCATCCTACTTCCTACTAATCCCACTATCCCACTAATCCCATTAATCCCACTAATATTATAAATGTGAAAGTTTAGATGGATGGATGGATGTTTGTTAATCTTTCACGCCAAAACTACTGAACCGATTGCGATGAAACTTAGTATGTAGATAGCTGGAGACCTGGATTAATATATAGGCTACTTTTTATCCCGATATTCCCACAGGATCGGGACTTACGCGGGTGAAACCGTGGGTACTGCTAGTATTATAAATGTGAAAGTTTAGATGGATGGATGGATGGATGTTTGTTACTCTTTCACGCCAAAACTACTGAACCGATTGCGATAAAACTTGGTATGTACATAGCTGGAGACCTGGATAACCACATAGGCTACTTTTTTTCCAGATATTCCCATGGGATCGGGACTTATGCGAGTGAAACCGCGGGGCGCTGTTAGTTGAAAATATATACCTACTAGCTGCACCCCGCGGATTCACAGACGTAAGTCCCGGTGCTATTAGAACATAGGTATAAAAGTACCGTATGTGTTAATCTAGGTCTCCAGCTACCTATATACTAAGTTTCATCGCAATCGGTTCCGTAGTTTTTGCGTGAAAGAGTAACAAACATCCATACATCCTCACAAACTTTCACATTTATAATATTAGTAGAATGTAGTGGAATTATTTATTGATATGCTCTCTTGTTATACTTTTGAAGCAAATCACAGTGTACGAACTTTTATAGAACGAGGAAATTTGACTTTTCGACATTTGTTAAATTACTTACAAAGCAGACATTTTAACAAACAAATGCATGTATAGAGAATAGTGTGATAATTAGAGGTACAATAACACAATAGATTTACATTAAATCAAGCTCAACCTATCTAAATCTTGGCTAGATTAAATGTAAATGAGGGTAAATATTTTGTAAAGTATTTTTCAATTCCTTCCAATCGAATCCACTTGCCTCTAGCGCCTTCCGAGGTTTGTTACATACTTTAACCGATTGCGATGGCACTTTAAGCAGGCGCCGCGGCCTCGTCCAGTCCATAGTCACCAGTGAACACCGCGGGAAAATGCAAGGGTTATCGAGACTAATAATAAAGAAAAAATAACATGTACTTATTTAAATGACGAGTCTACAGTATTGTTCATACTTTAATAACTAGAAGGATTTAGAGGGACTTAAGAGAAGTAGGTTAGAAGAAGGAAGTTCTACGTAGCAGAAGTACTGGAAGAGGGAGGTTAATATGCAGGTAGAGGATATAGAATTGATAGCTAAAGGGTTGTAACAAAGACGATGAAACTTCAACTTTGTAATGGCACACCTAAAAAAATACATTAAATAGAAAAACAACAATAACATAATTTAATCTTGATTTTCGGTACCACACTAGTGTTAAGACGTATATATTATGCTTATTATGATAACTGTAGAAGATACAAATAAAACAGTTTTCTTTCTTTCTTTCTAATTAGGAAACATCTGACTACATTTTATTTTTTATCTTTTTATTTCTTTTCATCAGTATTATTTCATCAGAGTAGGTAGTACTCTAGGCGCCAAAACAAATAAAATTAAATAACTATTTTAACTCAACGCACTAAATCTATAACTACACTACACAGCTCATATCATACCCTTTATCCATACTAGCGCCATTCAGATCGGTTCTTGAACTATTTTGACTGTCCTGTTTGTCTAGTGGTTAGTGATCCTGACTGCTAAACCAGTTTTAGTCGTTTCCCACTCAGGACAAATAATTGTGTGATGAGCATGATCATTTGTTATGTGTCTGGGAGTAATTTATCTATAATATGTACGTGTTTACAAATATATAAGTATGATTATCAGCAGTCTGGTTACCATAGTACAGGCTCTGTCTAGTTTGGGATGAGAAAATACGACTCTTTTATTCGGTTTATATCAATATCGCATATACCTTTTGGATATATCCGGAACGTCATTTATATACTAACTGGTGTTCGCCCATTGTAGGAAATTCGACCATAAACATTGTAGAAAATTTAAGAAAAACATAAATTCATTTTTTGTCTTCTTAATATACTGAAATTCGTGCATTATTATACATACATCTGCAACCATACACTTTAAAAACTAAGAGCCCGTCGAAATTATTAAAGAAAATACTTGTTGCTTTTTTTTACTACTTGTACTACTAAAGTTCGTCAATACCTACTAAACAAGAAAAAATAAAGAAAATCATTTGACAAACAGGAGAAAAAAAATACTAAATAGGTTTGACGTTAGCCAAACCTAAGATGTTCGGTATATATTAAAAGCCTGATACGTGGGGCATACTAAACGTTTCTAGAACTGTCTTCTTACAATAAAAAACAATTATTTAATCCAAACATGGAACTCTCTGTTAACATCTTACCTTTTAATTTACGAGACTGTCATTTGTTTTTTCATTTTGGCGTCCTTTTGAATACTTGCCGACGAAAGTTAAGAATAGTCGAAGCATTGGTAAGAAAATGGTTTAAAATTAGGAAAGTTCGGGAAGTATCCTTCACTACGATAATGCGTCCTCACTTTCCGCTACGGTAACGGAAGCGTATTTAAAGGGTTCTTCAAATGACAACGCATCTGCCATACAGCCCAGACCTAGCACCTTGCGACTTAGTCTAATATCTGGTCATATTTATCAGAATCCAAAAACTTTCAGTTTGACGTAAGTATGAGGTAATATTAACTCATTTGCACTAAATTAAAGGAAATATATCACACGAAAAATGGGTGTCTCATGATATTAACTGATGTGCATATAAAAAAGAAATAAAAGGTTTTGGAAATTAAAGTGGTCTTTCTACACTGAACATTTATTTGAATCTGAACGATTATTAACAATAGCATATAAACTGTCATTTGATAAATTTTCAATTGAGACGAAATCACTGAACGTATAAGTACATATTTTGTGACCAAACGTGACCAGCTGACGTATAATCCACCATTCTATAGTCAGCTGACTTTTCTTTTTCTTCAAGAAAGAGCTATAATTTGATGCAATTCTCAAACGGTAGGAAATGCCTAAAAATAATATTTTTTTCTACGTGCGCGGGAGCTGCTGCTCCTCAACCCCCCGTCGGAACTGTAGCTGACGTTCACAAGGCTTTATGATACAACTCTCTGAACCATTTTACGAGTTTTCGCTCGAGAGGAAATTGTTCATGAAAATCTCACTGACCATAATACCACTCCAGATCCCGGACACCGAGAGAACAACAAAATGGTGACTATACAGGAAGCAGCAGTGTTGGCAATGGTAAAATTACTGGTATGAGTATCAAATCGAACTACTCTGTCCAGAATAATTATACCTTACTAATCCTGAGTAACGAAACGTCATAATTTTGGGACAAGATCACTATGAATTTTAATAAATTTGCTAAAGATGCTAGAAATATAAAGTCGTGATTGGGACACCAAACAATTGTATGGAAGGTGTTTTACAAAATATTTTATATTGTAATAAAACTAAAATTTTATGAAAATTGTATACTAGTAAGTAAGTAAAGACGACTAAGAATATTTAAATTTAGTATTGAAGTAGTGGGATTTAAAAGTGCAAAATGTAGATTTTTTGTGAATATGACACTTATTATTCTCCTCTGTACTCACCAAACTAGGGATGTAACGGAGGTGAGTTTATCGGAATCGGAGTCGGAATCGAAGTTTTTAAACGTTCACTTATCGGAATCGGAGCGGAATCAGAATCGGACGTGCAGTCAAACGTAATAAAAACACAGTCACAATACAGTAATCAGTCTATTTAATCAGATTACAATAATTCAAATATTAATAAGATATTACACATAACTTGACATAACATACATAAGTACGCTACGATAGCCAATTTCTTAGTTTTAAATTTCATTGAGTTGTTCTGAGACATTTGTCTCCTGGCCCCATCATGTAGAGTAGAAGTCGTGGACTGTTTTTTATTCTCAGTGAAAACTGAACATAATTAATCCGTCGTATTCGTTAATACGTTAAGCCTAAATGAGCCTTTAACGTAGTAGTTATACCTAGCGCAGCCAGGTGTCCCGATTTTCAGGGGTCTGGTGACACATCCCGATATATCCTTGATCGGGACGCCAAATGTCCCGATCTAAAACTAATTAAAAGTCCTTCACAACTAAATAAAAGTACATATCGTTTTGATTTTCGACCTTCGTTATAACGCCGCGCCGCCGATTCAGATTTATCGGAAGCGAAGTCGGAATCGGAGGTATAAAATCAATCGGGTCGGATCCGACCTTTCGGAGTTGAATTCCATTGAAGTCGAGGTCAGTTCGTAACCCCTGCATCAAGCCTATCCTCAAATATTTATATATCTTTATTCCTGACACAGGAATTTCACTAAACAAAAAGCAAAGGCATACAATAAAACATTTTTTTTCTAAACATTAGTCACTCCAAAAATTATAAAATAAATTTATTGTGAATTGCGAAGCTTAAGATCACAATGGATCATTTTGGTGTTTCACATAATTGCTTTCCAAAAGCGAGCCTATACCGAGCGTGGGCGCGGAGCTTCTGTCACCGAATGTTGACGAATCATACAATAAATGTCAACGGCCCGCCTTGAACTTCGCCTTGAAGTCGAGCGCGGAGCACGCGGGATGCTCCCGGCCATCGCCCGCATACACCAACCCCCCACTTGTTGAGAAAAACATGCAAGGCTGAACGCATGCACACTAGTGTCCTCTAAACATATATAGGTTCCATTTTACTCTTTTTAAAAGGGCAGAATGATCCAGATTCCAAATCAAGTTTACAATTATAAAACAAAAAAACATTCTGCTTTAACGTAAAGTATATATGTTTGTACGCACAATGCCGACACAAACCGGAATCAAAATTTGTAAATACATATTATAATAGGAAGTAGTTCCTTACCAACAGATTACAGAAAAACCTATAAGTAGTCTATGTTCTTAAAATAACATGGTAAATCTCTCGAAATTGTGCGTACAAAATTACATTTGTAGTTTGAATGTATGGGAGCACATGCTCTTGAACTATAATGTTGGGTTTGTTCTTCGAATAATAATAATTATAGTTAATATTACAAATACAAACAATTTAAAAAATAATTGTACAAAATAAACAATTTAACTAAATCTTAACAGTCTGATTGTGAGGAGGTGTATAAACATATTTATAATAGCTCCTGAGAAGCTAGGTCACTCGTTCAGGTCAAATTTGAAACAAGGACATTGCCAATTTCAGGGTCCACTTAGTGTATGTACAGTTAGGTGGCGTATAGTCGGCGACGGTGTCGTACCGGTAAACAATGCCAGTGACATTGGCGGCAAGAAAGGAAGAGACGCTTTGTGCATAGTAATTACGGAAGAGCCTATTGCGCCAGCGCATCAAGACACCACGTACTTAGCACTGCGCATGCCTGGTCACCAGCGAACTCTTTACGACACACACCCGTCAAAACTTTGATACTGTTGAAAAATCAATACCTATCGTCGCAGTTTAATTAGTAAGGTTGTTTAAAAAAATGTGGACTCTTTGGTATAATTTTGCTTAATAATTGTGCCTAAGGAATAAACTCTTCGTATAGTTAATCAAAACGGATTTATGAATAATTATCCTTATCGTTTTTTACTAAATAAATTCTAGTCAAGAACGTATATTGACCATTAAAATATACTAATAAAATATAAAACGAGTGAGTGTAAATAACATTGAAATTTGTTCGTGTGGGTGACGGTGCCTCCAGAATTCAGAACATCAATGAACAAGGAAAAAAATTAAGGTAATGTATTCGTACATTTTTTTGTACTTTTGAGTTTGAGTTTTTGAATTAGGAATAGCAAAACTCAAGCATGTTATTTGACATAGCTTACTAATAATTAGGTACTTAAGGCGCTATACTTTATCAAGCTTTAGTAATTACCTACTTAATTAAATCATTAGGGTACACCATCGGGGTTGAATAGCTTGTGTGTTTGAGTGCCCTTTTTGTCTCCTTAATTAGGCAACTAGATGTACTACTTTGTGTATACTTTATTCGCCTCGGTGAAAATAATGCCTTGAATTTGTCATATTATTGAAGTCAGTTTTCACAAAACTATTCAATTTGGTACCTAATTTACCTAGTTCTCTGAAAGCAATACATTTACGAAAGACGAGTTTTTTCACAATACTACATCAAACTAGATTATGTTCGTTTTTACCTTTTTATTAGGAACTAATTTTAAATTATAAAATAAACACGAAAGGGTGAACTGTGGACTGTAGTCGGATTCAGACCTACTAAATGCATTAAAGTTCCTATTTAAGATGCGCATTTAGCTCCATTAGTTACTATTCAAATAAAGAAGATTTTAAAAACTAAAATAATCTCATAAAGCCAAAGAAAGCCGACGTTGACAATGTACTGAAATTTTTCGTCTGACCTTCATGCTCAAATTTTTTTCGAAGAAATTCTGCTCCGGTTTCGTAATTACAACCCAAAGAACAAAAAAACAAGCCATATCGTGACGTCCTTGGTTCGTTTTCATATGTCGGGCATTTTTCGGTCAGGAAGTTCTAAGTCTGCGGGAATCTGACAACACATCCTTTAGACGAGAATAGACTCATCCCACAAAATACCTTCCCAGGATCAAGAGGCATGATCATATCTTCTATATATTAATATGCGAAGAGAATTCTTTGTTCGGTGTTGTAGCAAATTTAGCGGACGGAGGAGTGTGATATTTGTATTCCAAATAAAGTTCATATGTAGAAGAGTTCAGGTGGCTACATTTTGTTTTATCAATATGTGATCTAGAGTTAAAAAATTATGTGATAGTTACAGGGCTACAGGGGTCCAGTTTGTATTTTGACCTGTTATGGGTACGTAGAGTCGATACATTGACAGTTCAAAGTATACTGGTCAATGAAATCAAACAAAATATTCAAAACTTAATGAATTATGGACCAAATTCAACCACCAAACGATCTCTAATATAAATAAAAATACATATGGTCACTAACATGCTTATAAGTGAGTTCACCCTCATGAGTATTGGGACTTTTACGTGCAATCGAATTAGGGCTTATCTGACGATTAAAATTATCACGTAGCAAATAATTATAAAAAACTACAAAGCTTGTATACGTTAGTTGTAGTGGCATGTCATGGTAATTAAAATCCGTGTAAGCCATAATTACTGATTTATTTGAGTGCAATTACGTTGGATAAAACACGTTATCATTCATTTTAATACCGAACGCATTAACTATATAGATTGGCGAAATCAAGACGTGTCGCAAACAGGATCCATAACAGGTTCATAAATTATATTTTACTTCATGGTACCCAAACATCTTTGTCCAGATTATAACTTAGATAAATTGTCTTTTATGAACATTCAATGTTTCCTCTTAATATGTCTGTTTCATTCGTTAAAGATTTATAATAATATTGACGGAACAAAAACTATTAATTTTATTATCTCTTTCAGTCACTTTTTCATCTTTCTCTATCACTTAAGGGCCAATTTATTTTTAAACTTTTATTCGTTTTTATTATTTACATCTATTAAAACATATATCAAGTTAATGGTAACTTTATGGTAACGAGAAGACAAAAAGCTCTGTATGTAAATTTTACATCTGACATTCTTGTTTTTTATGAAGTGTGTTAGAGTAATAATACTTTGAATATAACGGTACCAACTTCGTTATGTAAAATTTATTGTTTATTTAAGAACATTTATTAAAATATACAACTTTACATAATGTTATAATATATTTAGTTAAGAATTAAACATGGCTGGCGGTCAAACGCTTCTAATTTTTAACCAATTTAAAAAAAGGCTTGAGGTTCTGTGTTCGGCTGTATGTATTTTTTTATATGTGTTCACCGACTTTAAACAGACCAGTAGGTAGTTAGGTACCTAGTTTCTTTATAATGCTACTGATTATATTAAAAGTGTCACATATATTATTGTAATCCTTATAATTAAGTTTGTAATCAATGACTTTTAAAGTTACAAAGTTAACAGTTACAAAGGGCCTTTCAGTGCCCTTTGTAACTGTTTTTAAAGTCGGTTTAACTTTTTTTGCAAGTGTTTATATTATGAATTCTTCAAATATTACTGCCCTCACGGCTGTGGCTCTTGATGCCTCTAGTATTCCTGGTTACTATCTATATACTTACCTTTAAACACTGGTTGTTAGCTATCATTTTACTATCCCGATGCTACTAACTCGTCTTCCATGATCAACAAAAAAAAGATTTTCGGTTCCTCCGTGAAAACACATACCTACATTATCTACTAATCAACTATCGTAATCATCTTGGAGAAATCTAAACAAATGATATAAATTGAGATAAGCTAATTACTGTAAAAAACGCTAATTTCAGGCCAAAATGGGCAAACAAGTACAAGGGAACCTCGTTAATAAGCGGTTCTTAGTGTCAATAAACGTTTTCAACATCAGTGGTGACATTCATTACTAAATCTATTCTCTTCTTCCATGGACCTTTTTCGCGTATAGAAAGGGCTCATGGTGAAGTGGTATATCGGAATCGATCCCACTAAAACACGTTGGTGGTCTGTCACAGATATATCTAGCCCTAACGACCCAAATAAAAATATGTAGATTATGACATATTTAAGTTTTTCGTAAAAATGTAGTTAAAATTGCTGCAGCCAACGCTATACTTGAAACATTTATAGAAAACAATACCTACAATAGCAAGGATGTAATATATATATCTACTAATATTGTGGAGGGTCAAACAACTTGACAGACGCTTTACCTGAACTAATTTCAATATTATTTTAACACGCTTTTATTTTTTTATTTATTAAAACTTTTTGCACATTAGTACACTAACTTAATGCCTAAGGCAATCTTTACCAGTCAACCTTTGGGTGATGCAGAGAAAAGAAGAAGTACGTGCACTTAAAAATGTAAAAAATTAACAAAAAAAAAAAGAGTGCAATACATAATAAAATTGGATACGAATATATACACACACATATATATACACAAATACTCATAACTTTAGTCTAACATATATATGTTAGACTAAAGTTAGGAGTATTTACACATATGTATCTGTGTATGTGTGTGTGTGTATATATATATATATATACAGATACATATGTGTACTATATAAACTGTCCATTATCAGCTCCACTTGCACCTAACTATGTATAAATCTTGGAAGTTAATTTTAAGCTCCATTGAATTGTCGAAACGAAATAAAACTTTATATGCATATGTGGTTTGGATGACAGTAGTATAACTTGACATCTTGGAGCTGATCTGATGGAACCAAGAGGTGGATAGAGGAACTCTTCAGTGGCTACTAGTAAGTATCACGAGTTAGGGCTCATAAAATTCGTTTTGACGAGCCCTACGGATAGGCTTGGTAACGATGGCGATGGTCTGATGATGAATTCAGGAGGTGTAAGGTGATAGTGGAACTCTTTTTTACTTCTTAGAGTTTACTCCTTAAGATTTGATTTTCATATAAGGCGCCCGGAATGAAAAAAATATGAAGAGTAAAATTTTGTGATCGGAGAGCAGCGTAACGCTTTAGCGTTTTGTTGTGCTTTTTGTGCTTTATTGGTGTTTACTCCTTATCCTATATATAGAGAGAGAGAGAGAGATAGAGAGAGAGAGAGGCTGCAGTAAGTGGTAAACTCCAGTCAACTTGATTTTTTTTTATTTTCATTTCTCAAACTTTTCCCGTAGCACGGATATAATAACATTACTGTGCCTGTAGTTTCAGTAACAGTATAAAAAAGTCTTAAATATTTTTTTTAATAGTTTTTAAAAATCTTTTTTCTGTGTCGGTTTACTTTTGACAACATTGTGTGTAATGGAGGCATCAGCGAACTTTCAAAATTATTTGTAAAGTTTAAAGGACGGTTCGTTCAATATTTATGGGGTAGTGGGTCTTTCACCATTTTGGGTTTTAATACATAAATTCGTTTTAATTAGCAAAATCGATATTAAGCGTAAAAAGACTATGGAGTAAAGATACATAAAACTACGAAAATACGCCAAGTAGGTAACCCAAAAATACTTCCGTTTGAACTTGATTTTTGATGGCTGGTTTCTTATCCTCATACGATTAAGTAAGTACTTCCGGATAAGTGAGATACAAAAAAGCGTTGGTAGTTAAAAACAATTTCAAATTTTACAAACCAATGAACTAGTTGGTCATAAAATCGTATCATTAGTCGTCAATCTATTGAACAACTTAAATCGATATGATGATTGATATTGATTTGGAAGAAAACTTGTTTTGTTTTCGTAAGTTTGTACATTTTGTGTTGTGTAAGCTAATGCAAAGTTGCTATTGTTACAATTTAGGTATTTACTTGCTTGAATCCTTGTACCCGATTCCGGGCATCCTGAGAATCAGATGAAAACATGTCATGTTATGCTTGTCCCAAAACACCACTGGTATTTCTGCGCAAACGTGGGTGCGAGGTGCGACGTGAAGCTCGACGACACCGGGGTATTTAACACTAGGTAACGTGCGCGCCGCCCGCTCAGTCGCACCAGACCCGCGTCGCACGCGCAGCTACTCCGACCACGTAAGGGTAGTGTTATATATGAACCCTGTTATCCCTCTGTTGGATACAATTAAACAGGAGAGATCTATTTAAAAAAAATTGTAAGTAATCATTTTTATAGGATAATGGTTAACTTTTTGCAGTTAACGTAATTTATTGTAATTATTTGTTTTAAAAGCTTATAAAGATGTTTGCATTACATTCATAAATAATGCAAGTGTTATTTATTATACAGTTATTTTCTATTACTATGAGAAATAATATTTAATTTCAGAGAAAAGTTGGCAAAAAGAAAAACGAACCCCCGTCATGGGGCGCAGCTTCGCACTATGGGTAAGTTTTAGCTACTATTACTTAATTTATTTTACCTTCAATTTAAAAGTTACCTAATTAATTAATTAAAATTAATTACTACAAGTTAATTAATTGTTTACTATCTACGTATTTACGGGAATTAACGCGATCACGAAAAGGTATTACATACCTCGGAATTGCCTGACATTTCGACAAGGTTTAACCTGGTAAGGTAAGGTGCAACCTGCGATATCGCGTTAATTCCCGTAAATAGGTAGATAATATTATATCATGGAACGCGAAAGTTTAAAAGTTTGTATAACTGTTTACTGTTTTATATCATATTTATCTATGTAATCATATATTAATTTCTAATTAAAAATGTTCATTTCGATGGCACAAATTCGACACGATTCGTAGCATACTGCGGTTAATAGGATGAGCAATCATTGTTTATATGTCAAGTCCAATTAACGCTTCAGATCATTTGACTGTGGTAGATTGAAAGAAATGATCACGTGGGTAGCATTTTGTTGTTTAAGCTTAAGATAGATAAGATTAAACTTCTCTTGTCTAATAAAATTAAATTAAGCAAAAACGCTTGCGCCAGGAATGATTTTCAATCTTTAAATATTTACTACCTTAACGATTTAAAGTATCATGACTGTGCCAGTTGACGAAGTTCGTTAAAAGTAAGGTTTTTTTAAATGGCCAAAACACCATCGACTCCCTTTTCTACAATTACTTACTTACGTACGTTGAATATTGTCCCAAGATTGACGTTAGTGAAATAAGCATGTATGTGTTTGGCTCATTACTTATTCGCGGCATGAATAACAAGTTATAAATATAATATATAGTCATATGGGAAAGTTAAGTGCTCTACACCTGTATGATACGAGGCAGTAGGGCACACGTGGTCCGGAGGAAGGCCATAAAACCGGGATCAAGAGAACAGACACCTTTGTATAAAACCGGTACGTCCATTGCAGAAAATAATTTTATAATTCTTAACTTAACCCTATAGCAGCGTCCACATATATTTTTTTTAAATAACGTTATTGTCGTTATCTACGAAATCTTCACTGTACTTATACAAGTACAAAAATAGAATGTACAGTTAAATTAATTATCGTTTAAACTTCCATGGTTAGCGGTAGTTTTTTTTAAATATTAATGAACCTAATCTGTCTGTGTAAAAGAAGAAAGAATCTGAAGAAAACGCGATCGTTATCGATTTATAAGAAGCCTATTTACTAGGTCAAGTACTCTTTAACAGTATCCATTGATGTTTAGTTAACGTTTTATTAGATTTGCAACGCTTTTTTTTCGTCTATGTAGCGGTATTTGGTGAACCACAGTGGCTTCCAAAACACGACAATAAACTTTGTCAATAGACATGTTATTGACAAAGCCGGTTAACTGTGGTTTTTAAAAGCATGTATTAAACAATGAGTAATTTTTTGCGAGGTAGAAGTTTGATATCTTCATGAGTCATTGTGACTTTGAAATTATAATGCATTACTAGGTTATCTTCAAGGCTTGGTTTGCGTTATATTTGTTCTTTCTATCCCACGGGAATAGTATTTTTTCTGAATGAAAGGTATCCGATATTTGATCGGTTAGCGCAGCTAACTTTTGAATTTGTCCGCTTTTGTAGTCTGTTGATTTTCAATTTATTTCACTTTAAAGTAACTAAAAAATTTATCTAGACCAACAATGATTTGCGCAATATGCTTCCTTTATACTTTATTAGTTATTCAAAAAAAATTAATTTTAACTTTAAATTATGACATACTAGCAACGCCCTGCGGTTTCAACTGCGTAAGTCCCTCCCTGTCATAATCACAAACTTTCTCGTTTATAATATTAGTAGGATTATCAAGTGTTTCACTTAAGTAACATATTTTAGATGGCCCTAACAATTGCGAAATACTTGACTTTAAAAAACACTAGCACTAGGAATAATTAGTCGCATTGCAGAATATTTCTGAATATTCCCGGCAGCCATTTTATAAATGACGGTGTTCGTTTAGGTGATAAGCGCAGTTATCTGCAAGAAATATTTTTATGTAATAGTTCATCACAGCTTTACTGTTACAATATTATTTTCGTAAGTAGAGGTAGGAAGGGTTAAATTATTTTGTTCATGTTGTGGCATCATAGAATTTGGGTATAATTTTGCTTAGAGGTGTGAGAAACCTCAAAATTTTGGTTTTTTGGTTTAAAAAAAAACGCATTAGAAATATTCCTGTGTCGCGAGGGTTTTCACGAACATTCAAACAACTTACACAAAGAACACCCAAACTCGATACAACTATTTGTGGATCACACAAATTTTTGCCCCGTGTGGGATTTTTTTTCGGTAGTGTGCATAAATGTATATTTTCGTAGTCTTTTAATTACAGAAAAAAGTAGTCTTATTTGTACTATGATTAAGTCAGGAACAAAAACTATTAGATTTTTGTTTTCTTTTGTTGCCCCCTCAGCCTTTTGGTTTAACCCGCGTAAGTCCCGTAGCCGGTGATTATTTTGAGGCTCATTGATGTCGGTGATACTTTTTTTAACCGACTTCAAAAAAGAAGTGTCTACCTTTCGTCAGAAATGAGATTGCTCAATCGGTGCATTTCTGCTAATGCTCGTTCATTGTGGGGTAACAGTTTAGAGGGTTCTAAATCAGATCCTTCTAAAGTTTTAACTCTGCTGAGAGCCACTAATACTTGTCCCTTCGCAAAATTAAAAAAAAATAATTTGTACTAAAAAAGTTTTCATTTCTGGGTGTAAAATATGTGTCTCACACAGTGAGGGGGGGTTCCACAAATGTGACCACCTGTTACAAGGACAGGGGGGTCCAAAATCGTGAAAAGTGACGTAATTTATGGGTGGCCTCATTACAATTTATCATAATTTAGGCACATTGAAGTCGGTGATACTTTTTTTAAAAGATAATTGCAAGATAATTATCGACTTTTTTATTTCGACAGTTTTTTTTAATGTTTACTTACCTAATATGCTTAATTCATATATTATTTACTTCAGGTACTTGAGTGTATGTATGTATTGGTTGCAGCCCTTTCCTTGCGGATATAATTTCCAAACAGTAAATTTATGTTAAATACGAGATATGTCATTTATAAACAAGTCCAACACTAGGAATATATAAAAGGTTGAGTTTTAAATGAAGAACTACTTGTAACAAAACATTAACAGTAATAGCAGTGTCTTCCAGTTCTCACATGCAGGTAGTTTAATGTAAAATATTACCATTTTATATACATACATTATTATAGGTAGAATGCAACGCACGTACAAGGACGACCACGCGTGCGTCGCTCCTATGGCCTTCACATAACACAATGTCATTCTGCATTAATCTTCTAGTTTCCTAGATTCTCTAGGTATAAATTTTATCAAAAATCGAAAAGTACAAATACTGATAAAGGTCAACAAATTTATTCTATCAGCTATTCGATTTGAAAACTAAATCCTACTAAAATAATATAATAATAAAAATTTGTAAGGATGTATGGATGTAAGGATGTTTATTGCTCTTTCACGCAAAAACTACTGAACCAATTACGATGAAACTGGTAGTATGTAGATAGCTGGTGACGTGACTTAACACATAGGTTACTTTTTATCCCGATATTCCTACGGCATCGGGACTTACGCTGGTGAAACCGCGGGGCGCAGCTAGTAAGATTATATCCTAATGTTAACACTAAAACCCATTTAAAATCCAATAAAATAAGTAACGTTTTAGCTTTACAATATTATTTAGCGTTCAATCTGACAAGGGTTAAATTGAGAAAAATTATTGTTCCATATTTGTGCCATTTAAACCACAATGTAATGCACTTAATATTTCGAATAAAAATTAATGCCTAAATGTTCAGATTGGGGCAATTACACGCGGGAATGGGCGGATTATTAGTCTTTATTATCTGACCATGGAGATCCAAAAACAAAAAACAAAAGCTCGTGTCCTAATCGCAAGCAAAATGTCACGCGAAACACCTTGGGTGGTTGGGATGGTGACGATGACCCCGAAGGCAGCCGCGCCACTACCTGCCTCTGTTGCCTGTATGCTAATTGTGTTATTTTCCGAACGTCTCGTGTCAATGTACTAGAAATCGTTTAATAGTAATTTATTAGATCATCTCCCCGCGCCCAAAATACATGGTTAAGGCATTAGATAAGCAGGTTAGGATTCCTAAGAGGAAAAAAAAAACGGTTAATCTTTACTAAAAAACTTACTTCCCGACAAACTGTATGAACCTAATAGATTTAACTGTCGTTAAATTTATCAAATGAATTAATAACTTAAATTTTATCTATAATCAGTTAAGTAAGGATATCCTTACGTAACTAATTACAGATACTACTAATTACCAGTATAGGTACACGCAGTTTAGATGTGGTATCCATATAATAAACAGGAAATATTTTTTAAGCTTTATCTGTAGACACTAATCACAATAATTATTATCTACAAATAAAAAAGCTATAAACTCAAACGACTTTTCTATAAACTTTAAGTCGCACGGCCAATATGTCAGCTGTGCGTCCTTAAAATATTAAAATGGCCCAAAAAAAATTATTTAATATGAGATAGGTACTGTATCCAGTGGCGTAACAATAGGGTGTATTAGATGTGTAAATAGGGACTACATTCTTTGTTTACTTAACGTTTCTATAAAATTGCACCTATCGGTTTAATACTTCATTGGATTTGTTTGGTGTTTTTATTTTTATTCGACTCGACTCTTATATAAAGAATAGTTTTGCTTGTCTTAAATTTACTTACACTAAATGTCATATTTTTTATCATACGTAAGTAAAATTGTGCATCTAATCCCATTTCAACATATTTATTGTACGTATTTGTTTTTAATCTGACATTATATATGTGATCACTGACAACTACAATATTATGCTAAATGCCAGTTCAATCTGATCATTAAAGGAATTATACTTGACCTTTTGTTATTTGTATACCTTTAATATTTCTATAATAAATTAGTGTTAAAAGATTTTAAGTAGGATCTCCTTTAAATAACTCTTCTCTCCATAATATATTTAATACACAAACATATATAGGTAAAACTAAATATTGCATGGAAATGTATTCTTTGTTTCCATCACATAACTTAAAGAAAGAAGTAAAGATTGAAAACATGATTAAATTACGGGCATTGACATCCTTGCCAATATATGCACACATATAAAAAACTAACCAAAATATACTTAAAAATATCCATGGACCAGTCTCAAGTGTTGATCTTTTCTCTGTCAAGTTATGTAAATTACGCAAAGACGTAGTGCGATACTTAATCGATAAGTCAGTGACCTCTATCGCCTACTAAACATAATTGTATTTTCAGTTACGGCGCCGCCCGTTAAAAAACATTCAATCTTTATTAATGGATCCTTTGTACTTCACCAATTGATGCACTAACATCAAAAGCTAAAACATTTATTTACGGTACTTTTTCACCTTCTCACTAACGGTATCGTAAGCTTTATTTAAATGTCCTCAAGTAATTGATACCTAGTCGTATTGTTATAGATGTACACAACGTTTTTATATAAGGTCGACAGCCTCCGAGCCATCTGCTCCGTGAATTTAATGCAAAACACGATTGCCGGTTCTTGTCAAGAACAAAAGTTAACACATATTTGACTAAATATGCTACCTGTGCTGGTTTATTCATGTTTTTAGTACAGAGTGCAATAATATACACTCTACAATTACTAATTTAAAATCCCTTTTTTATTTTCTCTACTTTGCAGTGCTCAATAGCGTTAGTGCTATGCTCGTATACAAACGCATCTCCGCGTGCAAACGTGGCTACCTTACAAAGAAGTATCGTGGAAACGATACCAGAACACGATCCTATAGCCGCGCCAATACGTGCCTCTGTTGAAAGTAAACCATTAAGGTAATAAGTATATTCTTTAAAAATATATTAGGGTCAAACTATACGTTACTTACAGATTCCTTATACCAACAATTTACTTTTATGCAGGAGTATTCGGGATGAAGGAGATGAAAGGCTACCATTACGTGACGCAGTGGAGAAACGTCCGATATCGCTTATAGAGCCGGGCATTTCCTACAAATTACTCGAGGTACAGTTTTACTACTCTTAGAACCAACTAAAGTCGAATAAATATACTTATAGTATTACCGTTTCTTTCTTTTCAACTTTTAGGATGCCGAAGACATTTCAAATGTGGAGAATTTTGGTAAATTCAAACAATACTATGGAGCCGCCAGCTATCTGAATAAGTAAGTTCATACAGATATTCGTATATGGGATTATTTTATTCCGTTACATACAACAAAGTATACCTTAATCGATAAAATGTACTTTTATGACAGCAGCACCCGAACCGATGAAAGACTACAGCAGGGAAATGCCAATTTACAAGGTAGGCCAAACCAAAAACAATTAATAAATGTTATCAGCTCCTGTAACATTTGTTATAATAAATTTGTTTTCTTTCGGTGATAGAAATGCAACTACCAATGAGCGGACCCTCTACCCGTCGCCTAGTGGTGTGCTACATGCAGTCTTTGGCAGCTTATAGAGCACCTCCACTAGCTTTTACTCCTGGACTCGTTCCGCGTTCCTGCACACATCTACACTATGCATTTGCAACTATGCATCCACATACATATGCCGTTATACCCACTAATGAGGACTACGACACTGTGAAAGGTGAGTACAAACGTATTCATGATTTTATATAAAATTATAATCATTTATTATTTAAATTATAGCCATGGGATGTCCGCTGCTGAACGCAGGCCTCTCCTTAAGACCACAAAGAGCGGTCTTAAGCCACCTTCATCCAACGCTGCAACGTCCCTCTACTATTTTAAACAGTGGTGTATGTAGTGGAGGGATGTTCCACGCTTCGCTTTCCTTTGTCGTTTTGATTCCTAAGGATGTTTTCGTTAAAATTGTTTTGCTTCTTGGAGCCCTTCTTATTTAGATCATGCGTTAAAAGTTTATTTAAGTTTAATATTTTGTTTACTATAACGTTTTAAAGTTAACAGCATCTAGCTATCGTTCATATTTTTAAAAAATTAACACGTTTTTTAACTTGTCGACTAGACTATAACTGAATATTGGCTAATCTATACTTTAGAACAAACTACACAATGCGCTGAAGTTTTACGGGACTTTAGTTTGCCTGAAAACAATATTCTATACAAACAAATATCGTCTGTTCGGTTAGTTAGGTTGAAGTATTAGTGCAAAAAAAGAATTTTCGATAGAAACTGCGACATATTTTAACGTTCTAAAACACAGAATATGCTTTACAGGTGGATATCGCATTGCAACCGGTTTAAAAAGTCGCATCCAGGGATTGAAAGTAATGATCAGCGTAGGTGGTGCAGGTACCGATCGCCTCTTTAGCGAGATGGTACAAGAGCCAATTAGACGTAGCATGTTCATCGATAGTGCTGTCAACTTCCTACGGGATCATGATTTTGATGGTCTCGACCTCCACTGGGTCTATGCAGGTAAGCTTATTTCTTCCACTATCATCCCAAGTAAAGGCAAGCATTGCGCAGCATCTGAATAGCTGATCGGGATACTGGAATCGGAATTTGTAAGACTCTCGAATCCCAGTCGGTTACTGGAGAGGTTGTATCAGTTACTCAATTTAGGCTTATACTTTTTATATTTTTTTAGGAGAAAAAGATGAAAAAGAAAGAGATTTACTAACATCTCTACTTTACGAAATGCGTGAGAAATTCTCGTCATATGGTCTCCTTCTTTCGACTGTTCTTCCACCTTTCAGGTATTTACTAAGTGGCTATTTTATAATAATAATAATAATAAATATTCTTTAATCAAGTAAGTAACAATGACTCATATGTGTTAGTCAAACTTAAAACCTATGTTAGTAAAAAAATCTTAATTTAACAAAATAAGTGACACACACATTTTTGGATTGCTTGTAAGGCACGCTACAGTCTCACTCCGTGCGAGATAGCACTGCAGCGATTCACATACATGCAATCCAATCTACTTGAAGTCATCTCTCTTATAAGACTATTAAATAAAACATTAATGAAAGACTTCAGTACATTAATGCTATGCACGTCATTTCTAGGTACCAAATAGAAGACGGATACGACCTAAGTGCTATTAGCGGTGCAACTGATTACACGATCTTACAAGCTTGGGATATGACACATTCCAAACGCGATGAGCCTCCGTCTAGAGCTATCCAGCATAGTGCTTTGCATAAGGACCCTGGAGCAGCATCGCGTGACCAGCGTTATGATAATATTGTAAGCCATTGCTACACTTGATTAATTGTCTTAAAATACATATGTAACAGATTAGATTAGGATTTAAAAAAAAGTAAAACAAAAGTACGTTGCTATTAAAATTCATGACATATTTTGGCCCAATATCTTCTTCTATAAAAGCTGAATAACATAAACCGAAGTCAGTCACGAACGTTATTTTTGACAGGAATTCATGGTCAAATTCATCCTCCGTCACGGTATGAATGCCGAAAAATTAGTACTTGGAGTGCCTGTGTTTGGCCGTAGCTACTCTCTATCACCGTCAACTTTGCCAGCTCCGGGAGCATCGATTAGCGGGTGGGGCGAGGAAGGATCCTACACGCAGACTAAGGGATTACTGGCTTTCTTTGAAGTAAGAACATGAAAAAAATCTTTAAGCTTATATTGGCCAAACTAATAAGATAAGTTAATAACTATTTTGACACCTTTAGATTTGCATGGCAGATCGTGATGAAAAGGTAGCAACTAGTACAGACGAAGCGGGAAATGCGTACGCTGTATTCGATAACCAATGGATTACCTTTGATACACCGAATACAGTTTTTGAAAAGGTAAAAGTCAAATATCTTTATTTCATAAGATTCCTTAATAATCGTATTTGTAAGTAAATATTATAGATCAACACAATGTCATCGCAACAAAAGGTTGGTTTGTCGGAACTAAAATTATTATAACAATAAATAACAAATAATACCGTGTTGCAGATAGTTTATTTTGGATCTATATCCACCCCTTTCCAAATAGTGGAGCCTTGTGAGAAGAAATCGGGCCAATAAACTTACGGACACTTTTTCAAATACCCAGATAGTTTTACAATGTTTCGTGAAATGTTTTACATCACTGTTTTGTTGTGCGATATTATGTTATTAAGATTCAAAGAGACTGAGAGAACTGTTGACTTTATTAATTGCAAACACCCGACATTGCTATTATAATAAATGCTTGCCGCCATTGTTAGATAACTTCAAACATCTCTGTTCGTTTCCTAAATAAAATTGAACTCCTGTGTAACTGTCGTCTGATGGTTTAAATTTGCCAGTCAGTAGACTAAATACATCTACAAAATAATAATTGAGTTTAACCTTCTTTTTTTCATACACTATATAAGATCAAATTATATTTACACAGATGAAGTTCGTTATAAGCGAAGGGTTAGCCGGAGCAGCAGCTTGGTCTATCGACATGGATGATTTTCGTGGGCTATGCGGCCAACCGTTTCCTATACTAAGTGCTATTTCAATTACACTTAACGGTAGTAACCTATTATTAATTGAATATTATTACTTAATACAAAGCCTAGTACATGTATACTAATTGCATTTAAACTTTTCAAGGTCAAGCTATAACAACTGATCAATCGTCATTGAAGATTGGTGCTTGTGATTCTGAAAGGGCCTACTTGGCATCTGATGAAGACTCTTGTGCACACTTCCATTTCTGTACTGGTGGCATTAGTTACAGAATTATCTGTGAGGATGGACGTCTTTATGATCCTTCCACAGGATTCTGTGGGTATGTTCTAAGTTCTATAGTATGAAATAATATGACAGTATTTGGTTTCCTATTGGTTAATCTAATATTTTTTTTTTAAACCAGCCACCAAGATGTAACAAAATGTATGCCAGGACAGAGTTTAAGAATTAGTGTCGACGATGCAGCTCGGTTTCTATCACAAGCTTATGAAGTCGACTTTGAAGTAAGTAATGCATTATACAAAGTTTGAATTTTTTCTATTTGTTATAATTAAAGTAATTATCACATCTTTTTATTGATTTTAATGGTATATGTGATTCTTAACACTAAATAGTGAGAGTTAGATTGTTAAATTTTGTCAAAACCCTTGCCATTAGCCTTTGCCATCTTTTTGTGTAAGCTCCACTCTTTGGAATGGATAACTTTTCTTGTGTGTATAACTAAATATACAATTATATGTTTATTTTATTTTAATCGTAACCGAAATTAACACTTATTCTTAAGCTTACATTAAAGTAATAATCATTATGTATTGCAGTGGAATAATGGTGGATGGAAAGAAATTACTTCAAGTAGAGATCCTGAGCGATTGGTTGCTGAATGGGATGGCAAAAAAAGTAATATTTTCTGTCTAGCTAGTTATTGTTAAATTATTCAAACGTTCTAATAACATTTCATACACCATTCTTTGTTTGAAGGTAAACAAAGCGACAAGCTAGTTGTATGTTACATGACAAGCTGGGCCTTTTATCGACGCGGTGATGGCAAGTTTGTCCCAGAAAATGTGGATACAAGACTCTGCACTCACGTAGTTTATGCTTATGCGTCTCTCTCGCCAGACGATCTCATCGCTAAGGAGTTCGATCCTTGGGCCGATATTACTAACAGTAAGTTGAAAGGAATTATTCATTTCCTTTCGTTCTATGTCGATCATTATTTCCATAATTTGTTGTTTACATTTGAGTAACAATATAGAAAACGTAATATTTGTTTTCAGATCTTTATGAGCGTGTAACTTCTCTGAAAGACGTCAAAGTCCTTCTTGGGTTAGGAGGATGGACTGATTCTGCAGGTGATAAGTATTCACGCCTGATATCATCAGCAGCAACCCGCAGCAAATTTATAGAAAAGTTGATTCCATTCTTGCGTATCCACAACTTCAAGGGTTTGCATTTGGACTGGAATTATCCCGTGTGTTGGCAGAGTAATTGTAAAAAGGGCGCTGTTTCTGATAAAAGCAATTACGCAAAATTCGTGCAGGTGAGTGTTATAAATCGTGACAATATAATCACGAAAAAAAAATTATGTAACTTAAAAAATCTTTCTATGACAGGAACTATCTAAAGCATTGCACGATGCTGGCATGGAACTTGGAGTAGCCATATCTGGCTATAAAGAAGTATTTGAAAGTGCGTATGATTTGCCTGTATTATCAAAAGCCGCAGATTTCCTCAGTACCATGACGTATGACTATCATGGGGGATGGGAAAAAACTGTAGGGCACCATACACCACTAATACCGTCACCAAAGGACACACTTGCTTATTATTCGATTGTAAGTTTTAATTATAATTACACTTCTAGAACATTTGAATTCTACATCTTAAGTTCTATTAATTCTTTAATTTTAAAAATCCTGTAACCAATCTTTTAACTGTATTTTCTATTTTCAGGAATATGCAATCAAAGAATTAATCAGCGGTGGTGCGGACCCGAAGAAATTGCTGCTTGGCTTATCATTCTACGGTCAATCTTACAGCTTAGCAGATATTGATGGTGTAAAAGGCCCAGGATCAGCTGCCGCAGGACCTGGTAAACCGGGCGAATTTACGAGACAACCCGGCATGTTGGCTTACTACGAAATATGCTATAGAGGTTGGTAATAATGAGGCATATTATGAAACTTTACACATCTACTTATAAGGCGGAATATCATTTATTGTAATCTTAGGGCGATTCCATTGATTTCACTGAAGATCCTTTGAAATATTTTTCAATTCTTCATGCTGGCAACGCAGCATAAATTAAAAATTTAAAGCAAAAATACAAAATTTTGGTTAGTTTGTCTTTAATTGGTTTTATAGTTAATATAATTAAATATAATGTTAGGAGGGATATTGTTCAACGAAAGTTATCACGCGGATGACCACCGCAAGATTCGCATACGGTACATCGGTATTAGCCACCGAACAACGTTGACTATAGAATATTAATAAACCATTATTTGTTTACAGTTAAGAAGTTAAGATGGAAGACTGGTCGTCAGGAAAACGCAGGACCTTATACTTACTCTGACAATCAATGGGTAGGATACGATGATCCAAAATCTGTCACTGAAAAGGCAAGTACATACATATCATCTAAAATTCTACTAATTGGTTACTAATTTCTTTTAATGTACGTATTTAGAGCCCCTTATGAGTCAGTTGTAACAGGCTCTAGTAGTTTTATTAAGTCACCGTAGGTACTTTACAGTCTCCTGATTATAACGTTCAGGTGGAATGGGCTCTTCGTCAAGGCATGGGTGGAGTAACTGCATGGGCAATAGACTTGGATGACTTCGGTAACCGTTGTTGCGCGGAACCTTCGCCATTGCTACGCGCTGCTGGTCGAGCCCTTGGCCGTAGCATCCCATCACCGCCCAACATGGCATGTGAGCGACCACCTGAACCTGTGACGCCGCCAGCCCCTACCACAACTGCTATTGAGTCTGACGGTAAGGAACATATTGCAAATTTGGCAGATCAGAAATAATTTCAAAGCTTCACCAGAACCGACATTTTTAGCCCGCATCTTGATCTCACTTGCTAATATACGATGATATTTCTTATAATAATAAGACAAACTTAATAAACATACATATCTTTACAGGTTCTATTGGTGGTGGTGGCAGCCAGGACCACCACACTTCAACATGGCCTAGCTGGAGCCCCTCTACTACAACACCGAGCGCCAGTCAGACGTGGTGGCAGCCAGCCACAAAACCCATAACCACAACATCTACTACTACCACCACCACCACAACCACCACAACAAAACGCCCAACCACTACAAAACGACCTCATGCAGATGCAGGTAACAGACTATTTTGGTTCGAAAAATGATGTTGCCATGTTCTGAAAATTCCGTTGACACATTAAATATATATTAATGTATAAATTAAATATAAAAGTCCAAAATATAAATGGGTATTTCACAAAGAACTAGAAAAACTTAAAATAAAAAGGCCAGAATCTATATTTATGCTCTAACCTAAACCCTAACAATGAAGGGCCTACCTTCATTGTTAGGGTTTAGGTTCGAGGCGGTGAGGTATTGATTTACAAAATTTATTAATAAAAACTCGACAAAAAAAGTATTGAAAAAATTTACATTCCTCATTTTAAAATTTCACGTAATAAATACATACATCATCATCTTAGTTGTTAAACAAAACTTCCATTACAGGGAGTATAGAAGGGTCTCCATGTTCTGCCGGCGAGTATCATTCTGCTCCTGGAGACTGCGAAGGTTACTTGCAATGCGAGGGCGGGCAGTGGCGTAAACATCGCTGTGCTCCTGGACTTCACTGGGCAACTTCCGTCAATCGTTGTGACTGGCCTAGCTTCGCTAAGTGCACAGGTAGGTTATAGATTAATTCTTTTTCACAAACGACCGAAGTGCACATCGATTGTAGATACAAGTCGCGAAATTTTTAAAACTATAATTTTAAATATATGTTAAACTTAACTACATAAATATAATTTTTAACTACAGAAACCGCTAGCAGTGGAGCAAGTACAGCTACGACCACACTAGCCCCAATGACATCACGCCCACCACCGAGGCCGACAACCACAACAACCACTACAACTACCACGACGCAGCGACCAACAACCAAACCTACTACTGATTCCCCTCTAGATGGTATGCAGTACTATTTTTAAACTAGGTTTACCGACTATTTTCAATAGCTTTCACGGTTACGGTAAAGTTCCTCCATAGTACTTTCCCTCTCTCTAAAATGTGAATAATCTTTACAAGACGTTGCTACATAAATGTGTGAACTATTTTTGTCAATACAATGTTAACATTTTAATGTTTTTATTTTACGAGTATGTCATTGTAATTTATTGGTAATTGTCATGAATTTGTTATTTTCTAGTCCCTTCTTGTACGTCAACCAATTTTCATATTATTATATAGAAAAGTACTCAGTAAGACTCAAATGTGATTAAGTATATTTTATTAGAAAATCTGTCACCTTAATAGAGTACCACAGTACACTTAAAAGAATGTGTAGTGTAGTCAATTTATTTAGAGTAGTTATCTAAATAAATTGACTACACTGCACATTCTGCTTCAGTAGCATTAATAAAATTGTTGCCGTAAATTTTAAGTATACAGGAGTAACAGTATACACATACAGAGTAGCAAGGGAATTTATAGTGACGTGTCATAATATAAATTAAACCGTTTTATCCTAAGAATAAAATCTCCCATTTAAAAGAGAAAGATAGATTACTCGTACACTTAATTATTTTAAGGAGTCTGGTAGAACCAAGTTAATACCACTGTGTGTGTGTTAATACAAATGTTCTACAGATACGATAGATGACGGTCCAAAGGATGGTACACCTTGTGTTGGCGAACAATACAATGCAGTAGGAGGAGACTGTAACGCGTATTTACACTGCGATGGTCGCGTGTGGCGCTTACAGCACTGCGCGCCCGGCTTGCACTGGAGCAACGCGCAGAAGCACTGCGACTGGCCCAAGTATGCTAAATGTGAAGGTGAGTATCGTGGAACAACTCTTATAAAGAAGAAATATATCATCTACACTTAAATCACGGATTTTAATATATTTATGAAGTTACAATACCAGGCTAAATACTTTAATTTAAACAGGAGATGCGTCTTTTTACATGACGGATTTAAAAAAAAAACAACCCTGAAGAAACGCCTGCACTATTTTTCGGTACCGGTACTGACTGTTAGGTATTTATTTAACTAGTCAAACTCAACGAATCCAAGTTATTGACTTTTAGATGTAAAATATACAAACATTCTTAAAGTCATTGACTTCTATATAATGTATTTCGACGTAGCAATATAATTTAATGAATCTATAAATATTCATAATGACAACGACAAATTGCTCACGCATATCGCGTATAACGTTTGAGTTCATCCAAAATATTCAAGATGTGATGTTTATTGAATTGATTTTTAGGCTATATACAAGTCTTCCCTCTCGAAGTTGTTCTTACCCAGTTGCAAGGTCTGCCCAAGGTACATGTACTCTTGAACAACTTTGAGATTAACCACTATCGGCCCCGGGTTTAACCCCTATTGAGCATAATTTTCAAAATGGTTTAAAAAATTTTCAGCTAGTCCGGACAACATCTCTTGTAAGTCTCGCAGCAATTCTACCATATACAATATCGTCAGCAAATCTAACTTGCAGGTGTATTCACCTTTGACGTTAATGCATTCACATTCCTTTACGTAATGGGATATCTTTAGTCCTCTGGAATCGCAAGCGTCCATAGACTACGGTCACCGCTTACTATCAGGCGGCCGTATGCTTATTTGCTAAGAAGAAGTATGCTAATTTTGCGAAGTGGTTTAAAAAAACGTCAATATACCGACAGTCCACTTAGTAATGCAGCAAAGACTTCAGGACAGCATAGGTTTCACCTGAATCAAAGACTTTTTCATGGTCCACAAAGGCCTAGGGACTGGTTTACTCTTCGGTTTTCTGTAGAACCTGCCCTGCTGTGTGCATGTGGCCTATGATGCAAAATCCTGAGCCTGCTCGGGGGCTGAAACTTGTCAAGTCTTCTTGCGAGGTGATTTAGGATGACCCTTGAAAAAAGCTTATACACGTGACTCAGGATTGTGATAGGGCGATAGTTCGAGAACAGAACTACCACACACCTGCTCCACGTTTCTGGAGTTCTCCCGCTATTCAAGACGGTACTAAATAACTCCCGGAGTTCACTTAGCACGGGCTATTAATAACTCCGATGTATGTAATACCGTCTTCACCGGGGTTTTCCATTTCCAACTCGATCTCGCCCAAGCTGACGTTAGGCATCGGTGTAGTGGCGGGGTAACTTACACGTTCGGTTGTTGGTGCGTGCGAAGCATATAATTAATCGGCCGTAGAAGTCTTCAATCTCCCCGAGTATCTCCGGCTTAGAAACAAGTGTTGCCATTTGCGATTTTGAGCTATGTCAGACGGGTCCTACTAAGTTGATTGGGAAAGGCTTTGGACCCCCTATTCCGCTCAATAACCTCTTCAATTCGGCATATGTTCGAACGTTAGTTAACTTAGAGACTGCTTCCTCCCGATACTCGGACGCTGGCGCATTCTGTTCATCTCTTCCTTTTTAGTTTAGGAGTTTAAATGTCGTACCTGTACGCTGCACCTGGTAAAACTTAGTACCATCTTCTATCGAGATTCTCACAATATTTTGGAGTTTCAAGTCTACTTCGCTTTATTTTCAAAGCAGCGAATATATTTTCCAGTTCTAGCTGGAGAGTGTCAGATCCTACTAGAGATTGTACAGTTCATCAGACGACATCTTAAGCATTGAGACTCTGAATATGTGCTGCTTGTCTGTCATGATGAATCCGAATCAAATTTTTAACCAACTTCAAAAAAGGAGGAGGTTCTCAATTCAACTCTATTTTTTTTTATGTTTGATACCTCAGAACTTTCGACTGGGTGAACCGATTTTAATGATTCTTTTTTTATTTGAAAGCTGGGGCTTCCCGTGTTTCCCATTTAAATTTATTTCAGTTCTGACAATTTAATAGGAATAGGAATAGTTTTGTTTTTAAAGTCGGTTTTTTTTTAAGAATTATGGGTTACCTGGTCGGGATATTTCCAAGTCCGGTTGTGGTTAGGAAAGAAAGGGAGAAATTCAAATAAAAAATCAAAGAATGATTTCATTATGAAGAGCTCTGATGATGACTGGCCTGTTGGTCTAGTGGTTAGTGACCCTGACTGCTGAGCCAGAGGTCGTGGGTTCGACTCCCATCTGAGTCTGGGTGTTCTTTATGTCCGTTGTTTGTATGTTTGTAAAGTCCCCCGCGACACAGGAGTAAATCATAATGCGGGAGTTCTTTTCTAAAAAATAAAAAAAAAAAAAGCTCCTATTTTAACCCCCGACGCAAAAAGAGGGGTGTTAGAAGTTTGACATGTCTGTGTGTCGGTCTGTGGCATCGTAGCTCCTAAACGCATGGATCGATTTAAGTGAGTTTTTTTTGTTTGAAAGGTGACTTGATCAAAAGTGCTCTTAGATATAATTCACAAAACTCTGTTCAGCCGTTCGAAGATCATCAGCTCTTTTCTAACCGGAGAAGTGGTTTTGAAGTCGGGGGTATTTTAAATTTATGATTATTTCCAAAAGGTTGAGCAGGATATGACCCCCTTTTTTCTTTTTGTGCGTGTGGAAACCCCCTCGGGCCGTCACTCCACCGGGGTTTTCGGTAGGGCGGAGAAAAATAACGGAACTTTCAAATCAGATCAATGATAATAATCATTCAAAAATTATGGACATTGAAATGTATTTCACAAACAATTTCAGAATAAGACGTATCTTATTCTCGTAAAGCCCAGGTACTAGTGAGTATAAAAAATATAATTATTTTTTACATTTGTTAATGTTGTCTGTGCTTGCAGTACCAAAATCTACGACTGGTGCACCTAAGCCGACACGACCTATAAGACCTTCAACAACAACAACTACAACAACTACAACTACAATGAAAAGTAAGTACTTTGTTAACGAATTCGTTGACAGGTATCTATGCTAGGTACTGCTGCTTGTTATACACATTTTCAAAGATTTTAACCTTAAATTATCGACAAAGAGTTTAATACAGGAATTATACTCAATCCGTCCGTCTTTCAGTTAAGTTATTGCACTCCTTTTCAAAGCAGCTGCTAAAAAAACTATTTGATTTATGCTTTAAAACAAAATCGTTTATCTGTAACCAATTATTTTTATTCATAATTATTTGTATCATTATAACTGCTTAGTTTTATAACACTAATACTTCTTAATGCAGGTCCACCGTCAGATTCCCCTCAAGAAGGATCAGCATGCGGTGGTAACGATGTACACGCTTCCGCCTCAACTTGCGATGCGTACTTACTGTGCGTGGCTGGACATTGGCGCAAGCAACTCTGTCCGCCACTCCTGCACTGGGATAAGCGCACCAAGCGTTGTGACTGGGTGGAATTTGCCATGTGCGAAGGTATTTAGAACGCAGATATGGCCATAAAACCTTAATATCAACATGTTGAAATCGGCTTTTAATTAATCCAGAAATTGTATATCCATTTCTGCTAACATTACTCGTTCATAACTTGATTGCAGAACTACGGCATATTTTTAATAGATAATCTATATAAAACTGAAGAGTTTGTTTGTTTGGTTGAACGTGCTAACCTCAGAAACTTCTGGTTCGAATTGAAAAATTATTTTAGTGTTGGATAGCCTATTTATCGAGGAATATAACTATATAACATCACGCTACAACCAATAAGAGCAGAGCATTATTGAAACATGTTGCAAAAACGGGGAAAATTTAGAAGTTGCGCGGGTCAGGTATTTTCATATATTGCAAAATCATACTAGGCTCAGCATTATATTTATCAATTTCGTTAATAAGATAATTTAATAACCAATGTCCAGTTATATAACTAGATCTACGTAAACTAAGTAGATATAGCCGATAATGCTGATATAAAATTATTTCATTGTCAATTAGGGCTGAATGGTCATAAATACTAAAAACTATATCAATCTTTAGATATCCTATATATTATAACTTCCAGATTTTATTTCGAAAATGCCTCACATAAATACCAGCTTCAAACAGTTTTAAATTCCGTAACTTTTATTATCAGTTGGTGCACCGTCTAAATCACCGATGCCACAAACCAGTACTACAACCACAAGGAAACCTACAACCACAAGGAAACCTACAACCACAAGGAAACCTACAACCACCAGGAGAACGACCACAACGACTACAACTACGACTACGACCACAAGAAGACCGACCACAACTACAACCACTAAGAAACCTATTGTGGATCAAGCACAAGTTCCTAGCAAGGTAAACTATCACATACTTACCCATCAAAATTGTTCTTAGTACTACTTACTCACAATTTTTTTATTAATTTACATGATATTTTGTATTGCAACTGATATATAAAAATAATAACTCCACACGTCTTACACACGCCTGTTTTATCCCAAACTAGGCAGAGCCTGTACTAAGGTGACCAGACTACTAATAAACATACTTATATATTTCCAAACAAAGTCCCCCACCGCGTCCGTCAGTCTGTCTGTCTGTCTGTTCGCGATAAACTAAAAAACTACTGAACAGATTTTCATGCGGTTTTCACCAATAGACAGAGTGATTAATGAGGAAGGTTTATGTATATAATTTGTTAAGGTTTTATGTAAAACTAGCTGTGCCCGCGACTTCGTTCGCGTTTTTTTTCGGAAAACAGCAATTTGTCGCTTATTGCATAGTACCTCTTTCTCCAGGCAGGATTTTTTAAATGTATTGGCGGTAAAACAACCTGGAGCGTATAAAAAAAGATTGTTTTGGTTGCTTACACGTGAAATAACGATATAATTTGGCCGTGGTACCATTACTCATTTGTTTTTCGTGTGGAAGCTCACCTCACCGAGCTATTGTTGAGGCCGTATATCAGGCTTAAACCAACTAAAACCACACGCTGTGCCTCACAGCACCGTTTATGAGTTGACCGTCGGTACGGCGACGTTTTGCCTCCAATGATCCACCCAGCGCTTGCTATCGGACTTCAACTGGGCGATGTCCAGACACCCTCTTCACGGGAGACTCTGCTTCGGGTGAAGAACATAAAACTCGTCTCATACACCCACGGCCACTCTTAGCGCACGCATGAGAGCGCGAGTGAAAAGGTTCCAACTGGAAGTTTTCTACCGAATCCACACCGGGGGACTCTTGCTGTAGTCAGTGTTTGCTTCTGAGCTTTGTTTAGTCACGGTGTAACATAAGATTTCACACTACTGTAACCGAACGGAAAATAAATAGTCTGAAAGTATAAAAAAACTTCACCGCTTACATGTCAATATTTCAGCTTAGATGTAATTTTTTTGGCGATAGTGTCTGTCATGCATTTAATATAGTAAAATACTGTAATACTAACAAAGTGTTAAGTTAAACTAACAACTTTTTTTTAAGTCATAGATGCTTTAAAGAAAAATTCTATTCTATTCTAATATAATCATGTTGACGGGAATCAACGTGATCAAGTATTTAAAACCTTTGCTTTGCCGTGGTCGTGGCCGTGTTCACAGGCCTGTAGGTACTGTAATACTTTTTAAATACGTGATCGCGTGAATTCCCGTCAACATAAATTATATTATCATGGATCGCAAAAGTTTAAAAGTTTGGATCTTCTTTTTCTATAACTCTATTTATAAATATATGTATATTTACTGGACTGGCCTGATGGTCTAGTGGTTAGTGACCCTGCCTGCTGAGCCAGAGGTCGTGGGTTCGATTTCCACCCAGGACAAATTATTCTCTGTCTGGGTGTAATTTATTTATAATATGTATGTATTTAGAAATATATAAGTATGTTTATCAGCAGTCTGGTTACCATAGTACAGGCTTTGCCTAGTTTAGGATCAGACGGCCGTGTATGAGGTGTGTGAAGTTGTTATTATTATTCATGCCCTGAAACATATTTATGAATTTAATGGCTGCGAGAGGCAAAATAGCTCATTGGCATAGTCAAGAACCAGCTATCGATTACTCTGGCATCATAAAACAAAGAAAAAAAACTCCTGCTGCTTCAGCAAACACCACAGAAAAGCACGATGATATCCTACGATTGAAAATATACATTCACTCGAAATCCTTCAAACAGACATGACTATTTGCAGGTAAAATCTAATGTAACTAATAATACTTCTTTAAATCACAGGTAAAAATCGATTCTTGGTACTCTTGATATTTATTAGTAAATTAAATTGAATGGTTTTATAAAAAATATATAAAAAATTAAACCGACGAAAAGAACTAAAACCCAAAAAATAAATAAACCTTTTAAGTCTCAAGTATTAAGCTTATTTAAAAGGTTTATTTATTTTTTGCTTTTTAGTTCTTTTCTTCGGTTTAAAGTTGTATGTGTTTAGTTTTTTCTTCGGTTTATAATGCTACATGATGTGATGATTTTAAAACGCAAATACCTCAAAAAGTAATGAAAAGTATACAGAGACACTATTCGTTTCTACAATTTTCGAGGGTTTCTCTCAATTTTATCAGAATTCCATCATCAGATCCTGACTTCGTTGACATGGGACCACCCTTGAGGTATACCCTATCTAACAAAAAAGAATAATCAAAATCGGTTCATAAATAACGGTGAAGGCTTAACAAACCTAATTTAAAAAAGTAAATTAGTTTATATATTAAAAAAAAGTGCAAAAAAAGGAAAGAGCGTCAAAGAGGGATTCGATCCGCCACCCAACCTCGTAGAAGTCGTACTCTAAACCAACTCTAAACGTTCGCTGTAATGTCCTTCCAAAATAAGGATATACATTCTACTAACGTTACAATGTTATTACAGCTTTCATTGATTTTCCTGTGGGAACCAAAGTTTAACCCGGGATAAAAAGTACCCTATAACCTGCGCAGCCACTCAAACTATTATCTTACTAAGTTTCAAGCATTTCCCTTCAGTAACTTCTGAGTTTATCGTGAACATACAAACAGACAGACAGAAAGACAGACAGACAGACAGACAAACAAAAATTGTTTGAATAGCATATTCGGCATCAGTATCGATATCTTAATACCCCTCAGTCGATTTTTTTTAAATATATTCAATGTACAGAATTCATCCCGCTACAGATTTATTATAAGTATAGATGGCTGAATTATGACGATGATTTTTGAAGATGTCGGAAAAAATCAATATATTATGCTCTGCTACCCGTGCGCAGCCGGGCGGGTTGCTAGTTATAGATAAATTACACCCAGACAGAGCAGAACAAATTATCGTGATCATCACACAATTATTTGTCCTGGGTGGGTATCGAACCCACTACCTCTGGCTTACCAGTCAGGTTCACTAACCACTAGACCGACAGGCCATTCAAATATCAGTGACAATACAAAAATCAGAAATAGTCGAAGTAGCACTAGGCACTTAAAACTAATAACAACAATAATATATATCAGTTCAAAAACTTCATAATACAATGATAAGCCCCGATGTCATAAACGTTACTTTCCAGGGTTGCACAACAGGCAGTTACCACCCACATCCTAAATGTGAGAAATTCTATGTGTGCGTGAATGGCATGTTGATCACTCAGAGTTGCGCTCCAGGATTAGTATGGAGACCTGACCATTCTCAATGTGACTTCCCGTCTGCAAGTTCATGTACTGATAAGCGACAAACTGGTTCGTCGGTGATAGATACTAGCAACTCTCAGTCTACCATGATGCAGATCCAAGAGAAACCACCCAGTAAGTTTACTACAGTAATTTGTTAGCTTTAAAATAATTGAGTGTATACACGTAATACGATTTTATCTGTGAATAGTTAGATATTATAGGGTTGCACCCCGTCGCTTGGCATTTGTGTGCTTACATACCTACGGAAGTTTATTAAAGTTACATTACAGTCAAATTACGACTAACTCCGTATATCAAATTTTTTGTGCAGTGTGTAGAAGGTTTTCGTAGATTCCGACCCCCCTTCCCTACACACCTCCCACTCCCCATCTGTTGCAAGACTCCGCGGTGAAGATCCGGCTTAAGAAACTTTTGCCCCTCTTTCGTGGCCAAAAGCTGGGTATGCCTACGAAAAGTATCAAATCACTTAAATCCGTTAAGAAAAGTAACAAGCAGGTAGGCAGGTACCTTATTATAGGTACAAGATGGGCCTGCAACTTTAAATTATAAGCTACTTTTTATCGTCTGTGATTCATGAAAATAGAAAAGCTTATGACAATCCTAATTAATTTAGTGTTCATCTACGCGTATGTTGTGTTAGTTTAATATAAATTGTACTTTCATTTTTTATGCTCTGCCATATAGTACATAGGCACTAAGTAACATTGAAATACACTTCTGCTTTTACCGCATTTTTTTACAGAATACTGTGAAAGTGGTGCTTACGCTCCACTAACAATGGATTGTACGCGCTATCTACATTGCTTATTCGGCAAATTCGAGGAATTCGCTTGCAGTGCTGGCTTACATTGGAATCAGGTAACATAAATCACCAATTTTCTAACAATTATGAAATGGGTGATTGGCCGTTAATAACGAGTCATTGGGGAAGTCACGGGCGAGCTCACCATTTTATTGGGGTGTTAGTGTTTCTAAGGCCGAATAAAATGTATTTCCTCATACATCGAACGACTCCAGTAACGGTACTGTAATATAAGACGCACTACATTAAACGACTGCGCCTAAAATGTTAATGAACCAAGTTGTTATGACTTTCTATTGCGTTGTTTGGTTACTTAAATATTAAGCTTTAACTGGAAACTATTTATTTACCTTATTTAACCAAAATGAGTCTAAAACTACATCATTATTTTTTTTTACAGGAAAAGCAACTATGTGATTGGCCCAAAAACGCTCAATGTAAACGTAGGTCTACTTCAACGACTACTAGTACGACGAGCACAACATCTACTTCCAAGCCTATTCTGACGGATGACATCGAATTTCCCAACCATGGACACGGCGAACATCATCACCATGAACACTCATATCCCAAACCGGAAAAACCAATCACATCGCCTTCTTACGGGACTTTACCTGCCCTAAGCTCAAAGCCCGCCTTGTTGAACTGTAAGTATTACAGTTAACTTTAGCTGCATTGTTTTCAACTATTTATTGTTTGTAAGTCTTTGACTATTGCATTACTAGCCTAACGTCATGATTGCCGTATTTTGTTTATTTTTTTTCATATCCACGCTGATAAATCAATCCATGCTTCTTTCTCTGTATCACTTAGATCACTTTATTTCATCATAAACTACTAGACAGTACCAGGCTCGTCAGTTATTTCATGACTAATCATTAAGTTAATTAAATGTCATTATTATCATTATGGCATTGCCTCATATATTCTATCATGAACACTTAATTGTTTGAGTAATATATTTACAATTGCTTTTTTAGCTCGCTATAAACTGATTTGTTACTACACCAACTGGTCTTGGTATCGACCTGGTATCGGTAAATACAGTCCAGAAGATATTGATCCTACACTTTGTACACACATCATATATGGATTCGCTGTTCTGGATGATGATGGACTCATCACGGCTCACGACTCTTGGTCTGACTATGACAATCGTAAGAACTTTTTATATTACATCATCGATAATGAAGTATTGAAAATTAAGAAACATTTTGCTAATTTTTGTAAATTTCTTTAGGATTCTACGAGCGTGTTGTTGAATACAAAAAATATGGTATTAAAGTATCTCTAGCTATCGGTGGTTGGAATGACTCGGCAGGTGACAAATACTCCAAACTGGTGAATGACCCCACAACTCGTGCACGATTCGTCAGACACGTAGTGTTATTCCTCGAAAAATACAAATTCGATGGATTGGACCTCGATTGGGAATATCCCAAGTGTTGGCAAGTAAGTAAAAAAATATCCATAAAAGAAAGCCAAAGTCACGACTGCAATTGCTCGTAAATTTGTAACATCGGTGATTATAATTTCATATACTTGTTTAAACTATAAGAGTTGTCCTTTGCAAAATTGCACTTGAGATTTGTTAGGAATAAATACATTTACGATTTTTAGGTCGACTGCTCAAAGGGTCCCGATTCTGATAAAGAAAGTTTTGCCGATCTCGTTCTTGAACTGTCTGCTGCATTTAAACCTAAGGGCTTGCTCTTATCAGCGGCAGTATCACCAAGTAAGAAAGTCATAGACGCAGGCTATGACGTACGAGTATTGGCACGACATCTTGACTGGATCGCCGTGATGACATACGACTACCACGGCCAATGGGACAAGAAGACAGGGCATCTCGCTCCATTATATTATCATCCTGATGACGATAATACTTACTTTAACGTGGTATGTATGATGGCTATTTTATTTTAAAATTTTACTACTTAACAAATATAATTATTATTGTAGAAGTAATAGTAAACTTTGGCAGATTGCGCAAATGAAACTAGAAAAACCTTACTTCCATCCAAGTGCATCGGTCATGGTTTTTTTACGAAGAATTAACAATTTTAATCATAAACACCTTTCTTATGTTTAGCATTAAATAATAATAACATTAAAACTGCCGTAATTTATTCTCAGAATTACACCATTCATTACTGGATGAAGAAGGGAGCACCTGCAAATAAACTTGTGATGGGAATGCCGATGTATGGACAAACATTCACTTTAGACAATGACTCATCATATTCCAAAGATGCACCTAGTCTAAACAGCCCAGCTTCAGCTGGTGGTGAAGCTGGAGAATACACAAGAGCTAAAGGGTTCTTATCTTATTACGAGGCAAGTAAATATATTAAACACTTTTATGTTGTTTAACGATGTCGTTTGTAGAGGTCTCTCCAGGATTAAGGCTAAACAATATTTTAACGAAAAGAAAACTTTTCTGTCACTTTGCTGAGGTCAAGCTAATTATTTTTGAAAATAGGTCGATATGTATTGTTATATTTGTAATAATGTGTAAATTATAGTGAAAGAGACGTTGAATCATTCATATCCCATTATCTGTCAAATACTGTCTATGTATGATCTGATAATCTGATAACGTCACCATAGGGAGACGTTATTTAAATATTACCTACTATTTTGCAGCACATATATGAGCAGTTACTTGGGAAAAGTTTAAAAGATAGATTACTGCAAATAGTTGCAAGTTCATGAGAAAGTCCACACCGATCCCTTTGCTAAAACTATATTTTTTACAGATCTGCGATCGAATCAGATACAACGGGTGGACTGTTGTCAAAGATCCTAACAGACGAATGGGTCCCTATGCATACAAAGGTAACCAATGGGTATCATTCGATGACATTGATATTATCAAAAGGAAAATTGATTTCCTTAAGTCCTTGGATCTTGCGGGTGGTATGGTTTGGGCTCTTGATCTTGATGACTTCCAAAATAGGTACGTATCTTCTACTGGTTACAAATTATATTTTATATAATAAAGTATATATATAAAGTAAATTAACATTAAAATGATATTTACTAAAATTGTTTAGATGCGGCCAGGGCAGACATCCACTCGTTAATACCATCAAGAATAGCTTACTTGACTCTAGTATTAATGAAGAAACACTTTTATCGGATCCTATTATTGAACCAGTAAATGAAATAGACTATGATTATGATATCCAAGTGCTGCCACCTAAGACGACAACACAAAGGCCTTTATACAGACCGACCACACAAAGGACGACGACTAGGCAAACAACACAAACTAACCGGCCAATAACACAAAGAACGACATATCGACCGACAACGCAACGTCCATCAAATCGGCCTACAACTCAAAGGCCAACACAGTGGAATGAAATATTTCACACGACGAAGAGACCAGTGACGACAGTCAGTACGACTTTGGAGGAACGATACAAAGTCGTTTGTTATTACACCAACTGGGCTTGGTACAGGTAGCTATAAACTCACCTTGTCATCAATTTAATTAAAATTTTCATTAATAAAAAAGATGAGGATATTAACTTGCTTTCTTGTATGACTGTTCAGTTGTTATAATTGGTTCTACTTAAATTTGTCGGTGGGCTGATGAGCTAGAAACTTGAATTTGAACAAGAAAAGTTTCAAAAGTAAAAAAATATGAATTACGTAAAACATGAACTTTTAAGAATGAAATAAAAGACGTGACACAAATATCTGTAACAAATATAAATGAAGAATACCTCAACTAAAACATCCCTTATACGCTTAGAAAAGATCTTATGCTCTTTGAACGGCTGTACAGATTTTTTTGAATTATAGCCAAGAACACACTCGATCAAGTCAACTTTCGAATAAAAAAAACAAAATCAAAATCGGTCTACCAGTTTAGGAGCTATGAAGCCACAGACAGACACACAGATACACATGTTAAACTTATAACATCACTACATTTTCGGTGGTTTTTTTTGCTTCCTGTCGTTTTTCTGTTTAAATATATAATAGATATCCCATCAAAACATAAATGGGAAATGGGAGCCAAATTCAATATTAAGAATATGCGTGGTTGGGTGCCAAGTTCTTTAAATAATCCTGCAATTTCTTTTAAGAACATAAAACATTCTAAAATAAATACAACTTCTTAAATGGTAAAAAAATGTAGGTTACGTAAACAAGCTACTTTGACCGTTTAAGGTCAAAGTAGCTTGTTTACGTAACCTACATTTTTTGTAGTGATTTTCAATTTCAAATTGTATATTTAAAGTTAGATAGAGTTATAGACAACAGGAATCGAATCTAGGTTCTTCTAAAACATAGACTTTTAGTATTTTCAAATATATGTAGGAAGATTGTGTAAGAACTTTCGTAACACAATTGTTCCACTGGTTCGCAATTATGTCAGATAGCTTAAGCAGCGCTGCCAGTTGCGGTTTGTGTTATTATTGGTTGTCTTAGTTTTATAAAATATAAATCTAAATGATAAAAGCGACCTTTCATCATGGAAACTATTTTGATGCGAAAACAAAAGTTTGCTATTATAATTTCGAAAGGCGCTGGGTATTAATAAAAATCAATTACTTTGAAAATATTTCAAATCGTAAAAATTTAATGTTTTCTGATTTTTTCTCTTGCATACACACAATTACTCAGCTGGACGCCACATTTTAACTTTCTAGGTCATCTGGAAATGGGTTAGGTTTTTGATAATATACTTTTCTATTTTTTTCTTGAAAAGACAACTCCCGCATTAGGAGTTATTCCTGTGTCGCGGGGAACTTTACAAACATACAAACAACGGACACAAAGAACACCCAAACTAAGTTGGGGATTGAACCCACGACCTCTGGCTCAGCAGTCAGGGTCACTAACCACTAGACCAACAGGCCAGTCATATATGTCAGTCAGTCAGTGACAAAAATGTAAATTTTTTGCAATGCTCAATGACTATTTGAGTTGCATTTATTAGGGTTCTAGTTAACTTCAGGGCCTAAGGGGTTTTAATAAATTAACCAAATTTCATGTGTTTATGTTAAATAGATGTTGAGTTATTAAGGCATTAAAAGTGGCTCTAACGGTTTTGTAGTATAACACACGGCTGCTGCGTCGCGAGTACCCTTTTCTTTGCTTAAACTTGACTTGACACGCTGCCGTGGCGTATCTGGATTACTTGTATTAGTTTCTATAAAAACGTGATATTATATGTTTTTTTAACTACCTTACAGACCGGGCCCTGGAAAGTTCACTCCAAGTAATATTGATCCATCACTGTGCACCCACATAGTGTACGCGTTCGCCGTTCTTGATACCAAACGTCTTGTCATCAAGCCACATGATATCTGGCTGGATGTTGAAAACAGTAAGTTTAGAATAGAATAGACATTAAACCTCAGACAAATGCGGTCTAGTGCATCGCACCACAAAAATCACATTATCCCTTGTAAATAATTCAATACTAGAATACCTGTTCTTCAATATTATTTATTTACCAATTTACAATTATCTAATAAAGGTTACTTATCTTTCAGAATTCTATGAGAAAGTAGTGGCAATGAGGAATAAGGGAGTTAAAGTCATCCTTGGATTAGGTGGTTGGGACGACTCGGCAAGTGACAAGTATTCACGAATGGTGAATAGTGCCTCTGCGCGAAGGAAGTTTGTTGTACATGTTCTTGACTTCCTTGAACAATTTGAATTCGATGGATTGGACCTTGATTGGGAATATCCTAAGTGCTGGCAAGTGAGTACCACACTTAAAACAAAATCGCTGTTGGTCATGTCAGTTGATACTGATATTTACACCTTTATCCCATAACATAAATAAAAGTCAACATTTCGTTAGCAAAACTATTTATGAAATCGTAAATTTGGCTTATGTGAACTTGCATTTATTTTATATAATTGGTTAATATCGTATTGTATGGATGATTTTATTCATATTTCTAGGCAAATTGTGAAAAGGGTCCAAAATCTGACAAACAAGGATTCGCTAGTTTAGTAAAGGAATTGCGTGCAGCTTTTAAACCACGAGGACTACTGCTTTCTGCTGCAGTATCAGCCAACAAAAAGGTCGTCGAATTTGGTAAGATTTGTTTTTGTGACCAATACAAACAAAAATACAAAACCAATGTGCTTTAAAATTCGTAAATCGGCTAATCCTTATTAGACCAGGAAAGTAAGTAAAATTAAAAAAAGTCTGCTAACCTGTACACATATCTATTTTTGTTATATTTATTCTCGCTGGCCTACAGCGCGAGTAAATAAACCTGTTTCATATAGATCGAAGCTTATAAAAATAGGGCTACGATTTTCAAACGAAATTCCGGTTATCTGACTGATACGAAAACGCAACAGAGGTAGTGTGACAGCATTGGGGAAAAGCTTCAATCATTCTTAACACTCGGTTTTTGTTCAAATATTTAATTATGTCTTGTAATTTTCAGCATACGATGTACCAACATTATCTAGAAACCTTGACTGGATTTCTCTAATGACATATGATTATCACGGCCAATGGGACAAAAAGACCGGTCACGTAGCACCAATGTACGCAAGCAGCGGTGATGATGACAGCACTTTGAACACGGTAATAAGCTAACCACATAAAAAGTATTGTAACCAAGCTAGAGTCAAAAACATTAAATACCGTTTTTATTTTGTTATAGAAATATAAACACTAAAACACAAATTTTGAAAGAAACTTAAATTACAAACATATCACAGTTAGTTTATAAATGCTTTAAGGACTAGCGTGACTGAGTAACTGAGTTACAAATACGAATGGTTTTATTCGAAGATCAGACTCCCCACACATCGTGCAACTTTGGCTTTGGCATTAAGAATAAAAATATATTTTCCGTCATCTAATAAATAGCTATAGTGGTGTCTGATCCTTATATGTTTCTCATCTTTTTTCGTCTAAATATTTTGAACTTGAAATTTTAGAACTTCACCGTACATTACTGGATGAACAAAGGAGCGTCACCAGAGAAGCTTATTCTCGGTGTACCATTCTACGGTCAGTCTTTCTCTTTGGTTGAAAATGCTGGTACAGAACTTGGAGTCGAATCTTATGCAGGTGGAGAAGCTGGAGACGAGACCAGAGCTAGAGGGTTTTTATCATTCTATGAGGTAAGTTAGATAGCAGTCAATATGTTTTTGAAGTTATACTTCTTTATGCGCGTTATGAAAAAATTATGAGAGTGAAATTTTAATATGTGCGCGCATCACTGTAACACAAAAAAACAGGTTGAAGTTGTCCGCTAAACCGCTCATTAATGAGAGTGAAGTTGCCCGCTAAACCGCTCATTAAGTCTTGAAAAAAACCTACCAACAAAATAGAAATAGAACCTCTATTAGTCGCTGTCGTCGCTGATCACTGTTTTCATATTTATAATATTTATCCACATGTTTCTAGTTTTTAAATTCACAACACGTGTTTTAGTGTCATACAAGTGCTAATTATATATGTATATGCTAATAAATTATATTCAGTAGTGATTGAAATTGAATATTTTGATTAATATTATTTACTATGCGTAAATATTAGTGAAAAAAATTGTGCTTATATACTTTTTTAATGATGCCAAAGTAGTATAACTTCTTACGCGCGTACATAAGTACACGCACCCATTTTTTTTAAATTCTCATTTCTCAATCTACCGTTAAAGATGTACCATAAACTAATTATGTTTTTATTTATCCTAGATATGCGAGCGTGTAAGAGTAAATGGCTGGTCGGTTACTCGAGATCCCGGTGGTAGAATGGGTCCTTATGCCAGTTTCGATGACCAATGGGTGTCTTTCGATGATGACTTTATGGTCCGACACAAAGCCGAATATGTTCGTGCAATGGGTCTCGGAGGTGGTATGGCGTGGGCACTTGATCTTGATGACTTCAGTGGAAGGTACTGCGGCTGTGGAAAATCACCCCTACTCGCTACCATGAATTATGTGCTTCGTGGTCTTAAACAACCACCGAGGTGCTCTCTCGAAGATAGTAAGTTTGAATATTTAAAATTTAGAAACAGAATACACACTACACTTAATATAATAAACACATGCAATGCTGAACGTGGACTCATCTTAAGCACGATATGTGAACTTATCGTAAGCAATTAGAAAATTTGCTCAGATAACTTTGCGTGGGTACATTATTTATGTTTTTAATTTTTCGGAACCCCCCTTTAAATCATAGGTTCAGTAAGAAAATACAAATAAAGAAATCATTTATAAATAAATTGTCTAAAGGAAATTCTTATTTTCCTTTAGATAATTTACATTAAAATAGTGCCATCAATCATTTTGAAAACTGAGCTAAGCTGTAGGAATAGGTACTAGCTTCAACGTCTGCATCACAACTTTGGCTCTATAGGTATTTCACAATTATTACTTATTTAACTAATCAAAGAGACAGGACAGCTGTAAATGAAATCTTTAATTTAATACAATCTTTTATAAAATACGAAACCCTTACAAACTATCTAATTACTATTGGATTGTGTCAATATGCTTGACCCAATTCTCGGTTACTCATGACTGTCGATTTATGTTTAAACATTAGTCTATTAACTTCGACAGAAAGTACTTTAAATATTAGTTGCCTCTGGATACGAAATAACAGGCTATCAGTAAAAAAGCTTACGACTTGCTATTTAATTTTCACAAATAATTGCAATGTAGTTGTTTCATTGCGTCAACCAAGGCCATTAAAAGTAAGTCTTTTTAAATACAATCTAAGTAGCCTGGTCATCTTAGAGAATACATACAGTGAATTTCATGTAATTTTAAACTCAGGTTACTAATAAAAGTATTTATTATCTTCTAGTACAAGCACCAGATAGTCCGGATTTGCCCGATATCCCAGACGTACCCGATGTTCCTGATACTCCGGATATTCCCGAGATTTCAGAACCAGAAGTTGATGTCATTGAGACAAACCCAGAACCTGATACAGATCCAGAAGATCTTTCTACACATCCGATGCATGAAACGGAAACAGACACAGATTTAAATGTAAGTAATAAAACGTATATCGAAATATACATAGTTGATATTTGGCGTTTATTGAAACTGAGTTATTGATATACCCATTAAATACCTACTTAACTATGTACTGAAATAAATTACAGAGTCCCAGTCTTGAAGGAACATCATGCACGGGCAACGTATTTAAAGGAGACTTTTTAGACTGCAGCAAATATTACTTGTGTCTTAACGGCAACTGGATGGAGCTCAGATGTCCCGATCCCCTGCAATGGGCTCAGGTAAATTATAGGTTACATATACGGTCCCTAATCACCAAGCCTTTCATTGATTTCAGCGGCATTGAGTTTTTGTTAAAAATATTTTTTAACCAGTTTGTACACTCTTCATGTGATTATAAAAAACCTTTTTCCTTTATTTGTGTTGCGAGACCTTGCAAGGGGCCTTGCAAGGCTCATGACTTTAGGTGTAGGGGAAAGTACCGTATAAGTTTTGATTTACCTGCAAAATGTTAAACTTGTTTAAAATCTTTTGATTGCCTTAACTTAGAAGCTTGATTAAATAATATTACAGCTTTAAGGGACCGCAGACACAAGTATGTTAATTTCAACGTGATTTCTTACCGCATATCTGAGAAAAAGAGTCTAATAGACGAACACAAAGTGATCTTTTAAGGGTTCATTTTTTCCTTTTGAGAAACGGAACCCTAAAAAAAGGAAAAAAGTTCACCAAAGTATTTCATAGGTTAATTCAAAAGACTTTTATATATGTTTAGATATTTTCTTTTTTTATTTTTATTTTTTTATAAGTTAATCCAAAAGACTTTTATATATGTTTAGATATTACTTCCAAAGCATCTATTCCTTAATTCCGAAGCAGAAGCTAGTAGATAGCTAGTATCTATCTAGCACCTGAGCTGCATTTGACCAGGGAAATCTACGTATGAATAACTAACAAACAGATATAAATCTAAAATTCACAGTTCTTTACACATTAGCATAATCAAAATGTTCCTTTTGTAGAATCATTGCGATTGGCCGGAGAAGGCCCGTTGCAAGACGAAAGCAGCTTTGAGGCTCACAGGGGAAATGGAACAGCTAGAAGTACCGGTAGAGGACAGGCCCATTGTGGGATGTTACTTCACCAATTGGGCATATTACAGGTAGAGTCCTTTTTTTATTAATAAATATTTCATTCATGTGAATATGCCGAAAATTACATTATCTGGTTTTAGTTCACGCCCTTTAGACATGAAACGATAACTGCTTGTTATCTTTTCACGACTGGCGTAGTCATGCTGCTTAGCTAAGTTAGGGACTGGCCTTATCGGTTTGTAATATTCTTATGAAAATTAAGTATTCTAGGTTTGCATGCATTACATATTTTCAAATATGAAGAATGTTCATATGTATTTAGAAGCAGGTGCAAAAAATTGTCTCTAATTTCATAAATAACTTTGTTACAGTACTGTTATCTATTTCAACATTTCAGTCAACAGTACCTAAATAAAATTGTGCTTTACAAAATATCTACCTATCCAAATTTCATTCTACTAAAGAACGCTCTAACTAATCACTAGCCATTTTCCATTTGAACACATGAAAATAGAATATTATTATCCTAAATATTTTTTTAATTGTAGGCCAGGCAAAGGAAGTTACGGACCGGAGCAATTGGATGAACCTAATACTCTCTGCACACACCTCATTTACGCCTGGGCACATCTTGATGACGAAACTTTTAAAATAGTACCAGGAAATCCAGAATTAGATATTGAAAATGGTAATTATATTATACTAGCAACCCGCCCCGCCTTCGCACGGGTAGCAGAGCATATTATATTGATTTTTTCCGACATCGTAAATAATCATCGTCATATTTCAGCTATTTTACATAAAACCTTATTAAAATGATACACATAAATCTTCCTCTTAAATCACTTCGTCTATCATCCACATAATCACAAAATTATGTCATACATATTTTTAATATCTTCTAGATTTCTACGGCAAACTGACTCAGCTGCGCCAGACAGGAATGAAAATTATCATTGGTGTTGGAGGCTTAACTAATTCTGAAGATAGTAAATGGAGCCAGATGGTCGCAAGCTCAGAAAATAGAAAGATCTTTATAGACTCAGTATTGAAATTTGTTCGGAGATGGCAATTTGATGGTGTCCAGATCGCTTGGCAATATCCTGCTTGTAAACAGGTACTTACTACGTAAAAACATTTTTTGTACCCATCTGTAGTGTTCTATAGTTCTGTTCCCATATAATGATAACATTTATTATATTCGAAATAATCTTATTTCAGCGCCCTTGCACAACCTCTACTATCGACATGGCAGAAAGAGATAACTTTGCCGAATTACTCTTTGAGCTTTCACGGACTCTGAGGCCGTATGGTTTTGAATTATCGGCAATGGTATCAGCCCAACCTGAAATAGCCGCAATAGCATATAAGGCACATGTTTTAACTACTGAATTGGATTGGGTATCCATTGCTGCAAACGATTATTACGCTTCATCTACAGGGAAAACAGCGTTATTATCACCTCTTAAAACTAGCCGTGAAATCAGCAGCTATAGCTTGGTAAGTTTTCGAACTCAACATCAATTATTATGATCATAAAAAAATGTATCATTTTCAATCTGAAAGAACATTTTTTATTTATTCAGATAGCAATTTATGTACAATGTTATAACCACTATTTTTACAATGTGGAAAACTCGGCGTAAACAGATACAAACTATACTAAGTTCACATTTAAAATAGTTCAAGGAAATTTAAACATTACATCGATAGAAATAAACTAACAGTTTCTAAACAGCTCTGATCCACTGAAATCTCCTTCGCTCCTTCGCTTCATGGTCTTTAAGTTTAATCTTAAAATTTAAGATTGATTAATTTGCTATCTTAACCTATGAATAATAAGGAAGAATGTGTGTAATTAATATAGCTCTTTGATTAACAACATAAGCTAGCGTTTGAATATGTCTTTAATTTGTAGAATGCAACTTTATCATACTGGACGAGTGTGATGCCACCTCAACAAATCGTCCTGGGAGTACCAGCTTATGCTCGCTCTTACACGTTGCGAAGTTCTTCAAACAGTTTCCTTGGTGCGGCTGTGACTGGACCGGGAGAACCCGGACCCTACACTAAAGTTCCTGGCTTCTTATCATATCAAGAGGTTAGTTGATAATTTTTGTTAGTCAATTAATCTGTCTTGATATTTATACGCTCAGGATGGTTTATAAAGAAAGTATGTATTTTGTATATAATTCAATGTACTCGATTTAAAACTGTATGTACTATACATACAGTTTTAAATCGGAATCGAAACGTAGGAACCAATCGGGGGAATTGATTCACCGTATTGTGGAGTGGAGGACATCTGACACAGAACTTTGTTCCACCAAAACAGCAGCCATGACTGGCAACGGATGAGCTCTATTAGCTGGTCTGCGAGAGAGTAAAACTCTGAAATTACCCAGCTGGACCGGTAGGTCGGCTGTTTCTAGATTTGATCGTAGGAAGTGAACACGGTTCGGTAAAGATTTCTTCCAGATCAAGCCGTAACCCTAACCGCCAACCGAAGGAGGCGGTGGCTCTTAGGAAAAAACCTATGTAAAAAATTATACCTCTTTGTAGACGAGTTAACTGTCGCTGCATTCATTTCAAGAGCTAATAGACATGTGTTGTCATTGTGTTCCTAAATCTAAGTATCAATGGATAGGTACAGTAGCTCTTCGGGGCTGTGGGGAAGCAAAAACCTGTACAAAAATTACCCAGAAACTTTTGTCTCAGCACAAACACACTTGACAGAGCCTAAGAGTTTTGTAAGATGACCAGAGCAACAAATATTCTAGCTAGGAACGGCCAGTGCCGAAAACTCTGTAGGGTTTTATTCGGTTCGACTTCTATATAATCCCTTCGTAGTCCTTAAGCCATGTGATACACCAAGTTTTCACGAAGGAAACCCAATTAAAAAGAAAATAGTTATCTCCTGAAAAATATATAATATTTGAGTATATATAAATAGTTATGAAACCGTTGTTTTTTTGAGGATGTCATTTGTCTTTATCTTAATGCAGATTAAGGAAAGTCAAACCAATTAATGTATTTAACACTGATGATATTAGTATGCGATAATTTATAAGACACATGTAACGCGTATTCAGATTTGCTTTTTGAACCAAGACTCTATCTATTAATAACACAAGATAGCACCGGCAAACTCTTTGTATAGTATTAAAATGATATCAGGATGTTAACATTAACTAACATTATCGCCTACTCAACTATTTATTGCCAGAGTAAATATCAGTTACAGTTAGATAAGATAAAAGTGTATATGACTTACTATTCTAACATGATCACATTTTACAGATTGCTGAGGGAATCTTATCAAATGATTGGAAGGAAAGTAGTTCACCATTAGGTACATTCAGTGTGCACGGTGATCAGTGGGCATCATACGTAAGTATGCATGAAGCGCACGGGGCTGGAGCTGCAATACAACGATCAGGTGGCAGAGGAGCTGCGTTGTGGGCACTGGACTTGGACTCACGGTCTAAATGCTCCTTACTCATAGCTCTAAGACGTGGTCTGCTTGAGCCAGAAATGGAACTAGAGCCGTGCTCCGTCTCATAAAGGTTCAAGATGGGTTTATCCCTTCATGCTGCCGATTTGTGAGATGGATAAGTACTAAAACTAAAAATAATTACTAACTATATCTACAAATGTTTTGTTAAAGAGAACCAATGGAACAAAATTTCTCTATTTGATCTAAATGAAAACTGATAATATAAGTGTAACGGCATTTAGGTACAAGTTCGTGTCTGAAATCGATTTTAAGAAGTGTCTGATTATTTAAGGAAGTACTTAGAAGTGAATAGGTACATAAAAAGACTTAATTGTGATATAGTTTTGATACATACTTAGGTAGATGTATATCATCAACCTTGTACTCCTTGATTTTTACTTGACGGGTTTACTAGAGTTATAAATAGGTATAATAATATAAAAATTAACGTTCTCAGATACGTTAATATTTCCACTTAAGTAAAAGTACAAGGAATTGTTTTGTAATAGGTATGTAATAATAGCATACCAAATAAATTGTCTACTTTGATTTAGGCATTCATATAATTTTAACTGGTATCTAGCTGTAAGCATAATTGTACGTAGACAGTTACCACGCATTTCAGTATAAAATTTACATAAGTCAATTATACTAATACATTCGAGTGTATTTATTAACTATATCTAAGTTGTAATTCTTGTGAAAATGTCTAAAAATAAAGTATTGAAATCTAAATTACTCTTTTAATTATACCTTTAACTTTAAAATCATATATACCTTTTCAATAGCGTGTATGCCCCTGATTGAGAAATAATAAATTTTCTTGAACTTGGCTTGACACGCTACTAGACATGTGTAGTTCCAGAGCGTAATAGTTCCTGGAACTATGTCCGCAGTCGGAACTATGTCAGTTCTTTCCGACTTGCTCAACCTAATAGTTCCAGTTCCACAGTTCTTCGGATTGATGGAGCGGCCGGAGCGGTATTGAATGGTGGAACGAATAACGAACTGTCCGTGTGACGTATGCCGCGAGCGTTGCGCTCCGAGCCGTCATCCCCTACTTCTGTTCAGTGCAAGGGTGAATTTTGAAAAGCAGGACTTTTATGGACAGAGGGCAACGATTGAAGGCATCAAAGGTGCCTGAGCAACTTTTTATGTTAGCAATTATAAATAAAATACCTATAAATAATATATTATGTATTATATTACTTAATTATGTATATATACTGTCAATTGATTTTTAAAGACCAAGCCTTAATTTCAAATATTTTAAGTCTAAATAAACAATATCATTGTTTACAACCATGTATGTCCGAAGAACTGTCTGAACCGAAATAAAACTGTTAACTACAATGTCCGGATAAAATTAAGGAACTAGATAGTTCCTCGGACATGTTTCCTGGAACTAGTTCCGACAAGGAAAGGAACTGTTCCAGGTTCAATCTCATGTCAGACATGGTTTGCGCATGTCTACTGTCTACAACATTACCGGCAAACTCCCAATATTCTTTGTAGCTACTGCCTTCCAGTTAAAAAAAACCGGGCCCGCAGCAGGCTCGCAGAGGTAGATTTCGTATTTTTTAATTTTTATCTCCAAAAATATAAGTCCCATTAAAAACTTTAAATGTCTACATTGTAGTGTAAAATAAAAAATAAAAAAATTAGAGGACTGTCTGTTGCACTGATGGAGATTAGGTGCCGGGCTAAGTGGCCTGTAACGGTCCCTACAACTATTCTGATGTTGACTCGGTTGAGACTGACCAGTCTGCAAGTTAAACGTGGTGAGATCTCCGTCAGCACCAGTTTAGACTGCCTACAGCCCGGTGTGTCAGCCCAACGACCGTTATGCGCTTCATAAGTCCGTTGCCTCTAGCGTCTGGTGGCATTACTGTCTGACAGTATACGCATGTTGTACTCCTTTATACCTTTTGACATAACCGCAGTCACGGCGTAGGTTATTGCAACACACTCGCATTGAAATATGGAACTGTGTTGAAGCGCCAATGAAATTTTTATATTTAAATCTTGTGAGAAAACTCCGGCTCCAGTCCCTGTCCCCATCTTGGAACCGTCCGTGTAGATTCGCACTTCATGTATGGGAGATTGATCTCGGTCGTTTTCAAATAGTTGTATTTGATACGAAAAAAAAAGTAATTCCAGCATTGAAAAGACTACGGGGGCACATTTTGTTACCCATTATGTAAGAACGGTGCCCTGAGCTTCTAACGTCCCGTGCTGTACTTTGCCGGAAAACGGATGTAACACGTTTACCCGAAACTGGGGACTTCAAAATGTCCAACGCAGGGGTCTGAATATATATCATGTTTCCTGGATAGAGTAGTCCTGGAGGAGACCAACTAACACACAGTCTAAGCGGGCCCGACTGCTGTATGATGTAGGAGACAGGGAACCGTTTATCAAGCGGTGAAGGAATTCCAGAACAGTAATGTGTATGTGTATTAGTAGGTTATAGATAGGTAATATCTGTTCATCGGTTCTTTTGTGTTTTAGATGAATTTTATTGACTTCAGTCATAAAATATGTTTCTCTCACAAAGTAAGGATCATAAATTAGACGTATGCTTAAAATACAACACATTTAACATCGCCATGTGTTGGGTTAGAATGGTTAAAAGTACTTAGGTACTTATGATTCTTGCTCTACGGGACGAATGAAGAAAAACATTCACTTTCGTTCTTAGCTGTAAAACCACAGATTACTAAGTAGTTACTACGTAACTAAAACTAGGAATACTTATTTACTTGAAGCCACTGCGTTGCTGCGCTCTAGATAATACTTTAGCCTCAGGCCATGTCTTTCAAAGGTTCTGTCCTGACTCCAAAAATAAATCAACTAAAGTTGCGCTCTTTTTAATGGTAGATATAATTATATAATTATATCTTCCCTTCTCTAGTAACATAGATCCCAGGTGAACAAGGAAGCCAGGACCACCTGTGTTTTCGTCAAGTTCTTACTTGATGAGTTTGACAATCTGAATCGCAGTATTAAACTACTACTGGGTTTAAAAAATCTAACTTAGAAACAAAAAAATAACAACGAAATTGAACATATTTTATTATTCAATTAAAATAATTAGGTAATTGATTAGATACTATTACTGAATTCAAAGACTGCGACACTAAACACTCAATAACATTATACTATAGGTTGGTCTTTCTTGATGAAAGAAGAACCGAAATGATATGCTATTAAGTAGTACCTATTAAGTGTAAGAATTTGGTAAAATACCTAATTAAATTATTTACCGCGAACTTCCTCCGTTTTTTGTTAGTTAAAAAAGCGATGTAACCGACTAGACTGTATAAAAAAATGTAAAAAGAATATTTAAAAGTATTTCGTAAAAAGGCACGGTACATTAGCTGGCAAAAACTAATAATACTATAAATTATGTGAAAGTTTCTGAAGATGTTTGTTACTCAATCACTGAAACAACCGCCCTAACCACAGAAAAGCTACAGACATATTTTATTCATACGTATATTATTATATGTATGTTTCTTTCAGAGTATTGTTTTCTTTGTTTTCTTTAGCCAAAAAAAACATTACTATTACATTATGCATATAAAAAGACGGAAAAAAAGATAAGGATTTACCGTCATATTTTTTTATTTTGTCAGTGTCACTAAATAATTTCATTGATTTACTGCTGCTTAAATTTTTGCAAATACTAAGCTTTATATGACACGTTATTTATTACTGACTCTACCGGTTCTTATTTCATCGGAATATTTATTATGAATGTCAACGAATGATGTGACGTGACCCATAAATGACGAAAATACTTGCTTACATAATAATTAAAATCTTGCCAGAAGTCTGCTACTTAATTTCTGTCATCGTTGTGTTCCTTTTTTATGTTTTTTTTAAGTTTGGGATTACAAAGTGTGAGATTTTCCTTCCTTGTTACTACTTTTTCGAAACACTTAAATTAAGCCTTTTGAAGGACTCTTATGGACACAGAGCCAGTCTTCGTTACCTCTCTATAATACAATCATTATTTATTCAAAAATACATAATACTGAACGGATGACGCAATGGTTTAATGGTCACCTCGCAATTGCAAATGTATACATCAATTATTTCTATTATTATTTTATCTTTTTCAAAACCAAAACGCCACCGTGACAAAGGTATTTTTCCCTAGGAAAGAAGTCGTTTACAAAAATACGAGAAAGAGTCTAACAATCTCAGTTTAAATTTTATAATTATGTAAAAACGCCAAAATAGATAATAGGATACCGATAAGTACCTACGTAATTTCTGTCAGGATGACAGAAATTACGTTTATAGTAATTATCATCGGGGCTTGTTTGGCAGGTCCAGACAAGAATCAGACCCATCATAGACAGGGGATCACACTACACGTCAAAATGAGCACGGTTTTCACTAAAGAGATCAGTCTATAATCTTTGATTTTTAACATTATTCACGAGCGACAACGTAAATGCGTAACGCGGTCATTAGAGAGCTTTTAATACGCACCAGCGCGCTAGGTGGCTCTGATTGGACTTCGCTTCATGTGCATATTGAAAACGGAAGTGGGGATTATGGATTATGGGAGGAAATGATATTTGGATAGGAAATTATTAGGGACTATTCCCAAGCCGCAACAGAGGTAGTGCGCGCACTACACCGATTTGTGAGTAAACAATCACACGTGTAGGCTACGAGCAGGTAGAAAATGCTTAATAAATCTGGTCATATGGTTGTACTTATTAAATCTCCTGTACCAGAAGTATCGTCCGACAGTTTAGTCACAGTGATATTATAGATAATATTACCGTGGTTTAGTTAAGTGCGCGCGCACACGTACTTTGTCGTATAGACTCAACGATTGACAGGGCGCTCACTTGCATCGTTCCACACACCTTGTGCAAAAGCCAATAGTTGTTCTATAGTTTGATTAAATAGGAATCTGGCAGTCATTTTATTTGTTTGATCGGTCGATTTTAAATCGTCAAATGAGTGTACTGTCATACAGCTTCTTACTCATTGCCAGAACGATCAAACTATCGGCCGATTAAAAATCACCATTGCGCGGTGGCTCTAACACCTAACAGTAACACTGCTTAGGTTTTTTTTTGCACTGACTGTATGACGAATGTTTAATAAAACTTTGATCACGATCTTAGCAATGTTATTTTTGCTTGGTCCATCATTGTGCTAGGTTAACGCGTGTCTTATTTCAAATCACGGTGGACTCTTTCACCGCTAGATATCAATTATAACTTTTAAAATAAAATTTGAGTAGTTACGTCGTTAAAGTTTATGAAAGAATAAGTGTAATTTTTGGACTGCTACACATTTACTTTTTTTAGAAGCTAAGTATTTTATACGGAAGGAAATAAAGTAAATATAATATTGTTGAGCAATTGCGACCGTTTGAGCTCGCGTTTGATTTTTAAGCATTTAAAGTTGCATCTAGCAAAAATATAAATAAAAAAGTACATACTCAGGTAAGCTAAGTTGTAACTTAATATTTTACAGTAATCAATAAAGGGAGTTAAGTACACTTGTATGTTATAAACATTAAATTTTTATGCTAGGCTGTGGCTATATATTGTACATTATGGCTGCTTACTCCCCCTCTGAAAACAGTGACAAGTTGTGGTTTACAAAAATAGGTTAGAGTGATAGCTATTCACCTCCTGAGGAGGTAGCGGTAGCCATAACTTCAAACAATTAAAAACCTTCCTGCTATTGGATTCTCCAGCCCTGTTGGTGTAGATAAAACGTGACGACTCGAAACTGTTATTCATAATATTTTACGGTCACTTTGTATAAGTAAATAACATACTCGTTATTATATTCGTGTACGAGTACAACAGTCTTTGTGCAATCTTCAGGTTTTTCTGAGATAATTACTTATTATCCATTGTGTAAGTTTCTAAATATCCCATCTTTACGTTTACATTATTTCAACATAGGTTGAAATTAAATTGGTGTTTAAAAAACAGTTTATTTATACCACTAAGTAACCTTAAAATATGCCTGTGCCTAAAAACACCCACAACAGCTCTTGTAACACTTGTGCATTGCAAAGCCTTTTCCCTTCTCTTCACATGGAGCTGTGTTGACCCTAGTCATGACGTCAAACCGTGGCTGTCTGTGGGATAGAGCAAAGATACAATAAGGAGGTCAGGCGTAGCAGATGCTATATCTTACCTCCTTAATGTACATGATTGCCTTTCAATGCAATGCAATTTGCCAAATTTGGCACTAGTAATCGCTTTTTTTTTATAATAGTAATAAGTTTTAGCAAAGAAATCTCTTGATACTTGACTTGACATAAGTCAAGCCATGTATAAACCTAAGCTGTAAATGTTTACAGACGCCAACCAAGGAAATTCAGATACCATTATAGTATGGTCACATATCAGCCAAGCTTTGGGGTACCAGCGACAAGCGACCTATACTAGCTTTGCATGGCTGGCAGGATAACGCAGGCACCTGCGACCCGGGGTGCTGTCTAGAAAACCTCCACGTGGTGCACCCTGGAAACGTTGGCGATGACGCTGCCTTTTGTTCCTCGGTTTTTGAGGACGGCGTCATCGCCAACGGCTAATATTCTAGTAAGGAGAGGAGGCCATTTTTCTTCGGCCACTCGGTCGAGGCTTGGTCCAACAGAGCGGGCGTGTCTGCCGATTCCTCTGTTGGCTCTTCGCTCTTCGGAGCTATGAGGATGAAAACCTCGGTAAAAAATCACGAAGGAGGGACCCTTCCATGGGTCGGAGTTTCTCCGCTGTCCACAGTGGAGAAGGAGGGCGGGCTAGGCGTGCACTCACACGGCCACCGAGCAGGCATGGGAAGATTTCGTTTCCTTGCCACCGTCGGCATATCGTAATCCCGAAAGGAGTCGTGGTCATGTTTCGCGACACCGATCGGGGACGAGGGTCTTGGCTTAGCCGCCCGGACCGCGAGGAAGAAAACCTCTCTAAAAAATTACCCCGAATCTCGTGTTCTGGTGCGTGACCAGGAGATGCATGGCTGATGGGTAGTTCAGTCGCAAGCGCACTCCCAGCCGGGGGACCTGCGGACCCCTCGGTTGGGTATAAACCTTCGCTTGCCCGGGTATTGGGGATCTCTGCCCGAGTCGACCTTTAGTTCTCCCCGTCTCGTGGGTTTAGTTATGGAGTCTATAAATAAATTTTAAAAAACAAACAAATGATGAAAAAAAGACGGAGAAAGTAGAAAGCAAGAAGCAGAAGGAGAAAAAGGCGAACACCTCGTCTAAAGAAGAGGAGGTTTTATTGGAGACGCCTATCTCGAAGGAGCTCCCAGGAGTCATCTCGACTCCTGGGAGCAGAAGACATTCGGAACGTCTGCGTTCCAGGTCTGTCCTGTCATCTGAGGGAAACTCCCGTGCGATGGCAGACAGCCAAGAGACGATGGAAGTGGAGGTTTCCGACACTGACTGTCGTAAACGCGGACGTTCCTTGGATCAGGACAGCGACACGTCCCAGGAGATGCTTCCTCCCAAAGTAGCTAGTAGCTATAGAGGGAGGTCGCGCACGCCGGTCTCAACTCCGTCGGGCTCCGCCTTCTCTGGGAGGGAGGCCTATGTCCGAGTTCGAGCGGAGGGCGAGAACGTGGCGGAGGAGGAGATCGCAGATCTCCTGCTAAAAATTCAAGCGCCGGTGGTGGGGGGTTCTGTCCCCGTAACACCACTGACCATGCAGGAGAGAGCCAACGCGGCGGTGGCCGTTATCCACAAAGTGGCCACCAAATCCACGAACCTTAAGGGTTCCTTTGTTAGGGCCCTTAAGGACTCCTCTTCCGCTATCTCTGGGGTCGTCGAGACCCTCATTGGAGACGTGGCGCGCCTCCAGGCCGCAAACGATGTGTTGACGGGGCAGGTCACTGAGCTCAGCGCTCAGTTCGCCCAATTTCGGGCACAAGCGAATTACCCTGAGCAGCCAGACCCGGTTGTCCGGCAACCTGCTCCTTCCCCATCCCCCGTTCCGGATGCCCACTTGCGTCAAGTTATTGACGCAGTGTGGCGCATGATGGACGGGCGCCTCGCTGGCCTGGAGGCAAGGCTGCCTCCGGCGACCATCATTCGGCCGCCACTCGCTGCGGCCAAGGCTGCTGCCACAGCAGTCACGACGCCGCTTCCCGTCTCGGGTGGCCGGGTGTCATATGCCGCGGTAACGTCAGCACCGGCGCCTGCGGCGGCACCAAAAGGTGGCCGATTGGCTAAAGCCGTGACCAAAGCGGCTGCAGCAAAGGCTGGGCAGCCGCCGAAGGCCGTGGAAAAAGTGGCGGCAGATTTTCCTCCGCTTCCCACTCCAGCACCGAGGAGGATGAATACGGCTGCTGTTGTCGCCGGTGCTGAGCCCGTGCCTGGTCCGTCCGCATCTGCCCCCTCCACGACTACCGCTTCCAGTGACGGGTGGCAGAAAGTCGGGGGAGGCAAAAAGCGGTCCCGGAAGAGGAACAAGAAGGGTGATACACCTTCTCCGACGCAGGCACCGACTGTGACTGCGAAGAACAAGCCGCGGAAACTGACGACACCTAAAACGGCGGCTGTGGTGGTTTCCGTATCACCGGCGGCAACTGAAGGCGGGCTATCCTACGCAGCCGTATTTAAGAAGGCCCGGGACAGTCTCGCCGGTGAATTCAGTGGAGTAGGTGTCAGGATGCGCCTCACCCAGACGGGAGCTCGAGTCCTTGAGTTCCCTGGGGCTGAAGGCGCCAAGACGGCGGACACCTTTGCCGAGAAGATGCGGGAGGTATTCGCGACCACGGATGGTGTCAAGATCGCCAGGCCCACCAAGTGCGCGGAGCTGCGCATTTCGGGCCTGGACGATTCAGTGACAGTCGAGGATGTCCGCGTTGCAATTCGAGAGAAGGCGGGATGCAACGCGGACAACATTAGGGTCGGCACCATTCGCCCCGGTCCAGGGGGCCTTGGCGCGGTGTGGGCCAGTTGTCCCGTGGCGTCGGCCAAGATTTTGAGCGACGCCGGAAGAATCCTCATCGGTTTCGTGAACGCCAGCATCACGCTCCTGGCGGCGAGACCGATGAGGTGCTTTAAATGCCTCTTCACGGGACACACCCGCGTCAAGTGCGCCAGCTGCTTTGACTGCAGCGGACTATGTTTCCGCTGCGGTCGACCTTGGCACAAGGCGGCGGAATGCTCCGCCGCCCCTCACTGCCCTGTGTGCGCGGCGGGAAATCTTCCCGCCAACCATCAGATGGGGCAGGGTGGCTGCAAGCCGCCCCGCACTTCTCGACAAACTTCGGGGGCTAGCCAATCGACCCAGGCTGCCTCCGTTGTCAATCCTGCGTCGTCGTCGTCGCCCATGGAGGAGGTTGTAGAGACAGTCCAGTAATGGACCAAGTCTCCAACCTCCTTGTCCAGACGAACCTGAACCACTCTGCCGGTGCGCAGGATCTTTTCCTGCAAACCATGGTGGAGTGGTCGATAGGTATCGCCGTAGCCGCGGAGCCCTATTACGTTCCTCCCCGTCCAAATTGGCTGGGTGACGGGGACGGCTCCGTGGCAGTCGTCGGCTCCACGGCGGCTCATTCCCCGCCCTTGTCGCTAAGAGACAAGGGTACTGGATATGTTGCTGCCGAATGGGGGGGGATCACTATATATGGTGTCTACTTCTCCCCCAACCGGAGTCTGAGCGACTTCGAGGTCTTCCTCAATAACCTGGAGACCTCGATCCGGCGACTAGCGTCTGGGCGCGTCCTAGTGCTGGGGGACTTCAACGCCAAGTCTGTTGCGTGGGGTTCCCCCAGGACGGACGCACGGGGTGATGCCGTAGAGGAGTGGGCGGCATCGGTGGGCCTCTGTCTCCTAAACAGAGGCTCCACCAATACGTGTGTGCGACAGCAGGGGGGGTCGATAGTGGACCTTTCGTTCGCTACCCCTGCTCTCGCCGCACGAGTAAGGAACTGGCGTGTCTTGGAAGAGGTTGAGACGCTCTCGGATCACCTGTATATCCGATTTGAGCTCTCCCGGACCCAGGACCCCAGAAGGGGTCACGCGGCGCGGCGTTCTTCTCGCTTCCCGCGGTGGGCTGTTACGAAGATGGATAGGGACCTACTAGAGGAGGCAGCTATTATTTACTCATGGCTGTCTCCGCAGCCTCTGACTGAGGAGGTAGACATGGGGGCAGGCCACTTTCGCGATGTGATTACGCAGATTTGCGATGCGGCCATGCCCCGCGTCCGAGGTCGTCGGCCTCCAAGGAAGGAGGTCTACTGGTGGTCCCAGGAGTTGGCGGACCTCCGTGCGGCCTGTACTCGTGCCCGGAGGTCCTACACCCGCAGCCGGCGTCGTCACCGCGAGGAGGGCGAGGAGGACCAGCTTCATGAGGAGTACCGAGAGGCGCGGAAAACTCTGAAGCTGGCCATTAGCCGCGCCAAAGAGGAGAGGAGAAAGGAGATGCTGGAGGGTCTCGATCGTGACCCCTGGGGTCGCCCATATCGAGCGGCACAACAAAGGCTCCGCGCGTCGGGCCCCCCCCTTACGGAGACTCTCCAGCCCAGCTTCCTGCAGGAAGTGGTTGAGGGCCTTTTCCCGCAACGGGCGGGACACACACCCCCGTCGATGGCCCTGTTGGCTGGACACGACGGGGAGGTCGAAAGTGAGGACGTTCCGCCCGTCACAGAGGCGGAGGTAGGGGCGGCTGTTCTACGGATCCGTTCCAAGAACACCGCCCCCGGGCCAGACGGGATTCCTGCCCGAGCTTTGGCCCTCGCCCTCGACCACATGTCGGACCGCCTCAGGGAAGTGTTCGACGCTAGCCTGGCGTCCGGATGCTTCCCTGACTGCTGGAAGAGCGGGAAGCTGGTGCTTTTAACGAAGCCGGGACGGCCTACCGACTCGGTCGCAGCCTACAGGCCCATCGTGTTGCTGGACGAGGTGGGTAAATTGTTTGAGACGGTCCTCTCTGCCCGCATCGTTCGGCACCTTGGCGAGGTCGGCCCCGATTTGTCGGACGCCCAATTCGGTTTTCGAGCGGGGCGTTCGACGGTCGGTGCTGTGTTGCGCCTGAGGGCTGTGACCGAAGACGTAGTGAGCTGTGGCGGCGTGCTGTTGGCGGTGTCGTTGGACATCGCCAACGCATTCAATAGTCTGCCATTCAGCTGCATCAGGGAAGCACTCCTCTATCATGGGGTGCCACAGTACCTGAAGCGGCTAGTGGCAGACTATTTAGAGGAGCGTACCGTCATGTACGAGGACCGAGATGAAGTTTTAAGTAGTCGGCCCATGTCGTGCGGTGTTCCGCAGGGGTCTGTCCTTGGACCACTCCTGTGGAACATGGGGTACGACTGGGCCCTTCGAGGTGACCTCCCCGCCGGGCTGGGCGTAATCTGTTACGCCGATGACACGTTAGTCACAGCCCGGGGGGTGAACTTTCAGGAGGCGGCGCGCTTGGCTACCAGGGGAGTCTCTCTGGTGGTCGGGCGCATCGAGACGCTGGGTTTGCGGGTGGCCCTGGATAAGACGGAGGCCCTTTTATTTCATGGGCCCCGTCGTGGTCCACCCCCTGGCGCCTCTATCGAGGTCAACTCGGTCCTCGTACCGGTTCGGGCCCACATAAGGTATCTGGGCCTGATCCTCGACGGCAGGTGGCTCTTCGACGAGCACTTCCGACAGCTTGCTCCGAAGCTGGTCGGCGCTGCGTCCGCCCTTGGGCGACTCTTGCCCAATTTGGGTGGACCCAGCGTCGCTACGAGACGGCTGTACACGGGGGTTGTCCGGTCAATGGCACTTTACGGTGCACCGGTGTGGGCGGGGGCTCTGACCGCCCAGAATAGGGCACGCCTCTGGCGCCCTCAGAGGGTTATGGCGGTTAAAGCCATACGCGGCTACCGCACCGTGTCGACGGAGGCGGCGTGCGCGTTGGCCGGGACTCCCCCGTGGGATTTGGAGGCGGAAGTGCTCGCCGAAGTATATCGGAGGACGACTGAGTTCCGGGCGGGAAGCGGCAATCGGCTCCCGCCCGAAGAGGTACGCGAGTGGCGTGAGGCCGCTCGCCGAGCCACGATGGCTCGTTGGTCGTCCCGGCTGGAGGCTCCACGTGCTGGCTTTGCCGCCGTGGAGGCGCTTCAGCCTGTCATCGTCGAGTGGGCAGGGCGGCAGCATGGGACCCTTTCCTTCCGACTGACGCAGGTTCTTTCCGGGCACGGCTGCTTCGGGAAGTACCTGCACTCGGTCGCTATGAGGGAATTGAGTCCCGTCTGTCACCACTGTGGCTTTAAAAAGTATCCCATACTTATTGGTAAGAGGCATATAGCAGTCAAAGCAAGACCCCTCCAAATACTATTTTACACGTGACTCACGAACAAAATATTTATTATTTGTCAATGAACGCAAAGAATGTCTTGAAAATGTAATAAACCGTCTAAAAAGTCCAACGTTATTCATCAAGGCTACGGACTCGCCATTAGAATACGACAAATCCTCCATTGAATTCCACAACAAGCTTCAGAAAAATAACAAAATGTACGAATCTCATTCTGTGCCTGGAACGCATCATGTTCATTTGAATGATCCGGAGAAAGTAGTACCGCTAATTCTAATTTTTTTAAATAAATATGAGAATAGTGCTGAATTAAAGATCACGTAACGGATTAACATTGCGTAAGTAAAAAACTAAATTAAAAAACGTTATAAACCAAACTAAGGCGAAGTACAACCTTTTTTGTACCTACTATTGAAAATGTCCACTGTTTTGAAAGAATCGACAGATGATGAACCATACCACTTCCTCCTTCTATAGTGTTCTATCCAAATTGATAATGTGGAGAAACGGTGAGCCCAAAAATGGGGGGAAACTTAACATACCTATATTACTCTCCCTTATAAATTAAATACCTATATTACTCTCCCAAAATGTCAAAGTGCCTCAAGAATATTTTTTGGATTTGTTTAAAATACCATTTTACGCGAGTCTGGTTAACATTTAAACATTTTATCACAAAAAGAGTTGTGCGAGTGTAAAAGAAGGACGGAGGCGAGTCTTTTAAATTCTCGCTTGCGATCAAGTATGTGGGTTCAAACCCACCACAACAGCGATGTAAACCCACGCCTAAAATAAGCATTTAGGTTATTTGCCATACACCGCTAATAATGAAAAACTTATTATTATTTCAGTTATTAAAAAAATAATTAATATAAATAATCGTTTTTGGCTCGAATACCATCTTGTGGATAATGTTACGAGGCTCTGCAACACGCGTCCGAACTCGTTTTAACTATGAAAATCTACTAGTGAAATTTCTGTGACCACCTATGTGGTTTATCTTAACAATATGGAGATGCCAATATTTACCTTAGGTGCATAGTATAGGCTCCGCCTAGTTTGGGAAGAGACGGCCGTGTGTGAGATGTGTCAAGTTGTTGTTGTTGTTATAGGGGCCAATGCCCGAGACAGAAGGATACAAGGGTCGGTACAACTCACTTGCGGGCGCCTTTACCTATCTTTTAATGTAATACTAGTTATCTTGACTTCCTTCAATAGATTAAAAAACATGTTAATGATAATGTCCTCCTTTTTGATGTTAGTAATAAACTTAAACTCATTGATTGTGTTATCATCTAGCACAACACGCTATGTGATCATGTGACCGACTTACCTAACAGCCGGTAGCGGATTTATCACAACCGCAACTAGTCGAATGACTTGACAATTTCATTCGTATCCCATGAACAAAGAAGAAAAGAATCAGAAAGCCAATTTGCATGGTAAAACATTTAGAGATTTTTTTTTTAATATAGTTTAATGATAAGTAGTTCGTGCAAGGAATTAAATGTCATTTATATATATAGCATAAATAAATTGATAAGGGTTATTTTTAAAAATGGCTTCGAACCTAAGTTTGGTGTATTACCTATCCTAAATAAATAAAAATTATATTCTATTTATTGATAATTGATAAGACATGTTAGATATAAATTCGTTACAAGACACACATTTTGTTGTGTCAATTTTATGTCCACTGAATTCAGTGGACTATGTTGTTTGCTATTTATTATACCTATGTCAGCTCAAGAAGATTTTTACTTACTTTTCCGTAAACAAAATACATGTAGAAGATTTCTATACCACTTTGTGATTACTCTCTTATCATTTGTATTTTAAACCAATGGGTAATTGTATTACATAGTCTCAACTCAATAGCTATGTAGGTGGGTTAATGTTATTAGTTATTTTTAATTGTTATATTTTTGCCGTCATTGTTCTTTTGCAGAAATATAATTCACCGTTGGTAATTGTTCTTAAATACTATATTATTTAAATCAAGCAAGTGTCATAATGACAAGAATTTAAATATTTACAGTTTATTTGAAGAGATTAGTTAAAGGTTAAAGATTTTTATGTTGCTAAATAAAGTTGTAATAAAGTGGAAGTAAAAAGAATGAAGCACACAGGTGCTAAAAACGTGGATATACATTTTACTACAATAAAAAAAAAGTTATTGACTGAAATAAAGCAACATGATTGGAATTACCTTTTCAGTTCATCCAAAAAAATAATCATATTACTTTTTTTTTCATTTCTCAGAATGGAAAAATCTTTTCGGACATACAAGCAAATGTAAGTAAATATACTCGTAAATGAATAACTGATCTGTTAGTGGGCGTGACTTTTGTTTTTGACTTAAAACGTACTGAAATCATTTTTTTTTAACATAAAACAAAATATATTTTCGAAGCTCATACCTACACACAGTAACATTTGCAGATTTCATTAACAGAAACAGGCGTTTTCAAAATATTACGTAAACATAATTTGAAAGCTTTAAAGTGCGCTCCTGTAAAGTTACTAAAAATCAAATCTGTTGTTTTTCTACGACGACGACGACGAATTATATGTAAATGAGTTGACGTTATGGTAGGTACTTGAACTTGTCGGCGCTGCGTCCGCCCTTGGGCGACTCTTGCCCAATTTGGGTGGACCCAGCGTCGCTACGAGACGGCTGTACACGGGGGTTGTCCGGTCAATGGCACTGTACGGTGCACCGGTGTGGGCGGAGGCTCTGACCGCGGAAGTGCTCGCCGAAGTATATCGGCGAACGGCTGAGTTCCGGGCGGGAAGCGGCTGTCGGCCCCCGCCCGAAGAGGTACGCGAATGGCTTGAGGCCGCTCGCCGAGCCACCATGGCTCGTTGGTCGTCCCGGCTGGAGGCTCCACGTGCTGGCTTTGCCGCCGTGGAGGCGCTCCAGCCGGTCATCGTCGAGTGGGCAGGGCGGCAGCACGGGACCCTTTCCTTCCGACTGACGCAGGTTCTTTCCGGGCACGGCTGCTTCGGGAAGTACCTGCACTCGGTCGCTAGGAGGGAATTGAGTCCCGCCTGTCAACACTGCGACTGCAGTGAGGACTCGGCGCAGCACACGCTGGTGGTTTGCCCCAGTTGGGCGACGCAGCGTCGGGCCCTCACTGCAGTCATCGGAGTGGATCTGTCGCTACCGGCTGTCATTCGCTCCATGGCCGGTAGCGACAGGAATTTTACCGCGGTCGCAACTTTCTGTGAGGAAGTCATCTCGCAGAAGGAGGCGGCGGAAAGGGTCCGGGAGGACGACCTCCACTCGGACCTAATTCGCCGCCGGCGAACCGGGCGGTGGAGGCGCGCTTACCAGCGCCTCATGCCGCCCTGAGTGTGGCCGCGGGTGGACGGGACGGGTTTTCCACTTCACCCGCTATAGTGGCCTCCCGCGAGGAGGCGGCGTCCGCGTGTGCCTGGACGTCGCCTAAATGAGAGGTTTTTACCCGAAGGTGGTGCCCGCGCTTTTGCGGGCAGGCGCTAGGAGGGTTCCGGATGTCTTAATAAAAGCTGTTCCCGGATCCCTCCTATTTAAGGCGCAGTACGGCACACCGTGTGGTTTTAGTCGGTTCGATTCCGACACACCGCCCCATCGTAAACCCCGGTGGGGTGACGGCCCGAGGGGGTTTCCACACGCACAAAAAAAAAAAAAAGGTACTTGAACTTAGATAATAATTAAAATATCTATGTATTATTTTCGTTATTAATTATAATTTTTAATAAAACTAATTAACATATTTTATTTTTATTATTTATATTAGTTTTTGTAATCCTCCAAAATAATTCTGAATTATTATTGTATAGTACTGTCATAGATGATGCACTATTAAGTAAAACTCGGCGAGTAGGGGATTCGTTCCTGGCTATTTTTACTACATAATCCTGCGGTTTTTCCTGTTGATTATTTAAAGATAATCCCGGGGAACCCCAAGATTGTAAACAGGGAATAAAACCTCGGAGTTATTGAAGGTGTTACGGAAAGGTGTGTCATATTTTATTAACGATATGTATAGTATCTTTGGAATTGTGTCTCTCTCTTCTCTCTCTTTACTATATCTGCACCTACCACTCTTTATTTCTGCATCACCCCAAGGTTGGCTGGCAGAGAATGCCATAGGCATTAAGTTCGCCCTTGTACAAAATGTGCATGAAGTTTTAATAAATAAGTAAAATGATGCGTGGGTGCCATCTATTGACGAGTAGAGAAAGTCATACTGTACCTAAATTGGGACGCACGGCGCAATCTTTTAGCGAATAACGAAACTAAGAATTTTCTACTGAGTTCTAGAAATTCGAACAGTGGTCGAGTCAAGTAGATTGTACGACATGTTCAGGAAAATTCACGAACTTTCTATAAGATTTTTTTATGACTATATAAAAACGTTGCAATGAGAGACGGACATTGAGTTCTAGCTTAGCGATACTACGAGTTAACAAGTGTGAATATGGAATATAGAAAATAGTAAAAGTGAGAATTGAGTGGAAATAGTGAGGATTAATTGAAATTGTGTTAATTTAATTGTATTATTGAAATAAATTGTGTCTATTTCGTAATAAATTGGTGTGCCTACCTATCTAATCCCGAACCCCGGCTCGTAGCAATATTATTAATTTTCATGTAATGTTTTTACAGTATCTTTTGTTTTTAATTTTCCGAAAATTTCGGAAGAATTCAACAACCACAATATTAAATACCTCTAATTTCATTCACGGCGGCCCTCCCTATTATAAAATAGTGTATATGTTATGGACCAAGTGATTAAACATTGCAATATTTATAATGCTCGGGCAATATTAATAATTATATGTAAAACGGGCTATGTGATGAATACATAAACAAACTTCGTTATTTATCACATTGTACGTCTATTATGAATATTGCTACATAACTGTTGGGTAAGTTAATAACTAATTAAACCAATTAAAGTACATTAGTCAGGGCGCTAGGAGCAAGAACATACATCATCATCAGAATAACACTTTTACGAGTGCGTTTTTCATTTATTTATTTGTATTTACGTATGTATATATCTCACTGGCATAACATTACCATCTGACGGCCTTGGCTAATTCATCGGATGTGTGCGGGTCTGACTTGCATTTGGCCGTTATTTTCTTCTTGTGTTAAATTATATAAATAATTTATATAACTCGTCTATTTTATAAGGTTTATTAAATTAGACAACATATTTATTAAATACAAAATAAATATTTTTAAAAACCTACATTTTGTAATTAGTGCCTCCTGTCTTCAGGGACTTTGATGCCCGATGGCACACACGGGCCGTGGGCCCGTGGCATTTTGCCCGCTTTTCCTCCCTATTGTTACTTATGTAATACATTTGTTGAATTCCTTTATCTTATGGCTATTAAACATACAACTGCCACATACAATTCTGCATCACCCAAGGGTTGACTGGAAGAAAATGCCTACGGCATTAAGTCCGCCTTATGCAATGTATTTGCAGAAAGTATAACTAAAATAAAATAAACATACATGGAAGGTCAATGGTAATTAACACATCAGTGTTAGGAACATTATGATGAAAACACGCGCTACTACACAGCACTCTGTGAGCAGCGCGTGTTTGTTGTTGTGTTTATGAGTAGAATTAAAAGGTAATATTGTTTACATCTCAAATTGAAACTGTTCGTCATTGTTCGATCAAAATTGTTTTTTGTTCGATCTTAGTTTTTTTTTAATTAAAATAAAAAAATACTGTCAATTTGGCGGGGAGAAGTCGTTTTTTTTTTTTGCTATTTCAACTGTTCGTTAACTGTTCTTCATTGTTCGATCAAAATTTTTTTTTGTTAGATCTTAGTTTTTCAAAAAAAAAATTGCCCTCAAGTTGGCGGTTTGACCAATCATGAAATTCAGCTCTGGCCCTGGCCGGCCGCTGCTGCGTCACGCTCGCTTGGCTCGTGCGTTATGGTCACAGTTCTAACCTAACCTAAACCTAGTTATTTCTTTTCAATTGACCTATCCTACTAATGTTAAATCGTCTCCAACTTAATATTAAAGTCCCTTCTCTGATGTCGCCCGCTCTCGCGTGATGCGTATGAATCATACTATTTATACTATATATTAAGGATATTAAAATTTTAGGCGTGCGACTGAATAGGGATGTTGACACTAATCAGAAATTTATATTGCTTTTTAACTAAATGATTCATTGTGATATATAAAACCTATAACAACGTATTTTTCATTAAAAAGACTGTTAAAAATATATTATAGATGATTAAAAAAGGCTGAAATAGTAACCATGACCACGTGACTGAAAACACCAATCAGATTATATTACGTAATTATTCGAGAGATTGACAGTTGATACTTGATAGACAGCCAGCTGTCAGCAGCTGTCAGTTGGTATCATAATAATATTAACATAGAAAACGTCACTCATTGCGTGAATTATCTCCAATAGCTTGTTGTTGACAACGACGCTGCCTCTCTTCCAGCAAGTGTTAGCCACTTTCTCCTTATTTGTTTATTTTTTGGGACATTTATGAAAAGTTTTTCCGGTGTGCTGATTTTTGTGCTTTTGCTTTTGCACAGCATTTGTAATACTTTATGTCCATTTCTCTCAGGTAATGCACTTAAATTTGATATATTCGTGAAGGTAACCGCGAGCACAAACACCAAGAACACTTGTTACTGTGACGGGCTTTCAGTTGAATAATGTTTTTCGGATAATAACGTAATCAAACTGGAGTGTTTCGGCGGGAAAATTTAAAAGTAACTTTATTTTTTCAAATTTCTCTGATAATTTTTACTGTTTTTTAACAGAATATTATTTATTGCGTTCAATATGGGTCTAGGTATAAAATAAAACCAGTTTTGAAAATATGTCAACATCCCCATTACTAAGTGAGCCACAGAACAAAAAAAAATTGATCGAACAATGACGAACTACTTACTTTTTTCTGAAACTTGCTATTTTTTCTGAATTTTCTAAAAGTACTATATTTTCTGCTAGTTTACAAAAATATACTATATTTTTTCCTAAAAAAAGGTGGCAACCCTCGTGACCATAGTCCATATTGTACACAAAAACACGACATTACGTAGAGCACAGCACTCTACAAGTAGAGATATAGATATGTAAGTAGGTATATGTGTAGGTTTGTATCATAGATCGCGGGCCGCGGCCTTGACGATATTATTCTGGCATGGTGCGTCATGCTGCGGTGTAGTGCCGCCAGTCTAAAGTAAACGCGCGCCGTAAATTCTTGATTTCTTTTTCTCATATATTACATAACTTTGTAACATGAAAGTGAGGAATTTTAGAAGTCACGTGTTATAATTTTATAAAACGTTATATTTACTAAAAGTATATACAACCTAACCTCTTTAGTGAAACACTGTTAGTAAATATAAAGCGATTGTACATACATAAATTATTAGGTACAATACTAAATATATTGTCCAGTGTTTGTGACTGTACTTAATAATAATATTAAACGTAATTTCATAATCATGGCTAAACGATTCATGTCCCATTTGATTTTCAACTCCAAGACTCCAAAATTAAAGTCGTCTCCACTAGTTTTACATAAAGAAATACATACTCAGGTAAGTTACTTTCATTTAATTATAATATAAAAGAATAAACCTATATAATAGGAACAAATTGGGAATAGATATATGCTACCAATACAGGGTCATCACTCATCAGCAATACAAACACTACGTTAGAAGACTTTGGACTCTCATACTAAAAAACGATGTGTGGAGCGGAGCGGGAGCCCATTTAATCGTAGACAGAGAATACTTAGACACAGAAAGAGACCAAAGAAAAAAAAACGTTACCTTCATTAGGGTTACCGTGAGAGCAAAAATGTATCCCACAATTTCTGTGATTCTGAGATGTTCCACGAATTGATAGAATTAAAAACTACTATGTACTAGAGACTTACCCTCGCTTCGCTCGGGTACGTCCCTAGGTACGTTTTAATATACTAAACAAACTAGGTATCTTTTAATATTACTGGTTCATATTCATTGTTCTTGTTATGAATGCCTAAAAGGTTTTTTTTAGTTTATGTAAAAGCATATTTGTGGTGTAAAAGTATTTAATTAAAAAAGAATTACGATCTATTGTATTTACAAATTGAATAAAATATCGCATTACATACACACAAAAACAATCATACAACCAAAATGATAGCCTATTTTTTTAAATTTAGTCAAAATAGAAATTTAATAATATGCATTTAAATAATATGAGGTTAATCATCAACTTCTTTATGACTTTCACATATTTTGTTTAACTAAGTTTTTTTGGCTTTATCTAAGTTTAGACATATTTTGAGCTTTCACATAAAACTATTTAATTAAAGTCGATTTTAATATACTTATAATTATTATTGTCGAACCGATTTGAAACTTTTCAATTTTAGTTTTAGTATATTTATAGTATTTGTGAGTGTACCTTATCTTATCGTAAACTCATTTTCAGTAGGCCTTTTAAAAAACTGTAAAACTTCCCAGTTATGTTTTTTCTACTTAGGTACTTAAAAACTTAATTAAGTTTTATTATAACTACATATTATAAAACAAAGTCACCCGCCGCGTCTGTCTGTCTGTTCGCGATAAACTGAAAAACTACTGAACGGATTTTCATGCGGTTTCTACTAATAGACAGAGTGATTCATGAGAAAGGTTTAGGTGTATAATTTGTTCAGATTTTGTGGCAATTGATTAAAATATATTGATGATTGTTGAAGATGTCTCTGCTACCGGTATGCTGTATTACCAATTACAGGAGAACACATCATTCGCTATAAAAACAGTGTTTTAAAATGCTTAAAACGACTAATAACATACAAAAAATATATATCTTATACTATTGAGAAACTATTAAAAAAGACTTTAACAACAATTAAATGAAACTTAATAATTACATTAAACACTTCTTGCATTTTTTTACAAATTGCAAGAGTCCATCACAACCAATGTCCAAAGACGCCATGCGCTTTGTTATTATTGTTTTATATGTAATTTAAAAGTTAAAATAATAATTTTAAGCAGCACTATGGCAACCTTTATATATAAAAAAAATTAAAATAGGCAGTCATACGACTGCCATGCCGACAGAAGTGAAAAACGACGTATCACACAGGAACAGTTCTTTCTTTCTAACATATACAACTGTAAAGTAAACTGTAACTAATTCGTTAGATATTTTAGATTCAATACATATCTTGTTTTATATGCCAGATGGCCACGATTTTATGTTTAAATGTAAAATTAAATGAAACAAATGTAATGTACAATATTAATTTATGATGCCTGCCCGTATGCATTGTCTTGTTAAAGTCAGGATACTAACTATAAATATATTTATATTCACATTTTTCAATGGCACTTTAGATTATATATTAGTCAGTGAATAAAATTCCGCTACTTAGGATAAAGGTAACTTTAACGAAAAGAATATGAAATCACCTAGGGATCCAAAATGGTTAATAGGCGCATAAAATTAGCTAAACCTGGACATAATTCGATAACTGTAATTTTCTTTTTCTAGGACATAAAGTATTATTATTTATTAGATATAGTTAAAATAAATAGAGATAAACATTTTAAAGTACCGCGTCAATATAGGAAAACTGAAAAACTAAATTTTCAACACATTTCGATTTCATAATTACAGCAAAATAAATAACGTTGTAAAAGTACCTCTGTTATAATATGATACTTGCATTCCAGTAACAGAAATGAAAATTAAACTATTTAATCATTCGGGACTATCATTAATAAAGAAGGTTCAGTTAGTTATAGATGTTTTGGCTTATCTTTTCAGAAATTATAGATAACTGTGATTCAACAGTTTATTCTGAATAGTATATCGTGTGTGATATTATACTATTAAAAATTAAACAGATTCTCTTTGCGGATTTGTAAAGTCACAAATATTTGTAATTGTTGGAAAGCTAAAATACATAACTACTTAAAAAGTGTTTAATTTATGCCTTCAATATATTATTAGTACTTTAAGAAACAAATTAAACAATAAATGTCCACGTTTATTCATTAATTTATATTTTTTTCTTATTTACGTTTAAATATAAAAGTTATCTCTTGCCGAATAAGGTCGTAATTTCTTTGTGCACCAACTCTTCAACCAACAACGCTTGGGCGAGTAGGTAATTCTACTATATATATATATATATATATATATAAAAATTAATCCATATTTCCCTTGGTTACGGCATCAGGCATGAACGGCTGGACTGATTTCGCTAATTATTTTTTTTTGTGTTTGTTTTTGTCTGGAGAAGGTTCTTATGAAAGAAAAAATTAAGAACGTGGCGCGGCAAATTAGAAAATTTAAGAAAACTTAACAAGGAACATAAACGCGAATGAAGTCGCGGGCACAGCTAGTAAATATATGGGATAGTTAGTCAATGATTAAAAATTTAAATACCACGGTTCGACTAAAACGGAGATTTAATTGAAATATTGTGTTCATTAGATCGATAATAACTAAATTATTGAGGATGAGATATGATTTTTTTAAACCTATTTTTAAGACCTCAATTTTCTGTACAATTAACAATTATTTCAATAAAAATATGTTATGTTAGGTGACAACAAGCATAAACCCTTACTAATCCTTAGTATAATATTATAAACGCGAAAGTAACTCTGTCTGTCTGTCTGTCTGTCTGTCTATCGCCCTTTCACGACAAAACTACTGAACCGATTTAAATGAAATTTGGTACACATATAGTCTAAAGCCTGAGAAAGGATATAGGCTACTTTGTAATGCAAAAAAGGGGTGTAAGGGCTTAAAAGGTGGGGATGAAAAGTTGTATGGAAGTACCGTCATATTTAGAGCTGGAAGCTTGAAACTTATTTTTTAGGCTTGATTCGGTATAAATAAATATGAAATTCAAAGCTTGTAAAAGTTTTACCCTCAAGATTGTAAAATAACAATAGGGAATAGGGGATAAAAATTTGTATGGAAATATGTAAGGTTTATGTGAATGTTTTTCTGATATAATGTAATTAACGCGATTAAGAAACTTGCCAAGCACCTCGCCGTACACAATGAGCATTGTGCAGCCGCGTGAGGGGGGGGGTGGGGGAGGGCGCAGCGCGGTACGGTAGTACGGTACGGTGAAGGTGGGCAGACACGTGAGGGCAGACGTCTGTGCCACACGCACATGCGAATATTGATTTTTTCATAAGGATGCTGTTCCTTTTTGAAGGCAATATAAATTTGTTATTATAAATATTATATCTCAAACTGTTTCTTGCTCATTGCCAAATTAATGAAGTTTATAGCAAATGTCAATAATTAATATCCATACTGTTTGTTGTGTGTAAATTTGTTTATTACCTTTTTACGACTAACCGGCCGAACGGATCATAATGAAATTTGGCGAGGAGATAGAATATATCCTGGGGAAGGATAGAGGCTTTTTGTCGTAAAAATAAACCTCGAAGGTGGCAAAATACGAGATCTAAGTTTGTATGGGAGACCATTCATTGGTCAATTTTATTTTGGTTGATATTTAGTACAGAAATATCCAAACCCTCGGAGAAAGACATATGCTACTTATCCATCCATCCACCATTTAAGTTATTTATCAAGTTATTTGGATGAATTTAGGTACTTATAGAGATAAATGTGGCGATTTCCAAATACAGCAAAAAGAAACATACTCCAACATCATCTACAACCTACTAATCCTGCATCGCGCTATGAGAGTTCTCGCGCCGATTAGTATACATACAACTTCCCAACATCAACCGTAGGGCCGCGGCCCGCCAGGCATGATCGATCACCTGGTCGGGGGATCCTCCCTTTGTGTTGGAGGGACATAACACCCGTTCCTCCACAGTAAAAAAAGCCTTGAAATAGGCCATATGTTTAACGAAAAAAAAAAATACGGAATGAAATTGTGGGACAGACCAACGACCAAAGCATGTCGCATGTTGAAGATGATCTTTTCGAGAAATAAATATAAAAGAAATAGCAAAGGGAAAACGTGGAATAATGCCCCGTAATCCAAAAATCCGACCGATTTGCCATTCCAGTTGAAGAGAGTACCAACAGTTCCCCTGAAAGCAAGGGAAACTGAAGGTAGGTGTACATTTGGAATACAATTATTTGTCCTGGGTGGGAATCGAAGCCACGACCTCTGGCTAAGTAATCACTAACCACTAGACCAAAAGTAACTTAAGAGTACCTTACTTCTCATCAAAAGATTTAAGAGATTGAAGAAAAATGTATTACAAATTCTACGCAGACGAAGTCGCAGGTACCAGCTAGTGATTATATATAAGGTATCTGTAGGTATTAAAAGCAAGGTGATTGATTGATTGATTTTCACGAGAACGCAGACTTCGCTGCCGTGTGCGCGAATCCACATGTTTATGAGTTTTTGGAAATATCTGGTAATATTGAATATTTGGTATGACAACAAATAAAACTTATTATTTTTGGAATATTTATTTTTATAATATTTTCTCTGGTTACATCTAAGCTATCACATAAAAATCTTTTTGAATTTTGGCAAATAGTATTCAATCACAGGTGGGTAGTTAAGTATACTCGTAGGTATGGTACGTATAAAAGCCGCAGTGCGGTAGGTAGGTACACCATAATACAAATATTAATTTTAATTGAAATCTTTACACAAGTGTCCGTAAAAACTAATACATAATTGTAGCAAAAGTTGCACATAAGTACCAGACAACGCACAATTACATATCCTACAATTAGGAAATTCCATCTTCAGATTGTTTTTCTAATACCTATTCGATGCAGTCGGTACAAAACACGCAATTGAAATAAACGTTATGACTACTTATGACATGCCCGCCGCATATCTGCTCCGCGTGGCGTCGCCGTCGCGCTCTCTCCCCACAACGCACCCGCCGCATGCATCCCAAGCCACTACTTGCTTGCGCGTAATTTCAATTAAATTTGCAATTTCATAAACGTGACACTAACGTATTTAATTTTGATGAAAAGAAAATTGTAATACACAAAAACCTATTATTAAACAAAAAATTCACAGTTACGATTTTTAACTACTGAGAAACACATTATTCTTAAAACGTAAGAAATAAATGTTTAATTTTTGTCTTAAATGTCTAAAAAGACGTAATAGAGCTTAATAAGATACAACCATCATAGTTACTATTTTTGCTTATATTGAGATCAGATAAATAATGTAAAAAAAAACATACATGCGATTTTGGTTTCAGTTTAATTTTACTAGTAGGTGATAGCATTTGAATGCACCTCAAAATTATACTAACAAGGTATTCGGTTACCTATTTTGCTTTTAGGAAAAAGTTGGTATTGTACGAAAACTCCCGATTTTAGCAACAACGGTTACCACCCCGAATTTTTTACATCATATATCTAATTAATAATTGATACTTAATATGAATATGCGATAAAATAATAAAACAAAGGGTTATCGAATTATGTCCAGGTTTAGCTAATTTTATGCGCCTATAAGATCTCACCGCGAAGACATACCATACATAGAAAACAACATGTGACGAACATAGCATGTACGTCCTTTTCTTTAAAACATTCAAAATAAACCAAGACAGTTATTTTATATGCACTCCAACCAAATATAAAAGTAGTATTAATTAAAGAAATCTATTGAAAACTGGCTTGATCTTTCTGCTTTAAATGTTTACAGGTGCCAACCAAGGAAATTCAGATACCTGTAAAGTTTGGTCATATATCAGCCAAACTTTGGGGTAGCAGCGACCAGCGACCTATACTGGCTCTGCATGGCTGGCAGGATAACGCAGGCACCTGGAACCCACTGGCACCATTGATAATTAAAGATAGATCTATACTAGCAATTGATTTCCCAGGTCATGGGTGGTCTTCTTGGATTCCTGCTGGTAAATAAATTATCCTTATTCTTATTGTAGATGGTGGAAAGGTGATCATGAGTTTTGCTTAGATATGTATAAATTCGTGATTAAGAAAATGCATATCTTAAGCCTCCTACACACAACGCCGGCGGCACATACCGCCGGTTTTTGAAGAGCGGCACGTGCCGCCGGCTTTTCCCGGACGTCTGTGCGGCCGGCGCGTGCCGCAGAAACGTGCACAAAGCAGCCGAGCATCATTTCAGTTGTGACAATCGTATAGAACACTAGTGAGGTGCACATTTGGTGGTTGGTTATCGATTACGATGAACAACGAAGTTGCCAACTTTGCCATCGCAACTGTAGCTTTTATTTTAATATGAAAAAAAAATTAAAGAAGGTTTTGGTAGCGTCCAAGTTTAAAATATAGAAAATAGAAAAACGGTACAGTCATGATAGAAAATCATAATGTGGAGTGTCGACATTTGCGCAACAGTATGTTCTTTGGATTTTTAAGAATGACATACGAAGATTTTTTATTTTTGCTGAATAGTACTGAAGTGTAGGTACATTACAAAAAAAAATACTGGTTGGCGATCCTGCTAAAGAGAGGTTAGTTTAACTTCCACTCAATTTCATTTTTGTCTATGTCAAATATTGTCGCTATTTGGATTCAGCGAGTCAAATAGTTTATTTCTATCCTTATAATCGAAATTGCGAGGGTTCCACAAAACCTCATTTGCGTAAAATTGTTCGATGAGAAGCAACACTGCATCATTATCCCAATTAAACGGAATTACTTTAATATATTTAAATATGTACACCGCGGCTTGCCCGGCGGCACTGTGTGTAGGAGCCATTAGTGTATAAATTCATTACTAATACTCACGATACTCACGAAGGGTTTGGCATAAATATACATATACACACGAATGATTGGCCAGCCATTTGCGATATTTCTAACAGACAAAAAAAATAATAACAATTTGAAATCGCACCCAGGTTCCCACAATAACGTTTGAAAATCTAATCTAAGCAGTTTTCGCAGTTTCATCAGCATTACAGTATGAATGACGGGCCTTTTGGTATAGTGGTTAGTGATCCCGACTGCTGAGCCAGAGGAATGGGTTAGATTCCCACCCAGGACAAATAATTGTAAGATGACCACGATCATTTGTTCTGTGTCTGGATGTAATTTATCCATAATATTTATGTATTTAGAAATATATATGTTTATCAGCAGTCTGGTTACCATGTTACAGGTTCTGCCTAGTTTGGGACCAGACGGCCGTGGGTGAGATGTGTCAAGTTATTATTATTATTCTGACTAGATTGGTTGACTTTAAAAGTTCGTTTCATGGCTCGCATGGGCCCGCCATGTAACTTTATAACACTATACAATATTACTAACCAAAACATTTTATCAAACAAAAACTACTCTTCAGTTTTTTAATAATAGAATAGATGTAACGTTTGAATAACTGCTACAAGTTGTACTTTTTTTCAGGTACAATGTACTACCAGTGGGAATTGCCGCGCATTATACACTATCTAAAAGAATATTTCAAGTGGGACAAAGTTTCACTATTGTGTCATTCGATGGGTTCAATAGCTGCAATGCGTTATTCGTGTTTATTTCCAAACGACGTGGACTTTTATATAGCTATAGACAGTCTCATATATGATGACTACGATCTAGATCGAGTCATAGACAGTTATCCAAAATTGATGGAGAAAGCTACTATTGCGCAGACTCGTCTTGACGTAGAACCACCTCTGTACACATTAGAAGAAATTAAGAAAATATGGCACCTTGGAACAAGAAAATCTGTCGCATTAGAAAGTGTCCCATACTTATTGGAAAGAGGCGTAAAACAATCAAAGCAAGATCCCACCAAATATTATTTCTCACGAGACTCAAGGCTGAAATATTCGCTGTTTAATCCTGAAAACAAAGAATTTGTCGAAGCTCTCGTACGACGGCTCAAATGTCCAACGTTATACATCAAAGCCATAGACTCGCCATATTCATCCGATGAATACTCTGTGGAAATGCGCGACATCGTTGAGAAAAGTAACGATAAGTATGAATTGCATTTTGTACCTGGAACGCATCATGTTCATTTGAATGATCCTGACAAAGTTGCGCCACTAATTTTGAATTTCCTAAATAAATATAAAATCAATACTTAAGGTACTGTTAAATACATCAATCTTAATTTTAGTCTAGGGCCGGAGTGATACCACGGCCTCACAGAAAACCGGCAGTGACTGAGGTTACCAGAGGCCCTAACCATTCCCCCCCGTCCCCGTCCCCTCCCCCTCTCCCTTCTACCACTTTTCCCCTACTCCTACCTTAAAGGCCGGCAACACACTTGTGACTCTTGAGTTGCAGGTGCTCATGGGCGGTGGTAGTCATTTACCATCAGATGAACCGTCTGCTCGTTTACCCCCTATACCATAAAAAATGGATGGTTATGCTACATAGAAATTTAATAATTAAAAAAATAAAACCTAAATTATGTTATTAAATAAATACACATTACTTGTTTTAAGAGGTCACTTATACGGCAGAAACCGTTTAAATATCTATATAAAATTAGAGAAACATGGAGTCATTTAAATTGTACGATTTGAAACGTCTACTGTCTACGTTCCGTAATGTAGATATCGTAGTTCTGTAGCGCAAAGGAATATAGTATAAGGAAAAAGTTTTGACCAGGAAGGAATCTTTAGTGACTGAGATGTAACATTTTCCACTTTTCCATAGGCTATACCAAAGTGACAAAGGTGACACTAAAGGTTTTGGAATAACACTACCTCATTTAATGCATTAAAACAGTTGTACTTTTTTATAGATAAGTTATTTAAATATGTTTGTTAGCCAATTGAAAAAGGTACCTACGCAAAATAAATTATCATAGTTTTAGTTTGTTTAGTACTTTGGAATTTATATTTTATTAAACACGAATATATTTTTTTTAAATTTATCGATTTTTACCTATTCTCTTATATTACATCAATTTACCTACAGAAACATTTTGAAACAATTGAGTATTATACTTAAAAAACAGTTACACATGACGTAGCTGTGGCTGCCTGTAATAGGTGCTGCTAGTCGCAATTATTATTGAAATGTATACATACTTACTAACCACTAGCCACTAAGCTCACTGAAATACTCCGTTCTGATACGTTGAAATTAATATAGGAGCAGGTTGGATTCTTACAGTTTTTACTTTAAGTCCTATAAAATGATAAGAATTTAGTTTAACCTTTTGAACGCTACGGTCGGCTATATCAGGCTATATGTATATCCGGCAAACGAAAAAGTGCACACGACGGCGACGCCACCGACACGACGGCAATGACCGATAAAACGACATTTTTGCAGTACAAAGTACAAAGTTTTCTGTTTTTTTTTTGCTATTATTTAAAACTAAAATAATCTTTATTTAATTATTTATATAGTATTCAGAGGTAAAACAATTAATCTCATTAATTTAATAGTAAAAAAAACGATAATTAAAAACATCATTTCGAAGTGCAACATTAGACATATCGTACGATAAACTAGCTTACTGCCAAATTTCATCTCCATGGGTCAAGTAGTTTTCCAGATTTCGTGATTAGTCAGTAGATGAGTGAGTATTCATTTGATATGCTTAAATAATATATTGTCAATTTATTTTTTCTTTTGATTTTCATTTCGTAGAAACACATTATTTGGAATAATAAATAAAGATATATCATAAAAAAATAAGTTTTATTTTCCTAAGTAGTCACTTATACCTTATAGTAAGTATATATATATAATATAGTTTAGAGCTTCACAGTTATTTTTTAAACTTGGATCCCTATTGCGAATTACGTTGATTATCTTGAACTATTAAAATTATATTTTAGCGAATAGGATCCAATGCTGTTTTTGTCTATATCTCAACAAAAAGGTTAACCTGTCAAATGAAACATTCATATAACATTTTTTTGTTCAATTCAATTCAATTTTTTCATTATGGCAAACAGTGCCGATGTCGACAATTCTGCCAATATCATTTGTGCGATGGAAATGCGTGTGTTTATAGGGGACATAAATATGAATGTCCAGAAACTTCAGTGGACTGAACGAGACCTTGTTGTTGCTATAAATACACTGAAACAAACAGACACGCACAAATAAATAAATGAATAATATAAATAATCGTTAAATAGTTGGTAGTTAATATCAATTGATTAAAATTTCTATACCACACCAACATCCAAAGGGACAGATCACAGTTTGATGGCATTGCAGCGTATAAAAGTCATCAGCGCTTGTAGAAGTTCTGGAGATGAATAGGTTAGGAGAGAGGAAAAGTTAATAGGGGTGGGGATTTTTAGGTCTCTTAGATACCCGTAGAGATCCAGGGATGGGTTATTATTTTGACAACTAAAGAAAATATGGTCTAGGCTGCCTTCGTCTAATCCACACTCACATACTGATGAATCCCGAATCCGAATTTTGTGCAGGAAAACAGGCGAGCAGCAGTGTCCTATTCGAAGTCTACAGATAGTGGAAATTACTGGTTTGGATACCTTTTTATACTTGTAGAACCAAGGCTTTGGCGTTATCCAAGGCTGTATGGCATAATAATGGCTGCCTTTCTTCCTAGAGGAGCTGTTCCACTCTAACTGCGAGGATGTTAGCAACTTTTTTTGGGGTCGTCTCAGAAGGTCATAATTTTGATGGACATAGTGTTTAAGGTCAGCAGTTTGGGAAGAGGCAGCATTTTTAGTCAATGAGTCTGCACACTCATTGCCTATAATGCCAGTTGAACTATGTTTGCGTTCATAGCGCAGTTATATAACGATTTATTCATTTCTAGGATTAAAAGACTGCAGTCTACTCTGGAAAGGATTTTGTAACAAGGCTCTGAGACGGCTGAGGGAATCTGAAAATATCGCAGCCCTGTTAATGTTATGAGATTCAATATAGAGACATGCTTCCAAAACGGCTACACACTCGCCCGTAAAAACAGACTCCTTTGGACACCTAAATTTTAAAACAATTTTAGAGTCTTGGTAGTACACAGCAGCTCCCGTAGGGCTTTCATCTGATAGTTTGGACGCGTCAGTAAACTACTTTTTATACCCCCGCCATTGCTCCTCTACCAGAGCGTTAAGGGAGGTGTAGCAGCAAAAGACTCTCTTTGGCAGAACCTGGCCATCAAATGTAAGGACACAGGTCTCTGTATGTTTCCACTCAAGAACGCCTTCTTTAAATGATTTTCTGTTAATACGTCTCACTTTAAGAGTTTTACCACAACCTGGTGGCACTGTTATATATTTGTGAATATCATCCTCAGGCATGTCAGTCGGAACACCAGATACAACACCCATTCTGGTTACGAAGGAATAGAAGCTACAACTTTACAACTTTATGACTAGAAAGATGAGGATTGAGTAAGAATGAATTTGCATCCTGAGGGGTTGCAAATTATACTTATATGCGATTTCTGCCGACCTTTTTCACACCATCTTTCATAACATTACAGATGTTATTATTAAAAAGAAACAGGCCGAACGTTATAGGGTGAAGGGTTGTACCAGCATTCGGTTAGGGTTCAATACGCGATACGTGTACAATGAAAGGGCCACTGTCAGTTGTATTGTATTTTACTCGACTTATTTGGCTTTTTAGTTGTTTCGCAGGATGTGTTAACATTACATCATCGTCAACAGGCAGTTTACGGGATCCAGAAGCATGGGGAGTTACATTTTTCGGTTGTGTGACACTACAGACTACATTAGCGGACTGTGTCAGTGGATCAGAAGGGGTAGCGGGTTGATCGGGAAAATAAGGAGACAGAGGAAAAGGAGGAGTTAGTGGGGTCGTTTTGTCTCCCCCAGACAAAGTTTATCTTTCGCCATTATTATTACTTACCAGACAGTTAGTAAACACACACAACACACACCAGAGTCTAGGACAACACAAATAATAACAAAACAAGATGAAAATTAGTCACGAAATCACAAAAAAAAACAATAGATTCTAGACACACGTGTTAACCAATCGTACACGGTGGCGAGAATCAAGTCCATTTTTTTGGTTATCTGTGTAATTAACAGTTGACAGTTAGTCACAATGCTTATAGTAAACTGACCTTTATTGTACGTACTTGTACAATAAAGGTCAGTGTTAAAGTATAATAAAATAATGCGAGATAGAGTCCATATATTAAAAAAAATATATATATAATAATAATAATCAATTTTTACCAAAATCGGTCCAGCGGAATTATTATATACCTATATATATATATATATATATATATATATATATATATATATATATATATATATATATATATATATGTCGGAGAAGGGATATTCAATTAGAAATAGTCATCACGTCTCACAGATATAGTGGGCGTCATGGTGGGTGAATGCGAGCACAAAACACACTATAGTGCAATTTAATCAATTTATTGTTTAAATTCTATTCGAGTAGCGGGTTCGCGGCACCAATCTAACCTCACATAATCACTCTCACTGTCTATTACCATGATCCACCTCGATCAACGGTCAGCAATCAAGTGCCACCTCGCACCCAAACTAGTAAAATGGCGCCTCGACCCCGCTCGAGGCATAACCTCTACTCTTAACACGTGGTATAGTAATAAACAAACTTTTGAATAAAAATAAAAAGGATTGACAAAATACAACACTGTGATTCATCGAAAGGTTTTACACAACGTTTAAAGCTAATAAATCGAATTAAATCAAATTAAGATTTAACAAAATATTAGTGGATTTTACACGCGTTGTAACCAGCAATGAGTCCGAGTACTTCCGCCGATATATATATATATAGATATATATATATATATATATACGCGACTCTCTTGTCTTCAACATTTATTCTTCATAAAATATTTCGAACGTATTCTAAATTCGAGTTTGGTGCCACCAGTCTGTGCCTCTCGCGTAGTAAAGAGTTATTCTTCCAATCGAAGGAGTATGTAAGCTGTGCGAGAGGTCCCGTCACTACAATATATATATATATATATATATATATATATAAGCAAAAATTGCTTGTTTAATAGTATGATGTAACTAAACTAAATAAAAGTTTTAAACTTTTTTTACTTAATATTAATCAAGGAATTAATAAAAACGACAAACCTGGTGAAATGAATGTACAAACTTGACACGTTATATAAAATAAAATACCTTTAATGTGTGATAGTAAAATATATTATGGTAACCTAGAATAAAAGTATTATGTATCAGGTGAAATTGGCTCTTTTAAAAAAATAAAAATTTGTTCCCGAGTTGCCAGGGCATGAGAATTATGCGATTTTTGTAAACGATATTGGCGGTGTGCGATCTGTCTCTTACTGTCAAACAACTGACAGCTATTTCAATCGTGCTAAGGAGTATATAACGCTGTGGCTAAGATTACATTATCTAAAATTAAATACACTGATCGTAGGCTTAATACAAAGTATTCTCTCAAAACCAACTTCGGAAGTGGCTAAACAATTTTGCCATCTTGCCACAATCGCTCAGCACCGATCCTGAAAGTTTTTTCATATAAATTAAATAAGCAAACAATGTAATAAGGTATGATGGGGCGGACATGTCCTTATTGGATAAATGCCCCAAAAATAAAATTGATCTAGATTTTATTTTTAGGGTATCTAGATATTGTTGGCCTAGCGGTTAGTGACCCTGACTGCTATGCCATAGGTCGTGGATTCGATTCCCACCCCAGTCTGGGTGTTCTTTGTGTCCGTTGTTTGTATGTTTGTTGTCTCCCGCGACACAGGAGTAATTCCTAATGCGGGAGTAGTCTTTAAAAAAAAAATATTAAGCTACACTGTTATTTTCAATATATAATACCAGCGTGTCACCGGCACTGAAAGTGTTAAAGCCAATATTATGAGAGTGGTAGTTCCCAGATAGGTCTGGTACATTTGTGCAATTAAATGACATAACTATAGTACTTCCTCATATCATAATAATATATGCTTATACTAATACCTTGTTATTTATTTTTGTTTAGATTGAAGTGTATGGGTGGCAAAAGTGAAGACAAAGGGGAGTAATATCTGTGATTCATTAAGGGCAACAGAAGAAGGACCAACTGGATCTGAGCTTACAAATATAGAGTGAAAGATACTAGATATCAAAAGGGACTGCCTCCATTCCAGGATTTATTGTTGAGTTAATTATATCATGTTAAACATTTAATTTATTAATGTTAATTGTTGATTATATTAGTAACAAAAAACAAAGCTTTAATTAAAATAACATTTACTAGCAGTTTAATTTAAATATGTTTGAATCAGTTCTTCCTGATTCCGTCATGCGGCATGCCTGTATCAAGAAACCTGTTTGCTTTTCTTTCACCAATTTCATGTTACTCAGTTTGCAATCAAATTCCTTATTTTGCTTGGCAATTTCAAACAATTAATTTAAAAATAAATCAAAAATTCTCTGTCCCTCAACTGCGTAATCTGCTTCCATAAACAATTATTTTTATTTGTTTTATTAATAAAAAAGAAGAAAAATCATATTAGTAGTAAGGAATAAAAATGAGAGATTCTTGCTTACGAGACTGTTTTCGGATTCCCTATCTATCGTCATTGTCGTATCGTGAAACATTCCCATAAATTTCTAAGTCCGAAAATTAATATTTTCTGTTTTTTATATATATATATATACGTATATCGATTGCCACAAAATACTATTAAGATAATGATATTATAACTTTATTTAGATACCTTGCTTCATTTGCTTTTCTTAATATAGATGTATATCATCTCTTTCTAAAATATTGGCTGTCTTAAGTTGGCGGGGAGAAGTCGTTTTTTTACATTTTTGTTTGCAACTGTTCTTAACTGTTCGATCAAAATTTTTATTTGTTCGATCTTAGTTTTTTTTTTTAAATAAAATGAAAAATTACCTTCAAGTTTACGGGGAGAAGTCGTTTTATTACTTTTTTTTTTTGCTTTTTCCATTGTTCGTTAACTGTTCGTCATTGTTTGATCAAAATTTTTATTTGTTCGATCTTAGTTTTTTTTTAAATTAAATAAAAAATTATCCTCAAGTTGGCGGGGAGAAGTCGTTTTTTTAATATTTTTTTTTGCTATTTCAACTGTTCGTAAACTGTTCGTCATTGTTCGATCAAAATTCTTATTTGTTCGATCATAGTTTTTTTTTTTAATTAAATCAAAAAATTACCCTTGTCACATTTTATTTATAGATTCGAATAAAACGAACAAATTTTAAGGATAATTAATTTTATACTTTCTTAAAATATCTTCATACATAAAAATTAACCCCTATTTCTCCTGGACCCGCTATAACTTTTTTTTTTATCTAGATTTTATTTTTGGGGCATTTTCCAATAAGGACATGTCAGCCCATCATACCTTATTACATTGTTTACTTATTTAATTTATTTTAAAAAACTTTCTGGATCGGTGCTGAGCGATTGTGGCAAGATGGCAAAATTGTTTAGCCACTTCCGAAGTTGGTTTTGAGAGAATACTTTGAATTAAGCCTACGTTCAGTGTTTTTAATTTTAGATAATGTAATCTTAGCCACAGCGTTATATACTCCTTGCTTAGCACGATTGAAATAGCTGTCAGTTGTTTGACAGTAAGAGACAGATCGCACACCGCCAATATCGTTTACAAAAATCGCATAATTCTCATGCCCTGGCAACTCGGGAACAAATTTTTATTTTTTTAAAAGAGCCAATTTCACCTGATACATAATACTTTTATTGTAGGTTACCATAATATATTTTACCATCACACATTAAAGGTATTTTATGTTATATAACTTGTCAAGTTTGTACATTCATTTCACCAGGTTTGTCGTTTTTATTAATTCCTTGATTAATATTAAGTAAAAAAAGTTTAAAACTTTTATTCATTTATATTTTAAATAAGAAATCATTGTTTCGAAATAAAATAAATTATTACTCGAGACCATAAAGTAGTTAACCAGTATAACATGCTGGCAACTCTGTCTAAATGTCAAATTATCTTCTCCCCGCCAAGTTGAGGGTAATTTTTTATTTTATTTTTAAAAAACAGCTAAGGTCGAACAAATTAAAATTTTGATCGAACAATGACGAACAGTTAACGAACAATTGAAATAGCAAAAAAAAGGTTATAAAACGACTTCTCCCCGCCAACTTAAGAAAGCAATGTTTTTATTTTATTTATAAAAAAAAAACTAAGATCGAACAAATAAAAATTTGGGTCGAACAATGACGAACAGTTGAAATAGCAAAAAAAATTCAAAAAACGACTTCTCCCCGCCAACTTGAGGGTAATTTTTTATTTTATTTTTAAAAAAAACCTAAGGTCAAACAAATAAAAATTTTGATCAAACAATGACGAACAGTTGAACTAGCCAAAACAAAATGTCAAAAACCGACTGCTCCCCGCCAACTTGAGGGTAATTTTTTATTTTATTTAAAAAAAAAACTAAGATCGAACAAATAAAAATTTTGATCGAACAATGACGAACAGTTAACGAACAATTGAAATAGCAAAAAAAAAATGTAAAAAATTGACTTCTCCCCGCCAACTTGAGGATATTTTTTTATTTTATTTAAAAAAAAAACTAAGATCGAACAAATAAAAATTTTGATCGAACAATGACGAACAGTTAACGAACAATTGAAATAGCAAAAAAAAATGTAAAAAATTGACTTCTCCCCGCCTACTTGAGGATATTTTTTTATTTTATTTAAAAAAAAAGAACTAAGATCGAACAAATAAAAATTTTGATCGAACAATGACGAACAGTTAACGAACAATTGAAATAGCAAAAAAAAATGTAAAAAACCGACCCGCCAACCCCCGCCAACTTGAGGGTATTTTTTTATTTTATTAATAATTGTAAATGATTCATTTAATTTTTAAATGAACTTTGCTTTCAAACAGTAGGTACTCCGATCCCCAGGTATAGATACATACGTATGTCTTAGTGAACTTGTTTGTAGTAGGTATTGGAGCTTATTTGATATATTTTGTCTAGTCTATATGTTATCTCGTAATAAGAAACTACAGAGAAAGCTATGGTATGAAAGGCTTTGTCTGGGGAGTTATTTACGATTAAAGTACGACAGACAGTATAGATATAAATTGGGGCCTGTGCCGGTTTTTGATCTATTAATGCATAGTGTTCAAAATTTTAGAAATTAGAATTCATCTGAAACTTTTAGATTTGATTTTCAAAACGTCTTTCGGCCTTTGATCCAAATTGATACCAATTGTTTTAATATGTAACATCGGGATATAATATATAGATATTAATTTAAAAAAAAGAAACGCCGTAAAACTTGTGTAAATTATAAAATGAAAGAGTTGTTGTTAACTGGATAATCAGGCCCAGGGGAGATGAGTCATGGGGTTGTGTACTATGGATACTATAGGTAATAAAACACGGATTCTAAAATACATTATTTTTATTATTTTTTTATGTCAACTCCCGCACTATGAATGATTTCGCAAGTGACACTTACATACACTGATGCGGCTTAGTGATAAGGCAACCACTTTAGGGGTGCGCCATCATCATGATCAGCCTATCGACGTCGACTGTTTTACGAAGGCCTCCCCTATGTGTGCAGTGAATTCGTTTAATATCCTATTAGTCCTACTAATATTATAAACGTGAAAGTTTGTGAGGATGTATGGATGTTTGTTACTCTTTCACGCAAAAACTACTGAATGGATTTTAATGAAACTTCACAATAATATCTTATATATCAGAATAACACATAGGCTATAATTTATGACGATATTGTGTATACTGGCCAAAATATAACGATAAGTGTTAAGTAAGTCGGAATACACAAATACAATACGGAGTACAATTACAATAAAAATTTTGATCGAACAATGACGAACCGTTGAAATAGCAAAAAAACGACTTCTCCCCACCAACTTAAAACAGCAATGTTTTTATTTTATTTATAAAAAAAAAACTAAGATAGAACAAATAAAAATTTTGACCGAACAATGACGAACAGTTAAGGAACAATTGAAATAGCAAAAAAGAAATGTAAGAATACGACTTCTCCCCGCCAACTTCAGGGTATTTTTTTATTTTATTTAAAAAAAAACTAAGATCCAACAAATAAAAATTTGATCGAACAGTTAAGAACAGTTAACGAACAGTTGAAAGAGCAAAAAAAAATTTAAAAAAATGACTTCTCCCCGCCAACTTAAGACAGCCTGCAGCATGATCGTCTGTGTGGCGGTATGTCATGCAATAGCAGGGTTGCCAGATTGTATAATTGGAAACAAAATTCGTATAATGTTATGTATCCTGTTTCTATTTATTTATTTATTTATTCATTTATTAAGGAGCATCAACAACATACATATGCAATATTGTGCTTTACAATATAGACGCCCAGAGCATTCATTATACGTAATGTTTACATTGAGTACCAATAAAAAATAAAACAATTAATAAAACTATTACTAAAACTAATACTAAGCACTAAAACATATGATACAAAGTTTTTAGATAATAATAAATCGTAATCAATATCGTATCGCAGATTGCGCTCTTCACTGTACTATCTGTATCGACTGAATAAAATGATTATACCCATCGAGATATTTACGCTGGCAATAATAACTGAGTTGGATTATACCAAGCGATTGTCATGCTACATGATGGACTCTCTATAGGTCCTTCATGCAGCATGATGATTCAGCATGTCATGCCGCATGACCGTCTAGGGAACACATAAAGGAACAGCTTCGCAGTATACCGAATTCACGTCATTCCTTACAGTGCACAGTGCTCTCAGTGTATATCGGAACGCACACCAAATTGTACACACGACACTACGTAGAGCACAGCTCTACAAGTAGAGATATAGATATGTAAGATAGGTATATCGCCACCCGGCAAAAAAAGTGTCATCATATCACATGTTAGGTAGGTACGTTTTGACGTGCATTGATTAGAAAGTGTTGCATTTGTTCAGCTGTAAAAACATCGTTTTTAGCTAAGTGAAAAAGGGAACTCTCTTGGAGCTTTTTTGTTCAATTCACCACAATTTTCATAAAAGTCGTGTTTTCTCGAAATAGCTGTTTTCGTATTACGACACTTTTTCTGCCGGAAAGCGATATGTATAAGTTTGTATTGTATTATAGATCGCGGGCCGCGGCCTTGGCAATATGTACCTATTACATACTATAATCTTTGATTCTGGCATGGTGCGTCATGCTGCTGTGTAGTGCCGGCCGCCAGTCTAAAGTAAACGCGCGCCATGAATTCTTGATTTCTTTTTCTCATATATATTACATAACTTTGTAACAAAAAAGTGAGACTTTTAGAAGTCACTTGTTATAATTTTATAAAACGTTAAATTTACTAAAAGAATATTCAACCTAACCTCATTAGTGAACCGCTGTTAGTGAATATAAAGCGATTGTACATACAGAAATTATTAGGAACAATAAAATATATATTATCCAGTGTTTGTAACTGTACTCAATAAAATACTATTAAACGTAATTTTGTAATCATGGCTCAACGCTTTATGTCCCATTTGATTTTCAACTCCAAAACTCTAAAATTAAAGTCGTCTCCACTAGTTTTACACAAAAAAATACATACTCAGGTGAGCTACTTTCATTTAATTTTAATATAAAAGAATAAACCTATAGGTATAATGAGAACAAATTGGGAATATATGCTCTCAATACAGGGTCATCAGCAAAGAGTATACAAACACTATGTAAGAATATTTTGGACTTTCATACTAAATATAAAACGATGTATGGAGCGGGAGCCAATTTAATTTACCAACATAATAAAAATGGTTTTAACAAAAAATTAAACCGACGAAAAGAACTAAAAAGCATAAAATAAATAAACCTTTTAAGTCTTAAGTATTGAGCTTATTTACATAAACTATCAAATTTTATATAAACTTATTTTGAGTCGGCGCCAAATAATTAATTACTTACGTAGAGCCATGTCCATTTCTACGTAGGTACATATAAAATTTAGATAATTAATCAGTTTGTCTTTCTTCCTTTAATCTTTAAGCCTTCGATTTTTTTTTTGTTAATCGATGCATCAGAATGCGATTTAAAAATCCAAATTTTTCGAAAAGAATGGTAGTGAAAATAGTGTTTTTCATTCCCTTAATAGAATTTATTGACAAATCCACAAATAAAAATTTGTTAGTCGTAGGACTGCACCTCAGAAGTGAAAACACATCCACACATATATAAACATATACACACACACACACATCTGTACGGCACGGCCCCTTCAACACTTATTAAAATGTTTGTTTGAGGGAACAGTCTTATTAGGTAACCCTGCGGTTAGAATCTTACTAGGGTAACGCCAATGCCAAAGGGTGCCCCCGGCTCCTACGTCAGCGGATATAGGCCTGTGGCAGTATTGTCAACATTCGCAAAGGTCTTCGAGACGGCTTTATGCTCCATTATAAGCTCGCAAGTGAGTGTGCAGTTAAATGATGTCCAACACGGATTTCGAGCAGGTCGTAGCACTAACTCCAACCTCATGTGTTTCATGATGCGGGAGTGGATGTTGATAATGATGTTCTGTTGGAGAAGTTTGCAAGTCTGGACTTACTCCAGACCTTCTAAGATGTTTTGCACAATACTTAAGTGGTCGACAGCAGTATATAGAATATGGAGGATACTCTTCAAACTCGTATCACACCCTCGCAGGCGTGAGTCAAGGTTCTAATTTAGGCCACTGGAATTTATCATCATGTTAAATGACTTACTAGAAGTGGTCAAACATACTAAACTTTTATCTTAATAATATTAGTTTAGATAATTATTATTTTAAGAGGTATGTTGGAAACGTAAATAAAATCCTGTTTCGAAAAAATACAGTCCACAACTATTATTAAAAAAAATCCTAACTTAATATTATAATATATGCGAAATTGAGTTTTATTTGTTGCCTACGCTTATCTATTTACCCGATCGTCATGAAATTTCGCATACACATAATATACAGATTCGATACAGAAACAAAGTATCCCGAGGACGATCGAAGCGGGTAAAAGCTTGTATTTTTATAAAATAAGAATAATTATAATTCCAGGTAGGAATTGCTTACAGCTGGCAAACTTTTCCTGTTGGCCGTTGTATACTTTCCCAAAACAGGAACTTTGTTTAATATTTATTTTGTAGTCGCACCGGACGACTTCATAATTAAATTATTATTTAATTAAAAGGTGGAAACAGGACTCTGGTCCGGGCCCAATGTGGTCGGTCGCGTTTAGATGTAGAAAAAACTATGAATGCAACCTTATTTTTAATTTTTCTCAAATAGTCTCCCGGTTTTAAAAAACGGGGTTACCCATTTTTCGGTATTTCTAAAAATCATTATTATCCATATAATCGATAATTTTAAATTTTGTCCCATCCCTTATTGCAACAACTAAGTTCACCCTTGCAGCCCAACATTTCTGTCGTCCGATGTTTCTTGTTAAGTCTGACGGACTTAATAATATAGCACTATAAAAAATTCAGGTAAAACTCTGTGCGCTAAATTTTACAAAATCGTTTCAACTGTTAAAGCGTCAAGAAGTAACAAACATTTACACCTATATACGTACGTATACATCAACTCTTGCATTATAGTATTACTAGCTATTGAAAGCGGCGGTAGCGTAATGACTGAGGCGTCCGACTTGCGATCAAGTGGTTGCAGGTTCGAACCCCACCCTGAACTCTACCGTCGTAAACCACCCCTAACACAAGCATTTAACTTAGCTGGAGGGGTTAACAAGAATACCAGTAATGTATGAACCCCGTTGCTAGTATTCTTTTAAAAAAAAACAAAAAAGAAAAAAATACTTATTACTAGCTTTTATCCGCGCCTATATATTTATTATATTATTTTAACTATATTTATTTTAACATTTTGAATGGCACTGTATTGGTCAGTGAATAAAATTCCGCTACTTAGGATAAGTAACTTTAACGAAAAGACTATGATATCACTTATGGAACCAAAATGGTTAAGCTCTCACCGCGAAGACTTACCATACATAGAAAATAACATGTGAACATAGCATGTACCTCCTTTTCTTTAAAACAATCAATATAAACCAAAACAGTTATTTTATATGCACTCGCACCAAATATAAAAGTAGTATTAATTAAAGAAATCTATTGAAAACTGCCTTGATCTTTGTTTTAAATGTTTACAGGCGCCAACCAAGGAAATTCAGATACCAGTAAAGTTTGGTCATATATCAGCCAAACTTTGGGGTAGCAGCGACCAGCGACCTATACTGGCTCTGCATGGCTGGCAGGATAATGCAGGCACCTGGGACCCTCTAGTCCCCTTGATAATTAAAGACAGATCTATACTGGCAATTGATCTCCCAGGCCATGGGCGGTCTTCCTGGATTCCTGCTGGTAAATAAACGATCCTTATACTTATTGTAGATGGTAGGGTGATCATGAGTTTTACTTACATTAGGTAAAAACTCATTATCAAGAAAATGCATATCTTAGTGTATGAACTCATTACTCATACTCAGGATACTCACGAAAGGATTGGCAGAAGTATACATATATTGTATTACACACGAATGATTGGCCAGCCATATTTTTGGTAACGTGTAATCGGAGGCGAGCACGTTTCTCGACTGTGATGCAAGTGCGAATTTTCTAACAGACAAAAAAAAACCAATAACAATTTGGAATCGCACCCAGAATCCCATACTAACGTTTGAAAATGGCTCTCAGCAGTTTTCGCTGTTTCACCAGCATTACAGTGTGAATGACGGGCCTTTTGGTCTGGTGGTTAGTGATCCCGACTGCTGAGCCAGATGTATGGATTCGATTCCCTACCAGGTCCAATAATTGTGTGATGAGCACGATCATTTGTTCTGTGTCTGGGTGTAATTTATCTATAATATTTATCTATTCAGAAATATATATATGTTTATCAGCAGTCTGGTTACCATGTTACAGGTTCTGCCTAGTTTGGGACCAGACGGTGAGATGTTGTCAAGTTATTATTATTATTCTTGCTAGATTGGTTGACTTTTAAAGGTCGTTTCATAGCTCGTATGGGGCCGGCATGTACCTTTATAACACTCCACAATATTACTAACCAAAACATGATCCGCACCTTCTATCAAACAAAACTACTCCTCAGTTTTTTCATAATAGAATAGGTGTAACGTTTGAATAACTGCTACAAGTTGTCCTTTTTTTTTCAGATATGGTGTACTACCAGTGGGATTTGCCGCGCCTTATACATTATCTAAAAGAATATTTCAAATGGGACAAAGTATCACTATTGTGTCATTCGATGGGTTCTATAGCTGCAATGCGTTATTCGTGTTTATTTCCAAACGACGTGGACTTTTATATAGGTATAGACAGTCTCGTATATGATGACTACGATTCTAATCGAGTTATAGAAAAGTATCCAAAATGGATGGAGAAATCTGCAATTGCGCAGACTCGTCTTGATGTAGAACCACCTCTTTACACATTAGAAGAAATTAAGAAAATATGGCACCTTGGAGCAAGAAAATCTGTCGCATTAGAAAGTGTCCCATACTTATTGAAAAGAGGCGTAAAACAATCAAAGCAAGATCCAACCAAATATTATTTGTCACGAGACCCAAGGCTGAAATATGCGCTATTTAATCCTGACAACAAGGACTTTCTCGAAGCTCTCATACGACGGCTCAAATGTCCAACGTTATACATCAAAGCCATAGACTCAAAATATTCAGCCGATGAATATTCTGTAGAAATGCGCAACATCGTTGAGAAAAGTAACGAAAAGTATGAATTTCATTTTGTACCTGGAACGCATCATGTTCATTTGAATAATCCTGAGAATGTAGCGCCACTAATTTTAAATTTCCTAAATAAATATAAAATCAATACTTAAGGTCATCCTAAAGACCATCAATCAAATACCTTAATTAAAAACTAAATGACCCACAAATTCACAAACCATCACAATATACGTTTATTAAGTCTTTGCGTAAGTGCTTCCAAACTTAATAAACGTACCTAGTGATTGTTATGAATTTATGATACATAGAAATGTAATAATTAAAAAAACAAACCTACATTATAATCTTTTACCTAAATAATAGTTATTTAATTATCTTTTAAAAAAAAGTATCACCGGCATCAATGTGCTTTTTAGTGGAAAGTAGAGGTATTTTGTTTAAATATAATATGGCTTTTTTTTTTGTGCGTGTGGAAACCCCCTCGGGCCGTCACCCCACCGGTGGGGCGGTGTGTCGGAATCGAACCGACTAAAATCACACGGTGTACCGTATGCGCCTTAAGTAGGAGGGATCCGGGAACAGCTTTTATTAAGACATCCAAACAAACGCACTGCTCCAATGAGAAAGCGTTGTTTCGGAGCCCACGAAAATATCATCGACGCATACAATTTTTAGATATTTGTTGATTTTTCAAAAACCACACGACTGATATCGAAAAAATTTAAATGGCACCTGGGAAGTATATATACCTTTTGGAACAAAAAAGAATTTTCCAAATTGTTCCAGGCGTCTTCGAGTAATCGGTGACATATATAAAAAAAAAAGATTCCAACGAATTGAGAACCTCCTCCTTTTTTGAAGTCTGTCTCTGAAGGCTGTCTCATTGGAGCAGTGCGTTTGGTTGGCCTACCCATGTTATATTTAAACAAAATACATCTACTTTCCACTAAAAAGCACATTAAAGTCGGTGATACTTTTTTTTAAAAGATAATTTATAAATAAGTTATTTAAAGCTATTTGTTAGCCAGTTAAAATAGGCACCAACGCAAAATAAATGATCATAGGTTTAGTCTGTACCACCCTGTATGATATGTATTTTGAAATTTATATTTTATTAAATCCGTTTTATTTTTTTGTTAAATAAGTATATTATACATTTTTTACCTATCCTCTTACATCAATTTATGAACAGATTTTTTTTTAACAATTGAGTATTATACCTACTTTGAAAACAGTTATACAGGATGTAGCTGTCTGCCTGTAGTAGGTGCTGCTAGTCGCAATTATTATTGAAATGTATATATACTTACTAACCACTAAGAGTTACATCATTTGTATTATACATACCTGCACTTTACTAAACACAATAAATTATGTAAAATAAGTTTTATTTATAAGTTAACAAGAATTTATTTTGCAACTTCATGGTTATATGTTGTGTATACTTGAATTGGAACCACTAACATCATCATAAAATAATATGGCCAGGGCTTCCCTTCACACACCGTCAAAACAATCTCAAATACTCAAATAAATTGTGTAAATTAGTTGGTCTAATCATAAAAAAAAGTTAGTTTAGTTAGTAAATTAGTACCTAGTACCTTACCTTGTTGCCATTGTCATATACACACATATAAATATATATATTTTTTTTTTTTATGGTATAGGGGGCAAACGAGCAGACTGGTCACCTGATGGTAAATGACTACCGCCGCCCATGGGCACCTGTAACTCAAGAGTCACAAGTGCGTTGCCGCCCTTTAAGGTGGGAGTAGGGGAAGAGGGGTAGAGGGGGGAAGAGCGGGAAGAAGGGAGAGGGAAAGGACAGGAATAGGGGAGAGGGAAGGGTTAGGGCCTCCGGTAACCTCACTCACGCGGCGAAAAGCAATGCAATCATAGTTTCACTGCCGGTTTTCTGTGAGGCCGTGGTATCGAACGGAGTCGAGCCGGCCCATACGTGCCGAAGCATGGCTCTCCCACGAATATATATATATATATATCCTACTAATATTATAAACGTGAAAGTTTGTGAGGATGTAGGGATGTATGGATGTATGGATGTTTGTTACTCTTTCACGCCAAAACTACAGAACCGATTGCGATGAAACTTGGTATGTATGTAGATAGCTGGAGACCTGGATTAACATATAGGCTACTTTTTATTCCGATGTTCAAACGGGATCGGGACTTACGCGGGTGAAACCGCGGGGCGCTGCTAGTATATATATATTTATTCGTGGGAGAGCCAATAAATATATAAATATGACAGTTATTATGCCTCAAACGACAAAATAAGCCTTTTGGAGCAACTGGACAGATTTGCAGCTGGACAGATTCTCAGCTGAACAGATTAGCAACTGGACAGAGTATAGTCGTCAAAACACAACTGACACATGTCATCTGAGCGTGACGGTCACGCGAGTTCAGTGCTTTTCCCCGTACCTACCAAAAGTGTCCAACGTGCGTAAAGAAGTTTTCACTGCAAAAAAGTTTAAAACTATCAAACAAATAATTATTGAAGAAAGTCTATATGAAGACACGACAGTAGATCTATTATCGAGATAACTATAAGCATGTCATGTAGGCTTTCTAAGCATGTCATCACTGGTAGTTTTTTAACCGACGAAAAAAAAAGGAGGTTCTCAATTCGACCGTAATTTTTTTTTTTTTTATGTATGTTCAGCCCTCACTCCGTTATTTATGAACCAATTTTGATTAATCTTTTTTGTTGGATAGGGTATACCTCAAGGGTGGTCCCATGTCAAGGAAGTCAGGATCTGATGATGGGATCCTGATAAAATTGAGAGAAACCCTCGAAAATTGTAGGAACGAATAGTGTTTTTGTTTACTTTTCATTATTTTATCAGGTATTTGCGTTTAGAAATCATCACATCACGTACATGCTGTGCTGATGATGAAAAAAAATCACCAAATAATAAAATGATTAATTACCGACGTAGAGCCTACGTAGGTACATATAAAATTTTGTTAATTAATCAGTTTGTTGTTTGGCGCCGACTCAAAATTAGTTTATGTAAAATTTGATAGTTTATGTAAATAAGGTCAATACTTAAGACTTAAAGTTTATTTATTTTTTGCTTTAAGTTCTTTTCGTCGGTAAAATTTTTTGTTAAAAAGATTTTTATTCGTTAACGCAGTCGGAATATATTTTATATTTTTTTAATTTATATAATTCATAATTGAATCTGCCTATCAATCAAAATTGGCTTCTGCCGACGTTTTGTTTCCTCACAGTGATAAGAACTTCTAATTATTTTGATATCACTGATTCGATTCTTTTTTAATAACTGTAGAAAAAAGGGGATATATTGATGAAATTCAAATCAATGTCAAAGCTAGTAATCAGTGTTTGTCGTTATCAAAGAGTTTGAGATTGCATTTATTTCCTTTGCTCAATACATTAGGTAGTCTTCAATATATTATTATGTAAGTATAGAAATTATTTTATTAGTATTTGATGCTCCCTTAGATATATAATCTCAGGATGCTCTATATCAATTTCAGATCAAATAAAAAAGAAACCTTATTTAAAAACATCAGAAGAGTTAGCCCTTGCCGTCCAGAGCATGTCGTCTACTGTCCAATCTTAACCACTTTTATAATATGTCATGGACTGTACACTTTCTATCCAGTTGCTAATCTATGTAGTTACTAATCTGATCAGCTGAGAATCTGTCCAGTTGCTCCGGAAGGGAAATAAGCACTTTAACCGACGCTTAAACAAAATTGGCGTTTGTAACATACTTTAAAAATATATTAGTACCTTCTCCTAAAAATTACTTACAACTTAATGCATGAAGAGTCACCATACAGGACAGGATAAGAACTCGGGTGGGGTTCTTAAGCTGACTGAACTGATGTTGAAATTATTATAGGAGAGAGCAGGTTGGATTCGTACAGTTTTTACTTCAAGTCCTATAAAATGATAAGAACTAAGTTTAACTTTTTGAACGCCACGGTCGGCTATACCCGACAAACGAAAAAGTGCACACGACGGCGACGGCTCCGACGGCAATGACCGACAAAATTACGACATTTTTGCAGTACAAAATAAACATGAAAAAATAACTTTTCTGTGTTAGATAGATGTTTTTAGATATCATTTAAAACTAAAATAATCTATTATTTATATAGTAATCAAAGGTAAAACAATTAATCTCAGTTAATAGTAGAAAAACGATACTTAATTAAAAACATCATTTCGAAATGCAACATTTGACATTTATCATACGATAAACTAGCTTAAAATGTTCATCTTCATAGCTCAAGTAGTTTTACAGATTTCGTGATTAGTCACTAGATAAGTGAGAGAGTGAGTACCTATTCATTCGTTATGCTTAAATGAATATACTGTCAATATTTTTTTTCTTTGGGTTTTTTTTTCGTGGAAACGAATTATTTCCTAAAGTAAGTACCTACCTACTTATATCATAGTTTAGAGCTTCAGTTATTTTTTACCCACGACGGCACAGAGAGGGTATTATAAAACTAATAGTCCGATTTTGATGCGGTTTTCAGTAATGGGTTCGTGGTTGATTGGTGCTGGTTCTTAGATGGGTGGGCGTTGCGTGGCGCGTCGTGCGTCGACACGCGCGATCAAATCAAACACTGCTTACTATATGAGAGCGTTGACGTTGAAGTGCTTTTTTTGCGCGTTTTGTTTGATATATACCACTGCACGCGGCGGCGAATGCAGCGATACTCGCGGCGGCGTACGCCGCGGTGGCCACCGCGAACCCCGTCTGTTAATTACACAGATAACAAAAAAATGATGATTAATAAAAAAAAAAAAGGTTGATTTGTTATGAATGTTTCATTTGACAGTTTTACCTTTTTGTTGAGATATAGACAAAAACAGCATTGGATCCTATTCGCGCGTGTCGACGCACGACGCGCCACGCAACGCCTCGCGTTTGCGTAAACGGGGCCTAATTCCAAATTCAATTCAAATAACTCTTTGTGTGGTTAAGTTACTTGTTTTCTATGGCGGCGCAAAGTTTGAGCAATATCTGTCATTTAGTTTGTTTTCAATACTCGATTTTGTAAGCTCATCTCAAGAGCGTTTTGCGATTTTTATAATGGATAAAAACATCGAACAAAGAGTTTGTCTCAAATTTTGCGAATAGAATTTTATGTTCTGAGTCGCTGAAAATGTTACAGAAAGCATACGGTGAATCGACTTTATCAAAAACTCGTGCACATGAGTGGTACAGCAGTGCATTCAAAAGCGGTCGAGATTTGTTGGAAGATTTGCCTCGCTCTGGTCGGCCATCAACGTCTTCAACTGAAGTTAACATCGCAAAAGTGAAGGAAATTGTGGCTGAAAATTCACATCCAAGTTTGAAAGAGATAGACGCTGAACTTTCTATGTCTCACGAATCGATTCGTGCCATTTTAAACGATCGCTTGGGATGGAACACGTTGGCGCTTGACAGTCCCGAAAGATCTGAATTTTCTTTAAAAACTCAATCGCGTAAGTCGCTGAAGACATGCTAGAACGAGTCAATTCCGACCCTACATTCGTAAAACGCATTGTTACTGGTGATGAGACATGCGTTTACGAGTTTACTATACAAAAATGATATGTAAGTCTACTAAGTATATATAGAAAGATAATGTATAAGAGGACGCGTGTTTGTTTTTTAATACCATTATGTTTCACAGAGTCTCTCTTATGATGGGCACATTCGACTTACATCATCTGGTTCGAAGAAATCAATGACTTCAAATCAATTTCACGAATTTTGGCATCAAACTTTAAAATCGAGTTATAGTTTCTCTCCTTTGGTGTAGCTGGTAAAATCCTCTTGGACATATGTAGCATTTTGTATTGTCGCAAAGTGCTTCCACTGGCACATTTATGAAGGACTTCTCTCTCTTTGGATTTTTTTGGAAAAGCATCTTCCTTTTCTTGCAATTGCGTAGTCAATACTTCGCTATATAAAAGTCGCTTGCGTACTTCAGGAGGTACGTGAATATCTTTAATTGAAGAATCAACTTTTTCTAGCATTCACTTTTTCTCTTTGGCGTAAATAAGCTGCACTATACTTTTTAAGCTTTTCTGAGTATTTTTGTTATTTTTTTCTTTATCAGGAGTCTCCATAATGCTGTGAATAAAATACAATAAGTTTGTAAAATAAATTAATAAAAAATTGTAGGTGAATCGCCCTCGGAAAAAAAAACCATCATTTCGAAAACACAAACGTAATTTCGGAAACGTGTCACCATGCCCGGGAACGTTTCCGAAATGATCATTCCCGGAATGACTATTTCAAATAAGCGTGCGCTTTGATTATACGGCAGCCATCCTAAATGCGGCCTGACTTTGTCAATAGTAAAATATTTGAGGTTAATTTGTTATTTCGTGACATAAAAAGTATTCTAGTAATAGTTAAAAGTGATAAACACATTCCCGAGTTGACGGACTATTAATGTACGCTCTACGAATAACGAATTGAAAGGTACTTATATATTATTTTACTATGGACTTTATCCCGTGCGAATAATTAGCGCAAGAATGCCGCCAATGTCAAGTGTTTTATAAGTATACAAGTTAAATAACAAAAACGTAAAAAATGGACGTCTATTCGTCCATCTTTGATATAAAAATAAATATTTGACGAGAAATACACCGACAGCCGTATTTGTTTTCTTCCTCTACAAACGTTTGACACCTTATGGCCGCGTTCACATAAAATTACTTTTGTTCCATTATAGATGCGTTCACTGAAATGATTTGTGTCTATCGGTCATGTCAACTCATATCGGACTGTCGGACAAACTATTTTTGCATTTTTATAATTAAAAGTAAATATTTTTTAGTATCCTTTCCAAAAACTAGATTTTGTATCAAAATACGGTATATTAAGTAATGACAGGTGTTAAAGCTTAAATTTTTCATCAATATTTGGAAGATCATACATTAAGACGCGTTCCCAACTTGACTTTCTATGCATGTATATAGATATAATTTAAAATTTACTTCATTTATAAAGTATCTTGTTACATGTACCTATACTTAAAACAAGTTATTTTGAGTATTATTATTATTTGCTTAATAAAGTCAGATTTAAGACATTAAATTGCTTAGCAAAGCCAATTCTGCACCTTGATGATTTTGAGCCACCTACCTAGTTAATAAAAATCTTGTACATAACATAATTAAGAGCTATATAATCTAGTAGTACAATACTTCTATCTTCTTTTAGTGACAGTCTAAAGTCTAAAGTGTGTCTTAAATTCTGGCTTGTCTTTTTCTTTTTGCCTTATATTGCATCAATTTCATAAAAAAAAAGTGTTATTTAAATTTTAATGGTGAACTCTGGAGTTTCGTGTTATGATTTTTAATTAAATTTATTTGTAGGTATACAACCTAACCTCATTAGTGGAAATAAAGCGAATTTACCTACATGCACAAATTATTAGGAACATACCATATACATTTCTTAGTGTTGTGACTGTACTTATTAAAGTAGGTAGTATTCAACGTAATTTCATAATCATGGCCAAACGCTTCAAATCGCATTTGATTTTTAACTATAATGACGCAAAATTAAAGTCGTCTCTACCAGTTTTTCATAAAAAATTAAACACTCAGGTGAGTTTGTTTCTTTTATTTAGGTTTAAAGAACATTATACCCAAAAAAACATTGCAATTATTATAACATAAAGTAAATTATGTAAGCATACGTAAACTTAATTAGAAAACTAAGAAATTTACGGCAACCAATACATTAATGATATAAATGAATGACCTACGATTTTTGTGTTATAAATAACACTTACGAGTATAACTTATAATGACAGATTCAATACCCCTAAAAAGAACGATACGAACGATATTTCTGAAATGTGCAAGTTTAGCTACCTACAATATTTTTACATGGCAGATTGACTTTTATTTACTAATAAATCTGCACAAATATATTTAAATTAAATCAAACAAATCATTAATTTATTAAGCCTGCGCTCTTCTGCATTTTCATAGTTTATTGGAGTCAAGATAGTTACTTTAATTTAAAAATAGTTTTATTTCATAATTTTCTTTGGCTCTGCCCTAGTAAGAGTACGGAAATATAAGATACTACCTAGGAATCCAAATTGATTAAGGTCGCACCGCGAAGACTTACCTACATACGAGTAGATCATAATCCTTCCTTTTGGCTTTGCCGTAATCGGGTAAAAATAACATTATAACTGTTCCATGGAAGTCTTTTAGTAATCATAATCATACTAGTTTGACTCTTCCTGATCGCCTTTAATAGAAGTTGACATTGAACTACACCGGCCCATTGCCAAGACCGGCTTATTACGCAAAATTAAAGTTAGCAAATTCATTTTTAGGGTTCCGTTCCTCAAAAGGAAAAAAATGGAACCCTTATAGGATCACTTGTTTGTTCGTCTAGCTGTCTGTCTATCAGTCTGTCTATCAAGACCCTTTTTCTCAGGAACCCGTGGACGCATTAAGCTGAAATGAATACCAAATACTTATGTTTGCGATCCCTTGAAGCTGAAAAAAAAACAAGTTTTTAAGTCAACGCAAAAGAGATGGCCATTTAAACCTTAGATTTGACCAAATTTGAACATTCGTAGGTAAATCAAAACCTATAAGGTACTTCCCAATGACCTAAAATCATGACATTTGGTAAGAAGCAAGGTCTGATAGCACAAAATAAGGAAAAAATCCTAAAGTCGTTAATTTGTTGTTGCCAATCTATACAAATAAATAAAGTTGAAGTGTCCGTTTGAAATGTCAAAATAATAGTTTTTTTAAGCTCATAGAAAATTTCCAAAAATTATGTCTGTCTTTCTATTTGTTCCGGCTAATCTCCGGAACGGGTGAACCGATTTCCACAGGACTTTCACTGGCAGATAGCTGGTGTTATGAGGAGTAACTTAGGCTACTTTTATTTTAGAAACGAATTAGGCTTCCGCGCAAAATATATAAATATGTACACGAGAGCGATGCCGCGCGGGAACTGCTAGTATCACATACAAAGAATAGTTTTTTGTGATTCCAAACTTACATTTTGGGCTTTAATATACTCATTAAGAGTAACTAATAATAATGAATAGTTACTTATTTCAATTTCAATTTTCAACTTACCAAACTTACTTAAATTAGTTAATTGTACAATTACCTTCTTCATTATTATTTTTATTTGTTATAAATAATTAAACAACAAGCTTTTTAAAGTTCTCAATAAGAAGAATAAATAAGTCAATCACGAGATAGCAGTTGTAAGCCTTTAAGAAGTAGCTCGACTCAGTTCCGTTACGTAATAACTACTTAGTAATCTGTGCTTCCGTCTCCGTCATCAGATCAACTAAAAGTCTGCGTCGTGTTGCAGTGTCACTAGATATACATATGTGTGCCAAGATTCAAGAGAATCGGTTCACAGGTGAAAACTCGGTGGGTGAACAATCATTGAACCCCAATTTTTTTTTCTACCGTTTGGGTTGAAGATTTTTTCAGATTTAAGTGGGACCAACTTCAAAGTATACCCTATCGAATAAAAAAAAGTTAAGTTGTCGAAATCGGAATACCCTGTCAAAAGTAATGCGTGGTCCCTGGTCGTACATAAAAATATTTATCTTGTACTAGCTGCCCCGGTTTCGTACGAGCTTTTTGGTTTGAGTGCATGATGTTGCATACATTACAAACAAAACAATAAGGTTTAGTAAATAAACATCTTGACACTTTGCTTGACCTTTATCTTTTAAATGTTTACAGGCGCCAACCAAGGAAATTCAGATACCAGTAAAGTTTGGTCACATATCAACCAAGCTTTGGGGTAGCAGCGACCAGCGACCTATACTGGCTCTGCATGGCTGGCAGGATAACGCAGGCACCTGGGACCCTCTAGCACCCATGATAATTAAAGATAGATCTCTTCTAGCAATTGATTTCCCAGGTCATGGGCTGTCTTCGTGGATTCCTTCTGGTAAATAAACGATCCTTATACTTATTGTAGATGGCGAGATGAGTGGTAAATAAGTAAAAATCATGAATAATATTTTTTTAATGTGTAAAATCTTTCCTCTCGCTTTCTTGCAATCTGTGGGAGTGATTTCGTGAAAAGGGACGGAAGCGTGTAACAGATAGCCAGGGCAAGGCGCGCTACTACTACTGTAAGGCTCGCTCGGTTTTATTTTTTATATGGACTACTGGTACGAAGTAACTATTAACTTATCTGTGCCACTAGCAACATCGGTTATATTGCTAGTATTCTTGTTAACCCCTCCAGCTAAGCTAAATACTGGTGTTTGGTAGTGTACTGGATGGGTTACAAACCCTCGAGCACGGTGTGGCAAGTCCGACGCCTTAGCCGTTACGCTAGTACGCTATCTTAAGTATATACTTAAGAACGTAGAGGTTGGCTGAAACACGAATATTTAGCCAGACATATTTTTGGTCCCACGACATCGGAGTCGAACTTAGGATCGTACGCAAACATAAGCGTCAAGTTATGCCATGATTCCGACGACATGTACGTTTGTTAAACTTGAACCTTTTTATTCCGGAAAAATTAACGGTTCCTGTGGGATAGATTTTACAACAATTTTCACGCGAACGAAGTCGCGTGCATCAGCTAATTACTCAATAAACAGGCTCTCTACCCAAAAAATCCTCAATCCAACTGACAGTCACCTATGATAAGCATGTTCAAACATATAATCAAACATACTGTTCAATAGTAAGAGGGGGATCGTGGAGATTCGCTATTTTATAAAAACTGATAGTTTTTTAGTTTCTGTGCTTAACCGAGGTAGGAACACGCGAACGGTAACCGAGTGTGATGTCTGGATAATTGTGGCTTTAGCAGCTATGAAGCACCATTATCTTGAGGATGATATTAGATGTCACGTCATTCATTGCCAGACACTTTGTATTGTGGCCACCCATCGCCAGACAACCCTAAATTGTAATTCTATTTTGTCATAGTATAAAAGCTGAAGTTTATAAATGATGCTTGGGTTACCATTAAAAGATGTTTTCCAAGTAGCAGGACACTTTCGTTAGTTCTAACGTTTTGTCAGACAGGGTTAATTAAGATCAGCCCTAGGTGCAAGGACTGAGGCGATTATATGTTATATGATATGTTTTTTATGGAACACTTTTACTATTATGTAATTGTAGACGTTTGTTATTAAAAAAAAACGAAAAAATTTTTACCATAATTTTAAGAGTTATTATAATCGGTCCAGTAGTTCAGAGTTTATCAACTACAAATAAATTGTCTCAATACTTTTAACTTTTTGGTCTTATGTAAATTAAAAACTTGTTTACCACATCCTGCATATTTATTGCTGTCTTACCTACAACATTGGATATTCCAAGTTAAAACAGAAAACACTTTATCTTCTTTTTATAACATAGTGCCCCAGAGATCTGTGCTGGGCCTTGTCTTGTATACGGTCTGTACAGCTGACCTACCAACTACCGAAGCAGTTTTTAATGCAACTTATGCTGACGACACTGCTGTTATGTTTAGAGGTAGAAGCCAAGTTGATGGTTCATCTAAACTCCAAGAACACCTAATTTAAATAGATGGATGGTTAAAAAAGTGGCGAATTAAGGCTAGTGCTGCAAATCACAGAAGTACATGAGTACCTGTGTGTTCAAATGTGTGTAGAAATGCCAACTATCAAGGAGGATATAAATAAGTCTTGTAAAGAAAGACTAGCGCGACCAATGAGCGCGACACAAAAAACAACTGGCTGTGACATTATTGGAGACTAGGCATTCCTTATGCCGGCTAAAACGCATCCAAATAGCAACTATCTAACTTCATTACCCTAAAGAAATGAGATGACACGTCACTGGATGTGAATAATGTCGATCTGTCATAAAAGAAAACAGAAAATCTGATTAAAGCTTAAGGGCTGATTGCAGATAGAGGAAAAAAAGGAAGAAGAATCCTTTAGCATCATCTAGTTTTCACCCTCAGGCAAATTTCCAAAAACTTCGAATGACTACTTAAATTAAAATTTGATCTTGCAAAATTCCAAAGGCACAATACCTTTTTTGGTTACCGATGTTTCGATCGACTTGCACTCGATTAAGTCCCGAGTTACACATGTAAAATGTATAAAAGTCGCGAAAGTATAAAAACAATTAGGTATTTAATTCGTTTACATCATACTAGTATAGTCATACACCAGAGCCAAGTGATGTTTTTTTGGATTAATATCACGATACGAATGCCATAATCTTTAGATTCTCTCAGTGTTTTGAATTATTAATTTAAACATAACATATATTGTTATATAATAGTTGCGGACTTTTTTGTACGTAATAATGAGTTGGTATTAGGTTTCTGAATATACAGTTTGTTGATACACAGGCTCTTTTAAATGAAATGTAAACCTTTTCAACATTTATATATCGTATATTCTTGTAATATTAATAAATTATAGTGGTGAATAGGAAAAAACCGAGACATTTCCGTATAAATTGAATTGCTTGGTAAGCCTATTTGGGGTCTAACACAGAGTTTATTCGGATCAGCTGTTTAGTTTTAGAGTGTTGTTTATTTATCGGTAAAGTTAAAAGTGAATAAAATTTAAATACAAGTTTTAAATACAAAATACATACCAGTTTGGGGTCATCTGCTCATAATTTCAAAGAAAGTAAGATGTATGTCACTTTTATTTTTATATACGTAACTCATTTTCGTGTAAAGCTTTAATTTTTTTTAATCCACCATTGACAGTACTATAGTGGGCGTATGTTTGGATTTCCCTATTATCAAAAATGTTAAACGTATAATTTAGTTCACGAGAATTAACGCGGTCACTTGCTTAATGGGTATTACATACCTTTAGATTGCCTGACTGACGTTTCGACAAGGTTGCACTAGCTGTAGTCACAGGCTGACTAATAAAAATAGAATGGAAACCTTTCTACAAGTATATATTTATTATTTAAAACAGGTAAACTATGCCATGCAAATCATCGTTTTAAATCCCGGATAAGATGATCTTTAACTTGTGTAAATATTAATTCCATTTTTAGGGTTCTGTTCCTCAAAAGGAAAAAAGAAACCCTTATAGGATCACTTTGTTGTCTGCCTGTCTGTCTGTCAAGACCTTTTTCTCAGGAACGCCTGGACGCATCAAGTTGAAATTAATACCAAATACATAAGTCTGCGGTCCCTTGAAGCTGTAAAAAATCTAGAAAGTCAATAGCTGTAAAAAGTCAACGCATTCAAAAGATACGGCAATTATCCATTTTGTTACATTTTTTTTTTAAAGACCACTCCCGCATTAGTAATTACTCCTGTGTCGCGGGGGACCTTACAAACATACAAAGAACGGACACAAAGAACACTCCGACTCGGATGGGAATCGAACCCACGACCTATGGTATAGCAGTCAGGGTCACTAACCACTAGGCCAACAGGCCAGTCGTATTATTGCGTCGTAATTATTGCATAACTACTTAATAATCTGTGCTATTTTTTTTTTATTATTTTTTATTTATTTATTTACATTATTTTAGTTTATTACTATGATGGTCGCAAAACTACGAAAAAAAATCCTCAATGATTCAATGCATTATTTGACATTTCCGCTCGCCTAATGTGACTCCTGTGGAGAAAGAGAGGGTATTTCGCTAAAAAATCGATACACATAAACCCGGTTATGTAAATCTATCCTTTTTTAATACTTGTCTTGTGTAATAAAAAGGTTATTAACCGACGAAAAAAAAAAGGAGGTTCTCAATTCAACCGTATTATATATTTTTTTTTATGTCTGTTCAGCCCTCACTCCGTTATTTATGAACCGATTTTGATTATTCTTTTTTTTTTTAGATAGGGTATACCTCAAGGGTGGTCCCATGTCAAGGAAGTCAGGATCTGATGATGGGATCCTGAGAAAATTGAGAGAAACCCTCGAAAATTGTAGGAACGAATACTGTTTCTGTTTATTTTTCATTACCGTATCAGGTACTTGCGTTTAGAAATCATCACTTCATGTAGCTGAGCTGATGATGAAAAAAAACCATGGAATAAAAATCTTTTTAACAAAAAATGAAACCGACGAAAAGAACTAAAAAGCAAAAAATAAACCTTAAGTCTTAAGTATTCAGCTTATTTACATAAACTATCAAATTTTATCTAAACTTATTTTGAGTCGGCGCCAAACAACAAACTGATTAATTATCAAAATCGTATATGTACCTACGTAAGTAATTAATCATTTTATTATTTGGCGCCGACTCAAAATAAGTTTAGATAAAATTTGATTTGGTTTATTTATTTTTTGCTCTTTTCGTCGGTTTAATTTTTTGTTAAAAAGATTTTTATGTTATTGTTATTTTGTCCAGAATTAACAATAAAAAAACTGTCAGTCGTAGGCTCTTTGGTCGTAGGACTGCACGTCAGAAGTGAAAACACATATATATTTACTAAGGAGCTGACAAAACTAAATGTTTATATTAGCGCCCTCTAGTGGATCTATATATGTATTATTAGCGTGACGGTAACGAGTTCAGTGCTTTTTTCCCATAGCAAAAGTGCACAAACGTGCCTAAAGAAGTTTTCACTTCAAAAAAAACGACTTTTTGTAGGCTACCAGATTCTACATATTTACGTAAAAAATAAACATTTCTGTTTCCGGTTTTATAAAAATCGATTTTTAAATAATTAAATCGTTCAAATACCGCCATCTCTACGTTTAAATGTTGAACTATGACATTTCGCAATCGCATATCGTTTCTAGATGTGCGCTTACGACTCGTTATATTTTCTACATTCTTTTCTAACTGATTACTAAGTAGGTATACTTATATCCAATGACTTCGATAAATATATTACTGAGTTTTCCTAACTTACCTACAATAAGTTAATATTATTTTGAGAACATATCAGAGCGCAAGGTTCGTATGCCGTTGAAGTGTGTCGGAAAAGAATTAATATTCATGAAAGGTTTCCTTCACCAAACAACTGTATTTTAATTAGAGGGCGAATCAAGAGCAGGCATGTAGCTTGAAAAATTTATGTTGTATACATAATGGTCAATAACAATGAAAGTCATATAGAGGCCATACAACTATACTGTTGTAACTGCTACGCTAGTTGCAGGACAGTAAGGGTTGTGCCCATGTTATAAGTATTGTTTGGTTCTTGTGCTGGGCAAGCTTTTAATCTAATATAAATTCTCAGCCCAGTTCCTAGATGACGTGTTAGTTAAATATTTAAATGAGGACGAATTAAGAATCAAAAACTAAAAATGTTTCAATTTTTCTTTTATTTAAGGTTTTTTTAAATAGTACATTAATATAACATAAAAAATAATGTAACTTAAAAAAGTCAGAAGAAATACTTTGGTTTGAACTTAGGACCTCTCCTTTGCCAGTCAAGGGTCATACCGCTTTGGCTATCATTTGGCTTTGAGTTTTTTATTTTTATTATTTAATTATACCCTAGTCCTATATAAAAAATATTAGCTATTCCTATATCTATGATTTCAACCCTAATGCCTACAATTTATTTCATTCCTGGGCGCCATTGGGCCAAAAGCTCTTTACCAAATGGGCATATCCCTTTCAACATTTCGCAGGTAAATCAAAACCTATAGGGTAGGTACTTCCCATTGACCTAGAATCATGAAATTTGGTAAGAAGCAAGGTCTGATAGCACAAGTAAAGGAAAAAATCCGAAAGTCGTTCATTTGTTGTTATATAACATAAAAAAATTGTTTTTTCGATTACAAACTTATATTTTGCGGTTGGAAAGTTGACTTTGTCGTTTATTCCAACCGCAAAATTAAGTTTGTCTTTCGAAACAGACGGCCAAAAATCTTCGAGAATTGATTTCCGAGATGGACGTACTACATACAAGTTTGTTTGCTTACGGAACCCTCGGTGAACGAGTCAAACTCGCACTTGTCCGGTTTTTATTAAGTAGGTACCTTTAACATTGCTGACAATAGAAAAGTCAAAATATCTGTATCCTGCGCTAGTGCTCTGGTGGTATCTTTTTAAAAGTTTCCAGGGAAAAGGCTAATTGAATAATATTGTTGATTATTACAACTTTGGGGTCGTCTTGACATAACTTTTATTTTTATGTTCACTATGGGAAAAGAGCAAAAGATGATGAGATGATGATGTTCACTAACATGTCTACGTTATATTTCTATAAGTAGGTGTCATTCGGACTAAAATACCTTTTTAACTGACTTCAAAAGAGGAGGAGGTTCTCAATTTTTTAAATTCTTTTATGTTTAAATTTTTCAAAAAGTATACTTCCCAGGTGGTCCTATTGAAATTTCGAAGAGCGGTTTTTGAAAAATCAACAAATATCTAAAAATTCTATACATCAATATTTTCGTTTGCTCCGAAACATCGCTGTCTCAGTGCGTTTATTTGGCCTACTATGGGTAGAAAATTTTATATTTAAACAAAATACATCTACTTTCCACTAAAAAGCACATTAAAGTCGGTGATATTTTTTTTTAAAAGATAATAATTATCATGATCAAACAAATAAGAAGTGTTTTCTTTCTAGTCATTACAAATTGCAATAAAAATAGTCCACGATGACGTGTATGTGATACATGTACCACGAAGTGACGATACATGGATAGCACGAAACCCGTGTTTACAGAGTATAGTCAATTTATTAACCGACTTCCTCCGTTTTAATCCCTAAACTACTTACTCCGTAAACTCTATCAGTCTCTTGTTTGGGCACTTTTTTAATACATGTTCGGTGTCGCAGGCACTAATTTCAGACAAAGTAAAATGTTTGGTACTTTCATTTTCATGTTAATAATATGTCTACTTTAAATTTCTCATGTCTCATTCGAACTAAAAATACCTTTTTTGGCTAAAATATTTTGCGTTATTTACATCATGCGCAGTACCAATGAGTATCGATTTGGTTGCCAGGCATTCCATTTTTTTATTGAATGGTATTCAAGTTTTACTGTTCATAATATCTAACGCCCTAAAATACCTTCTCAAAATTCGTTATGAGGGCTGGGGCTGCAACGGGAGATTTTAAGTGATCTTCAAGAGCATATTATATATTTTTATAATGGTTATACACATTGAAGAAAAAAGCGTATATTTATTATTATGTTAGTGTTATCTATGAAGTTACCCACGTAACTAATATATTCCTTATGTAAAAAAAATAGAATCACTGAAATAATATGTTGTAATTCTTGATATGCACTATTACTCGTGAAATATGCGTTAAAAATGGGTACAACAATTTAAAAAAATAAAACACCTCGCTATAAAAGGATAACACGTCGACAAAAGACACACATTTGAAATCATTGCAAAATGAAAAAAAAACACAATTACTCTATAAGAAACAAGCACACGGCCCGCCTAATGGACGCTTGCATATAAATCGCTTTCTTACTTTTAAGCCGATAATACTACATGAGTTTATAGGTTGTGATTTGAGGGTTGACTCCCCATACAAATCCGGCTAGACCCTTAAGTTTTTATGCTATGACGAAAGTAGAATTACGATTTATCGCACTTTAAGTGTGGCTCTATCGAGAGATTCCCACCTTACAGTGTCTGGCAATGAATGACGTGAGTTCTAATATCATTCCGAAGATATAAAAAAATTACGGTGACGAAATTAGATGTCTGAATTTTTTGTACCTTAGGTGCTTCATAGCTGCCAAAGCCACCATAATCTCATACTCGGTTCCTACCTAGGTTAAGAGTAGAGAGTGAACAACTTTTATAAAATATGAAGGTGTTGCGATCGCGGGCTCTTGGACCATTCAGTTTTATATCTAATAGATAGATGTAACGTTTGCATAACTACTGTAAATTGTACTTTTGTTTACTTTCAGGTATGATGTACTACCAGTGGGATTTGCCGCGCCTTATATATTATCTAAAAGAATATTTCAAATGGGACAAAGTATCACTATTGTGTCATTCGATGGGTTCTATAGCTGGATTGCGTTATTCGTGTTTATTTCCAAACGACGTGGACTTTTATATAGCTATAGACAGTCTCATATATGATGACTACGATCTAGATCGAGTCATAGACACTTATCCAAAATTGTTGGAGAGAGCTACAATTGCGCAGACTCGTCTTGATGTAGAACCACCTCTTTACACATTAGAAGAAATTAAGAACATATGGCACTTTGGAACAAAAAAATCTGTCGCATTAGAAAGTGTCCCATACTTAATGGAAAGAGGCGTAAAACAATCAAAGCAAGATCCCACCAAATATTATTTCTCACGCGACTCAAGGCTGAAATATTCGCTATTTAATCCTGAAAACAAGGAATTCGTCGAAGCTCTCGTACGACGGCTCAAATGTCCAACGTTATACATCAAAGCCATAGACTCGCCATATTCATCCGATAAATACTCCGTGGAAATGCGCGATATTATTGAGAAAAGTAACGAAAAGTTTGAATTGCATTTTGTACCTGGAACGCATCATGTTCATTTGAATGATCCTGAGAAAATTGCGGCACTAATTTTAAATTTCCTAAATAAGTATAAAATTAATATTGAAAGTAATCTTTAAAATTGAAAGTTAGTATAAAATTGTATAAATTAAGTCACCTTCGTACTAAAGGCCAAATAAATGCATTAACAAACCATCACATACACCTACTTTTATTAAGTAGGTACGTCTTGGAAAAGGTGCATATAAAAGTAACTTTTCTGTTATTTTAGCTATTATTTAAATCTACAATAATCTATTACATATTTTACATTAAAAGAAACCAGTTAAACTGGCTTTAGCTTGGCTGCTATTAGTAGCATGTTTTATCGAAATATATAATATTTTAATTATATACATACTTACTGAACAAAATAAATTCTGTATGCAATAAATACAATTTATATATTATTTAATAATTATTTATTTGTAACTTCATTGTTGCTTGTTGTGTCTAATGTATCTATACTTGAATTGGAACCACTAACATCATCACAAATATGAGCTCCTTTTCTCATTGGCATAACTTTCAGCAATGCCTCTTGCCAGGGCATCCCTTCACACACCCTCAAAACAATCTCGAATACTGAAATCATTAATAAAAGTTTGTGTAAATTTATTGTTGTATTAATGAAAAATATGATTTATTTAGTACATGCCTCACTTTATCACATGCACATGCAATGCATTTACATAGGTTATATAACTTACCATGATCAATTGTTAAAACTTTTCTAGTTTTCATATTGATGTACTTATCCAGTGGCAATTGGCCATGTCTTACACCTTGTTCTATGGCTATTTTATGGCAGAGGCCCTGTAAAGTTTAGACAAAAGAAATTGTTAAGAACATTTTTGAAGTGAAAACTTCTTTAGGCACATTGCCTACTTGCTATGGGGAAAAAGCACTGAACTCACACCGTCATGCTAATAATACATATATAGATCCACTAGAGGGTGCTAATCTAAATATTGAGTTCTGTCAGCTCAATATTAATTAATCTTTAAAAATATAATTAGTTCAATAAAGTACTTATTGTGTGCTCAATTCATATGGTAAAATAAACAAAAACATAATTGTAATTAAGGTGAAAATTTATAATGCCTATAGTGCTCAATAGCGAAAACCTTTATCAAAAATTTCGTGAGAACGTAAGTCAGTATGATGGATGTCGCTAGTAGATGGCATAACTTTCTTCAAAAATTAACACTTCTGATCTCAATTTTCACACACTTACTTAACACACATTTGAATAATCTGAATAACAATTTTTGAAGTGAAAACTTTTTTAGGCATGTTGGGCACTTTTGGTATGGGGAAAAGCATTGAACTCGAGTGACCGTCGCACTCAGATGACAGATGTGTCAGTTATATTTTCACTTCTGACATGCAGTCCTACGACTGACAGTTTTTTTATAAATACATTTCATCTACTTTTCTTTTTCTAATGCATACTATAAATAACTGAAATAGACTTTCTGTAACATGAATGACTTGAATTTGATATGTTTATTAGAACCATAATGTCTTTCTTACTATGATGTAGATATTTATTGTTATGTTTTTGGTAAGGAGTATTGTTCCCGTTATTTAATAAGGTGCATTTTATGTCAAATATTATTTATTTCACTTGTTGAATGTTAAATATATCTCTCAAAATATAAGGGTGGAAGCCCAGGAAATGCAGAACAGTAGATGATGTTCATAGAGGTCAAATAGTTACAATCTCTCTCAATAGCTATAATATATATATATATGTATAATATATATATATGTATAATATATATATATGTATAATATATAATAAGGACTACTTTCTTTCTCTTATTATTGTTTGTGGGTGACTGTGTTCATAATTTGTAATTATTAATAATTACATACATAATTAGATGTTCTAATGTGTTGTTCTGTTACTAACATTACCTTGTGTTGATTGTGATCAACAAGTCCACCAATAATATAAGCAGTGTTGTCTTCAAATTGTTCAATTACATTTTCAGACTCACTTGTTAAATAAACTATTTTATCTTTAGGAAACAAATCTAGATATGGTTCTTCATGAAAATTTATCTGTAAAGTAATTACAAATCTGTTTTAATATAAACAGTAGGAAAATACACATTATTACTAGATCCTGTTTGAATATTATAATAAAATTCCTTTACGAAACAACTCACATCCCAATTCTCATATCCATTATGTCTTGACATATCATTTTTAGCCTTTTCTCCAAAACTACTAATATGAAACTGTATAGGTGTTGAAGATCTCCTATTTATAGAATAACATCTAAGTATCTGTTTTATTACTTTAAATCTATCTTTTTCCATCATTAAATTATCGAAACTAAGATCTATAACTATGGAAATGCTTTTCTTTAGCTTTTCAAGCTTCATTTTCTTCAAGGCTTTCCTGTTTGGACCTAAATCAATATTAGCTTCGCGCGCCTCACGTCTTCTTTCTTTAGCTCGTTCCTTTTCAGCTTTCCGCTTTTCTGTTTTGCGGTTTTCCCATTTAACTTTTTTCAGCCATTTTCGCATTTGATTTTTAGTGAAGGGTCTCGGTAATTCATTACCGTCGTCATCTTTTAGACCAGAATCTATAGTGATGTCAAACAGAGTGTACTGAGGAAAATTTACTTCATTGACTTTATTTATAATCTCTTTTGTAGGACTATTGTTACTGGAACACATGATTGAGAATAATTCTTAAAACGACAACTCATGAAACTACCTTTAACATACTAATTTTATAATTTCTTTCACTTTTCGGATTGCAAGGATCACCTAAATCTAAACGTTTTAGTTGTCTGTTACAAAAAACGTTTTTGGTTAGTTAGCCTTAAGTTATTTATTTTGTTTTATTAAAAAAATAAGCGCCGAGTGACTTTTTTAAGGTTATGAAATTGTATTGGTTCCTTCACATTTCACATTTGTCAAAGTGAAACGTATCTATATCTACTAAACGTAGAAAATGAAACGTTTAGTTTCGATGACATTATTTTTAATAGGCTTATGTTAAAAAAATACTTTCGGTCAATTTCAGTTAGTGTGGTAAAAAGCTCATAAAAAATCAACTTTAACTTTAGATAACTAAATTTTGTCCCTAAATTTTGAGGTTACCTTTATGCACTGGTAGTAAAACCGTCACGCACACAAGCGCAGATATTGTACGTTGACACTCGCGTTGGGCGGGATTCACTCAACAGCTCCAAAAAGTGGCTTCAATGTAAACGGTGACTTTTGTACTGGTCACGGTATCTGAACCTACATATAATCTAAGAGCGGGATTCTTTCGTCGAAAGCGAGACATAGTAAAAAACGTATATAATTTAATCAGAAGTTTTTAAATATTTATCTTTTTATTTGAACTTAAATTACATTTACGCGACAATAGATGGCAAAAATAGCCATAGAAAATGTTTTTTAATAAAAATATAATATTTTAAATCAGATTTACCTTATCGTTAAATAGCTGAGTCTTATTCTGCCGTCATACGGAAAAGGGGCGCTTCTACATACAGTTAAAAACAGAGAAAAAAAATATTTTGTGATTTTGAAATGAAAAACGTTGCTGCTTAGTAGAAAATAGGTATTTTAATAAGTTTGCAATTTGGAAACGTGTATACTAAGGTAGGCTATCAACACATAGGAATTAAATTAAATTTTATAAATATTATTTATTAAAAAACGCGATTTCCCTTTTTTTTTTTAGTAAAAAAAATCCAAAGAAATTAGCAATACTTCATTGAAAAGACGTTTCTGGCTAGATACGACTTTTCAACGTACTAATTTTTGGAACGCTTTTTCATTGAATTAAAATGTGATTCGAGCTAAATAAAAAGGGCGTATTTAGCCATTTACTACTTTTTTACTAAGTATTGCGACACCAATTTTAAGAAAATGTTTCTATAAACGTCAAGCTTTGTTTAAGCATAAGTCTCAGATATTACCCTCAGGAGAGTCCATACCCTGAGCACTCGGTATGAGTCCAGATTTCACATAGTATACAACTATACCACAGCGTCGCCTTAGTGCTTATTTGTCCTATCGACCACATTTATCGAAATGTAACTTTAAATGCAGTATTGTTAAGACCCAAATTTCGCACCTGTTGGTTTTGGAATATTTAAATCTTTATGCTTTTCAAGCAACAAAAAATCGATTTGAATTTTATTTGTGACACGGTATCGTAATGAAAATTTTGTGCTTATTTGTTCTATGTCCAGTTTTTGTTCTATATCCTACGTCGTAAGAGAAGTTGAGTGCTTGAGTGTTCTATGTCCACCTAATTGACCAATCACAGGTCACGACGCCATGTCCGCCATTTTGTATGATTTGTCACTGTGGCTGGCGACACCACAATATATACCGAAAATATTGTTATAATCATTTAATTTATTGTATTTTTGTGATTAGATTACTTTAGACAAGTGCCTAATTATGTCTGAAACATATTTCAAAAGTAAAAATAAACAGAAGCAATCGCAAACTGAACAGAAAGTACTTTTTAATTAACAATCAAGTCCGTTATGATTTTGAAACAGGATGTTGTTTTTTAATGACTTTCAAGAACATCAATGCTAAGCCTAAGAGTGCATTCGTTTGTTATTTTATATTAATAAGTAACATAATTTGTTTGGCCTAGACGCAGAAGAAAAGATTGATTCCCGGTTTGTCATGTTAAAATATTTTATTTCTTTAACTATTTTTCAGTAATGTCTTCGTTATTTTTATCTTCTTATCAAGCACGATTACGTTTCTTTTTTTGTTTTAATAACTTTTTTCCAACATCTAATTACCACAGGAAAGCAGAAATGACAAGTTATTTGGTATGTATGTAAAGTAAAGGTAGGTACTTAAAAATGTATTAACTAATTATAGTGTGGTTTTAAAACGCTTAGCAACTAACATAACTGTTTCGTTATATGATTTAAGGGCCTACCTGCTGGTACACTGGCGCCATGCACCACTACCGTGTCCTGAGAATAATGAACACAACAAAAAAAAATAATTATCCAAATCGGTTGAGCTGTTCTCAAGTAATGCTCCGTTATACATGTTGCAATTGATTTTAATTTAATATTATATAGATAATTCACTAGCTAGTATTTTTTGTATTATTAGGCGGGGCATTTTTAAGCAGCTTCTTAAGTAAAGGGGTTAGTTTAAGGTAGTGTTTTAGTTTAAAGTGTTTTATGCTATTTTTTTGAGGTTTTAGTTTTTAATGTGTTCATTAAAAACTAAAAAGTAAAAAAATAGGTACAAGTTTTTTCACATCCTGTATGTACATTTTGGCACTTAGGACAAATAAGCACGCACAAATTGAACTGTCATTTTGTGCTATCTCTAATGAGGTGTGTCCTAACTCCACATTCGTAATTTTATTTGTGCATTTTTGTTCTATCTCCATACAAAATCTGTAAAATAAGGTATATTTAGTTACCATCAATAGATGAAAATTATAACAATCAATTCATTGGTAACTCATGTATTAAGAAAGACTTTTAAATCTTGAAACCATGGCTTATTATTTCAATAGAGCAAAAAAGTCTTCGTCCTGTAAAAATCAACCAATGGTAGATAGGACAAATAAGCACTAAGGCGACGACAGCTCGTTATTTTGGCCATAATTGTCGCAGATTATACACACATGTGTAAGAAGTTCGGAAAATATGGCCTCTTCGTTCCTGTTGAAGGCAGTATATTAGCTCTATTAGCTCAAGCTCGTACCTTGAGCTTTCCTGGTGGATAAATGATATCCTTTCAGCCAATCCTTGCCAACTAATTCAAAAATTTTATTAAAATTTTCTTAATTTTTTTTCTTACAGCATATTCATCAGCCATCTTTTTAATTTTAAGCGAAGTGCACCCAAATATTATTGAGGATGATTTATATATATTATGCTGAGGAACGTCATTTGAGAAGCCATTTCATCTTACTGTTCCTTTGTAAAGACTGTTTCTCCCCAGCTGTGGGTTATCCCGATTCTTGTTCTTCAATCTTTCTTAAAGCGTTGAAAATGGTACGCTAGTAGATTGAGCTGCTTCTCTAATAGGTTGCCCTTCATCCACTTCATTTAAAAGCTCCGTGTAATTGAGGTTGGCTCCGTGGCGCCTTTGAACATAGTAGGTTTCTTGTTTTAGACATTCTGAAATTTAAAAAAAACTTACCATGTACTAATTTTCATTTCGGATAATACCGGTCAGCGTGACCGGCATTGTCCGCATAGGAATATTTCCGTAAAAATATCTTTAGATTAAAAACTCGTCGAGACAAATCCAAAATCTATTATCACTATGGATGCTTGATAATTATGCTACAACAATTATAGGTATTCATTTAAAAAAAACGTGAAATGTCAAACACTCACCTCTTATTGTTTGAACTCGAAAATTTACTTCAGGTAGGCTGGAAAACAATTGACGTCCGTTCATCCTAGATGTCGCCCGGGGAACAAGTTGGGGGCCGATGCATCGTCGCCGGGTAAAGTCACACTAACAACCTTGTACTTACGTGTGCATGCACAATAATACAGTAATATGTCAGAAATTGTATTTACCGCTATTACCTCCAGACCGGCATTACCTGGTTTTACCCTAAACTTGGTAATTCCGCTTAGTAAAATGTTGCTCGATAGTAATCATTTTCTCGTCTGTATATAGTTATTATCAAAACAGAGTGTAAAATTGTTCAGACGCTGATTTTCTAAAACTAAGTACCATTTTTATTTAAATAGTAGCTGAGGCACGCGACTTTATTCGCTTGACTTTTAGGAACATGTAATATTTATTACTATTAGCTGTGCCTGCGACTTCGTCCGTGTGGAATAGTGTCTTTAAGTAGAATTTTTAATTATTTAGGCTAATTGACGATACTTCCATACAACTTTTCCTCCCCACCTTTCAACCCCTTACACCCCTTTTTAAAAAGTAGCCTATGTCCTTTTTCAGGCTCTAGACTATCTGTGCACCAAATTTCATTTAAATCGGTTCAGTAGTTTTAGCGTGAAAGGGCGACAGACAGACAGAGTTACTTTCGCATTTATAATATTAGTAAGGATAGTGCTTCTTTATAAACAATATTGGGCGTATGTTGTCTATTTGCTAGAACAATGGTGTTGGAACCATCACTTACCTGTGAACGTACTACTTATAGTTATCCATAAGTAAAGTGGCCCTAACTTAGATATACCTATACCAGCTATCTTTTAAACTGGAACTGGTAATTCGGCATAAATACTATATCGCCTCTGTTATTTTTATATTTTTCATTTCATAAAAATTTTTTGTAAAGTAATTACTCGTAAGCTATTGCCATTACAAAGTTATGACGTTTCGAAGTTGATTGTCGTAACGCTGGTCTCTAACCTCGCCCGTCGCTTGATTTCATAAGGCCATATGACCCCTACGATCACATGCGCAGCGATCTAGACTTCTAGAATCTTCATTATTTGCACGATAGAAAAGTCAAAAATACAGATAAGATTCAAAAGGTTTGTAACAAGCTTGGTCAAGAGGCTGTAATTTATTCATGCATCTTGTTAGATGGTAAACAATAAAGCACAATGTCATGTTTTTCAGCTGTTTCAGCAAAACGAAAATCCGAAATTTAGTCTGCGCCAGCGCCATCGTTTTGCATCTTTTGTCTTACTCACGTTATATACCTACATACAAGTCTACATAAAGAAATGGCTATGATATGTATTGCCACGACACTGTTTGCCACGGTGGTAGTTAAAAAAAAACAAGATTGTAGCGTGCTCATATCATGTAACAAGGGTAAAAGGTTATTTACCCTATCGGGTGAGAGCGCAATAACTATATTATTGTTTAGTTTCATCGCGCTCATACATACTATCTTACGACAGTGTAAAAAAATAACATTAAAAACATAGAACATGTATCAATTATGGGGAGGATGCTTCGAAGAAGAACCCTCAAGTGTTCTACGGAGATTAAATGACTCGCTGCCGATAGATAGTCGACTGTTCCATGAAGATATCCAAGGAAGCCGAGCCTGGGCTACTGAACAGAATCTAAGTGGATTTCTCTCAGATGATGACCACAAAGCTATACAAGATGGGCTCAATAAGGTACTTGTTCTATGACTCTGTATTGCAATATTTCATTATCAAAATTACGATCTATTTTGCTACTATTCTCTACCCAGATAATAAATTTCCACGGTAAATATTGAGCTGTAAGTAAATATTACGTAGGTATGTCATTTTAATTTAGAGTTATAGCTACTACAATTAGAAGCAATCGTAGTAAGTAAATAACGATCTACTCATATTTACAGGTAGAAAAAGATATTGCAGAGGAGTTTACTGAAAGTGGTCGATTGAAAGATTCTGAGGAAGACATTCATGCGGTTGTAGAAAAGCGTTTGTTCAAGTATGCTGGTGATGCAGCCCTGCGCCTGCATACTGCGCGTAGTCGTAACGATCAGTCTGCCACCGATACAAGGCTCTGGATGCTGGCGTCTTTACCTCATTTAGAGATTAGTCTTAAAGAACTGATCGCTGTAAGTTTAGGATAAGTTAATTAAATTTTAAATCGAAAACTTTATTAATGCATTCGCTATCACATTAACACATAAGTAATCATTAAGTAAATATTTTTATCTTGTCTGTTCTTAAGGTAATAGTCAACCGTGCAAAAACTGAAATTGACATTATCATGCCCGGTTATACGCATCTCCAACGCGCCCAACCCGTGCGATGGAGTCATTTCTTACTGAGGTTTGTATCACATACAATATTGGAATAACTTGTACACTATTATGAATGTACTTATACTTTTGTATATTTGTAGTCACGCATGGGCTTTACGTGATGACGTTATAAGACTGGAAGAACAAAACAATCGACTGTCGCGGTGTCCATTAGGCAGCGGAGCTATTGCCGGTTGTGCTTTAGCGATCGATAGAGCCAGACTGGCTCATAGCTTAGGATTCGAAGATGTAACACCCAATTCTATGTTTGCTGTCAGTTCCAGAGACCATTTCGGTAGGAAACTGGCTTCAGATATGTTCGATTGTTATATACGTAGATAACTATATTTTTTTGAATTTATTATTGACTGGGTTGGTTTTAGTGGAATTCTTCAATTGGGCATCGTTATGCGGCCTGCACCTCAGTAAATTAGCAGAGGACCTTATAATATACAGCTCACAAGAATTCGGCATCATTCGGCTCTCTGATCAGTTTTCAACAGGGTCAAGTTTGATGCCTCAGAAACGCAATCCGGATGGCTTGGAACTAATTCGTGGAGCCGCAGGACTTTTGCTCGGGAATGCCATGGCGTTCAGCTGTACACTTAAAGGATTGCCAAGCACTTACAACAAAGATTTACAATCGGATAAAGAGCTTTTGTTTAAATCTTTTGACAAACTGAATGATTGTTTGAAAGTTGCTGTTGGTACTATCGCAACCATGGAAGTAAGTGCTCATATTATCTAAATAGTACAGAATCCTCAAGTAACAACTGTGTGTTTGCACACATTTCTTACACGGCCTTCTTGATGGTAAGTGGTTACTAGTTCTTATCTAACACTCACAACACCAGTGTTATCACTTGGTCCGTGATCGTTTGCTACGCAAATCTAAGTTTGGTCTTACAGTGTTTTAATATACATATGCAGTTCATCTTTTGGATGGAGTCTGGAGAATTACGTCTACCAGACAGACCCAGCTAAAATAGCTATAATACTTAGGGCAGCTAAATTCAAACAGATATCAGCTGTGCCCTAAATCCTTAAAGTCTTATGTTTCTAAAGATCCATGAATAATGATTCAATAGCAAGTACCTATGTAAAATCATGCTGTATTTTAGGTCAACCGAGAAAGAGCTCTCGCATGTTTGGATCCAGGCATGCTTGCGACAGACCTGGCTCATGCTTTGGTTCGACGAGGAGTCCCTTTTCGCCGCGCTCACCATTTAGTTGGAGCTATCCTCCGCCGAGCTACAGCACTAGGAGTTGATCTTCAGAATTTACCTCACCACGAATATTACAACATTTGGTACGTCACAACTTTTCTTATACACTTGGCCTTCTCGTGGATTGTCTCATACATATGTATATCATCACCTAATAATTTAGGAGTTAACCCAGAGTTCAGCTGACTGGCTTCGTACTGATTTAAGGATTTTAATAACCTTCAAAACCATTATGAAGAACTCTTTTTAAAATTCTTATGTATATGAATTTCTTATGTATGAGTTTCTTATGTAGGTATATAATAATAATAATAAAGTAAAAGGTGTGCGATCGGAGCTCAGTCACGAACTACCCTGGTGTGAGACGCCAATGGTTGATCCATTCGGCTATCATCACTCCAAATTTAGTACGGAAAGAGAAATCGTTAAACGACTAACCTCGAAACGTCTCATTTCTATTGTATTCAAGTTAATCACTTGTGAAGACTACAGAACACTAGTCAATTAATAAGAATTTAATAATTATAGTCCCGAATTTGGTACTAAAGAAGAACTGCAACGTATTTTCTCGTGGGAGACGAGTGTGGAGCAGTACACCAGTGTAGGAGGAACTGCGAAGACTGCGGTGAAACTGCAGCTGGACATGATGAGCACTTGGCTTGGAGTCGAGGAAAAAAGTTGTCAGAAAAAACTAAACCGTAAATAAAAGTGATTATGATTCGTCGTTATTTCTTAATCTTTGATGAATATATTGTAATCTGCCATAAAAATATTGTAGCTTATTGATAACATCCCGTCCTGTCAATCCCATCCAAGACAGAAAGAAGAAAGTAAATACACCTACTTTTGATCACGTAATTAACATACGAGACGATTTAGTCTTGATTAAATCCTCAATGTGAGAAAGTAATCACGAGATTGCTATCGAACTTATGACTATGACAGTTGGGAATCAAGTAGAAATAAGGTTCAGATAAGTGGTAGGCGAGGCCCAAGTTCGAGTAGACACCCGCTGCAACTGCACTTGATGATTCCTTCATTACATTCGAAACGCATAATACACGCATATTCCAGTAAAGTTAGCTCAAAAAATAAGGGTATTATTTTGCACTTTTCTGGCAAGCATACGACCAGAAACTTATTTAAAAGCAAAATAGGCTAAAATCTTGAATTTTTTTTTTGCACTCACAGAATCGATGGGACTTTTACAATTTGTTTATAATGGCGTTATTAACATTCGTACCAATTTGCAGCTGTACCTATGCGAACTTTTGCAAGCTTTACTGTGTCTACTTTGACTGGACTAGCAGTGTATTTTTGGCATTATCTGTGATAGTTCTAGACCCAATTTACAATAAAGTTGTTTCAAACGAATAAAATCTGAATAAATAATAGCAATCTACAGAGACTTAACTCTATGAAATAGATTGCTAGTTGCTTGACATTTTTTTATATCACTACATATTATAAAACAAAGTCCCCCGCCGCGTCTGTCTGTTTGTCGGTCTCTTCGCGATAAACTGAAAAACTACTGAACGGTTTTCACTAATAGACAGAGTGATTCATGAGGAAGGTTTTGGTGTATAATTTGTACGAAGCTGTGGCGGGTTGCTAGTAGTAGATATTTGCAATATACGAGGAGAGGCCTATCTAGATAAACTTAGAAGTAATTTAAAAAAAGAAACAACAAGTAAATATTCAGGTCAACCTCGGTGGCGCTTCTGCGACCTATGTTGCTGTAGAAGTTTTTCTATAAAACCTAGCGCTATTTCAGATTTGTCCACAAAGAATTTGTTAATTACTTACTTCAATTATAACGTTATTTATCAATATTAATAGACCTTTATCAAATAAGATACAACAATTTGTCTTCGGGTCCAACTTTTCTATTGATATCGGTGGCACAATACTGATCCGCTCATACTTACGTTCTGTGCTCCGGTAACTATGGGAATATTTATTAGAGTAGCCCGTATCTGTGGTAAGGATAACACCTCCGTGAGTTTCTGCACTTCTCTTTTTCTAAGGTAAGTAAGCAAGTAATCGCTTTCGGTGGTTTGGTAAACCGCAACGTTGATTTCGGAACATTTTATTCAAAAGCATATGAGCCAGTGTTTATTTATAACAAAAGTGTGTCACATACCTATGCACTAGTTTTTATATGAGGAGCTTAATAATACGAATCCTGGTTGCTTTTGAAAATATCAAGGATTTTGCTTGTAATTTATATGTTTCGGTGTTTTCTTTGGAAATAAATACACAGAAGAAGGTTATATTAAACTATAAATTGAGGGCGTTTTTTTGTTTAACTATATTTGTTATGAATGGAGTGAAATACTTTAGCCATGTTGGCGTTCAGCGGTTTCAGTTTTGAACTGACCACTTAATTGACAACTTGATGCGCCAACAGGTTCCTGAGAAAAATGGTCTTGACAGACAAACAGATGGACGTACTTACTATCTCCATAATTATCAGTTTGTTTGACTAGGACAAGTGCGATGATCAGTGATTAGAACATTGATTTCGTTGGACAACAATTTTTTTAAATTAAATAACTCTGTAACCGATCGGCGTACGAAGTGCCCTCTGCCACTTTTATTTACGTTATTAAATCGAGAATTAATATTTCCTATTAATATGCCACAATTTAAGAAATAAAATATTGTGCCACCGAAATCAAGCACTTCTGGGAATGACCGCTAATATGAAAATAACATTGTTTTAGGTATTTTTAGGTGGCGAAATTTGTAAGTATACCTTATTCGAAATCGCGACTCCTCGATTTCGCTAACACCATTCGCGTCCGTCTCGATAGAGTGCTTTATTTTTATCAATAAATTAAATTTATCATGTTGTCAAATTTTTTTATAAAATTACTTATCCCAAGAACGTATCTACTTAAACTGATGTTCAACTGGACTAACAACTCACTAATCATAATTTCTCAACAATTCATTATTATGGGAAACATTTACATTGAGCTTATTAAGGAAGGGAATTGAGAGTAATACGGCTCTTTACCAGTCCACCTGTCACAAACCACTCTCTAGAATGTACCTATCATTCAAATAAATGTCAAGACTAAGTATTGTTTCCTACTAGTCCTACTATTATTATAAGCGTGAAAGTTTGGGAGGATGTATGGATGTATGGATGTCTGTTATTCTTTCACGCAAAAACTACTGAACCGATTGCGATGACACTTGATATGTAGAAGTAGATAGCTGGAGACCTGGATTAACACATAGGCTACTTTTTATCCCGATATTCCCACGGCACCGGAACTTACGCGGGTGAAACCGCGGGGCGCAGCTATTCTATATGTCACCCGAAGATTGTGAACATTGACGAAAAATGATAAACTCAAACTGCCATTATATATTAAACCATTTACATTTTAACTTATTATTTCCCGATAGTTTATAATCTATCAATGTCAAATCTTCAAGTTGTGAACTTTTGTCGACATTTGCATAGCAGCCGACTGTCTTTTAATAACTAAGGTACTTGGACACATTAAAAAATATTTGGATAAGGACAAAATATAAAAATAAAAATATGACGCAAGTTGACAAGTGTAACGATGGCGAAGGGTTGGCAGGGTCGCGTAGCGCGGACGGCGAGCTGTCTCCCGCACCTCTCCGTGGGCTGTCGCTCTGCTTCCGCCCGAGTGCGCGGCCTGCCAGGAAAAACAACGACGTTTCAACCCCCTAGACGCCCACCAAGCTTTCCAGTTATCCGCAGCCGGCTCACACTTTATCAAAGGCTTCGAGAGGAGCAAACGGCCTCAATAAATACAATTGACATTCGTTTGCGCCTATCATTCACTCCGAGGTTTACGTGACAGGAACATCTCTTGTTGAATTTCTGTAGTCATAATATTGGTTTAATGACAATCACTTATTAATTTTAGGAGATAGGTACTCAAATTAAGGTAAGTCCATTGCTAAAATTGTCTTTCTTTAGTTTGTTTCAAGTGTGGCTTCAATGACTTTTTTATTTTGTGACATGACAATACGGGAAGTCTGGTTGGTGGGAAAAAACAAAAGTCCCCCTCAGCGTCTGTCTGTCTTTTCGCGATAAACTGAAAAACTACTGAACGGATTTTCATGCGGTTTCACCATGAATCACTACTAGATATTTGTAGACCATTATTTCTATAAATGTAAAATATTTTTTTAATAATGCAATTTATTATAATAAACGGTTTATATTTATTCAACTTAAAGCACATCTTGCTTTAGGCAATTCCAGTGTTATGAGAGGAAATAATAAACTGAGAGATACGCAGAAATGTTTCCTATTGTAAGCAAGTAAGAAATATAAGAAGCTGTTCTCGTTATCTGTTCAAAATTCAGGGTCCGAAATTGAGACTATTCTATTTTTTTTAGTTTTTTACAACATTGTAAACATTTTGGAATGCATAATAAAGAATTGAATTAATTTGAATTGAAAAATGGACACGGCACAGAAAACCATAAGAAAACCGTAGCTTGTTAGGAACCTACTGCTTTTTAATCACTAACGTAAAGAAGAGTGGAGTTTTTGTTTCTATACTCTGTACGTCGGTCTGTGGCTCCTAGACGGACGAACCGATTTTAATTTTTTTTTTTTGATAGAGAGTGTTCTTGTCTATAATCTTTTCTAAACGATGAAGGGATTTTGGAGTCGGGGGTATTTTTAAATTAATACATGTAACAAGGTAAAGTCGTTAGAGCTTTACGGGAAAGGAAAAAAAAATAGTGCGCGCAAATAACAACCCAGGTGTAGCAGATGTTTATAGGCATACTTAAGTTGCCATCAGCTGGAAAGTAAGCTAGGACTAATATTCCGCCATGATAGAATAAAAAAAACATTATACATGGGTATTTATTTAAATTAAGCTTACCTACCGGTGATAAGGCAGCTTTACCTTATCATATTTTAAGCTGAAGATCCTTGCGGACAATTTTTCCTTATGTAAGTACCTACTTACATAGGGATTACATATCCTACTGAATCCTTGCTTATGTGGTGGCGAGTAGACTAGTGCGACGACTACACAAATAGATAGTACCTACAGGATAATACAGGATAACAATACCTGCTTTTACTTTTGTTGCTGTAATTTTATTTTTATTTTTTTTTATTTTTCTAGCCAGACACTATGGTTTGTTCAGTACGTATTGGAACATTTTTGTTGCTGGCACTGACGCTCGTATGGCGAGTTACAAGTAGTAACTACAACGTCAACTCTGATTTAAAAACCTTCACTGAAGAAGAGTTAGCTGAACTCGCACCTTACATAGCAAAAGAGGTATGTATAAACCACTAAAAATAATAATTAGTAGGATATATCCTACTATCATACTAATATAATAAACGTGAAAGTTTTTGAGGATGTATGGATGTGTTGATGAACAGTCCTGACTGTTTGGTACTCTTTCATGCAAAAACTACTGAACCGATGGCGATGAAACTTGATATGTAGATAGATGGACACCTTGATTAACACATAGGCTACTTTTTATCGCGATATTCCCACGGCATCGGGACTTACACGTGCGAAACCGCGAGCGCAGCTAGTAATATTATTAATGCGAATGTGTGTTTGTTTGTTCGTTCCCTTTCACGTCTTAACTACTAAACCGTTCGTCATGAAATCTTGCATACACGTTTTCAGGGGTACAGAAAAAGATATAGGTTAATCTAATCATTCAGAACAAAAACTACTGTTCCCAAGAAATAAAAAAAAAATTGTTTGAATTTAAATTCAGTTTAATTTAAGATCAGTTTAATTTAAATTCTAAGGCAGCCAATATTAAACATTTGCGCGGGATTAGTAAGTACGAAGCCTGGGATGAGAGTCCCAAATAAAATACTTGAATTTCGAAAATGCCTGGTGCTATTCAAATGACTCCAAATATACCAACAAAATATACCATTGCCAAATTTTAGCAGTTATCTATATTGTATTTGGATTTCTTTTATTTTTTTTGGATTTTTTCATCTATATTATGAATTTTATGTATTTAAGTCATTTGATTTTTTTTATGTTTAATTTGTTTTAAATGCATGTAGTGTGGTATTTGGTATTAAAATATAACGTTTTCAAAACTAGTGATTTTATCCCAATCTGATATTATACAATACAGCTTCTTTTTTTAACCGAGGAAAAAAAAAGGAGGTTCTCAATTCGTCCGTATATATATATATTTTTTATGTATGTTCAGCCCTCACTCCGTTATTTATGAACCGATTTTGATTATTCTTTTTTTGTTGGGTAGGGTATGCCTCAAGAGTGGTCCCATGTCAAGGAAGTCAGGATCTAATGATTAGATCCTGATAAAAATGAGAGAAACCCTCGAAAATTGTAGGAACGAATAGTGTTTCTGTTTACTTTTTATTACTTTATCAGGTATTTGCGTTTAGAAATCATCACTTCATGTAGCTGAGCTGATGATGAAAAAAATCATAAAATAAAAATCTTTTTAACAAAAAAATTATTAATTGTTTGGCGCCGACTCAAAATAAGTTTATATAAAATTTGATAGTTTATGTAAATAAGCTCAATACTTAAGACTTAAGGTTTATTTATTTTTTGCTTGTTAGTTCTTTTCTTCGGTTTCATTTTTGGTAAAAAGATTTTTATCTAATTCCGTGTGGCAACAATGAGCACCAACAGTAACGTGAACCGCAGAGCGTTCACAGTTCACAAGGTCGCGCCTTCTAAAAAATAATGACTTTTTCTGGAGATGATAGAGAGAAATTAACTAACGTTGTTGCTGATTATCAACTTGCAAGACAAGTTTCTAAGGTTTTCCTCTGTACCTACCCATTATATGGTTTTTAATCAATACAGCATAGCTTCCTTGTTTGGATCAGCTTTTAAAATTAAAATATTAGTTAATCAGGTTTTCTTTGCCTCTTAGCATAAAGTAACAACAAGTTGTCATGATCTTCGCCTTCTAACGAAAAACACATTAACAAACTATGAACTGAGGCCTATAGCCGCAGCATGTTTGGTCTACAGTACGTCTCGAACACATTAGAAGCGGCCGCGACCGCAGGCAACAATTTTGGTTCAGGGGCTCTGTTTCCGCATGTAGACTCATAGGCGGTCCATTATGCGTTCAGCGGACTAGTTGAGCCAGCCTAGCTCCTTCCAGAAGCACAGAAGCCTCCTAGGCTCACAGGCTTCTAGGAGCGACCTCGCACCCGCAAGGATACTTGCCAGTTGTGGGGCCACTCCCTCGCACTACAGGATAACGTGGGTAGCCGTTTCCTCCGCGTTGAGACATTCTCTGCACATAGGACCGTCTATCGCTTTGATAGTGCCGGTTTAGGGCTAATGGCAGGCAACAAGGCGGTCAGCTGCAACTCCGGGCTGCAATGCCGTCTGCGGTTGCCATCTACAGCTCATCCGGACTTGTACTTGTACCTTTAATGCATTAGATATACTGTCTGCAAACCTATTGCCTTGAAATTAAGTAGTAATCGGTATAAGGATCTTGGTAAATTAAAAATTGATTTATTTATAGTTTTATCTACTTAAATAAAAGATCAGAAACAAGTTTAACTACTATACTGTTAATACATAAATCTATGGAATGTATATTCATATTTAGAAAACCTCCTCTTACATAATAATCATTTTGCCTACACGATGCTCACGATTGGTTTCGAAATAAAAACAGTAGCCCGGGCATTTTTTTTATGTTATAGGGGGCAAACGAGCAAGATGCAGACTTTGGATCTGCATAAACACATTATTTTTTTATTAGTATTCTCTCTATAACTGCGGAATTCAAATCTTGATATACATATAAAAGGAAAATGCTTGATACTTATTTAATACCTACGTTTTAATTTGATAAAAAAAGAAAACTTTCTAAATGTTTAGTTTCAAAATTAACAAAACGCTATTATATTTTATACACCTCACATAAACAAATATATTGTCAGGTATAATAATAGTACCTAACAACTTGACACGCCTCACACACAGTATGGAGTGGGCGTAGTAATAAGTGTTTATTAATGAAACAATCACCATTAATAAACTATTCGCTAATGCCACACGTGGCAAGATATTAATAGCCAATATTAGTTTTAGCTACTATAATGTAACTTGTAAGCGGATAGTTTTTTTTCTAAAAATATTTTTGTCCCTATACGCTAGAATCATGCCCTTTCAATGATTTAGGGAAGTGTTCCATTGTCAAATACAACCTGTACATACAATAGATACAATAGTACATGCATTTAACGCTTTTTAATATTTATTTATTAAATTGAATTATAATATTTATAATAGACTAGAATTCGATTACATAGGACAAAACGACTTAATCACTGTGACATAAGTACATCGTTAACTCCAATACTTATCTACCTATTATAGAAATGTCGGCAAACTTCAATTAGCAACTGCCGGATATATGATTACCTAAATAACTTAGATAAGATAGTAATGCAGAAGCATAACTTATTTTGTTTATCTATAGTAAATCCCTTTTTATTATATCCACTTTGTTCGAATATCACTCTGGAAAACAGCCGCATACATCCTCAAAAGCTCATTTAAGTTTTTCCTCCCCCGAAAACTTGCTTCCCTTGAATTGTTTTTACATACCTACGGGAATAGTGGAAAGTTGCATGGCGCTAAAGCCGAACTAACCCATTCTTAAGGAGGGTGTCCCAGCAATTTGACTCGAGTTTTATGCAAATGGTCTTCCGTAGTTTTGCCAGCTTGATGTGCAGAGGCGTTATCTTGATGCCAAACCCAAGTCTTGAGTTTGGACGTTAATTTTTTGAGGCTCCTAATACTTGAGGTAAACATTCCTCTTTATACCATGCAGCAGTAACAGTCTTCCCTTTTCAAGCACAATCGTAGCCAATATTCCTCTCTTAGTAAAAAATATAGCACTCATTCTTTTTTTACGGATCGGGACATTTTCACAGACGTCGGTGGTGGTTCATCTTCAAACACTCACACTTTGCTCTGGAATTTAGTAGAAACTACGAAATAATACAGCAAGGTTTCATCACATGTAACACGAGTTCACGTAGTTAGATCCGCGGTCTTCAACTTTTTTAACACATCACGAGACCAAGTCATCAAGTGCGGTACCCAGAGTAAAAAAAGTTGCCTTACTTTCAAATGGTCACACCAACGTTCAACAGTTGGTGCACTTAGCTTGAGACTTTCCTCGATCTGTCGATATGTCACACATTCACACGTCAGTCTTTCTCTAATAGTTTTCGTAAAGTTTCAATGTTCTTATCGATAGTAAGCTTACCAGAGAATGGTAGTAAATCTTCTATCAGCCTGCTGGATCTTGCATCATCCTCGAAGTAAAAATTGCTTAAATTTAATATACTTACCACCGTTCTACGGGCCTTAGAGATGAACGAGTTTACCTGAGTGCGCTACTCATTTCCTCGAAACAAATGTGTTTAGTTAAGTTATTTAGAGGAGGTGTTGACTTTTTTTTGATAAATTTAATAATATAATAGATCGGTGAACACCTAGGAAAAAGGTAAACCGTAGACAGGCGCGGTACGTGTACCCCGAATGGTACACGGGAGATCTTATTCAAGATATCAAGAATAAAGCTAGACTTCCTAAGAAATGTAAGCAAACAAAACTTGTTAAAGACTATGAGGAGTTTTCAGCGTGCAAAAAGAATAGAAATAGTACATAAAGAACATAAAATCAGTGCAACTTCTCAAAAAGATCCTAAATCATTCTGGCAATATATTAGAACAAAACGAAGCATAGTAAATAAGCAGGTTCGATAACCTGCTTATTAGAGAATTATTATATTAGAGAAATCCGTAAAATGACCGTCCTTTACGATTAAAGGACGGTCATTTTACGGATTTCTCTGAATCAGTTTAGAGCAGAAAATCACCGAGGCTTGACATGAGGGCAGCGGCAGCGGACATGGTGGGACACCTCAGATCATAGAATCAAATAGATTTGGCTGATCCAAATTGTCCCTTCCATTAGCTTACAACTACATATGCAGTTCAACATAACCAATAGATGTGTAGACTCACACGCACTTAAGTGTATACGGCATCAATAAGTCAACGAGTGCTTGACAATCGAATAAACACATTAGCATGTAAGAAATAGCGTTTATTTAGAGTTACCGTCCGCCTTACACTCACATAGATATCAATAATTATCGTTGTGCTGTGCAAAAGCAATTTATATTTGATATATGTGTCTATATAGTAGTAGTATGGTAATGTATTATGGCATATATGTATTTGTGTGTGTATGTATGTATGTATATATACATATATATTTTATGTATATATGTACTTATTTATGTGTAAGATATTCAACTTGTCACTTCTCTCTATATATATATATATGCACCAGCCACGTCCTTCTCTGTACCACCCAAAGGTTGACTGGTAGATAATGCCATTTGGCATTAAGTCCGCCCCATGCATTTTAAAATGCAGGAAGTATTAAATAAATAAATAAATAAATATACGCTAGTGATTTCAATTACGAAAATAAAGTATAAAGTTATCGAAATTCTATCTTACGAAAGGTCTATGGAACATCTTGGTGCTTTATTCCCCTGATCTGTGGGGGACACATGGTGCACATGTGCAGTTGCGGGATTTAATAAATAGATTAATAAATAAATGTTGTTGTTACTGTTAATAAACATTACATTTTGTTCACAGTATATTCGCCAGATCCATTCGATGATGAACGCGTATAATGCTGACATGGAGAGTGGACCGATAGTGATCGAAACAAACGCCCTTAGAGACACCAAATACAAAACCTGGAAGCGCAACGCAGATCTAATCAATTCTATTCTAGCATTGCCTAAAGGCATGAACGACGCGGGGCGTTAGTCCAATACCTACTTTTATTAAAATAAATGGTTCCTATCCAGTGTTATATATATCCTCATTACAAGACAGACATTTTATTTAATTCCTTTAACAATTAAATTAATCATGTGCCGCCAGTTGCACACGCTAAGACGATAATCATTATTTTATGCACATACAGAACTCTACGCTAATTCTTTACATAGGGTTGATTAAATATGAATCCCTAACGCCAATTATAATTATATTAAATACACCTTTACACTGATCAGTATAAGGTAGCGTTTCGTATACATACTTGCCAGCCGTTTAAGTCCGAGGCAGCGGTACGTCAATAGAGAGCTAACGAGTGTGCACCTTAACATTTACCAAACATGTTCGTGCAATTAGTATAGTAACATTCCTGTAAGCAACGTAGCTCATTGCGTGCTCTCGTAGTTCCAATATAGTTACTTACTACTCAAATATATGATACGCACTGTACCTATAACAGTTTTTAGTAGATCAGATCACAACAGTTTTCTTTCTCAAATTACATAAATACTTTGTGAATTTTTGTCAATATTACTTAGAAATAAAAGTTTTGGACTCACCGAAGAAATGACGTCCTTACTTTGGACTTCCTAACTTCGACGCGCGTGCGGCGCCTGCATCGCACTTCTTACTTATTCTCAGTTGTGTGATCATAAGGATCGAAACTGTTAACTTGAGACTGACTGACTTACCCTTACGTTATATAAAAGTAGGAACTTGTAGATTCCGTAAGTTAGATCTTTGGAAAGTCCTGCCCTAGATTGCAAAATCAACTTCGGTTGCTTCTATGACGCAATGGCAAACCTAAAGGCCCCAAAACGCTAAAGGCGTAAAATAAAATTTTGATGGCGCCTTTTAAGAGGCGGGGTAGGGACACGAAACTAGTATCGATACTTTGTGACATCGAGTACTTTTCTTTTCGATACCGATACTTTTGTACTCGATACTTTGTGTCCGATACCAGGGCTACATCACTCGCTCGAGGTCGCGTTTTATATACCTACCAATTTAGCTTGCCGTGGACGGCAATAGTGTCAGTTAGGCTTGTTCTTGCTCGGTCACCGAAAAGAGCGTTCCAATCTAGTACAGTCGCTCAGATGTACTAGTTCGGACTTCTAGTTCTATTAGTTCAGTAGTACATTGTAACTACATTGAATGAATATTTGGATCTCGTTCATACTTTGCATCTTTAGGACTGTCATTCTTATACTCGTAAAATGACCATACTAATTTGTTGACATTTATGTAATAAAAATATATTATATAATAATATAATTAGTAAGTCAATGCATAAGCAAACAAACACCAAATAAATATAATAATACGCAAATTGTGTTGTTGTTTTCGTTTCGGTGTTTCTTTGCTAATCTAACAATGTACTAAATTCAAAATAAAAACTAATGAGTACGAATTATCTAAAATTTAATGCAGACAGTATGCATCTCATTATTATTCGTTCTTTCGCCGTGTCGCGCGGGGACGTAACGTACGACTTTTTAGCCGACGATTCAGTCGTTCCCTAGTTCTTGACAGTACTAATGTACTAAATGAAAGAAGTCCTATAAGCTTACAGAATAGTTCGTTCTAGTTCCATGTCAGGAATGAATTCCTAATAGTACATAGTTCGTGAACTACACAAGCCTTGTCACTTTGTCAGTAGGGGCACAGATAAGATAATAGTGGTAGGGGCGACAACACGTAGCTGGGAGCACGCACGCACGATGAACGATATTTTTCGTAAATGAAAACAAAATGCCAAATCGAACTTATTGTACAGTGGACGTGTTATGTTATTGGTAAATGTATTTATTATATTAAATTGCGTTATTGCTAGATGTTGGTTGTCTGTTAAATGCTTTAAAAATAAGTCGCAATAATTATTTTAGTTATTACTTATTTTGTCAATATAATTTAACAAATACTTTAGGTGTTTGTTCTTTACTCGCCATTGCTGCGTGGCTGTGCTAGTAATCAATAATAGTTATCTTCTTAACAAAAATAACAAATGTGGCTTATATATATTCTATATAATGTATTATACAAACTGTACTAAATCAGGTTTAGAGTGTTTGGCCAGGGTGAATGTTGTTGTAATAAATGTAGTCTATTAAACTGTAAATAATAAACCCATAACATCTAGGAAAGGCGACGAACTTTGTAGGTTTGGACTGCCCGCGTATTCATTTGTTTTAGCCAAGGTGAACTGTCGACTGCTTCTCTCTCACAACATGTTTGACATGGTACCTACCTATAGGTTCTTCTTAAAATACTAATTAAATTAGGACTAGGTGACCGAAAGCAGCACGGGTAAAGGTATTTTTTCGAGTAGGTAGTTATTTGTTAATTTATATTGTTGTATGGCATAATATGTTATACAAAAGTATTAAATTGGAGCACATATCATAAAACGGTGTGCGTTCGCGCAGCGAAATGTTGTTGAATTTAAAGATTTTAATTATGCAGATATTTAGTGTATGACGTCGTGTAATTTTGTATGGTAAAAAAATATTTGTGCATGCAGCCATTGTGGAGAAATTCGCTAAAAACTGATTCCGCTGGGCGAACGTTGTCCTGGCGGAACTTTTTTTTAATCCATGGACCTAGAAGAAAAAAAATGTGTCCAAAAATTAGTGTGTATTTGTGTGTAATTGTGTATGTATGAATAAAATTAGTGCATGCATAAACTTCGGAGAAATTCAAGTTTCCGCTACGCGAACGTTTGGCCATTAGCTAGTTTTCATATAAAGCGCTTATATAGAGAGCTGTAAATTTTTACATACCTTGTTTTGAATTTGTTTATATTTGTTTAAAAAACAGATTTAGAAAAAATCGTAGGGTTTAAAAGATAAAAATATAAACGTAAAATACGCTTATTAGGTCTTAGTTCGTAAAGTATGCACTTTGAGGTCTAGATTTTCACGTTTATACAAACCTTGTAAGAGTGTGCAACATGTTGCCAAGTATCAATGATGTTCCGTTAGTAATTAAAGAGTTATAGAACAATTTACCATGAATAGACCACTGTTTACAAAGCAGTCAAACATCACGACGTTCTATAGGAATTGCATAGCAAAATGTATTCCAATAATTAGTGTATTAATTCAACTACTCACATGCAAAATTTCATCTCATTAAATTCAGTAATTAAAGACAAACAATTAAAATACTGACAAAGCATCGAAAACCTACATAACCCGACCAAGTTCGAATGGCTACAAAAAAGCGGCCGTGCCATATATCTAAGTAACGTTCTTAACCTTCCAGTATAATATTTATTAATTTGGTACAGTTGCGTACACAAGCGTTAGGAAAAAATAAAACAATTGTATTTCGTTTTTTTCATTTATTTATTTATTCATTCATTTGCAAATATGGGTATACATTTGTAGATCTTAAAAGCTAATACAATTTTCTGTACTTTTACCATATTCTACCGTTAGGACAAAGCGATAACAAAATAATTAATTAAGCAATTTATTAAACTTACTTTAAAATTATCATATTATGTTAATTAAATAAACTATAATATTAATATAATGTCAAAAGTGTAAATATTTTAGGGAAACAATAATTAGTATTCAGTCATTCAAAATATAAGTTATGTCGTATGATAATAAAACGTCAACAATAAAATAACAATGTCCTAAAGAAACAACAATTCAGTGTGATACGAATTGTTGTTTCTTGAATGAAAAATATTTTTTTAATAATAACTCCACTATCTACGATAAAAATAAATCTTCAATTAACAAGTACTTCTCTAATTAAACATCCGTGTACAAAAATATTTTTAATTACATGTAATAATTATGTATTTATTATTTATTTCTCGCCACCTGTTACCCAAAAAACCCAAAAATTGGCGAAATGTGGGTGTCACAGAAATGTCACACCTCTGCCTACCCCTTCTGGGACAACAGCCGTGAGCATATGAATGAATGAATGAAAATACAGAAACTAACCTCAAAATTTCTAACCCTCTTAGGGACTAGTCATGACAATCCCTGGGGCGCGCGCCCCAGTAACGGCAGAACTTGGCATACAACTCATGTGCGCGCACAGGCGCGTGTATTTTGAGCGTATCGGGAGCGCAGCTGAGGCGCTTGTCATGACTAGTATTTTGTTCATAAAAACTTAACGTTAACAAACGCTTGCTAAACATACTCTGTCATTGGTTAGAGACAGCAATAGACTTAAAATGCATACATACATAAGTCACTACCAGTACAACGGTATTTTTATAAGTAATTAAAATATTCTTCACTTTTAATATTGGGTTCGATTCCCACCCAGGACAAATAATTGTGTGATGAGCATGATCATTTGTTCTGTGTCTGGGTGTAATTTGTCTATAATATGTATATATTTAGAAATATATTAGTATGTTTATCAGCGGTCTGGTCGCGATAGTACAGGCTCTGCCTAGTTTGGGATCAGACGGCAATGTGTGAGATGTGTCAAGTTATTATTATTATTCTTAAACCTTTCGATAGTAATATAAAATGTTGATGCTGTATACATGTACATATCCTACTAATGGTTGCTGAGTAGACGGGAGAAAGATAATCTGATTACGATTCAATGCTTGCTTTTCATGTATTTTAATTAAGATTTAATAAGTGGAGGTTTAGTATGTAAAAAATGACAGTAAGATATTGATTTGAAAAATATGTTTCTCAATTTAAAAAAAAACAATACTGTTTATTTTTCTAAAATACTATTTTTTTACTCTCCAACTTTAATATACTTTATTTCTCATACAAAAAGTTGCCAATCCTTGTTGCAGTTCACATTTTTTCGTCAGTTTATAATAGCGCGAGTATGTTTTATAATAAACCAACGATATTCAGAATCATGCGGTGAAATATATCATAGATATTATCATTATGAACATTTTTACTATTACAACCAAAGTCTACAATTACAGGAGCATTAAAGGCTTGTGTACGCAACTGTACCATATTAATAAATACTATACTGGAAGGTTAAGAACGTTACTGTGATAAATGGTACGGCCGCTTTTTTGTAGCCATCCGAACTTGGTCGGGTTATGTAGGTTTTCGATGCTTTGTCAGTATTTTAATTGTTTCTCTTTAATTACTGAATTTAATGAGATGGAATTTTGCATGTGTGTAGTTGAATTAATACACTAATTATTGGAATACATTTTACTATGCAATTCCTTTAGAACGTCGTGATATTTGACTGCTTTGTAAACAGTGGTCTATTCATGGTAAATTGTCCTATAACTCTTTAATTATTAACGGAACACCATTGATACTTTGTATAAACGTGAAAATCTAGACCCCAAAGTGCATACTTTACGAACTAAGACCTAATAAGCGTATTTTACGTTTATATTTTCATCTTTTAAACCCTACGATTTTTTCTAAATCTGTTTTTTAAGCTAATATAAACAAATTCAAAACAACGTATGTAAAAATCTACAGCTCTCTATATAAGCGCTTTATAAGAAAACTAGCTAATGGCCAAACGTTCGCGTAGCGGAAACTTGAATTTCTCCGAAGTTTATGCATGCACTAAATTTATTCATACATACACAATTACACACAAATACACACTAATTTTTGGACACATTTTTTTTCTTCTAAGTCCATGGATTAAAAAAAGTTCCGCCAGGACAACGTTCGCGGAGCGGAATCAGTTTTTAGCGAATTTCTCGACAATGGCTGCATGCATAATTTTTTTTTTCCCATACACAATTACACGACGTCATACACTAAATATCTGCGTAATTAAAATCTTTAAATTCAACAACATTCCGCTGCGCGAACGCACACCTTGCTAGATTAAAGTTAGGTAATTATAATACTCGAAATCACTAAAATCGTAAAATCTAACCAGTTTTTAATTGCTAAGTGGCGAGTTCAATTTGAATCAATGAAAAAGTTTTCAAGCACGCAGCTGAGAGGCGGGAAATAAGAAGCTGTTTGTTTTTAAAGTTTTCTGCCTTTTCATTTTATTTTTAAGGACTATAAATATTTTACTTTAACATCGGGATACTTGCATTTACTATTTTGGCGCCGACTCAAAATAAGTTTATATCTAATTTGATAGTTTATGTAAATAAGCTCAATACTTAAAACTTAAGATTTATTTATTTTTTGCTTTTTAGTTCTTTTCGTCGGTTTAATTTTTTGTTAAAAATATTTTTATCTTATGATTTTTTTTTAACATCAGCTCAGCTACATGATGTGATGATTTCTAAACGCAAATACCTGATAAAGTAATGAAAAGTAAACAGAAACACTATTCGTTTCTACAATTTTCGAGTGTTTCTCTCAATTTTATAAGGATCCCATCATCAGAATAATCAAAATCGGTTCATAAATAACGGACTGAGGCCGAAAATATACATACTGCTAGAATGTCTAGTCTAGTCCCTGGCAATATCCCTAGTAATGCATCACTATTTTAATAGTTTGATATTTTGTTAATTTTTTTATAAATAGGTACATTAGGAAATAGAACCCTTACATATGAAATGTGATGTTTGGTCACGGACGGACGGACATATTTTTTTGTAGTATAATTTTTACACGATTTGACAGCACAACCAAGCATTTTTGAAAATTATAAACAGTGGCTCAGGACTCAACTACGTCAGAGGCGGCTAACGCACTCTCGCGTGTGACGTAAAAAACGCAATACAGGTGACCCTAGACCAGGTTTCTTATTATCCTGGACAGGCTATACAATTCACATGTAAGGGATCAAAGAATGACACTACAATATCGTTTCAAAACATATAATTTTATTGTACCACTTTTTTCTACAATCTAATTACCTTTAACAATGACCACTAATAATAAGAGGTATTTATTTACATTATATAACTACACAAATAGTTAAATAGAAATTTATGTCAATACACATGAACTAGACGATGGTACTTCGCCCATTAATTTACTCAAGACGACCACATCCAATCCTTTGAGCTCAGGACTCCCGATACGTTTGTTAAACGATGAAAAAATATTATTTTATACTATTTGAGTTTACACATATCTATAACGATTTGAAGATGTGGTGCTTATAGCTAAATTTTAGTTAACTATATAATAAGTACATCGAATAACGCAACGTTATTATTATACAATAGCTCACTTCTATTAAACAAATTATAGTGATTTGTAAGGTTTAACTTCATAAGGCTTGATTATTGCGACATACAGGATACATGTAAAAATGGCAGTTTTCGTTCATTTCTACCTTTTCAATTGTATTGATTTCTTCTTATTTCATGATATGGCAAGTGAGGAGTCACCGTCATCACGACCACTTGATTTCCGTCGGTAATTACTGTTTTACTATCGCAGTAGTAAACGGCAGGTGTTCAAGATCAGTATATGCTTTTTAGAAGTAACAAGACATTACACACTGATCGCTACGAAAATTGTTCATAAGTATACATATTAAAATATAAAACTATCGACTATCTGTAAGTTAATGCTCATAATGGTACAGAGGTAAAAATATGTTCTTTAACAGTTTTAAATATTCTCAATCACCCCTGGATTTATATTGTTTTTGCGCAAGGCAGTGGGTGCATTAGGTACTGAATCGTTTTTTATAATACACATAAACTGGCTGATCGGCCTCAGTTTATCTCTGTGAAGCCTCGTGCACCGGCAGCTTCAGTGGCGGCCGGCGCTAGAACTTGAGCGAGAAGCCGGGCGCGACGGTGACGGAGCGCTGGTGCAGCTGGAAGCCGAGCGCCTCGTCGGAGTCGGCGCGCGCGAACTGCGCGTAGGCGGCGCCGCCGGCGGGCGGGCGCGGGCTGTGCGTGCTGCGCCGGTTGCCCTCAGACTTGGCCGGCCACGTCGGGAACATCGCCGGCTCAATCGCCACTGGTTGTTCCTGTGCAGATTTCAGTAGATTGATATCAAATTTGGTAAAGTGAAGCTTACCTTTTAACGTCACGCATTCAGCTGAGTACTTGAATGGCTTTATTTTCTAATCAAAACTAATACTATAAGGAGGAAAGATGTTTGAATATTTGTAATAAATAAACTAAAAAAACTACAGCACCGGTTTTCAAAATTCTTTCACTTTTATAAAGTTAGGCAGCGAGTGGTATAGGCTACATTAAATTTTCAAAAAAAATGGGATCCGTTCGAAAATTGTAATAAACTCAAGGTATCCAAATTTTTTCTATGAAAGTCATTATTTGGCGTGCGATGCGAAAACTAGATAATTCATATAATACTATAGTGCATTTTCGTAGAACTCATCTTTACCCATCAAATAAAATCTGCGAGGCTAAATGTCTTAACTAGTCGCCATAAACACTTTTTGTTCAAATTGTTCAATCAGAACACGAGTAGCATCGAAACATGACGATATTCGTGTCATTATTATTATTAATCTTTATCCAATTAAATAGATTAATAACTTACATTGATTATATTCATGTAAATTTCTTTTAAATTATCGCAATCGAAACTTTCGTTCTGAAGTTGCGTTGATTCCAAAATTAAGAAAAATAACAAATCAGTAACAGTTCACTTTACCTTGAAGTAAGCATGTTCCAAAGCGGCTTCGGCAGTCAATCTTTTCTCGGGGTTGTATGTCAAGAAGCCTTCCAACAGCGACAAGCCTGTCTCCGACAGAAGATCGGAGCCTATGCGTTGCCTGAGGCCGCCTGGAGGATGTATGGCAAATGTCACCTTTTGTACGGCGGGTAATTCGTTGTAACCAGGCCAAATCGCCTCTGAGGGAGTGCCCAGATCCTAGAAAAGACATTTAGACACATATATAAGAATTATTTGTACCCCGTTTAATAAAACAATGTGTTACACATTTTAAAATTACGTGAAAATGAAGCTACTCGCGTCCAATATAATATAATATGTTGACCTGTCATGGTACGCAAGTCTTTACAATGACAGTTCTAGTTATATTGGCCAATGAAATAAGCCCAAAAAATTTCAACCACCAGGCGATCTCTAGTAAAATTAATGGTTAACAAAAAATAGAGTTAAAAAAATACCTTAAATATTTTATTCAGTTCATCCATGTCAGTCTTGCCCGGAAACAATGGTTTCATAGCTACGAACTCCGCAAATATGCAGCCAACGCTCCACATGTCAATAGGAGTAGAGTATTCTTTTGAGCACAAAAGCAGTTCTGGGGCACGATACCATAGAGTAACCACTACTGGAGTGTATTGACGTAATGGAGACCCATACTCTCTCGCCAACCCGAAATCTCCAACCTAAAACAATACAAGGATATACTGAGTGTCCGAAAACACTGTCAGCCAGAATCCGTCAATCAATAAAGAACAATTTAATATATAATAGATTATTAATCGACCAACCTTAAGAACGCCTTTGTGTGATAATAGAAGATTACTGGTTTTAAGATCTCTGTGCAAAATCCAATTGTCATGAAGATGGTGTACAGCTTTTAACAGTTGAATCATCAAACATTTTACTTCACCTGTAAATCAAAAGAACATGCTATGTAATAATATACTCTTTTTAAAAGAGTAATCATCAGTGTTAACATACTGATTTTATTTCCTTGTGTAAAATATATTGTTCGCACAGACATTTTCTGCTATAAATATTTCCTCGACCCATTGTCATATGTAAACTATTAAATTACCGGGTAAAAACACTTGTTTCTTAGCGCGCATAGTCTCCATAAGACTCTTGAGGTCATGCTCTACGTAATCCATAACGATAAATATCTTGTCCATATTGGAGCCCACTACGATCTCGCGGACTGTGACAATGTTCGGGTGCTGACCCTGTAACAATCAAGAAGATCGTGTGCGACATGTTAGTTTAATGTCAACGGCCCCCTGTTTAACAATTATTTAATAATCCTGGCGGAGGAATTTGTTTAAATAAAATTGTAGGCATTCAGTATAGAGGACATAACCCTTAGTCTGTAGATCTGAAAATGAATACTTCACAATAATTAACGGTCAATTTTAAATATTAAGCAATTAATTTACTTATCACAATAACCAACCTACGAAAGAACATTTCCTGACCTGTAATACTATTGCATAATGGAGTTTAAAATAAAAAATGTTAAGGTTAGCTTTCATTCAGGGCCTGATTTCGACGAATCGAACATTGCACTTTCAATAGGATGTATTTAACGAAGACTACCACTGTACATAAAACGATTTGATTCAAAAGCATTTGATTGACTTTGAATAAAATTTTAATCGGCTTTTTTTTGTTTTTGGTATACTTCCAATCTGTTGTACACATACATTTTTTTTATATAAAAACAACGAAACCTTTGTATGTACTTATTACATCACATCCACTCTAAAAAAATATGTACACACTTACTTTTTACAATTTATCTGAAATTAAATAATAAGAAAACAGTTTCGTTATAAAAAGCAAGAAATAAGTACTACACGAATTTATGCAACATATTGTTGTCTTGTTTATACGCGGAGCTTCTTTCAGGGAATATCAGAGCATCGCATCATAGACTGATTACTTATTTAGCGGAGCCATGGGAAAGTGTCAATCAAGCGAAGCTTAAGATTCCCGCGTGACGCATTGCGAAAGACTACATAGTGCAGCCTATAAGTATCGGGAATGGAATATTTCCACTGTTTCTGTCATATTAAAATCTTTTTAATTGAAAACTCCTTGGTTTTAAAAATCGAATACCATTTATTTATTTAAAAAAAGATTCTCGGTCTTATCACAAGGTTTTGTCAAACTTGTTTAGTCGTTGAGAAAATGGAATTGACTCGAGAAAATTCAAGAGCGATGATTTATTATGACTTTCGAAGTGGTTTAACGCAAAAACAGTGCGTTGACCGGATGATTTCTGCATTTGGTGATGAAGCCCCATCCAAAACCACAATTTATCGCTGGTTTGCTGAATTTCAACGTGGACGTGTCAAGCTCAGTGATGATCCCCGCCAAGGTCGTCCAAAAACTGCAGTCACCCAAAAAAACGTTGATGCTGTGCGTAAGCTGATTGAGGAAGATCGACATGTGACATACCGCGAAATTCAGGCAACTTTAGACATTGGCATGAGTCAAATACAAATAATCTTGCATAAACAATTAGGTGTAAAAAAGTTGTTTCCCGATGGATACCGTATTCGCTCTGTGAAGAGCAAAAAGCGGCTCGCGTTACTTGGTGCGTCAGAACTCTCGAAAGTTTCCACGCAGGATCCTCAAATGCTGTATACAACATCGTATCAGATGACGAATCCTGGATATACGCGTACGAACCCGAAACAAAAAACCAGTCACGAGTTTGGGTGTTCGAAAATAAGTTAAAGCCAACAAATATTGTTCGTTCACGGAGTGTTGCAAAAAAAATGGTGGCCACGTTTGTCTCCAAAACCGGCCACGTTGCGACTATTTCTCTTGAGGGACAAAGAACGGTTAATGCAGAATGGTATGCTAGCATTTGTTTGCCACAGGTCGTTTCTGAACTCCGTAAAGAGAACTGCAACCGCCGCATCATCCTCCATCACGACAATGCGAGTTCTCACACCGCGCACAGAACAAAAGAGTTTTTAAAGCAAGAAAACATAGAATTATTAGACCATCCGCCGTACAGCCCCGACCTAAGCCCTAATGATTTCTATATTTTCCCTAAAATAAAGAATAAATTGCGTGGTCAGAGATTTTCATCACCTGAAGAAGCTGTGGACGCCTACAAAACGGCCATTTTGGAGACCCCAACTTCCGAATGAAATGGTTGCTTCAATGATTAGTTCCATCGTATGGAAAAATGTGTCAAATTTCGAAAAACAATAAATACATTTTTAAATAGTAATGTTGTGTCACTTCCTTGATTCCCGAAATTTTCAGTGCCGCCCTCGTATATGCTAAGCTTCGTGTATTATATACACGGAATTACGATATAACCATTTATAAATTACAAACCGCAACAATCATTTTGGGGAAAACAAACATGTCAAGAGTTCATTTGATATATATATATATATATATATATATATATATATATATATATATATATATATAATATATATATATACAGGATGTAAGAAACACCGTACCGAATAGTGTATTTAGAGCATCATTTTGAGTCGAAAATCATTGGAATTTTCTGTCAGAAAAATCTTAATTTTTACCCCATACGGCCAAAAACTGCAATGTAATCAATTATACAACATTTGTACATTCCTTGTACCGCACAAAAAGAATATCGCTTGAATTGCATAGCGAGAAATAAAACTAATGACTATAAATGCTTAATCTCGCATTTTTATAATGTACTGACTTTCGTATTGTGATAAGTATAAACAGAAAGAGGTTTTTGAAAGGTTTTCGTGTAGCTCAAACTTACACGCTATATATATTTAAATCAAAAACTTAAAAGTAGTCATAAGATATTACGTAATTTATAACATATTGTGAAGAAAGCATTTTCAGACTTGGCGTATGATTGAATGAGCGTTTATAAGCCATATGGTACCGTGAGAAACAGTGGCGTAACTATGCCATCTCGAGGCCCGTGGCTGGTATTCATCGGATGTGCTAGTCTGACTCGCACGTAACTATGCCATCTCGAGGCCCGTGGCTGATTCATCGGATGTGCTAGTCTGACTCGCACTTGGCCGTTATTTTCTGATTAAATACAAAATTAATATTTTTAATACATTTTGTAATTAGTGCCTCCTGTGTTCAGGGCCTTTGGAGCCCGGGGGCCCCCTCGAGCCGGGGGCCCGTGGCATTTTGGCCGCTCTGCCATCCTATTGTTACGCCACTGGTGCTACATATATACTGAGCCAGCCATTCCTATAGTTTAGTTATTCTTATTATAAAGGTGGACACATTATTAACACTGTGTCCGATAAAAGGTAAGGAAGTGGAGTAAATTACTAATTGACCAATCGCAAACACACGGTTTATAAACGCTCCATGTATAAACGGCATATATCAGTAACAACATGTCGACGACTGCAGTTAACTAAATCCAAAATAATTTTGAGGATAATGTTGATGATCTGTTTTCAATTGCAATGTGGTACATAACGACCGACAAAGGCTGCGGGACAGCGATCATACTTACACACTATTCACACACATTTTTCTTTAGTTCAATCAACTAAGCAAAAAAATTGTTATCTCTTAATCTCTTGTTACAGTATAATATTGTATTATCTGGCTCAATGGTTGGGATAGACAGCTTACGGCGACGCGGCGTGACCAGGTTGTAATGTACTAGTTAATATGGAAGATTTCACACAGGCGTGTCGAGTTCGGCGCTCTGGTACATTTCAACAGCTCACGCCGCAGTGCCGGCACGACCCGTCGGCTATCTGCCCTAACCTTAACTGTATAATTATTTACGAACATACACTTTTATATACCTTAGACAACTATTTTTATATAGAAAACAAAAACAACAATATTCGATATGCCAGTAACAAGAAACATGGAAATATTCATAAGTCTATTTAAAATAAATGTTTGCTTAACCTAGCAGTTTATTTAAATATGAAACGTCTGTAACTTTATTCTTGGAATGTATAAAAAAAGCGTAATTATATTTACATAAACTGTACATATCATTCATTATACAGATCACGCCGTTTAATTCATAATTATGAACGTAAACGGTATTAAAAATCAAAGAGCGTGACTTGATTAAGAAAATTACGATCTGAGACGTTATTTCACATCAATCTCTCATCTATTATATTTACATTGTAACTTAATTACAAAGCGGCGTACGAACATGTACGTGACTTATATAAAACCAAAGCTTTGATATCATGAAGGTTTTGTTAAGAAAAAAATTTTTCACCAAAATCTCCATGACATGGCCAGCATAACAAACTGTTATGACCCTTGTAATTCAGGTACTCAGAAATTGTAAAACTAGTTAACTACGTAGTTTTGCGATCTTTGAGTACACGATCTTTCGGTTTACCTAATGAAAACCGTTTAATAACCATGTATTAATTTTACTGATCTCACATCTGGAACGGTTCATAATGGTGAAATCTCCACATTTATAACACAAAAACAATGGACAGGACATGATATTAGCGAAACGATTCTTGTGGGTCAGCGCTCCATTCCTTGTTATTCATATCATACAAATACGAAATATGTATATATTTTTTTACCAACCACACTTCAGATTTTGTGCATACGAACATCGAAAGTTATATAGTACTTGAAAACATTTAGAAATAAAAATTGCGTAAGTAAACAACATATTATTGACATCAGAACTATCCGATATGATACAGCACTTAATATCAGTGCTCAAACATATTTTGCCATGATGGAGTAATAGTGTTATATAAATTAGGCATCAGTCAGTATTTGGTACGGAAAACAATTGGAAAGATAATGTAACAGCGTCCGCATGCTTTTACGTAAAATATCATATCATTATACCTACAACAATATAAGCAGGTTTTTTTTTGTGATTCGTGCAATATATAAATATTTGATTGCAATCCTACAAGTAAATAAATGCATTCAATAAAGAAAGAAATACAATTAATAAAAATATATTGAGGTTGTTCAAGGCTCCAAGGTCTACCTCGTCGAGAGTTTAATACCTAGTTTAGACATAGAATATACGGTGGCTCATGCGCCCTTGTGGCAAGCAGGCCTTGTACGCACTTGAGGTAACTAATTGTTCATTTAAGGGTAATTTGACCCTCCGCCGAGACGAGAGACGGGATAAGAGGCAGCGTCGCAACACCGTCTTAGAACTACAACTAATAATACGTCAGAATGGTGTCCGCCGACCCAGGTCACCACTCAGCCCTACAGGACCCAATGCGCGTTTCCATTTCGTGTCTTCTTTGAGGACCTTGAGAAAAGGTTTCGATGAGTAAAATTCCCTGAGGATCTTAATATTTTCTATTTTATAATTTGTATTCTGGGCTATAAATCCAACTAAATGGCCTAGCGCTACGTATGATACACGTACGTACTAGAAAAAGAAGATTATAGAAATCTTAGAAGCTAATAGCCCAACAACCAAGCTTTTTATGTCTCTCGGCAGAATCCTAAAACTTCAATTTCTGCTGGAATTGCAGCTACCCCGAACAATGGCAATGATGTTCGTTCACCATACCATAAAACCGCACTTACATAGCGCTTTCAGAACATAGGTTTCTCACTGGGTTGGTGAATATTATTCCATGGGTTATTAGAGCTGTATTATGAATATACATAGTCACCTCTAATCGCTTACCATCGGGTGGGTCAAGCGCTTGTTTCTGAAAATAGTACCTAAAATTTTATTAATGGAATTACTTAATAAGGAACGAACGAAGTAAATTAAGAAAGATTGTGTGTGATACCAAGTGTGAGTGTCGAAAAACGAAAGTCAGCAGTAAAAATAACAAGTAAAAAATCCCCCAACGAAAACCCAAATGGAACGCCCAGACGCCCAGAGATCATGTAAAACTTTTCTCGAGATACTCAAAGCAGGCAGTAAAAGGTGAACGCAAAGGAAAAAAAAAACTATGAACGATCTCGAAAAAAAAATGAACAACGCGCGCCTTTTTTGGCATTTGCCATATTTTTGACTATTAATAGTCAGTACGAACTAGACGATACTCTACTAGATAGTTATTTTGCTAATTACCATTTCTTCGACAAGGCATAAATAGTAAATGATCATTATATAATATCACACAATCGTCTGCTGCGCGTGATTGTTTCTATAGATTCTTAATGCTTCATTACATTGAATGAGAGATAAAATACTAAGTGAATTACTTATGGAAAGAGCACCGTATTATATCTTCGCCTTTGCTACATACAAATCAATTTACAGCTTTTTTTAATAAGTGTATATAACAAAAAACTTATTTACAAAACACGCTTCGTGATGAAATTAATTGTTAAAGACGGAAAGTTATTGCTACCCTGTTTGCCTACTCCAACTCATCGTTGAGGTAGAAAAATCTCATTAAATTGAGAAAATGAAAAGCTAGCCAAACCCCCTCTCTACAGTTTGCTAACCAGGGCACAGGAAATGAACTGTCGACCCGTGCCTGTGAAGGTCTCGTGCAGAGGAGAAATACGAGACTGGAGGTAACTCTGACACACTTGGTAAGCAAGCTCTTTGTTACGGCAAGTCCGAATTATTTATCCTCTATATCAATTGATTGAGGCTTTGTGTTAGCTGTTGACATCGTTGAATTCGACGAAGCAGTCTATCTTGAATAAGTATTTAATAACGGATTTTCCGTAACGATTATTTCAATTGATTATTGCTTTATATAAGATATCTAAATTTTTGAATAAAATATCAGTAATTCGACTTAAGCAAGTTGAATTCGTCTAATTTCCGCGAATAATTTGCACTTCACATTGACCTCAATATTACAAATTACCAATTATTAAATTTTATGTTACAGTTAAAATACTTAATCCGTCAAAAGTACTTTTAACTGAAAAAACAGTAAAAAGTAATTTTTACTGAACAGGTTGGTCAAAAGTATACACTACAAATTTATGGTTTTGACTGACGCTCTTAATCAAAACTACTTTAACTACAATAGCATCAATCAAAATAGCTTTTAACTGACTAGAATGTTAATAAAAATATCTAGGTTAGATAGTTTTACAATACTTTTAAGTACTATAGCATCAGTCAAAACTCACCTTTAACTGGATAAAATTTAAATAAAAATATCGAACCTAATTAAAATTTCAGTCTGACTAATTGTGTTAGTCAAAAGTACTTATGACTGATTATGTTAGTCAAAATTACTTTAGACTGATTATGTTAGTCAAAAGTATATTTGATTAGTTTAGAATTTTGACTACTACATATAATGATGTATATTACAAATGATGATCACGGCACTGAGATAAGTTACTCAACGAGCAATGATGTGTTAAAATAATGTTGATGTTTCTATATTAAATAGCATACATTTTAAATATCAATCCGTCCCGGCTTCACACGGGTAGCAGAGGCATCTTCAACAATCATCAACATATTTCAATCAATTAACACAAGATCTTAAGAAATTATACACCTGTCTATTTGTGAAAACCGCATGAAAACCCGTTCGAGTAGATTTTCAGTTTATCGCGAACAGACAGACAGACGGCGGGGAACTTTGTTTTATATAATATATAGTGATTTAAGTATGGCTAAAATTATATCAAATTCAGGGAGCCTATACCTCTTAATTCTTTACCCCCGCATAATATTTAATTTACGTGCAGAAATGTGCTATGTGTCAATAAAACCAATTAAAGGACTGGAATCATCAGTCAGCTTTTTCAACCCCCGTTTTTTAAGTTTGTAGTGTGTATATATGTGTTTATAGTTTCATCAAGAACCGTATATTGTAAATGGCATATTGTGAAGTGTGTTATTAATAGGAAGAGATATCCTATCTAGTCCAGGATCAGATGCCTTAATTTAATTGGTTCTTTAGCATCCAATGTATTAAAACCTAAGTACTAAGAACACGGTTTATGGAAATAAAAATTATTATTATTATATGTCTATCTGTGGCATCATAACTTCTAAACGGATGGAACAACTAAGTTTTTTTGGTTATTTGACTAGATTGAGTGTTCTTAGCTATAATTCAAAGAAATTAATTCAGCTGTTTGAAGATCATTTGCTCTTTTCTAAATCTTGAAGGGGTGAGAGTAACTTCTACTGGTCTAAACGATTAGAAATTTAGTATTCTAATGACTTCAACCATATTACAATTACATGACAACTTTTCACTGATGCTGCAACATCATCTGGAATCCGCAGTGATATCGTGTTTGAGTTCATAGAAATAGTGAGACTACTTCTATGAGCTCAATAGGTTATAGATAAAAGGTGGATTTTATTTAAAGGTGTTTTAAATTTTAAAGTTATACTTGTGTTATTGATAAACTTGAGAATATTAATCGGATTATCACCTGTATTTACAAACAATACTTTGGGTAGCGTAGAAGCAACGCTATGCTAAATAAGGAATTTCAATAAATGATACTCAAGTTACCCTTTGCTAAGCGAACGATGTGCATCGAATACTGATCTTTGATTGGTAAGGTCTCCGCGGTATTTGATTGACAGATGTGTATATGATATAATTACAACACATAGTATGAGAGCCCGTGACAAAAATTTTTGCCTCATCGATTTACGTTTAAAACAGTATAAATAGATAGATTTGGTTATTCCGATACCAAAAATACCTAATATCAGATATATTTCGCATGTCTGATATCTACGTTTACTACATGGTCTTGATCGTGGACTCTAGTACTATAATCGTGTCTTGATTATTGTGTGCAAATCAGTGTAGTTTATAGAAAGAGTTATAAAAAGGTAAAAATATTTATAGAAAGAGGGAAGAATATGTTAGAATATTGAAAAGGACTACATCATTTACAAAAATCTTAAGGCCACAAGTAATTGACAAACAAACGGCATTAGAAAGCTCCTTTTAGTTATTTTATTAGATTTAAATTAATAAACGGTACGAGTACAAAAAGTACAGTATTCTTTCTCAGTGTAGTTGTAAGGTGTTTGAAAATCTAGAATTACTATTCTCGTAATTATTGTCCTCTGTTCAATCAAAAGTATGAAATAAAACAGCAATTTTCATCAATGCGAAAGAAAAAGAAAAATATTTTTTTAATATTATTCCATCCCCTTCTATGGAATAGAAGGAGATGGAATAATATTAAAAAATAAAAATTATTTTTCTTTCGCGTTCTGGGAACTTAAAACCGCACCCTTGTAGCTTTTATGGATTTTCTCAATAACAGATTGAATAATTCCAAAATAAAAAAATATCATCGATTTAAAACATTTAGAAAACTACAAAATAAAATATGGAAAGTTGAAATAAGATTATCTTCTATGCAAATAGAAATTAAATGCTGTAGTTGATAAGCTCATAACTTGAGATCGGCTGGACGGATTTGGCTATTTTTTTCTTTTAAAGGTTTAAATGTTTCGTACGTTTGTCTTCTGCATCTCACTCACCATCGTTACTTATACACTTTGTCCAAAGCCCTACGAATATCAATTAATAATTAGCGTATACATGCACACAAGACCGATCTACAGATCATATAAACAAATGTATACCCTATTATAAATTACTAAGTTATTTATTATGTATTATAGTTATTATGAACTAGCTGCGCCCCGCGATTTCACCCGCGTAATTCCCGATCCCGGGATAAAGAGTAGCCTATGTGTTAATCCAGGTCTCCAGCTATCTACATACCAAGTTTCATCACAATCGGTTCAATAGTTTTTTCGTGAAAAAGTAACAAACATGCGTACATCCTCACAAACTTTCACGTTTATAGTATTAGTAGGATACATCAAAACAAACAAATGGAAATTTGTAGTGACTTGTATTGTGAACCTTACGAAGGTCGAATCAAATAAAATAAGTAAAATTAATAAATTATGTTAGAAGTTATACTGGAAACATACATTAAGATTCTGGGGATTTTGGGCAAATATATGATAGAAGGACCCTAGCAAGCCTTACGGTACATGACTTACGATTGGTTAGAAAGGCGTTTGGAAGCCATAGTGAGCAGTCAATGCATTTGGGTCTTGGCCCATTACAAAAGGGGATCTTGGCCATTTGCAGAAGGGGATCGTGGCTAGAAATCCTCCCTCACCCTAAGTAATGGAAGCGGCAACGCCTTTTCTTCTGACTACTAACTAGCAGTGGAGGAGAGACAGCTATATTTGGATTTGTTTAGAAGTAGTGGTGTCAAAACTGCCTACAAATTTGCCAGAAGACTTGGGGGCTCTGTATAGGAATCCGTTAAATAGTCTTACTGAACAGGATGTCATATCACCGCATCTCTAGGCTAAAAAAGACGGTGCAATGGATTTTCGAGCATGCTTCTTTAGAGGGTTTGATTTCCTCCAAGTGGACAGAATCGCCTGAAATGGTTACTAGGATCTATCAAGAGTTAAGCAATTATGTAGAAACCTCATTACTCCATCTGTAGGGATCCCCTCATCGAATCTCCTAAAGGATGGCGGTTTCGGTTTTTTGAATTGATTTTTCTGGAAAATATTTGACTACTAGTAGAATATACGACGGATTTGATTTTTAGTAACATTATAGGAGAGCACTTTAAAGTTTTCAAATTATGTTTTACGTAATATTTTGAAAACGGCTGTTTCTGTTAATGAAATCTGAAAATGTTACGGTGTGTGTAAGCTTTGAAAAATGTTTTGTGTTATGATAAAGTATAATGTTTTCAGTAGGTTTGTCAAAAACAAAAATCGTCCAAAATTCAAATCCGCCATTTTTCTACGGCTGCGACGATTTGATATCTGGATAACAAGCAATAATTTACTATGTAGGTAATATCTGAATGAGAAACAACGAAATTAGAGGGGGCTCGGAATGCCTGGCAATAGAAAGGTATGCTTTTATTGCTTACACTCCTCAATCCATCCGTATAAGCAATATCTCCCTTTTTGCCTACCTTTCCCTTTCAATATACTCCCAATTTTCCCATCTTTAATTTCCCAAAGTTCCCGGATGACGGCAACAGGCTTGCCCCTATTACGTGAGTGGGATTAAATTATATTTCGCAAAATGTGGGTGTTTAATACGAGGCCTACCCCTTTGGGCATACAAGCGTAAGTGTGTGTATGTATGTAAAAAAATACTCCGATATCCGGCTGCTAGATTACTATGTTCATCAAATATTTATTAAAAACCTAATTTTTATACATAACTAACTCTACCTGCTGCAATGCCTCTTTTATATAGATTTTATGGGCCAGAAACCCTCGCGGGCGTTCTCAGAAGACCCTGCCAAAGTTTCACCTTCACATTCTGATTAACAGTTTAGAAATGCATATAGGACAAACATACTTACGTTGATTTTTATTTAAATAGCAGATAGATAATGAATAGGGGAATATATTTTTGCCGAGGTGTCTATCAAATGTGGCAGCTAGTATTTTTAATTAAAATAATATTATTATATTTTTTCGAAAAAATTGCATTCACATGTTTTTAAAATGAATTATAATTAAGTTCACAGTAATATATGTAAAAAAACTTGAAAAGTATTGTTTGCAGTTGCACACTTGGCCGCAACCCCTTCAAGTATGAACGTAGTAATCTTCCAGCCAGATCTCGGACTAGAATAATTGCGAAAATACAAAAATTGGTATTAAAAATTACATTTAAAAATAAATTAAAATCCAAATATGGGGAATATTTCAAGGATCATTCTTGATAAAGGGATGTTATATGCCTTTTTCGGCAGTGGCTGATTATCCAGGGGGCACGTCTGGACGAAATATTCGTCGAGTGTTTAATAAAACATTGGCTTTTGCAACTTGTCGATAAATAATACCAAAATCGATGTAAACCCTTTTAAAAAAATATTTAAATTCAGTGTCGATGTCTATAAATTTTCATGTTTGTTGTTTGTTTCATGCAGACAGACAGATTATACAAAGATTGAGGTTAAGGCCATAGGATACTAAAATTCTTCAGACTCACATTACTAAAAACAACTGTGTGTTATTATATTATAGTTATTAAATTGGACCTCTTCATTTTTTAAGAGCGTAAGTCATAGTATCGTACCTCCATTTTGTTGTTAAGGTCTTCACTTTCACGGTTTATTTGTGCGTTCTTAGTGAGATTGCGTTGTTAAGCGAGAACTAACTCTGTAACTAAAAGTTATTTCTGTATGACCCTCTTTCAATACTAGCAAAGATTAATAATGGGGATGTGTTAAGTGCTTACCAGAAATATATTCGAAAGTGCTAGATGGGGTTAGCAACCCTTAAGGTAGTTTAGTTAGTAGGTATACGTAACTTATTTTCTGTTCATTACTTTAAGTGTGTTATGCTAAAGGATATATTTTTATGCTTCATTACTCGTACAAATGTGAACTCAAACTCAGTTTTTCCTGTTTAGTATAAGATTACTGCCTTACGCATATAAATAGGTTTCAACTACTTTACGTAAAATATAACATACTAAGATTTCAGACTTAGGGATAAAATCTACATAGAATACCTTTTTGCAAAATACGTTACAAAAAAGTATTGAGACACTTCCTTTAAGAATCTTAAGTATAATCCCTAATTTTACCTCTATACAGTGATGTCATGTTGATACTATGATTGTTGGTGATGATCTTGATGTTCATTCACATATTCAACACTTGCATTGTTACCATAACCTTCGATGTTCGTATTCTAAGCATTGTATATTGAAAAATTACTTTTCTAGTTCGTCAAATTTGCAGATGTTGGTATGCAATAAGAAGAAAGCATTGGAGGGTTTTCCCCTGGAATAAATTCCTTATAAGATACTTAGGCCCGCCCGTGTATTGAAGTTGTTACCCTTGCAATCGGGTCACACCTCTAGCTAACCCTCTTGCAGGTAAGAGGTGCCGGGCCTGTAGAAATAAAATACAAGGCATTAATGACATGAATTTAACACAAGAGCCATCGAGTGCTTCACAGCTCCAGGCTCAATCACTACCTAACATAATTGTAACAAAACAATTAAAAGGAATACCTTTAAAAAAAGAGCAGTGATGCAATGTGATGGCTCAAGTGAGCTTACAGTATATAAAATTAAGATTGTGATCCTACCTTGAGTAATGTGTTTATTTCTCTCAGAGAAGTAATGGGGAATCCTTCTTTCTCTTTTTCCATTTTGAGTCGTTTGAGAGCCACAATTTCATCCGTTGTTTTGTCTCTGGCTCTATAAACAACTCCATAGGTTCCTTCTTCTATTCTATTGAGGCATTGAAATTCCTCAACAGATCGACAACCCTATAAAATATTGTTAAATATAATATTAATCATTAATAGTGATCAATATAGTTCAAAACATGTATGTTGTTTAAACATTTCAAAAACGAACATACAGTTTCATAGTTAATGCGTAGTGTTTATTTATAAATATTATAATTTATAACCAAGTGGGCTTTACTTAAAAAAACCTTACGAAATGAGGTTTTTTTTAAATGTAAAATCCTAATCAGTCTGCAGTTTGGGGCCATATCCCCACACATAGACACAACAGTATATTTGGTATTTACCTGATGAGCTGTAGCCTTTCATTAAGGATTCAAGCACTTCATTCATGATTATATTTTCTGTTCTTCCTCATACATGAGGAAAAACTAAAAATATGGTATTTTTTAGGTCAATTATAAATTTTTAAATGATTGCAGATAAAAACTCATAATTTGTTACCCTCATATTTTTTTTACGTGGTCATGGCAAATATGTGTGTATAATAACGGTCTTTTTTGCAGCATTGCACCTAAAATACTAGTGTTATAACAAATTATATTAAAAAATAATATTATTAAGATAATAAATCTATTTAATTTACATTCTCGTTTCACCAAAATACACAAACAATTTTTTAAAACAGGTATTTGGTGTGTATGATGGTTTACTTTTTAATAAGAAATTTTAAAGATTCAAGAACTGAAAATATTATTACCTGTAGTGCTGGGAAGTAAGGTGGCAAAGCATTAATAGCTTCCTCCCTGATTCTTTCTTCCTCCTCATCATTAACAGCTTTTTCTTCCTCTACACTTTTCCCATTTTCTCCCGGAGGTGGCGGTGAAAAGGAATGTGATCTACTTCTGCTCTTCGATCTAGACAGGGACCTAAAATATAGTTCAGAAGCAATTAAAAATAAGTGTGTTAAAAGCAAAGTTAACATGAAAATAAGATAATTAACAAACTTAAAAACATACAATCAAATAATTCCATAAAAACGATGTATACTCATTTGACATTTTATGTGGTGGTCATGTGTAATTCTTGTAGGTTCTTACAAAGCTTCTCTGTCCAATTCTATTTTAAGAGAGCAATTTCTGTTTTAGAACACTACTTAAAGAAAGTCAAATATAACAATAGTGAGGCCTAGACAAATCTATAGACAAGTCACTGCTAAAAATCCATTGAGTTATTGAAATGCTACAAGCATATTTACACAAGATTCAAATTGAAAAACTCATAATATATAATCACCACATACCTTCCAGATTCATGAGATAATGGTGATTCTTGATTTAGCGTAGGGCTAGGAGATTTAGATGGAGGTCTAGTTTTCTCCTTTTCTCTTTCTTCTCTATCAGACTTAGTATCTTCTTTATGTTGTTGTTGTTGTTGTTCTTCTTCTTCTTCTACTTCTTCTTCAGATTTAGAGTCTGCTGCTGAGTCTGAGTTAGTGCTTGAGCTATCATCCTCTGTTTCACTGTTTGTATGCTCACCTATATGATAATGCTCTATTAGAATATACACAACCCAATTAACTAATAGGTAAGAACAGATTTTAAATTAATTTATTAATATAAACTATAGATATACAATACATACCATCTTCAGGTTCTGAATGAGAGTCACTTTTCATTTCCACATCACTGGAATCTGATACTGTTACAACAGAGTCACCATAGTTAGGAGAGTTGTTAGTTTTATGTTTCTTTGTAGTAGTTTCACCTGGGGATACAGAGCGCTTCTTCCCACGTCGCCTGTGCTGTTCACGACGAGCTTCTAGTTCACTACGAGATTCATGTTTTCTTTTTTCTCTTAACTTGTCTAAAAACAAAGGCAAGTATATTTAATACTTGTACAACATTATAAGTTATAGCTATTGATAAATAAGTTATAATCGTCGCAATCTAAGAAGTCGGATTTGACAGTTATAAAAATACTTTGTGAAGTGAGGGGAAAAAAATCGGATACTTTAAGAACCGATTCTTGAGACATATCGATTTAAAATAATTAGAGTTTGTAATCGACAGTTTTATTACACGCACCAGTTTGTAATATTTAACAGTTATTACATAAATTCCAACAAAGTTTAAATTTGTCCGAGATTCAAAGCCAAACCAAGACATAAACTAAAACCCGACATACTGATTTCTTCCGGAAGGTTTATGTACTTATCCTACTAATCCTACTAATATTATAAACGTGAAAGTTTGTGAGGATGTATGGATGTTTGTTACTCTTTCACGCAAAAACTACTAAACCGATTGCCATAAAACTTGGTATGTAGATACCTGGAGATCTGGATTAACACATAGGCTACTTTTTATCCCGATATTATCACGGCATGGGGACTTACGCGGGTGAAACCGCGGGGCGCAGCTAGTATTAAATAATAAATACATTGTATGTTATGCATCAGTGGCGTACCTAGACGCAAGATAAGGGTAAGCCACTGATATCATGTACACGTGTGAAGCCTGGGCGGGTGGGTCGCTAGTCAAGAATAAAATTAGAATAAATAAGTGTGGGGTCAGATAAATAAATGAATTCACTAAATTTTCAACATTTTTATTCACTTTCCTATCGGGGCTTTTGAGCTGGATGCTTGCGTATCATCCGTCAAGACTGTGGTACAGTATGACGGACTTTAACCATGTCTCATCAATAAACATCACTTTGTCCCAGTTGCTTATTTTAATAATTTCTCTTAAAAATTATACTCTTTGTAGGATTATGTCATATCTTTCCATCATAGTTTTGCGTTTGTCGGTTTTTTTTGTATCTAAACCCAATATTCTTTAAAATTGTTCTTAAAGATGTTGCACTGCCATCATATAAGTTTGCAGATTTAAGGGACACAAGTCATTTACTTACGGTGGGGTACTCTTGTCTTGTGTAGTAGCCATAAACATGGTTTTTAGTAGCATCAGCATCAAAATTATCGATACCTGTCACAGGTTTTACTTTTTTTCGCTTTTTGGGTGTGTAAAGCAAATTGTCTTCACAACCAGAGGGCCCATGCTTTTCTTTTATAATTTTCCCCGCTGTTTTTTGTGCCAATCCCAAGCGCTTGTGCGACTCTTTCTTGTACTTTGGTAACTTCTAGAAGAAGCCCTCTATTTGCTTCACAACCAAGTCACGAGCCTGGCTATTAAGAGCGTCCTCTTTTAGACATATTGACGAGTTCACAAAATAACACCAAAATCACTTAATGCGTAATCAAAGTCCGAAATTAGCAAGCCAAGGTCAACAAATATAACAGAAACAGTCGAAAAGTAATAGCCGAGTCGAAAAATATAACAATAACACAAGAACTTCAAAGATAGCGTGAGAATACGCGGAGCATTGATGAATCAATGACGTTTGAGACAGAAAATTGAGGATAAATTAATTATTTTCAATATCATGGGGTGGGTTCAATATCAATGATTTGGTTAAAAAGCCCGGATTATTAACCAAATCATTTAGTATAATATAAAAAAATTCATATTAAATATCAAAATAAAGCTAAAAATATATGTGATCAGATTTTGTTTTTATATGTTTAAAAATTAAATAATACAGTAATTAACACATTTATCTCATTTTTGAAATGTAATTTTTTGTAAACGATTTTTCAAATAATCGATTTTATTCGGTCAAAAACGGCTTTTAACGGTGAAACACTACGGCAACCAACCCAAAGACATGACATTGTAGTAACGTCCTGTCGGATTATTAATCAACTATTAATTCGTGTTTTTGAGTGCATTTTTCAATATAAAGTTAAACTTGATGCTTACAAATGATACGGTGATAGTGTATGGGTAACATAGTAATTAAAAAAGATTATGAATTAGATTTTTCAATTTCTTACATAGACGTTCATACAAAGTGATCGCGACATGTCAAATGAGAAACGTCAAATCTGACTTCTTAGATTGATAACACTATAATTAATTCTTACCTGCAAACAAAAGTTTATTTTTTCTATTTTCTTGGTGTTTATCTAATGATGTTGTACTTGACTCCATTCTGGAATGGCGAGAACTTGACTTAGATTCCTTTTCATGATATTCTGAACCCTTCTTATTATCCTGAGTTTGTAACTCTTTGGATATTCTTTTGTTTAGTAGTCTAGTTCTTAAATCTTCTAATTCTCTATCAGCAGAAGTACGGTCTCCTCTGTTTTCTTTTTCATTACTATGGTTTGTGTGACTTTCTTCAGCCAATGATCTTAGTCTAGATTCTATTCTTTCATCGGGACGCTTCTGTTCTGATTCTACATATTTATTGTATTGTCTGTCTCTTCCTAAGTAAACATCCCTTTGCATATCTTTTTCTCTATAAACTTCCCTAGACCTAGCTGTTTCTCTATAGGAATTGTTATCTCTATACAATTCTCTTTCTCTGTTGTAATGTTCTCTTTCTCTGTATACATCTTTCTCTCTATACATCTCTTTCTCTTTATACATATCTTTGTCTCGCATTTCCCTTTCACGGTACATTGCCTTCTCTCTAATCTCCTTCTCCCTGTATATTTCTTTACCATCCCTATACATTTCTTTATCTCTATATGAATCTTTTTCTCTGAATGTGTCCTTGTCTCTGAATGTGTCCTTGTCTCTGAATGTTTCTTTTTCTCTATACATATCTTTATCCCTATAATATTGTTTTTCTCTATAATATTCTTTGGCCATATCTTCACGATCGGAATTTTTATTCATCTCTCGTTTTGATTTTTCAGACTTATCACGGTCCCTGTTGAAAAAGGTTTATGATTGATCTACAATATTCCCAAAATCAGTAGGATGACAGACCTTAAATCACATAATATTAGATACATAAAATGCTATTAACACAAGTGACAAAACGAGAATAATATACACTTGACAAAAACTGGCAGCTGGTTTATCAGTTAATGATGTAATAGATGGGGTTGGTATTTTTAGTTGCATGATAATATTGAAGTTATAACTATTTAATCAATTTTATTTTAGTTTTTCAAATTGAAAAATGTGGTCTTAGGTTTTTTACAATACAATAATTAATCTTTTAAATACAATGTAACATAATGTTATGAGTGTCAATATCTCTAATATAGAACAGCAATTTGAGTAAGTCTATCATTAGTCAAACTAAACAACTATATGTAATATAGAATGTGCATTGTGCACATATATGAAATCATATTTTAAAAATTTAAAAAATAAAATTACCTGTAAAGATGTTTCTTCTCTTTTCGATTATTATCTTTGAACCTGTCCTTGACAGCTCTTTTATGAGCCCTCTTGTCTCTATGTGTTGACCGAATTACTGCTTGAGGTGGCTTGATTACTAAAGAATCTGCATTGTCACGATCTTCATCAGACAAACTAAAATTAGGGTAAATAATTTATTACTAGCATTCACACATGAAATAACTTCTCTAATTGGACCACCCACACACAAACAACTTTAAGTTACCTGACAAAATTACAGCTATTTGGTATTTAAATTTGTAAATACATGTAGTAAACCTTTTAATGATAAGCTACCAACCAATTACCCATGGTCTTTGTGTATGATAGGAGATATTCCAAGAGTTGGCCACTACAATATGCCTAGGAGAATAAACAACTAAACACATTTATTACTAGCAAAACAAATTTTTAAATAGCCTAGCTGAGAATATAGTTACCCTTCAACTTTTTTTATTCCTAGCATCTATTTAAAAACAATATAAAATAATGACTTAAACCCATTGAACTGTAAACAAAAAACATGCAATCAATGTACTAAATGAATTTAAACTAAGGATAAATGTCTTCCTACTTACAACAATGCGCCTGTCCTAAAACAGACAAACGCCACGGTCATTGGGAATTTAAGGACAATTAACCAACAACGCGTTGCAGATAAAAACCCAGCAGGATTATCTGACGCAGCTGATGACATGACGTTCACTAATTGCTGTTAATTTTTTAAGGGAAATGTCTTCAAATTATAGATTTGAACGCGAATTCATAATTAACACATGAGTTTTGGACAGTAAAGGGGACATGAGTAATGACATTACATTATACTTCTGATTAAATAACTATATCAACTACGTACTATATAGAGGAGTGTATTAATTGACTTAATATTAAAAGGTACCTGAAATCCATTTCGTCCCGAACAGGACTACGCGCTAATTCTCCATCCTCACTTTGATCATCTTCGTAATTACTCATGACAAACCTTATAACGTTTGTGAATGCAAAATATAAAGCACGTTTTACTATTAAATATAACTAGATTTACAAATATAATCCAAAATTTGACATAAAATGAACAGAATGACGAATTCAAAATAAAAGACGAAATACATATAAATTCTATTCACTCGCGCTTGCCAAGCCAAGAAAGAAACGCCATTTTGTTAAACTGATATTGGTTTTTTTTTGTAAGCACGTAGTGTAGGTAACAGAGCCTTTTCACTCCAGAAAAAAAAGTGATCATTCAGGTCATTTCCTAGTCCTTTATTTTAATGATATAGGTACCTAATAGGATAAATACCCCTGTTCAAACTTTCTAGATTACTATAGAAACCCTGTTTTATTTTCGTTAGCACTGGCACACCCATCTATGCTTATAAAATGTCTCACCTATTTCCCATTAGCAGTAACGGCATACGTTCTGATCTCTTACATCGTGTCGTAATTGGTCGTACTAGACTATTGAGAGCGATTGAGAGCTGCAAGATTACATAAGAATTATATCGTTGATGTTGGCATGTGGGCATACACAAGCACGTCGCGCAGCCTAACATGCAGCCCGGCACGCAGCCTGCCACGCAGCCTGCGCTCTTACTTATTCACGCAAGCATGCACAAACAGCCTGTTCACATACTTGTGACCGTGCTTGTGCTCGTTGAATGTCGGTGTAAACGGACCATTACATGAGAGGCCACGATGTTAAAGAATGTTGACAGCTTCCCCATAGAGATGGCAATGCAGAGAAAAACACGCACTGCGAAGGGAGGACCATTCTAAAACAGCCAACAAACAAGCTAGCTCTGTAACCTTGGAATGCTTTAATTGAATTGTCTCTCATAAAGCTGCTTAGCTATTTTCGACATTTCAGTGTCTGTACGAGATTAACAGATAAAACGGCAACCTGCTAAGCATCAGTTATAGTATTAATAAAATTAACTGACTAAGTTTTGTGTGCCGTGCCGTGTTGGTACATGAATGCTATAGAACAGACAATACTTGGAACCAGCTGGCTCAGTCGTTCAAAGCGACATTCAACATTTTGTTATGTTGTTTGTTGTCCAGCTTATGATTAGTTATGATTATGAATGATAGATAACGATGTCACAAGAAATAACCTAATATCTGTAATAATAAAATGTTTCCATATATTTCGGAGTACTGATCTATTTGAAAGATTTATAGCTGACTCTGTTATTTAACTATAATTTAATTTTCATAAAATTACCAATAATTAAAACCAAACTTAACTTAAGTATAGCTCATGCCGCCAAAGTCTTCCTGAGGATGCTACGTGTAAAGGCAATACCCATGTCAAAGTAGAAATCGGTAAAGGGTTTAAAACTAAAATAATTAAATCCAATAGGTGAAAATCCAAGTAAATATACAAACACCGGGTCTATATCATTGGCACTAATATCTTGTCACTTATTTATGTAAAAATAACAAATATAAAAAATAAAAACGTATTTATCTGGTTATTTTTGAAGAGCAAACTTCTTTAGGCACATTGGGCACATTTGGTATGGGAAAAAAACATTGTACTCTAACAAAAAAAAGCAGTGTGTTTTTCTGTATATGTTCTCAAAACTCCTCTACACTACTCGCGAAATTGCCCGAAGTTATGCGAATACGAGAGTGTAGACAGGCACTTTGCTTCGCTTCGTGCAACCTCGCCTCTCCTCGGGCGACTTCCAATCGTTGTCGGTTTTTGCGCCTATTTATATCAAGTATGTGTGGCACAATGAATTCCTGAAGTAATTTTTTTAAATTGGATTCCGAGATTCCCGTGGATGTATTATATAGGTTTGCGTTATAGTCTATCTGTTGATAGATTTTTTTGTACATTCTCATTATCGTTTAGTAGATATTCGTAGAAAATACTTTGTAGTCCGTTAGAATCTTTATTAAAGTGTGGTTGCACTGGTTAGCAACTTCAACTAGTCAAATTGTACTTGAAATAGTTCCATGTGGACGCCGTTTCATTGTATCTCAGTTAACTTGAAACTCCGTTTATATATCGCATCAACAAAACGACGTCTTAGCTTGTAATAGTTACTAGGATCGTGTGCGTTGTAGCGAAAATAACGTGGTCACAAAAATCATTTTTTTCACGTTATTTGGCTTGAGACTAGTTATGCGGCTACATGTAACGTAACTGGCTACTATAACTAGTGACGTGAAACAACGCCCACACCTAACTAGTAACTTGTCAAAGTCAATTTAATTATTTAACTTATTTATGTATAAGCAAACGTAAAAGTACAGCTCAAAAATTGTTGCAAAATAATTATGCTGTTATTATCCTTAGACTTTATTTCGAAAATGTTGTACTTTATCCATTAAGTATCAATCAAAGCTACGTAAAAATATTAATATTAATACAGTTCCGAGGAAACATGGTATGTTATTGAAGCTCAGTAATTAAATTACAATAATTTGAAGTGCACATATTTGGTTCCTAAATGCGTTACCTTCAAAAATGACGAGTAGTATGTATTTGCTTGGTTTAACACTTTGGTTTACCAATAAATTATTTTGAGTGTACTTATATAGATCACTCAATATTCAAAGTTACTTTTAAAGGAAACATCATTAACTCCTACAATAAATTTTTATTGTGTTATGTTACAGAATAGCAAGATCTTAAATTCAATAGCGAACGCTATTGACAACAAAGAGGAATTAAAGAAACGCTTAGAAAGTGGTAAAGTTGTTCAACAAGAGCTCATCAACAGTGTGAAAAATGTTCAAAATCGGTTTGGAGGAAAATCTGAACTAGCTACTGAAGATGACTTAAGGTGCTTTGAAGTGAAACAGAGCATATGTAAAAATATTTAGGACATTAATCTCAATGTAGCTTTTGCTTTTTATATTTCTTTTAGAATTGTGCAGTTATGTGAAAAGTGGGAGAAAGTACTTAGCCACGGAATCAGGACAAATTTATCAAACTCAGCAATACAGAATTTAGTTACAGCAGGCTTAAACTTCACTTTTAATATTGTAAATATTGGTAAGATACTCAAAATTAAAAAATTATGCTATTATGACATAAAGTTGTATAGCTTCAATGCCACTTCATACAATAATTAGATTTGTTTTTTAGCTAATTGCAAAAAGAAAAGTAACTAGGTTTGTAGTAGTGTTATAATTTAGTAAGTCTTTGTTTTTTTAATGCCTATTTAAAAATAGTTTCTAATGAAAACTATAAGAATATTTTTTTCAGGTAATTCACTATGGAGCTATGCTTGTCTTCATTTAACAAAGCATGAAAAGGAAAGATTTAAAATTCTCACAAATATCAACACACCACTTGGTTACTTTAGGGCATTTTTGAGAGCTGCTTTAAATGAAAGATCATTGGAAAGGTAAGACTGCAAATAACAACATTGCCCACTGTTACTGTACATGTTAATTTACCTTTATTTATCCCTCCCTGTTATCTCTGTTTTTCATTTCCTTCTTTAGTTGTGTGCTCGAAATCAAATCTTTAAAAAGCAGGGATAGCTATTCTAATGTCTTTTTGTTTGTGTGCTTCGCCAGTGATCCATACTTGCGCATGATTGATAAAGGAAAGAAGTCATTATAGCTATTAGTTTTATGACTTTCTATACAAGGGTTGAAAAGTTAATGTATTGAAGTTGTGAATTCCAAAATGTCTGAAACTAAGAAGAAGTGTGAAATACAGCACAATCATCAAATTTAGAAGTAGAACTCACAACTAATAACGAATTAAAAGTAAAATTCAGAAATGGATAAGAGTTCTGGCTCGAAAAATTTGGGTTTTGGGAAATAGTACAGACATTTTTAATTGCGTTTCCTCCATCATATTTGGCTGAGCATGGGTTTAGTGCAGTAGCTAGTTTACTGTTTAAGAAAAGGAATAGACTGCAGATCACTGAGTGTGGTGATTTGCGACTGATGTTAACAAAATTGAAACCTGACTTTAACAAGTTGTTAAAACTCCACCAGCCTCAGCCATCTCATTGATATTTATACTTCTTATTGAATTTTGTTTTTTTATTATATTTTTTTACTAATTTTGATTAATCGTCTTGTCTTTGCTTTTGTGCAGCACCCCAGTGCGGGGTGCTCCAGCTTTGTGTATTGTCTTGCATTTGTTGGTTAAGTTATAAATTTTGTTAATACCACTTTGCATAGTGATTGTCTGAATTAAATGTTTTTAATATAACTTGTTTTTGTATTTTTAAATAATTAATAATCGCATACCTCAGCCACACAAGTAGCACGATAATGGAGAGAGAGAATTAATTTTTAATTTGTGATTATTAATAGATAATAGACAGATATATAAAATTGGTATAATTAACTGCTATGTAAAGGTAGGCATTAGCTTTTTTTCTTGTAAAGGTAAGTCCATAAAAGGTTAGGAACCTACGGTCTAGAAAATCTGTGCATCAAGTTAATTAGTTTTTAAAGGTGCACACGGCAGTTCTTGTGGCCCCCACTGGCTATTAAACGCCGACGAAAAATACTAACACACCCCATCCCAATCTCCCTTCGCTTCAGTCAACCAATTCGACTTTCATTTTTCAACAGCAGCTCAATCAAACCTTCTGCGTCGGAGTCCATTATCATACTGCTAGCAATAGGTTAAATATAGTAGCGGCCACTGATCATTTGTGTCAACCACCAACAAATACTTTTGTAGCCGCTTGTAGCTTCAGTTTAAGGCATTTTTGGCTGTAGCGTGTCTCTTGTGTGCCTACACTAAGTGTTCTTGATTTTACAACTTCAACTTCCTTATCATTGTACGTCCTGTATCCATTTTGTTATGCAGTGAGTAGGGTTGCCAGTTTAGTATTCCTATGTAAGGAAATCCAGAACTGTCCATGGGAAATTATCTTTGTACCTTGTCATTCTTGTACAGCCAATTCTTTCTGAATTTAGCTTTTTTTCTGTAGTTTGCCTTTTGATTTGCCATCTTTTTTGAAGGTATTAAATAAAATGTTAATGATGATTCCAGGTATCTGCAAAGCTGGGTTTCTCACGGCTTGGTTATGGAATATTATGAGGAAGGTGCTTTAGTCAGAGATGCCGAAACTGCCAGCCAACTTCCAAACATGGCTTCTGGTAATCAAAAATAAGTTTGACTCTAGCAACATAATAATGTGAACAAAAATATTATATTGTTTTCAATGTTTCAGGCTTGTTATCTGTGTTATTCGCTTTATCAATTGATAGACCAGAACTAAATGAATCACAACAAGCTAACCAGACAAACAAGGCAGAACTTGTAATACCTTTGCCATTACCTGTTAAATCATCTAACAATATGAAACGAAAGCCGCTCCGCCAAGTTATATCTTTTGATAAAAGTGAACAAAAAAATATATCTGGAAACAAGGTAAAAGCACCAGATGTGTCTGAACAAACAAATAGTTCAACATGGAATAGTGCACCCGCGACATGCTTAAATTCACCAGATCCAAAAATTGTTCCTCAAGCTGCTTCAAGTAGTGAACCCACTAGCTCAGAGTACAAGAGCAGTCTAAGACACTTCTTCCCTGACAGTGTCAAGGCCATGGACAGTCCATCTCAAATTCTTTCAAAACTGTCAGAATGTGCAAAAGAAATATTTTCATCTTCCAATAGTATAGATGTAAATAATATTGCTAAAGATAAAGATGACATATCTGAATTAAGTGTAAATAATTTAAAAATTTCGGAGAGTGATAGTGAAGAGGTAGCAGGAAGTATTGATGGAAGTACTTCCTGTTTGGAGCTTTGTTTTACGGAGGATGAAAGTGTACCTGAAGATAAATCACTGCATTCTATTTTAGAAAATAAGGAAAAGGAATTGATAAATTTGCAAATAAAAGTTTCTCAAGTTGAGGCAAACAGCAAAGAAAAGATTAAAAAGTTAGAGAAAGTTATAGTAGATTTAAGAAAGTGAGTTTCAAATAATTACTAAAACAGAATCTTTAATTAATTAAGTAATTGTTTTTAAGCCAGAGCTGTCTTTTGAAATTAAAGATAATAAAATGTTTAAAATCTTAAAATATGCTGATTATCATCGAATAAAACCATTCTTCTTGAGTTCTTCTACAGCACAAGCAATTAACCTGTTTTTTGTTTTTTAATGTGTGGATACCCCCTATCATGTCACCGGGGCCAGGCGGCGAGGTGGTATGTCGGACTCGAACCGACTAAAACCACACAGTGTTCCGTCACCGGGTCTAACCCTAAGTTGCTCTAAACCTTCTTATTTCTGAATGCACATTGACTTTGAGATACACAGATGTTTGTAAAAGAAAAATAGGGTTTTCCTGATGGCATATTCATATTTATTACTAGCCGTCCTGGCAGATTCACCTGCCTTTATGGTCACAGCTCCGCATTGGTCGTACTCGTAGCGTGATGTTATAAAACCCTTCTTCGATAAATGAACTATCGAACACAAAGAATTTTTGAATTCGAACCAGTAGTTCCTAAGATTAGCATGTTTAACCATACAAATAAACTCTTTAGCTTTATAATATTGGTATAGATTTCAGAAGAACAGAAGTATTTACTATGAGTGTGGAATTCCTGGTACCTATAATTATTAATAAATGTCTTCTGTTATGTTTAAAAATTCATAAAATTGTATTTTCAGGGAAAATGATCGACTAAAAGAACAACTACGGCAGTACATGTCTGCGGTGGAAATTGGCAAAGCTCTAAAAAGTGATAACAATAGTGATACTGACCAAGTTGATCAGTATGAAAAGAAACTTGTACAGGTATTCTCTAACTCGGCATGCTCTACCTACTATTAAAGTGGCTGGTGACCAATACTCACGTAAAGCTCCCTCCTAATACTTGTTTTTCTGATCCATGTTGTTTTTTGGTTATCACATATCTTTGTTCCCCCAAAAAAAATATGATTACCACTTTAGATTAAATATAACATAGATTGCGTCAAATAGTGGCACTCAACAGTTCCACATTACTGAATGTATTTAATATGCCATCATAATAATAAAGCAGACCATAAAAATGTTGTAATAGGTTGCCCGGTTGATACAAAAACTGCAATGTAAAGCGTCTGTTGTTTATTACTTAACACAATGGAGCGTATTAGACTCGCGGTATGTATTCCACACGCACGCTCGCGAGACTGAAAAGGACAGGTAGATACGCAAGCTACGTATTTCAAAAATAAATGATCGTTTGTTACAGTGAAATTCTTATACTTTAAAAAATTTAAGACGTAATAAAAATATTATTCTTATGAAAAGTACGACATTTCACGCCTTCTTTGCATTTCTAAAGCATAGTTTAAGCATTTTTTGGTAACACCTGACACGTCACACAGCTACGCTAACGCTCACGCGACGCGTCTGACAGCTCAGCTGTGCTTACAACTGCATTTAAGCACAGTTTAGTTGGTGCCATTTTTTTGAGCGCCGATCAAACATCTATGGTATATAATATGATCGAAGATTACCACAATTATACTTAGTACTTCAATAATATAATCATTTTATTCAGTAATTTTGCTGCACTTAAGTGGGAGAGCCATGCTTCGGCAGGTGTGGGCGGGCCGACTCGACCGGAATGATACGTGAGTGAGGTTACCGGAGACCCTAACCCTTCGTCTCCCCTTCTACCCCCCCTTCTCTACTACTAAGATGGGATAGAGACCATAACTAAGTTCTTGAAACATTTTATTTTCATTGAACTGGTGGCGATTGGAACGAACTGGTTAGCACCCTGCCTATATGGAGAGATTAGTAACTCCTGGCCTAATAGACAATATATTTTTTTTAAGGTGGCTGAGATGCATGCAGAACTTATGGAGTTTAATCAGCATTTGCAACGAAAACTACAGGAATATGAGAGTATATCTGCACTAGTGGTGTTAGATTATCCTGAATCAAATGTAAAGGTTCACATACCCAGTGCGTTTTTAGTTGGAAAGAAAACGCATTCTTATCATGTCTACCAGGTAAATAAATACACAGATGCACCAATACTATTTCTATTTTAATGACGTAAGGCGCCGGGAGATTATGGCAATAGGTAAGTACCTATAGATATAATCCTAATGCATATGTTTTTTTTGTTTACGGACGGTAAAGTTTTCGTTGAAATTTCAACGAAATTTTACCATCCGTAAGCAAAACGAGCCGTTTCTTGTTTATTGGAACGCGGCATTAAACCACACAGTGTCCGTCACAAGTCTATGGCAAGGGTGAATGACCAACCCCGGGTATACCCTAAGGAAGTCTCTGGGAAACCCTGAAGACCTTGGTCGCCTCTTGATCAAAGGCGGCTACACCTTGGTGTACAGAGGCACTCTCGATTCGGACCATGTACACCAAGGTGTAGCCGCCTTTGATCTGTATGAGTAAACAGAACATCTTACCGAAAAAAAAAAATACCACATACGGCCAAAAACTGCATTGTAATCAATCAAAACACATTTAAACATTTTATGCAATCAGCTGGTCTTGATGGTGCCGAACGTTGGTCTTTCACCGTACCGCACAAAAAGAATACCTACGTTTGTAACGTTTACATTGCGTAGCGCCAAATGAAAATAATGACTACAAATCCTTAATTTCGCATTTTTATGATGAAGTGACTAGTGAGTGATAAGTATCCACAGAAAGACCTTTTTGTACCTATGTTTTTCGCGAAGCTGAAACTTACACGCTGTATATTACTCATAAAATTTCTATACCGGGGGCCTTGTTTGAAAAAAAAAAACTATTTTAAAGGAGTAAACTCCAAAAAAGATAGTTTAAACTTTGAAATGATTTAACTTTTGAACATTGAATCCATAGATTCGATTCAGAGTGCGAGTCAGACTCACACACATCCGATCGATTAGCCACGGGCCTCAGATTGTATAGTTACGCCACTGAGAAGAGGTATTGGTATAGTTATGTCACATTTTTGGGTCTCGTTATTTTTTAACCCCCTCTGATGTGCTTTTTAGAAATCTGTCCTTTAAAACAAAAACATCCGCTGTCTCCATGTTTACAGTTATAGTAGGGTTAATTCTTCCTACTTTACCAGTTCCTGAATTTATTTGGGTGAAGTTTTTGTTCAATATAACAATTTGAGTATTTGTTTTAGATATTTCTAAAGATAGGACAAGAGGAATGGAATGTATATCATAGATATGCCAAATTTCATGAATTGCATATGCAGCTAAAAAAATGTCATCCTGACATAGCGACGTATAAGTTTCCACCTAAGAAAACATTAAGAAAACGTGTAAGTACCTACTTATTAATGTTATTTAATTTAATTTTTGTTTTTTTTTTTTATACGAACATTCTTCAAATTCACTTAACGTTTTCAGAGTATAACAATGTACAACATTTTGTTCAATGAAGAATACAAAAAATATTTCGTTCATTCAGTGTGTTTGCGTTTAGGTTAAGTTTTACTCTCGTGAATGAATGGATCTTTAAGGATTTTTTTCTACTACCTTCATCATGTGGTGTTGTGGTAATCTTAAACCTTATGTTTGGCAGGACGCCCATCTAGTAGAGCAACGACGGGTCGCTCTGCAAGCATACCTCCGCCATGTCTTGCTAGTGTTACCAGAATTAAGAGATTGTACCAACCGTACTCACCTAATCACATTACTACCTTTCTTTGGGTTAGTACATTATCACACTATATAATAATATAAAGGCGAAAGATTGTGAGTGTGTGTGTGTGTATGTTTGTCACTGTTTCACGCCAAAACTACTGAACCGATTGCGTTGAAATTTTTTATGTCGATAGCTGGAGACCGGGATTAACATATGGCTACTTTTTATCCCGATATTACTACGGGATCGGGACTTACGCGGGTGAAACTGTTGGTCTAGTGGTTAGTGACCCTGACTGCTACGCCAGAGGTCGTGGGTTCGATTCCCACCCAGGACAAATAATTGTGTAAAGAGCACGATAATTTGTTCTGTGTCTGGGTGTAATTTATCTATAATATGTATGTATTTAGAAATTTATAAGTATGTTTATCAGCAGTCTGGTTACCATAGTACAGGCTATGCCTAGTTTGGGATCCGACGGCCGTGTGTGAGATGTGTGGAGTTATTATTATTATTGCAATTGTGTTAGGTGTATAAATAGTCCTTCTATGCTTTACAAACAAACTCGCAAGGATTATGTTGAAAAATAAAAGAGAAGTCACAACAATAATAAAAGTATGTATAAAACTGTTCGCTTGCCCGGTTAAATTCGTACTGAGTAGCGCAAACATTACTAAGTGTCGGATAATTTGAACGTAAGCTCTAGGACTAACGAATGGTAGTAGCTTAAATAATCTGTAGCCTCACCCGCGTGAAGGCTATTAAATGAGGTTGATATTCTCCAGACCACGGCCTACTTCTTAGCCTCATTTTGCTACAATCTGTTCGAAGTTTAGTCGTGAAAAGGTTTAACGCACTGGGACACACAAAGTTACTATATACTTTGTATTCATTCAAGTGGTACATACTATAAGTAATAACAGTAGTATTAGTTATAGTATTACAACTTGGTGTTGGTTATTTATTGTCTCAGTGTAAAGTATACAATCACTATAATATATATAAAACAAACTCCCCGCCGCGTCTGTCTGTTCGCTATAAACTCAAAAACTAGTGAACGGATTTTCATGCGGTTTTCACCAATAGATAGTGCGATTCATGAGGAAGGTTTAGGTATATAATTTGTTAAGGTTTTGTGTAAATTGATTGAGATATGTCTCTGCTACCCGTGCGAAAACGGGGCGGGTTGCTAGTATATTATCATTAGCTACCCGGCCACGCGTCGCGTTGCTGTGGCTAAGTAATTTGCAATAAAAAATATTGTGACTATAAATTGAGATAAAAACTATCCTATCTCTCAAGTTGAACCAAACTGCACCCAGTGTTCAAAATTTCATTAAAATTGGTTCATTAGTTTAGGAGTTCATCGCGAACTATATATATATTTATAACTATAAATATAGATTATTATTATTATTATATATATATATATATATATATATATATATATATATATATATATATATATATATATATAGCGTTAAATCCCGTTTAAATACATAATTATATCATGGAACGCGAAAGTTTAAAAGTTAAAATACACACCCACACAATAACAGTGTCGATTCAGTAACAAACGATTACATAAATGTAAGTGTTACTGGATGTGGTTATTTGTGTTGGTTATAAACAGAAAAGTTTTGTACATTCATGAAACATTTAATGATTAATTAATATTGTTATTTTATTTACAGAACCTCATCTACAACAAGGGAAAATGGTCTTAATCACGCCTTAGACCGTCAAGAATCCAACGACTCCATTTCATCATACAACGCACTATGATTTAGGCTCGAAAAGTACATTATAGATACGTAGTCACTTGACAATGAATATAAACGAAATAAGTACATATAAAGAAGTATAAGAATTGTATAAATTGAGAAAGTTGAGGCACATTTTTGATCCAAGCGATTATTAAGTAACAAATCCGTGAAGACGCTTTGAATAACTATCACTAAATATCAACGACAAATTGTTTACAGGTAAATAAAAATCGAAAGTGACTCTTATAAAGCTGGACAATATTATCTAATATCGTGGAAAACATTTATGATACAGATATTTAACATTTATTTATTGTTATTTTGGAGTATTTATAGAGAAAGAAGTTATACTTATACAAAATTGTTATGAAATGGTAATAGTAAAAATATTCTATTACTTAATAGAGGTTGTTTTTAACTATTTTCGTTGAAAAACCGTATCGTATATTCAGCGAAATAAGACTAGATATTAACGAATCCAATATTTGTTTTAGTAGCACACGTGAAACTGCGCACTTTTTAACTGCGCGATTTTGGTACAGTGAAAGCTAATTGTTGCCAAGACAGCTTGTAGTCTCTAAATTGCACGGTATTGATGGAGCGATCTAAAGAATGTCACCGCCTCAGATCATAGAAACAAGGAGATTTGTATTTTAGTTCGAAATGTATGAAAACAGCTGTCTCCAAATTGTCCCTTCCACTAGCTTACAACTACATATGCAGTTCAACAAAGCCAATAGATGCGTAGACTCACACGCACTTGAGTGTATACGATATCAACAAGTTAATGACTGCTTGACAGTCGATTACACACCTTAAAGTGTAAATAATAGCGTTTATTTAGATTTACAGTCCGCCTTACACAGTCACCCATACATATCAATAATTATCTCTGTACTGTGCAAAAGCAATTTATATTACTCCGCAATTCCTGATGCCGTGGGAACATCGGGATAAAAAGTAGCCTTGTGTTAATCAAAATATAAAATTAGCGTGTGTGCGGTGACAGGATTTCAGCCTCAGCAACACTATTCAAAGCGTATGACGTTACAGCTAAGAGATTAAGAATCTAAGTATTAGTCAATTCTGTTATAACTATAATATGGCTGTAGACTGTCGACTGAAATCAATAAAATTCCTCTGATTTCAATATCAAAACGATACGTTGTGTACAAACATGTATAAAATAAGGAGCCATGACGTCATACCCCCCTGTTGTCAAATCATTTACTTTTAATGTTTGGTTTTACAATTAAAACACTAATAATGACAAACTTGTAAATAATAATGAATCTAATTTTTCGACGTCATACATGAAACACCTTATTTTCTGAGTGTTAATTTTTTTTTAATGGCAATCTATTGTGAAAATCAAAATAAAGATAATTATTACCTAAAATTCATTAACATAATTTTACGTCTATGGTTACGGCAACATGCGAGATTATTTATTTTGGTTTATAAGTCTTTAATAGAACATGAGAAGGCAACGGTAATATATATCTCAATGCCCACTTTATATTATCAAATACGTGGCATTGATCGCTTGTGATCCATGAACAATGAATTGTAGGGTAAAATGTGTACTGCATTGGACATAAAAGAGATGTATTTAAGTGAAATATGTACATCACTCTATTTTTCTAGTAATGTCTAATAGATTCACTGTTCCCCGTGATCCACTGACACCCAGGGTTCTCTGTTCTCTACAATATGTACCTACCTATCTCCCATCCATTTGATGGTGCACTATGCTTAGCTAAACTCCAAAAAAAACATCTAGTACCTATCCGTAGATGTATTAAGAAAACCCCCTAAACACCTCTTAACAGTCTTTGTTGAAACCACGAGTGTTAAGTTCTTCTGTTTTGTAATTAGTTCCTTATGCAACACTGATATATGTTTAATGTTATAGATACACAAAAATAAACAAATGAAATACCAGTGGACGCAAAATGTCTTGTCGTACGTATTATCTTAATCATTAGGACAGTAGACTACGCGACCAGGTTTCAGATTTTAAATACAATGAACTTAATACACGTATCTAATGTATAATATGACGGTTATGCAGCCAGATGTAAGGCGTGTCACACAAGTATAGAGAAAAAAATTTTATAATATGTGATATTATTTTTATTTAAAATAGACACCCAAAGCTTTTGTAAATTTATAGATTTTTATATTAACTAAGAATCAAGTATTCATTTGTACATAAGTATAGATAATATATTCATAGGTTATGAAGTTAAATAAACAAGATCATTAATTAATGGGCTATATTTATTAACATTCATACTCCTTTCTTTTTCGTCATAAACTTTTGTCTTTTGTTTCAAAATTTGTGATGAAAACCAATTCTATTAAAGACGAGCTCTATCTATAAAATGCTAAGATATTTCAAATTAGTAGGTGTTGCAGAAGGAACCAGTAAGGTGGCAAACGACGGCAATTCGCTTGCCTCCTATAATAGCGTACAGTATATAAGGCTTACTAGAGAGCAGCCTTTTTTTTTTTTTGTGCGTGTGGAAACCCCCTCGGATCGTCACCCCACCGGGGTTTACGATGGGGCGGTGTGTCGGAATCGAACAGACTAAAACCACACGGTGTGCCGTACTGCGCCTTAAATAGGAGGGATCCTGGAACAGCTTTTATTAAGACATCCGGAACCCTCTTAGCGCCTGCCCGCAAAAGCGCGGGCACCACCTTCGGGTAAAAACCTCTCATTTAGGCGACGTCCAGGCACAAGCGGACGCCGCCTCCTCGCGGGGGCCACTATAGCGGGTGAAGGGGAAAACCCGTCCCGTCCACCCGCGGCCACACTCAGGGCGGCATGAGGCGCTGGTAAGCGCGCCTCCGCCGCCCGGTTCGCCGGCGGCGAATTAGGTCCGAGTGGAGGTCGTCCTCCCGGACCCTTTCCGCCGCCTCCTTCTGCGAGATGACTTCCTCACAGAAGGTTGCGACCGCGGTAAAATTCCTGTCGCTACCGGCCATGGAGCGAATGACAGCCGGTAGCGACAGATCCACTCCGATGACTGCAGTGAGGGCCCGACGCTGCGTCGCCCAACTGGGGCAAACCGCCAGCGTGTGCTGAGCCGAGTCCTCACTGCAGTCGCAGTGGTGACAGGCGGGACTCAATTCCCTCCTAGCGACCGAGTGCAGGTACTTCCCGAAGCAGCCGTGCCCGGAAAGAACCTGCGTCAGTTGGAAGGAAAGGGTCCCGTGCTGCCGCCCTGCCCACTCGACGATGACCGGCTGGAGTGCCTCCACGGCGGCAAAGCCAGCACGTGGAGCCTCCAGCCGGGACGACCAACGAGCCATGGTGGCTCGGCGAGCGGCCTCACGCCATTCGCGTACCTCTTCGGGCGGGGGCCGACTGCCGCTTCCCGCCCGGAACTCAGCCGTTCGCCGATATACTTCGGCGAGCACTTCCGCCTCCAAATCCCACGGGGGAGTCCCGGCCAACGCGCACGCCGCCTCTGTTGACACGGTGCGGTATCCGCGTATGGCTCTAACCGCCATCACCCTCTGAGGGCGCCAGAGGCTCGCCCTATTCTGGACGGTCAGAGCCTCCGCCCACACCGGTGCACCGTACAGTGCCATTGACCGGACAACCCCCGTTTACAGCCGTCTCGTAGCGACGCTGGGTCCACCCAAATTGGGCAAGAGTCGCCCAAGGGCGGACGCAGCGCCGACCAGCCTTGGAGCAAGCTGCAACTAGAGAGCAGCCTGCATCAAGCTGTACAAGTAGACTTGCAGTAGGTACTTACTTGGCCCGCAAACTACCTTATAGTGCGTTCTGGGCAGCGGAAATGTAAAAAATGACCTAGTTGAAATTATAAGCGACACTAGCAGTTCCCAGGCTTTGCTCGCGTGTACATATTTATATATTTTGCGCGGAACCCTAATTCTTTTCTCAAAATAAAAGTAGCCTAAGTTACACCTTATAACACCAGCTATCTGCCAGTGAAAGTCCCGTGGAAATTGGTCCACCTGTTCCGGAGATTAGCCTGAACAAACGGGACAAAAATTTTAAAAACAGATTTTTAGGCATATGTAACGTGCATATTACGTTATATGCATAGGGCATATTAAGTATAAGTTTAATAAAAAGCTATTATTTTGACATTATAGACACTTCAATTTTATTTATTCGTATGTATTGATAATAAATTGTTTTCAGTTATTTTTTTTTTTTGGTTGCTGTATTATAATTAGAGATCAGATATTCGGATGCATATTTACCTAAAGTTGAGATGTTAGCTTTTATGGAAAGCACTTTTTTATCGAAAGAATCCCGCGATTCCAGGAAATTCAAATTTAAGTGTACCTATACTCCGTGAGATGTAATAAACCCCAGTTTGACACAAATGACACTTGCTCTGTTACAACGTATAATGGTTGCTTTTCCCTACTTTTTTTGTCAGTGATTTTTGACGAAGCATAAACAACCTTATTACGTTGTAACAAGTGTCAAATCGGGCCTATTAAGCCCCAGGAAATGTAAGCATTTTGTAAGAGTGCGAGTGAGACTGCAAATTATACTTGCTTGTGCGCAAGTAGCGACGCGACAATACAACTGCATTCGTAAATAAAAATATACTTAGAAGCCGCTTCCATAATTTGTTATCCAAAAAATTACTTTAGGTAAATATGAAAGAAAGAAAGAAGAAAGAAAGAAAAAATATTTATTTCCAATGCATCCGATTATCCGATCTCTAATTATAATTTTGTAAGTAATTCTTTATATATACTAACTAACTTTTGCCCGCGACTTCGTCCACGTGGCGGCGGACATCAGACATCGTAGAGTGTATTTAAACTAATTTAGGGTACTGTGGCGTACGCTTGCCGCGTACTTCTACAAAGCATCATACGTCCGCTCTCAACGACAGCAACAGCGGAATGGCCTTGTTTCACAGCGCGCTTGAGTTTTATGCAACGCCGTATCGACGTACATCCCTCCGAAGAGGGGCCCGGCGAGCCGCCTACGAGAGGTCGGCGGTTCGTCGTCATTGTCCGGTGGGGGAGCCCCGCTCGAGGAAGCTGACATTAGCTCCCGGGCGGGGCGTTTCAGCCGCCTCCGGATCATGGTGGTTGTATCTGGATGGGGGAGGGGAGCAATACCCACCAAGTGGGGATGTTTCGAGCGGTCAGCCCGCTCGAACATCCCCGTGGCGAGTCTGCTCACGAACTTCTCTATGGGTTCCCACTTAAGGTCGCGATGGATGGTGGCGTTCTTTAGGTACCTGGGTGCGTCGACCACCAGACGAAGGCAGCTGTTTTCCACAGCTTGTAGTCGCTGGCGTGTCAACCCCGCTGTCAGATTGTACCAGGCCGGCCCCGAAAACGTAAGGCGCGACCTGATATATGTTTTGTAGAGCCCGAGTTTGGCTCGGGTGGGCAATCTGGAGGACAGCAGGGGACGCAGCTTCGTCCTTGCACACTGTGCCTTCGCGATGGTGGTGTCGACGTGAGGTTTCATCGTGAGATTCCTGTCGATGATGACACCCAGGTACTTGACCCTAGGGGACCATGGAATGTCCTCCCCCATCAATCGTAGGTTTGGCGGGAGATGCGCCCTGCCAGTTATCAACGCCTGAGTCTTCGCCACGTTGCACTTGAGCCTCCACTTCTTTAGCCAGCCCGGGAGCGCTTCAAGTGTCGGGCTCAGCTTCCGTGCAGCGTGGTTGGCGTTTCGGGAACTGGACAGGTACGCGGCGTCGTCAGCGAATAGTGCCAGCCTGACGTCACCGACAACCGGAATGTCGTCCGTGTAGTGGGCGTACAGGGCTGGCGACAGGCAGCTCCCTTGTGGTACACCGGCCCGGATGGTCTTCTCCTCTGACGTGGCGTCCTCGATGGCCACGCGGAAAGTTCTCTGTGAGAGAAAAGATGCGATGACCGCGATGATTCTTCGTGGTAATGAAGACGTCGACAGTTTGTGGATGAGGCCATCATGCCACACCCTGTCGAACGCCTTCTCCATGTCGAGCATCACGGTCACCGTGTACCCGCTTTTGTTCATCCACGTGGCCATCTCGTCCAGTACGCGAGTTAGCTGCAGCGTGGTGGAGTGCTCTCGGCGGAAACCAAATTGTTCCGGCCTCGGCTGTATGTAGGTTTGCACCCTCACCAGCAGCAGCCGCTCGAACACTTTGGACGTCGTCGAGAGGAGAGTGATGGGCCGGTAGTTCTCCGGTCTCCTGAGGTCCTTACCGGGTTTGGGGAGTGCGATGACTCGGCCTTTTTTCCAGGAGGTCGGGAAGTGGCCGGTCCTCAGGATGCCGTTGCACAGTTGGGTTACGGTGACCAGCGTCTTCCGGGGAAGCCTTTCGGGGGTTGGTCCTTTGGATCACCGCGGCAACCTCACTCGGGGTCACTAACAGTTCACCCTCAGATTGGGCGAGGGGGGTCGAAAGGTAGCTCCGGATTGTGTCCTCTACCTCTCGTGTGTGTGCCTCGTCGTGGACCTCCTGTAGTTTGAACTATTTCTCGAGGCTGCTCGCGATGATCTCGGCGCGGTCCTGGGCTTTAAACCGAAGGAGGCCGTCCTGTCCGAGCAGGGGACGCGTAGGATTGGGCTCTGCGGTCAGTTGTCTGCAGGGACGGTGTATCGAGGGCTGTTCGTCCTCGATGTGTATAAGGAAGTCCTCCCACGCATCGCCCCTGTGCTCCCATAGTGCGGCCTTGAGGAGGTTGGTACTGCGATTGTAACGATTTTTGTCGTGTGGGTGGCGGGTTCTCTGCCAGAGCTTCTTTGCCTCGCGCTTCTCCTCTAGCATCTTCCGGAGCCGAGCGGGAAGTGGGTTCCGTTGCTCGGAGTTCGGTTTGGTGCTCGAGGAGGTGCGGAGCGCGGCTTGGATAGCCCTGGAGAGTTCTTCGGCGGCTGCATCTACTTCCTCTGGGGACCTGACTATCGTTGGTCACTCGTAGTGGGATAGCGATTGGTGATAGGCCCGCCAGTCGGTATGTACTCGGGGCTTCGGCGGAGTGACCATCGTCGCGGGCTCCCTGAACACCAGCAGCACAGGCCGGTGGTCAGAGGGGAGGTCGAGGAGAACCTCTTGAGAGGGTGGGGCTCTCAGACCTTTGTAGACCAGGATGTCCAGCACGCTGTCGCGGAGTGGGTCCACCCGGTCTAGCCTGGTAGGCTCCCGGGGACCAGCGATCTCGTAGTCATACGCGCTGGCATCCTGGACGAGCAGCTGTCCGGCTCGATTGCTGCTGGAGCAGTGCCAAGCCGGGTGCTTGGCGTTGAGGTCGCCCGCGATGATGGTTGGCGTCGAAGGAAGAAGGAGATCCCGGATCTCGTCGACTCGGAGTGCTTGGGAGGGTGCGCGGTAGACCGCGTAGAGGCGCATCTCCCCTCTGCCGACCTGGACATCGACACCAAGGGCGTATATGGTGTCGAGTCTCTTCGGCTCGACGGGTTGATGCACCACTGTCCTCCTCACCAGGACAGCAAGTCCCCGATAGGCTTCGCCTATCGGCGAGACCTCATCTTGGCGGTACACAATGTACCCAGGGATTTTCGTGGGTATGTTGGCCTTGAGATTGGTCTCGCTTACCAGCATGATGTCGATTTGCTGTTCCTTGAGGAAGAGGCGCAGTAGGCCTAGCTTCCCTTTCAAGGACTCCGAGTTCCAGTGAACCACCCTCAATGGTTTATCCATTGGTGGGGAGAAACTGGAGGATGCCTTTGATGTTTATTTCGCCGGCCCTCACACGCTGCGCGAACAGTGTGAGTAGGGCGGCGAGCTGGTCCCTTTCCGGGATCTCAGTCTTCTCCCCTACCGCGCCTGGCGCGGGTGGGGGTGGCTCTTTCGGTGCTGTCTTCTTCCTTCGACGCTTCCGCTTGGTTGTAGCCTTTGCTGCCGGGTTTGCCTCAGCCATTAGGGTGGCTGGAGCTGAGTCCCCGACAGTGTTGGGCTGGGGAATAAGTTGGGGCGGGCCTGATTTAGGTGTCAGGCGTGCTTTCCTGTTACGTGCCTCGCGTTTGAAGACGGGGCACGTCACGCTGCTGGCGGGGTGTGGCCCCTTGCAGTTGACACAGGTCGGTGGTTGGTCCTTGGGACGGGAGCACTCGTGTGCCGAGTGCTCGTCGCCGCAGCGGACACAGGCTAAGGGCCTGTGGCAATTGTGCGAACTGTGTCGAAAGCCCTGGCAACGGTGGCATTGTGAAGGCCCTTTCTTACCTCGCCAGGCCTCAATAACGACACCAGGCATGAGCAGGACCTCATCTATTTGGTATGCTTTGGAGGCAGCTGGTGTTTTTTCTACCTCCGCGAAGAATATGCAACCCGGTCTGCCTGTACGGGCCCGGATATGCTTGGCGAACTTGATCGGCATGCCCTTGCCGGTCAGGTCCTCCACAATTTCTTCGGCGGGGATGTCTGCTGGTAGGCCACGAATGGCCATTTTTAGTGGCCTTTGGTGTGGCGGTGCGATGGCATAATAGGGTGCCTGCTCCTGCCCGAGATCGTCGAGGTAGGCTTGTATTGCCCTGAATTCGTCGTCACCTTTGGGTGTAAACTTAAAGCCTTTCCCAAAGGGACGTACATTGGGAGGATGGCCGAGTTTGGTGGCTAGTTCCTTGAAAGCCGCCGTCCAGTTGGCTAGACGGTCGACTACAAGTATGGGTTGCTTACGAGTTGGGGGTGACGCTGCTGCAGGTGCAGCAGGGGAGTGGGGTGCCGCGGGTGTTTTGGAAGGCGGTGGCGCAGCTAGGACGGCAGCCGCCGTCCTTGGTGCTGGGGTCGGCAGTGGTGCTGGCTCAGGTGCGGATGCTGGCACTGGTGCCGGAGCTGGTGGAGCTCGAGGCGTTGGGGTCTGTGCCTTTGATTTGGGCACACGTTGCGGTAGGGGTGGAAGGAATCTGTAGGAGGAGGAGGATTCCTCCTGCAGATTCATGTCGTCCCCGTGTTCGGGCATGGAATGACTCATGGGTGGGTGGTCCCCTCCTTCAGAAGAGGTCAGGGACCCCTGGAGGTCTGTTCGTTTGGCGGGTGTAGCACTCACCTCGGAGTCGTCCTCACGGGTCCTTTTGCCTGGAGGGTGCTAGGGCAGGGAGGAGGCTGGTCTTGTAGCGTCCTCTCCACCTCCTGTAGTATAGCTAGGTCGCTGGTTGCGACGTCTTCCTTTCTCCTGTCGCCCAGCTGGACTTCCATCACCCGGAAGTAGGCCTCCAACCAGCGCTGCAGTCTCTGCGACATTGCTCCCTTCATAAGAAGGGAGTTGTAAATACCGAGGTCGCCCTGGTATTTACGGCGCTGGTCCTGCAGCTCTGCGTCGTGTACTGGCCCACTGCCCGTGGGTGATGATGGTGGATGCTCCATGGTGGGTGTGGAGTCGTCTCGCGGCGCCTGGCGAGTTGGGAGGCCAGTCTCCGTTCGGTTAGGGTCAGACATGACCCCTTCCTCACGGTGAGGGCCCCACCACGCCAGCTGTCTCGGTGAGGGTGCTCCCCGCTCGGATGTACTCAAGGTGCACCCGGGCGTAAAATTTTTGGTTTATTAAATAATAAATTAAAATTTGTAACAGTTGTAAAGGCGCCCGTACGATTGGCTAGCGGAGTGTGAACACGACCGTTCGCCTCGACGTTCCGTTGCACTCTGCAACGCCGTATACGTTGGTCTTCACTACGCCCCGTATAGGGCGTGTGGAGGCTGGGTTGGGGCGATGGCCCCCTGCCAGCGGAAGAGGGGTAGGTCCTGGTGTTGTTTTTTGGCTCTTGGTCTTCATTGGTTGGTTGAGGGATCGCTTCAGTCTTCACGCCGCCTAGACCGTCAGCCCGAGCCAGATGAGACCCCAGGTGATACCTGGGGAGGTCCAGCTCCGAGCGACCAGCGACACAGGCGGCGACTTACGTGCGAACCCCTGGTGTCATATCCGGTGGCCTCCACACCGCTGGGTCGGTCTGTGGAGGTGTTGTGGTTTTTGTTGCGGCGGTCGTCCGCGCCCGCTCACGATGCGCCTACTTGGGCCAAGTAGGTGCTAGTTCAGCCCCGTCAGCGACAGGGATATCGTCGGTGTACCGCGAGTATAACACAGGCGATAAGCAGCTACCTTGAGGGACTCCAGCGGCCACGGTGCGAGTGGTTAAGAGCTCTCCCTCCACCACCACTCTGAAGGTTCGGTTGTTTAGAAAGGAGGAGACCACCTCCACTACACGCCGGGGCATTGGTGAAGATGTCATCTTGTAGAGCAGACCGGTGTGCCAAACACGGTCGAACGCCTTCTCCATGTCGAGGAATACTGCAACGGCGTGTTCGCGCTTGTTTCGCGCCGCCGTGATCCCGTGCAGTACCCTCGACAGTTGCAGGGTGGTGCTGTGTTCAGACCGAAATCCGAACTGCTCAGGTCTGGGCGTGATAAAAGGCGTCAAGTGTCGCAGCAGGAGTTGTTCAAACACCTTCGAGGTGGTGGGCAGCAGTGTGATCGGCCGATAGCTCTCCGGTTTCAGCACATTCTTCCCCGGCTTTGGAAGCATGATGACGCGTCCCTCCTTCCAAGTGCTAGGGAAGGCCCCCGTGCGTAAGATCCCACTGTACAGGCGCGCCAGCGCTGCCACCATTTTATGCGGCAGGTTGCGCAGCGCTGTGTTTGTGATCCCGTCTGCACCTGGGGCCTTTCTTGGCTTAGTTCGGCGTATGATGGTTTTCACCATGGTCGGGGAGAAAAATATGGGGTCTTCCTCGGGAGCTATCGGCGTGGCGAAGTACTCTCGAAGGTGTTGCTCGACTGCTGCGGTGTGTTCCTCTTCAGCAGATTGGTTCGGTCTGAACTGGCGTTCGAGGTGTTCGGCGAATATCTCGGCGCGGTCTGCTGCTCTGTATCTCGGTGCCCCGTCTGCGTGTAGTAGTGGACGCACCGGAGCTGGGGTGTTTGTTAGGCGGCGACAGAGACGGTGTATCGAAGGCCAGTCATCGGTTATATCCTCGATAAAACTTGCCCAGCTCTCGGTGGTGTGAGCGCTCAACTCGGCTTTCACTCTCTCCGCGAGCCGGTTCAGTTGGGACTACGTCGTGGGGCAGCGCGAGCTCTACCACTGTCTTCGGAGGCGCCGCTTGTCGGCTATCAGTTCTTTGAGGTGTGCCGGCAGGGGTGGTAAGCGCCCCTGGGTGTGTGGAGTGTTCTTCTTAGCCAGGTCAAGGGCGCCTCTAATGATATCCGTGAGCTCGGCTGCCAGCCTCTCTACATCGGCTGCGGAGCTAACTGGCCGAGTTGGTGTGGTGGTCTCCAACGTTTCTGTGAACATTTTCCAGTCTATAAGTTGACGTAGCGCGGGAGGGACGGTCCGCGTTGGCAGCTGTGAGAGGACGACGAGTACGGGTTGGTGATCCGATAGGAGCTCGTCGTCTAATACTTCCTGCGAGATCTGGCAGCGTACTTGGTCGTTGTGGACGATGATGTCCAGCACATCAGGGGCACACGCGCGTTGATCCGGGTAATGTGTTGGTGCCTCCGGTCCCGCAACCGTGTACCCCCGGTCTTCAGCATCTTTGTGAAGCCGTACACCTGCGGTGTTGGCGCTGTTCGCGTTCCACGCTGGGTGCTTCGCGTTTAGATCTCCGGCGACGACGACTGGGTATTCTGTATCCAAGAGCAGGTGGATATCCGTGAAGTCAGCTCGGGCGTTTGGTGGTCTGTAGGTGGCATACAGCTGTAGTTGGGTGCCCACTAGGTGCAGTTCCACACCCAGCGTGTACACCGTGTTAAAGCTGCTCTTCGGTATCGGCTGGTGTACGACTCTTCTTTTGATAAGTATTGCCAGACCTCGGTAGCTGCAGAGGTGCTCGGATGTCTCGTCCCTCCGATAAACGAGGTATCCCGGGAATTTGATTTTATCTGCAGGTCCCAGGAGCGTCTCGCTTATCAGCGCCACGTCAATGTCCTGTTCCTGCACTAGGGGGCGGAGGAGCGCGACCTTGCGGGCCAGGCCGCGGGCATTCCAGTGAATGATCCTTAGGGGCCGTCTATCCATTAAAGAGGGTACCTAATTTCACGAGGCCCTTCATGGTAATCTGGGTGATATTTTGGATGATATCGCCCGGGCTCTGCCCTTCGCTGGCAGCTGCCATAATTTCTTGTAAGATGCTCATGACAGTCTGGAGAATAGCAGCTTGCGGGTTCGGTGTGCTTTTTACCACTGCCAGCGTATCCGTCTTCTTACTTCTGCAACGCCGTACTACGCATACCATTTTATTTATAGTCACGCACACAGGCAGCGATCGCTCATGTAAGAAATCACGCAATGTGATTGGTCAATGAATGTATTGTACGGAATACGATATATACAACTTGTGTGATTAAAAGTCCAATATAAGTAGCACGGATTTCATCAAATATAAGTTCGATTCCAACCTTCCCTGGTGTTATACTTAAAACTAGCTACGGATCACGAGCTCAGCTCAGCCGGTCTAGTCTTCTCCTGCGTCCCCAGTTATCCACTTATCTACGGTGCGAAGGCTGATCACTTCAGCTGGGCCGGTTAAGTAGGTACCCTGACCCCTAATCAGCCAGCTGGCATAGACATAGGGCAAGTACATACGCTGCAACTCATCGGGTCAGCTACCTCTAACAGCTGAACCCCGAAAGTACAATAGAGGCTCCAGCCATAAGACTCGGTGACGAAACACTGTGTTGTTTTAGTCGGTTCAAGTCCGACATACCACCTAGTTGTTTCCCCCCACGGCCCCGGTGAGGTGATGGCCATAGATATATTTTACATTGCTGCCGAACATTCCTGGTCGAACTATTATTACATGCAAGCGTAAGATTGCAATTTTAGACTGGAGATACTTGCAACGCCTGGTAAGTATATCTCACTGTGAAAGGTGTTTGGTGTGGATTCTAGGGAATTCATTGAGGCTAATATCCGTGAAGGTGTTTCTTTCTCCGGATCCCGAGATTTTCATCACATCTTCACCATCGCATGGTAACAAAATAGCGTCATATTTGACGGAGACCTGAGGTAACATACACAAAAAAAAAAAACTTGCATAAACGTCAAATTGAGAAAATTCCTTTTTTCCTTTTTGTTTTTCGAAACAAGAGTTTACTGCGTCACGTTTTTTTCAGAAATGTATCCCTTAAAGAGTTAAAATAGGGGGTGGAAGTTTGTAAGAAACTTACACTTTGATTGTATCACGCATCGATTTTTACCCAACTTAAAAAAAAGGAATTTTTTCAATTTGACGCTCATAAGTTTTTTTTTGTGTATGTTACCTCAGGTCACAACAAAAATTATGAGCTAATGGTTAGCCATTAGCTCCCAATTTTTACATTTCTAACTTCAAAAATAGCAAAACTTTCAACGCCTATTTTGACCCTTTAAGGGTTGAATTTTTAATTTCCTTATAGAACGCCTACATCATGTAAGAAATACGTCCTCCAAATTATTATTACCTGTATACGTAAATCATACTTATTTATTTTTACTGAAGATAATAATAATGTAACGCCATCTATTTTGGCATTGTATCTTACATGTATTTATATTTAATGACCTTTGCAGTTTTGAGTATTGTGTTTTAAATATTAGATTGTTTTTTATGCTGTAAAACAATGGGTATAGTCATTATTTTTTACTATCTTGCAATATCTTTTTCAAAAAATTGTGATATGTACACTATGTACAGTCATGAAATTATATGTGTATATAGTAGTATTGTTTCTTATAACGCCATCTATTATGAAAGTCTTATATTTTAACGCCATGTACCTCACTTGTCGCATGATTGACTTTTATTGTCAACTTGAACCAAGCAAACACGTGTTCCCATACTAACTTTGCCACCCCTTTTCAACCCCTTGGGCGTGGAATTTTCAAAAATCCTTTCTTATCGGATGCCTACGTCGTATAAGGAATACGTCCTTTAAATTTCACGTCTCTACGACCTACGGTTTAGGCTGTTCGGTGATCCGTCAGTCAGTCATTCAGGACCAAGCATTTTATTTATATGTATAGATGACAATAAATTCAGACTAAAGCATTGAAGTTATAAGGTTTATTGATGGCAGTACTGGAAACGGTCTGACTGAAAAAGCTATGTGGCTGCCTCCTGGCCTGGAGACATGGCCCAAAATGAGAGTACGTGGGATTCCGCCGTAACGTTTTACTCACCAGGCTGACAGCGCAGAACAATTTTCGACCTCCATTCTTCAGGTGCGATGTATTTTAAACTCTAGGGAGGCACATTATTTCCACACTCCCCTGTGATGTGGCATCCTGCTGTTGTTCAAGAGCCGTAAAGAGGTGTAAAAGAGGTTATTTAAAAAAAAAAGTGTGTGTGCAATTCATACACAGCAGTGAAACTTCAGAAGTAGAATACGAGAGAATGAGAAATAAAAAGTAAAATCAACACAAATAATTTACTAATGTTAATAAATTTAATTATTTTAGATAATTTATATAAAAGCTCTTGGTCAAATTAACAAAGATGTGTTTAATAATTAACATAAATTAAATAACCAACGTATCTTCATACGCAAATGCACAAAAATGTTACACGTGAATGATACACCACGTTGACTATGACGAATTTTCTGAAGGCTTCGTAGTACTCAGGCGCAAAGAAAAGGATTACAGGAAACACTTTATACTTGTATTCTATCTCATTCTCTCGCAGGCTAAATCCTATTTATGAATATGTTTGTCTCGTATACGTGTATTCTATTTCATTGTCTCGCAGATATTGACATCGTGGTCTATACCAGTGCAGGGGATATGGTCGCAAAGCAACAAGAAATTTGTAAAACCTATTGGATACTTAACGATCATTACTGTGACAGATAAAATACCTAAAGACAACAAATAAAAATACACTTTAGCAAATAAATTCATGATTTTATTTTCATAATAAATAAAAAAATCAAGAAAACACTCTTTTTGAGAATTTTCCATATATTAAAATACATGATACAAAAGATGTCAATACAAACTAAATCACTTGGTGCAAAGGCAAGCCTGTCGGTTTGGGGTTCGCCCGACCATGGGGCGTCCGAATCGCGTCGACCTCCGGCTAGAACTATTTATGCAACAGGCGAGTGGAAACCGAGGATAGCCTCTTTAACTACACGTTAACAAAACAACTAATCTTAAAGATTAACAAAGATACAATGTGCTTTCCTCATGGAATGCATCTTTGTAGGCATCTCTAATTTTTGTAGGCAAAATATATGTATTTGATCATGATTTTAAAATAATGTTTTTAAGTAGAGGTATATAAAAAGCGCATTTATTACACTTCAAAAGTGAAAAAAAAACGAGATAATTTAGTTTTATGAAATACAATAAATAAACTATGATAAAAATCATGTATCTAAATTAAGTGTGAAATAATTTACTATAACTTTACATCTAAACAATATAAATGTATTGCAACACACTAAGGAGCTTTGGAACCATTGAGTAATTCGGGCTAACATTAAATTTCAGCTGGTAAATGTGGATCAATAAACCTAAACATTGTGATACATCTTTGGTTTTGTGGACTTTTAGTCGGCCATAGTTCCATAACTCCTCTAAGGACGCAGCCAGGGCACGGGCACTACACTGGAGCCGAGTCGAGGCATAACAAGCCTAAACTGACTGCTGTCCAACGTGATTAATTCATAAGTACTTATGTAAGTTACAGATCTACAGCGAAGCTGATGCATCCTAAAGCAAATAGAGAACTTTAACCAATTCGAACATACTACATGAGACGCGCTGATATTTCCAAGTTATATTTTTCTTCTTAACAGATGTCAACAAACATGGTTCAAAGTGAGGTGTTCCATACATTTCATTAAAAATATACTTTCTTAATAGTTACGCACTATTCTATAAGAGCCGATATTGTATTGGAACTTAGTGACTAAAATTACTAGTGACACAGTTACAAGAAAGACAAATACAAAAGTAAAATATTTGCTAAAAAACATCACAGCTCACAAGCTAAAGTGAAGGTGAGGCGTAGTATGGGGGACTAAGCGAAAGGTGCAATGAATGATAACCTACAGTTATGTAAGAAAACTATGTGTTCACATATTTTGTATGTAAGCAGTATCAATTATACTGTCACGTGTGATATTCAAGTCACTGGAGCAAAAATATCATTAGTTGAAAGAGATTTTCATATTCAGCATTGAATAAAAAAATCTCCCACTAAAATCGTATCGTCAAAGTGGCGCAGACCGTACCTAAAGACAGTGAACTTGCTTGTTGCAGCAAGTCGTCCAGGCACACACGCACGTGAAACCAACGCTAACTCACCGGGTATGACAGGATACTGAAGCTTTGTGTATTTGAATATGTCCAATCATTCTCGTTATCACCCATGACACCTTGTGAGCATATACCATGAACATATACCAGAGGTTTTCGTTTCGTTAACTAAATAAATGCTCGCATATCGGCATATCAACTTATCTTATCACAATATATAAAAATATATATTAAAGAAGCTTAAACTACAACTACACATTGATGATGCATACTGTTCTGCATTTGCCACCACACTTAGAATCGATAACGCGGCCGACAGTAACATACATAATAATATTTTTTTATGATTTTTTGTTTTTATTTTATTTGTGCGGCAGCATATGCAAGTCTGCAAATAATTTACAGCATAATCTTAAAGATAACGAGATATTGCATCTTAGAAAACATTGTCGACTATCCATATGAGAGAGAAATGAACGGCATATATTCCGTTAATTTCACACAATTGGTAACTGGCTCTGTATTCTTTGTACTGAATAATTACTTGCGACTCAGTCAACCGCATTTCTTCCCCATAAGGATAATCATCCTCCAAGTTCATGGAACATTTTAATCGAGTTTAAGCATCCATAATGCGAAACTAAATTAATACTTTTTGTCATTTCATAAAAATATTATATCTGATTTAAAAATAGCAACATCAAAACACCATAAAAGCTTCGAGACTGCTCAAACCATAATACTTTTAGTACGTGTATTATATCGAATTTATATGAAACCTGACATATTTCGCAGAAAGCTATTTACTGCTAAATCCGTGTGCACTTATAGACGTTAATTATTAGCTCAAATATTAAGCCTAAAAAATTTCTACCGATATTTTTCATATTTTTTTGTTGCACTTATATTAGGCTTTCCAACACAGTTATATTATAATGGTTATGATTTAAAAGAATTACTTTAGTCACCCCTGTAAGGTACACCTATGAAGTTTCATTTAAATTCTCTATGATGGAACAGCTATCTCTTCAACTCTCATCTGGAACAAGGACAACAATTTTTCATGGTATCTGAGTAACTGGTAACTTATTTAGTTTTTATCTACAGCAAGGTTAATGTGACAACTAACCTCGTGCTCCAACAATGATCGATTTCCTTTTAATATCTTGTGCGGGCGCAGGTCGTACAACACCCGGCGCTCCACCACCAACCAAGTGTCCACCTCCAGCTCGAATAGGTTTCGCTGAAATTGGTTAATTATTTACTAAAATTATAGTTTTATAATCGAGTAATTTATCAACAGTTCTACCGTTTCTATTGACTTACTAAAACTCAGTTTGTTTGTTCAGGTTTCTAATGAACAGTAACGGTACACTAAGTAATGGACGTCAGAACATCTGTCGCATGAGCTAACTGCAGGTGTACTAAACCTGTCTGAGCGAACGAGTAACAAGAACTATTCAGAAATTATAGTCATTCTTTACTTCACAGGATTGCATGTTCTCGCAACATTTGGAAACGTAAATTTTATGGTCTTTTAATTTTAAATTATTAGAATAATTATTAAATATGAGTGATATTACTCTTACCGATTTGCGCTTGTGGGCCTCGCCGAGCGAGATTCTTAGCACGCACAGCTTCTTTAATCCTGTCTACTTCAAACTGATATCTCTTGCGATCGCGCATAGCGCCGTCTTTCGCTTCCTGCAAAACAAATATAAGAATATAAAATACACTTTCTCCTCCTGGTGGTGATAGACCCATTCCTCAACTATGGATAATTCGAAATCCTCATTAAATTAATAACTTTTTTGTTTGTAACACAATTTAGATTTAACGGAGCACTGTTTTTACTAGTGGAATAAAAAATGTACTTTTATATCTATTTACAAGAAGTTGCTTTATATCAATCTCGGCAAGTCGTACCTTGAGCGCAGTCTCCAGCGCCTTGACCCTCTCCATGGTGGCGCGCAGACGCTTCTCGAGCTTGGGCACCTCGCAGCGCAGGTCCGCGTTGTCGCGCACCAGCTGCTTGTGCACCTTCGTGAGCTGCTCCAGGTTGTTCTCCAGGAAGGAAATCTTTTGTTTTTGGGCCAACGAACCACCTTCCTCCTCGGTGCCCTCTTCAGAGTTGTTTGATTTCTTTATCCTCGCCTGAATTTAAAATATTTACTGTTATACGAGAGGTACTGTTATACGATTCATACTGCAGCATTGACACAATAATCGTCGTTATTGTAGCAATAATATCATCAGTCCAGCACATTTTACTATTTATAAGATATAATGATGATAATTTAGCACTTGCCTGTAAATCCTGTACGAATAATTTACGCAGATTGTGCAGTGTCTGCAGTTCTTTCGCAACAGTATCCTCCAAACCCTTGAGATCAGCACGGGCTTGTTCACGCCGCTCCACGCTTTGACTGCAGGAAACAAACGTAATATATTATATTCAACAAAAAATAAATGTTAACAATGATTAATGGGCACAACCTTATTACCTGCGAACGAGAAGTGAGTTATCTAACTTCCGGCACGCACCCATCCATATATATCATCACTCCATGTACATAGGCCGAATGTTTAGAAAATGCCAACCCTCGGCAGAATGAATATGAATGGGATACGTGCGGAATAAAATGATAACTCAAAAGTAAAAAAGCATAAGGCATTACAACACCTCGCACTACGTCTACATCGTACTTACATTGACCACGTTAACCACTTACACACTTCGTCGCCTCTTACAAGCAATTAAATCTAGAAACGTGATTACAAAATAGGAATGTTCTAAATATTGCTCAGATTAAATTGCTAGGCCAAAGGTTTCGCCAAATGTGTTTAAGTTACGTACAAATACCACGTCTTATATACCGACTCAGTGTGATATGTTAGTGATTCATATACAGTATCTTAAACACAAGGAGGCGATTATCACTCTTCGGCATTTCAAGTGCACACAGACTAAGGGAAGTGAAATGGACACTAGGAATATATATAATGCAGTAAGTTGCAATTGAATACTAATTTAGTGTAGATTTAATAAGTGAAATGAACTTTGCAACATGCAGTACGACATAAAATCTAAGATAAATGCGATTTAATTTTATGTGATAAATGCTGATATTGGAAATGTGTTTCTTATTATGAAATGCCCTAAAACAGTCATTTTCTTACAAAAAGTTAATACTAAATGGTTCCATATCGCTTGTTTCCTACAAATAAGTTTAAACATTAGCTATACATTTGCACCTATCATCTAATTGTTTATAATAATGTTCTATTATATAGATTAATATGGACAAATAGTGAGATGAGTTGTACTACACGTACCGAAACACGATTATATCTGCGCGGAATCAGTTATAATGGTCATCAACTTGTATAAAAAAATATTTTGACAAAAATATTACTGCCTGACTCTCTATACAAACACTCAAGATTATTTACAGGAATATTTACATGAAATATGAACTTTACGTAATCATTTATATATGGGTTATATTGATTATTTGTGCCTTGATGACGTACACAGTTGCAAAGCATTCATTGATTCAAGCTGTTCTAATAAATGGTCGCTAGCACTGAACTTCTAGGACAAACAAATTTGCAACTGTGCTAATAACAACTAACATTAAACAACGCAGTAAGGCAGTGACTAGATCAACTCAGAAGGCGCACGCATTTACGCAGACACCAACAACCCGTCTCTTGGAATTACCGAAATACGAATAACCCCACATCAAAACGTAATACATTTGTATAGTCTTCAGTTGTATATGAAAAAAACTCTATTATTGTTTTTTACTTAGTATAAGAGGTCCATACCTCATTAATAAGGATGAACGATAGTACAGAACATGCTACAAGTTAGGAAGATCTACAACATACCCTATATCACTTACAAGGAAACTAATCATTATAATAAACAAACAACCTATATTTGACTAGTTATTAAATGCTTTATTGACTAGTGTAATAAGTCTTTAAAGCGAAGCGTCAAAATGCATAAAAAATATGAACATATCGTTTTGAATATCAAAACAACAATTCTTGTACAACTGGCTCACATCAGCTTTTATTTTATAAAATATTTAAATATTTTGTACTATTGCTACCATCGGCGATGTAAGCTAGTTGTATAAATTATGATAGCGTCGATAAAAAGTTACATGGATCTCATTCACACAATTTCAGTATTAATCTCGGATGACCTCATATGACTATTTTACTGCATTTCCCTTATCAACTGCAGGTCACCTGCGACTGTAAAGGTATCAACAAATTGCTAAGATATAAAGGCACTGCAAATAATATTGTCGTAGTGTTTAGAGATCCACATAGTTATCACAGAAAAATAAGTTATAAAGCTTAAACCAAAACGACAATTTGTGGGTAACGATGAGTGATGAGGATCATCGTGACAGATATAAGTAAATGGAGTTGGAGAGGGTGGATATTACAGGAGTGACGGATACTCTGGGACTTTTGGATTGCCGAGAGCGACTTTTCCTCTTTGACGGAAGCTTTCTCTATTTCGAGGTCCATTCCGTAGGCGAATCCTAACTTTTCTCTTTTCGGGGATATGATGTAATCCCTAAAGTTATCGCCCTCGTCTTTTAATACCATCTGTTGATTGACCACCTCTTTCTCGGCTTTATCGAGATTACGGCGTGGTGAACGAGACACTAACATAAGTTCCTTGAGTTTGGCCGATTTGTCGGCTTCCTCGCGCTTCAGTTTTTCGTAGTCGTCTTGTAGTTGCTGGCGAGCCAGTGTCAACTCCTGGTACGAACTGCAAATAAAAACAAAATATCAATACATCTATTACTACTGAAGAGGATAATTTTATTAATTATATATATATATATATATATATATATATATATATATATTTTAAAGAATACTGCCAACGTGGGTTTGAGACTATTAGTATGCATACTTGTTAAACCTTTAGGAGTAGGTTCATGTCAGTAGTGGACTGGGTGGGGTTCGAACCCGCAACTATTTGAACGACATCCGACGCCTTAGTCATTATGCTACCACCAATTAAATCATTATGTTCATGCATATTTTGGGTTTATAAAAGTTCTAACATTAATGTGATTTACTGTTTATTTCAACTTCATTCTAATTCTAATGTTGAATAAAAATGAATTTTATAACCTGATTATTTAGTTTTCTACCATACACATTATCTAGTCTTCGCTTGGTTAAACTTCCGTCTGTCTAAAACTAAGTCCGTCAAAAAGTAAAAATTACGTAAGATATTTAACGTTCGGTAAATATAAAGAGTTTGACTGCATAAAAAACTGTTTGCCAAAGTTATTTCGGCTGCCAAGCTAAGAATTTTTTAATTGGTGGCTTAGGAATTGTTATAATAAATATTTGTGATGACATGAAATTGAGCCATAATGAATTCTTGATACTGACAAAGAATAAAAATAACTGATTAGGTAGAAGCTATGTAATTATCGATATTACGTATGTCATAATGAGTAGTTTTTTTCTGTAGCAATATTTATTCTACTTGTGATTTGATGTGTTAAAAAAAGAGTTAATTTCTTTTGATACACTAGTATCACACATGCTTAAATAGTTTTTGTTTATTTATTCTTTATTTTGTACAATAGACAATAAAACTGAATTAATATTAACAAGAAGAAGTACTTAATGATTATTGTTCAATTCACATATTATATAATACAATTAAGATAAGATAGCTCATTAAAAATTTAGATAAGAACTCGATGACGGTACGTGTGTTTGGATAGTTTGGTGATGGTCGTGAAGCATGTAAAACGAATGATATGTATGCAGATTTTGACATTATATTGAATTTATGAATCATTGTGTTCCAGGTATTAAATTGAAGTAATATATAATTATATGGCACACTAATATGACTAGAACTATGAAATTATCTAGACAAACAAGCGTTTTTTAATGTAAAATCGTTTTTTTCTAGAAAAGGCCTATTTAGATAGGTATTACATCTATTAACAAAACTTTATCTAAATATTTTTGATCCAAATCATTAGAGTCGATTACGAGATACACAAAATACCTATATTTTTATAAACATAACCATCGTTTGTTTAAAGTTATTAGATAGATAGATATATAAGAAACTCGTGTGCGGTCGATTATATTTATGGTGTCGTACGTGTGCACTGCACAAGAGAGATACTAACTCCTTGAGCTCCTGGTGGTGGCGCTGCAGCGCGGCGAGCTCGTCGCGCAGCGCGGACAGCTGCGTGGCGTGCGCCGTGCGCAGCTGCTCCAGCTGCGCCTCCAGCGCGCTGCGCACCTGCGAGTCGGCGCGCTGCTCCGCCGCCGCCAGCTGCACGCGCTCCGCCGCCTGACCACATCTCCCGTTAGTCTCACACTCACACTTGTCGATGATGATGGTTAGTAAAATCATAACGAGTCACTCTACACTCCCAAAATTAATAAATTTGCAGAAAACAATCACTAGGGAGAATATGATAGAGACTACTATACTACACGCAAATTTCCAACACGATTAAAATATATGCAACGAATTAACAAATATTAAAGGATTACATTTTATTTGACTGAAGTGATTGTTTCTACCGAAAACTAGATATAACTTTTCACAGAGAAATTATAACTATGGCGTGTATGAACACGACCAAACATTATTTACCTGCAGACGCGCACATTCCTCCCGAAGAGCATCGGCAGCCTCCTCGAGCTGTCGTTTCTTGTTCTCCGCCTCGCGCATAGATTCCGCCAGCGAAGCACACCGCGCCTCATGCTGCGAGATGAGAAGACGGCACTCGCCCAGCGTACGCTCGTACTCCTCAATCTATACGAGCAACACAAACCTTTATTTTTAATACCACATTGTAAACATAGCGTGCGATACCTTGTCCTAACTAATATTATAAATGCGTAAATGAGTTTGTTAACTACTTAACCGATCATGAAATTTTGCATACAGGAGCACAGAAGAGGATATAGCACATACCTTTCATCCAGAAAAAAAGTACTATTCCTAAGGGGTAAACAAAAGAACTTTAACGTGGGCGAGGCCGCGAGCAACAGTTATTCAAGAAATATTTTGTCGTTCCCTATTAAAATGCAAGGTTCATAGTTATGATTTTTCGATTAATTGGTTGGTTTGATGAGTTATAACAAAAATTGACAAAATATTATCTTGACTAAAGTATTCGTTATAGCTTATAACATTAGGTAAGGGTGTATCATAAAAATAGTGTAAATAAAGTAAAGTCCCTAAAACAAATTTAATAATTTAATTTATTGTTTCTCTCACACAGTACATTAGACATTACTATGTGAGAGGCTGGTATCTGTACTAGGACAGGCCTGTATGACAGATTACCAGCCTCTCCCAGCTCTGGATATGTGCAGTACTTGATGTCAGGTAAGTGTTATTGTTGAGAGTGTATAAAAACTACTACCAAGTGGCAGTGTGTTCGTTTATAAATGAGTGTATATGTATGCGTGTGTGTGTGTGTGTGTGTGTGTGTGCATGTGTGGTGTGTGTGTGAGTGTGTGGTGTGTGAGTGTGTGGTGTGTGGTGTGTGTGTGGTGTGTGTGTGGTGTGTGTGTGGTGTGTGTGTGGTGTGTGTGTGTGAGTGTCTGTGGTGTGTGCGTGTGTGTGCGCGCGCGCGCGCGCGTGTTTGTGTGTGTGTGTGTGCGCGCGTGTGTTTGTGTGCGCGTGTGCGTGTGTGTGTGTATATATGTATGTGTATAATAGTAAATATGAGAGCGCACATAGTGTTGCATTACGATGGAATATATAAAAGATTTTCTGTTTCATCGTAACTGAGGGACTTGAGCCAAGATGTGACAGCTTTATTGCAATGGAAACGCGAGTATATGTTTGTTGATCTTATTATAGAGATAGCTTCTCAGAAAACCGAAGAACCTCATGGAGAATGCTGTAGTCCATTGAGTGGTAATTGTGTCACAGACATGATGTTTCCGCCGCTTATGATTGGCAGAAACATCATGTCTGTGACACAATCATTAATCAAATCCGATGATTAGTAATAGGCTAGCTAGATACAGGAAGTTAAATAAGTTCTACTTACCTTTTGGTTAGCGTCAATGTTAGCAGATTCCAGGGAGTGACAACGTTGTACGATATTTTTAACTTCACTCTTCATCTTGCTGATATGCAAACGAGCGACGGTGAACTCCTCCTCCAGTTTGCCAACGGTGTCCACATTGAGCTTGAAGTCAAGTTCTGAGCCTCCAACGGCAGCGCCAATCTCAGCAAGATCTCGTAATAAGTTCGTGAGTAGCTCTGCAATACGCTTGCGTTGATGAGCAGATAGGTCACGGAGTTGCTGGAGTTCGGACGTAGCACTTGCATAAGCACTCTGCGTACGAAAATACGAATATTGATAATTAATTTTGTTTTGATAACAATGATTAAATCAAGATACCTAAGATATGAATATTTTTTGCCATTATATTCATTATATTTCTTCAGAATGATAAATTTATTACTATCTTTATTAAGCCCCAATGAATCTCAAATTCTAGTGGATCAATGAAACATTATTAGCCCTGATTTAAAATTTTAGATGGGTTTACTAACAAGATATTAGTTGACGTGTTTCAGATGTCTTTCTCTTTTTACAATATAATGTTACAAACAAAAATATAAAACCAGCATATTGTTTGCTAAAGATCAAATCATGTTAAGCTGTACATAGGCTCTTATGTCTTTGCCTGTTCGCCCGCGACGACTATTACTGAAAAATTCTAGCCTATGTTGGATAAAGAAGCTTTGTTATGGTGAATTAAAGAATCAAATTAGTTTAGTAGGTTCACAATTTATCAACTACAAACAAACAAATCTGTCTCCTTTAAAATATTAGTATAGATTTGCTTGTAAAAATTAGACAATACAATGTGAATTAGAAAATCAATTGTCCTATTTCGTCTTAGACAGAACAACAGTTATTTATCAATTTGCATTTAATCGCAGCAGCAGCAGCAACAGGAGAAAAAATTCAATCAGTGGGCCTGTCTGGCAACCAAATTTCTACCATCTCTTCCTGAATGTTGGAGTGTTGTTTAACCTCGGATATTAATTGGTAAATACATGAATGATGTTTAATCTATACTTGTGTCATTCATACTTACTGAGGGCCTAGTTATACCAATACTTGTGATGAAACTGACTGGCAAATTTCCTTACATACATAGATGTTGATGTTGAAATTGTTCATAACATGTGAAAAGTTAATAAAAAGATACATAACGATTTTTTATCTCTTACCTGCTTAGTCTGCAACTCTTCAGAGAGCTGGTCACATTCACGGCTCTTGCTGTCAACTTCTTGAGACTTCTGGTCATAGTTAACAGCAAGCTCTTCAAGGGCCTGCAGAACCTCTTTAACTTCTTCTTTAGCGGCTTCGTTCTCTTGCTGGATGCGGTTCATGTCACCTTGAAGGGCCTCGTAGTCGCGCCTTAGCACAATTTATTGTATGGATATAGTTGTTTTTACTTTGCCATTGATGCGATCAGTATTTTACTATTCTACTACATTTACTAGAGAACAATATCACAAAAACAAGTGTTGTCATGCCTGGTTGCACAATTCAGTATTATTTATGAGACTTTTAGTTAGCATTGATAAAACGGAACTTCTAACTTTTTGTTTATAAATAATAGAGGTTAGAATTATATTCTACCTAAATATTGGAATTACACTACATACTATTAATTAGTTTGTGTCTTAATATGTTACATAGCTATTTATGTACATTAATAAGTTAACTTCCGAAGCTCAATTTGGCTGGTGCAATACTCTTACAATGATAATATATTGTTTGTCCTTTTCATTGGCAGAACAATCAATGACTATTTGATCATATTCATCAAGGTTCTTTTAACCACCTATTTGTTCAACTTTTTCTGCATTCAATATAACTTCTCTTTTATTGTTTTTCTTGTCGAAATCTGTAGTATTAGTCTTACCGTGTGCAAGCAATAAGCTCTTCCTGTTCCATCATCTGTTCCTTGAGTTTCTCAACCAGCTGTGAGTGTTGGTTGATTTCCTCATCTTTGTCATCCAATTGTTGATACAAGACCTCTAGTTTACCTTGCATGGCCGCATCTTCCACAGCATTGGATACTGCAACGGGGACGGGCTAGAAAAATAGGAGTATTGATTCACTACCAGCTTTATAATATGGGTGAGGAACACCAATAAGAAGCCCAGAATAAGTTCAATCCAGTTATTATTTCAAATCAAAGTTTCACATATAGCATAAATGAAACATATTTTCAAGCAACACTAAGTATTTTAACCTTCAGCATTCTTTAATGTTGGTAGTGTTGATTATTCAGTTGCTGATTGACTGAAATTGATTATTAGATTGCTAGTACAGGTTGTAGATAACTATATAATATATACATTAATATGTAATATATACTATCTTGTTTTCTTGCATAAAAAATATATAATGTAAATTTGTGTTTATGGTATACTCACCGCCACTGGTGGTTTTTCCTCAATGAATGATGTAACAGGAGTGACAGCCTCAAGCTCCAGCAGGTTGACTTGTTCCTCGATACGAACAGTCTCCCCAGAGCGCCAGCGGCTTATTTCGCCCTCTAGTTTCTCAACCTAGTTAGATATTAGATCATTATTATTAAATCCAAAACCAACACATTCGCTGATTTGGCTAAAAAATACATTGTAATGTATTGTCATATAGCAAAACGTTAGAAAAAAGATTACAAACCTTGCCCTTTAGCCTAGCCACCTTCTCCTTTTCTCTCTCATAACGACGTTTCCATTCCTCAGCAGTAAGCTCCTCATTGACGCAAACAACATTCTTAACAGTCTTAGCCCTGAAATTAAAAATAGATATTTCTTGACACTAAAAATATGTATACATAAACATGTAAATAATAATTATTATTGTTTTGATTCCCGAAAAAGCAAAGTCAAAATTTAAACGTAAATACAAGGTTAAAAAGACAATGGTGTCTTTATACTTAAATACTATATGTCACATTTGATACTAATAATGATTAAGTGATCTCATTCATTCCTATAATGAAAATACAAAATATATGCACCTTTTACCAAAGTCGAGCGTGCTCTTAGTTTCACTCTCGTTGAATGAGGCAGGGGAACAACAGATAACAATAGTCGTTCTGGCGTTACCTCCGAGCGACTCTTGTAAGATACGCGTCAGTTTTGAGTCTCGGTATGGGATGTGTGACTTGTTTCCATCGGCTAATGCCGAAATAACATTACCCAAGGCTGATAATGATTTATTGATGTTTTTCGCCTCATCAAGGACAGTACCTTCAGCACCAGTTTTAGATACCTGTAAAAGTCAATCTCTATAATTCAGAATTCTAAAAAGGATTTATATCCTATAGTGATTTTATTAACCTATTGGCTACAAGGCACAAATATAGGTCTAAATTAATCTCATCCAAAGCATTTTGGACCTAATTTGTGAATGCGTCAGTAGGTTATTTCTCTCTTTGTGAAATCATACCTTCTCAGAACCAGCCAAGTCAACCAGATATAACTTTCCCGAAAGTTTCTTTTGATTTTCGAGATTCTCCTGTTTAACATTTATGAGGAAGACTGAATGAGATCTAGATGAATGTTCATTCATGTCTGAAATTAATATGTTTTGTTAATGGAGCTATATAACACTGCTTATTATCACTTTTCAGGAAAAGAGTACATACTTGTGACTGCAATGTGTCGATTTGATTTGCCCTCCTCAATAACTTCAAACACTTCTTCAGGACTTGACACAAATCGTTCAGTAGCACCTTTGACAAAAGGGACTCTGTTCTTGTCTTCATGAACACTTAGGTTCACTTTTGAAACTGTAAATTAAAAAATTAAAAAATCATTCTACATTATAATATAAACAAAAAATTTAGGACAACAATATCCATTTGAACTTACCATCCAACAAGTCCCTGATTTTGTCCATGTAAATTTCAAAGTATGACACTTTAATGTGAAATTCCAAATTTTCTTCCATGGCATAAATATGATTGAATATGTCATTAACTATCCGTGGAATAATACCCTGTTTTCCTGGATCACCTATTACATAAATATAATAAAAACATATATAACAATGTATGAAAATTATGTATATTTTACATATAATTTATTATGATGCATACCTATGACACCTTCCATAGTATGTGTTTTGCCTGAACTGGTTTGTCCATATGCAAAAATAGTACCGTTATAACCAGCCAGGACGTCTGACACAATACTCTTGGCAGCTTCATTGTATACCTTTTCTTGAGTTGCATTTGGTTTGAATACTTTGTCAAACAAGTATACTTTGCCCTAAAATAATATAAAAAATCAAGTAAAGCTAAGAACTTTATTGTACACGAATTAGTAATGTCTGTATTCTACAGTAATTCTGTGGTAATAAAATACGCAATGTATTATGAAAGTTGCACTCGAAAAATAAATAAGTGTAGTGTAGACTGTGTAAGGAATTTGAAATTATGACATGGACTAACACTTTCAGTGCCGGCGACACGCCTGGCGTGTTCTTCTAAATTTCCTCCAGGTGCCGATGACACGCCTGGCGTGTCAACAATGTTTCGGCAATATTTTAAACATTATGCAATATTATGTATTAAAAATAAGTGTAGCTTAATTATTTGATAAGTTAACAAAATTTGAAGTGGCTCCTGTGCTACAATGATTTTTATATTCCACAAAGAAATGTTTTACACACAATGCCGAGAACACGCTAGGCGTGTACTTAACTAACTACGTTGATATACTTATTCTAGAAAATGTAAGTGTGTGGTATCTTTAAAAATAATGCGCTAACTTATAGACTTTGAATAGATGTTCCAATATTAAATCAGGAATGTTGATAACATTGTAAAATAAATTTCTATACACAGGCTGACAACCAAAATATAGCATTTATATGGCGATGCATTCAATGTTATGATAGAAGGAACAAATAGGGTAAAAAAAGTAGAACTATTTGATGCAAGAATGTTTGAATGATGACATTGTTTGTTCGTAATATATAACGTAATATTTTTTTTTATAGTAGTGTTAATCCTGCAAAACAAATATATATTTTGAAAAAAGGTTTTGCACAGGAACCTTTTGTTAAAACAAAAAAAAAATCCGCAAAAGATCGACAGTAAGAAGCTACCGCACGTGTTTTATGACCTCTCTCCGAATAAATAAGCGGTTACTACTAACGTTAGGAAAATTTTGACAATTTCTGCCATAATTACAAATTACAAAACTTGTTTACCTTCTATCCAAACTTTGGTGGTAAATTACTTTTTATATACCCTAAACAAATTACAATATAACAGAAAACGACAATATTAAGAATTTGCCTTTGAACAATGCCGGCGACACGCCTAGCGTGTTCAACGCAGTTTGTTCGCTGCATCGTACAGGATGTAGTGTAAATTGGGGTGCCAGGGCGTTGGCAAGGTTTGCATGCAATATTTTTTTTTTCATAGTAATTTAGCACGAGCAGCGCCCCACGGTTTCACCTGCGTAAGTCCCGATCCCGTGAAAATATCGGGGGAAAAAGTAGCCTATATGTTAATCTAGGTCTCCAGCTATTCACATAACAAGTTTCATCGCAATCGGTTCAGTAGTTTTGGTGTGAAAGAGTCAGAAACATCCATCCATCCAAACTTTCAAATTTATAATATTAGTGGGATGAAGAAAAAATATTGTATTTAATAGTGATCAAGAGCTATAAAATCTTTTATGTTTGTATAATTTTAGTTTTTTAAAACTTGTCTTCATAAACTCCTTCTAAATTTAACTAAATTAGATACCTCTTTCATATTCTTGACCTTACTATTACATAACTTACATCTAACCTGATAACTGACAGTCTACCATGAGCAATAAAACCCATTGTCAGTCATCCACTATACCTCAAATTAAAATAATGTTACTAGTATGCATGTAGTCAACTATATTATTAATACAATTGCAATTAAACATGGTATTTTATTTATTTTGATCCCTAAACTAAGTTTATTTATAATATTTTTTTATGGAATAATGCCATATGGGTTATATACTCATTTAACACCACCAAACTTTCATCCATTTTTGTAATTGAGCTTATTACTCACTTAATTATTTATTTTTAAAATGTGACTAGTAATTAGTAATGCATAGATTGTGTGGGGTTAGAACCTGCAACTGGTATTTATAAGTATGACAACTTAACTATTAATACCAAAACTTGATTTGGTGCTTGGTGGTGGTGCAAGCAATCTTGAAAAAAATCTGTGCACCTCACATTTACACATAATATTGCAAATATTCAGATCCCCAAGAAGATGCACAATAAATGATGATGTAAGTCATTCTTAGGATATCAATTTTCATAGAGAATAATAGTCTATGAGTAATCAATTTTAAAATAAGAATTGTATAGTTTCCTGCTATGCATTCATTTAAGTGGTTAAGCAAATTAATGCAATAGTAGTTTGAGAAAATCTGAGGCACTAATATTATACCATTAATTTTAAAAGCCTTTTGATAATAGGCACTATCATTACCACCTTAAACTTGACTTCCTACTCACATCATCTAAAATGTCTAAATTACTTATTTCTTAATTATTTATATCTAAATGTGTGATTAAAAAACTGAAAGTGCTGTATAATTCATGAACATAGTGAAAATGTTGTGTCTAATAAGAATCTTCTAAGCCTAATTAAATGCCTGTAATTTAAAGTCTAATGACATAGATTAAGTAAAGTTAATCAATTACTTTGTAGTTAATTGTTTACTCGAGTAATAGAATCCCATTTCACCATCATTGCATGCAGGATACATAGATGGCCTTAGCAAAAAAATATTATATTAAATAGTAAAAGATCCAGTGAGAACCAAACAAGTTCATTAGACTGCTATTTATAGAAACAATAAATATTTGGTATAGTTCAGTCCTCCCATGCCATATGTAGAGGGTTAACATGAGTGTAGTCTACCGTCTAGAGCTTGAATACAGAGTAGCTCATAAAATTTACAGTGGGCTGTAAATCAGGTCAACATAAGTATCTGACATCATCAACTAGAGACATTGCTAGTGTGTAGGTTATTGGGTATTTTGTAGTCCAATTGTATGTGCATGTAAGGCAAAGTTTTTTGCTGTAATGAAGCAAATTAAATAAGTAAATAACTAAAAAATCAATATTTTTTATTTTACTCATGAAATTGCTTTTTTACAGCAAAAAGTTCACCGTAATAACTGATTAAAGCAGCTATTTTTTTATTAAATATTTATGTTAGAAACTACTGACATAAACTTTCTAAAAAGAAAAAAAAAAAGTGTGTTTTCAACAGTATTGAAATACTGAAATATTGTCTCTTATTAAGTTACTAACAACCCTTTACATAAAAAGTGAAACATTTCACAGCTTTAAATCATTATTCATACCCATGATAATTAACAATTTATAGGATACAGTAAATTATGTAATAGTGCAGGGTCAGGCCCGCAAGTAGTGAGAGCCTTTTAACTATTACAAAATTAAACTAACAGGGTCAAACATGTACAATATTTTTTCAAAATAACAATATATAGAACAGTAACATATATAGAAGTGTGTTCAAAATAATATAGCTTTACTGAATTGAATATTATCAGTGATACTCAAAAATAAGGGTAGGTAAATATTAAATTTGCAATAAAAAGAAGGTAAGTAGAAAAATAATAATGTAGGTAACACTAAAAGTAATTATTTTAGACAATGAATTTCGAAATCATTTTTCATCCACAAAAATCATCATAAAATTGTGGTACACCTACTTAGGTCAAGGTCGAGGAGGCATTTGTATTGATTTTCGACAAAACAAAGACGTTGTTACTTTACTTCGAATATATTCGGTAAGATTCTTCAAATTTACGCGTTTATAATCATAACCATCGAAGCGGAATGGAAAAGAAAGGCCATTTCGTAGCAGGTGAACAACTCGGTAATGTATTAGTCATCGTGATCTAATTTAGGGCGATCATAGACGAAAGTTATTCCAGAAATTAAATTATTTTTACTTACCCCTATAGAAATGCAATTGTCATCGGATCCAGAAGGGAATTTCACAATAAATTTAGATCCAGCTTTTTCTTCAGAGTCATTCAGTGGTCGAAATCGGCAAACCACTCGGATGCTGTCTTCAGCAGCAATCTCGCGATCAGCTGCCATTTTTTTTAAATAAAATAGCTTACACTACACACCGTCTATGCGATTAAAAAATAAAATGTTTTGGGAACATAAAACCGTGCATGAAGAACTACAAAGTTAAATTTTTGTCACTGAAAAATCTTCATGACAGCAATATCAAAATGTCGGCCATGTTCTTCGAAGAAGAAAGGCCCAAAGTGTTTCATTGGCGGAATTATGGACTTGCATTGCAACCAACCTTATAAGAAAAATCGATTTTGGAATTGTGGTGCGTTCCAAACTTATAAATATGAGCTTGGTACAATTTTAAACATCAATGGGTAATAATACTAATAACTTTACACTCTCACACACGGCCATCTGATCCCAAACCATATAGGCAGTGCCTAATGTGCCTATACTATAGTAACCAGACTGCTGATAAACATACTTATATATTTCTAAATACATACATATTATAAATTAATATAAATAATTATCTTATATTTTATTAATTTATAATATATACTACCTACAGGCACTGACCTCTATTATTGTAAAGGATGTCTCATTATGAGTGCACTTTTTAAAATTGGAAATTTTTTTTTTCATGCTAGTGGCAACTCTGAAATTTGACAGCTGTCACCTCTGTTAATTCCGATTATTAAAAATGGAGCGGTTTTTTTTTCAAGATGGACGAATAGACGTCCATTTTTTTACGTTTTTGTTATTTAACTTGTATAATTATAAAACACTTGACGTTGGCGGAATTCCTGCGTTGATTCTTCGCGCTGGATAGAGTCCATAATAAATTAATATATATATAAAAATGGAGCGCTTTTCGAAAGAAAAACGCGTTATAAATGTGAAAACTCATTACAAAAATTGGGAAAGTCACGCTGAAACCGCTCGCCAACTTCGCCAAATTTTCAGCCGAGAAAGTGCACCTAATGTGTCAACCATTCGAAGAGTGGTCAAAAAATTTGAAGAAACTGGGTCGATTATGGATAGTAAGAATCCTTTGCGTCAACGTTCCGGTCGGTCTCTTGAAAAAATTGCTGCTGTAAACGAGAGTGTCGCCGAAAACCCGAAAACATCAATTCGGCATCGTTCTCAACAACTTCAAATTTCACGAAGCACTACGCAGTGAATTTTAACTAAAGACCTCCACCTTCATGCGTACAAGATTCAGCTAACTCAGGAGCTCAAAAATTTTCGAATTTGGGACTCAGAAATCCTCATGCAATCCATGAGAAAAAAATGCACCCACAACGAGTAACTGTCTGGTGCGGATTTTGCTCAGGGGGCGTGATTGGACCTTACTTTTTTGAAAATGAGGCCGATATTGCAGTGACTGTGAACGGCATTTGTTACAGGAATATGATAACGGACTTTTTGTGGCCTCAACTGGACGGCATGAATCTGAACAAAATGTCGTTTCAGCAGGACGGCGCAACCTGCCACACCACGCAACCTGCCACACCGCGCATGAAACAATCGACTTTTTGCAGCAACGATTTCCAGAATAAATGAATGAATGAACATTTATTTAGAACAGCACAATAAGACACATCAATTCACATAATAAGTAAAAAAATAAAAGTAACAACAACGAGTAACAAAGAACAAGAATTAACTTATAAATACTACATACAACTAAAACTAATTATACTATTGTGTGGTTAAACTAATTATACTATGCGTCCCATGGCCCGTCTAAAAACACATTATCTCACGAAATTCTGATGTCAACTAGCCACCAAGATCGTGCGATTTAACGCCGTGCGATTTTTTTCTTTGGGGTTTTGTGAAATCTCGGCTTTATGCGAATAAACCCGAAACAATTCCTGAGCTCAAATCGAAAATCCAACGCGTCGTCGGTGAGATACAGCCACATCTCTGTGCAAAAGTCATGGAAAATTTCATGAAAAGAGTAATGGCCTGTCATCGGAGCCGTGGGGGTCATTTGCTGGATATTTTATTCCATACTTAATCGGAACATGTCTTCTTTACAATACAATAAAAGTATCACAACTCTGTCATAAAATACTTGTTTTTATTTTAAAATGAAAAAGTGCACTCTTACTGAGACATACTTTATAATAGAGGTCAGTGCCTACAGGCCAGTAAGTAATACTATTAGTAACAAAATATAAAAGTTAGGTAGATTTCTTCATAGACTAACTACACATTTCAGAGAGTCAATGATTTTCGTAAAACATTTACAAACATTATAACCAAACAGCGATAATCGTAGAACTGGTACTAGTTGTTGACTGGCCTGTTGGTCTAGTGGTTAGTAATCCTGATTCCTGACTGCTGAGCCAGAGGTCGTGGGTTCGAATCCCACCCGGGACAATTAATTGTGTGATGACCATGATCATTTATTCTGTCTGGGCGTAATGTATCTATAATATGTTGTACGTATATTAAATAAGGCTGAAGGTTAAAATACTTAGTGTTGCTTGAAAATACGTTTCATTTTATGCTATATGTAAAAGTACGATTTATTTGAAATAATAACTGGATTGAACTTGTTCTGGTCTCCTCATCCATATTATAAAGCTGGCAGTAAATCAATACTCCTATTTTTTTAGTCCAGTATCCAATGCTATGGAAGATGCAGCCATGCAAGTTAAACTGGATGAGAAAATCAACCAACTCTCAGAGCTGGTTGAGAAACTCAAGGAACAGATGATGGAGCAGGAGGAGCTTATTGCACGAGGTAACAAGTAGGCAACCAACGTGGTTTCTTACGAGAGTTATCACTGGCTGTGTGCGTGACCATATAATAAAACGGTACGCACGCAATAGCACGGTATAAAACTGAAGTGTGCCGTGAAATGTGGCCACTGTTCCACTGTTGATTTGCGTCGTGAGCGGACGTATGATGCTTTGATGTATTTTTATGGCATGTTCGAAGTACGTGGCAAGCGTACGCCACAATGTATTTAGAAATATATCAGTATGTTTATCAGTAGTCTTATTATCAAAATACACGCTATGCCTAGTTTGGGATTAGGCGGCCGTGTGTGTGTCATGTGTCAAGTTATTATTATTAAACTCATACCGTTTTCTCAAACCTGACTGAGACAGACAGTCTGGGTATTATAAGTACATTATTTATATTATACATAAGGTAGTGTTTTAGAGTCTATTCAGTTTACTTGGGTAATTTTAGGAGAAATTAAAAATCGTATTCTGGCGGCACCATTACTTGACTACCATGACCGGTATGTAGTACGTTAAACATTATTTGATACTTGATTATTGTGTAATAATGTAAAATACAATTGTGTTTTTTATATCGGTATTTTATTAGTGTATTAAAAAGTAATATTTAATTATTAAATTAAAAAATATATAAGTAAATAAAACAATGAAAATAAAGTAATCATGATTATGTAGTAATGTACCTATATTAGTTGCATAAAAACTTGGTTATGATATTGATTATTTCCGTTTCAGATATTTCAAGAGTCACACTTACTCGAATCTAAGCAGTAGAGTGAAATATCTGGAATAGAGTTTTTGGATTCAAACTTGACTATGATTGGTAAGAACTGCCTATAACGAAATATTTATGTACTATGTACAACCTAAGTTTAATTTGTAATATAGTACAAATAAAACTTAGCTTTAATGTAGTTTTTTAAATCTATACATATTACTGGTGACCCGTTTGCTCGTTTGCCTCTCTCGTTTGTCTAATATATATTAAAAAAATAGGCAGTCATGGGACTGCCGACAGAAGTGAAAACTTAAACGAAACGACCTATAAATGTATTATTATGGATGGATGGATCTGTACATGTAAATATAAGAAATTCGGTTCCGTCATACGACTTTTCGATGGGGACGGACATCAGGGTCACCGGTCCTGACGTGAGTTTAACATTCCTTACCCATCAAAAAGTGCACAACGTCGCTAAAGAAGTTTTCACTTCAAAAATAAATAATGAAAATAAATACACAAAGATATCTTCGCGTCGCACTGGCTTCCTCAGGGGGTAAGCAGATACCCTGTCACGGTCCTGAGTCCTGACGCATCATCCGGTCGAATCGACATAATTATGCGTTCATTCCTTTTTTTATTAAAATCGGATTCCTTATTTACGTATAGTACCAAAACTGTTTGATTCATCTATGATTCTTTCAGTGTTGCTATAACTATTTTTCAATTATCTTATAACTTACCCATGCCATGTAAACTGATTTAATTGAACAGATCATTGACTTTGTCAGTAGAGTACGTTCGTACGTTCCTTATAAACGATTCATTTCATCTCATGTCATTAATTTCATGCATTGATGATATGAGTATACTCATGTGTAAATCTTAGTTAAAGGTAGTTACTGTGTTTTGTAGTCTGTGGTTCAATAGGACCGAATGATGAGTAATGTAATGAATGTAGTACTATTGACTCATTCATAAATTGTACATTTTGTGATCGGAGTGCTCCTTTTTCTTGTCCCTAAACTATATCCAAAATGAATTAAGTCTGTAATTGTTTGTAGTTTGTAAGAAAGAAATATCTGGTAAGTCCTTTATCTTTCATAAGAGAATATCAAGGTTTTCACATTTTTCTTCTTCTAGTAAAACTTCTCAGGGTGGTCTAACGGGCGACCTAATTAAAAATTTATTTCGTCAAGTTTTAAATTCAGTACAAAAAATAAATATTACATTAGGCTTAATTTTACCAAACATAATGGTGAACAACAAAGCTGTGCCCAATGTTTATTGGAAGTTTATGTATGTACGGGTTTGTTATTTTCATTAATATATATTTCAATATTCTTATTAGGTTCCTGACTGTTACTGCAACATCCTTTAGTCTTGTATGTTTCTTTTTATTAGTTGTTCTCATTCTGTCAGATTTTTTTTTGTCCCTGATATCCATCAATGCTACACAATACTCAGACTTCCTGAAGGTTGACAAAATATAAATATAAAAAATGCACTTTTCAGCAGTGTATACTGCAACTTTATTTTCAGAACTGAAAGAAACTGTTTAATTCCTCTTAATGCAGAGAAATTAATTAATTTATTAGCTTTGCCCCTGTTAGTAATATTTCCAATATACTTTTACTATTTTTTCTGGATGAAAGTTATCTATCCTATCTTCTTTTCCTTCAAAATGTCATGATGATTGGTTGACTACATAAGGCAAGAAAGCATTACCCACAAATAAAAGGAATAATATTGCTAACAATTGCATATATATTAATTCTGTATGGTCTGCTCTTAACTTACTTATGATAGTTACAAATTTATGTTTAATAGCTTTATCCACATATTAGATAACTATACCAATTTGGAACTTATTGCAAGATTAAAAAAACGCACAATACAAATTTCAGTAAAGTGACAATTATTTAATAGTAATTGGTATCGATTTAGCATAATTCGCAGTATAAGAACCAGATGAATGTATCTACAAAAAAGTCAAAAATCGATTTTTTTCATAATACAGGTCACAAAGTGCTCCTTTATGAAATGCCAAAATGACTTAATTGTAAATGCAATATTTCACAAATTCCAAAATAACAAAATAGCTAAGGAACCACAAGGAACTAAGTAAATTCACAGAGTATTTTTGCTCTCATGTAAAATTAAGAAAATGTAGATACATTCATCTGGTTCTTATACATTGAATTTGCCTGTAGTGTAAAAGTTCTTTTGATTATCTTGTTAATTAAAATATGGTGATTATATTTGCTATGAGATTTTAAACAAAGTATCTAAATTTTCTATCCAGTATCTTAGTAATTTGAAAACATGTAATTCCATGGGTCTCTGCTATTTTAAAATTTTCTCATTCAGCCTGCATGTCAAGTGTGTTTTCATTTCATGCCTTTTTCCCCAGGCCTGTACTTTTAATATCATAAATTCCACAAGCCAGCTGGCACAACACTTACTGCAGAGGTAAATTGTGAAGAATTACAAATAGTGAAATAGTGATTGACAAGCATTCTGTATTACAGCTGAGACTTGTCAATTGTTTTAGTTTTACAACTCACCTTTTTACAATTACAGTCGTCCAAACATTGCATCATACTACATCTCTATACAACAGGAGTTATGACTTCAAATTTTCAGCCATCTTCTATAGTCACCAGACTAGCTTACAACAGACTTTCTGGGTTTTAGGCTTTGAATAACTATTTTACACGCATTACAACCGCATGACGGCGAAGTTTTTAAAGAGGATTCCCATCCTCAGAAAATGGCAAAAGTGCGAAATAATGCACCAATCTAAATACATCATTACAAATTTCGTAAAAAATTCGTTTAGAATAAAAATATATGAAAATCCGTATGGCTGTACATTTTCCGCGGGCATTTAATTGAAGAGGACAATAGGCTCATTTAATACTTGGGATCTAAAACATCCGTGAAAATATAGGTGACATACGATTTTATGTTATAATTTATTCGAAACATAAGCTTAACTATCAGACAGCTCAGTAATTATTATGAAAAATATGATACATTGCTAAATTAATCATAGTTTAGTCATGTAAGGAAAATTACTTTGTGACATTGACACATTTACTTCTGATATTTTAACAACACAAAGCATGGTCGAAACAGTATTACTTCACGTCTGAAGTCCCCGCGTCCTAGCGTCGTGAGGGGGGGGAAACGGAGCCCTCACCTTCCGGATGACCGGATGACGCAGGTGCTTTCCAGACGCGGTTGCTTCGGCAAGTTACCTGTGTCAATTCGGCCGGGAGTGTGACCCACGGGTGACGGGACCCGTCTTGGGTGAGACGGGTCAATGCCTATCGGGGGTTGCGGAAAAATGAAAAATAGCGGAACACCGGGGTGGTTTTTAGTCGGTAAGAGTATGACAGACCCCGTTGCCTCCCCAAGGGCGGAGGACATCCATGAGGATCCTCCACCCCGTCACAAAAAAAAGTATTATTTCAGACTAAATAAGTTTTAAATTCCTAACAGAAATTGAACTCTACCAAGAGAAGTACTAGTAGTAGGTATTAGTTTATTGTTTTCAACAACACTGACTCTGTCCATTCATTATCTGTTTGACAGGTACTTGAAAACGTGACAGTTTGTAAAATTAAACTTTACGCGACGTGCAATTAGGAATATTAGACATTTGTGCCAATCACTATGTACAATAGAACGTATAATATAAAAATACTACATACGTAGAGTATCCTACATACGAAGTATGGTATTTGCAATAAATAACAGCAAAATACTGAAATTCAAGTTTAAATTTTGAGTAATGAAGAAATGAAAGATGATATAACGGGTGTCTCAGTAAGATTGCACTTTTTCATTTTTAAATAAAAACAAGTATTTTATGACAGAGTTGTGATATTTTTATTGTATTGTAAAGAAGACATGTTCCGATTAAGTATGAAATAAATATCCGGCAAATGACCCCCACGGCTCCGATGACAGGCCATTACTCTTTTCATGAAATTTTCCATGACTTAAGCACAGAGATGTTGTGTATCTCACCGATGACGCGTTGGATTTCCGATTTAAGCTCAGGAATTGTTTCGGGTTTATTCGCATAAACTCGAGATTTCACAAAATTTTTCGATTCATGCCGTCCAGTTGAGGCCACAAGAAGTCCGTTATCATATACCTGTAACGAATGCCGTTCACAGTCACTGCAATTTTGTCCTCATTTTCAAAAAAGTAAGGTCCAATCACGCCGCCTGACCAAAATCCGCACCAGACAGTTACTAGTTGTGGGTGCATTTGTTTTTGATGGATTGCATGAGGATTTTCTGAGTCCCAAATTCGAAAATTTTGTGTATTCACGAAGCCATTCATATGGAAATGCGCTTCATCGGAGAAAATACTTTTTTCGAAAAATTGGCATCAACTTATCCATTACCCATTGAACGAATTGCCGTGGTTTGAAGTTGTTGAGAACGATGCCGAATTGATGTTTTCGGGTTTTCGGCGACACTCTCGAATGTCAAATTTCAGAGTTGCCACTTGCATGAAAAAAAAAATTCCAATTTTAAAAAGTCCACTCCTACTGAGACACCCTTTATATACACTAGATTCGTCTCTTGAGTCCACAGTAACTTTAATAATAATCATTTCATAGGTATAATATTTTAAACGTGAGTACTTAATATAATTATTTAAACGAGTTCAGTATTTTTAGCCAATGCTAGAAAGCTAGAAATGGAGTAAGCAGTGAAATGGCGAACGATAGAGTAGAATGGAAGAATAAAACATATTGCACCGACCCCAAATAAAATTGGGACAAGGGTAGGGAGATGATGAGTATTTTTAGCCAACATTTACTGTTAACTTTTTTTTTATTGATTATAATTTCCTCTTAAATAACATCGATTGTTATTTTTAATCGAATCGGCAACGTGATCACTAATTAATTACTTATCAAACTGTCAGAAAGAAAACAAATGAATGGACAAAGTATACTTGGTCGGTTCTTTGCTAATAAAAGACGTAACATGCGGCATGTAGCGCTAAGTGGCATCGGCGGTGGCGGGTCACGATGCCCGCCAAAGTAAGCAGGAGCGGTCGTTGACTTGCCTGGTCCACCCCTTCACCGTTATCATCGATATAAGGAAACCCGCTGAAGGCTCTTAACGATGCAACTTGGTTCTGTTATTCTTGGTAGATGTCACTATATCGATTACATTTTATGTATTTTTTAAACTAACGTGTATTATTTTTGAACTTAGTTTTCATTGATTTTCTCAATATAGATTAAATAATTCCAAAAAAATCGATTTAAATTCCTTAACATTACACATTCCACCTGTTTTTATGAGATACGGAGGTGATTATACGGGGATATTCAAGGATCATAACTTTTAAATGGATAGCTTTTGTAAATAATAATAATAATATAATTTATTGTCTCAAAAAAGATACATACAAGGGATAACACATGAATCATAACAGTCTTAACATGTACTATAATTATGTTGACCACTGGTACCCAAAATAAGATTTAACTTGTGGTATGGGTACCAGGGCTCTCGTACTTAATTGCAACAGGTTGTTAATGAGAGTGTAGTGTATCGTAGATGAGTATGCATGAATGAATTGCTCAAGGTAGGAATAACCTATATATATACATTAATATTATAATTATATACTCATTCAGTATTATTAGAGTTACAAGTATATTTACCTTTATATATATTTTAAGTGTGTGTGTGGTGTGTGGGTGTATGTGTGTGTGTGGGTGTATGAGTGGTGTGTGGGTGTGGGTGTGTGTGTGTGAGGGATGCATTTTGGATTATAATATACTTAGTTTAATCAAACTTTCCGTATCTTCATAAGATTTGGACAAGAGCCATATGGTAACTTTTTTCTTGCATTGCGATCTAGTTAATGGATAGATGTTGCAATATTCATTAGCAATATTATATAAATGACAGCTTACAACACTGTGGTTGCGCGCTGCCAACGCACTTCTGAAGCTTTGAGCTTGGCAGACCTTACGTGCACGGCGCTTTCTTGTGACTTGGATGTCATATTCCAGACTAACATGCTTTCTGCAGATTGTTTGAAGCACAAAGAGCTGTCTGACAGTAAGCAGTTTACATTCGTGATATAATTGGGCAGTCGAATCTCTAAAAGGCTTAAAAGTCATAACCTTAAGGACTGCTCGTTGTGCTCGCTCTAGGGGCAGAAAATACGATTTCACAGCTCCACCCCAGACAGATATACAATACGTTAAAACAGATTGACATAATGCATAATAGACCAATTTTAAGGTGTCAAAATCAGCTGAGTAACGTAATTTTTTGAAAATGAATATCATCTTGCGGACGCGGGCAGTAATATTAGTCAGTTGGTATTTCCATGAGATAAGATTATCAATAAACACTCCCAGATATTTTGTGTGAGTAGATCTCAGTATAGTTGGGCAGTCGCAGGTATTAGTAGATGTGTATGTCGAACAAGTATGCGCTCTTAATTTAAATGTTTCCAAAGATGGTTGGGTTATAGCTGTCTTTGAGAACGTGATGTAAGTAGTTTTGTTGAGGTTAAGTGTTAGTAGATTGTTCGATAACCACTGCATTATATGACTAAGAGCGCATTCTGCACGAGCAAACACTTCCGGCCAGTTTTTGCCCCGAACAAGTATTGCAGTATCGTCTGCGTAGGTAATGATAGAAGAATAGGGAAGTGATAGGGTGCACAGGGAGTTTATATAGAGTAGAAAGAGGGTTGGACCAAGGATCGATCCCTGTGGGACGCCAAAAAGAAGGGGTGCGTTGCCACTAACAATGTCATCTATTTTTATACACTGTGTCCTTTCGGAAAGATAATCTTTAAAAATTCGAAGTGCATATCCGCGGATGCCCATTCTCTCCATCTTTAGTAAGAGGTGCGGAACAGAGACAGTGTCAAATGCTTTGGTAAGATCAAGAAAAATTGACAGGCATTTTTGTCCATTATCAAGGCTATTCACTATTTCATCAACCAGAGAAGCCACTGCATCATCAGTCGATATTCGAAATGCATGCTAGAGCCTTTTTAGTGATTCACGTAAGTGTTGTCAGATACACCCTGTATATGTATGAAAGTGAGTTTGTTTATTGCTTTTTTTTTGGATATCTCTGTAAGTATATTTAAAGCTCATGATTTGAGTATATGGAAGTAAGCTAGAACCTTAACCTCAGCTCAAACCGTAATGTTAAATCACTTTGATATTTGGTGGTGGCAAAAATCATTTTAATATAATCAATAGTAGAGATAATATTTCAAGAAATGATTGTTAAACCAACTATCCAATCAAACTTGAAAACTGTTTATGAGTACCTACTTGTTGCGTGTACCTACATAGTTTGTTGATCTTGTCGAAAGTAGCAAAAAAGTTTTTTCACTATCTGCGTAAGTTATTGTAGAGCTGAAATAACTGCTGTATAGAAGATGTCGACTTTAACATTTAGCAGATTCCTGAAAGCTGCTTTGATGAAAATCCACTTTCCATTTTTATTAGACAATGCAATTAATATCCTCCACAAAATAATGTTTATTTTTACAACTATAACCTAAAACAAGTTGACATAACAGGAGTGACGTCCGACGCTGATTAGTGTATAAAAATAGCAGTGACCCTTCTCTTATATTCTTATAACATGTTATTAAAACATTTTTATGAATATTATTTGCATCTTCCCTATTTGGAATTGGTGACATGCACCTATAGCACAGATTACTAAGTAGTTACTACGTAACAGATAAATCCCTTCCTACAAAAATATCGAAACCTACCGTTTTAATTGCCTACTCTTTCCGGGCTTTAAATTTGTGTACTACACACATTTTAAAGCCGTAGACTTTTAGAATTTTTTTTTATGAAGATGTAACTCTACACACTGTGTAGAGTTACGTCTTCATAAAAAAAAATTACAATTATTACGTAAATAAAGTAATTAACGCTTATTTTTCATTTCCAATGTTTTAGTGTATAAAAATCCTACATGTGTTTTATTTTTATGTAAATATTAATAAATTTGTTCCTTTTCTAAAATCTCGATTATTAAACAGTATGGTGGAAAATATTCTGAATCTTAATTTTTTTTAAATGAGTAATTTGAACATTTTATAGGGTTAAAAGGTTCATTTTTTAAATTACATAAATAGCGCTGAGGGGGTTATTTTTCTTACTTTATCTACATTCTTATACTGCACATAAACAACCATGTCAATACGATCTCAAATTACGTTGTTTCTACTTTAAAAATAAAAGCCTGTGACCGCGATGCTGCTGTCGGCAACCCACTGCTGAGACTGCGTATAAGATGATGCACTATACTATTACATTATTCTGTGGACGAACGGGTGGTATGTTCCTCCAACACAAAAGGAGGATCCTCTGACCAGGCGAGGTGATCATGCCAGGCGGATTCCGGCCCAACGGGAAGTTGTATATGTATAATGGTATATACTAAACGGCGCGAGAACTTTCATAGCGCGATGCAGGATTAGTAATTACTCCGTCGCGTAGCTGTTTAGTTTATTATGACGCCTTAACTACTCAACCGATCATCATGAAATTTTGTATACACGCCAGGGGTCCAGAAAGGACATAATACCCCTTTCTGTTAATATGTATTATCCTTTCCTCCCCAAAATAATACTGTTACGGAGTGATATAACTGTTACCCGAATTTAATTATGTGTTAACTCTTCTTTCTTCAACATTTGTTATTTCCTCACAGTATTACTATCAGTTAGGCGTGGTTTGATTGACTCGCTTATGTAGGCGACCTGATTTAAATGTTTGTAAGGCCTTCCAATGCCTCTGAAGGCGAAGGAATGCATACAATATCACAATTTGAATCATCGTGCTGTCGGTGCTAATGACGTAATATAAACGACCTCACAGAAATACCAGTTTTTGTTGTGTTGAAATTCAATTAAAATATTGTTATCACGTTGACAGTATTTAAGTCAGTCAGTTATATTAGATAAATTCATTAAGACTCTGATAATGAGGGTTAACAAATGTCATATCTTGAAACTATTTTCTTGGCTGTCGTTATTCACCTTTTGGCAATTTCTGTAAAATAACGAAAGTTTGAAGTACTTATTTCATATGTGTATGACCTTTAAATCTGGATTCAATAAAGACGAAACAACCATCGTATGTAGTTTGTTTTGCATAAAGTTTACATCTGCAAAGACTTCTTTGTAAGAAATATGAACAAGTAACCGCAATTGTTACAGTTTGTAGAAATTAGAACCATCAACTTTGTCTGACCTAAATACGCGTAAATAAAGGTTGACTTCTATTTATTAATAAGGTCATACCTGGCCTAAGTAGCGTATATTGCAATGTTATGATGCGAGAGAATTGACTATCGATTCCGAGAAAGAACTGTGACGGTACCCGTTGTATCACCCGCTGACGAAGTTATTTTCTGTACAATTAGTCACGCGTGTATCCGGCGCGGGCGCAGAACGTATCGCGCTCTATTTGAACAATATAGCGAATATAATCATAGAAATTAGTGAGTTACGAAAATATATAGTGTTGATAGTTCTGTATTTGTTATTGTATAAGGTACTTTGATATTTTGGAAGACGTTTTATTATAAACAAAATTTAATCTGGTTCAGAGGTGAATAAACAAACTGATTTAAGTTTTTGTTATCTTGTTAAACTCACCTTTGTTTTATTGATGTGACAGTGAAAAGTATTTTACGGCAAATATTTGTGACAAACTAGAAACAAACTCCAGTGAAGTAAGACCAAAAAAAACTGCAGTGACTGATGTAAATTATGTATAATCCTTGGTATGTATCCTTCTCTGTTACGGTACGGTACGGTATGAATAGTTTATATTATCTTCTTTATCTGTTCACATTACTGTAATATTTATTTAATGCTATACTATCATAATTTCCAACGAATCGGTTACCTAATAAGGATGAGTTTCCAGCTGTTATTAAATATTACATGTATATGACTAAGATAGTGGCCATTGTCTGAGTGAGGATTATGAATTGTGTTCTCTACAAGTCCCTGATATAGTACAATACAAAGATATAGGTTTACGACTTTACATAGAAATCGCCTTGACAGACGGTCTTATATACTGTAATATAATAGTTCGTAACTCGTATCATAGAAAAACTTGTAACCCATGCAATTGCAACCCTAAAATCTTGTTGTTTTATGTGATAGCTTATAAAATATTTCACTGCCTTTTACAACTTTTTAGACTTGCATGTGGTGATTTTTATAAACATTTTTAACAATATACACCTCCGCGTAAACACTTTCACGGTGATCGCAGATGTCTTAATAACATCAGAATGCATTTCGGATGTCAAGGTGTTAGCTGTTATAATGTATGATATTCTAACTTTGTATCTTCTATCTATGTATTAACGGCAATTAACGCGATCACGAATGTATGTAATACCTTTTCGTGATCGCGTTAATTCCCGTTAATACATAGATAATAATGTATGATATTGTTCCCCAAGGGTTTAAAGTGCGACACTTCTTTAAGTGAATTTTTATCCAGGCTTGTAAGATAAGCATCGTAACCACATGGTGATTGTTTAAGTACTTGCATTTCAGGGGTTAATAACCAAACCTTATTTTGATAGGAATCTGTGAGTTCACTTTGCCAATCTGGTAAACTGTTATTAAAAACTACGCTAATGTACCTATAATCTTAGGACAGGGCTAGTTGTCTTATAAAAGTAAAGGTAATATATCCATTGCGCACTGATCTATATTTGCTTATTGATTGTTTATACATATTTTAGTATTTGATCTTCAATTTCAACATTTCATCAAAGAAGCTGTCGCGATAAAGTGGTCAAACACTGATAATATTAATTTTAATTTAATCTTAATATTATTTCAAGTAGTAGGCATGCTGTCCTAAGGTGGTTTAGTATAGGCAGGCGGACTGGACACGGTTTCGATGCGTAGGCGGCGCCCTTTCTCATTCGTTGCGATATCCGCCCACAGTTGACCATATGTCCCGTGTTTGAGAACGTTTACTCAACGCTATTTACTACGATGACATGCTGACTTGTAGACACTCATTCATACGGATACACCTTATAATGCGAATGTATCATCGGAACAATTTTACGATGTAATGACTTGGTGTGTTTTATTTTATTTTATTTACGTATAATGTATTAGCTTTGTATTCCTTGTAGCCCAGTCAAGGAATTAAAATACCAAAATTTTGGATTACCACGCATTTTTATTTTTTGATAAATATCGTAATTTATTTACAAAATAACAGTTTTTAACAATTCAATCCTTTTTAAAAACATTTTATTTGTCTTAATATACACCTGATACAGAAATGTCGTCGTCCGTAAATAGACAACTAAAAACACGAAACTTCTTACAAATTTTGCATTATTCTGTAAAAATTTTGATAATTAATTAGATAATAAGAAATTATTTAATTATTATTAAAGGCTTCCATTAGACTATTTACAAGATAATTTTAATAAAGCTGTATTTAACAGGCACTTGATTACCATAAGCGCGCTCTTACTCACAGCAGCACTTTAAATACGCTTAGGGGATGTTTGGCCCCTACGTTTGATCTGGCAGCGTACAAAATATATTAAAATAGCCCCCTAAATAGCATAGATAAAAATCAAGTCGCAGGCTAAGGAAGGTTGTGTTTTTTGCTTTCTATATTTAAAGTATCTAGCAATAAATACTGCCGACAGAAGGTGTCTGGCAGTATAAATTTCAAATCGTTTACAATATTCCCTACAACATACGTAGGAATCAGTCCTCAGACTGTAAGTAAAGTGAGTACAATTTTTACGTACCTGTAGCACTTCGTACCTGAAAATTGACCGTCTTCCCAGCTAGGTATGTATACGTTCACTGTACACACTAATACTACTCTATTGTATACTAGCAGCGCCCCGGGGTTTCACAAAAACTACTTAACCGATTGCGATGAAACTTGGTATGTAGATAGCTGGAGACCTAGATTAACGCATTCCCACGGGATCGGGACTTACGCGGGTTAAACCGCGAGGCGCTGCTAATCGATTTATAAAAGGTAAAAAGTTAATTGTAGCTAAAATACTGAACTTGCTTAATAAATGATATTACCCACGTTTAATGTATTATACATAAGAATTGATTATTCATGTTACTGAAGGCTTAGTGACGAATCTAGTGTGAATCATCTTACATTTTTCATTACTCTAAAGTTTAAACTTGAATTTCAGCATTTTGATGTCATTTTTTTGCAAGTACAGTTAAATATGTACTATTCATAACTTTAGACGAAAGGCTTTACATGCTGATTTTGAAATATGTAGTTAATATTGATTTAAAAGTATGCAGTAGAAACGTTCTCATGACTACGTACCTACCTACAATCCCAACTCTTTTCATTGCATAAACAAAAATCATTTATTTTGAAAAATACTGCATGTACGGTACCTATCGTTATGTCTACATGTAATGTGGTATAATGGTAATAAAAAGTATAATTTAAGTAATCTATATATTTTGTAAATTCGCGTTTAATTAATGTAATTTTACGAACTTTGGTATAGTTGCGTTCTCAAACAACTGTCAAAAAATAAAAGAAATAAATGGACGGAGTACAGAAAGATGGGAACCCTGTATGGAGCAGTACAGACTATCACCATGGCAAGGTTTTAATCGCGAAATCGTAAGCTGTTTTGGCTGATGTGGCTCATAATATGTAGGTAGTTGAATCGACCGTGACCTGCCGCTATGTGTCAGTAATCGTGCCGTAAGTGATAGTGTAGATCCAGTAAGTAAATACCGATTCGCGATAACAGGGATCTCATTAGGGTCTATTTAAAGATACACTCTTCAATAATAAAATAAAATCTCACTGCTGTTAAATCTACATAGTTTATTGATAATTAATGAACAAAACAGGAAAATCAGGGTACTCTCGTAAACCACAAAGAACGCAAATATAATTGAACATAAGCTTATATTTTATTTAATTATATTATTATTGTTCTTAATTTATTAATAGTCTATTATGGATAGGAGACAAAGAAGTGTTTGTTGATTATTCCAATAATTATTGCACGTATCTTAGAAACGTTTTGGATATATTTTTGGTTTTGATTTACAATCTGTAAAAGTCTGCGCTTGGCTACTTGGCATACTATCTTAAGCATCGCTATGTCTATTAAAAATTGTCTTTATCGCTTAAACTCAACAAACTTATTAGTTTTAAGGGGTTTGTTCCTCGAAAGGAAAAAAGGAACCCTTACAACAAAGTGATCCTACTTTGTTGCCGTCTGTTAGTCAGTCTGTCAATTTTTTTTTCTCAGGAACCCGTGGGCTTATCAAATTGAAATTAATACTAAATACTTATGTCTGTGGTGCCTTGAAGCTGTAAGAAAATCGAGCTTCTACGTCAACGCAATTAAAAGAAACGGCAATATAGACTTTTGATTTAAAAAAAAAATTCGCAGCTAAATTAAAACTGATAGGCTACTTCCCAATGACCTAGAATCATAAAATTTGGAAAGAAGTAAGGTTTCACAGCACATTAAAGGAAATAATCCGAAAGTCGTTATTTTGTTGTTATATCACGTAAACAAAATAGTTTTTGTTAATAAAAGTTTCATCACCACTGATATAAACTATCAAAATCACTAACTAACAGCAACTGCCATGTTGTTTGTACTTCGGTCCCCACTCAAGAGATTGTTATCAACTTATAATACATTCTTACCCTTTTATAACACCACTATTCAACAATATTTATCAACTTACCAATAAATAGCATTATTTTACCGGTATAACTAGACATAATAATGTCTACTAACTCATTTTTATTAAATAGTGAACTGTTTTATCATCTATTATAGTTTGCATATAGTTATTGTCAACATTTTTGTAATTACAGACTTACATTTTGGTTGACTTTGTCGTAAATCGATGTATGGGAGAGTATTTTTAGAACTGTGATTACCGAGATGGACCTACTATCTATCTACGAGTACATACAAGTTTATTTATTTACGGAACCCTCGGTGCGCAAGTCAGACTCGCACTTGTCTGGTTTTTTATAACTCATTCAATCAAGTCTAGTAACTTTCTGCAAGTTGCAAGAAAACTAATCTTACCACCTTATTTAAATAAAGTATCGGGCTTATTAAACTAAAGTTAATATAATCTAACGAACTGCAGGTCGGTAATATACATTACAATAAGTCATGTTCTAAATACTGTATTTATTCAGTACGTACGTCCTTACACTAAAAATGGAAAAATAAACAGTTATAAAAGGTAAACCGACTTCAAAAAGCACTAGAAAGGGCACTGAAAAGTAAAAAATAATCGATTTCAAACTTAATTGAAAATACTACAATACATGTGACACTTTTAAAATAATACATAACATTATAAAAGCACTAGGTACCTACTGATCTGATTGAAGTCGGTGCCAAGCTCCAAACGCAATAAGTAATATTTAGGGATATAAATAGCTTAATTAAGAGCGGAATATAATTATAATGAATTATTTGAATATTATGTTAAATTAAAGACTAACCGATAAACTTACTAGTACAAATGTTACACCGCGGTGGACTCAGCCTATCTATCAAGCACTTATTTAGCTTGGCACTAACTTCAAACAGACCAGTAGGTACTTAGTGCCTTTATAATGGTATCTATTATTATTTTAAAAGTGTCACATCTATCGTAGTATTCTCGATTAAGTTTAAAATCGATTATTTTTTACTTTTTAACCGACTTCAATAAAGGAGGAGATTCGCAATTCGTCGGAATCTTTTTTTTTATGTATGTTCACCGATTACTCGAAGACGCCTGAACCAATTTGGAAAATTCTTTTTTTGTTTCAAAGGGTATACCACGGGGCAGATACAAAGAAGAGGTGTTGTAATAAGATTTCCCTATGAAACAACGCGTGATGATTTGCGGGGGTATTAAGCTCCGCCCACTTCACTTCTTTCCATCTACCAAACAATAGTAAAACTACTTGCATCGTTCTATGTCGATATTACTATGTAGTTTAGCTATCTTACACCAGGTATAGGATGTAAGGGGACGTACTCAGAAATTACTTACCAGGTAGTAGTTTTTTCAAGATTAATTTTGTAAACGTATCACGAATGACGATTCAAATTTGTTCACTTATTTATTCTTATCTTATCTGTATACATGATCCATTGCTGTTTAAGGCTATCTTTTGATGGAAATCTAGAATATTATGTAAACGAAATAATCTAAATAAGCTTCATACCTTTCAAATCATCAGCCTAAATACAATTTCTTTAATTTTAATATTTAAAGTACTTTCAATTCAAGATAAATATAGTTGTGGGCTGCTAGGTAAAATAATTGGGTTTTAATTACGGCCCTGTCTTTTTGTTCTGTTTATGTATGTTCTTCTAGTTGAAGATAGATGAGTCTGTTCAAAAAATGATTTCAAAAACCATAAAAATAATACATAGACAAATTCTTAAGGACTGGATGTAGAACACATTTCAGTATTTTCGTATGATTTATTTTACTAATACTGAACTCTACGTACCTTTGTTTCTTTAGTTCCCATTACACAAAGTTTTGCCATCTAGTGACTAATAGATTTAATTATATTTCAAAAACCACTCCGAGATTTTTCTAGAACTATTTTAATAAATTAATTTAAATTTTGACTGGCCTGTTGGTCTAGTGGTTAGTGACCCTGACTGCTGAGCCAGAGGTCGTGGGTTCGATTCCCACCTGAGTCTGGGTGTTCTTTGTGTCCGTTGTTTGTATGGTTGTAAAGTCCCCCGCGACACAGGAGTAATTCCTAATGCGGGGAGTTGTCTTTTAAAAAACAAAAAAAAATCCAATACAAATAAATGAAACACAAAGAACGCTTATTGTAAAGAGCTTTACAAGCAAGTAAATTAAATGGTTTTACTATGTATTATTGTACACCTTCATTGACATATATACATTTTTAAGTATGTTTCTTTTTGTTACAGAATTGATCTGAATACGAATCTTTACAAAACACAAAATGTACATACAACGATCGACTTTTTTACGACTATGTGTGTGTTTGAGCTTGTTGGCCATGTGTTTTGGCCAACGCGCAGAGCAATTGTTGGCCCAAAACCCTTGCTCCAGTAAAATGACTTGCAGTGACTGCATACGTACCCCCAGCTGTGCGTGGTGTTTTGCTGCAGAGTTCAACGGTCCCCGATGTTTTAACCCGGCTATGGAGAGGGGCGGTACTGCAGGATGTGATGAAGCCTATATATTCAACCCAGACAACCAACGCACTATTGACCCCAAATACAATTTGGAGTTAAGTAGAGGTAAGCACTACTGTAAATTGCATTATCTAAATTCGATAATATTTTAAAATGAATTATAGCAATGTGCTGGTATGATTGTAAAAGTATACTATATGTATTTTATAATGATCCCATACATAAGCTAAAGGCTAAATTTAAAGAAAACAAATGGCTTACAAGTCATTCAAATAAATAGCAACTCTCGCAGACTAGCTACAAATAAATTAAATTCAATATTGATCGCCCGCTAATACACTAAGCTTTCTAGCTTATTTTTAAAGGTGCCTGATTACCATCTTTTTACAAAGATTGCCATCGTATAGTAGTTGTCGCCATGAAGCTATTTTGTTCTTATTACGTGGGAAACCTACACTTAAATTTTTTGCGTAACTCATTAATAAAACAATTTACATGTAAAGCTGGGCAAACAAATGATGGTGTACACGTGGGATCGTGCGGACAGAACTCGTCCGGGAGAAAAAACGCAATAATTTTTGTGCCTATGTTTCTCGCATGCCTCAGAATATGCTTATTGTAAGATTTTTTTAATTTGGCTCATACCAATCCCCAAATGTCCTCGAATCTCCTCATAGGTGATACGCCGGTTTTCTTCAGTTAGTTGCCTGGCAGTAGCCACATTTTCTTCAGTGATCGCAGTTGAGGGCCGAACTTCAGTTCTGAAGGCAGATAGATAGATAGATAACACTTTATTCATACCACCATAGTCACAGTAGAAGTATCATACATACATGTGTGAAACGGATAATGTACAAAGGGCGGCCATATTGCTAGATGCAATCTTCCAGGCAACCTTAGGATGGATCAAAATGATTCAGGGAGACGGTGATAGTTGGTGGTGTAATAAAATTGTAACAATATTTTTTTGTTATTCCTAATAAATAAAAAGATATTTTGTATTTTCAACTACTTCCTACATATGTATGCCAGTACTTAACCATAAATAAACATATATAAATACATAAACTTAACTATATTTTATTTAATATCATAGATATTAAATATACCTAAAGTATATAATTATTCAGATACTATACTATACATATATTTAATACACCTATCTAAATTGAAAATAAAGTTCTTTAATATTATTATAATTACCTATCAATACATTCTGCATCCCACCACAAAGTACAAAGGTTAAAACATTGTAAGTACTAAGTTTTTCATTACAACTAAAGTTATATGATTGCAATGACTCAATGTTTACCTCACTGGTACTATTGACTGGTCTGGCTCCTGTAATACAGTGTTTTACTAACTCAGGGGCCAGGGATTTAAATAACTGTATCACAAAAAATGCAAAAATATATTCATTAATTCATTGACTAATCACTTATTTTTACATATTGTTAACTAGGAGCGCCCTGCGGTTTCAACCACGTAATTCCCGATCCCGTGGGAATATCGGGATAAAAAGTAGCCTATATGTTAATCCAGGTCTCCAGCTATCTACATACCAAGTTTCATCGCAATCGGTTCACTAGTTTTGGCGTGAAAGAGTAACAAACATCCATACATCCATACATACATACATCCACACATCCATACATCCTCACAAACATTCACGTTTATAATATTAGTAGGATAATATACTAGTCAGCAATGTGCGCATAAGTAGTATTCGCCATATTTCTATTGTTTTTTACAAGCAGTTTTAATCCGACAAATTAAAAAAAAATTATGAAGCAATCAAAATTATCCGCCTGATTATAAAATTTTTTGGAGCTGTCCATATTCAAGTAGATGCAGATGTTGATGTTGTATGAAGTTTGAAAACAATAAATTAGTAGGTTAATTTAAGAAAACTCATAGATTTATACCGAAGTGTTCTTTATTTGCCAGCGAAATCTCGAATGGGCATGGTCTCCGGTTCGTCCTCCATCCAAGAATCCATGAGTGCGAAGGGCAGCAGTGTTTCTACGTCTGAGTCAGCAGGCGCTGCTGGCGCTGCCGGCGCTGCGGGAGCAGCACAGAGACTTATACAAATGAGGCCACAGAGAGCTAAACTTAACTTGAGAAAGAGTAAGTTGCACTTAAAACCACGTTACAGTTTAATGCTATATAACGCAGGCTTCTTAAAACATAATAAACTAACCTTTATACACATGCGAGATATCATTATTAATAGTTTTTTTAACTTAGTGTCATGATTACTCATGAATCTCATGATAGATGGATGGATATTTTTAAATGTTATTGTCATATCATTATGTCAGTTAAAAGAAATATATGTGTTGTTGAATTATTGGCAAGCCTTGTGCTTATTTGTATATAGCTTAAGAAGGTATTAGAGAATATCTCGTGCAGGAATTAAGCTTTCATAGGAAAAAAATGTATAAATAAAGTCTTAACTTAGGATGTATTAATAATTTTGTGTAAATTTTCTTCGAGGTGTGTATTTTATTATAACTAATGTTTACAGATGAAATGCAAAAACTTTCCTTTTCATACTCCCGGGCCCAGGATTACCCAGTGGATTTGTATTACCTCATGGACTTAAGTAGATCTATGAAGAACGATAAGGAGAAACTCAGTTCTTTGGGCAGTCTGCTCTCAGACACTATGAGGAAAATGACCTCAAACTTCAAAATTGGTTTCGGTTCGTTCGTTGATAAGCTAGTGATGCCTTATGTGTCTACTGTTCCCAAAAAGTAAGTCATAGTCATTTATAATGGAATATCATTAATCTTCTTGGATATGGTGTAAAACTTCTCTATTTTGCAGCTTGGAGTCACCATGTGACGGTTGTGCTGCGCCTTACGGCTACAAAAACCAAATGTCTCTCAGTGTAGATACCGACTATTTTAATGTGGGTAAAAAATTATTTTGTTAATAATAAAGTTAGTACTGATTGTTAAAACTTAATTCCCTACTGACCTATATGAAGAAATTCAGTCAGTGTACAGTGTAACAAGTGAATAGAAAAGTTCATAATTTTTAACTATAATAAAGAAAGCTTATCCTCGTTTCAGCAAGCCGTTTCTAAAGCCGACGTGTCGGGTAACCTGGACGCTCCGGAAGGAGGATTTGACGCGATTATGCAAGCAGTAGTGTGCAAGCAACAAATAGGTTGGCGTGACCAAGCTAGACGATTGCTTGTATTTTCAACTGACGCCGGCTTCCATTATGCTGGAGATGGGAAGGTAAATTATGATTTATTAAAAAGCGTCTGCTTTGTTAAAATACGACAAAAGTGTGAAAAGGTTTCAGGACATTTATTTGTCTATTAATTACGTGAGCTGTTTTCCTTTTAATTTAGACCCCCTCCCCCCCTGGTGAGATTTAGACAAATCTGGTGCGACGTCCCGTCTTGTGATATTTACGCTTTAGTTGTTAACGAATAATATCATAAAGCTGTAAAATATATGATCATGTGTACTTAATATTGTTTAAAGTTGCAGTGCTATTTTCAATTGCGGCACAATTGACTATAGCACTTCAACTTTAATATGATGAGATTATATTCGACCCTACCCCCCCCCCCCAATTTGAAAAGTTGCCCTTATAGTAAAAAACATAAAGATCTATAACTCATGTTTCATACATTTATATACTTGATTGGCATATTTTGATTGCAGCTCGGTGGTATCGTACAGCCCAATGATGGTGAATGTCATATGGTAAACAATAACTACACACACTCGACACTGCAGGACTACCCTAGCATTTCACAGATTAATCATAAGGTAGTGTTAATAGAGTACATATTTCTCACTTTAAAGTTTAATGTATTTTATGAAGTTTTCAGTAGCTATATTTAAATTTGATTTTTTTCACCTTTTGTTTAAATTTGTATTGTTTTAATTTGTGTTTTTGTTGTATTTGTAAATTATAACACTGTATGCATCTACCATTTGTATACCATTGTCTCTAATTCCTTAGGTGAAAAAGCACGCTATCAACGTGATATTCGCCGTGACAGCGGAACAGATCAGTGTGTATGAGCAGCTGAGCAAGCACATCGAAGGCTCCAGCACTGGCGTGCTCAGCAGCAATTCGGACAATATCGTCGACCTCGTGCGCGAACAGTACAACGTTAGTAACGCTTTTGTTTAGGCCGTTTATGAACTTATTAGATTTGCTCAGGACATAAAGCTCGACAGCAATAGCAGTCTTCTAACATGCGATCGTTCTTCATTGATCAAATCGATTGAAAATTACAAATGTTCATACTTACGTTTTGTTGACAAGCTTATTGTGCAGAGATTCCGAGCTGTGGGACCATTAAATATGAGCTTGCTGCTACGTAATGTAGTACACATAGTGTAGCAGTGTGTAATAGTGCAGGTATTTAATTAATTACAATATAAAATAAAAAAAACTGCGCCGTTGACGTTTGAATTTAAATTTAATTTATTTAAATTCAGTTTATGGCTTGTTGGTTGTTAGGACAACCAACAAGCCATAAACTGATACATGCTTAATACTATCTTGATTTGTAATTAAAGGGTTAAGCGTTGACTAAATTACAGGTTGCCACAGGTAAGGTAGTGTGAAATATAAAAGTTACATTTTGTTTTCAGAAAATTACATCAACTGTGGAGATGAAAGATACATCAAGTGATGCTGTGCAAATATTATATTACTCATCTTGTCTCAACGACAAAGAGCTCGTACAGACTAACAAATGCGAAGGACTCAAGGTTATTATCTTTCTTATTATCTTGTTTATATTTATATTCTATTTTTTTGTTAATTGGTTATTCAGAATTTTTAATTGTAAAATACTTTCTAGGTCGGAGATGTGGTAGAATTTACAGCTGAAATCACACTGAAGGAATGTCCAAAGGATCGCAGCAAGTGGAAGCAGATTTTCGACATCTCTCCCGTCGGTATCTCAGACAGTTTGACTGTTGAACTGGAGATGCTTTGCGATTGTCCATGTGAACAACCCGGACACCATGTAAGTAAAAAAAATATCTCTACTCTATATTTGCTAACTTTAAACTTTCGCGTTCCATGATATAATTATGTAAAAATACGCGAATTAACGTGATCAGGAAAAAGGTATTACATACTTCTAAATTACCTGATGTTTCGACCAGGTTGCACTGGTCGTGGTCACATGCTGATTGGTCCTCTTTCGTCTAGTCCGTGACATAGAAGGTTCTTCTTCCATCCGCACATTATCGATATTTTTGTTACGGCATGTACCTTCACATACTATACTAACAGTGTCTTTTTATAATAGGTGCTTATATTGACAAATAAAAAAAACATAAAATTTGTTTGTTTTTAAATGTTATACTTACGATAGATTAAATAAACGTAACTCTAATTGATTTTCTACCTAATTTGTAATCATAATAAATATTTTAATTAAATGTATTATATTTATAAGTAATAAAAAAATTGTATCAAGTATTAGGCAATCCACACGGGGCTGGGCACACACCCACTGAAAGCGGCGGGCAGCGAGGCAGCGGGCACGAGCTCTTGTCCGCCGCTACTACTGACTGACACATTCCCACTAATGCTTGAACTCAGAACCTAATCTAGTTGTGTTACGTTGAGAGAATCCACAATTGGACACAAAACATTCAAAATAATGACTAATATTTACAGGACGTAAATATAAATTAAAACCAACACAACAACTTCTCCATCACAACACTAAAACCAACATTTATTATTGAAATGAACCATTGCACAAAACCATTTCAAAAGCTCAGGTGTCCATCGAAACGTCCGCGGTAGGTACGTGTCGCAGTTCGAACCTGTGACTGGCCACGAGAAGCGCGCCGCCTTGTTTCTGTTCATCCGTTCGCTCACAGCGTAACATTTTATAACCTTGTAGAACGATTTCCGCACCTGTAAAAGATTTATAGCATCCTGATTCAGCAATTGCATATAAGTCTGCATTAGATAAAACTAGGGTATTTCTAAAGTTATCCAGTAGATTAATAAGAGAACGTAACCGTGATTATATCAGATGAATATAAAATCAGTACTGTACCTAAGAGAAGTAGTATCTTAATATTGTTATTAAAAACTATCCAGGCTTACAACGACAGTCCGTTAGTATGCAGTGGCGAAGGAGTGTCAGCTTGCGGCGTGTGCGTGTGCCACCCGGGACGTTTCGGCAAGAGCTGCGAGTGTTCGGCCCACGGCGGGGTATCCGCTGAGCAGGAGAGGGGCTGCCGGCCCACTAACGCGACCACCGGCCCGCTCTGCTCCAACAGGGGCACCTGCATCTGTGGTGTCTGCGAGTGTAACAAGATGGAAGACCCGCTCAAGGTAACTGCGATTCATTTGTAACTATACTAAATATTTTAAATCCTTAATGAGTTTGGTTGTTCGTTTTACGAAGACGAGGGCAAAAGCCAATATTTTTATAAAGGAGAACTTAATTATTTTTACAAATGTTATACATCGAGTGAAAAGATTGCGTTAGTATTAATTAATAGTCACAAAGATGGGTTTCTTTAAACAACATTTCTATAAATAGGAACCCTTACACAATAAAATATAATATTAATCACAGGTCAATAATGTCAACATAATATTTTCAGTTTCAGGTGTAGTTAATTGTATATGCCTAATCAAACATTTCAGGAAAACCAAAGAGACCAATATATTAATTTTATTTTCGATAATTTTTAGTTGTTGTTATTTATTTGTTGAATAATCTTCTCTCAAATAAGCGACACTTACGTTCAGCGAATCCTTATCGTGTTTGCATAACCCAATGAAATAATACACAGAGAATTGGTTATCATCTATAAGTACATATATTAATACGTGAGGTGAATTCTTTGCAAGATATTTTTTAAGCAAAGGCGTAATGTCAGGAATGACAAATTTAGTATAGTAATACTTAAAGTTTATATGTAAAAGAAGTGCAGGAGGATAAACTTATTTTAAACAATATGTGCTATAAGTTTAAAAAATATGTTAAGATGGCTACTAATTAGGATAGGTAGTATAACATAAACATAAAAAGGAATGGATACTCGCTAAGCTGAAAGCGGGGCCGTTTTACAGCTAGCAGGTATCAAAGGTGAAAAAAAACCATGCTAACTTAGTCAAAGTAGCAAGGCTAGTTTTTACATATAAATATGTGCTATAAGTTTAAAAAATATGTTAAGATGGTTATTTAAAGCTACAGGGGTCCAGTAAATATAAGGACCATGGTACAAAACTCTATACAATGACAGTTTAAGTTATACTGGTCCATGAAATAAAACAAGTCATTCAAACGGTCGAAAACGGTCGAAATATTTAGTACATAATAAGGTACTAGCTATCGCTCACAGCTTCGTTCGCGTGGAAATTTTGGTTTAATCTATCCCACAGGTATGCTACATTTTGGAAGTGATGAAAAGTAGTCTATGTGCTATTTCAGACTATAATCTATCTCTGTGCCAAATTTCAGAGTAACATCCATCCATCCATCCATCGATTTCATCCATCCATCGATCCATCCATCGATCCATCCATCCATCGATCCATCCATCCATCGATCCATCTATCCATCGATCCATCCATCCATCGATCCAACCATCCATCGATCCATCCATCCATCGATCCATCCATCCATCCATCCATCCATCCATCCATCCAACCATCCCTCAAAAGTCACTCAAATGTCTAACTTCAGCTATGGCACATTGAACTAGGATAGTTAAGTGAACAGAGATGGTTATGATTTATGATTGTTACTCAATATTTATCCAGGTAATTTCTGGTCCTTTCTGCGAGTGCGACAACTTCACATGCGACATGAACAAAGGGCTGATGTGCTCGGGGCTAGAGCATGGAGAGTGCGTTTGCGGCAAGTGCAGTTGCAGGCCTGAATATATGGGCCCCGCCTGCCAGTGCCTTAAAGATCAGTCTCCCTGTATTTCGCCTGGTAAGTGTACATACCGTAAAACAACCCAACGTATTACAAATATAATATCGTTTTCAAATTATTAATTTTTAAATCATTTTATACTGTACTTAAACGTGGTTTAACACCTGGAATTTTGGTTTATAACTATAATATGCTATACAAAATTATGGCAGAAAATCAACAGGAAGCAAAAAGTTGTTATTATCAGGTATTCGAAAACAAATTAAAAGCAAGCATAGCTAAGAGTACAATTACAAAAATAAAGGTACTAAACCCACCTACACAGGAATGGATAAATAGTGACATAATAAATGAAATAAAAAACAGAAATATCTTATGGAGCCGGCATAAAAATAACCCTAATAATGAAGTCTACAAGTAATCTTTCTTAAATAAGAGAAATGCTGTTACGGAAAGAATACAATCAACAAAGAGTAAATATTATCAATCTGCTTTTAACAACTGCAAAAATAAGCCAAAGAAAATGTGGAAGTTAATAAATAGTCTTGCGAACAACAAAATTAAAGAAATAGCTGTACCTACTAAACTTGTAACATCTGATAAAACTGTCACAGATGAAGAGGGTATCTGTGAGTGTGAGTTCAATACAATAACTCCATATACATAAGCACACATACTCCACAAACATCTTCAACACTAACTCGACTAGCACTGGCCACAAAATATGAAGTTGCAAAGATAATACACAGTTTAAATTCAAATACTAGCTCAGGGATAGACGGCATAAACACGAAATCTTTAAAATGCGTGTCAAACATTATACTTGAAGAGCTAACCAACTGCATCAATAAGAACCTAGAATGCGGAACTTTCCCAGATAGCCTTAAAGTTGCAAAAGTTACGCCAGTATATAAATCGGGAAGTAAAGCGGAAGCAAATAATTATCGTCCCATCTCTGTGCTTCCTGTGTTATCTAAAGTTTTTGAGCGCATTCTTTACAATCGGTTAGAAAGCTATCTAATGGAACTTCATTTTATATATGAGAAGCAATATTGTTTTCGGCCCAAATCCAACACACTCTCGGCTACAGTAGATTTGGTTACAAAATTAAAACTTAATATAGATAAGAAACAAATAGGATTGGGTATTTTTATAGACCTTAAAAAGGCTTTTGATACAATCAGCCACACTTTGTTGCTACGAAAGCTAACCAATATTGGTATTACTGGGTCTGCCATAAATATCTTTGAATCTTACCTTAAAAATAGGTGTCAGGTTGTTAAAATTGGCCAGGCGCAAAGCTCTCCTAGAAATATAACGTTCGGTATACCCCAAGGATCCATCCTAGGAGCATTGTTTCTTGTCTACATTAACAGTATTCATGAAACAGGTCTAAAAGGGGACATAACACTTAATGCCGATGATACAAGTTTGTTTTATTTTGGCAATTCAATTCAAGAAATAATTACAGATTGCAGAAGCAGACCTGAATCACTTAAACAATTCTTTTCTACATAATCAACTAACAGTTAATATATCAAAAACTAATTATATTTTATTTTCAGCGAAAAACAAAAAATATTACATCATAGGCCACTTACTATAAACAATATAACTATTAATAAAGTAGATCAGAGGAAATATCTCGGTTTAATTTTAGACAGTCACCTTCCGTGGAAACCACACCTTAATAAAATAAAATTGAAACTCATTTCTCTCTCAGGAATGTTAAAAAAATGTCACAAAATGTATCACGCGTCCAATACGTTACATGATATATAACTCTTTAATAAAACCACACCTAGATTATTTAATAGAAATCTGGGGCACAGCTGCTCCAACTAACTTGGCTCAGCTACAAATAGCACAAAATAAATTGATAAAAAGGCTTTTTAATTATGACTTTCTGACACCTTCCTTAAAGATTTATAAAGACATTAAAATTATGAATATATCACAAACTTATCACTACTATAATTGCATATTAGTTAGAAAAATACTCAATAAAACTATACACTCACGAATAAACTTCAGTAAAAAAACATTAACACAAAAAAATAAATTAAGATCTGCCAACAATATAAAATTGATACAACCTAGGACAAACTACGGGAGTAAAAGTATTTTGTATCAGGGCGCAAAAATGTACATTAGCAAAATTTGATAGTACATGGCAAAATTTGACTGATTTTACCTAAAAATATTATTTTGAATACATATATATATTTTTTAAATTGTGATAAATGTCTAATTAACTAATAACATACAGTTGTAGAAAAAGAAACTGTCTATTTGGAATTAAGAATAACAAACACAAGACACAGATTAATTCCTTTCTCACTTTTTACACTGATACATTTCTAGATAAATCTGTTAATAGGTCTTAGTTATTGTTGCATATGGATATAACAATATTTATTTTGTTCTAGAGAGCTAGTAATATATCATTGTACTTGTTACTTACAATGAAATCAATTACAGAGTATATTTGTAGTCAAATCCGCAACTTAATGTTTTGGTTAGATTGTAGATGTGAAACATCAATAGTAATTCTTTTTGATTCATCTTACATTATTTTCAGATCATTCGCTAGGTCTGCCAATTTCTTCTACGCAGATATTGGCAGAGCTTATAATGTCCACTTTATTTTCTAAACAGCTTTTATCGTTTGAATATTGTTACAGAAAACAAGGAAATCTGCAGTGGAAATGGCAAATGTGTTTGCGGACAATGTGTGTGCAATGTGGACGATGATAGGCATTACTCCGGATTGTATTGCGAGAAATGTCCCGTAAGTACAATATCGAATTCATAATTTTTTTAATATTTTTATTATAAAGTCGAAAGATTAGTGTCCAATTAATTCAAACGAATTATTAGTCTACATTTTTCATATTAATCTTGATTTAGTTAAACGAGTATTATTATGTAAATCGTGTTTATAGACATGCCCGGGACGTTGCGGCGAGTTCAAGGATTGTGTAGAGTGCGAAGTGCACAAACAAGGCAGTCGGTACAACAAAGATACGCAGGGCTGTGGGAACTGCGCACTTTTCCCTATCATAGAAGAAGGCAAAATTGAAGGTAGGCTGTGTTAAAGTTGAAATGCATTTGCTTTAGTATAATACTAGCAACCCGCAGAAAATTGTTAATTAAAACTGAAACTATTTATTGGTCATTAAGGTTCAGACTGCAGCTATGGATAGTATAGTATTCAGCAAAACTTGGCTCCCACCCACTGACCTCTATTATACAAGTGTATAATAGAGGTGAGTGCTCCCAAATAATATTTTCGGCTACTATATTTTACACAGAGTTCACGACTATGTTAGACATGGCAACTATAGAAGCGGCACGCTATGATGGCCGATTTGACGTTTGTCCGCTCATGAAGTTGCGTATAAATTGATAACTACGTTTGATGGAGCAAATTGCTGCTCTTTATTGACGTGACGTGACGTTTAGTGACGTGCAGTTAGTCATAAAGTGTATCCAATGTATAATTTTAGGACACAAAATGAATTTATTACGTTCATTTATAAACTACATATATAATATTATGGTCTAACTATAGAATACGGCGGGACCATATTATATACCAAACAAATCTTTTCACGATTTACTAACAAAAAAAACAGTGCAATTTAACATAGGTCAATTATGTAAATTAACTATACTATTTATTATTAAAATTATATTGCAAATGGAATGGGCGACCAGGCTCTGCTAGGGTGGAAATAGGGAAAACGAATTTTCCTGATATAAAACCTTGCTAGATAGATTTTTTGACTCAGTAAATTTGTAATATAGGGATGCTATATTGCAAATTTAAAATTATAATTTTCATTCAAACATATTAAGTAAACATATTTTTGTTTTATTAAACCTTTTAGTTAGCTACTACTTGCAATATTAATTAAAAACCTAAAATCTTATACATGCGACTTGCATTTGATTATATTTTTTTCGATAGTAAATTGACATTTCACGGCACTAATGTAATTTGTCAAAACGACAATCATAGCGTGCCGCTAGTATAATATCATTATATTTATCTGCAGCCAACGAATCTCGAAACGAGCATCTGTGCAGTTTCTACGACGAAGAAGATTGCTTGTATGTGTATGTTTACTCGTACAGCGAAAACCAACATCTGATCATCAGGGCGCAGAAGGAACGCGAATGTCCGAAAAAGGTAAGTACATATTTACAACTTTATAGATAATGTTGCCATAATGAAACACAAATACTACGTTAATTATAAAACAAACATGAGAATACACACACTTTTTTAAACAAAATCTTTGCAATATTAAGGAGGAGCTGTCTGTTTTATTATCCTACGTAATTAAAGATTATGAACGTTATATTTTACTATAAGCTGTGACTGATGTCTGTAAACACTCAGAACATTCGAGACACTTTTGCGTTGCCAAACTTATGCCCCTGTTCGCCTAGGGCTGTCAACTCAGAAATGTTATTTACCCACGCAATACAACAACACAATAGGAGTGTTCTATCTAACGGCCATGTTCATGTTCAACAATAGGAGTGTCCTATCTAACGGCCATGTTCTATGGTCGGAAGGTGGAGGAGGTACTGATCTGTAGTAGACTGTCAAAACAATAATTTCTATAGAAACTAGCATTAAGACTGTCAAGCTACTGTGTGTTTGGTTAGCACATGTGCCTTGGAATATTGAGTGAGTAACTTTACGGATATTGAGTGTTTTTGTTCTTATGGACTATTTTGTGACTTCTTGTATGTGTATATTGTATCCTAACTGGTATGAGGTATTTTTATTATAAAATTGTCGTTTTATTATTACATACATATATTTATTTATACAAATATGAACCCATTCTTTATAGTTAACGCAAACATCTTGATCCTCCAGATAATTCTTCACCTCTAACCCATATTTTGTCCTTTCTACAAACCCTCTGACACAATTTGTAGAGATGGTTTTGCTCGACGTTCAAACTCGAAAATGCCCTATTGTTAGAGTCAAGTTCCCCGGGAGTATTATTCTGCAGAAAATAAGGCTCTATTCATCATTCATGTCTCTCGAATAGAACCACAACCCAACTTGGGAACCACTTTTCACCCAGTCGTTGGTCAAACGGATCATTCCTTTTTTTAATGCTCTAACCGCTGTCTGGTTTGACCTCACCTGGCATTATAGACCAGCTACATACCGCTAGCGCTATGTAGCTGGTCTATAATGCCCTAATTCACAATATAGTGGACAATTTTTTATAAGTTCCGTGTTCCTTGCAACAAATTGGTACAATCCAGGTGTCTTCGGATCTTCACTGGCTGCATGAAGCCTTTCCTGCAGGTTGTATGTGCGCAACCTACCTTGGAATTGAGAAGGCAATATTGGCAATGCCGAAGGGAGCAATTCTATAGGAGCAACTTTCGATGCCCTGATAAACATAGAATAGCATGACTTCCAAAGATTTTTCATTAATGTCTCATAATTATCACAGAAAAATGACATGGGTGCTGCGGTATGCCAAAACTCCAAAAATAGTCTAAAATTCAAATGCCCCAAGGAGTTCTCTGTGTTGTGTAGAGGTTAGAGTGTAGCTATACTAGAAGTACATGTGCCATGCTATATATATTACACATATATATATATATACACGTACATTCTCGTAACATCAATAAGGCTGTAATTTTCAATGACTCCTGACTACACAGCTCTCTTATCTTGAAAATAAAAAACTATCTCTTCAACTGCTACATTACTGTGGATCTCAAGTCTTTCCACTTACTCCATTACAAGATCCGCAACGAGTCTTTTTTTGACAAAATTAGTGTCCGGTGTCTAGTAACACACTTCAGCGCACATCTGATATTGGCAGAATTGTCGAAATCGCTTGCCATATTGAAAAAATAGAATAGAATTGATATGAATATGAAATGTTATAGGTACCCCGGTTATGTTTGGGTTTAAAATAATTATAATCTATAATATAAAAATGTATCGCAAAATGTGTTGGTAAGCGCATAACTCAACAACACCTGGACCAATTTGACCAATTCTTTTTTTTAAATGTTCGTTGAAGTTCAAAGATGGTTTATAGGGCGAGAAAAATTTAAAAAATTGCCTGAAAAGTCTAAAAAAAAACACTTTTCTATACTCCCATACAAACGATTCGTAATAATACTTAAAAGTCAATTTGAACTTTAATACCATACCATAAAGTTCAAGTGTTAGTGGAGAGGTTCCGGGAAGGCAAAATTGAGTGACGTTAGTATCGTCTATTAGATTTTAAAAATGTAGAATAATGTCAGTAATGGAAGAGGATTGACATATATATTGGTTGTCAAATATTAATGCGTGCGTTCAGCAATTTATTTTGTGTAAACTAAGGAAAATATATCAAGTTACAGAGTAAAAAATTAATTAAACCCGTGCGAAGCCGGGGCGGGTCGCTAGTTTAAAATAAAAATAATTTCATTTCCTGAGGACTGTTACAGATAATTTATTTTTACCGCATGCAACTACCATATTCGAGCAAATGGGATTTTTAAGACTTAGTTATTCAAAAAAACTTGAACTTAGACACCTGTCTGTATGTTCAGACGTATAAAATGGTTAATAGTGTAAAATGGTAGGACAAGAATAAATAATATTTAATAACAAAACTTTGTTATTGCTACACATACCTATACGAGGATACCTTGAAGATCAATCATAATTATCAAAATCAAACAATTAGAATCCCATCTTGTGAGATTATTATTATGTAATGTGTAAAAGTGAATTTGTATGTTTATTTGTTTGTTACGCTTTCATGCCTTAACTACACAGCCGATAATCATGAAATACACGTTGCATACACGTTGCCAGGGGTACGGAAAAGGACATAGGATAACTTACAAAAAAAATGCTTTTACGGACAAAACTAGATTAATATATAATATATTTATTCGGGTATACATTTTTATTATGATTTTTTTATCGATAAAAATCACACACACATCCTCACACACACACACACACACACACATCCTCACACACACACACACACACACACATACACACACATCCTCACACACACACACATCCTCACACACACAACCTCACACACACATCCTCTCACACACATCCTCACACACACATCCTCACACACACATCCTCACACACACATCCTCACACACACATCCTCACACACACATCCTCACACACACATCCTCACACACATCCTCACACACATCCTCACACACACATCCTCACACACACATCCTCACACACACATCCTCACACACACACCCTCACACACACATCCTCACACACACATCCTCACACACACATCCTCACACACACATCCTCACACACACATCCTCACACACACACATCCTCCCACACACATCCTCCCACACACATCCTCCCACACACATCCTCCCACACACATCCTCCCACACACATCCTCCCACACACATCCTCCCACACATCCTCACACACACACACACACACACACACACACACACACACACACACACACACACACACACACACACACACACACAACCTCACACACGCAAATTCACAATAACAGTCATCACGTAGACTATACATTAGATACTGTATAGCCATCATACATAGACTATACTAACTTTTAAACTTTCGCGTTCCATGATATAATATTATCTACGTATTAACGGGAATTAACGCGATCACGAAAAGGTATTACATACCTCTGAATTGCCTGACGTTTCGACCAGGTTGCACTGGCCGTGGTCACAGGCTGACTGGCTCAGCGGTGCACGCCCTCCGTCGTCGACATCGTGAGGTAGAAGGTTCTTCATCCACCTCCACTTTTTTGATATTTTTGATATTTTCGTTTCGCCATGTACCGTCACTTACTATACTAACAGTGTCCCTATTCTGTAAGCAAACCGATGTGGCCCTATTCTGGTGTTCACCCGACTGCGCATAAAAGCGAGGTGGCATGTTTTTTATCACTGGATTCCACGCTGTAGATAATTTGAAACCATCTTCCCGATTGAAAGTTTTGTGTTTTTTAATTTCAATCGCTTCACGTACAACTCTTGAGTAAAAGTGACGTTCCGTGGAGAGGACTTGCGTACGGTGAAATTCAATCCAGTGATTGGTGCCCGCTTCGAGTGCATGTTCTGCAATCGCTGATTTGCTAATCTGTCGGTTCTTCACAGCACCGATGTGTTCTTTGACCCTTTCAGCAATAGTCCGCTTTGTTTGGCCTTTGTAGGAACTAATACAGCTGCAGTTTATTTTGTAGACACCTGGAGTTTGTAACGGCAAGACATCCTTCGGTGTACCCACTATGTTTTGAACCTTTATGCCTGGTGTGTATACTGTCGGAATGGAGTATTTCTTTAATACGGAGCCGATCTTATCCGTTACTCTTTTGACATATGGCATGTAGGCTGGTTGTCTGTTCACCTCCGGATGCTTGCGTCTCATTGTCGGTTGCTTCCGTGTTCCATTCACCTGATATCCTTTACTTTTAAGTACATCCTGAACATGATCCAGCTCTCGCTCCAAATGTCCAGGGTCACAAAGATCTTATGCTCTGTTCTTGAGTGAAGTCATAACAGATTGCAGGTGTCGGGGATGATGATGAGACGTGGCGTGTAGGTACCTATCCGTATGAGTAGGCTTGCCGTACCCACAGTGCGACAAGGACCCATCTGATCTCGCGGTTACTTTGACATCTAAAAATGACAATGACCTATCCGCCTCCACCTCATATGTGAACCTTATCTTGGGGTGAATAGAGTTGAGGTGTTGTAAATATTGATCTACTTCCTGTTTATTTCCTTTGACGATACTAAAGATGTCATCCACGAATCGCTTCCAAAGCCTAACGGTCTTCGGGCCGAGACTCAGCGCCTTCTCTTCAAAATGCTCCATCCAGATGTTGGCTAGTACAGGGGCTACAGGACTACCCATTGCGACACCATCAATCTGAAGGCAATTTTGACCTTGGAAAAGGAAATATGTGTAATGCCCTCTAGACAATGTTCAAGTAGATCAATATAATTGAACGGCAACTCGTGGTCTCTCAGCAGGTCTTTTACGACGTCCAAACATTCTTTTATTGGAACATTGGTGTAAAGTGATTCCACGTCAAAGCTCACCATGACGTCATCAGGTTCCAACTTTAGATCTTTTATAATTTGTATCAAGTGCCGCGAGTCTTTCACAAAAGACGGTGTTTTTTGGGTTACGTTTCTGTTATGACTTCACTCAAAAACAGAGCATACGATCTTTGTGACCCTGAACATTTGGAGCGCGAGCTGGATCATGTTCAGGAGATACTTAAAAGTAACGGATATCAGGTGAATGGAGCACGGAAGCAACCGACAATGAGACGCAAGCATCCGGAGGTGAACAGACAACCAGCCTACATGCTGTTAGAAACAGTCTCAAAACCACTGATATAAACTATGAAAATCAGTAACTAACAGCAACTGCCAAGTTGTTCGTACCTCTGTTTGCACTCAAGTCAATCGTTCTAAACATATTCCTACCCTTTTATAATCCCACAATTTGTTAATATTTATCCATCGACCAATTGTATTGCGTTACCGGTATAACCAGTCAAAATAATATCTATTAACTTATTTTTATTAAATAATGAACTGTGCTATCATCGATTATAGTTTGTCCCTATTTTTAATAAAATAAATAAGAGTTTTTAATGTGGCGACAACAATGCCAGATCGGCTCCGTATTAAAGAAATACTCCATTCTGACAGTATACACACCAGGCATAAAGGTACAAAACATAGTGGGTACACCGAAGGATGTCTTGCCGTTACAAACTCCAGGTGTCTACAAAATAAACTGCAGCTGTGGTAGTTCCTACATAGGCCAAACAAAGCGGACTATTGCTGAAAGGGTCAAAGAACACATCGCTGCTGTGAAGAACCGACAGATTAGCAAATCAGCGATAGCAGAACATGCACTCGAAGCGGGCACCAATCACTGGATTGAATTTCACCGTACGCAAGTCCTCTCCACGGAACGTCACTTTTACTCAAGAGCTGTACGTGAAGCGATTGAAATTAAAAAACACAAAACATTCAATCGGGAAGATGGTTTCAAATTATCTACAGCGTGGAATCCAGTGATAAAAAACATGTCACCTCGCTTTTATGCGCAGTCGGGTGAACACCAGAATAGGGCCACATCGGTTTGCTTACAGAATAGGGACACTGTTAGTATAGTATGTGACGGTACATGGCGAAACGAAAATATCAAAAATATCAAAAAAGTGGAGGTGGATGAAGAACCTTCTACCTCACGATGTCGACGACGGAGGGCGTGCACCGCTGAGCCAGTCAGCCTGTGACCACGGCCAGTGCAACCTGGTCGAAACGTCAGGCAATTCAGAGGTATGTAATACCTTTTCGTGATGGCGTTAATTCCCGTTCATACGTAGATAATATTATACATAGACTATACATAAAAATCTTACGTTACGGACATTTTATTCTTACGTTACGGATGTTTTTTGCCGGGGTACCCCTCCGCAACGCCCCATAAGGAACTTTGTTCGTAAAACTTTTCAAGACTTACTGATTAAACAACTTCTTACTTTGAATTTCATTCAAAATATCTGATATTTTCACATCTCTAAGCTACTGTCAAATGTTGATATCCAGTTTCAATTATGTACATAAATATAGTAATACTCAATGCCAACCTTTAGCTAAGTTATAAAACTAAAAAAATTGATGTTCGTCACTATAGATATACATGGAAAACGAAAGGTTTTAATCATATTTTAGTTCGGTTTGAAGCCATTGTTCTTTTATATGTATCTTGTTAGGATGGTAAACTACGAATTTTAAATCAATATATATCCTGTAACAAATTTGATAAACTTAATCGGGTTGGATGTTATTCTATGTTGATGAATATCTGTTCAGATGTTCAAAGAAAGACAGGAAGAAGACAGAGCAATGTCGATATTTACAAGTATTTAAGGGTGATAATGTGATGTCAGGAAATTTAAGGTATATAATTTTTTTATTTGCGTTAGCGCAAATCAAGTTTGGACATTTTTTCATTAAGAACTAAGATACCCCGTAGGATTCACATTTCTTTTTATGGCATGTTTTATAAGAATGGTATTGACAAGTTGCGGGTTCATCAGTTAGGTGTTACTAATAAAGTGTATTAGAGATCGCCTGGTGGTAAAAAATCGACAATAGTTTGTTACGTTGAGAATATTGTGTTTTATTTCATTGGCCTTTTTGTAGATAATCGACCTATTCGCTTAAAAAGGGGTACAAAGAATTCTTTTAACGTATTAATCTACAGATGTTGAATTTCTCATAGGTACCAATTCTGGGCATAGTACTCGGTGTGATCGCGGCGATTGTGCTAGTCGGCCTGGCGTTGCTGATGTTGTGGAAAATGGCCACCACTATCCACGACCGTAGAGAGTTTGCACGCTTCGAGAAGGAACGCATGATGGCTAAGTGGGACACGGTAAGACTGCTCACCAATTATTACTATAATTATTTTAAACTAGGAACTAGTGAAATTTTAGAATTACATTATTTAAAAATTGTGTTAAGATTTTGTCATAAAACAATTTAACGAAACTTACTAATAACTTTATCATTTCTTTCACTTGTCCGGTTTTCATGTTTTACGCTTATTTTTTTTGTAGGGCGAGAACCCCATCTACAAGCAAGCAACGTCGACCTTCAAAAACCCCACATATGCTGGAAAATAGTAATTCACGCGAGTAAACATAATGATTATTGAGAATATATTTCAAACTGATACAATAATTAATTTACCGCATTTATAAAATAATCGAGTCGTCAGTATTTATATGAAATTTCATAATTTATAGAATTTTTATCGAAAAAAAAGTTTATTGATGTTGGTTGCCTTAAAAAGTGCCTTTCTATAATTATATTGTGATGTAAAGAAAGTGCACGAAATGCCAAAGGATACACACCCTGGCTACTTGGTTGCGTTTTAATGTGTATCACACAGACCTATCTACGTCGTCGTAGATATATTTTTAATACTTGATACTAATGCGAGCAGTCTGTATTTTATGCCTTTTTTATAATTATTTAATTAGTTTAGGTCTGTTTAATCTCAGATGTATATTGTACGCTTTTTGTACTTATGTGTGAGTGTATGTTGTATGTACTTATAAATGTTTGTGTGTAGCTTATTGATGTCGGACGTGTCATGGCGTTTCCTTAGATCTTTACATATAATAATCCTTCTTATATATTACGTAATATAAACACGCCATGCTTCGTTCGATAGGTTGTAGTTTTGAGCTTTATACAGTTAATTATGTTATTTTACGAATTGACTTCATTTTTATTAATGGTTTAAATAAACAAGGTGAGTGTTGAGTCGCGTAATAAGTATCTAAAAAATAAATGGTAAAATTATTACACAAATTTCTTTTTATTTTCAGTTTTTGTGTAGGTGGCTAATTTATGTTGAATTTATCTTACGTCAATAAATGTTTTTATACATTAAATAAATAAAATGACTTAAAATCTCCCCTGTATTTGTCTAATGACTATGTGTTATTTGTCAGCTAGCTATGAAGAATATTGGATAACTTGCTAAACTTATGTTAAGGATAACTACTAATGAATTGGTTACAATGCATTCAAATGATATGAGTCACGATTAATGCGTAGATAAGTCATCGGTTATAGAAATAAGATTATTCTAACAATTCAGCCACTGCTATAAATATAATCCAACGCTAGGCAGTAAGTGGGAAATATACAAATCAATTTGGCCTTGATATTGAAAACTCGACAAAGACGTTTTGTCTGCAATATATTTATGATATGTGATCTCACTTATACCAGATATTTTTTGTACAAATGTGAGGAACACGAATTATATTTCCTCCGTGATATACAGTAATGATCTTAATCGAATTGCACACTCATAGCTATAAGAATACCGTCTACAGAGACATGCAAAGTACAGATTCGGTCCCGGTATAATCTCAATCACTCGATAATGTGACATTACTACCGCTTCCTATCTTCCCTCTTGTGCCTTGTTATAATATTAATAATAACTAGTGCCATTACTAATACTGTAGAAAGTGAAAGAAAAATATTATTTATTTTAAATATGTATTAATGTAAAGAGATATACTATAATTTAATTCATTTGTGCTTCCTCGATTTTGTCAAGGAAAACATTATTTATGTACTTTATACAAATATCCACCAATTTTATACATAAAGTATTAACTGTTGTAATATTTACAACGAACCTTATTCTAATGACAAGATGGTATAAAATTGATTGAGTCTTAATAATGTTAGTATTTTCGTTCGCCCTCAAATAACGAGTATGTCCAATCGCAATATATACGCTAAGACGATTGATTTATGGACGATCAGTTTGTATTTAGAAATTTTTTATGTTTGTTACAAAAATAAGTTTGTGAGATGTATCCCTGCTTTCCTGTTTATTTGGGCAATCTAACTAAAGCCAAAACCTAATATCAGCCGGTTCACAATTTCCTATTTGAACCTCATTTTTCCGTTGAGTGATTTATTCGTCTGTTTAAATTAACGCATACATGACGAACCACTCAAATGATAACATGTTGTGACCACGCGCACCGATGAGTTAAATTATAGACACTTAATTATTTTATATAATTTATATAAGTTTTAATGAAAAGGATGAGTTTGATTTGTAAGTTTTAATAAGTGACAATATTGCTATTGTTCTCGTGCTATTTGTATTAATATCACCCCTATTGTAATTCCGTACAAAGGCAACATAGACAGTATATCGACGTTTTCTTCAAACCCATCTGGGGAATAAAGAGATATTTATGGTTGACGTATTGTGATTGTAATCAATTTCTATTCAATACCTATTGGGAGTAATCATAGGAAATATTTACTGTTGTCGTTTGTTTTGTTGTTGCCTTTCTGATTTTGTATCCGATTGTACATATTTCGTTTTTATATACTGGAAATATTTTGTAAACAAACATGTCTTAAATTAGTAGTAGTTAATAAACATTAACACAAATATTATTTTTTCTTATTTCCCTACAAAAACATTCCCTATTTAGCTGTGATTAGCAACATAAACTACACAGTAGGTGTTATTTTTACCCCTCTAATTAAGCCTTTGGTAGAGGTAGCTTGATCGAAGTGGGATTAAAACCACCCGCAGTTCTATCGCGGGTCCCCGTTATCACGCTCCTGCGCCCTGTATGTAACCTAGACAGGAAATCGCGTGGAACTGCCTATTAGCTATATATCTGTAGAACTATGCTAGAGATTACCACTATCACTACTTTTATACTGCAGACGTAGGTAACAACGTTCTAATAAAAAATTAGGGCCCTTCTAAATGGCATGCAGAGCATGTTTCAAGGTTTTATAAGTATTCGCTTGTCTTCTTTTTCATTCAAATCCTATATTTATATATAATTCAAATAAAGCTAATAGCGATAGCTATCTTATCACCAGAACGTCATTCATGCCAAAGGGGTGGGATTGCTTGATTGAAGTAGGTAGTGAGCCGTGTCCGTCTCACAGACGTGATCAGCTACGGCCGACCTGTTACGGTCATGTTCTTCATACAGCGTATGTATTACTGTTCCCCAGTTGCAATGCTAGGGGCTGAAGGGGGGTAATGCTGGGAGTCGGCTCGAAGTGTACAATTGTGTAAATGTAAACAAATATATTGTTTCACTTACACGCGGCTATGGCTTTCGAGAGAAACAAGGTTCTACTATTTAACAGATAACGTACGGATTTTGTTCATCCGTATTTTTGGACAATAGCTAGGCCTTTGATAGTATTGGAAAGAGAGAATGAGGAAGCAGCTGTTCATCATAGATCATACCTTCACAAAAGATGCTTTGAGGTGAAATTCAACAAAGAGATCAAGCAGCTCCCTTAAACGAAACTCTTTTAGGAGTTCACAAGGAAGTCTACCATATCTGCTATTTACGGCTGACCTGCCAACGCAAGGTGACACTGTAACCTTGCTATCTGTCTATGAGAACCCAGCAACAGCATCAGCCAAACTACAAGCCCACATCTATAAGGTAGAGGAGTGGCTAGACAAATGTCGCATTAAGGCTAATCAACGCAAATCTGTCCACGTAATGTTTACCTTCAGCAAACAGACCTGTCCTCCAGTAAAACTCTACAATGAAGATATTCCATAAGCAGATGACGCCAAATATCTTGGAATGCATCTAGATCGAATGGAATGTACTGACTGATAGATCGTAAGTCAAGTCTGTCATACGAAAGTAAAATAACAGCATATAAAACCACACTGAAACCAATATGGACCTACGGGATACACCTGTAGGGAACAGCTAGTAGTAGCAACATTGAGATTCTGGAAAGATTTCAGAGCAAAATATACCTTATTATCAGTGACTACAGAGTGACGATAGTGCGCAGCATGAATGAGGAATGCGTTCGTACACCTGTATTTATACAACTCGAACCTTTCGTACTATTCGGCTGAGATGGCCTCCTGACAACGGGTTGTCCTCAACCCGGTAACTTGGTGGGGCGCCGGTGGGTACAAAGCTTCCATTGATAATCCTGCCTCAGGATCCAGCAGTGTCATAGAGCGCTGTGCACCTGGTATCTGTGCTACGGGAAGTAATACAGTCGATCCTATTCACATTACTATGAATGAAATAAGCATGGATGGTCAACAACTAACAAATACTCATTATGGAGTAGTTCCGGTCTTCATCATCAATTTCATTAAGTACACCAAAGCTTTCGCTCTCCAAGAGCAAATGCCCGAGTTATTATAAAAATACCCAAATCGCTATAGGTATAAACTTATTTGTAGAGTTAATTCGATTTCTCCAGGACACCATCATCAGATCATAATGGTACCAACTGGGAAGTGAAACAGAAAAGAATATTTTAAATCGATCCAGTAATCTTCGAGCAACGAGCTTCAAGCTTTTTTTTTATTGAAATCGGGGACGGACAATTGCCTGAGATATCGCGTAACGGACCGCGAGCCAGCAACTGACAGATATTCATTCCATCTCGGGTGAAAACTCGTAAAATGCTTCAGAGAGTTGTATCATGAAGCCTCGTGAACGTCAGCTGCAGTTCCGTCGGGGGGTTGAGGAGCAGTAGCCTCATTCATGAAACAACTTTATAAGCATTTTACGAATTATTGTCCGAGAGGAAATGAAGTGACATACACACTAAAAATTTGTAGAATTGAGAATCTCTTCGTCTTTTTAAGTATATTCTAAGTTTAAAAAAATTATAATGGGTCATCACTTCACCGGAGCTAACGGTAAAGTTATATGTCGGTATAGAACCGACTAAAACCACACGGTGTTCCGTCACAAGTGGGTCTATTGCAAGGGACCCGGGATACCCTAAGAAGGAATCCTCCGGGAAGTTATAATAGCCTATAAAATATTGCTTTACCCAATGATCCAGACGGATCCAGACGTTAATTGTAGAGGAGTTCTGATACTTCTCCATCAACTGTACATCTCCATATGCATATTGTGAGGAGCATAAATTAAAAAAACTTATTATTGAGAAGTTCCGGTGACTATGTGTGGTCTTTTTTTATTTTTTTATTTTTTATTTAAAACTATCTGCAGTTTACATTGCACGAGGCGGACTTAATGCCACATTACATTATCTACCAGTCAACCTTTGGGTGGTTCAGTGAGGGACATGGCAGGTGTATAAGAATGAAATTTCATGAAGAAAGTTATAATTTACATAGAAATACAATTGATTATACATAATACATGCATATATAAATACTTACAGATAAATATATATTCAAATAAATACTATATATAGATGCAAAATATAAATATGGTTGTGAGGTTATGAGGATATTTCTGCCAACTGCTTCCTGTAAAATTCACGGACCTTAGCTTTAAACGTGTCTCTGCTGGTGGACATCCTAATCTCAGGAGGGAGCGCATTCCATAGTAAAATAGAATAGATAGCAAATGAAGAGTGAACAAGAGAAGAAGTGTGTGTAGGGCATAGGAGTAGAAGATTATTTGTGGAGCGAAGATCTCTGTCATGGTTGGAACATAGAAGTTGTATCTGTGAGGTGAGATAAGTGGGAGCTGTAGGGTTATTAAGTAAAGAATAAAGAGTAGTCAAAGCACGTAGGCTACGACGCTGACGTATAGGTAACCATGACAGTTGGGAACGATAAGTAGACACATGGTCGTACTTACGAAGATTGAAAATGAACCGAATGCAATTATTGAGAAGTCGGTCAAGTTTATTGAGTAGATCTGCATTCAGGTCGAGATAGCATACATCACCGTAATCGAGGATAGGGAAGATCAAGGACTGTACAAGTTTTAACTTAGTGCTGGTCGGGAGAAGGTTTTTGAGTCGATAGATTGATCGCAAGGTCCCGATGACTTTCTGACTGAAGATCGCAATCTGAGGTTGCCAGGTCAGAGTAGAGTCAATCCATAAGCCGAGGTCTTTGACAGATGAGTTGATTGATAAAATAGATTCATTGTAAACCACGGCCGGCAGTATTGAAGTGTCCATTCTGCTAACCATTCGTGGACTGCCCATTATAATTGCCTGGCATTTGGACGGATTAACTCATACGCCAAAACGCTCAGACCAGTTTTTGATGGCCTCCAAATCACGGTTATCATTGTGGATTGCTTCTGGCAAATTATCCAGCCTGGCCTGAGAATATATTTGAAGGTCGTCCGCATACAAATGATACGCACACTGAAGTTCGAGAGTAATGAAATTGATGAACATCGAAAATAATAATGGAGACAGAATGCCACCTTGTGGAACACCAGTGTCAAGATCACACCAACTTGATGTTGATTCTTGATCTTGATGGTCTTCGTCATCACTACCACTTCACCAAATGATGTTTTTGGAAAGCAAATGCACGAGTTACTATAAAAATACCCAAATCGCTAAAGGTGCTGTGCCTGTAATATTCAAAGAGTGCCCTCGATTTCTCCAGGATTCCATCATTAGATCCTGACCTATACGAGAGTGAGAAGTATACCTTTTCAAAACAAAATAAAGACTTTTCCAAAACGGTTCAGCCATCTTCGAGTAATCGCATAACATAAATAAAACAAAAGTTTACAACGAACTGAGAATGTCCTCCTTGTTTGAAGTCGGTTAATAAAAATGTTTTAAATTTTAAATCCGGTAGTAAAATGTGTTCAAATACGATTGAAATTGTTCCTTGTGATGATAAGTGTGAAAATAAGGTAAATTCTACTTTAAATGCAGACGACTTTTTGTTTAAGTAATTGATAACAAATCTTCTGAAATTCATGATAGAGAGGTATTTTTAAATGTACGCTGGACTGCATGTTTGGCCTTTTATAAAACAATTTTATTTTTAACATAATATGTTATTATTTTAGCGATCCCTGAAACTGCCGCCCGGGGCGCGTCTTTGGTTGCTCCTAGATCCGGGGCTGCTCTTACAAGATCTCGAATAAGAGTATGTATGACGCACCAGTTGAAGCGTCCACTTTACACCCGCTTAACTAAGAAATTCTTTACTTTGAAACATGCGACACTTAACACATTTTGTTCAAGAGCTTGGCGTTTGTGACCGATACTTACGAAGTAACTATTATCTTATCTGTGCCGATACTCTTATTTGAGAGTTAATCATTACTACGGTACGGTATACTATTCATGCGAGTGAACGACTAGCACTATGCGCATAATTAAAGTAGTTGTCAGGGTTAGTAATCATTCTTTACGTTGCGCAAAGCATTTGCAACATCGGGTTATTTGGGCACAAAGGCACAGATTACTAAGACAAAGGTTCTAACTCCCTTTGAAAAGTTCGTCACCCACTCATTCCACAGGCACGTACGTGTACATGGTTTCTGTACACGATAGGCACTCGTAAACATTTAAATTTCAATATTGTTTACATCGAGATAAAAGTTCGAAAAATAAAAATGTTTACGAGTGCCTATCGGGTTGTGTTTGTTAGATGTCACCGCAGTGTTGATTGCCTGTATAACATCGGCAGCGCGATCTGTGCCTGTCGAATGCAGAGACACCAGTAGCGTATTTAACAGTATTTATATATCAATACGATCTCGAATTCCTGCCCGCGAGCCAGCAACAGATTTGCATGACCAATTCCCTCTCGGGTGAAAACTCGTAAAATGCTTCAGAGAGTTGTATCATGCAGCCTCGTGAACGTCAGCTGCGGTTCCGTTGGGGGGTTGAGGAGCAGCAGCCTCCCGCGCACGTAAAAATTTTTATTGAAAATTGTGTCAAATTATAGCTAACCTACTATCTTGAAGAAAAAGAAAAGTCAGCTGACTATAGAGTGGTGGATTATACGGCAGCTGGTCACATGAACGTGAAATAAATATATACTTATACGTTCAGTAAATTCCTCTCAATTGAAAATTTATCAGATGACAGTTTTCATGCTATTGTGAATAAACAAATATGTCAGCTGGCTGTATCGCGGTGGAAAGATCGTCAGCTGATCCCCAGGTGTAACGCAGGAGCCAGACGGGAGCATCTATCGCCTATTTAAATGCACCAGCTGACGAGGCTGGAGGCTGCACCTCAACCCCCCGACGGAGCCGCAGCTGACGTTGACAAGGCTTCATGAAACAATTTTCTAAAGCATTTTACGAAGTATCACCCGAGAGGAAATGACTGACGAAATTTGTACCTGGCTCGTGGACTATAATGAATAATGACGTAATATAAACGACCTCACAGATATACCAGTTTTTGTTTTGTTGGAGTCGAATTAAAATATTGATATTGTTATCACGTTGACAGTATTCAAGTTCACCCATGCCAGTCGTATTAGATAAAGTAATTCTTTAAGACTGGACCAATGTCATATCTTGAAACTATTTTCTTGGCTGTCGTTATTCACCTTTTGGTAATTTCTCTATAATGTCCAGGAAATTCTCTATAATCATAGAAATTAGTGAGTTACGAAAATATATAGTGTTGATAGGTCTGTTTATGTTAAATTGTATTAGGTACGTTGATACTTTGAAAAAAGTTTTATTATAAACAAAATTTAATCTGGTTCAGACGAAAAGGTGAATAAACAAACTGATTAAGTTTTTGTTATCTTGTTAAACTCACCTTTGTTTTATTGATGTGACAGTGAAAAGTATTTTACGGCAAATATTTGTGACAAACTAGAAACAAACTCCAGTGAAGTAAGAAGAAGAAGTCCAGCGTGTATCCGGCGCGGGCGCAGAACGTATCGCGCTCTATTTGAACAATATAGCGAATATAATCATAGAAATTAGTGAGTTACGAAAATATATAGTGTTGATAGTTCTGTATTTGTTATTGTATAAGGTACTTTGATATTTTGGAAGACGTTTTATTATAAACAAAATTTAATCTGGTTCAGAGGTGAATAAACAAACTGATTTAAGTTTTTGTTATCTTGTTAAACTCACATTTGTTTTATTGATGTGACAGTGAAAAGTATTTTACGGCAAATATTTGTGACAAACTAGAAACAAACTCCAGTGAGGTAAGACCAAAAAAACTGAAGTGACTGATGTAAATTATGTATAATTATGTATGTATCTTTCTCTGTTTACGGTATGAAAAGTTTATATTCTCTTTTTTATCTGTTCACATTACTGTAATATTTATTTAATGCTATACTATCATAATTTCCAACGAATCGGTTACCTAATAAAGATGAGTTTCCCGCTGTTATTAAATATTACATGTATATGACTATAGTGGCCATTGTCTGAGTGAGGATTATGAATTGTGTTCTCTACAAGTCCCTCATATAGTTCGATACAAAGATAAAGGTTTACGACTTCACATAAAAGTCGCCTTGGCAGGCGGTCTCATATACTAGTTAGTTAGTGAATTTCAACAACTGTGAATTTTTACCTAATTTTGGTGGACTTTTTTGTTTTTTGACTTTTAGGTAATTTTGTACATTGGTATATTAGAATTACGTTTCTAGTTACATGAAATGTAAGATGAATTTGTCTAAATCTAAGTTTCTGAAATATAATTGACACCTAAATTGTTAAGGCACCAAAATTGATATCTTGACACCAAAATTAGATATATCAGCACCAAAATTTATTTCTGTTACCAAAGTTATAAAAAAATGTAAAAGGATTATTATACTGAATGTTTTATTAAAATATTCTATAAATCAACATAATATGATCAATTAAAAATGAGTTGTAACCATTAAAAATTAAAATTCTTTCTCCTTTCTTAATGTTTGACACAGTCTCATTATTTTTTCAGTCTTATGATTATATAACTTAAATCAAAAAACATTGTAGTCATTGTTATATTTTTTTTTTTTTGGGATAGGGAGCAAACGAGCAGACGGGTCACGTGATGGTAAGTGACTACCGCCACCTGCACACACCTGTTCACCTGCAACTCTAGAGTGACAAGTGCGTTGCCGGCCCTTCAGGTGGGAGTACGCTCTTTTCTTGAAGGTTGTATCGGTCCGAAATTACCGCAGGTGACAATTTGATTCCACAGATTAATTGTGCGAGGCAAAAAGTTTCTTTAGAAGCGCACAGTGGTGGAGTGCAAATTGTCCAAGTGATGGTGACGAAAGTTTTAACGCGTTGAACGATGGCGGAAATCTGCGGCTGGTATAAATCCGAACAATTCTTCTGAGCACTCCCCATAATACAAGCGATAGATAATGCAGAGTAAAGCTTCATCCCTGCGCGACGCCAAGAGGTTAAGCCGATCCGAAATATCCTGGCAACACACGATTAGAGTCAATCTCCGTTGAATGCGGTCCAGAGAGAGAAGCTGGTACTGGGGTGCCGCTGCATAGAGATGAAGACAGTATTCCATATGTGGCCGAACCTGCACATTACAAAGTTGTAGGCGGTGAGCCCGAGTGAAATACTGTCTAGATCTGTTCAGCGCACCAAGCTTCTTCGAAGCTAATTTGGCCTTACCCTCTAAGTGACCGCGAAACTGGACTTCGCTCGCTATATCGACGCCAAGGATTCCGATGCTGGCTGTGGCAGTTAGGGAAGTGTTCGCAAAGCGAGGTGATACGACAAATGGTATCATTTTGGCGGTGAACGCGCAAACCTGTGTCTTCGTGGGGTTCTGGATCTGTAACTTTTTCTAAGGAAGCTTTGATTTCAGACGCAAGTTTGATTTCTCAAGAAATCGATTATTTTTTGCTTTTCAGTGCCCTTTCTTAGTGCTTTTTGAAGTCGGTTTAACTTTTTTAAAGTGTTTATATTAAAAAGGTTGTATCTAATAGGATTTAATTTAAACTTATTACAAATAAATGAAACACACAACTTAAAATTATGACACCAAAGAACGCTTATTGTAAAGAGCTTTACAAGCAAGTTAATTAAAAAATAAAATAGTTTTACTGTGTATGTATTATTGTACACCTTCATTGACATATATACATTTTTATATATGTTTCTTTTTGTTACAGAATTGATCTGAATACGAATCTTTACAAAACACAAAATGTACATACAACGATCGACTGTTTTACGACTATGTGTGTGTTTGAGCTTGTGGGCCATGTGTTTTGGCCAACGCGCAGAGCAATTGTTGGCACAAAACCCTTGCTCCAGTAAAACGACTTGCAGTGACTGCATACGCACCCCCAGCTGTGCGTGGTGTTTTGCCGCAGAGTTCAACGGTCCCCGATGTTTTAACCCGGCTATGGAGAGAAGCGGTACTGCAGGATGTGATGAAGCCTATATATTCAACCCAGACAACCAATACTCTATTGACTACAAATACAATGTGGAGTTGAGTAGAGGTAAGCACTACTGCATTATCTAAAATATTCTAAAATGAATTATAGCAATGTGCTGGCGTGATTGTAAAAGTACATTATATGTATTTTATAATGATCCCATACATTAAGCTGAAGGCTAAATTTAAAGAAAACCAATGTCTCACAAGTAGTTCAAATAAATAGAAACTCTCGCTACAAACAAATTAAGTTCAATATTGATCGCCCGCTAATACACTAAGCTTTCTAGCTTATTTCTAGAGGTAACTTACTTCCTTATTACAATGATTGCCATCTTTTAGTACTTGTCGCCGTGAAGCTATTTTGTTCTTATTACGTGGGGTACACTGAAAGTTTTGCATAACTCATTAATAAAACAATTAACATATAAAGTAATATATTTACTGCTTTTCAAAGTATTCTCCATTACATTTTAAACACTTTTTCATTCGGTGAAACCATTTTTCGGTGAAAACATGAGGACCATTGGTCTAAGGGTATGTTTTTCGGCCCCGTAAATGTCATACTTCTCATCAAGAGAAGTATGACCAATGGTCCTCATGTTTTCAAAAATGGTTTCACCGAATGAAAAAGTATAGTATAGTAAAAAACGTAATCTTAAATTTTTGGGAAAATAAAGAAATCGCATGGTGCTAGGTCTGGCCTATGTGTGGGATGGGTCACTAGCTCTACCTTTTTAAAAGCCAAAAACGACTTTGTCGCGTTTGTTCGCGGTGTGCGCCGAAACATTGTCATGGTGCGATAGCTTGCGACCTCTTGATCGTTTTTCCTAACTTTTTCAAAAACACTGGGCAAACAAATGGTGGTGTACCACTCAGCATTAACTGTCTTTTGGGTTTAAGTAGGATCGTGCAGATAGAACCCGTCCGGGAAAAAAAATGCAATAACTTTTTGGCCTACGTTTCTCGCCTACCTCAACTTTGTTGGTTTGCTGTCACGTTCGAACACCCATACAGAAGATTTGCTTTCTTTCCGGCATGTAACAATGTGTCCATGTTTCATCTCCTGTCACAATTTGGAGCAATTTGGAATTTGGAGTCAAGCATTTGGAAGTCCGTGATCGTCTTTTAACAACATTTTTTTATACCAATCAACACGAGTCCGTTTTTATTCTGGGGTGAGTTTATGAGGAATCCAGCGGCAGTAAAGTTTTCTAACTTTTAAATGTTCATTTAAGATTTTTTTAATTTGGCTCATACCAATCCCCAAATGTCCCCAAATGTACGCCGGTTTTCTCCAATTAGTTGCCTGATAGTAGTTACAATTTCCTCAGTGATCGCAGTTGAGGGCCGACCTTCACGAATTTTATCACGGAGAAACACGGCCACGATCAAATTCTGCGTACCAACGCCTTACAGTGCTCAAATGAGGTACTTCCCTCGCAAAAGCATTTTGAAGACGAGCAGTGCAATATTTCGGAGTCAGTGAACTTTTAAAATCATAAAAAATCATAGCCTTAAAATCTTTTGCGCGTTAATTCCATTTTTGCTAGGGACGACGAACTTCAACTTGTGATAAAAACGATTGACACGCGATTTCCCCCCGATTTTTTTTAAATCAATTATTGAGTTTCTCATGTTTAATAAAATATAATATTCGAAATTCAAACATTTATGAGAGGCCAGGAGCGCAGAACTTTCAGTGTGCCCTATGAACAGTCAGTTCTGCTTACAGTTACACTGGCCCCAATTCTGTTACTTCACTCGCTAAATTAAAATTCACTAAATATTCTTCATACAAGAAGTAAACCTTGTACACTTAGAAACAAGGTCTTATTTCAAATTGAAACAAGTAGGTAACATATGTCGCTATCGAAATAAGCAATTTATTTGTCGACTAAAGTCTGATACGCTTAAATAAACTTTAATACCACGTAGCGAGAGCCGCTATCCGTTGAATGCCATCTCTTTTGCTCTGTGTTTTTAGTAAGCGTCTACGTAGGTGTAGATTAAAAACACGTCATCCTTGTTCGTTTTGAACAAGTTTTTATACGGCAATTATACAGCGTTTGAATAAATGGAGACTCTCGCTGCGTGGAAATAAAGTTGAGTATACGTTGACAGGTTTTATTGAAATTTAGCGGCGCTGAGAAATAGATGCTAGTAACAAATAGACCTTATAACGAAGAACACTAGGTTGATTTCATATGAAGAAATTAAGTCAGGTTTTAGTTTAGTCGAGTGTACAATAGAATCGGCACCACTGGCTGTGAAAACAAGTAGACGGTCTGCTTAATAGGAGCTCTTATCGCTGAGAGCGGATATTATTCTATACTTATATTTTATATATCTAAATCTATACTTAAAATAAAAATGTAACACCCCAATTCTGTACAATGAAGATATTTTGAAATTTTTTTTTGGGCGGCACTCTATGATCGATACTGAAGTCAAAACTATATTTTTTAATTTTTTGTCTGTCTGCCTGTCTGTCTGTCTTTCTGTCTGTCTGTGTCATGGCCGCGCATCACGCTGAAACTACTCAACAGATTTAAATTAAACTTAGCATAATTTAAGTTCGCACTACGAGGTAGGACATAGGATACTTTTTATCCCCGAAATTCAGGCTGGTTTCCTTGGGAGGGGGGATGTATGTTAAAATGTGTACTTCGTTGTAATTCATTAACGCGTAGTCCGATTGCAATCATTCTTTGTTTGTTGGAAAGAAGGCACTTTGTAGATAGTCACGTTATCTTCTTTCTTCTATATCTATATGTATAATAAATCTATAGACGTGGAGTTTGTCTGTTTGGTGGCTTCACTTAAAAAGTACAAAATGATCTCGGAAACTTATTATGCACATGTATTGTGTCTGTGTAACATTTAGTATTTGATTGATCACAATTGGTTCTCTCTATCCATAGAAAACAGAATTTAACATTTTCAAAAAAATTGTAAACACCACGCAGTGATATCTGTTGGTCCCAAGTATAAATAAGAATACTAACTATACAATACTTATAACGTTAAAATAAATGGTCATTTATTTTTTTTAGATATTTATTATTAGCATAGTACAAACGCATCTATAATTATTTATATTTAAACTGTTACTTGTCCAATTCTATACATTGAAGATAATATGTTGAAAAATTTTTTGGGAGGCATTCTATAATCGAAACTGAAGCCTATTTTTCTAGAAAACTATTTTTCTTTCGTTTTTGTTTGTCTGTATCATTTGCAATGGATTCATATGAAACTTGGCATGATTTGAGTTCATACTACGGTGTTCATAGGACGGTTTCCTTGAAAAGGGGGATGAAAGGATCTCTCATTTGAGGAGAAAAAATTATATAATTGTTGATACGTATAAAATCAGAGTGGCGCTTGATCGCGCGTTCTGCTGATGGGTCCCTGCGCCGAGATCGCGGTGCGGGACCGGAGTTGACATTTATATGTAAGGTAGTCGCGCGGCTTACTTGCGCTCCTGCTCCTGCTCTTACCCAAGGCACTAGGGCAAAATAGTGATTTTTCATATGAAAAACTGAAATTCGATTGAAAGAGAGAGAGAGATTTAGGGAGCTAAAACTATCTGAAAAACTTTTTAGAGCTACATTTATATTAAAGAGTTCTTATCAGAACGACAGATTGCACATACGAATTTATTCAATTTAAAAAGTTCTTTTGAGAACTACAAATATTTTGAAAAAATATTTTTAGAGCTCTATTTATTGAGTTCTTCTCAGTATTATTACTTTTATTTATTATCTCATTACAATATAGTTACATTAGAAGCTATTCAATTCTTATCTTTTAGTTGTTCTCGCAAACACGCGTGAGGAATCGAGCATCGAGCGGACACAACGTTCCAATGCACAACATTTTAGGACGTTGCGAATCGAGCGCCGGCCGCCTGTTGACAGCGGCTCACGGTACAAAGAGAAAGACAACAAGTGATGATATCTTAGAGCGCGCAGTAGAATTTTAGTTCTCAGTAATAGGTTGGCTTTCAGTTACGATCCAAACTACTGTAAATTTGGAGGAATGAGTAAGATTTGCCCTAACTGCCATACAAAAAATGGATAGATGAAGTGTGTGTTGTTTCCAATATTTAGGAACTACCACAACCGATACAAAATCTTTTGACGGGCATTCGTTCATTATCAGCACATTTTTTGAAAAATATTCGTAGGTGCAATAGTCTCTTTTAGATGACTTCGTTTGGGAAGAAAATAAGTTAAGAAATTAAGGAAGGAAAATTCATGCCCACTTTTAAGGATTTGAAGGTCAGGTTTACCGCCTATAGGCAGTCTTTTCCCGCAATCAAACTTATAGTCACAAACTGATTTCCACGCGGGCGAAGCCGCGGGCACAGCTAGTTGAAAATAAAGGGCTTTAATATTAATATAATTAGCTATCAATAGATTCTGCATCCCACCAAAAAGTAAAACTTAAAACTGTGCAATAAGTTTGTCATGACAACTAAAGTTACGATTGAGATGACCTAACGTTTACCCTACTCATGTTAAGCTGAAGGTACTATTGACTGGTCTTTCTCCTGTAATACAGTCTGTTACTAGCTCAGGGGCCAGGGATTCAAATAAATGTATCACAAAAAATGCAAAAAATATATTCATTAATTCATTTACTAATCACTTATTTTTACATATTATTAATTATATACTACTCAGCAATGTGCACATAAGTAGTATTTATTCTCCATAGATTTCTATTGTGGACTTAGAAACTTAGTGCTTGGTACATTTATCACAAAAGCTCCATCTTTTTACAAGTTTTAATGTGACAAATTCAAAAAATTAATAAAGCGATCATAATTATCCGAATGATTATTAAAATTTTTGAAGCTGTCCATATTCAAGTAGATGCAGATGTTGATGTAGTATGAAGTTCGAAAACGCATCGTTCAAAATAATATAATTATTATTTATACGACAGACACGTTTTCGAACTTAATAGTATTATTTGTTCGAATAGAATAGTATAGTAAGTAAATCTAAGAAAACTCATAGACTTATACCGAGGTGTTATATTTGCCAGCGAAATCTCGAATGGGCATAGTCTCCGGTTCGTCTTTATATGAGGAATCCATAAGTGCGAGGGACAGCAGTGTTTCTTCGTCTGGTTCAGCAGGCGCTGCTTTCGCTGTCGACGCTGCGGGTGCAACAGAGAGCCTGATACAAATGAGGCCACAGAAAGTTAAACTTAACTTGAGAAAGAGTAAGTAGCACTTAAAACCACTATACAGTGTAATACTGTTTAATGCTGGCTTCTTAAAACATAATAAACTGACCTTTATACACAGGCGAGATATCATGTATTAGTAATAGTTTTTTAACTTAGTGTCATGATTACTCATGATAGCTGGATGGATATTTTTAAACGTTATTGTCATATGTCAGTTAAAATTTTAATCTTAATGTAGTAATGCTGAATCCAAATGTATTGTAATATATTTCTTGCCCGTTACACAAAGTTAAAAAACTTTGCGTAACTGGCAAGAAATATATGTGTTGTTCAATTATTGGCAAGTCTTGTGCTTATGTGTATTAAGAAGGTATTAGAGAATATCTCGTGCTTAGACTTAAGCTTTCATAGGAAAAAAATTGTAAAAATAAGGTCTTAGGACATATTTTGTGTTAACTTTCTGCGAGATTGTGTATTTTATTATAACTAATGTTTACAGATGAAATGCACAAACTTTCCTTTTCATACTCCCGGGCCCAGGATTACCCAGTTGATTTGTACTACCTCATGGACTTAAGTAGATCTATGAACAACCATAAAGAGAAACTCAGTACTTTGGGCAGTCTGCTCTCGGCCACTATGAGGAACATGACCTCAAACTTCAAAATTGGTTTCGGTTCGTTCGTTGATAAGCTAGTGATGCCTTATGTGTCTACTGTTCCCAAAAAGTAAGTCATAGTCCTTAATAATGGAATATCATTAATCTTCTTGGATATGGTGTAAAACTTCCGTATTTTGCAGCTTGGAGTCACCATGTGACGGTTGTGCTGCGCCTTACGGTTACAAAAACCAAATGTCTCTCAGTGTAGATACCGACTATTTTGATGTGGGTAAAATTTTATTTTGTTATTAATAAAATTAGTACTGATTTTTAAAAGACTACTAAATTCCCTACTAACCTATATGAAGAAATTCAGTCAGTGTATAGTGTAACAAGTGAATAGAAAAGTTCATAATTTAGAACTATAATAAAAAAAGTTTATCTTCGTTTCAGCAAGCTGTTGCTAAAGCCGAAGTGTCGGATGACCTGGACGCTCCGGAAGGAGGATTTGACGCGATTATGCAAGCAGTAGTGTGCAAGCAACAAATAGGTTGGCGTGACCAGGCTAAACGACTGCTCGTATTTTCAACTGACGCCGGCGTCCACTATGCTGGAGATGGAAAGGTAAATTATGATTCACTAAAAAGCGTCTGCTTTGTTAAAATGGGACAACAAAAGTGAAGAACAAAACAGAAGTGAAAAGGTTTCAGGACATTTATTTGTCTATTAATTACGCGTACTGTTTCTTACTACTGTTCTGTTCCTTTTAATTGAAACCCCTCTGGTGAGATTTAGTCAAATCTGGTGCGACGACCCGCCTTGTGATATTTTCGCTTTAGTTGTTAAATAATTATTTCATAAAGCAGTAAAATAATATGATCAGGTGTACTTAATATTGTTCAAAGTTGCAGTGCTATTTTCAATTGCGGCACAATTGGATATAGCACTTCAACTTTAATATGATGAGATTATATTCGACCCTACCCCTAAATTGGGGAATTTGAAAAATTGCCCTTACAGTAAAAAACATAAAGAACTATAACCCATGTTTCACACATTTATATACTTGATTGGCATATTTTGATTGCAGCTCGGTGGTATCGTACAGCCCAATGATGGTGAATGTCATATGATAAACAATAGCTACACACACTCGACACTGCAGGGCTACCCTAGTATTTCACAGATTAATCATAAGGTAGTGTGAATAGTGTACATATTTCCCACTTTAAAGTTTAATGTATTTTTTGGAGTTTTCAGTAGCTATATTTAAATTTGATTTTTTTCACCTTTTGTTTAAATTTATATTGTTTTAATTTGTGATTTTTGTTGTATTTGTAAATTACAACACTGGACGCATCTACCGTTTTGTATACTTGTTGTACGTAGGTCTAAATGAAATGCACGCGTTGATATGAACTTGCATTATTAGATTAATTACAATGTATATTTTACAAAGAACAAGGAGTATGTATGTACTACGTTACGGTGGGGGATCGCCATCTTCCTTTTAGAGACCGACCACAGATAATGCAGAGGTTAAGGATGTACCTAACACTTCCCCATGTAGTCTAAAGATTTAACCGGTGGGGAGGTCTTCGTATTCTTGTTCCTCTCCTAAGAGGCGGTGGTACAGCCAAAGGGGTTGCATCTGCTTCTTTCTGAGGTGGTGTAGCTAAATGGGTTGCATCTGCTGCCTTCTGAGATAGTGTAGCTAAATGGGTTGCGTCTGCTTCCTTCTGAGGTGGTGTAGCTAAATGGGTTGCATCTGCTTCCTTTTGAACTGGTGTAGCTACCTCAAAGGGTGCTTGTGGAAATGTATCATTCTGAATTGGTGTAACTTCTGTGGGTGTTGATGTATAAGAGCCTCTATTTCCCGTTTTATTATGTGTTGTACTTTTGGAATCATGTAGTAATTTTCTTCACAATAATTTGTCTTTCTCATCTGGTCAACATGTCTTTCGTGTGTCTTTCCTTCTATTTCAATTATATAGTGTAATTTACCTGTTCTCTTAGTTACTGTCCCAAATTTCCATTTATTGCCGTCATAAAATCTAATCTGTACTCTGTCTCCTATTTTGAATTGTTGTGTATGTATTTTATTGTTAATATCTTTGCAATTTATTTCATCACTAATATCTCTTTTTACCAAATCTAATTTTGTTCTATAATTTATTTTAAACATAATTTCCGCTGGGCTCAATCCTGTAGCATTATTTGGTGATTTTCTATATTGCATTAATATTGTGTTAATTTTCTCTTGTAAATTTTATTTTTCATGTAACATACTTTTAATCTTATTTTTGAAGGTTTGAACATATCGTTCTGCTTGACCGTTACGTGATGGATTATATGGAGCAGTAAATTTATGTTGTATGCCATGTTCTTTTAGAAAAACTTGCAATTCTTCAGATCTAACTTGTCTCCCATTGTCAGATACAATCATGACTGGTAATCCGAAGGTAGTGAATAAATCTTTTAATATCTTAATTGTAGCTGTTGCTGTAATTGTTGTGGTTGGTACCACTTCCATCCATTTTGTATAAACATCTACTACTATTAAAAATATTGATGTAAAAATGGTCCTGCATAGTCAATATGAAGTCGTGCCCACGGTTCTTTTGGATATTCCTATTTGTGTGTTGGAATTTTTGTAGGGTTATTCTTTAACAAGCAGCAAGTTTTGCGTGCCTTAACCATTTCTTCGATATCATGATCAATGCCTCTCCACCATACGTAGTTTCTTGCTAATGCTATCATTTTGGTTATACCAGTATGAGTTGTATGTAACTCTTGTAGTATTGTTTCTTGTAATGTTTTTGGTATGACAATTCTAATTCCATTAAATATGCATCCATTTTGTAAGGAAAATTCATGTAATGTAGTTTCACTTCCTGTACCAGATTGTATTTGATTCTATAATTGTAGTACTTTTTTATCTTTTCTAGTAGCATCTTTAATTTGATGATGTGTCACTGGCATGGTTTGTATTTGATTTAAATAGAATGTATCATCATTTGTTAATATTTCTTCATTTTCTTTCTGTATTTTTATTCTCGATAAATAATCAGCATTTGCATGTTCTGTTGTTTTTCTTAATTTAATATCATAATTAAATCCTGCTAGAAAATTAGCATAATGTACTAGCCTAATAGCTGTTGTTGTAGGCTTTGCTTTCTCAGGATTTAGTATTCTTTCTAACGGTTGATTGTCAATTATGAGTGTAACTTTCCTTCCATAAAAATACTGGTAAAACTCCTTAAGCCCCCATATTAGGACGGCTGCTTCTTTATCAAGCTGACTATACCCTTTTTCTGCTTTTGTAAGTGTTTTAGAAGCAAAAGCTATGGGTCTCTCTGATTTGTTGGGCATAATGTGTGATAAAACTGCACCAAAACCAGTTGGTGAGGCATCAGTGGCTAGTGTAATAGGTAGTTCTACTTGAAATGATGTAAGAACCTTATCACTGCATATTTCCTCTTTCAGTTTTTGAAAAGTTCCTTCGCACTCTTTAGTCCAATAATATTTTGTATCTTTGTGTAATAAGTTGTATAACGGATGTAATTTCGATGCGAGGTTAGGAATGAAGTTTTGGTAGTAGTTGATCATTCCTAAGAATGTTCGTAGTGATGAAACATCTGTGGGTTTAGGGTTTACTTTTTCTTGTGTAGGATGTAGACCTTGTTCGTCGATTGCATGTCCTAGGTAGTTGACTGATTTTTCAAAAAACTTGCATTTCTTTTTATTTAAATGTAATCCACATTCATGTAATTTTTGAAAAGTTGTGTAGTTCTGTGTAATAGCTCTGTGTATGTACGTCCCGTAATAACAATATCGTTAAAAAAACAAGCAGTACCTTCTAGTCCTTGTAAAGTCTGGTCCATGTAGTGTTGCCATAGATTTGGAGCAACTTTGACTCCAAACATAAGTCGGTTGACCTTGTAAGTCCCTTTGCTCGTACTAATGCTTCGCATTTCAGCTGTAGCTTGATCTACTTTCATATGTAAGTATGCTTGGTTGATATCTAAAGTAGAAAAGTATTTTCCTCCACTTAATTTTGTAAATATTTCTTCAACCCTGGAAATAGGATGATTGCAGTCATGTAAGTTTTCATTAAGTGTAGCGCTGTGGTCTGCACATAAGCGTATACTTCCATTCGGCTTGATAATAGATACTATAGGTGTGCCCCATTGTGAATATTGTACTTTTTCAATAATTCCTGCATTTTCCAGTCTATCTATTTCTGTTTCAACTCTATCTTTCAGTGCAAATGGTACTGGTCTGGCTTTTAAAAATACTAGTATACTATTTGATTTCAAAGAAAAGGAAAGTTGGTAATTTTTTATTTCTCCGATCTGTTCAGAAAATAAATCTTTGTTTTGTTCAAGTAGAGTAGTTAATTTTTGTTAATACTCAGTCTCTGTAAAGTCTTTGAATGTATTTATTGTATTTTCTTGATTTATCATGTGTACCTTAAAATTTAATTTAATTTTCTTAACCATTCTCTTCCTATAACTGTATCTACTTTCTTATTTACCACAAATAGTCTTCCTTGAACTTCAGTATTTTTGTATTTTATTTTAACATTGCAAATTCCAGCCGGTTTCATAATTTCTCCTGTGTATGTCTTTAGTCTTATACTTGTAGGTACCAATGGTAAGTTTTTGAAATGATTTTCATAATATTCTGTAGAGCAAGTGGAAACTGCAGCCCCTGTATCGAGCTCGCAGGTATGTATATTGTTTTGAATTTTTAAGGATATATAATATTTTTCATCTCCTTTTTCTGTATTATTTATTTTGTGTATTTCATATATTTCTTCATTATCACTGTCCATAGTTTCAATTTGCGATATTCCTTTAAAACATACTGATTGTACAGGTCCGGTTGTTTTACATTTTTCACAGAAGAGTTTGCCTTGTATTTTACATTCATTTGCTTTATGATTATGCCTACCACATCTGTAGCATTGTAGTTTCATTGGGTTATTTTTGTAATATGTATGTTTATCTTGTATATTTTTATGTAATTTATTTGTAATTTTGTTCTGTAACTTTGTATGGTAAGTACCTTTATTTTTGTACATATTTGTTTTGTATGTATAATTATTTTTCTTATTTGTATTCCTCTTACTGGCTGATATTTTATTTATGTTAGGATTTATTGGTGTATCTAATTGTTTACTGTCGATCTTGGAAGTTTCAATTGCCAATGCTATTTTTATAATGTCTTCAAAACTTGTATTTGACGATTCTTGTAACAGTCGCTCTTTAGTCTCAGTGCAACGTAATCCACGTATGAATTGAACACGTAGGTGTGTATCGAAAGTTGATTTCTTACAACTAGTACAATTAAAATTGCATTTTGCTCCTATTTCTTTAATAGCAGCCACGTAATTTGCTACTGACTCATGTTCATGTTGGATTCTTATTTTAAATTTGTGTTGCTGTGCTACTTCCCCGGGCTCGGGGCTGATATGACTTTTCAGTAGTTTTATGAGATCTTCATAGGTTTTCTCTTCCACTGTAGTGTGTGAACATAGATTTTTAAGTATTTGGTAGTGTTAGGCCCTACACAGTTCAAAAATATTCTAACTTTAGTTGCCGGATCATCAACTTTCTCCAAATTAATGTAGTTTTGAACTCTCTGTATATAGCTGTCAAATGATTCGTTAATTTCGTCATATGGTTGTAATGATATCCCACTTACTGTAATTCTTGGTGTTTGATTTTGTAATATAGCTGTTTGTAATGCAGCTTGCTGTAGTTGCATCTGCCGCATTATATCCGCCATTGCGGATATGAGGTCTTCCGTTTTTGTACCCGTAATTGCTCTCCCTTCTTATCGTCGCCAATTCTTTTGTATACTTGTTGTACGTAGGTCTAAATGAAATGCACGCGTTGATGTGAACTTGTATTATTAGATTAATTACAATGTACATTTTACAAAGAACAAGGAATATGTATTTACTACGTTACGGTGGGGGAACGCCATCTTCCTTTTAGACCGACCACAGATAATGCAGAGGTTAAGGATGTACCTAACAAATTGTCTCTAATTCCATAGGTGACAAAGCACGCAATTAACCTGATATTCGCCGTGCCAGCGAAACAGATCAGTGTGTATGAGCAGCTGAGCAAGCACATCGAAGGCTCCAGCACTGGCGTGCTCAGCAGCAATTCGGACAATATCGTCGACCTCGTGCGCGAACAGTACAACGTTAGTAACGCTTTTGTTTAGGCTGTTTATGAACTTATTAGATTTGCTCAGGACATAAAGCTCGACAGCAATAGCAGTCTCCTAACATGCGATCGTTCTTCATTGATCAAATCGATTGAAAATTACAATTAATGTTCATACTTACGTTTTGTGGACAAGAGAGTTTATTGTGCAGAGATTCCGAGCTGTGGGCCTGTGGGACCATTAAATATGAGCTTGCTGCTACGTTATGTAGTACACATAGTGTAGCAGTGTGTAATAGTGCAGTTTTAATTAATTACAATAACATAAATAAACCGCGCCGTTAACGTTTGAATTTATCGTATTTCGAATAATGGTCTATAGGTAATGTAAAATATAAAAGTGACATTTTCTTTTCAGAAAATTACATCAACTGTGGAGATGAAAGATACATCAAGTGATGCTGTGCAAATATTATATTACTCATCTTGTCTCAACGGCAAAGAGCTCGTACAGACTAACAAATGTGAAGGACTCAAGGTTATTCTTTCGTTCATATTTATCTTTCTTATTATCTTGTTTAAATTTAAATTCTAATTTTTTGGTAATTGGTTTTTCAGAATTTTTTATTGTAAAATACTTTCTAGGTTGGAGATGTGGTAGAATTTACAGCTGAAATCACACTGAAGGAATGTCCAAAGGATCGTAGCAAGTGGAAGCAGACTTTCGACATTTACCCCGTCGGTATCTCAGACAGTTTGACTGTTGAACTGGAGATGCTATGCGACTGTCCATGTGAACAACCTGGACACCATGTAAGTCAAAAAAAATGTGTCTACTCTATATTTGCTAATTTTAAACTTTCGCGTTCTATGATATAATTGATATTGGTATTGGTATAGGGCTCTGTTTCCGCATTTAAACTCATAGGCGGTCCATTAAGCGTTCGGATAACCTGGCTAGTTGAGCCAGCCTAGCTTCTTCCAGAAGCACTGAAGCCTCCTGGGGCGTTCACAGGCTTCTAGAAGCTACCTCGCACCCGCGAGGATACTTGCCCGTTGTGTAGCCATTCACTCGCACTCCAGGATAACGTGGGTGGCCGTTTCCTCCGCGTTGAGACATCCTCTGCATAGAGGACTGTCTGTCGCATTGATGGTGAATAGGTGCTGGTTTAGGGCCAAGTAGCCCGTAATGGTTCCTGCAACTATTCTGATGTCAAGTCGGTTAAGACTGAGTAGTCTGCAAGTTAAACGTGGTGAGAACTCCGTCAGCACCAGTTTAGACTGCCTGCAGCCGGGTGTGTCGGCCCAGCGACCGTTGTACGCTTCACGAGTCCGTTGCCTTACCCATGAGCGAAGTTGATTAAAGGGAAGTGACAGCAGTAAAGTTGGATCTGCCACTGACGTTACAGAATTCTTCCTTGCCAGCTCATCGGCGGCGTCGTTCCCGAGTGAATCACTATGGACTTTGATTCATTGAAGAATTACCCTATTGGCAGAGGCTAAGCGCTCCAGCGTCTGGTGGCATTCATAAATGAGACCGGAGTTCATGGTGTTGCTCTCCAGGGCCTTCAGGATGGCCATACTGTCTGACAATATATGGATGTTGTACTTCTTGATATGAGCACGGTAGCGGCGTAGGTTATCGCAACACATTCAAATTAAAATATAGAACTGTGTTGGCCTAGCGCTAGTAATATTTTTATATTTAATCTATTGTCAAGTCTTGTGAGAAAACTCAGGTTCCAGTCCCGGACCCCATCTTGGAACCGTCCGTGTAGATCCGAACTTCATTTATGCCAGATTAATCTCGGTCCTTTTCATATGGTTGTATTCGGTACTTTTTTTCGAAGATGTGTTTAGGAATCCTATCGCATGGGGCAGCTATTAGTGGTTGATATTCCACTGGTTGATTTCATAGTTTGGAATGGGGACCCTCATAGTTGTACCACATACCCAGGTGTTTAAGTGTGATGGCTGCTTTCTGTTGTGTATACAGGAATAGTGGTGCTAGATCTAGAGCCACTTCAAGGGCAGCTGTGGGAGTCGTGCGCATTTGGAATTGCTACAGTTTGTTTCTAACAGTGCTTAGTTCTGTTCTCTGCCACCAGGCAATGGCACCATATGTGATGATTGGCCGTATGAACGTTTTGTATAGCCATATTATGATTTTTGGTGATAGTCCTCAGTGTTTGCCGAGTAGTCAGTTGCATTGGCAGAAAATAATGCAGGCCTTGTCAGTTTTACGTCCTGGAGTCTGTTCCATAGGAGTTTGCTGTCCAGAACAACTGGCAAGGGCTAGACGGGTGCCAAATAGTTTAGGTAGTCTCAGTTCTCCGAAACTACGTTTGTTTGTGAACATAATCAACTCTGTCTTTTGTCGGGTTCACTGTTAAGTCGTGTTTTTCACACCACTTTTCAACGACCTTCAATGCGGACCTCATTTGGTCACATATCACACCATCAAAGGGGCCGCTTGTGAGGATGGTCAGGTCGTCTGCATAGCCCACTGTGAGGAACTTGTGGTCATTGAGTTTAGGGATGAGCTCATTGACCACAATGTTCCACAGGAGAGGAGAGAGAACTCTGCCTTGCGGACACCCACTGGCCACCACCCCTCTCGTTGTGTCAGTCACAGTAAATTGTATGGCTCTGTTTCTAAGCATGCTGTCGATCCACCTGGCGATTGTGGAGTCGACCCCATGTCTTGACAGAGCTTGGCTAATGCTATGGCCATGATATAATTATGTATAAATATGTACCTAAATACGCGAATTAACGTGATCACGAAATAGGTGTTACATCAGGGATGCACAGACTTATTAAGACTAGGGGCCACTCGGGCAAATTATTAACTGATGGCGGGCCGCCAGATGTATAGGTAATTAAAGACAATAAAGAATTGATAATAATGTATTAAAATTGAAAAAGAATTTATTAATTTGAAACGTGGCACTGCATAGGGCTTACAATCTTTTTTATATTTGGCTCAAATTGACTTGTAGCAACACGTAAAACTGCTTCCAAACTTTCATTTGCAAGGCGGTTTCGATTTTTTGTTTTATTATTATTTAGTATTGAAAAGGTTTGTTCACATATATAGGTAGAACCAAATAAGCTGGTACATTTCAGAGCGTTTATGCGCAACTCTTTGTACGTATTTTTATCGATGCAGCGGTAAAAGTTCAGCAAGTCTCCTTCGTTGAATTTGTTGCGTAAATCTTGGTCGTTTTGAATGTCGATAATTTCTAACTGCATTGACTCTGGCGCATTTTCAACTGAAATCGTGAAAGGATTGCTGAATATGTCCAACAGAGGTTTCACTTTTTTAAACTACAAAAATCTGTCTTGAAAAAATTGAATCAAAATATCTAGCTTTTCTACATAACTGAAATTAATCGCAGTTTTTATGAATTTTTCAGCCATTTTCTTACAATTCGGAAAATGGTTGTAATTTCCAGAATTCAATTGCGATCTGAAAAGTGTCAGCTTGCATTGAAAGGATGATACATGAGCGTAGAGCTGGGTTATCAGTTGATTTTTGCCTTGAAGCCGTGTGTTCAAGACATTTAAATGATTTGTAATGTCAACTAAAAAAGCCAAATCACACAACCAATCAGGGTTTTTAAGTTCCGGGACATCTTTTTTAAATTTCTTCTATTAAATTTAGAAATCGTTCCAGTGTCAATCCACGACTTAGCCACCTTACTTCTGTATAATACAGTAAATCTCCATATTCCCTTTCGATGTCATCAAGGAATTGTTTGAATTGCGTGTGATTGAGTCCTCGTGATTTTATGAAATTTACAGTCGAAACTACCACTTTCATGACATTTTGAAATTAAATTTTTTTAGAACAGACAGCTTCTTGGTGTATAATGCAGTGAAACTGCATGAGATCTTCAGCGTTTATGTTTTTTTCTTGCAGATGCTTTTTCAGCAAAGTAACTAGCCCAGAATTGACATCATTCATCGAAGGAGCACCGTCAGTCGCAACTCCCGATAATTTTGATAAGTCCAAATCAGTTTTTGAACACTCATCCAAAAGTATATTGAGTATATCAACTGCTTTGGTTTGACCTTTCAATGAACACATTCCTAATAACTCTTCTAAGACTTCAAAATCTTGAGTAACACCTCGTTTGAATATGAGAAGTTGAGCTGTGGAACTAATTTCAGTGGATTTGTCGAGTGCTAATGAAAAAAATTCAATGATCTTAGTTTTTTCATTACAACACACATAATGACGAAAACATAATTCGTCTTTGGATAGTCATACAATTCAGTTGAATTTTCTCAAACTTTTTTGCTGCTTCTGGACACATTTTCTTAGCGGCGATTTCTATGCATTCTTTTACAAAATCCCCATCATTGAAGGGGCGACTTCGCTTTGCTATCATTCGAGAAATTTCATAACTAACTTCTGTAGCTGTTTCTGAATCTTGAATGGGTTTTGTGAACATAACTTGCTGACCAATAAGCTCCCGTTTTAAAGACAACATTTTTTGCTTTCTTAATTTGCCTGTAAACTTGGTAAAAGTATGATACTGCGTTTCACAGTGCCTTTTTACATTATATTCCTTTGCAATCGCAACAGAATTCTTGCAAATTAAACAAACGACTTTGTTATGCGACCATACACAAAAAAGTATTTCTCAGTCCAAATTTCTTGAAACTGCCGATTTTCATCTTTAACCTTACGTTTTTTACTAGGTCCTGGCTTGTCCATGTTGCGTTCTAATCCTGGCTAGGATTAACACAGCACCTAAAAACAATTACAGTACCTACTTAAATTACCCATCCTTTTTTAAATTACCAAAAATAATTGATTAAATAGGTAGGGAAACACTTATTAATAACAGAGTTTTACTTACGATTTAACAACACAATTATACACGGCACTTGACGGGAAGTCTACGTTGAATGTGGATCAAAATATATGACACCGGCTAGTCGAGTTAAAATCTACACTAGAACTATTGACACTTCACTCAAATTAAAACCGAACTGTTGGTCGCTGCGGTTAGCGTGGCTCGTGTATCTACCTACGCCAGCAATCGGGAATTCGGGACTATTGCTATCTCGCTTGCTCTAACAGTATATTTTTCCTGAAGAAAACGAATTTAACCGAGATCAGCCCGAACATTACCGACCGCTGTTACCGACGCATGCACGGCGCACCGATAAGCGCACTTAAGAGCGCGCGCGCGAGATTCAAATTACTTTTCGAACATATTTTTTTTTGGTTTTATTCTGGAATAGAATTCAATATTTTTCGAATGTACGAGAGTATTATTTTTGCTGTCGGCGGGCCACCAGTATTCGACCGGCGGGCCGCGGTCTGTGCATCCCTGTGTTACATACTTCTACATTGCCTGATATGTCGACCAGATTGCACTGGTCGTGATCACATTCCCTATCTACTAGTCACCCGGAGTAGATAGGTTCGCAGCCGGAACTACGGGTCCAGCTGTTAGATCAGGGTACCACGGGAACCGGATCCTGAGCCCTCTGATGGCGAAAGCTGTCAGATACCGGTTTTGGAGTTGGACTCGTGGGGGTATTGTGGTTAGCTGCAGAGAACGGGCACGTTCGTCTGCTCCACTATTGTCAGTGGAGCGTCGGTTCTCGCGCGCAGCGAGCAGCGAAATTAACCGGTTTAAGGCGAAGGGCTCCTTGGTTTTGCTTGGAGCGTCCTTTAGCAGAGGTCCCGTCGGGTACTTGCCTGCTTAGCAAGTAGAAAGGTGACTAGACACTGATCCGGACACCCGACCGTACGCCAGGGTAGACCTACACTTGATTGTAGATCGGGATGTGAGCGTGCTGACAGCTCCGGTACCAGCTGGATACTGGCAGTCGGCTTCTCTGACGAACTTAGCGGTGTTACCGCGAGCATATGCAAATATGCGGGAAGTGAGCGTGCCTTACAGCTCCGGTACCTATCTGGACAATAGGGAGTGTGCTGGTTGCGAATGGGGGGTCGCTGCGAGTGTGGTTTCACGAGTGGCGATCTTCTGTGACCGATAGGCATACGGGTCACTAGCCTTAATTAATACCGGCGCCATGGCGTTGGAGGTAAGACCTGCCGTATAAAGGTCCCTGCGTCTCGGGACCTTGGTTTGGGGAACTTGATGCAGGTATACTGACCCTGCTCGTATATCGTAAAGTTGGGTGGGGTGGGGGCAGTATAAACAAATACGTAGCCGTGAGGAGGAGAGGGCCTGGTCGTGATCACATGCTGATTGACCCTCCGTCGTCGACTCCGTGGGATAGAAGGTTCTTCTTCCATCCGCACATTTACGATATTTTTAATATGTTTGTTTCGCCATGTACCGTCACATACTAACAGTGTCCCTTTATATTTGGTTCTTATTTTGTCAAATAAAAAAACATACACTTTGATATTTTAAAATGTAGTTATACGATAGATTAAATAGACGTAATTCTAATTGATTTTCAGTTCATGAAACTAACAACTGGTGGTGATGTTACCCACTACCTCATTTGTAATCATAAAAAAAAATATATATGTATTATAAGTAATAATATTTTTTATTATGAAGTATTAGGAAACCCACAGGGGGCTGGACACACACCCACTGAAAGCGAGGGGCGGCGAGTCAGCGGGCACGATCTCCTGTCCGCCGCTACTACTGACTGATACATTCCCACTAACGCCTGAACTCAGAACCTAATCTAGTTGTGTAACTTTGAGAGAATCCACAATTGGACACAAAACATTCAAAATAATGACTAATATTTACAGGACATAAATATAAATTAAAATCAACACAACAACTTCTCCATCACAACACTAAAACCGAAATTTATTATTGAAATGAATCGTTTCATAAAACCGTTTCAAAAGCGCAGGTGTCCATCGAAACGTCCGCGGTAGTTACGTGTCGCAGTTCGAACCTGTGATTGGCCACGAGAAGTTCGCCGCCTTGTTTCTGTTTATCCGTTCGATCACAGCGTAACATTTTATAACCTTGTAGAACGATTTCCGCACCTGTAAAAGATTTAATGCATCCTGATTCAGCAATTGCATATAAGTCTGCATTAGATAAAACTAGGTTATTTCTAAAGTTATCCAGTAGATTAATAAGAGAACGTAACCGTGATTATATCAGATGAATATAAAATCAGTACTGTACCTAAGAGAAGTAGTATCTTAATATTGTTATTAAAAACTGTCCAGGCTTACAACGACAGTCCGTTAGTATGCAGTGGCGAAGGAGTGTCAGCTTGCGGCGTGTGCGTGTGCCACCCGGGACGTTTCGGCAAGAGCTGCGAGTGTTCGGCCCACGGCGGGGTATCCGCTGAGCAGGAGAGGGGCTGTCGGCCCACTAACGCTACCACCGGCCCACTCTGCTCCAACAGGGGCTTCTGCATCGGTGGTGCCTGCGAGTGTAACAAGATGGAAGACCCGCTCAAGGTAACTGCGATTCATTTGTAACTATACTAAACATTATATTATTATAAAGGCGAAAGTGAATTTGGTTGTTCGTTTGTTACGAAGACGAGAGCAAAAGCCAATATTTTTATAAAGGAGACCTTAATTATTTTTACAAATGTTATACGTCGACCCAAAAGATTGCGTTATAGCCCAGTCAACGTCATCGTCTCAACCTAGCTGTTTTATGATCAAAAATGGACATTTCGATTACCACGCATTTTTATTTTTGGACAAATAGTAATGGAATGGCGCAGTCTCGACAAGTGGGCCGTCTTTTTTTTACTTTCCATGTGATACCTCGTTTTCAGTACGTTTTTTGTTATATGTGTCCAAAGCTTTTTGTTCTCCATTAAGTTACTTACAAAATGAGACCTGGTCAAAGTCGCTAAGTGCTAATTATATATATTTTTCAAATAACAGCTTTTTAATAGCTAATAAGACATGGAAACGAGATATCACACGAAATGTAAAAAAGCCTTTCTTTTTCGGTAAATTGTAAAAAAATAAATACGCCGCACTTTTTCAGACTGCGGGTATCGAAATTCTTAATCGGCGCATTTATTTTACTATTTATATCCAAAAATCAAAATGCGTGGTAACCCAAATAGACGGAGAGCTGGCTATAAAAATCAGAAATGATAAGGTAAGGCAGTGAACATTTTTGTCTAAAAACACTCATCACTATAAGGCAAACAGCTTACAGCCAGAAGTCTCTTCCGGGGTTGGAAGCGTGGGCTGGCGGTCAAACACGTAAATTATTAATCAAAATAAAATCATTGAGTGCAGTCCTGAAATTTTGTGAAGTTATAGTTTTTAACTGTAGAACTTTTCAATCATTTTATTCGCCGTCACATCGAGCAGACGTGTGGTAAGTTTTTACAAAAAATTTAATAACTAGTGTTTTACAAATTCGCTCCTTATTTTTATATAATTACATCCCTCATTTGCGAAAACAGTGATAATTAATTACGTCCTAAAGTTCCTGTGCCACACAAACAGCCGCGCGCTTGGACACGGACAGTCGTAATTTTTCGACTCGCTTACACCAAGGCCCGCACGCGCATCTTATGTGTCTGCAGGGAGCTATAGCCGCCGACTGCTTAGGAATGCTTACAACGTAAGTTGTTATTTGCGTACAATACTACAATATAACGTCACGAACATGAGTGTGTAGAGTTTACCAACCCGGCCGCTATCAACAACTTATGCTACGACATCGACTTTTACCGGAGGATCACAATCCGATCTAAAACCCGGTTTAAACCTGAAATCGCATAAAATTAATGTCAGAAGTCTAGGTCGGTATTAAACGTTACCAGAAGTCAATAATGTTGTAAAAAATTTTTGAAATTTTAATGACAAGGTGCAGTTCTGGCGATTTCGTTTTCATATAATTAATTGCTTAAAAATCTAGCTAACAACTGCCAGAAGGCAGAATGGTGGCTAAGTATGTGAAAAATGATAATATCGCCATAAGTTGGTAACCAGGACAGCATTCTTTTAAATTATAAGGGGTAGTTTTGGCAATAGGCTTTATTTATTATTTATACTCCGTTAACTATATATGAAATGGCAGAAGGCTAAGTGAGGGAGATGCATACAAAAAACGTAAAAAAATATTATTTCGCCGTGTACACACTGCTGAAAATGAATTGCCAGCTAAATCTAAAAGTAAATTAATAAATAAAATCTAATAGAGTTTTGTTGAATATAAAGTATTTAATAATAATAAGTTATGACGAATAACTATCCTAAATATATAGTGAAAGATGGTACGGTGGACATCTGTCGGGCATGCCACCGTCCTGGTGAATCTATCAGGCATATTATTTCTGGTTGTTCTCGTCTTGCCAACGGTGAATATTTGCACAGACACAACCAAGTGGCCAGGATTGTGCATCAACAACTTGCCCTTAGATACAATCTTGTGCATTCAGAGGTTGTGCATTACAGGTATGTGCCCGACCCAGTTCTCGAAAATTTTCGTGCCACATTGTATTGGGATCGATGTATCATCACTGACAGAACTATTGTTGCCAATAAACCTGACATTGTGGTGATAGATCGATTAGAGCGCCGCGCAATGATTATCGATATTGCTGTTCCTCATGATGACAACCTCGTGAAAGTTGATAAAGAAATACAAATCAAATATTTGGATTTGTCTCACGAGGTTGTCGATATGTGGAATGTCGATTCGGTGATCATTGTTCCGATTGTCGTATCTGCTCATGGATTGATAGCCAAAAGCCTCGATCAACACCTTAAGAGGCTCGCGTTAGACGGCTGGATCAAGGGACTGATGCAGAAGGCAGTTCTCCTCGACACGGCCCGTATAGTGAGGAGGTTCCTGTCTTTGGAGCCCTAACCACCGGTGTCTTGGTCCCTGTACCCGATGTCGGTGGTATACTATTTTTTATATTTTTAAATATATATTTTGTTTTATAGGTACGTATTTAAAAATGTAATTAATAAGTTTTATGTTGAATTAAGAGAATAATAATAATAATGACAAGGTGCAGTTCTGGCGATTTCGTTTCCATATAATTAATTGCTTAAAAATCTAGCTAACAACTGCCAGAAGGCAGAATGGTGGCTAAGTATGTGAAAAAATTATAATATCGCCATAAGTTGGTAACCAGGACAGCATTCTTTTAAATTATAAGGTGCAGTTCTGGCAATATGCTGTATTTATTATTTATACTCCGTTAACTATATATGAAATGGCAGAATTCTAAGTGAGGGAGATGCATACAAAAAAACTTAAAAAATATTTTGCCGTGTACACAGTGTCCAAAATGAATTGCCAGCTAAATCTAAAAGTAAATAAATAAAAAAAATCTAATAGAGTTTAGTTGAATATAAACTATTTACTTATACTAAATTATATTACATTTTACAATTTTGTGTGTTATAAATAAATAAGGAGTAGACAAACGAAGGATAGGTATATATAATGACATTTATTGTATTTTGTTTTACTTAAAAATTAACATTCAGAATCTAACTCATCATCGATATCCTCGTCGCTGGCATAATCAATTCATCATCTGAAACACAAATTTTAAATTTTATAACAAACTGTTTTATAAAGAGAGTTAGGCATTATGTAATAGTTGAATACTTTACCTTCTGATTCTTTGTTATGTAATATAACATCTTTGAAAGTTGACTGTAATTGTGTCGTACATGGTACATGGCTTGTTGTTCTATCCAGCCGAAATCGGTCAGTTCAAGATCCGTTGGATATTGTAAATTTTCGTTTGTCCAGATATTTCCGATGCATCTCGCTCTTTCAAATTGCTGCCATAGTTTCGATTTACAAGGAGGCAAACTTGATGCTCAAAAATTTCTGAGTACTTTTGTTTGAAACGGCTTATTAACATCTTTTATTTTATCATTCCTTAAAAACATTTTGAATCGAGTATTGTTGACAGATTTAATTTGTTTGCGATGTATTTCCGTTTATGTGGCTGGTATTTTATTTTCGGACCATTTATTTACTTGTAAATTCAGTTGATAATACGCATTGTTACATGCAATAAAATTTTGCACACTATGTTTAACAACTGAGCGCTTAAACGGCGAAATATTTTTTACTTATTTTTTTTGCTTTCATCTCCCCAACTTAGCCTTCTGCCATTGCTTAAGGTTTTAACTAAGAGTATCTATACATATAATAAAATCGTAACAAAGTAAAAACTGTACATTGAATATTTTTTGTTTAAGAATACTTGCTGTGTATTCCACAAACAATACCGAAACCCAAAAAGTAGTTTATACAATTTTTGTCTGTTTGTCTGTATGTTTGTCCGGGCAAAACGCAAAAACTCCTGAATAGATTTAATTCAAATTTTGCATGAATATTAACAAGAGGACGGGACAACATCATATAGGCTACTTTTTATATCAGAACAATGTACGGTTCCCGTGGGATAGATTTCACGAACGATTTCGCGAACGTAGTCACGGTTGCCCGTGACTACGTTCGCGTGAAAATAATAAAAAGCACATTGTCAGAATTCCACCTTAATATTTAAAATTTAAATAATTGTTTTCTGGTTTATCAATTTATGACGATATCTTTATTTTTCACAAAGTTAGTCACCGTTTTGCCTTCTGGCAATTGTTATCCAGATTTTTAAAGTAATTAATAGTTTCAAAACGAAATCGCCAGCACTGCACCAAATTTTGTGAAGTTATGGTTCGCAAACCATAACCTACACAAAATTTCAGGCTGCACTCAATGATTTTATTTTGATTAAAAATTTACGTGTTTGACCGCCAGCCCACGCTTCCAACCGCGGAAGAGACTTCTGGCTGTAAGCGCTATGGGTTTGTCATACAGTTTTTATATAAAAACCCATGCACCTTAACATTTCTGATTTTGGTAGCCAGCTCTTAGACTAAATTTTAGGTATTTTAGATCCTTGATTGGGCTATTAGTACATAGGGCACGCTGAAAGTTCTGCGCTCCTCGCCGCTCATAAATGATTGAATTTCAAATGTTATTTTTCTTTAAACCTAAGAAACTCAATCATTGATTAAAAAATAAATTGGCACGAAATCACGTGTCAATTGTTTTTTATCACAAGTTGAAGTTTGTCGTCCCAAGCCAAAATGGAATTAACGCGGAAAGATTTTAGGGCGATGATTTTTTAGGATTTTAAAAGTTCACCGTCCACAGCTCGTCTTCAGAATGATTTTGGGAGGGAAGCACCTCATTTGAGCACCGTTAGGCGTTGGTACGCAGAATTTGATGGCCGTGTTTCTCTCCATGATAAAATACGTGAAGGTCGGCCCTCAACTGCGATCACTCAGGAAAATGTGGCTACTGTCAGGCAACTGATTGAATAAAACCCGCGTATCACCTATGAAGTGATTCGAGGACATTCGGAGATTGGTATGAGCCAAATTCAAAAAATCTTACATCAACATTTAAAAGTTAGAAAACTTTGTTGTCGCTTGATTCTTCATGAACTCATTCCAGAACAAAAACGGACTCGTGTTGATTGGTGTAAAAAATGTTGTTAAAGTACGACCACGAACGTTCAAATGCTGTGTATGACATTGTGACAGGAGATGAAACATGGATATATTGTTACATGTCGGAAAGAAAGCAAGTCTTCTGTATGGATGTTCAAAGGTGGCAAACCAACAAACATACGTGGGCAAAAAACATTATTGCGTTTTTTTTTCCCCGAACGGGTCCTGTCTGCACGATCCCACTTGAAGAACAAAATACAGTTAATGCTGAGTGGTACACCACCATTTGTTTGCCCAATGTCTTTCAAAAAGTTAGGGAAAAACAATCAAGAAGTCGCATCCTGTTGCACCATGACAATGCTTCCCCGCGAACAAGACAAATACATTTTTGGCTTCTGGTGGCGCTAGTGAGCCATCCTGCACATAGTCCAGACCTGGCACCATGCCATATCTTTATTTTCTCAAAATTAAAAATTTCATGAGACATTTAAGGGGCCGGAAGAGGCTGTGATAGCTTTCAACCAGCTCGTGAAAAATATGCCCTTAGACCAAAGGTCCTCATGTTTTCAAAAATTATTTGACAGAATGAAAAAGTGTTTAAAATGTAATGGAGAAAACTTCCAAAAGCAGTAAATATATTACTTTAAATGTAAATTATTTTATTCATGAGTTACGCAAAACTTTCAGTGTACCCCACGTATTCAATTGATTAACTAATAGTCTAAAAGATGGGTTACTTTAAACAACATTTCTATATATAGGAACCCTTACACAATAAATCATCATCCTCCGCGCCTTTTCCCAACTAAGTTGGGGTCGGCTTTCAATCTAACTACGATACGGCCGAACTTTGATATTTTACGTGAAGCGACTGCCATCAGACCTCCACAACCTAAGTACTAGGCGATATCGAAGTTTTGTAGTTAGACCAGGTTGTCGGATTTTTAGGGCTCCAACTACCCGTAACGAATGCCACAGATGTTTGTATGGCACCCGGGACCGACGGTTTAACGTGCTCTCCGAGGCACGGAGGGGTCTCAATGTGTTAAGAATGGTCACCCATCCTAGACTGACCTGGCTAGCATTACTTAACTTTGTAATGTGTTAACCTACTCGGTTACCACTTAGCCACGAGCCCAATATAGTATTAATCGCAGGTCAATAATGTCAATATAATATTTTCAGTTTCATGTGTAATTAATTGTATTCAACTAGGATAGTTAGGTGAACAAAGATACTTATGAATTTATGATTATGATTGTTACTCAATATTTATCCAGTCAATTTCTGGTCCCTTGTGCGAGTGCGACAACTTCACATGCGACAGGCACAAAGGGCTGACGTGCTCGGGGCCAGAGCATGGCGAGTGCGTTTGCGGCAAGTGCAGTTGCAGGCCTGAATATATGGGCCCCGCCTGCCAGTGTCTTAAAGATCAGTCTCCCTGTATTTCGCCTGGTAAGTGTACATAGCGTAAAACAACCCAACGTATATTACAAACGTTAACGATATTATTAATTTTTAAATCATTTTATACTGTACTTAAACGTGGTTAAACACCTGGAATTTTGGTTTAGTTCACATTTTATAGCAAAACCTACTTAATACCTGTCAATGAAAGTGAATATATCTAAAGATTTACCTAGGGATTGGCACATCCACATTGGCAAAATTTTACTGATTTTACCTAAAATATTAGTTTTTTTAAGATTGTGATAAATGTCTAATAATTAACTAATAACATACAGTTGTAGGAAAAGGAACTGTCTATTTGGAATTAAGAATAACTAACACAAGACACAGATTAATTCCGAAACTTTTTACACTGATACATTCCTAGATAACAATAATAACAAAATAATATATGTTTATTGGTCTCAGAAGATTATTTACAATCATGGTCTTAATCAACTTAAACAAAAGTTATGCTGTAATGAGAGCTATAAAAGATTTTTATACTGGTTCCCAAACTAGGCAGGAGCTTGTATTTTGGGAGACAGTGCTCAGTCAAACTATGACACTGAAAACGCAGTAGAGGACATGCTAAATTAGGGCATTAGAGATATTATAACAAAGTTTTTTCTATTAAACATAATTATTAATTTGAAAGATAACATTGTAGCATTGTGTGTATGTGTGTGTGTGTGTGTGTGTGTGTGATAAATCTGTTAATAGGTCTTAGTTATTGTTGCATATGGATATAGCAATATTTATTTTGTTCTAGAGAGCTAGTAATATATCATTGTACTTGTTACTTACAATGAAATCAATTACAGAGTATATTTGTAGTCAAATCCGCAAATTACTATTTTGGTTAGATTGTAGATGTGAGACATCAATAGTAATTCTTTTTTCGATTCATCCTACATTATTTTCAGATCATTCGCTAGTTCTGCCAATTTCTTCTACGCAGACATTGGTAAATCTTATAGTGTCCGCTTTATTTTGTAAACAGCTTTTATGGTTTGAATATTGTTACAGAAAACAAGGAAATCTGCAGTGGAAATGGCAAATGTGTTTGCGGACAATGTATGTGCAATGTGGACGATGATAGGCACTACTCCGGATTGTATTGCGAGAAATGTCCCGTAAGTACAATATTGGATTCATAAGATTTTTGGAGTTTTCTTCTTAAGAATCGATTTGTACCTATATAAGGCGCCCGGTATGAAAAAAATATGAAGAGTAAAATTTAGTGATCGGAGGGCAGCGTAACGCTTTATTGTGCTTTTTATGCTTTATTGGAGTTTACGCCTTATTCTCGACGCATGTAAGTAGATATGTGTATACCTTTATGTTATATATATGTGTAAATATATACAGAATATATAGAGGAATTAGTTAGGGAGGGAGTTAGGTAGGGAGTTAGGGAGGGAGTTAGGGAGGGAGTTAGGGAGGGAGGGAGGGAGGGAGGTAGTTAGGGAGGTAGTTAGGGAGGGAGTTAGGAAGGGAGTTAGGGAGGGAGTTAGGGAGGGAGTTAGGGAGGGAGTTAGGGAGGGAGTTAGGGAGGGAGTTAGGGAGTAGATATGTGTATACCTTTATGTTATATATATGTGTAAATATATACAGAATATATAGAGGGAGGGAGGGAGTTAGGGAGGGAGTTAGAGGGAGGGAGGGAGTTAGGGAGGGAGGGAGTTCGGGAGGGAGTTAGGGAGGGAGAGAGGGAGGGAGTTAGGTTAGGTTGCGTTAGGGAGGGAGTTAGGGAGGGAGGGAGTTACAAAGGGAGTTAGGTTAGGTTAGGTTGGGGAGGGAGTTAGGGAGAGAGAGAGAGAGAGAGAGTAAACTCCAGTCGTGCGTCGGAGCTGACACACACATTTTTTTTTTATTATACTATGTTTGTTGTAAAGCCGAAAGATGAGTCCAATAATTCAAAATAATTATTTATTAGTCTAAATTTCTCGTATTAATGTTTTTTTAGCTAAATAGTACGAGATCCGGCTGTAGAATTTTACGATTAGGAGAATATATATCTACCAGGCTGCCTATCAAAATGTGGCCGCTAGTATTTTTAATTAAATTATTGTTAATTGATTTTTGGGAAAAAATTTCATTCCCTTGTTTTTTAAATAAAATTCGTCCACTTCCCGGCAATATATATAAAGACCCTGAAAAATCACAGCTGCCGTCACGCACTTGGCCGCACCTCTTCACAGCCAGGTGTAAACATGTTAAGATATGTTTATATGTTCCTTTGTCATATCTTTATGTTTTTATTTTTAATATTTTTTTCATCTGTATCTGTAATATTTGTTTCAGCGAGCAGCAACGAGCCCATTTTTGACAAAATTAGTGTCCGGTGTCTTGTAACATACTTCAGCGCACGTCTGATATTGGTAGAATTGTCGACATCGCTTGCCATATTGCATTAAAATAGCATAAAATAGAATTTATATGAATAAAGGTTACAGGTACCCCGGTTATGTTTGGGTTTACTATTACAAAATAATTTCCTTTCCTGAGGACTGTTACAGATAATTTATTTTTACCGCATGTAACTACCCTATTCGAGCAAACAGAATTTTTAGGACTTAGTTAGTCAAAATAACTTGAACGTAGACACCTGTCTATATGTTCAGACGTATAAAATGGTTTATAGGTATAAAATGGTTATTAGTGTAAAATGGTAGGACAAGAATAAATAATATTAATTAACAAAGGTTTATGACATACGAGGATACGTTTAAGATTAATCATAATTGTGTCCTAAGTATAGAAAAAAGTAATCCCTCTCAACAAATCGTTAAATATAGACTATACAAAAATAAATGAAGATTTAGAACAAATAGACTTTCGAGTACCTGTAGGGTTTTCCAGTCATTACTTTAAGTAATGACTGGAAAACCCTACAGATACTCTACGGCATTACTCTACGCGAATTGCAAGGTGCTCACGGTTCACCAACTGTATGTCCTCAAAGCTATCCTAAGAAAGCATCGTGAAGTACCCCTTCCTAATCAAAAAAAGCGCAGTACATCATCCGTATGAACCCGGGTCACTTGTATGTCATTCGCGAAAAGACAATTTCGTAGCATGAGCAACGTCGGACCTAATTAAAAAACTAAATATAGTAAGCTTAACCACACATGAAGTCAAGAAAAATTCAGGATTGGCTACAATAACTTGACTACCAAAGGACAGAGGATCTAATTCAATTCTTTGTGTAAAACTCACCTAATCAACAACACACACACACACACACACACATGTAAGTAAGTAAGTAACATGCAATACGATTTCGTATGTGAAAGCAGCGACCTACTCCTTCAGTTAATTTACGAGTACGACTGAACACTGTCTCTCAAATACAGGCTTCAGCCTAGATTGGGAGTCAGTTTCTGGTACCTTGGAACATACTGACATCTTTCAATGATTATAATTGCTTTCTGTACTATTTGATGTATGACTTTGGTGTTAAATAAAGATATTATTATTATTCTCTTTATTCACTTAAATATACAAATAAATTACATTTTTAAATACATTCAGATTATATCAAAAATAGATTTAAAAATATAAAAAATAGTGCCACACCGGTATCGGGTACAGGGACCAAGGTATCGGTGGTTAGGGTTCCAGAGACACCTCACAATACGTGCCGTATCAAAAGGCGGTCCGCCTTCTGCATCAGGCCCTTAGTCCAGCTGCCTAGCGTGAGCATCTGAAGGTGTTGGTCGAGGCTCTTTGCAATCAACCCTTGGGCTGATATGACTATCAGCACAATAATTGCTGAATCCACATCCCACATGTCGACCACCTCGTGGGCCAAATCCAAATATTTCGTTTGTTTTTCTTTTTCAGCCCTTAAGAGGTTATCGTCATAGGAAATGGTAATATCAATAATCATTGCTCGGCGCTCTAATCGGTCTATTACCACTATATCGGGCTTATTGGCAGCAATAGTACTGTCAGTGATAATAGACCGATCCCAGTACAATGTTACACGACCATTTTCAAGAACTGGGTCGGGCAGATACCTGTAGTACGTTAATTCCGCAGTCACAATAGCAAGTTGCTGATGGACTATCTTGGCCACTTAGTTATGTCTATGCAAGTACTCGCCGTTGGCAAGACGAGAACAACCGGAAATTATATGCCTGAGGCTTTCTCCGGGACGACATGCCCGACAAATGTCAACTGTGCCGTCCTTCAGGATATGTCTCCGATACAGACAGGACATATAGTTGTTCGTCATAACAACTTCAGTAATTGCACAGATAAAACCTACAGGTTCGCCAAAGAGGTCTCCGAAACGTAGTCAGGACACAGATGAGAATAGATCTACTGTGGGCCTACTTAAGGCCCGATAAAACCATCCATGCAGCTCTTTGCTCTTCCATATCTTCCTGCGATCTGTAATATTGAGTACTGTAGGTTTGCGCCAGTAGAGCAAGCGGAGTGAGTCAGTTGTCAACTGCCACAACATCCCGATGCACCTCCACCTTAACAGAGAGGAAGTAATCTCTAAGATGGCATACCATGCGGTTTTGTAGTGTCCTGGCATTTAGCAAAGAACCGTTCTCCATCGCTGCATACATGCCTCCAAGAAAATGCATAGTTGTATCAATCTTATGCAACTCCATCACCCTCAGGAGCGCGCAGAATGCGCTCTGTAACTCGTGTTGTATAATCACAGGAACTGATACCAGTTCCCGAAAAAGCCCGATTCACAAAACGCATTACTTTCGGGCGTGTGTTACCCGATGTGAAACAGATAAGCTTGCCAATGAGTACCCTCGACTCAGCGATACGACGCTCAATCCTTTGACAACAAGCCGGAACAACAAGCTTTGACCGAGCAGCAGTGTCATTTCCTTTGAATTTAACACCAGCTACTCGACACGCTGTAACAGCCGCACAATACAAAATTTAGTGTATATTGCTGAGATTTTTTTTTCTTTTTTAAAAGACAACTCCCGCATTAGGAATTACTCCTGTGTTGCGGGGGACTTTACAAACATACAAACAACGGACACAAAGAACACCCAGACTCAAGTGGGAATCGAACCCACGACTTGCAGCATAGCAGTCAGGGTCACTAACCACTAGGCCAACAAGCCAGCCAGCTTTCTTCAAAATAAATAGGTAACATCGAATCAAGGGTACACACTAGCGCTTTGTTTTGTTTATGCATTGGCAAACGCGGTTAACGTGGTCTACTTTCAAAACTCATGGACCGAAATTCCAGAATAGCGCCTTCCAAAGTATTCCTTATTACATCAGAGTACCGAGTACTTACAAATGAAGTATCATTTTCCTCCCCTCCTTCAGCAGGATAAGATTGCAACAGCAAAAACATTTGTCACAATTTGTGAAGGAGGAGAAGTAGTAAGGCTAACCTGCAAGTCCGAGCGTAGCCTTTCAAGTACGGAGTTATTAAGTAAATTACATCTTTTTTCTTTTTTAAAAAAGATTACTAGTAACGTGAGTCACACATTACTAGTGTTCTTGTTCCCTCTAGGCTTAACTCCGCCAGCTAAGCTTAACGCTTGTGTTAGGAGTGGGTTCACGTCGGTAGTGCACTGGGTGGGGTTCGAACCCGCAACCACTTGATCGCAAGTCTGATGCCTTAGCTATTACGCTACCGCCGCTGAATAGCCCGCACTTGATCCGATAATCTTTGCACCGAAACGTTAACAGTTGGCTCAAGTTCCTGAAACAGAAGCATCATACGATCACGATGCGCAGTGAGGTTAGTTCCTCCCTCTGTAGCCACAAAATATGCTCGCATGACGTTCTCATTCATTGAAGTCGTCCATTTCATGCGACGCACATTACCACCGGTAGCGTAGCAGAGAAAACTCGTCTCTCCAAGTCGAGCTCGACGCCTCTGCAATGACCAGACCTCTTGCTGTTGGCTTCGGGGGCTGCGAGGCGGAGCTGAGCGATGAGTCCAGGGACGGTAAAAGTGCTTTTGTTCTGGCTCTTGTTAGCATCGTCTTCGGTTAATAAATTAATTTATAAATTATTTTGGTATGACATGACATAAAATGTCATGTCTTAGTACATATACCTTTTTATGGTTAACTAGCTGTGCTCCGCGGTTTCACCCGCGTAACTCAGATGCCATGGGAATATCGGGATAAAAAGCAAAAAAAAACCTATGTGTTAATCCAGGTCTCCAGCTATCTACATACGAAGTATCATCGCAATCGGTTCAGTAGTTTTTGCGTGAAAGAGTAACAAACATCCATACATCCTCACAAACTTTCAACCGGTAAAGGTGTGCTGTGCCTATAATATTTGAAGAGTGCCCTCGATTTCTCGAGGATTCCATCATTAGATCCTGACCTATACGAGAGTGAGAAGTAGGTATACCTACCTTTTCAAACAAAAAATAAAGACTTCCAAAACAGTTCAGCCGTCTTCGAGTAATCGGGTAACATAAATAAAAAAGTTTACAACGAACTGATAACCTCCTCCTTTTTTGAAGTCGGTTAAAAAAAAGTTATAAATTTTAAATCCGGTAGTAAAATGTGTTCAAATACGATTGAAATTGTTTCTTGTGATGATAAGGTGAAAATAAGGTAAATTCTACTTTAAATGCAGACGACTTTTTGTTTAAGGAATTGATAACAAATCTTCTGAAATTCATGATAGAGAGGTATTTTTGAACGTACGCTGGACTGCATGTTTGGCCTCTTGTAAAACAATTTTTTTTTAACATATGTTATGATGATTGGGGACCGGGGCCACGGCGGGGGCCTTGGTTGCCCCTAGATCCGGGGCTGCTCTTACAAGATCTCGAATAAGAGATTTCGCCCCGTCAAAATAACACAAACAACACCAGCAAGTTTAAACTAAAGTACTGGGTAGTTCGATGCTTGGTGTAATACAACAACAACAACTGTATGAAGCACCCGTTGAAGCTTCCACTTTACATCCGCTTAACTAAGAAATTCTTTACTTTGAAACATACGACACTTAACACATTTTGTTCAAGAGCTTGGCGTTGTGACCGATACGCTTATTTGAGGTTTAATTATTCCGCGTGTCATTATGGCTGTCATCAACTCGTCAGAAAGTCACCGCACTACGTTACTATATAGTATACTAATCATGCGAGTGGACGACTAGCACTTTCAGTATAATATATTTTAGTTTATGACTAGCACAATGTGCATAATTAAAGTAGTTGTCAGGGTTAGTAATCATTCTTTAGGTTGCGCAAAGCATTTGCAACATCGGGGTTATTTGGGCACAAAGGCACAGATTACTAAGACAAAGGTTCTAACTCCCTTTGAAAAGTTCGTCACCCACTCATTCCACAGGCACGTACGTGTACATGGTTTCTGTACACGATAGGCACTCGTAAACATTTAAATTTCAATATTGTTTACATCGAGATAAAAGTTCGAAAAATAAAAATGTTTGTTAGATGTCACCGCAGTGTTGATTGACAGTATAACATCGACAGCGCGATCTGTGCCTGTCGAATGCAGAGACACCAGTAGCGTTCACCCCCTTGCGGCAAGCCCCAATCAAGGCTCCAGCTAGAGCCGGCCGGCCTGTGTGGCCGACTCACAACTCGCGGGTGATTGCGGTGCGAAGCGTTCATAACGCGCTGGTGTAACTTGACTTGACCGGTATCGCGTCGATAACACTCACAAGCCTTTAGGTCACTTCGCCCGTTACCACCTCAACACGCACGCATACGATGATGCTTGTAGCATAAGACACGGTCTCCGTCGCCGGCACGATAGTGACACTTGAAGGTGCCGATACTTTGCGTCAAGTTCCCGCACTATTATTTTTCAACGTACCAATCGTATGTTTTCTATGTCCCGACACTTTTTCACTTTTCAACCTAAATAGTAGATGGGCGCAGTGGCGTAACTGCCTATATCATCTGAGGCCCGTGTCTAATTCATCGGATGTGTGTGAATCTGACTCGCACTTGGCCGTTATTTTCTAACTCGTGTACTTTATTAGGTTTATTAAATTAGATAACTTACATTGATTAAATTCAAAATGAATATGTTTTTAATACATTTTGTAATTAGTGCCTCCTGTGTTAAGGGCCTTTGGTGCCCGGGGGCCCCCTTGAGCCGGGCCGCGGGCCCTTGTCATTTTGTCCGCTCTACCACCCTATTGTTACGTCACTGGGTGGGCGCCTGCGATAGAATCACGCGGAGCCTTTTCTAAATACAATAAAAAAATATAGTATATGGACTCCGCAAGATGTGAATTATCATTTGTTTTCAGCACTTAATTATAAAAAAGAAAAGAAATATACCAACAAGCAAAAATGTGTGGGCATGAATATATCGGTAGAACAATAGACGTTATGAATAAAATACATAAGACTGCTTTTGAAACCCGCGCGGGGCAAACGACCGTTTCTGTGCTAATAGACATCGGCAACCAGTAGTAAAAACCCTTTATTCAAAAAAGTTGTGTCAAAGAGTCTTTATATAATATTTTTATAAAACATGCAGTAGTATTTTTAACCGATTTCCAAAATGGTGGAGGTTCTCAATTCACCGGATCTTTTTTTTCATGTATGTTCACCGATTACTCGAAGAGCCCAGAACCAACTTTGAAAATTCTTTTATTGTCCCATTGGTCCCATTTAAATTTTATCGCAATAAAAATCAACAAAATTAAATATTCAAAAATTGTATGCATCGATGATGTTTTCGTTTGCTCCGAAACTTCGCTGTCTCATTGGAAAAAAAAAATACAATAAGGGTAGGCCAACTAAACGCACTGGCGTTTAGTTGGCCTACCCTTATTGTATTTTAATAAAATACATCTACTTTCCACTAAAAAGCACATTGAAGTCGGTGATACTTTTTTTGAAAGATAATTAATTATAATTAGCAGCATGCAGGAATAAATCTTTTGTTTCTAGTTTGCATTTGCTGTAGAGAAAACAAAATCAAACAATTAATTTACTTTGTTGTCATCTTGTACTGTAATATTTTGTTGGCAGTCTACGTCTTCAAAGGCTTTAAATAAAATTTACTGCCTTGAATATATAGAGATCCGTATGTAACTCTATCCTGTATGCAACTCAGGTGCAATGAATTTCAGTAACTATTGAAATTCCCCGGAGCTTGCGTCACGTAGGTATGGGCTACGAAGATTTATATGTCTCAGGTTTATCTTCTAATCTAAAGTAGGTAGATAATTTTAAGCTCGAATAACATATTTTTCAAATACTTATCTATTAAATAGAGCAGTGTTAATAATTTTGTATTTTGTCTCGTTGCTAATACTCGTACATATGTGTATAGTACGTGTAGTAAGTACCTACCTACAAAACTATTTGTAGGTATTTAGTAATATTTCTTACACCGCTAAATTTTTTTTTCTCCCACGTATTAACAACAGGTAACCAGCGGTAGACTTGCATAATAATATACATATATAATTTTCATTAGTTTTGACGCGTGTAGGTATGTGTATTAAAATTTTTTTTTATTAAAAAATTATTTTCGAGAACGAGCGATAAATTGAATAAATCCGGTAGGTAGAATAGATATAAATATACGCCTAACAAATTTATTGATAACAGTTTCTATTTAACCTACAGTGAATGTGGAAGTTATGGTACGTACGTACTAAGAGTAAGTATTTAATTGATGCATACTATTGCATACTGAAATTCAAGACCTTGCAGTACCTATTTATTGGCATAAAAAATTGGTAAAATATTCTAAAAACGCCTTAAGACCTTGTAAGTAGATAGGTTCGGCAAATTTTAAATCAACAAATCAAAATCAAAATGTGCGTTACAAAAAAGTTACTAGGAATAGGAATTGGTAGGCATCTTATTGCCGCTCGCTCAGCAGTCTTCAATGTTTCCAATAACGTAAAACTTTATCTATTTATTAACTTTTGATTACTGGTGGGATCCTCAGTGACACAAATGGAATAAAGCAGTACGAAACGAAACAGAATAAAGAAGAGTAGATCAGAAACGGACATCGCTAGAGTAGCTCAGTGCTGAATAGAACTGAAATCAGTAAGCACATCAAAATCGAGAACACGCATATGTTTGAACAATATTGCGAGATTCGTTCAGGCGCACGAATGTTCAAAGATGTCGCCTCGCCAGTATTGGAGGCTCGATGTCACTGCACATGACATATTCTATTCAATATTATCCAAAATATGACGAAGCAATTTAACCCCTTTGACTATTAAGACTGTACAACGTTGTAAAGAAAATGAGTACCTAGTCTGCTACTCAAAAGCGCACGGCGGATGGTCTTCAACTTCAATGAGATACGAGCTAAAACGCAATACTCTATTTACATAAATCTAAAACCTTCAGACATTATCATCGATTGATATTTATGTTCAGATACGTATAAAAGCACATTTAGTTTTTTGCCTCGTATGACGTATCCAAATGAATAGGTAGGTACATGGCTAACTGACCTAGGTAGCTATCATTTAGTAATATGTATCATAGTTTTCCTGGTTAAGAGAGTATTATAACTCTGGAAGTATATACAGTAGATAGTGTGTGTGTCAAATGGTTGTAAAAATGTGCATTAACTTTAATATTGAATACTTATTATATATTAAACAAATACCTAAATGTCAAATGCACTTTCTGTTCACTCTCTGTTGAAAAATTATAATCAATCAATATCACATTTTAATAAAAAGTTGATCGAACTTTTCGCTTCGGAAAAATATCGGCGAACTGTAATTTATTTACAGTAAGGGTATTAGCGAAAAGTCGTTTCATTGCATCTTCATCTTCGGATCTTTATACTAAGCGAGCTCGTTAAGTGTAGGTACTGCCTAGTCCATGTTGTTTGTAAACAAAAATAATATTATAATAAGGTTCTTATTTCAGAATTTTATCTATAATTTGTTAATAAATCTTATAACGTATGTTACTAATTTATAATTATTTTACATTAAAGCTGCACTTTCCCAGGTTAATTGTGTTCCAATGTCTTATTAATTTAACAGTCTACTTTTTCTAAAATGGTATTTAGGAGGCTGCTAGTGCTGTCCCGTATTCAACGCATCAGGGAAGTCGTTCTTTTCCTGATTATTGCTTGGAAGCAGTCCGTGCTGGCCTCAGTAAACATTCCTGATGCGCTGCAATATCGTGGCAGCCCTAGCAGCATCCTAAAACCATTATTGTAGAGGACTCGAAGGGCACCGAGAGATCTCTGCGTATAACAGACCCAGAAAAGCTTGATAGCAGGTACCTATGTTTTAAAAACATGCCCCGCGACACAGCATTTATTCCTAGTGCGGGAGTTATCAAGTAGCCTATTAAAATATACTGCTGGATATCTGCTGCTAGTCGTAACACATCGGTTCTTATAATATTATCTACGTATTTACGGGAATTAACGCGATTACGAAAAGGTATTACATACCTCTGAATTGCCTGACGTTTCGACCAGATTGTACTGGCCGTGGTCACAGCCAGGTTGACTGGCTCAGCGGTGCACGCCCTCCGTCGTCGACACCGACACGAACCTTCTACCTCACGATGAATGAATAAATTTTATGAAAGAATAATTTATTTAAAATTTATTTAATTGTATGAATAAATTAGAAGAATTAGGAACCGAGGTTATTGATGTAATTGAAATCACGCTAACCGTCTAATATAGAGCCAACTAATTAAGGCTTTTTTTAAGTAGAAAAACAAGTAACAGCAAAGTAGACTAAATGCTTTCAATTACAACATACTGTACTCATGAAGTGCAATATTTAAAGATGCTTATGAATTTATAATAAGAAAAGTATAAACAGCCACAAATATTTGTAATAAAATGTTGTGTGGGCTTCACACACTCGCAGTTACAATGTGTAAATAACATGCTACATGATTCGACGGTTCATCTGTTTATAAAGAAACCGGACAAGTGCGAGTCCGACTCGCGCACCGAGGCTTCCGAAAGGAGCCTCCTCCTCAGCCTTCCTCACCCCTACATCGATTTACGACAAAGTCAACTTTTAAAACCGCAAAATATAAGTTTGTAATCACAAAAAAAAAGTTTGTGATATTACAACAAATTAACGACTTTCAGATTTTTGCCCCTACCTTGTGCCTTGGACCTTGCTTATTACAAAATGTCATGCCATAGGTTTCAATTACACTAGCCATCCCCGCAGTTTCACCTGCGTTTATGGTCACTGTTCCGATCCTATTGGTCGTAGCGTGATGTTATATAGCTTTCCTCGCTAAATGGGCTATCCAATACTAAAAGAATTTTTCAATTCGAACCAGTAGTTCCTGACATTAGCGCGTTCAAACAAACAAATAAACAAACTCTTCAGCGTTATAATACCACTAATATTATAATTGTGAAAGTTTGGATGGATGGATGGATGGATGTTTGTTACTCTTTCACGCCAAAACTACTGAACCGATTGATTTATCAAATTAAATACTTTACTAACCTTAAGCATTTCGTGTACATAATAATTAACTTTTACATCACACAATTTAAATTAATATCTTATGAAATATCGTTAAATTAAAACTATCGTACAACAAAACTTAGCGGTCCGCGCCGGCATGCCCTAGCGGCAAGGATTAACCTAAACAATCAAAACCTTTGTGTTTGGATAGATAACATTTAAGAATTGGCCAACAATGTCTATCCCGACATTGATAACATAACTTGTAAGACTATAATATATCTTGGTTCAAAGAAAAAGCGATGCTCGCACCTACCAACGTCTTGTCTACCTGTATTTACCTGGTTCTTTCGCAGATTGATGCAGCCACGCAAACATACTTCTCGGTCGACACTGTACTCGATTTTGAAGAGGCTGCCCACAGAATTTCTTAATTCTTTGAACCCATCTGGACTCCTTCCACATAAAATGGTGATGAAAGTAGGTTGTCCTGTTATTTTATTAAGGGACCCTAATCCGCCTAAATTATGTAACGGCACGCGTTTGCTGATGAAATCACTTAAAACTTTCATAATAGAGTGCACAATACTTACCGGTTGTGGTACTGGAGAAGACGTGTTAATTCCCCGGATTCCTCTAATGCCAACAGATTTACTGTTCCAATTTAAATGGCTGCAAATTCCGGTAAAGTTATCTTTTGCAATGACCATTAATAAGTCACAGGATCAAACATTCAACGTTGCAGGCGTAGATTTGAGCGTTGAGTGTTTTTCATATGGATGGTTATATGTTGCACTTTGGAGAGTAACTTCTAAAGAAAACATGTTTGTATTGTCTCTTGAAAAAAGAGCTGTAAACCTTGTATATAAAGACGTCCTGTAGTATAGTCTAATCATAATAGTAATATTTTTAATCACTCCACACTGACACCACATTAGTATCTACATTGCACCCGTGTGGAGCCGGGGCGGGCCGCTACTAAAAAAATTAATTAAATCGATTTCTATTTGATAGCACCGCTTCAATTAGTCCTCCGCTGATGATACCAGAGTAAACATTTTATAAAGTGCCTATAGAATCTGCGAAACGAAATAATTTGATCGATCGTTTTCAGCGAGTAGACAAAAATATACTTTAAAGTCGATTTATCATAGACATTTGCATATCATATATACCTTGAGTTGTACCGCCCAAAAATTCGTTTAGAAATTCAATTTCCTCGCGCGTTCGTAAATGTTTACTTTATTAGTTCAACAGCTCATGGGCAGAATTGTTTACCGTTATGATTTTATATACAAATAAAGTCGTTCAAGGTGTAGGTACTTAACACAAACTCCGCTAAGCGTCGAGTGAATTAACTAGTTTGTTTTCATGACATTGTTCGCCCAAAACTAGTTGCTAACTCTATAATGTCTCTCTTTATGAGATTCTGCATCAAATTGGGCACCAAAACCTACCATTTTGTTAGTGTATCGTATATCGTGTCGACCGATTGTAATATTGGTAAAATTTACCTTATTATACGAAAACACATCAAGTAAACTCACCCAAATTGTTTTGATATAAGAATCAGTGTGTTTTGGTATATGTCTACTCGTACTTTTGCAAAACAGTTTAATACACTTTAGGGTAGGACTTAACCAGATTAGATGATGTTGTACAAGCTTTTATGTTTTTCTTTATTTTAAGGTTTCAATTATAGTTAGTACAATTAAAAACATTATTGAGTTTGATCAGTAATTGAGATAGACATATTTGAGTGCATGAGTAATTCATAAGTACAGCCTGAGCAGGAAAATAAAAAACCTGGTCTAGGTGTGAATGAATTGCGTTTTTATTGCAACACAAAATATAGTGATGCCCTTGTTAATTGGCAAACGTTTAGGAGCTATGATGCCACATACAGATTTACAGATATATATTATATACCTTAAACTAATAACAATAACAATCTTTCTTTTTGCGACAGGGGTTTTAAATTAATATGGATCGAAAGACATGGTTATGTCTTCCGATCCATATTAATTAAAACCTTATGAATGAATACTATGGTGAATCATAGGAAATTCAAACAAGAGCTTTTTAGATTTTGGACTTATTCAACGAAAGTTTATTTTTTATAAACTTACATATAAAACCATCAAAGCTAATATGATGTTTAATATGAATCATCAAAATCATAATGTAAATTTTCAACTTTATTTGATATTTTCATATTCTTTATTTCTACAATGTAAAAATGGTTGGATTTCAAAGAAATCAGACTCATTGTCACTGTCATTATTTGATAAATCACATTCACCGCCACCAATATTAAAATTTGTTTTTGGATTTCCGATTCAACCGTACTACTTTCAATCTGCTGCGTTCTTTCGTTTCGTTCCGATCTCCTTCTGTAATTTTCTTCCATTTTCTTATGTGTTAACAGCAGCTGTTCCATATTTCTGTAAAATTTGCCTACGAAATAAGAATAACATATATCTATGTTAATTTTTTAAATAAAATGTCTAATATTTGCCTCAAAAAGATTTAGGAATATTATCGAGACAAACATTTCTTTAATAAAATTTTCTTTTTACTATGTTAATGACGTTTAAAGTTACTCTTGCCATTAAAAGAAATTAGTTCCATTTGTTTTTGTCGTCATGACGAGGTTTTTTATTTTCTTGGTTTGTTGGTAAATATGATTACTAAACTAAGATACCTGTTGCGATTAAGGACATAGGTAGATACAATAAATGATCATGCCAGTAAGTGACAATTATGAAGTTTTTCAACAAAGAAAAGGTGATATATATTGACGTAGGTAATATTTGTTTTTAGCTTTTAAATGATTAAAAAAAAAGTAGCTATCTAGTAGGTATCGTAATTTTTTCTTAGTAGAATAATTTCTTCTAGGACTAACACTATTAAAAAAAAAGAGGTTTTAAAAGGTTTAACACGATTTCTGCCGTTTCTTGAAATAAAAATACGTTTTATATTGCGTGAAATAATTGGATTAAGATTAGGATTTAACTGCCTTTAATATGTATAAATTTTAATGTCGTCGCATTTCACTGGTTATGAAACTACCACAGATCGCTATATTGTTGCCAGTTGTTTCATAACATTTTTGTTTCTAATGTCCAATGGAAATGTTTTCTAGTGTTATCGAATATTGAGATGCTTCTGAATCTGTTTTGTAATTACAAACTTGAACTTTTTGAAATACCTATGTGGTCAAATCTTATTACAATTTTTCCCATGATTGTCCTAAACCGGTTCAGCTGAAATTAGAGATTTAAATGTTGGATAACTTTGGTTTAGCGTATCTTTGTCTTCTTTGTCCACGTGGGGTTTTATTTTAGACCTAGGTGCTGTTCAGATTGTGATGATGCTGATATAAAGAAGCAATAGGAATGTAGTTATTTACGAATGCAAACTGCTACGAATTAATTACTTAAGCTACGAAATGCTTCTACGGTAGCGTTCAACACGCGCTTGACGGCTTCCTGTTATTTCGTATAAACATACACCCAAGGTAAGAAAAAAAATCAAGAAAAAAGAAAAACAATATAAATCTAGAGACGCGGCAGCGTGTGAAGCCAAGTTCAAGAAAGATTTGAATTACCCGCCAGGCTTGCATCATTCGTCACTGTATCTCGCTTAGTAAAATTAATTAACTCACGGAAAGCCGGCTCCCAAATCAGTTAACTTAAAGGGGGCTCGATGGGGCGGCTACCGTGCATTGGAGAAAACTGTCACTGTCTTGTTCGTGAAACCTCACAGATTAATTAGTCCCAACGTTTGTTCACTATCTCAGCCCTGCTCCTCTTAATAAAGCCCAATGAAACCACAATTACTATATAAGTAGCGTTTGAAAAAAAAATTTAAGCGTTGAACAAAGTACAGTAAAGAAAGACTCAGGAAAACTAAATGATTCAAGAATGATCATGACGTTATTCTCTACTCATCCATTTTATTTTTGCAAATATACAAGGTCACAGGAAAGGCGATACATTATTTTCAAGAAATTCAAGAAGAACACATTTGGAGCTAATTTAGTCCCGGGATACTATATTCTAAACTTGATTATTTCTGACTTATTCAAGACTTAAGGATTTTACTTAAACCCCCTGTTTTCGAGTTAAAATGCACCCTTGTAATGAATTATACATGATTTTGCCCTTTGTTTTGCACTTTTCTGATTCATAAACCACCAGAAACTCATTCAAAAGTTAAAAAGCTAGTATAGCATCTACTTTAACCCATTAAAAGGAATGTATCGTATTTCCTAAATGTAGAAAGTATTTTATGAATGTTGTATCGAATTTTGCACACGCTGTACTTTTTCTTGGAGATTATCCTTATTGGTTAGTATAATTCAATGAAATTTGTAATAAATCATGTTCCTTTTCTTTGTAATTTTTAAAAATTATATCAGTAGTTAGCAAGCTTGTTTGTTAAATACAATTAGAAGTTATTTGTAGGTCCTGATATTTCGTTGGCAACCCAGGAAAACAAGATTTGTCTACAACTTTTAGTCAACCAACATACGAACTCTCATATGTTATATATCGTCGATAAACACGAGATGGGAATGTAATAAAAAGCAATTCCATTTTTTCCCAGTTAGTTTGTATTCTTACGGATCGGATTTACATCAAACATTGTATATCAAACGACTTTGTGTCCCGATAGATGTCTAGATGGAAATCCATTCGGACATCACTTCACGGGATAAGACCGGGCTGAGAGGGATGCAGTGTTAATATTAGGCCATCCTTTTATTATTATGGATTCGTATTTAAGGTTACAGCTACCTTAAATACGACCATACAGATTCTCAGACAAAGTTTTTATCGTAGTAAAAGTATAGCAACTTTGTTATTGGCACAAATAAATAAAGAACGATTAGGTATATATATTATATATAATTTAGTTTTTCTCATTTGTATTCGGGTTTCCTTAACATTGTTATTTCCGTACATATGGGTGTAGGTACGTAGTGCTAATGTGAATTTGATGGAAAATGTCCTACATAGCTCATTGTTATTCAAAATTGTTTATAGAGACCGAACCGAACACATTAACAATATACAAAAGGCTCCGCAGGTGGCTCGACGATTAATCACAGCGAGGAATTCGTGTGAGTGTGGGGCGGGCGGAGGTGCTGGGCGGCGGCGGCGGCGACGGCCGCGGTAGTGCCGCCGCGGAGTCACGCCGCGTCGCACGCCCCGCCCGCCTCCACTCCACACCCACCTTGCGCCCACTGCCCGCGCCACGCGATCCGCGGCCCCTCTCGCCACGCCACACATGCGACAGAAGACCAACAAACATACACACCACTCTCGATCAACAACTCAAGGTAAGTTCACTATCGGAGGACTTCCTAATGTATTTAACACATCTCATTCAATAACAAGTTCTGTTAAAGTTCTCGACTGAAAACTTAGTTAGGTAAGACAACTTTCTGCAAAGTTGTTTTAACAATTGTGTTGTAATGAATATAACGAAAAGTTTTGCACTTTATTAGGTAACTAAACCAACCTGTTGAACTTGGTTTGCTTGCGGAAAGTAGAATTCAATTTGCAAAGAAACTTCCTTAAATTTTCTCTTATTGGGAAACTAATATTTGCATGACTAACTTTTCAATATCGCGCTTCGATGGTTGGTTTATGTATTGGGTTTGGTATTTTTACACGATTTATTAATATAAATATATATCAAAATATTTCATGAGTATTTGCTCATTTATCAACGATATATTTAGGTTCGGTATATTCCTGGCATGGCATACTTAATAACTTATTCGGAGACAAAAGCTACTTTACTACTAAACATTCAGATTAGATCGCCGTTGGAGCATATTAAATTTTTACTGGACCGAATAAGGATGCGAAATATGCTTATGTATACATTATGTTTACATTTCTTGTTAACTCTTAGGGTGATAGAAGGCCGAAATATATAACCAATGTTTAATATTTTGGGATTAAGTTGCTCTTATTTCTTCCTTGGTATGTATGCTATCTTGATATATTGTATTTAATCTTTAGCATGCTATTTATTACTTTGTATATATTAGTATAGTTATTACGTTTGTCAATAAAAGTTTCATTTGAGATAACAATTTATGGCCTAATCTTCATTAACAGTCACACAGCTTTGATTTTTTTCATTGGCCTACCCAAATGTCTGACTGCGGTGGCGGACCGGTTGAAGTCTCCCTAAGATGTGGTTGAGTTTTGTGTTTACTGACTTATTTAGCCTACTTACTGGGGGTCGTGACTGGTCAGCTCAAAACTGAAATGTTCGTTCGTATACAGACCAACCTGGACGCCCACATGGCACTTGCACAGTTTGAATTTATGTACACCTGGATGGATAATCATGGGAAATGCCGGCAGCATCTCTCGTTAAAGAACTAATAGAGGTTTAAAAGTGTCTATTATCAAAATAAATTCATTTATCACGAGATGGTGATTGGCAGCGTAAAGTTGAATGTTTACACCTAGCTTCCCTCCAACTCAACCAATTTAAGTGGGCATAAGCTCAAATGAAAGAACTCGTTCAAGCTTCGTCCAAATTAGAACCTGAGATATAGAGAAAGAAAGCTATGAAACATAAGAAATGTACAGGAGGGAATCACGTTTGAGTATAATTTGAGAAGTGTGATAGTTTAGGTGATGTTCAATGCCTGATGACGAATCTGTGCACAAACCTGGCATTAAAAAAATAAGCAGACTGGCTGGATCGACTCGAAATACATTTTTTTTTTATATTTAGATTTAATATAAAGATCGTCGTTCGTACCATTTACCTACCTATAAAGAACCTAAACAAACTCAAGACAAAAACCTTATCTTTAAATGAAATGTTTACATAAAACTTAGGTAGACGGTAATTGATAAGGCAATATTTAAATTAAGAAGTAAGATTAGAAATCAACAAAGGGAACTGGAATAGCCTCGCGAAGCTTTGTCTATTAGAAGACTGAATTACGACTTGTTTTTGGTAAGGAGTCATGAATTAAAAACTTCTTTATAGCACTTTGGCGATAATTATCTTGAAGGAATATTCTAAATTCTTAATGTTTTTACCGTCATTTTATAATGCTTTTTTTTAAATTACTTTTAAATTGTGAACATCATCTCACCATATTATGCCAGGATCTGCATTTTGGAAACAATTCAAGATTTTTAAACGGTTTTATTTTTATCAACATATATTGCAATTGCAAGGCCCTTGCTTGGCCGAGAGCAGTGCAGCAACTTGACAGCCGTTCACTCTGACTGTTCGACGCTCCTCTACTGTTATTCTTCCCTAACCAATTTATACAATTCAAATATAATATTTTAATATCGATTCAAATATTATATTACCAGCCAGTTTCTACCAATAGGTACTCGAAAGAGGTTTGAGTATTACAATATTATATTCAAGTTAAACTAATACATTTAGCCTGCCGTTTATAATATAAAGAACTCGCCGGCTGTGTTCTTTAAAGAAGCTGTTATTTTAAGTGTTTGAGTAGAATAATGAGTGGACCATACGGTGAAAACGCTAAACTAGGTCTATCTACGATACATGATCGATGTGTATCTTATAAACGCGTTAATATTTAAAAATTGCTTAAATTTACTTTAGGCCAGTACAATATACCCATGGCTGAGTGACTGACAGGCACGCACTAAATGGATTACCAAACAGATATAAAATTTTAATGACATAACCTAGGGATGCACCAACAGCGATTTTTTTTAATTCAACTCTTAGAAGATAGTAAAGCACAAGATAATGCACTTTCTTCTTTCCTTTCAAAAACAATACCCAATAAAAACTATTCTTGTTTTTTGTTGTGTCATATTGCAGTTTGTAAAGCAGTTGTAGCATTACAAACTGCTTTATAAAGATTTTTCTGTATGGTGTTTTACAACTTCAACTTATAACGGAAAAATGTGTGAGTATTAATGGTTTACTGTCAAAGAAGTTTGTATTAATTTGCAAGTACACACAAGGGCAGTATATTCCACTTTCTATCTACTACAATAACTTTATCGTACATTTATCACTTCTTTATAGAGTATACAAACACTACGTACGGCAGTGGTGTGACTTCTCCTGTGACATCCAAGACGAGAGTCTTTCTTCTATTGTTTCATCCTATTTCTTATATAAACTTATTCTTTATACCCTGTACAAGTTAGCTTGATCTTTTTGACAGATGTAGATTTTCTGATCGACATAACTTTGCAATGACGAACATATTATTTTCTTAATTTAATGATTTTAAACTTTGTAAAAATATTAAAAAAATACATATAACACAAAAGTCCCTAAAGATTCAAGCGTTATCCGAAAATTTTAAGACTTTCTAGTGCATCAAAGTAAAATTTAAATAGGAGCACTGAAAATAATAGACGCTTGTACTATGTTACATCGGTCGGACGGATGGAACACGAATAACAGGCAGTAACTGTTACAAATATCGATTACAAAAAATCATTATTAAAGATCATTGTTATTATTATGAACGGGGATCCTTTTGGTTGGGGTCTCTTTGGCTAGTGGTTGGTGTCTCTTTAGCTGGTATAACTCTTTTTAGAAAAATAAGGTAAAAAAAAATGAATTCTAATTTGAATTACGCATTCCATCGTTCCATCGACTGGCCATATAAGCCGAACGTCGGGAACACTCGGGGTCAGTAGTGTGGAGTAAAGTCAAGAGGAAAGAAGAGGTTAAAGGAAGAAGTTAAGAGGAAGCAAGACTACCTGCCCGTAACATTATTATTGTTGAATTTAAGTTTTTGTTTTGAACTTTTGTTGAACATGTCTAAAAGGGCGAAAAAAACTGTACTCAACAGTGAAACGCGTGAGTTTGTGATTGGCTTACGCGATTGTTTTGAGCGTGACTCACAAAATGGGGGACCATTATTGCCATTGTCTCAAGTGCGGCAACGTGTAGCTGAAGCTTTGGGGATTGGATTAGCTACTGTGACATGAATCTCTACGGAAAAATATGGTAAAGAAGGTGATGAGGAGAATAAACTGTCGTCTCCTAATAAAAAACGTAGGCGTATTCAACCTACCGTCAATATTGACGATTTTCAATGTGCGGCCATACGGAACCACATTTATGGTTATTATTCAAGAAAAGAATTGCCGTCACTTGACAAGTTGCTAGTGACACTAAGATAAGCTGATTTATATGACGGCGGTCGAACCTCGCTGTCAAAACTATTGCGTAGAATTAGATTTCATTACCAAAAATCCAACAACCGCAAGATTCTTATGGAAAGGAATGACATTTGAGGGTTCAAACGAGTTGATTTCTTAAGGAAAGCCAAAAATATTACCGATTGGGACCGACGACTCTGGTAATGATGATCTTGGCTGTGCTCCTCTTCCTTAAAAGAAACTGTTTCTAAGATAAAACAATTTTATTTTTCAACCTTAACTTTTACATACAGGGCTATTTTTGGACCTCCCGTCAAATTTAAACAATTTAAACAACTTTTCCAAAGAAACATGGGTCGAAAAGTGATAAAAAAAATCGACCCTCCCATAGAAAACTGCTTGATCACGTGGTCGATTTCGTATGGAAGGTCTAAATTTTTTTTTTCACTATCGCCAAGGTTGACTATAAGAGAATGCGTAAGGTATTGATACGAGGCCCGAAGCTAAAGAAGTTATTTATAAATCTTTATGTACAGTTTTGTGCAAAAGTATATATTAGTTCGGAAATCACGAAGTTACAACTTACTTTAGAAGGTTTTTCGAACCATTTTTAAAATACTATACTTAAGTTTGTATATATACTTAAATACTATACTTGTTTTAAGTTCTATAATGAGTCGAAAGTTCCAGTCTTGTACACAAAAAAATCGTACCGTGGCTTTAAGTAGAAATTGATGTCTATTAATTTTACTAAACCATTCGATAAATAAAGTTAGTTGTTAATTGTAATATTATGGAATCTCTATTTCCTTAATAATACTGATCACCTCAGCTATCACGTACACCGCGTACAGTTTTGCTCATCGCGTAAAGCTTCAAGCAAATGGTCGCGGTGGTAGTCAGTACTGTCGCTTGGATTACTGGGGCCGACGGACGCTGGCAAGATTATTGCGATGGCTGGCAACATTGTAATCACACTGTAGTTCATCTGAGAACAGTATGAAAAGTATTTAAACTGGAACAGTAACAATATATGGTCGACGTTGACGATCTATTTGGCGTCAGTGATCGCAATGTCAAAGTTCGATTCCGGATCTGTACAAATATTTGTATCCATGAATATATCTATTTACATTGTAAACCAATGTTAACCGTACAAAAATGTATCCAAGTTTGTTGTTCTCAAAAGAACCAGTACTACAAAGTATGATTAGTTTAGGTCTAAACAGTGCTGTTTAGTATGTAACAAAACATTATTATAGGGAAGTACTCCAACTACTTACTAGTAACGTGGGTCACACATTACTAGTATTCTTGTTAACCCCTCCAGCTAAGCTAAATGATTGTGTTAGGAGTGGGTTCACGACGGTAGTGCACCGGAGTGGGGTTCGAACCCGCAACCACTTGATTGCAAGTCCGATGCCTTAGCCATTACGCTACCGCCGCCTATTAACGAATACCTACTGATGTACAGAACCAAAAAGGATACCAATTTCTTAGAATCAGCTTGTGCAGCTACGAATATGTTTATCGAACCTACATTATATGCCATGGATGGCCAATTACTATAGAATGATAAGTAATTATCGGAATTGGTGTTCCGAAGCTAATTCTTGCAAGATTCCTGAGTAATAAAGGTTATTTTTAATTTTTTCATGGGCAATGGCAATACATGTAAATACTATGCGGTAAAAGTGGGCTATCTGTCTGGCTACCTGTATATGTACCTTATTTGCAGATGATATATCGATAGTTTTGACATCTAATAGAATTACGAACTTTGACATAGAAATTAATGAAAGAATAAAAAATGTAGTCAAATGGCTTGATAGCAATGATTAAAATTAAATTTAAGCAAGACTCATTAGATCGAACTTTTAAATAAAGGAAGTCAGTCACAGTCATTTAACGCTGTCTACAATGATTGCAAAATACAAGCAGCTAATAGTGTTAAATTTTTGGGTTTAACTATTTATAGATTTTGCAACTGGAAGACTCATGTTGACGAAGTATGCAACAGAATCAAGAAATTTGTATATGACCTAGCAAGACTTCGTAAGACCGCAGCACTAGAAACAGTACTTTTGGCATACCATGGGTACGTAGGACCAATATTGCGGTATGGGATCTTAGTGGGGGGCAATTCCACAGATATACAAAGAGCGTTTGTAGCCCAAAAAAAGTGTGTGAGGGCGATAACAGGCATTCCGCCCTATGAGTCGTGTCGTCCATGTTTTAAAAAACTCGGTATATTGACTTTAGCCTGTATTTATATTTATGAAATTGGAATATTTGTTAGAACGCATCCAAATGTATTCAGCAAAGCTAAAGATGTTTTTCCACGAAACACAAGACACAGAGATCGACTGGTTTTAAATTATCAACCTAGAACAACTCTTTTTCAAAAAAACTGTTGTTCCATGTGTGTCAAAGTTTTTAACGCGTTGCCAGAAGATCTTAAAAATCTAAATTTATCAAGATTTAAAAAACAGTTGAAATCATGGCTCATACAAAACTGTTTTTATACATTGAAAGATCTATTTGAAAGAGCGTAAATAATAATTATTAATTCACTTGTACAATTGACATTCACAACGATTTTTTTTTCTTTTTATGATTTTAATGGTAATTTAATTTTCGTTCGTAGACTAGTTTTCAATTTATTATACTAATTTCATTTAATTTTGTAATACTTAATATAAGTTTTTGCATGTCAGTATGACTAAATGTTAGCACTTATGTCAACTATAATAACTTATGTACAACATTTAATGGCAAATAAACTATACTTACTTACTACGTCATCGATGTGAACTGCCTTTAATTTACTATCATTTGATAGTCAATAAAATGTATAAAAAAATATTGGCTACACTATGTGGAGAGCGTTTTCACTTGGATGGCGTGAAGATTGGTATTGGTATTGGTGTAGGGCTCTGTTTCCGCATTTAGACTCATAGATGGTCCATTATGCGTTCAGACAGGCTGACTAGTTGAGCCAGCCTAGCTCCTTCCAGAAGCACAGAAGCCTCCTGGGGCGTTCGCAGGCTTCTAGGAGCGATCTCGCACCCGCGAGGATACTTACCCGTTGTGTGGCCACTCCCTCGTACTCTAGGATAACGTGGGCGGCCGTTTCCTCCGCGTCGAGACATCCTCTGCATAGAGGACTGTCTGTCGCACTGATGGTGAATAGGTGCCGGTTTAGGGCCAAGTGGCCCGTAATGGTTCCTACAACTATTCTGATGTCGAGTCGGTTAAGACTGAGCAGTCTGCAAGTTAAACGTGGTGAGACCTCCATCAGCACCAGTTTAGACTGCCTACAGCCCGGTGTGTCGGCCCAACGGCCGTTATGCGCTTCACGAGTCAGTAGTATAGTTGGGCCTGCAACTGACGTTGTGGATCCCTTCCTTGCCAGCTCATCGGCGGCGTCGTTCCCTAATGAATTACTATGCCCTCTGATCCATTGCAGAATTACCCCATTGGCAGAGGCTAAACGCTCTAGCGTTTGGTGGCATTCATAAATGAGACCGGAGTTAATGGTGTTGCCCTCCAGGGCCCTTAAAACGGCCTTACTGTCTGACAGTATTCGGATGTTGTACTCTTTTATACCTTTTGACATGACCGCAGTCGCCGCGTAGGTTATTGCAACACACTCGCATTGAAATAAGATGGTGGGGAATATTAAAGGTCGAGGTGTCTATAAATTATAAAATTGAGAAAACTTATTTGATGATGAATCCTGTGGAGTGTAGGTTTGGTGTCTCATGCATGGGTTATTAAATTTTATTGAAAGAAGATTTGGGACGTTGAAAAAAATATTATTTTTAAGCAGAGTTAAGTAAGAGTTCAACATAATTATAACGATATCACTAACTACCCTAGAACTTTGAAAAAAAAAGAAAATAAATCGTAGTTCTTTCACTCCTCCACGTAAAACATTATTTTGAATGTTTTTTTTTTAACAAATCAACTGATAATCATGTAAAGCTATGTAGTTCAACATAATTTGTCCTTAGTGATGTACCTACTGCGATTTTGTCTGTAACATTATGTGATTTAAATAAAGTACCTAAATTTGCTATCCGGTATCCGGCTGGATACTTGCTTATTATCCGGTATTCGATTGGATAGTAAATTTAGGCAGGATAGACCGGATACTAGATAGTTATCGTATATAATAAAGGATTATTTTTACGCACTTAGAACTATTCCTGTGTCGCAGCAGCCTATACAATTCTTTAAACAACGGACACAGAATATTACATTGAATTAATCTTGTCTGTTATTTACGAAGTTATTTGGCTTAAAATATTCAACACTTCGGCAATATCAATAGTTGCTGAAACTTTTGAGGTGGATTTGCTCAAATCTTACTTGTGTTAGAAACTAGAGATTATAACTCAATGTATTTAGCGACTTAGTTAAGCTGAAATCTGTTCTTTCATACTTTTGTTATTAGTTGGTATATTACTTAAATACCACTATCTTTCGAATAGTGGGAAATTGTATCTGTCGGAATTACTTAACTTTACAGAAGTTAAGTGATTCCGACAAATACAATTTTTCATTATTATACAGTTTCATTAATGAAAGTTTCTGAACTAAAGAAACTACTGAGATGTTTCTAACAACATTGAGACAAAGAAATTAATCAAAAACACGTTCTTTACTAGCTGACCCGAAAAATGTACTTTAAGTTCTTTCTATTTATTTTTATTTGGCGATAGCTTTTCCAAGTTTTCTTTGTCTAAACTATAGCTAATGCGATTATGGTAATTGTAAAACCCAATTTAGCTAAACCCGTCCAGCCATTCTCAAGTGATGCTGATGTGTGTTTGACACCCGAGAGATGAAGTTCTTCCATATCTTCCTAAAACATTATTAAAAAGTTTTCTTACAATATACCAAAAAATTATTGAAAAAAATCCGGTAGGAGCTGGTCTCCAGCAATCAGACCCTCACGATTGTGAGGTTCAAGAAATAATCGTAAGTCGCGTATCGTATCGTATGTGTCATTATCTAGTTATTTCACGAAGAAAAATATAAAATAAAGCTATGTATATATTTTAATATTTATTTTCATATAAGAGCATAAAAACAATATTTCTTTGTTATTTTAATTAATCTTCAAGACGAAATAACGTGTTAAACAAAATAAACATTGTTGTAAACAGTACTTAACTAGATACCAAGAAACGTATGATACTTTTTTGGTAAGTAAGGATTATATGAAATTTTTAGACCTACAGGTCGCGGTTTATTTTTTACGACTTCACATAGCAAGCAGCGTCCTGTGAAGGTGATCATCTGTTGCTCAATAGAGTAAAATCCCGGAAGTCTTTCCAGTTGGTTACAGGTTGCCTTTGCCTTATCAATCATGGGTTGTACTTTCCATAGCGGGTTATCTGTTTCGTCGGCAGCTGCAGAATCGGAATCGACAACATGGAGTGCATTACAAAGAGTAAGAAGCCTGTCTCTTGTAATCAGGTCACAGATTAAGCCTAACTTAGTACCAGCTCTCTAATGCATTGGTACTCGAGGGTAAGAAATCCAAACCCATGACGACATGAATTGCAAGTATTACCTTAGAAATTTCAGTACTTGTAGATTTGAGTTCACGGCCCGTAGTGCGTAAGTAATATAAGTTTGTACAGTTAGAGATCTTGTCTAAAACTCAGTGTCAAAATAATCATTGAAATATTCAATAGGACGTCTTACCGGGTTTGTTGGCATGACAAGATAGTCGTGGGGCTTTTCTAAGAAAGGAGTTTGCCTTCATATTCGCTTCCTTGCAACCCTAAATAACCCTCTCCCATGTAAAGATCCTCTTCCACGCTTGCTTACAGGCGATTTCGACCTATCAGGCTATCACTAGGGGCAGAAGTTCACAGAAGTTGAATGTAACATCATTTTACGTGATCTTCTTGATTCTCGCATAGTGGCTCCAGGTTTCGATGGGCCTGGAAACTCGATTGATACAGAGGGCGGCTAAATTACTGGAATAGCGAAGCTGCTCTTCTTCAGAGATATCTTCGGCTGCTGTTTGCCGGATCAGTGCATCTGGATTACATTCTTTCTCGGCCTCGTCCAAATCTTCAAATTCCGAGATATTGCCGTTTTCCAAAAAGTCACATATCATTTCTTCCGTGACCGGCAGCCCTAAAAGTAATAAAAAAAAAAAAATTCAAAACTACAGATCACCAAAATATCAAAAAAGAAACGTACTACAACATTTTATGTTATCTTATTTCACAACTTATAAAGAAGCAATTCATACAAAAAACTGTAGAAATACCTAATTAAATTACGTAAACATGAGACACTTACTTGACTGGGTCGAGCGTTAAAAAAATGCAGCCATCCTTAACGCAGCTTCTTGACGACTGACAAATTGTAACATTTGTAAACTGTACCTATACGACGATCTCTGTTCACCTATAACTCCTATTTCATTGTGTGAATATAATTTATATCATATGGTGTGTTGTTTATTTCTACGTAATAAGTAGTAACCGTGTAGTAAACGTGTAGGTACAATTTTTTTTTATTTTTTTTATTTATTTAAAAAAGACAACTCCCGCATTAGGATTTACTCCTGTGTCGCGGGGGACTTTACAAACATACAAACAACGGACACAAAGAACACCCAGACTCAGATGGGAATCGAACCCACGACCTCTGGCTCAGCAGTCAGGGTCACTAACCACTAGACCAACAGGCCAGTCTTACTGTAGACACAACACGGTACCTTGGCAATTAAAAAAGAGTAGCCTTCATGTCGTTTTCTCAAAAGCTTTTTGACGCTTCGAATTTACATGGTTACTTTGTCATCTATGTATATTAAATAATCAATTTACTTAAATTTTAACTGATTTCAGCCGTTTTAGGCTATTCCTAGTTCGTTTGAATTAGTTATTTGTGTACTTTTGTAGATTTTTCCAAATTCACTTTAGTCTATAAAATAGTTATTGGTAAATGGCACGTTCGTTCTCAGCCAATTATGACCTCATAATAGTAAGAGTTCATAAGAATATCGATGTGTTAAAGTCAGGGAGAAAAACTACCCACACGTGCCACATAAGCTTCAGCTCAAACCATAAACTATATTAATGTTCTATTTTGGGTCAAATTACTGTACGTTATGACGTAATAAATTTATAGCTGTCAAATATTTTTTGCTATAGTCGGAACCATTTTACCTAGACATTGAGATGGTGTCACTACGTATCAGGCAGACCCTTTTCCTACATCGCAGAAAGTTATAGATTTGGGCGGTCGCGTAATAGCAAAACCTTCAGACTTGAAATAATAACCTGATAAGTGATCTCTACTCACGTGAGCTTTTAAAAGTAATACTCCGAGAATACTAGCAGTTTAATACTGTAAAGGCATCATAAGGCCGCCATTTGCATCTGAAGTTACTCTGTTTCTTCTCATCGACATCAGCTGACCCTACTTACCACATAACATGCGGATATTTTGACTACCATCTAGTATATAGCATGGGGCCCGAGGTCCACACGCACAAAAAAAAAATCCATTCCGATCTGAGCAGAATTGTTTTGCAATACAATGGTGTTGCGACTGATTGCTAAGTACCATCATTAAACCTCCTAAACTTTTCTCAAAGGATTGCATGTTTTATTACCAATTTTCAGTTTGTAAAAACAGAACACATATAAGTTTTAAATGTAATAATATAGTATTGTTAACAAAGTGATCCAGCATTAGTACAGACAAAACCAATCTATTCGAATTCGTAAATTGAAACGATGACATTTTAAATAAACAAGTTCAGAGAGGTGTGTTCAGTGAGCGAATTATCCAGCGACCTGTGCTTCGGGAACGGGGCATTGTTGATGTAATAATGACGGCGATTGTGCGCGTTTAGCGATACATATCGGATATGATGTGGCATCATCCACCCGCCGACCGCCTCCCACCCTAACTCGCTGCATACGAACTCCGGGCCCAGTCATTGCCGTATTCTAACTTCCGGTGCTATATGTATATTATATTCATTGTGTTATTACGTTTTTTATCATACCGCTAGGCTTACTACTAGGCACGATACTTAGTATAGTAGCAACATTCGTTTGATAATTAGTTTCTTTACAAGACAGGTCCCACAATCCAAATTGAAACTGACGTTACGTTTTCTTCGAGGTGCTGAGGGGTGTTTAGTTGCGGCGAAGTAAATATCAGCAGGTCGGACAGGTATGCTCTCTGAAGATTCGCGGTGACCAAAATGAGATTTCGGGAGCAGTGGAAATGGTGGTGTCACAGGCTCTTGCCAATTGTAAGGGTCTAAGATGACATGAGGGATAGGGTGTCGCATAGGGTTAACAACGCTCGATCATCATCACTGGAGCAGGAATGTTTCCACCCACCGGTAATCGCTCACTATTAGGCGGGCTCTGTGTGCATAGTTGTTCGCAATTTCGTTGTATAAAAACATTGTAATCAAACATCTTAGAATCCAAAGCTTGGAAATGACAGGTCATAGTTATAACATTCACCTTTATATATTTGAGCCAAGACTTACTTCAACTATAATTAAGTCTGATTGGTTCGAAGTAAGCTGACTTTGTTTTATCGTTCCATTTGTGAACAATTATATTCGAATTAAACGCCAATACAATCTACATGTTTCGTGAATGTCAATTATTGAGATTGATGTAATTTTTGTGGTTAGGTTATATTCGTACACAAAGGTCAAAAGATTCCCTCGAGTGGGAATAGCGAGTTTGTTGTGTGTGGAATACCGTTAGTAATTTATGCATTGACGCTTAGTAAGTGTGGTTACGTTGGATAACTACTTAAACCAATGTATTTGAGGGAGATATGTGACCTAAAATAAGAATGATTTATGGAAATTTATTTAATTTCAAATTTTCAAAAAAAATTACTGCTTCCGTTCGTAACATCTAGATATATGTATTTGTAATCAAAATACTCTCTATATAATTAAGTAGTTAGTATAATTAGTACTTTGTATAGAAATACTTACAACTGTAGGATCGCTTTGTATTGTGTAGTAGAAGGCGTTTATTGTGAATGAATGGTGGAAAGCTGAGAAGACTCACGACTGCATTGTAACATTTTGTAGTGTGCTTTTAGCGAGACCACTCGACGGCAGGTCCAATATCGCCGCCCGCCCATTTGTGGAATGACAGTCTGAAAAACTTTTGCCGTAATTGTTACTGTGCTATCAATGGCTCCGAGACTACGAAAGATATCAAGGATATAGTTAGAGAAAATTTTTAGGGTAGTTATAATTAATTGGGTATGAAATAAAATTGTTAGTGTCACCTAATGTAGCATTATATAATAGTAGATAGTCATCATGAACTCATAAGTGTTAGGTAGTTGAAGTTATCTAGCTGTCTACTACATGAGGTGTCATCAAATGGTGGAAAGAGTCCAGATCCGGATCACCGACTCATTTTGTGCGGACATTCTTTGATCAAGTTTCTATTATAAATTAACTTGTATTATTGAGTACGTTGTTTCTTGTCATGAGCTTTGGATAAAATTTATGTGTGGTACAAGTTACAACTGTGTGCAACAACTTTAGGTACTAAGAAGTTTGTAATATTAGGAATTTGGGTAGTAGTGCGCGTATATTCTCCAACTTTTTCTGGATTGACAGATAAACCTGATGCCAACGTCTGAAGGATGATGAACAATCTTTTGATCAAATCTTCATCCACTATTGTGATTTCCTAAGAAGTTTTAAAAAAATCGACGAGCTGCTTTTCCGTCATTACTATTTCCAGTTCCTTGACGTGGTTTATCAATGTGTAATCACATTTGGCTTCGAAATTGATGTTGCACGATTTTTTCCTACCTTGTTTACATTTTTTATCCTCTGGAGTTCTAGCGAAAAATGGTCCTCTGTAAAGGAAATATTGTATGAGATGGTCCTTATCCATGCGTGTAACGTAGATAAACCAAGCTGTCTCATTTTCAGGTTTTGATGCAGTTTTGTCTAAATTATTCATTTGGTTTATCACCACATATTGTACAGACCCGCCAAACAGCTATCCGTTTCATCTCTAATACAAATACTTTATAGGTACGTAAACAAACGATACACTATGTGTATAACGATGTATATAACGATGCTTTATGTTTGACATGACAGTGTGGGCGTAGACGGTGAATGTGCTACAAATATGTAAAATAAATTATTATTATTATTATTAGCCATGGTCGTCCCACTGCAGGGCAAAGACCTCCCTACCCTCCTTACTCTCCTTATATATTTATTTAAAATAAATTAAATAATATAAATATACAATTTACTATACTTACTTACCAACATATTCCCAACATAATATAAATTAATTCTGTACTTGCGTCTTTCTACCTTAAAAGATTACCTACCTACAAAGTTCTCTCTTCAGATAATACTATTTTATATTTATTCATTTATATAGTCTTATCTGTGTGTATAGTTATATTAAATTGTGACTTGAAGTACTATTGCACAGAGTTGCACGTACTGAAAAGGATGGTCTATCTACGGGTACCTTTTTGATTTAATAAAAAATAATCTCAACATGAAAAAGGAACATACAGAAGAATGACTAACAACTGGTTTATGCAATAAAAAATACTAAGTGTTTATGTCATTGAATTCACACATAGCAACACTGTTATGCAACATATTAAATCAAGTTTTACAAACACAGGTAAAACAGTATCAAATTAGTACACATTACCCAAAATTCCGCAGTTAGAGAATTAGTATTCTGCCACGCAACTCGTTCGTCAATGAATGCAAAACGTTCGGATACTTGAAATGATAAACTGGGTACATGAGACCGGCTTCCGTCGACCTCTTGGTATTTCAGCCACATTCACGTTCCAGCGGTGAGTTGAAGGGAGTAAGGGGGGACACCGCCATTGCATATTTTTTGCGACAACAGATTTATTTCTTCCGTTACTGTGTAACTAGCTATTCTTTTTCACCCAAAGTGCTTTTATCGTAGAAAAATTGTTGGGAACATGTGAAATAAAATGAAAGTAAAGTCTATCCACGTATTTACTTTAGTAGGGCATTTTCAGAACAAATACATTATTTTGAAATAAACGCTTCAACATATTTTCTAGTGTTTATCATCGATTGTTCAGCAACGTATGTATCGTGTTTTTAATGTTTACAATAATGTATCAATTGATAGTAATAATCCGTTCATAATAATTTTTGTTTTGCAATCGTAAAAACCGTTGTGTTGGAAAGCATATTTCATAACTCGATATGAGAAATATTTTATTCAGTTTGGTCATTTCTTTTTACAGCCGCTATAAGGGAAGTCCTACTCTTGGCTTGATTCTCGTTGTTAAAATCGCTTTTGTCAGTTTCCCGTATATTTTTTTTAATGAATGAATTACCTGACGTTTCGACCAGGTTGTACTGACCGTGGCCACAAGCAGTCGGCAGCAGTATATATACATAATTATACTGATTTGACTTGACAGACATCTCTACTATCGTCTGTCTGTAATGTCTGTTTAAAAATTCTTAGTAGAATGTATATTTCTTCATCCTAAGAGTTGCTCTGACGCAATCATTCTTCGAATACATGTGACGTGATAAGCAAAATGCGAATAAATTATAATTAAATGAAAGAAGCAAGAAAAGAAAATTCTAGGTAGCATCTATGACTGCAATGTGGGAGTGTCGGTAGAGTGATCTCTTCATATAACTGTCGCGGTAATTGTTATGAACCATTGTCGCCCTGCTCTGTTGTTTCTCAGTCAAAGATGGCGGACGCGGCTTTATATATATATGTTGTTTTGCTTGCACGGATGGCGCAATGGTTACAGTGGTCGTGTCGCCACTAAGTCGCGAGTGTGGGGGTTGGATTCCCACAATATACAAAAATTTATGTGATCCACAAGTAGATATCCTGAGTGTGGATAATAATATCGTGAGACATGTTGCACTTCGCTATCTGGACTTAACTACTTGGTGTGTTAAGTTTTAATACATTGAAAAGTTTGTTTTTGACTGTACTAAATTAACTAAGATTTTGAAGAATTTCAAGAATGAGACGAGATCACGAATGAATAAAATATAAATTTTGAAATTCGTCAACTTTGTTTCGGGGCGAGATGCCTAACGACCCACTTGTTCGACCATTGGGCAACACTAATACATATAAATCTATCTATCACTATCATAGACACTGACGTTTAGTCTATCTCTAAAAAATACATAAGCGTTGTATACAACTGTACTTTTAAGTTTGGATTAGATGGACAAATTGTATTTGGCTTTTTTGATAATAAAGTATTATTATTATAAATCTATGAATTTACTCAACAATTAAATTCAGCCACTCTCTATATTCTCACTTACGCACAAAGAGCCGACACTGAGATTAAACTCAATAAAACCAATGACTTTTAAGTCGAGTGGCGATGGCGACAAATTTAATTCAATTCGTCCAGATAAAAGCGATCGACTAACAGTTAGCTTTTGCCCTTTGTGGCTATCAATATCAAATAACCCTTTATAATGTATGTTATTTACCCTCGATACCAACATAATATACTCAAATAATACCAATATGTTTCGTTTTCAATACTAATTACCCATGTGTATGTCGGCATTCTATAACCATTATGTTAGAGTACACGAGGGATAATAACGAACATTTATCTAGGTAAAGAGAGAATTCAAACAGATAAGTAATTGTCATAGGAAATGAATGTGCGCATATTTTCAGTGTACGGTTACACGAAGTACCCGTGAGGCTATCTGTCTCTAGTAGCTATTTTATTAACTGCTAACGTTGAAAATCTTTTTGAATTATATATCTTCTTTATCCAAAGATAAAGTAAAATAATGATGTTTGTGCATCACTTTGGGCTGTTATGTATAAAACTCTCAAATTAAAATGGTAACGCCTTTTGCGTTACCATCTTAATTCCACCACCCACGATTCCACCATCTCACGCTCTTAAAAGTAAAGTTGAATATTTAAGAAAGTCCTTGCGTTGCCGTACATATAATATAGTAATATATAGTATAGTATATAGTATAGTAATATAGTACAAAATTTTCAGCTTGAGTCAAGGGTAGATAAAATTCAAAGTTTAACAAAATAATAAATGTTATTAAACTATATGATTACTATACTATAAATACATACAGAAAGTTACAGAAAGGTGTGGTCATAGTAAAGGGTCGTGTAGTACACCCCGTAAATAACGTAAAGCAATTGTATGAAAGTTCGTGATTTTTAAGGGTTAAACAAGGAACCCTTGAAGGATGACTTTGTCGTCCGTCTGTCTGTCAAGACTCGAATTCGTAGAAGTTGAAATTAACATCAAAACCTGTAAAAAAATCAACCTTCTGAGACAACACAATCGTAAGATACGGCAATTTAAGCCTAAAATTCTAACTAATTTTAAAATCTCGGAGGTAAATCAAAACCTATAGAGTACTTCCTATTGATCTAGAATCATGAAACTTTACCATAAGCAAAATCTCACAGCATAAGTAAAGAAATCCGAAAGTCGTTAATTTATTGTTATATAACATTTAAAAAAATGCGATTACAAATTTTGAAAAGAAAATTGACTGTGATCTAGATGTACATCACACAATGTATAGGAGAGAAGTTTTGGTACTACTGCAGCTTAAGTTGGTCTTGTAAAAATATTGATGGCATGGCCAGATTGTTATGAAAATATCTGCATAAAAAATAAAAAAAACAAAATCATTGAAATTGACATGAAAATTCATAATTTGTTGTTTAGAAATATGCACCTGCACCAGGACAAAAAGCATTTTCTAAACAAAAATCCTTTTTTTTTAAATCCACTTTTTTTCATGCTCAATCAACTATATGTTGGGTATACATAACGTAAGTCTATAATAATAAATAATGTAACATTCTGTATACTTGAGGAGTTCCTTAACAGCAGGTCAATGAGGTAGCTATTAACGTTTGCTTAGACAGTCCAGGCAGTGGTAAGTGCCAGTGCAAGGGTACTGGTTTAAATGTTTAAATAAGGATTCCATAGATACACAATATGAAAAACTAAAACCAAATCAAATAGTTTATTTACCAGTAATAATATGTTATTTAAAGATAATGATTGAATATCAATAACAAAAATAATGAATTTGTGATTAATCATTGTTTGAGCAGAAGAACCTTAACTAATAATATATTTAATTTACTTTTAAACTAACTCAAAGGTACTTTAAGTAAGAATCTTGGTATTTCTTCTTGTTCAGCATCTCATAGTGGCACATATAAATAAATATACGTTGACTTCGACATCCACTCTATGGCGCTTTAGATTACGACACATTTATTTATCTGGGAAAATCAAACAGTTATACACTTATCTTAATTAAGACACGTTCAATTTTATATTACAATGTATGTATAACCTACAGTAGCGTTATCTGCATATTACACAACTATAAAATATTAATTTGGAACCCTTGCCTTATTGACAACACAATTTTCAACAGAACTGACATTTTTGAATAAGAGAATATACATAAATATATATTTATACAAGAAGAAAAGAGTCGAACCCACAACACTCTGTGCTGTGTATTGGTGATATGACCACTTAAATCATTGCGGGATCTGTGCAGTCAAATGCATATCTGCTAATAGCTCTTCCTTGACTAAGTTAAATAATATATTATATGTTATAATATTTTATATATTTGATGAATCTCATCACTGTGATGGATCTCCAAAAGATCTTCAGAAATTGCATTATTTTTACATCGGACGGTAGGTACTAGACTTTTCTAGATATTGAAATCTAAGATCGACGTTGTCCCTGAACTTAAAAACAAAATTAAATTCGCATAAACAAAGCTAGAAGTTGTTTAAAACCCTAAGAATCTTAAGCAGAATGATGGACTGTTTCAAACAATTTGGAAGCGCTAATCCGCCGAAATCTAGCAGAAGAAGTGCGTGCTATATGTTAGGAAGGTAGAGGTGGAGGGTAAATGGTGTTCTATCGTTTCTGTCTACTGCGGGCTTGAACATATGTATGTACCTTACGCCCATCTCTCTAGAAATAATTTAGTTAATTCCAGAGAACGGACGTGACAGTTGACGTGAAAATGTGTACATTACTAGCAGTACAAGTTATGCGGTCAAATTCCCAAACATGGCAGACAGAAAGGCACTACATAGGGCTGTCCGTAGATCCGACTCATTTTATCACCGGAGACACTGCAATTTTACAAAATTAATTTCTATTATACTAACAATATCGTGTATTTTTTGTACTCAAATACAAAAGTAAAAGTTTATGTAATTCGGTAGAACACTTTCAAAGTTGTGTGTTCTTCGAACTTTTAGCTTTATTTCAAAGCCAACGTATTATAGATTAACTTCAATCCCAGACCGAAATTACCTTTTTAACCAACTGCAAAAGAAGGAGGTCTTTAATTTAGTCAAATAAATCTTCTTTGGTGTTTCTTTTTTAAATAATTCGCTATTTGGTTCCATTTAACAACATGGGTACAGGTATAAAGGGTAAGAAATAGCAAAATAAAATTCGACGCGTACAGTTTCAGTGGCATAATTTTATGCTTATTAAAGTTGACTTTCTCTTCTTAAAATATTGTGGTTGGTCTTACTTTATAGTATAATTTTAAAATATTTTTTTTATTCTGTGATCCTTTAATGAGGAAATAATTATAGTAAAGCAAGATATAGTGAATTGGTAGTGTAGTATGGAAGCTTCAATAAATAATTTACTATCCAAATACTATAGCACAGATTACTAAGTAATTACTACGTAACAGATAAATCACGCCCTACAAATATATCGATACCTACCGTTTCAAATTGCCTATATACTCTTTCCATGCTTGAAAATGTGTGTAGGGTTACCTCTTTAATATATTTATTTATAAAATGCAATTGGTATATCTATTAATTAAGTACTTACGCTTATTTTTCATTTCAAATGTTTTAGTATACAAAAATCCTACATGTACAATAATCTTACAAACAGTTTTAATAAATAATTTGAAGGAAACAAGGACGGACCAGCGGCCGGTAGTTATTTAGCGCGCCCAAGTACATCGAGTGACATAGGCCTGACTACATTATACCTGAACAGGTTTTTTATGCAATGTGACAGCCCTGCGCTCGGCCGAGTCTGCTTAACCGTTACATAAAGGGTGAGTATTGAAATATTCTACCAAAGTACTTTGGTGTTTCAAACTGCCCCCTTCATACCTAACAAGTAGTATTTTGGGTACATTTTCGGGGTATTTGATTGGGTACTAGTTTAGATGAAGTTACGTGCTGAAATGTTGTCCACTTGTGCATTCGATATTCCGTGTGTAACGCTATACTATTGGGTTTTATATTTACATCGATATTATCCGTACATCTTTCTTACGTAACTAGGGTGCCTGGGCGAAAGGTGGGATTGTTTGAGCAATGCTTAAGTGATTTTGCATGTATTTACCGATAGTTGTAGTGTGAAGGAACTGGTGTTATGTCCCTTCAAACAAGCGGCGGATCCTTCGACCATGCTAGGTGACCATTCCTTGCAGGCTGCGGCCCAACGGTCGATGTTGAGAAGTTGTATACACGGGAAATGTATGAATTTCCTAAGTGGTGTACAATTCCTAGGATTCCTGTAATAAAAAATTTGAATTGTAAACAATTCCGAGATAATTTCTACAACTGGTATGCAAATTTTTATGATGACCGGTTGAGTAGTTAAGGCGTAACAAACAAACAAACTTACTTTGGCTTCTACAATATTAAATTGGTTAAAAATGATAGATACTGCGTAAAAATAAGGACAAACAAAAAAAAAAAAGGCAGTCATGGGACTGCCGACAGAAGTGAAAACTTAAACGAAACGACGAACTTTAAACGTCACATTAGCAGGTTGGTGACGAGTTCAGTGCTTTTTCCCTATAGCAAAAGTGCACGAACGTGCCTAAAGAAGTTTTCACTTCAAAAATATGTGGGCGAGAGTTATTAAAAGGAAAACTCTACAGTCAACTTGGTTCGTTCATAACAAACATTTAACATTATATTGCAGTTGAAAAGTAAGTCTAGCGCCGAGTGCAAGCAACAGGAAACACAGATAGCACGGAATAGTTACGAATTTCGGGACAAGTTAGCTCAAGTCGGTATAAACCAGGCTTATCTCAGTCCGCGTTCAAATCGTCTCGCGAAATCATGTACTATACTAACTACAGTTGGACTCCCGCTAATACAAAATTTCAGTAAGTATGAGTCTTTAAACACGGTTTAAGTTTTTTAGCGCTACAATTACCAAGGTTACTCTAACAAAAATAAAACTTTTATAACTTAAATTTGTGTTTTCTTAATAATGTAACGGAAACATTTAAAATAAATATTGATTGGGTCTTCATGAATATTGGTAACACGGGCTTAATAGGATATTACGGTGGTTTTACTCTGTTAGATTCCATTACATTACTTCCTCATTAGCCGTTTCCACATTTCCCGAAGAAGCCCCCAAGTTCACTCTTCAGCACTCGCGGTGACTTCATGTCCAAGAGCCACGTGATACGGAACAAAAAAGGCGTTCCTGATTTGCAGCAGTTTAAACAATTAGCACACGGTACACAATACGTGATACAATACGTTAGTGATCGTGAGTAAAAACTCTTTTTTTATGGGATAGGGGGCGAACGAGCAGACGGGTCACCTGAAGGTAAGTTACTACCGCCATCCATGGGCACCTGCAACTCAAGAGTCACAAGTGCGTTCTTTCTGTGAGGCCGTGGTATCACTCCGGTCGAGCAGGCCCATACGTGCCGAAGCATGGCTGTCCCCCAAAAGCAATACGTTTCCGGGGATGGAAAACGAAACTATACTACAAGACAAATTCCCTTATGATACCAGAACGGAACGGAAACGAGCAAAAGAGAGAGAAGATTGATGTTGAACTTGGACAATTGGTTAAAAAACAAGTTCTCGCAATTTGAAACCTTATGCTATATTTATACTGTAGTTTATAAGACTACTATAGTTTTTAGCACGTTCATTTGCAAAACAATACAACGCCCGACAATATGTGATGACTTGATTGTTAATAGTTTAAAGCTTAAAACCTCATGGTTAACTAGAAAATAAACCATTTGGAATATATTTTGTAAAGAGGAAACTGGCAACAGTTGCGTAGCAAAAGAAAACTTTATTTATGTGCACAAAATAAAACTATGGTCTATTTTTTTACACCGAATGCTTATATAAAAGTGAGATGCGTTGGTAAAATTCAATATGACTTATATTTATTTCACTTTATTCCCTATGAAGCCTATTTCTCAACTAATTAACCAATTACTACTGTAAAAGGTTCTAGAATTAAACCCACACAATTGTAAGAGCTGTTTAAGGTATAATGTGTCATAGGTAATTTGTTGGAGTATGAACTAATCCTACTGGATCCATGTTCGGCGCTGGTTTGATAATAACAATTTGTAATTATTACGAAATAATCCGTTTATTGAAATTGTATTTCAAAGCCTATATGTAAATGTGGTTTTGCCATAGCAATGATAATTGTGTAAAGCTTATAATTAATAGACTGATATTGTCCAGGAATATACCATTCTTATTTAGGGGAAGTTTAAATTATTCAGGTAGCAGAACGGTCAATAAATAATATATACATTTTCCTCTTAAAATCTCGTAATCGCCACTTAATACCGAGAAATCTCCATATTTTTTGAACGATAAACTGCATTAAAATGCTCAATTAATCCTGAAAGCCTAAATTGGTTTTCTATTTGGGCCGGTTTTTGAAGTACCTACCTGCCTAATCTTTTTCTAAGCTAAAAAAACACATTACCTTGGTGATATACTTTCATTTCTTTTTAACCGACTTCAAAAAAGCAGGAGGTTCTCAATTTGTCGGAATCTTTTTTTTTATGTATGTTCACCGATTACTCGAAGACGCCTGAACCAATTTAAAAAATTATTTTTTTGTTTCAAAGGGTATATTTCTCAGGTGGTCCCATTTAAATTTTATCGAAATCGGTTGAGCGGTTTCTGAAAAATCAACAAATATCTAAAAAATTTATACATGGACGATTTTTTTTCTCGCTGTCTCATTGGAGCAGTGCGTTTAGTTGGCCTATTATATTTAAAAATCAAAATATGATTTATCATGATTTAGGCTCATTGAAGTCGGAGATACTTTTTTCTAAAAGATATTTATTTGTCTCTCAATTCTTTCACAGGTTTTTAAGAAAGTTTTAATAACGCGTTGTTATTTTTTTCTGAAAAGGTTTGTGTGTTGTGTCTTTTTATTTAAGTATATGAATGTACCGAAGACTCATTCATTGTTAGTAGACATTTAACTAATATTTGCCGTTCTTCCGACTTCAGACTTCTCTTTACCGTTATTTATCACGTCGGTATTTATGCCGATTATGTGTTTTGTCTTGAGACTTATCTTACACAAGCTTCTATATCTTACACGTATGTTGTTGAACACATCATTCCCCTTCGTGCCTTTTCCCAACACGGCCGAACTTCGATATTTTACGTGAAGCGACTGCCATCGGACCTCTGGAACCCAAGTGGTAAGTAGGTGTGTAGTCATTGCCTCATTGTCGGGGTATACTATATTCTAGGTTCAACACAGGAACTTATGCCACAACTAGTAGACCATTTTCTTTGTCGTCTTGTTTCTGATTTTTTTTTTACGTTTTGTTTGATTAAGTTGTATAATATTCTGGCAAATTTACACGTCGCTATCTACGCCAAAACTAAACCAAGCTTGTATGATGAGTACACGGATAAACACGCAGAACAATGCAAATATATATATTTTTTTTCTCTCTTTATTGTACACCTTTAATGTAAGATACAATAAAAAAAAAAACAATACAAACATTCAGGCATATCAATTGGCGGTCTTATCGCTCACGGCGATCTCTTCCAGACAACCTTTGTACGGATATTAACAAATATATATGTATTTCAGGGTAGTCTGTGGTGTACTGAGATAGGTTAGTATATATTTTAATATATACTTATTATACTATACTTATATTACCATAAACATACTACATACATACATAAATATACATTAATAAGTACAAATATTTGCGGGAATCGAACGAGCAACCCCCGGCGGCGTGACAGTCGAATGCACCGCTGCGCTGCGCGACATAGGTCCTCAAACATTCGAGTATCATGCGCTTGTATGCATACATTATTCTGATATTGACTCTCTCATATATGTAGAGAATGCATTATTCTCTGACTACTCAACTTTTATTGTTTCTCTCGTTTCCCACTTTAAACCGTACCTTTATTTCCCATGACCTTAAATATCATATCCCATAAAACGAGTCTATAAACAGGGTTTACTTGTAGCCACTAAAAAGTTCAACTATCCACCTCCATGCATCATGCAGGACTCCATCATCAGATCAGCTCCAAGATCCCAAATTATAGGATTGTCATTCGAACTACTTAAACATACAAAGTTTCGTCGATACGACAATTAGAAGTATGTTAAAATTGAGTCCCAACATTAGTGTTACATGTATGTGGTTAGTTAATTAGTTACTAAAAGCATGTTAATATAAAACTGTTTAAGCTTTATCTGTGATTTCATTACTTTGTGAAGCAAATAAGTACATTTAGTTTTCAGACGTGAAGACTATTAAATTGGTTCGACAAACTTTTAATGTTTTCCGATAAAACAAAATAAAATGTATTTTATTTTCTGAGCTTTATTATATTTGGCAGATGTAAGGCTAACTTAAAATGAGTTTTATCAATATTCTATGAAATATTTTCAAAAAAAGTTACATAAAGTGTTACTAACCTACCAACAAACTTACCTCAAAGTATGATCCATGAACACAGTTTGAGGTAAGTCAATAACATTTGTTAGTAACTTTGGCCTTAATACCTGCAAAAAGGTTCACTTTCAAACTGGCAACTATGAATATTCAAAAATAAAGTCTAGTCAAAAGGTTTTATTCAAAATAATAATCTATCGAGATAATTGCTATGGATTTATAGAGTTACCGAATGAGGGCAACATGGATCTTGTTTCCAATGGTTAGACTCTATTGTTCACTAAGTTTCTATTATGAACTCTATTGGTTAAATCAGACAACAGTGAGCTCAGTTCAAGCACTTATAGTAAAATTACCTTCTTGTATACAAAGCACACAAAACACGAGGCGGGTGGAGGCTCGTGCCACTCGCCACACTCTCTTGACCTTGCCCCGGAAAAGTGCCCAACGGAACCGTACAAAGTAATTGTTGGCTGCGCTTCCGTTAGTAATTTCAAGCCGTTTGATAACAAATCACAATTAGTGAAAGGTTCTAAAGTAATAATTGTTTATTAAAACCAAAAATAAAAGACGCTTTAATGGCGAAACGAATTAAAAAAATTGTTCCACTATCCACCTCCTGTCCTCATTGCAGCAGCTTCAGCTTCATCAGACCGTCGTTTACAAGTCCAGTTTGTTGGACTCGTCAAAGTGAATCTTATGAGGGGTTTACTAGTAGCCACTGGATTATTCTACTATCTACCTCTTGGCTTCATCATCAGATCAGCTCCGAGATGCCATATTATAATATTGTCAAACAAACTACAGATATATACAAAGTTTCATTTCAAGGAGACAATTGGAAGTAGGTTAAAATTGTTTTTCGGGATTTGTTTACGTACTTACATGTGAAGCTTTTTAAAAACATAGGAACGAGTCGATTGATGTTGTGTAAGAATGAAGTTATTTTATTGCCGTAGTCATATTACTATCCATTTCACCATTCACGTGCTACGTGGTGATTAGACAAAACTAACTTTTATATAGCAGTAAAAAATAATAATGGTCTTAGTTAGAACCATTCCTTACTCCACAGAACTCAAAATCCTTCGTAATTTGTTTACCTCATTCTCCGAGACGATAATAGCACAAGAAATTTAATTCATGCTCCACCGTGACAACATTTGTGTTTAAATTTTTTATCCGTACTTCATTTAAGTATAAAATTGCGGTAAGTGAATAACCGTAAATAGGTTAATTCAAACCGACACAAAAATTTAAATTAACAAGGTGTATAATTAACTAGATGAAAGGCACGAAATCGTGTGACTGAAAACCAGATACATTTTCACTTAGAAAAATCGGTCAAGATTTAACAGACGGTTTTAAGTGAAATTTCTTTGACATTTTTGAAGAGACGAGACAGAGAAATGTATAAGGGAAATTCATTTTATTTCCAGAGCTAAATGAACACTTACATGATTACAATGATTTACTTCATATTGAATTTACTTTGGGAATATTATTCCAAATGACGATAAACTCAGGAAGGCCAAAATCAAAAATAAAGTTTTTTGACAAGAGCCTACGAGGTTGTTGACAAGTGGGATGTGGATTCTACAATTCTATAGAGAAATATTTATTTAACCCACATTTTAAACCCTATTTCTATATATATACCCTTTCGAAAGATATTCGCGAAAAGCTTTTTAGCTTAAGACTTAACCCTCGGCATGCCTGGTAGGATCTCACAGACCCACACCTACACAGACTATGTTGTAGTTCATTCCAATTAAAATTTTGGGCGCAACCGCATTTAATAACTGACCATTATGTTTCGTTCTACACGCGGCGCCCACCACTTTGGTGTGGGACGTCCTCCCTTAGCAGAAAAACGTGCATAAAGCGTTCACGGGTCTCACAGACCCGACCAGGCATACGGCGTGACTTTTTTGTGTAAGTATTCATCAAATTATTTTTGTGTCATTTAAAGGTATTACTTTACATTTTAATGTCGAGTAATAATTTTTTTTTCACAATGAGGCCGTAATGTCACGATCGACAACTGGTCTACAACGAAGATAAGCTAATTCGGTGTTATGACGTCACGAAAAATTCGAGGAGATGGATTGATTTCCTGGATGCTGCTCAACACTGCTGAAATAATTGCAAAAAATATTGAGATGTTAAACAGTCCTGAAAACAAATGTTATAGTAGAAGTTGTTTTAAAAACTTGGGCTTTGCACTGATTGAACCGCATCTACAGTCACGAAAAAATAATACCCATCTTCCTCTTATCCCCTAAATCTTCGCAAACGAATAACAAGTCATATGAATGTTGAAGTAGACATACTAGTAATAAAATCCTCGTATAAGACGTAGATGTTTCCTATGCCAAGTGAAGAAAGAACGTAAAACACAGTACATCTGTGAGACATGTATCTAAGAGTCACTTATGTCTGGAGCATGCAATTTTTCTATGTTCTATATACTACCAAACCAAAAGGTTAAAAATATTGATAAAGGATAAGTAGACTGTTTGTTTTGGTATTAACTATAAGTTTATAAAAATGCCTTAAATTCCCAAGTCAGATTATGACTTTTAAGTGTTTAATTAAAAAATTTGATACCAGAAACAAAGTTCTTATTTTTGTTGTTGATAAAAACGTTAGTTGAGTTTAATTAGAAGTTTAAATAATGAAAGTGGTCGATTCTTATTAATATTTAGTTTTTTCCCGTAATATGCGCCAAGAATATACTATTGAAGAATTAGTATTCTTCTATTTTTATTCATATTTAACAAAATATTACATACAACATAGAGAATAGTTTATGCGGGTCTCACAGATCCTACCAGGGATACCGTGTAACATTTTACCACCAGGGGATCATTAAAAAAAAAAACTTATAATAATTCTCAAACATTTTTAGGGAAAAGTCTCTCTTAGGTCTAGATAACCCTCACTCGTAATAAAAAAATAATTAGGTTTTATTTACCATAAATAAATGCGACTCAAAGGCCGGATTACATCTTTGGTTAAAGCTTTTCAGTTCTAGGTTCGAAACTAAATTGGCGTTTATTTTGTTTAAAACTTATACAAACTCCACGAATAAAAGAGGTTAAGAATTCAATATAACCTAAACCCAAAAAACCTTAAAAACAAAACAGTAATTTTTACATCAAAGTTGTAAATGGAACTATTTATTATGATATGAATACACAATAGAAATTGTTTGAACACGCGATAAGAAAAACTTATTATTAAAAGACCTTAAGAACTTTTTCTCTTTCGAATATACTGGAGAAAGTTCATAAGGGGCGCACATTAAGGCCGCACGCGGAGTGAGAACGTGCACCGGGCGGTGAGTCGTTCGCTCGCGTCGCTACGATTATTTTATAGGTACCGCTTTACTCAATTGAACTCTGGTCACGCCATTAATCACATCCACACTATTGTGTTGCTGACTGCTGACGTATACTTTTTGCTTTATATTGAACATTTTGCAAGTGAAGCGGAACTGAAAAGTCAATCCGATCGATCAATGACTCATGTAAATTAAATTTCTGCTTGTTTAAGAATGGTGTAGTGAAATAATAGTGAAAGATGGCATAGTTATGTGTTTCCGTTTGTTTATATGTTTGTGATTTGATTCCTATACTCATAATTTAAACTACACATATACTCTTCAGGCACCCGCTCCTCGCTTATTCGTATGTTTTGTACTGATTGCCTAAAATTGGTCATATTTACATATTCATATTCTTCTACCTCACTGACCTCTATACCTTTTGATAATATTCTTTTACAAACAGAAACTCGTTTCTATTCAATCGATTTCAAAGGTTGTTCAAGCTTGGGGTTATAGCAGTAATTTTTTACTTATAAGTAATTACATACTTAGTATAAATAGAAGACCCTACCCCTGTGGGTTAACAAAGCTTCTTCAAATGCGATTAGGCACTTCCCTCCCCTGTCTGTTTGTTATCCAAAACTTATGTCTTTAATTTGTAAAGTAATCATAATCCTAGAGATAAGGAAACTGACCCTTGCCCTGAGGGACCTCGATGACCCAAAACTTATGATCTTAATATTATATTAAAATTCTTCAGTATTGTAATTTAACAGGCATATTTATATTTAACACGTAGGTGATAGAGCAAATATGTGTAGCAAGAGACAACATAGAAAAGTCTCCGTCATTGATATTTATATAACAATATGTTTGATATAGAAGTTACTATATCGACTTTTAGGTTATAAATTTAATGATCTAACGTAATTATTGCTCTTAGGATGTAACGTACCTCAATATTGTTTGACAGCCCTCGTTCTTGTCAATGGTAAATCAAGAGGAGAATTCCCTGAATCAGTGCCTCGGAATGAATTCATACACAATGAACCAAACCGCAATTTTGCGTTATCTTCACTTTGCCTACTGCTAACCGGATGGGTATGATTTGAAATAGAAGTCACGAATGTAAATCGCTCCCACTTAGTTTGATGTTACTTTTCGACATTCCGGTTAAAGTTAAAGTAGTAATTTATTCTAAGAAACAAAAATATTTCTATGTATACTTACACCTGTATCCCCGAAGGGGTAGACAGAGGCGTGTTAAACACCCGCATTTTGTGATCTATAATTTGGTCTCACTCACGTAATAGTGGGCAAGCCTTTCGTCGTCAACCAGGTACTCTGGAAATGAACGATGGAAAAATTGGAAGTATATTTTATGGGAACGGAAGAAGGCAACGGAAGGAATATTGGTTAAACGGATGGATTGAAGAATGAAAGCAATTGCTTCAAGCAGGTCAGGATGTGGTTTACAGGTATACAACCTGTAACTCACACGGGCTGTTGCCGGGAAGTCCGTCTCCTCTACGTTCCCTCTAAGGTTACTTTGAAAAAGATCCTTCTTCTCTTTTAGTCGTTTATAAATGTTTGCCATTTTGACCTGCAATTTTGCGACTGCCCGGATTTTTTTCTACTTGTACCTACTTGTATTATAAAATTAATAATCAATCATCTCCGAGCAAGTTACAAGAAGTATTCATTTAATAGATGTTATGCATTATCAGACCAAGGGTATTTAGCCTGTATTATGGAATGATTAGCCTAGGTCCAATCTACAGTCTAGGTAGGAGTAATAAGTGGGGAACACGCGATAACTATTTACGTACAATCAACGGTCTGCTCTACGATCGTAGCACCGTAGCTACAAAGAATTACGTTATCAAACGTCACGATTACAAATTATACTTTGAATCGAGTTGCGAAAAGTAGTTGTTGATGTGATCTTAATTACTTCCTAATACAAATGGCTTTATACGCGTAATTTCTGACGGATGCCTGCATGTTTTTTTGCCTTTTTTAATGGTGTGGAAACTAATGGGTGATCACCATATCGGGGCTAACCTTGAAGTTCTATATTATTATTGGAATCGACCTACTTCAAACCAGACGTAGTTTTATCAGAAGGTCTAAGGTGCAAGTGCACCTGATTTGCCTCCTGAACAACAGGTTGCAAGACCGTTGAGTGCAGGGGGTTTCAGAGAGGCCAATTTGGAACACTTGGCAATACCACGTATGTGTGTCACAGGGCTGCTTTTGCTTCGGCTGGATTACGGGCTCTCCCTTGATGGTGCTAATGGAGGTCGGAGATATATACTAGTATTAGTCTTTGTTAAAAAAATCTTTGCACCAATCTCTTACTAGGAATTATTTTAGTCTTATTCAGGTGACGACACAGGGATAACTAAAATAAAATGAAGTAATACATTAAATCCCTAAACAAACGTATGTGTAATCAACGGATACAAAGTTCACCGGCGAAACACCTTTCTGTGAATGTTCCACTACTGCCGTATCCATTAAATCTGTAAATTTCTATTTAGTCTTAGAATTAGACATTACTTAGACTTAAACTAATGAAAAAACATACTGAACTCCAAATGACAATGATTGACATGGTTTATTATGTTAATACCCCTTTTGCTAAAAAAAACTAGAATGAGGGATTACAATAAGAGAAGTATAAGTAGTGCTGCGCTACCTTCGTTTATTGCCTCTTATAAAAGAAAAAAATCATGTCCACCATTTCGTGACTACTCGTTGAATGCACGAAATTCTCATGTTACTTTAAGTAACATCTCAGGTAACATTTCGAATTATAATAAATAACATTAATTTGCATAAATTTGAAATACATCTACAATAAAAGGTGTTGTACCGCGATATTACATTTTGAGCAATTTATCTAGCCTTAATTGATACTCAATTTAGGTCAACCCAATTTGAAACGCAATCTGTGAGCCGCAACAGAATTCTAATCGGCTGTTTTTGCGAGCTATCCAAAGCCACACGCGATACCTCGTTCTCAGCTTATCATGATTATGTATGTTCACTATTCTGTAAGGTTAGGCGCTTTTTATTGCAGCGTTTAAATGTCATACCTGAAACTTTCAAGCTGAAATATTTATAATTCTTAGGCAGCAAAGTAGTATAGAATACTATAGAATGATGAAATCAATCAACAGGAAGCAAATAGTCAAAGTGGATCAGAATACTAATGGAGATGCAGAGGTTTCATTGAGAGTTCATCAAGGAAGCGTATTAGGCCCTACACTATTCCATAAATACATTAATGAACTCTTTAACTTACAACTTAAAAATGCCAAAAACTTCTCGTATACGAATGATGCAGCTGCATTATTCACTTAGGATACGGATAAAGGCAGCATGTGTGACGTCTTAAAGCTGAGAAAGGCTTGGATAAAGTAGCAAGATCCTGGTATCAAGATTCTGAACATATCATAAACCAATTAAGGATGTTTATTTCTGCATAAGCGTACACAATCTAGTGATCAAATTGTAGCTAGGGCGGGACGGCGACGCGGCATGAGCAGGTTGTAATGTACTAGTTAATATAGAAGATGTCACACAGCGGCACGACGTCGCGATTGGCGCTCAGCAGTAGTAGCGCAGTAGTCTCGCCACACGCTGTCTGCCTCAAAACTAGTTACCAAAATCACATTTTCTCAAAACTAGTAACAGCTTTCAAGTAACTAGTTACGTTACGATTCGCGAAATTCACGTTACAACCCACGCCTTTTTATTTGCCTCTTAACCTTTTCTCTTCTCCCAAACGCCTTAATATTTTCTATTTGTTATAGAAAATATTAAGGCGAAAATATTTTCTATAACAAAAACGAAATGTTTTCATTAAGGCACACTCAACTAACTAGAAATATCGAAAACATAGTCAATCTGAACAAAAGTGTTTATAGAATTAAATGAGCTACATACAATTGCCTTGTAACCGCAATCTCGCAAACGGCCCAATTTTTTCTATAATGAAAACCTTCACCTAGGGTACGTCCATTTGACCTAGAATCATAAAATTTAGTAAGAAGCAAGGTCTCTAGCATAAAAGTAAAGGAAAAAATCCGTAAGTAGTTTATTTGTTGTTATATCACATAGTACATGCCTATCCAATAGAAACCTTAGCACTTTACTCTTGAAGATTCAAGGATGATGATTGTGTGGTAGTTCCTTACAACATTGTTACCTACCTATCAAAAGTTCGATATGATTGAATAATTTTGATTAAAAAGGGTGAAAATTGCAGCCGTGGATATACTTATGTAATTGTCTGCCATCAAGACTATTCTGAGTCGAGAAACAAAATTACCTGTTTGAAAGAGTAATAAAATTTCGTACTTACTGCAAAAATTATAAATTATAAAAGCATTTTTTTTACTCCTTAGCCTGTGTAGTGCTATATTCAGGAGGTATAAAATGATTTATGTGTAATTATAGTTCATTTAATAAAGAAGTAAGAATATTATAATGTTTATGAATGCAACTATATTTTCTACTGAAGTGGAAACGCGTTATTAGAAACTGGATGATATAAAACCTTAATATTATTGTTAAAGCTGGCGCAGCAATACATGTTCAGTAATCTTTGGAAAACTACCTTGAAGAAAGTATGTTGCTAATAGAAGAAAAGTTTTTCTAATAAAAAAAAGATAAAAACTTCACTTGAGATTTCCTTACGTGCTTGTTTCTTTCACAAAGTTAGAAACGTACGGTCTTGTGACTTGTAAAGCTGATTTAAAAAATCATTGACTTAATCGTTGTTTATAAAAATTAGAGATTTATTTTGACAAATTATCTCAGTTTTTTGGTAAACGATATTTTAGTTTTTCCTAAAAGGAAAGAAAATTAAAAAATAATAATAATTATCACTACATATTATAAAACAAAGTGCACCACCGCGTCTGTATGTCTGTCAGTTCGCGATAAACTCAATAACTACCAAACGGATTTTTAAACGGCTTTCACCAATAGACGGAGTGATTCATGAGGAAAGTTTAGGTGTATATGTTATTAAGGTATTGTGTAAAATCTCTGAAATATGACGATGATTGTTGAAGATGTCGGCAAGAATCACTATATGCTTTCCTACCCGTGCGAAGCCGGGGCGGGTTGCTAGTTAGGGTATATTCACATCCATAATAATCATAAATCTAAAATTTAAAACACTTCCGACTCGAAAATCCTTTCAAAGATTAGAAAAAATGATCTTCGAACGGCTGAACAGATTTTCTCACCTCACAAAAAAAACACACTTAAATCAGTCCATTCGTTCGGGAGCTACGATGCAATAGACAGACACGTGAAACTTATAACATCCCTCTTTTTGCGTCTAGGGTTAAAACAGGTGCCAGTAGAGAGAATTCGAAGGTTGCTTTTCCTTAAGATTTTATTTTATTTTATAGTTAATTAAAACGGTTACATGTAACCAATTACATTAATTAACATAGAAACTATATAAATCTTACACAATTCATAAATTAAATTCAAATAAATCAATTAAATTTCGTGACTTATCGGTAAATTAATATTAATTCTTATTAGCTATATACATATATTAGACTATTGAATTAATTTAATTTAACAGGGAATAGTGGACACCTTAGTATGAAGAGCCAACCAGTCGCCACACCCTCAGCAGCCAAAATTAAAAACGCTGTTTGTAGTAATTTTTGTTTAGTTTTTTCATCATCTTCATCAATACAAATAAATAAAATTGAAGTGTCTGTTTGTAATGTCAAAATAATTGTGTTTTTTAAGCTCATACAGTTATTTGCATGATACCTATGCCTAAAACACAGTTTTTTAAATTTTTGTCTGTCTGTTTGTTCTGGCTAATCTCCGGAACGGGTTTACTAATTTCCACGGGACTTTCGCTGGCAGATAGCTGGTGTTATAAGGAGTAACTTAGGGTACTTTTATTTTGTAAAAATAACTAGGATCCAGAGCAAAAAAAAAATATATATATATACATGCAAGCGAAGCCGCGCAGGAACTGCTAGTTGACAATAAAACCAAGACTATTTTTACGAAGCTACTTTCTCCACACATATTACTACTCACTCACTACAGCTTATGTAGTAGAGTATTTAATAAAAATTCAAAAATGAACATAAAGCATGTATCGCAATGCTTGTCATATTCAATACTATGAAAATTATGAGAATAGTTTTTATTACATATATGTAACAACCATAATATATATTTATTATCATAATTTAAGTAAAACTACAATCTTTACCTCTCAAATGTCCATAGGCCATAGATTTTAAAAGACTTTTAGCTCTTTAATAATAATAATAATAATAATAATAATACATACCTGATAGATATTGCAGTTCCTAATACACACAACTTACAGAAGACAATCACTAAAAAAAATTGCAAATTCACAGGGCTCAAAGATGAAGTTACTAGAATCTGGAAACAAGAAGAAGTATTACTATGTAGTACCTACGAGTATACTATAGTCATCTCAACAACTGGTGTTATCCCAAATCATCTTTTCCATAGCCTAAAATTACTTGACTTTAAAGAAACCGTTTACATAACCATACAAATAGCCGCAATCTTAAACACATATAGAATAGTTAGAAAATTTATGCAGATTGACGAAAACGACATAGGCCCTCACCACAACTAAACAAGAAAAAGAACACCACTTGGTTCCCACCCGTAAATGTGGTCAAAACCAGCCAAAGAGCGGTGAGAAAAAAAATACACAAAAATAATAATAACTTGACACATCTCACACACGGCCGTGTGAACCAAAACTAGGCAGAGTCTGTGCTATGGTAACCAGACTGCTGATAAACTTAATTATATATTACTTACTTAATACAAAGATATTATAATAAATTACACCCAGACACAGAACAATTATCGTGCTCATCACACAATTATTTGTCCTACCCACGACCTCTGGTTCAGCAGTCAGGATCACTAACCACTAGACAAACAGGCTAATAATAACCAAATACTTGCTGTAAAAAAGAAAGAATGAAAGAGAAAGCTTGTTTATTATACATTAAGCCGTCTAACCCACCGGAAAGGTTTTACAGTCCTATTCTTATTTGATTTGTATAGTACCATAGCTTTTAATGTAATATCGCGCGTATGACTGTACGCGTTAAATAAAAATGGCATGGTAACATTGGTAACACAGGACAGCTATTTTATACCTACATACCAAATTATTAACTCAATGTTTAATAAAACATTGATTAATTTCGGATAGTCTATCAAATTCCCGTACAAAAATGTAGGACGAGTATAATGCCAAAGAAATTATAAGGATCTTTAAGAAAGGTTAGTAATCCGATAAGTAGATAATTATGTTTGATAAAGCTTTTGTAATATTTAGGTAATAAAGGAGAAGAAGAGTCAAACCGGGGAAATCTGTTACCTGATAACATAACTTTACGTATTGATTAATTATCTACTGCCTACGACATGAATCGTGTTCGGAAAATTGATTTAAAAGATGGTGGTTCAAATTTATGTTCTACTAAAGTGTCGTAATCAATAGTACTGTCCGGGTCTTCTTATTGCTTTATGTACTATTAATGCAACGAATAAAAATATATGAACTATATGTGTATTCATGCTGCTTAATTTGCACCAGTTGTACGTGGATGACTTTCCAGTCCAGAGCTAAGCGAGTTGACTCAACGGAAAGGATAAATACAATATAGAAATGGCGCTGTAAATAATTATCTTTTAAAAAAAGTATCACCGGTTGTCCTGGAAAAGAAAAAAGCTTAAGCACAGACTAAATTAAAAACAAATCTTTACTTTTAATGTAACAGCAGGTATATTATACTCGTATAATATATTATTATATTTTCGTATCCACCTACATTTTATTATTTTATATTTTTCTTGAAAATGTTCTTAAGTAATGTATTTCTGAAGCTTGTAATTTACATTATCTGAGATTCTCCGTAGGTATACAACCTAACATTACAATTATATCTGTACACACAATTTTCTTCTTTACCTTTATTTAGCGATGTAGGAAAAACACCTACGTATTCGGCAGAATCAGGAAGTCGGCTTTGAATTTTATTAATTAAAAGCTGAACTAACTGATGCTTAAGTAGACATCACAATAGCACTTTAAATTTAGTGACATTCTACACCATTGCAGGTGAGTTTTACTTGTTGAAAATATATAGGCGTATGCAGAGCTTTATTACAATCTATGCGGAGAGGTTATTTATATATACCTATACATATGTCGCAGTAAGATGGTCGAAGTTATAGTTATAAGCCTGGGGATAAAGCTATATACCGTAATATGGTTATATGAAAGTGGTTCATAACTTTTTTACTAAGAATATAACTATAACATAAATACGAACTAGTAAGGGAATCTGTTGTACCTTAGACACAAACACGACACGACTTTACACTTGTTTTTAATGTTTATTTCAAAATCTACTACTCTGTGGTGTATTTTACGTACTACATATGTTTCTACGGTTATTCATGTACACAAATTCTATATTAAAAAATGTCAGGTAGTAAATTAAACATATGACATTAAGCCTCTTGAAAAAAACAGACAATTTATACAACACTCCCGTCGTATCATGGACGTATGTTGTATCTCAAACCCACCATTAAGTTCTCAGAATAAACATTGTTCACATTGCAAATGTTTAACAAAATAGGTAGTAACTTTTAGTAGCAAATAGAAAAGAAAAAGTTAGCAATAATAGAAAAACAATGATTAAGTAATTAAAAAGCATTGTCTTCATTTATCACAATGATAATATAATATATACTAATATATAAAACATAATATTTATTAATAATCTCATACATTTTTATGATTATTCTGCTTTTTCTTTCGACTTTTCCTTCCTTGCATTGCCAACATATTTTCATCTACTTTATTTCATAAATTTTTTTTCGCTTACGTTTATTAGGTACTTCAATTGGAATATATTCATTTGTACATAAAAGTAACAAGTCTCCTGAGCCACAAGAAGATTTCAAAAGATTTGTCTTCTGTGCGACATTATTTTTAAGATGATCAAAAATACTAGCCTTATCTCCAGAAAAGTCGAGTGGTTCTTTGGATGAGTCACACACCAATAAGCTTTTTCGTAACTGTCTTTGTATTTAAAGAATGAAATGTTTTATTTCAAATATAAATTTTCCTATAATAAATTATAAACATTCTTAAAAATCTATAATAACGTTGTTGTTGAAACCAAATATGTACAATGCATGGTTCAACGTGTTGTAATATCTAAACCTAACCATGGTATAACCACAGATAAGAAAATATTTACTTCGTGTATAACTTATTTTTAGATCCAGGTTTCTTACTAGATTAATCTAGTGAATTGTTAATGATGATGAATGTTAACTATTTTAATGATATATATAATAACTGTTCATGTATTAAATTTAATGTATGTTATGTTTGAGTTACGGTCTTTAACTTTTGAATCACTCTTTTAGTTATTCTGTTTCCGAACATATCGATATCACACATAACTTAAACAATCACTGTCTAAAAATTAACACTTTAAAAAATCGTTAAACCAACTTCAAAAAGCACTCAAATTTCTAACAAACACACTGGGTGGATAATTCTGAAGTGTCAAATTCAAGTGTATATCAATGATTGTTCAAAACATACAGCTATCAAAAAAGAAGTTGAAAATTTTTAAAAATATTTTTTTTTGTAATGATTTGTGTTTTATTTTTGTCATTAATTTAAATGTATTAGTTAAGAAATCAAAATGTGAGATCCACTTTTGTTGCAAAATATTAACTTGGACAAAAAATTACTTACAGGCCTTTAGGTAGGCACTTATATTGTCACGACACACTCAAAGACATTTATATTAAATTCCAAATAAAAGTGTGATCGTTTAAAAAAATCACAATCTTCTTTAAATACAGGCGTCAAACGAATTTATAACTCCAAAATCCAAATGCTAGAAAAGTTTACACTTCACTTCGATAAATAGCGATGATGTCGAATTAAATCGCACCATGGTTTACTTTAAATTGAACATAAATTGTGAAAATAAATAATGTTCATCGGATCACATCGGATGGGTTTTTAAAGGATTTTCGCATAAATATAAATAATAAGAAATGTTGCTATTCCGTTAATGCTATTTTTTCCTTGGTTACTGTTCACATAGTACGAGTATATCATTCAAGTTTAGATTAGATTGTACGTAGTTATTTAGAAATTCTCTCCTGTTTGTTTGTTGTTCTTTCGTTATTTTGCTATTAGTTTATTTATTTTTATGTATAAGCTGAAAACTTATAATTTTCTTCTGTTTAACTTAGTTTTTAGTCTGCTATGTTTAATAAGCTTAGTATTATTTTAGTAGTAGCTAGTAGCGGCAAGGCAAATTCCATAGTTCCACTTCAATTTTTCACACTGGAAATTTTAAATAGTATCATTGCTTCTGGTCTGCCTCACAAAATAGACCTAAAAGTTAGTGTCTATTATGTTACTTCGTAATTTAAATCTACGCCAAAACTTTGTAATGGCACCAGATTACGAGTAATTTTATTACAAATAATTAAGTTTAAAACAAATATCACCGACTTCAATGCGCTTACATTATTATTAATGGTACTTATAAGCTGTATTCTTCATCCCTTAATTTTCAACCCTTGAAGGTGAAATGTGTTTCTCAAATTGAAATGGAACACCAACCTTAAGTAGGTACCTACAATTAATTCAACTAAAAAAGAAATATTGAAACCGGTCTACAAATGGCTACGAAATCGCGAACATACACACAAAAACAAACAATATTCAGTGGAAATCAGAACCTCATCGTTTTTGAAGTCGGTTTAAGGTATAACTGACTGCTGAGACTGTAATAATAACTGGTTGTGGCAACGACGAAACGGTTTTCATCTCTACAATACTTATAATTCCTTAGAAATCACCCGTTCCAGATTCAAAGCCTCCAAATCCAAGTCGCCGTTAGTTTCTTAACAATAATAAATAAATCCATAGGCCAAACATTCTTATAATGTACCTAGTATGTTCACGGATAAGTGACGTTTCTAACATCATTGCCCTAGCAATTGGGTAACTAACATACGCCAATAAAGCAAGCACGGTAAAAATATTGTATATGCCCAAAAATCTACTTTTTTTTTAGTTAAGTCGCGGGCTTCGGCTAGTTAATATATACATTGTAATACACACCATTCCTACAATAAATTCTCACTAAACAGACATGTCCTTCGAACTTTCAAAATAAAGCAGGCAAGTAACAAAAAAGGTAGAATATTGTTAAAGTAACGGGATCTGTTTTCTAAACTGTTATAAAGCTCTGCGACACAGAGAGGCTTTAAAAGGAAAGGAAAAGTACAATTTAAGCAGGGCTTAACACTGTCTATGCAGAATTTACATTATTCTTGTTTGCTGTTTACTGTATTGTACACCGTTAATAAACTGAAATTGGCTGTACAGCAATGTACGATCATTTCTAATTAACTTTTATGAAAAATGTGTGTTGACGTTATGTAATAAGTATTACTCTAGATCTAAGTCTGTGTGACCTAGATCTAGGTCTACACTTTTTAATTTTGATGCAATTACGTTTTTCATGGTAGTCTCATCCATTTTGTCGACATCATTAATGAATGGCAATAACATTGGGATATATCAACTAAGGGGTGCCAACTTTACCAACTTTCCAAACGTTCGTGAGCGGTTAACTAATACCTCAGTGTGTGATTCAATTTCACGAGGGCCATGCAAACTATATCTATTTCATTTGAGTCTCCACTGTATTTATGTTCAAGAAACTATAAAAAATTTTGCTCATTACATCCTTAGCTTTCAAAGCGTTTTTTAAAACGAAATTGAATATTACCATCGGGCGAGCCACAGACGTGATATAACAAATAATCATATTATAATTAAATTAGTTAAAATTGACATCTTGAGTATATGCTCTGCTGCTAATTTGGTGTTATTTATAGTGGATCTCCCGTGGGCTTAAGCTTTATGTCATAAATATATTATTAGAATCAAACAAAATCTTATACCTGTAAGTGTAATGAGTCAGTGAAGCTCTCTTCTCGATAATCTTTTGAGATTATTTGCCTGTGCCTCCCACTTTGCTAAGGAGGCGATTTATTTTTAACTATAATTAAATTAGTTGCCGGTACTTATTATACTCAAAATAAGATAGCGCAATTTTCCATAAGCATTTCAACTTGTCATCCTCAGTGTTGTTCATGTTGGTGTGCACTGTGTACAGGTGTCATAGCGCAATGTGACACTATATAGTTAAGTGAACCTAAACCTTGGGGAAGGCTAATTAATCTAAGGTAAATCCATATATCATCATATATATCATATTTTCCTGAGCAATTCTGTTCTAAAAACTTTTCTTTGACAGAAGGAACTTTCATGGTAATTCTCAGAAGTCTGTAACACACTACGTTTAATACAGACATAGGACTCGCAGTCACCAAAAATGACAGAACGGACGGATGTTTATGATAAAAAAAATTATGACAAACTTATTTGAAAATGATCCGCATGGTAGAAGAATACCTAAATTAGGCTGCAACTAAGATGCAACAATTTTTTATAAATACGTAGCAGCATTCTGTGGCTGCCCTCTATGAATTGATTACGTGTCTTATGAGTAGAAACTAATACAATTAATGTAAAACTATGTCTGCCTGTCTGTTAGTTTACGCCTTATCTATACTCAATCGATCTTTGTCAGAGGTACAGAAATAAGAAGGATATAGGGTACCAGTCATCCAGAAAAAAGTACTGTCCCCAGAGGTAGAAAAATAACTTTAACCGTTAAAAGCTAGTATTGCTATAAACGTCTGAAAATCAACATGAATAAAAATCTCTTTACAGAAATAGAATCATCTGTCCCAGGGGTTCAAAGCTAAAAAATAGGACAACACAAAAAAGATTAAGCGTACGTAGCAAGTTTGCTTATCATTTTCTGAAATATTTTCCCCTTATTGTATCAATATCCGTTCAACCCAAATAGACATCTTGTCTGTTTTCCTAGTGATAGCTAAGAATACTCTAAATGTATTGTGCGTGGCATTGATTCATTAAATAATATATCTTATGTAACTAGTTATAAGACTTTATTTAGGTTGAACCCAAGCTGGTTGGATTCGTAAGCGTGAACGGGTGGTGCAGTGTCATGGTTCCAATTTCCGGTGAGCTTTGGCATCGACACCGCATTGCTCGACCGAATTATTCTATTTGTTTCATGATATTATGAATAAGGAACCTTGTAATCTGTTGGTTGATAATGGAGTGTCTTGCGTCTTACAGTTTTGTATGATGTAACTGAGACTCTACCCTATAAACCAGACTTACAGAATCTTTATATTCAATATGTTCACTGTCTATATTTAAGGTAGAATATTATCTAAACTAATATTATAAAGAGGAAACATTTGTGTATGTTTCTAATGTTTTCACATAAAAACTACTAGACCGATTGCGATGAAACTTGGTATATAGATAGATGGAAACCTAGATTAACACATAGGCTACTTTTCATCCATTCTTTAGTAGTAGTTCTTTAGTAGTATCGGGACTTAGGCGGGTGAAACCACGAGGCGCTGCTAGTGAGAAATAAAAAAAGGATGTTTGTGTATGAACTATCCTACTAATATTATAAACGTGAAAGTTAGTGAGAATGTATGGATGTATGGACGTTTGTTACTCTTTCACACAAAAGCTACTGAACCGATTGCTATGACACTTAGTATGTATATAGCTGGAGACCTGAATTAACACATAGGCAACTTTTTATCTCTATTTATCCTTCGGCACCGGGACTAACGCGGGTGAAACCGCGGGGTGCAGCTAGTGTAACCAATCCCACTAGTCCCACTAATCCGACTAGTCCCACTAATCCCACTTCCCACTAATATTATAAATGTGAAAGTTTGGATGGATGGATGTTTGTTACTCTTTCACGCCAAAACTACTGAACCGATTGCGATTAAACTTGGTATGTAGATAGCTGGAGACCTAGATTAACACATAGGCTACTTTTTATTCCGATATTCTCACGGGATTGGGACTTACGCGGGAGAAACCGCGGGGTGCTACTAGTATATAATAAGGATGTTATGACTGCATGGATGGCGCAATGGTTTAAGTGGTCGCCTCGCCACTACGAAGTGCCGAGTGTTGTGGGTTCAAATCCCACACGAAACGAAACACGGGACGAAAAATTGTGTGATCCACAAATAGTTGTCCCGAGTCTGGGTGTTCTTTGTGTCCGTTATATGAAAGTTTGTGAAGCCCCCCGCGACACAGAAATATTCCCAACGCGTGAGTTGTGTTTAAAGAATATGTACATATATAATCTATACTTTGTGAAATACACCCATTAAGATATCCCTTTCCGGCAGAAAAAGTGTCATAATACAAAAACAGCTATTTCGAGAAAACACGAATTTTATGCCGGTGAATTGAACAAATAACGATGTTTTTACAGCTGATCAAATGCAACATTTGCTATTCAACACTATAAAAATGTCAAAACATACCTAACATGTGATATGACACTTTTTTGACAGATGGCGATATATTGTAATATACAAACACCAAACAGCAGTACTTTCAACTACAGAAGAATTTACACTTAAAGTTGAAACAAATTTGTCACAAGTTTAATCATCAACATTACCAACGACGCCCTACCGCGAAAAAGGGCCCTCGAGAAAACATTCATTCCGTCATAATTATAGAGCATAAAAAAATTTCTTCATAAACTTAATACAACTAGACACTGAAAACATTTCATTAGTCAGACCAGGTTAACTTTACGTAATAAAGCATCTTCTTTTAATTTAATTAAGGAGCTTACCTTGAAGAATTTTCAATCGTAAACGGCTTTCTGTTTTAATTGTTACTTTTGGTTGTAATTATATTGTCTTCCAAAAATACAAAAGGTAAATTTTTTTAAGGTTAGTCCACACCGTTCCTTAGGCCTTAGTACCTTTATACTGAATTGTTTGTACATGTGGTCTACATAAATATAAAATATGTTGGAAAAGTTTACACTTCACTTCGATAAATAGCGATGATGTCGAATTAAATCGCACCATGGTTTACTTTAAATTGAACATAAATTGTGAAAATAAATAATGTTCATCGGATCACATCGGATGGGTTTTTAAAGGATTTTCGCATAAATATAAATAATAAGAAATGTTGCTATTCCGTTAATGCTATTTTTTCCTTGGTTACTGTTCACATAGTACGAGTATATCATTCAAGTTTAGATTAGATTGTACGTAGTTATTTAGAAATTCTCTCCTGTTTGTTTGTTGTTCTTTCGTTATTTTGCTATTAGTTTATTTATTTTTATGTATAAGCTGAAAACTTATAATTTTCTTCTGTTTAACTTAGTTTTTAGTCTGCTATGTTTAATAAGCTTAGTATTATTTTAGTAGTAGCTAGTAACGGCAAATTCCATAGTTCCACTTCAATTTTTCACACTGGAAATTTTAAATAGTATCATTGCTTCTGGTCTGCCTCACAAAATAGACCTAAAAGTTAGTGTCTATTATGTTACTTCGTAATTTAAATCTACGCCAAAACTTTGTAATGGCACCAGATTACGAGTAATTTTATTACAAATAATTAAGTTTAAAACAAATATCACCGACTTCAATGCGCTTACATTATTATTAATGGTACTTATAAGCTGTATTCTTCATCCCTTAATTTTCAACCCTTGAAGGTGAAATGTGTTTCTCAAATTGAAATGGAACACCAACCTTAAGTAGGTACCTACAATTAATTCAACTAAAAAAGAAATATTGAAACCGGTCTACAAATGGCTACGAAATCGCGAAAATACACACAAAAACAAACAATATTCAGTGGAAATCAGAACCTCATCGTTTTTGAAGTCGGTTTAAGGTATAACTGACTGCTGAGACTGTAATAATAACTGGTTGTGGCAACGACGAAACGGTTTTCATCTCTACAATACTTATAATTCCTTAGAATTCACCCGTTCCAGATTCAAAGCCTCCAAATCCAAGTCGCCGTTAGTTTCTTAACAATAATAAATAAATCCATAGGCCAAACATTCTTATAATGTACCTAGTATGTTCACGGATAAGTGACGTTTCTAACATCATTGCCCTAGCAATCGGGTAACTAACATACGCCAATAAAGCAAGCACGGTAAAAATATTGTATATGCCCAAAAATCTCCTTTCTTTTAGTTAAGTCGCGGGCTTCGGCTAGTTAATATATACATTGTAATACACACCATTCCTACAATAAATTCTCACTAAACAGACATGTCCTTCGAACTTTCAAAATAAAGCAGGCAAGTAACAAAAAAGGTAGAATATTGTTAAAGTAACGGGATCTGTTTTCTAAACTGTTATAAAGCTCTGCGACACAGAGAGGCTTTAAAAGGAAAGGAAAAGTACAATTTAAGCAGGGCTTAACACTGTCTATGCAGAATTTACATTATTCTTGTTTGCTGTTTACTGTATTGTACACCGTTAATAAACTGAAATTGGCTGTACAGCAATGTACGATCATTTCTAATTAACTTTTATGAAAAATGTGTGTTGACGTTATGTAATAAGTATTACTCTAGATCTAAGTCTGTGTGACCTAGATCTAGGTCTACACTTTTCGATTTTGATGCAATTACGTTTTTCATGGTAGTCTCATCCATTTTGTCGACATCATTAATGAATGGCAATAACATTGGGATATATCAACTACAAGGTTTTTAAGATGGTTTTATCTGATGCTAGTATAGTATCAAATCATTTGTTGTTATCAAACAGGATAGAGTTTTCAGTCCCACTGGATTATATTATGGGGGGCCATCCGTCTTGTTATTTTAGGAGACCGTAATCGAGTTGCTTAATTTAAATTCAATAGAATTGTTTCCCAAAGATGGGAGAGAGAATAAGGGACAGGGACTTAATATACTATAAGTCTATTATAACTTTACATTGGTACTGTGTTATTACAACGTATAAGTAACTTAGAACTATACTAACCAAATTAATATACCTATCCCACATAAAAAAAAAAACATTATTATACTTTTATTCATTAGCTTTCAATAAAGGGTTACATTCAAAGGACCGTTAAAGGAGTCAATCGATACTTAATCGCGATAAAGGAAGTAGTAAGTTGTAAAGAAAAACTTACTAACTAGACCAAAACCTTAAACTTTTCTATAACTTTGGAGAACATTCTCAAATGTTCTCCAAGGTTATAATTAGTACAAAGACATTGACGAAGCTATATTTAATTTTTTAATAAAATTAGACATTATATGTGACGAACAAATGTGATTTAGGAAATAGAAATATTTGGCTTGGTTATATATTGCCAAGTTAATATATAAATATTAACTTACATAGTCAAATGCTTGGGACATATTAGTGTATATTGCAATAAAGATCATTATTTTACTTAAGAGGTTATTTATTGCCAAGTTAATATTTATATATTAACTTGGCAATAAAGTTAATATATTAACCTCTTAAGTAAAATAATGATCTTTATTGCAATATACTTACACTAATATGTCCCAAGCATTTGACTATGTAAAACATGACATTTTCATAAATAAACTGAACTCTTACAGAATTACAGCAAACGTTTCAAATTTATTTAAATCATATTTAAGTGACCGCAGACAGTACACAGAGATAAATTGAGTAAATAATAAAACTAAACGTGAAATAACGTTTATATATTTTAAAAGCGATTTTATATCAATATATGGTGTACCGCAGGGAAATGTCTTGGGACCATTATTATTTTTCATAAACATCAATGACCTCCCAATAAATAAATGTAACAATAGGAAGTTAATAATGCCTAAAAACATAATAAATTGGCTCAATGTAACCTAGTAATAAATTTACAGAAAACCAAAATCTTGAATTTATTCTAACGCATATAAAATAATAATTTTGATATTAATTCTAAAAGACAAAGCATACAAGAAGTCAACGTAGCAAGCCTTCTGTCAGCTAGTCAGCTTACATGGAAGCCACCCGCAGAAAACGTATACCAATAATTAAATAAATCTGTTAATACACTTTCCATTTTGCAAAAAAAAGGTCAACACACTATTATTAGCCTATCACACTATGGTGTCCTCGATATTAAGATTTGGCATTATCTTATGAGGAAATTGCACGGAAAGAGACAGAAAATTCATAGCTCAAAACGAAGTATTAGATCAATGACGGGCCTACAAATTACGTTAAATTTGTTAGATTAAATAAACATTTCTTTTCTTCATTTATAAAGACAGCAGAAAACGATCAACACAGTTACGATCACTTAAATAGTACCTACTAGTTCTTAAATTCTTGTCGTCCGCTTTAAAATAAGCAAGCAAAGGTCGAAAACATCAATAAAATATAATAGATGCCTACGAAATCACGTATGGTGGAAATTCCAACTACGCTACGGTATTTTTTAAGACCTGTAATAATAAATAATCCTTTTGAAACAAATAATGTATTTGAATTTTCATAACATTTTCTTTAGTATTGACAATCGCCAATTTATTTTAGTAGCATAGTTTAAGAGATATCAATGTAAATAAAAATTGTTCACACACGGTGTTAAAATTTTTGTTCCACCTACACGACGGTTTTATTCAAGGTAAATATTACTGTTTTAACTTTCTATTTATAAAGTTGAACACATTAACCTATATTTATTTAGATTATTACCCTAATTGGCATATTTACATCAATTTATCTACACACGCGGCAGTGTGTCAAGAGAATTTCAAGAAATTATTATATATTACACGAACCATTCGGAGAAACTTTTGACCGCTTAATAACTCATAATCTATTTAATATAAATACTTGAATTTTTGTTTATTTATTAAAACCCTATATTAACTAGAACCCCAAATTTCATAAATACAGATTAAACTGTCATTGAGATATTATCGTTTAAAAATTGGCATTTTTGTCACTAACTGACTGACATATAGATCAAAAACCTAACCCACTTGCCGATGACTTAGAAAGTTGTAATTTGGCATCCAGCTGATATGTGTATGAAAAGGAAAAAATCAGAAAACACTGAATTTTTACTTATTTTCACTTTTAACAGACAATTTTAAAATGTACAGAATCACTACAAAAAATGTAGGTTACGTAAGAAAGGATTAGCCGCAGAGTAGCCTGTATCCGTCAAGCACTAGTGCTTAACGGCTATTGCCTACTGTTATTTTACTTATTTTAAATTTCATGACAACATTTCAGAACTCTCCAGGTCTACGATTGCTTCTTTTGCATATTCTTATCAGATCGCTGGAAAACGTAACAAACAAATAAACAATACGATTTATTTTTACAATAATTAGGTTACTTCAAATATAAAAAAAATATATATTTACGAAAAAGAAATCATGAACGGAAAATTGATTTTAGTTAAATCTCTCAAGGCTTAACGAGTTCATGACCAATTCCAAATATGGTAATTCTAAATTGATTTTTGTTTTTCATTGTCTTGTGTTTTTAATTTTAAATAATTTATAAAATTTTCATTACAGGTGTGGTCGTACTTTGCATAACTACTTAAACAAAATGTAGTCTCTTGCCTCATCCGTAACGTTGTAAGGCTAGTTACGCGTCTGTGAATATATAGATGGGTAAGGATCAAACATGAGCCAAGATTGCAGACTATGTCGAGCGAAGCTTACAAACAGAATCCTTGATGAGGCAGTGATGGCCCTAATAAGTACACAACCATACTAGATATTATAGTTCTCATTATGAACCATTTGCGTTATTGCAACACATAGCATCAATGATATTTTATGTTTATATATTTTATATTTATGTTTAGTTCTTGTAAGAAAACTCCTTCTCCAGTCCCTGACCCCACCTTGGAACCGTCGTTTGTCGGATGGCTAACACTAGGATAACATGTCAACAAGTCATTGGAAAGTCATTGTCCTCTTAACGCCATGTCTGTATTAGCATATTAAGCTGGTATTAAAGTCGTCTGTACTGATACGTCTTTAGACTAATGATAATAATTAAAATGCAACCTCTGCTTAGTTACCGACAAGATTTGCACATGGTTTAGAACTAGTAGTTACTGTTATGGTTAAAAGTAGCTCATTCTATCTGCCCTTGACAACAATGATAAACGTAATACTTATAATACAATATTGATAATGAAAGATACTCATACTGATACATATACATACTCATATTGATAATTTTTATGTAATGTTATTTCATGTTATCAACCTATGAAAGTCTGTAATATCGCTGATAGAACAATAGTTAAGCGATACTTTAATAGACCCTTAGGTTTTAATGAAAATAGAAGAGAGATTAATATTGTATGAAAGATACAAAACTGACTTGATTTTCTTTAGGTATATTTAAGATTAGCTGAATAGCATGAATGATTTGATTGATTTGATCTTTTTTGGTAATCACGCATTTTTAAATAGAAAGAAACTAAAAGACTTATATATGTCATGTATTTTGCTGTATTTATGAGTTTGCTGTATTTTCATATCTTGTATCTATTTCGCTCTTTATAAGAATATTGGCTACATATATAAAATGCGCAACATATACATTTATATATACTTAATATTTGGTTTGTAAAAGATCGCTATTTTAAAAGTCCTCACTTTATCAATATTTATTATACTCACGAGTGTTTGTCCCTATCTTGTACATTATTTTAACAACTTCATATTCCTTAACTGTCCTACTAAATAAATTCCTCTCCGTACTCTCACAATACTGACTTTGACTCTTACCATCATATGTCATTACTTTAACACCATAGTACTAGTATAGTTATCCCTAAATATACAATAATGTTCTTTCACCTTGGAGGTAATGTTAATATTATTGACATGGCTGAAGCTAATACGCGACTATGTAAATAGAGTGCACGTGTATTGATAACCTGTACCTATTGGTAGTATTACAATGAAAAGTTTACGTAATACTGACGATTTTATGAATACGAAAATAATATTAAAACTACGTCGTAACAACTCGTGTAATTTGAGGCCTTCCTGCTAAACACTTTGAACCGTGATCCTTTCAGTTATCATTAATCAGGTATTGTTTGAAAATATAAAAAGTGTGCGTACAAAAAACGTATTTTATTTTTTTAATAATGAATCTGCATTCAGTCGCAAGACGTTAAGCAGTTTGGTACTAATATTATAAAGCTGAAGAGTTTGTTTGTTTCTTTGGTTGTACGCGCTAACCTTAGGAAGTACTGATTCGAATTAAAAAAATATTTTAGTGTTGCATAGGATACTTCCCAGTGACCTAGCAAGGTCAAGCGCAAGTAAAGGAAAAAATCTGAAATAAGAAATCATTCTAATAAATCGTCGTCGTCAAATAATCTGTGCAGAGTTTAACAGAAGGACAAGTTCCCTTTCTTAAAGTGAATGAGACGTGATTGGATTTTTGGGCACTTGCTCGTATACGCCATTTTGTCAACCAAGCATGTGTTGCGTCTAATACTTGTTGAAACTTATTAGATATAGGCTATATCATCAAAGCATGAAATTTATTAGATATAGGCTATATCTTTTGCCGTTAGTGAAAATGCTGCATAATACAGGGCCCAGTACGTACAGATCCTTGGTTTTGGGTACACCAGCCTTAATTTTGCGCAATGTAGACCTTGCATCTGTTTGCTTCGCTAAAAAATATACCTCTATTTTTCAGGTAAGTCTTTATGACGAGATATAGAGGATGTGGAAGTGTCACTTTCACTTAGCATAACATACCATCATTCCAGACTCTGTCAAAAGCTTGCTGCACGTCTCAGAGTACTGCCTAACAGTACTGTATTGCTTCAAAGCGACGTGTAACTTCGTGGTGTATACATACGATGCATTTGTTCAACTAAAGAGTGTAGTTTTTTAAACTAGAATATGATCTTTCAGTAAGAGTTAAGAAAATTCTCCCACACCTTCGAGATCACTGGTGTAAGGCTAATTGACGACATGATGACGTATCATGATGAACTTAGATTTTTTCCCGAATTTAGGGCATTAAGATATTCTCAGGGTCGCATTGAAAAGTAAGGAGAGTACAGTTATGTACATGTTATGTTTATGGTAGGTAATCAGATCATACTCTGGGGCCTTGTTGGAGTTCATCTGCCATATTATACCTGCTATCTCTTAAGGGATCGCACAAAACGGTAACTTTTATTAGAAAATAATAAATGTTTTCCGAGCGTTCTTGGATTTCCAAAACCATCTACTATCAGGTGGGAATTATGTTTTCGTTTGTTTGTTTATACCATAGCGGCTCGTTAGGAAAACTAACCTTTCGTGATATATAAGCTACCCTCTTATAACAAAAACTTGTCATTGCATTTGATTCATTTTAGTATATTAGAATGAAAAATTTCGTGAGTGGTATTAATGTTCACATAAGGAGTAAAACGACCGCGATGGTGTCAGATGTGACTCCTGACACTTCACACGCGTGAATAAAGTGTAAAAATTTAATAAACATTATATTAGACACACCCTTAAAACAAATAGTGCAATAACTTTTAAATCATACTAAGTATATATATCTTAATTGAGTAGGTACGAATATTAAGTAATTAGGTGCCTACTGATTCATACTGTCCACTTTATTTACGGTATCATCCTCATGAGTATATATTTAATCTAGTTAATCAAAAAGTTTTTATTCAAAACGCTCCGTATTCATTTTGTTGACATCTGAAGCTCCAAGTTTGGAAGGAAGTTAGGAAATTGATGAAATCGCAAAATCAATCAATACTTAATATAGAACGACGTGATTAAAAGTTTAATATCAAAATTGACCCAAGACGTAAATATATTAACTACTAGCATTAGCGTAGGGCTTCGATTTCGTACATCTTGAATTAAAAATAAATTGAAATATCACTTCCGGGCTACTTCCGGCTTATAAATTATTTGTATGCAAAAAAAGTTGTTCCGGTTGCTGCTGCAGAAAATAAGAAAAAGCCATTGAACACTATAACAGAACAGCATTTATAATGTTAATGAATATGGAGAAGTAAATAGAAATATGACATTTTCTTTTAGTATTAATAAAACTCCAATCTGTGATCTTTAATAGCCCAAGCATGTTATAATGGTCTTTAATAATGATCTTACAAAACAACTTTATTTCTTTACAAAGTGGGAGCGAAATATCGTGACAATGTTGTGACTTTACCTGAAACATGATTGTAGGTACTCGTAAGTTAATCAAATAAGAATAATATTAATATTAACTTGAGACACATCATACACGGACGTCTGATCCCAAACTAGGCAGAGCCTGTACTATGGTAATCAGAGCGTTGATAAACATACTTATGTATTACTAAATACATACATATAAAAGACAAACTACACCCAGACACAGAACAAATAATTTTGCTCATCACACAATTATTTGTCCTGGGTGGGAAAAGAACTTCTCGCTCCCCTGATCATAGGCAAGTAGTGGAACACCGGGGTGGTTTTTAGTCGGTAAGAGTCCGACAGACCCCTTCGCCTTCCCAAGCCGGAGAACATCCATGTAGGATCTTCCACCTCAACAAAAAAGGGAGGTGAGAGGTGTGAGCTAGTCACTAAACATAAATATTTACATAATCAATCATGTTAAAAAGCTTACACAACAAAAGGGTAAAAGTGCCTTCCTCAGATATAGTAATTACGTTACCAGTATCAGGGACTATTATAAGTTAATTAAAGCTTATGCGTGGGTAGTAAAACTTATAGCAGCCTACACTGAATACGAAATGGAATTAAGGCTGTAATAGCAAGCCAACATCACAGAAACGAAGTTTAGGAAAACATGTGCATAATGTATATCAGATATACAGGTTACTAATTTATCCTTAATGCGTAAACATTTACGAGACGAACCAATCCATGTGCTCTAGATGTTTATGTTATCTCGAGTTTTTATCTGACCTGAATTTTTATTGAGTCTGTGCACCTAAATTGTGTAATCAATGTTAATTGTAGTTTTACCAACCAATCGAAGAAACACAGATCAAAATTATCGATTTTTGGGGAATCATACGATTGCCTCCTTGAACTTAGTTTGCAGGGTGTATATACGGACGAAAGAAAACTGCACAGGTCTCACTAAAACTTATATTAACTTGTATAACACTTTTTATTTATAACAGAAAATGTTCTTGCTCAAAACTTACAGAAATGGCGGCGAGGACGCCGGACTGATAAACAACCAGTGTTGCCAACTTTTACACGCTTAACTACTATAACTTAAAATAAGTAAGTGAGAAGGCAATCGGACGATCGCCACACCACCCCCCTACGGAGAAAATTACACTAATAAAAATATTAGACTAAACTAACAAACAAACAAAAAGTTTTTTCTTCAAACACAATAGTCTGAAAAATCCTTAAATCTAACACGCCTACCACCACGTGTGGTGTATGGAAGATTGCGTATGGGGCTTGGCTCTTGTTCGAATAGGCAAGGAGATGGTCGTGCTTGAGCCCGTGGTACAGCAGGTGTAACCTGCGGAAATAGTTCCACTTCCTTGGGTCCTTGGAAAACGAGGTTTTCAACAAACGCTGGTTTGACTCTATCGATTGTAACTACGACACTCTTCCCTTTTATGTCTGTGGTAATGGTTTTTCCATCTTTAGAGCGACCTAAGACTTACGTACGGACCTTTATACGGTGGTTGCAAGGGACGGCGAACAGTATCATCGCGGAGAAATATGTGGGAGGATGATGCCAGATTTTTGAAAATGAACGGAGCTGGAGCGGAGTGATGTGAAGCAGGAACAGGACGTAACTTATACATTTTTTGTGGTAGTTGTACGACCAAATTGGCTGGGTCAGATATGTGGTCTATATTTGTGTTTGAAACCAGTAGTTCTCCGGGTAGGCGAAGAGATTCGCCATAAAGCATCTCAGCCGCTGTACTCTTTAGGTCCTCTTTAAAGGTTGAACGTATTCCAAGTAATACAAGAAGAAGGGACTTAAGCCACGAGTCGCTGTAGCACATTAGGGAAGCTTTTCATTGACGGTGTACTCGTTCAATCATGCCATTTGCGCACGTATGATAGGAGGTTGTCCTGATTCTTTTCGTCGCGAAATGTTGCATTAGTCGATGAAATAATTGAGACTCGAATTGACCCCTGATCAGTTGTAACAAATGATGGCACACCAAAACGAGAAACCCACTCCCTTATGAAAGTATCAGTAACTTGAGCGCATGGGCCAAGCCTCCGGCCACCTAGTCACTCTGTCAATAACTGTTAACCGCAATTTGGCAATGGCCCTATAATGTCCAAATTAACATGAACGAAACGTCCAGAAGGCAGGTCAAAATTACCTATTGGAGCAGAGTTATGTCGTAAAATCGTCGCGCGTTGATAGGAAAGGCAGTTACGAGCCCATTCTTTACAGTCTTTATTAACAGAAGGCCACACATAACGTTCTGTCAAAAGACGGGGTGGTAGCTCTAGCACCAGGATGGCTGAGATTGTGCAATTTATCAAATACTCCCTGTCGAAAACATTTTCATGTACGGACGAGGTCGTCCAGTGGATACGTCACACGTTACATAAATATTGGTACCTGGAATGTTTACTGTGGTCAATTGGAGACTTGAGCCACCTTGACGCAACTCAGCGAGCTCTGGATCCATTTCCTGTGACTTTGCTAGAGCCTCGAAGTCCTGGTCTAATGCAATCGCATAAACTCGCGACATCGCATCGGCTACAACATTATGCTCCCATTTAATGTATTTTATGTCCGTACTGAATTGGCTAATGAAGGACAACTGATTTAACTGTGGTGGCGGGAGTTTTTTACGGCGTTGTACAAAAGCATAAAGTAACGGCTTGTGGTCTGTAAAAATCGTGGTGTGTCGAACTTCAAGAATATGCCGAAAATGTTGAACGCTTTCGTACACCGCCAGAAGTTCCCTATAATATGCCACTGTGTTTGTGGGAAAGTTAATTTTTTGCTGAAAAATGCCAGGGGTCTCCATTGACCTTTAACGTATTGTTGTAGACATGAACCGATATGAACTTCAGAATCGTCTGTGAAAAGTCCAAGTGGTGCACTATTGACTGGGTGCTGGAGCAAGGTAGCGGTTTCCAGACTCTTCTTGCATAATTCAAATTGGGCCAGTAGTTCAGGTGTCCAAAGAAATGGCTTAGCGCCCTTGCTGTTAGTGGCAACAACTGCATCGATAAGAGGTGCCTGAAATTTTGTTGCGCCTGGAACAAAGCGGTAATTAATAAAAAAGCGGTAATTAAAAAATAATAATTTATCACACCCAGAAAAGGACGCACTCCCTGAACGGTTTTGGGAGGCGGAAAATTTAGGATAGCTTCGACGCGGCTTTGTGGAGGGCAGGTGCCTTTAGGAGTTATGTGGTAACCTAAAAAATCGCGAGCACCTAACACACATTTTGAAGAATTTATTATGACCCCATACTCTTCCAAGCGTTTGAATAGAATCCGTAAGTGCTCCTTGTGGGAATTTTCGTTGGGTGAGTGAACGAGTATGTCATCCACGTATGGAAAACAAAATTCGAGACCCTGAGTGACCTCATCTACAAACCTTTGAAACGTTTGGCCAGCGTTTCTCAAGCCAAAAGTCATAAAAGGAAATTCCAAGAGGCCAAACGGGGTAACGATTGCCGGTTTCGAAATATCATCTTCAAACACCGGAATTTGGTGGTAAGCTTTCACAAGATCTATTATACTAAACTCCATAGAGCCAGAGAGATTATGGGCAAAATCGTTAATATGCCGAACGGAATACCTGTCCGGGAACGGGGGGGGGGGAACGGGAGGGACGCCACGTGTTATCTTTTTTGATTGTCATGTGTAAGGGAGATGACCAGGCACTTTTAGAAGGGCGTGCAGTTCCTGACCGTACCATGTCCTCGAATTCCTTTTGGGCGGAAACAAGCTTTTGTGGAGCGAGACGGCGAGGGCGACAGGAAACAGGTGGACCATCTGTAGTTTTAATGTAATGCACAGTGGTGTGCTTGATATTCCTGGGAAGACCAGGAGGGCGAGTAATATCAGGGAATTCTGTTAATATCTGAGAAAAAAGCGAGTTTGCACATGCCATGGATTTAACACTGGGTTGGTCGGAATTTGCGGTTAAGACCGTCGCTGCTAAGTTGGTAGTGCCATCGCTTAATACTTTACTCAGACAATCTCGAAGTAAGTTATAGTGTGCCAAAAAATCGGAGCCAATAATCGCAGTGTTGACGTCAGCGACAGCAAATTGCCAAACAAAACTCCGGCGAAGACCAAAATTGAGTGTCAAATTAATGGTGCCGTAAGTTTGATGTTGCTTCCGTTTGCAGCACTTAACTCATAATCCGAAGATTTTCTACGATTTGACAGCCAGCGATGTGCGTAGCAGCAAAGGTGGGACCCAGTATCGATAAGGAATTGACGTTTTGATGTTTGATCAGTGACAAAAATGCGACGACCTCGGGACTACAGTCAGCTGCCGCGGCTACTGACTGCTCGCCGCGTTTCCCGAGTTCCAATCGCATGGCGCTATGCATTTGTTAGCACTTGCCCCAAATCGCTGATGATACCAGCATCGTGCAGATGCCCTGCCAGGGGTGGAACGACGTGGAGAGTTCCTGTTACTTGACATCGATCGGCTATGACCTCGACTATAGCGTTCGTTAAAAAGAGCAGCAACTTGATTGCTGAGTTCTTCAATGCGGTCCATTAGTGCACTAAGAGGAGGTATTGAGGAACCCGAATCAGCAGTGGAATGCACATTAGCTGGTCCTGGTGACAATTCCACGATTTTGTCGGCAAGCTCAGATAACTTTTAAGCCAAGTCATGATGGGCTGCTAGTATTGCTTGTACATTTTGTGGCAACCGACGAAGCCACAACTGGCGCAAGAGGCTATCGTCGGTAAGGATTGGACCCGCGAGTGACCGAAGACATCTTCGGTCACTCGCGGGTGAAGAACTGTGAAGGTTTTCGGGCCCCAAGTTCTTCCTCGCTGATAAGACATCTAACTCTTTGTTCTTCAGACGTCGAGAGGCGCTTAATCAGAGTTTATTTTAATGTTAGGTACAGGTTTCTTTTAGGAGGTTTAATAACTAAGTCCTAAATTTCACCCGCCAGGCTGGTCTAACTGACTTAAAATGTGCTTATACATTGTAAGGTCACTTTTTATTCCGGCAAGGCTAAATTGAGCTTCCGCTTGGGCAAACCATACAATGGGTCTGTTAGGCCAGAAGGGGGGTAGTTTTACTGCTACTTTACAGACCTCTTGGTTTTTACTGATCTGTTCCTGCAAGGCCATATTTTCAGCTTCCAAGGCTTTGAGCCTAGCTTGTAGTTCTTCTGACATTTTGTGAATAGGATTTTGTTTAAGGGATGAAAAAGACCCCACACGCAAACTTTACAGTACCTGATGTAGGAAATACTTGATACAGATCCATACCTGATGTTTTAAATCCACAAAATGTATATAAAAATATTAGCTATGTAGGAACTTAACCGGTTACTAACACAAAATAATTAGTATGAACAGACTATGCTTAAAAACATATAATTATGGGTACCTACTAAAATTGGAATCTGTAAAACTTGTTATATTATTTTAATGTTAAGACTAATACTAACAGTTCTATTAAACAAAAAAAAAAATAAAAGATAAAATGGTTCTTAAATTCTAGCCTCGAGGAAAATACAATCCCAATCCACTATTTCAGGGACCACTTGGTGACCACCCTAATCACTGAATTGAAATTTCTACACAGGAATATAAAATGAATTGTCAAGTTGTAAAATATGTCAATAGTTCTTGCATGAACTGGAACGTGTCACAATCCAAGGCTATATCTACAAAGAGTTGGTCTTCACTGCGGCAGGTGTGGCTCGGTTCACCACGCCTCACGCACACAAACGGGCTATATACTTATTGGCTGCCCTTAAAACAACACTTTTTACAGTAATACAATATCACTGCATTCACTGCCGATCTGCAGATTATTGTCTCTGAGTAATAACGCAGAATATTGAATATTGACGAGGTAAACAACACTTTTAGACCGGTTGCACTGATCTCATGAGGTGATTCAAGGCACAACAATGAATGTGTTGCAGTTCGCTTTTCGTGAGAAAGTGGCTAAAAGAAGCGATGTCTCTCGTCGATTTCATCCGCTGCACCCTTAATATGTACTTCGAACGATGAGGTAGTCGCTGTTGCAAGGGCTGGTGGCAATTTCTTCTTTTTTAATAAAAAAAGAAGAAATTGCCACCAGTCCCTCGCTTGCTCGCACTGTCTCCCTGGGTTGTCATCACGTCGGGGTCACTTTGGGGAATCATACGATTGCCTCCTTGAACTTAATTTGCAGGGTAGTAGCAGGCAGTATATACGGGCGAAAGAAAACTGCACAGGTCTCACTAAAACTTATATTAACTTGTATAACACTTTTTACTTATAACAGAAAATATTTTTGCTCAAAACTTACAAAAATGGCGGCGAGGACGCCGGACTTATAAACAACCAGTGTTGCCAACTTTTACACGCTTAACTACTATAACTTAAAATAAGTAAGTGAGAAGGCGATCGGATGATCGGCACAGATTTACTATAATTGTTTTTACGTTGAGCAAATAGTCTGGGTAAGTAATGTTGCTACAAGCCGATCCATAGGTGAGTGGTAAGAGTGAGACCACAGAAATCTGATTTCTGTGAGTGAGACACTTCTTGAAAATTTCGATCCTCCAAACAATTCGCCTCAGTCGGTTCTGGCTGTCACTATAACCAATAACAATCGATTTGAGTTTTTTGGTCGAATACAGAAACGCTACTCTACTATAAGATGTTGTTAAGCCAAACACTCAATTGTAATTGAATGGAAATTAAGTGTCTGGCTCTTGGTTGCGTGATGGCTTTCGCCTTGTGGCAATGTATTTATAAAAGGCTTTTTTGTATGAAACTTCCTCATTTTAAAAAGTAAGAAAAGGTTAGAAACAAAAGTTTACTGTATCAGGTTTTTCAAGAATTCATTTCAAGAATAAGAATAAGAATATTTATTTGCATGAAACATGGTTACAAGTTGTTTAGACAAATACATGTGTGGGTATAAGAAGAGGTTAAAACAGGGGATGAAAGTTTTAACCCGAAAATTCCATAGTGCTTACTTACGTTATTTAAGGAACCTATGTGCTTCTAAACCTAGCAGTTTTTTTCCTGAAAATTCTACTAGGGTCGAAGTGCCTACCGAAGAACCAAAAACGTCGCGATTTTAAAATCTTATAGCAAATCATGACCCCTCAAGATCGCGTAGAATCCACAGATGGCGTAAATATAATAAATCAACTTGCGGTCAGCATTTTTTCGTTGCGCTAACACTTTTGAAGTAAAACGTCTTTAGGATCGTCATGATTTGAAATTCGATGAAACGAAAAAGCGTCACGATGAGATGAGATGAGATAGAATACAAGTATCAGTGTTTCCTATAATCTATGTCTTTGCGCCTGCGTACTACTAAGCCTTTAGAAAATATGTCAATGTCAACGTGGTGTAATTTTTGTGCATTTGCGTATTAAATATTCGTATATATATTCACATTCACATACATTCGTAATAAATAGTATTGATTAATTAATTTATGTTCATTATTAAACACATCTCTGTTAATTTGACAAATTACTTTTATATAAATTATCTAAAATTAAATTTATTAACGTTAGTAAATTATTTGTGTTGTTTTTATATTTCATTTCTCATTCTCCCGTAGGCTACTTTTCTGAAGTTTCAGTTCTGCCGTGTGAGAATTACACACACCCACACTTTTTTTTTCGTCTAAAAATACATGGTGCAAATGCATATTGTGTTTCATGGCATTTTAACATTCTTTATTCGTAAGGAATGGTGTAGGCCATTCTCGAGTAACTTCTACCTTAATCTGAAGTGATCGTTCCTGTCCTGCTTTAATCCATTAATTGAGTGCAAACAAGAGAATAAGCTCTTCAGTGCCATTGTACAATTACTGGCTTTAGCCAGCTTAGACAGCTCAATCACACTTTATAAGCAATCTTAATGTAACTACCTAGAGTGAAAGTTAGCTTAACAATTTAGATCTAATATTCCTGTTTCTGAAGGTAGTTTTTTTTATTAAGTTTCTTAACGCGGCCTCTGGTAGGATTCACTGGTAGAAATAAGGAGGCTAATAACTGCTGGACACATGTCAGACATGCAATTATTAAATGTTTTTGAGTGCATAATACATTCTTTTAATTACTTTATTGTCTTTTTTTATTGAGAATAACTGAAACATGCTAGCTCACTGACAATAGTCACGCATATTCCTTGTACGCTAATATATCTCGAGGAATACCTTTTATTAGTCTTATTTATTTAAAAAAAAAATACCGGAAACTATCGGTTTATCGCTAATGTATTTTTTTGCAGTTTTACAGTCATAAGTTTTCAGAAGAATATAAACAGCAGAGAAACTGCATAAATCCGTTTATACATAAATATTTATACTGCAACAGTTCTCTTTCACTGCTGTTACATTGCATAGCAATGGGAGGTTTTCGAATCTTCATCTAAATATTATTGATACGTAATTTAATATTTAGATAATTGTATTTTAGCTGAATTAATGGGCATGTGCCCAATCATGGCATGGTCCAAATCTATGGTGGTCGAATGGTCGAAAATAAATTTCAAAAACAGACAGACTAATCTGTTACTCTTGTAAACAGATACCTTAAAATGGTGCAAGCAAGAGTTTATGAACCACAGAGTGAAGAAGAACATTTTAAGTACTGCCAGAAAAGTCAACTCACTGGAACATAAAATTTATTAGAACCCAGATTATGCCGAAAATCACGAAAATGAGATATAAAAATCATCCAATGAAAAACACCTCGATATGATGAACATTAAAGGCCTTCAAAGCCATAGAAGAGACAGGTTCAGAACAGATTAAAGCCGTTGCTGAATAAAGCGTTTAAACATCTTTTTTTTTTCCTTTACACTTATAAACAAAAACAGAAAGTTTGCACAGAAATATTTATAGACTGTATCGTCGTCAGCATTGACCGAATTAAGTCGATTGTTTCATTAATTCAACCCAATGGTTACCAACGGAAAATTAACAGTATTTTCTTTGTAAACAAAAGTTTATAAAGAAAACATTCAATCTACTTTCAAATACTTAACAAACGGATGATTTGAAAGTTTTGGCTTTGTGAGAAGTTTAAAGATGTAATAACATTAAATTTGTATTTATATCTCATCAAGTGAATTATTTGAACTTTATTGATATTTATTTATGGAGATTGTAGCCGTAAGTAACGTAATAAATGAATTTATAAACCAAATATTCTAGCATCCTAAAACGGGAGGCTTAAAATTATTACGTACATAATCTTGTAGTAAAACGACGTTCTTTTATTGTCATTCTTAGATTATATACACACATCAAAAGTGTCTAGGGATCAAGTACGTTCTAGAGTATCGCCGCATTTGAGGATTATTATTTTAACTTTTAGGTAGATTTCGAAGAAAAGTCTACATTTTCAAAAATCAGTTTTTTCAGCATAACTTTTTTCCGATGGAATTTTTTTGGATCGTTTAACTTTAATAGCATGCCCATAGTAATTACGAACATTTTTTTTAATTTGAACCCTAAATGATTCCATCCTTAACTAAGGGAGGGAGGGGGGAAAACCAAAATTTGTTGGAAAAAAAATCATAGGTCCGAAACTGTAAACCTTTTTACAATCTATAAGTTATATTTTTAAATGAAAGCTAGCTTTGTATTTTACTCTGCAATGTAGACATTCAAAGTTTTTAATGCGACTTATATTTCTGGAGATAAAAATTAGAAAAAACATGAAATCTACCTCTGCGGTCCTGCTGTTGGCCCTGATTTTTTTGGATCATTATGGATTATTTTTAGTGAATTTCACTATTTAAATAAAGAATTGTCTTTAAATGTTTATTAAAAATAGAAAATCAGCTGTCAATCAGGATTCCTATGCAATTGTGTAATAGCGTTTTTACAACACCATTACAATTTCTGCATCGGAACTAAAAAAAAATTGCGTCGATATGGAGCGCCGACATCATTTGACACGAGAAGAGATGATGAGAGCCATCGGATAGTTGCAAGCATGTTCCAGGCAATGTACTGTGGCTGTCGCTCTTGGCACTACACAGAGCGTTATAAGCCGCCTCTGGACACGTTATCGTATCACAGACAGCGTGGCCGAGCGACATGGAGGATGATCTCGCATCACCACTCGCAGACAGCACCGGTGCATCCAAAATACTGCTCGGGCCGATTCGTACCCTGACTGCCATGATGTGGGTTACGAGGCTCAGAGAGCCCGTTTACTATGGGCTCGCGAACACAGAAATTGGGAGGAAGAAGACTGGCGTTGTCTTTGTTTTTTCGGATGATTCTCGGTATGAGGATACAAGACGTACTCGAGTTTGGAGGACCTCTGGACGTCAAGAACGTTTGAAATGGTGTCAGGAAGTTCATTCATATGGAGGGGGAACAATAATGGTTTGGGCCGGTTTTTGAATCGGTGGCAGAACCGATCTCATTTGGATCAGGGGCAACCTATTGAGGTTGCCCCCGATCCAAATGAGAGAATGGCATGAGATATGGCTCAGATTAATGCGGAGAGGATTGTTTCAGATGTGATCATCCCTTTGCGAAGCCGGTTGGGTGATTCGTTTCGACTAATGCACGGCTAGAGTTGTAACAAGCACTCTTGCCGATGCCCGCATCAACTTTCTGCCGTGGCCCGCTCAACCGCCAGACCTCAACCCAATTGAGCACGCATGGGATACGCTCCAAAGATGAGCACTGCTGAGTATGGATTCCGTGCATACCGCACAAGAACTTTTTGACTTGTTATAAAAAGAACGTGGGCGGCCATTCCTCAAAGTGATTTTGATGAACTGATTTTAAGCATGCCCAATCGCTGTAATTGTGTGATTCGTGTCAACGATTCAAACACAGATTATTATTCCTTCTACCTTTACATAAAAAAACCTCATTCTTGCCATTTAATTGACGACATTACTTAGGTTAATTTCCTAAAATATGCAAAATTTTAAATTTTTCTTAATTTTTACAAAATATAGGGATACGCTGTTAACTTAAACATTATGAATTTAAGTAAGAAGCCAATCTGGAAAACTAGATTTGCTAAATATTAATTGGATATTTTTTTTTTGTTAAAAATGTACTTGATGCCTAAACACTTTTAATGTGTGTATATAGGTCCAAATTCCTAATCCGCGCCCCAAAAATAATACACGAATATTAGCATACTCTCACGATTCACTCTTCAAACGCGAGAGAACGTTCGCCGCTGGAGTAGGTACGTCACGACTTCACGAGCCACTTATAATTTTTTTTAAATGACTGTTTGTGCTGTCAAATCGTTAACAAAATATGCTACAACAAAAGATATAAGTCGGTTAAATAGCGACGCCATTACTAGGGAAATGTCCCTAGTAATGGCGTCGCTATTTAACCGACAAGGACATGAATTCTATTTACCCATTAACGCATTCTATTAGTATGTTTTTGTTTGCCAGTAGACTTACTTTTAATTTATAGGTAGTTTTCGAAGAGTAGAAATATAGTTACTTATGTTAATTATATTTAATGATTTATTTATTTTCTAAAATAAAAGACAACAGGTTTACAATTTTGAACAAAAATACTTAAATTTAAAAAAGGCCACCCCGATCCCCACTCGACGCAAAGCTGCATATTACACAGGCCGCGTTTCCCCGTTGTACGGCAATGGACAACCTTTGCGCCAAGTAAGACCCGGAGCGACTGTCAAATCCCCGCTCTCTAAGGCGACGGCCGATCTCTCTGATAAACGTAAGGGCATCAGACCCCCAACATCCAGATGTCTCGAACGCTAGTGGTACAAACAAGTATGTTATGTTAATTGAAAGATTACTTCTAGCGCCTGGTGTTCAACCTGTATCCCTCAACCAAAACTTTGGCTGGAGGCTTCAAACTTATTATTACTACTCCTAACGACTAGAAGTATAGAGCAAAATGACTTGTAAAATGTTGCTAGTTCTGGATATTTCATAAATAAAGGAAGGTAACATTATCCAATTATTCAAATAAGAATAGGAATGACTTTGTGCCATAGTGTGATATCATAGCTGTCAATACGAACCAAATAAGTAGGATGAGCAAAACAGATATTTTTGAAAAAATCAATTTATATAATTATAATCTGTTTGCCACGGTCACGGTATCTGGACCTATATATAATCTAAGTTTTCATTGTTTAAAAAGTTTACCTCGCCAAAGCCAACAACATGTTGTGGAAAATTTTAATATTTAATAGTTTAATATAGGTTTGTGTATAATATATTACGCTTCGATATAGTGTGTAGCGTAAATCTTCTGCTTTAGGCAGTTTACATGCTGTATAATTTTATTATAATATAAACGCACAATATGGAAGCATTCCAATGTCTGTCGAACAAGCGAATCAGAATAGTTAACCTTGAACATTCATGAATCAGATCGAAAGATGTAGGTAGGTACCTATTTCAATATACTTAAACGACTACAATATGCTTTTATATTTTTTGTAAATTAAGAAGTCGGAGCAGTGTACCTAGTATTTTATTTTTTCTATGCCCCAACTTGTTCAAAAACTTGTTTTCTGTGAATATCCAAGAACAAAATACCTACAAACGGAAATCGTACATCCAGGTGCCATTCTTTAATTGTGGTTGAGTATTTAATCAAAGTAAGTTGTACAGAGCACTTACTATTATTATATTCTGTGTTTCCTGAGATCTTAATGTCTGAGCGTTTATTCATTTAATCTGAGGTTAACAAACGTAATACCATAAACAGGGAGGGTAAATTGCTCCAGCTTACTTCCTACACTCTCTAATATGCCCCGTCATTATGTAATAAAATTTTCAAATGACGTTTTGAATGACATTTGAATAAAATGCATAGGTAAATTGTAATAACTAGTATTTTAATTATGACCGGTTGTGCTAAATCTTGAAAAAATACAAAAAACTTGCACTGCCTGACAACATTTTTATAATATTAAATGAGTGTTTTGTGCATTCACAAAACACTCATTTAATATTCATTTATTATCAACTTCAAAGCGTTATCATTTTAAAGACCTTTGCCATTGCAAAGGTCTTTAAAATGATAACGCTTTAAGGATTATGACTTTTATATTTATCAATTGGTTGGAAGTTCTATTACTAAACATTCCGGCGTATCCTCACTCTCAGAGTCCTTGTTTCGTTCATGCCTTTTTTGTATACTATCTCATAGTAGAAAAGCAGGCGTGCAGTTTGTGGCAACAATGAACTGACTTTTAACAATATGGCAGCCGTTCCAATTTTGGGCATGTGGTAAAAGATCTTGTCAGTAGACATGCGCAAACCATGTCCGACATGGGATTGAACCTGGAACGGTTCCTTTCCTTGTCGGAACTAGTTCCAGGAAACATGTCCGAGGAACTATCTAGTTCCTTAGTTTTATCCGGACATTGTAGTTAACAGTTTTATTTCGGTTCAGACAGTTCCTCGGACATACATGGTTGTAAACAATGATATTGTTTATTTAGACTTAAAATATTTTAAATTAAGGTATTGGCTGGGTCTTTAAAAATCAATTGATAGTATATATACATAATTAAGTAATATTTAAATTTGTACATCATAATACTAGTACTACATAGTATTTTATTTACAATTGCTAACATAAAAAGTAGCTCAGGCACCTTTGATGCCTTCAATCGTTGCCTTCTGTCTATAAAAGTAAGTCCTGCTTTTCATAATACACCCTTGCACGGAACAGAAGTAGGGGATGACGGCCCGGAGCGCAACGCTCGCGGCATACGTCACACGAACAGTTCGTTATTCGTTCCACCATTCAATACCGCTCCGGCCGCTCGTTCAATCCGCGTGATCGTTCCGAAGAACTGTGGAACTGGAACTATTAGGTTGAGCAAGTCGGAAAGAACTGACATAGTTCCGACTGCGGACATAGTTCCAGGAACTATTGCGCTCCGGAACTACACATGTCTACTTGTCAGCTTTGTCCTTGTAGCCTTACTGTTACCTTCAACCCTGAAAGTACACAATGAAAGATTATTTAGCGAGTGTAATTATGCGTTTAACGTTTACTCAATATTTACATATATTATTCTACTCTAGACAGGAAATTTTCAACATTTTATATTAGTACTAGCTGCCCCGACAGACTTCGTTCTGTCAGAAGTTATTGATTGACGACAAATGTTTGACAGCTGGGGACATGTGTTTTAACTATTATTTACTCTGTGGTTTGTATAGGAAAAGAAAAGTGTTGTTTTTGCTATTTTCCTCGCATTTTTTACGTTTTTTCTCTCCATAAGAACCTACCTTGTGCCTTAACGAAGATATGAATAAAAAATTAGCCGAATTGGTCGAGCCGTTCTCGAATTTTGCGCTTAGCAACACATTTGGCGATTCATTTTTATTTATATAGATAGATGATGCTAAAAACATATAACTACAAAAGTTGTATTATTTAGCTGCCTTTTTATCCCGCAAAAATATACATTGTTCCAATATCGCTGAGCATGAGTGCCTGTTTGCTATGAGGGATTACCAGTCAGTTGTTTGGCTTCAGGCCATTACTCGACCTGGTCATCACTTTCTTTTACTGTAGTGTCCATGGCGTCCTTGAATCCTGTATACTACTGTTACTGTTAGCGTACCTACGTACGAGCGCGTACTCACCAATGAAGCTAGAAATTAACATGTAACGACGTACGAGTATCACAAAATGTAAATATAGTAACGAGCTAAAAACCGTACATTCAAGATTTTTAAACGGTTTCATTTAGCTTACCCTGTTAGTTTTTTGGATCAATGTTAGTAATTGAAATTTAATCCCTTTTCTGTCTGGATAAAAAGTAGCCTATATATTAATCCAGATCTCCATCTATCTACATGCCAAGTTTCATCGCAATCGGTTCAGTAGTTTTGGTGAAAGAGTAACAAACATCCATACTTACATCCATACATCCTCACGAACTTTCACGTTTATAATATTAGTAGGATCATTGTAAATCCAAGATGGCCACCGCCACAAAATGGTCATGGGACTACAACAACTCAAAGCCAAAATTCCTTAAATTCGAGGGGGCTCGTGGCTAAGTGATAACAGAGTAGGTTAGCACATTACAAAGTCAGGTAGTGGGTCAGTCTTAGGATGGGTGACCATTCTTAACACACTGAGACCCCTCCATGTCTTGGCGAGCACGTTAAGCCGTCGCGCGTCGATCCCGGTTACCATACGAACATCTGCGGCTTTCGTTACGGGTATTTGGAGCACTAAAAAGTCCGACAACCTGGTCTAATTACAGAACTTCGATATCGCCAAGTACTTGGGTTGTGGAGGTCTGATGGCAGTCGCTTCATGTAAAATATCTAAGTTCGGCCGTATCGTAATTAGACTAAAAGCCAACCCTAACTTAGTTGGGAAAAGGCGCGGAGGATTCACTAGATTGATGAGGAGAGTAGTATGATGACTGGTACCTAAGTATTTTATAGCTTTAAGTTTTTGTCCATTTGCCTGTATGTATTTTTTAATACTTAGAATTTTATAAAAAATCGTAAATTATCTGCCATGGCATAAATGGCGCTAAATACCTAGTTCTATTACCTATAGGTTAATATTATTTTAGGAATATTTATTAAGGATTTCGTAGCTAGTCTTCAAAGTTATGTAAAGAGTAGACAATTGTAATTACTTAAACGAATTGTTCCAGAGAAACTGTCGCATATTCAAGACGACCTTTTTACTCGAGGGTCGTCGATGATCCTTCACAAAGTGCGTCAAGTGCCAGCTTTTATAAGCTGATGTAACAAGAAGTAAGGGTAGACTATTGTAGTATATCACACCTCTGTGATATATATTAATACTAGTGTGTTAGAAGTCCGAACTGAATTCGAACAGTCATTATTTGAATTATATAATTGTAAGAACGGATAACAAGTGAAGAGTGTGCGTCGAGCAATCAGAGTGAACTGCTGTCAAGTTGCCGCATCAGATCTCTTGAAGAAGTTTTTGTAATGTGTTAATGTAAAAGTATTTAGTTCAGTCTCCAATATAATTAGTTTGATATACAGCCTCTCTCAACTTTATTGATATCCTCATAAGCCAACACCCCTATCTCGAACAAACCTCTCAGCCAAGTGAGGGCCTTACACTATGTAGTTATATAACTTTAAATGTTTACATAAGTAAATAACATTTGAAAAACTGGTTTTGTATAACATTTCTGTCGATGTTTGAAATTAAATTAAAGTTTTTGTGGTAGGTACTACAACTCTAAACAAAGTCACAGACAATTATTCTTAGTGTGGGTGTAATTTGTTTTATGACTCGAATCCACTCTTAATGTTTTTAAAAACAAAAATAAAATTATTACCTATTTTGACACCTATAACAAATTACGTTAATAACAACGTTAACTACAGGAGGTCGTTGGTTGAAATGAGGCAAATTACAATGCAACTCTCAATCGATGCTATATAAAAACTTCCGTAAGCCCAACCTGCTTATCAAGGCGAAAATTGTACTAAGATGCAATGCTGACCGTATGAAAATCAGTTTCCTCTCCATAAATTTTGGCTCTTGTTCGGTGTCCTTTAACGTAAAACGCCAGAGCCAGTTTCGCAGTTTAAACAATTAACAGCTTTATGGTTGGGTAACGGCTCCAGAAATAAAATTAAGCGGCAGGCCTTAACTAGGCACAAATAAAATGTTCAGTTTACGGGTTGAAGCTAATCGTTATAATGACCTACTTATTACTCCAACATTTTAAATTTGAAGTAAGAGTAAGTCGAGTGCTGCCATAATTGCAGAAAATGTATGAAATTTAATACAATTTAGGAAATTTTACTGACTTTCTGTTGAATAATAATGTCTGCGAACATTTCGTCCTAATGACACGTCTCCATTCCACGTTGATTTCACTTTTATATATGTAGCACTTTAAATGTAATAGCTGTTGCTGACAATTTAGGTGATAAATTACGACATAATGAAATAAAACAATCCTTTAGGGTTCCGTTCCGCAAAAGAAAAAAATTACTTTTATAGGATGACTTTTCTCTGTCTGTCAAGATCTTTTTTCTTAGGAACGCGTGGAAGTATTAAGTTGAAATTAACATCAATATCAATATGTCGATCGGTCTCCCAGGTACTGTATATAACAATAGTAAGCGATCCACGGCCTCAGAGCTACGCTATGTATTAAATTCTTGGTGACGATAACAAACATCTCACGCAACTCAACAGAAACATAAAAAATTCGATCTAACAATTAATTATTACGGGTACCACAGTCGCCATATTTTTTTTTTTATTTATGGTTAGTGTCACTTGAGATGGGAAGCTGTAAAGATTCTAACGATCTATTCAGTGATCTCTCAAAATCTGTTCAGGCATTTAGACGTTATGATGGAATAAAGAAACTCATGTACGTAAATGTACATACATACCTACATACCATACTACATTTACACAATGAAACCAGCAACTGTTACACTCCTTTTTTTGTAGTCGTGTAAAAATCATCAAATCTTCGATGATCGATTCTCGAGATGGACTAAATATCTTCATACAATTTTGTTTCCGTACAGAACCTATACTACTAAGATGGTAAACAAACATTTCAATTAGAGCTCACCTGGTAGTAAGCGATTACCGTAGGTATCGCTCGTTCATTACCGACCCTGTAAATTGGTCAAAATTGTTGAAATATTTGCTGAAACCGATCAAAAACAACATCGAAGAACGTAGAGCTTCTAAGTTTGTATCCCAAATTTTATCGGCTTTCGAAGTGTTGGAGAATGTAGCTGTAGGCATACATGTTTGTAAAGATAAACGTTTTATCATTACTGAAGTTGTTCGAAAGGTATTAAAGGTGCTAGACAATGGTAAAGCCATTGTCGAACTAAAGAGCTACTTATTTTATCGCTAGTGATAGGAGAACGATACGTTGATGTTACCATTTTCTGACACAATAGGCACCACAACGCGATGTCTTTTTTAGGTTTCTTATTTAATGGTCCCAATTCTGTTACTTCACTCGCTAAATTAAAATTTACTAAATTTTCTTCGTATAAGATGTAAACCTTGTACACTTCAAAACAAGGTCTTATTTCAAATTGAAACAAGTAGGTAACATATGTCGCTATCGAAACTAGCAATTTATTTGTCGACTAAAGTCTGATACGCTTAAATAAACTTTAATACCACGTAGCGAGAGCCGCTATCCGTTGAATGCCATCTCTTTTGCTCTGTGTTTTTAGTAAGCGTCTTCGTAGGTGTAGATTAAAAACACGTCATCCTTGTTCGTTTTGAACAAGTTTTCATACGGCAATTATACAGCGTTTGAATAAATGGAGACTCTCGCTGCGTGGAAATAAAGTTGAGTATACGTTGACAGGTGTTAGTGAAGTTTAGCGGCGCTGAGAAATAGATGCTAGTAACAAATAGACCTTATTACGAAGAACACTAGGTTGATTTCATATGAAGAAATTAAGTCAGGTTTTAGTTTAGTCGAGTGTACTCGTACAATAGAATCGGCACCAATGATTGGTTTTTGGTTTCTTATATAATAGATCTCACTTTTGGATAATGGTCCATAGAGACTGTCTTTGTTGTAGCTCTCATACGGATATAATAATTCAGAGACTCTTGCCATCACTAATGACAGATTAAGCAATGCCGGCGTCGACGCAAGTATTTTAATTAAGTCTCAGTTGAGATCCGTGCAGACCAGTAATATAGACAAATGTTTTAGAATGGCAAGATATCGGAATTCAACATTAAGTTTAATTTCGTAACAATTATCAAAGGATGGAGTAGCATTGTTGTATATTCTGTAACATAAAAGGATTATTTGACTTGTCCGAATTACTTTCCCAACTTTGGTGTATTACAAAGGGAGATAATTATATCACATCATCTTTGTTCATAACGTCTTTTGAGGGTTGAATTACATTTATCTATAGGAAGCTTCAGGTCGCCAGTTTTAAATGAAATCAACATTTTGCAAGAACGACATTTAGTAGATTTAGGTGGTCAAGTTTAGGAGGTAGTTTTAAGGCCGATCAATAATATGTTGGCTACAATTTTTTTTTGTACCAATAAATCAGGTTCCATTTAAGGGATTACTTGTGACTATAGAGGCTAGCACTACTTACATCACTTGCGATTTAAGTCTTTACCATATTCTAAAGCCAGAGGTTATGGAGACTTCCCGAACCTATTCTCAAAAACGGATAATTCCGAGTTTCTGTCCGGTGTTACCTACACCTAACACTACAAGTACATATAGACAACTATAACTTCTATAGGAATATGTTATACCTAATTTTAAAAAAAGTTTCTTAAAGATGAAATTTTTAAAATATCTTTTTTATACACTTATACCTACGGTTGTTATGGTGCGAGCTGTAATCGAAACAAATAAATAAAATTGAAGTGTCTGTTTATAATGTCAAAATAATAGCTTTTTTTAAGCTCTTTGTATTGCTTAGACTTTTTTTTTTGGAGTCTGTAATGGATAATTTAAGTAAATCGGCTTTATGTTACCAATTTTAATTAATTGTAGCAATTCTTCACATTTTTCATATTTTGAACCAGCCTAGTGTGAAAAAGATCTCTTTCAAAGCAGCAAAATTGTTTAGATTCGTTATCCTACGTTTAACAAAAGAAAGTAAGTAGGTAGTTAAAGAACGCTCCATTATCCGTTGTAATGTTAGGCGTATTTAGCGTAAATTACGCTACATCATACGCCTACATCTCTCTTTTAAATGAAATACCCGACATAGAAACTTTAATTACCGTCATTTTAATTGTTTTAAATATTTACAGCCTTACATAAAGGTAATTAGTGTTTAATTTTTATGAGAAAAACAAGCAGACTAATATAAAACACAGCTCTACCATATTTAATGAGACATATTATAGCCACCACTGTTGTTAAAAATCATGGTTCCAATTCAATGGTTGCTTGACTAGAAAACCTATTCGCGCTGCCCCCTAGACAACGCAAGTGGCAACGCAGGGTTGTCACTCTTTTGTTTGGGGTGACATTGCTGCTTCCAGTTTCATTCAAGCATTACAAAGTGGTTAGTAGTGTTGTGCTTCCTGGTGACGAATGGTGAGTAAGAGAAAAGCACATTGAAAGCACAAGTTACGTCAACAGTGTTTTTTTATATTATTATTACCTTTCTTTAAAAAAATACTCATAAGAAATACTTAAGTACAATACTGAAGTAGGATTGTTAACTTTTTTAATCATAATTAATTAGCATCTTACAAAGTTAGTACTATTTACTAAATTGCTTTCATTTTCTCTTCTTTATAAGTGTCATTACTCTGATAGCTCTTGCGACGTCATACTCGTGAACGGAGACTATTTGTAACGGTTGGACGACAATAACCATAGAACCAGCGGTGCATGTTGGATTGTAGATTAATTTTCTAATGGTTTTGTTTCTCTAATGGCTGGTCCCAATAGGTATCTTATAGACGTTTATCTTTAACAATAGGGAACATGCAATATTTTTATTTTTGCTTTCATTTTAAAGATTAACATGTAGCACAGACCATAAGTTTATTAAAAAATTATTACAATTAAATTTATTGCCAAAAAATGCAGTCTTATACTGACAGATTACATTTGCACGCGAAGATTGACTTGCAGTATCGATGACGTCACTCATGTTTGTCACTTGTCATCAATACTTTACTTTTGCATTTAATTTTGATAGCAGGTATTGATTAATAGGTATATAAGGCATTGTCAATTATTTAAAATGGACCCTCCTGATCATCCATCAACACGAGTCATGATCGTCATAACAATGATAGGCAAAAATATTGTGAGAAAAGGCGGTGTTTTTCATGTTTTGTGACAATGTGTCCATTTACCTGTGATCCTTAGATAAATTAGATTGTACAGCTAAAATAACTGCTGCCTAGAAGATGCTGAATGAAATACAATGTTTAAAGTGTCAATTATACATACCGCAGTAGTCCCTTTCATTTATACACTTGAAAACTGCACTTACGATTAAACATTCACAAGTATGTCGACTCTAACTTTTGGCAGATACCTGGAGGCTGCTTTGAGGAACCCACCTTTCATTTTTATTGGCAAAAAATGCATTTAATATTCGTAACAAAATCATATTTACATTTACAACAATAATTTTATATTAGTTGCCATAACACGAGTCATATTACTAGACACTGCTTGGTGTATTAAAATAATTATAAAATCTTATTAACAAAAAAATGGAAAGGAACTGAAAAGTGAAAAATAAACTTGTTAGTCTAACTAAACTCCTACACTAATGTATAAATAATTTTTGGTCAAACATACATTATATATATATCAAACAAACATAGATACGGAGAATAGATTTTTTTTTCTCTCCGACATCAGACCCATTGCCAGGAGAGGCGGTTTGTCGCATAAAACGTAGTACCCACCAACCCCCATTAGCCTTCAGCCTTCCTTATGGAAGAGAGCTAGCTACCCTCTTGAGAAGCGCACGCGAGACACGACCGCGGTGCTTCCTCTGGCCCATTAAGCAGTGACGAATTGCCCAGTACGCCACTAACAGGCCATCAGGGTAATTGTTTTAGAGGTTACCTTCCTTGCAGCCACGAAGACATACCGTTTCTGTCCGTTACCATGTCCACCGCTCCAAAACCAGAACGGTGAACCCGCTCGCCCCTTCAATGTCTCTCCACTATGCCTTCTGGTACTCAGAGAGATACGTGAGAAACTGAGTAGCCCAAGCTATGGGCCACTCCCGCCTCGGCAGAACATTGGCCCCAAGAAAAGAAGAGAGGCATTGCCGCTTCCGTTGCCCAGGGTGCATCACGAGTAGGTTTTCTAGTCCATCACCTAGCCGGAGATTAGCTGGAACAAACGGACTGACAGACAAAAGTTTATTTTGTCTGTCGATAATAATTTTTTATTTGGTATATGTACCGTGTAAACATTCGGATGCATTTAGGCAAATGCTGTTATTATGACATTACAAACATACACTTAAATATTATTTATTTGTATATGCAGATAATAAATTAAATACTTATGCTTAAACGTATCTCTTTAATGATATATCATAAGGACAAAAACCTCAAGTTATTGAGAAAAGTAAAGTAATAATATAATAATACATAATTACAATATTATGGTCTTTACACATTTTTTTTTCTTTTCTTAATTACGTGCTATGATCTTGTTTATAAACAAAATATACATTTAAAAGTCATTAGGTATGACTGTTTACTATTTTTAAGTGTGACATTGCTACGATCCATAACTATATAACTGCTAAGTTTATGGCCACTTTAAGGATATTTATTTCAATATTTTTTTAAAGTTACAAATATTTCACAAAATCCGTTGTGCATTTGTTTTCTCGCCCTTTGAGTATTCTTTGATATCCATGTTTTTCTCACCATAAATAAATAGAAATTACCCGATCGTTTTAAATATCGCACACCTAGATTTAAACAGGTATTAACTCAAAAAGCTCTGTTTTCAGAAAAGGCAAAAAAACTAATTACTGTGTGTGTAGATTTATGCTTTTTATATGCAGCTAGAAGAAAGTATTGAATTTAGCGTCTAGTGTCGAGTGCTGGTGATATTTTTCAACCTGTTTTATTGGTCGATAGCTATTGAGATAAGGAATTCGATGGTATGCATAACACAAAAAATTAAAATTTTGGGTTAGCTCCCTTTAGATCGAGGTGTGCGATATGACGTCGTGGCATACAGCTGATACAGCACAGACGACACATAATAATAATATTAACGACGTATGTGGATCAAGTTCTAATAATGCAAAACCACGATGAATTTTTGGTTATATATATTTCGTCCGTTCTAGAGATTTTAATCTCAACAATAAGCTCCTTGTCCGACCGGATATCAAGAGTCGATAACCATGAATTCAAATCGCGTATGACAATAGAAACAGGACACATGGAATGTCTCCCATGGGTCAGTCTTCGATTGTCATGGCATGGCATTATGGCAATTGCATTTAACCATTATATCGATACCAGATAATTCAATTATTTTTAAATGATTCGATGTTGTTGTTTTACACTTACCTATACTGGGGCCGCAAACATCGCAAAGATATTAATGCGAGAAAACTTCGCCTTTAGTCTGAATGTGCTTTGCCCCTTACGTCGCGTCGCGATAAAAAGTAAAAGCAAAATGGACAAAGCTGTCTGCTGGCTCTCTATATTTCATGGCAGCAAATACCCATTCGATACATATCATTAATTAAAAAAAAAACAGCAAAAGGTATGAAACCATAATAGCTTATGAATTCTCCTTTTTTTTCATTGCCCCAGCCCATATCGATTTACACTGTGACACGTCCACTCGATCGAAGATCTGCATTCAGGTCATAACAGTGTGCTGTTATGACCTGAATGCAGATTTATATGGTGATATGTGATCACCATAGTCGATTAAAGGAAAGATAAGATAAGAGTTTGCACGAGCGTGGTCTTAGTGTTCGCAGGGACAAATTTTTTTAGGCGATATATAGCTCTGAGGGTTCCGGTAACCTTTTGACATACGTTGGTAACTTGGTCGCGCCAGTTTAGCTTAGAGTCGAGATGTAAGCCCAGGTTTTTCACCGAGCGACAAATGGGTATAGTTGTACCGTTAAAACTCACAGCAGGGAGCGCCTCAGAGTCGACTATTATTATATAGAATATTAGTACCTAAATAATCCTACTAATATTATAAACGTGAAAGTTTGTGAGGATGTGTGGATGTATGGATGTATGGATGTCTGTTACTCTTTCACGCCAAAACTACAGAACCGATTGCGATGAAACTTGGTATGTAGATAGCTGGAGACCTGGATTAACATATAGGCTACTTTTTATCCCGATATTCCCACGGGATCGGGACTTACGCGGGTGAATATATAAAATCCCTAATAAAAAACTTTTAAGGGCTTGTGTGGTTTTGAATTTAGAACTAGATTAGATAAGTGTTTGATTTCGATTTTCGAATTTATAATAAGTTCAAACAAAGTTCATTGCAGGTTATAGCCCATTAATAAATCGAATACATTAAATTAAAAATACATTTCAGTAATTTATTAAAAAAAATAAAGATATTAGTAATAACCAGTGCCAACACTAGCTACACAACAAAACAGTCCTTACAATGAGTGCAAAGTTTACATTATTAGTAGAGTGGTATCAAGATTGGGAAGACATTGATAAATGTATTTGGGTACGTATTAAATATGAAATCATTTGCAAATAGATACAACATAATCTACTTCAAAATTGCTATAATGCATGCTTATCGTCCGTCTCAGCTTATTGTATTTAAAGAACTAATGGTCTTTGATCATTAAAAGGATTTAAAGTTAATCACACTTAGTAACCTACCTTATATAAACCTACCCTATTGAGGTATTAAATTAATGTACTTAGTAATTATTATACCTACCTACTTAAACATTTTTGTATTTTATACCAATTGATATTCTTAGTTTTCGTACTAAGTGTTTTAATTGTTAAGAATCTTGACCATAAATGGCATTTTATTACCTACCTTATTATTGTTAAGGCTTATATTACACCAGACGTAGCCGTGTGATAATAGTCATTTTAAAAATGTTTATTATATATTTAAGTTGCGGAATGACCAGCAATGTATATCTCCGAGGGTTTATTCAGCAAAACCTTTGGTAAAGCATCAAATAATCTCAGAACATTATTTTATAAAAACAACACTAGCAATTATTCCCATGCCCGGCGACATCTACTTAATTAACAATCGAGTAACTGCCACCACAATTCTACGATTATTATTATAATTAATGCCGACAGGATTAACTTCACCAATAAGTCAATCTAAACGTGGTTAAATATTAAATACCTACTATTTATGCTATTTAATTTGAAATAAATAAGTATATATTCACCGACGCGCAAGCCAACTGGTGATGTTCCGATGACTAGCAAAATATATGTATAAAATATTGAATATCTTGTATCTATAATATTTATAGGCTTGTTCATTCACTCGGTAAGATAGTTTTCAAAATTATGAATCGATAACAGTTTTCGATAGCTTCGCATTGTTAAGTTAACAATAATTGTCAAAACAGCTGGGTAAAATTCTACCACTAATAGTGGTCTTCTGTCTGTGGTTTCTTACAATCTTTCTATCCATAGCCGCTTTCTTATCCTACTAATGTTATAAACGAGAAAGTTTTTGAGTATGGATGTATGGATGTTTGTTACTCTTTCACGCCAAAACTACGGAACAGATTGCGATGAAACTTGGTATGTAGATAGCTGGAGACCTGGATTAACATATAGGCTACTTTTTATCCCGATATTCCCACGGGATCGGGGCTTACGCGGGTAAAACGGCGTGGCGTTGCTAGTACTCCATAATATGCAAAAATTGTGTATCTTTAACCTTTACACAAGTTTGGTAATTTGACAAAGTTGGCTTGAAGTATTACCACAGATTTTTTCAGTAGTCACTACGTAACAAATAAATCACTCCCTACAAAAATAACGAAACCTACCAGTTTAATTGCCTACTCCTTCCGGGCTTCAAAATGTGTGTAGGGACTAGGGTTACCTCTTCAATAAAAGGTTTTATAAAAATAATTACAATTGTTGTGTAAATTAAGTACTTAACGCTTATTTTTCATTGCCAATGTTTTAGTATAGGAATAAAAATTCTGGCTGGTGCAACTTTTTTCAAATATTGAAAGCCAAGGATTACGTACTTAATACACAGTGATATAGCGTATGTATATTTAAAGCTAAATAAGCCTTTCATTTACCTATATGTACTTATAAAATAAAATGTAGGGAGGCCGAAATGAGAAAGTCAAATCAAATTGATGATTGAAATCTTCAAAAATATATAAAACCTTTATCTTACATGAAACAGACATTGTAAACGAGAGCTAAAGTCATAAAATAACATCCTTCAGTTCAGATTCATAAATTATGACCCCAGTAAATTTTCAACACTGTTATTTAAAACAACCCTTCTACTGAACCAAATTACTATGTTATTTGAAGAGTTTCATTTTAGTAGATGTTCTTCACAGACTATTTATATACACAAATAAGTACATAAAAATAAACACCCAAGCCTAGAAGGATTAGGACCAACGACACGCGTCGTCATGCGTTGTGTGTGGTTGTGTGCTTCGACTCGGCGTCAGTGTGAGTTGAGCCTAAGGGTAATCCTACTAATATTATAAGCGTGAAAGTTTGTGAGGATGTATGGATGTATGGATGTATGGATGTTTGTTACTCTTTCACGCCAAAACTACTGAACCGATTGCGATGAAACTTAGTATGTAGATAGCTGGAGACCTGGATTAACATATAGGCTAATTTTTATCCCGATCTTCCAACGGGATCGGGACTTACGCGAGTGAAACCGCGGAGCGCTGCTAGTATCTACTAATTTTTAAAATGAATTCCCCAATTCATTTTAAAAATTGGCGAGATGTTTAATGTTATTTCTATTACATAGGTACATTATCAGTGAAAAAGATAGATTTGCTCAAGTTGTCGTCAAAGCTAATGCTATAAATTAATTTAAGTAATAAGTAGTACATCAATTTTGTTTACATAAAGCCTTTTTCCTTTGACTTATGCTTATGCATGCTATCGTGGGTCGGAAACAGTAGCTGATCATATCCTTGTACCTACTTATAATAAGTGTACTTTTAAATTTTATACTCCATTGTTAACCCAATCGCATATTTTGCAGGGTATCTAACTCGTCTACATGATTAGAGCGTGACATCTAGGGAACATTCTTTTTAACTGAGCATCAGAGAAAGGGAAGTAAAACGATAAAACACTGTATGCTATGAGCTCACCAACAAGTTCTTTAATAGGCTCAGTTGCGATGCTTTGTCGTTACCCGTGTAGTTTCAACAGATGGCGCTATCAGCTCATGTTTCATTTTCTCTATTTGAATTGCAGAATAATTTTATTCTTTCTTTCACTATTGCACCTTTAATAAGTATTGTCTATCAAAATCAAAAGCAATTGCTTTTATTTCAATCCGACTTGTTAATAAACTTATTAGGTAGGTAGGTACATAAGTAAGTAAATAATTATTATTGTAACGAACCACAATAAAATTTATCTTAACTATTTATAAATAATTTATGAGTTTGAACAGATGTCTTGTCTCAGAATGATTGAAAAAGGATAAACTCAATTTGGGTAACATCTTACATAAATAATTTATAACTCTCATGAAAACTTGGTAAGGGCCCGGTGAACATTACGATATTGTAATAAAAAGTAAAATAGAGTGCAAGAAAATGATTACTCAAGTTATCTTTTCATACGCGTTCCACAACGAACCTGAAGTAAAACGCCTTACATTTGTAACCAAGACAGATGTTAGCAACTTATTTTTAACCGACGAAAAAAAAAGGAGGTTCTCACTTATTTTGAGTCGGCGCCAAATAAAATTTTGATAATTAATCAGTTTGTTGTTTGGCGCCGACTCAAAAAAAGTTTATATAAAATTAGATAGTTTATGTAAATAAGCTCAATACTTAAGACTTAAGGTTTATTTATTTTTTGCTTTTTAGTTCTTTTCGTCGGTTTAATTTTTTGTTAAAAAGATTTTATATATTTCCGCAGTTCCGTTACTGGCATGCCTATGAATTTTATTCTTACAAAGACGCTGAGTAAAAATTTAACAGAAAAATAACTTACTTAAATTACAAAAGAAATCATAAATGTAAATCAAATTTAAATTTAAAATACACGTTACAAAAATAAACTCTGAAGAAAATAAAAGATGACTAAAAATTTTCACCGCTTATAAGTTTTTGTAAAAATGATTAAGACTGTAATTAGCAGTAAGTAGTATGTTTTATTTTAAATAACGATGATAAGGATCTAGACTAGGCTGAAAGTGAAATTTATTTCATAATATTATGTTGTGTATTAGTTCAATATTTTGCCTAGTTTAGCTTTTTATCTGTTAGTATAATTTTTTTACCTACTTTAAAAAGCTTTATTTACATACTTATTGACAGTTTTTGGTGCAGTCATATTAATGTGCCTCACTAAAACATTTCTAAATAAATATTTCCGGGTGGGTTTTCTGTCTCTAATTCATTCTCAGGTAATGAAGAGTTGATCAAGTAAGCAATTATCGTTGACTATAAACATTTGCAACATGAATGGCGGCACTCCTGTATTATCAGTTCTCTTCTCGCTTCCCCAGGAGCTCTGATGAGCCAAGTCACCAGCAGAAAAAATAAACAACACAAGCGGTCATAAGACCGCGGTTTTCTTAGAGAACTAAGAAGACGTAGTGGACCAATCGGGTGGCTCAAATTTGACAAGAATCTGCTTTTTACTTCCTACCTTAGTTTTTGTTTATACTTGCTTATTAAAGTAAAATTTAAAAACGGAGGAATCTTGCACATAGATTGTATCCTGGATTAACATTAAATAGACAATTCAGAATCGAAATCTCGCGACTGAAAGCTGAGCTGTGAAAGTTTCAGCTTAGAATTATACGTATAACATTTTTTTTTATTAAATAGTATATCTTATAAAAGAGTATTAGATTTTCAATCTTATAACCTCGAGAGTTTAAAATGAGTGATTGATATCAATTACTGATAAAAAGAGTATTGCGTGTACCTCTAAATTATCAAGAGATACCTACGTCTAATGTAAATGAGTGGTTTAGCCGTAAAATGTACGTACGTACGTTTTCTTTTTATTGTTTAATGGAATGTAATTTAGAACCTTTTGGTTTCTCACTAGTTGTAATTCGCTTATGAAGTAGGTTTCTTCTAAACAAAGTAATGATGCCTTGATATGCATAGATAACGGAACAGTTATAATTTAATGGTCTCATTCTAAGCTACCACTACGTGAAGTGTTGCGGGTTTGATCCCCACATTTGACAATCATTTGTGTTTGCGACACGGCAATGATTCCCTGTTGTAGTATATAGGTATCGTTTTTGCTCACGGTCAGTCGACGCATCTTCTTATAGGTAATAAACATTTTCTTTCAGACTGCTTTGAAATGAAACTGTTTATTATAAAAATAATAAACAGACTCATTGCTGTTACAATTTCGTAGGTGCTATATTAACGGCACCTTCAAAAATATCTAATACCTACTAAAGTATAACATTTTTTGTATCCAAACTATGGGTTGGTAAGCGTAGGACAGGAGTGGGCAAGTAAATGGGGAAATGAGATGAAACAAGAGGGAGCGCGGAGCATAGGCTGGGATTGGGATGACGCCGAGTCTGTGCGGGGGGCCTGGGAACGATTCATTGATCCGAACCGTTCTCGGCACTGCGACAGGGACAACAAAGGGAGGGCCCATTACCAAGCAGTTTCTCTCTCGCTCTATTCATTGTAACTAGCTCAAATCTCGTTTTGGTATCTACTGTAAATGTTTATTATTTTGTAACTCATCCAAGAGAGGGTACCAATAAAAATAAAGCTAACAATAGTAATTCAAGCTACTTAGCTAGATATTACTTTTGCATTTTAGTATGTACGTTTTATTATTAATTAAGTACAACGATTTCACCAGACATATCATGAATTACCTACGTAAACACTATTTAGACCACAAGTAACCACTGAAATGTTTTGTCGCGATACCTACAATTACAGGATTCTTGTTTACAGAATTACGAAAAGTTGAAAATCATCCGTAAATATACGTGATGAGAACAGCAACGTACATCTGTCCCTTTTTAAACGTCGAGTCGCGCCGGCAAGGTTTTCTGTCTTTGTCTTACACACCGTGAATTGCACGGGCGAGGCGACTCGTTGAGTGGCCACGCGTGCCCGTGCCCCCGTCGTTGTTGCACATCGACATTAACCGCTTTCAGTGCTAGAGCGCGTTCCTTCGCGCTATACTCACATAACCTAAAAGTTAAACAACCCAAATTATTTTAGTAATATTCATTGTTATACCATTAAATACTCATGATTACCTCGAATTTATAAGTTAGTGTTGTGGAAATTCACGCCCAAGATAAGGGCGTACGTGGAGTGTATTTTTGTGGAATACAAAGTTAATACAAACGGCAAGCTGTGGGGATCAGGGGCCTTTTTTTTGCCGCCGCAGGGGATGTACTATCCTGTGAGTATATTTATCAATATCTATAACGTAAAATTGTGATTAAAAAACGTGAAGTTTAGTAATTTCGTTGCACAACTAAGCGTGATAAAGATAACCCTGGTGTCAGAGGAAGCGGAGAACAGTGTTATGGCACTTATGGCGCATGGCGTTACAAACTTTAGAGTTCCAGTTCAAATGGCATAAAATATACGCACCCATAGGCTAGATTAAAAGCTGTTATTTTCTGCTGTTTAATTGTTTGTTACACAACACTTCAAAGATTACAGCGGTAAAACAATACACTTACTGTGTAGTTTTTTGTTACCCTTTTTTACTAATCAAATGTTAAGTGTGATTAAAACACAAACAAGACCTAATCAAATATACCTACAGATCATTGAAATCTCTCTTCCATTGTTATGACATTGAAGTTGAATGAATTCATTGAAATTCATTGTTGTCTTATTCTGTTAGCCTACAATCACGTAAGATAAAAAGAGATGAATTCATTTACTATTGTTATACGAGCATGGTACGATTCCTATTATTAGTTATTAATTAGTTCTCTATGTGGTTGTCTAGCAGATACCAAAAAAGTAAAAAAAAATATCTGCGTAATATTTAAAATTAGGTGAGTTTTTTCATTCATAGATACATTTTTTTCATAACTAGTGGTAGATAAATAATAAGTAGCCACAAATAGTTTGCGCAAATAGAAATGTGTAGGTAATAACAATAAAATTACACGCAAATCTCATCTATACTTGCACTATTGGTCATAACAATTCCTTTTTGTTTTCACTATTAATATTATCTATAGTCGACAGAAAAACCATTTTCTTTTTTGTTAAATGAAAAATATGTAATAAAAAAGTTAATTAATGTTTATTTAAAAAATATGTAACGACGAACTTCGACCATAGAGCAAACCCTAGTACAAGTACTACTACTACAGTACAGTAATCAAGTAAACAACAAGTAATATCCAACACGTTTAAAATATCGTAAGTTACGTACTTAACTGATTATAGGTACATAAATCTCGCATCTGTTTAGGATCGGTATCATCTAACCCTGGGATTGTTAATAATATCAAATTCTTAAGAATAATTTATATTTAGAAAACCACTTATTAGTAGATATAGTCATTACGTCACAATATAGAACAACAACAACAATTATTAAACCTACATACTTATGCAACCAATTACAAAATCACGACAAGTGTTTCGTCGACCAACGAAATAAATATCTAATATTACATATTGAGCAGACTCTTGCATTGATCGACCCGCTTCTTTACAGCATTGACTGAAACAAATTTATAAACAAAAGTAACCTATTTTATACACAGAGTTATTATTACTAACGTATAGAGAAGACAACATGAATATTACTTGTGCGCCCCACGAGCATTGCGGGGTGCGCGGGGAGTAGGATAAGGTGTCAAAGATGAAACGAAAACTATACAGATGTGACACATATATCTTTTTCTCTTGATTTCTGCCTACCCGATTTACTTACCGTGGTTTATTTATTTAGGAATTATATGTAAGTAAAACAAATTAATTTTATTAATGAAACAGAGTTTATTTTCCTTCAAACAATATTGGGTAAGTTTCTGGCGGTTAGAAAAATAATCATTGCTCCTCAAAAATCAAGCTTCGTGTTTTAAACGAGTTTTTTTATATTTACGAATTATAGTTCGAATTAGGTGAATGTTATGATTCAATGTAAGAGTTTGTTTGTATGCATCTTAAGTTAAACAAGTAAATACTTCTTTACCATAAATTTAATTAATCCAAGAGTTTCACATTAGTTCATGTTCAACACGTGAATTGAATACATTTTTTTCTTTTAAATTCTAGACCATTCGTAAGATTCACATTGTTTCTTCAAATATTACTTAAATATTTTGACGTTAAATGCTCTCAAACATCTCGCTGTATGTATATTTGTAAAAATGTATTCCGAATCACTTACTGATATAGAAACTGGTTCTAACAATACTGATTTTACTAGTGACGAAACTTGTCGTTGGGTACTGCACATTTCTTGAGATACGATCGCCCTGCGTTTGTAATATATAATTATAATATCCTATCAAATACCAAAGAAACCGCAGGTGATTACTAGTCGTGTGTTAGTTTGTTACAGGTATTCTAGGTAGGTACAAACCCGGTGTCAGGTCTGTGTGTATTTTTTTGTTGATCTATGATGTGCTTAGAAAATGGCGGCGCTGCCAAGCCAAAATTATGATTTTAAATTACTATTTTGTGTTAGCTTTAGTAAAAGTTTGTTCATTTACTGATGAAAGGTCACACCATAATAAATTGTTTTTGCTCTTGAACGATTTGTACACGTTTTTAAAACACAATTAGGCATTTTTTTCGATAACTTTAAGTAGGTGAAATACGTTCGAGCGCTACTGATCGTAAACTCCGACTGATATCGTTGCGGTCCATGGACCGCAGTTCGCGTTGCAAAATATATCTTCGCGGTATCTACTCTATACGCCAGTAGTAATAACTCAGTGATGTTATACCTCTTCATCACCCTGATAATACTGAAATACAAAAAAAAGATAACCAACCTACTCCAACTGTTCAAGTTGGTTCACATAAATACCAAAAACCTTTTATTATTCGATTTACTTACTGTACAGACTACAGACCTACCTATTTTTATACATATTTTAGGGGTAACTAGTGTATTCCATATTTTTTTGAAATAAATACTACATAGTACTATTTTGCTCCCTCGAGTTAAATATCTCTAAAGGGCCGGCAGCATCGGAAAGGGGAGATTATAGGAACCCGTTCATGGCCCAAGGTGAACGCGAAACGCCACCAGCAATGGTAATAAGGACAAATTATTCGCATGCCGGCCTTTTGTTCACATCTCCCCGTTCATGGTTGTATTACCTTCACGACTTTAGGTCGACTACCTGCCTGTTAACTTTGGTAACATTGAACATACAGGTAGCAAAAACCGAAACTTCGTACTTAATCATGAACGGCTTTTTTATTTATTTTTTCTTTAACTTATTTTGGAATACGGTTTACTGTATATTCTTTTCATAGAATCAACTAAGAAAGAATAGTCGACCATCTTCGTTCTAAGTTTCTTAAACGTGCATGTGGTCGTACATATTATACCTACTCATTAAAATATTAAGATAATTAACACTGTTATCGTTGAAAGTTACATGTTTGTTATTGCCTAACAGTTATCATCAAAATTAATGTCTGACAAATAAACAGCTGACATCAAAGGTTACTTTAAAAAGTTTATCTATCATGTAAGAATCCATATTATATTGTTTACTGTTTGGTGTCGATATGTATTTGAATATTGTTATTATTTTAATCAAAAGGCAATTACCATAATTATGTCATATTATAACGTTAAATAATTCCTACTTATGATTATTATTATTCTGAAGGTAATTTTAAAATAAATGTAAATGTTGTAGCGACATTTGATTTTGATGTAAGATGTCACTCCAACATAAACGAACGACAGTTGACAGCCACATGTCGAACAGTGCAGAACTTTTTGTAAAGTGTTGAGTATTAAATCCGATTATAACCCTACAATCCTGTGATATTATTTGGAAAACCGAGTTGATCCTTCAATCAGCTTTCTATTTCGAAATATTCTACATTATTGTAATCACAAAGTGCTCTGGTTTTCATTAATTTCGTTATTGGACGACCGGCTTGCTCTAATAGTAGATCCATTGTTGTTTGGGATCCCTGAAAGTTACAAATTAATTTAAATGTTCGAAACACGGTCGCTTTTGTCGGATCTGTTAATCACTTACTTATTTTTTTCCTCTTTCGGAACTTCATTGGATGACGGAAATTTATTTACCAACCTTTTTGGTAAGTATCTCTTCAATACTCCATTAAAGGTTCCACAAATTGTTTGGCAAGATATAGAGAAGTTTATACTTACAGTTTAAATGAGAATTTTATTTTTAATAATAATTTATTTTCATGTTCTACATTTGTTTTATTGTACGGTAATAATTCATACATATAATTTCTGTAGTTGCGTATATAATATAATATACATATGTAATAGAATAAAATGCCTATAGAATACTCGATATTATAATCATTACAATATTTAGTTAAAATCTATCCTGTCCTTTGATTACTAACGATAACTAATAACGCTAGCACATCACATAATAGTAGATTTCTCTATTTTAACTCTTGGGCACTAAACCCTTTGTGTGATGGTGCGTTTGTTCGTCGTAGTATCTATGAGTCGACTTTCCATAAATCTAGTTATTTTCGAGCGGAATCTCCAGTTCTATAATATAGGCGAAACTATTTTATAATAATATTCTTTACTCACCTGTCTGGCTGTCCCTCTGAAAAAAAAAAAACGAAGTTAACCACACCACAGTAATCAGTACGAAAAAGTAGGATAATAGCATCACCTTGATTTTTAAGCGAATTTTTCGGTCCGGCTCGTATTCAAAGACGCTATTCCATAGAACGGTGTTTTTTTTTTGCATGGCGTACTTGTAATGTCTTTTCGCGAGTTATTCATGAAGTTGGCCCATAGAAACTCGAGAAACCATATCTACAGAGACATTTGTTTTGATGCTATTTCTGGACCAAATTGAGCTCCTTCGGAACCATTCGGGTGATGAGGCGTTTCAATCCTAGTCAGTTAAGTGACTTAAAAAAAAACATGGCTGCCTATTAGTTTTTTGATTCTAGTAGCGGTCGAAAGTCGAGAACGTGGCAAGTCAACTACTTCTCGGCCTTCTTTACTTGTATATGCTTGTGTTTTGACATACACGACTAATCATAGATTGAGCACATATTAAATTTTATTCGAAATGAAATTTTCGTTCAACTTTTTGAGCGCTTCACAAAATTCGAGGTGACAGTCCACGCTGGAATATCGCGTATTACGTTGTTACTTACTTTTAGTTTCAGAATAGGTATTAAACCCTTTTTTGAAGTCCTTTAATTTGATCCGTTTGTAGCAGTAAACAACCACATAATTTACTAAAATTGTATTCAATTGATAAGTGATTAAAATCCCTTTTAATTTTACATTACGTAGACGCCATGTTGCTCATTCGTCATGACGTCATCTAGGCAGTAAACAACGACGATAATCTTAGTGAAAGCGTAAATTATTGCAAAATGAGGTACTATCCTTAGGATTGGTAATGGAGATATAACAATACATACATCGATGTTTGAACATTCCGTAATTTGGCAGAATAAAAATCAGGATTTGTGGATTTTTCCTTTCACAAAAGAACTTATTCTTGGTAGATTTGTACTCTCTGCCTTAAACAAAAACCGTCGCCCACGGTAATATTTAAGCAAAATACACGGTAGGAGTAAAATATTTAAAAAATTATAGAAATATCAATTTATACTTGTCGACACTTCGTTGTTTACTGACGTGGTCACATATTATCATGACGGCTTGCGTTTCGCATATTTGTAAAACATGAGAAAAGTAAAAACTTAGAAATTAATTGTAAGATTTATTTTCTAAATTATGAACTGAAATTAACATTTTCCGATTGCCTATTGCCTAAACTACCTCATTATTATATTTTTTTTATCGTAACTTTCTTAGAGTAAAATACCCTATATTAAAAATATATCTAGTCCGCGCCTCTTATAAATAAAAAAAATATCAACATCGTTCTGGTGGACGGTTTAGATCCATTGAGGAATTACCTACCCGTAAACATGATGAGGTCGCCAGAGTTCTGTAGGAGGGGAAAAAAAACGGTGTACTGATAACCGCTTACTATCAGTTGCTTGTTTGACAATATAGATTACACTATGCGTGTACTGTTTGACACTAGGTATGGTAATGACTACACTGAATGATTTTTTTCTAAATAAGCTCACACTTAATTATCGTAGAAATAATTTAACGATAAAAAAAATATTAATACCAACAAAAATGCAAAGGTTGGACAGTTTCTGTTACATTTTTTATTAAAATATCTACAATTTGAATAGTTTTTGTTGATATACATTTTTTGTATCCAACCTTATCAACCGATATAAAATCTAGTAGCACTAGGTGAAATTTAAACCCGAAACCTTGATGGTACAAACCATTTTATAGTACATATAAATAACACTTACAATTAACTCAGCAAAGAGATGCAACTCTGATTATTTAAAAGCTGGTGTAAGTAATCGGAAGTTACATTTTCTCGTTGTAGCACTGTTCACCATGATTTCAAATAGATTTCCGTCCCGCATCTTGCCTTTCATGACAGCTTAGTTTATGCTACATAGAAATTTTTGCGTGTATAAAACTTCATATAATTGTACTCATTCACTACATGGAGCACATTTTAAAGTTGGTATTACACTATCGACACATCCTACTCGCCAAAACTACTGAACCGATTGCGATGAAACTTGGTATGTGGATACCTGGAGACCTGGATTAACATATAGGCTACTTTTTATCCCGATATTGAAACCGCGGGGCGCTGCTAGTAATAAATATGTCGACGGTAAATTGTATTGAAAGTGGTAGGTAAGGTAGTAATGTCAACAATTTAAATCATTAAAATATACAGTGATTTACAACTAAAGCGATGTTCAATTACATTATAATTCGCTTGGCCAGCCTGACACTGGGATTATTGCCTAAAATTGAAGAAAGATCTAATCCGACTTGTTATAAGTAGGTATCATGTTTGTATAAATAGATTTCAAATTTGATTCATACTCAGAATGTTAAATTATTTTAAACAAGCAATTTTGCATTTCAATTAAACATATAAATCTTTTAATTCTAAAATCACATTAGAACGACTGTCGGTGAAACATAACAATAACAACAACAACCCAATTTTGTGTTTACTTTTTAAGTCTGAGGCTTTAGGCGTTTTGTTTTTTATATTTGTTAAAAGAATTAAAGATATTAGGAATATTAATCAAACCTTGATGAGACGTTAAGAACATAATCGTATGAATCATATATCTAAAGATTTTGAACTAGATTTATTATTCATTGCGTCTCATTTCTTTGCAAATTCTCTGATCCATGTACATACATATATGTATACGTAGGTACTCTCATAGATCTGAGACACGATGCAGTTGTACTGTTACTGTACTGAACCATTATAGTAGTCTACAAGTAGTTATAACTTGACACCCAGGTAGCAAACAAGATAATAAGCAGTTACCAAAAGTCGCAAAATTCTACCTTATACCTTATTTATAAGCATAAATACAAAACTACGGTCAGGTCATGGCAATTCAAATACGTATATGTATTTAAAAATAACAGTGGCTAAAACCCTTTCACTCTCGCTTACATTGGATAAATGTCCATATTGTCTATTCATACATAATTTCTCACAATGTGTTAACGTTATTTGTACAACCTTTAGAAAGATATCTAATTTCGCAAGAGCTCTTACATGAGCAAAGCATTTCCTCTCAACTGAATGATATATGACATTCAAAAAACCTGCAACTTGTCTAGTCTCCCGTGAGAAAAGATGTTATTCTAGAAAAAAAAACCGCTCGTGACAGTAAGACATAAATATAGGTTTAGCAAGCTTATTTTAACAAAGGTGACTCTTATTACTAAATACAGGTTTTCAATAATTTCGCTTGAAACATAGAATTATTTTATCTTACTCCCAACACATCTCCCATAGCGATTAATTTTCGGTTGACTATGAATGTATTTGATGGAATCACCTCGTTTAACATTACTGTACGCAATTTCGATGAGTTGATGGTATTGTATCCATTTCACTTACACGCATTTTGTTATATTCAAAGCATTTCATCCCAACATTTGGTAGCATCGGAATGACATTAAATTACGATACATGGGGATTTTTATTTGATGTATGGATGCGCATACCAAATTTGCTATTTATTTGAATTCGTGACATGATAATTTAATAGAAGTTGGACATGTGCTTGAACAAGATTGATTACCTATGTCATTTTCTGGTTGTGCTTGGCATAACATACATTTATGGGTAATCTTACCCCCTTAAGAAAAGTACTGATAACTAGTAAGTACTAGGACGCTACATAACTTTTGTCGTACTTTGTGAAATATTCTTTTTCGAAGTATTCTCCAATGGCAGTAATGAAAGCCTTCATACGTATAAACCAGGTACTGAACACATTGCTCCAGTATCCCTCTGGAACACAACCGCATGTCTCCTCAAAAGGTTCTATAAGCTCCTCATCGCTCGAAAACTTGCGTCCCTTCCGTTTACATAAGGAAATAGTGCAAAGTTTGACTGCACGGATTGGGCAATGGTTTAAGTGGTCACCTCGCCACTTGAGTGTTGTGGGTACAAATCCCACACGGGACAAAAAATTGTGTGATCCACAAATAGTTGTCCCGAGTCTGGGTGTTCTTTATGTCCGTTGTTTGAATGTTTGTGATGTCTTTTTAAAACAAGAAATGAAAAAATAGTCGCATGACGCTTTATCCCGACTATAAGGAGGATGTCCCAGCAATTTGATTCCAGCTTAGGCAAATATTCCTTAGTTTGTATCGAGTCTGGAGTATGGTCTTTAATTTTATAAGGCTCCTGATACGTAAGGTAACCAATATTCCTCTCTTAGTAAACAGAGCAACCATTATTTTCTTTATGGATCGGGACATTTTTATAGTCGTCGGCGGTGGTTCATCTTCGAACACCCACACTTTCCTCTGGGATTTAGTAGCAATGTCGAAATAATACAACGCGGTTTCATCTCATGTAACAATCAAGTTCATGAAGTTACATCGGCCGTCTTAAATTTTTCTTCTTACGAGACGAAGTCACACGCTGCTCCCTCAGCGCATCATTCGGCAAATGCGGTACCCAGAGTGGACAAAGTTTCCGTACTTTTAAATGCTCGTGAAGAATCCGGTGAACAATTAGTGCACTTAAATTGCGTTTTTTTTTCAATCTGTCGATATGTCACACGTCGGCCTTCCTCCAATAATTATTTTGCGTGCAGTCTTAATATTCTTATCGGTAGTCACTTCTATTGGCCTGCCGGATCTTGCAACATCCTTTAAGTTAAAATTGCCTCCATTGAATTGAATTTACCACCGTCCTACGGTCATGCCTAAGGACCGTTCAAATTTTTGTTTAGTTAAGCCACGCTTAATGTTATACAAAATAATTCCACGAATACCATAACGAGAGAAGCCCACCATTTTCATTTAAAAATTTAATTTAAATATCGAACAAATTTCCTCCAATTTTTATTTTTCTATTTTAAACATTGCCTCCTAGTGTTTATATATATGACTTCAAATCACAATATTATGATATCTAGTTTGTATACTATGTAGCGCCCTACGTAGTTTAAATGAAATTGGTTTTTAATCGACTTCCAAAATGGGCAGATTCGTAATACGTCTGTATACTTTTTTTTATTTATGGCCCATGATTATTCTTTACCAGGTTGCTTGAATTTAATTATTCTTTGTTTTGTAAGAAACGGGGTATCTCAAAGGTCTCCTACATAAATTTGTTAAGAAACCACAGCCTTAGGGTGGGAAAACTGTTTCACTAATGACACTATACAGCCTTCAAACACTCTCATAGGATCTGCGGCAGACAGAGACTCTTGAACTCGTGAGAGACTCTTGAACATTAGCGCCAAAAACTTGGAATTTCGACTTATCAGCTTATGGCACAGTTTTCCACTATTCTAATGTCCAATGTTCTTGTATTTTTGCCCTATGTTTTGCCACATGGCACCGCGCAAATTAGGTGATAAGAGACGACACTTTATTGGTTGGACTTTTATTAAATTCCCGAGTAATGTCTGGAGCTGTAAATTCACGATTACAGCTGTTGTGGTAACTTTTGCTCGTCCGCTTCGTTTTCTGTTTGATTAACTGCCAGTCTCCCGGTGTCTTACAAGTTTGTAGTGAACTCCTATATCTCGTTCGGAATAGCCTACATTTCTTAGACAACAAAAATATATGGTAACTGTTTACATTTTCCCATTCTGGACACAAAATATTCAATGCTAATATTATAAACGTGAAAGTTTGTGAGGTTGTATGGATGTTTGTTGCTCTTTCACGCAAAAACTAGTGAACCGATAGCGATGAAACTTTGTATGTAGATAGCCGGACACCTGGATTAACACATACGTTACTTTTTATCCCGATATTCCCACGGCATCTGAGTTACGCGTGTGAAACCGTGGGGCGCAACTAGTTATTGATATTTTAGAAAGACTAAATTCAAAATGGGTAAATCCAAACAAACTAATAATTTCTTTAACATACAGCCCAATAACTACTAAGTACACTACAATAAATAATAATAATAATTTTTCAGATTATATAATGAATGTTGCATAAATAAAAATAATCTGTTATTGAGGGTACTTAATAATCGTCTTTATTTACTGTCAAATTACTCGATTGCGATATTTTATAAAATACACGCGTGTACATATTTATATATTTTGCGAGTGTACATATTTATAAATTTTGGGCGGAACCCTAATTCTTTTTCCAAAATAAAAGTAGCCTAAGTGGAAATCGGTCCACCCTTTCCGGAGTTTAACAACTATTTTACCTTTAACAACAAATATTTCACTATTATTCCGGAACAAACAGACAGACTAACTAAAATTTAAAAAAAATATTTTTAGTCATAAGTATCGTGCAAATAACTGTATGAGCTTAAAAAAAACTATTATTTGGACATTACAAACATACACTTCAATTTTAAAACAAAGAAATCTTTCTGTCGATAGTATATTTATGTAGAAAGAACTCGAACTCGGGTGTTAAATCTTGTTCAATCTTACCTTTTTTATTTACTCAAGTCTGCACATTCAGGCTTTAGTACTACAGTAAAACCTGAATATAATAAAAAAGAGTAAACTTACTGTTTCTTTAGATTAATGCAGGCCTCACATTTGGCTTTAATGCTTATATTAAGCGGTATTTGACATTAATTGAAACATTCTACAATACCAGAAGACTATTATATGAAATTATTCACCTACGAACGTCGCTCGGTAAAGCAATAATAGGAGACAGCTTTTAAATTACGCATTAAAATAAGCTGCGGTAACATTTCCGTTCGTTCACTACCAGAACACATATGTATGTATAAAACTCTAGAAATAATTATGGTTCATCAACACCCGCTAAAAAGCAGCACATCTGCGTCTATTGGTAATCACTACTTTGAAATAAAATTAATTTCACTCCTTGATGCCATGTATCGGGCTGTATGTTGTGTATGTAGCCTGGTACATCAACCACCAGCGTCTGTTATGTTAAAATTTTAAATGTTATATTTATTATTATAAGAGCATAATTCCAATCTTTATAAATGCCTTTACATAAACAACATGTTTATTTAAAAAATATACACCATAATAAATGTGTAAATCGGGACTTTGTGTTTACCAGACGGTTTGATCGAATTGCAATTTTACTAATGTTTAATATTGAGTTGGAGATTGAATAATAACTTTTTAATGATATTGTGTACTAATATTATAAAAAATAAGCGATCAGAATTTAAGAAAAGTGACCAATGATTTTATGTAACTTTAAATCTCGGTATCTGAAAATTGGCCGCCAGCCCATACCTGCTATGCATACCTTCAGAGTCTCTACTAATACCACTCTATACGTCACATTTTGTTCATCAGAAAATAAGTAAGGTCTTTGATCTTATTCTATTTAAAAACATCAAGCAAATTGTAAAACTTCGAATTCTGATGTGCTAGCGATGTCTATAAACAGAGTTGACACGGTTAAATATAGTAAGTAGTATTTTGTTAGTATTTTATAACAACAAAGCATTTTTAAATATCTCAACCAATTTACTTTAGAGTAGATTATTGTGGTTATAACTACGTTGTTTTTTCTTCATTGTGTGAATCAAATGCATTTGGATCTTTGTTAAATTGACTGAACTAGATTTACCTAATTTAGCTTTCGATAAAAAAATCTAATTTCTGAATGTAAAATGGAATCCTAAACCTATATGTGTATATTTTCCGCCGGCGAGAAAATACACCGTAGTCCCGAGCTTCTTTGTAGTTTTGATGACGAAGCGCGTCCTCGAGGTTCATTTGTCTAACAACCGCTTGTTGACAGGTGCTAATCAACTGTTGGACATAAATTCAACATTTTGTTTTAATTGTATACTTCTAATTTTGTCATTCTTGGATGCTCATTGACTACTTGTCTTAATGGGTTTTTCAATGTACAAATTAAAAAGTCATTTAATACATGTCCAAATACTTTCTCATGATCTTATCTTATATTATATACATAATCTACTGAACAGACCTCCTTATTTGTTCATCAAAGGTATTTTAGATTAATGACTGATTTTTCTCGATTTCGTTATGATTTTTAAGGGAGTTTAACTGTTATTCAAACGAACTAAAAAAAACCAGCTACTGCAAATGCCTATTTACTGCATTCTACGTTGAAACATCGTCTGTTATTAAATTTCTTTGAACTAAGGCTAACTGTTTCATAAGGTAACAGGGTTAATGATAGGAAAAATTCTACAACCCTAGCATTAGAGAAATATTATTAAAATTTTTGTGGGATCCGCGTAACTGTTTTTTTTGCGGCTTGTAAACCGCTTATTCCATTCGTTATTGTGTCACTTGGTTAATTTGCTTTTTTTGCTATATTCTTGGGTTAACTTATAGAAGTGCTGCCTTTTCATTCATTATTTAAAAACATACATAACATCTATTTAGACTTTGTTTTGTTGTACAAATTTTAAAATGTTTGTCAAAAATTCTTTTTGGACAAATTGGCTACTCTCCAAGACCATGGATATCTAGTTTAAATATCGTCGTATCAGACGACCGTCTGCGTCTTGAGTGCTATTATACATGATTTACATCCTCCCAGTGTCAATTTAGAATAGGTACACACATACCAAAACATTTTATATACCTACGGCCGCTTTTATACGTAGATTATCTATCAGTTTTGTTGCTTGAAAAACATATGCAATATAAACTCCTACAAGCTTACGAATAGTACATTACGTTTCATACATATAATGTTTGTTTAAAAAAACTAGTAAGGTACAAAAGAAATAAAGAAGAGAACTAATTATCATCAATATTACTTTCAGAATTTGTTTGTCTTTCAGTCAATTATGGTGCGTACAAAAAGTATAAATAAATATTCATTGTATCAATCATCTTACAACCAGCTCATATGGTGGTATAGGTATAGGTGCTCATATGGTAATGAAAAGTACTTTCACGTTATAGGGATAACTATAGTTTTTTTTTTTGGAATTGTGTTATTCACATAAGGTGAATCCACCAAATATATTTCAGACTCCGTGTTGTTCAGATTTCTTTTCAAAAATAAACAATCGAATTCATATACTATACATGTATACCCACATTTTCTTAGATCTGTGTCTACCTATTTTTATATTAGACAAATTGTAATTTTAAAAAGTTTACTGTTTTGGTTATAATGTAGCTTAATAATTTATAACAGTACTAACTTTTGCCCGCGACCTCGCTCCTCCCTCGTATAAAAGTTATATACCTATCCCTCGGAAACCTCGGGTTCCTAAAGACACCACGATCGCGTACCACGTAATCAAAAATTTAAAAATAATTATTAGTCTTGTGTATTAATATTGTTACACAGCAGTTAACCAACTTCATGATGATCCAAATGAAGATGAAGTTTTAGAATACTGACTTTCCTGTTCTATAATTATTTTCTTAAACAAATATAAGTAAATAAAATATGTATATCAGTCATATTATCATTCCGTATCCATACATAATTTATTTTTCGTTTGCCCAATACATGCACCAAACCGAATTGCCCAATTTTTAATGGGACTTAAGTAAATACCTGCGGGTACCACCGCTTCGAGAGCAGATATGAAGTGGCTATATCAAAATCGTACTTTTTTTAAATCTCTGGCCATCCCATCCTTTTGGAGGATGTAATCTCTCCGCCTCTTTGCAGAAGCGCTCGCAAGATATGAGTGTGTCTCCTTCTCTGATTATATATTGACGGATTAACTTTCTCACCATTTTAATTCCATCTGGCCGACTCCAAAAATATCCTATAAAACTAAGGAGATCTTTTATGGAGCTTATCGTCCTCGTATCATGAAAAGTTTCTATAACTCTATCAATATCTTCACTTACCGATCTCGATTGCTACAAGTCCTCTTACTAAGTTATTACCATGATAGCTGTTAGTCATGATTCAAGTCCATTAATAAAAAAAAAACAAAGTAGATAAGGGAAAAGGTAAACTTTATTCGTACATAGGACCTGTAATCCTATTAGTTGTAAAAATTAAAAAAAAAAATGTTCAAACAGTGTTTTTTTATATCACAGCATGCCATCATAAATTATAACAAAATAGCGGTGAAATTGCTACAGGAACGTTTATATTTAAAGACTGAAGACATTCGTTAAAATTGCTTAATTTATTATAAAACTATATACTGTCCTATATGCCGATACATCTACGCTACGGTCACAGATTGGAAGTTGAACGTTGTTTATACGTAGATAACAGGGTCACTTGTTATCAGTGAGGTCATAGCCAGTTATTAGGTTTTTAATGACATTTCATTCGTAACTTACACTTATATGGATATTATCAGAATGTAAATGATCGTTAAATACAGTATATTATTATTTCAATTAAAAAAAATACCGACTTTATTACATTGTAAATAAACAATAGCAATCGTACATGTATGTTTTGCAATAAAAGGACACATCAATTCACACAAGTTAAAAAAGTGAATTTTCATGAAGATATGCTAATATTATACAAGTTGGTAATATAGCATTTTACAGTTATAAAACCAAGCAAGACCCTGACCAAGCAGTAACCACAGATATCTGAATGTCAACTCATTGTCAAAAACAGGAAAACTTTGATTGTAGACGTTGTATTACATTTGACGAAATAACAGCAAAAACCCAACAGACTTTTCTGCGGAGCTCTGATCATAGTCCCCCGGCTGGTAAGTAAAGATGTAGGTTTACCGTTGGAAATTTAATCAGTCGTATCTTTATTTCTAAATGAAAACTGCACCCCGTTTCTTGGTTATAAGTTATTAAGTTACCAACCACGAATATACATTTAGATTTAATCGGCGGACAATGAACGCGGACAGTATTTCAAGATTCAATTCATTGTAGTTAATTAAGCGAGACCGAGTAGGCGCGGCTCGTGAGTGGTCGGTCTGCTGCATATACGTGGCAATACACCTGGACTACGAGTTCTCACAGTGTTTATTTGCCCTGACTTGCTTGTACAGTGAGCTTTGATTGCAGCCGCTAAGCCAGTCTAGTCCGCCTTAAAATTGTGCGAGTGAAAGGAAGCGTTACCAATATTTCCGCCGGCCTTGCTACAACCATATTTACTGTAGTTATTCATTTGTGTACCGACTTTTTATGATTTACTTCGTGATGGATACATACAAGTATGTCTGTACTTGTGTGAGTAAGACGATCTATCGTTCTTATAGTAATATTGACACTCGAAGTCTTGACGTTATTGACTTGTTTACCTCCGATGTGTATAATGTATAATCAACCTAAGGGTGAAAGTCCTTGAAATGAACTTATTATCAGCATTGTTTGCGCATTTAGCGTCTTCGTATCGAAATCGTTATATTATTATGGAAAATTCCTGCAAACCAATACTTAAAGGTTTATTTTGTACTAGCTCTCTTGCTCATGCCCTGCCTGCGTGGACCTTGATTCCCCTGTGCCTGTGCGTTAATACAGGATACAATCTATCTGCGTTCAGTTGAAATCCGTTCTGTGGTTAGGGCGTGCTTGAACAACAAACCACTTCATACATTTTCTCACTTGTAACAGTAGGTATGGGAACTATTAAAATTTTGTTATATTCCAATGCCCTTTGTTAGTTATTAAAAAACGATAAAGTTGCATAATGATAATTACGAACACCTAATTAATGATTTTATCTACTATAACAAAATATCTGTTAGTTTCAATTAGCAGTATGCGGCTTAATGCTGAAGGTAAACAGGTATAAATTAATAAATACTCGTAGATGCAAGTAACACTTAACTATCATTCCATATATGATCGTGACCGCCACTATTTAACTTCGTTCAATCGGTAATCGGGGCGAAGCGCGATGCCGATGCCGAGTAGCGTGTAATGTCTAATGGAAAGCGGGCCCAAGATCACATACACGTTCAACGCTAATTGTAGTCTTATGGAGCCGTATGTTTCTGTTCACCACAAAACGGACACTTTCTCTTTCATTATTCGACCTTTGTCTTCATAAGTTATTTACTCGACCATTAAATGTTGGTTTTGTCGTTATGTTTATTTGTTTACCGTTCTCAGAGTCCGCTGATAATAAATTGACATATAAGAAATAGTAATGTATAATCGTTTGATTATATAATTTTTAGTTAAAATAATGGTATTACGACTAACCTATACAGATTTGGCTTAAATCTTTTCTTTTCCATTTGCTCTCCGCAACATAAAATCCATAACTACCGTTGCAAGATTACACTCTTTGTTAATATATTTTAAGGTACTGACTCACTATACTAGTTGAAGGGTGAATTTTTGTAATATGTCAAAACAGAATAGTAATGTAATGTATAATATAATAATTATAAATAAAAGATGATTCATATGACAACAAAGCTCATTCGGTTAATTTTGAAGAAAGTTTTATTAATTAAAACTTATGTGTTGTTAACAGTTCGGTGTCCGATATTACACCAGATTTAGTCCCTGGTCTTTGTCTCTTTGTAACTATAAAACATAGTTTGTCCGCCAACTGTGGGGCCACAATAAGACCTTTGTCATAGATCTTATAAGATTTATAAATTATGATTCCCAGTTAGGGTAATTACCTGAAACGAAACCAATTTTTCCTTTCGAAAGCCTCTCGTTCTTTTATGCGTGTTTCGTATTTATATCTAAGGTTTGGTATACATGCTAGTTATTGAGTTCCAGCCGGTGTCCTATTTGTATACTGGAGCATAAATACATAATTATCTCTTTCTTTATTGTGTATTTTTTTATCTAGGTATATTTTTGTATATGTTATGCAATGAACATTTTATTTTTTCTTGGAAAACCACATAAACTACTATTAAGTATATACGTAATTTATTTATTACAAGAAATTATACCTATATTATTCTTAATTATAACGTAAAAGGTAAAGTAAAATATATATTACGTACATACGTACTTGTAACACATTTTACCCATGTAAGATGAGTTGCATTTTACCTGTATAAATTGTTTTCTATCCTAGTAATGATGTTGATATTAATGAATAAGGCACGCTTTCTTCACTGCACGATGACTATAATTATTAGACAAACTTTTCTTGCTATAAAGTAAAGAAATTGTTAGGTATATGTGATGTCGCATAAAGGCTTGATGTCGGAAATATTTTGCCTCTCAGGGATACTAAGCTTTAACGGGCTTTGCGGTTAGCAAACTTAGACAGCTCACGAATGTGGAATAAGCCTATTCAAAAAAATTGCGCACAGGATGTGCCGTTTACAATTTAGACTATTTAAGAGGGTCGTGTTTACTTTGGAGATAGATTTAAAGAAATAGATATTAACAGATGTTAAACGAGATTATATTTGCTCCTTTTTAATTTTTATTGTTTGAATGAATACAAGTGGACAATTGGACATGTATACTAATATAATAAACCTGAAGAGTTTTTTTGTTTAACTTTTTGTTTGTTAAAATGCGCTGCCATCTGGAACTATTCCGTCAGATTCGAAAAAATATTTTCTGTCTTGGATAGAGTACCTATTTATTGTGGCAGGTTTATAGGCTATGTAACATCACGCTACGACCCCTAGGGGGGGAGAAGTGACCATAAATACAAATTATAAATTAAAAGAGAATACTTAATTATTTTAACAATTCTGTATGTAATTTGTAATAGTACCTAATGTTACTATACATATTTTGTTGTCATGAGGATTTTAATACCAATTTTAAAACAAAATTGGAAATAATGGCGACGAATTGCTATTGCCAGGCTCTTCTCGTATACCTATTGGCAAATCAGGCAGTAAGCTTAATTGTCAGTAAAAAGCATTTTTTTAAGTTTATAGGTGTTATTTTGTGACGTACATGAATAGAAATATTGTTTACTTTTGGCGGGGGTTGGTTTTAATTAGTTCGACTTTGACGTAATCACATCATTCGACAAATCGTGGAGCCCTTATCAAGGTGGTATCCGGCGGTTTAGACTTGTACAGAAATAAACTGTATTGTACGCCAATAAATTTTTTTTCTTGATTTCACTTACTCAATTATGTACTGTTTTGTTGTGTGATATTGTAGCTGAAATAGTTTGAATCCAGCCATATATTAAATCTGAAAACACTGGATTGCAATTTCTGCAAGCAAAACAGTGCCTTCGAAAATGTAAAAGAAAAGACAAGTTGGTCTTTCCTTGCATGTATTAAACTTTTTTTTTGCTTACAGTGAATATTGTGTATGCAAATTCTGAATAATGTTTTGTAAGTTCAATATTGACTAGAGAAAACTATGACTTTCAGAATTATAAATGTCGAGAAGTAGCCCTCTCAGCAATTAACATAAGACTGTGAATAACAATTACCTAGGTATTTCTCTGTAAACTAGGCAACTCATCCTAAGAAAGTTGTCAAGGTAACTTTTATGCTAACATTTACACTTTTATGTTAACATATAAAAAAATCTTATTCAGACAATAAATAATAAACGATTTAATAACACACAATAATTAAGCAATGAAACTAACAAAAGTCTTTTCAAATTTGCTTTTCTCTTTAATCGCGATACTAGTCTTGTACTTTCATACTTTCTTTTCCAAGAATATCTTCAATTATATCTATTCTCTCTATAATTTTATTAGAATTATTCCAGCGACTTCAGGTGTTGGTATGTGACATAAGTTAGTCCCCTGTTCTTGTGAGAAGCAGGGCACTGTTGCCAAGGGGCTGTTTAATTTGACTTTGTTGAAAGGTAGCACAAAATTTAATAAAGGTATGTTACTTTGCTGTACACGGAGAATAGTTATCTATTAAAACAATATAAAGTTTCTGAGATACATATAGTAGGTACATAAAAAGTAATAACAATTATCCCTACCAGGGTACTGTCGGCTGTCAGGTTACGAATTGGGTTCCACAAAGAAATGCTCGTGCAACTCTAAATAAAATAGCGTCAGTCCTATAATGGTGGCGACCGTGTAAACTTCTACGTTTACGTTTTGTTACTTTTTGTTAGTAATGCAATTTTGATAGCTGTAGACTATGGTGCGCGTAACTAAAAGCATAGACAGGGGACTGTTTACAAAATGCTAAGACAAATTATCTTTTTTCGTTTTATAATATAGGTAATAATGATAAAAAATAATCAGTACTAATGAACAATAATATACTATTGTCCGTTTAATCAAACAATTTGATTGATTCCTATACTGGTTCCATGACACGCCGGGCGGCTGTTATTTAAGCATTATAAAAACGCTTTTAATATAATAAAGTTTATTTTAACGGATATTGTACGCTCGGCAGAGGAAGATTAGGTAATTATCACACTTACAAATAGCCACCTAAGTTAATGTAAGTTGCTGCCTATTCAATACTATTACCAAGTATTATGCAATGGCCAAATACATTATTCAAAGCAGTGCAGCTTTCGTCTAAATGTGCGTTTGAAGATAAAAATGCTTAATTTATTACGATCCAACATATATCCACATCTGCACACAGGGAACGCCCACTTGGGAGCACTGCCCATGGTTATTCATACGTAATACCAATCGCGTAGAATAATAAATAAAGACCAAACATGAGGGATGTATAGAATCTACGTAAGCCGTTAATTCAGTGGCGTTAATATTATTCAATAACATTATTTAAAGTCATACGTAATGGGAAGAAAATTACATGACAAACAGCAAACCACGGTCAACCTTAAAAATCTTACTAATATTAAAAACGTAAAAGTTTGTGAGGATGTATGGATGTTTGTTACTCTTAGTCTCTTACTCTCACGCAAAAACTACTGAACCGATTGCGATGAAACTTGGTATTATGATAGCTGGTGACCTAGTTTGCTACAAAGGCTACTTTTTATCTCGATATTCCCACGGCACCGGGACTTCGCGGGTGAAACCGCAGGGCGCAGCTAGTACATTATACATTTGAAACTACTTAAATATATGTATATAAGTAGTTTAATGTACAATGTAAAGCAGTAACAGAATAGGACTAATATTGATATCAACCATACCTATACATACTCATTTATTTTCTTTTAAACTTTCGCTTGAGAACGTAAAGTATGCCAGAGTCGAACTTTAAAACGCGCGGTAAGAAAAATATATAGCTTACCTATTTTAATTCAATTACACTTTGACATTATGGTACTGTACACGTAGAATTCTTTCAAAAATAATGATCAAAAAATAAATGATTATTCTTTTACGCCAAAGAGTATACAAACACCACGTTTTACGCAATAAAAAGAGGTAAGTACGTTCTATTTATCTATATGAGAGCAAATGTTCTACTCCATATTTATAAATCGAAGTTAACTATTTCTAAATCATTATAAAAATTATTTTGTCTATAGTTACTGATAACTATGTATTTACAATAAATAACATCAAAATGTCGAAATTCAAATTCTAATTTTGAAATAATGAACAAATGAAAGATGATACTTACTAGATCCGTCCTCAGAAACATTAATAATCAATTCTTATGTATATATTAAACGTAGGTAAGTAATATAGTTTATTACACGAGTTCAGCATTTTTAGCTTAAATTAACTTTTCCTTTTTGAAATCGACTAAAATCATTTCGAATCAAGTTGTTCTCAGAACACAAAGAAAGGTTTAATTTCATTTGTTCGTGAGGTATGAAAATTAAATAAATCCTTATAAGTGAGTTTTGTACTTTTAATTTGAATAGGTAGGTATATTAGAAATAAAGGGCGCCCTAATTATATTTTATTCAATGAGAATTTATTCTGTAGTAAAAAAAATATATCTCTGGCCCGTTAGGTTAAGTAAATTTTTAAAATGAATAGTTATCACAATGAAAACAAGTCATACCTACATGTAGAACTAAGCATAGGTGTATGTTTACAAGAAATAGTCTCTAAAATTCATAGTAAAACTTAACTCTCGAATATATCAACACATTCAACACTTTTTAAAAGGGTGCTAATTCCCTCACTATTACCAGAATAACCTTCCTCTGAAGTAAGATTAAAGTTCTTTAATCAAAATAAAAGTAGTTCGTTCAATTTGTGAAATATTTAACATTGTGTACCTGAAGACGAAGGACTTACTATTCATGAATTTGGCTGGCAATATAAAGAGATTTAGGCCGTGGTTTCATATACCAGCATTTCAATAATACTGTTTAATTCCGTGTACCTACTTCGTTCTCTTTATCGTCTATCATTATTATCTATGGGCCGATTCTTAAACTAAGATTTAACCAAGAAAATTGTTTAGTCTCCGTATTTACCGAATCCTTCCGATTTTACTGACATTATTGTCAAACACAGTGACTTGAAACTTCACTGTTTTTGGAGTTAAGTACTGTTAGATTATGTGTTGCACAATAAAGATTTTTTAGAGCATGATATTATCATAGGGTACTTGCTATATCTGCGCTGTATAAACTTCTATGAATACTGAAGGCATACGAAATGCGTTTTTTGTTTTACATTTACTATTAGATCTTATAACCTTACAATCAAAAATTAGACCTTATAATCAAAAATGCCGATACGTCGACAGCAAACGTACCTCAGGTTTCTTATTGAATCTACTATTTCTCCTACTACTTTAGTTGCAAATCGACAGACATGAAATCATCATCTATATTTGATTCACATGTAATTCTAGTGTTATTACTAATTAGTCATCATCAGATTATTAGTTTTGTATTTTTAGCCTTTAATTTTTCCTCAATATTGCTTTATACTCAGCAAGACTGCCACTGACACTTCAAAGTTATTTAGAGGTAGCTATATTCCATGTTTGAACCAGCTAAGTAGGAACAGGTTTTAAGTATTATAAACAAACATGCAAACTTCTTAGGGCTCTAGTTAACTACCATTAATAATGGGTAATACCATAAATGCGAAATTAAAACAGTTCTCGACTTCAAAACCACCAAAGTTCTGAAATGCAATTAGCATAAATACTTATTACTGTTTTTATTATAGACAAAATAAAAAAAAATCATCAACATAAAATCATTTTATTAATAACTTTGAACCCGTTTTTAATTAATTTAGAATACATATTTATTGATACGGGTTTGCGCTTATAGCAAAACATGAATCGTAAAAATGTGATTTAGCATTATGTCACAGTTTATTGTATAATTCTGTTAAGTAATGCAGTATAATTCAAAATTTATGTTAGACTGTATGTCTAGTATACAATGAAACGGAATAAAAACGGTTTTATAGATAGTGTCCAAATTAAAAAAAACCGGCCAAGTGTGAGGCGGCTCGCGTACCGAGGGTTCCGTAAAATATTTTTATTATATGATGTAACTAAAAATTTACGGTTTTCGTAATTTTTCCTTTATCTGTGCTATAAGATGTTGCTTCGTACCAAATTTCAAGATTCTGAGTTCACGGGATTCTGAGTTCACGGGATTCTGAGTTCACCCTGTAGGTTTTGATTCCCTTGCTAGTTTCGAAAATTTGCGGAAATTTGCGGCCTAAACGGCTGTATCTTTTGATTGGCTTAGAAGTTTGATTTTTTAACAGCTCCAAGGGACAGTAGACTTGAGTATTTGATACAAATTACAGCTTAATACCTGCACGCGTTCCTGAGAAAAAGGGTCTCGATAGACAGACAGACGTTCGGACGGACGGACAACAAAGTGATCCTATAAGGGTTCCGTTTTTTCCTTTCGAGGTACTTAGGGTTCCCTAAAAACGCAAATGTTTCTCGAAAAATAATCTAGTCTAGTACTATGTAGCCAATAAGTAGTTTTTAAGAATTATTCAATTTAAAATTTGATACTTAAAATAATAAAAAACTGGTCTGTATGTACATATTTAATAAAATTAACAACATTTAATAAATTTTACTAACTAAAACCATGTTCAGGTGCAATAATAAGTTGGGTTAATTGTTAATGCGTTCATAATAATGAGTGTGGAGTGTGAGATGCGTTGAGATGAAAACATGTATGTAAATATGTTACTTCGTCAATAGACTAAGCTGACCGCTTTACATCAGGCGAAAAAAAAAATTCAATAATTTTTTTTCTGGTACTGATTCAGAACCTGAAAACAATATTGTTCAAACATACTACCCGATTCTAAACTGTTTCTTGTGACTTTTAACAACATGCTTTGGTATCTCTTAAACTATAGCGTTCCGGTGATTCTCGGCAGAAGAAGCAATATGTCATACTGCACAGCACTGCTCATGTAATACTATTACATGAGCCGCTCTGCATTGAAGAGTTAATCAGCACCTCATATGATATGAGGTGCTGATTAGCAGGTCATTAGCTCTATAGTTAAGACCGCTCTTAGAATAATTGATGAGTGACCCCGGTCACAAAAATCTATCTTTCAAAGAGCACATAACGCCGTGGTCTGTTGGGTGAGTATGCCGGTTATAGTTAACGCACCTACTAAACTTGTTAGCCTAAAAGCCGATCAGAATATATTCCAGTATAGTTAAACTACAAGGATTTGAATAGGTATCCGAGAGTAAGGCGTGGTTAAATATATTGCAATTAACTCAGAAGTAAGCAATGCTAAGGAGGGTAGTTATATTCTAAATAAAGTTACTGAATTCGACACGAAAACTCTGGAGTAAAGGGTAAAACAGGACCCTATTACGAAGACTCCGCTGTCCGTCCGTCTGTCTGTCGGTCAGTCACCAAGCTGTATCTCATGATCCGTAATAGGTAGACAGTTGAAATTTTCACAAAATGTGTATATCGGCATAACAACAAATAATCAAAATAGAAATAAATAAAAAATTAAAAGGGGCTCCCCTACTAGAAACGTTTTTTTTTTTTGGCTTGTATTAAATCTTGTACGATGGTGCGGAACCCGCGCACGAGTCCGAGTCGCACTTGGCCGGTTTCTTGTAAAATCATTATTATCTTAGTTAAGCTTTGTTCATCTTAATATATGATTTAAGTAATGTTTGTACTGGGCAAAATACTATTTGACTAAAAAATTCCGATCTTGTGACACAGTTTTCACTTAGCTTTGTTTCAGCTGAAAACTTTTCAGTCATTATGCATTTTTTGAGACTGCTAGCCTTAGGTTTGAATTCACGTTATTATTGGTAGGTAAAACGGTATTAAGAGTATTGCTCTGTGGCTTGACCTTTAAACCTTTTAAAAAGGTTAACTATTTTAGCATGTTTATGTAATATTAAAAACCAGAATTACTTTATACCTACTCTCTTAACACAAAGAAATCAAGGTAAACCTATAAAACGTTCTATTGTATTGTATGTATAACGTTTATTTTAACACAATCTGCAGCTTAACTTATAGCTCATAGTTTTATATAAAAACCAATGATACATACATGTAGGCAACTAGTGAACAAAACAAAACGAAGCGGATGTATGTATTGTGTGGTTTATTTTTAAATTACGCTTTGATTCAAATGTATTCGTACTCCGATTCAGGTGAATAGGGCAACTTATCCCAGTCTAGAGTGAGGCGCATGAAAAATATTTGGGCAGGTGCCAACGTCGCTCGGCCCACGTCGGCGTACGGCGGCGTCGCCTCTTGACTCGACCATCGGACTCGATAACGCAATGCAATACCTGAAGTCAAAAGTGCATCGCTTACGTTGGCCCTTTACTGAAAATATATCTTTGAATTGTTGTAATACTCACGTCCTTGTCCTTAATCATATAGGTAATTTATTGTAAGGCTAAAACATTAGCAAATTCAGGAACAATATCTCCGTAACTCTGCCTATACAGAAGCGCCTATCTGAACAATTTTAATTATTTGTTTTTTGCAAAGCCAGACGAAACAGGAAATTTAATTTTTATTTCACTCAGGTAATAAAAAAATCACACAAGGAACTTAAACTAATGAGGGATTCTTGTTTTTTATGGATTTACCATGTGCAATGTATGTCCATAAATAAGTACGACCCTGGAATACACCGATCTTGTTATGTTAATCAATATTTTTGGTGTATTTGAAGTATTTTTTCATATATCTCTAAATTTACGTTAGAGTTTGATATGAAAAGATATGAGTTTATTTGTTGCACGAAACAGTATAATTTCGACTTGAATTATTTTATTTCTTAGGGATACTTTTTGTTTATTTATATAAAATCTCGGAAGTCACCTGGTTTTATTTATTTCAGGTGAGTAACGGCAATGTCATCGATACGGGAACGCCAACCCTACTGGTATTTACTATTTTTTACTTAGCACGAAAGCATGTGAATGTATTCACATATCAATTAATACCTAGTTTGTAATTTACTAACCATAAGTTAGATGATCTCATTTCATGTCTGCCAATTCGATTAAATCTAACAAGGTACGTCAACGCAATCGTCATCTTAAATCAACTTGAAGATTTAAGTTTTCCTTTTTAGAACCTAATTTTCGTTTTCTTTTACCAATATTCGTAAGGACACGTTACTGTAATGAAATACAGAGAGGAACAAAGAAGAATTTAATTGTTAATTTCTGCTTTTGTAATGTTATCACTGCCGTGTTTTAGTTATTTAAATTGTGCTTTTTGCCCAATTTTATAAAAATGCTCATTTTCACATCACGAGAGACATACACAGTAACTCAGTAACAATGCCTTTGTAAAAATGAAATATACGATCTCAGAAAATAAGGAGAAATCAAGGTTAATATGTACTCGTAGAATTTATTAGAGTTAAGATGAAAAGGTTTTGGCAGCCCCTTTTCATCTCAGAGCATTTTTACAAATCCTTGAAGCGGGAAGCACTTAAAAGCTACTATATATTTCGTGGAAAACACAAGATTGTTGCGACAAGGATTTTAAGAAGACGTTTATGGTTCAAATTTTAATGATTTATTTGACCCTTCTTACTTTACACAAGTAGCCAACTGTCTCTATATCTATCCTCTACTTTCATAATTCACACGCGTATTTAATTATCAAGCCTGCATATGCTAGCCTGCTCTCATCAAAATCTCATGTATAATAATAAATTAAATTGCTTCAGTCTAGGCGTGACATTGATATAGGCCAGAAAGAAACTGGCATACGAAGCATCAACCACGCTTTGATCTGAAAACGCCATGCTTATGAATTGGAGTAATTAATTAATTAGTGCTATTTGATGTTCCTGCCATGCAAAAGACATTTATTAAGGTTTATGTATACATAATACATACACACAGAACGAAGGGTAATAAGCACTATTTTTTTAAAAGTACATATTTACAGCAACATGTTGAAAATGTATACATTGAAATAGCATTTAAAGAGTTATTTGTTACATATTCCTGACAATCACTGCACACCAAATATTTTTCATAATACAATAAAATTCAAGGCATCTTATTCAAGACATTACAAGTACAAATCTGCTTTGCATGCAAACAAAATTAAACTCCGTTGTACTATGAGTCTGCTAATCTGGGTCTTTTGTGCGTAATTTGCAGATATTATTTCATATAAAGTATAAGAATTAGTACTAGTGTAATTGACCAAGTCCTATATAAGTTTTACTACACTGTGATTGTGTGTGACTTTATTTATTTAGAAATTAGTATCGCATCGTAGTATAGTTATTACCTTAGTATATTTTAGAACCTAAATTGTGTTATTAACGTTAGCATAATACAGTTTAACACTCACAGTTTTATTTATTAGCTTGAAGGTACTAACAAAATAGATAAATTAAATTTTGCTCTTTGCTTCATATATGAATTTAAGACAAATTACCACTTTGTATAATACTAACCATATTTTTGTTTCCTGTCGTCAACATCACCCCGCAAGACTAGACTAGATTCTAGGTTAAAAGATTTTCGGTAATTTGTTAATAAAATGTTAGAAAATTTGCAAAAGCATTTAATTTAACCAACAGGTTAACTGTATTTATCATTAACGGTGTCGAAATCGACAACAATATATTTCCCTCATACCTTAAGGCAATAAGCGAGTCGGCTGGAGTAATTTCTCCAATAAAAACATGGCAAAATGTATGGTGATAAGGACTTGGGGCTTATGATAACCGTACTGTAGCTTAGTTTATTATGTATATTATAAGGGTAAAGAACAATTCGTTAAGTTGCTGCTACTTTTATAATACATAATATGAAATCGAATCACACGTTATAGTGTGTCACCTCTGAGCATTATCGTGTATTGAAGTACTATTAAGGTCTCGGCTGGACCGGTGCCAGAGTTTGGGTATTATTAGCAACGTCGACAACGACAAAGTTAATCAAGCTGAAATAAGATCAATATTTCCCGTAGGTAAAGTGATAATCTCAGGGCCATGCGCTCGTCCTACTTATGGCCTGTCAGGTGTCAGTCGGGATTACCAACCAGATCGAATATGGTTGAACGCTATCAGATCTTCTCCCTAATTCCATGTTACAGAATGACATAATTGCCTCAGTAATGTTTATTTCCATGTTAAACATTATAAACGAGCATACGTAAAATTTTTGGGAACGGAGGGAATGTAATAATGTCTGTGTACTTCAGTACTTACACCCACAATTCAACCTATATTGGCTATCCACAAATCTGTGTGTGTGTGTGTATAGTTTACGTTTATTGTGAGTAATCAATAAGAATTGGGCAATTGTGTAGTCACACAAATGGTTTATGGTATTCCTTGCTATAATGGCAAATGGTATTCCTTTGACAACGCGGTTGAAAATCGGACTAAAAGCTAACGACTTCGCATGTGCGTATATTATAAAAACATTACGGAATTTCAATTTTTAGTATAAGGTACAGTCAATCATCACAAGTTTATTTGATAAAATCTATACTGCTTTCCATGTAATGTTGCGTGGCGTGACCGTTCGCGTGAGATTCCTGCGTGCGGCGCAAGAGAAATTCCGCATGTGGTTACAAGTATTTAAAGAAGTATCTATCTTGGATTGTATATTATTGAGTTAGATAAAGTGTTACACTCGAATCTAAAATTAAACAGCAAGCCAAGCCAAGTTAGTGGGTATTGAAAATCCTGACGTGTAATTGTAAATTTTAAATAAAAATCTGGAAAAAAAATTGAGAACGGTTAATTAACGTGATCGGCGGTCCGTTAAATAGGGTAGACCTCGGGTGCAGTTTCAAAGAGATTGGCTCGGCGAACCGAGCGACCGCCCCGTGATGCAACCAGCGTCAACGAGCTGCTTTATCCGACATACATTATATTATTGTAATGTATATGGCCATTCCACTAGGTTTACATATACGAATAATTTGTTTATCTCTATGCAGATCATCTCTCACGAGATTTTACTTTTACGTTGTTGCAAAAGAAGTGTGATATTTGTACTCTTTCTGACGTCAACTATAACTGTTGCCTTACATGTAGACTTTAATCGTTTACTTAAATATATTTCATCCGTAACATAACAGGAAGTCACGTATAGGGTTGTTTTTGTAAAAAATGAACGGATATTGATATTTATTAGTTTATAGATGTCTACTATCTGCGATATCACAATGTGGTGTGTGAATAGCAAGTCGGTGTGGCGTGAAGTTGCCATACGCGTGCCTGATTTGCATACGTAACTAACAGACGCGCGTACATCGCTTACTAACTGCATGTTATGTATAATGTGCTATTGAATATTTTTATACGAAGAACATTTTGTACCATAGCTCTTATTGTTAGCCGTTTCTTTGTCAGATTTTGCCACGCTGTTTTATTCATCACTAGCTTTTGCCCGCGGCTTCGCTCGGGCTGTTATAGATTTTGTCAATCGATTCCGATATTCCTCGGAAATAGTACTTTTTTCTGGATGATGGTTTCTGTACCCTGACAAAGTGGTGTGCGTTCGCGCAGCGGAATGTTGTTGAATTTAAAGATTTTAATTATGCAGATATTTAGTGTATGACGTCGTGTAATTGTGTATGATAAAAAAAAATTTGTGCATGCAGCCATTGTTTAGAAATTCGCTAAAAACTGATTCCGCTTTGCGAACGTTGTCCTGGCGGAACTTTTTTAATCCATGGACTTAGAAAAAAAAATGTGTCCAAAAATTAGTGTGTAATTGTGTATGTATGAATAAAATTAGTGCATGCATAAACTTCGGAAAAATTCAAGTTTCCGCTACGCGAACGTTTGGCAATCAGCTAGTTTTCATATTAAGCGCTTATATAGAGAGCTGTAGATTTTTACATACGTTGCTTTGAATTTGTTTAAAAAACAGATTTAGAAAAAATCGTAGGGTTTAAAAGATAAAAATATAAACGTAAAATACGCTTATTAGGTCTTAGTTCGTAAAGTATGCACTTTGGGGTCTAGATTTTCACGTTTATACAAACCTTGTAAGAGTGTCTGCAACATGTTGCCAAGTATCAATGATGTTCCGTTAGTAATTAAAGAGTTATAGGACAATTTACCATGAATAGACCACTGTTTACAAAGCAGTCAAATATCACGACGTTCTAAAGGAATTGCATAGTAAAATGTATTCCAATAATTAGTGTATTAATTCAACTACTCACATGCAAAATTTCATCGTATTAAATTCAGTAATTAAAGAGAAACAATTAAAATACTGACAAAGCATCGAAAACCTACATAACCCGACCAAGTTCGGATGGCTACAAAAAAGTACATACGTATACATTTCTAAATACATACATATTGTAGATAAATTACACCTAGACACAGAACAAATGATCATGCACTTCGCACGCACAATTATTTGTCCTGGTTGGGAATCGAACCCACGACCTCTGGCTTAGCAGTCAGGATCACTGACCACTAGACCAACGGCAGGGCACAGCTAAAAGAGACTCCGAATGCTAATTATCATTACTTGTCGTAATGTCCGCAGCTTTTGATAACAAATAATAATTTTATTAGGCAATGTGCTTGTGTTTTACCTGTAGATATACTTTGTCAGCGTATCTGTACCTACTCCCTCCCTTTCTACCCTTTTTAACTAGATTTCATCAATCCCGAGAGAGATTGTCACCTTCCACACAGTCCTAAAGCTTTTCTTGGGTTTCCCTCTACTCAATGCGGCGGTTGTTAGTAAAAACAGGTACATTATGTTACACGCCATATCGCCTAAGGTCTTACGACGATAACAAAGGTTGTGACCTTTCCAGACTGTCAATAAGCGTATGTTTTTGGGCCAGTAGTAGGTATGTAGTGCTCTCTTTACTTGTATGTTCTCCACTTCCTATCATATTATGATTTCACCACAACAGGTACGAATTCTCGTGTTTCTGTTGTCGAAACCCCTTTTAAACTTCGCAAAGATATACTCATCCTTCTTCTTACCCATTCTAGTCACATCATCACATCACACACTTATTTCAATACTAGCACATCACTTTTTATCCTATTTTCGAATCCATTCAGAATCTAACAGGTCATCGATTTTTACAGTTAGTTCCCTTTTAATTAAGAAGAATGTCGGAAACAAACGTAACCTGCCGTCATTTATGCCCGGTTCCTATAATCAATAAACGATTCTTTTGCTTACGGACGGTAAAACTTTCGTTGAAAATTCAACGAAATTGTACCGTCCGTAAGCAAAACGAATCGTTTCTTGATAAAAGGAACCGGGCATTAAGCAGCCTGTATTGATTTATCAGAATTTCTATACGATCTAATTCGATTTGCTTTGTATGAGTAAACCGAAATATCACCACCACTGATTGGCAAGTTGTTGCATACGAAATACAAGTTTTGCGACTGCATACCGCTTAAGATCTACTGATCTTCAAGCCATCATTTCCACATGTCGTTGCCAGTTGTCTAGTCGTTTTTCCTAGTAGTTAGTACCGACGTGAACCGTGTCGTCTGCAACCGGCATGCACCAGGGAATTATATACGCATTAGAACAATATTAATTCTACGATTATGAATGACTTTCGAAAACATTAAAATTTATCTATAAAATCGTAAAGAAATTTTCTTTAAGAGATACATTAAGTTACGGTAAAAAGTCATTTACGTGTAATCAAATGTTGATTGATTCGTTCCACTCAGGACGGTCGGGAGCTGGGAGTTGTCGGAGATTTACTTACCTATACCAATTTCCGTAAATCAATGCCATTACAGTCAAACGTAGTCGATAACAAGTTAAGAATCTTCTTTTCTGATGTGTTATTTTATCATGTACCTACTTTTTATGTTTTCCTTGCATGTTATCTGAAAATGTTATCTATCATCAAGATTTTCAAAGCAACTAATGCTCTTTGGCTCTATGTATATCCACCCATTCAGTAATAGTTTCAGATAGTGTTCTTTATTTAAAAAATAGTGTTATTCACGAGGATATTGAGCTTAGTATAGCACGTGAGACGTCTACTGTATCTATCGGCCGCAACGCCCGGAAGCGAACTATTCGCGCCATTTACGAGTGAACACTGAACGCTCATCTCCATTGTCGTGAGCATATTGGTGAGTGACGCCCTCCGTTCGACCTTGCACATATGTACGGATAGCACTGAAATGGGGTCAGGATAGGTATTCAATACAGCATAAGAGTACCATAATTACATGTGTCTATACTAATATATTATTAGTCATAACTCATAATTGATAATATCTCTATGGAAAAGAACAGAGATATATTTTACATGCCTGACTGAAATCGCTTTCAGTCAATCTATTTTGTATTTTGGTTAAAGCTATTGTTTTTAATAGTAATCTTTATCGCAACAGGCAAGACCATTCATATGCATAATGTTGGTGTGGGTAGCCGGCATTAGGGTGGTTGGGCGCGGAGGCTGAGGCCGCGCGCTTCGCTAAGCATTGTAAATACTCTCCCGGTCACGTAGCGCCGCTGCAAACTGTTGAATATTAATACAAAATAATATTCACTACAAAAATCCAACTGATACGATGGTTTTATTCAAGCAAGAGAGGACTGATCTCGGACAGATCCAATAATATTCTTTTAAAATAAATAAAAAATATCACTACTAAAACTTTGCTACTTTTAGCTTTTGCTACTATTAGCAAATTTAATTTTATTATCAAGTTTGAAACAGATATTGCTCCTAAAGTATGTACTCGTATATGAAAAGATTTAAAAGTATTACATATATTTTATCGACATTTGTGGCTTATCTATATATATAAAAATGAATCCCTATTTCCTTTGGTTACGCCATAACCGACTTTAAAGGAGGAGAACTACTAATAATTACCCATTTCCCAAAATTGTCGGGCTTTTCGTGTTTCAATTGTGGTGATAGATCAATCACAATGAATGACAAGTGTTTATGATAGATCGATAAGTGTGCCATGCAATGATTGTCCATGTCACCATTCCCCATGACGAGATAAATGCGAAGATATAGTGATAGGAAGACCTTATCACAACTCATTTGGTATTACTGAATAGGTATTTTAAATGAACTTATATCCCAAAAAAATTGAATTGATTAAGCTAAGTTGAATATTAACTGCTGTAGTTTTAAATTACCCGCACAGGTAACCAGGTTTTCACTAGGAAATCTCTATGTTTGCAAATACGGTTGGTTGTTTTCAATCACTCTTAACATTTCCAAGAAGCCTTCAGAATATGTTTGTATGCGAGATATATATTATTGGTAAATAGGTTTACATTTGTAAGTATTAAAAATACTATATTACAAGATTTTGTGTTAATTATTATACGGAATAAGGTCTAAGAAAAAACGTAGAATCTGCGGCAAGAATGTTTGAGTTTAGCTGCCTGTAACGATTCAAACTATGCATAGGGGCATTTCCCCTTCTTTTTATTATTACTATAAATTTATTTTATTGTGATAAAAGTAATTTTTAATTATATATGTAAGTATATCATGTGAATTTATTTTTTCTAATCTTGCTGTAGTTTTGTACACTTAAATACTAAGAATATCTCACCTAGACATTATTCAGGTTTGTTAAAGCAGGGATGCTTTAATAAACATATTTTAGCAAACTAAGCAGAAGATATTAAACAAATACATATAAAAGTCGGTAGAGGTAAATAAATCTCACATGTTCCCTCGGCGACAATGAAGCGCAGAATGTATTCGTACACCTGTATTCATACAACTTGACTTTCGCGAAGGGGATGGTACCACGAACTTTTTTACTACTCGAACAAGACATAAATTATTAACTTACTAAGTAAATGCTAAGACAGAATTTTAAGGTGAGGCAGGCCCAGACGAGCTCATTAATGAATATTATGCAATTAATGCACAGTTTAGTTTATTGCCGTTTTAATTAGTAAACATTTACTGGTATAGTTGACCACCTGGCTACAAATTGTGTGAACAAGTATTATTTATGTATTACGTTAGCTAATCTGACAGACGTTGTCCTGTCAACATTTTAATAAATTTGTTTTAAATTTACTTATATATTATGGAAAAAGCTTTCTTAGTTTTCCACGAATTTCTCTATTTTTCTGCTAAATTATTATTGCGTTATTTACATATTAAAGAGAGATATGTAGTCCAATCGGTTCTGCAATTTTCAAGTGATGCCTTTAACAATTAATAGCATTAAGTATATTTTTATTTGTATACGATTAGTGTTCGTACACTAAACTATTAATTACTATCCTTATAACCTGTAAAATACCTAAACTTATATTCCTATTGTTAAACGCATCTGTGTACATATTATATTTATTTATTCGTATAAGTAAATATAATATGTACATATTAATCAGATCAAGTTCGCTGTGGGTTTTTAAGGCTAAAATAAATTATAGCTTACACTAAAAAATTAAATTAATAAACAGGGAGGTCCTGCAGTCGTTAAAACTATATTAAAATTCCACATCTTATCGATTCTGATAACAAACAGGAAAGTTTTCATTAAAATATTGATTTAAGTAATTATGCAGGTACATAATTATATAAATCTCACAGCAGGCGGAAGGTTTTGAATTATCTAGCGAACGTAATCTTTATCGATTGTATTCTAGTCTTGAGTTAATGGTACTGTATGCAATAAGGATATTATAAAGGAAACTATATGAACATAAGATTCAGCAATTTCAGGCCGTTTACCATGTTCAAGCAGCAAGGCACGAATCTTATTCAGATAGCGTTTTGAAACTAATGTTAAAAGACGAAATTATTTTAATATTATGCCCTGGGCTCAAAAGGGGTTTATGTTTGTGTTTACTTGGATCAAACTCAGCATCTGTTCAGTGCGAGGGTGTTAGGGTGAGAGACGCGGACGGCCGGGGCGGGCGTTAGCATGTGGAAAGGGAAGGGAGTAGTGTTACCATATATCGGAAGTTTTGAAATTGTAGGAATTGTCGCGAAGGTTCATACTGTACCTAGGGATAATACTATATATTCTGCAATCTCAAAACTCTCTAGGAGCGACACAAGAATACTTAAAGTGCTGTGTAATAAATACCGAATGGGGAGATTTATAATGTCACAGCTATCTTGTTAAAAATGCGATGTACATCATAAAAATATGTCAGAGTAGTTAATATTCTGTTTATTGGTTAGGGTACGTATAACATTTGATAGGCCATGATCACGACCACTCCGCCAGGAGCGTACGACTAGGAAGAACTAGACATTTAGTCAACCGACGCGACGTCTGTGGATATTAATTAACATGTATTTAACTGTATTAAAGTATTAATTTTTTGTAATATTTATTTTTGAATAGTAAAGAGAACTTCGGTCTGAATTTAGTCACTACATATTATACAAAGTCCCCCGCCACGTGTCTGTCTGTTCGCGATAAACTGAAAAATCACTGAACGGATATTCATGCGGTTGTCACTAATATACAGAGTGATTTATGAGCTTCTTCATTTTAGGTGTACAAATTGTTAAGATTTTGTGAAAATTGATTAAAATATGTTGATGATTGTTGAAGATGTCTCTGCTACCCGTGCGAAGCCGGGGCGGGTTGCTAGTTAATATATAAAACATTACATTACGTCTATACATACGTATGTCTCTCCTCTGAGCATGTTATGAACGATATGCACTTTAGCTTAGATAGCTACATTGACATTGACGGAACTCGAGACTCACAGTAACCCTACTAGGGGGGGGGGGCATCCACACATCTCTATAAAACGGGCTGTCATTAATCTCCACGCTTTTGTGAACACTTAATATTACGATAACTACCGAATAATATTTGTTGTCTTTCGTTTCAATCATTGCTTAACAGTGGTGACACTAAACAAGGTTAGAAAAACCTCTTTTTTTTGGTGTATATTATTATATATTATTATTTTGAATTAAGATTCAACATTTTAAAGTGGCACTATTTATAGAATGGTACAAATTACTAGGCAAATATTTTGAGCTCTTCTCACTCTTTGGAAAATAATAAATAACTACCATTTACCTACCATCAAATAATTGCACAGACGAAATTAAAAATATTATGTTCTTATTACACTAAAATCAATTATAATTAAAAATAACCTGCTTATCTCGTTAGTTTGTTACCATTTGTTGAACATTAATCAATGATACTTACTTAAAGTCCTAACTAGTTTTTATTAAATATCTAGTTGCGTATATGCACCGTACACATCATTCCTTGTTAGGCAGTCCATAATGTTATTACTACTTATCGTAAGTTGGAGAAAGCGTTAATGCAGTTCGGTTTACATCTGCTAAATATAGAGGTTTATTGAACTCTTTGAACTCTCCGTTGTTTGCGCACAACGGAGAAAATGTCTAGAAATATATCACACCGTTATTCATATCAATGCTTTCGGTGGTCTAATAGATAACATTTCTGTACTGCATACCGTTTAGATGTAAAAGTATACTAATATGAAGTAATGTTATCGGTGCAAAAGAGAGTATTTTCATATTTTTATATTTTTATTTAGTTTTTCATCAGATCCCGACATATTAAGATTAAATTACATCCACACATTATTGTTTATTACTACGTCATACTACGTAATTTATCTATCATATGTATGTGTTTAGAAATATATAATTATCTTTACCAGCAAACTGGTTACCATAGTGCAGGCTCTGCCTAGTTTAGGCCATGTATAAGGTATCTTAAGTTATTAAAATTATGATTATAGCCACATCTTCTCGATAAAACCGTTCTTTGAACGTGCCATTTAATAATGTACTCAGGTTAGTCATTGGTTTGACTGATTGAAGGAAATAAATAAGGTGAAAATTAAAATACCATACTTATTGCAAATTTCAGGTTGAATAAAATAAAAGTTTGTCCTCTGATTGTATTACTTGTAAATAATATACATGAACTAATTCGTGTCAAAAATAATAATTGAAAGATAGGTAGCTATTTATAAATAAAAATCCAGATGTGTATTGTTCATGTGGTGACGCATCTCGCGAACAAGTGCCCCTAGCGATGCTGCGGCACGGCCATCTTGTGTCGCGTTCAATTACATTTAATCGTTTCTGGTATAATTGTCTAATTGTCAACCAGCTCAGCCCGCACCCGTACTACGTCCTACACGAAGCATTTAAACACGACTGTTAGCTCTTTATCTCACTTGACTACCGCACACCGTTATTAGTTCTGTCCTGCTACGTAGTGCATTGTTAGGCGGAAAACTAAGATATACTTAATATTTGAATGTAATTCATTAAACATTCAGGTCGTATAAAATATTATTTCCCTGTATTTGCCGCAGGTCTCTGAATTACCAAGACTGAAAGACAGAGATACATTTCTCTGTAAAGTATTTTGCACACGTTTTTGTATAAATACGTATCACCTCTATCATGAAGATATATATTTTGTAACACCATAAATTATTGACTATCATATAAAATCAATGATGAATATTTAATTATCTCTCTAGATAGCTAATTTGATGTTAAATAAAAGTTCCCAATGGTGGTGGTAGTGTTCGTATTCACTGTTGTTTTATTTTCAGTTTTAGGATTCGTCATGTCTGTCTGTCTGACCGTCCGTCCAACCCGGCTTAGCTTAGAAATTGTTAGTACTTTCTTCTTTCTATTCTACTTAAAAGTTTGAATGAACTGCCTGGGTCTAATTATTCTAGACAATTATAATCCTGGAATGTCCAAAAGTAAAGTGAATAGGTTTCTCTTGAAAAGGCGTGTACCATGTGTTCCATGGCCTATTCCATTACACAACCCCTTTTGTAAAAAACCCTTTTTCTATAAATAATGAATTTGAAAATTAGACTCACGATTTTACGAGATATATGAATTACTAGCTGTTGCCCGGGACTTTCGCGTGGAAATTTTGGTGAAATCTATAAATAGCCCATGGAAAGATTAAAGCTGGAATAGTCCAGCTTTAATCTTTGCCAAATTTCATCCAGATCCGTTCAACCGTTTTTACGTGAAAGAATAACAAACACCCATCCATCCTCACAAACTTTCGCCTTTATAATATTAGTAAGACAACTCTCAATACAATTTAGTATGTACTATGTACGGAACCCTAACAATGCGCTATATATATTGTACTGTATATCTGTAAATGTTATTATGTAGATGTAAATAATTTTCAATCACCTGTTTTTTTGTTTCATTTTTCTACTTACAAGATAAGTTAAACGGTGTTTACCTATGACATTTGTATTCGGACAAAAATGAATTTGTGTCCAAAATGTCCGTTTTATGCTCTTTTTAAACTGGGTCAAAACATACAGAAATCCAGGAACGATTATACTTTGAGTTTTGTCAATTGTATTAATATGCTATTCACATTAGACGGTGTAACACACCACATTGGAATTTGAATTAACTTTATATTACGCAAAGAGCTCTTCAGAAATAACTTTAAAGGTTTATTACTTTACTGGTTATAAATACACATTTACAAAGAAACTATAAACTGTACCTGGCCGTTTACAAATACGTTGTACAGTTTCAGAAGCAAACGAGACTAAGCAGTCAGGCGGTTGTACGAGACGAATCGCAGGCACGCTCTATAAAAAGTCAGTTTGTTTACACGACCACCGGATACGGCGATAGGAGGTGGCTCACCACATGTGTAGTGGTCATTGTAACCTTCTTCGAACTATTAACCACAGGGTGTAATCACAGAAGCTGTCTGCGTTGCCATTGATTTGTGATGAAAACACTTGCAGATGCTTCATGTTCATTACGAACTTGTTTATATTACTTCTTATACGTAGTAAAAACTTATTTTGTAATAGTTTCGTTGCATAGAATTGTCAGCTCGTAACGTCGTATTCATTTAAATGAAGTTTAAGCCCGTAGTTCATGTGACTGGAATACATATTATGAAGTCAGTCGAGTATTGCTGTCATGTCGTCATTAAGTAGCTTTATGCTACTATGAAATGACTCACAACTATTGAGTCGTGTTGCCATAAATAGCAGCCTAATCTAGAGGATGCTAAGGCGACTTGATATAAAGGTTGGCAAATAGAACTCAAAAAACGAAGTGCCCTTCGTTGTGGCTAAGAAGTGCCCAGAGTCAAGATACTCCACTCTGACTTGCGTATGTTGTCTCGAGTATCTTGGCACCACAACTCTCATCTATTTTCTTGGTGTTATTTTGTATTGTTTCAAAAATAACCTCAGCCAGGTGTACTTTTATTGTATCGTAAGTGCGGCACAGTATTATTTAATAATAATTGTTGAAGTCTTATAGAATAATACTTTGGATCTTATAGTAGCATTTTAATAATAGCAGCAGTAAAGGCAGTAATTTGGGTAACATATAAAATTATATAATATTACATATGCAATTATAATATGAGTTGAATATTACATGATTTAAATAACTCCTGGTAAAGCACCTACTTCTATATCTCTGCACCTTCCTTAGGTTGACTGGCAGAGAATGCCTTAGATTCAATAAATTCTCATGAAGAAAACAATGAAGTTTAATTAAATGATTTATTTAAATTTGCAGTTCTACAGGTGTTTATTCAGTAATAGTATTGCATGTTACATTTGTAAATTTTAAAATGGCGTTATTTATTAACTTTTACTGGCGGAAACTGAAATGGAAACAGTATACAGTTATAATTTACGGAGTTGGAACGTCAAAATGAGCGTAGTTGAAATCGATTAAGTTATGGTGGTAACACAATCGACATTAAAGGCAGGCATTGTATATTATTAATAATGTTTTCAATTGAACACCCTCTGATCGATCTACCCAGTATTGACTTTATGGGTATCGCTAGCGGATATTTTAAAAGGACTTCCACAGCGTTTTTATATTCAAATCTATTGTAAGAGAAACACAATGGCAAAATTTCTGCTATTCACCTAAATGTTGTTTCATTTATATTTTAGGGAAAATTACACCTTATTGTTGAGGGACGTCGAATGTTCGGGGCTCAAGTTCTCTTTGTAAAGTATCATTTTATTAATAGCTTACGGGGTAAATTTTGTTGTTAAACGCACCTGAAAAGCGAATGATTAATGCGTGTATACTTTGTAAAATATAAACATATAGACTTTTCTTAAAAAATTAAATTACATTGCTGGTAGTTAAGTAGGTACTGAGTAGCCGTTGTTTCACTACGAACCGAGACATTATCTGATATTTGGAGGTCTTAAACACATGATGGCCAAACAAGTCTTTTTTATTTCTATTCTCAACAATTCCAATTATGTGAGAAGTTCACATACTCCTCACTCCCGATCTACACGGGCTTACCCGGTTTACCCGGGTCGTGCGATGTGCGTAATATAGAATTCTTTTTCCATAGAGAAAATGCGGAAAAATCAGTTTTGTTAGAGTTTAGTTAGAGGGAACCAAGAATTACAGAGACCGAAATAGAAAAACACAGGCTCCAGAAGGCTAAAATTTTTCAAGACTTTATTCAAGAGAAAACTCTAAAGTAACGGACAAGATCACAATAAATTATACAAACTCCCCACACGCCCTGTAGATATCCGCATCGATATTATGTAATGATAAAAAGTCAAATGGCCACCCGGTGGGGTGGTATCATATAAATTTAAAAATAGTCAACTTTCAGTTTGTCTTATTCCAAGTTACTTCAATCCACCTATATGCCCTTACAAGTTCCGTATAAGCACACGTTTTTGACAGATTCATACATTATTCAGTATACAGGGCAAAAATTGAATAATTATGTGACAAGTTAAAAGTAATTTCATTTAAACTTATATCTTTAAGTTTAACTATTCACGAACCTTTTACTTGGAATAATTGTTTAATTAGGTCAAGTGTGATATATTAGGATTGAAACTATTTTGAAACTTGGACAACTACACAACATCAGTTGTATTTATGCAATATAGTATAACATACGTGTTCCCTACTGTAGCACAAAACAAGTACCTACACTCACTAGTCAATTGTGTCCAATAGTCACTTCCTAATTTTCTCGTTTCCTGTGCAGCGCTGCGTACTAGCGCGTAGTTGTTACATTTTGCTTATGTGTTACATTACTCAAATATATTATATGATTTTAAAAGTTATATTAAATACCGACTTCAAATGTGTACATTGATTAAATATAATGTTTGAGAATCATTCCATTTACATTCCATTAGGGCAAATTTGTAGTAGCTGTTCTGCTGTTTAACATTTTCCAAAGATTCCCGAGAACCCAGTAATATATTAGTGAACCACAACGTATGCTTAAAGACTAGACTTAACATGTATCCGGGTTTCCTTTTTTATATTGTTTTATAAGAGGCAAGCATTACAAAATGCACAGGATAATTTGTCAGAAGATAAAAGTCGTCTTCTTACCTATAATAGAAAGATATCTGGTATAGTGGAGCCGGTGTTTAATGTTCATTACAAAAAATATTTCTATTCAACGTACAGGGATACAAAATCTATGTTTAGAACATTAACTAGTCAGGATATTTTAAGGTTTTTATTTATTTAGATTAACTCTCACACTCAGATTCTTTAGATAAGTTCTCGACGGACATGTTCTTTGCTCCGAATTGTCCAGAAGTATAACCTATAACATTTTCGTTGAAAGCTTATCCATGGAGCTGACAAGGTGAAGTTTCCTTACCACGTTAAACAGTTGATCCCCGCGCCTCTCAAGTACAAAAACTTCGTATATTTATTTTAAAAATAAAATACTGATGTTCAACCCGTTCTGTTTAAAGACCAAGGACATCAGTGTTTTAACTTGCCGAAAGGTTTGGGCGGCCGGGGGCGAGTTTTGTGTTAGATTTCATTTAATTTGGCTGCCGACAGGCTTTTGGGACTTAACATCAAATTCAAAGCAGTAAGCGCGTGTTTTAATAATACCTACAAATATCTATAGCAAACTCTCTCACCGCTGCTAACTTTTAAGACATAACATTTAACGTAATTGCGTGGAATAATTGACCATAATAAAATTCATTCATTTCATAATATTATGCCAACTGCAAGATTAACTGAAATCTTTCGGTTTTGTCAGTTTAGAATTTTAACCAGTAAGCTATAAGGTGTTCATAATTCATTCTGAAATCGAACTAAAAGTTAGGGCATTTCACGTGAAGCGGGCCACGAAAAAAAAGGGAGGTTCTGAAATTGGTTCATATTTGGGGTTTGTTTGCTTGCTTTTAGTAACTTCATTCATAGCTTCATTTTAGTAACTTCGACCATTTTTATTTTTATTATTGCAAAATAAAGCTGAATGTATAAGTAAATGGGTTAAGAAGATAAATCAATTTGAGTAGATAAAGGTCGCACTGAGTGAGGTACCTGATGCTTGTTAAAGACGGTTGCTTTGTGCGTAAAATAATAATATTGCTGTGATATCACCTATTTACGCATAAATACATAACAATACGCTATCACACAAGCTCGGGAGTAATTTTAAACTTTACTAGCTTTTGATCGCAGCTTTACTCACGTTAAATTTACCTTTCGATCCCTCAAGAACTGCACATTTTTCTAAAATGCACCGTGCCCTTTGCCCGTGCCTCTGACAACGTATATTCAAAACTTCATGCCAATCGGTTAAGTAGATAGTTAAAAGATGAAAGCTTAACAAACAAACAAACTCGCATTCGCGTTTACAATATTAGTTAGGGTTTTCTTAATAATTCATGAATGAATGATAAAATGAAACAATATTTTATTGAAAAAAAATATTTTATTTTTAACTAGCAGCGCCCCGCGGTTTCACCCGCGTAAGTCCCGATCCTGTTGGAACATCGGAATAAAAAGTAGCCTATGCGTTAATCCAGGTCTCCAGCTATCTACATACCAAGTTTCATCGCAATCGGTTTAGTAGTTTTTGCGTGAAAGAGTAACAAACATCCATCCATCCATCCAAACTTTCACATTTATGACATTAATAATAATGGGATTTTTTTTTATTAAATCATACACTTATAAATAATGAATACGATGGTAACACAATCTATCTATCGTGTATTTATTGTATACTAGCTATTGCCCGCGACTTTCGCGTGGAAATTCAAATTTATCCCATGGAAACCCTGATTTTCTGATAAATTTACTTAATTTTTCATTCCGTAAGAACCTTCTACAAAGTAAATAAGAAAAAATGAATGAAATCGATTAAGTCGTTTTTAAGTTATGACCAGGGCAAAAAAGGGATTCATTTATATCGATGCTTTAATGTATAGTGTTTTCTTATTAGTTGTCTTCACCAAGCGCCAGGTACGTCACTCAGTGCGACCTTTACGTACTCAAATTGATTTATCTTCTTTTTAAGCTTTATTTTGCAATAATAAAAATAAAAATAAAAATGGTCGAAGTTACTAAAATATTTATTTGAAATATTAATTTCCCGTTTAAGACAAGAATAAAAATTCAAATTTAGAATAAGATTTTAAAATCTAAAAGTACTGTATTTTTTCAATACAAAACATTAAAATTATGACTTTATTATAAATAACTTTAATACGAAAAACATCCGCTAAGAAAACCCTTCCGCCGATCAGATCAATTCTTTAGAATCCCATAATTTGAGAACCAAATCTTAATTTAAAAAAAAAATGTGTACATGTTCACAACCCCTAGCAAGCAAACAAACCCCAAAAATGAACCAATTTCGGAACCTCACTTTTTTTTCGTGGCCCGCTTCACTTGAAATGCCCCACTTGTTAAACTTATGTCATATACCTGTCATGTATCAAGCTAGTATAGGCCACGACTGTAGCATAATATGAGATAACTGTACGTGAAGATGCCGATGTAGAGCGACTCGTGTTTTGGCACGAGTTGTTCAAGTCAATATTTCGATTCGCAGCCCAGAAACGTCAACTATAAGCGGGTTTATTTATTACGACAGAATTAGTACGTAAACCGCCTAGGCCGCGTCCCTGAAAGAAAAAGCTTCGAATACTTTGATAATCTACGTCGTTTTGTTGACATACATTATGGTTCCATGGCATATTATTTTAATCTTATTGTGTTTCTAAATTCCAGCACATGGTGGGGACGGGTATGGCGAACCCGTTCCCTGCGGCGGCGGCGGCTGCGGCGGCAGCGGCACAATTCGCAGCGAACGGTGACGCTCTAGCTGGTGTGAAGGCGGAGGCCGCCGGCCCCACCGCACCGCCACAGCCACCGCTCGTCAAAAGCGAAGGACCACCACCACCGGCACCTCTACCGCCAACTAACTTCTCACCTCAACCACCACCACAGACTCACTCACAAAACTCAATAGAAAATCAAAATAATACCTCGGTGAGTATTTAATTACATGCCACTACCCTGGTGAGACAATGTGTTGCAGGTGGGAAAATCTCTTTAAATGTAGATCAGCCGCAAGCCTATTATTAAAATATAAGAATGATCATTGAAAAATTAATCGGACCGCGTACTTTGGTTTCATTGTGTCGTCATCATTGAGATGTGCAAACAAGGGTTTGTATTAAGGTAACTAATAGGAAATAAATCTATGATTACAGCGGATTTTTACAAGTTAGTCATCATTTTTATCGTCTCAGCCATAGGACGTCCACTGCTAGACATGAGCCTCCCTCAATGACTTCCAAGAAGACCGGTTAAAGGGGGAGGGGCATCTACCGTGGACCTGTGGTATTTATACTGCTGCACTCCGGTTCATAGTCTCCACTCCAGAATCTTTCAGCTCCATCGGCCATCCGTTCTGCAAACTATGTGCCCTGCACACTGCCACTGTAACTTCCTGATCCGTTGGGCTATGCTGATAATCTTCGTTCGTCTGCGTATCTCCTCCTGCGTATTTCTGATTCGATCCCACAGAGAAACCCCGAGTATAGCCCTCTCCATAGCTCGTTGAGCGACCCTTAGCTTGTTTATTAAGCCCACAGTGAGAGAACACGTTTCAGATTCGTGTATCATCACTGGTAACACTCAGCTGGTCGAAAACTTTGGTCTTTAGGCACTGAGGAATTTTGAACAAAAAGAGGCAGCGGTGTTTCCCAAACACGGTCCATCCGATTTGAATTCATCGATTGTACGACGTTGGACTGTTTGGTCCCAGGCTTACATACGCGTTAACAACTTCAAGAACTTGAGTTCTCAACAATAACGGGGGTAGGCACAACATTCGATATACCTTTCGTCTTGTCCATGGTTAATTTAAGGTCCACTCTTTGAGAGAACACTTCCATGTACCGGTAGCTAATTCGGCATCGCTGGAGAGACTCGAACACCGCCCATGTTACAATCCAATTGAAGGCCTCTCATAGTTCACAACCGCTAAATATAAGGGCAAGTTGTACTCTTTGATCTTCTGTAGAACTTGCCGAAACGTGTAGATGTATGGCACTTAAGCCTTTTTGGAACCCAGTTTATTCAGGAGGCTTGAAGTCATCGAGCCTACGATCCAGACGGTTTGTGATGACCCTCGAAAACAGCTTATAAACATGGGTCCGAAACCAGATGGATCTACTGTTCTTCAATAAGGTGTTCTCACCTTTCTTAACAGAACAGGAACAGTCCTGCCACACTCCTCTTCCATGCCTCTGAAGTTTGTTTCTTCGTGTAAGACGGAATTGAAGAGCTTTAAGTACCAGTGTTCCACCTTACGAGATTACGTTACTAGTTTCGAGATTAGAATCTCGGATGAGATCGTCGTCGCGTGGTGCCTAGTTGTTTTTGAGCTGTTTCAGTGTCATTGAAATCTCATAAATGCTGATATCCGGAACATATTCGGTATAATATTGGGTTAGTTGGGCTCGTGGGTCTTCGACCGCAGTGTTAGCATGTTTGGAGACCGAATCGTAGGGCTGTCCATAGAACCTGTCGATCGCCCTTAACAGTTCTGCTTTGGTCGACCCTATACTAAAAAAAATAAAAAATATAGTACAGGGAATTTATTTAAAAGTGCTTGCCAGCTGGTATATATATATATATATATATATATATATATATATATATATATATATATATATATATATATATATATATATATATATATATATATATATATAACTAACTATTATAACTTTGTTATAATTCTAAATTACATTTACTTATATTTAGAATAATACTAGCAACCCGCCCCGCCAAATTTGTGCAAAAAATCTGTTCAAGTTCACATTAAACTATTCATAAGATTTACATTTTAACATGGTTGAACTTATTTGTTTTCTTTTTTAGCGACGAATGTAATTTTTTACATTTATGTTTTTGATCTGATTGATTACTTTAAGTTAGTGTTTCAAATATATAACAACACTATTCCATAGCAATAGTCTATACACAGTATAATCTATTCTCTCGAAAATAATCACAAAATTATCTTAAAATTTGGAAATTTCAGATTCCAGAACGATGCAGGATGTAATCGCGAAGAATTATACCAATATTGTCATTTTGGTATAATTGAGTGCTTTTTAATCCATGAAGGAACTTCCCGTGCATCACACTCGATTTTTATCTTTTTTTTTTTACCAAACCATATATACCATCGAGACAGATAAGAGTTATAAAACGTCTATTTGGGAATTTTAGGCGCCCTTTCTAAATTTCTTAATTACACTACGTTACATGCAGTACGTGTAAGTCTTGAAACAAAGTACATATTCTTGAATATCATTTTATCTCAATTGTATCTTCGGACAGTGAGAGAAAGGAGCTAAACTGAATAATGTTTTCTTTCCAGCAAAGCGAGGGAGAGTCTAACGAAGAGAGTACACCGGTGAGCGTAGCGGCCGCTGTTGTAGCACAGCAGGCCGCCGCAGTAGTAGCTCAACAGGCCGCGGCGGCGCATGCAGCGGCCGCAGCCGTTAGCGCCGCTGTAGCTGCGCAACCCACACAGGACAAGACACTTGTACCTGTGTCACAAGCGTCACAACCTAAACGGTTGCACGTCTCCAATATACCCTTCCGGTTTAGAGATCCTGATCTTAGAAATATGTTTGGGGTACGTACATTCTATTACATATAGCATATTTTACGAGCACGCCGAGAAATAACTACCCACCTGAGAAGTTAACGTTTTAATATCTAACGTTTTATATTTCAGCAATATGGCACAATACTTGATGTAGAAATAATCTTCAATGAACGTGGCTCGAAGGTAAGCATTGTTCTCAGCCGAATTGCTGAAAATCAAGTGGCTCATAGAAATCAATACTTTGTAATTGGATTTCATTGCAGCCACTTCCTCAATTGTTTCGTTTATTAATAGAATCAAAAAACACAAAGAGAAATTATCAGTATCTACTTTGCCTTATGTATATATACGAGAATTAACGCGATCACGAAATAGGTATTACATACCTCGGAATTGCCTGACGTTTCGGTCAGGTTGTACTGGCCGTGGTAACAGGCTAACTGTTAATTCCCTTATATATACATAATTATATCATGGAACGCGAAAGTTATAAAGTTAGTATCTATATTTACTGTCTCTCTAAATTGTGTATAATTTTTTTATGAACCATCTTAGCAGTGTTTTTTGGTTCTTTTCTCTTCAAATCAAAAAGTAACTTAAAGGAATAATTTATAAACCAAGAACCGAATCATTTTTTATATTCATCTATCTCTATGACCAAAGACTTGAAGTCTTCTACAACGACCTATGACTGTGGATTTGTCCAACATTTTCCATAATACATATAAATATAAAAAGCAAGATTTTTGTTAATAGCAAGTAAAAAATTCCTTTAATTTATGCACCATATTATGCACTTCATAGCTATTGACGTGTCGAGTTTTGTTAGAATTTTCTAAGACATTATTTGACAAAATATTATTTGTTAATATTGTAATTACTAGTATAATATTGTTAATAAGAAGAGTTTGTCGATGAGAACAGAAGTGCAGTAGCTAAGAGGTCTTACTAACATATATTAGTAATCTCTGCCCAAATTAAAGTAATTACCGATTTTATACAAATATTTCCTAATAATACGATCTATAGTTTTATTTCTATTCAACTCATGTGACTTGATTAATTATCCTTACTTAACAAAATTTGGAGGCAAATGGGCTTAGTTAAATAATCATAATTGTGTTTTAAACAAACTTCTTTCTCATAGCATATTGGTTTTAATGTTTGGTGCAGTATATCTAATTGCATTGTAAATTACCATTGAATAATAACGTCTATTATTATGATTTTGAACGAAATCTGGACTATATTTACTTAATGCACTATTGACATACTTTTATCAGTTACATAATGTATTTATCAGCTGCCCTTGTTGGGCAACCATGGTGTTTTAATAAGATGAGCGGTAACTTACAGAGTCAGTCCATGGTGCATTTTCTTGTTATTTAGCAACATTAATTTTACATATTTCAAAATACTCAAAAAACAACTCACTGTAAATTATTGTATTCCCATGAAATTAAAAGAGTTATTATCGAAATATTTTTATAATAATTGATTGGATTGAACGCTTTTTCGTGTTTACTGCTTTCCTTGTGTCAGTTTGGTGACCGCCCCTAAAAGTAGTCCATGCTCGCTCATGTCAAGAAAGTATTTTACTCTTTTGAAATAATAGCTCCAAATTATTTTTTCTTCAATGCCTCACATTGGGATATGCAGTATTAGAGAATGTGCATCGTCACTATAACAGCTGATTTCCTAAGTCATATTTTCAGGACAGCTCTATTATTCATCACTAATGAGGTTGTTACAATCGTCCAAACTGCTCCAACCTTTATTATATAGATCTGTATGTTTGTTTCTTAATTTTTTGGAATTCTGTATATATTTACTTATATTGTCATGTACAAACCTTTACTGCATTTATGTTGTAGTTTGGATGATCGATGATTCTGATGTATTTAGTCTTAGATTGACAGTGTACTTACTATTTTCTGTCCACTGTGTTATTAATAAATATTAAAAATCGTTCAGTCATGCTTCCTAACAAGGGAATATATTTTTAATTAGTTTTGGGCATGTATATTTCGCTGAACCCTGGAAACACAATGTTATATGATGTAACGCAATGACTATAAGATGTAAGTTATTTTACTAGAAGTAACTATAGGGTGCATCACTTAGTTTGGCTTTATTCCATATACGTCCGGTAACATTAGGCTTCACTAGAGGATTCAAATCGGCTTGTATTACATTGGCCCAAAATGGCCTCTTTATTACAATTATTTTAAAATTACATTAAAGTTTCAAGTATCTATTGCCTACATAGTGAATACTTTTAAATATATATATGACACTTCATATAAATTCTTATGTCAATGAATTACTAAGTAAAATCGTTTATCAAACCTAATAATAAGATTTTCCATGCGCAAGAACATAATGATGAAACAAATAGATTGAACATTGGTTATTTGTGTGAAGCCGATTTGCAATGTTCAGAGAGTGAGTGTACTAGCATAATGTTTCTGACCTATATGTCACTTGTGTCTTCCTCGTCTGTTGGATCGATTCTCTGTCTGTCAACATACTGAGAGCTTGTTGCACTGTGTGCGTTGCGTTGTGTTACAGTCCGGTCGGGTACCGCGAGTGTTGGACGGGACCTCGCATCTTCGTAATTTATATTTTTTTCTTTCTCTTTCTCTCTGCCCAGATTTAATGTTTACATTATAAGTATTTGCACTCAGAATGGTAATAATAGAGCTGTCATTTGCTTTTATAAGTGTAAGCGTTTCGTACAATCAGCAACTTGTTTGCCACTTTCACAACTCGTCTCTTCCACTGTATTGTGTGCTGTGCTAGCTGCTTTTTGTATCTATGGGTTATCACCATTATTGAAAGTAAGTAGTTTCATTTGTCTTAGCACGATCTATTGATACAATATTTGTTGAAATTTTATACCGCGTCCTAAATACTACTTACATCAATTTTAATAGTGATTTGTGTGATTCACATTATGTAATTATTTAGGTTGTACCGGATATACATACATTATAAATATATATATATGTTTATTTAATCAATAAGCTTAGGTACCGCTTACGTTTAAAGTGTTAGTTTTGGGCACTGTACAGTATTGCACAATGTCATATTATTAAATTATTGTAGGTATGTCTTTTGGTATGATTCCAAGTCTAGTATACTTTTGATATTATAGCATTTTAACATCTAATCAAGGTATGACCTATTGACGTGTTGAATATTGTACATGATTTCTCCACGATGGAAATTAAATCTGTTCGGTATACTGTAAATGTGTTTCTAGATCCATTTAGTTGACTAGCCACTGCATGACCGGTGATTTTTCTGCATAGAACAAATCGCAGCTAACATCCCACACAAGTACTTGTCATTCTGATTACAGTAGTGTCTATGAATTAGTAAAGTTAAGTCTCGTTGTATACAGTGATACAAACTCTCCTACCAATAGTACAGACTACTAGGTCGAGCGACGTTACATTGATTTATTACTGTGATCCAAACGCTTCTGTGTACCCATACAGCTAGTATACGCTCAAAGTATCAACGTAATTGACTCGATAATATTTTCTCGATATTTCACTAGAATATTTTAAAAAAGAATATGCAATGCATAAATGTTAATTTTTGTTGCACGTTGTTTTTTGAGCGACGCTGTTTTTAATGCATGTTTTGTCTGTCTTGCATGCAGGGATTCGGTTTTGTAACATTCGCAAATAGTGGTGATGCGGAGCGAGCACGAGAGCGTCTTCACGGCACCGTGGTTGAGGGCAGAAAGATAGAGGTGTGCATGACTCAATAAATACCATCCGTAGCACTATGTAACTTATAACATCCCGCTCCTACGCCCACGCCCACCGCAACCTGCGCTCGTCTGCTCTGTAGTTACTGTCATGCTAGCGTGCCGCGCCGCGGTCCCGCATATTAGCACTAAGTACGCCGGCGTCTAATCCACAAACAAACCTTATTTATTTTATCCCTTTACTCTCTAGACGGTCATTTAATATGCCGATCGAAAGAGAGAGTGTCTCACAGAGAAATGTAGAACGAACCGTATCGTCACAATGCCGCAGAGGTAAGATTGCAAATACAAATTTTAGTTCCATTCTATCTATTAATTTTTAAAGTTTCTATAGACATGCTGAAAAGTGTCGCTGTAGACGAGTCAGTCTGCACCATGCCTATGAATAGAATGAACTCTATTCACTGTGGAAAAGTATAATTTTATCTCTTTAACATATCTACATCCCTAATGAATTCTTAAAGTTTACCCCTATTTTCCTTTTTTTTTATGTTAAACTATCAGATGTCTAATGCTACTTACACAATTTTAAATTTATATTATTTACTTCAGTTTGTTTTATTTTAAATGTTCTTTTTAATTATCTCATATTTAAAGTTAGACACAAGATATCTGATACGCTATTGGCTGATTTTACATTAATATACATCTGATGAAAAATATTTTAAATTTAATTTTTAATTTTTTTTTACAACGTGATTTTATTTGGGTTCGAACCCCATAAGAAAAAAAAATGAAATTCGAATTGCCTTTTTCAGCAGAATCACATTATTTCTTGAATAATGTGTTCTAAATCAATATATTGGTCTGTTATAAATATTTGTAAATACACTTTAAAATCAGCCGATTTTCAAGTCTACATCCGTAAATGTATTCTCACATAAATTTTACTCCAAATCAGGTTAATAATGCTACAGCGAGAGTGCAGACAAAGAAACCACCGACGGTTCCCAATGGTAAGTAAAAGTATAATATGTAGCAATAAAATGTTCATTCCCCTAATTAAAAGTTCACACAAATATAACATACACTTTTCCACACATGTACGAAGTATAATGCATCTTGGAATTTCTCTTTTTAATCCATTCAGTTATTCTGGCTAGAAATGGATCAGTTCCCACTCTGGGTGAGAGAGCTGAAATTGTAAAAATCGGTGTTGTTCATGTCAATGTACTTAATTATTACATGTGGCTAGTTATGTTGTCTGAATGCTACTAGGTGAATGCTATTTAGAGAATGAGTCACCAGTCAGCAGCCGGAGACAGTCTCGTCGGACCCCCACAGTGTACACACCGCGCAGTACCCACTTGTTTCGTCACATAAACCTTAGCCATGCTCCTACATACAGAGTGACATCGCGTTACAGTAGCCTGTCTCCGGCACTACATTGCCTGGCGAAGTTAACTCACTGTTTAATAACGGATGACACCTCAGTTAGACAGCTTGCTAGATATAACATGTATAACACACTTTCGTACAGCTATTAAAACACGTTTGTTCATAACTTGACCTTTGCTGGAATGATTGCAATTTCCTTAATGCACTATGCATAATTATTTCAATTTGTAGTGGAGAATGTCTTGGTTTCTGTTTTAGATTTAGATTAAAAGTTATACAAACTGATTTTGACTCGTATAAAAATATTACTAATTTTGTTTCAGTGTGTGTCCAGTGGCCTGAAGGTGAGCCTTTTAATATAACTATTGTATGATATTTAATTCGAAAACTAAAGCTTGCGCGTTTACATTATATAACATTCATTCGAGCATGTATCTTTTTCACTTCAATGTGGTGGGATTATTCGGTCGTCTGGAATTATATTCCTTTAAATCGTACACCAGGAAAGGAATCTGTATAATAACTACACCCGCCCTTTGCAACACTAGAGTGGCGTACCCTACACACATTAGATTTATATGGACAAATGCGACATTAGCCTTTGCGATCCTAATGAGAATTAATGAAATGAAAATTAGTGGGATCAGCGCCAGGAACGGCTTCAGTGTTTGTATGCCTCACAATTTCTTCGCGTTTCAAGTAAGAGAGGGAAAACAGATTGCAAAATTAGTCGAAATCGATCGGGGTATTCTAAAGCTCTCTCTCGTGGCGGCACGTAGAGCGGGTATAGCCTAGTCGACGGGTAGTATGCAGTGTGTAGAGGCGCTTGTGTGCGCAGGGCTGCGGGTATCGGGCGTAACGTGGCCCTGGCTGGGCGCCACGCCGGCCGCCGCGGCCGCGCCGCCGCTGGTGCTGGCGCCGCGCGCCGCGCAGCGTCGCAGGTAACGCATGTTAGAGTAGCGTGTGACTGTTGCATGTAGCCGCCCTCCGCGCCCGCGAGCCGCGCCCGCCGCCGCCCCCGCACGCCGCGCCCCCGCACACCCTCCCGCACGCCGTCCTGCCCCGCGCCGCCGCCTACGCGTCGCCGTTGCACGCGTACGCTCAGTGAGTAACGCACCACACGCACCCACTCTGCCCACTCACCCGCCGCCCCGCCACCTCTCCCTCACTCCCGAACCTAACCTAGCCAGTAGTCTCAACTTCTTGGATTATATAATCAATTTAGTAACATTTGGGATGCAAATTATTGATTAAATGCAATTTCACCGATAGCCAGCACCTTAGATTATATATAGGTCCTGATGCCTAATCCGCGCCCCAAAACTGAAGCCAAAAAATACAAGCGACTAATACAAATACAAGCGACTCACTCGTCACACGCGAGCGAACGTTCGCCGCTGAAGGAAGTCTAGAGCCGCTATTTATATAATATTCAAAAATGCCTGGTTGTGCAGTTACATCCTGTAATTTCATTCACTCACACAGCTCCAAAAAGTGGCTTCAAAGTAAACGGTGACTTTTGTACTGGTCACGGTATATAATCCCTATATATAATCCTATATATACCTATATATAATCTAAGGCCAGCACCTATAAAATTATATTATATTTAATTTTTAAATTTTTAAATTTTTTTAAAAAATTTAAAATTTATATTTATACTATAGAAACAAGTATAATTTTAACTACTTGTACTTGAATAATATATTCTCAACTAGCCTTCTGAAAATTAATTTAAAGACAGGCGTTGGGTCGGTCCCAGACCACCTTCCGGCCAATTCATGACATTGACCGCCAATGGATAGGTACGGTGGCTCTTCAGGGCTATTAAGGTGAATAATTCAATGTAAACGACATCTCTCTAGTTTTAATCGACTCAACTGGGATATAACCGTCTCGTCGTGCCATCGATGGGGCGGTACAATTCCTGCAAATAAAATATATTTTTGCGTTAACATAATATAAAATCTTCTACTATGTCCCAGGATGCCAGTCTCCCTCTACGCTCCCAGACATTCCTATCCTTAGAACCTGTTCACCTAACTGTGGTATGAGTTATTTTTCTATTGTATTATTAACGTACACATTTCACTTAAATAATTAATTGATTGATGTTAATATGTAACTAACACTAGCTACGTCAAATCTAACTGGATTGTATGCCTTAGCCTACCTATATATCGTCTTTAGTCTAGAGCTTACTCCACTCGTGATGTTACTAGTCAGATTTAAGTAGATGTTTTTATTTAGTTTCTATTATTTTCTGCACTAATAGCACTTAATCAGTATAACAAAGTACACTGCACTTAATATACAGTATTTAGCATAAAATTCGAATACTTTCTCTTTAGCTATTATTATAGAACTGATAAGTTATCCCATAACACAGGACTTGTAAGGTTGTTTTTTTGGGAAGTAAAAAATGCACAAAGTATTTATACTGTATGATGATGATTATATTTATATTTATATTGATGACAACAAATATATTTTGTGTATATACCTACTGACTTCGCCAACAGTTGTATCTGCGAAATTCCTTTTACCTGAAAAATGTTATATATGTATACAAAATTTCATTCACCTTCCACGTGAAGTAAATAAACATTATATTATTTATAACTTGACTGTAAGGCTATCCTGGGATTTGATATCAAGTAAATAATAAATATAATCGCAGTGGAGTGTGCCGAGTCAAGTGATGTCATGTTACAACAGTGTGATTTTACGTTACAGTGTATATTACGACCCGTTCTTAGCTGCGGCTGCTACAGCTGACAACAACTACAGACTCCAGGTAAATATTGCATTCACTATTGTATATGTTTAACTGTTGCAATAATCAGTAAATGATGTAAATGATCGTTTTGCCTTGTATGGTACTCATTCATTGGTCAGTTAGCAGTCGCAAGACGCGTAACTGGTAGCGATGAGTGAGGGCGTGGTGTGGTGACAGTGCGTGTGTTGTTACAGGCCGCGAAGCCGGCAGCTGAGGTAAACATCACGTCTTTAGAGTTCAGTTTCGCTCGATATGCGACTGTATCTTTATCTCTATCGCTTCCTGATTCATGTTCCACCAAGCTAGTATAAGTTCAGTGTCCATCATGGAGTGAGTGCTGGGATTTTGTTTGCTCCTTATTATATTCGTATGGTCCTATTGGTTGGTAATCCACCGTAATGCAGGGTGCACATTGTGTTTGTGGTAACCGAGACGGACTCGCACGGCGCGCCGCGGCCGGCCCGCGGCTTGCTTTCTGTTGAGTTTATCCTTGTTCGTTGGTATTGTGGTGGGTGATTTAGTTTTAGGCCTATGTTGAAGCTGAAGTTGACTCGATCAGATGCTAATACCATGCTACGAGTAGAACATTGAGCCCACAAAATTAATTGCAATTATATAAGTACACTAACAACCACCGATTCTGTAGATAGTTTTAGAACAGTGCGACGTTTTCATCTAGTTTGTATCGATATCAACGCACTCGTTTCTTTCGTATGCATGTCCATGTTCATCGAATACATTAACATAGTCTACAACCTATCGTACAGGTCGATCATTAAAATCGACGGTTTACGCAAAAACTAATAACATCAACCATCCTAGGAAGCGTGCCGCCAACGTTGCATGTTAATCGATTTTTTATGTAAATATTTAGTATTTACAAACGTGCACACTCTTTTCTTTTATGTAGTACTTTACCTTCTATGCATCGTTTTCGCTTTCAACTAATGGCTATCGAGATCGCTCCCGAACGGGAGAACAACCACGCGTCATAACTTCATCGGTGGAAGTCGACTACGGTAAGGTATACAAGAACGCGACCGAGGTCCCGCCGGGCCTTTGTGGGCTCACTGTTCACACGCGAAGGTCGAGCGTGCAGAGCGAGGCCGACAAATAACGCGTGCTCAATGATCGCAGGCCGCAGCGGCAGCGGCAGCGGCGGCCTCGCCCCTGCTGAAGTCGCCGCTGACGACGGCGCAGCACGCGGCGGCGGCGGCCGCGGCGGCCAACTACGGAGCCGCCGCGCGCGCCGCCGCCGCCGCCGCCGTCAGCGCCGCGCCCACGCCCACCGCGCTCACGCCGCTCGCTGCCACGTAAGATTATTCTTTGTATTTTATGAATGATCTACCGATGTTTAATAGAATTATACTCCTAGCATATTATGCACCCGCATTGGCAGATCTTCACAGATGTTATAGTCGTACTGTCTACTATATCAATTGGTTTATAGCGTATGAAATTCTGCTAATTCCCAAAAGGATTGGATTCGTCCAATATCGAAATCCAATCGGTTTGTTTGGACGTTAATAATAAAACATATTTTTCTACAAATTGACATTACTGAGATTTCCTCAGAATCACAGACTATCCATTACTAATAGATGTTACATCAATAAATAGTTCTACCAGTACCATTGTTTAACAAGCATGGTCTTTTGACAATCGAGGCAATGATAAAGCAATGAGATCGCTCATTTCGTTTGGATTCCTTAAATTCGACATTACCAAATTAAGAAGACGCACAAGTAGGGTTTGTGTCTCGAAGTCCCGGTCCTTTTCGTAAATTTAGTTGTCTCGCCTCTCAAAATTTTTTGAGTCAAGACTCGAGACGAGACGCACACAGACTTATGAAATTGTATTGTACTTGATGATACTTTTACATCTTTAAAGATATCGATATAATAAAGAAAATACCTTTTTATAACAATTGGTATCATATATTATCGCTAGTAATATGTAACTGTAGTTTATGTAATTGATGTTTACAGGTATGGCAGAGAATACGCTGACCCTTATTTAGGCCACGGTATTGGACCAGTGACAGGCTACGGGGTAAGATTGCAAACAATTAATATACGTTTATGTGTTATGTATCTTGTTGTTCAGATTTGTACGATAAGTATATTCTTCTAGCTTGAAATTGAAGACCGTTGTTTCTTCTTCCAGACCGCCGTGTATAGAAGCGGATACAACAGATTCGCTCCATACTAAAGCCAGTGGATCATGAAGCGATTTTACTCGAATATTACCTTCGTCACCCTCACCTTAACATGACAATGAACTCTCTTTGTAAACGTACAAACATAATTGATAATGTAAGGATCAATAATAAACGCTAGCCGACTACCTAGTAAGTACCTAAACTTGGGTAGCGATTAGTAATGAACTAATAGAGGTCGCGTCAGTGGTCACGACGTTGAAGCGTTCGCAGTTCGCGTTTGTGTGGAGTGCGTTATACCGCTACACTACAACTTATGAAATACCAAAGTCATTAAAATTTCTAACAGAAATAGTTTATTATGTTGAACTATATTGTAAATTGTTTGTGTACCTAATGCTATACAAGTGCGAGCAGCTAAAGTGAGTGCTTTCGTTCTATTTAGATATTGTAAGAGTAACTATAATTAAATACGAGTGCATACATCTTACGAGTAGCGTACCGTAACTATTTAGTGTGTAGATGTTACATTTGTATAACTGACAATAGAAGAAATTATACTATAATGATATATTTAGTGAGCTTTGCACTTGCATATCATGAAAACTGTAAATACTAAATGGGAAACACACTTTAACGATTCAATTTTTTTTTATTACAAAATTCAAATTTATAGTTGCTGAGTATACTTCAGTCAGCTTACCTAATACTTTCGTAAAGTAAGCAGTTCTAGATTAAAATTACTATATTTGAATCCTTGCTATTTGTAAACCAGTAAGATGATATAAATTAGATCTGACATATTCATATGTCTCCAAACATAAAACAACCGTGTGGATAACTATACAAAGACAATAGATATTTCCTGAACAAATATATTTTGGACTAACACGTTAATTGGTGCGATATGATTGTGGTGCCATTTATTTGGTTGTTATTTTTACACATACGTAATATATTTTTTCGAAAAGTTACCGTATAATCTACACAGTTAATGAAGTAATAGTTTATAGGCTTCCTGGGAGAGCAGGCGATATAGACACTACTACACGATGTTCATACTCGCGAACACACAGCGCGATGCGTTCACAGCTCGGCGATGACACGTGACTTGGACGTGCTGTAGTAGTGTGATCTGCCTCTTGTACGTTATTGTTTCGGTGTATCCGTAACGCTTGAAGCTTGTATTGATCATAGTCTCCCAATGTGTTAACTCAGATATTCTGTAGTTAAACACGTGAATAAATATTATTCTCTTGTTCATAAACACTTCTTAGCAGTGTTTAAGTTAGATTACATTTTTTTCACTCTCCTCTACTTCATAAATTGTATAGAAAGAATATAGAACTGAATTGCATAAATGTTGCTATTAAACGTTTATGAATAGAGTTGTTCCAGTTATTTGCCTGTACAATTTGCTTCTCGTACGGGTGGGTTGTAATCGTCGGCCCCAGGAGTGTTAACTAGTGGTCCTGGTTAGTTGTAAATCGAATAATCGGTTGCTAGTTTATAAATAAGCTAATATTTTACAGAAACTAGGCGAAACGCTTTAGCTGTAGTCAGTAAGGGAAGAAGGGAACTCCGTCGAGTTCTTACATATCATTGAGATTTTCTCCTTGTATGTAGTTATGTTTAATCAATAACTCTATTGTCTCTCAACGATGTCTTATTTTTACATTGCTATCTTAATATTTTTGTCTGAAGTACGGACTTTCATTTTATAGAACAAACACGCATACGGGTCCAACCCTTTTAGAAGTCGTAAATTTTAGATCTAACTTTTGCATTAGGATTTTAAAGTGTCGTAACATGTATGAATTCGCTCAACGTTTATACCAAAGCACAAAACCCCATCGATTCATACGTATTCGGATACGTGTTGCATGACATTAATCTCTGTTCTGTAGATTTTATAGTCTTTCACACTGAAAAACTGAACAAATCTATAAGTCATCGTGTAGATAACTCGAACAAAACAACATACTTTAATTTTATACTTTCGTTTTGTTTTCATTAACAAATGTAATCGTTTCTAAGGACATATCTACATGTTTGCCATCTAGGGTAGTTTTATCTTAACATAGTTCAATGACTATATATTATATTGATCTGAATTGATTTATTCATCGTTGAATATCGATCTTTACATATTGTTGTAATTTCTGAAGGAATATGATGCACTGTGGGTTGCCGGATTGACCGTATCGAAGGTCGCGTCTATAGTCCTCGTGTTAGAGCTTCGCCGTTTATTTTTAAAACCTTTACGTAGCAAGTAGAGATAATGTACCGAACACGTTGTGTCCCGCTCGACAGCTGCTGACATATCAACACAAATTGTATTATTTGATGTAGTGTAGGTCGCGCCTGTCGGGGACGAGGCAGGCGCGGAGGCGTCGCGTCACAACTCGGCTCGTCTGATGATGATAGCTTTAATTAATTGAACACGTTGGCTCGTACCTGTATCCAGAATTAGAATAACTTACCCAATTTAGTAGCATTTCCATGACATTGTTACGTTTGTCTTGCAGATTCTAGTCTTCGCGCACAATCTTTAATAAAAATAATAAATATTTAGTAAAGGTGCTTACTCGTAAAGGTTTCATGTGATATTTACGGAATGAGTTGTCGAACCTGTATCCGTTCGTATCACTTTACTTTCCATACGATATGTTATAAGCGGTTCGTGTCATATTTTCCTTTTACTGATTATATTATTACTCACCTTTTAGTGCCACTGGCTTATTTTATAAGTTATAATTACTTTTATTGTAGTCTTGTTGCAGCTTCGAACAATATTTTGTGCTTTACTGCTGAATACTCATGCGTGAATGCGTTATTTTAAGTCATTTTTAGATTTGTAGGAATTGTCTGATTAATGCAAGATTTTGTATCTGAGTACAGAAAGAAGTACATGTGATTCTATTTGATGATTTTATTGCTTAGCGTTAGTGTTTTGTATCAAAAAGTCACAAATGATTGTGTGCTGTATATTTTAGATCATCAAATGTTATAACACAAGTAAACAGGACTCGTTTTGTTATCTAGCTCATCATAAAGATTAATGTAAAATTGTTTATTTACTCATTCATTCGCACTCAAAATAAATAGCCCACCAAAACTTGTCTTGTTTTCTTGAGTATTCTGGTAGAGATACCTTTTTGATTATGTTATTTTAGGTCTTTTTTTTATAAATGATTTTAATGATAATGTAATAAATCACAAAAGCAAAATACCTAAGTTTTGTATAAAGTTACATAAATATAAGCCAAATTGTTGTTACTTGGAGAAAAATCAGAATTTAAATTACATATCTGACAAAATGGTTAGTGTGCTACAATAAGATTGAAAAAAAAAATAACATCAAAAAAACAATGTATTATAAAAATATTTTAATCATAAATTAAGGATATGTATTTTGTAACGTGATTTGTTTCTCAGTTTTTGTGAGAGGTTAAATAAAAAAATTCATACTACTCTCTTATTTTATGCTGTGCACAAATGATACGATCGACGGCTTCATCAGTACTGTATTCATTAGTCTAAAGCGAATTGTTATATTGTGCATAATAAATCATATCAGTAGTGGTGCTAGATCGCTAGCGCCACCCGCCTGCGCCTGCGCCGTCGCGCGCCCCCTGTATATAGTGTTACCGGCGGGTCGTACCCGAGGGTTCATATTGTTAAAGTAGCCAGTATATAAGTATCACTTGTTCGTCAATTGCACTCGTCGAAGCTGTTCAGTTGGTGTTGTAGATTATTCAAATATTAGCGGGATAAAATTTTACTACTGTGGGTTCGACTTAATAATCGTAGACAGTCACCGACACTGGCTGCGTTATGGACCACGTCACACGACGAACGTCTATGGTTTTAAGTATTTATTAGCCATACATTGGTAGTATGACGTAGCGCATACTGACTATAAACTTAACTAAATAGATAGAGGCCTTGTCTAGTATGTGGCTTGCGACAAGTGTCCGTAAAATGTTTTAGAAACCGTGATAGAGATATATTTTTCGTTTTATAAGTAAGTCAGCGCTGTTGCGAGCATCATGAAAGCCAAAGTGCGTAGATGGTTGAAGCACATTAAATAATTCAAAGTATATAGTAGAGTTGGCAGTGTACCATTCAGTATGCGTTACAGTCGCAATGCGGGCCAGAGTGCGCCTGCGCACATTGTTGCAGCCGACCAGTATTTGAAGTACTATTACAATACCGTGCTCAATTCCTGTATCTGTACATTGTAAGTATAATGTTGACAAAATGTTTGAAATTTAATGTAAACTACAATAGATTTGTTACATAATAAATGTCTTCCGTTTGGCACATTTTTAGATACCTACTTAGCACATTTTATTATTGCACAGATCTTAGTAAAGAATACCAGTTCCGTTTTATTTGACAAAATGTTTAAGCCAAGTGCACAGCGAGCCCCCTCATATACGATTTGTGATACCTAAAGTAAATTAATGTTACGAATTTTTGTGTGGCAATTTTTAATGGATTGCAAAGCTGATTTTCTCTTTTAAATTGTAAATATTTTTTTCTAATGAAAAATATTGAATGAAGTGAATCATTTTAAAGCCTTTGGCATTGTGTACTCATTTACGTTATAAATAAATTATAGTATAAATACCAGTATTTTTATTTACCTATTCATAAGTGTCTATGAATTACCAACCTATCTTAATCCTCTAATTAAACCTTACGGTATTTTCTTCTGTAGATAATATGTTATTTTAGGGAACAGTACTGATTTGGTGACAATCGTATAATTTTCTGTCGATAAGATGGCAAGGTTCTTGATAACAAGTAGGAGAAAATTATTCTTTAGTATGAAATAATTAAAGCAATCGGAACGGTGAGATAATCTAGCATGAGCGATAAGGGCTGCCATTGTGTCGCCGCGTCGTTGAAACAGTCTAGGCTTGGCGCTAACGCTCCTCAGTGCTTTACTTCTCGCACATACCGTGTTGTTTATTATGTACTTGACATTATAAAAATAAATAAAAATGGTGTTATGTCCGCCGTTTAAATGGAGCAGTCGCGGCAAATTCAAACTGTGCGAACCTGCTAACCGCAGTCTTTCTGATGACCGCCGAGCCACGATATTCGTGAGTAAATCATGACAATGGTTTTCTTTTAAATTTACTAGTTCTTACTTAGATAAACTATGAATAAACTTATACAATGCATGTTTAATGCATTCAAGTTCAGAACTTTCGTAACAGTGATAAGGTCTGAATATAACACTAATATCAACACAATGATTCATTTTTTGTCTCCTTTGATATTTGAAATATTCTAAACGACCGTGTTCAGTTAGTCTGATAGTGATTACTAAGGGGTTAAAATAATTGCAGTGATGGTGCATTCCTGGCTAGAAATAGCTCGCTTTTGAACACTTCCACGTTGTATTCACCGGGTATCAAACACTCTCAAGAAGTTTTCCTCCTTACACTTACACCGTAGGAAGTAATGAGGCTGGAAAAGAACCTGTAGATTGTTTACCAAATCACAGTGCGACTGATTTACACGTGCGATAGTGAAATAGGGCAGTGTATCGGTTAAAACAGTAGATTAAGAACTTAGGAGCCTTGCATCAGAGCTTTTTTTTTATCGTGTGGAAACCCCACGGGTCATCACCCCACCAAGGCTACTTACTGGTGAAGTGGTATGTCGGACTCAAACCGACTAAAACCACAAGGTGTTCCGTCACAAGTGAGTCTATTGCAAGGGACTCAGGTATACCCTAGGAAGGAAGTCCCTGAGAACCCCGGCAGACCTTGGCCGGCAGGCATGCTCGCAGGCAAGACGGAGCGTGTAGCCGGGCCATTAAACAGGAGGCCCCCTTCTGGTTTTAGTTCCTCTCTTCTCCTCTTAGTGCTTTTTTTTGGTGTCGAGGTGGAAGATGTCCTCCGCCCTTGGGGAGGCAAAAGGATCTGTCAGACTCTTACTGACTAAAAACAACCCCGGTGTTCCGCTACTTGTCTATGATGTTTGGAGCGAGAATTGCTATTGCATTCTTCCGCAACCCCCGACTGGCATTGACCCGTCTCACCCTTGTCGGGTCCCGTTACCCGATGCGATAATCACACACGCACTCAGAAATCGAGAGTAGGCGATTCGTTCAATATAATAAAAATATACCTAAAAGTGACCTAATGGTGAAACTAATTCTACTATTAAAAAGTTGTTAGTCTAGTGGTTAATAGTGACCCTGACCAGGGGCGGTGCGACCGCACCGGGCGCCATCTTGCGGGGGGCGCCGAAATCTAATGAAACATTACCATCAGCCACCGGTCACCGACTCGTTACTATAATCGTTATTAACCTACGATCATTTGAGCATTGACGATAGAGGCAGGCTAATAATCTAATGTCTTCGGTAAATACTTACGTAGTCGTCTAAATACTTCTCTATCATACTGGACTGTACTACTGACGTCCCTATCTACTAGGCGCCCGGGTCCGATCAGGGTACCACAGGAACCGGTTCCTGAGCCCTCTGATAGCACAAGCCGTCAGATACCGGTTTTGGAGTTAGATTCGTGGTGGTTTATGGTTAGCTGCAGAGAAAGGGCATGCATAGAGAATGCAGAGTGAAGCCACATCTCTACGCAACGTCAAGGAGTCAAGCCGATGTGAAATATCTTGGCATTCGATGATTCGAGTCACTCTCCGTTGAATGCGGTCAAGAGGGAGAAGCTGGTACTGGGGTGCTCCTGCATAGATATGAGAACAGTATTCCATATGCGGCTGAACCTGCGCTTTATAAAGTTGTAGGCGGTGGGCCGGGGTGAAATACTGTCTCGATCTGTTCAGCACACCAAGCTTCTTCGATCCTAATTTGGCCTTACCCTCCAAGTGACCGCGGAACTAAACTTCGCTCGATATATAGACGCAAAGGATTCCAATGCTGGCTGTGGCAGTCAGGGAAGTGCTCTCAAAGCGAGGTGACCGGTATCTTTTTAGCGGTGAACGCGCAAACCTGTGTCTTCGATGGGCTAAATTGGACTAGATTAAGTCGACCCCAATCAGAAACTGCTTCTAAGGAAGCTTCGATTTCAGACACAAGTTTGGATCGACTCTCAGTGACGTTTTCCCGAGAAATGTTAGCGCGGCCGGTATACAAGGCATCGCTCGTGCTATCATCGGCATAACATTAATGCTGCTGATTTGCAGCATATCATTGATGTGCAGAAGAAACAGCGTGGGTGATAGCACACAGCCTTGTGGACACCAGCATTCACAGACTTGGAAGTCGTAGCATGCACCGTCGACAACGACCTTGATGCTTCTGTCTGCGAGAGAACTGGTGATCCAGTTGCATAATTTCTCGGGAAGCCCATAGGAAGGAAGCTTCGAGAGAAGCGCTTTGTGCCTACTGCCCAATACAGACGATAATGGCCCCAATTCTGTTACTTCACTCGCTAAATTAAAATTCACTAAATTTTCTTCATATAAGAAGTAAACCTTGTACACTTAGAAACAAGGTATTATTTCAAATTGAAACAAGTAGGTAACATATGTCGCTATCGAAATAAGCAATTTATTTGTCAACTAAAATCTGATACGCTTAAATAAACTTTAATACCACGTAGCGAGAGCCGCTATCCGTTGAATGCCATCTCTTTCGCTCTGTGTTTTTAGTAAGCGTCTTCGTAGGTGTAGATTAAAAACACGTCATCCTTGTTCGTTTTGAACAAGTTTTTATACGGCAATTATACAGCGTTTGAATAAATGAAGACTCTCGTTGCGTGGAAATAAAGTTGAGTATACGTTGACCGGTTTTATTGAAATTTAGAGGCGCTGAGAAATAGATGCTAGTAACAAATAGACCTTATTACGAAGAACACTAGGTTGATTTCATATGAAGAAATTAAGTCAGGTTTTAGTTTAGTCGAGTGTACAATAGAATCGGCACCAATAATGCCTTATTTAGTCATTAGTTACCTATTTAGTCATTATTCCCGTCCTAGATGTCGACCCGTGATGCAGTAGACAGTAGTTAGGACCTAAATGTTGCAAATATATATCTGTAAATTCTTTATATATGACACACAAAGGATCACTAATTCCAGTTCCTCTTGTTTTTATTCCTCCGTGTCCGTCCTTCCAAGTTATTCCTGGTGCTACACGAATATTAGTAGTTTTAAATTAAACGTAGTTTGAAAAGGAACTTTGAATCGAGAACGTGCAACCTAAAAGACCTTGATTTGTGATTTGTTTTCATTCAGATAAATCGGTACCTACCAAAACCATTCGAGTATAGTAGGGTAGTCAAACGCAAGTTTACAAGGGGTACTTTGACCATATGACCCTAAGAGTCACGCTAGATGATATCATAATATATATACTAATTACTAAGTAATCAACTGCTGATATGACAGGACTCTGATCAATGTTTAGACCGATTGGCATTTTTAGTAGATAAAATATTTTTAGGAATGTATGAATTCAATCCACTTGTTTAAAACTATATTTTTTGTGTATAGGTATAGTAGGTATACATACGAATATAGAACTTAATTTTTTAATTTATTTTTAATGTTAAAAACTGTCTTTATTAAACAGAAGATTGATTTTCATGACATCGTTGAACTCATCTTTCTGCAGGGCTATATAAATAATAGGGGATGATCGATTTTCTGTTGTTTTTTTTTTTTTTTTATATTATAGGGGCAAACGAGCAGACGGGTCACCTGATGGTAAGTGACTACCGTCGCCCATGGACACCTGCAACTCAAGAGTCACAAGTGCGTTGCCGGCCTTTAAGATAGGAGTACGCTCTTTTCTTGAAGGTTTGAAGGTCGTATCGGTCCGGAAATACCGCAGGCGACAATTTGTTCCAAAGATTGGTTGTGCGAGGCAAAAAAAATCTGGAAAACCGCACAGTGGTGGATTGTCAATTATCCTGGTGATGGGGATGAAAGTTTTGTCGCGTTGAACGATGGCGAAACGTTGTGGCCGGTATAAGTCCGAACAATTCCTCGGAGCACTCCCCATGATACATGCGATAGAGAATGCAGAGTGAGTCTACATCTCTACGCAACGCCAAGGGGTCAAGCCGATTTGAAATATCCTGGCAATCGATGATTCGAGTTGCTCTCCGTTGAATGCGGTCAAGAGAGAGAAGCTGGTACTGAGGTGCTCCTGCATAGATATGTGAACAGTATTCCAAATGCGGCCGAACCTGCGCTTTATAAAGTTGTAGGCGGTGGGCCGGGGTGAAATACTGTCTCGATCTGTTGATCACACCAAGCTTCTTCGATCCTAATTTGGCCTTACACTTTAATAGTATTTTTATTGCAACACTAAGAGACAGTATATTCATACCTACGAAAAATAGCAAAGATAAGGAGCTATGGTACCACAGATAGATACACAGGATAAACTTATGATATGTCTCCTTTTGGAGTCGGGGATTTCAAATTAACATGGATGGTAAGACATAACCTTATGAATACTATGGTTACATTGGAAATTCAAACAAGAACATTTATGACTTTGGCCTTTGTCAATTAATCTTTATTTTTTATAAACTTACATATAATAATTATACATACTTACATAATATAAAACAAGCTGACTCAGCCTGTGACCATGGCCAGTGCAACCTGGTCGAAACGTCAGGCAATTCAGAGGTATGTAATACCTTTTCGTGATCGCGTTAATTCCCGTGGAAATACATAATTATTTCTAACTAGCAGCTCCCTGCGGTTTTACCCGCTTAAGCCCTGGTACCGTGGGAATATCGGTATAAAAAGTAGCCTATGTGTTAATATAGGTCTCCAGCTATCTACATACCAAGTTTCATCGCAATCGGATCAGTAGTTTTTTGCGTGAAAGAGTAACAAACATCCATACATCCACACGTAAGGATACAAATATTATCGAGACCACAATTTTTTTTTATTTTTACCCAAATCTCATAAACTTAAAAATAGACCACGTCTTAGTACACTTTGACAGCAATACAGAATGAACAATGATGACGTGTTAATGACCGTTTGCAACTAATGGGCAACAATTATTAGTCCTTTTTTTTATCGTGTGGAAACCCCCTCGGGTCATCACTTTACCGGGGCTGCCAATGAAGTCGTATGTCGGAATCGAACCGACTAAAACCACACGGTGTTCCGTCATAAATGAGTCTATTGAAAGGGACTCGGTTGTACCCTAGGAAGGAAGTCCCCGAGAACCCCGGCAGACCTTGGCCGCCTCTTAAACAAAAGGCAGCCACGCCCTTGCATGTGGAATGCCTTGCCCCCCTTCCGGTTTAAAGAGGCGCGCGCGGAATACGACGCGCCACCGTCTCAGGCCTGCTTCTGGCTGAACCTTAATTGCAGTCTAGAGACGACGAGGGAACGCGACATCAGCCGTAACCGTAGCAAGGAAAGACGCACTTACAATGTGGCTCTTTGATGCTGCAAGTAGGAAAACCTCTGGCTCAATTGTCTTATGGTACGCGAACAGCTTCTCTCTCGTTAGTAGACAATGAACCAACCTTAATCCTGAATTTCAACGCATACAAACTGTGGCACTTTGTGGCTATAAAAACCTGTTTAAAAATTGGAATATCGCTATTACACCTAGAGATGGGTGGGTGGGTTTTACCCCGGGTGATTACCCATCTCTCGTGTTATTATTAGTAAGTTCAACTCTTCAAAAAAATCTTAGTCCCTGAAGTTTATTTTAGGGTATTTAGTACTATTTTAAAGATTCACAATATGCTAAATAGACTACCTAATAATAATTATCTTTATTTAGTCCTGAAACGAATGGTCATAAATAGGTACCTAAATAGTAGGCAGGTCTGTACTGTACTACTTATTATTGTTGTTTTTTTTTATCAGAACTTGAACCGCTCAGTTAGTTATACCTAATAATAGCACAGATTACTGTGTAGTTACTACGTAAGTAATAGTCGTAACTGCGAGCCTGTAAAACATATGTATTTTAGTTACGTAGTCGAGTTGAAAGCGGTTGTCAAACACATGTATTAAACAACCGCTTCTATACATGTGTACCTAATTACTTTTAAGATAACATAATAAAACTAAATTCACCTTGTACATCTACTGTGACGTCCATCCGAAATTAGATAATAAAGTGATAAATGTTATTTTTGATAACTTTTTAAATCACGGTTTACTTGATGTGATCTGATAAGCAATTTTCAATCACTTGTACCGTGATACGGCTCATCAAGATACAAGGATTAAGGATTTTTGTTTTTCATAAATAAAAATAAATTCTGTAATATTATTTTACAACTTCTAGTACACATTTTGTAAAGTAGCAAGTAATACGTCCATTAGGATCTCATCGTTCATTTTTGCCTTCACGATTTTACTTCTGTAAATCAGTATATTGCGATCTTTTAACGCAAACAATTAGGTACACAAGAAAACTACGAGAGGTTATGATAATCAGGAACATGTGGTCAACACCAGATTATAATAACAATACATTTACACTCGTTTATTAAGTCGCACTATCGGCATATGTCATTACTAGCCGCGCCCCGCGGTTTCACCCGCGTAAGTCCCGGTGCCGTGAGAATGATGAAATCGCAGTCGGTTCAGTAGTTTTTGCTTGAAAGAGTAACAAATCCATACGTCATCACAAACTTACACGTTTATAATATTAATAGGATTAGTGTATAATCTATACATGTCAAAATAGATGATGCTATGGGAGTCTTAAAAAAAACATTAAGTAATACAGTAGGGAATATGCACTTGTCTCCAAAATAGCCCAATAGCTATATTTATTTTTGAAATTTAGGAGTAGTGTTTTAATTGTAAAATTCAATTATTAATAACTGGATATTTTAAATACCCAGGACGAAATGTGACGTCAAATCCAGCGGCCTGCGCCACTTTTTCGCCTTAATTTCGGCGACAGCGCCGCCGCCGGCGTTTAAATCACCAGAAATTGACAGATATTTTAAATGCGTTACGCTTTTTCCAGAAATGTAATGACATATAGATTCGTCTAAGGGAATACAATAATACATGCATATTCATAAGGTATACAGTTCAGCATTTACACAACATGCTGAAGTAAATACCTTTATTAAACTTGTGAAAGATAGCTGATTCGCATAAGTGCTGATGACTTCACTATTTTAATCTTCATAAATACCACTTCAAAAAATTACTTAGTAAAGATTATGGATTCAAAAATTGCAATATCTTTAACAATTTAATATACAATAGGTAACAATAAAAGTTATTTGAAAAAAAAAAAATATATTGTTATCAACCCTCAAAATAAAAAAAATATTAAATACTGTAAAGTATATTTACGATAAGTATTATTTATTTACTTCCGTAATTAATGCGTTTACACGTTCATTACTCCTTTTCTCGTTCGATTTTTTATGACCAGTAAGTACCCTCGACCCTGCTTTGTGTGACTAAATTTATATTTTGAATCAAAGATGACATTCTATAAGGAATTTCATCTTAAGATGTGTAATAAATCATTAAAACAACTAATTTTAAACCGACTTCAAAAAAGGAGGAGGTTCTCAATTTGTTTGAATATTTTTTTTATGTATGTTCACCGATTACTCGAAGACGCCTGAACCAATTTGAAAAATTCTTTTTTTTTTAAAGAGTAGGTATACTTCCCTTCGATAAAATTTAAATGGGACCACTCATTATCACCCATTATATTATCGAAATCGGTCGAGCGGTTTTTGAAAAATCAGCAAATATCAAAAAATTGTATACATCGATGATATTTTCGTTTACTCCGAAACATCGCTGTCTCATTGGAGTAGTGCATTTAGTTGGTCTACCCATATTATATTTAAATGAAATACATTCCACTAAAAACCACATTGAAGTCGGTGATACTTTTTTTTAAAAGATAATTTATAGTTGCAAGTCTTATGCACTACGCTTTAACCGCAAACAAATCATTTCTATGAAGGTACTAGGTTAGGGAAGGTACTAGGATACATCTTAGACTTCACTAAGATGTAGCGTTAGCGCACCTAGTACCAGACCATCGTGGGCTCAGCATCGCCTCAACCTCGCAACGGCTATCAGTACGGGAATCTTTCGCTGGAGACCATGGTTCTGTCTATGGTCCGAAGCGAGAGTGTGTGGGATTCCGTCTCCTCATTTTGCAAGGAGATGATGTTGGTTAAAGAGGCGGCGGACAGGTTACGGGAGAGGACGTGTACTCTCCGGTTCCGCAGAAGATGCACCAGGCAACGGAGAGTGCAGAACGATATCCGGCCTCCAAAACAGTCTTATGATACTTTGACTTTAGGAGGTACGAGTATACTTGCGTATAGTCGTACCTCCAAAATAGAAAACACCTACTGCTTTTTCTGCTGGTGAGTGAGGTCGGCAACACACAAGTGACATACCTGCTGTTAAAAGTATTTAACGTCACTAGTAAGCCTCTCGGAGAACTAGATGATACCATCACACTCGCTCAACGTAGAGCGTACACACAGCCCCGGATCTACGATTTTTTCGTACCGGGGCAGAAATGTGATAGTAGCGTAGAGGGTATTTGCAATTAAACCCTAAAACCAAAACCTCCTTTTTCTGAAATCGCTTCACAATTGGCGAAGATATCGCGTAACATACACACGAAAAACTAGAAATATTAAAAAAATTATTTCTTACGTTTGAGTGGGTCCGCTTGTAATTTTTCTTTTCTTTTACGCAAGTCAACCGAAAAACACTAATATTGTTATCTGAATCTGCTTGCTAACACTTCACTACATAATAATCAACCATAAAATGCAAATAATCTAAATACTTTATCGGCAGAATATTTATATATAAACATGTTTATCTATCCAACGAATTTGAAATGACTCGAATACGATTGACATTTGCATAGGGGCTTAGGGCATCTTTTGGTTGCAAATGACCATCTCTACATTCCCTTAATGGATTGGATGGATATGTTTAGGGGAATAAGTATATTAACAAATTTTCACTTTTCTTTATTACCTATTTGTTAAAAACTTTTTCATTTGTGTGACACAAAATGAAATATAGTAAACATATAAAGACAACAATCAACTCATTTTTTCAATATTTAGATCCCAGCATTTTCTTTTCTGCGAAAGATTCCATAAGCTCATCAGGGTTCGTTTAAAAAACAGTTTTAATTTAATGGCTAAGGATTGCAAGGCCAGAAAGACATTCCTGACTCATTGTTGGGCGCAGATAGGTTTTAATTATTTTCAGTTTGAAGCTGAAGCTTCGCTCACAGCTTGCAGATGCAGTAGGTATATCCTTGAAGCTATAATAATATTATGAAAAGCTTCTAACAAGTAATGCTTAATTTTCAAGATCTTGATTTTTACATCGTCTCCGCTTTTTGCAGATCTTGAGTCAACATAAAAAAAACGCTTTTTGTCAAAGATTACTTTTACATCTTTGGAAAATAGCCCAATCGGATCTAGCGCATGTACTTGATCGTCCTCATAGATTTCATCGTCTTGTTTTTCGTTTGTATTTCAACGTTCAGTCTATAAATCTACTCTATTCAATCCCTCAAAAAAATTTATTACAAATAATAAGTTGAGAATTAATTTAAAATCTATCACCGTATGTAGTAAACAACCAATCCTGCGCCTGGATAGAATTCTTTTATTTCTTATAGAGCTTTGACAACTTCCGGTAAATTATTTAATAGAGCAGAACAGCTTGGTATTTAGCGACCACCTAGTTTGACTCCTTACTTTTAAGCTTGTTTTGTACACTATTTCATAATTTCCCACTGCGTGATGGATCCAACAAAGTTTAAAGAAACAATAAAGTAACATGCTCGTAGATAAAAAATTGATTCCGCCGAACTACCTCCTTGAAAAATTAAAGGATGAAGAATAACGGCTTATTACAATTTATCATGATTTAGGCGTATAAGTCAGACCATGGGTTTGTTCATGATACGAAGCGAGAGTTCATTCGATTTCGTGGCCTCATCCTGCGGGAAGGACACCACAGAGGCTGCGGAAAGGGAAAGGGAAAGAAGCAGTACTCTCCCATCCCGTAGATGCACCGGACGCAGGAGAGCGGTCAACGATCTCCAGCCTCCGTAGCGCTGACCTAAGCGCGAGTTTGGCAGCATAGGGAGGCCTGGAGCGGTGGCGGTACGTAGCCCACGCACGCCTCTATATGTCGGAGGGGGGCAAGGCCCCATAGTAATCGACGCTGCCGGACGTCCTGACAGGCAGGTGAAGTCAGTCGAGGGTTGAGTGGTAATCTTTCTAGGGCATACCTTGACTCCAGCCTCTAGGCTATTGTGACGTAGACCGTGTGGTTTTAGTCAGTTCGAGTCCGACACAACCGCGTCATTGTGCAATCTATAAAAAAAGGTACATTGAAGTCGGCGATACTTTTTTTAAAAGATAATTCTATTTCTACATTATGATTTAGTTAATCTGGCAGTTGTTTAAAATTATATCGCATTATCTCAAGTTATTTTTTATTCACTTTTGAAATTAGAATACATAAATACCTAATTGTGGTAATAATATTATTTGCAATCAGTACCAAAATGAAATATACAATTAGTATCTTTAGAAATCGCTTTTTGCGTTATTTTAATATATGTTACGCGCTTTGCCGTTAAAGTAATATTAATTATAAATTAAGGATATACCGTATATCCTTAATTAATATGAATGAACTCCCGTTCCGTTCCTTTACTGTCAAAGTTTCTGAAAGGGAAAGAGAAATCCTTTACATAGATTATTATCACAACGCTATTGCACATAATAATATATATATATATGTATCTTCCGCACCTTTTCACAAATAAGTTGGCCCAACTTATTTGGGAAAACCTAATTTATTTGGGAGACTGAAAGCCAACCCAAACTTAGTTGGGGTTGGCTTTCAGTCTAACTACGATACGGCCGAAGTTCGATATTTTACGTGAAGTGACTGCCATCAGACCTCCACAACTAAAATACTAGGCGATATCGAAGTTCTGTAGTTAGACCAGGTTGTTGGACTTTATTTAGGGCTTCGACTACCCGTAACGAATGCCACCTTGCAATGTGCTAACCTACTCGGTTACCACTTAGCCATGAGCTCCTATAAACCGGCACATAATAAAACTTATCCTAAATGTACACGTCTAATTAATAATGTTACAAAGTAATTTGATAATACACACCTACTTTTGATATGTATAATTTTTCTAGGTAATTTTTATTTATTTAAATTAGTATTTTGTCATTTCCTTTAATCTTTTAGATGTTGCCTGAAAAGGACACGGAGACGTTTTATAGCAACAATGAAAACACATCTCACGCACCACGTGACATACCATCTCTTGTTAATGGCGATGTGTCATTGCATAACAATATAATTACGCCTGTTAACAATACAAACCCAATAGAATCTAAAAATGATCCGGCGCATGAGCATAACTATATTAGTAACAAGAAGATCAGCCGTTTAAGCGTTAAAAGTAAATTAAGCTACAGAGATTCGGAAGGTAATTTATTTTTTGAAGAACGAAAGAGCAGTGCAGGGCGTAAAACTGTGGCAGAGTTGGTGCAAAATGATCCTGATATACGTGTGCGACGTAAACGTGGCGTGATTGGTCCCCACGATACGGAGGACAATAAGCGCTCCTTTTCTGATATACAATATGAAAAGTACGAGAAAGATGAAAAGTGAGTATGCATGTACAAAATGTAGGTATCGCAATCATCATCATTTTAAAGCGCCTTCACATACAGTTATTTCACTTACACATTCAAACTATACTGAAACTAGACTGAATGAAAATATACTTACAACATGTAAAACTTTTGAAGCAAAAATAGTAAGACATTTTAAGTTAAAATGAAATAAATTGATTGCAAAATATTTGCAATAGCATACAACAAATAATTTTCATTATCATTTTTGTTTTCATGTTTAGTCTAATTAACTGATATTCTAATCATAAAGAAAAATGAAAAAAATAAGTGATATTTATTTTGAAGTGGAATTATTCATGTATGTATTTATATATTTATGTTTAAGGTCCAAAGAACAAATAACGAAGGCTGTGATGGCAAATGACTTTTTAAAAAACATAATGGTTGATGAGCGACTAACAGCAGTCGTGGAGGCTATGAGTCCTCAAAACTTTGCAGCTGGAAGTCTTATTATCAGGGAAGGTGAAAGTGGAAGCCATCTCTTTGTGTCAGCTTACGGAAAATTTGAAGTACTCAAGGGAGGCCATGTCGTAAAGACTTTTGGAGAAGGAGAAGTGTTTGGTGAACTTGCCATATTGTATAAAGCTAAACGTTTTGCCTCTATACGATGTAAGTATTAACCGGAAACACTACTCTAATCATTCACAACTGTTGTCATTTAAAAAAAATATATTTTACCAAAATCGAAAGAACATACGTACCTACCTATATATATCATGTTGTTTTTATTATTATTATTATTAAAAGTTATATCAAAATGAAAATAAATTTACTCGGTACCAAAGACGAAGACGCGCCGACGACCGTCCGCACACAACTACACGATCGTTTTAACCTGACGTCTTACTCATCATTACATGCAGTTAATACGACGTTTTAACCTTTTACTGATAGATTTTTGTTATTATCGTCAGTGTTTGAAAAGATTATCAGAAATGACAAATCTTACAAGTTATCGTCCCAACTTCATTCCATTATGTAAAAATACTACAAAAATAACACCTCGGAATATGTATAAAACGTCGAAATCAATGGTTCCAAACAGTACGACGCAATTATTTTTCTGTTCTGATCACATCGATGTAAATATTTCTATAAATACACCTCAGAACACATAATAATACCAGGTAATATGGTAATTATTAAGCATTAATATCTACGCACCTAATATATTAAGTTAATATTAGATATAGAGAGTAAGATTACCTAATCTTTTTTCTTACACCACGTCTCCACGACTTATCCAATAAAAATCATGACATTGTGAAAGTTTTAATAAATAATTTTAAATTACTTAATAATAAATCGAATTATTTTTCTTTTATTTAATGTTTCAATATTTTTATATCTCGCAGGATTATCTATGTATTAGACTAAATTGAGATTTTTTACAATACATCTAATGTTGGCTGTTCCAGTGTCAATGACATTTAAATCATTCTGATTATCATTGTTCATTTTTGATCTAGCAAGGAAGAGCGGGGTTGAAAGTGCGGATTTTCAAATAACACGAAGTTTTATTATAAAAATAGAGGGTTTCATTTTCAAAATGTGCAAAGGTTTTTTTACCGGTTTTTGCAATATTATAGTCACTTCTACTAATATCTCAATAGTTTTTATTACAGAAGCAAATATGTCAAATCTATAGAGCTTTAAAATACTCACAGAAAAAAAAAACATTTTTTCTAAAAGCCCAATTGTTGAGTGCAATATAATTACAGTTTTCGTCTTGACTAGGTCTAACTGAAGCCAGAGTATGGATGTTAGAACGCCGCGTATTCCAAAAGATTATGATGCGCAGTGGTCAACAAGAACAAAAGGACAATCTACGATTTTTAGAGTCGGTGCCGCTACTGCAAGGCATTCATCCCATAGAACTAGCTAAAATCGCCGACTTCCTAAAGAGGGTATGAAAAGTTACTATATTGAAAATATCATAAGAATCACAACCTTCATAAGTAACCTGATTGCAGGAATTTTTTTCTACTGGTACTCCAGTGGTTCGGCAAGGCGAACGCGGTGATAAGTTTTACATCATTCGCGGAGGCACTGTAGTGGTGACTAAACGAGAAGGTGAGGGGGGCGAAAGACAAGTAGGAATACTGCAGCGTGGAGATTACTTTGGCGAACAAGCTCTTCTGCACGAAGACCGAAGACTAGCTACCGTTACCGCTCAGGCCCCCGGCGTCGAATGCCTCACTCTTGAACGGGGGTAAATTTTAAAATTAACTATATGCTTATGATAAACTTACGACGACGTAATTTCCTTTAGATGTACAGTTATAGAATCATTACGGGGTAGACTCGCTCTGGTGTAAACTAATATACATACATCCATCTCATTGGGCAAGTTCTTACCTATTGTAGTAACGATAGTTAAAACGGTCTGCTGGCCTTCAACAATAACAATTATGAATGACGTTAATGTTTCGATAAAATTTGACTGACTGCGTCTCGGTTGTTATTAATTTCAGTTAATTCGAGTATCGTTTCTGATTTTAGGCATTTCACGGAACTATTGGGTAATTTAAAGGAACTAAAGGAAATTCGACATGAAGTACCACGACTGTCACAACAAAAGAAAATTTCTCAAGTTAAAAGTGGTATGTAGCACATAGACTTCATATGAACATTGAGGGTCAATAAGAGTATGGCGCGCTTACTAAGTGCTGATTAATCTATGCTAATATTATAAAGCTGAAGAGTTTGTTTGTTTGCTTGAACACGCTAATCTTAGGAACTACTGGTTCGAATTGAAAAATTATTTTAGTGTTGAATAGCCCATTTATTGAGGAAGGCTATATAAGGCTATATAATATCATGCTACGACTAATAGGATATTTCAGATTTTAAATCTAGTGTAACCGTACATATTTAAAAAAGTATTGGGTATGTATGTAGTTTAGTCCTAGAACTTTTAGTAGACTTTCTCTGAGTATTATAAACTTGTAATTTTACTTGTATACATTTTAAATTCTTTGCAGATAATAGGGTTGTTGCCTATCATCAATACCAATAAATAAAATTGATGTGTCGGTTCGTAATGTCAAAATAATTTTTTTTTAAGCTCACACAGTTATATACGTGCAAATAGCACGATACCTATGCTTAAAAATCAGTTTTTAAATTTTTTGTCTGTCTGTATGTCTTTCTGTTTGTGCTGACTAATCTCCGGAAAGGGTGGACCAATTTTAAATAAGAAGTAATTTAGGCTACTTTTATTTTGGAAAAAAAATTAGGGTTCCATGCAAAATATATAAATATGTACATGCGATTGTAGCCGAACTGCTGGTGAATAATAAATTACATTTTACAGTCCAGTACTATCTATCCTCATGAAATTAAGTGTAAAAATTAAAAGTATGATGATAGTCTTTACTATCGTTGATTTGACGATAGCATGCCATATGACATCAAGTTGTTATTTTATACAAATTTCCATAGTACGTATCTTTTTGAGGATTAAAAAAGAGAAATTGGTTTGATTGACGGTCAACTACCGCATCCCGGGATTCCTTGTAAAAATCACCTCTAAAGGCCGAGCCCGAGGCCGATTAACTACGATTAATTTTCTACTCGATGATATTAATTCAATGAAGATAACAGGCTTGTCCCGTGTAACTTATCATTGACCCAAAATAAACAGATTGTACATTTGATCATTATTTAATTTATAAACTTTTCAGAATATGAGTTCGTGGAGTTGAAAGATTTGGAGATAGTTGGCACAATGGGTGTCGGAGGTTTTGGTCGTGTTGAACTGGTACAGTACAAACGTAACCCTAATCTCACCTTCGCTCTTAAATGCCTCAAAAAAATAGACATGGTGCAACAGCAACAGCAGGAACACGCTTACAATGAGAAACATATTATGATGTCTTGCAATAGTCCGTTTCTTTGCAGGTATTCTTTTTAATATGTTGACTGAGTTTATATTGTTCCCGAACATTTTATTCGCGTGAAGAGTGTATATGTGCAGTATAGTGCTATGAGCACTCTGAAAACGTCTATATATAATATTGTTACTTGGCAAGAATTGTTTATTATTTTTTCTGTATTTACGTAATAAATAAAAAATATATAAATTTAAAAACCGACGTAATAAAAATGCTGTAATTGTGTCGGGAACCGATCGATGTCGCTAATCGCACACAGTGCAAATGATTCGCTATGTTTCAATTCACAAAACCTCCATAGAGTAAATGTTATCAATCATCGCATAATTATTAGCGATTAGTGATAGCGATTTCCATCAAAGATTATGCAAACACTACGTTATTGCCACATGGTTATGGAAGTTTTGAAATTATTAAGAGGGGACCGATATCAGTCCCTGACTTTATTCGTCAATAAGTTGTATGCATAAAGAGGTAATCCCGGATGAATATTGCCTCAGTTCACTCGTGCAAATATTTAAATATAAAGGAGATGTACACACTCTACTTACTACCTTAGTGGTTCTACAGTATTTAAAAAAATAATGTTATTTTATGTATCTCTATTCAGTGTTAAATAAATTTAATAAAAAGGAATGCAACTACTGTAGGGGAATAAAATCAGGGAGAAAGTAATTGAGAGAAGAGTGAGAAATGAGAGTGCAATAACACAAAACTAATTTGGATTTATGTTAGGACGCGGGACAACATATGCCCACATAAAAACATGCATATATGATGGTTTTTGCTGACCTGGAAAAGACGTGTGATAGGGTTCCTCGAGAAGTTCAGTGGTGGACTTTGAAAGAAGAAGAAGTGCCTGCTAGTAGTTAAACTAGTTAAACTAGTATGTTGACTTGATTCGTGCTATGTACAATGAGTCTAGCACTCATGTAAGGCAGGTAGCTGGAAATACCGAACCATTAAGTATCTCTGTAGGCTTGCATCAGGGATCGGCTTAAGTCCATACCTCTTCCTGTTGATAAAAATGAATGCTCTGACATCGGACATAGAGGAGTAGGCACCTTGGTGCATTCTGGTTGCAGAAGACATTGTGCTGGTCGGTAAAGACGGCGATTTCGGTGGTCTCTCCAGTCCTGATACAATTTCGCTGGATGGAACAGTTTCCTCCGACTTTAAGTACGTCGGCTTCCTCCTACAAAACGATGTCGAAATAGACCGGACTGTACAACATCGAATCAATACAGGGTGGATGAAGTGGCAGCAGATTACAGGAAGAATTGTGATCCCAAGTTCCTATTAAACTAAAAGGCCGGGTCTATAAGACGATCATCAGACTTGTCGTCTTGTACGGATGTGAAAGTTGCCGTACAAAGAGAACGGATGAGAGACGCTTCCATGTAGCTGAAATGCGAATGTTTAGATAAAAGTGTTATGTGACTAGGATGGACAAGGTGAGAAATGAATATATTAGAAGAAACCTGAAAGGAACGACACTGTTGAGGAGAAATATGGTATCGTGGTATGGACATGTGATGTGGAGGAATTATAGTCGGCAAAATGTGGGCGTTAAATATGCCTCTGCAAACCCCTTCGAGGGTGCAGGTGTGAGTGTATATATGTTTGTATGTATATTATATAACACTTAATATTTATATTTTTTGTTGTAATGCGTTAAAAAACCCAACATATTTTTTAAAGTTATTAAGATTAAATATACGAGTTTATGAAATGCAGAAGTTTCAGTCACTGCTGACAAACTCACATCGTCATTAAACGGTTAAGTTATTTGGTTTTATTAACTATAAAACGCATTGTATCACTATTGACTTATATCACACGTGTACGTATGATTAAGTGACTAAACACTATAAAAGTGTGTTAACATAACAATCCTTTCAGCAATTAAATAATGTTTCAGAACTCAATGTCGGTAAATTAAATAACATTGTACAACTTTGTTACCATATCTGAACCATAGTCCCAGACACCATGACATGTTTAGATTGACGTCATTTGGGACACATGTGCCTACTGTAAACTAATAGACACCCTACTATTAGTTTACAAAACTGTCAACCATGTGTCGTGTCTGGAAACAATATAGACGCCACAAATTCATGCGAATATTTTATGAGGTGCAATTTTTTTATTTGGTTTGTTTTTTATTTTTTCTTGTGTTTACAGGTTATATGGTACGTTTAAAGATAACAAATACCTCTATTTTCTGATGGAGCCGGTGCTGGGTGGTGACGTTTGGACACTTTTGCAAAAACAGCGCTACTTTGCAGAAAACGTTACAAGATTCATGATAGCTTGTGTTGTTGAAGCATTCCAGTACTTACATTCTAAAGACATTATCTATAGGGACCTTAAACCTGAAAATCTGATGCTTGATAAGCAAGGTTATATTAAATTGGTAAGTTTTTTTCTAAGGATATCACTACAGTACAGTACATAAGAAAACTTTAGCGTTATGTTATACCTACACCTTACACTTAATGTATCGCTTATCAGTTAATCGTACCCACTGTTAAATTAGGCATCTAATATCAATTCAATACTTATTTATTTATTTAGTTTTCATTAACTGTTAGTAAGGAGAGGTGCTTTAGGCACCTTGTCAACCGTTTGGTGTACTAGAATGATCTCAAATATTTACTATACAATCTTATTATACTTTTTTTTTTCATAAATAGACTTTTAATATCGTCATTAGATCCAATAAGTATCTGGCCAATGAATCTTCTGAGAATGAACCAAACATAAACTAAAAGTTTTCTTGTCTATTGCTATTGGTAGTTGTGTTAGAGAAATGAACGATTGCAATTAATGGCCTTCCTCATTTCAAGAGGCATATTCGAGTGAAGGCGACAAAGAAGTCGTAGATTATTTGATGACCGAAACTTTCCGCCTTGAAGAGAGCATAAGAGCTGCAAATACATAGTTAAGGTTAACACAGAGCACCAATTTCTGATTCCTCTGTTTACCGATCTAGGGAACTTATTTTCCCCTTTTAAATTGTCGGCAAAAAAATTAAAATATCTTATACGAATCGATAAAACAGATTCAGTAATATAATACCTACTTGACAATAATTAAGACAACTGATATAAACAACGTAATATTGAAATTATTTTGTTCTAATTGCTTTTGATTTTCATTTTGTTCTTTAATTTCATTAGGATTATTTAGATACAAATATATTTTAAAAATTTAAGAACCAATTACCATATTAATCCCTTTTCTGGCAACGCACCGGACTATCGAATTGGCAATATGACGATATCGTTATTCAACGATGTGATGTACGAGTATGTATCTTATCTGTCATTGAATCGTTTCACAAACATACGAAGTAAAGCGTATTAGATGTTAGTCATATTATTGAATGCCACTGTATGATTTCATGTTGATTGTATGTAGATGATAATTTTGATTTTATATTTTGAATCTCATTCGTTAATTTGACATATTGTAAATAGTATTTAGTTGCAACCTCGTTTTTTTTTCTAGGTGGACTTTGGTTTTGCGAAGCGAGTTTCACCTAATGGCAAAACTTGGACATTTGCAGGCACGCCCGAATATGTGGCACCGGAGATTGTTCTTAATAAGGTTTGTTTGTTATGTTTTCTTGTTAATCTAAGATAAAAACATTGATCAGTCACAAATATTCTTATTATTTCTGGTATTCAGAGTCATACCAGCAATGTTCGAGCGAATCGAAGCCGCTCGACTTAGGATTGAGAGAAGTAGTACTTCCATCCTACAGAACAAGTTGTTTAAACAAAAGTATGCCAAAGCCTTTTTACACTGCAAATGTTATGTTGACATTACATATTTGTGTAACTACTTTTCACCATTTATTATTATCAAATCAACAAAGAATAAGCAATGTAACTATAATTCAACAACCGCATTAATCAATGAATTAATAACTAAATATTAAAAGACTAGTATTTTAGACATATGAGACTATGAGACTTCCGATACCACCCAAAAACAAGCATAATTTACAGACTTATAAAATAATTCCGACGCAAAAATTCATTCAGCGTTTAAAAAAGAGCTGCTAATCAGAACAATTTTTTTGGTATAGCTAAAAATGGTCTCGATCGAGTCACCATTTAAACAAATTAAACTAAATCAAAATCGGCCCATCCGATACGAGCTCTGATACCACAGATACAAACGTTAAGCTTCTCCTCCTCTTCTCCCTCCTTTTGTTAATGAAAAATCATTTGACTAGTACTTAGTGTATTTGTAAAATTAGACCGAGTGCGCATTTAATTAATAACTATGTTTATATTTTTTATATTTTTTTAGTATAATTTTTAATGTTCTTTTCAGGGTCACGATCGAGCTGTAGACTGTTGGGCGCTGGGAGTTTTAATTCATGAGTTACTGGTAGGAAGGCCGCCCTTCCGTGCCCCTGGCGGGGATCACATGAAGACATATACGCTGATTCTGCGGGGCATTGATGCGGTGGTGTGGCCCCCGCGAGTAGCTAAATCTGCACAACTACTCATTCGTAAACTGTGCCGACCCATCCCTGCTGAGCGCCTCGGATACCTCAAGAACGGAATAGTGGACATAAAAAGCCATAAGTATGTATAATCATCAAATATATTCAACTCCGAAAGTGAATTTAACATTGAGTTGTGCAATAATTATATCTCGGGGATCATAGTCGCCGCCGCCGAACCCTCATACCTAATTCTATCATCACAATCATCATTCGAAGACTTTTCCAGTGATAGTTTTAGTATCAAATTTCTGTCTTTATTACCATTTACAGAATAATGGCTAAAATATCCTTAAGAAATGAATTATTCAGTTATCTATGTTGGTGAACGTTATATGTCTACGATAAACGTAACTACGAAATGGCATACTTACATTATGTGTTTGATTTATATAAAACATACAGATTAGCAAATATCTTCATAAAGTTTGTTCAAACTTCAAATCACGTAAGGTACTTCTTTAAATGTGATTATTCCTCAAAATCAATTAATTGAATGTGTTAAACTGTTGTATCGCTGCCTGAAGCTTAGCTCTGTGCGCATTACATGGGCTGCACTAAAAGTATCGGGAAATGGAATATTTCCACTGTTTCTGTCATATTAAAATCTTTTTAATTGAAAACTCCTTGGTTTTAAAAATCGAAAACCATTTATTTATTTAAAAAAAGGTTCTCGGTCTTATCACAAGGTTTTGTCAAACTTGTTTGGAAGTCAGCGAAAAAAAAGGGAATACACCTGTTCCTTTCAGTAGCCAAGTAGCTAAATTAGTTACAGTTTTTACAGAAACATTTCTGATACATACACAAAACTATAAGTAGCGACCACACATTCGACATTCGACACACATTCGAGTTTAAATATTATTTAAGTAGTCCTGTGTTAATAAACTTCGTATCTATGTACAAGGTTACATATTTCCATTGTTCCGTCATTCTGTACTGATGTTGTACCTATATTATGTTAAATACTAACTGTTATAAATTCATTGCGTGTCTTGACGAGCATAGACAATAGTTCAAACTTTACTTTTGTGAATAATTGGTAGTTGGTGACTGATATTGTAATAGGAATTCTGTCTTAATAAATTTAATCTAACAACATCGTCAAACCAATAAGTCATATAAACTACAACTTGTTATCAGCAAAAGTAGCGAAGCTCTTGTGTTGTTATCTATTTATGTTGATAAGTATCTACTATTCAAGAATATTCTCTATTTGAAGTCCTTTAATTTAATTATCCTTAAAAAACTTATCAATTCCAGTTCTATTTCAACTTTGTCTACATTTTTGGAACCGAATTATGTTGACACGTGTAAAATATACTAAAGTTCATATTCAACTTTTTAATATTTCACATGTCAAGGTCGACATAGAAAGGTCCATTTTATCCCAAGTAGGTATCGTTTTTAAGCAATCTTCACTTCTAAGTCTCAGAAATCATTAACAAGCAAACGTTTATTGCGTACTACATATATTTATTTATCGCTGAACATTTAGAACTTATAATAATTGCTTCATCCAATAATCTCCCCACATCTCTCACTTACCATATCGGAGGAAACCTCCATGTCGTTAGTACCCATTATTTGAATGTCTAATATCGTTTGGTTTTTTTAGGTGGTTCTTGGGCATCGAATGGGAAGGGTTAGCCGAGAGAAGGCTAAAGGCACCGCTAATACAACCTGTCGCCAATGACTTGGATCTTTGCAACTTCGAGAAATATCCCAAAGACAAACTACCACCAGATGAAAACTCGGGATGGGACGCAGACTTCTAATCTAATAAGATCCATGTCGGTTCTGTGTATTTATGTGAAACTACAATTAATGTATTTTTTCTGTCTACATATAATCGAAGACTGCATTTAATTGTATACTATGTATTGATTTAGACCCATCATCCGACGCGCCTTTTCCCAACTAAGTTGGGGTCGGTTGGTGTAGTTAGACCAGGTAGTCGGACTTTTTAGGGCTCCAACTACGCGTAACAACTGCCACAGATGTTCGTATGGCAACCGGGACCGACGGCTTAACGTGCTCTCCGAAGCATGGAGGGGTCTCAATGCGTTAAGAATGGTCACACATCCTAAGACTGACCTGGCTAGTATTTCTTAACCTTGTAATGTGCTAACCTAATCGGTTACCACTTAGCCACGAGCCCCATTAAACCCATAGTGGAAAATAAAATCAACATTATCATGTTAGATAAGTACAATGTAAGTGTAGACAAGGTACATGGATTCGATTCCCACCTTGGAAAAATAATTGTGTGGTGGGTATGATGATTTGTTCTGTGGCTGTATAATTTATAATGTATCTATTATTTAGTAATATATAAGTAGGTACACATAAGTATGTTTATTAATAGACTGGTTACCATAGCACAGGTTCTGTCTAGTTTGGACTCAGAAGGCCTTGAGTGACGTGTCTCAAGTTATTATTATATAATATTATCACTAAATCTACAAGATCTAAATCTAGTAGATTTAGTATTAATACAATTCAACGTAAGCTTTTTTAACATTATTTGTTGACACTATTTATTTACCTACACCAGTTTTTAGTTTCCCAAACGAAAATACTTTTTTTATATGTATTTTAGTATTTCATTTTATTCATTGCATTGTCATCAAATATTTGTGTTTCTTTTTGTGTGTAAAAATTTAGTACTAGGTTATTTATGGACATAGTGATATTCACGTGTGTATACGTACGTTTGTACAGTGCAAACTAATTGTACAGCAAGTAATAAGAAAAACATTTTTGTAATTCTAACGTAAACTATGCCAGCCCCGTAGCTCAATGATGCTAATATGTAAGTACTTTTAAATGTTAATTACGCACACTTATACTATTACTAATGTAATATAAATCCACAAATAATCAATAAAGTACTATACAGTAGTAATTTTTATTTGTAATTCGAAAAGAAACACATTTTTGGTTCAGAACCTTAACTAATTAAATGTATGATCGCGAATGGTCAAAGAGACGGATAAGTATAGGTAGCTTAAAAACGTTTTAAAAATAATTTTGTTTATCTTCGAAACTCTGAAAACCCTGTCATTTTCTTAAAAACCTCTGTATAAATATTGTAAAATGGCCTTGGTTAACTACCGAAGGTTTTAAAAATGCACACCTACCAAGTGTTGCTTTGGAACCCTGTGTCTACGATAACAAGTGAGGTTTGCATTAAATTGTTGTATTCAATTAAACAAATGTCCAAATGACCACCATTTTTTGACTTTTATTAAAACACTTTTCTTAAGGAAAGTGTCTGACACGTGATGCCTTTGTTTCCATATCGATGGCTCCTACGTAGGTATACAGGCGTAACTACCGCTTGAGCAGTTTTCCAATTATTAACGCAATGACTTCAGTTGGCCCTATTCTTTGATATAAATTAGACATTATATTTATGGGTAGATCCAACATAAAATTAGGCATATGAGCACAAGTCACTAGCGTATAAAGTCCGATCGAAAGACTGGCCCATTGACGGCGTCGTCGCCGCCAAATATTCACGAAGACGTCAAAAAGAGAAATCAAAAAGAATGGATGGATACAAATTTGTTTGAGCCTGGGATGGCAAACTAAGATAAACAAGTTCCAAACGTCACAAAATATTTATAAATGTTGGGCCATCTTTTCAATGGGCAACTAAGTATTAAAAAAACATTTAGAACTATCACTAGCGTATAAAGTCCGATCGAAAGATTGTACCTTTGATCGCACCACTACCTACATTTAGTACTTACCCCATAATCCCACTAATATTATAAATCCCACTAATATTATAAATGTAAAAGTTTGGATGGATGGATTGATAGATGAATGTTTGTTACTCTTTCACTCCAAAACTACTGAAGTGATTGCGATGAAACTTGGTATGTAGATAGTTGGAGACCTGGATTAACATATATGCTACTTTTTATCCCGATATTCCCACGGGATGGGGATGAAACCGCAGGGCGCTGCTAGTAGACAATAATCCTGGATTTAGCGTAGATATAATCTATACTAATACTAGCTACGCGTTGCTGTGGCCATACTGTGACCATAAACTGAGATAAAAAGTATCTTATCTCTAAGTTGGACTAAACTGGACACAGTGTGCAAAATTTCATTAAAATTGGTTCATTAGTTTAGAAGCACATTTTGTCTGTTACGTTTACATACCTGCAATACGCAACTGATCATCATTAAATTTTAAATTTACGCTGAGTACGTGTATAGAAAATTTCATAAGGGACATAAAAGGGTAATGTTAAAAAGTACTGCTCCTGAGGGATAGAAAAAGCGAGCGAAGCTGCGGGCAACCGCTAGTGATTTCGTAACAATTATCCGAAACTTTTATTTTACTTTCTATATTGGTATAGGGCTCTGTTTCTTCATTTAGACTCATAGCCGGTTACTTTCTATATATGTATGTTATGATTGTTTCCTACATATTATAAAACAAAGTCACCGCCGCGTCTGTCTGTCTTGTGATAAACTCAAAAACTACTGAACGGATTTTCATGCGGTTTCACCAATAGATAGAGTGAGTCATGAGGAAGATTTAGGTGTATAATTTGTTAAGGTGTGTGTAAATTGGTTGAAATATGATGATGATTGTTGAAGACGTCTTTGCTACCCGTGTCAGGGCTACATCACACGCTCGAGGTCGCGTTTTATATACCTACCAATTTAGCTTCCCGTCCACGGTAAAAGTGTCAGTAGGGGCGACAATGCGTAGCTGAGAGTACGCACGCACGGCAGAACGGTATTATCCGTAAATAAAAACAAAATGTCAAATCGAACTTATTATGTTTTGTTATTTGTTTGTCAATATAATATAAAAACACCTCCACTTCAGGTGTTTATTCTTTACTCGCCATTGCCGCGTGGCTGTACTAATAGTAAATAATAGTTATCTTCTCAACAAAAAAATAAATGTTGCTTATATAAATTCTGTACAATGTTGATAAATGATGATGATGTAATAAATGTATTCTATTAAACCGTCAATAATAATAAACCCATAATTTCTACGAAAGGTGACGTACTTAGTAGATGTGAACTGCCAGCGTATTCATTTGTTGTAACTTGTAGGTAAGGCGAACTGACGGCTGCTTCTTTCACACAATATGTAATATAGTTAGAAATATAGTAAAAATAATATTAAGAGCTACTGAAATGTAAAACATATTGAGATCGGCACGGATTGAGATTTTTATTTGAGTAGGTAGTTATTTGTTATTTAATACTTTTGTGTAACATAATATGTTATACAAAGTTTAAATTATCAGAGTATCTTTTTCTAGTCTACGCAACAGCCATTATTAGCAACCCGCCCCAGCTTCGCACGGGTAGCAGAGACATCTTCAACAATCGTGATAACATTTCAACCAATTTACACAAAACCTTAACAAATTACATGCCTAAACCTTCTTCATAAATTGCTCTATCTATTGATGAAAACCGCATGAAAATCTGTTAAGTAGTTTTTGAGTTTATCGTAAACAGATATACAAACAGACAAACGCGGCGGGGGACTTTGTTTTATAATATGTAGTGATGCAGTGATAGTGATGTATATGTCTACAGCATCAACATTTTATGTTACTATCGAAGGTTTAAGAGATACTTTAATTACCTATGAAAATTAAAGATATAAATTTCATAGGGGAAATAAGTTTATTTATCATTATATAAAACCCAACACCCATAAATTTGATTATCAAGTGTGTGTTCCGATATGCACTGCGAGCACTATAAGGAGTGACGTCAATTTAATATACTGCGAAGCTGTTCCTTCATAATTAGCTATACTAGTTACTGTTTAATACGGAACGCAGTCCAGTATACTGTTATCTATGTTTTTGGCGCTGTTTTGACGTGAAAATAATTATATTTAAAAAAATAATATTCAAGTCAATTTTCAATTGAATTACTCGCATAATAAAAGTAAGTTTACTTTTTATTAAAAGAAAATATTGTTTTTCAAGTAATCAAATGCATAATAACTTTATAACCGAATTATTTAAATGGGTATGTATAGCTATGTACGTTAAAAGTGATGAACATATTTCGACAAATAATTGTTTACTATTTAACTTGAAAAAAATGTAGTTGATCACGTAATCAAAACACTGAGAGCACCTTTCCTCGAAAACGCCAGTGCTCACAGTACAAAAATGGCGACAATTTATGACGTCATATATTTCCCTAGGATACTGCGGCAGTATACTGTCAGTCCATAACGAAACAAATTTCTGCGCGGTAAGAGCACTGAACAGTGCTCGCAGTGTATATCGGAACATACCCCAAATAAATAATTTATTTCATTATTTGTGTACTTTGTACAACCCTAGAGTGTCCGGCAGTTCGGCTACACACACAGACGAAGGTCGCGCGATGGGCAAGCCGTTCTCAACTTTCGAAGAGCGTAAATAAGATATATTTCTGGTCGCAGCTAACGCCAGGTATTATTATTAAAATTTTGTAGGCTATTATAACGTAGGTATTTTCAGTTTTGTATGGGAGTGATGTATCTGTTACGAAGTAACTATTATCTTATCTGTGCCCGTGTGAACCGGGGCGGGTTGCTAGTTAAAAATATAAATATTTCCAATATCAGCACTTCACACCAAAACCACCTATGTCCCATCCCATCCTCCCATCTATCCCATCCCATCCTCGTCGCCACTGATAAGTCTAGACTTGTTAAGTCGTACTTTTAGGTTTTACAGGAGCGAAATCAAACACACGCGTACCGTTGAGAGTATATTTTACGAGAATAGATTGACGGTAGCGTAATGACCTGGCTGTATAAACATAATTACAACTACCGTCATAACATACATCACAATTTTATCTATTAATGTCGATTTGTCCATCCAAAGGTTGCCTGAAAGAATTTGTACTATATTCACCTGATGACCTGATGTATTACTTGTAAAACATTTTTGTTGGTTTACAATAAAGTTTATTTCTATTTCTATTCTTTTCTATTTTAAGCGCAATGTGTAACATTGCAAAGGGTTTTGACTGGTTTCGTCAATGACCGATCGCTTGCCTATATTTAATAAATTTTGTTTGTGTGAAATCTCACGTAACTCAGTTACTGAGTTTGTATTCCTTCTTTTTTTAACATGCTTTTTTTAACTCATTTGTAACTATGTAAACATACCTTGGAAATTAATTTTAAATTTCTTCTTTGTATGTATATTATGTATATTCAGTTCGGATGAAAACACTATAATTTGGTATCTTGGAGATGATCTGGAGATGGATAGTAGAACTGTTGAGTGACTACTAGTTAACCATTAGAATTTGAGCTCATATGATTCATTTTCACGAATCGAATAAATAAACTTGGTATATAAACGATGGTTTTTTTACTTTTAAATTAGGTTCGCTGTAAAGCGAATTTTTTTAGTTTTTCTAAACTATAATTAATTTATTATCTTCGGATTCTTCGGATTAATATTTGCTTCCCAAAATACTATAAAAGTACTGACGGAAATGAGTAGTTAACATTCGAAAATATAGAAACAAAGTATGACCTACATAAATTATAAAACAAATGATATTATTATGAAAGGTTGTACTCGCCACTGCGATAGCGCATAGCGTGAGAGTGAGAGAAAAGCGATGAAACGAGAATAAGGTCAGTGGGGAGAATAACAGGCGCGCAAGCGCATTAACATCAAGTGTACCAGGCCAGTGCACTGCGTTCGTAAAACAACAAGCGTACTATACTATACACGCAGTTTAGTCCATTTGTAATGCCTATATATCAGAATCGTAAATAAAAATATTTTTGGAATAGTCGAGTGGTTGCTCAATGGATCGTAACTGATCGGAACTCCATTCTCCATTCACTCTGTTTTAATAGGTAATCTGATTGATTTAGGGCAAGTACATACATGAAAGTAGAAGCGCTTCACTGTCTGTTTACACAAGGATTTCTTTACAAACACACTAAAGTTGTGATGGGTTTGCAGAAGTTCTGCAAAAAGCATATCGGCAGAATCTTGCATGGTTGGCGTCGCACACCAGATGCCCCTAATTAACTAGCAACGGTGTCTGTTTACCATGGTATCCTCGTTTGCAATCTAAGTATTCTAAAAATTTATATCAGGAATGAAAGCGTTCGTTTAAAAGATACAAAGTCGATAAGGGAAGGCGATATGAGGTAAAAGGATGATACAATTCTGATTAATGTTGATTTATTTATATCTCTGAATATTAAAAGAATATTGAATAGGTCTTGGACCTCGTATAAGGAAAAAAGCATTTTTTTTATTTGTATTTATACTATGAAATAAATTAATGAAGCTGAGCACACCTGCTTATATTTCATGTAGGTACTTATACTTTTCAGTATGACTACATATCTACAATTAATTTAAACTTTATAATTACTTATCAAAAACTAGGAAGACAATAAATAAAGAAAACAAACAAAATCTGAATGGTTAGTACACAAATTATTTTTATTGTCTATTGTAAACACTAAACATAAATAATGTATAATTTTTTGCATAAATTCAAATCAAATTCGTTCAAGAACTAAAAGAAAATAATAACAATAGAGAATGGAGTGCAGATATCAGAAGAAGAAGAGAAAAGATGACAGAAACACATTTGAAGAACACATAGTTCGCGTTACGTTAAGTATGGGACCCTGACCTGCTCGAGTTATTTCTGACACTCCTTCACACCATCTATCCTTTTCCTTACTGGGTATTCCCTTCTTATTTACCTATTCCTTTCAATATACTACCAATTTTCTGATACTTAATTCCAAAAAGCATTAAAATTAATTAAGTATAGTTGGCAAATGTATGTTTAATGCGCCTCGGCCTAAACCTTTGGGGGATACAAGCGTAAGTGTATGTTGAAATATCATTATAGCTACTCCACAATACCTACTGATGAGGTAACACGCTCCATTTTTATATTTCAGTAAACGTGTAACAAGTCAATAAATATTTTATTCAATCAAGTCAATATTTCAATAACTTTGTTTTAAGATTGTCTCTGCATTATTGTACATAAACAATACAAAAGGATGAACGTGACAATTGAAATAACAGAATAATAAAAATAAATTATGTGGGTACCCTCCATTGTGTATATCTACAATCACTTTTAACTGTTTTTCAGTAGCAGTCCACGTAATGTTCGTAGTCACTCTATATTTAGGTACGTGTTCTCGAGTCTTTATCCTGCTTACAGTGTTAAAGTGACCCCGTTTTGTTTTTTTAGTTTCCAAAGCAGAACGTAGATCTCCAAAATACAAGTCTCCACCTAGCTTGGATTTCAAATACAAATTTAATAAAAAGCAGTATAAGCATAAATATTTGCAGCTTCTGCCAAATTTATACAATTTTTTTATAGTAAATAAATGATTATTAGTATTATATAAATGATTATTATCTCTTCTCTGCATAAGCAGATCGCTAATTAAAGATTCGGGCAATTGCTAGCGATAATGGTGGTCAGATGAAATTATGTCTAGAGATAGTCAACAACGTAGCAACTGTAGAAACTCATGCAAAACTCTTTCTATCTTATAGAATCACAGAAAGAAGTAAATGTTTGCAGTTAAAGAATTAAAACCAGTGTCATTTGACAACTTAAGAGTGACCACACAGGGCTCCGTAATTGGGAGGTACCGAAATGCAGTAAAAGAATGACTGCACAAAAAAAAACCGACATTATACCAGCCTGAATATTTTTAAGTCCTGTTACTTACTAGACGTTTTTTTTTATGTTATAGGGGGCAAACGAGCAGACGGGTCACCTTCCGCCTTTTAAGGTGGGAATAGGAGGAGAGGGGGAAGAGCGGGAAGACGGCAGAGGGGGATTAAAGGGGGAGAGGGAAGGACGGGAATAGGGGAGAGGGGAGGGTTAGGGCCTCCGGTAACTTCACTCACGTGGCGAAAAGCAATGCAATCATTGTTTCACTGCCGGTTTTCTGTGGGGCCGGGGTATCAAGCGAAGTCTAGCCTGCCCATACGTGCCGAAGCATGGCTCTCCAACCCATAAATTGTGTATTTTTTTTATATTTTATTAATGTCAAATAAATGTTTTACCTGTACCAAAGATAAGATAATAGTTACTCCGTACCTGTACTACATAATATGTAGTACAGGTAAAATATTTATTTTAACTTTAACACAGAATACATAATATTATTATGTATTCTGTGTTAAAGTTTAGACTTATGACAATGTTAGCTCACGTTTTCTACTTCTTAATCATGGATGGACTACGACTTTTTGATGAGGTTTTGGTTGGAGCCAAGCGTTAGTATTCCTACCATAGATCATCATTGGTCACATACACGTATTAAAACTTTAGTGAAGTAAATATCGCTAACGTTGACACAAATCAATGGAGAGCTGTTATTATCTGTGATGGGTAGGTATATCGGATTTTAAGTATGCCTCGGTTATCTTGGCAAATTGTTACAACTATAAATAAGTATGATGCTGAGCTACTAAAAGTGTAAAAAACAGAATGAAAAAAACTATCAAACACTGTTAAATATACAGCTTCCACAATTGATTACGCTTTTACTACGTATTTAGATGACATACTCGGGTATTAGTAAGAACACTATGTTACACCGCCGCGCTGTTGTAATCAAAATTTTTTTTTTATTATTTTGTATTTCTATCACCCAGTTTGGTAAAGGCAAACATATAGCATTACCAGAAAAATACCTGGTCTAGAGGCACCTCAATTGCGTTGCACCACTAAGTATAGTTACACCCATGTGACCTTCCTGACAATAAAAAACACAAAAAAAACTGTCAGTCGTAGGACTGCACGTCAGAAGTGAAAACACATATACACATATATATATATACGTATACACATACACACATCAATCATGACAATACATGTCACCTGAGCGTGACGGTCACGCCAGTTCAGTGCTTATTCCCCATACCAAAAGTGCTCAACGTGCCTAAAGAAGTTTTTACTTAAAAAAAAAAGAATTAGCGAAATCGGTCCAGCCGTTCACGAGTGATGCCGGACCAAGGGAAATAGGGATCCATTTTTATATATATATTTATAATGTGATGTACATACCTATCAGTCATGTTGTCAACTAAATCTGTGATGTTATTTTTAGAAATAGAAATATAGTGCAATTTCTCAGACTTTCTTTGTGATTAATACTTAAATATATTACTAACGACGTTTTTCGCAAGACTATGAATAGTTTTTTTTGACGTTTTATCATATAAAAATCTCACGAACTCATAAATAGATCACGTTTACACACATACGTAACAAACATCCATCCATCCATCCATCCAGCCATCCATCCATCCATCCATCCATCCATCCATCCGTCTGTCCATCCATCCATCCATCCAAACTTTCACATTTATAATATTAGTGGGATAGGTCTTGTTCATCTTTAGGCATAGTAGGTCAAGGTAAACCGAGTCTAATGTTATGAAAGTGCAGGTAACCGAAAAAAGTATTACGAAGAAGATACCAAAAACCTTCTGTTTAACGATACTATCGATCTAGTGGATTCGACTCTCTAAAACTAGTTCGGTTGCAGTCACACAAGCACAAGCACCTCGCACAAGACACGAGACGCGTCGGGCTCAGGCAACTGTCGCCAGTTCGCGTGGTAGCTTGTCTCGGCTGCTCGACTCGTTTAGTTACTCCAGCATAGCTCAGAGTGCGGACTGACACAAACACAACCAGTCGCGAATGTGTTATCACGCGCCCGCTCGTGCCACAGTATTAACGCGATTCAAATTCACACAAACAGATTAAATCACTATAATGTCATAAATCCGACCCAAAAATTTCGATGACAATGAACAGTGAACATGTGCAAAATTTCTAAACTAGTGCCGCTTAATTTTTGGACTTGTGATTGAGTAGTAATAGTGGAAATAAATTTATTTTGGAGGTGAGTTAGGTATGTTGTAAATTGTGGAACGAAGTGGCATGATGCTTGTGTGGCGTTGGGCATTTACAAAATATTCATCCTCCTAAAACAATATCACCACTCCGATTGTACGTAATTTATAAACATTCTTTGCTCGACCCTTGAATGTCAATATTATTCGATTGTTATCACAGTATGAAATCTTTTGGCCAGTAAATTACTTAAATAGTTACTGTTTAGTACCGCACCTGTATCCAAGACGTACAGTATCATGAAATATATATGAAACTTACATTTTACGTAATATTATGGGTAATGTGAAAAATGCTCGTAAACCCAGATCACTGATATACAAACACACGATGCAAATACAACATTCTAATGTATTATAAACTAGTTCATGTCCACAGACCTTTATTTCACAGCCCATAAATTAATTTTAAAACGAATAGTTACTTGACCTCTGGACAAAATACAAGTTGACATACCTAGATATTAAGCTGTATTTAATTAACTTATCTCTAGAAAGAGTTTCATTCTGAAATCTGTACTGAGTCAATACTTATTACGACTAAGGCTAATATTTCATGAGATAACAGTTTAATCAAACATTTAGGAAGTGGACCAAAATACTAATACAAACAATTTCATTGCCAACGTTCAGGTAGATGCCATGAAATGACTTAAATTATACAGTAAATAATTTATAGTAGTTCCGACATGGTGATGTGTAAATATTCCTATTTCTCTGTTCCTACTCGATTTTTTTTTTAAGATGAAACTTGTCGAGCAATATAATTGGCTACTTTTTTACAGTAAACGACGCAAAGATATTTGAGGTACAAATCACACATATGGGACGCGTAGTGAGATAAATCCCGAAAAAAAACCTATAAGTGTAAAAATGGAGGCGGTGTGTGTGCCTAATGACAGCGCGTGTGAAATGCGTGCACTGGCAGCGGCGTTGCACTCGCTGAACCTATACTGCGCTTCAATCACAGCCGCGCTGATGTGCTGCTGCGCTCCCATACATAAACACTACAGGTTCGAACATCATAATCTGTTGAATATACTAATACATATATTTATATAAACTAACTCCACTGCAACCGTCAGCAAGTATCTAATTCCATAAATTTTCATGACACTCGAGTATGTGTCTATAATTTTTAACGTTTTAAAGCTTAAATATATTAATTTAAAGGAAGCCCTAAGCTTATGTTGGAAACAGAACTATAATAGAACATGAAAAATGCATTGGTATCATTGCTATAAATCTGTTCAGTACAATTACGCATTGCCCGCAACAATGATTTTAAGAACGCAAATTAATTAACGTCCGCTTAACAATTCCATCTCAAATGATTCAGCTATCAGCATTTCAGTCGAAAATAATGACCTTATAGTATAATTATCGTGAACGGGTGCTGCTTGGGGTGACTGGTCGGCCTAGTCTGCGATGCTTTAGCCTATACTATTATTTTGGTTCGATCAACTGCAACTCTAGCCTCTTAATCCAGTCACGAATTATTTTTAACAGTAGATTTTGCAACTGAATGAAGGTAGATGTGCACCTTGAATGATTTCTATGTTTAATAGGTTCAAACCCTCAACGGTATCACTGAGTGATTTTTATTTTTTAGTACGTTAGCTTTTGGAGCATTTCAATAAAATGAAATTCAGGTGGCATCAGCTTGCATCCTGTTTACCTCTCGTGTAACACTAACACTATTGTACCTGAAGATCTGACTTTTAAAAAGAGTGGCCATGAGTTTCGTTGCCAGTATTCTTCTCATAAGGCCCTACGCATTTTGGAAACTGGAAGTTATAGATCGACACAAACAGGCAGTAGATTTTGGTGTTTTTCACCTAATTTACCTTGACAATCCAGTACATGCTGTGGCGTCTGTTTGTGCCGATCTATGATTTTAACTCTAGCTTCAATTTAACGTTCATAAATGTCACTTAGTGTCTTAATTGAATAAATAATTTTGAATTTGAATAATTTTATCTGTGGTATTGCAAATTGGGTTTTCTGTAAGGATTGTGTGGGATGTTTGCAATAAATAAATAAATAAAAAAGCAAAATCTTTTTTTATTTTATCTACTAGGACATGTCTATTAGTGCATCTATAGCTAAAAAACGCATTACCTATTATATTTTACATGATTACCGTTAGAAATATTTCTTAGCTAGGTTTTAGAAGAAGATGATAACTTAGGGCAATATTTTTGAACCTGCATTACATACATAATAGATTTAGTCATTTAAATAACTGTAGGAGTACATTGATCTTTACAAAAACCAAGCATTCACATAACACAGATACGGTCGCCTTAATTAATCTCCCCGAAGTTTGTTTACACAGCCCGGTATGTTATCAATGTTGAATATCGTAGGCACTCAAAACGATGGCGGGGGCAAAACGTGCGAGGGATTGCCAGCCTCGTACTGGGAGCAGCATGGTGTTGTGATGCAGCTGCTGCCTTGCTGAGACCAGCGGAGACCGTACGCATTGTTGCAGCGCTGATGGGTCCCTTGTCCTGGTTAGCTGCTGCTGCATTCCATGTCGCCCTTTGGACGAGACGGTCAGCAGCTCCAATCCTCTACCTTGCTATCTACTGGATGCTCGCAGCAGCATCCTCAGCGACCATTTTATGGCAGCATTATCTCGCCGGCGTATCAACAAATCACATTGAAATATATATTCAAGGAATTTCGTTGCTAATGATTTTGTTAATATCTGTGGTTGACTGCGTGTGCTTCTATGATGAGGTAATTTTTTTGATGTACCCTTTTATGCAAAATACTTTTTTTTGTTATCCTTATTTGTATCTGAGAGTCTTATAAAATTTGAGATCGTGTTTCATATTTTCTTACAATAATTGTACATAATTTGTTAAAAATAGCTGTACCTACTTGTCATCAGCTAAAATAATAACGGCTGCCTAAAACAATGTAATACAATGTACAGTTAGTTATGCATAGTTCATAGTAGTCTGGCATAAGGTAGCGTATTTTATTCTTTGTCGTGAAAATAGCAAAGTAATAAGAAGTCAGTTTAGTAAACCGTATTTTTTTTTAATGTTGGTGGTAATACAAATAATGGATAATATAATTGGTTAGTCATACAAACTCTGAAAAGTAATGTGATAAGTATAGGATATATGTAGGTATAGATTGCCATACGGCCTCTAGTGACCCCACTATTATTATAAATGTGAAAGTTTCGATTGATGGATGGATGTTTGTTACTCTTTCACGCAAAAATCACTGAACCGATTGCGATGAAACTTGGTATGTAGATAGGTGGAGGTTCCTTTTTATCCTGATATTCCCACGGGATCTTACGCGGGTGAAACCGTGGGGCCCTGCTAGTATCTAATAAATTTTTAAGACTAGATACACAGGTATAACATTCAAATCATGTTTAAACAGACATCAGAATCCCTAGTACGAGTTTCTATTTTTCTTACGTCTGTTGTTGTCGATGAATGTTGTAGAATTTCTCCTTATACATTTTTGTTTGGTATAATTTATTTAATGTCATCGATAGTGATTTATATCGATAGATTTATTTAATGTCATAGATCGAATTTTAAGTTAGTGGCAGAAGAAGTACACAGATCTCTTAATAAACGTCATCACGGCTAATTAACATCTTCGATCAACAGATGTTCGACCAGATTGTTTATCAATGTCAACCGTTGCTAAACGGCGCATCATCGTTTTACTCCTGTTCATCGTCTTTATTAGACAGGGGTTTTAAGTATCACCAGATTTGCTTTAATTTTTCTTTGTCTAAATTCACGCCCTTCAATCGTAAATCGCAATCATTTGAATTTGTAGACTCATAAAGGCATGTGACCGATCTCTTATAGTTAACAAATGCTCATTATAAATAGGTTCGCGTATGCTTACTGTATATTGAATGACAAAGTACAATTGCATATTAATGTTACGTGTTGGCGAATAAACTGTCTGTTGGTTCTGCTTAACGCTTGCATTTATTGACTTACGCATACTTAGTGACAATCGCCTTAGGGCTGACATCGTAGGACGTCAGCATCTAAACTCCTTCCTGATTAAGGACACCTTACTCGGCTATTCCTTCAAACCAATAGCGCTTCCTTCCGTCTACCTAGAGTGCTTATCATAATAATATACATTAAAGATGTGCTATTTGTTTAGATGTCCTTATATTCGCAAAATATTTGGTAATTTAGAAAATAATGACAATAATATTTATGGGTTCTAAAACATGAATAACCATACCTACATACTTTTTTTTTTAATACATGTACATAAAAACACTAAGACTAATGCAAATACATATAAATATTTGCATTAAGCGGTCTAAAATTTATTGAGAGACGTCTTAATATTGTCTGCTAAATGATGAAGGTTTATAAGTAAAAGTTATATTGCACGGTTTCTTTGGATCAATGTATATATAGCAATACACCAGATACGTTTATAGCTTATAGGAGTTGAATTTGGGAGAATGGATTGGATTTGGGACACACAGTTGTTTAAATAGTTTTCAGAATTATTTGTAAGTACAAGAAGTGCAACTGCAATTCGTATCGGGAGATCTTTCAATTCCAGGTTCAGTATTGACTGAAGTTTCAGTAGCACTTCATATTTCCTGTACAAAAATTCCCAGTTTAAACCGAATATGTTTTCCAAATAATCGGTTTAGTAAGAGTTGACCGAAATGGTCACAAATCACAATTCAGGTTTTCACTAATACCTATACTTGTCTGTTATACAATACAATGCTAAGAAATGCACACACAGAAAACCGGCAGTAAAGCAATGCTTGCATTGTTATTCGCCGAGTGAGTGAGGTTACCGGAGGCCCTAACCTTGCTCTGCCTGCCCTAAAACTCAAATGACAACAAAAATGTCATATGATATTAGCAGAATTAGAATTTAATGCTTAGTAGATTGTCTGCTACAGCTGTCTTAGCGGCATGTATAAAATGTATTTCCTTTTCTAAATTAGTTTCTTTTCTTTTTAATATGTATCTAGTTAAAGTATGAATTCGACGACAATCATTGTAAACATGTGAAAAGTCGTACTAGGGATTTGAGTGCGTGAATAAGAATATTCCTAAGAACCTTCCAATGTATTTACAGAATATGTAAAGTAATCTCTAGAAATTACTTATATGTGGCCAAAACTAAATAGACTCAAATATGCTCATAGTCACTGAAGAGCAAATACCCACAGAACTGAGAATAAGAGTTTTGTGAAAATATTTATAAACAGAAATTGTAGAGGGACTAAAACAGAACGAAACTAAATAGGGAACAATTACGTTAGTGTAAGTTACAATTTAATTAGTAACTATGTAGTATATTTTAGCGGGAGGTACTTAACTGTACGTCCATCATAAGTGGTGTTTAAAGATTATTCATTGTAGCTTGTATCTAAATTAGGACAAACTCCTTGTAATTTTTCATTGTCATACCTTTCAACTGAACGAACGAAACTCACATAATTTATTGGTATGTTTCAATGTGTAATGTTACGTAACCAAATATATGCTAATTATCTCATTTTAAATGAACAGTTAAATAATGATTGTGAGACCGTCGTTTTATATGGGTGTGGCGTAGGAGGGTCTAAAAAGTGAGGCAGTCAAAATGGCAATGAATGTTGTCGATTTGTCGAGTTGAATTTGTAAACTGCCAGCTAAATATAGTCATAGCTATTATTCGATAAAGAAGACCGTCTCTATTGTTTGAACCATGAACTGTAATGAAAACATATGTTTGATAAATTAATTTTACAATGAGTGAAAGATATATCTATAAATTTTTGACAATGGGTCTCGATCGCTTTAGTTAGCAATTGAAGTTAAACTTGCTTGACGTCTTCCCGGATAGATTACTAAGTAGGTACATCAAATCAAATATTTATTTCCCCTATAACAAGTATAAACACATGTGCAATGTTGTCATAACACAATAGTGGGAGACTGGTTTAAAAGCTAGGTAGAATACCTGTGTTATGGATAAACGGGCTTCCATTCCACTAGATAGTCATATTTTAATGTGCAAATTGGTGCTAACACTTACGAGTACCTAAAGAATTAAAGAGAAAATAACAAAAAACAAAAAAGAAGCAAAACAGGTAACTGAATATAAATTGTGCGTGCGTGTGTGTGTGTGTGTGTGTGTGTGTGTGTGTGTGTGTGTGTGTGTACGTGCGTGCGCGTGTGTGTGTGTGTGTGTGTACGTGCGTGCGTGTGTGTGTGTGTGCGTGTGTTTTGCGTTTGTGCGCGCGTGTGTGTTTTCGAGTGAGGTATGTGTCCATTATTGTTGTTCTATTTATAGCAAGTTTTCCGTTTGTTCATAGTTCATGGTTAGTAAAAATGTAGAAACAACTACGTTTTAGTGTTAGGATATATATCTAAAGATTTATTTAATTTATTATATAAAAACCCGCCTAAAAAGATAAAGGTCTGTAAGACAAATGGCAGTACATCAACTAAACTAAATTATTCTCGAGCTGTTACTTGAAGTTATGTATAAATTATATCAAATGACATTTATGGTGAATGCCGTCAATCTCTCCATATATTATTTTATAACAATAAGACAATGTAAAATGTTTTGCACAACAAAATACCCGCCTGAGCTAATATTTACATTATTAGGTATCTACTAACCCTATTTGGTTCAATTACATGCGAGGATGGCCTCCAAGATATTCAAATGTATGTGACTAAAATCGCTGAGGTGAATCGCTAATAGATTAACTGTTTTTGGGACAATATAAGTGTCACTCATAAAAAATTAAATTAGTTTCCTCTTTTAATAGTACCATGTTCTAAATTTACAGTGCACAAGTTGATTGAAACCTGCATGCATGCGGTACATGTGTAACAACCAGACGTGCATGTTGGTCACATGTCATTACGTTGTAGGTACACAAGAAATGGTACCGTTATGTGCTACTTTCTATTTTTATAAACCACGTCTATGAATATTGAGTATAAAAGTAAGAGAACCAGAAGAAGAGTACCTACTAAGATTAGTAGCGTATAAGGATAGATATGTAGGGTATATGAGTCAAGCAAATCCCGACACGGCTCCCGCCGGCGCCGGCCGTCGCGCTAGGAGAACAGACGAAAGACACGATTTTCACAATGCGTCTGGCGCCACACTCAGATGGTATTTCCCATAAGTGCACGTGTGCCGTCAATGTATATGAAACAAATATGTACCACATGATATACGTTCAAATATGTTTTAAGATAATTACGATTAATTGTTCCTTGTACGACTACTACTGTTTTATCTCAGGCATTTGAAATCCATTTGAATATTTTAAAAGAACAATTGATGAACTAGGAATTCTAAACTATGTATTATAGAATGAACAATGTAAACTTATATTTATAACAATTAATCATTTCAACTTCCATAATATTATAATTTAAATTGCAGGTTCGAAAACGTTTTAGAAATGATCGATCTAACAACATACCTAATATATGCTATAAACATAATGACACACATTTCTATTCGAAAGTGACTTTCTTTTGGTTAAATTCCTTACTGATCAAAGGGTATAAAGCACCGTTAGATCCGGACTATCTCGGCGAGCTTCCAGATGACGAACGTTCAATACATTATTACAAAGAGTTTGACAAGATATACAGGAACAAAAGCGTACGTACTTTACAGCTACTTACATGTTGCTTATTAAGACAATCAAGTCGGTGTTCTATGGCTAATGAAAGTTTTGTTGAAATTTACTGGCCTGTTGGTCTAGTGGTTAGTGACCCTGACTGCTAAGCCAGAGGTCGTGGGTTCCATTCCCACCCAGGACAAATAATTGTGTGATGAGCACGATAATTTGTTCTGAGTCTGGGTGTAATTTATGTATAATATGTATGTATTTACAAATATATGTTTATTAGCAGTCTGGTTACCATAGTACAGGCTCTGCCTAGTTAGGGATCAGACGGCCGTGTGTGAGATATTGTGTAAAGTTATTATTATTATTATAAAGTTTTGTATTTTGTTAAAGAGAGGGAAAGAAATATAAAATACCTACTTTAACTAAACTACTAAGTTCTGTTGATACGTGTTATGAATAGAGATCGGATAATCGGATGCATATTTACCTAAAGTTATTTTTTGGATAACAAATTATGAAAGCGGCTTCTAAGTATATTTTTATTTACGAATGCAGTTGTATTGTCGCGTCGCTACTTGCACACAAGCAAGTATAATTTGCTGTCTCACTCGCACTCTTACAAAATGCTTACATTTCCTGGGGTTTAATAGGCCCGATTTGACACTTACAACGGAATAAGGTTGTTTTTGCTTCGTCAAAAATCACTGACAATAAAAGTAGGGAAAAGCAACCATTATACGTTGTAACAGAGCAAGTGTCATTTGTGTCAAACTGGGGTTTATTACATCTCACGGAGTATAGGTACACTTAAATTTGAATTTCCTGGAATCGCGGGATTCTTTCGATAAAAAAGTGCTTTCCATAATAGCCAACATCTTAACTTTAGGTAAATATGCATCCGAATATCCGATCTCTAGTTATGAATGATTGGGTGACAATAATATCTTTTTTCTTAAGACTGCTACTTATAACTTGGATTACACATTATTAGTAGTCTCGTGAACTCGTTCAATGCGCTAAACGCTTATGTTATTGGTGGGTGGATTTCTGTAGTGTACTTAACTGTAGTGTCTTGATCGCCTTACCGGTTAGGTTCAAATAAATAGATTAAAAAAACTTAATCCACAAAGGACAATTAAGGTAACACATTGACATTAATTCTTAATTTTCAGAAAATGGATTCTAATAAAAGCAGCCCTAGCCTGTTCTCCTGCTATATTCGTAAAGTTTGGCCAAACTTTTATATCGCTGGAATATTAAAACTGTTTGGCGACATGATTTCCGTCGTGCCTCCATTAGGACTAGCAATTATCATTCAATATATCGAAGGACCCGTTAAAATGTATGATCACAGTACGCAAGTGACTGTAGAGGAATATCTTAATAATGGTTATGTGATGCTACTTATTGTTACTCTGGCACTAATTAGCCAAGCATTCTTGTCGCAGAATTCGACTCATTCAGTGACGGTAGAAGGCACAAGGCTGAAGACGGCTCTACAAGTTGGTTTACTTATGTATAACAATATCTTTGCTTGGGATAATGTCATCTTAGCTGCTTTGTTATATAAACACTACATATTTACTTTATAATAGTTGCATTTTATGCAGTTTTTTATTAACAGACCATGGTGTATGACAAATGTATGAGGCTTGCGCCCTGGACGCCGGCTGAAACAGACGAAGATGAGGAGACTCGGCTCCTGCATGATCCAGAAGAAAACAGCACGACAAGAAGTGGACTTATTACAAATCTAGTATCTCAGGATACGTACAATGTCATGTCATGTGTTTGGATTTGTCATTATATATGGGCCATACCGTTAAAGGTTTGCATCTCTCCTTAGCAGTGTAATCTATATAAAGATCTTACAAATGACTTAAAAATTAACTTACTTCTTCATGATATTGCAGGTAGTGGTAATTTTATATTTGTTGTATAACAAATTGGGAATCAGTGCAATAATAGGCACAACAGCAAGCGTCGTCATTATAACACCATTACAGTTCTTTATAGGAAAGAAAATATCGGACAATTCAAAAGACATTTCAAAATGTACAGACCACAGGATTTCGAAAATGACAGAAATTATACAAGGCTTAGATGTTATAAAACTTTACGTTTGGGAGGACTTGTTTAATGAGAAAATTTTACAATTAAGAGAAGTTGAATTAAAACTTCTTAACAAAGATTCTATTTATTGGAGTTTTTTGAGTAAGAACTTATTTTATATTATATGTATAGTATACACAGTAAAATGTTACATTAAATTACACACTCAACATTATATTTCAGCTTTCACAACCCAAATTTCTTCTATTCTGGTAACAGTGATCACTTTCACGGTATATTACTTCATAGACAATAACAGTCGGTTCACAGCAGTCAATGTTTTCGCTGGACTGGCCCTCTTCAATCAACTCACCGTGCCTTTACTAATTTTGCCCGTAACCGTGCTTATGGTAATACAAGCGATGGTAAGAAGAAAGTAATTGTATTCATTTTAAACAATCGTTGATGTTAACTCTAACTAGCCAACTACCAGTAAATAAAGGTAAATTTTACTAATATAGGTTAGTACAAAAAGGATTCAAGATTTTTTGGAACTTCCCGAATCGAACAATGTAGTAGAAGAAGAATCTAATAACCAAACAAAAGCAGCAAAATTAATTGGAAATGAAGAGATTTTCCTTGAAGTATCGGAGAAAGATGACGTGGACAACAATGAATTAGTCATCAAAAATGAATCTGATGGTGCGGAATGTATTGATCAGTTCTCTGACGAAGACGTAAACAATATGCCATCTCGAATTCCTGATTACATTGTCAGCTTCAAAAATGCAGCCTTGACTTGGGGCAAGAGTAATGATATGATACTAGAAATTGATGATTTAGATATTCCAGCAGGTTAGAACTATAAGTATTTTTACAAGGCGCATGTTTTCAACAAAAAAAAAAAATTTCTTTTCGTTCAAAGTTGTCATATACTATTTCTATTACTAGGTAAACTAATCATGGTTGTCGGTGCGACTGGATCAGGAAAATCTTCATTGCTATCTGCCATTCTCGGAGAGATGTACCTAGACCGAGGTGACATCGTATATAACAGGTAGACATATGATGTAGACCAGTGTTTCTACTGATCATTCTATAACACAACTATCGTGATCTATTTAGTCTTCTTTGCCAAAAAAAATATTTAAAATGTCGTTCCACAACTTTTAATATTTCAAAATTATAATAAGCATGATACTGACATAGATATTTCATGACGTTAAATATAACTGTTGTTATAAATATATCTCAATAACAGCAGTTGCGCTCAATAAAATTTCCAGCGTTTTTCTAATTAAAATAATATTCACCTCTCTTTAAAAGTTACACGATTTGCCTTGACACTTTTATTTATATAAGAACGGCAATAGTCATCCCAGTTATAGTATTTGAGTCATCTTTTACAGCGTCCTTGGATGGCGATAGAGTCCCATGGCATGGGTATCTAGGAATTAATTACCAACTATGTGCTTCAATAAAATAAACACGCGTTTTTACTTCTGTTTAATTGACTCAATTACAAACATAAAATGAAATGTAACGCCAATTGTTATTTAATAACAAAAAAAAGAGATCGAACTTTATACACTGGCGTTAGCGTGAAAGCCAAACAATGGAATGTCTATTAGAAAAACTTTCAAACTAAAGAAGATCTAAAGTAATTGGAAGTAACAATGAAATTTTTCCTCTAGATGTTGTGCAATGTGGTACGCGGGTCAACCACCGTGGCTATTAGAAGGATCAGTTCGCAATAACATCGTTATGGATAATCCGTGGTGTCAGAGAAAATATGGGCGTGTACTGCGAGCGACCGGCTTGAGGCCTGATCTTCAGCTTTTACCTGGTAGGAAAGTAGAATGTATTTATTTTACATAAATTATTATCTTTAACCTAGAAAAAGAAGAGCAAGGCATGTGGACTGCTGTTGATATCTAATAGAAACATAAAATGTAATTATTATGTTCTCTAGAATGATCGCATAACATCATGTACTAGGGCGCTACATAAGTTCCATCGTACTTTGTGAAAATATAGGAGGGGCGCCATTTTTATTTCGAAAATATTTTAAATATCGAACAAACGATTCCTTGCTTCCAAATTTTGTTTCTATGTTATGTTGATATTACTTTATGGTTTTACTTTATATTAGTTTATGGATGTCATATGACTTCAAATCACAATATTATGATATCTATTTTGCATACGACAAAACTTACATAAGTCTGTAGCGGGCGCTACATGTATATGTATTATTGTGCCTTTGATAAAGCAATAAAAATATTATATTAATAGTAACAGTAGAAATAATTATATAATAGAGGGTGATGCTACGCAACTTGGTAGTCATGGAGCACCTCTGTCCGGCGGGCAACGAATCCGAGTTTGTGTAGCTCGAGCATTGTACTCCAACGCATCGCTCCTGGCGCTTGATGAGCCTCTGGCAGCACTCGATGCACCACTGGCGAGGCACCTGGTGGCGCGTGGGCTCGTGCCTGCGGTGCGCGCTGGACGCACCGTCATCGTTGCTACTAACCGCCTTGAACTACTACATTATGCTGATTTGGTAAGTAGAGCGTGAAGGACGTGGTACACCCATAACCATTAACATAATGAAAGAACTTGATTTTGCTCAAACGAATACTTTTCCTACAGAAACGAACGACTATAACCTGAGGTTGGCAAAAACTTGACACCCTAACACTCCTGGACTTAGGCCTAAATTACAGCATAGACTAGTTTGGAACCGGTATCAAAGTGGTCATATTACTGTACCAAGAAGCATAGTCTATAACACTTGATGTTTGAATAATTTTCCTGCCTCAGGTAGATGTTGTAATGGGATGGGTCCATAAGTATTCTTTTTAGATACCAATTGGAGAGCAAAACAGTTTATTCTCGTAGTTATTCTCAATCATTTTTTTTTTTTTGGTAAATCAATTATCAAAATAATTTATTTTTGTTTTGTGCGATACACATGGAAGATAATATTCGGTGTAAGACACCGTAAATTCGTAGATAATTCATTGCTTTGTATATCGTCCTCTTTTCTTCTGAACTAAAAAATAACGTATATGCTGTCTAATCTATTGTATCATGGTTGTTAAAAGATAATAGCAATGGAGGATGGTCGAATATGCGGTGTAGGTCGAGCGTCAGCGGCGTGCTCAGGCGCATTGGCTCGCTGGGCCCGTCTGGCTGGTGAGGCACGAGCTGCAGCTGCCCGTGCTGGTGCTGGGCCACCTGGTGGGGCTACACGAGAGCGGTCAAGACTATTACGTGCCCTAAGTCGCACCAGATTCCATAGATGTAACTCTGACGAGACTACGGTAAATTCCATATGTACTTATTGTAATTTCAGGTTAAGTCCAAAGGTTCCTTAGATTTCGCTTATGTTTACCAGGCCCCGCGGACTATTTTTTTTGCGATGATATTTTTACAATTCATTAAATAACTAAGACCTGAATCATTTGGCCTGTCAATTATGTATGAAGGTCCTGTACTTTGACAATGAACAGTTTACCATTAGTGCAACGATTTTTTTTAATTTATCTTTCTTATACTATTTTATATGCGAAAGATGGGTGTTTGTAACTCAATCACAATAGAGCGGCTGATGGGATCTGTATGACATTTAGCACAGAAATAGATTATAGTCTGAAATAGCACATAGGCTACTTTTATCCAGAAAAATGTACGGTACGAGTAGGATAGATTTGTAACAATAGTTCTCACACATGCACATCAAAATTTCCATAGTTTATAATTTTGGAAAAGGAATAAAGACATTATATACAATTAGATTCAGTATCAATTGTCTTTAAAATTTTATGAAAGCAGGCTTGCCTTAACATGTTGAAAGGATGGTAACGAGTTTCATATCAATACGATTATACAAAAATTTGAACATTATTTTTATTTATCTTTTGCTTGCAGCTCTTGTTTATGTCTTAATATAGGATACAATCTATCTATGAATGAAGTATTTCGTAAATTCAAATACAGTAGTGGTTAGCGCATAATTGAATAAGAAAATAAACTCTTAACTTCATGCATGATTATATCATTCAAATTTAGAAACTACAATAGGTAACGTTTGTGTTCAATGGGCGTGACGTCTACTATAATCACTATTTTAGGTGGGTATAAACGAAGCAGCGGGTGCTCATCTGTTGTCGGAGGTGCCGACGTGTGCTGGAGGTAGTTGGCGGAGACGAGTCACACAACGTTCTAGACCACCTCTCTCCAGGCAGTTGTCTTCACCACCGCCCTCTATGTTTAATTCCAAGTGAGCTCAATGATAGATATACTAGTAAAGACCGCAAATCGAATATAATGTTGGATGTGCGACAACAAACACTTATTTAACTTCTTGAGAAGAAATGCAAATCCAGGCTTTCTTCTCCTACATTATCTGGTGAATACCGTACCGAGTACCTATACCAACGTAACATTTTGTTGGATTTGTCTCTTTGTAATCACATGCTGTTGTAGAACCTATTTTTCTTTACAGTAACATTCTACAAACTTCTTGTAGCTAATTTGCTAGCTATTCCTTATGCGCAACGACAAACCTACTTATTGATCGAGTCGAATATAATTGACATAAATCTGCATGATTAACATTCAGATGGCGGCCGGACGTGCGTCGCTCTGTTAGTGCTGACGAATCGAACAGCGCACTGCAGCATGAGGCGAGCTTCCTGCGTCGTCTATTGCAACCGCGACCTACTCGCACACTCAATAGGTTACTTGTTATTTTATTGCGATCCAACTAACTGATCCCCGCGATTTCCCCGAGGGCCCCGAGGGGAACTAAACCATAACATCCAAGGAACACTCACAGCTCACAGAGTTTAATTTAAATAACTTACTTAGTAGGATATAGCCATGTCAGCGCTTTAAATCGTGTCAAATTGATTTCACAGATTTACGCCAAGGACATTACGACGTTTAATTAGTACGGATTCTGAAAGCGCCCCTGAAGATAACCTCAACAATGGTAAGTTTGTATAGGTAAACTATGCTTTGCTAGGTGGGCATTTTTCAGAAAAATGCACCTTTGTAGATTTGACATGTCCTGTGACTTTGGTAGTTATTTCTTCAGAGCATTTTAGGTAGATTTCGAAGAAAAGTCTATGGTTTTGTACCAGTTGTCGAGTTTTTAAAAATTTTCACATGAAGTCTAGTTATGATCCCTAGACCCCAAAACAACCGCGAGTTAAACAAAACCGGGCCCGCAGCAGGCCCGCAGAGGTAGATTTCGTGTTTTTTTTTTTATCTCCAAAAATATAAGTCTCATTAAAAACTTTAAATGTCTACATTGTAGAGTAAAATAAAATATTAGCTCTCCTTTAAAAATATTACCGATTGTAATAAGGTTTACAGGTTCGGAGCTATGAAATTTTTTCCAACAAATTTTGCCCCATTTTTTTTTTTTTTTTTGTGCGTGTGGAAACCCCCTCGGGCCGTCACCCCACCGGGGTTTTCGGTGGGGCGGTGTGTCGGAATCGAACCGACTAAAACCACACGGTGTGCCGTACTGCGCCTTAAGTAGGAGGGATCCGGGAACAGCTTTTATTAAGACATCCGGACCCCCCCTAGCGCCTGCCCGCAAAAGCGCGGGCACCACCTTCGGGTAAAAACCTCTCAATTAGGCGACGTCCAGGCACACGCGGACGCCGCCTCCTCGCGGGGGGCCACTATAGCGGGTGGAGGGGAATAACCCGTCCCATCCACCCGCGGCCACACTCAGGGCGGCATGAGGCGCTGGTAAGCGCGCCTCCGCCGCCCGGTTCGCCGGCGGCGAATTAGGTCCGAGTGGAGGTTGTCCTCCCGGACCCTTTCCGCCGCCTCCTTCTGCGAGATGACTTCCTCACAGAAGGTTGCGACCGCGGTAAAATTCCTGTCGCTACCGGCCATGGAGCGAATGACAGCCGGTAGCGACAGATCCACTCCGATGACTGCAGTGAGGGCCCGACGCTGCGTCGCCCAACTGGGGCAAACCACCAGCGTGTGCTGAGCCGAGTCCTCACTGCAGTCGCAGTGGTGACAGGCGGGACTCAATTCCCTCCTAGCGACCGAGTGCAGGTACTTCCCGAAGCAGCCGTGCCCGGAAAGAACCTGCGTCAGTCGGAAGGAAAGGGTCCCGTGCTGCCGCCCTGCCCACTCGAACAAATTTTGCCCCATAGTTAAGGATGGAATCATTTAGGGTTGATATTAAAAAATGTTCGTATTTACAATTTACAATGGGCATGCTATTAATGTTAAACGGTCCAAATATTTTCCGTAGGAAAAAAGTTATACTACAAAAACTGATTTTTGAAAATCTGCCCCCAGTTCCCCCCTCCTTATGTATACGGAAATATACACATACGGAATATCCCCCATTCACGAACTTAACCTTCATTTTTGTCCTGTTGATTTTATTCAAGGTATATATTACTGCTTTATCTTTCTGTTTATAAAGTTCAGTACATTAACCTATCTTTATTCAGATTACCTTTTAATACTTGGCATATTTACATCAATTTATTTACTGTTACATTTTAAAATTAAATTAACCAAATACGTCACATTCACTACGTCACGTGTTGTATTAGTGGAACGGGAAAGTGAGGTAATGGAATTCTGAGGCATAGGTTACATGAAATTTTTTAAATATTTTTGATTCTTAATTGTTCTTAGTTGTATATTTAAAAAATATATTTTATTTATTCTGTTTGTCTTGGTGGTGAGCAGGGATAGTAGGTAATATTTAAAAGTTTATTTAGTTATTGTATTACCATAGTTGATTTAAAATAAAGGTACTAATCGGCAGTACTTTGTAGACCATCTCTAATATCCTAAACGTGCATATATAATAGCACTTACATGTCTGAGAATAATGCTAGTGTTTATATTTTATTGAAAAGGCTATTATGTTTATGTTAATATAACAAAGGTAATTTTCGAAATGTTTTGTATTTTCATTAAAAAAATACTCTGTATACTTCGTGACGTATTGAAATTCTCTAGTAGAAACATAAATCAGTTTAATTTTCGGAATTTCGTAATAATTTTAATATAAATATACTTTTATTAAAATGTATATTAATGATCAAACGTATATTTTTTTTTTGAAGTGGAATTCCTATAACGTGACGTGTAAATTTTTATGAAAAACGCCCAGGTGCATTTGCAAAGTTCATTATAAATCACTCTCATATTTCTCAATTAATTTAAACAGAAAGATATGTAGGTATATAACTAAAAAAGTGTAGTTAAATATAATAAATTAACATGTGCCTACTTCCTCTGTTCATTTCTGCTAGCGTTATTTTAAAATTAACTGATGTCATCTCTAATTGTTTGATTCAGTACTAGGCCTAAAGCCCTAGTACTGAAAAAAATAGGAAAATAATTTAATTATAATAAGTTTTGCTCTGTCTGTTTCATTCATAGAAAGGTATTGAATAATACGTATATATGTGCTCTACTACTAGTAGGTACCTACTACTACTATATCAATATACCTACTGGCTTATTATGCTGCTAATTTTGATGCATTTAAGAGACAATGACTACGTAACGTGCAATTCATATTTGGACTTGGATACATTCAGGTAAATACATCTTGTTCCAGATGTACCTGATGAATCCGGTGTTGACACTACGCCCTATAGTTCTCTAACATCAAATGGTGTTGAAACAAATAACACAATCGCTGTTGATGAAGATTCTAGCATTGAACAGAAACCTGATGTCGCTAATGAGGTTAGAAATATGTTCAGTAACCAAAATAATTTCTAATAAATCGCTCATTTCTTTAAATAATCAGGTTTATTGCGGCAAAATTCTAAATAAAATATTTCCATTTTCCCGCGCAAAAAACACTTAGATCAAATGGAAAATAATCAAACCTACGGAAAATAATAAAACCTACTATAGGTGCGGGACCAATTAAAGGTACCTTTAATTGGTCCCGCACCTTTTTAAATAATATTTTTTCTTACTACTTTTATAACTGAACTAGATATTATAAAAATGCAGATAGCAATAATTTTTTTTTGCATTGCAATTTAGTGTGTCATTTGGTGGGAATATGCACGCGCTGGCAAGTGGTGGAGCGGCGCGTACTGGGCAGCAGCCGCGACAGCACAAGCGCTTGCGCTGGCTGCTGATTGCTGGCTTACGTACATCACAACTCAGAATTCCCAAACTGAACTAGGTGGCAATCAGGTAAGGAGCCCTTTGACTACTATTCTATACTAAGGTACCTGCGGCAAATAAGAGCCCCCTTAATTAAAAACTCAATATTTACAATATTTAAACGATACGAATAAAAAACAAGGCATCAGACGAATATTTGCTTTATTAAAAGTTCAAACAAGTACAATTTATTTGGTTTCCTGAATAATTTGACTTTACAAATAAGTATTTTTAAAACCCTCTTTCTGGTCCATAATAAACCCAGGTGGTTTAAAAAGGACCGTATCAAAATACAATTTTATTAAGTTTTATCAGTAGGAATACAACGTCTTCTTTTTTCAGTTAATGTAAATTATCATTTTCTAACAAATCACGCTTTCGACAAATCTTAATTAATCAGAAAAACATCGATGAGCCTTATTAGAATAACGTAACAAAAATTTGCATTAAACAGTATTTAATAGACGATTTATCTAAAATATTTATATTTTTAAAAAAATAGTTCGTAACACTATTTAAATCTTTAACAAAAGCAAAGAAAATGAAAACAATTTTTTTTAATATAAAATTTGTGGCCCTTATTATACTAATGAGATCTAACATCATGATATTAAAATAAACTATTATAACAAATAGCAATGAAGTCTTAACTGAAACTAAAGAAACTATTAATATACGTAGCTTAAAAATATTTTTTTCAGCTTTGGTCAACTAATTGCACGTACATAGGCTGCACTAAAAGTATCGGGAATGGAATATTTTCACTGTTTCTGTCATATTAAAATCTTTTTAATTGAAAACTCCTTGGTTTTAAAAATTGAATACCATTTATTTATTTAAAAAAAGATTCTCGGTCTTATCACAAGGTTTTGTCAAACTTGTTTAGTCGTTGAGAAAATGGAATTGACTCGAGAAAATTCAAGAGCGATGATTTATTATGACTTTCGAAGTGGTTTAACGCAAAAACAGTGTGTTGACCGGATGATTTCTGCAGTTGGTGATGAAGCCCCATCCAAAACCACAATTTATCGCTGGTTTGCTGAATTTCAACGTGGACGTGTCAAGCTCAGTGATGATCCCCGTCAAGGTCGTCCAAAAACTGCAGTCACCCAAGAAAACGTTGATGCTGTGCGTAAGCTGATTGAGGAAGATCGACATGTGACATACCGCGAAATTCAGGCAACTTTAGACATTGGCATGAGTCAAATACAAATAACCTTGCATGAACAATTAGGTGTAAAAAAGTTGCTTTCCCGATGGAAACCGCATTCGCTCTGTGAAGAGCAAAAAGCGGCTCGCGTTACTTGGTACGTCAGAACTCTCGAAAGATTACACGCAGGATCCTCAAATGCTGTATACAATATCGTATCAGGTGACGAATCCTGGATATACGCGTACGAACCCGAAACAAAAAACCAGTCACGAGTTAGGGTGTTCGAAAATGAGTTAAAGCCAACAAAAATTGTTCGTTCACGGAGTGTTGCAAAAAAAATGGTGGCCACGTTTGTCTCCAAAACCGGCCATGTTGCGACTATTTCTCTTAAGGGAGAAAGAACGGTTAATGCAGAATGGTATGCTAGCATTTGTTTGCCACAGGTCGTTTCTGAACTCAAAGAGAGAACTGCAACCGCCGCATCATCCTCCATCACGACAATGCGAGTTCTCACACCGCGCACAGAACAAAAGAGTTTTTAAAGCAAGAAAACATAGAACTATTAGACCATCCGCCGTACAGCCCCGACCTAAGCCCTAATGATTTCTATACTTTTCCTAAAATATAGAATAAATTGCGTGGTCAGAGATTTTCATCACCTGAAGAAGCTGTGGACGCGTACAAAACGGCCATTTTGGAGACCCCAACTTCCGAATGGAATGGTTGCTTCAATGATTTGTTCCATCGTATGGAAAAATGTGTTAAATTTCGCGGAGAATACTTCGAAAAGCAATAAATACATTTTTAAATAGTAATGTTGTGTCACTTCCTTGATTCCCGAAATTTTCAGTGCCGCCCTCTACTTATGACCAAAATCAATATCCTGTTTTGTCGCCTGGACCCTGTCGCATGTCTTCGACTCCCTATGCGTTACAAGCGTGACAGTACCATTTATCAGTAAAATCTATTTGGCTGAATCATTTATTTCTTTATTATTGTCTTGTTTCCTAACTCCTGTTCTTTATTTTACCTCTTTTTTTATTTGTCTTAACTGGACGTGAGTTTTTTTACACATTTTTCATTCTTCTTTGACTGCTGTTCTTTTTGCATGTGGCTGATCATCCTCTGTTCTTTTCTTATGTTGCTGTTTCGTATTATTTTCTTGTTTATTAACTCAGCAAACAAATCTTTAGTCGCTATCCTCGCTTTATAATTGATTGCTTTACGTCTTGGCTTCTTTTTTTTCACCACAGCAAAATTCGTTGTTGGTATTAACTGTCGAAAAGGAGACTTTAAGACTTTTTATGCTTTTTTGTAAATTAATACCACTACAACTGTTGGCAACTGGAGTTGGCAAGTTTTGTATAGACCGATCAATTTCTTGCTCTTCAAAAATATCTTCTCAGAATCTGAACTATCACTAGCAAGTCTCTGTGATGCGCTTCGTAAATTTATAGAATTACACACGCAGCCACAGTATCATTCTATGAGTGCTCTGGTGCAACCATATGCGCTCTTTTAGCACCTTTCTGTGCCAATACCACTGCCTGGTTGTTAGTGGTGAGATGGCAGCCTTTTTCATCCATGTAAGCGTTGCGGATGTTGCCCAATCTCTAGCTCTTCGTATATTTTCTTATATTCATCAAAATGCTGCACAACAATAGGCTTGTACAGCTGCTTGACGACGAAAGACATTTGGCGTTAAAGGAAATCCTATGGAAGCAAGTCTTGATTCTCGACGCCAAATAATTTTCTTGCTCTGGTGTTAAAACTGTACGACGTCCTATTTGTTTTTCAACTTTTCCAGATTTAGAATAAAGCGCTGACGCCGCACGTTCAGCCATCAGTCCTCCCCAGAACACAAGCCATTGCAGCTTGTAATTGGTGAAGCAACCAAAGTCCTCGCCGTTTTTTAGTAGGAGGTTCCATAATTAATTCAAGTATTCTGAGAAACAAATAAATACCTTCGGGCAAAGCAAATGAATAAAACAAAAATTGCAATATAATATTAACTCATGAGGTTGTGAACAATATTTTAAAATTAAAAGCTTGAAAATATAGAAAAAAATTGTGCATATGTCAGGAAAACTAGGCAATAAGTAAGTTTAATAAGGGCCGGCTCTAATAACCAGCCTTGAAAGTGGCCCTTATTAGACTATGAGACTAAGCTTACGTTTTTCGATGTAAAATTGTTAAATGTCAATATACCGATTAAACTTACCTTGATTAGTTAACACAAATCACTATGTTTTACTATTAAACGGCAACTATTACAAACAGTAAGCTATTTAACGCACATTGTATCACCTTCGTGGAGAGATTTTAAATAATGAGTGACGCAGACCAACTGCCAGGACGGATTCTTGGCTACTGAAAAGATGGCGGATCGTACGATCACGCGTCCTCGTAATTAATCCTTTCTCTTGGTCTTTTATATGTGTGCGTAAACGTGATCTAATATATACGTTGGAAGTGTGTTTTTTTAGTAGTGGCTTTTTAGCTCTTGTTCCCCGCAGGTACCTTATGTTTTGCCCGCCTCTTTGCTTGCGTAAAAAGTATTTCTCTATCCCTCGAGAATAGTACTTTTTTTCTGGATTAAAATTATATTGTTTTCCATACACCTGGCAACGTGTAGGTATGCAAAATTTCAAGTTGTCGGTTGAGTAGGGTGAAAAGCAAAACAAAAAACAACAAGCGCAACAATATTAGTTAGGGAAGTTACATTTGAGTAACAGATAATTGACAGCAATATAAAATTGCCAGTGTTTTGTGTCTCTCCAATTAAGAATGGGGAGAATGTGCCCTATTGGATAATCTGAACTCACAACTAGTTACAACCTCTTAAGAAAGGTTGTGCATTTTTTTTTTAGCAAAGCTATTTTAGTCTAAATAAAATAAAAATATCTAACTAAAAGTTATAAACAGAAACTACGATTTACTCCGTTAGTAACAAAAATGTAAATATAACTGTTTTAGTAGTTTAGATCATAACGGTTTTCCATCTTAAATTACAAAATACTTCTTGAAATTTTGTCTATATTACTTAAACATAATAAATAGGTAGTTTAGAAAAACTTAAAGAAAAGTGTGTGTATGCAGAAGTGAAACTTCAAATTAACACAGATGTGTTAAATAATTATCATAAATTAATTAACCAACGAATTTTAATACGCAAATGCACAAAAATGATATACATGAATGATACACCATGTTGACTATGACGCATTTTCATAGTACGCAAGCCAAAAGACAAAGATTATAGGAACCACTGTATACTATACTGTTCTATGTCATTCTCTCGCAGGCTAAATCCTATTTCTGAATATGTTTTTCTTTTTTTAGTGTATGTTTCATCGAATTTTCAAATCACAACGATTCTAAAGAAGTTTCACTTCAAAAACACGCTTTAATTGTGAACCGAATTAAAAAGTAGTAAAGAGTTCCACTAACTAGGTCCCTCCTGTCTTCATCACCAGACCATCGTTACTGCCCTGTCTGTTGGACTCGTCAAAACGAATCATATGAGCCCAAACTCGAGGGGTTTACTAGGAGCCACGGAAGAGTTTCACTATTCACCTCCACCTGGCTCCATCACCAGATCAGCTCCAAGATGCCAAATTATAGTATTGTCATCCAAACGATACGATAATTAGAAGTTAATGATATATAATATAATAATAATAACTTCACACATCTCACTCACGGCGGTCTGATCCCAAACTAGGCAGAGCCTGTACTATATAGTAATCAGACTGCTGATAAACATACTTCTAAATACGTACATATCATAGATATGTAAATATATATAGTAATTTGACTTCCAAGATTTGTTTACATATTTTACGTGAGCTGGTTAACAAAAGATTTGGACTTACCGATGAAATGATGTCCTTACTTTGGATACACTGCAGTCCTGACTTTATGTTTCGACGCGTAGTAATTATCGCGCAACTCGGCATAAATATAATTGTTTCACCCAGCTACGGGTGACTTACGGTCACTTACTAGGTAGTAGGTAAGTATATACGCGAATAAGAAAATGTTTGCACGTGTTTCTATTAGTTGTGAGCGTTTGCTCATAAGTTCGGTGCGCGTTGCACATTCACATGCCACATTGCACTTCTTACTTATTCACAATTCTGTGACTTATACCTAGACTTGGGCCGGGGTACGTACCTACGCAGTGTGGTGCGGATGCGGCGCGCTGGCGGCGGGCGCAGCGCAGGCAGCGTGCGCGTGTGCCGGCGCGGGGGCGCGACGTAAGTTCCACGAGCGCCTTCTCCACGCAACGCTACACGCCTCGCCCAACCACCACCGGGCCACTCCACTCGGGACCACCTTACATCGCTTTGCCGCTGACATACTCGTGATCGATAAGGTTACCTATATTTTGTTATTTGTTGAAAACATGAAAAAAAGGGTTGTTTAACCTTTTGGATGGACTACAGTACAACATAAACACTTTGAATATTTCTTTTATAAAAAATTATATTAAAAAAAAACTATGCAAGGACGCTACTAAATATTCAATGCTCTTTATAGAAACTACCGACTGCGATTAGCCGGTGGGCACAGCTTGCTCTGTTGTGTGCCGCAGCGTTGCTCGTCAACGCCATCGTCGCACCTTGGAGCCTGCTGGCTTCGCTGCCTGCTTTGATTTGCTACCTCACCCTTCAATCTGTTTATCTGTGTAACGCCAGGTACATAAGCAGTAAGTAAATATTAGGAGTAAAGAATAGCCAATGGATCATGTTGTTGTTGTTGTATCACATATTACATCGACCGATACGATATTATAAGATGATCAACCATTTGTTGCCGTAAAACTAAGGGTAGTTTGATGACAAAATAAGACGTTTGTTTGATATCTTGTCAGTAGCCGCCGCAGATCAAATGTTTTTTTTTATAGAATCTTAATACGTTTACGTTTTTTCTATATTTTTTTTGCAGAGAACTTCAGTCTGCAGAAGCGCACAGTTCAGCGAGGGTGGTGTCGTTGTGCGCAGAGACGTGTGCGGGTGGAAGCACCATCCGCGCCGGCCGACTACAAGCACGCATGCGTACCACTTTCTTACGCAGGATTGATAATAACCACAACACACTACTTTTGTTGAATGCTGCCAACCGGTGGCTTGGACTCACTTTGGTAAGATAACTAAAAGAATGCACGGTCGCAGTACCATGTCAGCATTAGATGATCTAGTAGCCTGCGGTGTCAGGTGTGTTCGACAATGTGTGATTTCAGTAATACCTAGCTGTGACATCATGTAACTTGTCCATGCAGATCGGGATATTAACACAGTCATATAATTATGTATATCAAGTATAGCATTGTGTAAAACCTACAATATCAAGGAAATGTAAAAACTAATATACGTAACGTTAGATTGGTACTTACCACAGAAATCTAAATAAGTAGATTTCTGTGGTACTTACCTACGTAAATCGCCAAGATTTTTTTTGTTGCTACATAAGAATTATAAGAAAGAAAGAACTATCAGTAGCAAACTAGCACCTCAATAAAATAAAAATATATGCTACATGTAGCTATGTAAAAGACGGCTCTTAAAGATGGCGTAGTGGCCTATGTGGTCAAGACGAGTATTGTAGATTCGATCCGCACGTATGACAATTATTTATGTATGTAATTCAAAAACAGATGTTCGGAGTCTAAATCTACGTACTTTTTATAAAGTCACGTATTAAAGTATCTTCTAATTAACGTAAGCACCTACTTACAGTTCATTTTAATTTTTTATTTACGGAAATCATCCAGACTTTGGACAATGGGTTAAGCCCAGAGGGAATTAAATACAAATAATAATAAAAATAATTTATTGATCCAAAAGTGTTACAACAGTGAAACATAATAGATACAGTAGGTGTTAAGTTCTAAAAAGTTACATAATATTGTAGCATATTCAAAAATTTTTACATTGTCCTAAGAGACAGGTTACGGCTGTAAGATGTTACAACAATGATTTTCATTGGGCTTTGAGACGATGAAGATACTGTGTTGATTGGATGATGACCGTATGTATAATATATGGCAATGACAGTTATGAGTTATGTGTGATTGTGTGTAAATACTTACATTAACAAGATCCTCCAATTCACTGGCGCCTGAGATCACGCTGGTGCGTGCGGCATGTCGTTTGTACTCTACAGATTGTTGTCTTGTTTAACAGGATCTGGTAGGTGCTGCAAGTGTAAGTGTGTTATTGGCCGCATGCGTCTTCGGAGGTGTGAAGAGCGGTGCGGCGGCGGGTCTGGCAGGCGCGTATTCGTTGCTGCTACCCGCATATTTGGCACACCTGGCCAAATGCCGCGCTGACCTGCATTTGCAACTTGCCGCATTAGAGCGGATACACACCGACACCAATATACCGCAAGAGGATTATAGAGACGATTGTAACTATATCTCTATTTCGTAATATTAATTTTATCGATTTCAAACTCCCAAAACTAGAATGGAATGAATCCCAAACAAGAAAAAGATGAAACATGTTTATTCTTTTTTTTCTAAATTAAAACTAATGAAATTCAATAGATTAATGTTATATGACGTTATTTTCTCTTGGGGTCAGTAAGCAAGAAAATCTAGAGGAAAAGTGACCCCATTTCTTCAGATTTTTCCATATATCCTACTTCCTACTAATATTATAAACGTGAATCGGTTTAGTAGTTTTGGCGTGAAAGAGTAACACATCCATACATACATACATCCCTACAAACTTTCACGTTTATAATATTAGTAGGATCTGTTCATTCTTTGTTGTAGGTCCAATACCAGCAGGTTGGCAACGAAACGGAAAAATAGAATTTGAAAATGTCAGCATCCAGCATGAACCAGGCACGACGCCGATACTCAAGAATATAAACCTTACAATATCTCCTGGGGAAAGGGTAACTATAACACTTTTTGTGATACATTTTCTATAAAAAGTAATAAAAATCGCATCAGGTATGGTCTATATTTCTGTACAGTTAGTTGGTTATTACTAGCTTATCTTTTTATCACAGATTCCAGTTTTTCCCTTTAACTTGTTATACTCTTAGTTTTATTCCGGCTATTTTTATTTTTTTTTTTGTAAAGAATACTAGCAACGTGGGTCACACATTACTAGTATTCTTGTTAACCAGCTAAGCTAAATACTTGTGTTAGGAGTGGGTTCACGCCGGTAGTGCACTGGGTGGGGTTCGAACCCGCAACCACTTGATCACAAGTCCGACGCCTTAGCCATTACGCTACCGCCGCTTTATTATAGCTATTAGCATAGCTTTACTAACGGCTGTGTTAGAGGTGCCTATGAGCTTAAAGACGTCTCTAAAAGTCCTTCATATTTTCACCAACGACGAAAGTTAGGTGAACAATTTGACTCAAAAGTTGATATTAAATCATCTTTGCTACTTATTCTCTTCCATAGCTTGATTTACAAAATTCGATTCCTACCCTCAACGTAGGAATCGAACAAAATTAATTAAAAATCGTGTTTTTTCGTATCGTAATTAGATACACATACAATAAAAATTTATTTAGGTTGCTATATGCGGTCGGAGCGGCAGTGGTAAATCAACTCTACTTATGACGTGTGCCGGTGCTACAACCATCTCCACTGGACGGGTGCTCATCGATGGTGAGGATATAATGAGGGTTCCCCTACGGGCACTTCGTCATCGTGTCGTTGTGGTACCGCAGGAGCCCGCTATGTTCTCTGGCACGCTGCGGGAAAACTTGGACCCTGTCGCCGTGCATACTGATGAGGAGATATGGCACAGTCTGAGAGCGGTCGGACTTTTTGAATTTGTTTCTGCTCAGCCAGCTGGATTAGGTACGTTTTTATGATAAATTTGTTATGTAAGTATATATTTTTATTCATCGTGTAACGTGTGCTTAAATTTTTTTAACAAAAAATTTGGACTAAGTAGTAATGCTGTGACAACAGTATAATGTGCCAATATGGAGTCGTTTAATGAAAAAGCCAGATTGTAATTATGTTCTTAATAAACTTAAGGGGGGCAAAGGAGACGCCGGAAATGTTTATTTTTTTATTTTGGTCTAGCTTAAACAACTAATATAAAATTAAATGCGAATTATCAATTTAAAGTTAAACTTAAATCTACTGCAAGTCATCTAAATCATGCCTTTGACATTTTCATTAGCTATTTATTTTGTCACTCCGGGAATTTTTTTTTTTTATGTGACCAATCTAGAGATTTGCGAAGATATCGTTTTACATATAAGAAAAAAAAACAGTCTAATTGAGAACCCTCAAGACATCATCAACAACAATTATTGGGTTCAACTAAAAAAAAAAACAAATCCTTCAGCTTTGTTACATTAATTTAAAGGGTCTTTCAAATAGAGCGGGTCGATGTTAATAATCTGTTTTTTCTTATTCAGTCACTGATGCCAAATCACCATGGCAAGTTACACGGTTGAGCAGCATGTGCAAATGATAAAACTTTATTATCAAATGAGTGTTCGTTAGTGCAAACGTTGCGCGCATTGCGCCCATTTTACGGCAGACGCGGTGGCCCTTCAAAGTCTACTCCAACGATTGGTGACCAAATTTGAGACGACCGGTTCGGTAAAAAACCAACCAACACCTTTACGTCAAAGGAACGCCAGATCGGCCGAGAACATCGCCGCTGTACGTGAGAGTATTCAGGAGACTCCGAGGCAGTCGATTTTTTGCCGTGCACAAGAACTCGGCCTTTCGCAGACTTCAACTTGGAGAATTTTGCGTCGGTACTTGGGCCTGCATCCGTACAAGATCCAACTGACCCAAGAGCTCAAAGTTAATGACCATAGACAACGCCGTGTGTTCGCTGAATGGGCTTCGGAATGCTTGGAAGAGGACCCCGATTTTGGCCGAAAAATAATCTTTAGCGACGAGACACATTTTTGGATGAATGGTTTTGTTAATAAGCAAAATTGCCGTATATGGGATGACCACAACCCACATGAGGTTCACCAGGTGACAATGCATCCACAAAAAGTTACTGTTTGGTGCGGATTTTGGTCTGGCGGCGTCATTGGTCCGTACTTCTTCGAAAACGACGTTGGCGAGGCCATCACCGTCAACGGCGAGCGCTACAGATCAATGATAAACAATTTCTTTTGGCTTGAATTGAACAATATGGACGTGAACGACATGTGGTTCCAGCAAGATGGCACTACTTGCCACACAGCGAACGACACAATGGACATTCTGCATGAACGGTTTGAGGGTAGGGTTATCTCTCGCAGAGGTGACGTTAATTGGCCACCAAGATCGTGTGATTTGACTCCGCTAGACTTTTTCTTGTAGGGTTTTCTGAAGTCGCAGGTCTATGCCAATAAGCCACAATCGACCGTTGCCCTGAAAGCCAACATAACGCAGGCCATCGCTCAGATTCAGCCGGATCTATGCAGCAGAGTCATTAAAAATTGGACCTCTCGGATTCGTGTCACCATACGAAGCCTCGGCGGACATTTGAACGATGTCAAATTCCATCCATAATGGCATAAATGGGCCTTTCAAATAAAAAATAAATTTCGTTAATATCTCACACACATCTTGTTTTATTCAATTTTAACATCGACCCGTCCTTGCTGAAAGACCCTTTAGATTATCTAATATATACGCACAGAATGCAGCGTCGGCGGGCGCGGAGGCAGGTGTGGCTGGAGCGGCGGGCGCGTGGCGCGCGCGGCGGCGGCGCGGGCCGCACTGCACGCCCGGCCCGCGGCCGCGCTGCTGCTGGACGAGCCGGCCGCCGCGCTCGACGCGTCCGGCGAGCGCGCGCTCCTTGAAGCGCTGGCGGCCGTCGCGCCACATACCACTATCATCACCGTCGCAGTGAGTGCTTTAAAATCAACTATTCCTCTGCTGTTGTCCGATAGACAATAAAACATAGCTTTTTGTAACGAAGACCCTAATTGCACGTACACTTCAGACGCTCGACCGATGGGCGGCTAGGCGAAAAAAAGTGTTAGCACAACAAAAAATGCTGACCGCGAGTTGATTTTTTTCTTTACGCCATCTGTGTGGGTTCTGCGCGATACAAATATAAGTTGATATTGGTTGTATAGGTACTAAATTATCCATAGAATAATAGTTTGGACAACTTTCACAGATGGCGCAATTTTAATTTCGAGTTTTTACAACATTTACTATAATTACTTGGATAAAATTTATTGGATCTGTGGCATTCACAGATAACACTTATCCATTTATATATAAATACATATATACATATTATATTTACATATATAATAACACATAACATACATATTTACACAGTAACACAAACATACATAATACATTGCATAATATATCTGTACACAAAATAAATAATATTGCAATTAAATATTATTTATTATGTGTCGTCACTACACATTCCCTACTGTGTCGGACGCAATGTAAAAGCGCATCGAAACCGGTCCTGTTGTTCGCCAGTAGGCGCGGGCGCATCGCAGGACACCCGAACCAGTCAGTCGGGAACAACTATACCGCGCGGAGCCCGTGTCACTCGTTACCCTACTATTCGCTAAATACCTGCTTAAAGCTTTTGTGAATAAAATTCTGTGTTTCCTAATCTATCGCTAAACACTGTCGTTCTCCTTCTTTTTCTATTTTCAATTTCTGTGTACCTTAGACTGTGTGCTTGTGCTGTTCTACCCTTCTGTGCTTTCGCAATAAACGTTTCATGTAAGTGTTGAACAATTACTTTCATTTGGTGCACTCACCCCAAAGGTACCAACCATAGATCCATTAAATCATCATTATCATCCTCCGCGCCTTTTCCCAACTAAGCTGGGGTCGGCATTCAGTCTAACTACGATACGGCCGAACTTTGATATTTTACGTGAAGCGACTGCCATCAGACCTCCACAACCCGAGTACAAGGCGATATCGAAGTTCTGTAGTTAGACCAGGTTGTCGGACTTTTTAGGGCTCCAACTACTCGTAACGAATGCCACAGATGTTTGTATGGCACCCGGGACCGACGGTTTAACGTGCTCTCCGAGGCACGGAGGGGTCTCAATTTGTTAAGATTGGTCACCCATCCTAGACTGACCTGGCTAGTATTACTTAACTTTGTAATATGCTAACCTACTCGGTTACCACTTAGCCATGAGCCCCTCTTTCGATCCATTAAATATGTTTATATCTAGCGAAAAAACTTCGTTCCAACCGGGTGTCCCAAAGACACCTCATGCGGTTTTTTATTTAGTATTGAGTTTCGAGTTTTGATTCCCCATTTTTTACTTTTGTTTTTTTCTGCCAAAAGTAATAATGAATTATTCTTTTCGTTGTAGTATATAGTATTTGTATCGTGGGAGAGCTATGCTGCGGCACATATGGGCCGGGTCGACAGGAATGATACCACGGCCTCACAGAAAACTAGCAGTGAATGAATCAATGATTTCATTGTTTTTCGCCGAGTGTGTGAGGTTACCGGAGGCCCTAAACCTTCCCCCCCCGCCCATCCCCGTCTTCCCCCACTCGCCCTCTTCCCACCTTAAAGGCCGGCAACGCATTAGTTACTCTTGAGTTGCAAGTGTCCATGGGCGGCGCTAGTCACTTACCATCAGGTTTGCTATCCCATAAAAAAAAAATAGACTTTATTAACGGGCCTGTTGGGTTAGTGCTTAGTGATCCTGACTGCTGAGACAGAGGTCGTGGGTTCGATTCTCACCCGGGACAAATAATTGTGTGATGAGTATGATCATTTTATTCTGTATCTGGGTGTAATTTATCTATAATATGTATGTATTTAGAAATATATAAGTATGTTTATCTGTCGTCCGGTTACCATAGGACAGGCTCTGTCTAGTTTGGGATCAGACGGCCGTGTGTGAGATGTGTCGAGTTATTATTTCAATCATTTACACTTGTTTAGTACTCAGTAGTCACGTACTACTCTTGAATGTTGTGTAACATTAACTGAACAACTGACAAGTGACCGTATGTGTGCAGCACCGCATATCGTCGGTGCGCGGCTACTCGCGGGGCGTGGTGCTGGAGGCGCGCGGCGTGGCGGAGCTGGGCGGCGTGGCGGCGCTGCTGGCGCAGCCCGGCTCCAGGCTCGCGCGCATGCTCGCCGCCGCACAACGGTTCAACTGACACACTACTTCACCTTTTAATAACCTTCTTTCTAAGAAAGAAACGCAATACTGTGCTAGTAGGAGATGAATAAATTTGTGTAGAAACATAATTTGTTTGAGGAGATTCGTAAAATAATCGATAAGGAAAGCGCGACTAATTTCATTAAATGACATACGTGTAAGTAAATATGTATACAATAGTTAAATGACCACCGATGGAGACCTTCCTACGAGAACAGATTATAAACTGTCGTGTTACATTACGTATGTTTATTTTTAGGACCCAATTTGGCTTTGGCAAGGAGGATTTGGGGACTTATTTTAGACATTGTAATGTTTAATTGTTAATAACTTATTTGGATAGTTTGTGATTTAGAAAACCTTTTAAAAGGTATAAATAAAATACGGGGCCTTAAAAAATAAAACTGCCAATATAAACTGACAGTATTAAATAACCTGATTTTCTTCTTTTTAGTCATGAAGTAGAGTTGTCCATTTCTCTCCCACCACATCACTCCACGTTGTTTATCTGTAATTTGGTATATATGATGGAAACGAAACGAAAATGACATTAATTGAAAATGACAATTATTGATGCCGATTCTATTGTACACTCGACTAAACTAAAACCTGACTAAATTTGTTCATATGAAATCAACCTTGTGCTCTTCGTTATAAGGTCTATTTGTTACTGGCATCTATTTCTCAGCGCCACTAACGATACTCAACTTTATTTCCACGCAGCGAGATTCTCCATTTATTCAAATGCTGTATAAATGCCGTATAAAAACTTGTTCAAAACGAACTAAGATGACGTTATTTTAATCGACACCTACGAAGACGCTACGACACTAAAAACACAGAGCAAAAGAGATGATTCAACGGATAGCGGCTCTCGCTACGTGGTATTAAAGTTTATTTAAGCGAATCACACTTTAGTCGACAAATAAATTGCTTATTTCGACAGCGATATATGTTACCTACTTGTTTCAATTTGAAATAAGACCTTGTTTTGAAGTAAACTAGGTTTACATCTTATATGAAGAAAATTTAGTGAATTTTAATTTAGCGAGTGAAGTAACAGAATTGGGACCATTATACATAATAAGGTTTACAAAGTATTAATGTGTTATCTTGTAAAAGATGAACCTCAGTGTTGACGTAATAAAAATGTAAGTGTAATAATGTAGCGAACTTTGACTTTTACAAGTTAATGTAATTATTTATGAATCAGTTTACGTCATTTGTTCGAATAAATGATTAAAACACAAAACATTTGTTTCATAATTGTATTTCCAATAGAACAACAATTGCACTTAACCTCATTTAAAGCTCACAAGGAGCGCGGCGCACGCGCACGCGCTAACCGACGCAACGACAACGTGCTGCCAGAGACAACGATACATCATAAAATTATATCACTACATAACAAATTACAACAATATTTACGTTGGCACCGATTTATATAGTTATATAAAAACATTTGTGTTCACACACAATATAAAAATATTTGCTTAAATTACTTACGTAAATACACTTAGACTTCTAAATTAAATCTCGACAAGTTTAATAAATTCTTTTTACTTACGAACTAAATTGGTATTCACGTGTGATCGGACAGGACGGGCAGGCACGTGTGCAGACATACTGTGCAGTATGTTTGCCACTAGACATGAATACTCTCATGTTACTGACTGTAAGCTCCTTCTTTATATCTTTGGTTAAACTTTCCATGGAAATGTACATTATATCATCTTAGAATAGAAGATTACCATTAGCAAGGCACTAGTTAAGGACACACATTTTCCTATACAAATATAAATGGAAACTTTGTGACATTGCCATCCACTAAATTGTATGATGTCTGCCGTACAATCTGCTCGACATCATACAATTGAAGTCAACAATTCTTGTCTACAGCTACGATACAGCCCCTGATACATTTTAATCATTGTTATCGCAGCTTGTGATGTTATACAAAAGAAAAATAATCTGTTGATTATTTAAGAACATAGTTTTCAGCAGCCAAATCTGTGCAATGCCAAAAATGTATAAAAGCCGTCATACAAATTGTAAGTGAACACCAACAATTCTTATAATATGTACATTATAACAACAAACAATAGATTTAATAAGCTTACAACTCCTTTAAAACGAAGCGATGGGAAATTTTTATTAAATTTTTTTGAAATTACAGACAATATGTAGTATTTTATAAAATCAAATTAGAAAATTATGTTAAATTACAAAGTCCTTTTAACAAACAAAAGTCTCAATATTAGTATTTTTTTTTGAGGTATTCAGCATAATGAAGTACATGTTCACAAGAATGAAAATACACAATTAGAATAGGCCATGCGATATTTGATTAAAAATAAATAAAGTAGGTATATGAAAGGCCCAACACCGCGGTGGTACAACAATTTTGTAATATACTAAGTGCCAATTAGTCGTTCATAATATGCATCTACACGCCCTACGCCTAGCCGGATTCACTTAAGGTAATGTTTACACATGGTCTCATACATACTTCGCACAAAAAAGCCTGAACTCACGTCACTACAGAAATTAAATTATAGCCATAAATCCCAAATATAAAACTAGTCGTAGAGCATAAAACGACTACAATGCTTTGACACATGTCTGGGGCGACAGCCAGTGGTGTGTAAACAACTTAGCACATATTTATTAGGAGCTCATACGCATAGGATATGTTTCTAAATGATAAAACATCCGAACAATATTTTTTGAATGATACTTGTAAACATAGATGTACTCACAGTTTTGCGTAGTTTTAATGTGTAGCTTATTTATAAGACAGCAATGAATTTCAATCTCTACAGTAAAGGGCTACACAGATGCTTTGCATTTGAATCTCTATTTTGTAACTTGCGTGCAGTATAAAGGTAAACCGTCTATTGAGCTCATAACTGTTTTATTTCAAAACGAGTTTTAAGTTTAAAAAATCCCAAAATAATCAAAACTGTGCGAGTTTTGTAATAAGGCAATAAGCACTAACTTAAATACCCTTTAAAAAGTTCCTCACGATTTTATCCAAAGCGTTTTCAATTATTTTGCTTATGAGACTTTTCTCGTATGTGAACCAAAAGAAATGCTAGCGGTGTCGTTGTTTGTACTGGTTGTACGTTCATCGTACAACATAACATGTAGGCCGTGAAGTGTGTGGCGTGGCGCGTCGACGCAGCGCGACAACTACGTGGGCTCGGCCTTGACGCCGGCGGAGGCGGCCACCGCGGCGCGGGCCTCCTCCGGCAGCCGCTCCGGACTCGTCAGGATATCCGTCGTCGTACACAACACACGCAGGGAATTCAACACCGCTGCAAAAATACATACTAAACTGTCAATTTTCGTTTTAACACATGCGCTTTAAATGGGAATTCCGAAAAATAATTTAACAACATAACTTATACGTATTTGGAATATTAAAAAAATTGTCACTTAGAACTGCAAATTGACCGTCGGTAAATTGTAGGAAGACTCGCCTCACAAAACTTTATCAAAATCGTTAGAGCCGTTTCCGAAATCCGAATCCGAATATCCGATATATAAATTAATTAATTTAATTCTTGTAGAATTGCTCGTTTAAAAGCATTTATTAATATAACTAAGGTCCAGGGATGTTACGGATATGAAATATCGGATCTGAATACAAATGATTGAATCCGAAATTGGTATAATATATTAAATCCGAAACCGGTATAATATATTATACCGGTTTCGGATGCGATTCTAGATATCAAACTATTTAGGATTATCCGATTATCTGATAGTTTCAGTTACGGATATTAGACTTTTAAGAAATTGACGCAGCAAAATACAGATAGATAATTATCTCTCTGTATTTTGCTGCGTCAATTTCTAAATCCAAATCCAAATCATTAACTATAATTAATGATTTGGATTTATTTGACAGTTGCTTGAGAACGAAACTATGCCAGAGTTGGTATAATAAAACTTTAAAACACAGTAAGAAAAATATATAGATTACAGTGTGTTGAAGTAACTTTGAACGCTTTCAATGCATTTTGAAGACTTATTTTTTTTAATGGGATTAGGGGCAAACGAGCAGACGGGTCATCCGATGACGGGACTACCGCCGCTCACGGGCACCTGCGACTCAAGAGCCACAAGTGCCTTTTTCAGACTGAGCCCTAAGTCTTTCAGACCTTCTTCTCTATATCTTGAAACTAGCTACTAGACTTTTTTTTGTCAATTTCATATAGGATCTCATTCATTAGGTTTCAGGAAACAAAGTCCTTAGAGTAGGGTATAGAAGGTAGTGGTAGTTACCGGGGCGCATCTCGACGAGCGAGCAGTGCTGCTCGGCCCACAGCAGCGTGGTGCGCACGAGGTCGGCGGCGCTGCTGCTCGACACGCACGCGCTGAACGACTCCACCAGCGCCGCGCTCACCACGCTGAACTGACGCCAGAGTCAAGGAACGTACGGGGACTGGAGACTCACCCCTCGGGACCGTTCGCCCACCCATAATTACTATTACCTATCCGTTGTAGATAGCGAAAAAAACACCTTTATTTTTTTTAAACTAAAGCTCGCCAATGGCTGATAGACATCTTAAAATATGAGTATGTGTCGATAATCCAGAAATATCTAGTCTATCTATGATAATTATGAATTAAGAAATAAGATAATAAGAATGTTTAAAAAGTGTACATGAACTAACATGTTTAATATGTATGTATATACTGTACCGAAACAACAAAATATGTTTAGTGACATGAAATATCTGGACGGTATTTAAGTAAATTAAACATAACGTCAGATCCTTGTTGTTTTATTGAATGGTATTTTTCTAAAAGGTAACGCTAAAGTTATAACGATTAAATTTCCTTTGATAAGTAAAATTAAGTTCTTTTGCCAAAATAGTTGTAGACAGACAAAAGGATGTCATAATTGCGTGTCTATTGAAAGAAAATATTAATAACTTATAGATTATTTATGTTCCAATTGCTGACAAAATTTTGTATTAACCTTATTGAGCTCATACGGATACGAGAGTTCAAGCTTTAATAAAAAAAGCAATCATAAAAATGTTATCATCAAGGCCTTTTCCAGGGTCATTCTGAGCTATTTCTTAGAGCTCCGACGTTATCAGCTCACATGTCAGCGGCAAGATAATTTTTGTAGGTTAATTTCAGGACCAATGAGCCAACATACTTGTTACGAAAGTACCGACTTTTCGTGGGTGTAGTGAATCAGCCGCCGTCTTATACCTTTATGAGTTAATAACCATATATGATATTAATTTCTTTTTAAAGGATACGAGCCAATACTTCCAGTTGTGAAGTGTGCGATTAGCCACGTGCCTGGCGAACATCTCGCGGAGGCGACCGGACCGCGCGCGGGACACTGGCGCACCCGTCGCGGGAAGTAGCGAGTGACAGTTACTGCAACAACAACATAACGGATCCTAAATTTAAGGCTCAACAGTAGACATGCTCAACAAGAAAAAAATAGGTATATCATTCAAAATTGTCAATTCAAACTGATCTCCTGGACGATAAATGAATTTGATAAATGTTTCTAGAGAATAATGTAAAAAACATTTTTTTTTTCAATCGTCGTCAATTATTGCAATTCACATACGGCAGAAGTGAAACTTCAGAAAAGTAGCCTACGAGAAAATGAGAAATACAAAGTAAAATCAACACAAATAATTGACTAATGTTAATAAATTTAGTTTTAGATAATTTATATAAAAGTTATTGGTAAAATTAACACAGATGTGTAAAATAATTAACATAAATTAATTAACCAACGAATTTTTATATGCAAAAATGATACACGTGAATGATACACCACGTTGACTATGACGCATTTTTGAAGGCTTCATACTACGCAGGCGCCAAGAGGAAGATTATAGAAAACACTGTACACTTGAATTCTATCTCATTCTCTTGCAGGCTATAAATCCTATTTATGAATATGTTTGTCTCTTTTTGGTGTCACTTTTTCGTTACATCGAATTTTCAAATCACAACGATTCTAAAGAAGTTTCCCTTCAAAAATATAAGGAAGAAGACATATATTATGTACGTACGTGATAGAATTGTTTAAACATTCTATTTGCTGTCGCAGACTCTCCATCTCCTCTTTGATTTGATTCCTCTCAACTTTCAGTTGTTTAATATATTCGGCCCCCTTTTGCAACATTGCTGCCTTACTTATCTAAAAACATGTGTGATTATTATGTTTCATTTCATATTGTTAAAAAAGTCCAAACAGTTGCGCACTGCATGATATGTCTATTTTTCATTCTCATGTGTTTGGTATCATTTTAATATTTTTTTGCAAAATAATGGAAACAATTTTATAATTTTTATTAGACAGTTGTTCATTCTGGTTTTTTTTAAACAATTGCAATATTCTTATCTACAGTCTAATGATTTCGCAATTCCGGATTTCATGGGTATGAGGTAGAAGAGAATCCGGTATCTTGGTACCTGTGTAGTGTACCGGAACTCCTCAATAGCAATGATTTTTCGACATTCCAGCACTCGGATTTCAAAAGTTGAAGTTATCCTATCTGCCTGCATTTATGTGATAGATCTGTACATACCTTGGCGGCTGGGTTGGCATTGAGATGCGGTATAAGGGCTTGGAGAGTATCGAAGCCATTTTTGATGTTGTATCGGCGCTTCTGCTCGGCGTGCAAATGTGTGCGGCGCGATTCCCGCGGACTTCCTGCGCGAGGGGAACCGCCCCCGGGGGACGTCGGCGGGGAAAGGGACTGGTGAGGAGACATCACATCGCTCCCGATCGGAGAAGGTTGCGCCCTCCTAATGGGGGACCTAGTAGGATCCGTCGTGCTGCTGCCCTCCTCGCTATTCAGCTTATACAGGCTTTGAGCTGAAATTGTAAAGATATCACTCTCTTACGAAAGTCTTAAATAAGACACTAACTATAATGGAATTTTTTTTCCGTCACTTTTGATGTTAAAGAAAATACTCTGATTGAATTGCAAATATAAATAAAATTAATTTTAAAATTCAGCAGTTTGATTAGGTACTGATAAAGGATACCTGGCAAATAGTATCTGAAAAACGCCATTATGCTCACACTTCATAACAGGTATTTCATGTTAGTGGAAAAGGTAGAAGAAACAAAGTACATGTGAAGGAACAAAACTGCGTAGTTACCACATGTTGACTAGTTTATGATAGACTAGCTGTACCCCGCGGTTTCACCCACGTAACTCAGATGCCATTTGAATATCGGGATAAAAAGTAGGCTATGTGTTAATCCAGGTCTCCAGCTATCTATATAGGAAGTATCATCGCAATCGGTTCAAATCGGCAACAATACACATCCTCCCAAACTTTAAAATATTTTTTTCACATTCAATATCTTCACTACATATACGGACACAACCGTCAACAACGTCTACTTTGACCAAATTACGTACTTTAAAAGACAAAGTTTATCTACTTTGAATATCAGAAGCGATAATAGTATTTATTTTCATAAAAATCAATTTGTTACTGCTAAATGTGAATTGGAAATAAAAATCTAATTTTATTGTATTTATGGTTCACTATTTTGGTAATAATGGCATACACATAAAAGATAGATATATACTGTCGCGGACTTTTTTGTAGAACTATTTAGGAGAAACAATCCCACCGTACATTATATTCATGTACCTCTTACAGTTTTTCCACCGCACGCCAGAATAGCTCGCAGATGACAGATTTTCTTTCGACTTACTTAACACTTATCGTTATATTTTGGCCAATATACACAATATCTTCATAAATTATAGCCTATGTGTTATTCTGATATATAAGCTATATTATTGTAAAGTTTCATTAAAATCCATACAGTAGTTTTTGCGTGAAAGAGTAACAAACATCCATACATCCTAACAAACTTTCACGTTTATAATATTAGTAGGATTAACCTGTATAGACACAAGAGCCATTATACTGCGTATATTGTATAGCTTTCGATGGTCGGTTTAGTAAAATAATGTAGAAGTAAGACTGACAGTGTTGTGCAGAGAGAAGTTGAGCAAGCATGACACTAGCTTGAGGCAGTGTCGGTTCGGAAGCCACGCTGTTGAGCGGCGGTGGGCGGCGGGCGGTCGGCGCGCCGCTCGCGGGGCCCGCCGGTCCGCCCGCGGGGCCCGCAGGTCCGCCAGAGCCAGGGCCCGCGCTCTCTGCGACCACGCCGCTCGACGAAGATCGCGACCGAATCCGAATGGCCCTCGGGTTCGACTCGCGAGCCTGCAAATATTCAACCTTTGTACGTTACACGTACACTTACTTACCATTGCGTATAGATCGAGCGTTTGCCGAGATTTCATTGCACGAGGATACGAGTGAATTATATCACCCTTCACTTCCACAGACATCTGTTGGTCAATATAAAGGAAACTCTGTAGTAATTTCCCTGGATGACTTTAAATATGTATTTCCACAACAGCAATTTTCTAATACTATAAGCTCGGTGCTAAGTTTCAACAGTAACAGCTCTTCTTTCGATACGATTTTGTCATTTCTTTTTACATGGAATATTTTTTTTTTTAATTAATCAAATGCAATGCTGTGAAAGTGTTGGACGACACTCAGTCGCACACATTAAACATGTTCATGACACACCGATACTGATGGTGCCGTTAATTGGAACCTAACCAAAATCCTACACAAAATAAATGTAACGGTTTAAGCTCATACCCTCGCAACATGTTTAGTTGGCGTGGCATCGTGTATAGAGGGTGCGGGTAGTGCAGGGACGCTTACACTCCAGTCAGGGTTGAGTTGAGCACCCAACGGCAGGCTGTGCGACCTAAATTGTTCCTTACTGGAACGCGATCCACTGCCTGTACTCGCTCCCGATACGTTGGACATCTGAAAAGAATAACCACTAACCTTATCAGCACAATTTTGTCCCACTTACCGGTTGAAATGACAAATTTCAAACACTATGTCTCCTGTATTTCTTTAAATGTTTTCGAAATATAGCAAAAATAGCCGTATATATGCTTACAAATCCTGGCCTGTCACTCGAATTCTCCTAATTCACGGGTATAAGATAGGTACTACTGTAGCAATTATTAAATAAGCACCTAATTACTTCAATAGTATTTCAATATCTAAAACAGCACTCTTACCTGTGGCGAGGAAACGGGCACTAGTGGTGGCGAAGGCATTTTAAAAGATCGAGGGTTAACTGTTGTCTGCCCAGTCTTCTGTTTATACGAATCAGCTTGGTTCAACTGCAAGTACTGCATTTGCTGCGAATTTTGCCGAACGCCCACTGATCTTGACTCGTACCCTTGGGGAGACACCGGCGACCCTGACTGACTCATGGGCTGATAACTCTGGTACTGGTTGCTCTGCTGAACTTGAGGACTAGAGTATTGTGAGGGCCTCTGGCGAACTTTCTCTCGCCCGAAACCCCCCCGCCCTTGGATTACTACGGTGGACGCATATTTAGAATTTTGTATAGGCTGTTGTAATAGGGATACCGTTTCAGGAGCTGTTTGAGATGGTGGCACTGTGGAAATATATAGTCATGGATATTTTGCGGCAACAGCATAAAATATAGTTGTTATAAATACCATTCAAAACGACATAGAATGATGAAAATGTCTCGTAGTTAGGTAAAAGCTTGTTTGGCAATTTCCTAACAAAAAAAACAAATTAAATTATCATTGCATTCTTATATTAGGACTACTGTAATACTTCCAGAATAAACCCAAAGCTGCCCTATCCAGGCATGGAAGCTCTCAACTCGGTAGTCGTACCTATTTCTTGCAGACTAGGCACACAATGTTAGGACAAAATATTCATTAATAAAAATAACTTTTAAGCTTTGAACCTCTCGTCCCTCCTCTTTGTCGTTTTAGTAAAATTAAATTAATAACGATATATTATTCTTTTGGTGGCGTATTACTTCATGAAATTGGACTTGAACGTCATCAATTACTAAGATATTGCCGTAAACATTAGAAAAAAAACAAATCTAAGTACTAACCTGTGTTATATTTATTGTACGAGGTGTCAGATTGTGGTAAAATTTTAGTAGTATTAACATATTGTAGCCTAGGAGACTTTCCGACAAAGGAATGCATTTGCTGGTCGGACTGTGACGTATTCGGTTCATAGGACATAGGTTGATAGTGAGGGAGTATTTCTTGCGTGTTCATCATGTTATTTTGTAGATCTGTTTGTGTGAATAATCTTCCATTGTCGTACATTCCCATTTGCTGCTCATTTTTTATCGTTTGTTCCATGGACATCATTTGAGTATTCTGGTTTTGACCTGTTTAATAAAAATATTTATAAAGGCTCTAGATATAGCTATGCAGGTAGTAAGCTTCAAGAAATGAACGTGTACCATGCAACGACATCTGACTGGTCGGCATGGTGACCGCAGTGTTGCTCTGGCTACCGGTCATAAATCCTTGTGAGTAGGAGTCCACTGACATTCCACCTCTGTACAAAGATTCTTCAGGCGTCTCCTCTGGCACGGGCGGTAACCTGAGGTCTGGAATATATTTAGTCAATTAACACAAACCCACCTCCTAAAAGAGGTCTATTTTTGTCACTGTCATCTTTGCAATACAACGGCACATAAAGGTAGACATAGTTCAATTTCTCTTATTATAATAAACCATCTATTTGTACAAGCAATTGCGGATATTTGCATCCGCATCCGTAATCGCGGAGCTTCCGCAGCGATTTGGACATCTGCATCCGGATCCGCGGATGAGAGCCTTAAAAAATCCGCAACTGTATCCGCATCCCCGGGTATCAAAAATTCTGCATCCGCAACATCCCTAATATAAATGCCTAGTAACAAAGGTTTATGATTGTTTTTGACGAATCGTACTGTTTATTAACTTACCCTGAAAAGGTTCCAATGTGTCCATAAAATCCTCTAAGTTAGGTTGTAATGGCCCTAAGCTTGGTTGAATGAAGTCAGCTAAGCCCGCTCCCCTGGCTGCAAGCGTTAATTAAACACGTTCATAAGTTGACTTATAGGTTTATAAAGTCTGATCTTTATCAGAATTTGAAAGTTACAGCATTATACAAACTAAGTTAACCATCAATGGCGGTCCAGATTTTTCTATCCTATTTAAGGTAAAGAAAATCTTAACGAAAAATTTAAAGGGACGTTTCTTATAGTTACTTCCAAAGGCGTATGATAACGTGACAATATTTTGACTTATGCGCTCTAATGATCCCTGAAAAATAAACTATGTAATTTAAAAAAAAATCGAGTTGTTAATTTTTGAAAATAGCGAATTCATCCATACATATAAAAAGTTTAACTTTTCCATATTAGTATAAAATACAGAATTGTATCTATTTGTTCAGATAGTTAAGTAGATATTGGAATTAACGAATGATACCTAGTCCACTCAAAGAAAAAGTGCAAGCCATTGACGATCAACTGCCATTCCATGAAATAACAACTTAATAATTATTTATGGGGCCAAAAAATTAAGAATTATTTTTGAGAAACTGTTACAAATAAATATATTTACCTATTTCTCTACAGTCTGGGAAAGCAAACGGTTGGTGGCTGGTGATGGTAGAAAAGAGTGTGTCAGTCATGAAGTTTAAATAGTCCTCGTCCGTGAGCATGTTTGCCGCAAAGTCGCTGCACTGCGAGAACGATTCCACCGTATCCATGTCCGATATCTGAACAAACACATTAATAATATCAACCATTTTATTCTTACACGAAAATATAATGAATAATTTCTGTAAATAGGTTCAGACTCGTACCGTGTCCTGAACGGAGGTATCTCCCTTTCCAAGGAGCCTCATTATATGAAATTTGCGCCATTTTTTATATTCTGCTATAACCGCCTCTGCGCGCCTTTTCCAATATTTGCCTTCTAATATTGTTGCCTAGAACGTTACTAAACATTTTAATTACAAGTCTTACTTATATTATTAAATAATAGTTTGTGTATTAAGAGGAATCGAGTACATGCTTTGGGAAAAGATCGCTTTCCCACCTTCACAACTGGAAATTCTTCCTTAATCCTACAATCAGTTTTTTTCTCTTTAAACTAGTATCATCTTCCAATTTAAAGAGACTATGTTTATTTTACCGCAACTATAATTAGATATAAATCGATAGTTTATCGCGGTTAATTTTAAGATGTTATTTCCATAATATATCTGACGTATTGATAGAATTATACTTATCGTAAAAAGGTATCATACTTTAAAGACACTAGTAACTGCAAGTTAAGCTTCGGTTTATATGTCACTCTGCCACTGGAACTGTACCAGTGAATTGCACAAATCCATATGTATGTAGATATCGAACCCACAACTTTCGATACCCAATCAATGCATGCAATCAATTTGTATAAAAACTAGTTAAAAAATTAAAATACACATTACCTCTGGTTTTACGTGTGTGTCTACATCTAACGGGGATGCGAACTGACATACCAATGTGTTTTGTTTCTTAATAACTGCAACGGAAAATAACGTTGATAGGAAAACAACTAACAACAATCAATAAATCATGACTCTGCATCTTTATGAATTTATTACAGAACCCTTGCTATTAGCAGCCTAGTTATTGTTTAAAAAAAGACACCCCTACGGTGTCGTTGTCGTCAGAACTGATAAGAGTTACGCGGTAGAAAGAGTTGTAACTTTTAGGTGAATATAACTGTAGGTAATTAGCGCCTTGCGACCTAAATTGCGACTTTTGTGTCGGAACAAGAGTATCTATTTATTTAAATGATTTGGCGTTGTGAGACTTCTGTATCTGTACTATTATGTATTCTGTTCCGTTACATCAATTTGAAGAACTACATATGAAAATAAGTTAATGCCTACGTAAATGCAGTGAAGCCAATACGGTAGATGACTGTCAAGACAGTATATTTTTAGTTAACGTCGTCATGGGGCGGGTCATTTCTTTCCCTCTGATATGGCGAAGGAGATGATGGCTGGTCCATGCGTCATACTCGTGAACGGGTGCTGCTTGGGGTGACTGGTCGGCCTAGTCAGCGATGCTTTAGCCTATAATATTATTTTGGTTCGATCAACTGCAACTCTAGCCTCTTAATCCAGTCACGAATTATTTTTAACAGTAGATTTTGCAACTGAATGAAGGTAGATGTGTACCTTGAATGATTTCTATGTTTAATAGGTTCAAACCTTCAACGGTATCACTGAGTGATTTTTATTTTTTAGTACGTTAGCTTTTGGAGCATTTCAATAAAATGAAATTCAGGTGGCATCAGCTTGCATCCTGTTTACCTCTCGTGTAACACTAACACTATTGTACCTGAAGATCTGACTTTTAAAAAGAGTGGCCATGAGTTTCTTTGCCAGTATTCGTCTCATAAGGCCCTACGCATTTTGGAAACTGGAAGTTATAGATCGACACAAACAGGCAGTAGATTTTGGTGTTTTTCACCTAATTTACCTTGACTCCAGTAGTTGAATCCAGTATATGCTGCGGCGTCTGTTTGTGCCGATCTATGATTTTAACTCTATCTTCAATTTAACGTTCAAAAATGTCACTTATTGTCTTAATTGAATAGATGATTTTGAATTTGAATTTGAATGGTTCGATACATGTTTGTATGAAATATCAAGGCATTACGTCACGCCTTACTATTGTCAAATAATGAAAATCAATGTCAATTGGACGATTACAAACTAAATTAAAACGTTAAAGTAAAACTAGACGACAATTTTCACACTATTTTAAGTTATTTGAATGAAGTCGCCAAGTCGTGGCGGAATAATTTATTTGGAGCATATGCATCTACTATATCAATTGACAAAAGTATTAGATATTTTGGAAATATATACCAACCTTCATTAAAAAAATTTAAAACATCCTACGCTACACAGGTAGTCATCGAAGAAGTCGTTTTTCTCATAAAAAAATCTACTTGTGGTTATAACAATACTTGGGAATATAATAGCTCCCTAGTGACAAGACAGGCATATTGTTTATGTAATAATGGCTATCATGGCTTACTATTCTAGTACAAGCGATATTATAAAGATAAAAATGTCTGGCCACATGCGGTGTTATCATCTGCTCCGTTCGAAAGTCCATTGATACCAGGTTGTCTGACTTGAACTATACCCAGTTCCAAAATTGACTTTTTTTTTTATATAGGGGGCAAACGAGCAGACGGGTCACCTGATGGTAAATGACTACCGCCGCCCATTAGCACCTGTAACTCAAGAGTCACAAGTGTGTTGCTGCCCTTTAAGGTGGGAATAGGGGAAGAGGGGGAGAGGGGGAAGAGCGGGAAGACGGGAGAGGGGGATTAGAGGGGAAGAGAGGGATGAGTGGGGAAGAACGGGAATAGGGGAGAGGGAAGGGTTAGGGCCTCCGGTAACCCCACTCACGCGGCGAAAAGCAATGCAAGCATTGTTTCACTGCCGGTTTTCTGTGAGGCCGTGGTATCGAGCGAAGTCGAGCCGGCCCATACGTGCCGAAGCATGGCTCTCCCACGTAAAATTACTGGGTCAATTGCTTTAGGTAGTCAATGTAACAATATTGCTTTATTCAAATTAACCAAAACGGCACATAGCAACAAGAAAACTTTAGAAATAATATTTGTCTACATTTAATAGTGATAATTTTGGGGTCACGCTTATCATTCGAGTATTCATACAACCTAGGTGAACTGTAGTTATTTTCAATAAGATTTACAGGTGTTTTATAATCGAAACATAAAGTGTACGGCTGTAGAAAATGTCTGGTAGAGATCAATGTATCGTTATCAGTACACACGTAATTCATATAAGCATTCATACATCAACAACCAATCACGCGTTTAACAAATGATGTTAAAAGATAAAAATTAGAAAAAATTACATATCTAGAAATAAAGACTTTGAACTTAATGCCTAACTAATAACTGATTCACTTTTATCGATTGATGCTATTTGAAAAACAAATCACCATGTTACCTGTCTACTAATTGTTAATACCAGTGGTATCCCCCCTTCCTCCACCTCAATGAAGCGTTTCGGGCCCTAATCGCAAAAATACAACATTACGCAAGTGCAAACGCGATCTTCTGATGGGTTAAGGTTCTTTCCTAGAAGGGCGGCTTATATTATAGAGTATGAAGATTAAAGAAACAAAACAGTACACAATGGAATCATCAAAAATAAAACTTACATTGCATGTGCCAGCATCGCCATATAACGTTGTTCAGCCTAATCTTGTCCTTCCACCGGAGTTTTATACCTTTGAAACGATTCCATTTTGGTGAAGTTAATTTTTGTCTGAGAAAGAACAACACAACATTTATAAGAAAAGTAAATAACTCACCATGCTCTTTCTGCGTTTACTTTTAACCTAGTCAAATACTAATACGAGCTTCTAGAACTTTGATAGACAAATTAACTATAAAAGTCCTTGAAGTTATGAGAAACATTTTTGTTTTAAAACAATTAAAATCAGCCATTATTAAAAAAAAAATTGGTTAAATGTACAGTTGCTATAATAGAACTGTACGGCTAAGAGAAATAAGTTGTCGAACAATCAAGTGTTACACTGGTTATCAGCAGCACTATCAATATGTGATCATAAGCTTACTGCAAATAACACTTTGATAAGAAAGAAACACAGCCTATCTTATCTGTCTGTTACTGTACTGTATAAATATAAGGCAGAAAGTAAATTAAATATATTATTATGCTTTAAGAAAATGAAATTATTACTTAAATCACTGGTAATTATAAGCTTTTCTTAGCTACTTTGAATTTTTAACCTTTTGAATGCCAGATCATAAACGCATCGGCGAACAGACGGGTAATTCTAGGCAATAGGCAGCCAAAAATACAAATCTTAAAATGTGTCTCAGTTAAAAAAAAAGACTACTAGCGAATGTTGAATAGCCATAGAACAAGTTAAATCATTTTTAACTCTCCGCAGAGAGCTTAAGCATATCAAAATTAGATCCGACAGCCGCTCTATCAATGTTTGTGGAAGCTGATCTTTCAAGGCGACATATGAAATAATAAGAAATAGCAACAAGAAGTCTTAGGTAGAAAAGACTTGCTATCCGGGGAAAGATGCGTATCGAATAACTGAAATATGTGCTGAAATTTATTTGCAGGATTTATTGAACCACACACTTAAACGTTTGGCTATATATTTAGATTAAGTCCAGAAGATCGCCAATCATTGACACTAATTTCAAAATTGGAATGTGATGGTTCGGTACAACTTCAATTCAAACAAAAAATTAAGGACGAAGATTGGAGTGACAACAACATTTTCCAAATTTTCCAAAGTTGCTTTGCTCCGCTACGGTTAGTTTGTGAGTCAAACAAAAAAGTTGTTTGGCAAAATCTATCTCCGTCTTCGCCATGGTTCTGTCGACCAATAAGGATCAGATTTGTCAAAGAAACAGCGGATATTACTAAGTCTGAAATCGCATACGTAGAAGACGCTATAAAGGCTTTGAAACACAACGAATTCGTACAAGGAGAAATGTTGTTATGTACTAAGCCCATCATGACTCTGACTATGGTCGACGCTAAAGTATGCCATGCTTCAACAGCCACTACTTTAACCATGAGATGCTACATTTGTGGTGCGACATCAAAGCATTTTAATACCCTCAACATAAAGAAAACTGTCGACATTGACGTAATACAGTTTGGGCTATCGGTGCTGCATGCTAGGATTCGATTTTTCGAAAGCATACTTCATTTGGCATATACAAAATTTCTGCGAAAAAATAGCAATTGAGGTCGCAAAATGACAAAGACATAGTCAAACAGAAAAAGGCAGAAATACAAACAAAATTTAGGGAGCAAACGGGGCTACTAGTTGATATAATTTTTGAACGTTCTTCATGAAATTTGTTCTCGGGCGACATAAAAGACACCATTGATTGATTATACTGTATATTTGTGTGTTTTGATTTATTATTAGAAAGTAAATTCATATTAATAGGCCCGGATATCAACCAGCCGAATTGAGAACTTCTTAATATAGGATAATTAGGACCAAGAGAAAATTGCTCGCGGCCGAGAAGATCCCAGAAAAGATCGGCACCTATTAGAATATCAATAGGTGCTGGTTGGTGAAAATTAGGGTCTGCTAAAAATATTTTGTTTGGAATATTGAGTTGTTTAACGTTAATAGGTATTTTAGGGATGTCCCCTGTTAACGATGGTAAGACTAGAAAAGTAGACGTAACGTTGAAATGCTTCATCAAAGATCTCAATTGCATCACGCAAGTTTCTGTAGCCTGACTGGTTATCTTGTTGCCTATGCCGATAATATTCACATGAAAGCTGGACATGGCTTGTACACCTAGTTTAGTTTTGAGAGCTTGAGTTACGAATGACGACTGACTACCGCAATCCAAAAGGGCACGGACCTTTTCCCTTTGATTTGTTTTAGGATTAGATACTTCAATATAGGCAGTAGACAGTAAAACTTGAGTAGTAATTTGGTTAGAAAAATTAACAGCTGTATCATCACCGTTTGATGTGGTAATAACATTTGAGGTATTCTGACTAGTAGCCTGCTTATGTATAAGGCTATTGTGTTTAGCATTGCACGTGCGACAGGGACCCATGCGACAATAGCGTACATTGTGCCCAACCCTTAAACAGTTATGACACAACTTCAATCGGTTTACTTCTTTAATGCGATCATCAACACTGAGACTGAAGATGTACATAAACTTATATCTCTGGCACCCCATGACTCCTACAATGCACAAAACCCTAATCTATGGGGCAACTGTGATTGAAAATGCGCTTTTGCCGATAGGTTTGTTATCAGAGGAAGCAGCAGAGGCTCGTAATAAACACAATCGATTGTGCCGGCAGAATTATGCAAGAAAGTTTTCTAGAGAGCAATGCAATCTAGATGTAATGAATAGATTATTGTTTAGCTCAGATCCCTTAATGCCTAGTATAAAACCAAAACCAGGAAAGAAATCTATGAGAAGAAGCCTTCTGCTGAGCCCCGCATGGCTGAAGAAAACTTATCTAATGAGGAATCAGAAAATTCTGACAGTGAAATGAAAGAATGGTGCTCTAGTGAAGAAACGTGAAGAAGAAGAACAAGAAAGTGAAGAAACTCTTCATAGTAAATAAAAAAAGAAACTCTAGTGAACAAACGTGAAGAACGAGAAAGTGAAGAAACTCTTCATCGTAAATAAAAAAAGAAACTCTAGTGAACAAACGTGAAGAACGAGAAAGTGAAGAAACTCTTCATCGTAAATAAAAAAAGAAACTCTAGTGAACAAACGTGAAGAACGAGAAAGTGAAGAAGTCTTCATCGTAAATAAAAAAAGAAACTCTAGTGAACAGACGTGAAGAACGAGAAAGTGAAGAAACTCTTCATCGTAAATAAAAAAAGAAACTCTAGTGAACTAACGTGAAGAACGAGAAAGTGAAGAAACTCTTCATCGTAAATAAAAAAAAGAAACTCTAGTGAACAAACGTGAAGAACGAGAAAGTGAAGAAACTCTTCATCGTAATTAAAAAAAGAAACTAGTGAACAAACGTGAAGAACGAGAAAGTGAAGAAACTCTTCATCGTAAATAAAAAAAGAAACTCTAGTGAACAAACGTGAAGAACGAGAAAGTGAAGAAACTCTTCATCGTAAATAAAAAAAGAAACTCTAGTGAACAAACGTGAAGAACGAGAAAGTGAAGAAACTCTTCATCGTAAATAAAAAAAAGAAACTCTAGTGAACAAACGTGAAGAACGAGAAAGTGAAGAAACTCTTCATCGTAAATAAAAAAAGAAACTCTAGTGAACAAACGTGAAGAACGAGAAAGTGAAGAAACTCTTCATCGTGAATAAAAAAAGAAACTCTAGTGAACAAACGTGAAGAACGAGAAAGTGAAGAAGTCTTCATCGTAAATAAAAAAAGAAACTCTAGTGAACAGACGTGAAGAACGAGAAAGTGAACAAACTCTTCATCGTAAATAAAAAAAGAAACTCAAGTGAACAAATGTGAAGAACGAGAAAGTGAAGAAACTCTTCATCGTAATTAAAAAAAGAAACTCTAGTGAACAAACGTGAAGAACGAGAAAGTGAAGAAACTCTTCATCGTAAATAAAAAAAGAAACTCTAGTGAACAAACGTGAAGAACGAGAAAGTGAAGAAACTCTTCATCGTAAATAAAAAAAGAAACTCTAGTGAACAAACGTGAAGAACGAGAAAGTGAAGAAACTCTTCATCGTAAATAAAAAAAAGAAACTCTAGTGAACAAACGTGAAGAACGAGAAAGTGAAGAAGTCTTCATCGTAAATAAAAAAAGAAACTCTAGTGAACAAACGTGAAGAACGAGAAAGTGAAGAAGTCTTCATCGTAAATAAAAAAAGAAACTCTAGTGAACAGACGTGAAGAACGAGAAAGTGAACAAACTCTTCATCGTAAATAAAAAAAGAAACTCAAGTGAACAAATGTGAAGAACGAGAAAGTGAAGAAACTCTTCATCGTAATTAAAAAAAGAAACTCTAGTGAACAAACGTGAAGAACGAGAAAGTGAAGAAACTCTTCATCGTAAATAAAAAAAGAAACTCTAGTGAACAAACGTGAAGAACGAGAAAGTGAAGAAACTCTTCATCGTAAATAAAAAAAGAAACTCTAGTGAACAAACGTGAAGAACGAGAAAGTGAAGAAACTCTTCATCGTAAATAAAAAAAAGAAACTCTAGTGAACAAACGTGAAGAACGAGAAAGTGAAGAAGTCTTCATCGTAAATAAAAAAAGAAACTCTAGTGAACAGACGTGAAGAACGAGAAAGTGAAGAAACTCTTCATCGTAAATAAAAAAAGAAACTCTAGTGAACTAACGTGAAGAACGAGAAAGTGAACAAACTCTTCATCGTAAATAAAAAAAGAAACTCTAGTGAACAAACGTGAAGAACGAGAAAGTGAAGAAACTCTTCATCGTAAATAAAAAAAGAAACTCAAGTGAACAAACGTGAAGAACGAGAAAGTGAAGAAACTCTTCATCGTAATTAAAAAAAGAAACTCTAGTGAACAAACGTGAAGAACGAGAAAGTGAAGAAACTCTTCATCGTAAATAAAAAAAGAAACTCTAGTGAACAAACGTGAAGAACGAGAAAGTGAAGAAACTCTTCATCGTAAATAAAAAAGAAACTCTAGTGAACAAACGTGAAGAACGAGAAAGTGAAGAAACTCTTCATCGTAAATAAAAAAAAGAAACTCTAGTGAACAAACGTGAAGAACGAGAAAGTGAAGAAACTCTTCATCGTAAATAAAAAAAATGTGTTTTTTAGTTTTAAAATAAAGAATTACTTTTCATGTAAAATTATGTGCGGCATCCCTTCATGTCAAGAAGAAGAAGCAACCAATGTCGTGAAATAATATACCAAAGAATAAATATTTCCAAATTTTCATGGATAAACAACTGTGTTTTATTTTAATCTAAATTCACATTTGAATTCTATCAAACCTTGCTCTACTTCCAACTGTAGTAATCATTACAAGGCATTCATTAATGTAAAAGCAGACACTAGGAGATAAAAACATGAATCAAATTTTGTAATTTGATTCATGGGGCATTTCACGTGAAGCGGGCCACGACAAAAAAAGTGAGGTTCCGAAATTAGTTCATATTTGGGGTTTGTTTGCTTGCTAGGGGTTGTGAACATGTACACATATTATTTTTTTTAATTAAGGTTTGGTTCTCAAATTATGGGATTCTACAGAATTGACCTGATCGGCGGAAGGGTTTGTTAGTGGATGTAAAATAGAATAGTGCTGTAGCTTATTGTTAAGCTACAGCACTATTCTCGATCTGCTGTCGTGATATTATGACAGTGATGACGGTCCGCCATTAGTATGATTTCCTAGTATCTGAAATACCTCTAATCTAGCAGTACGGCATGTCTCTTATTGACCCTATCCAGTATACGTTATAGGAACTATTCATAATTTGGCATGAGGATGTTTAAGTAATTAAACATATATTTTTCAAATAAGTACCTATTTTTATAATAGGTATGTTGACAAATTTTCGGAACTGTTTTTATTTTATAACTAGGCCTTAGGCCTTATTTAACGCAAAAAGTTATATTGATTAAAAAAAACTTTAAAAAGAAAAAATCTAAAAAATAAAGTTATTTTAAAATTTCCGGCTATAGGAATCGTATCTGCCACATTACGTCACTAAGTATGTGGTAGCCAGATCATAGAATTGATCATAATTTCATGAAATAGTTGTATTTCATGGAATGGTCGGTCACATCATGACATGATCTGGCCAGATCAATGATTAATCAGCGTTTGACGATATGAGCAGCTAAACGCACGACTAATAGAGACCCTTTTTTTGTGCTTGTGGAAACCCCCTCGGACCGTCACCCCATCGGGGTTCTCGGTGAGGCGGTGTGTCGGAATAGAACCGACTAAAACCACACGGTGTGCCGTACTGCGCCTTAAATAGGAGGGATCCGGGAACCGCTTTTATTAAGACATCTGGACCCCGCCTAGCGCCTGCCCGCGCTTCGCCTGCTCGCAAAAGCGCGTGCACCAAATCCGGGTAAAAACCTCTCAATTCGGCGGCATCCAGACACACGCGGATGCCACCTCCTCGCGGGGCCACTATAGCCTGGTGGAGGTGATAACTTGTCCCGACCACCCGCGCCTCCGCCGCCCGGTTCGCCGGCAGCGAATAAACACAAAATAAACAATAAGTAGAAAGTTAGTATAAATTAATGAAAGTAATGGTTAGTTTCATTCATTTATACTTACTTTCATTTAATTTATAATCCATAGATATTGCAATATTTTTAATAAAATGCGGACTACAATATATTTTGTAATATTCTTTTTTTAAACGAGCGTTTTAATAGTTCTGCAAACAGAAACAAATGAAATACCAACAAATATATACATATGTACATATAATGATTATGAATAATAATCATGAGACTGACTACTATTTGTAATCATTATAATATATTATGTATGGTTATATATTATGTAACTGTCACAAATTAGTACCTCCCTAATAAAATAGAAAAGAAAGTACAAAGGTGTGAAAAATCCACGACGCGGATAATTATTATGTAAGAATCAACCTACATAATATAATAGAATGTCATGTTCTCTAAATATATTTTATGTTACTTGAAAAGCCCAAGCGTAATATTTACCAACTTTTAATGGTAAAAAAATATTCTGTTATCAATTTATCATCATATTCATTTAAAACTTTTACGACCATTTAGTCGGTAAATCTTAGGTTTTAGCCAAGAGACAGGTATATTTCGGAAAATAGATGGGATTGTAAGCACTTTTTTCTAAACGTCACTTAGAAATAAATATTTTTTCTTTCTTTCTTTCTTTTTCTTTATATTACTGTGTAATTGCGTCTGGAGATTGTGTTTTCCGTAACTAAATCTGTCGTTTAACTACATTCTAAAAAATGGGATAGACAGCTATAAAACAGCTCGGTAAATGAAATAAAAATTTACATAATTGAAAATGCGGTCAGGTCAGACGTGACGCGGAAAATGTATGAAATTAATATTTTTGGAATCAGAATAACCAAATCTATCGATTTTATACGGTTTTAGTCGTAAAACGACGAGACAAAAATTTTGGTCAAGGGCTCTAGCAATCAAGAAAGCTAGTTAATCAATAAAGAATCAAAAACGTCGTGGTCCTTGCGTGCGTTTCTCTAGTTTTAATAAAACCGTACCTTATTAATATAAAATCAATATGGGAGGGAAGAAAGAATACTGTTTGGTCAGGCGTGTAAATAGCCCAACCAGGGTGTGATTGCTCAACAGTTAGCGTACGAGGTGTAGGGAAGTAAACCACTTCTATCGAACAAAACAATCATGCCAGCACTAACCTGCAACACCGACCAAGTCCCGATCCTCCAGAAGGCAGCGAGCAGCGGCGAGGTTTCTACGGTCTCTTGCAAGGTATTGACCGGCCGGTCACGATCGTAGACTGGAGCACTCCACATACACCTTGTAAAGGTTACAAGCGAGTCCAAACACTACACGGCTATAGGACTAACGGAAAATCAGCTTCTTTTCACGAGAAATATAACTGATGTCCGTGGCGGAACAAAATTTTTATATTAAAGGCGTCTCCTTAGCGAAAAGCGATGAGAGCAGGGTATGTCCGTTTTTTTTCTTGCACCAATCAGGTGCAGCGCGTTTACATTATTTGAAGACTGCTAACGCCATCTCTTGAGATCGTCGAGTACATTGGCAATATTACAGCAGTACCAGCACTAATTGCATTCGACAAACAGAATGTGGTTTACTATAAAGACTATGAAATTTATAATATAACGAAATATATTATGGTGCGATTATGTATGCATTTTATAAATATATTGGCGCTCCACCATGCACCCCGCCTTGGAACATCACAAGATGTTTCAAAACACGCGAATTTTCTAACTGACCGAGAGTAACACATGCATTATGCGATTAAATAATAAATATGATAAATATAGCGGCTTAAACTAAGAATAAGGTTTAAACTAAGTTGAATTTATTGTGTAGGAATAGGATATAATTTAGTTACAGCGCGTTTGTAAATTCCAGTTTGCGTTTTAACTATCGCCACGCGTACAACGTTATCAGAGCCTCTGAACACATCCGTAATTACTCCTAACGGCCAATGCAACGGTGGAGAATTCTCCTGCTCAAGAAGAACAACAGTTCCGATTTCTACCGGTTTGTCGGGAGTAGCCCATTTTTGCCTAACTTGCAACGTGTGCAAATACTCTAAGTGCCATTTCTTCCAAAAGGATTGGACCATACTATCTAACAACTTTTTACGTTCTAACAGACTCAATCGTTGATCTGACAAATCAGCAGCGGGTAAATATTGCAACGGAGTAGACATCAAAAAATGCGCGGGAGTTAACACCTCAGGATAAGGGTCTGACGATAATACGCTCAATGGACGAGAGTTAAGAATACACTCTATCTGAGTAAGAACAGTTTGCAGTTCTTCGTATGTAAGTAACTGACTTCCTATTACTCTATATAAATGCGTTTTCATGCTCTTTATATTCCCTTCCCACATCCCACCAAAATTTGGTGATCTTGGGGGAATCATCTTCCACTCTATGCGTCGAGAGAGCAACTCATTCGACAGCGCGTTTTTGAAGCTAGAGTTCAATAAAAAACTATACAGCTCATCTAAATGTGCCTTCGCACCGATGAAAGTAGATCCATTATCGGAATAGAGACATGAAACTGGTCCTCGACGGGAAATAAAGCGTTTAAAAGCGGCTAGAAAGTTTTCAGTAGTTAAATCACTGGTCACTTCAATATGTAGACTACGTGTGACCATGCAAACAAAAAGAACGATGTACGCCTTTTGCGCATGTTGACCTCTGCGGCGAGAAAGGATTGTCCTTATCGGACCAGCGTAATCTACACCAGTGTGACAAAATGCCTTGGCCTCTGAAACACGGTAATCAGGAAGATCAGCCATTATAGGCGTTGGATGCGTTGGGTTGCATTTAAAGCAAGTGTTGCACTTTCGCAACTTGGACCTGATAACAGTCCTGGCATCCAAGATCCAGTAGCGTTGTCGTATAATAGACATAAGAAGTCCAGGTCCGGTGTGACAATTAACAACATGAAAATGCTGTATTATTAAGTCAACGACATGATCGCGTTTAGGGAGAAGAACCGGATGTTTAGCTTCGAAAGGAAGCATTGATCCAGAAAGTCTTCCTCCAATGCGTAAAATCCCTTGTTTGTCTAAGAAGACGAAGAGGCTTTGCAGCTTTTTTGAAGGTAATTTATCAGCCTTGATCAATTTGATATCTTCACAGAAGTGCACAGATTGAACGGCGAGAATTAACGCATTCTCAGCACTTGTCAACCCTGCTATAGAACGAGGTTCGACCTTAACTTTAGGTCTTGCGAATTTTAATACATATGCGGTGATACGTAGCAACTTTTTCCAAGAAGAAACACGTTGTGCTAACGTACACAGCAACGGCGGCTCTGTGTGAGTAATGGCAGCCAACACATTTGCCTTGAGTTCAGGCAAGACAGAGCAATTATTAAGCGAGAATGGCTGAATCCACGGAGGACCTTTCCACCACAAATCGTGGGTCAAAAGTTGCGATGGAAGCATACCACGCGAAAAACAATCACTTGGATTACTAGCTCCGGCAATATGATAAAAATGTTTAGAGTCCAAGTTTTCTTGGCACTGAGCGACGCGATTACCGACGAAAACTGACCAACGATGTGGTGAAGAATGAACCCATGATAAAGCAATAGTGGAATCAGAAAATGCGTATATCCCGGCAATGGGCATACGTGTCTTTGTTTGTTTCTTTACGTGTGTTGCATATGTGTCTCGCACAGTTTTTATTAATTTTGACATAAGTAAAATAGCGCATAATTCTAAGCGAGCGACCGTAGTGATTTTTGTCGGCGAAACCTTTGATTTAGCGCAAAGAATGCGAGTTTGAATGCCAGACGGGTAGGTACAATGGGCATAAATGACACATCCCAGACCATTCATGCTAGCATCACAAAAAGCAACAAGACGTAATTCACAACCAACTTCGACGCCTACATGACGTGGAATCCTTAAAGTGTCAAGCATTTGAAGTTCTTGCGCAAGAGCGAAAAAACGGGTGCGTATGTGCTCCGGTGCAGGATCGTCCCAATCACACTTGCTCAGCCACAGTTCCTTAATTAACAACTTGCATAGAGAATCACAGGCGCGACCAATCCGAGCACGTCAAATAGTCGTGCAACCATCGAGAGTATGTTTCTCTTGGTGCACCTTTCATTAATTGCGGCGCATGTGAAATGAAAATTATCTTCACATGGTTCCCATGAGAGACCTAAGACCTTAGAGACATTATTGTCAACATCAAAATCAAGCGACTTGCGGTGCGTGTCGGGAAGCGAGTCAAGTAGCACTGGTGAATTGCTAGACCACTTCACTAAGTCAAAGTCACCCGATTTGAAAAACTTAATCAAGTTGTGAGCTAATTGCGTGGCAGTATCCTCATTTGCAATAGAAAGAACCAAATCGTCCATATACAGACAGGTCTCTGCCACTTTCGCGGCATCAGGATAGAGCGGACTCATGTCAGTAGCCAGCTGTCGCACAGTGCGCATAGCTATGTAAGGGCTTGACTTGAGACCGAAAGGTTGCCTATTAAAGGCATAAGTGCGAATTTTTTCCGATTCGTTGAATCTAAATAAAATGCGTAGGTATTTATGTTGGTCTACTGGTACACCAATCCGTAAATAATATTGTTTTATATCAGCGTTCATTGCAATAGGAAATAATCTAAAACCTAACAATAATAAAAACAGATCGGCCTGTAAATTGGGTCCAATATGTAATATATCGTTAAGCGAAAGTCCTGTATGCGTTTTAGCACTCGCGTCCAATACGATGCGCGGCATCGGTTTATCAGGTCGGACTACTGCGTGATGCGGTATATAATAACCATCAGAGGACAGCTCAGATTCTTTAACAGGACTGAGGTAATTGTTATCAATATAATCCTGAATAACCTTGTTATAATTTTCGCGCACTATCGGTGCCTGACGGAGCTTACGCTCGAGTGAAACGAAACGGCGATAAGCGGTAGCGTGCGAATTACCTAATTCCGAAGGGTCCCTACAGAACGGTAATGCAACTGTATAACGACCTACGTCGTCACGGGTCACGGTAGCCGTGAAAATATTTTCGCAATCTGTCTCCTCTGGTGACAACAAGCGTTTCATGGGTACTTCTTCAAGTTCCCAGAACTTTTGCACTATATCATTAAGCGCTAACGCAGAAAAAGACGCGGCAGTAGGTAAAATATGTTTACGCGGGTAATCTCCCATAAGTACGTAACCAAATGTTGTAGATAAAGCACACGGTGCGCGCGGCCCACACTCGACCATATTTCCTAAGTATATAAATGGGAATAGCTGGGCACCTAACAATAAATCAATCTTTCCCGGAATATTCCAGCTTAAGTCAGCGAGCGGAAGATTACGAAAATCTAGGTCGCGATCACAATCGATAAATTTCGAAGGCAATTGATCCGTAATGCATTCTACAACAAGCGCATGTATAGTGTATTTCTGATCCGGATAAATACGGGATTCAATGTCTAAATGAACATAACCGATTATCGGACTTGAAGCGGAACCAACACCTTTAACATAGGAATTATTCAACGGTATTATCGGTAAATTTAATAAACTAGAACAAGCAGATGTTATTAGATTATTCTGCGAGCCATTATCTATCAAACACCTAACTACAGATTTGATACCAGCGCTACCCTTAGAGCGCGCGTATACCTGAGCGGTTGACAAAAGTATATCACCCTTATGACAAGAAGTGTAAGACTGTGTATGTGTAACTGGTTCTGTAGCAAGCGGGGGCGCTCGAATGCATGACGAAGTCGTGTGAGCGCGATGAGAAGGCGCGGGCGAAGTAACGGTCGCTCGATGAGCGGGCGGCGGCGAGTACGCGACGGCGGTATTTACCATAGCCGCATGCGATTGCGAATTATTACTATCAAAATGCAATAACCTATGGTGTCTTTTATTACAGAAACAGACTGACGTACTCTTACAATCCGGAAGTTTATGTAAAGTGCTTAAACAATTAACGCAACCGTACTTCGATTTAATAAACTCATATCTAGCCCTTGCGTCTCGCATATTTTTAAACTGAGCGCAATCATATAAATGTCGATGGTTACCACTACACAAACAACAATTCGCGGTAACTGCTGCGGGCGCCGAATATGTGAGAGTATTTGCATTATTAGCGGACTCACTGGCGACAAAAGATTTGGAGGTGTGATGAACGCGCCGGTCGCGTGAGGGCGACGTAACAACAGCAGCGGGTTTCGTATATGACGAATTTCGCGGGTTTGAGCGCTCCAAAATCTTAGCCTGATCTTGTATAAAAGCGATAAGCTGTTGTGTCGTAGGCACTTCCACATCCCGAATCGAAAGTTCAAAGGCTTGGATGGTTTGAGGATCCATCCTTCTCAAAGCGCATTGAAGAAAAATAAAATCAGTTAGATCTGTTATGCCTAATTCTTTTAGAGCTGAAATCGAAGCGGAGTATTTACTAACAAAGGTATCAAGAGCGTTCGCAGTGTGCGAGCAAGTTTTTAAGTCCAGTATATTATTGAGATAATATGTACCTAATGAGCGTTTGTCGTGGTATTTCTTAACCAAACTATCCCACAGTATTTTATGTTTCACCTGACGGAATAATACCGGAAGTGAATTTTAGTGCGTCGTGGGTGAGTTTAGAAATTAGATACTGTACACGTTGCGAGTCAGAAAGCTGTTGATTCAAATGAATATTAGCTTTAAAAGACTGATAAAAGGTATTCCAGTTTTCAGGGCGTCCGTCAAAACTCGGAATTACTAAAGGTTCTAATTTCACTACGGACTTGATCGAGCTACTGGTCTCGAGTGAACGCACCTTAGAAGTGGTTAATATTTTATTTCTAACGCGTTTAACTCTCGAGTATAAATCATCAAATGAATCGAGGCAAGAATACTCGGGATTGACCGTAATCTTTAATAACAAATTTATATTATTTATTTTATCAACAATGGACTCAAATTTATCGCGTAACTCATCTATTATCTCCGTTTCAGCCAGAAAATTCTCGTTAGCTCGCGTTGATGAATCGAAAGAAATTATACCTTTCGACGATGTGTACATACGATTAATACGTTGAAATAATAATTCTTTCTTTTGATTCAACATAACCAACATGACTTCGCGGCTTGATTCGCTTTCCGTCATGTTTATAAAATAATATCACAATACAACTACAAAGTGATAGGTATATCTACCTAGTTAGTGTAAAAACACAAGTTAAATTTAAATCCTAAAATGACTTAGCGTAAAGTACAGTGGTGGAGCGGTTAATAAGTGGGTAGGTATAAATAAGTTCAACTAAATTGAGTATAATGGATATTATTACCAATTAATACGTAATTCACCAAATCTAACAATTAATTATATTTAAATACGAGTCTACCAATAATTACGTAGTTCTCGTGCGTTTTAAACACAGAATTTACCAATTTTACGTAAATCTGTGAGCGAGGAAAAATGGCGGCAAGAATTCACTAGAATTACGTGAATCTTTTTTATGATATGAATAGAAAAGTAAATTCACCAATATTTACGTGAATCACTGGCCTATCCGGCTCGAAGGACCAAATTATATGGTCAGGCGTGTAAATAGCCCAACCAGGGTGTGATTGCTCAACAGTTAGCGTACGAGGTGTAGGGAAGTAAACCACTTCTATCGATCAAAACAATCATGCCAGCACTAACCTGCAACACCGACCAAGTCCCGATCCTCCAGAAGGCAGCGAGCAGCGGCGAGGTTTCTACGGTCTCTTGCAAGGTATTGACCGGCCGGTCACGATCGTAGACTGGAGCACTCCACATACACCTTGTAAAGGTTACAAGCGAGTCCAAACACTACACGGCTATAGGACTAACGGAAAATCAGCTTCTTTTCACGAGAAATATAACTGATGTCCGTGGCGGAACAAAATTTTTATATTAAAGGCGTCTCCTTAGCGAAAAGCGATGAGAGCAGGGTATGTCCGTTTTTTTTCTTGCACCAATCAGGTGCAGCGCGTTTACATTATTTGAAGACTGCTAACGCCATCTCTTGAGATCGTCGAGTACATTGGCAATATTACAGCAGTACCAGCACTAATTGCATTCGACAAACAGAATGTGGTTTACTATAAAGACTATGAAATTTATAATATAACGAAATATATTATGGTGCGATTATGTATGCATTTTATAAATATATTGGCGCTCCACCACTGTTTATGAAAAAAACATAACAATTATTCGTTTTTAAAATCAACATAAACTTGTGACGGAGCATTGTATCGTGTGGTTTTTAATTGGTTCGATATCGATATGTCACTTAAGCGTTAGGCCCGCGTTGTTATTGCAAAACCTACATCTGTCAGACACACACCACCTTTACAACTACATCAACTGTTTTCAAAACGTCTTTCTTCTGACGCCATTCTATCACACTTTCATAATGTTCATTCAAACACATATAATATTTTTTAAACTTTATCGATATAGAAATAAAATAAACCGGACTATTTTTTTTATTTTTGTGAAAGGTACGCTTACAGATTACTGCCATTACATGACAGAAAACATTAGGATATAGGTACATATTAAGTCAAGACAGTGATCCAAATATAGCATACACAACATGAAAAAGACAAAATACAAATACTTGCCACGCTTAATTAACCAAGACGCTACTAAAATACATGTATCTACAGCATATATTAAATGAGATTAAAACTATATTTATAAAAAAAAAGATATACTACGACGGTTTATATGGTTTATTATATCGATAGTCTGTTAAAAAAAAATATATATTTTAGGCTTAGACCTTTATTAGCTTTAAATTCTAAACGGAATAGAAAACAACTGCGCTCCTGTAGCCCTCGCGTGTTTGCTAATGATCATTTGCCCCGTCTAATGTACCTTAATTGACTGGCTTGTTGGCCTAGTGGTTAGTGACCCTGACTGCTATGCTACAGGTCGTGGGTTCGATTCCCACCTGAGTCTGGGTGTTCTTTGTGTACGTTGTTTGTATGCTTGTAAGGTCCCCTGCGAAACAGGAGTAATTCCTAATGTGGGAATTGTCTTTTTAAAAAGAAGAAGAAGAAGAAAGAAGAAATTATCAACTTGCCCAACAGGTTTGTAGCAAAATTTTTATAATAGACAATGTGGTAAAAAACTAAATAACATTTTAATCACATAGCCCGATTTTACTAGCCATTATTCATATTTCTCATGTATTATAATAAATAGAGTAATGTTGAATCACTTGAACATACAAGTATACATTAAAAGCTTGTATAAAAGTAACTCGCCTCTAAATAATTTTCTTCCTAGGATTCCGTTTCCGAAAACTCGTCTTTAATTCCTCCTAATAGGCGAAGTTTTGGCAGACACGTTCTACTACTCGGAGTCTCTTAATAATATGTAATTTAAATTTTTTATTATATTTCATTAGAAGCGGTAACCTACGGTTATGACGTCACCGTCTTCTCGTCTGTTTCTAACTATGGCATGAAAGAAATTGACAATTCGAATTTGGGCTTGGAATACGCCGGATCTGAGAATTTTTGTTTTCGTAGGTGCTGGTTTGATTTTATAAGACTGAGATGAGTTGAAAATCCATTTATTTTATCAATAAACAAAAATAAAATATCCTAGATGACAGTTCACACTAATCTTTAAGTTTTTAAGGACAACAGTAGACAATGGCATGTGAAAATACTACTATTTAAGAATTTAATTGAACTTCTATTATCAATTTTCTCAATATTGTTACGAGCTGAGGTTATTTTCAGAATAATCGCGACATCTCTCGTAAACTCGAAAATACAATAGAACTTTCCAATACATCGTGGCACATTCCTTTAACGGGTTACCAGTTCCGTTATCAACAGATGGGGTGTATCTTACTCTAATTGTCGCTCTCTATGATCTCCTATAGTCGTCAATAGATGGCGCGGGTCATTCGTAGCACTGCCCCCTTACTAAAGCTCGTTACGCTAGTAGATCCGTCCTGGCATCTACGCAGCCAAGTAACTTCCTCACAGGTGCCTAACAGAGTGCCCTTCCTGATCATCTGCTCCTTGTCACAAGGATTCATCGCACAAACCACTGGATCACCAGTCGTCCTCACCAGAGTCCTAACCACCCTCCACAGAAAGTCATCGTTCATGCTTTCTATTAGTACACATCGATTCTTTCGGGCTGACGACCGTGGTAGAGCAACCAGTGCGACTGCTTCTGATCTAGGCGGAAGCAGTCTTCTCCAGGCAGTACACTTTTCAGGTGACGCTCCTTCCATGAAGATCTCCTCTAAGCCACACCTCAATAATCCCTGATTCACATCTATCTCACAACGATGTCCAAAATGCAGTCGTCAAGAATATCCGCCACGATGATGTCGTGCTGGTAAAGTCTATTACCCAGTTTCAACTCCACCTATTTCTCTCCTCACAGGGTATCCGATGACCGGTAGCTTTTACCAGCTGTACTTGCTCGCAGCCACTGCTGTTGTCCCCAAGAAACTAATTCCGAGAGGCCTTCCGAGGGAGAACTAACTACCGTCCGAGGGGCGCCGTATCTAGAGTCATACTGCACGGCATCCCGTTGACCTCGCCTTTGATAATCAAGCTATTCCCGTCATGAGCTTGCGAGTCGGAATTCTTGGGACTCTTTGACAACCAGCCAGCACCCACCCGCGCCGCAGTTCTGGCTTCTATTCGTTTCCCTGCTGTTGGGCGGCAGTTCCCAGTTGTTGCGGAGCATCCCCAAGGCGCCTCTGGTCCATCTCCTACTGTCGCTGTCCCCTAGTATGAACGCCTTCCGTGTCCTCCTTAGGTAAAACAGGCATCATCTACTCCCACTTCTGACACCAATTTGTTACGTGTGAGGTTTGGGATTAGAAAATTATACCAATTTATTACTAAATAGACACAATTTATTTTAATAAACCACAAAATACACAGGAGAACTAACAACAACACAATTTCAATGAATTATCACTATAACACTTTTAAATTCACTTATCGCATTTCGCACTTTACTCGCTTGTTACTCACTTGAAAACTAAAAGTAACACCGTAATGCAACGTCTTATACATCCAAAACGTTATTTCCAGAAAAATCGCGACATCTCTCGTAAACTCGAAAATACAGTAGAACTTTCCAATACATCTTGGCACATTCCTTTAACGGGTTACCAGTTCCGTGTTTTACCAATAGATGGCGTGCATCTTACTCTAATTGTCGCTCTGTATGACCTCCTATAGTTGTCAATAGATGGGGCGGGTTATTCGCAACAATATGCATGGTGTATTGTAATTGGTAATAGTAAGATGTAATTTATTTAATTACGGACATAAGGTTAAATTTTTAAGGTATTCGTGTTATGGTGTATTTCTGTCATTGGCGTACAGGGTAAGTTACTGTTTGTCACATTTATGTGACAATAGCGTTAAACAGGTTAAAGTCTTACCTTTGGCGTTTCACGCTGACAACCTGAGTCTCTTTCCCCACGAAATTTTCGATTCATTGGGAAACGAAAATATTCTGGGAAAACCTGGTAGGTCTCTGTAGTAAATCCTTCGTGACGCTAAGACTCATCACGAAGGATTTACTACAGAGACAATATGCAGACTCTGCCACCGACAGACAGCGCGAATCTTTGCGTAACGTCATCTCATTTTGCGGTGTGTCAGCTAAAGAGGCTACGGTAAGAGAACGGGGAAGAAATATTCTATATCTAAGTAAGATATAAAGGTCGATTGAAATTGTATGAAAAAAACGACAATCAGATAGACACACTTGAACTCCAATAAAGATAAAAGAGTACAAATGAAGGATTTTAGTGTTGATGAAAATACCTTACACTATTGCGTAAGAACGAGTCAAATATGTTTGAGTCATAATTTTAGAGTTGAGCTTAATAAACAGATATTTTCTAAAAATCAGTTTTTTTTTTATGCAAGTGTACAGTTTTAAGAATACGATATTAACATATATCTATCTTTAATAGTATTCTTTAGATTTATTCAGTATCTAAAAAAATATGATTGGGTGTACTGTAGATTTAAGCTGATATACAGAAAATATTTGTAAATAGACTAAGAACTGATTGAGGATCTCTAAAAGCCAGTTGTTATTAGGGGTGTCAGATGGCCGGGAAATTCGGAACTGTCCCGGAGTTTTGCTTATTGTCCCGTATCCAGTTATAAGAGTTTATTGTCCCAGACTTCGATCACTATGTATTTAACAAAGTTGTGAGAACCCTTTGAGTGGCCTAAGCGCCAAGTACCGAAATCCGTCTTCAACTGCCATTCACATCATTACTCAACACTTAAATAAGATTAGTTGTTGAAAATAACTTACATTTAACTTTTTTATTAAAAATATAAAAAGTAAAAAACCTGGAACCGAAATAGCAACTTATTTTAATATGTATTTATTACTATGGCCTAACTCCATTACTTTAGTAGAATTGCCTAGGAAATGATAAGAAATTTTATATCTGGCAACCATGTTGAACTAATTAATTAATTGATTTGCCTGGAATCTGGTAATAACAGATCTTGTATTTGTATGCATATAATATATGTCTTTTGGCATTAGTCTGGGTGTTTCCTATGTATAATATGTACGTATTTACAAAAAAACTGTCAGTAGCAGGACTGCACGGCAGAAGTGAAAACACACACGCATCTGTATATATATATCTGAGCGTCAATACAAGTCACGCGAGTTCAGTGCTTTTTTTCCCATTTCAAAAATGTCGAACGTGACTAAAAAAGTTTTCACTTGCGAAAGCGGCATGAAGTTCCTCTAATTTCGCCTACTAATTTCTGAATGTCAATTCAATAAATAAGATTAAGATAAAAAAACAGCTCGTTGCCGACGGTTTAGTGCCGATGGCTTGCAGCCGTGCGTGTGATAAGCGGTACGACTGTAATAGTAGGCCTTGCGTTTGTAATCCGTTATAAGCCGCTACAAGCGCGCGGACAAAACCGCGCACGTTTAGCAGGTATTAGCGATTAGCGATAGTCGGGGCTGTGGCTGCGTCATTTTATCGCGCTGAACGGACGCGCTGCTATTACTGTTAGCGCTATATTTAACGCGACTTCAATTGATACGGAAGATTGAAAGTAAATATTTGCCGCCAAAAACGTGATTTTATTAAAATAACAAGCCTTCGATGTTAACTATTTCACCATCCGTGAGATTAGGTTATTTTATATTTTTTATAGGACCACTCTGAAGACTACGCAAGAAAAATAAAGACTCATTGAAATCTGTTCCTAATTAACAAAGTAATCGCGTTACACACACAAAAAGGTACAAGGTAATTAGTAGGAGGCGAGATAGTTTATCCGTTAAAAAAAATCTCCCGCCCACTTTTTTCACGGGATAATTAGGAGAAAAATAGTAGGAATAGCTGAGTATATTTTTTGGTAAGCAAATTTCCGCGGAATCTATGTGAAAAGGATGCGAAAAGGTCCGTAAAACAATTTTTTTTGCGATTTTCGCATTGAAAAACGCGTTTACAAATGAAGCAGTTTTGCGGCTCCGAACGCCGAAGCGAGCCAGCGAAGGGGGAAGGGACGAATGGTAGGGGAAGCCTCTATGTGCAATATGTGCATGTATATTTTTCTTTCTTTTACAGGAGAGCAAACTCCAAGAATTTACCTAGTTTCTTGTGGTTCCTTAGCTATTTTGTTATTCTGGAATTTGTGAAATATTGCATTTACAATTACGTCGTTTTGGCATTTCATAAAGGAGCACTTTGTGATGTCTAAAAACGAGATATCACAGAAATGTAAAAAAGTCTTTTTTTTCGTTAAATATTGAAAAACTTCGCCAGACTGCGGGTATCGAAATTCTTAATCAGTGCATTTTTTTACTATCTATCCAAATATAATAATGCATGGTAATCGAAATGTCCATTTTTTATCATAAAACAGCTAGGTTGACTAGGCTAGTAAGCGCCACTATAAAATCAGGCTACGGATGTGTTTATTCAACCCGAATTTGGACCGCGTAAGGGCCGCAAATGTACCGCGTTAAGGACCAGTACGTTGCGGTACAATCGCAATGTACTTACTGACTCTGCAATCAGAACACATCTTGCAGAAGCGCGGCAGAGTCAGTGTTTGTCTCGACCTCTCGACTAACATTAATTCTTTCAACACTCGCCACTACAATACGGTCCTTACACTACAATCCTTACGACTATTTCATACCCACACAGAGATCAGTATTGCCGGATACTCAGCACTTACGGCCCTACGCCATTCTTAGGACTTACATAATACTAAAACAATAGAAATGAATCCTCTTTAATACAGAAAAAAGAAACTATAAATTTACTATTTTTGTTATATCAACAACAAATTGACGACTTTCTGATTTTTCCTTTACTTCTGCTGTGAGACATTGCTTCTTACCAAGTTTAATGATTCAAGGGCAATGGGAAGTACCCTATAGGTTTTGATTTACCTGCGAAATATTCAAATTCGGTGAATATATCTTTTGTTTGAGTTGAATGAGAAGTTTGATTTTTTTATAGCTTCAAGGGGCCGCAGATTTGATATTAATTTCAACTTGATATGACCATGGGTTCCTGGAAAAAGATCTTAACAGACAGACAGACAATAAAATGATCCTATAAGGGTTCCTTTTTTCCTTTTGAACTGACTGACTGAACGGAACCCTAAAAACCGATTCTGTAATGTTTATATTTATAACACTAACACTCGTATTTGCAAACAATACTTTGGTCAGTGTGGAAGCAACACTATGCTAAATAAGGAATTTCTCATAGTGTTAGTTTCCTTGCCTTTTATTTCACAAATGGTACTAAGCTTGTCAATAGCAAAGGAATTAAAACAAAAAGAAAATCGGTTGACAAACAGGGGATTAAATTGTGCTTGTATATGTATGTTAGTATAAGGCTAAATATTTGTGATTTACAGATACCTGTTCTAAATATGAGTAATGTTTTATGTTGGTTTAAATGCATCTAGATATTACTGGAATCTTTTAGTCTCATCATATAGAATCCTGTGCAAAACAGGAATTATTCTTATAATTTATATGAATTATAATATAAATTTATATTGTAGAATTATGTATATAAAGATGTGTATCAAAAACTCTATTACACTATATAAATAAGTAACAATTTAACTCTGAATAGCTGACAAAAGTAATCCAAACCAATAGTTACAAGTAATCTTAATTTAATGTAATTATGATAACTTTTAATCAGATTATGTAAATTAATTACAAAAGTATTATATATAGATGGTTACTTCAGAATTTCAACAGACTATAATTCATGGTGTGACCTCTTCCACCCAACAGGTTCAACATAAGTTATATCAATTGCAAAATGGTGGACTTGGGAGGGGATTGTTATGTAAATTTATACAAACCTAGAAGTTAAATCTCCTGCATCATATAATATTTAAACTCCAATTATTTGTATTGTTTTTAAATAGAAATATAATAGAAGTCATATTTTTTATATTTATTACTTTGAAAAAAAGACAAGAGAAACTATTTAGCACCATCATATAATTTTTTCAAAGTTCAATACTATAAGTAAAACATAATATAAACTTCACAATGGTATCAATAAAATTTGAACATTAACAGAATGAAAACTTAAATCTTAATAACTAAGTATTCATAGAATGACTTATCTCAGCAAATGACCTGTGTCTTTTGTACTGGCTATGATGACCTCCTGTTATCTTGGCAAGTTAAACCCAATGGAAACATACAGTTTCCTTATTTTTAGAGAACATTTGATGCTTTACTGATAAGGTGTTTTGATATTATAATGATACCGTCCTAGAACACTATGATATGAAAATAGTTATTGCAAAGATAATTTTTATTGACCCAACATTTACTAGTTTATGAAACTTAATCAAACATTTAAACCAAAAAACTATGGGCTGTACAACACTGCTAAAGTAGTTACATATTATATTAACAGATTACATATACCAGGAAAACATCAATGTCAATTAACAGCTATGATATTATGCAAATTCTATCACCTACACGAAAGTAAATAATAAACACTTACCTATAGGCCAAAGTCATACATTTAAATAGCTTTGTGAGAGATATTTCTATAGAAAGTTGTTGGTGCTGTTTACATTCTTCTTCATCAGGAGTTTGCGGTATAATCGACCTAGGCACTGTGTAGGTAGCGACTGTGGTAACTTTTTGGACATTTTGTTCTTCATCAGGAACAGAAACTAAATCGTCAAAGTCGTCTTGGGCTTCAGCTTCAAAATGTGACACCATAAAGTGTCCCGAGTGTATGGACTCCTTCTCTGATCGGGACTGACGTTTATCGACCTGATACATCTTTTGTTTCTTGACTGTTGGATTGGTCAAAAAGATGTTCCAGTTATATGGAATTGCGTTTGATAAAAAGGTCTATCAACTTATAGACTTGTCCATATTTTTACTTATCACTCACACTCACAGACACATTGTTTTTTTTCATTTGACAGCTGATGATGTTGCTACTTTCTGCTCTTTCACCGTTTATCTGTAAACACATGATAAGAGTAATTTTTGTACAGAGCAATACCTGAAAGGCAGTGCGCCACCTATTCCTATCTACGATATTTGAAGGTATAATTCATATAAAAAAAACTAAATAAATTATTAGGCAATAAAATGGTAAAAGTGCAGACAAATAATTAATTTCTTATTTTATTTGTTGTAAGCAATATCGTTTACTTTTCGACGGAGGCCTAACGACTCTCCATAAAATTTTGCATCTTGTCAATCTCGCCTCTTCCAGCAAAAAGTCGGATGTCGGGGCTAATATAATATGTGATTATTTCGACTCGACTTTATTTTGATGATCCCGTTGAAGAACGAATAATTTTTTTATTTACTAAATGGTATCAAATATAAATGAAAATAATAAGTTTATGGCGAAGAATGGAAAATACGCTCTTAAAACTTACTTAAATATGTGAGAAAAAAATAATTTCAATTCGTTCATCTGTCTCTTTTATAGACCTTACGGTTCCTTACCAGTAAGGGTTACTACACAGAGATAGTGAGACCCATCTCTTCCTTATGTACGCATGTTAAAAACTAATGTACCTAAATGGTAGCAGTATTAGGCGTATTTGTACTACGACGCTAAATAAGTTATGTCATTATGTCGTACTTTGTGAAATATTATTTATTTTTGAAGTAGTCTCCACTGGCAGTAATACAGATCTTCATACGTGTAAAATAGGTGCTGAACACATTGCTCCAGTATTCCTCTGGACACAACAGCATATCTTTTTTTATTTATAAAGACAACTCCCGTATTAGGAATATTCCTGTGTCGCGGAATGAGCTTCACAAACATTCAAACAACGAACACAAAGAACACCCAGACTCGGGACAAATATATGTGAAATACACAAATTTTATCGTATTTGTGTCGTGTTTACCATATTTATGGATCACACAAATTTTTGTCCCATGTTGGATTTGAACCCACAACACTCGGCGGGGCGTAGTGGCGAGGTGACCACTTAAACCATTGCGCCATCCGTCCGCATCTCTAAGCTGATTAAGCTGCAAAGTCGCATGATGGTAAATCCATACTACAAGGAGGGTGTCCCAGCAATTTGATTCCAGCTCGGTGCAAATAATCCTTAATTTTACTGACTCGATGTGCAGGGGCGTTATCTTGATGCAAAAGCAAGTCTTGAGTTTAGTTGTTAACTTTTTCAGGCTTCTAATATTTAAGTTAAACTTCCTCTGCATGCATGTATACCATGCAGGAGTAGCAGTCTTCCCTTTATCATGCACAACGGTGGCCTATGTTCCTCTCTTAGTAATAAATACAGCAACCATTCTTTTCGTTACGGATCAGGACACTTTCACAGACATCGTTTCTTGAATCGTTTCTTGATTGTAGGAACCGGGAATAACTTCACACATCTCACACACGGCTGTCTGATTCCAAACTAGGCAGAGCCTTACTATGGTAACCAGACTGTTGATAAACATACTTATATGTTTCTAAATACATACATATTATAGATAATTTATATCGGCGGTGGTTCATCTTTAAACACCAACATTTTACTCTGGGATTTAGAAGGAACGTCAATACAATACAGCCAGGTTTTATCACATGTAATAATCGAGTTCACATAGTTAGATCGGTCGTCTTTTTTTATTTTTTTTTCAAAATTATCATGAGACCAGGTCATCTTCAAGTGCAGCCCAGAGTGAATAAAGTTTCCGTACTTTCAAATGGTCGTGAAGAATCCGATGAACAATTTGTGCACTTAACTAGAAGGTTTCCTAGATCTGTCGATATGTCGTCACACACATGTCGGTCTTCTTCCAGTAATTGTTGTACAGTCTCAATGTTCTTATCGGTAGTTACTTCTAATAGTAGGAGAGCTGGTGAAAAATTTAGGGTAGGTTTTTGAGGCAGTATGAAAAAAATTGTAATAGTCCTCGAAAGCACAGATTACTAAGTAGTTACTACGTAACAGATAAATCACTTCCTACAAATACGTCCATACCTACCGTTTTAATTACCTACTCTTTCCGAGCGTCGACCCCTGCTTGCGAAAATGATCTTTAATGTTCTTAAAACACGATTATTATTGCCTCACAATAACGCATGGTTGCGTTGCCGTAAGTGAGTTTAGGGTTACTTCTTTTTATGAAATATTAAATATCTATATTTTTATAAAATAAAGCCAATGTCAATTAAGTAAAGTTTTATTACATAAAAAATCGGGTGTGTTACCTGACTTAGAGAAGTGTAACACTTAATTCCACGTCCTCGTAAGTTTACTAATACGAAACACGTAACAACAAATCGCTTCTCCGAAAAACTTAGAAGCCCCGCGGACCTTGCTTAACCAAACCTCTAACGAGAAACATTAATAAATTATTCGAGAAAAGAAACTTAAAGAATTTGTCGAAGCGTGTTGTTATATAGCCTATAGCCTCTTCCTCTATAAATGGATAGTCCATCCAACACAACATTTTTCAATTCGAACCAGCAGTTCCTGAGATTAGCGCTTCAACCAAACAAACGAACTCTTCAGCTTTATAATATTAGTATAGATGTGATGTAGTGATAAATCTAAAGAACAATGTTGCATATGTATATTGTGGATGCTCCTTTATTAAAGTTGAGTACCTACATTCAAATCTTTTCCCAATGCGTGGAATTCACTACACGAGTAGATGCGTCGTTGTCCTTGACGACAATAGTGCCGACAAAATCTAAAAACGAAAAGTTTTGGTCGGCTGGACGCACCGCTAGCGCGGTGGCGTTTTGCTTTTGGATAAAAAATAAGGTACCTAAGCACTAATGATTTTATTTCTTGTAGTTATGGCATTCTTATAAATATAAACTAATAAAGTATCATTTACTTAAAAATTATAAAGTTAAGGTTTTTAGTACTTACCTAAGTATATATTTTTTCCATAAATAGAATCTTAAAAAAAATTCAAAATTACGTATTTTCTTTACTACTATAAATATTTAATAAGAACGGTAAACCATTATTAATTACTTTTATTACAGAATTAACTATTTGTATTCTAAATAAACACTTGATTAATTAAATAATACCATTCGAATTAAGTAGGTATTTGTATATTAAAGAAAGGGCATAAAAATCCTGATCTAAAAAACACCTCTATGTGACAGTGAAAACCGTATTATCTCTTATTTATTTGTAACAGAAACCAAAACATCAAAATAGAACAAAATATATTTGAAAACAAAAACAATTACAGATTTTGTTATTTTTTTCTCTTACTGGATCTACATCCATGCACAGCACATAAACGACTAGAAACCATGTCAATTTGTCTGTATTTAAAGTATATAAAGGTACAAAAATACGATTTCGAATTATGTAAAAATTAAAAAAATAAAATCGTGAGCGCGCGGTACAGCTGTCGGCAACCCACTGCGCGAGACTGCGTATAAGGGCCGCCAGCGGCCAAGCAGCCGGTAGTTATTTAGCGCACGTAAGTACATCGAGTGGCATAGGCCTGTCGAAAGATAAAGTCGAGGTCTGGATAAAGGGTGCCGGCCCCCTACCAAACCTTAAATTTTTTTAAAGCGTTCTTTTTTATTAAAAAAATGTACTTGAGGCATTTTGAAATTTTTATATCTTAAAGTTAGATATTTAAGGAACTGAAAAATAAAATAGCCGGATCAATTAGTCGGGTCTAAATGTATACCTACTAGCCAAGTCAGCCTTGGGTGGGTGATCTGATCATTCTTACAACATTTAGACCCCTTCGTACCTGCGAGAGCATATGGTTGCCATGCGAATATCTGTGGCATTCACTATGGGTAGTTCCAGTCCTAAAAAAAGAAAAGTTTAACAACCTGGTCTAACTATACAGACCTTCGATATCGCCTAGTACTAGGGTTGAGGAGTTCTGATGGCAGTCGCTTCTCATAAAATATTGAAGTTGGGCTGTTTTGTGGTTAGACTGAAAGCTTGCAAGCAACTTAGTTGGGAAAAGGCGCGGAGGATGATGATATGTAGTCTATGGCATATTTGATCTAGACCTTGGTTCTTAACTTCTTAGGTGAATATTTAGTAGTAATTAAAGAAATGTTTCAATTACTTCAATAATTCATTAAGAAACGTATAGTTGCTACTAAGAGAATCTGTTATATTATATATTAATCGTACACAACAAACTCTTTTAAAAAAAGCTATAACATACACATGTAATAGCTTTTTTTTACAACAGTTTGTTGAGTTTTTTGAAGTGAAAACTTCTTTAGCTTTAGGCACGTTTGTGCACTTTTGCTATGGGGAAAATGCACTGAACTCGTTACCGTCTTGCTAATAATATATATATATATATAGATCCACTAGAGGGCGCTAATCTTAACATTGAGTTCTTCTGTCAGCTACTTATTAATTAATGTCACCAACCTGCTAATGTGAAGTTATAAGTTCGTCATTTCGTTCAAGTTTTCACTTCTGTCGGCAGTCCCATGACTGCCTATTTTTTTTTATTAACCTGTACTATTATGTATTCTGTGATTAATCCAAAATCTAGGGTAAACTGCGACTAAAACGGCATTCACACGATACGATATTACTACCTGATCAGATTTGTGATTGAATTAGCTTACGAACAGGTTTTGCGTACACACGTAACAACTAGATAGCCAATTTTCATTTCATTTTATTTTCTGTGCTAGACGGACGTTTGTAAGAAAGGTTACCGCATAGTACTTAATATTTTTTGAATTTGAGGAACTACCTGTACGCCTTAGTAATGCGTAAATACTCACATCCTTTAAAAAAAATCAGGACACATCCGCTCAGTATACCGCCTTCAGGCAGACTAAATGATGAAATTGGCCGATTAGCGTCCACACGTACCGATTTGATGTGACGCGATCAAGCCAGGCGGCCCTGCAGGTCTAGACAACTGGCTCTACATTTTCTATAACGACAGTAGAATAGAAAAGTAAAAGTATGGAAGGGGTTTCTTAAGTTGGCGGGAAGAAGTCGTTTTTTTATTTTTTTTTTTTGCTATTTCAACTGTTTGTTAACTGTTCTTCATTGTTCGATCAAAATTGTTTTTGGGATCCAATGACCTTGAATTCAACCATTTGCGAAAACACGAAACGATTCGATTGAAAATCTAGTCAAATTGTATGTGAAATCATTCCGTGTTGACTCCGCCGCGCCGTAAGCATGAGTTGAAGTTAAAAGGTTAGCATGAAGTTCCAAAGTGGCAACACTGTAACTTCAGTATTTTCATAACTTGACATTTTGTAAAGCGCGAAGTACCTACAAAAATAATTTGATAGATTTTATTATTTAGTCCTTATTTACCAAATGTATTCTTTCTGAATTCTTGACCTGTTTTATTTTATAGACCAAATATTTTCATAATGACTTCGGTACCAACATTTCATAATCTTACTATGAGGCAAAAATCATCTCCTATTGAATTAAAGGAGAAAATGAGGAAGGTAATCCATATATTAATAGATATTTTACATTAATTACTGATTCACTTTCATCGTCATAATTTCAATCAATAGATCTGGTATTAAAGCCTTCTATGCCTATAAAATATTATCTAGTAATATAAAAAAAAATAGTGCACTGGAAGAACGTACAATTTGTCCGGTTCAGTTCCAAAGTGTAGTATTGAATCTTCTATATAATGAAAATGCTTAGGAGCCGCTTAATACCAACTCAATGTTCTTAAGTACATATCCTTGATTCAACAACCATGGAAACTATCTAAATATACTCTGCCCACGATAGCAAACACTATTATGCTGCTATGTCTAAAACACAATGCAATTCAATTTCTGCAACACATAGTTTCACTGCTTAAAAAAAATAACTTACCTGTTTTTTAATTCCCAGAACTACAAAACTAAAGTACAAAACTGCCGTGGCATGTTGATGGATAAGTTTCGAGGGTCTGTTACTGAATCAGAGTTGCATGACACATTGACTAACATATATAGAAGTATGTTTAACTTTTCTGAAGAAAATATAAATGAAGAAGAATTTGAACTCGTAGATAAACTAAAAAATGAACTTGTGCAGGAGGAATTAGAATGGTATGTAATGGTTTTTAATCACAATAAGAAACAATTATCAGTTTTGTAATGTTTCTTGTAAGCAACTTATGTGTAGTGTTGTAAAAACTTGGGCAAAAAAAAGCTTGTTCGTATCATTAGCTCAGCCCTCAAACCGCAATGCTCAGTGCTCATTTTACAACACTACTTATGTGGCTTTGTAGTGAGGTGGTCTTGTAATATTTAGATTTGAAGGGTTGGGTTAGGGATTCTTGGATACCTAGAGGTGGTGCCTGCGCTTTTGGGGGCAGGCACCTGGCCCAGATGTCTTAATAAGCTGTGCCCGGATCCCTCCTACTTAAGGCGCAGTACGGCGCACCGTGTGGGTTTAGTCAGTTTGATTCCAACACACAGCCAAAACGAAAACCCCGGTGGGGTGACGGCCCGAGGGGGTTTCCACATATACAAAAAAAAAAACAACAATAGGCAGTCATGGGACTGCTGAGAGAAGTGAAAACTTTAACGAAACGATGAACTTAAAACATCACATTAGCAGGTTGATGACATTAATTAATAAGGAGCTGACAGAACTCAGCTGTTTAGATTAGTGCCCTCTAGTGGATCTATATATTATTATTATTATTATTGAATTATGGACGACCAGCAAACTTGCTGATGTGCCCACATCACTGGACTGAAGTAGAGGTGTATAAGTTCGTGTATATTTAACCATCTCATTTATGTTAATACGGTTGTTCAGTCTAGTGGGGTGTATTTTCCAACCATTTATCGAGTTGACACTTAAAACTGTTCACTGATTTTGCAGTCACTACAATTTCTGGAAGCTTGTTCCATATAGTAACAACATGATTGTTCAAAGTGTGATAGGCCACCAGCAATTGCGATTATATTTATATGTATTATTAGCGTGACGGTCACGAGTTCAATGCTTTTTCTCCAAAGCAAAAGTGCACATACGTGCCTAAAGTTTTCCCTTAAAAAAAAAAGGGATTCTTAGTATAACTCCGGCACACCGCCCCACCGAACAGAGGGAGTTTCCACCCGCACAAAAAAAGGGATTCTTAATTCTTTTTGTTCAATCTGGGTCAGTATGAGCATCGTGGTAATCTTTATCTTTTAAACTTGGAGTAAATCTAATAATAATAATAACTTCACACATCTCACACACGGCCGTCTGATCCCAAACTAGGCAGAGTCTGTACTATGGTAACCAGACTGCTGATAAACATACTTATATATTTCTAAATATATACATATTATAGATAAATTTTAACTGGAATGTGAACTTAACTGGAAATGACCAATAAAAATTTTATAATAATTCCGCACTGAAGCATCACATATAATTGAGTGGGAAAGCAATGATGCAAAATAATTGACAGTTAGAACAAGAAGGAATAATCACCTATATATGTATATAAGCTTTAAAGGATATATTAACTACATCTCTGCTCTAGCCTTACATACATGTTTATCTCATTACCAATGTTTATATATCAAACAATGCAAATCACTTCAGATTATTATGTGGAGTTCATATGGATCTAACAAGCATCATCCTACTTAATAACTATGTATTTGCCTTTTAAATCACAGAGCCTACAACATCATATCTCCAAGCTGCTTAACTTTAGTAGATGTTATTTTGACAAATAATATATTAATTGAATTCAATGATTTGTGCATCAGTGGTTGCTAGTGGGAAAGCCATGTTTCGGCGTATGGGCGGGCTCGACCAGAGTACAGGTGGTTTTTATGTTACAGGTGGATCAAAGAATGTGAACAATGTCAAATGCTAGACGTTGACTGGTCTTCAATGGAGGAAAGTAACAATGTAATATGTCCTGTTTGCCAAAAGATAAATTTGCAGCTGAGAAATGGGAATCTAAGGTGCACAAGTTGTAGCATCTCTATACCAACACAAAAATCATTGACTGAAATTAAAAACGATATATTTGGTTTAGTAGATAACCATAATTCTAGGTGTAATAGTGATGTACAGTTTGGTCTTGTTACTGAAACCAATGAAACCCATGTTTACTTACTCTGCGAAAGTTGTACAGAAATGAAATTAGTAATATAGTTTAATAGGTAAGAACAGCAATTTGATTTAATTAGTCTCATAGGTTTACTTATTAATGAAAACAAAAGTATTAAGTACTGGGTTCTAAAGCTTTAAGTGAGTTTTCGTCAAACCAAAATTTATAAAAGTTAAGTTTGATATGTAACATTGTTAATGTAAACATTTTTATAATATTATTCGTTATTTCATTCATGGTGTTTTGCATCAAAATTAAACTGGTGTCGAAATTATCTCAACAACCTCCTTGTTTTTCATATTCCCTAGTAGATGTAACACTTAGTCTCACACCCATAAGTATTGCCATGGCTAGAGCATAAATTTAATATCAACATCGTAACTCTATTTATAGTACAAAGAAAGAGTACGAATTTCGATATTTTTGCTTTTTTTTTACTATACTATTATAAAGGGCCGTTTGTTCATTTTGGACTATACTACTGTGGGCAGGATTTGGTGACCAGCCAATTGCCGACAGGTTCCAACATTGAAACTGGATGATTTTTTTACTTATTCCTCGTAGTTCAGAAGAGCCTCCTTCTCTACATTGCCGGTATCAGTACTTGTTGTATTGTGGGCCTAATAGAAAAAAACATTATGCGACATTTACCACACAGAAGGCAAATCTTTTGACATTTAAACTTTTTGACTTTTGAGATTTAAAATCTTGTGGCTCAGTGAGGAGACTTCGTTACTTAAAAAGATGAATATTTTCCAACTGAAGTAATAAACTTAAATGTAATAAATAAATAAAATAAAATAGATGAAAAGTGGTTTAGAGAGGCCCGCGCGGAACACGTTTCGCCGCCTTCTCAGGCCTGCTTTTGCTAGGGTAACGGGCAGCGTCACCCGTTACACCCAGGCTCATGGAGGCCGGAAATCATTCTGCGCTCTTCGGCACCTGGTTTCTCTTCTTCGGGACGGGAAAGCACTAGCCCTCTCCCGTTCCGCCGCCTCTTTAGTGAACATCACTTCCTCACAAAAAAGAAGCGGCGGAAGCCATCTGCGAGTCTGAGAAGATGAATAAACTGAAATCTCTTTCTGATATTCCATTACACAAACAGTTACACACGCACAATATGGCGGTGGACTCGTGGTTTGAGGGACCAGTTTAGACAATCGCTATCTTGAAATTGTGCACATATTTTATCTCCATTTAATTTTTACAAAATATGTTAAGGCCTCAACTAAAACGATAACTGAAAAAAGTACGATTTTATTCAATAACTTTAACTAAAATGAATATTTTTTAAGTGGACTAAGGGACCAAAGTTTAGTAATTGTTTGCTTTTAATTTGTAACGCTTTGGGACATGTTATTTAGTAAATAGGCCTTGCAAATTCTTTACTAAATGTTTGTAATCACACTACCTTCTTTTATAAGATACTTACCGGGATAGAGATAACAGTGTGTGAGCACTGAGGGTCACAACACTTAAAGGGCTGTAGTTTTTGATACATTTGTTTACAAATTCCAAGATTCGTTCTACAATTGTTTCAAGTCTACTACTAAATCCTTAGTAAGTTATTTTGCAAATTCCCAGTGTGGTCCCTCGGTGCACACGCACATAACTAATAGAACTAGAAGGAAGTCCGAACTAGTACATGTGAGTGACTACTAGATTGGAGCGCTCTTTTCAGTGACCGAGCAAGAACAAGCCTACATCCGTTAGAAATGCGTTTCATATATATAAATGTACTCTGTGGAAATGCGTGCCGATACAACGGAGCGGTCCGTTTTATACTTTCCAAGCGTAGTGGGAGGTAGGTGGGGGCGATGACGTCCGGTGCACGTGCTGCTAGCGCATGATACTGCTGTCTCTTTCTTGCACTAAATGTCAGCTGCCGCCGTCATATATGTTATTTTTAATTGAAGTATAATTTGTTATCCTACTAAGCTGAACAAAAATATGTGTGTATCAGCTCCGACGCACGACTGGAGTTTACAATATACTTGAGGCTCTCTCATCATTTGTAGTGTACAGTATATATTCTATATATATACATATATTACATAAAGGTTATTATAGGTATGTAGGATATACACATTATCTACTTACATTATGGTAAACTCCAATAAAGCACAACAAAGCGTTCAAGCGTTACGCTGCCCTCCGGTCACTAATTTTCCTCTTCATATTTTTTTCATACCGGGCGCCTTATATGAAAATCGATTCTTAAGGAGTAATGTGTATGTATATTCGTATCAAATTTTGTATGTATCCCAGTAATCTTTTTTTTTTGTAAATTTTAATTGCACCTACTTCTTTCTCTGCATCAGTCCCTGAATTTTGGGGTAACCAACCTAACCTCTATGCGATGGTAGTAAAACCAGCACAAATTTTGTGCTTGTGTGCATGACGGTTTTGTTTTGTTTTTTTTTTGTTTTCTTATTTACGTACAATATTTAATATTGTACGTGGGCACTCGCGTTAGGCGGGGTTCACTCAAACAGCTCCAAAAAGTGGCTTCAAAGTAAACGGTTACTTTTGTACTGGTCACGGTATCTGGACCTATATGTTATTATATGTAATCTAAGGAATAAACATCTAAAATGGTTTTTATGTCATTGATAAACAGAGAACAACTGCCGGCCAGAATTGTTATTTTACCTATAAAATCTACAAATAATCATTTCGTAGTGTTACGAATAACCCGCCATCTATTGGCGACTGTGGGAAGGTGTAGAGAGCTACAAAATAAAGATACACGCCATCTGTTAAAACAACACGGAACTAAGTAGTTATCCATTAATGGAAGTTGTCCTAGTATGTATTAGACTGTTCTATTGTTTTGTAGAATTAACCAGAGGTGTCGCAATGTTTCTAGAAATACCGTTTTGCTATATAAAGCGTGGCATTGCGGAGTAGTTAGTTAGTTATCAAGTGAGTTAGTTTTCGAGTGAGTGTCAAGTGAATTAACAGCGAGTAAAGTGTAAAGTAAAAGTGAATAGTGATAATAAATTATTGTAATTGTGTTGTTGCTAGTTTCCCTGTGTATTTTGTGATCTATTTAAATAAATTGTGTCTATTTCGGTAACAATCTGGTATAATTCTCTAATCCCGAACCTCAGCTCGTAACAAATTGGTGTCAGAAGTGTGATTAGATGATGCCGGTTTTACCGAAGGAGGACACGGAAGGCGTTCGTACTAGGGGACAGCGACAGCAGGAGATGGACCAGAGACGGTTTGGGGATGCTCCGTAACAACCAGAGGACGGTCGGCAGCCGACGGCAGAACCTGCTGACGGTTCATTAGCGGCTCCCTCGACCTCGGCGGCGCCGGACCTCGCCGCATTAATGATGATGCTGCAGGAGCGGAGCCGTCGCCAGGAGGAGCGTAGCCGTCGCCAGGAGGAGCAGGCTCGTCAGCTGCAGGACCAGTTGCGGCGGGACAAGGAAGAGCAGACGCGTCGTCAGGAGGAGCAGACCCGTCGTCAGGAGAAGCAGGCTCGTCAGCTGCAAGGACCAGCTGCGGCGAGACAAGGAGGAGCAGATGTTCCTTATGAAGGATCTCCAGGTTGCGCTAGGTTAGGACCTCAAGGTGATGAAGGAGACGGTCCACCAGCACGAGGCCCGCATCACGGACATAGAGCACAAGATTGCGGATATGCAGAAGGCCCTAGGAAACCTGAAGCTTGGAACTGCTCCTGTGGGGAGTACTCCTGCGCGCGCGGGTTTAAGGTGCCTCCATTCGATGGAACGTTCTCATGGTCTGCTTATAAGATCTAGTTCGAGGCCGTTATGAAAGCGAACGGGTGGACTGAGGTGCAGGCCATGACAGCGCTCCGCGACCTGGCGTTGACTATGCTGGAGGCTCTCGGCAAGAACTTCACCTACGACCAGCTCGTTGAGGCGTTGGAGTCGAGGTACGGTGACGCGCACCTGGAGCAAGTATTCCGTGCCCAGTTAAAGGAGCGCGTGTAGCGTGGAGGTGAGAATTTACAGCAGTGGGCCTTGGAAATTGAGAAGCTCGTCCGGAAGGCATATCAGTCAGCGCCTACACTGATCGAGGGCAATCTCGTGCAAGCCTTCGTCGACGGCATCCATTGGAGGTGGAAGCGGTGAGACAAGACCACCGAGCCCACCGCGTTAAGGAAGTAACTACACCCACCGCCCAAGGCCGTCTACAATACAGCCCCCGATGCTACACCTGCGGAAAGAAGGGCCATCTTCGGGCGAATTGCCCAAGGCAAAGCGATGGACGACCACAGGAGAAGGGTGGTTGATGCTGCCGCCCAACAGCAGGAGTACGATTTCGAGGTTCAGCATCGTAGCGGCAAATCCCATGGCGACGCTGACGCACTGTCAAGGCGGCCTTGCACAGAGGACTGTAAACACTGCGTTAGGCAAGAGACCAGGGAAGCTGTGCCCGTCCGCATGTTAAGAACGGACCTGAGTGACGAGTTGAAGGAAACCTTTCGGAAGGCTCAAGAAGACGACACAGATGTCAAGTTAATCCTCGAGTGGGTCAAAGCCAATGCTCCGAGGCCAAAGTGGAGCGACGTTGCAGCTATGAGCACAATGACAAAGGGGTATTGGGCGCAGTGGAATAGCTTGGTCGTCCAGGACGGAGTATTGTGCCGTAAATGGGAGAATGCTCGAGAGGACACCTGTCACCTCCAAATGGTTTTTCCCAAGGCCAAGGTACCGGAGATTTTACAGCTTTACCACGATGGATGTTCAGGAGGCCATTTGGGTGTGAAAAGGACTTTATTGAAGATTCGAGAGCGGTTTTATTGGATCCACTGCAGCGACGATGTGGAAGACTGGTGTCGAAAATGCATCAGTGAAGGGGTGCATTGCAGCTGTATAATGTGGGAGCTCCATGGGAACGTATTGCCGTGGATGTAGCAGGTCCATTTCCGGAGAGTGAAGATGGCAACAAGTATTTCATGGTTGTCATGGATTATTTTACGAAGTGGCCGGAAGTATTTGCGATACCGAACCAAGAGGCGGCCACGGTAGCTGATAAGCTGGTCCATGAAGTCATCTGTCGATTTGGGGTACCTTTAGAGATTCACAGTGATCAGGGGAGGAATTTTGAGTCCCAGTTGTTCCAGGAAATGTGCCGCGTGATGGGTGCTTTTAAAACCCGAACCACCTCTTACCACCCTCAGTCTGATGGAATGGTGGAACGGTTTAATCAGTCATTAGAGAGGTACTTGGCAAAAGTTGTGGAAGGCAGACAAAGAGACTGGGATAAACACATCCAGCCGTTCCTCTCGTACCGAAGTGCGATCCACGAGAGCACGTCAGTAACACCAGCCTTTGCGAACTTCGGTCGAGAACTGCGGTTGCCTGCAGATTTAATCACGGGCACTCCCCCTGACACTCCGCGAAGTATTACGGATTACGCCAACGACTTACGCAGCAAGATGAATGACGTTTATGAGCACGTCAGACAATCAGGACAGCAGACGTCGGAGAGAATGAAAACCCGGTACGACCGAAAGACAAATGACAGAAGCTTTGAGGAAGGATCACTGGTCTGGCTGCATAACCCGGTTCGCAGAAAAGGCAAATCTCCGAAGCTGCAAGTGAAATGGGACGGACCGTACAAAGTAGTGACCAGACTCAATGACGTAACGTACCGCATTCAGAAAGGACCGCGGGGCACTCCCAAGATCGTCCATGTGGATCGGTTGGCGCGTTATCATTGGGATAATCATTCTCGGGACGAGCATGTCTAAGAAGGGGGCAGGATTCAAACACATTTAAACTAAACTACTAATAAATGTTATTTTAATTAAAGCTTTGTTGTTTATTACTAATAAAATTCCACAATTAACATTAACAAATAATAACTAAAATTTTTAACATGATATAATCAACTCAACAAGAAATCCTGAAATGGAGGCAGTCCCTATGATATCTAGTATCTTTCACTCTATATCTGTAAGCTCTGATCCAGTTGGTCCTTCTTCTTTGGCCTTATTGAATCACAGATGTTACGCCCCTTTGTCTTCACTTTTGCCCTCCATAAACTCCAAATCTAGACAAAAATAAATCACAAGGTATTAGTATATATTATGATATGAGGAGGTACTAGAGTCAATCTGGGCAGTACCACTCTCATAATATTGGCTTTAAGTAGCAATATGATACATTAAAAAAAAACCAAGATTCCTGTCCATTTTTCCTTTTTCTTGAATTATGCAAGCTTACATAGTGATGGTAACTGTTTATCATCAGGTAGCCTGTGTATCTGTTTGTTATATCAATCTTATATAAATACTTATGACACCTTTTATATACTTGAACCATATCATGTATTTTGTATAAATTTTGATTTTTTTATATTTCCTTCACGACATTTTCAAGACAGTATTATCAAATTATTGAAAATTACTTATGCTTTCAACAAACAACACTTACAGAAGTTATTACATTACAGCTTAGTTTGTAGAACTAGTTTGATAACTATCCTTGAAATTCCTTTACGTTTTGATTTGCCTAATTACCTGAAAAAATGAAATTGACATGGTGAAAACTATCATTAAAGCGAGTACAAAACAATATTGTAACGAAATTGTCTTAACCTTTAACTTGATAACGTATCTAATAATGCACACATTATTAAAAAATATCATTGAGAAATGTTTTGGTATATTTTAACAGAAATGTTTTGAGTCTACTATATGAAATCCTTTTATTTAGTTATAAAAATATTATTTTTGTCGTCTGGCAACATTTACGCGCGGAGCGTGCGCATGTGTCTACCAGTTATAAGGTAAGAATCGACTAAAATCCTAAATCTCGATCTAATCTAAATATCGATATTATTATAAATATATGTGATAATTATTTCATTTAATGTATATTCTATTGATTACGTTAAATATTTCAAATAATAATGTTTATTTTATTAATTATTGTTGTAAATATTCATGTATCTGCAAATGCACATCGCTAAGGTACCAACGCTATCACCGAATTTTTGCAGTATTATAAGATACATTGCCAAATTCACAACACTAATGGTACGTTTACACGCACGCCGTGCAGCCTGGCAAGCAGCATGGCACGCAGCTCGGCGGGCAGCCTGCCACGCAGCGTGGCACGCAAGCTTTTCACACCAGGGCTGCCAGTAAAGACAACTTATTTTATACCGCTAAGACTCGGAAATTATACAAAATCATGTACTATTATACAAAATCAGTGTTGTACAACTATAGAACGTCACTCTTTGGGGATTTTAGTAAAAGGTGTTTTAACTTTAACGTATAAGGATTTAACAGTTTATCACAGACATGATTTGTTTTAAGTATCTCTATGTGTATGTACGTACTTTTTACGATATAACATCAGCAATGACATTGTATCCAATTATGCAATGCAATCTACTATACAAACAGGATACAAAAGATAATCGATATTATACCAATTTTGTATCCAATTTACACTCTGGCAGCCCTGTTTCACACACTTGCAGGCATGGTCCGTAGGGTATTAGTGTTCTGTGGACATGGTAGTCAGTGCAAACATGGGAGACGATGTAGACCTAGATCTCGTGGGAGCTACTGCTTTGGCCTTGATCTATTTTTATTGAAAGAAAAAACAGCCCGACATAATTATGCATGCGAAATTTTACTTAAAACTATTAGGTTTTACAATTAAAAAATCATTTATGGTGTAAAAACACTTTTCAAGTAGCCAAAACTTTAAATTTGATTTTTTTATTTGACATGCGTTATAACTATTTTTACATCGAAGAGTGCTTTTACATAATTCGTTTCTTACTTTAGTGGGATCTCTTTGAATGAATTTACTATCCTCGCTAACTTTTGAATATAATTTTTTATTATTTCTAATAAACATGAACATAATTAACCATGATAAGCATTGGGGGCGGCTTCTTCATTAAATGTGTTTCGTAACTGTTTTAAGGCATACATAAATCTATTTTATTTACTGCACATCATTGATATGCGATTAGTTACAATTCTCTAATCGTCAATCAATCAATACTAACTTTAATCCTAAGAATTGGCACTATTTTGTTTCATATTTTTTTAGGCCCTGATAAACAATATTTATTTTTACTAAAAGAATAGTTCAGAAACATCTTTCTGAAGTCTTCTTTTGCTTTCGATTCATGCATGATAAAGGTTCAGACCACTCCGATATATTTGGTGTCGTCAAAAATTAATTTCGATCGTTACGTCGTCTGTATGCCACGAAGATGAAAACTATACTAACGCGGCCGAGAGCGTGTGTGTGTGTGTGTAAACAGGCACACAAGCATATTCACCCTTTGAAGTGTGTCAAAAAACCGACAGTCGTCCCGATCGGCGCCAAGCGCGTGCACATTCAAGCAAACATGCACAAACAGCCGGTTCACATGCTTGCGTCGTTGAATGTCGGTTTGAACGCGAGCGTGTGAACGCAGGCGTTAGTCGTCCCGATCGGCGCCAAGCGCGATCACATTCACGCAGGCATGCACAAACAGCCTGTTCACACGCTTGCGTCGTTGAATGTGCTCGTTGAATGTCGGTTTGAACGCCAGCGTGTAAACGCGCCATGAGGGGTACATTTTGCACTGTGCATTTTCAGATACATTACCAAATAAACCACATTATTAATTTCGTATTTAAGTATTTGTATATAAGTATTTGTATATAATGATTTGTTTACTTTTTAGGTCGGTACAAGAGCACAAAGAGTATTGGCTTTGGGCCCGAAACTAGGATCAAGCTCAGATATTGAGAGCAGCTACTCTTCTAATGGTGAAATAATAAGACCTGCTCCTGAATAGGACCACAACGATAGTTCATATGCACCTAATGCAACTCGATCTAGCAAAAGAGTGTAGGTATTCAAAGAGACTGTAGTATGGAAAAAGAAGCTTGAGGTAAAGTGGACTACTGCAAGATTCAAATACACTGCTGAAATCGAAAACAAAATTTCATCAAACCATTTGGAACAAAATCACCATTAGAATATTTTAAAATGGGGATTTAAAATATTCGTTACAACTGGAATATTGGGAATTGTGTAAGATTTTTTGGTGTATGGAGGCGAGGACACATTCCGATTTCATCAATTCAATGAGGAAGAAAACAGTATGGGTTTAGGAGCTAAAGTCGTTAAAGCTTTGAGCAAGACCATCAAATAACCCGCTCGTAGTGTGATTTATTTTGATAACTTTTTCACCGAATTAGTGCATTACTTGAGACACGTGTACGGTATATTTTAAATAAATTATCTGTGGTCAAATGGTTTAATAATAAATGTTTTACTATGGCTAGTTCTTACGTTGACGCTCATCCGGTTCATAATGTATTGAGGTACAGTAAAGAAAAGAGGCGAAAGGAGCCAGTACCTTGTCCATACATAGTTCGGCAATACAATGCGGCGGTAGCGTAAAGGCTAAGGCGTCGGACTCGCGGGTTCAAACAACACCCAGTGCACTACCGACGTGAACCCACTCCTAACACAAGCGCTTAGCTTAGCTGGAGGGGTTAACTAGAACATGTGTGACCCACATTACTAGTATTCTTTTTAATGAATACGAATGTCGCAAACCCATGAAGCTGAAAGATTTCAGATGCGCGATCGCTAACAGTATCATTACTGTAGACCGACTTGTTCATAATACGCATACAACCATAAAAATTTCATGACTCCTGAAAATCAAACAGACATACGTTACGATCAACTGGGCCACCACATGCCATCAATTACATCCAAAGGTCAAACTAAATTTACATGTCTTAAATTCCAAGTGAGGCTTGTTGAGGATCGTAATTATTGTTTTTATAATTATCACAAGAAATAATGTTAAAAGTGGTGACTTGATTCGCTAGATACTTGTTATATACATATATATTTTTATAAATTTATTTGTTATTCTTATACATACCTATTCTAGTCCATTGATTGATCTCATAGATTATAGGTAATATGTACTATACTTTTTAATTATAATGAAGAAGTTGATGTTAATTATGTTCCTGATTGAAGACTGTGATTTTAAATAATAATTTCATTAAAATGTAACTATGTTTAAAAGAGTAAACACACTTTTTTATTTCTTTTTCATTTGTTTTTTATTTACGACCAAGCCAGCAAAGTATCCTTTAGTGCACATCAACTTCCAGAGATGAATGTTTGATTAGTTGGCAGTGTGCATTATTAGATACATAGTATAAATACAAAATTAATTATTGCAATTTTTTTATTTTATTTTTTAGGTGTTCATTTATCACCTATGAACCCAAATATATGAAAGAAATAAATAAAACAAGACATGAAAAACTCTGCCAAGTTAAGGGTTAATGTTAAATACAGTAAAGACGTAAAAGAGTAGAATAATAAAACAATTTAACAAACAAAATTACTTGGTAAATAAAACAATGAAAAATTTCTTACCTCTCGCCATTTCTAGGTTATTGTTGATGCGTTTCACAAGTTACTCTTTTTTCTATTATTCTCCTTCATCTTGATTGATTTATTTATTTATAACTTTAGACTTATTTTAAAAAATAAGTTCATTATATTTATTTTGGATATATGTCAGCTTGACTTGCACAGATTGATTATTAGCTGTTATCTAAACAGATAATAAAATAGGATATACAGTGGGTTGCCAGCTATATGAACTCAGTAGAACAGTATTTACTAAGCTATGAGCCGGAAATATGATAGGTACTTTGTTTGGTACATAATTATAATGTTCGTAAACAAACATTAACATGCATTCAAAAACCTAAAAATGTTGTTTCAGAAGATTTTATTCTTTCACTCTTTGTCATTCATTCTTTACTTTTAAGTAGCAGCAACACTCTCATACTTAACTTTTAGTTATGTCAGATTCAAATTTAGTGCTGTCCTAATAAGAACTAAATTTAATTCAACGAAACAACAGAATACCATGTTCGATATCTCTTGACTAAAATAAAAGATTTTTAGTGAAATTTTAGTTTAGTGTGGTGAACAACAAAATTGGCACCAGTATCTAATTTGATTTTTATTTTTTCTACCTTGCACTACTAATAGGAAACACAATTGTTGCAAACGTTGTTTACCCGCGATGAACTCAATGAACGAATTTTAATGAAATTTTGTACACTATGTGCAGTTTGGTCAACTTGAGAAATAGTATAGTGGGTTCGATTCCTACCCAGGACAAATATTTGTGATGAGCACGGTTATTTGTTGTGTCTGGGTGTAATTTATCTATTATATATGTATGTATGTATTTAGAAATATATAAGTATGTTTATCAGCAGTCTGGTTACCATAGTACAGGCACAGAATACATTATAGTACTAGTACTGAAGGACCTCTTCGCAATACTATATTAACCTAAAACTTGCCTCTCTTTCTATCGCATAACTCTTATCTGTTCTGATGCCGTTAAGGTTGTCTTCTGTAAGAGGAATTAATCTAAATATTTAATAACCAGTTATGTGCCTATTACTTTACTTCTGTAAACAAATGAAGTTTTAAATAAACCTAGGCTAGGTATTTACTTAAAACTATTTTATTTCACAACCTCTGCATAGATACTTTAATCTCTAAGAAGATAGGCATTTGCCATACGTTAGTGTGTACCTTGGAATGAAACTATTTCCTTTAGGTGTTTAGCTGGGTAGGTATATGCAAATCAAATCACGGAACCCTACTCCTTATAACACCAGCTATTTGCCAGTGAAAGTCCCATGGAAATCGGTCCACCCGTTGCGGAGATTAGCCGAACAAACAGACAGACAGACAAAATTGTTGTAGTCCTAAACTTATCAAAGCTAAACTTGACTAAGTTACTCCTTATAACACCAGCTATCTGTCAGTGAAAGTCCCGTGGAAATCGGTCCACCCGTTCCGTTGATTAGCCGGAACAAACAGACAGACAGACAAAACGTGAAAAATATTTTTTTGGTATAAGTACCGTGTAAACATTCAGATGCATTTAGTAAAAAACTGTCATTATGACATTACAAACGGACACTTCAAATTTATTTATTTACTAGCAGTTCCCGCGCAGCTTCGCTCGCGTGTACATATATATATTTTGCGTGGAACCCTCATTCTTTTTCCAAAATCAAAGTAGCATAAATTACTCCTTTTAACATCAGCCATCTGCCAGTGAAAGTTCCGTGGAAATAGGTCCACCTGTTGCGGAGATTAGCCGAAACAAACAGACAGACAGATAGACAAAAATTGTAAAACATGTTGTTTTGGTATATGTACCGTATATACATCCAAATGCACTTAGTAAAAAGCGGTTATTTTAATATTACAAACAGACACTCCAATTTTATTTATTTCTAAAGAGTATAGATGTATAGATAGAAGATGTGTATCAGTTGTTGTGGTCCTAATAAATAAATATACTTATCATAGCTAAACTTGACCTTGTAAATATCTAACTATACTGATTATAACTAATAATATAATCTAACTACGTAAATACGGGAAACGTAATTCGTAAGCGACGAACGGACGAAGCGACGTAGCGCGTGAGTGAGTATCGAAGTAACGTGCTACCTGGCCGGCGCGTGGCAGCCCACTGAATTTCGTCCGACTCGTCGCCGCTGCTAGGTACCTACAGCTTCATACCTACTGATCGGAGTGGGCCTAGCCTGGTACAGGCTCTGCCTAGTTTGGGATCAGACGTGTGTGAGATGTGTGAAGTTGTTATTATTATCTCAATTTTTTTTTATTGCTCAGCTACAACAACGCGTAGCCGGGTAGCTAGTAATAACATATATGTATAAATTTATTTTTAAATTTGGCGGTGAATACCTGTCGTGCGGGCGCTCAAGTGAGCGTGCTACGTCCCACACTTTTACTTGTAGGCCTACACCTTGAGCGGGTGATGTAGCCCTGGTAGTATTCTCTTTCTTTTCTAATCATTGTGAAAGGTGAATGAAACAATTGTTACAAAATAAAAAATGACATTTTATTTCAATTCATGAAGCATGGTAACAAGGTATATTTTAATTTTTCCATATCTGGGTTAGAACATTTCATTACATGTGATTAATTCCTACCAAAAGATTAGACTAAACGGTAACTTGTATAAAATGTACATTTAATAATAATATGTAGTATAAAACAGTACCATTATTTTACGATATTATTATACTTTTTAGTGAATTTTTTCTTAGCATAAAATGGTCAACTATGTGAATTAACTCTAGGCCTGAAAAATAAAAGTTTCAGTCAATTCTATATTTTGTAATAGTCAACAACTTGAGTAATGTTTTAAGGCATTATGATATAATCTGTACAACCATATATATATAATATATATATATTACTAGCATCATGTCGTACTGTATTCAAGTTTAACACCTTTACTGTTCCCTTTTCATTCAATTATTATCTTGAATAACACAGCTGACAATAAAAAACTATAATTTGAATGTTTTTTATAACAATGATGATGTAATTCAATATTTTGAATCAAATAAATCAATAAAATAATTTTTATTTGGTTTTGTACAGATTATAGGACCGGAAAAAAACTATACTTTGCTCAATATTTCAAAACTATTTTTAAATCATCAGCATGGCAAACAAAATTGATATTATTACTTAAATAAACTAAACATAAAAGTGTTATATTAAAATTATATATACTAATTTAATCTATGTATTAATTCATTCTCTATGTTTATTTGCTAACGTTAGTTTTGGCGGGTCTAGTAGGTCTACTCCACGAATGTACAAGAAGAGCTACAGTACGGGAGGAATGGCGACAGATTGTGAAGCTTGCCACCATCCCTGATGTGACGACCTCGACCACTCTGCCAAAAGTGTGACGACGAAGAAGAAGTAGGGCTTTCTCACATTATATTGAACTAGGCAATTTTTTAGGTACAAACCACACATTATTTTAAGTACTATAGGTACAATTAAATAATGTAGCAATTAATAGACAATCTGAGTTAAATAATCAATATAATTGTAATAGCATAATTCACTGAATGTACCTAAGTTTCTTAATGTACTTACTTATTTGATCATACTATTTCTGTCTTAAACTTATGTAACAGTATGTTTGAAATACTATAATGCGATAATTTTGAATAATTTAATGTTATAGGTGTCACAGATAACAGGACAAGTATAAACCCGCTTTTAAATTCATGAATACAGACCAGTTAAATTAAGACAACACTTATCTAAATTCAATTATTTCTAAAAACGTAGGTACTCACTATATAGGTAAACCTTGCACATCCATGAGGTCTTCATGTTGTGGAGCGTGCGAGAAGGCGTGCGCACTGGAGGTGGGTGGCACTGCAAAATGATGATGATGCGGTCTTGGACGTCGAGGTGAGCGTGCAGTGATTATTCGTGGTTTGTGAATTTCGTCCATTACAGATGGCGCCACATAAGTAAAGCCCTAATGTGAACACGAATTGAGTACTTGAGACAGAAAAGGTTAATATCATGTGAAACTAAGGCTCTACGCACACTGGTGCAGAGTCGAAGCGTCGCGACGTGTCATGTTTTTCGCCTATAGCAGCATATTAATCTATTCTCCATTGATATATCTATCTGATGATGATATATAATCGGATGTGACCTTTAGTACTTAAGGTTTAACCTCTAAAGGTCGCCAATCAAAGGTCACAAAACCATAGGACAACCATAGGACATTAATTATTCTCTTTAGCCAAGAGACATAAAGCTACAAGATTCAGGGTTTTTTCCTGGTTATTTATTGGAGACCTTAGATTATGAATGGGTAAACTCTGATTATGAATTTCAAGGTAATGGTCATGTTTGTTTATTCAGACCTGGATTTTAATAGAAAATTGCATAGGAAAAATTATCATAGTCTTGACACTAACTAATAAAATCCCGGCCACTTAAAGCAAGGTGCAGTACTCCCGGCCACTCAAGGCAAGGTGCAGTACTCCTGGTCACTCAAGGCAAGGGCGACCTTTAGAGGTTAAAACTTGGGTACTAAAGGTATCTATCCAATTGTAATTTTTTCGTGTGCGTTCGCGCAGCGGAATGTTGTTGAATTTAAAGATTTTAATTATGCAGATATTTAGTGTATGACGTCGTGTAATTGTGTATGGTAAAAAAAATTTGTGCATTCAGCCATTGTGGAGAAATTCGCTAAAAACTGATTCCGCTGGGCGAACGTTGTCCTGGCGGAACTTTTTTGAATCCATGGACTTGGAAGAAAAAAAATGTGTCCAAAAATTAGTGTGTATGTATGAATAAAATTAGTGCATGCATAAACTTCGGAGAAATTCAAGTTTCCGCTACGCGATTGTTTGGCCATTAGCTAGTTTTCAGTTAAAGCGCTTATATAGAGAGCTGTAGATTTTTACATACGTTGTTTTGAATTTGTTTATATTTGTTTAAAAAACAGATTTAGAAAAAATCGTAGGGTTTATAAGATAAAAATATAAACGTAAAATACGCTTATTAGGTCTTAGTTCGTAAAGTATTCACTTTGAAGTCTAGATTTTCACGTTTATACAATCTTTGGAAGTGTCTGCAACATGTTGCCAAGTATCAATGATGTCCCGTTAGTAATTAAAGAGTTATAGGACAATTTACCATGAATAGACCACTGTTTACAAAGCAGTCAAATATCACGACGTTCTAAAGGAATTGCATAGTAAAATGTATTCCAAAAATTAGTGTATTAATTCAACTACTCACATGCAAAATTTCATCTCATTAAATTCAGTAATTAAAGAGAAACAATTAAAATACTGACAAAGCATCGAAAACCTACATAACCCGACCAAGTTCGGATGGCTACTAAAAAGCGGCCGTGCCATATATCTAAGTAACGTTCTTAACCTTCCAGTATAGTATTTATTAATATGGTACAGTTGCGTACACAAGCGTTAGGAAAAAATAAAACAATTGTATTTCTTGAATAATTTTTTTTTTTATGGTATAGGGGGCAAACGAGCAGACGGGTCACCTGATGGTAAATGACTATCGCCGCCCATGGGCACCTGTAACTGAAGAGTCACAAGTGCGTTGCCGCCCTTTAAGGTGGGAGTAGGAGAAGAGAGGGAGGGTGGGGGGTTGAGAGGGGAAGGACGGGAATAAGGGAGAGGGAAGGGTTAGGGCCTCCGGTTACCTCACGCGGCGAAATGCAATACAAGCATTGCTTCACTACCGGTTATCTGTGAGGCCGTGGTATCGAGCGGAGTCAAGCCGGCCCATACGTGCCGAAGCATGGCTCTCCCACGTTTAATAATAACGCCAATATTTTTTAATAATAACGCCACTATCTACGATAAAAATAAATCTTCAATTAACAAGTACTTTTCTAATTAAACATCCGTGTACAAATATATTTTTAATTACATGTAATAATTATGTATTTATTATTTATTTCTCGCCACCTGTTACGTAGAAACTCAAAAATTGGCGAAATGTAAGTGTCACAGAAATGTCACACCTTTGCCTACCACTTCTGGGACAACAGCCGTGAGCATATGAATGAAAATACAGAAACTAACCTCAAAATTTCTAACCCTCTTAGGGACTAGTCATGAGAATACCTGGGGCGCGCGCCCCAGTAACGGCAGAACTTGGCACACAACTCATGTGCGCGCACAGGCGCGTGTATTTTGAGCGTATCGGGAGCGCAGCTGAGGCGCTTGTCATGACTAGTCTCTTGTTCATAAAAACTTAACGTTAACAAAAGCTTGCTAAACATACTCTGTCATTGGTTAGAGACAGCAATAGACTTAAAATGCATACATACATAAGTCACTACCAGTACAACGGTAATATCATATACTGACGCAAGTCTCAAGCGCATACTTAAATAAAGTACCTATGTAAATAGTACTTACTATCATAGTCAAATACATTTAAAAAAACAGGTGACCTATAAATTATATCGAAACAACAATTGTGTTGTCACCTGTACCAATTCAATACCGGTATTACACTGTAAATTTTAGAATGTTACCTAAATATATTGCACGGCCGCTTTTTAGTAGCCATCCGAACTTGGTCGGGTTTTGTAGGTTTTCGATGCTTTGTCAGTATTTTAATTGTTTCTCTTTAATTACTGAATTTAATGAGATGAAATTTTGCATGTGAGTAGTTGAATTAATACACTAATTATTGGAATACATTTTACTACGCAATTCCTTTAGAACGTCGTGATATTTGACTGCTTTGTAAACTGTGGTCTATTCATGGTAAATTGTCTTATAACTCTTTAATTTCTAACGGAACATCATTGATACTTGGCAACATGTTGCAGACACTTACAAGGTTTGTATAAACGTGAAAATCTGGACCCCAAAGTGCATACTTTACGAACTAAGACCTAATAAGCGTATTTTACGTTTATATTTTTATCTTTTAAACCCTATGATTTTTTTTAAATCTGTTTTTTAAACAAATTCAAAACAACGTATGTAAAAATCTACAGCTCTCTATATAAGCGCTTTATATGAAAACTAGCTAATGGCCAAACGTTCGCGTAGCGGAAACTTGAATTTCTCCGAAGTTTATGCATGCACTAATTTTATTCATACATACACAATTACACAAGTCCATGGATTCAAAAAAGTTCCGCCAGGACAACGTTCGCCCAGCGGAATCAGTTTTTAGCGAATTTCTCCACAATGGCTGAATGCACAAATTTTTTTTCCCATACACAATTACACCACGTCATACACTAAATATCTGCATAATTAATATCTTTAAATTCATCAACGCACACAATTTTTTCCACTCTTTTCAATTCCGGGATCAAAAATATGCAATCCCATCTGAAAATTGCCCTTGACCTTGAGATAACCTTCAAGGTTGTGATCAAGGTCAATTTCAAGGTCACCTATGGATAGCCAGAGAAAATGCCTGTAACTTTTGTGCTTAACGTATTTCCAAAAAATGCATCCCTAGCGAATTATTCTGGTGTTCCGGTACTTTTCTAACACCCGGTATATTTTAAAAGACTAACAACGTCTCCTTTCAATTTCGAACAGAGTCGACGTATAACCCGAACAAATGAAGTGGTCACATATTAGTATGATGAAAACGTAAAATAAGTGTTTATTGAAATTAGGCGAGTTATATTTCCGCTGTTAACTGCGAATTTACCTAAAAAAATATTTTACGACGTCTTCCAGACGTAATAATTAGTAATATAATATAGTGATGACAATTACATTTTAGGTTAACGAAAATATTAAACTCCGTCCTTGTTTGGCGTCCTTTACGTGAGATTTTTGCAATTTAACAAGCACCGTGGCGTGTTGACTGTTAAAGCGATCAAACGCGACTATATCAAATTGGCGTTGATTGTGTACCTAAGGTATATAATATATATCAATGCTATTTTGCCATTATTAAGGTACAAATTTGTGTTATGCTAATATGGAATCGTGTGTTGACGCGCGCCTTCACCCGTCGACGTTTGGTTAAAGGCAAGCGGTTTCGCGCGTCGCCGGACGTTACTCGCGCGCAGTGACGCGTCAGATGCCGACCACCCAAGATTGGGCTCGGTGCCGAACTAACTAATAGATATTCTCAAATTAGTTTCTTGCTTTTGGATGTGAGGCCTCTAAATATTTTCGAATTTATCAAACTTATCGAAGCCCACGAATGTTCAAAAGTATCTGCACTGGTCCAGCACTGTGATCCGGACGCGCTAATGCAAGCGTCGCCATGCGTTGTAGTTGATAAACAGGACGCGACGCGACGCTTCGACTCTGTGCCAGTAGTCAATAGGCACATAGTATAATAGACAGACAGTTACATAAAGCCATTACCTGAAACATTAGGTTGGCACTTTCACTTAACGTAGACTCATCAGGTGAATCAATAGGTGTTTGAAGAGTGAATCTGGTATCAAATTGTGAGACATCATCTTCACTTGTCTGAAAATGGAAACATTTACAAGATAAATGTTGAATAACAATGTTACTTATTTATGGATTTTGTAATGAACGCATTAAGGTGGTGATAAAATGTATGATTCATGTCGTCGTTGCGCTCTCATAGTATTTACATGTTATATTATTAACAGGAAAATATCATTATTTAGGAATAAAATCTACAAAGAACCGTTTAAATTAATATAATAGTAGTTCCTATTATAAGTTTAAGCGGTTTGGTTATGGTACGCGTAAAACATAATACGATTTTAAGCGTAGACGCCGTAACAGGATTGGCGATTTGTTTTTTCAACAACTTTGTTGGCTAATAAGCACAGTTGACCTAATAGTAAGCTTTACCAGGGACCTATAAACAGTTTCACTAACAGTGTTCGCATTTGCGGTATGATAGGCTACCCTAACAACGAAACAGGAAAGAATCCAGAAATGGCAAACCTCGGCAGATCATAAAACCTTTTTTTACGCGAGACGTATAATTATCTTTTTTTTTTTCAAATAATCGCTTTTTATTATCTTATTAAATATATTATATAATAGCAGCGCCTCGCGGTTTCACCGGCGTAAGTCCCGATCCCGTGGGTTTATCGTGATAAACCAAGCCTATGCGTTAATCCAGGTCTCCAGCTATCTACATACCAAGTTTCATCGCAATCGAATCAGTAGTTTTGGCGTGAGAGAGTAACAAACAAACATCCATCCATCCAAACTTTCACATTTATAATATTAGTGGGATTAAAAAGCGGTTATTTGAAAAATTAAAAAGAAAAGATAATTATATAGTTTTAATACGTCGCGTAAAAAAGGTATACCTCAAAATACCGTTATAAAATCTGTTAAAATCGATATATCTTAAAAACTCCAACGGGCTCATAAACTTAAATGGTTTTTTAAATTTTTATATGCTGCTCCGACTAGTTTTAGTAGTTTATGGTTATGTTATGTTTATGTTAATGTTGCAAAAAACGCTCTTTTTAACTTTGACCTTCATTTGCTGTTAAACAAAAGCATTTAGTGACTTTGAACAGGTTTCATTTTGTACACATATGACGAAAAACGTACTGGAAACGAGATATCTTCTTTTTCGAGAAGTCTTTTTTTTTCATCAAACAATTTGTTAAAAAAATAATTATGCTCCCCTTGTCCAGAATCGAAATTCTTAATCAGCGCATTTTTATACTATTTAAGTATCCAAAAATAAAAATGTGTGGTAATCCAAAGTTTGGGTATTTTAGTTCCTTTACTGGTTTATTATGCGATATCTAGCGAGGGACTGCTTTTTCATATCAATCACTTTTGTAATCAGAGGATATAATTTGCTTGATTCTAATCATAATTATACCCTCTGATTCCCTGAGTGGTTCGTGGCTAAGTGGTAATCGAGTAGGTTAGCACATTACAAACTTAAGTAATACTATCCAGGTCAGTCTTAGCATGGGTGACCACTCTTAACACATTGAGACCCCTCTGTGACTTGGAGAGTTTGGGATCATTGCGTTAAGCCGCCGGTTCCGGTTGCCATACGAACATCTGTGGCATTCGTTACAGGTTGGAGCCCTAAAAGGACCGACGAGGTCTGATGGCAGTCGCTTCACATAAAATATCGAAGTTCGGCCGTATCGTAGTTAGACTGAAAGCCGACCCTAACTTAGTTGGGAAAAGGCGCGGAGGATGATGAATCTAATCATAATTATAGCAATCACAATATGGTAATTGACTGTCAAGTTAAATCAGCTTTTCTTTGTTGAACGTCAAAACAGTATGTAAACATGTATGTATAAAATAACAACTGGTGATAATTTGCTATTCTCAAATCGTTTACTTTAATTGTTTGGTTTAACAATTATAAAATAATTATTACCGCCAACATATCGGCGAACAAAAACGTCCTCCTTTTTTGAAGTTCTTAAAAGTATACAATGACAAATTGGTAAAATCCATGTGAGGTTATAAAAAATACTATACATACATACCCAGAAATTCGCCAAAAAGCATAACCCCTCTATGCTGCCCCGCAGATGAGTAAAAATGTTGTAAATGACGAAGTTATGTACAGAAGTTACACAGTGGCATACTATCGCCTTTAAAAAAATGGTACAATGGTTCTGTGTTTCTGTGAGTGTAGTTTACTGTTTTGCTATAATTTTGTAGCTACCTCAAAGCCATTCATAAGACACTTTCTTAACCGTGATTAGCACAACAGCATGTGACAAGGGAGAGACAAAATCTAAGAACATGACATTCACAATTAATCCATTTTTGTTTCTTTTTTTTAACCCAGTTTCTTCTTGTTAGATGACTGGTCGGCAATACACTCGCACGTAAAGCGACCGTACACACTAGCAGAAAGACAAAATTATGCTATTAGTACCCCATAACTGCAGGCTTCTGTAGACTGGAGGTACTTCCGTAGTCTGAGGGACTCAATTGAAGCAACTTTTTATCTGTTTTATCCAAGTTGTTGTAAGTAATAGTTAACGTTCAATTGATAATGATAAATGTATTTTATAGTTACCAGTCTAGGTTTTATTGGTGGTTCTAATCTTCTAGCAACAACGTCATCCCAATGGACGTGTTTGAAGAAGGCATGGCCGCGTACAGCCGCGGCACCCTGTGCCCCCAGGCGCTGAGTTTCTGATCGTTTCATTAGGCGTCGTATCAAATCGCGTGCATCTTGTGTAAGGTAGGCAGGTAACATAAGTTTTCCTTTTAATATTTTCTCTATTGTTTTTGTACGATTATCTCCAGTGAAGGGTGGCTGAAAATTAATTACCTTAGCTTATGATACAGACAAATGACGTGTCATACCATTTTCTTTCTTTCTTCCGTAGAAATACCTAGACGCAGAGTGCAATACCAATGTATAAGGATTGTGCCGTGGAGACTTTGAATATTTAGAATCCAAAAAATCACACACATTTTTCAATAGATAGCTATTATAGCTCATCGGTAAAAAATAAGGAAGTAACTGTTTGGTGGCGTAACTTCAAAGTATAAGTACGACAGACCTAATAGATTAATAAGTACATTATACAGTATATTTCATCTTGTGGACTATCTAAGATAATAGTTGCAAAGTATAGTTTACTTATGTGTATAGAATATTTATAGTGGTTAGAATAAAATTAAATTTCTTGCTACCAAAACTTATAATATGATGAAATAATTATTATTAAATTAACTAACCTGTCCAATAAGCATGTCATACATTAAAGCTCCAAGACTCCACCAATCTACAGCTTTACCATGACCACTTCTAGTTAATATCTCGGGGGCCCTAAAAACAGAACTAGATTAAAATATGAGCAGTACAACCATAACAGTTATTCTGTAATTATGTAAATTAATAATAATAATAACTTGAGACGGCCATGTGTGAGGTCACACATGGCCATCTGATCCCAAACTAGGCAGAGTCTGTACCACAGATTACTGAGTGGTTACTACGTAAGTTTACGTAACAGACAAATCACTCCCTACAAAAATATCGTTACCTACCGTTTTAATTGCCTACTCTTTCCTGGCGCCGACCGCTGCATGCGAAATTGAACTCAAATGTTTGTGAGCACGATTATCACTGCCTCACTAAAAAAAAGAATTAGCGAAATCGGTCCAGCCGTTCACGCGTGATGCCGCCCGTGACCAAGGGAAATAGGGATTCACTTTTATATATATGGATTAATAAACTTTTTTTCTTTTCTAAAATCTCGATTATTAAAATGTATGGTGGAGAATATTCTATATATTACAAAAAGTTTTAATAAATAATTTGAGGGAGGACAAATAGAGTTAAAAGGATATTTTTTTTAAATTTCATAAATAATGCTGCCAGACTTTATTTTCTCTTACTTTATCTATATTCATATACCTGCACATAAACAACCACGTCAATTTTCAATGTAAATTTTACAGTTTTTAATGAATATATCAATATGATCTCGAATTACGTTTCTTGTACTTTAAAAATAAAAGCATGTGCGCGAGATGCAGCTGTCGGCAACCCACTGCGCGTAACTGCGTATAAAGTTCGCCCGCGGACCAGCGGCCGGTAGGTATTTAACGCGCGCAAGTTCATCGAGTGAGGCCTGTCTGAAATAGTAACCTGACTGCTGATAAACATACTTATTTATTACTAAATACATACATATCATAGATAAATACATCCAGACTCTGAACCAAGGATCATGCTCATCACACAATTATTATTATTTGTCCTGGGTGGGAATCGGACCCAAAACCTCTGACTCAACAGTCAAGATCACTAAGACACTAGACCAACTCACCCTTAAACTATTTAGGAAATAAAAATTGCAATTCAAATTGCAGGTACTTAAACCTAAGTCTAACCACAGCTTTGTTGTAAGAATGATGTTAATTTTGCATAAATTATAATGGTGTTCACATTTTAACATAAACATAACTGTTCACTTATAAAATATCATAATAAAAACAATTATGGTGTAAAGAAAAAGCTGTAGCTGTAGTAGCAAAGTAATTAAGGCTGCTCCCATGGCATACATTTGCGCTTTTGTTACTATGCATTTAAAATGCCCTGGATTCAATTTAGTGAGTCAAATTTCATCAGATGTTCGTATATTAAATTCTCAGTAGAAGCACATATTTGAAAACATGCCTGCTATGGTAGGCCTGGTTCTCCTATGTGGGATCTACTGGTGAAATGTATGACATAATAAACCTCTTCCTGTCCTTGCCAGAATATATAGGCCTGAGTGGATATATTCATTATGCTTATAAACAAATAACTTAAAAAAAAAAAACAATGCAGTGCACAAAAGCACAACTATAGTCACCTAATTGTCTAAAGTAATCGAAAAAGCTGTAGATATTGCAAGATTTCTATTAACTTGGCAAAGTAAATATCTTGGCCAAAGCCAATAATAGTGAACAAAACAATGGGTATTGGAAAAGAAACACATCATATCATATTGTTCACAACTGGATATAAGTTGTTATGTCTAGAATAAGTTGTTTATGGAACATTACACTTACATGTACTCAATTGTCCCACAGAATGTGTGAGTGACTATACCCTCTTGGATATGTTCCTTACACAGGCCAAAATCTGTAAGTTTTACATGACCTTGGGCATCCAACAGAACATTCTCAGGTTTCAGATCACGGTAAATTATTCCAAGACTATGTAAATGCTCTAACGCCAATATGATTTCTGATAAATAGAAGCTGAAAATATAAGTAATTTAGTAAAAAAAACACTTGATGTTTATACCAAAACTAAGAGATAAGTTGTGTTCATCTTACTATTATCATCTTTTAAACACCTTAAAAATATATTTTATCTTATCGTAGCTGTGATAGCTGTAGCTATTATCTATGATCTTCTTTCTTAGATAGGGGGAGAATATTAAATTACATAATAAGTATAAGGTACACTACTTACCATGCAGTGTCTTCCAGAAATATACCTTCACGTTCAAGATGCATAAACAGTTCACCACCACTTAAGTATTCTAAAATTAAGTACAACTTGCCTCCAGTTTGAAAAGCATATACTAATTCCACTATAAATGGATGCTGAAAGTTAAATTAAGATAATTTCTATGAGAAAGTAATTATAACTGTAGCCTAGATACACACTATTTCTCTATAAATATGTAAGTAGCTTTAAAATTTTACATTAACTACACATACAGTAGGTACTTTAGTAAACTATCAGATAAAATAGAAATTTTACATTTTAAATTAACATTAGAATAAGCAAGATAATTTATGTATGATTTCCATTATGTAACAACTTTCATTTTGTCAAAAATATTAATGTGCTATAATCAAAGGGTAGGGTCAGAAGGATGTTGTGTGGCATAATTAACACAAAGTGGATAATTACCTTAACAGCCTCTAAAATATTTCTTTCTGCTTTGGTGTGCGCAGTGTCTTTTTGATTGCGTACTATAGACGCCTTTTTAAGAACTTTCATAGCAAAGTGAGCACCAGCATCTGCCCCAGTAATTTTACGAACTTGGAACACTTTTCCATAACCACCCTTCCCCAAAACTTTGCGTAGTTCAAAATCTTGAGGACCCAAACGTTTACATTGACCTGGATTTACAATATCTTCAGACAGCTGAATAGTTTCAGAACCCTCAGACCTAAAAAGTATATATACAATGTCAATACAGAACAAAACACCTTAAATGAAGCCTTCATAATATTACTTACTCTACTAAAGCATGTACATGGAGCTCAGGATCGTAATCCACCTACAACAAAAAGACAGCTATTTAGAAAAATAAATAAAACTGCAACTTGTATTTACAAATTTCGTAACAATATATTAAAATAAGTTTAATATATTTGGATTTCTAAATATTTACGGAAAAGGTTGAAAATTGTTGAATTATCAAGAATTCTTTATGAACTTTTATACTTTAACCGAGACGAAATCTATCCTTGACAATCAAGTGAATATAGAACAAGGTTTTAGGTTAAGTAATAATGAGGTGTCTATAAATTTGAATGGAATGTACAGAATACCTCATCAACATCAATTATATCATCTTCGTCAGAATCTCCAACGGGAACTGTATCCACATCTAAATCTAAATCAAAAACACCAGCCATATACGATGACATTTCAAGAATATCACATCAGCAAGCACTAAAACTTTGGAACTATATAAAAATGTAAAATGATTTTGGGAATAAGTCTAATAATTAGAAGATGTATTTTAAAAATATAATTTTCATCAATCCTTCATAGATCTTAGAACAACACAGAATATTTCATTCGGGGATTTGGACAGCAAGCGATACACTACAAATAGCGAGCGACGATGTCTACAACAGAAGTTAGTGATGTGCCAAATACTGCCAAATCAGGTAAACTCGAATAATCTGTATGTCTGTGAGTAAATAATTCCGGACTCAATGGTAATCACTACTTATTCTTCAGGTAAAATTTATTACATTCATAGTTTTCGAATAGGTATCACCCAGCAAAGTTTTATAATTAGATAATTAGAGTCTGTTCAATAAGTTAGTTTATTTGGATAATTTAAGGAGAAAATAAAAATAGTGTTCAGGAAAAATTGGATCAGTAGTACCGGAGATTACCCCGAACATCCAAACTCACAAACTTTACCTCTATAGAATATTAGTATAGATTGTGAGTGACTAAAATCCGAACAATGAGATTTGGTGGATAGAAACAACGTAGCGTGTGGCCGCCATGACCGATACTTTAAACATTATTTGATACTTGATTATTGTTTAATAATGTAATTTATATCATTATTAATATAATGTTATTGTAGTGTATTGTGTGTTATAAAAAAATATATAAATAAGCAAAACAGTGAAAATAGAATAATAATAGTACACCTATGTATATTAGCTGCATAAAAACTTAATGACTTTGACAAATGTACCATTCGGAACAAAATTCATTTTTTTATGCAGTTCGAAAAGAAATGCCAACGCTCCGAAAACTTACAGCAGATCTTAAAGCGGATATCAATTTTCAAATTTTTCAAAGAAATTATGTAACCTTGAGGAAAGTGCACATTGCACTCAAATAAATAAAGAACCTACAAAACTATTCACGGATGGCAATATATTTGGGTTTCCAAACAAATACACAAAATTTTAAAGATCTATGTATGTTTGTATGTTTGTTTGTTCGGGTCAGATCTTGAATTTTAAAGCAGTTATCCTCAACCGATTATGCCGAATTTTTGCATGCACGTATAGTTTGGAGTACAATAAATAAATAAAAAATAAAACAAGTAAAAAAACCCTTATATGAAAGCTTGTCTCTAAGAATGTTTCTTTTACTAATCATTTTTTTTATTGCCTTACATTTACTTCAGTTATGGGAACAATGAAGATGAAGAGGTCATCAAAATCGGTTCTGTGGTTTTATTGATAATACGATCTAGTGAAACGGCCTGGATGGCACACCGATACGAGCTATGAAGATATTTTCTAAGGGAAACCTTCTAAACTGCCTATTATTATTAAAAGGACAGAAAAACTTTTTTTCAATATTGTCTTGTGGAGACTTGTGCATATTCCCATATATACACATGCGAAAGTTGAAGAGTTATAGGGTTGTAATTTGTAAGACGTACAGATAGTGAGGATCAGTCACATAACAAAATATTAGATTTCTAAATATGGGGGCGTATGCGCTATAATATTCTGATTATTTCGTTTTTTAAATAATTCAAATCCAACAAGAAATGACAAAGTTATTAAAGTTTCCTTTTCGGCTATTTCAAAACGCTTGCTCGGAGCTGCGCTTGGTATGATGACGTCACACGTCGCGAATCGCGCCCGCCACCCGTGCAAAATCGGTACTTTGGTCAGATTATTCACCGTTTCGCTCATTTCGTGGCATGTAAATTATTTAGTTTTCACTATAGTTTGATGTTATACTATTAGTATAACAGTATTTATATTGACATTGAGTATCTATTGATATCTAAATAGATACGAGTAAGTAGTACCTATTATGGAGGTCGGTTTTGTAGGATAAAATAAAAAGGTAAGTAAGTCTATACATACCTACTCCTACTGAGTACCTAAAATAGGTACCTAACTACCTACTTACCCACTTTAACTGCGTGTTCTGAGGATGAGATTTTTCTGGATTATTTAAATCATTCCAATATTATCTCTAACAAGTGCAAAGCACAAACCCAACTGAGCCCTCAGTTTGAACAAGATAAATCTTTAACTATACACGAAGTTGACTATGACGAAAACTATTGTTTGACCATTTTATTCGACTGCACTGCATTTTGGAAAAATATATATTTAAAAAATTAGGTATATACAACAAACATTCGCCTGATTGTATATCATAGGATACAAATAAAACAATACTCAACAGTAAGCGCGCCCGGCGGCGGCAGGCGCGCTTTCACACATTATCACAGATTGTGTTTATCACAGTACATGACAGAATCACCCACCCGCTCAGGGGACTTCTTTTTTTTTATTGTATAGGGGGCAAACGAGCAGACGGGTCACCTGATGGTAAATGACTACCGCCGCCCATGGGCACCTGTAACTCAAGAGTCATAAGTGCTTTGCCGCCCCTTAAGGTGGGAGTAGGGGAGAGGGGGGACGAGTGGGAAGAGGGGGGACTGGGACAGGGGAAGGACGGGAATAGGGGAGAGGGAAGGGTTAGGGCCTCCGGTAACCTCAGCAGTTCAAGCATTGCTTCACTGCCGGTTTTCTGTGAAGCCATGGTATCACTCCGGTCGAGCCCGCCCATACGTGCCGAAGCATGGCTCTCCCGTGGTCTGGGTACAGCTCTGGCTCGAATATCCTTGTGTTCCATTGTTTACTTGAGTAGGTAGGCATTAGGCATGAACGAACGAACATCATCTGTGTAAACGAACATCAAAACTATCAAAATTCAAATGTTATTAAGAAATGATAGAAATAATATACAAAACGGTATGTATATTATAATAAAAAAATAATACGGTTAGTGGATCTATTCGTGAATTTTGGCTGCATTTCATACTTAATTGTCTACTGAAACTGTGAACTTTACGAATGATTAGCACTAGATCCGTTAACCATATTGTACCTACTGATATAAGGTAGATACTCTAGCTAGGATACTGCAGGTACTTACTTCAAAATGATCTTCGCAACAGTACCTATAAAGGAGTTTTGTCATCTCTTCGCATTGCTCTACACCATTTTTTTTAGTCAAAAAAGGCTTATTAGGTGCATTAACGCTTGTATTTTTGCATTTTGGCACAATGCAATACTTATTTGACGGCATTATCACTTTAAAAAATAATCTAAAAAATCAGCAATCGTCAGGTCGTTGCCCTAACTGCGCTGGACTAGAAGCTTACCAAGCTGGCGACGCGACGGCGACCCGCCACTTTTGCCGATACGCGATGAATGACGTCACAGCCTATACGGTTTTTCTCGCGCGCGTTTTTTAAGTTGGTGGACTAAAATCTCTGTATCTTGGTAATTTTTGATCCGATTAAAAAAATTTAAACACAGTATTTATTGTTTTTTTTATAGCTAAAAATCTGCATACTTAACAAAAAACGTGACTGATCCTTATTGTTATTTTTTGTTTGCTAATTCTTGTTTTAAAGTATTTTTTAACATATTACGTATTTGGTTGTTAGACTGAGTTCTGTTAAACAGAATGACATTGGTGCCAATTCTGTTGTTACAAAACTCACCAAACTAGACTAAAAATCACAAAAAATTTAGTTTAGTCCTGCCAAATGACGTTTCGTATTCTGAAAACGTAGGATTAAACTAATTTTAGTTTGACAGCACTAAAATTGGTTAAGTTACTCAACTAGGTCCGAATTTACTCATTTCCTATTCTGTTGTACGTTTTATATGTCTAAAATTCGGAACGTCACACTAAAATTAGACGACATATAAATACATGCCGACTAACTTTAGTGATATAAAGATATTTAAATTTTTGGATAAAAAGTAAATTAATAGTATATTTTTTTATATGATGAATATCGAATATGTGATTTTAGCTTTGTTCGCTTTGGCAGATAGGTATGTATATTTTAAATACATTATTTAATAAGAGTGTTTACTGTTTACATTAAAACTAAATAATCATTAATTCATGAAATTATTAAGACAGAATAAGAGAATAGAGAAAAACATACGAGACAAATAATTCCAATCCGTTTGAAATGGCATAGGAAAACTAGCAGAAACTTTTTAGGCTCTACATCTAAAGCTTTTCATTTACTAAATTATCTCGATAAAGGCTTCGTCCCCTAATTTTTATGCAATGGCACTTTCCCCATAATACAAACGTGGTGTACCTACTCATATGTAAGTAGATAGAGGTGCAATTATATAATCTACTTATATAGCTTCCTATATAATATTTTTCTAGTTTTATTTGCACTCCCTTTTTTGCCCAAGGAAGTTATCAAGCTCCTGTAGGGCAAGACAATTTGATTGCATTCAGTCAAACTTCTGTGAGCAGGTGCTTTTCAAAAACATCAGATGTAATAGTGGAAGAGTTAACACAAAACATTTTGTATTTTTTTTTCTTATAATCCTGCTCATCAATTTTAACCATAGATATAGATTTATATATTAATTGTAAATACATTGTAATATTGATTGATATTGATGAAATTTTCAGTTTTCAAGAATTGTTCAATATGCCCAACACCATAGGTGCAGTATGAGACACATTGCAATAGCAGAACCACCAATAACTCACTCTACTGCACCTGGAAATCTGTTTTATAATAGAAAAGGATTTTACAGTATTAACTGTCAGATTGTGAGTATAATCCACATTAATTATAATAATCACTTTAATAAACTGTAATAATAACAAGGTAGCTGGGATAGACTGGATGCAGGTGAGAGGCCTATATCCAAAAGTAGACTGCAATAGGCTAATTGATTGGTTAACTGTAATTAACATACTTCCACACAAGTAAATCCTAAATTTAAATTTACTGCAACCTATGATCTTATCTGTGCCTATATTGAGTGAGATTAATGTTTATTATTATACTAGCTGTTGCCTGTGGCTTCGCTTACTTAAATTTTAAAAATTACATCAGAAGGGCAGGCTAGCAAAGTCCATCTTAGGGCATAGCTTCAGTACTGGCAGTATTTGGGTAATTACTTCAGAAGGGCACGCTATCTCAGTCCATCTTGGGCATAGCTTCTGTACTAGCAGTATCTGGGTAACCTTTTGTTGTTTGTTTTCTGAACTTCTAAGTAGTTTTATGGCGTTACATACAACCTTGCATTCAATAATTGTTATGCTAGTCAGTAATAATTTAGAAATGTGCAATGGACAGCTTTAAACAAATTTCATTGTCGACATCATCATCGCTGCCTTCATTACCAGCCAGAGCGAACTGTAATAATCATTTTAACATTTTGCACCCTCTTTAACATGGTTTTTGATTACTTCAATTGAATAAAACTCTAATTTAGATCATATTTTCGAAACAAAATTATAATGATTGTATTTCTACATTTCCAGATGATAATGAAAATGATGTGGGTGAGTAGAATCATGATTCTAATATTTTGCAAAGAGGACCCAGGTTTCTTGATACGGACATGGAATATTCAGGAAAAACTGATTCTAACACATTTAAATTAAACTACTAGTAAATGTTATTTTAATTAAATCTTTGTTTTTTATTACTAATATAATCCACAATTAACATTAACAAATTATTACTAAAAATTTTAACATGATATAATCAACTCAAAAAGAAATCCTGAAATGGAGGCAGTCCCTATGATATCTAGTATCTTTCACTCTATATCTGTAAGCTCAGATCCAGTTGGTCCTTCTTCTTGGCCTTATTGAATCACAGATGTTACACACCTTTGTCTTCAATTTTGTCCTCCATAAACTCCAAATCTAGACAAAAATAAATCACAAGGTATTAGTATAAGCATATTATGATATGAGGAGGTACTAGAGTCAATCGGGGCACTACCACTCTCATAATATTGGCTTTAAGTAGCAGTATGATACATTAAAAAAAAATTCAAGATTCCTCTGTCCATTTTTCCTTTTTCTATGGAATTATGCAAGCTTACATAGTGATGGTAACTGTTTATCATCAGGTAGCCTGTGTATCTGTTTGTTATATCAATCTTATAAATACTTATGAGACCTTTCACATACTCGAATCATATCATGTATTTTGTATAAACTTAGATTTTTTATATTTACTTATTCGTGAAGGTACTGTGTATCCTCAAACGCCTCTTCACGACATTTTCAAGACAGTATTATCAAATTATTATACTCAAATTATTGAAAATTACTTATGCTTTCAACAAACAACACTTACATGCTGCCATTGCTGTACAGTTGTTACAGAAGTTATTACATTACGGCTTAGTTTGTAGAATTAGTTCGATAACCATGCTTGAAATTCCTTTACGTTTTGATTTGCCTAATTACCTGAAAAAATGAAATTGACATGGTGAAAAATGTCATTAAAGCGAGTACAAAACAATATTGTAACAAAATTGTCTTAATGTTAAATACAGTAAAGACGTAAAAGAGTAGAATAATAAAACAATTTAACAAACAAAATTACTTGGTAAATAAAACAATTAAAAATTTCTTACCTCTCGCCATTTCTAGGTTATTGTTGATGCGTTTCACAAGTTACTCTTTTTTCTATTATTCTCCTTCATCGTGATTGATTTATTTATTTACAACTTTAGACTTATTTAAAAAAATTAGTTAATTATATTTATTTTGGATATATGTCAGCTTGACTTGCACAGATTCATTATTAGCTGTTAATTAGACAGATAACAAAAAAGGATATACAGTGGGTTGCCAGCTATGTGAACTCAGTAAAACAGTATTTACTAAGCTATGAGCCGGAAATATGATACTTTGTTTGGTACACAATTATAATGTTCGTAAACAAACATTAACATGCATTAAAAAACCTAAAAATGTTGTTTCAGAAGATTTTATTCTTTCACTCTTTGTCATTCATTCTTTACTTTTAAGTAGCAGCAACACTCTCGTACTTAACTTTTCGCTATGTCAGATTCAAATTTAGTGCTGTCCTAACAAGAACTAAATTTAATTCAACGAAACAACAGAATACCATGTTCGATAGCTCTTGACTAAAATAAAAGATTTTTAGTGAAATTTTAGTTTAGTGTGGTGAACAAAAGAATTGGCACCAGTAACATCGTAAAGTATAACTAATAAATAGAGGTAAAATTACAATATTTCTGCATTCTGATTATGACAACCCTAAATATGATGACATATGAGTTGTTTTTAAAGATTCCATTTCCAATTTGGCTCAAGTATAGGTAATTTGTGTGCAAATTAAATTACTCGTGAAACCTTTCTTCCTTGCAATCGGGTAAAAGAGGAGGAGATTAAGTTATTCATCAGGGTATTTATGTCTAAACCAAACAAAGAGGAACTAAGGGCCAAGTTAGTACCTAGCGCAAAATAGAAAATGGTACTAAAAACTTAGATTATAATATAGGTCTATATAATTATAATCTAAGACCTCTTTATAATATAATCGAAGACTAAATTATTGTGACAATTATCTAATATATAATTGTCACAATAATTTAATATCATTAATTTATAGTTTTATTTAATTTCTTTTTCGCCATGGCTCTGAAAGATTACGGATTTTTTTTATATATCATTCTAGATCACAGTATTATGTTATATTATTTTCTTTAAGACTTTGTGGACGCAATTTAATGAGCAACACATAATCTATGTCTGTTTTTGAACGCACTGTAGTTCAGTGCTAGTTCTGAACTTCTGACGGTTTCTGTCATCTGTTTGTTACCGAGGGTGTAAACATGATTTACTTTGTAGAGTCATTTTTTTACTTTTGTAGTTCTTTTTACATAAAGTGAAGTTAAAACATGGTAGAAATAAACTATTTATTGTGACATTATTCTATTTTGACATTAATAGTTTGAATATTTTCAATGGCTAGTGACAACGATAAAAGTTCAAACAATCATAACTTGGATAGTTCGGTGAAAAATAACAAGATACCAGTAAATAGCGGCAACGGTGAGATCATTTTTGTTTACGTTTTTTTTTATAATTACGATTAGTAATCCCACATATCATAGTATAACGATGATATTAATAACCTCGTTTGACTGCTACCATAATCATGTTAGCTCCTATAAGTACTTAAAACTTCGCAATACTCTTGTTTCTTAACCATTGTCAGTTATTTCCCATAGCTGGTATACTATATCCAATAAATCAATTGTATTTCAAATGGTTTTAGACAATATCTCTTATTGTTTGTTAAGCACTATATGTTTCTAGTAGTTTATTTGTGTTGAATAATTAAATTTTGTATTATGTTGTATTTATGTTATTAGTCTGATGTTGTGAACTGATTTTATTAAAATGATTATTAATATGACGATATTTATTTAATACACTTGATATCTCACATACTTTAAAATGTTTACTATTCAATTGTTTGTAGCAGGTGATACATGACAATAATTGTTGAATTAACAACTGTTATTAACTCTGTTTATATATGTATTTTTATTATAACTTATGTAACTTTGGAGATGCTTTGTAATTTTTATTATACTTAATATTCTAAGTGTTTGTATCACCCATCTATTATGTAAATCTCAATAAATTTAATATCATGTGAAAGTATTATTAAGTGCTAGATTCTGAATGTCAAATTTGGTAGCAGATTATAAACTTAAGTTCATAAAACTTGTGTTTGGGTATTTAAATAAATGTTGTAATGACCCAAGTGATGGAGTATAAAGCTGTGGACATTGTTTTGCAGTTTGACTAAGAGCAAGCTTACAACTTAAATCTGTTGTCTAATTCTGAAATACTAGATATAGGCTAAATGTCCATATTTAAGATTTTAATACACAATTGTTACAAAGTGGTTTCATCTGGCTCCTGTCATGGTTTTATAATATCTTTAGATGCTCCATGGTCTATTATTATACTTAATCAAAGAATAATAATGGCTTTTTTTATTATTTTCATAAAAATATATAAAATTTTAGCAACCACATTGTTTATGAATTACCTACTTATACATACATAGTTAAAGTCAACTGATAGATTAAATGTTAAAGAATTTGCATTGCATATACATATATTGTTATTAAAAGCAGTAACTGAAAATGAGAATTATATAATTATAATAAATAGATCTTTCACAATTTTTATCTATATAGATGTGATAAAGTTCATTAGAAGTGCTCAAATTTTTTTGGAGTTTACTCCTTAAGAATCGATTTGCATATAAGGCGCCCAGTATGAAAAAAATATGAAGAGTAAAATTTAGTGATCGGAGGGCAGCGTGACGCTTTATTGTGCTTTTTATGCTTTATTGGTGTTTACTCCTTATTCTCAACGCATGTAACTAGATATGTGTATACCTTGATGTTATATATATGTGTAAATATATACAGAATATATAGAGGGAGGGAGGGAGTTATGGCGGGAGTAAGGGAGGGAGTCAGGGAGGGAGTTAGGGAGAGAGAGAGAGAGAGAGTAAACTCCAGTCGTGCGTCGGAGCTGACACACACATTTATTTTTTAATTTAAAAGTGTTATAAGTTTGAACATTATGCTAAAAGGGCATTCAGTGTATAAGTTGAGAATAATTCAATGTATATATAGTTGTGGGTCATTGTTAAATTTGGACCACCAGGCAATCTCTAGGATATTTTTATATGAAAGTTAGGACTACCACTGCACCAAAACTTATTGTTACATGTCGACCCATAACCTGTAATAACAAAATTAGCAATTTGATTGAAACCATTTGCAAACAATACCTTATGAATTTTATTGGCAATAAACCCTTATTATGTTAATTACCTATTAAAGTATAAAATGAAACAAAGCTTTATGGGAAGTGCAGTGTACCTGCTAATTAAATTTACCAAGATAAACTTTTAAACAAATGAAACTAGATATCAGTAGCCATAGTATAAAATTTTTGTGAAGAAATACGAAAGTCTGCTCCCTATGGTAAAAGAGTATTATCTTCTACATGCAATTAGAGATATGTAGGAAGGATTACGTAAGCACCAAAGTGGGAGGGGGTCTTTTCTTTGCTTATATTTTATGACAGTAGAGGCGGGAGGGGGGACGGATGTCATTTATAATATTTATTTCTAGTCATAGATTTGGCTATTTACCTCAAGTATAACAATACAATAGAAAAAAAGTGATTGTTGAAAATTATACATATGCTTACATAAGCAAAGAAGGGGAGGGTCAGGTATTTGCTTACTTTTGCTGACATGGGGAAGGGATGGGAGGTTAAGAACTGCTTACATAATACTGAAATGGAGCCTCTTACAAACATATAATCCTGTTGCATTAGACAAAGACTTGAAAATAAGATCTTAACTTTTTTTTTCCTTCTTTATGGCTCACATAGGGATTGCAATCCCGCAGCATTTCATTTCCCGCGGGATTCGTTTGCGGTATTGGTCAGTCCCGCGCTAGATCCAGCACTCTTCTATACATTTAATCAAATTTGATTGAAACTACATATTATAGTCCAAAAATCAACTTTTATTAAAAATGTCATATTTTAAAAAATCATAAATCCTGTTGTGTAATAAATAGAGATCGGATAATCGGATGCATATTTACCTAAAGTTATTTTTTGGATAACCAATTATGGAAGCGGCTTCTAAGTATATTTTTATTTAAAATAAAATCCCAGGATTCCGAGATCACATAACTAATCGGATGTATATTTACTTTAAGTTAATTCTTTTTAAGTTAAGGTGTTTCGCATTCGAGTATGTACGTATGTAAGGCTTAAGAGAAATGGTGGTGTGGTAAATAAGAAAACATAAATTAATATAAACTTATTTATTCATTACATCACGTAATATTTTTATGTTGTACACACAGAAACTACATAGAAGAGAAATGAAAGATAGAAAAGTTGTACTTTGGGCAATATACATAAATAATTGTCATTCAAGAATTAATGTTGCTCAAGTTATTGTGTTGTTTTCTTTACAAGTAGACATGACATGCACTTCTTACATAGCTAATATGAAGAAAATAAAAACTTAAAACTAGCACATTTTATATTTCACTTTTAAAGTGGCAGCGAGATAAATGTGGAGAGATTTGAAAGAGGCCTATATATATGCTCAGCATTCGGTGGCTAAAGATTGAAGAAGAAAGATTACCCCAGTGACAATATCTTTAATCACTATCTATGACTATGGTTCGGTCACTGAAATCTGTCATTTCTATATCTGTTTGCGTTGAACATGATGGTGTTACGTCTGGTTCTACTGTCTGTTCAAAAGTTCTTAATTTAGGATTATTCAGAGAATTGTAGTGTACGATAATAATTTTCTCGAGGTTATCATTTGTTTTTATATTAAGGATCCACTTGTAGGTTGAAAAGGATCTCTCCACGTCTACAGAAGTAAGTGGCGCAAATTTGTAAATACTAGAGTCATTTTCTTTATTACATGTTTCACTTATTTCCCTAAGAACATCAAAATCAGGGTTTCTATCCATAAGTTGCTCCATTTTGTTGATAAACGTATTGTTTGATGTCTGGTTTAAAATGAATCTTACGTCGTCAAATATTTCGAATGTTTCTATTATCGACAGGTCACATTTTTCTAATTTTACTATTGCAATACGTAAAATTTCGAAATACTCATATATATATACTCTAAATCATTCTTCAAATTAGGTTTAGTTAGTACTTCACTAGCATTTCTAATAGATATGGCTTCGTTGCTCCAATAAAGCTACAACACTCGATATTTTGTCCAAATGTCATAGTAAGTCATAGTAAAATGCCGCCTCTAACCATGTTCCCCACCTAGTGCTAACTGGCTCTGGAGGCAAAGGTAAATTTGGATGTTGTTCGTTTAAAATTCGTACTCTGTTGGGAGCTTTTAAAAATATTTTTTTGACATTATTAATTAGAGTGTCTACATCGCCGTAGTTTAAACGTATTCTCTCCTCTTAATCTGTGCAGGGCGTGAGCCAAACACGTAAAATGTTTTATATTGGGAAATGTATTTTTTAATATTTTCCCAGCCAGTAACATATATGCTACGCTGTCGCTACACAACATTAAGACGTCTTGCACTTTATTGTTGAATTGGTCCCCCCATAAGTTTTTTAGACATTTAATCACAAACTCGGACACAGTACGACCGTTAACCACTTCTAAAGTTTGACAATTTAACAAGTAAATTCGTCCCGATGAGTTTTTATTTAATGGTTTGACTAAAAAATTTACAACATTTCGTCCCAAAATGTTAGTGGTTTCGTCTAAAGATATCCATATCTTATTGTTTTGTACTTCACTGTGGATAAATTTAATTCTATCTTCATAAACATGGCCCAAGTATTTCTTCCTTAACAAAGACTCACTTGGAATTGTTCTATCTTGATTTTTACGGTTACACATGTATTTTAAAAAAAAACCACGAAAATTGGGGTTTTCAACTTTTGCCCACGGTATGTTGCACATATTGAGAAAATTAATCAAGTCAATAAAACTCATTTGGCGATGCTGCCTGAATTCCTCGATGTTTTTGTGATTTTAGATGCCGATTCAAAATGGTTTTCTTCGCTTTTAATGTTGTTTCACATTTCGTACAGCTTATAGTTCCAGTTGATGGGTCGTAAAACATCTCTGGGTGATTTCGTAGCCAGGACTGAACTGTCTTCTCTTTGAGTTAAATCCGCCATCATGGTAGCGAATAATACCTGTGAAGTAAAAAAGATCATAATTTGATTGTTTGAAGAGGTGAGTCGAAATTATAGATATAAGGCCGGTTTAAAACCAATTTAACCAATCCGTTTAAAACGGAAATAAACCATTTTTCTTTAACATTTAAAACAGTTGGTGTTGATGACTATGTTTTTCTTAATTATAAGTATATTTTCTTGATTTTACCGAGGCGAGGTAGGGATATGATGGAGTACCTATAAACTACGTAAAGATTTTTTATATGTGTGATAAATTGATATACTTAGCGTGTTTAGTTCTAGTTGGTCCGTCCGACCAAGCGTAGGTATTACCTACCTAAGTTAAAATAACTCTATTGATAAGTTAAAAACTCTGTGTTATTAAATAATATTTTTTTCCATTGTTTTCAAACGATATAAATATAATCAATTTGATGTGGTTTAAAACCAAACTCACAATCTCGCACTCTCGTTGACGTCGTCCCGAAGGCCTTGAAAACATAACGTTGTCTCTTTCATGCGCAAGTAAAACGGACGGCATTGTGTAATGATGTCTTCTAATCTAGTGTGTGTAATATAATAAATAAGTATAGGTAGGTATACCTACATACTTAAGTTTTCGTGTAGTAGGTAATGTAGGTAGGTACTCTCTATTGATTTTCTATAAACTAATTAAAACAAAACATGACGCCAGTTGACCAGAAATTGCACACAATGAAGTGTAAAACACAGTTCTGTTAATTTTTGTAGGCGAGTTTTCAACCGTTTAAAACGATTTATTTGGGGTTTAGAACGGCCACATTTTATTTAAAACGTTTTAAATCGGTTGTTTTATATCTATAGTCGAAATACAGTATCAGATAACCACACAACACAACGCATTGTTTTAAAACTACCTGATATACAGCAAATCTGTTTAAACAATAGTCCCCTTAATACAACAGTCGACCAATCAGAAAGCAGAACATGTTACTATCTGGCGAAATTACCATTACACAGGTACATTTGACTTTACTACGAGTTATTTATTATATTATACATATTTCTATAGTCAAAATCTGTTTTCCAGCTGTATATAAATAGGTACAATGTTTTTAAATGATTTTGTAAAAGGAAATAATTCTTACCTTGTTAATAAAAGAAATAAGAGGTCCAAGCCGCCGAGCAGGTAAATCCAGGATTCGTGGCACAAAAGTCGTCGTTTCAAGTAAAACAAAAATCCAAATCACGATGCAAATCAGAAACCGTTATTCAATAGCCAAGTAAGTAATCGTAGAAATGAGAAAAACTTGAGAAACACACCCGAACGCATAGCAAGCACAGCGACGAATGCAGTTGTATTGTCGCGTCGCTACTTGCGCACAAGCAAGTATAATTTGCCGTCTCACTCGCACTCTTACAAAATGCTTACATTTCCTGGGGTTTAATAGGCCCGATTTGACACTTGTTACAAAGGAATAAGGTTGTTTTTGCTTCGTCAAAAATCACTGACAATAAAAGTAGGGAAAAGCAACCATTATACGTTGTAACATAGCAAGTGTCATTTGTATCAAACTGGGGTTTATTACATCTCACGGAGTATAGGTACACTTAAATTTGAATTTCCCGGAATCGCGGGATTCTTTCGATAAAAAAGTGCTTTCCATAATAGCCAACATCTCAACTTTAGGTAAATATGCATCCGAATATCCGATCTCTGGTAATAAACCAATGTACTCAAAATTTAACAAAAGTATTTGACTTAAATAATAACGTTCATAGAAAAGTAATTAGTAATACTTACTTATTAGTAATAACGTATTGTCTTAACATAATCAGTGAAATTAGGTACCAAAAATCAGATGTATTGCTCAGCTGGAGGTTTTTAATTTTATCACCTCATCACCTATACTTATATTCTTACATAGATAGAATTGCCTTTAACAGTCTTTTTTAAAAAATAATTTTATTTATAATATAGTAAGTATAGTTTTTATAGTATAGTAGTAAACTTAAAAATAGTCAAATTTAAAAAGTCCACCCCAAGTCCCTACCGGACGCAAAGCTGCCCATAACACAGGCTTCTTTTAAATTGCTTATTTAGATTGATCCAATCTTAGTACTGACAATAATCACAATTTTGCTAATCACAGTCATTATATGTAGATAGATGCTACTATAGCTAATCTATGTCATTTACGACTATAACTAATCTATACACCACTTGTTTCTTAAAAGCTTATCTTTTGAAAATAAGCTCTTAAGTTACAAATAGTATTGATGGTATCATCGCCCAGCCTGCTTCTTAGAGACCTGCAGATATACCCTGCGGCAGAGAAAGCTCGGTGAGAAAATTTTTATCGACGCGATAGATTTGGCGCCAACTTTCAAATTGCGCGGGTTCCGCGGATCCCGTGATTGGAAGCTCGGCATCCAGCAGGACTTAAATTGACGCGTGATTCCGCAGGACTGCTGGATCCCGTTTTGCGGAATTGCATCCCTATTCTTACAGTACGCTTCGTATCGCCACTAACAAGTATAAGCGGCGGTAGCGTAATGGCTAAGGCGTCGGACTTGCGATCAAGTGGTTGCGGGTTCGAACTCCACCCAGTGCACTACCGGCGTGAACCCACTCCTAACACAAGCATTTTAGCTTAGCTGGAGGGGTTAACAAGAATACTAGTAATGTGTGACCCACGTTACTCTTTTATAAAAAAAAAAGTAAAAGGTAAGGAAACAATATGAAATAGAAGGAAACTTTTAATTTGGATAGGATCTGGATCAAATGGAGAGGGAGAACAAATTAATATACGTATTTAGATTTTCAAAGGGTCTCATGGGTTGTTATAAAAGAGGCTAAAATATTATATACCAGCAGCACCTCGCGGTTTCACCCTCGTAAATCCCGATCCGGTGGGAATATCGGGATAAAAAGTAGCCTATGCGTTAATCCAGGTCTCCAGCTATCTACATACCAAGTTTCATCACAATTGGTCCAGTGGTTTTTGTGTGAAAACATTACAAACATACACAGAAATGTTTCCTCTTTATAATATTATAGTTTAGATATCAGGAGTATTGGAAGACAAAAGTAAAGGAATAGATGAAGGAAGTGGAATGCAGATGGAAGCTAACAAAGAAATTAATTTTGAATTATTGTGTAATAAATGACAATAAATGGTTCAAATCCTCCACTTCACCACACTCGCATAGGTCACTGTTGACAATTTGGAATCTGCCAGATTCCAAATTGTCAACATTTGTTGTTCTAACAAGTCTCATTCTAATGAGACTGCCGAACCAAGGCTTTGAAGGAATCTTTGACTGGATCCTAGCATAATGTTTACCTTTGTACCGGCTGGATTCAGCCCAAAGATTGGCAAAGAAGCCGTGTCATGGTAGTAATTTATATATGGGTCTTCTACTCCACCTGTACAGCCTCATTAGCTAAGCAGTTTACCATTATATTTCCTATGATTCCACAATGACTTGGTATCCATGCTAAATAGACAATAAGATTTAAATTACAGCACTTTAGAAGTAATAGTACTCGTATATACTAGATCACCTTTAAATGGAAATCTGCCTGAAGCTTGTAATGCACTCAAGGCATCAGATAAAATACCAGTTTTTTCAAATTTGTTTGAAATAACGTACTCAAAAGCTTTAAAAATAGCATAACATCCTCCAGTAAAAACTGAAGTTTCAGGAGGAAATTTGATTTTAAATGAATTAATAAATTGGGAATAAAACACTCCAACTCCGCCCTGTCCCGTAGTAGAATGTTTCGAAGCGTCAGTAAAAATGTAATGAAAGTCCTATATAGTCTATGTCAGGAACCGTTCCGACAAATCCGAGGCTATTTGTTTTCACGGTCCTCGGAAGGCGTCACTTTCAGGTTCCCACATCGTGGTGGAAGACGTCCGAATCCGCATCGACCGTAGCGATGGGATTTCGGACCACACTTTCGGTAGCTGGCCCCCAGACTGTTGCGCGCCACCGCGGCCCTCTTGCTCTTGGTCAACTCGGGGGCCCAATACATCCTGCCGAAAGTTGTATACGGATCGTACGGTCTATGGCGCTTTACGGGATTCCACTGTGGGCAGGCACTCTGACGGCCCGGAAAATTGCGATTCTGCGAAAGACGCAACGTGCGACGGCCCTCCTACGAAAGTGGCTGGAGAGAGGGTATGGAGCCCTCGCCATTCGAATGACACAGGTGCTTTCCGGACACAGTTTCAGACTACAATTTGGTTGTTTCACGTCATTAAAGCGTATTCAAACTTAGTTGAAAAATATGTACCCACATAATGTACAAATACTTCAATGCGGCACTCATTTATTTCTCAGCCACCAAAAGGTATGCCATATTACTAATATGTTGTCATATACATAGGGCACAATGAAAGTTCTGCGCTCCTGGCCGCTCATAAATGTTTAAATTTCAAATGTTAATTTTTTTTAAAGATAAGAAACTCAATCATTGATAAAAAAAATTGGCGGGAAATCGCGTGTCAGTTGTTTTTATCACAAGTTGAAGTTCGGCGGTCGTAGCAAAAATGGAATTAACGCGAAAAGATTTAGGTGATGATTTTTTATAATTTTAAAAGTTCACTGACTCCGCAAGGCTACACTGCTCGTCTTCAAAATGCTTTTAGGAGGTAAGCACCTCATTTGAGCACCGTAAGGCGTTGGTACGCAGAATTTAACCGTGACCGTGATTCTCTCCATGATGAAATTCGTGAAGGTCGGCCTTTAACTGTGATCACTGAGGAAAATGTGCAATCAGCTGGTCTTGACGGCGCCGGACGTTCAAGGTCATTCGGCTTACCTCACAACAGGAATACCTACACATGTTGCGTGTACATTGCGTAGCGCCAAATGAAACTAATTACTATAAATCCTTAATCTCGCATTTTTATGCAGAACTGACTTTTGTATTGTTATAAACAGAAAGAGGTTATTGTAAGTTTTTCGCATAGCTCAAACTTACACGCTGTATATTTAATTTAGTAAACTAATGTTGGTGTTTCTCTGCGGGATCGAATCAGAAATGATTAGATATGCAGACAAACGTATGTTACCGACACAGCCGATCGGGTCAGGAAATTGAAGTGGCAAACGGAAGGGCACATAGCACGTAGAACGGATGGTCTTTTTATCTACATAGGGACACTATGTCCTTTTCTGTAACATCAAAAGTTTTTGAGTACCCAATTCTTCACACTTCAAAGTGACATTTTGCTATTCAAAGTTGGGCTGTTTCTGAAAAGGAAAATGTTACGTAATGCAAAATGTAAACATATATAATTATACTGAAAGAGTATTGTACAGTTTTGTGTTGTAAAAAGTGCATGTTGCTATGTGCGTGCTATTTAGTATATTTTTTTATCAATGACTCAGATATTAAGGCAAATTGTCAGCTTATCTAAATGTTTTTGAAAAAAAACTGACTGAATGACTTTTTAATTTCTGTAGCACTACAAATGACTTACTTCGTAAACACGCCGGTCTTGTCAAATTCTATGTTAATTGTCATTGTCGGCTGATTTACAATAACATTTCAACGAGAAGTTGTTTATTATTTTGTAAATACATGTACATATAATAGGAAATTCTAGTTAGATATGCATGACCTTATAATGAATTGAGGGATATTTGTTCTGGTGCCCTTAATTATGAGTGTAAAATGGACGTCACTTTAGAGGAAAGCACCACTGAGAAGGTTCCGTCTTTGTTACAGGAATGTGTGAGAAGTATTTTGACTGAAAACCAAACGCCTGATTCTGTACAGAAAGATTTGTTGTTTGTGGTAATTGTAGTGTTGATGATAGAGAATGGATTTTTACCAGTTGATGATAAATTGGAAACGATTGACCTTAAGGAAAGTTTTAATGTTATACAATTAACGAAATGGAAGTTGAATACGGGGATATGTGAAGCTACCTTTGTGATGACGGGATTTAAAAACATAACCCTGAAGTTACTTATGAGTCCATTGGGAGCTACAGTGCTAGTGAATTTAGTGATTAATGAATTAAACTTTGAAACATATTCTACTTGTTTACCTGTTAGTCGTTATGTTGTTTCACCTCAAGCTACATCAGTCCCTATGATTTTTCGTGACTTAAAACATTTTTCGGTAACCTTCAAAAACAAAATATTGTCAGCTGTCAAAAGTAGAATACTGAGCCATCACGGCTATGTAAGTGCAAGTTTGATTGGACTGCCAGAGGAAGTGTTAATTAACATTATGCTTAATCTGCCAGTTACTGATGTCCTTAGCATATGTAAGACATGTACTAGAATGAAAGTTTTACTTGATAATCAAAGTTTGTGGCATTCTCTTTATAGACGTGACTTTCAGAATAGTTCTGAAATGGTTTTTACAAACTGGAAAGATTTGTATAAGAAGAATTATATACTACAACAAGATAAGACGTTAAGATCTAGACAGAGGACGGCTGGGAGCATGCACGATTATATGGAATATTCAGATTATGTTTCTTATATTGACAATCCGATGTGGAATGCTATAATTTGAGTTAGGTTCACAAGTTTTTACTCAATTTTTATGTGTTTATTTTATTGTTAATTTATTATGTGATATTTAATTTTTAATAAAACACAATGACATACTTGGCCTTTATTTCTAGATGAAAATAATTCACTTGACAGATTTGTGATGCATTAATAGTTGCATTACAGAGGTTTTGTATATAAGGATTTATATATTTTTATATATTCCATATAGGTCAGAACGAGGAGAGAAATGTGGGGGCACATCCTGTGGGAAAAGGTGGTCGCCATTTATCAATACCATTTGATTCAACTACAACTAATGGTGACATAAGTAAGTACAATACTATAATATTATAGGATTGAGGTGTTCTGATACATATCTAATTTTAAATTACTCTAGATGAAAAAAGCTCAATGTTTTCTGTAGTAAGTTTTACAGTACAGGGAGTGCCATAATCTTTATTAGTAGTGAGCTACCAAGCATTTTGGGGCTTTTTTAAAAATGCTTTCTTTCCCTTCAGCCAGTGATGTGGAAATTTGTCTTACACTTTTCTAATTTGTATGACAATCAAAAAACCTGGAAGAAAGGGGTTAGGGCTTTATCAACCTATTTTATTATTGGCAAATTTTATTTGTACAAAATATCCTTAAGACATCTTTAAAAATTATAATATCTTCAAAGGAGATAAAACTTGTAGGCCCCATTAGCTAATTCATCCTAATAATATTATAAATGGGAAAGTTTTGATGGATGGACGAATGTTTGTTACTCTTTCACACCAAAACTACTGAAACATGGTATGTAGATAGCTGGAGATCTGGATTAACATATAGGCTACTTTTTATCCCGATATTGCCACGGGATCGAGACTTACGTTGGGTGAAACCGCAGGGCGCTACTAGTTGAAATATATATCAACATGTAAAATATGGTACTGTTCTACAACTTAAAAAGGCTAGCTTAAGGCTAAGGATAGCTTACTATTTCCTCAGAAAGAAATGATTAATAGAAATAAATATGACACATTTCATCTAAAAATGTTGGATTTAATATATTCTTAATGTAACATGTATATCGCTTGACCATTAACCCTGATGATGGTGACCTGTAGACTGTTATTAAATAATTTATTTTTCAATTATATTAACTTACTAATTAAATTTAAATACCGCCGAAAAGTGCCTTGAAACTAAAGAAGTTTAGTAAGTAATGATCTCAGTTTGAAGTTAAATTTATTTTTTCTGTGGTAATAACCTTGACAAGGTCATGACAAATTGAGTATATGTCGAAGTCGATTCGATTGAAACTTTAGTCTCTAAGTCTCCAGCAGGTCCGGCCACTTCTGCACTGTCCAAAGTTGACCACAGGGTCTAACGCAATAATATGCGTTAAAGACGTGGCTGCCCATTGGAGTCCTGCGTGCACTGGTCGCGAAAACTCAACCGGATATATCTAATGATAGTTACGCGTATTGACACTGCCCTCGACGATATGTACCCACTATTAAAGTGCTTAAAAAACACTACATGGTTATTTCGAAAGATACTTAATCGCCTCCATGCTCTAATCTAAATAGTCCATACATACCTATTATCATCATTATAATCGTAGCATGTACACTGCTGAACCACAGTAAACACTGGTTCAGGAGCATAAATTGAAGACCTTTGTCAAATAAATACACAGCTATTTCTTCTAAAAAAGTACTATTACTTATTTACCTACTAGTCACAACATCAGCTCAACTTACTGTTAAGCCTGTCATACCAGGAATACAAGTCTTAAATTATGGTGTAAAAAATTATGTAGAAAAGCGAAATGAATCAAAGACTTTTATGTACTTGTTATCTATGAAATTATCTGGTTGAGAGCCGGTACGACTCTTTAGTTAACAGTAACAACGTTCTCAACTGTCAAAGCGCTGCTGCGCCCACGCTAGGTATTCTTAGAGTGTAGTACATTGTTCTCGTAAGTCTCCGCAGTAATGGCACGCAGACTCTGGCTATAACTTACTTAGCTTATACCTTCCAAAACGGCTGTGTCCGGTGAGAGCTTGCGGCGTCGCCATGGGGCGGGTCATTTCTTATATATATATATATAGTCATGGCTGGTCCATGCGTCATACTCGTGAACGGGTGCTGCTTGGGGTGACTGGTCGGCCTAGTCAGCGATGCTTTAGCCTATACTATTATTTTGGTTCGATCAACTGCAACTCTAGCCTCTTAATCCAGTCACGAATTATTTTTAACAGTAGATTTTGTAATTGAATGAAGGTAGGTGTGCACCTTGAATGATTTCTATGTTTAATAAGTTCAAACCTTCAACGGTATCAGTAAGTGATTTTTATTTTTTAGTACGTTAGCTTTTGGAGCATTTCAATAAAATGAAATTCAGGTGGCATCAGCTTGCATCCTGTTTACCTTTCGTGTAACACTAATACTATTGTACCTGAAGATCTGACTTTTAAAAAGAACAGTATTCTTCTCATAAGGCTCTACGCATTTTGGAAACTGGTAGTTATAGATCGACACAAGCAGGCAGTAGATTTTGGTGTTTTCACCTAATTTACCTCGACAATCCAGCACACGCTGTGGCGTCTGTTTGCGCCGATCTATGATTTTAACTCTAGCTTCAATTTAACGTTCATAAATGTCACTTAGTGTCTTAATTGAATAAATGATTTTGAATTTGAATTTGAATGAATTTGAAGTAGGGACTCAGCGGACACGGCTGCACCAGCAGACGCAGGTGCAGAATATCTAATTTTTATCCAATTTTCCAAACGAGGATACGTTAGGGCACTATTTAGAGAACGACTTCGTTGTCTTCACTCATCCATTGACTTGAACTGGCGGACCTGTGGCTGCTGTGACTCGATTTTACTAGGTATAGGTTTCAGGCCTCTCCAGCGCCTCCTAAACAACTGCATAATCTACAATATTTTATTTTTATTTATATGAAAGTAAATTAATGAAAAAGAATAATATTCAATACTCGTTATTTGGGTGGTTTTGGTAAAAAATCCTTATCAACGTTCTTATTCAACGAGAATTATCCTGTGAGTGATTTTGATTTGTGTGTTAGCGAGTGTCAAAATGTACATAAATGTTTGGTTTGGTTTTGCTTAGAAGCCGTAGATTTTAGTATATTATTTTCAACTCGATACCCCACATTTCTGAGGAGAACTGGCGGTCAGACGGATGGAAAACAAAGTGATTTTATAAGGTGTATGTTTTTACCTTTTTATGTACGAAACTCTAAATAAGTGAAACTTACGAACAAAATCTCTGTCTACTCCAAATGAACCCCTTTCTATAAATGTTGCAAAAAGCTGCTTTAGCATTGACAACATGCGTTTTACGTTTTTTTACGTAATTTCGTTATCTTTTAGAGAAATAAATTGTGATTGGCACTTATATTATGCACTCATCAAAAGTAATAGCATGCAAATGCTCTGAATTGGGCGATTACGGTATAGGAAGGATCAAATAAACGACACTGTACACGTGTTCGCATGGGGTACATAGAGCTGCGTCGCGACGGGTGCCGGGCGCCGGGCTTAAAGAAGCAGAAAGGGTGAGGGATGCGCGTGTAAGATGCGCCGCGCAGCCTCCACACGCTTTTGCCTCTGTGGCGCCTCCAACGGCGAGTTGATGTTAGTTCTGTGAGCTGGACGCTACGCCATGAGTGATATTGTAAATGTAGGCCTCTGTGCCGTGTTATTTTTCTGATGGCCTGGCGCAGGTGAACGGCCGTGGAGGGCCCACGGGCACTACGCGACCGGCCGCCGTGGCGGTGCTACGGACCCATGCTTACTCACAGTCGATCTGATGGCGATTTTCCCGTGTATACTAGAGGTGAGAGTGCCTTCTCTTCTGGTCATGTTTCTCATGACAAACTTAATTAATATTTGTGTGCAATATTTGTATTTGTGTTACTATCCTTTAACATTACATACAACGTGTCCACAAAATATCGAGCAAATGGTCGAGACCAGTCTTTTTTGCATTTCATATAAAAGCTTTGTGTATTATAATATTCCATTGGTCGCAAGGGATTTACAATCTCGCCATATTCAATCTGACAGTTTAACAGTGATGTGAATGCCTTCATCCCGATTCGTAATTGCAGTCTCAGGAGATAAATGAATTATTCAAATAAATAACATGTAATAGTGGTGCATATTGTTTTCACAATTGTTGTAGTATATAATTGTTAATGTAGTCTTCACCATATTACCTTAGTCATTTAAGATAGCGTTGGTATACAAAATATTATTTTATCTATAATATAGGTATCCCTATTATGAATAAAACTTTTCATTTTAAGCTTGGTTGAATCCATTATACGCTACGTAGGTTTCTAGTATATAAATATGGTTGGCTTATTTTCTAGGGCAATAGACGCCTATTTATAAATAAGGGCTACACGGTTAACCTGACTGATCCCATCATCAAAAGCGTACACTGTGTTCGTTGAAGCTTGTTTTTTTTTTTCATTTTTATACAACGTACACAGTCTGATCAATTAGGCAGGCAAGTAGTTAAATTGGTGTTTTAAAAATACCTTTATGAAATTTTATGTCTATTTAGCCTATTAATCCCAAGTGATAAAAAGTAGATACATATATATATAAGTGACATTAGTGCCTCTCACACAGTAATTCAAATATTTTTTATTGAATGTTAAATTAAATTTCAAATTGAATGCCATAATCAAATTTAAAATTCAAGATAAATCTTTGTGTTTTTGATGTTAACAAATTAGGAAGGATATTGGATTTTAAAATATATATAATTTAATTGGCCTTGTAAATAAGTTGATTGTCGTGACGAAAAAGTATGATGAAGCACCAATAGAATATTTTTTAAGATAAGTTATTCCTATCAGTCACTATCTAATCTGAGTGCCTATTGAGTGTGTAATGTCTTAGTGTTATTTTAAATGTCGCGCAACCAGGATATCAATGTTATAATGTAAATATTCGTGTGTGCATTATTGTGAAATCGTGTGAATTGGATGAAAAACATGCAAAAATGGATGATTTTTTTCGAAAGGCTAGACCGAGACACCGGCCTGTAAATGATGATACTCAAAGTGATTCGGGAGTTTTAGATGTTGGTGAAGAATTAGAAGAATATTGTAAGTGTTGCTTGGACTTGTAATTAACACGCGCCTTATGACAAATGACGATGTTGAATAAAACTGCCTTACACAGTAGGAGGTAGTTACAGTACGATAAATTTATCGATAGAAAGCATTAATCGGTAATACAAAAGAACAGGAATTGAATGTATTCAATATCTAATCAATTTAATAATATTACTTTGAGGTGATTACAATTACAACAAACGATGTTTACTTTCTATCTATTTGCTAAACATCTTGGCGACTTCGAAAGCAACATACTTTATACTATCAGCGCCCCGCGGTTTCACCCGATTAAGTCCCGATCCCGTGGGAATATCGGGATAAAAAGTAGCCTATATGTTAATCCAGGTCTCCAGCTATCTACATACCAAGTTTTCATCGCAATCGGTTCAGTAGTTTTGGCGTGAAAGAGTAACAAACATCCATACATACATACATCCTCACAAACTTTCACGTTTATAATATTAGTAGGATTAGTAGGATGTATTATCTATAGGTATATCAATAGGCAAGACAGAACAGTTAAGGACCTTCTCCTTAGTTTGTCAACCGATTTGTTTTTGTGTAGTGGCTATGGAGGAGTTATAGGGATATCAATAAAAAAAATTGGATCAGATATTTTTTTCTAAGTATACAGGCTGAGTTTCTCATCACCATCCAATTTTTTTCTAGGCACTAGGTATCACGCAAGGACACCATTTTTAAAAAAAAAATTGCTAGATAAAAGTTAAAAAAAATATTTTTTGTAAATAAAAATCCAACGCCGTGGTCACTCAAACGTGAAAATAGGTTTGTAAAATTAAAAAATAAATTATCCCAAAAAAATTGTCATGCTGCGTGGTCACTAAATCAAAAGTAAAAAATGTTAAATGCGGCGAAGTAGGCAGTTCCGATAGAGCGTTTATTGACACTTACTTAGCGCACAAGGAGTGCATTGTGTCTACAAACTATGAGTTGTTGAGACAACTTTGTGATTCAAATTATTCGATATTTTTATACTAAGTAATATCAAAACAGAAAAAAGGTTTCTCATAATTTTCAAAAAAGATTCTACTGTGTGAATTTGAATGGTGACGACAGAATCACCCTTATTATGTGAAAACGACTACAAACAACTAAAGGCGTCCAGATTTATTATTTATTATATTGACCTGTCATGTACGGAAAGTCTATACAATGGCAGTTCAAGTTATACTGGTCAAAGAAATAAAACAAAACATTCATAACTTATAGAATTATGGTCGAATATCGACCAACACGCGATCTCTACTAGTATTCTTAAATGGATCAACTTAATCATTTAATCAAATGAATCATGCAATCGAAGGAGAAATTAGTTCTATCTCTTTTGTAGCTTTAATACTGTATGCATGGGCGTATCGAGGGACGGCAGGGGAGGGGGGGGGGGCAGCTGACTCCCTGGTTTTAGCAAGCTTACGTAGTACTTAAGGTAATTTTGAGTAGAGATTTGTATATGAGAAACATGAATAAATATTTCTATGAATACCTAATATTAATCCCACTAATCTTATAAATGTGAAAGTTTGGATGGATGGATGGATGGATGTTTGTTACTTTTTCACGCCAAAACTGGATAAACTGGCTGAAAAATATATAAGCAAATACCACACAACTCCTAAGTAAATTCACGGATAGCATTTATGACCACCTTGATAGTAAACGTCATGTATTGGTAGTGTTTATAGACTACAGCAGTGCTTTTGATACGCTCAGACATTCTAAACTATTAAACAGTCTCGAAGAGTGTGGTATCAGAGGTAATCTTCTGAAGTGGTGCGAGGATTATCTTAAAAATAGAGCTTTCGTAGTTGGTCGGTAGATGGCGACGATAGCAGACTAACATAGGTGACAGATGGCACAGCACAAGGATCAGTACTAGGACCGTTGTACTTCCTTACATACGTTAACAACCTGCAAAACCTAATTACTAAATGTGAAATTTATCAATTCACTGATGATACTTGTCTCGTGGCTGATGGTAACTCGGTTGAAGACGCATTATACAAACTTCACCACGATTTCGACCTATTAGCGAAATGATCTCACGAGGTCGGGCTTGTGTTAAACGAAAAAAAAAACTAAAGTAATGTACCTCAGCTCTACTCAAAATAGAGAGACAACGAAACCAAGTCTTATTGCACACAACCACGATTGCCTACTTAACAATAATAATTAAGGCATACCTAGCAGATCTGTTGATGTAATAGATGAGCAAATGGATCTTGGCCTGATAATAGATAGTCAAATGTCATGGAAAAGTCATATAAACCTAGTCTGTGATAAACTGAGGGGTATTTTGGCTAAGTTTTCTCTGATTAAGAGAAAAATACCCTATGAGATACGGCTCAAATTATGCACAGCTCTAATTGAGTCGATAATCAGTTATGGTATGTCAAGCTACGGAAGAACTTATGAAACCCATCTCGACTCAATTTACGCACTACAAATGAGGTTATTGAAAGAAGTTGTACCTTATAATATTAAAAAGAATTTAGAAAATAATTACCATGCATTATTTGAATTTTGAAAAATATTTCCAATACATTACAAAATTAAATACACTTTTCTAAACGAAGATTTTTTTAATGAACAACTAAAAAAACAATAAAACAGTAATACGGTTCAAACACGGCAAATCTTAAAAAATGTATTAATTTTGGATAAATACACTAACAAATACGGTAAAAGAAAATTAGCATATGTCATTCCATTCCTGATGATCGATTTACAGATATCACTTAGGGAACAATTAACTCCAAAAAATATTAAAAAGAAATGCACATTTAAAATTTCATCCATTACCTATATTTTATTTAACTGTAAGGTATCACTCTGTATAACGCCTTACTTATCTCTGCATAAAACCTGTTGATATCAGGCCGCGCCGGTCGGCAATGTTCGGTGCCGGGGACGTAGTACGCAACTTTTAGGAACTAGATGCACATACATATCAATGACTACCCACCCACCCAATTCAATAATTAATTACCTATGTCTTTTGTCTTTGTACATTTTTCCTACATACAACTATACAGGAGATGTGTTAATGTGTTTAAGAGTGCTAGTCGATTGTATAGCATTAGTAAACGTATTAACTTAGCAATAATTAACTAAGTATGTAAGTATCTAATATATACAATTCTCGTGTCGCGGTGTTTGTAGTTCAACTCCTCTGAAACGGCTTACCGATTCTCTTGAAATTTTGTGTGCATATTGGGTAGGTCTGAGAATCGGACAACATCTATTACCCTAAATGTTAAGGGTAGTCCACCCCTAACTTTTTTTAATTTTTAGATAATTTTATTTCTTTATAATACAGCATTAGAAAATACATACAACCCTGAATTTTCAACCCTTTGCGATCAACCCCTGTTTTTTAATAGAGATATTAGTATTTTTACTTTCATTAGTACAATTTTTTTAAAGTATTTAACCCAGTGAAAATAGAAAGTGCGATTGTATTAATCGATTATAAAAATCGATTGCCGTCAAGTCGATGTCAAACTTTTTTTTTTTATGGAATAGGGGGTTAACGAGCAGACGGGTCACCTGATGGTAAGTGGCTACCGCCGCCCATGGGCATCTGCAACTCGAGAGTCACAAGTGCCTTGCCGGCCTTTAAGGTGGGAGTAGGAGAGGAGGGGAGATGGAGAGATAGGGGGGAAGATAGAGAGAGGGAAGGGTTAGGGCCACCGGTAACCTCACTCGCTGTGAGAAGTACAACGTGAGGCCATGATATCACTCCTTTCGAGCCGGCCCATACGTGTCGCAGCATGGCTCTACCACTGTTAAACTTTAAATATGTCAGATAAGTTTATGAAGTACTTTGAATTAAGAAAATGAATGGTTGGTGTTTTGTTATTTTTATAGGCCGTCATTAGACCACAGCGCTCCATTCTTCTTTCAGTCATAGACCCCATCCCCACAATAAGTTAGTTATTTTTTATTTGTTCATATTCATATATTAATATACAATATTCATTACAAATATTTAATATGGCAAAAGAACGTCTGCCGGGTCTGCTAGTAATATATATAAATGTGTAATGGTGATGACACTGATGCACGGAAAAACTAGAATGAGTTTATGCGGCATCTTACAGATTGTTTTAGTTTTGTACCTTACTTTTTAACAATAAATAAATAAAAAAAAGCTACTGAACCGATTGCGGTGAAACTTGGTATTTAGATAGCTGGAGACCTGGATTAACACATAGGCTAGTTTTTATCCCGATATTCCCACGGATTGGGGACTTACGCGGGTGAAACCGCGCAGCGCTGCTAGTAATATGATAAATCAAGGAGTTATGGCGACTCTTAATACCGAAGAAGATATGTAGATAAAATGTGTTATTCGAGACCATTTGTGTTTTTTCTTTCTTATTTACTTTTATTGTGGGCTTTGATTATTTACTTGTCTTGATAGAGCATTGTGTACGAGTAAGTGTAAAAGACTATCTTGCTCAATGGAAGGTTAGTCGTTTAAGTTAGTAGCATCTGTTAGTCAATGGAGTAGTTAGCTAGTTTTTTTTTACTGAATTTAATAATGAATAAATATGTGTGTATTTTAATTAATTGCTAATAGATTTTTTATAGATTTAACTAGCTGCAACAGGCATACGTTGCAATGCCTATCTTCTTTAAAAAGTGGGGGGGCGGCGACAGGAGGGTGAAAAATACTTTACGACCTATTCTCATACCTACCAATTATACAAAAAAAATCATTAAAATCGGTCTAGCCATTTTACAGGAGTTCGACCACAAACACCTGACACGAGATTTTTATATATTAGATTAATGTAAGAGGGCTCTCACTTCCCGACAACAACCACTTCGAGTTACAGGTATACGACCCTGACCTGCTCCAGCTAGTATTTACATTTCCCAATCCATGGATATAGGATAAGCACCTGCCTTTCTCTTTCAAAATATTCCCAAAGTGCGTGGTTGACGGCTATAGGCTGTGGGCGTGAGGGGGACGAAATTAGAAATAGTTGGTAAAAGGTGGGTGTTTAATATGCCTCTGTCTACCCCTTCGGGGATCTAGGGGTGAGTGTACATTCTTTCAAAAAAGTATCGGGAAGTTTTTGTGGTTAGTGTGTTTTCTATATTGGCGCGAAATTTGAGCAATACTTGTCATTAAGTTTGTTTTCAGTACTCGATTTTGTAAGCTCATCTCAAGAGTGTTTTGCGATTTCTATAATGGATAAAAACATCGAGCAAAGAGTTTCTCTCAAATTTTGCATTGCAAATAGAATTTCATGTTCAGAGTCGCTGAAAATGTTACAGAAAGCATACGGTGAATCCACTTTATCAAAAACTCGTGCAAATGAGTGGCACAGTGCATTCAAAAGCGGTCGATATTTGTTGGAAGATTTGCCTCGCTTTGGTCGGCATCAACGTCTTCAACTGAAGTAAACATCGCTAAAGTGAAGGAAATTGTGACTGAAAATCTTCATTCAAGTTTGAGAGAGATAGCCGCTGAACTTTCTGTGTCTCACGAATCGTTCCGTACCATTTTAAACGATCGCTTGGGCATGAAACACGTTGCCCCTCGACTAATCCCTAAAGATCTGAATTTTCTTCCAAAACTCAATAGCGTAAAAGTCGCTTAAAACATGCTAGAACGAGTCAATTCTGATCCTACATTCGTAAAACGCATTGTTACTGGTGATGAGGCATGGGTTTACGAGTTTGACATACAAATTAGTCAACAAGCTTCGGAATGACGACTTCTAACTGGACCGAAGCCGAAACCACGACAAAGTCGCACATAAGTCAAAGTCATGTTGACTGTTTTCTTTGATTATCCAGGTGTTGTGCACTCGTAATTCTTGCCAGAAGGTAAGACTGTAAATAAAGAATATTATTTGAGCGTTATGTGGCGTTTGAGAGAGCAAGTTGGTGGAAAAAGTCCAAATTTGTGGAATGAAAATTCTTGGATATTACACCACGACAACGCAACATGGCACAAGACCATCATTCTGAATGAATTTTTTACCAAAAACTCAACAAATACCTTCGAACAACCACCGTATTCAACCGGATATGACGACTTTCTCTTTCCAAAACTCAAATTACCATATCGAGGTACCCGTTTTCAGTCGATAGAAGAAATCAAAGAGAATTCGCGCCGAGAACTGAAGTCGATTCCGGAAAATGCATTAAAAAATGTTTTGATAACTGATTATTATTCGTTGGCGTATGTGTATTATTTCTGAAGCAGAAGAAGAGGCCTACTTTGAAGGCGATAAAATAAATATGGGAGAATTTGTGTTTTATTGACCTTTTCCCGGTACTTTCTTGACAGAGTAGTATGTATGTATATAAATAAAAAATTAAAATAAAGTGCATAACGATCCAAGTGATGCTGGAAGTTAAGAATTTAGTCTACCACATAAGTGGTAGTTACTTTTTTATTTTTACCCTCAAGCAAATGTGAGATGTAGACAAGTAAATAATCAAATCGTCGTCGTCGTAGAAAAACGACGGATTTGATTTTTAGTAACTTTACCAGGAACTGTTTTATTACAAAGCAGAATGTTTTCAGTAGGCTTATGTCAAAAACAAAAATCTTAAAAAGTCAAATCCGCCATTTTTCTACGACTGCGACGAAATATTGTATGTGTTGGCTGTTAATAATTAATTTGTCTATCTTTGCAGATAAAACAGACAGACGTGGATTAGCAGGTTATAACCAATTTACTATAATAGTTTATTTGTGTATGTGTGCTAATGCATGAAAATCTTAATTTTTGACCAACCAACCATTGCTTTTTATAATTCGTAATTCTAGATATTGGCTTTCATGCTACAATCAATACCACTGTATTCCATAATATCACTGTTAACAAAGTCACATCATACCTACCTACATTTTAAAATTGCAACATTTTGTCTATTTGAAAATTGCCCATAAGCTTCTAGCAAGCTTCTTTGAGACCAGTGTCTACTTGCAACGTTTTTACCCTAATTCCTTTATATAATCTTAAATGTTTAATTTAATCCTTAATAATTTTATTAAATGTTTACAAACGTTTAAGAATGGATATCACATCGAATCTAAGTTTTTTTAATGAAGTTTACTCATATAATATTTTTATATTTTATGTACTTATAAATACAAATAATTTATATTCTACATATTTAAAGAAAAAATAAAATGTCAATGTTTATTTATTTGCATTAGAAAAATTTGCCATCAATGTTATCTGAAAATCTTAACATGAAAGTATCTAACCTTCCATCAAAATCTAATATTGTTTTTTGCAATAGGTACCTACATAAAATATCATTTGTACTATTCAAATAAATGAAATCGCCGCTGCTCAACAAAATGAGATAGATCACTTGACAGTGCGATGTTGCCACAACATATTGTATTTAGCACGACGCGCGACGGAGAAAAATTAAAGGTAGTTTTTTTTAAGGCAGATCAATTCGTATCGTATTTTTTAATTTTCTTCTGGATTATAACTAGGTAGATAATTCCAAAAATAATTGTAAGTTAAATAATATTTGAATTGCTCAACTATTTGTTTAAAATGTACTGATTAAATTTATAAACTTCAAATGTAGTATTGGAAATATATTCTTAATGAATTTAGTATAAATCACGTCAATTATTTTTATTACTCACACATAATCTCCAAAGTTGCCTTGCACAAAAAGCCAATTTGCAACAAGTGTACATAAAAAAAATGTTAGCCGCAGACCGACCTTAAAAGTAAATACTTTATAGGGCCAAACCTGATTTTGATTTCCTTGCTTTATATTCTTTTAAAATACTATTTACTTTTTTAATGTTGTATTGTTCCTTTTATGCGATAAGCACTTCTAACTTACCTTGATATAAAGCGTCAGCTGTAAACCAATATCTTTCTCAATAATACAAGTACCTACTGTGTACTTGTAGATTAGAAGCTACTTGTTAAAACATTTTTTTTTCTACATAGACATTGATCCATGTCACTTTTTTTTATTTTACATGACATATGTGTTGCTATAGTTGGCCTACGGCTATGTATTTGTAATATTGATGCAACTTTATACACAAGAGCTTAATTTTTCCGATACAATAAAGTGCAATTCAGATCGCAAAGCTTGTCTTCTTTTAAATAATAATTAATCGGAATAGTTAAGTACCAGTAAGTTAAGTGCTTATTAGTTTACCTTTGTGAACGAATAAGGTTATTAACTAACTCGATAGGGTAGATACAAATGAACGACGCGGCGCATGAGTGAGTATCAAACTGACGTGCGAGTCCCCGGCTAGCGAGCGGCTGTTCACTGAATTTAGCCCGACAAGTCGAGCTCGCCGTGTACTTACTTGTTACTTCATAACTAATGTGCGGAGTGGGCCTAGCCCTTTTATTACATAGATGAAAGAAATAAATATCAATAACTTAAATAATTATGAGTCGGCGCCAAACGTAGAAACAAGCTAATTAATAAATACGTAAAATGAAGCGAATTGACAAAATCGGACTACCCTGTAAAAAGTTATGCGTGGTGATACATAAAAAATGTCGGTTGACTTGAGAACCTCCTCCTCTTTTCTATTTTACATAATAGTCTATTCCAACACTATCTTTTGCCCGCGTAAAATAATTTTTTCCGTCTCTCAGTACTTTTTCCTAGTTAAGTCTGGTCTGGTACCCTATGTCCTTCTCTGTATCCCTGGCATCGTGTATGTAAAATTTCATGATGATTGGTTGAAAGGTACGAAAAGGCATCGCAAAGATGCCCCGCGGCCCCGTTTAGAGGCGAAACACTGGTCGAACTAATATTACATGCCAGAAGATAGCAATTTAAGGCTTTGGAGATACTTGCAACGCCTAGTAAGTATATCTCACTGTCTAGGGTGTCCGGCTTGGATTCTCTGTCTATGTCAATTTGTTGAGGCTAATATCCCCGAAGGTGTTTTTTTCTCCGGATCCCGAGATCTTCATCACATCTTCACCGAATGCGCATGGTAACAAAATCGGTTCATATTTGACGGAGACCTGAGGTAACATACACAAAAAAAAAATAGCTAGACCTGAGCGTCTAGTTGAGAAAATCCCTTTTTTTAAGTTGGGTAAAAATTATGCGTGATGCAATAAAATGTATGTTTCTTACAAACTTTCATCCCCTATTTTAACTCTTTAAGGGATAAATTCCTGAAGAAAAAGGTGACACAATCAACTCTTCTTTCTAACCATTAGCTCATACATCAATTATTACATTTCTAATTTTAAAAAATGGCAAAGTTTACTGCAAACTTTCATCCCTTATTTTGACACTTTAAGGGATGAGTTTTATAGAAATTACTTTCTTATAGAACGCCTAAATCATGTCAGATTATTTGATGTATTGAGCTTATTTAAATAAACTATCAAATTTTAAATAAACCAAAATCGACGCCAAACAACAAATCGATTAATTATCTAAATTTTGGAAGTAGGTACCTATGTAGAAATGGACATGGACTCTACGTAGGTATTGGTATTGGTATTGGTATAGGTATAGGGCTCTGTTTCCGCATTTAGACTCATAGGTGGTCCATTATGCGTTCGAATAAGCTGACTAGTTGAGCCAGCCTAGCTCCTTCCAGAAGCACAGAAGCCTCCTGGGGCTTTCACAGGCTTCTAGGAGCGACCTCGCACCCGCGAGGACACGTGCCCGTTGTGTGGCCACTCCCTCGCACTCCAGCATAACGTGGGCGGCCGTTTCCTCCGCGTTGAGACATCCTCTGCATAGAGGACTGTCTGTCGCACTGATGGTGAATAGGTACCGGTTTAGGGCCAAGTGGCCCGTAATGGTTCCTACAACTATTCTGATGTCAAGTCGGTTAAGACTGAGCAGTCTGCAAGTTAAACGTGGTGAGATCTCCGTCAACACCAGTTTAGACTGCCTACAGCCAGGTGTGTCGGTCCAGCGACCGTTGTGCGCTTCACGAGTCCGTTGCCTTACGTAATCTACGTAGGTAATTAATCATTTTATTATTTGGCGCCGACTTAAAATAAGTTTATATAAAGTTTGATAGTTTACTTTAATAAGCTCAATACATAAGACTTATAAGGTTTATATTTATTTTTTGCTTTTTAGTTCTTTTCGTCGGTTTAATTTTTTGTTAAAAAGATTTTTATTTCATGATTTTTTTTTTCATCATCAGTTCAGCTACATGGTGTGATGATTTCTAAACGATAATACCTGATTAAGTTATGAAAAGTAAACAGAAACACTATTCGTGCCCACAATTTTCGAGGGTTTCTCTTAATTTTATCAGGATCCCATCGTCAGAGCCTGACTTCCTTGACATGTTACCACCCTTGAGGTATACCCTATCTAACAAAAAAGGATCATCAAAATCGGTTCATAAATAATGGAGTGAGGGCTGAACATTTATAAAATATATATACGAGGTGTGTCCGAAAAATATACGACCAGCGTTTATATTTTCGCCAGAGCGTTCGAGCGGCCTCTGCGGGGTATGAGCGTAACCAGTGGTCCCTCACGAACTCCCTGAATGCCGTAGTTACCGGCAAGATGCCTTGGCTCGCGCGCAGCGTGTGTTTATGTCCAACGTGTTTTTTCCGTTCGTCGCATTTGTTTACTGTTGAAAATGACAGAAAGCACAGATCAACGAATTTGCATTAAGTTTTGCTTTAACCACGGCAAGAGTTGTACGCAGACGATTGAAATGATACAGAAATCTTTAAAAAAAAACTATACGGTTTTACTCACGTTTGTATTTCGGGGATGCCCGACTAGTTTCGGACCGGACGGGATCCCTTTCTCAAGGAGTGAAGCGTCCTGCCGCGACGGTGTCAGGCGTCACAGTGAGTAAAACCGTATAGTTTTTTTAATAAATATGAATACCACTCACGAAAGTTTTTATTGTAAAAATGATACAGAAGGCCTTTGGGGACGAAGGCATAACACAGAAGGAGTTTTACAGGCGGTTTAGAAGTGACCGCACATCTGTTGACAGTGACCCTTGTTCCGGTCGACCGTCGCTGACAACTTTTTGAAGGCTCGGATGACGAAGAATAGTACGCGCAGATATAAACTCAGGTCGGATACTTTTCCTACACGTAAATATACGGTCGAATTGAGAACCTCCTCCCGTTTTCGTCGGTTAAAAAACAATATTAATGTTACGCAAATTAGTTTTGTGTGCAAACCGTGCTTTCCAAGTGACAGTTGACAGATTAAGGTCATTGACGTTCTTATTCTCATTTGAAACGCACTGTAGGCCAATTTTGAAATATATTATTTATTAAAGATACACACGGTTTTACTCCTGTGTGTATTTCGGGGATGCGTGACTAGTTTTACGACCCTTTTTCTACTATATCATAATGCAGTTATAGGGTCAGGTAGTATTTATTCCTTTGATAGAAATAAATAATTTCAATTTCTTTCACTTAACTTTCTGTTCAATTCTTCCTTGCGCCTATCTGACGGTTAAAACTGTGACTAACTGAAGAATACATTAAACTGCTAGTGCAGTTGCTTAGTTATTTGCTTAATTAGGTCCAAAACTGTCATCTCTGATGAAATTTAGCTGGTATTATTCTCTGCGTGTCTTTAACTCCTAATTATATCATGGTTTTTTTAACAGATTATTTATCGAGAAGATAAATATTTGATACTAAATAACCTCAATTTAGACAGAAGTAACGAGGAACGTTTGATTTTTACGTCCTAGGTCAACAATGACTATCAAAAGATTCGTGAAATACCGTGCAAGGAGGAATGACATTGATTGTGTTTATCTAATGCCTGTACATTTCTAGTTATTATTGCTAAATAAACTGAACTCTATATGTAACTGCTTATCATTCACGCTATTAATATCTTAAGACAATAAATTATATAGCTCTGTCCAGTACGTCATTCGCTTTTAGACCGATAAATCTAGTGATTGCAGAAACGTAACTATTTTCATAGTTACTGATTATTGAAAACCCATTTTGCCTGCTTCTGGCTTCGGTCGCATTAAATTTATTTTTCTTCCCTCAGTAACAGGATGAAAAGCACCCCTTAAGGCTTCAAAGCGTAACAAACAAACTCACAATATTTAAGTAAGATTGTTTGATAATTAAAATATCGATATTAGATATCAAAGCACAAACCCACAATATTACAAGCATGTACTTGTATATTTACGAAGTAGATTAATCTCATGATTTCACCGGAATTTTGATTTGGATCGTCTCTTACGTTATTATCTATAAAAAATATGTAAGTCTAAATTAATTACCTACACCGTTTAATAAACCTAATACTACGTAAGCCACGCAGAAGCCAGGGGAACGGGAAGCTGCCTCCCTGCCCCTCACCTTTGTTACGCCTTAGTTTGTGTGTTTGTCATGTTTGGCGCCGACTCAAAATTAAATAATTTTAGGTATTTACATTACATTGACATTTCAGAATGCTATTTTATCTTTGGATAACAGAGATGAGAGATGCTAGTGAGCTGGGAGATGGTAATCTGAACATGACAAAATCTTCAAACTTCAAAGTGTTTATTAAAATGGTTTACCTAAACCATTGGAAGTTAGGAGTTACATAGTCTTAATAGACAAGTGAAATTGTTTGGCTGGCGATTAAGTTACCATGTGGCCGGATAATCCAGGCTTGACAGAATTTAAAGAACCCAGGGCCAAGACCGAACTCCGCCCGAATTTTGTTTTAATTGCCTATGGCGATAGACGAGGACAGCGGCCCACCTGATAGTGAACGGTAATCACTGCCTATGGACATCGGCAATGTCGTAGCACAGCCGAGCCGCTGTTTGCCACGGTCTACTTTGACGGTCCCATGAGCTTCTTATGCCATAGCAATCCGACCGTGATCGGATGGGACTATGGTGGGTTTTTCGCAACTACACGGACCTACACGGTCCGCTGTCCCGTCAGTAAAACAGATGTAAGCCCGTGGTAGTAATATTCCCAGAGCCAACTTTTATGGCATCCACGAGAAGAGAAGGAATGGTGGATTGTACTATAAAGCCGCCATCAGATAACAAAAAATCTAAGTACCTACATATTTCATTACAGACCGGATTTTTACTACGATGACAAACCAGTAGTTCTACACTACAATTCATTTATGATAATCAAACAAAACTACAAATGACTTAAAAATATTTAGATGTTTGTAAAGTTTCCCAAATTTACGAAATAAGGCAACAACTTAAATACTCAAATGAAAATATTTATATTATTTATATTTAGTGATGACTAAAATCCATTACGATAGTAATAGTATTTGTAATTTTTTTTCATACCAAAATCATACCTAAATTCAATACGAAAAATATGCTGTTTAAGTGGCAAGGACACGTAAATTAAAACACAAAATGCGGGAAACATGTAATTATTGTGCAGTGGACGAAATAATAAACAGTCCATAATAATTATTGTATTGGCGTAATTATTGTGGAATGAAAATTGTCATTTATAATTTTCCGTTATTGTTTTGTTATAACTAAATGTTATTAATCTGGTAAATCCTATTAAAATTTGCCACACAAATAAGTTTAGTTATTATTACTTATTGTATATAATATAGTTTCATTTTTTTTAATCGCCGTTGCCACGTGGCTGTGCCAATAATAATAGTTATCTACTTAATAAATAAATATTGCTTACATTAGGAAAAATTAAATGCGTTTAACAGATATTGTGTTTTTATTAGTGCCCATTGTACTAAATCAGAAGTTTTTGAGTGATTAGTCTTTTTAGGGTGCTTTTTGCAAGTCCACGAAATATCTTCCATGTCAATATTTTTCGACATTTGACTTAATGTACATGATTCTGGTATCTTTGGGTTTTTATATATACTTGTGATATTTTTAGGTTGCAATATCTAATTATTTATTATCTTTATATATAAAAGTTTCGTGTCACGTTTGTTCACGATGAACTCCTAAACTAATGAACCGTTTAATGAAATTCTGCAGAATAGTTACTATCTCAATTTATAGTCACAATATTTATTTTATCCCAGTTATATTAAATGCTATTTCTAATAAGTTTAACGTACACATGCCTCTAACGTTCTCTACTATCCTCTATTTACTCCAAGGTTTGCTGGAAGAAAACTCAGGTTTGGGTTAAGCTCGCCTTTGTACATACCACTTACCATTACCTAGTTTCATATCAATATCTTTCCTAAATCCCAAATCGTCCCATTTTATTTCCTACTAGCAGTTCCCGCGCGGCTTCGCTCGCTTGTTCATATTTATATATTTTGCGCGGAACCCTAATACTTTTTCAAAATTGAAAGTAGCTTAATTTATCCTTATAACACCAGCTAGCCAGTGAAAGTCCCGTGGAAATCGCTCCACCCGTTCCGGAAATTAGCCGGAACAAACAGACAGACGGAAAGACGAAAACTTTCAAAAACTGATTTTTAGCATGGGTATCCTATCCTACTAATATTATAAACGTGAAAGTTTGTGAGGATGTATGGATGTATGGATGTTTGTTACTCTTTCACGCAAAAACTACTGATCCGATTGCGATGAAACTTAGTATGTAGATAGCTGGAGACCTAGATTAATACATAGGCTACTTTTTATACCGATATTCCCACGGTACCGGGACTTAAGCGGGTAAAACCGCGGGGCGCTGCTAGTCGTGCATGTAACTGTATGAACTTTATTTATTTGTATTGATGAGGGCTTAGAAAGAGTTTCAGGGATCGGACTTCCCGGCTGTCGCCAGTTCAAGTTACAGGTATGCGACTGCTGACACTTCCCGATCCATCCGTGTAAGCAATAATCCCTTTCCTACCATTGCATTACTTTCTTACCTACCTTTCCCTTTCAATATACTAACAATTTTTCCTACCTTTAAATCCCAAAGTGCCCGGTTACCGGCAGTGGACTTGTACCCTGTTACATGCGTGGGAGCAAATTATATTCGGGGCAATATTCGTGATTGTTGTACTTCACAAATTTTCCTTGTATCAGTCGACCTTTTTACAACCTTATATCGGCCTATATTTAGCTAGGAAGCAGTGTTCGGCAAATTTTATTTGTAAAGACAATTAAAGATTAACAATTGATTAATTGTTAATTGTCACCATTAAATGTCAGCTGTTGATCTTCTCGTATATTTGACTCACCGGTGGGCAGAGGCGATCGAGATCAAGGGGGGTGTTGTCAGTCAGTTTGGACATAGCGAAGGCCTTCGATTGGGTCTGGCACAAAGCGCTTCTCTCGAAGCTCACCTTTCTATGACCTTCCCGAGAAATTGTGCAACTGGATCACCAGTTTTCTGGCAGACAGAAGCATCAAGGTCGTTGACGACGGTGTATGCTCCTACTTCAAGTCTGTGCTGTCTGGGCTGTGTGCTATCACCCACGCTGTTTCTTCCGCATATCAATGATATACTACAAATCAGCAGTATTCATTGCCGATGATAGCACGAGTGATACCTTGTCGGTATACAAGGCATCACTCGTGCTATCATCGACATAGCAATGTCGGCCTCGCTAACATTTCTCGTGAAAATGTCACTGAGAGTCGATCCAAACTCGTGTCTGAAATCGAAGCTTCCGTAGAAGGAGTTTCTGATTGGGGTCGACTTAATCTACTCCAATTTAACCCAACGAAGACACAGGTTTGCGCGTTCACTGTCAAAATATACCGTTTGTCGTATCACCTCTCTTTGAGAGCACTTAAATTTTTAAAGTTAAATCACGTCTGTAAAATCACGTAAATCAGCGAAATTGGCAACATTTCGTATACGGCCTCTTAAAGCTCTTCAAATTAAATCAAATCGGGCAACTTACCTATACAAACGCGCACAGACAGTAATGTGAAATTTGTAATAATTGAAGTTTGTACTTATGTAGAAGTGCAGAAAGCATAACTTTTAAACAATATGTGCCATAAACTTAAAAATATTTAAAAACGGTTACATACGACTATAGCTATAAGTGTCCAGTGTATGTATATTTTGACCTGTCATTTTACAAAATTCTATACAATCACAGTTCAAGTTATACTGGTCAATGAAATAAAACAACGGTCGAAATTTTGACCGCCAGGCGATCTCTAGTTATAAATATTGTAAATCAACTAGGTAAGAAGCACGCACGCAATCTTTACAATATTTTAAACAAAATATAAAGATAGATAACAATTAAAAAATGTAAGTAACTTAAGCTATCTAATAAGTAGTTGAAATAGAAGTCGTCCTTATAAACTTGTATAAACGTGCACAAACTATAGGTGGCAGCACAAATCGACACGAGAGCCACAGTGTGGTTAAAAAAAGAAACTTTTTAGATCTGTTAACGTTGCCATGAAATTATATTTAAATTGTGTTTATAATTATGATTAAAATTACAAAATATGGGTTTCTGCCGATTAGAAATGATCGTCAGCGTGGCCAGAATATGTCAAAAGGCCAAAAACTTCTCGAATCCGAGCATGTCTTAGAAGTAGAAGAAACAGGAAACATGAAAATACAGTAATAACTGCCAAAAATGTAGCACAAACGAAAATTTCTAACGTTTATGATGTCAAAATAAATGAAAAGTTCCTGAACTCGGTTTTTACGTAAATATTTAGTCTATATTATTATTTATGTCAATGTCGCCTTCTTTTCAGCTTGATTGCAATAAAATATTAGAAGAGTAAATTGCAAATGTAAGGCAGGCCTATCTGAAATATAGCCAATATAGCGCTGCATATTGTAGAATGTTTAGATGGGAGCCAGTTAATTTGATGTTTACTGAATCAAAATATGGGAAGTTATGTTTACTTACAATTTTGTTTGTATTGAATCGTACTACTACATACTAAACTTAGCTATTTTTTCAAATAATTAGTAATTTCTTAATGTTTTTAATGTAAAATTCTTTAAAACTCATACATATGTTTTTTTACTGCATTTATGCACTTATGTCGTTTATCACATAACCATGGAAAGTGAGTACTTTTCGTTTGAAAGTAATTAAATTTTATAGCATTTGACTTATTTTTATTTTTCTTTGAAGTGTTCGAGCATCCAGAAATGCAACAATACATTTTCATTTAGTTAAATGTTATTTTCCACTGCTTTAATGTGATTATTTAATAACCTGAAGTGCCAATGTCGAGTATTGTTTACGTAAAAGGTTGGGATTTGCGCTACCAGGTGGCAGAGCCATCGTTGTGCACGTTCCCTAATACAAGATTATTAGTCTTGATCAAATAATTATGGCATCAAATAGTGATTGCATCGATTGTGTCTTATTAAACCCAGAAACACAAGTGTTTATATTTGTCATTTTCTTTGCAAGTCTTTTTATAGTGTTTTTGTTCTCTTCACCTGATAACAAAAGTTTCTCCTTTTCTTCATCTTTTTCCTTTATAAAAAGTCTACTTCTGAGATGTTATAGCTAAAGGCATTTCTTTTACTTTTGGATTTCTGTTATTGCCAAAATCTAAAGATCTTGGTGCAAATAAATTGGTTTGGAATGCTCCTGAAGCTGGTTGTTAACAAATTGACGACTTTTCTTCTAAAGGTGAGTGAGCTAGTATAATTCTACCAGCCGATGGCGACACTGGTAGAGAAAAACGAAATCTCATGGAATATCAATATTATCTAGAAGACTTGTTGAGCGTGAAAATATCTTTACATCTTGCCGCTTTTATCAGATCTGCGTTAGCCAGTAAATGTTCAAATGAGACATCTGAAGTAATGTGTAGTTAGTAGCTATGCTTTGACCTTATATCGGCCTCTAGGCTGCTTCTAAGTTTTCCACAAAATATGACACTTCATTTAGGTCAGGTGAATATTACACAAAATAAATAACAAAACAATAAAATTCCTATCTAGAATATTCATGAGCATTTTGGTACAATTATTTTTTAGTAGAAATCATTCGCAATATTCAACATTTCCTCACAGGTTCCATTCCTCACAATTTGTCACTGAACGGCCGAGAGACGTTCGACAACGACCATACTGCCATATAGACTCTTTCAGAATGAAATTAAAGTATAAAGTACCTAAAGTAATTGCGCTTATTTATCAATGTAAAAAAACTTGCACACGGCCGATACAAGGCCCTCTGCCTTGTATCAGCCGTTTACAAGTTTTTTTTTTTAAATTCTACCGATACTAGGAGAGTTTACCCCACAATATGAGAATATATTTCTATGTACAGGTAAAGCATTTAAATTATCATGGGTAGTATTTTAATTCTATAGCCACTTATTTTTGGATAAAATAAAATAAATACCTGTTAAAAACTGCATAAAGCATTTTTTTTTTCTATAACGCACGTACCTACTATAAATTCCAATAGTCCTTTACCTTTTTATTATATTTTGCGTCTTACTTGTGCAATAATAAAGTCAACCTTGAACTTGACGCATCTTACTACTTATTACACCTAAACAGTTTATCTCCATGAAGTAATGAATGAACAGGCTCATAAATATTGTTTATCAAAAGAAAAAAAACATTAATACCAACTAAAATTATTGCAATGTCTGCATTTAAATGCTCCAGTACAAATAGAGCAAAACGCCCTTAATTCTGGCAAGACGCTACCACTGCGTAATACAAGTCTGTCGTTGGTGGATCGTGTCAGTGTTGATGTGATGTGAGGGCGCGCGGCACGGCGGATACTCGACAGTCGTTTTACCACAACTATGGCATGCATAACGGCATGGAGAGGCGAGAGGCGAGTCGAGTGCATTGCAACATGCAAGAGGGACAGAGGCAGACAGGCGAGCCCCCACTCTACCCCGCGTTACCGTCCGCCCGCATGCCAGTTTGCCGTTGAGCGTCTCTAGCGGCGCAGGCATTTCGCAATGAATTTCTCATGATCGCCGGTATCCGCGTTGTTTTACATCTCGTGTGCCTTTGTTTAGTGTTCATTGACAGTGTAAATGGTGTTGTTATTATGCTGAGGATGTCGTCTGTACGACATGGCGACGCGTAGTTGACATGTCGCTGAGCGCGCCCGTCCAGGCGGTGCGCGGGACAAGGACCAGCAGCCTCGACCAACTCGATTTTCAGGAGCGCAGGCAGCTGATTGCTAGCTCTTTATCACTTACTGACTTCTTACATGTTGGGGCGAAGGAGGTGGCAGCAGTCGCTGGTCAGTTCCCCCTTCCACTTTTTGTCTTTGTACGCCCAGCCACATTCCTAACAATAGCTTTGCGATATTAAAACTACGTACATAACACAGTACCCATTGTACATTGCACTCGTTTATTCTTCCACAGGATTGTAATGAAAAATATTTAGTTCATTCGACTCCTAATAAACTGAAAATTATGTTAGTTTTACTGTGTATATAATATTAGATAAAATTGTGGTTATCACTGAATATAATTGTTTATACTGGGACAAAGTAAATCATGTTGCTATCATCCACCTCGAATAATGAATGATATTATCGCCATCACGCTACCTGCAGGAGTGGTTTGGGTTAGTCACAAGTCACGAGATTACGATGCGATGTCGGTCTATTTTTTGTTAGCACTTGCGTGTCATTATATTCATATTTTTGTGATCATAAAACAAAACTGTGGTTTCTGTTTATATGTATTTGATGTTATAAATTTCACAGCCTGCCTATATTCGTATCGGTATGTACAGGCAGGTAATATTTTTTAAGTGTTATAAACAGGTTCCAATACCTAAGGCATTTGTTTATGCTTTACTAAGCGATTAATAAATAACGTGTTATTATCACTAGGTGAGTAATAATAACTCGTTATATACAGTATAGTAATAATTTGGTTCCACAGTAAAATAAATATAATATAATAATAGAGGATAATAATAATAAAAACTAGTTTTCCTTGTTAATAGTGTTTGAAAAAGTTATGTAGGCAATATAGATTTGACTTACGGTAAGTCTTAAAACTTACTGTTGTATAAACTACTAGCAGCGCCCCGCGGTTTTACCCGCATAAGTCCCGATCCCGTTTGAATATCGGAAAAAAAGTAGCCTATATGTTAATCCAGGTCTCCAGCTATCTACATGCCAAGTTTCATTGCAATCGGTTCAGTAGTTTTGGCGTGAAATTGTAACAAACATCCATCCATCCAAACTTTCACATTTATATTATTAGTGGGATTAGGTACAATTTCTTCCTGTTTTCTATCTATTTTTACCTTTTCGTTTTAGGCATTACAGAGAGTCAAATATGAGGCAGTTAAAGTTCTCTAAGTAACCTTCCTTTAGATTCAACTTCTTGTAGAGTAATGTAAGTCTTCTTGTAGAGAAATGTAAAGGTCATCATTTACAGTGTATCATTTATATAATTATTTTTTCTATTATCGTTGACTACTCGTACCTAAATGAAGTAGTATATTAATACACAAATACATACACTCACGAAGAGCAGAGGCGTATTGAACACCCACATTTTGCCAATTATAATTCGGCCCTAATCACGTCATACGCAGGGGCAAGCCTATTGCCACCAACCGGGCATAATGAGAATGAGATATCTGAAAATTTACAGTATATTGATAGGGAAAGGTAGGCAAAACGGGAAGGCAATGGAAGAAAAGTTGGGAAGTTGGGATTCGTCCATTAATCACTTGATGTTTTTTGAGCAACTTTTAAACCCTTCCCGCCTGGTGGTACGTGATTATGTTTTAGACTAAGCCCCTCCTCCTCCCCTCCAGTCAACATCACTTATATTTTTTTAGTTTAAAATATATTTAAAATTTTGTAAATTTTATCTTTAAATACAGAAACGCGTTCTACGAAAAAATAAATACAATGTGATATCTCACTACACCCCGTTCCTCCTTGTGATATTTGGTAAACTTTGTTCTATTCACTTGTTTTGTAACAAAAGAAGAGAAGCTGATGAGACTGATTTTACTCACGTTTTCTTATAGCTGAAAGTCTCTGCACTTACGCCTCCGTATCGAAAGTGAAAATGCTAGTAGAGCAAAAATTTCTCACAATAGTGGTGTAAGGTAGGCTTTTACGCATGTTGAATGAAGTTATTACGCATTTCTGAAATTTGTTTCGACTATATTGTGAATTAACTTAAATAGATTCAAGTCCATTTTTATCCGTGATTGATCGAAGTTTTTAAATTTTAAGTCTAATGATTATGGAACGGTCGGGTTTCAATGACTATTTTTACTACCTACTTCGTCTACATAGTAAAAACAGTTAGTAGTCAGTAGTACTCCATAATTTTTTGTTAAAAAGTTTTTTTATTTTATGTTTTTTTTGTGACTTGCGACGTCTTTTATTACTTTGACAAATACTGTACTATCTCTTAATATATTTAATACTAAATACTTTAAAACGCTATCAAATGTCTTTTCTTTAAAGCATATTAAGTGGTTTCTGCCACTAAAACTACAGTTTTTATATCTAACTTCTGATTGTTTAAGAAAGGTATGGTTTCATTCATCAGTTCAGTTTCATGATGTGATGATTTCAAATTTGTAAACAAAAACACTTCGTTCCTACAACTTTCGAGGGTTTCTCTCAAATTTATCAGGATCCCATCATCAGATCCTGACTTCCTTGACATTGGACAACCCTCGAGTAAGTAACTCTGTCTGTCTTTCCGTCTGTCTGTCTGTCGCCTTTTCACGCCAAAACTACTGAACCTATTTAAATTAAATTTGGTACAGAGATAGTCTAGAGCCTGAGAAAGGACATAGGCTATTTCTTAATGCGAAAAAAGGGGTGTAAGGGGTTGGAAGGTGGGGATGAAAAGTTGTATGGAAGTATTGTCAATTAGCCTAAATAATTAAAAGTTCTACCCAAAGACACTATTCCACGCGGATGAAGTCGCGGGCACAGCTAGTATTATATAAAATGGGTACAAAAACACTTAGTATGCTTGTGTAAATGCTTCGTTCTCTGCCTATCCCTGTAATTTGTTTTAGACATTACATTTTTCTGATCTGGTGGTTTATATTTGTTCTGCTAAAGAGAAAATAAAACTCGAAGTGTATAATCCTAGACTCGCAAGTTGATCTTATTTAGATTGCAACAGAATTGTCTCTTAGAAGTTCAACGATTTTCATTAGAAAGTTTTCCATGTTTTAAACAACCATTCCACTACTCGTATTTCCGTAAATGATTTGTGAATGTTTTCGCTTTCTAGTACGAGTATTTGTTACCGTATAATAGTGATATTATCTCAATTGTATTATTTACAGTAGAATGATGTCATCAGTCCTGCTTTGTATTAATATACTGTAACTATATAGGGAATTTGCTGGCTTTTTGACCTAAGGGTCCGTGTATATCGAACTCTAATAAATGGTTTCTTATCTGAACGCACTGTACATACTAGATCATTTTCACGTTTGAAATTTAGATTCCATTTTATATAAAGTATTCGTTGAGATATAATGTACATTGGCGTAATAATGATTAAAGTACTACGCATGACTGACTCCTACTTAGTTCGCGTTGATTGATCTGTGCCAATTGAATCCAACATTAGCATAGATTTACTGCCGACCGCAAATTAAGAATATGTAAAAACTAATTATTATACTTAATCCCCAGAAGCTACTTACTGTCGTCAAGTTGTGAGTGACATTTCTAATCAAAAGAGCATTTTATATCAAATTGCAGGCTACGGGTACATACCGAATCCATGTAATTTCGTTAGTATAACTATTTTGATTGTATTTAGAAGTCTGTTTTAAGAATTATTAGCAGTTACATTGTAACCAGCAGTGAACACGTATTAACAAATGCTCCTTTGTTACCGCAAATGACACTCGAGAAGCATATTAACTATTGCATTTGTTACGCAAAGGTGGTATTGAATCATTGTAAGCTTGATTAAATGATGCTTGAACACACCTATGTTGTTTATAGTGCACAACATTAAATTTAACAAAATAATCATCTAACACTCGCATATTATTATCGATTCATTGCCGTGGGTGAGATTAGAAATACGCTGTTATTTGTTTACAATGATTCACCGGGAATAAAACTACATCGCTCTTCCGGAATACGGTCATTTGTATGGAATGAATATGGCATTGAACAGATTACGCCACAAAACTCATTATAGCAATGCTATCTATTTATAATCGATGTTTTTTTTTTTTTTTCTGTAAATGTTAAACATTTTGTCGTGTTTTTCTGAAAAGCAAATGAAACGTAACTTTAGAATACGGTTTTATGATGTCAGATTATTATTATATTAAACGACATTAACGTTTTAACTATCACCACTTCGCATATTAAGTAACAAGTTTAAGAAATAAAATAGTTACAGCATTTTAGAAGCATTGATAATTAAACATACATTTAAATAAGCGAGTAAAATACGATTGTCAAAACCTGTCATATCTGTGATCTGTCGTGAATAACGGTCGAGGTCTTAGAAGGTAAGGACCTCAAATCTTGTAACAAGGTGAGAAGTGAGGACGCGAAGCGCGTTGGTGGGCTTTGGCAATTTGTTGTGGGCGAGTCGCCCAGTCGCAAGGCAATGACTCACAACTGGCAAAAATTAACGTTATTCCCATCACACTCATTACTCCTTTGTAGATGCATGTAGTTTTTCCTTCTATACTATATATATAACATTAGTTAACAACAAGTATGTCAACTAATAAATAGTCAGAATAAGTACAATTTAGGTATGTATCCTTTGCGTTGAACTAAAACTTCTTTCAGCATTACCATATTTTATTGAAGAGAAGTGATTTGGTAGTTCATTCCAAACTTTTTAGTCTTAATCATCCAGGACGCACTCGGGTTTTTTGGAAGTATTTTATTGCCACATCCAGCCGGTCACTTTAGGCTTAGGAATTGTTAGTTATGATGGTAGCGTCAACGCGTTGTACATATAGACGTGAAGGCAACGAATCTTTACAATCTCTGTAAAGCTACCACATACTAACCGTGTTCCTGATGGGATCACCTATCTCATCTATTAATGGATATAATACTAAACAAGCTGATGATAATTAACTTCGTGATACAAATCACTACATATTATAAGACTAAAGTCCCCCGCCACGTCTGTCTGTCTGTTCGCGATAAACTGAAAAACTATTGAACGGATTTTTACTAATAGACAGAGTGATTCATGAGGAAGGTATTTATCACGCAATTGAATATGTGATCCAACATGATGAACTATTAACCTGTGTTCAGTGCCGTACCAATCGAAAATGCCGCATTGGGCACGCATCAAAGTCTCCCTTCGAAAATGATCTTAATCAAGAAGCTCTTGAGATTTCTTTACGCTGATGTTTGCCAACAATTTTTCTAAATCTAATTTTGTGGTATTACATACATATATTTCTCGTTAAGACGCGCTAATGCGTTAGTGATTACTAGTTTAGGTCCATAAACAAATGTTTTTCTCGATGATAAGCTAATGGCATAGTTGAAAATGAATTGTCTCTTATCTTTAAAATAATTCCTTCGACAAATATTATTAGATTGCTGACTTACTCCGTTATCATAGAAGAGGATATCCTCCTTTTGACAGATATGCTGTTTATTTTCTTCTGTTTATATTCGTCATCAGTTTATTTGTCGATACTATTCTAGATAATAACGAAACACGACCATTTTGCTGTTATTACACTCTTTGTAGACCTAGTTTCTTAAGATATTACGTAAGAAAAGTGGCAGTGGAAATGTCTATGCCTTTTTCGAAAACTACACGATGAAATTTAAGTTTTATTGTTATTGAAAACAGATGAGAAAGCAAGGAGCTGTTACTACATCGCCAACTTATGTAAATGAAATTCATAACCATTAACATCCATTGACATAAGTAGCGTAAAATAAACAATGTATGGATATAATGATGATACTGATTGATTATGATATTGTTTATGTCCTTGAAGGATCTACCGATTTCATTCTAACGTTAAAATTATTAAATATGCAATAAGTACTAATCCGCATTTAACTTTTGAATTCTACAGTATATAATGTTTCCTTAATAATGTCTTTATTTTCTTATTTTTCATGTTTAGGAGTAGTAAATTATTGTTATAATATTACTTACTTTTAAGTTTTTTAACAGATTTGGAGGATTACAGTACCTCAAGTATTTATCTTATTCAGTTCAAGTTTTTGTTCTGTGTTTCTTGGAAAATTGAACTTAAAGTTATTTCGAGTCGACACCACAGACGCCACTGGCATAACAATGATTCGCTTCTGTGCTTAGTAACGCTTACTTTGTAAGTCCTGCCTTTCTCGTGATCATTCCAACTAGTTTTCGATTATTTTCACTTAGCACTAGAATTGTGTATTAATGGCATCATAGTAAAACACTTACATTAGCATTCATTTACAGAAACATTCACAATTTTTAAAAGTTTAGGGGATACCTATAAATTGATATATCTGTGCAAGTGATTTACTATATTTAAAAGGAATGTAAAGAAACAAACGTCTTGTAATGTATGAATTTGTGGTCTTACCAGCGACGGCAATTTCTCTTTTGTAGGTATATTTAGTTCTCCTTAGTATTGTGTTGTGATAGGCGCGGACAGTTCATAACAATAGACTCTCGACATAATGGGGCCATTGATTGTGTGGATGTGTCATGAATGTGTGCGTACTATTTGTACCGATAGTGCTGGAGTCTTTCTGTATTGATGAAGTCTTTCATCCACATAGCTATTTCAACTATTTGTTCCACCCAACAACGTTACTCGTGCTGCGAGTGCTGCTGATTTGTACATTGAGTATAAATATGTGGTTATTACTAGGGATGGGCCTTGAACCGTGCATTGAACCGAATACGAACTTCGGCCAACCATTGGGTAAAAATAAAAAGAACTTCGGTTTTTTCAGCACTCTTCCTTGAGAGTCACAGGCCGAATCTTGTTTACGCGCTCTTGAATTATTGTTGCGTACACCCCGCCCGCTGTCCGAGTAATCTCCTCGTCTCTCCCTCCAGGTTGGCCGGTCATTAGCAAATACGTCATCGTCACTACAAGTGCGCTACTCCTTACTATACTTTTAAATTTTTACTGAGCACTGGCTTGACAACAACTATACTTATTCTAAAACATAGAGTGCTTCAAATGAAATCGTTTACACAACAGCATACTGCAGAAAATATTCGATGTGCCCTAGAAGAAATAGCTATTACATAGAACATTTCACACAAAATTAATGTTGTAATAACAGACAATGGACGCAATATTGTGAAAGCCGTAAATGACAGTCCTTATGTAGGACTCGAGCAATGACGATGAAGTCACTGCAAACCAGTCTTCCTCATAGGCAGGAAATGTATAATAATAATAACGCAACAGAATCCTGCCTGATAAAGCGGAATCCTTGGTGTTATTGCACCATAATAAAATATATAAAACCCAGCGGACCCGGGAGACGCTGTCCTGCCGGAACGTAAAAAATATTATTCCTGTCACTCTATCGCAGCACCATCTACCGGGTCCAATTGTAAATCTAAACCATTCTCGAATCTACCAGAAGACACACAAAACATTCATTAAAATCGGTCCAGCCGTTTAGGAGGAGTTTAGTGACATACACACGCACAGAAGAAATATATATATATATAAAGATAGCGGACCCGACAGACGTTGTCCTGCCGAAACGTAAAAATATTATTCCTATAACCCTATCGCAGCGCCATCTACCGGGTCCAATTGTAAATCTAAACCATTCTCGAATCTACCTGAAGACACACAAAAAAATTCATTAAAATAGGTCCAGCCGTTTAGGAACAGTTCAGGAACATCCACATACATTCGGTTCAAACAGTTCGGTTAAACCGAATGTGAAACGAACTTCGGCGCCCATCCCTAGTTATTACCAATAATGAAAAATAATCATTAGAAGAGACATTCTATAATGCATCATTGAAAGAATCGCTCTATAAATATTCTATACAATTTTTCAATCGCCAGAGCTGGACTGTATTCCATTAGTCTACATAACGACTTAGGTAGACTATATATATATACCACTGTATACAGTCCAGCTCTGGCGATTGAAAAGTTCAAAGGCTTTTGAGGGAATCGAAGGTGAGCTTGCCAGCTAGCTTCGGTCAGCTTGCAGCGTCGTTATCATCTAAAGTGCATTTACATCTTTTCAACAACTGGCGATTTTTAGGGATGCATCACTGTTGCCGTTTGTTGAAACGAGTCTTGCAACAGAGCGTCGACCGTTCTAAAAAATATGACTTATTGAAACGTGTTGGTTTGTTGATTGAACATATTGACTGGTCTAGTGGTTAGTGACCCTGACCGCTGAGCCAGAGGTCGTGGGTTCGATTCCCACCCTAGTCTGGGTGATCTTTGTGTCCGTTATTTGTATGTTTGTAAAGTCCCCCGCGAGACAGGAGTAATTCCTAATGCGGGAGTTGTCTTTTAAAAAAAAAGAAAGAAAAAAAGAAAAAAGATATTGTTTCTACAAATAAAATTTTTGATCATTTTGTGTTCAAATATGGAAATTCAGTGAAATAATGAAAAAGTTATTTAGTTTGAAGACTATAGAAATGAAGAAGTGCTCTGGAATATAATCCTAAGTGAATATAAAGACAATATAAAGAAAAATGGCACCTATTTAAAACTAGCCAATCGGTATGAGTGTTCAGAAGAGATGGTGAAGAAAATAAATACAAAATCAGAACAGCATTCCAAAAAGTACACTAGAGAATAACCTAAATGAAAAGTGGATCTGCTGTAGATACATCCAAGAAGTGGTTTACCTACGCGAGCCTCCTTTTTCTTTTGGACGTCCATACGTTTAGACTTGAATTTTCCAGCATTTCTTCCTTTCAGAGTAGTTTCATCCAAAGTTAAGAAATCCGCAGCAACAACGACTTGTTCGGTAGACAACTGTAGAACGTATGTAAAATTAAACTGTCGAATCTGTACCTGCAACAGACGTTGATTAATGTTGACCATACAACATTGTTGAAAACTTCAACTAAATGTTAAACTAATATTTTGATATAACTGGTACACACTTCAGCGATTACTAGAAGTAGTGGCCGGTCAGAGATCGAAATTCAACCCTAATTTATTAAATTATTGATTTTGCTAAAACTCCGTCCAAGGGAGGGGAAAAACGTCATTGCTATATAATACAGATTTTCCATAGCTACTAAATAAATAATTACCAAATCAAAAACCTGATTGCAAAAAAGACAATTTAAAAGTAATGCACTAATTACCTGGTTGTTTCGGTCATTTTAATTCATTCTTTTTTGATTATTTATTTTGTTTTAGACTTTTTAGTGCCCGGCACACTCTTATGTACAAAAACTGTGTTACTTAATTTTGACACTCCTTTTCACCCCACATGTTAATGATAAATATACAAAACAATTAATTTAATTTCTCTTATTTTGATAACCTACTCGATAGGTTTGATTTTTTTTTTATTAACGTATGAAGTAGGTACTATTTCGAGCCAAAACTTTTTTTTAAACACCTATCTAAGGATACTTGGGTTTTTAAGACAAATATAACGATACCATAGCTGTTGAAATCCATCCAGCGGTTTTGAGATTACTAGGTAATAAAGAAATTTAGAAACAAATATACATACAAGATACGCGCGAAAAACATAACCCTTCCTTGGCAGTCGGGTAAAAACTAGAAAATACACAACTTATACTATGCTCTGAAGAGCATATGAAGCGTAAAGTGATAACGTAAACATTTATTCATAGCGCTACTAGTTTGCATATCGAAGCACTGATGGTACTACGAGCACATCTTAGTATTTTCCCAACCATTTTTTTATCTCTATCTATACACATTTTCGGTGCAGTGACCATATGAAGGGTGAATATTTTCTTTTACTGTCCATGTCAGTCGTCAAGGAATATCCATTTTTTCTACTTTAATAATAAAGTTTCCGCAATAGGGAATCATTTCTAAGGACGTAACAAACTTACAATTAGCAGACACGAGAAGTGCTGTCTATGAATGAAGCACCTCTGAATCTAATCTATTGCGCATTCATACAGTAACATACCAATGTGGACAACGTATATATGTATGTCAACATTGTCATATGGTCACACAATTATGAAACTGTCGTATTAATTTTACTCGTTCTGTTGTCCATCACATTGCCCAAATAAAAAGGAACTGGCACTGGGGATCCATGAACTGTTCCTCTGGTGTTGTTTCTGCTAACTATTTTTATGTAAGTTCACCGATTTCGGATCTGCGACTTACTCGATTAGTAATCGGATCGGACAGAATATCTTGTGTTTTCTATTAAGCTGATAATTGTTTAAGTACTTGTATATGTATGAACTTTTATTTTTGATTGTTCAAAGTAAAACATTGTTTCGAAAGTCATCAGGTGTGATTTCATGAATATCTTTGACATTATTGACTTGTTGGTGTATGTTTTTATAAATCAGTATGTATATACATTATTTATTTACATATATTTGACATCGTAGTGGCTTTTATACGGTTAATCATGTTCTTTTTATTGTTTTAAATAGAATTTATACACGACTTCGTAGGATTTTTATTCTAGTCTAACCAGATTTAGGATCAGTGTGTATAGCCCAAAAGAAACAACAGTATGCTGTAGTTAGATCAATTTGTCACGATAATTTGGGGTCCTATTCATGAAAACGGTTAGGTTTAGTGATGACATAATATATGATCTAAATTCTAATATGAGGGCAAGAATAGAGTACAGGGTCGGATCGATCATACTCTTGCCACCGGACCATCTTGCCTATAAACCTGTAGTCTTTAATATAGTTTAATAGAACCAAAGAAAAACTGTGATTAGTTCACGGCATAGACAAGGTCTTTAATCGCATATCGAGTGAATATGCCCTAAATCACGTAAAGACTAATACTCTCTCGACATATATCTTCATCAGAAAATGTAATGATTCAGAAAATCAGTCAGTAGTCCAATGATTGTTAACATTTTTCATATTTTTGTTGCAGCAAAGAAACAAAATGGTTCAGCGGTACGCACGAACAGTTTGGGGTCAGGCGCGCGCACGCCACCGGCAGAACGAACCAAGTCCAAATTCTCAGCATTCGGTAGACTTTTCAAACCGTGGAAGTGGAAACGAAAAAAGAAATCAGAAAAATTCGAAGCTGCTTCTAGAAGTGAGTGTTATCAGTATTTTTTTATATCTCATACCACAAGTTGATAAGCGGTCGCTTTGATAACCTGTGCAATATCTCTAAAGGTATATTAATAATATCCTGGGACATATTACTGATCTCTATCTACCATCTACCATTACATTTCAATATAATGTAGGTACAGAGAAGGTCAGTTAGCAGTCTGTTTTCCTTTTATATTTCCTTTCATTATTCCTCATTCATTGATGTTTACAAAATATTAGCTTATGTAGAATTTCCTTTGCAAAAACATTTTTTTTAATTTATGTTCCGCTCCTATTGGTTGTAGCGTGATGTTATATAGCATATAGCCTTCCTCGATAAATGGGCTATCCAATACTAAAATATTATTTTTCAATTCGAACCAGTTGTTCCATTAGCGCTTTCAACCCAACAAACTCTTCAGCTTTATAATATTAGTATAGATATATTCTATATACATAACTACTTATATATATAAACTTCTATTGTCTGAATTCTTGTTTTCTCCTATTTGCAGCCCTAGAGAGGAAGATATCCGTCCGAGCAAATAGAGATGAGTTGGTGCAGAAAGGTATCCTCTTGCCAGAAAGCCCAATCACGCCGGTGCCCGAAGCCAGTAAGTTTTATACATATTTAGTAATATAATAATAACCCACTATACTTTGCTGAAACATGACTACCGCCATGCACCTGTAACTCAAGAGTCACCAGTGCGTTGCCGACGTTTAAGGTGGGAATAAGGGGAAGAGGGGGAGAAGGGAGAAGACGGGAGAGGGGGATTAGAGGGGAGGAGATAGGGAGAGGGGAAGGACGGGAATAGGGGAGAGGGAAGGGTTAGGGCCTTCGGTAACCTCACTCACGCGCCGAAATTTTCTGTGAGGCCGTTTTGTCTAGCGGAGTCGAGCCGGCCCATACGTGCCGAAGCATGGCTCTCCGACGTAATAATTTTATTTTTTTGTAAGCGCTGACGATCTTTGTCTGGGTAATAGATCTTTGCTGTTTGATATAATCGCTGTTTATAAATTTATTTTTAAAACAGCAGAAAAGTCATTACTACTTTCAGAAACAAAAATACTAATTCGTATTTAACAACGGTTCCGAGTCAAATCACAAATTACTTTATTCCTTTTGTTTGTTAAACCTACACTTTACCGTTATGTACTAGTGCTACTATGTATTCTGTGACTGTACTTACATAATATATCTTCACTACATATTATAAAACAAAGTCTCCTGCCGCGTCTGTCTGTTCGCGATAAACTGCGAAACTACTAAACAAATTTTCATGCGGTTTTCAATAATAGATAGAGTGATTCATGAGGAAGGTTTAGGTGTATAATTTGTACTCGTGCGAAGCCGGGGCGGGTTGCTAGTTATATATAAAAATTTCTTATCACGTTGTTTGTTCGCGATGATCTCCTAAATTAATTAACCGATTTTAATGAAATTTGCACACTGTTTAGTTTAGTCCAACTTGAGAGATAAAGTAGTTTATAGTCACAATATTTTTTTATTGCAAATAGTATAGCCACAACGCGTGCCCGGGTAGCTAGTATAGTATATATATAGGTACTGTGCTATTATGAAGTACTAAGTCCACGTCGAAGAACCAGTCCTAAGTCAGTAAATTATTAATGGGTTGTTCTGTTAGGTAATACTCAATATCAAGAAAGTAGGTACATCTCTGCCACCCTGTGAGTATCTAAAAGTATAATAAGTACTAAAAATACAAGTTACATTGACAGTATTATTACCTAATTCGTCCAGAAATCGTTGTAATACATAATTATATAATACATGAAAAAATACTGATTTAGCTAATCCTCATCCGTATTTGATATGAAGTCATCATTTTATTTTTAAAAGTCTGTTACAAACGCATCTATGTAATTTATTTTAAAATGAGAATGACCCAAAATTTAGGCTCGTATAAATTAGTGAATGTGTCTTTTCTGTTTGATGTTGAACCCAACAAAATTACTTTCCATAATAACGTATGGAATCTTACCTATTCTTGAAATAGAGATAGTAGACTAGTTATTTTTAACCATTTTGAAAGTTAAATATATAAGATGATTTCTAAACGCAAATACCTGAAAAAGTTTAAAATAACTTAATAAAGATTTAATTTAATACACCTCTTATGCAAACCTAATACCTTTAATATTAATAAAATACTATTATTTGTATGTGCTATGTGTGTAATCTTAAGTGTAGGAATTTCATAACAGTAAGCTGCTTATAATATTAAGTTTTATTTTGTTTAGGGTTTGGCACCGACTTCAAACCTCAATAAGTAGCACATACAAATAATAGTATTTTACTAATATTAAAGGTATTACGTTTGCATAAGAGGTGTATTAAATTAAATCTTTATTAAGTTATTTTAAACTTTTTAGTTTTTGAAGTCGGTTTTTTTAAACGTAGTTTCTTTTATTTTTTACTTTTTAGTGTCTGTAATAGGTTTTTCTGTAAACTACAGTAGGATTTTTCTAGATTACATCAGGTAGACTATAACATTTCGGTGCTTTTTATAGTTAAATATTAAATAGTGTTTTTTTAAGTAGCTTGGGTAGGCGTACGAAAGGTGCCGCGCGCCTTAAACAATATAGATCCCAAGAAACGGGAACGGAAATATATTACATATTATTACACAAACCACATGATGACAAAGCACTACAAGAAATGCAACGATTAAGACAGTTAAATCTAGATATTTTTTTTCTTATTTTTCAATTTCTTTTTATTTCTTCGTTTCGAGATTTTATGCAATCGTATTGCTTATAATATTTTTCAGTTTCTCTACTCCGCAAACTCGCTCCGCTTCAATGACAGGTAGCCTAAGACCCACTTATCGGGACACGGGTTTATAATAATACATAATCAACCTAAATGAAAACTAAAAAAGCCGTACACAAACTAAAATTTCATCGTCCACGTAAACAAAAATGTTCATAAAAAACTACTGGGACAAACTATTTAAAATTTTTATGGGACCAAATGGCAACTATTCCGCATCAAACTAAAAAATAGTCACGTAAATCGGATCATAAATCTCAGCGTAATCGGTGTACATACATAAAAAAAAATACCAATCGTATTGAGAACTTCCTTCTTTTTGAAGTCGGTTAAAAAGTAAACAGAAACACTATTCGTTCCTACAATTTTTGAGGGTTTCTCTCAATTTTATTAGGATCCCATCATCAGATCCTGAGTTCCATGACATGGGATCACCCTTAAGGTATACCCTGTCTAACAATAAAATAATAATCAAAATCGGTTTATATATAAGGGAGAGAGCGAGAGAGAACATACATAAAAAAATATATACATATATATATATATATATATATATATATATATATATATATATATATATATATATATATATATATATATATATATATATACGGTCGAATTGAGAACCTCCTTTTTTTCGTAGGTTAAAAATAAATAACACAAAACTCTTTCCCGCCACTTTTCAATTGTTTTTCTGTCCGCCAAAATGAGTGAATCTAACGAAGAAATTCGATAAATTCTAAAGTTATATGACAAATATAGAAACTTTTTAACAAAAAATAAACCGACGAAAAAGGAAAGGAACTGAAAAACGAAAAATAAACTTGTTAGCGTAACTAAACTCCTACACTAATGTAAAAACATACCTTAATAATTATGATTCGGCGCCAAACACACAAGCAAACGAGCAATCTAATTATGTAATTAATGGGTACGTAAAATGAAGTGATGGCAGCGGCGACGCGACGCATCTATTTGCCGAAGTGTTTTCGGATTTTATTTCAACTCAAAATTATACCTGTCCCCATACAACACAGAAATTTTATTCAGTAATGCCCAAAGTAGTTTTCCTCAATTTAGCTACTATTTGTTATCTGGAGGTAGATGTATATTTTTAGAAGAACGTAAATGCTTTTTTGGCATAAAAAAACGAAAATAAAACGAACGTGTTGGTCATATAATTGCATTGATAAGTCCAATGAATCATAAATTATTCTGACCGAGATACCTCGGAGGGATGGAAAATTTATACGAAAACGGTGTGTCACTTGCTACGCGAATAATAAAGCGAAAAGAACCCCCCTCAAAACCAAGTAAGTAAACACGGAGTGTCTAGAATGCGGCAAGGCTTACTGCTTAAATTATTTCAACGAAGCCCACTAAAACCTAAGTTACAGTTTTTTCTAATTATGTAGGCACTTACTTTCCTATGAATTTTTAGTTTTAGTTAACAAACGGACAGACAAGCAGACATTTCAAAAAATGATAGCGATTTATACAATTATAATTTTTTAGCCCTTTACAATAGTTTTTCTCACAAAATTATGAAATAAACAGACACGAAAGAAATACAATTTTATTATATTTCGTATATGTATAGATAGAGCATTTCGTGCACTCGTTGGTTATCGCCTGCTCCTCTTACAAAGATCTGGTTTTTAAATTGTTATTAGAACCCTGTGCTTTTTATACCGTCCTATAAATGTAGTTATTTAATATAGCAGAATTGATAATTCTTTTAAGTTGATATTAAATACTAAAACAAAATTTCTTTGCATGTTGCTAAATAAAAAAAAAATATATTATTTAATTAGCTCCCTGTTTAATTACAGTCCCTTCAACGTTTTTCTAACTTTTCTATTCCATGTGTTATTTATAATCATAATCATTTATTTATTTGCGAATATAGGTATATGGGTGTAGAACGATTTATATTTCGCTTCAAAGTAAGCTTCCGTTGCTGCGATTATCCACTCTGCCGACTGCCGAATGGATTCCGGATTGAATTCATGTTTCATCCATTGTCACATACCGACGTAATAAGTCCTTTTTATTTTTATTGAACAGTACCAAACAACGCTCTGAATCATTGATACGTCGTTGCTTTTGAGCAATTGTTAGCAAACGCGGCACCCATTTCAAAAAAAGCTTTTTCATGGCCAAATTTTGATGTAAAATAGTGGAAACACTACCAGTTGAAATCTCCACTATCTCAGCCATCTCGCGCACTTTTACCTGCCGATCTTCCTTCACGATTTTTAGGACTTGGTTGATGTTTTGTTGAGTCACTGCTTCACTTGGACGACCAGAGCCTTCAGCATCATGACAAATGGGTGGTTTAGACGGAGCAGATTCCGGATAACATTTTAAAAACCACTGCTGTGCTTGAACGGTATTTTTACGGTTGCGTTCCTTAAAAGGAACCCTTATAAAATCACTTTGTTGTCCGTCTGTCTGTCTGTCTGTCAAGACCATTTTTCTCAGGAACCCGATAAAGCATCAAGTTGAAATTAATAACAAATACGTATGTCGTAAGCTATAAAAAAATCAAGCTTCTACCGGCTGTTTCCAATAACCAAGCTGTAGTTACCGATAGATCGCTATCTCCAAAAAAACAGAAAGGTCCTATCTATCTATAGTCTGCGTTTCACAATCAGAGATAAGTGCTATCTATCTTTATCCAACGAAGGGTAGCGCCTTTCCTCTCGTCTATCCACCGCCTCTTGAAACATCTCGTTTTTTGTTAACTACTTCACAATAATCACCCTTAAACCCATTCTAGTTTTTATAGATTTTAATTTTTTTAATCAATGAAAGAGGCCCATGACAAAATGTGAGACAATGCTGCTTGTGCAACATGGGGCGGCAAATGTCGTTTCAAATAACAAAGCAATGAATGCAATAATATAATCAAAGTACAGGCTTGTTAAATGATTTTATTTCTTCGATTTTTCGATTCGAATAAAAATAAAACTGTATTAAAATCTAATTGACAGAAATAGACGCAGCTATAGTAATACGTATTCTGTTAAAACGAATTAAATACTTTTTAAATTGGCATTACACTAAATCTGTAATATAAGTTTATTTAGGTATTAGTACTAAATTATTTATTTAACTGGTTTACAGCAGACTCAGTAAAATCTGTATGCATAGTATTCACGCCAATTCGTTTCTTAACCACAATTATAATTTAAATAATTCCAACTACAATGATCCGTTGTATAATATTATTAGTATATTTTGCTTACTTCAACTATTCAAAAGTTTTAAAAGTTATCCTTGTCAAAACGGCCGATGTTGACAGATAAGCAAATGATGTTACTTGAGTTAGCTCCGTCTATCGAAAGGTAACTTAAAACTTATATTGAAATGAAAGTTAGAACCATTTGTATGGGATTCCTATCTCTAGTAGGCTCCCCGTCCTCTCGACGATAGATTGACAACTTCGATAGAACATGCTTTACCCCAGTAGGATATTGAAAAGCAAGTAAGGACCAAACGATAGATTTGTCTATCTTTTGTATGTGGATTTACAGATAGATAGGTTATTGAAAACGGCCGTAAGTCAACGCAATCAAAAGATACGGCCACTTAAGCCTTAGATTTGACCAAAATTTCAATTCGCAGGTAAATCAAAACCTATAGCGTACTTCCCATTGACTTAGAATCATAAAATTTGGTAAGAACCGAGGTCTCACAGCACAAGTAAAGGAAAAAATTTGAAAGACGTTAATTTGTTTTTATATCACATAAAAATCCGTCTATCTGTCTGTGTGTCTGTCTCTCCCACGTAATATATCTATTCGATAGTTTTTGAAATTTAATGTGGTCAATAAATTAGTCGATACACCGCCAGAGTAGGTATAAGTATTAATGCTTTCACTATTCTTTCCCCATTTTTAATTCATGAAACATTCGATGTTCTTGTGGTTATGGATTATTCTTATTTATAAACTAGCATCGCCCAGCGGTTTCACCCGCGGAAGTCCCAATCCCGTACTAATATACGGATAAAAAGTAGCCTATATGGTAATCCAGGTCTTCAGCTGCCTACATACCAAGTTTCATCGCAATCGGTTCAGTAGTTTTGGCGTGATCTTTCACGCCAAAACGCTTAACAAACATCCGTACATACATACATCCATACATCCTCACAAACTTTCACGTTTATAACATTAGTAGGATACGCGTACCTATGCGTCTACAGAAAACGAGTTACTAGTGTCATAGGATTTTAAATGAATAATTCTTGAACATAGTTAAGGAAATCCCTATAAGGCAAATGTTAAGAATAGCAATTAAAAAGTTAATAATGGGAAAACTCAGTGTACACTGTACAGCCTGCGGCTCGGAGCCCGGAACAATTAATGTAGGAAGCGAGCAAGTTGTTAAAACCGGTACGTTCAAGTACCTAAAGTCGCACTCTCCGAACCATATATACGCATCGGTCATGGACTCATGGTCCTCAAGCCGTATAAACACAGCTGAAGGTTAAGGGCGGGATGGCATTATCATGTGATTATAACACAGACTGCGTAAATATGTATATATTTTTTTAAATTTTTAACTTTCTTACTTTCTTTTCTTTGCTTAAATTAGGTGCATACTGGCAGAAACAGTAGTAAGTACCATCATGTGACAAAAAATTGTCTCTCACTCACTTCACGCCTCAAAATATTGAATAAGCCCCCATTTTTTAAATATGTGAGAACTGACGGTTCCGTATTTTTTATTTATTCCAAACGGTTTTCATCTATCAAAACATATATATATATATATATTACTTGTCCTGACAGTGGTTAAGCAGCGGTTTAGGCTCTGCGATGATGAATAAGTCACAACTACAAACTTTGGCAGTTTTGGTAGGACTTTCATGTTGTTTTTACCACTAAGGGGGTAAAATAAGAGATGAATGGTTGTATAAAAGTCCGTCTTTAAGAAACACGCAATTTAATATGTCTATTTCTGGTTAGGAATATATATGCAGGTATATCTGTTTTACAAAATGTTACCCTAATATGGTGAATTAGGGGTTGTAGTTGTAAATTTGTATAGAAACTTTTGAAAAAAGAAATACAAAATGTCATATACCTTCTTCTAGTTAGAAATAAATATACACGTATATCAGTATTATCTAAAATGTTACCACTAAGAGGGTGAATTAGGTGTTGTAAGTTTATATACGAAGTTTGTCACTTTTGCAGAGAGAAGCATTAAATTAAATTTTTAACCGACCAAACATAATATATATATATATATTTGTTATTTTATTTATTTTGATTAATCTTTTTTTGTTAGATAGGGTGTACCTCAAGAGTAGTCCCATGTCGAGGAAGTCAGGATCTGATGATGGGATCCTGATAAAATTGAGAGAAACCCTCCAAAATTATAGGAACGAATAGTGTTTCTGTTTACTTTTCATTACTTATCAGGTATTTGCGTTTAGAAATCATCACATCATGTAGCTGAGCTAATGATGAAAAAAATCAAATGAAAAATGTTTGGCGGCGACTCAGAGTTAGTTTATATAAAATTTTATAGTTTATGTAAATAAGCTCAATACTTAAGACTTAAGGTTTATTTATTTTTTGCTATTTAGTTCTTTTCGTCGGTTTAATTTTTTGGTAAAAAGATTTTTATTATTTTTCTTTTTCTTAATGTCCTATATTTGTTGATATTAAAACCAGCCAGATACAAACAGTACAACCAATGAGATTTTTCTTAAATTTTATACATACAAAACACGTAAAGCTGTTTCCCCGACCTATTATATTTGTTTATACCTATATGTAAACAATGTTACATAATATATCATATATATACATTTATAAATTGTATTCATATGTGTAAATATTTTCTCATCATACATACGACAACATTATTTAAGTAAAACTTATGTGCGGGTAACGCCGCGCCGCGGGGACAGCTACTCAACAAAAGTATGGGAATGGATTAATTATTATTGTGTTAGCCTAAAGTGTTAAAAAGTATCAGATAGAATTCGTTTTTAGGGTTCCGTACTGAAAGAGTGGCAACGGATCCCTATTACTCCACTATCCGTCTGTCTGTCAGCGGGCTGTATCTCATGTACTGTAATACACAAATAATATGTTATCACCACTTCAAAAACCTCATATTATTTTATTGCGGATCGAGGGACGAACAACATCGCGGTTAGGGTTATTTAGTATAATAATAATAATAATAATAATAAATAACTTTTATTTCAAAAAGCAATTGTAGAACATAATAAGTTAAAATAGAAATAAATTACATAATAGTGCGTACAATCTGTGGTTGAAGCGCTGTCCTCCTAGCTAGGTTACGGAATAACCTGTATTAAGGAGTAACAGTCCCAAACCCCTTTCGGTGGTAGGTATTATAATATACTATCTTAAAATATTATATGCTTTTGCTTATTCTACAATAATACATAGTTAAAACTTTACATATTTTTGATAATAACAGTGTGCTTGTGTATGTATGTGTTTGTTTGTGTGTGTGTGTGGTGTGTGTGTTTGGTGTTTGTTTGTGAGCATGTTCGCGTGTGCACGTTAGCGGGAGTTTTATGTGTCCGTATGAAGATAGTTTTCCGTTTCTTCGTAGGTTTTATCTTGCAGGAATGTATTTAGCGCCTTTTTGCAGTTATAATATGTTAGGTTGTTAATTGTACATTTTTGACTAATTTTATTGTATAGAGCTGGGCCCAGAAAATAAAAGAATCTTTTAGTGAATGACGCCCTAGCATGTGGTACTGCACAAACTTTGTCTTTTCGTCGTTTGCTTATTTCTTTATGCGGCGTTTTATAATGCTGGAGAAGAACAACTTGTTTAATAAAATGTTGCCGAACGTTTAGTACCTTACATTGGCTGTATAATTTGTCAGTGGGGAACATAATGGAACGGAAAGTTGCTACCTTTAAAATGGCTCTATGAGCAATTTCTAGGGGTTTCATGATGGTTTTAGCAGCACCCCCCCAACATGAAATACAGTATGTGAGAATGGAAACACACAATTTTTAAAACACAGTTATTGATCTTAGTGTTTTAAAAATATATATTAATTTACGCACTCTACCAGTAAGGAAATTGATGTGGGTTCTGAAATTGAGGTTTTTATCCAAGATTATACCCAGATATTTAATATGATCCACACGATCTAGGTTGGGACAATTGCATAAAGTTTTTGTTGGTGGAAAGCAATTGTGTGCTTTTATAGTAATTGGAACGTTAGGTTGAGATGCAGAGCTGATAGAATATATTAACAATTTCGTTTTGGAAGTATTTACTGTTAGAGTATGAGAACATAGCCAATTTAAAGCTGTATCAAGTCCACTCTGAGCATAGTGCTCAAGCTTTGACCAAGTGTCAGCCTGGAACGTAATAGCTGTATCATCTGCGAATGATACTATTTTGGCATTAGGGATGTTCAGATCACAGAGGTCATTTAGGTACACTAGGAAAAGAGTAGGGCCTAGAATACTGCCTTGCGGCACGCCGTAATAGATAGGAAGCTCATCGCTATTATAACTATCGATCGTTACAGTTTGGGTTCGATTCGTTAGATAGCTCCGAAAAAGATCTAGCTGTTTTCCCCTAATTCCCACACTTTCAAGCTTGTTTACGAGAGTAGAGACAGGAACGGTGTCGAATGCCTTGGCGAGGTCCAGGAATATGGTAAGTATTTTTTTATTAGAGCTTAGGCTTTGTACGACGTTATTAGTTAGGTCCTGTACAGCATCACAGGTGGATCTGTTCTTACGAAATCCAAACTGTTGTGGTGACAATAACTTGTGATGCTCAAGGTAATACACCAATCTTTTGTTAATCAGCCTTTCAAGTACCTTGGAAAGTGCACTAAGAACAGCGATAGGTCGGTAATTGTTAGGCAAATTTCTATCTCCACCCTTATGGATAGGGTTAATAATCGCTTTTTTTAAAGAAATGGGGAATACAGCGGTGTCGAAACAGAGATTAAAAATGTAGGAGAGTATAGGAGCTAATAAAACGGAGTATCTCTTTAGAATTAAAGGCGAGATGCCATCCCAACCGGTAGCAGCGTTCAACCTGAGAGATTTGATTACAAGGGTAATTTCGTCAGGGTCTGTATAGTCCAGAAGAAAAGATGATGCAGTTTTGGAATTATGTGTCATTTGCGAAGGTGAGATTGGCCTATTGTGCAAGATACTGTCAGCTAGGTTTTTGCCGATATTGGCAAAGAAGGAATTTACATTATTGCACGATTCGATAGGAGATAGAGAGGAATTGAGTAATTGAGTAGATGGATTTGTAGGTTTGTTAGTATATGTGAGCCTTTTAATAGTGTCCCATAGTGTTTTTGAATTATTACTAGCTTGTGCTAATTCTTTTTTGTCAAATGCCCTTTTTTGTTTTTTTAAAATAGTAGTACAGAAGTTTCTATATCGTTTATATATGGTTTTAAGTATATCGTTATCCGGTGATTGTTTAAGTTTTCTGTGTAATGCGTCCCTGTGCTTAATACACCGCAATAGACCAGGCGTAATCCAGGGTTTAATTATTTTCTTTCTGGAAGATATTTTCTTGACCACAGTATGTTTACTAATAGCTAATGTTAGTAAATCTATCAGTTCATCGATAGCAACATTTGGATCTGTATTGGCAAATATAGGAGTGAAATTTAGTTCTCTTATAGTTTCGTCTAGCCCTTTGTAGTCGGTCTTAGTAATAGTAAGAGTAGCGGGCGTTCGTTGATGTTCATGGGTTAGACAAAGTAGAGATGAGTGGTGGTCGGTTATTGTAGTGTTATAAACAAAGCAATGGTTAGGGGATTTCGTTCTTAAGATTATGTGATCTAGACAATTGTTGTCTCTTGTAGGAAGATTATGGGCGGGCAAATAACCATGAAACGCTAGAAAATTTAAGTAATCATGAGCACGGGTATCAAGAGCAGTAGGTTTAATATCTATGTTTAGGTCGCCTGTTATAACAACTGTCTTAAAGTGAGATAGAGTTAGAAGTGTGGTACTCATGGCCGATAAGAAGTTACTAATATTGTCATTAGATGGAGATCGATAAATGCATATTATGGCTATATCAGATTTAATCTTTAGTATAAGACCTGAAGCAGTTTGGCGTAAGTCAGGTTCTTCACAAGCGGCAAGTAAGTTGGACTTCATGTATACCACAACCCCTTCGCTTTGGTTGATGTGGTTAGTGGTGGTAAATGTGGTATAGTTTTGAAGCACTGGAACAAAAGAGTTACTAGAACACGACAGCCAACACTCGGTCAACACCACTATATCACAATCAAACGAAAATCGGTGTAATAATGTTTGCAGGTTAGAGAAGTTACAATTGATGGACCGGATATTTTGAGATAACATTTTTAGGTAATTAGTGGGATTTATTAAGATATTATGAGTATGTTCTGGGATGCATGTATGTGTGGTTGATATAGAATGTTGATCAATATTGTCAATTAGACCAGCAACGATATTATTCATTTTTATTTAGTTTCGTTATGCTCAAATAGTGGGGACCTCGTTGGGTTAGGAGTAATATAAAAGTTGCTGACAAACATGCATTTTGTGGTTGACTATTTTGAGTGTAGTAATGACACATATAAACACGTTATCTACAAGCCACTTGTGTATATAATAAATTTGTTTATAGGGGCGCGGAATTATAAGATTAATTTTTGAACGTAAAAGGTGATTGATAAACTGTCTTTGTTGTAAGTGTGAGGAAATGTAGTAATTTGTGATAGTTGCCTTATATAGGGATTTATGTGTGAAGTGTGATAAGGATGAAGGAAAGTTATGTTTGTAGGATTTTTTTGTTGAATAAGTAATGTATAGTAGTTTGTGTAAGGTATTGTGGCATATAATATATAACGGCATTTTAATAATAGTAATCAACGAAATTATAATTAAGCTAGGAATAGTACACTTATAGATAACTAGTCATGCATTGTCACGTGCAGGTAATTGTTTGAGTTGGTTTTCGGTTTTTATTATGATAGACTGGCTTTCTGGACCCTTCTTTAGCATAATGCGTCCATTTGACGTCCAGCAGTATTTGTAGTCGTTTTCCTTAGCGAAGTTTCGAGCTAAATAGAATAGTCGCTTGGAATGTGCTGTCAACTGTTCCGCAATATAAATGGGGGTGTTTGGTGACATACCCAGGCTGGCTGAGTTCAACTTGTTGTTGGGATTGTGTTTGTTGTAGTCTTTAACAGCTGCCATAAAAGTACTTTTGATGAGTGTATTATTAAATTCAACTGTTAGTGAATGTGATAGTTTACAGGTACAGTGTTGGTTGTGAGTTTTCCTCATGAAAAGACTAATGAACGGATGATAGTATTTGTCTGAAAAATATGGTACATATTGGACAGTTTGCTTTTGCGTAACGGTTTTAGAAGACCCTTAATAAGATAGAACTGAATCAACGTCTGGCTAAAGTTCAATTGAAATAAGAATTGTTTAAATTGTTTTAGTGCTCTCTTACCTGCAGTGACAATGTGGCTCATTGCCTACCAAATTGTCATCCTAAGTTTCATAAATGAAATGATAAAATTGCTTTTGTTTAGATGAAGATTCCTCCCCTGCTGAAGAGGCACGTTGTGAGGCGGGGAGCGGCGGCGCGATGTCGGGGCAGGAGCGGCTGGCTGGCGTGCACGCGGCGCTGCATGCGCAGCTCGCGTCACAGCTGGCACAGCAGCAGGCGGCCCTTGCCGCCGCTGTCGCCGCCGCCACTCAGCACCACCATCAAAACAATAATGTCATTGGTAAGTATTTGCACGTTCTTTTATTAACGGTTGAACTACTTACGAAGGTAATGGCGTAGTAGAGCCTGGAAAGAGAACCGTCGTAGGATTTGAGGTTGCAGTGCTAAATACTTTTTACACTGTTACATCAATATTGTTTACTGTATTGTACAGTATTGTTTACTGTCGAACTATAAGGACGTAACAATGTTGTCAACATAACAAAAAAAGGTAATTTACGGTTAATTTAATTACGTTAATTACGGTTAATTACGGTTCTCTTTACGCACAGACTCTACTATGAAATATGACCATAACCATAATCCATCGAAGACTCAAGTAATGATTGTCGGTAGCTGAAGAAACATCGAACATATTAAGTGATAATCACTTCCACCGGTTCTATTTAGTGGCACTGTGATACCTTTCAGTAAAGTAGTCAAAAAATCTGGGTTCACATATAGACACTGAATTATCTTGGGCCCAACAGATGCAGGAAATAAGTCGTAAAATGTTCCTATCTGCAGGATCCTTAAAACGTTTAGGAAATTTGCAGTTGCTAACTCCCTTCTACTTGTAATCCTCGATTATAAAGATACCAGCTATCCCGATCTCACCGAGAACCAACAGACAAACTTGAGCGACTTCAAAATTTGTGTAAATATGAACATATCTCTGAATTTCGGAAACAACTCAAGTGGGTACCTATACGCCTTCGTCGGAATACTCATTTTTTTCCCTTTCATAAAGTGTAACTGTTCAACCCTTCGCTACCCTCCTAAGTCAAAGACCGATTCGAGTTCCTTCACTATACACGTTCGCGATCTCTAACGTCATCAGAAAATCTGCATTATTTTTTTTTTAGACACTTGTTAAACAACACTATCCTGTATCGGTGTACAACTCTCTCGCGTTGTGCAATAGACTCCATATTACCTCCACTAAATTGTCTCACTAATTCTATTTATTTCATATATGTGTATGTGTTTTTCTGTATACATATATATGTTTATAAATAGGTACGTACTAAAATGTGGTGGACAATAAAGAATATTTTATCTGTCTAAGATTATTTATTCTGGGGTAGTACTAACTTCTTATCCGTGGCTAATTTTAAAAGAATAAATGCAAGGTTTTTGCCACGACGTCTTCAGACTATTTTCATAATTATGTTATAGTCAACACGAAACTTGATACTAAATAATAATTTTGGCGGCGTATCTAACCGAGGGAGGCTAAATTGAAATTTCCATAACCACATTTCAATTTCTATTTAATACATTTCGTATCCCATACCCTAGCGGTCATTTTTACGGACCCATGCAGAATTTGCGGTTTATCTCAAGATAGGCTCGAGATTGATTTATATCGGAGATGTAAGAGCGCCCTTCTATGGGTCGAACTCTTTAGTTTGCTCTACTTTATAATATTACTTATTATCTTATTTGCATATCTACATGTAGTAAAGATGTCTGCTATTCTCGCAGAAGTATATTCTCGCATATTATGTGATTAAAAGAAAATAGGAAAAAATCTTCAAGGCGAGCTTTTGGGCTCATATATTAGGTATCGTGTGGATCACTTACTGCTTGAATATGCTCAAAAACAATAAGTTTCTTCTAAACGCAAATCTGTAGACTGCACTCAACTTCAAGGCCCGCTCCAATGTAATGTAATAGACCGTCACCTGCATATTCAACCTGACTGCAGTCGGATGGTTATGGTATCGGAAGGAAATCATCGAATTCTAAATTAAATTGATATGGATCCAGCACGGTCACGGATCCCTGAGGACACACACCAGTGTCAATAATGGCCGAGTTTTAGTCGTGCCTGGTGAAAAGTACAAATAAGTAAAAGTAAATATTTTGAAAGCAACGTTGTGATTTTAATGCCAAAAATATTAGGAGTCACCACGTATTGTCGAAGACACTAAAGGGGTGTTAGAAAATGTCCATCGAATATTGTCGATTTGGCTAATGTAAAAACTTTCATGAAAATTGTGTCTTTGTTTATTTATATTTACCTAATGAGGGCCATAATGTCTGGTATGACTTCTGGTAATGCCAGATTATTCGGGCTTGTTGTAATTTTTTGCGATCATAGATACATAAAAACGCCTTCAAACAGTACTCGTTCTGCAATGTAACGATTAAAATTGGTTGAAATGGAAACTAAAACTTTAAAAGCTCCTCTTGTTTAATATCATTTGTAAACTCTTATATTATTATATTTTTCTACTACTTATAAGAGTTTTCATAAAGTATAATATAATTTTATTACATGTACCTATGTGTATAAAAATATTTCTTCGATCAAATCCACTTCACACGGTTCAGTACTATGCATATTAAATGAAATCGCAGAAAATATTTTTTTATTAATTTATTCTTTTACAAATGTGTATTGTATATCATCAACTTTATTTGATATTTTGTTCCCTTGTCCCCTAGCTCTGATCACCTAATGCAATTATTTCTTCATTTCTCTGGTCATCTTTTTACGGTCGATGTGTTCCATCGTGCTGTTTTAAAAACGCTGTCTAAATTGGTCGATATTCCAAGGCATCGGATTTCTGGCTCTGACTTTTCTTTTAAGCCCATCACTTACGATGGGATTTAAGGCGTTACTGAGCTTCAGCTGTCTCATCACTGACCGGATCAACTACCACGCTCAGATCGCTTTTCATGTCCTCTCGGCGCACTGAATGGCACGGCTCTAAAAGACGTACAAATGCACAATCCTTGATAACTTTCTTCGACTGATCAGGCCCCTATATCTTCTTGCGTCCTTGGGCTGTGTGTGCCGTCTCACCTGTTTTATTTGTTCTAATGTAAATGTAATAAATGTAACGTCTTTAGAATAATGTTTTGGTAAAAAAAAATTGATTACTCTAATCTTACCAATATTAAAAAGGCGAAAGTTTGTGAAGATATAATATGTGGATGGATAGATGTTTAAAACTCTTTCACGCAAAAACGGCTGAATGGATCTGAATGATATTTGGCACAGAGATGGATGCACATAGGCTAATTTTCTCCCTGAAAAATATACGATTGCCGTGGGTTAAATTTCACCAAAATTACCACGCGAACGAAATCGCGGGCAACGGCCTTAGTATATTATAAATGCGAAAGTGACTTTGTTTGTATATATTTTTTGTTTGTTACGCTTTCACCCCTTAATTACTAACCGATCATCATGAAATTTTGCATAAACGGTGCCAGGGAAAAGTGCCCACCAAAAGTACTGTTCCGAAAGATAAAAAAATAACTTTTACGCGAACGAGGCCGCGTGGAATACTTTGGAATAGTTTAGGTAATCTGGGTAGAGGAATACCTTACTTTTTACTTTTAATAAAAGTTAACAATTGCCCTAGATTACATATTAACGAATCTCATAGGTATGGGAAACCCTCCAATAATACATCTTTCCCCCACATGACAACTGCAAGATTTAGGGGCGGCACATTGGTGCTATTCTTAGCCAAAATCACAATGCTTGTACCTTTCTTTGAGTAGTTTGAATTATCTGAAGTAGAATGCTTTACCTCGTAGGACTGTAAGAATGCTAGCTATTGTATATATATACCACGAAAAGGTGTTACTAACTCTCATAGGCAAGGTTTTTATATGTATTTTAAATCAGCGCGTTAGTTTAATTGTTAAGAAAGATAGTGCAGCAAAATTAGCATATCTAGGGTGTACATAATAGGCTTTTATCGTTTACTAAGGAAATCGTAAATAATAGTAAAATATGGTAATTAAGTATAAGTACTGGAACATTGAAATGTCCGTTAGCCAAGTATACGTATGTACCTATAGTAAACTCTACTGCTACTGAAACATTGTAATTTAATAATAAAACCAATTTTAAGAAACGAAGAAACGACTGTATTAGGGTATCAATTTTGCAACATTTTTGTTAAGATTTAATAAAGTAATCCCATAAAAATAGGGATATTCATTTAGAGTTATCACATACTTTCAATAGGATTAAAGGGCCTTATTTAGGGAATTGTAATTTGACAATTTGGAGTTATCTGAATTGCTTATTAGTAGAGATGAAACGGATAGCTACAAATAGCTGTTTCATCTCTTCATGTCCATCCGTCAAAACCGAATACTGGATATCCGGTCATCCTTTAACTACTCGACGCAAAAGTTAAGACAAACTACGTGTGGATTGTTAAAGCTAAAAAGACTTGGCAGACGATTCTATTGGAATTTATAAAAATGTCTTTCAATAATCAGTTAATCTTCAACACATAGTAAAAAGGTAGAGATGAGGAGACTGAGTCATGTAGTAGTAGCAAATAAAAACAACAGTAATTAGCCTCACTATCAAGAATAAAAAGTAATTTCATGTAAAACTGTTTTATTCTTGAAGTAAGTGAGAGTTGATCGCTATCATGATCCTTATATTTATTTGGTGGTCAGCTAGTGCTAGACAATACCTAGTTTGTCAGAATTTATATGAAAGCATACCCTGAAGCACTGTATACAGCAGAAGACTTTCTCTGAAACGGGCCTTGTCTATGAAGACGACGGAGCCCATTTGTTTCCTCACAATCCAGAGAAATGTATTTCTCTAGCTTAGCTTTTATGCGTTATTTTTTATGCCACGGGGACGTTATTTTTTTTTCTGGATGAAATGTGTATGCAAAATTTAATTATGATCAGTTGAGTAGATAAAGCGTGAAAGCGTTAAGTGGATAGTAAATTTAGACCAGTTAGGGGATATCTCTACTTATTAGATTGACAATTTTATGTGGTGGCAGGTTCTGGTTAATGTAATAAAGTTTGTAGACGAGTAGTAAAGACTATTGGCACAGATTACTAAGTAGTTACTACGTAACTATTGGGGGCTTAGAAAGATTTAAGATTAAGAAATTTTTTTTTGTATCTTGATAGACACTTAGCTTATCTCGCTTAGCTATAGCACACATTCTAATTCATAATTATTCCTTGAAAAAAATTCAATTGAATGGGATTATAAATGTAGTTGGAGAAAAGGTAGTAAACGCGTGGCTGGAATTAACGACATCCTGACAGGACGAGCGTCGAACGTTGACCCACAGCTTGTTGTCACAGAGCCACAGCCATACGGCTCGCACTGCCATTGACGTCATTATGCATTGTACAATGTACATATATGTATTATCTTTATCATAATGTAAAACTTGGTTATTATAGGTGGTTATTTTATTTTTTACTTGTTAGATTTAGGTTAATAAGACTGCATGGATTGCGCAATGGTTAAAGCGGTCGCCTCGCGACTATGCCGCGCCGAATACTGAGGGTTCAATTGACACGGGACTAAAATTTTTGTGATTAACAAGTTGTTGTCCTGAGTCTTGATGTTCTTTATGTTCGTTTTTAAAATGTGTGTAGAGTCCCCCGCGACACAGGAGTTAAAAAAAAAAACAAAAAATCTTTAGAAAAGTTAATATGGTCGTTAAGTTTTCTTAAATTTTCCGCGCAACTTTCTTAATTTTTTCTTTCATAAGAACCTTCTCCTGACAATAATAAGCACAAAAAAAAAAGAATTAGCGAAATCGGTCCAGCCGTTCACGCGTGATGTCGTGACGAAGGGAAATAGGGATTAATTTTTATATATATAGATTTTCATGCTGTCCTTTACTGGGGTTAGTACGTTGTTGTGTGTAAAAGTTCTATACGTTACGTTACGTGTACGTTGTGACGTCCTTTCGATGAATAATAATAATAATAATAATAATTGTTTATTGCCACAAAAGATACATCCTTTCGATGAATGTACGTATAAATAAATACATCTCACTACATACATATCCTTTTTCTTGCTGTTTAATATAATACATCTAATAGGTAAGTTTAAAACGTGTCCTCCGCATGGACCACAACTAAACTGTATACACAGGTGGACCTGCGGATATTTTGGATAAGTACAACTTAGTTGGCAAACAAGCACACACCTGGCTATAGACACCCGTGAACAACCCTGTCACATCACATTAATACCACAATATACTGGCTTGTGCAGGTAACTAAGAAGATTTCTTTGATTTAAACCACTCATTCTTTAAAAACTTTACACAGATAAGACTTATTTTAATTTCTTAAGCGAATTAGTCAAAAAACACATAAAACTAACAAATCATTATGAAATACAACCAAATACGTAAAATAAATTTTATTTATTTTCTTACTTTTTCGAACACTTCAGACATGTTTCTATTCGAGTTAGTATCTAAGTAATTATCTTTTTTGACTGAGAATTTTAAAATATTTATTAGATTATTCTTTCTGATTCAATAAAATTGATCGATAATGACAGCTCTACTGCTGTACGGTATGATTAACTAAGGTATTGAATATTATTTGTATCTTCTTGAATTTGACTGGTGCACAACTGTACGAGTAAGCCTTAAAAAAATATTTTCCGCTTTGCTGCTATTTGTAACTTTTGTTAATTCATTATCTATGTTGTTGGCATTGTAACCCAATTTTTAGCACGCATGAATGTATTTTCGGCACGCTTAATAAAACTGAACTCGATTCGGTTGGCAAGTAATCACATTCGTTTTTTCTCTTTTTGACGGTATGTTAAATGAGTTTTCGGAGTGCAAACCTTACTTTATTGTAGGATTGTTATTGAAATTGTGCTCCATGTTTAACAAGCCCACAGTTCGTAAAGGTTACATTGATTTTACACTTTTCATACAAGATTTACGGTACCTATGACAAAGTAGAGCGAAATGGGTCGCTGAGCATTACGCATGTCCGAATCTTTGAAAACTATGGTCGGTGTTAAAAGAAATACATGGTTAGGCGACCGGCGCTATGCTGAAGTCTAGATAGTGTTGCCGGCGACTGGGGGTTGGGTATGGGTCGTAGGGTATGTGCGCGGGGTGCGGTTGTGCGGCGCGCGCCTCAGTGTCGGTCCGCCCGCGCCCGCGCCCGCCCGCGCCCGCCGGCCCGCGACCTGCCGCAAACCGACCCTCGCGTCCGTCTGCCCTAACCTCACTCGATTACCTGCCCACATAGATATACCATCTGTCAAATCACTGGACTCCACAGGAACATTCCATGTTTTTTCTTTCCTTACCAATCTTGCTTTGAAATTATTATAACTACCGAATTGACTAGAAGCTCCATGCGGCTTTTAAGCTGCGGTGTGTAGTGACTAATGAAGTAAGAGTTGCTGATGGCTCATTCGAAAGCTTTTTGGATACATGAAGGTGGACAAATTATAAATAAATTATAATAAAGTTGAAGCTTTTAGCAACAAAAGTTACTTCGCGTCGTAGCCACTGTCGGTCTTGATGCAACTCAATCGAATTATGTATTGATGTAGACGTGCAAGCAGTTCTACTACTGGAATGCTCCACATAAAAATAAAAATGATTGAAAGTGTCCAATAATAATAATTGTCTTATTAAAAATAATAATAAGAGACAAGATTCTTTTTATGTAAACTCAACCACGTTAGGATGGTGGTGGTAAACATGAGTGTCAAAAACCGGTAGATATTTGACATTTTCATAACCATTTGACTATACCTACCTGGTGTGGTACCAGGTCCACAGGACTAGGTATACTTAATTAAAGTATAATTAATGAAACTTGTAGATTAAAATCTGTTTTTATCGACAAAATACCTAAATACATTTTATTTTGGTTAGTTTGTTGACTACTGGTCGATTTTAGTTTATTCAGTGTTTAACCGTCGTATCAATGCGGTTATTCTGTATCAGTTAACATTATGGTCGATGGCTAAGTCAGAGCCGCAACTTCGCGTGCGGTATCGATCGACACCCGGCACGCGATCGCGACCGCTGCACCGGCGACGTTGCCCTCGGTGGCCCCGCGCCGCTAGTACCTAAAATCATGTTATACTGAAACTATCGAAAATTCAATAACTTTAAATTTCTATTGAATCATACATAACGTAGAAGGTACCACGGTCAATTATACCTATTTTTTTTACGATCTGTATGTGGCTCCGCATTGCGTATTTACACATGGCTAACCTGTGTCTAAGTATTGATGCAACAGAACTGAAGTGCAATAAGGTAGTTCGGTTGTAGTTTTGAATCGTAAGTGAAAACTGGCGGCCTTATTTGTACAATAGAGCCTTTTTTGAAGGACATGATTATAAATTAATAAATCATTTTAAATTACCTGAATTGATAATTGGGTTAATAAGTCGTGATGGGAATGTCGGATTACAATGAAATGAGAATGCACGGTCCAGGGTGGGTTAAGAGTGGTGGGTAATATCTGGCGCGGTGTCGCGAGCGCCGCGGTGCGGCAGGCGCGCGCCGCCGCCACCGCCGCCTCCGCCGCCAACGCCTGCGCCACGACTCTCTATGATGGGCTTCATCATGGGATGTGCCTGCTTGAGAGGTGCGTAAATATATTGTTAACATACTTAAATACATGGGTAATTTTTTACTATTTCGTTAATCACGAAATCAACCTAATTGATAAAGTATACCTATGTTGAAATATAAATTTACTAAAGCATTGGTTTTTACCGAATTGAAAAACAACTTCTTAAATATCGTTGTAAACATTAAACGTCATTTCATGTGCGTTAACACTCGTATTCATAAACATTACTATTTATGAGTTCCATTCCACTTTGGTGGATATTGTTTGTGAATACGGGTGTAAGTATAAACGAATTTTAAACAGCAATATGACGCTTATCATAGGCATTGCACCTCTACCTGAAAAAATCCGAATCTTTCACTGTATTGGCGATGAAATTGGAGCGTACAAAAAATTTTTTTTTAGAAAATCACACGGTGTGCCTTACAGCTGCCCTGAAATGAGTGGACCGTCGGTACCTTTTTGCGTCCAATGCGCCGTCCGCGGCCGTTCTTAGGGTCCGCACGTGAGAACGAGTGTAACGGTTCCGCCTGGAAGTTTTCCAACCGGATCCACTCCGCAACCTAATTGCGCGAGGTATTCTCATCGCCCAAGATCGCGATAAAAACAACTGTGACGACCCTCGATTTGTCCTACTAATTGGTAGACTCTCAATCCGATCCCATTGGTTTTAGCATGATGTTATATAGCCTATAGCCTTCCTTGATAAATGGTCTGTCCAACACTAAAATAATTTTTCAATTCAAACCAGTAGTTCCTGAGATAAGCGCGTTCAACCAAACAAACTCTTCAGCTTTATCTGGGGGCACGGTAGTGACCCCGCCAAGACGAGCCAAGCGAAGCGCACTACCTACCTTTTCTCGGAGAGCTTCATCAGTTACAACTGCATAGCTCTTCTACTTTAGATTTTATTGAGATCTGAAAAACTCCAGTTTCGTCACTGATTTACTCACTGATGATCATCAAAATTCTTAAGATACATTCTGAAGTCCTAGAAAGCTGAAATTTGGAAAGTAAGCTAGTATTAGTACACAAAAAACAAAAAAAAAATCTAAACCTTGAAACTTTTACCCCCTAACCCTTTTAACTAGGGGATGGAAGTTTATATGAGACTGCCGCAAATTTTAATGCCAGAGGTCTGAGAATTGATGATATAGGGACTCCTTGTTATAAATAATAAAATACATATTTCAGAATTTTTAGTAAATCACTCCTTAAATTAGGACATAGAATAAATGTGTGCCCGCTGTGATTGATGATAAAGCAGATACAGCACGGGCACCTCTGATGTGCAAGAAATACATCCCCAAAAAAAAGAACAAATTAAGAAAATAAAAAAATAAGGATAAGCAACTTACAAATAGAAATGAAATCCTACCAAAACATTTTCATTTTCAAATGTTGTAATGACGAGACCAAAACCATATGACTCGCACTGTCAAAAAGTTATCATATCTCATGTAGAGCCCAGCTTCTAACTCTACAAGCCTAACATCACAAACTCTACACCTTAGTCAAAATATGTGGTCTGGCCGTTTAGTTACTACAAGAACTTTTGTATAACAGAAAAGTAATGAACAGTGAATAAATGTTTCACCTTACGCCCATGGAAACGGAATGAAAAATTTCAAAAAAAAAAATTTCTAAAAAAAAAATGTGTGCTATTTCAAATCACTATACACATTCCACCTGCTTTTATGAGAAGTGGAGGTAATATTACTTGGAAGTTCAAAGGGTCATAACTTTTGAACGGATAGTTTATTTCAAAAATGATTTTTATAGCTGCATGCTAGAGTCATGTCCTTTCAGTTATTTAAGTAAGTGTTCCATTGTCAGATACACCCTGTATATAAGCAGGCTACACGTATGCTCTCGCCGGCGGCTCACGTAGTACTGACTCCACAGTGAGTACGAGACAATGATTAGAACTATGATTTAGTTCTACCCTACATACACTACATATGGAATGTATACAACGAGAGTGTCTACGCTTGACCCACTGGAGCCAACCCAAACTTGAACAAATTAAGTATATTGAGAGAACTGTTACAATTAAGGTGCGCTTCGCGGCGCTCGAATTGTGAGTGAAAATTTTATAAATTTTTACATTGAACAAGAGTGTAGCGTCTACGCGACTTGCAGTATAGCAACATTTGTACATTGCCATTTTAGGTTATGTTATTTTATGTAGGCCTTTATATAAGCTTGAGCCGAAACAGTGTATACAGACAGTATAAGTTATACCGGTCAATGACGAAACAAAACGGTTAAAACTTATTGAAATATGGTCGATCCAGCCAGGGGATATCTAGTTAATATTATTTAACATGGATATTCCTTAACATTATTCGTTATTGTATTTAAGTTGCGTTGTTGTAAGTTGTAATTTCTCTCCATGTAATGAGTTTTTGTATACACTGAATCCCTGTGTCATTAATCGTTGTATATATTTATGTATCTATTTAATATATCAAATAAATAAAGTTCTCGTTTCTATATATAAAAGAATATGACCTACTTTTATAAAATGGAGACTCAACACTTCAATCAACTGACAAAATCGCGCGCGTCATCGGCGTCATTAACTCGCCTATTACGTAGTATAAATACTTAATACTGAAATAAATTTGTGTTTCCAGTCGGTGATGTCATTGTTAGAAAGGTTTTTTGTCATTCACAAAATCTTTAAGCCAGTTAAAGAGACGCATCTTCGGTGTAGTTGCAGAGGCGGATGCAATGATTGATTACTTTTTAGTCAACTCATTTCTATTTTAAACGTATACATTTTTATGTCCAAGTTATTCCAATAAGCTCTAGCTCTCTCTCTAGGTAGCTTTTTGTGAAATCAGCTTTTTTTTTTGTAATATTGCGTTTTTACAGGAAATACAAGTTGAGCTTAAAATGTAAAACTGTATCTGTATACAAAATTATATCAAAATCGTTAGAGCCGTTTCCGAGATACCCGAAATATAAATACTTACATACATTAATAAATAAATAACACATACAAGAATTTCTCGTTTAAAGGAATAAGATTAACAGAGTAAGTATTAGCAACCCATAAATTTGTCACTCGCACAAGTAACTATTATCTTATCTGTGCTCGCACTCATAAACGTTGGTCGGGGCTGGTCATCTCCAGACTGCTATTACTTAAATATGTATAGTAGTAATTAGCGCGTCTATTTATATTTTAGAATAATAGGTATGTTATTGTCCTCACATTTCATTTACGCTTATAAGCAATGTAACCAGATATTTGTAAATAACATTTTGAAAAAGAGTGTCCTTGGAGTTTCTTGCCTGTTCTTCTCGATAGGATCTACGTATTGGACCAGGCAACTAGCTTCACGACTGACTTAGTCTGACTGACTCCTACTCCTGACAATTTAAAAATACCTATTATTGGTTTAATTGAAATAAATGGTTATGATTTGATTTTTTCACGTCAGATGGTTATAACCAACTATTTTTATTTCTAGCATTTTAACAGTATTTTCAAGTATGTTCAATAAATATATTATAGAAATTTAGAGGCTCAAAAAACTTTTTTGGGATTTTTTATAATACAAGATTAGTCTGGTCACAATTTTAGACAACGTAAAATGTCTGGGGCCCTTATTTTTGTACCGTAACTGACCGTAAGGTAAACAGTTTTAATTTTCACAGAGTGTATATTTCTATTACCATGTCCATGATACAAGAAACGTGATTTTTTCGTCGTTTTTGTTAATTATTGTACGATAGGACAGAACCTTTTATGTGCGAGTCCGACTCACACTTAGTCGGTTTTTTTGAAAAAAAAAAAACACCTAATACAATTTTTTATGTTTTATAATATATCTACTTTATATTTATTTTGAAATATTTTGCGGTAATTAGTACATATCTAACATGACACATCTCAGAAACGGTCGTCTGATCCCAAACTGGACAGAGCCTGTAATGTAGTAACCAGACTGCTGAAAAACATACTTGTATATTTCTAAATACATAAATATTATAGATAAATTATACCCTGACTTAGAACAAATGATCATGCTCATCACACAATTATTTGTCCTGGGTGGGAATCGAACCCACGACCTCTGGCTCAGCAGTCAGGATCACTAACCACTAGACCAATAGGCTCATCATTTGCGCCAATTGCATCATGCGCAGATGTTTCTTTAGGTACTTCCATAGTATTTGAGTTTTATCGTTTAAAATTTCAACCACCCTAAAGTACCTACTTGAAATTCGTCATGAGGGCTTGGGCTAACATATCTGAAACGGAAGTTATTATGAATGTCATAAAACTCGTACAACAAACAAAGACACCCGATTGATCTTCTCCAGGGTTTAAAAGAAGAATGTTCTATATCGTTGACGACCGAAAGACATATTTAGTACATTAATATATAACTATAGCTATCTATAAAAGTATATATGTGTTTATACATCAATACATATGTAATATTTATATATATATATATATATATATTTGATAAACCTCTCTATATACATAATCTTATGTAAACCACAAATATTATGTATAATTATAATAATATAAATTGATTACTAATAAAATGAATAGATTATGTTCCTACTTCCTACCATTATTTAAACTTGTTTTTACATTATATCACTACATATTATAAAACAAAGCCGCGCCGCGTCTGTCTGTCTAGTCGCGATTAACTGAAAAACTACTGAACTGATTTTCATGCGGTTTTCACTACTAGACAGAGTGATTGATGAGCAAGGTTTAGGTGTATAATTTGTTAAGATTTTGTGTATTGATTGAAATATGTTTATGATTGTTGAAGTTGTCTCTGCTATCCGTGTGAAGCCGGGGCGGGTTGGTGGTACTAATATAAATGTTTGTTGCGTTGTTCTTTTAAACCTTGCTTATTATTGTTAAGTTAAAATTCCTTTAAGGCGTCGTCCAAGCAATGTATTTGGAAAATTTGTTAGCGTATTAGGCACCCACTCGTCAGGCTTGCCTAGTGTGGGGCCACCGGCAATGTACAATACCGGTATTTTTTTTTTTGTAAAAATACAACTCCCGCATTAGGAATATGCCTGTGTCACGGGGGGCTTCACAAACATTTAAACAACGGACACAAAGAAGACCCAGACGGGGGACAACTATTTGTTGATCACACAAATTTTTGTCCCGTGTGGGATTTGAACCCAGAACACTCGGCGCGGTGTAGTGGTGAGGTGACCACTGAAAGCATTGCGCTATCCGTGCAGTCATTAGTCAATTACTTGGCAATCCGTAATTTTTATTTTATGTGTTCTTTTAAAAAGGTACTTGAGATCTCATGAAAGAAGGCTCTTCAAGCAGGCAAATTAACTTATAAATTAACGAAAATGATTTGATGGAAAATTTTCTTCATGTAGAGATTACAAATGTTCCCTTGCACTGCAGTTATGAATTTTATCGCAAAACCATATTTGGTCCTTAAAAGAAAAAATACATCTACGTTCCTGTATTTTAATTGAAGTACAATTTATCTACTTATAATGACAGCATTATTAATGAATTTATCTACGAATTTGTACATCGTAAAAAACAAGCGGCGGTAGCGTAATAGCTAAGGCGCCGGACTTGCGATCAAGAGGTTGCGGGTTCGAACTCCACCAGTACACTACCGACGTGAACCCACTCCTAACATAAGCATTTAGGTTAGCGGGAGAGGTTAACAGGAATACTAGTAATGTGTGACCCACGTTACTAGTATTCTTTAAAAAAAAAAATAGTTTTCTTAATTTACGTCGCTTCAATTTTCTTGTGCCTCGGGGCGCGAAATTTTTAAATTACACAACTAGCTCTTAGTTCTAATAGTAAAGTTTTATTCTAGTTTTAATACTGTTCTCAATTGGTTACGGTACAGTAACTAAAATATAAAAAACAAACATAAATGCGTTATTTCACAGCGCTGCAATCTTAAAAAAAAAAAATATGTTGGTCAGTCCAAGCATTTTACATTAACCCACCAGTTGTTTGTAAAAAACTACTTAAACTTTTACTTTGTCTGTATTAAACATATTATAATCATTAGCCCTGCTACTGTAATGTAGTGTGTTTCGATTGTTATTTTGATTACTATTTCAAATGATATTACCACGTAAATGGTAATAATGGGTGATGTACCTGTAATTGGTTCTTTTTTCTCGTTTAAGAATTATGTTGCTGGGGATCATGGATTATATTCATATGCAACTAGTTAAGCCCGGTCCACACTCTCTAGGAGACAAGACGAGGCGACGCGAGTGCGAGAGTGAAGGTGTCCTCGACTCTTCTAGTCTTACCTCGTCTCGCCTCCCCGCTATGTTCAGTTTTTTCACGGAGTCAAAGAACGCGAGGCAACCAAATAAATTGAAAATGTGGGTGGCTAGCACTCTTGCAACCTCCGCTCGCTATAAATCGAGGCGCACTCGCGAGAGTTATAAATAGGCTACTTTGCATACGTTAGCAGTGTAAAGAACAGTTTCAAGTCTGTAGCATAATGAGTGAGGTTCAAATCCCCATGTGCAAAGTCGATGCCCCTTTATAATAATAATATTAACCTGGGACATTTTATACAATACGTTTTAGACTCAAATAAAGCATAGCTTTGTGCTATGGGTTCTAAAACATGGGTAAACATACTTAGATACGGTTTTTGTTGTAAAACGTATATATTGCAAGACCCCCACTTCGCTGAGAAAACTTGGAATCGGGGTGATCAAGGAGGTTATGATATGATAGATGCTGAGGGATTAATAATATATATTAGAATCTGAGCTATCTACGTATAGAAATACAACTTTATAAAGGCTTCATAGATATGGTGCAGCAAGTTGACAGTCGTCCACTCTGACTGCCCGCTGAACCGCTTCTCTCCTGTTCTTTTTGTAAAGAATTTATACATTTAAAAGTAACTACATAAATGATTCAAATATTATATTACCAACCTGTTTTGACCGACACTCAAAAGAGGTTCGAGTGTCACAATATTTACTTTGCATATAACACATAGAAACACCCAGACCAATGCAAATATTTGCATTGAGTGGAAATTAAACCTCCGACCTACGACGTGGCAGTCGAATGCACTACCGCCGCGCTACAATATGTAGGTCGTCTATACAAATAATGTTTTATATTGGATGGTTATATAATTTGTTTAATATATGCGGTCTTTAATTTTAATTCTAGTGCATAGAGCTCCGTGCTTAAAATTAAAAACCGCTTATTGTCCCCGTATTCCTCGTAACGATGACGTACCTTCCACCACCACCTGCCATTCACATTCGCCAAACGTCAGTTATACTTGGACAAAAGTTTCCTCTTTATGACATCATGAGGCGTCAATGTAGTACGATTATGCATCTCATCGATATGACTTGCCAAAAAATGTTAGATATTTGTGTAGGTAAATTGCTCATATGTTGAGACGGTAATAAATTTAATTTATTATTATGAGTAAGTCATACAATAAATTAAACATGTGGGTCATAATCAAATGTGACCAAATATTATTAAGACTAGAGAGAGATAGGCGATCTCTAGGCTGATTAAATCTTAGATGTTTTGTCTTATTTCATTAACCTAAATCAACTGGGTATTCGTTTCCAGTATAAGTTGAACTATCATTGTAGACGTCCGTACCATGGCAGGTTAACATATATATGTATTCTGAACATGTGCAGCTCGATTTAGCCGTTTTCATATATTATATTTATTTTTAAATAAGACATGGTTTTTACAAAAAATTGTTTTCTCCACGTCTTTCTTCTACATATAAACTTTTGCAGTATACCTGCCCAATTTCACATTCCCCCGTTCGAGAAGTTTGTTTTAAAAGGGGTATAATGGGGTACTCTTCCCTTATTAATACGACATCGTGTCGTATGTATATAGATAGTCGGTATATTGGTAACAACACCTTAATTTATTTAAAAATAAATTGTTTTCATTTTTGGCAGAGAAGGCATATTACTCTATAAATGACTATTTAAATGATAAATTTCACACAGGATTCAATTAAGCTATAATGATATTGAATGTTTCATCATATATTATTAATTTAATTTCAAATTTTATTAGTATTAATCGTTATTTACATTACATTAAATTGTTAGACAGTAAAACAATGACAGTAAAATAATTTATTAATTGATAATCTATGAAAGGAATTATTATTATTTATTATTATGTGATAAAATAGAATAATATAAACAATATATACTAACCATAATTTAAGCGTCGTCACTAACCATGTTAATTTGTACACCACGTTATGTGGTAGGACACAGTGCATCAACATTTATATATTAAGATCTTTGTAAAACCTATGTTCCACAAAAAAATTATAAATAAATAAATAAATTTTGTCTCGTTCATAAATTATATACTTTACTTACTACTTTTATATTAGGGTTGCGTTCCTCAAAAGGAAAAAGGACCCCTTAAAGGATCACTTTCTTGTCCGTCTGTCTGTCAAGATTCCAAGACCCTTTTTCTTAGGAACCCGTGAATGCATCAAGTTGAAATTAATACCAAATACTTATGTCTGCGGTCCCTTGGAGCTGTAAAAAAATTAAGCTCTTAGTCATTTAAGCCTTAAAGGACAATGACCATGTATGTTTGGAATTCCGTCTTAATTTGTTGTACAAACTTAAGTTTTGCAGTTGTAAAGTTGACTTGTCGTAAATCGATCTATAGAAAAGTATTTTCAGAAGTGCAAAGTTATAAGTTAGTTTGTCTTCCGGAAAAGACGCAAAAATCTTCAAGATGGGTTTTTTACATGCAGTACCTAAACACATTAGAAATCAGGCAATAACACCATCAATTTTAATATGTTAATACAAACTAAACTTTGTATAACCTTTTAAAGCTTTTGTGCGAACGGAGGAGTATGAGATTTGGCACAAGTTGATTCGGCTAGCTAAAGGAATGCAGAAAGCTAGAATTTATAAATAATATTTGTTGCACACATAAAATTATTTACATAAAATATGCATTGTTGACGTTTATACTGCAAATTTTACGAACAAAATAGTATGTCGATCGCGTTGCTCGCAGCTTACCTAATAGAACAAACCTCAACAAAAATATATGCAATGATTAAACAGGGGTATACTCTTTGACAACAGCTCCTCAATAAAGTTACAATTTTATGAAATACCGTTGACGTGAACGTGAAAGTTTGTGAGGATGTATGGATGTGTGGATGTATGGATGTGTGGATGTATGGAGGTGTAGATGTATGGATGTGTGGATGTATGGATGTATGGATGTTTGGATGTTTGTTAGTCTTTCACGCCAAAACTACTAAACCGATTGCGGTGAAACTTGGTATGTAGATAGCTGGAGACCTGGATTAACATATAGGCTACTTTTTATCCCGATATTCCCACAGGATCGGGAGTTACGCGGGTGAAACCGCGGGGCGCTGCTAGTAACATTATAAATGGAAAGTTTGTGAAGATGTTTATTATTCAATCACGTTTCAAGCGCCGAGCAACTTAGATTATTTATTCCTGAATTAACACAAAGGTATATGGAAACCATGATATACCTTGGCGAACCCCTGGGCGTTGTTAGAGTAAACAAAATATGCACAACTAGCGGTTTCACCGTAACTCCCGTAGTCTGTAGTCCAGGTCTCCAGCTATATACATACCAAGGTTCATCGCAATCGGTTTATAACAAACATTCATACAGCCTCACAAATTTTCACGTTTATAATATTAATAGGATATTAAACCTTGATATTCTGATTACATTCTACTGATTCATTAGAGAGCATATTATTTAGGGAACATCAGTTATTGAGCTGTATTTAATAAACATGTGGCGACTTCCACATACAGCAAAAAGAAACATACTCCAAACATCATCTACAACCTACTAAGCCTGCATCGCGCTATGAGAGTTCTCGCGCCGATTAGTATATATACAACTTCCCAACATCAACCGTTGGGCCGTGGCCCGCCAGGCATGATCAACTCGCCTGGTCGGAGGATCTTCCCTTTGTGTTGGAGGGACATGACACCCGTCCCTCCACAGTGGTGATCCCGACGTGATTGGAAGCAGCCTCCATGAAGCAGATCAGCAGCATCATCATCGCCACCATCGTATACACTCCAACAGCAATGAGCGGTAATCAAGTCTCAGCCTACCTACGGTCCACGTAAGAAGAGCATCTCTCTCCCGTCTACGCAGCAGCCAGCCACTACGCAGCAACCGCCCCGACTTACTGGGGACTTCACCGCAGCACCGCACGCAGCACCGCACGCGGCCCCGACTCACTGGGACTAGCGGAAAACAGTTCCGACTCACTAGACAGCTGACTCATCAAGATATCGGCTTCCGGTCTTGGAGCCGAGCGATGTGGCGACTTCCACATACAGCAAAAAGAAACATACTCCAAACATCATCTACAACCTACTAATCCTGCATCGCGCTATGAGAGTTCTCGCGCCGATTAGTATATATACAACTTCCCAACATCAACCGTTGGGCCGCGGCCCGCCAGGCATGATCACCTCGCCTGGTCGGAGGATCCTCCCTTTGTGTTGGAGGGACATGACACCCGTTCCTCCACAAACACTTTTAAAAAGAGTTAAAGTGACTGCAAATTGCACTATCAAAACTGAAAGGTAAATATTGTACATTGACGAGTAAAATACGGATAAAAGTAGTTCAAAATTGAGTTTGTTTTGAAGAACATGAAGGAACAAAGAGCGAAATGTGTTAATAAATTAACGTGATCATATTACTCATCAACCGACTGTTAATCTAACAAGCAGTCTGTTCCATTTCAAGTTTCATTCATCCAATTTAAGTTGCATCTTGCTATACGCTGTATAACTACTGCTGTACGGTTGGTAATTTATTTAGTACTCGACGCCATTCACAGTGCACTTGTTTGCTAGTCTCCCACAGTTTGACGTCCATTGATTCAATTGTGGAGTACATAAATATAAGATAAAATGAATGTGAATACGTCTTTTTTGAATTGACGTTTTTTCAAAAAGTTTCTAAAGCGCCAGCGCCAGGAAATAAACAACAATATTGACATTTAACTTGTGGTGTGGCCAAAAAAAAAGGAGAGAACGATTATAATCGTTGCTGTTAGTTTACTATTACTTTTGTTTTGTGTGACTTAACCATCGATGCATGCAGTTTTGATTTATTTATTCACCTTTGAAGCAAGTGATAATTAACTTTTTGCACACACATGAACTCGATAAATCAGAGGTTGACAATTGTGTAACGAATGACTAGACCATTCGACTGCCACTGCCTTCTAGTGTATGCCGGCAGTCTCTTTTCTGACAGCTCTTGCCCTGGCGCGCACTAGTATGCGAATCAAGGACAAGAAAATCAATGAAAGAAAATGTAATATTATAAATGCGAATGTGAGTTTGTCTGTTTGTTACGGCTTTCACCCCTAACTACTCGATCTAAAATCTTGAAATTTGGCATAGCGTTGTCAGGCGTACGAGAGGACATAATATGGTATACTTATAGGACACTGTTCAGAAAAAAGTACTGTTTTCAAGGGATAGAAAAATTTACTTTTACGCGATCAAAGCCGCGGGCATAAGTAGTATACCGTAAAGTAATGCTAACTGAGCCGTAAAGTTCTGTAGGGTATAATTGTGTCCCAGTTACTGCTGATCAGAGATTCAATTTTACCTAAATGATAGAGCATTATTTTGACAGTGACGCTAAGTAAGGAAAATCCCGGATAAAATAATGATGATAAAATAATGAAAAGTTGATTGATTTAGGGCTAATTAATAAATCTAAACGGTCATTATTATTTCTTTGAAGATTGGAGGAACTTTAATTTATGTTCCTATAGCTGTAAAATAATTTGACAAAGTATAAAACCACTACGTATGAAATCTCATAACTGAAACAGTACCGCTATATCATATACCCAATAATGAATAGTTATAGTTAAGGGTGTTCTAGTCTATTAGGTAATACCTATATCGTTTTCATGACTTTACCACCCAAGACAAGACTAAAGTCCCTGACGGCAGCACATTACAAAACGGACATCTTAGAACAAATTGTGATGCCTTTTGTTGCATACAAAGGAGATAATTTTCTTTTAATGCATGATAATGCTCGGCCCCACACTGCTGCCATAGTTTTTTGGGATACCTTCAAGAGGTCGATATCGAAGTTATGGAATGGCCAGCCCGCTCACCAGATCTTAACCCTATAGTGCATGTCTGGGATAAACTGGGAAGACAAATTAAACAGAGAACACTAGCAGTAGCCAATTTAAGACATCTGAAAAGGGCGTAGGTAGGAGAAGGGGACCAAATGCCACAAAGTTTTATTGACGATTTAATAAAAAGTGTGCCCAGACGGATGGAGGCAGTTTTGACAGCAAGAGGAGGTAACACTAGGTACTGAATGTGCCTACTTGTGTTTATGTTACATTATGGTTACATTACATCACAGAAGAAAGCCGTTTGATAAAGTTTTGGTATTCAATATGATAATTTCCGTTTTCTCACATTATGTCAATAAGAGATAACTGTCAGCAATTTGTTTTTATTTTCAAGTCTATTTTAATAAAAGCATAATAAACATAAACAAAGCTTTTTTTGCGTTCCTCTAAATATGTCCATGTGTAAGTTAAAACAATAATATAGAAAATCATGTACATGAAGGGAGACAGACATAATTTGGTTTACAGAGCAATGGGTTTATATGTATACAAATGCCAGGGGCAGCTTTAGGCATTGTGAGGTCCCGGGCAAGAGATCTTTGCTAAATTAAACCTATATTTAATGTTGATGCTTGACGAGAAATCAAAAAAAATATTATATATAATATTAGTTTTAACATAGTATATAGAAAATTTACATACTTATGTCAAATTCCCTCACTTTTCTATACAATGGTATTCACTAACCAATTGACAATCTGTTTTACTCTCCGCTTAATGTTTCAAAGGCCTTCATGTCTCTACCCTGCATTCCCACCTAGTTTCAGAAAGCGGTTTCAGTATGTCTGTCCGTCTGTGTCCTAAACGCGGCTTAGCTTAGAAACTGTTCTGTAAGTGTAGGTCTTGAAAAATATCGTTGAATAGGTTGAATTTTGATTCAGAGATCCGTTTGCAAAATATTAAACTTTAAAGTAATATTTTTGTTAGTCAAGTGTCCTCTAGCTAACAGTTTAGCTCGTACGGGGAGGGGTCCCCGTACGAGCTAAACTGTTAGCTTGAAAAATTTGAAAAAAGTTATGATGGTAGTATATAGAACAGATTTAAAAGGAAAAGTATCACGACCAAGTTAGCTCTGTTACTTTAAGAGTAATTAGTCGACCAACTTATAAAATTAAGATTAAACCATGAACTCAATTAATATGTTCATAGTAATAATCATAACGCCCCCTTCTAAGTCCGCATGTTCTAACGGGCGACTACGGAACCCTACAATGCGCGTGGCCCGACACGCACGTGGCCGGTTTTTAAAAATCCTTTCTCCTAAGGATTCAGGCAGTTACCAAAACGCGAGGCAAACGCGCGAAAGTCATCAGCGCCGTTGCCAAAAGTAACATGTGTGCGGTGGCCCAAATGTAACTTTTACAAGGTAAAACGAAATTAAAAGGCATGCTTCTACATATACCAGTGTAGTCTATGCATTATCCGTTAGTCAGGTTGGGGATAAAGTTCTATTAAGTGAATTATAAAAAAGTGTGTACTCTTGATGAATGGTGTTTCCACTGCTTCCTTTTAGGTTAGATTGATTATGTGTGTGTGAACCAATTACTAGTATTCTTCACACATTCTTCACTTTCAGTGTGATCATAAATATTGCCAAAATGAAAGAAATATTAAATTAGTTACAGGACTCGGCCTTCCCGGCCGAGCAGCTAATTAGAGTTACATGAATGCGACCCTGACCTGCATAAGCTATTGCTTTTACACTCCCTAATCCATCCGTATAAGCAATATCCATTGCCTTCTCTTCTTATTTACCTTTCCCAATTTTCCAATCTTTAATTGCGAAATAGCCGATTTTTTCCTCGCAGCCCCAAAGTCTCGTCCCCGGAGATCAGTATCAGACTATGTTCGTCGTTCTGAAGGAATCCAGAGACGTGGTTACTGTACGCCCTTTGCTAATTAGGACACAAGAAGAAACAAAATGTTGACCACTCGAGCCTCAGCAGAATATTAGCTAAAACCTTCAAAGCCGTCCTTAGCGGCACTTTAGCTGCGGTACACCACGATGGTTTCTAGCTAAACATTCCAACATGTGATAGCCCTACATTTATAAATCTACAAAATTAAGATTTTACAATTTTACGTACCGCTCTGTCAAATGTCAGATAGGTTTTAATTCTTGGTCCGACCACAGAATTCTTACTCCGACACAATACAGTCGCACATCGTTAATTACAACGACACGTCGCGACCATAAGGTTGTCTTTCTTTAAAGAACTAATTAATCTAAATATTTTTTTACCAGTAAGTTATGTTCCTATTACTCTATTTTGTGGACAAATAAACCTAGGTTAGGTACTAACAACTCGATAGGCTAGATACGAACGGATAACGCGCCGCAGCGCGTGAATGAGCATCGAACTAATGTGCGACCCGGCCAGCACCTGACAGCCCACAGAATTTTTCGCACGATTAGTCGAGCTCACTGCGTACTTGCAGCTTTATACTTAAATGCAGTTGACATGGCCTGGTTCGATGTAGTATTATAGCGTTTTACTTATTAATAAATGAACCTATTCCACTTTGGTGTGGATTAACTTATTTTTCCCCAGCAGGCTGCTGCAATCGGGTTCTATTGATTATTTTGTTTTTGGCAAAAGTTTTATTGTCATTAAGATATTAGTATTTTGATTTTAGCGTATTTGTTTTATTGTCGAAATCACTTATGAAACCAAAACGAAAATCCACAATTGTTTGATTTATAATTGCGTTCGGACAGGACAACGTCTGCCAGGTCCGATAGCCGTAGATAAATATTTATATTTCGCATTGATAGACAGTCTTTCTTCCTACGATTTTCTTTCTTTCTATTATACATTGAACCAATACAACATGCAAACATTGTATATAATCCTTATGTTATAGCAATATACTTTTTCGACGGTCTTCAACGACATAAAAGCCGGTACAGGTTAACGCCTCGCGTAAGTTATGCTCGAATGCTTTGCGTTATTTTCAGTAACCTAAAGGTTCCTGAAAATAATGATTATTTCATGGGCATAATAAAAGGAAAAATACTCTGACAACTACATGCAATAAATAATATATTAATTAATAATATTCATTATGTTAAGTCTCAATGCCCTCTAGGTCATTGAACTTCATAAACCCTGGTATTTCATATTCTACGTGTAGCGAAAGCTAGATGAATGGTGATAAATTAAAAATTGAAAACAAAGCGAGGCAACGCGTGGGCGGGCGGATGGCAAAACGCGGAGGGCGGGCGGCGATCGAAGAGCGCGCGCGGTGCAAGAGGATGGGGGGAGAAGTAACGATCGTATGAGCGGCCGCAGTCTTCCAGCCGCGAGCGCGCCGCGAGCATGAGCGACGTCGGCACGCTCGCCGCCATGGACGCGTTCGCGGGCGGCGCGAGGCGGAGGCCCTCACGACTGCCACCGCCGCCGCCTTTTGTGCCGCCGCCACCGCCCCAGCGCCACGACCATTACTACGTGCGCCGCAAGTCACCTATCCCAAGACATACGACAAACCTTACGCTGTTTGCGCGTAACAATGGTACCCCCGCACGAGACATCCGCATGCACTTGCACACCACGCACGCACCAATGCAACTCTTGTAGCCCCCACTCCTGCGCCTCTCCGCAACATGCACTCCCAATGTCAATGTCACGTTCTCGTTGTTGCATGCATATCATTTGGTATTTATGTACAATTCTCTCCTAATTCATGGTATAAGTAAGTACCGTCGATCATCCTGACCATACTTTAATGTCATTTTATTTTCCCATTTTTAGTATGTTTGCGCATAAATATTATATCCAATTGTTAAAATATACTACTGTAATGGTTCAAGAATAAGGACACGGCAGAAAAGAGTTAAATATAAAATAGAATTTGTGCTCGAGCTCGAGATGATTCGGCTACCTGAAAATATTTTTAATTCGGTATTGACAGTAAAGCATCTTAACTTTAAAGTGTTCTGTTCGAAAAAAACAAAAATAATGCAAATTAACTCCTTTTCCAGTTCATGAATAAAATACTTTTGTTTTTGCAAAATTTCTATTCAGTACAAACTTTTTATACAGTCTGTAATATAGAGTACCAATCAACTATGAGTAGGTATCGTAAGTAGATATCGTGCACGGATATGAAACACAACCTACGCTTCGGTTCGCTTTAACAACTTACTATTATTGCCGCTGTAACATTCATGTAACTATAAAACTAACTTAGTCACATGTCGTAATAGTTTAGAGTTCTCAAGAATGTAGCGCAACATAAATTGTTTTGCTTGACACCATTCTGTTTTTGTACTTAAAATCGACAAATTGGCAGCAATTTATCTGAATCGTACTCGTAAGGATTCCAGAACTGTCAGTTACATTAAATACCAAAGGTAGGCGAATATTTTTCAGTATGTAACGTGGTAAGGCGCCGACGGACCGTCGTCGATGTCGATAAATAACGGGAGAAGGCGTCGTGTGGCCTTGCTCAACTATTTGCGGCGTGCTTGTGAGCGGAGCCACTGCCGACGTCGCCGATGCAAACTGTACCCAGCCCATTTTAATTGCTCTACCGAATGTCAATCGCCACATTCTCTCGAATAATGATGCCCGTCTTTTAATGTTAACCTTGTCACTCACATCGAGTTTATCAGCTTAGTCAGCAATCACTTCCTGTTTCACCATAGAACCATCTAATTTTATAATCGTACATTATGTGTAGAAAACACTTATCTAAAAGCTCTCTAAGAATTGCACATTGAAATGTATATTTCTGACTTTGTTGAATGTTTCATGTATGTCCTAAAGAATTTATATCATACCTCAAAGAGGAATACGGAGAAGTTATGGTAAAGGTGAAATATTTAACAAATGCGTGGTCGTTCCTGAAATGTCAGTTTGCGGGCGCTCGCAGCCGCAACCTTTGAATGAGCGCCGCTGCACTGCGTCGCCCCTCCATTTTTGATAACAAGCGTACCCGTCAGTTTATATTCTAATATAATATGGCCTTCTTTTATACTTCACTGGAATCTCTACTCACTATTTTCGAAATCCGGCCAGTCAAAAAAAATCAACGTTGAATAGTTTCGAATTGACATTGACACTAATGTTCTCTATTGTGCTTGCGTCAATCAAGTTATTTTCTCCCACGTTACAGATGAATTTCACAATATACAGTCTTCATTATAATTAGGAAATAAAGACAAGCCAGGCTTATATCACATAATAGTTTTTTTAATATATGCAGGTCCATTAAAACCGGTAATTATTCGTAAGAAAGATAAATATTCCTTTTAAAATTGTAACTGCCGACAGAGGAACTGGCAGTGCGCAATCTCACTACTAAGTAGTATTCTATTCCCTAGTCCTACGCAAAGAACGCAGTCAAACATCACTATTTATATAGGCTATAGCAGGGATTCCCAAAGTGGTCGACATCGACCCCTTGGGGTCGAAATCGGTTTCCCAGGGGTCGACATAAACGAAAACTGAAGTGTGTTTTATGTTCTTTTAAAGATATAATAAAGCGTGTCAAATTATATATCTCATGTTGTCTATCTGAAATTATCTTGAACAAAAAGTCAATAACAAAAGCACGCGCTTTAACTAGATAACGCAATGTAGTAACTATATTATGTTTTCTTTATTTAATTTAAGAATTGAGAACAGCAAATGTAAGGTTTCATTTTATTCCCGACATCATTTTTCTAGGGCAATAGTGACGGATGAGACCGCTCAAAATATGTACAGCTTTGTGAATACTATTAGATTTAATTAGTATAAAATGGTTCACATAATAAGGAATTTGATAGTGTCTACTTAAAATGTGTGTACATACCTTTTTCAAGTGACGATCAACTGAGTCATCTTATATGTTTACAATCCAATAGACTAGATGGTTGATATACCTAACATTATAATATATATGTCTACAGCTGTTTCACGAATGGAGAACAAAATACCTATGTCATTTTGAGATACGATTATATCTTCTATCTATAAGCATTTCTTTATTTCCTAGAACTTAAGTTTTAGTAGAAAATACTGTTCCTGCAATAAAAAAAAATGTTATTTCCCCTGTCCACGGGCGGCCCACGTCAATGTCGTCGAATAGTTTCTAGCGACAACGTGTCGTACAAATTCCTCATGAGCTCATCGTAAATCGCACCTAACGCGCGCGACCTAGTTTGATGATATCACTTATCATATTGTCTAAATATCACAAACAAACATTTTATTTCACTATCATACTTTCAAATATATAGGCACTTCTATAATTATTATCTCGGTTAGCAACCAGAATAAGATAATGCCAACACTCTTTTTAGCGTTTGAGTTACTTAAAATAACGGTATCAATTATTATCATTATGAACAGTGAAATAAGTACAAAATTTGGTAGCTTCCTCTAGTTGCACCGATTAGGTATTAACGCTTATTAAAGACAAAAACTGAATTATATCTTAGTAGTACTTAGGGCCCTGGTAAAATAAGGGCCGATGTTGTTCATCTTGGCAAGTTAAAAATTTGTAAGCACTGTAACGTGTAAAAGAAATAAAATCTTTACATTATCTGTACCGTAAACAAGCCAAATACTTGACGCGTCGATGAGTGTTTTCTGTTTTTATCGTACTGAATGTATTTTTAACGAGTCGCTGGTGGTATGCGTAGATTTACGCGATATGACGAATACTGATAGATTGTAGGTACTTACTACAACGTACTCTTGACATGGGTGAATCAAAAAGGTCCTAGAATCACTGTAATAAAATAAGTAAAACAAATGTTTTAACTTAGACGGTTTTATTGAAAATAAAGATAATAATGATGTAGATAATGTACTAAAAGCCAAAGAATAATTCGGTAGGTCCTAGGTACCAATCATCACACATTTAAGGCATTGATCAGACAAAAAAATAAAATCGCGGGGCGCGTGAAAGTTCTATCAACAGTCAACCGCTCGTATCATTATAAATGCTGTTTATAATGTCTTGTGTCTCATGTAATTTAATTTTGGAAATATTTGAAAATCACTGAGGGCTAAGCCCGGCGAATATGGTGGAAGGTCAAGGATATCATTGCAGATTGCTTTGAGCGCAAACTTCCGAACGATGAGTAGGAGCGTTATCGCGAAGAAGCAGCACACTCAGTGACAGTTTTCCACTACGTTTTCCTTAAACCGAATCACGTACTTTTGGAATTCAACTTGCATAATAGTATCAGCTTATCGTCTATCTTTTCGGCATGTAATCAATAAAAAAGGATTTCTTTACTACCCTAGAACACTGAGGCCATAACTTTGCCGGTGGTAAGAGCAAGACATGTTTGTCTTGTCTTTTAGGATCGAAATGGGATTTTCGGGATAAAAAGTAGCCTACGTACTATTCCAGACTATAATCTATCTCGGTGCCAAATTGCATCTAGATCCGTTCAGCCGTTTTTGCGTGAAAGAGTAACAAAAAGATGTGTTATCTCAAAATAAATCACAGGGTATGACAGAAATATAAACTGAAATAATTTCGGTACTTAATATGCACAGTTTTCTGAATTTCGTCGACATAATTGTTGTTGTATGTATTCGTATCGGCCAGCATTTATAATTAGATAATTACTCATTTGGTTTCTTGTTTCTATAAATACTACTTAGTACTACGGTAACATCATTATCATTAGTGTATGTACTGCCCTAGCGTGCAGAAAGTTATATTTAATCCTTATGTCAAATATAGCATACAGCAAATTGACTACGTATAAAAGAAATAAGAACAAACAAATCCAATTGCTGTCAATTCCAAATTAATGGAAATTTCTCGTACATATTTATATAGAAATTGGGAAAATTCCATTCGCGTCGATGACTGTTCGTCACAAAGTCAATAATTCTTTCGCTGTCCTTTTGATGTTCGTCGCTGACAACATTAAGAACATACTTAATGGCCTCCATTTGGCAGGAAAACTGCCAGCGTTAAAAGTTTTGTTTACCTACTCAACACTGTATAGTTCTAGAGTATTATCTAAAATACTCCATTTCTTCTACTTATTTAAAGAAAAACATTAATCTTTATTATTGGGTTAGGTCTTCGCCGACCACAGGCAAATTGATTTTGCCGAAACTAAATATAAAGGTACTTATGTTTTCTGAAGTTTAATTACATGATGAACCGGGCTTACATGTGTAGTGTGTGGTAACGGATTAATGTATCAGTGAGCTGAAGGACGATATAGGTTATATAACGCTGCAGCGGGCGACGTCCTCGGAGCGAGGGCGGGCGCTCGGCCAAGGGCGCCTCATTGATCGCCGCGGAGTCTGCACCGTTCCGCGCACCAGTCCAAGCGCGCCAGCGCAACCTCTCTCTCCTCGGCTACCTCGGACGCCTGTTGAATAATCTTCACATATATCTTATGTCCAAAACAATAGGGCAGTTGGCTAAGCTTCAAATACATTATTTAACAGTCCTCATGGAATTAAGCATTAAATAAGAAATTGAAAAATTGGATTCGTTATTGTTTTCACGTTTGTTATAGTTTTTAATCGTTGAACCAAACAAAAAGTAAATGATTTGACGGTAGATACCAAATTATGACGTCAAAGTTGTTATTTCATAAAATATTCTATCTACATACATTTTGACGTTTAATAAAGAGAAACTGATTTAGTAATAGCAGCGAGAATGTTTGCACAATGTATTACGAGCCCTTCCGATCATAAATGTATTGATTGATGCTAAACAAAACGTTCGTTACCTAACATGCCTTAAAAATCTTTTTTTTTTGCTAATAACAGATAACATTTTTGAAAGTTTACCGTATGTAACCGTTACTCATGATTGAGGTAAAATGTCAATGGTCAGGTGTTTGCATGTACGAGTGATCCAAGAACATTGAGTTGAGAGTTAACAAAAATTTACATTTAAATGAAAAATGATGTTTATTACCTTTTGTTTTGTTTACATCATTACGTCAGTATTTTGAAAAAGGTAACGTCATATTATATTCCTGATATAAGCTACTATTTCTACACTTCTATCTGTGTCACTAACTGCCTATAATTTGTCTTCGCAAGTCAAGCCGACGTATTCAAAATAACTTTAGGCAGTGTTTAATTTACAATATAGGTGCCGAAATGAAAAATCATTTTATAAACTATGGACGAGAATCTTATGTCATCTAAAAGGGATTGGAATTGTCCCGTATATTTTCCAAGCGCATTCTTTCTTGATAGTTTCTAAAAATAATATATGAGCAAATATAGATTAAGTTTAGAAACTTATCCAATTTTGGTTCTGTCAAACCAAATAAGTATAGTCCTTCATTTCAGAATACGAAACGTCATTTGCCAGTGTGACTATACTAAATTTTTGTGATTTTTAATCTAGTTTAGAGAATGATAGCAAGATATGCGGTCTTATCGCTGGCTATGATTTCTTACAGACAATCTTCTAAGATGGGAAAATGGACAGACATTTTTTTCAATATCACTTCTAAAAAATCAAAGACTAAAATGTTTTGTGTCTAAAAGTAATAATTGCATATTTTATCTTACCGCTCTTTAACAATGTAAGTTCGTTTTGAAATGTACGTAAACAACGACACTTAAAACTATTGAGCTTATTCTGTTTTAACCCATATTTTTGCATAGTAGGTGATGTGGCAATGTCTAAATCGTATACGGTCACGAAAATTGCGAGGCTGGCGGTACCAGGTGCGCTGCGTTAAATGTTGAAATACATGTTTCGGGCCAACTATGAACTCTGCTCATTGTATGTTGTAGACATACTTCATTTCATTATGAGAATAAATTATACAAATCAAAACTACATGACAGCAATTAATATTTTTTTCTGTCTTTACTTGGTCGTGGACTGATTTAAATAATTATGATTTTAAAATAGAACTCATTATAAGGTTTAAGGCGAAAAAAAAAATGAAAATATTTGCGATTTTGACTAAACTTGACATACAGATAGTTTGTATGCAGTATTAACCCATACGGGAACCGAGATCCATATATATGTTACAATAACTCAGCAACCTAAATTTATTAAAACTTTGACTGTAATTAACCAATCTTTTTCACCTTCATATTTCGATATTAGGTTTTAGGTCAAGGTTCAAAAACACTTAAGAAATTAAGCTACGTTAAGTCAAACAGTGGTCCCAATTCTGTTACTTCACTCGCTAAATTAAAATTCACTAAATTTTCTTCATATAAGATGTAAACCTTGTACACTTCAAAACAAGGTCTTATTTCAAATTGAAACAAGTAGGTAACATATGTCGCTATCGAAATAAGCAATTTATTTGTCGACGAAAGTCTGATACGCTTAAATAAACTTTAATACCACGTAGCGAGAGCCGCTATCCGTTGAATGCCATCTCTTTTGCTCTGTGTTTTTAGTAAGCGTCTTCGTAGGTGTAGATTAAAAACACGTCATCCTTGTTCGTTTTGAACAAGTTTTTATACGGCAATTATACAGCGTTTGAATAAATGGAGACTCTCGCTGCGTGGAAATAAAGTTGAGTATACGTTGACAGAGTGTTAGTGAAATTTAGCGGCGCTGAGAAATAGATGCTAGTAACAAATAGACCTTATTACGAAGAACACTAGGTTGATTTCATATGAAGAAATTAAGTCAGGTTTTAGTTTAGTCGAGTGTACAAAAGAATCGGCACCAATATCTACTTTATTTGTTTCCGAACTATAAATATTTCAAATCTGTAAGTATATTTGTTCGGATGCCTCTTTGATACCTTTTTCACGACGAAAATGCTGAACTGGAGAAAGATACCTAAAGGCTATTTTTGATATGCAAATTCAAAAGAATTTATGAAGGCTATTGCCCAAATATAGAGGCTACTATGTTACCGATTACGCAATTAATAATTACATAACTAAACCTGCTTAAAATCGTATGTACTTAACTTACATACATTCGGTAATCATTCCTTAATCAATAAATATTTGAATAGCGTACAATATAAGATAAACATTTTGTTGAAGTTTACCTACACGACAGATTCTTCAATAACATCGCCCCATGACGAGGCCAAGGCCGTCGCAGATTCTCATAGTCAACCGACTAGGTGAATGGAAGCGTGGGCCACGTGTCCGTCATTAATCGTCTAATAATAGAACATAGTGAAGAGTCAAGAGTACCTACCCAGAAATCCTACATATTTCATTTTCATTCCTGCTCGTACTTGTAATTAAATTGTTCTACTTTACAAACAATTTTATCAAATCAAAATCTTTCGCTTCGTACTTACTTATACCTAATACGGTAATGTTGGCACCCACAACATGCTTAGATTTCTTTTCCCCTTTTTCAAATATAGTAAACAGCCACAATTGATTGATACAATAACTGATTTCGGAGAACGCTACCAAACAGTCTGAGTTAATATTTTTTCCTTGCTAAGTGTTGAGTAAATGCTAGTAACTCAACTGAGATATACAATAATTATATAAAGGTATATTCTATCTTTTCAGAACCAAAGAAAGACAAATTGGAAAATGGTGGCGAGCTCATGAGACCCGAGCGACCCAACTCCTTGACAGCAGGCAAAATACCACGAAGAATATGCTATCAAGGAGATGTTGGTAAGTAATATGACTAATTTATATACCTACATATTTTACTTTTCTATATTTAATTTTCCTGTTCACTCTGGTCATGTATAAACTACAATAAGATGTTAATTACATGTACAGAGGTAGTAACTGTCATTAGGTATTTATTTTTTATAGCTTTCGTACTTTGTAATACAGTCCTTATGAGCGAATATTTTTGTATAATAATTGTCTTAAACTTTGTAAGCATTAAGGGGAGACTCCAGTTTTTATGTAATTGAACCATTTCACAAAATAAGCACACGTGTTTCAGTGGGTTACGGGTCTACAGCGGAGAGCGGAAGTGGCAACCCAGAGGAGCAACTAATGCTGTCGGAGTTGCCCGAACCGCCTATTGCTGTGTCAGAGATCGGGCCCATACCGCCGCCACCGATGTTCAGCTCGCCCAGTCCCACGCGCCATCATCACCAACACGCGCTCGCTCAACACCCTCTCTCTGACTGTAAGCTCACGCAATAAAAGTTAATTATAATGTTTACTTATTTCTGTACGAAATGACGTGGAAGTAGTTCCTTTAGTTTATTTTCGATCCGAAAAACGTGTGTCGCAAACCGTTTACGTTTTTGTTAAACATGGTCGTATATGTGCAATACACGAATCCTAATATCACTGTATTGTCTTTATCAGCCGAAGAGGAGGACGAACCAGAGGAAGAAGAAGTTGAACCCTTGACGTTGGCGGATACAACGCGCGTCGAAGAGATTCCACCAAAGGAGCCCATCTTTGGCGCGATGCCTCTTAAGTCTGCTCTCAAAAAACCACGCCCCACCGCCTCTCCTGCCTCGACGCCCTTGGCTACCCCACTTGCACCACGACAAGACCACCATCACACCAGCTTCAAGTCAGTATCCCATCCTCTATTTTATTAAATCTTGAATACACACAGTAAAAACGTATTGAACGCCTACAGTTATCTCATAATTAAATTATCCTAATGGTGAAATTAAACTGTGTTGCTGAAACAGTCTGCTGTACAAAATAGGCCTTGACACTATTTGTTTTTTTTATAAAATTTGTTAATTTTTACTTTGTACCTATATTTATAAACCTCGAGCAAATTAGTAATCGTGAAGATAACTGCAGGCAACTAATGTTGATGATTTTCATAAATGTTGGGCGTGATAGTGAAGTTGTACGTTTATTTCCATCATGCTTCGGCGAGCAGGCGGCCGCCGCCTAAACCGAGGATCCGCATATGGTAACAGTCCCATACGTTATGCCAGTGTTGTTGAACCACGCCATTTCGCCCAGAGGCCTCCCGACGGTCCGCTTCGCCTTTAGTCCATGCATCGTGCTGTGCACGCTTTCGACTCTCATCTCCGTCTTATTTATAACTGTTGATGTCTCTGTCTATACACTAACGCCACTATAGTTGCATATTTAAAAAATAAGATTGTGATGCTTTCAATTATTAAAAACTAGTACAAAGACAAGAATCCGTAAAGAAACAATTTAAAAACAGAGTTTAACAGCGAACGAATTTGGAGCCATAACCTACATTAGACTTGTGTGTGTACCTACTGTTGTTAAAATGATGGCTGTTTAATATATTGTACTTATGTTCTCGTCGTTGTTCTATGTTGCATGTATGTGTTACGTTAATGTTTTATTATCATAAATGATTATCATGTTATGTTTTTTCAGTTTTTGTTATGTTCTTTCAGTTTCTTTTATTTATATACATTTTATTAGACTTTCAAGCTTGTTGTCATTATTTGTATTAATGTTATACCTTATGTGTTTGTGAATTTATAGTCGATTGTTTTAAACATAAATGTCTGTAGGTAATAATTCGAGATGTAAAATTGTAGTAGTACTTAACTTTAATTTGTTAACGGCGGTGAAGTGATATTTAACCTTACATTCACAACTGAAGTTCGAAAGTTTGAGAATGTTAGTATTTCTAACCGTTTGTCATATAACTCTTAGAAAGGATTCGACCACACAAAATTTTTTTTTTGCATTGTTAGCTATCACCTACAACACGTTTTATACTAAGGGTCAAAGCACTGAGACACCACAGAATACACAAATTAACAAATAAATATTGATGTGAACATATTTGGTAAGGTTCCGTACCTCAACATATAGAAATTTTAACGTCATCATCAGTCGCTTGGTCGTTTTGCGATTCCTCGCTTACGTCGCAAACCGAACAGTACTTACAAAGCGATATTTACGAGTATATTCAGCAGAAGTGTTCGTCCATATTTCCATGCTCATTTGATGTATGGCTGTCGCGCGTCACATGTTTTGACACTTTAGTGTGATACAAATGTGTTAGTTCCCTTATTAAGGTTTCGATTTTATAATTAGTAGTAATCGTCCGGTGCGCGTGGGGAATGCAATGGAGAACAAGGAGAACGCTCGGCCGTGGGAGTATGAGAGCAATGACTACGCGAACGAGTCGGATCGCGTAGCTGCCAAGCTCGCGCGCAAGGAGAGCCTCAACATCAAGCTGGCACTTCGCCCTGACCGTCAGGAGCTTATAAACAGGTAACACCTCACGTTTTTTGTCTGACTATGAAATAAAGGCAGTTTGATTAAGATTGATGTGTTTTTTGGCTAAAACTTTGTATAACAAGCCTAAATTGCAACAGCTAAGAAAAAACTCCCCCTTCTTAAAAACAGTTACTTCAGACAGCTTTAAGACAACCTTGGAAAAGTGTTTAGCATGTCTTCAAACGGACGCCCTGCGAGTAAACAAGCAGTATGCCTGATGATAAACGATTTCAGTTGCTTAGAGACACTTACAGCTTGTTGAGAGGGAGAAAATGGGGCTACCAATAAAAAAATTATTAATATTAGATAGATAGATAGAATATTATTTATTGTACACCATTAAGTACTAACATACAGTTGAAACAGATCTCATATAAAATATTACAGTACAATGGGCGGTCTTATCGTTAACAGCGATCTTTACCAGACAACCTTTAGATGGAAACTATGGAATGAAATATGGAAGTTATTAATAAACTTTCAATTTTGAACCTGTTATGCGCTTACGAACTGTTCTCGTTCGATCACAAATTATCATCATACTCGTGCGGTGGAGTAAATAAAACTCTGATATGACCGGGTGATAGTGTGGCATTTAAAAATTTCCTCTGAGTGTAAGGAGCTCATTTGTAAATTCTTTGTTTTAAATTATTCCAATCTGAAACTAGGTTAGTTTCCAAAAGCTTTTGTACTTTTACACTTCTTTTACGAACAGAATCGCAAGTAACCGTATAGGTATTATAAAACTCCAAATCGGTATTTAGAAAGGGAAGCCGATAGGAATCGTGTTATTGTTATCCCCTCGTTACTGCTAAATTTACATTTTCCGGCTTTTAATCTAGTATTCATTCTACTAATTTATCTTAATAATCTTCATACTGGCAAATACACTTCTGGCAAATACAATTCCAACAAATATTTTTTTCGGATACTTGCAGCAATGGCAGTGAGAATAAATCAGACCTTGGGGTGTTAAAAAACCCTTGAAGTCGTTTGTAAAACATTTTTTATGTTAAAATTAGAAACGGTATATGTTTATTGAATTTTTTCGGCACAATTTGGCTATTAACCTATATGCATAGACGCTGCATGGATTTATAGTTTACATATCTATGACTGTAAATCTATGTACGCATGCATGACACAGTATACCACAAAACCTAGAAATGTTATATATTCCTTATTTGTTCGGGTATTATTAATACCTGTTAAAGAGAGTATAAGCAAAAATACCACAGATTCCTATGTATGATATCATAGAACATTGTCAATGTCAAAACCAACGTTTTGTGCTAATGAGCTGACTGTCACTGCGTTATGTATGTGTATTTGTCATTGGTGTGTACGATAATTGTGTGACACACCTGACAGTCAATTATAGCACGATTCCTATCGGAGTAAGAACTACTACCTAGAGCACTATTATAGGTTTTTGTAAATAGGCGTCATGAATTACCACACCTTTATTATTATCATTTAACATTTCATCAGCATTAAAAATAATACATATTGATGCCGGCAGTACTTTCCTACTTCTCTTCTAAATAATTATATATACAACAAATTAAGATTAATTTTTTTTATATGATTAGTATGATTACTTATTGCATACGGATATGTAAAACCGATTCAAAAACTCATCAAAATCGATCGTTTGGACATCACCGGATCAATCGATGAAGACATATAATATTCTCATGAATGAACTCGTTGTATGTTATATGCATAGTTGCCAAATCTATGGAAATTTGGCAGCTCAACGTATTTATATTTTTTACGAACAATACAACTTCGTGGTGCACGTGTTACATTACGTAATGAAGCGTTCGAGCAGTAATAGTTTGTCATCGAGTGCCGTCTGGCAACAATGCTCGACCCGGACACAGGCTTCTATTTTAAACACCACCTTCAAAGTCATTGTTATCAATGAATAATTTCTTCCTGTCTCTGTGAGCTTGTTCTTGGCATTGGCATTGTTCAAAATTTGTATTTACTGATAGATTTTCAATTGATGTTTGTTATAATGTCTTTGTTTTATTAACTTTTTGGAAATACCACTGATGAATCATGTTGTCTGGCGCCAGTTAAGAACATCGAGATAGTATAAATTAGAGTGGGTGGCGGCCAGCAATTTGATGATATTTGTGAAACCTAACTTGGTACTGCTCAGCATTCAATTTATCTGAACTCTGTATAAAATGCAATAAGCATGATAACAATCTTAATTGATTAATTAAAGACTGCGAGTTATATGGATTTTGGGTTTTGGAAAATAGCCAACTATGCATATTAATCGCATAGTACGAACACATTTTCAGCATCGTTTAAGCTTTGGCAAAATTTTATATTGTCAGTCGCTTGCCAGTATCGGTGCGCTAAATAAATTCTGTTAGTGTTCTGTTAGCCTCCGAGAGAAAGTTACATCAGTGCGCAGCGTACTGAGTCTCGAACGTTATGTAAATTATTGAATGTGAGTGTATGGTGTGCCTGCAGGAATATTCTGGTGGTACAGAGCGAGCACGAGAGGCAAGAGTCGTGGGAGGCCATCGGCGCCCGCCTCATACGTCGCCTGTCCATGCGGCCCACCGCCGAAGAACTCGTAGAGAGAAATATTCTTAAAAGTAAGTTTCTGATGAATATATTTGGTTTTTCGTGTCACATTCAATTAGAATTTAATTCAATTAGAAAAGAGCATAATCCCATCTCAAAGGCCGGCAACGCACTTGTGACTCTTGAGTTGCAGGTGTCCATGGGCGACGGTAGTCACTTACCATCAGGTGACCCGTCTGCTCATTTGCCCCCTATAATATAAAAAAAAAATAGAATTGCCTACTATCAGTCCTGAACTAAACGATTGTATTATATTGTTCAATCGGTCAACTTGATTGTGTCAAAGTTAGTCGTGGCAGGAGCGGATCTATTCGCTCACCCCAGCCATAGGTTCATCTACTTTAGTACTTTAGATTATCTAGTGTCCCTGATAAGAGCCGAAGAGTGTTAGTAACACTCTTGTAGTGATTTTATGCGGATGGTTTGCGCCTAATATGAAGAGTAAAAGTGAAGGTCTTTGGTCACTTGATAGCTTGTCCTTCAACTTAGCCTAGTTATTTCATAGACAAACCTACTAAAACCACACAATGTATGACGCGATGTGTCATGGTTAACATGACCCCACCTCTCAAAAAGGACACGAGCATGCCATCTATAATTTCTAGGAAACTACAACTTTTAGGAAAGATAATTAATTATGTTTACAATTTTCAGCAGCTGCTTAATAAATATAACATGATGTAATATGTCTGCTTGCTTCATATGTCATGTACAAACGCACACCCTGAATTTAGCTGGTTCAGAATCAGACTCATTCGACTTCAGTTATTTTTAGCATACAATTTTATTTTTAAAATAATTAAAGTTAAGTAAATTATTAATAACTTTTCCGCTGAGCAGTCGAAACAATAGATGAAGTCCGGACTGGAAACCAACAAGACCCAAGGTGTGCGGTACTTATCTGTCTTATGGTCGTATTATATCTATACCATTTATCGTCCGTAATAAGTATGACGATTTCTTAAATAGAGTAAAAACCTATGTTTAAAATTTAAACCTTGATTTATTGCAATCATGGCATAATGTTTTGATTGAGGTGTATCATAACGTAACAAACGCATTTCCTCAAATGAATTAGTTATTAACTTAACCTAAATACGTTCGTTCCTACGTACGTATGTCCCACTGTAAATTGGAAGCTCTTTTCCTAACCGAGATGCTCATACAAGACTGATTTAGCGTTCCGTATTGCCATAATGATAATAAAAAAGTCGTCGTCAGCTCCGACCTCTCTCTCTCTCTCTCTCTCTCTCCCTCTCTCTCTCTCTCTCTCTCTCTCTCTCTCTCTCTCTCTCTCTCTCTCTCTCTCCCCCCCCCCCCTCTCTCTCTCTCTCTCTCTCTCTCTCTCTCCCTCCCTCCCTAACTCCCTCCCTAACTCCCTCCCTAACTTCCGCCCTCATTCCCTCCTTTACTCCCTCCCTAACTCCCTCCCTAACTCCTTCCCTAACTCCCTCCCTAACTCCCTCCCTCTATATATTCTGTATATATTTACACATATATAACATAAAGGTATACACATATCTACTTCCATGCGTCGAGAATAAGGAGTAAACTCCAATAAAGCATAAAAAGCACAATAAAGCGTTACGCTGCCCTCCGATCACTAAATTTTATTCTTCATATTTTTTTCATACCGGGCGCCTTATATGCAAATCGATTCTTAAGGAGTAAACTCCAAAAATTAGTATTATGATATATAATAAGTAAGTAGGCTTGGCTTAAATTTAGGCTAAAGCTTGTGTTTTTGTCATGAAAAACTAATAGCTCATTAACCTTCAGGTCAATCACCTGCGGAGGAGAAGAAACAGAAGGAGGAAAAGAAGCGATTCTTGCTTCGCAAGCTCAGCTTCCGACCCACCGTCGACGAGCTCAAAGAGAAAAAAATCATACGCTTCAGTGACTACATCGAAGTTACACAGGTAAAATATAATAATGATAAAAATTTAATACCATATAATTATTATGTTAGTATACAAAAACATCTTAAAAACTATAGTTAATAAATAGGTAAAAACATAACCGCTTAACTTGACCCTCCGATCTGCCAATACGCTTAGGATGCTGTTGGCGCAGCCGCGTAGCCGTGACAGCAATGGAGCGCACCGCTTACGCATAACCGCAACAAAGCTGTTGACTTCACAGAAAGCTGAAGTTTTTTTTTGTTTTAGCATTGACAGCCCAATCCTTGGGGAAGGTTACTACTATGATTCTTTGGAGCGTTTATAGTTACTGATCCCCAGTGACCATAAATGCGGATGAAAATGCGGTCAACGGCTAGTTCAATTTAAAATTACGAATCAACCATTATTAATATTTGCTATACTTGACATTTTTAATTCACTACTTTATCAAAACAATTAAAATCATTCATATTCCTCATCCTCCGCATCTTATATAATACTAGCTGACTCGACTGAAGTCTTGCCCGAACGAAGGATCTTCTTTTTGGTGCCATAATTGATTTCGTCAATAAAACAAATGCACTAAAATCGTAAATCTTAAAAAAAAATAATTTTCACCACCAACACCATCACTCACAAAAGCTCATTTTTAATAAATAATTTTATTAAAAATGATCTTTTTCCTACAAAATTACTCACCTCCTTCCCTGACCTGGATAATTATAACCTAAGGTTGAACTTTTATACGGAATCTGAAAAGAAACTAACCATTCTGACCTTTCAGAAATTATTCGGCAATCTGGAAAGTTATATTACCGGATTCTGTTTGCAGTGTAAACAAACAGAAGTCTAAAAAAAAATTTTTTACAATCCCACTAATATTATAAATGTGAAAGTTTGGATGGATGGATGTATGTTTGTTACTCTTTCACGAAAAAACCATTGAACCGATTGTGATGAAACTTGGTATGTAGATAGCTGGAGACCTGGATTAACGCATAGGCTACATTTTATCCCGACATTCCTACGGGATCGGGACTTACGCGGGTGAAACCGCGGGGCGCTGCTAGTGTTATATATTTTAATAAACAAAAACTTCGTTTTTTAATAGTAACTTGACACATGTATGTCACACACGGCCGGCCGTCTGGTCCCAAACTAGGCACAGCCTAATGATCTACTTCTGTCTTAAGCTAATTTTCTTTTTTTGTGAAGGCGCACGACTACGACCGTCGCGCAGACAAGCCTTGGACTCGTCTGACTCCGAGGGACAAAGCCGCCATCAGACGAGAGCTCAACGAATTTAAGAGTTCAGAAATGGCAGTACACGAAGAAAGCAAGCATCTCACTAGGTAGATATTGTCTTGTTATTAAATCTATGACTGATTTGTAACATTGGCCACTTTAATTCTAATTATATTCGGCACATATATGAGTAAAAATTGTGTTTTAGGAATCAAAAACCTTACTCGAGGTTTTTTATTAGGGGTTCATTGAAATCACAGGGATTTTCACTGTCTAAATTCACCATTAGATGCTGAAATCATTATTTCTGATTTTTTCTTTTTAGTTTCTATTTAATGGTACACTGATCAACAACGACATGTTGTCCTCAGATTCCACAGACCATGACGGCTGTGCCTTAGAGCCGGAGAGGAGTGCTTTGCTCGGGTACGCGGCTGATGCTCGCAAACGAGGCAATGGCGCAACTGTGATGCGGTTGCAGCGCGGCTGTAGGACGCTAGTGGCGCGATTGTGTCGCAACTGTGGTGCGAGCCGCGGCCTACCGACAGCGAGCGACGCATCTTTCCTTGACCACCGCGCGTGGCCGCACCTGTGATTTTAATGTTATTTATATTGACTTCTTCCGTTTTCTGGAAGATTTGTATGCAATAACTTACCAGAACGCATCGGTAAAGTGTTGAATATTCTAAAGTTGCGTTGTACCGCTGTTTTGTCGTTACATTTTATACATGGATACCGATAGTGCAATGTTGTTTTTTGATTTACCTACTTTGTATCGTAGTTATCGCCGAGTACAATTATTATCATTATGGTATCGTTTATTATTATTAAGTTGACGTATTCTAAGCATAACTATACATTCTTTGAATTGACCTTCAAGAAAGGTTAGTGATACTGTTTATGTGGTGACGATTATGCGCTTTCAATCTATATGAATTGTATGTAATGTTTACAAGTGACTTATTTTGATATGTGAGACGTATCCAACTGTACTTTTTGTAAAATTGTGATTTTTCTTATATTGCTAGCTTTAGCTCCGTAGTCATTAAGCTAGATTTCAACTTTGTATTATTCATTTGGCGTAAAATGTATATTGTATTATTTTACGGTCAAAATTTGTATTCTGCCTCTGTTTGTAAAAGCAAGAACACGTTCAGTACCACTCAATTTGTTTGCCGGTAATGTCGCTAGATATCTTGTAAGTGCAGTGCTCTTTTTTATTTCCCGAAAATATTATAATTGTTCTTTATCATATTGACTACTTGACGCAATTATTTGGCATTAAATGTATGAGATACTTCCACAGATTATCAATTATTATTTTTGCGAATTCTTCTTAGAAAATTGAACAAGATAACGTAATATTTATTATAAAATGGTTTGATATTGTATAAAAATGTTTTAATATTGTTGAAGTAAGATAATAGGTGTTATATTGGTAACCAACGATTCTTTGTTGATGCGGCGTAGATAATTGAACACCTTTGTCCATTTGTTTAAAGATTCAAAAGTGCTTCCAAAATATTGTCGTGCTAATAACAAATTGAATGCGTAGCTCGATATTAGTATTACGTAATGATCGATTATGCGTTCGGCACTACAACCAGTGTTCATTTGCTCAATCATAGATAAATACTAAATTATATAAATTTGAAACTAATATACCACCTACTATCATCTGTCGATGTTAAATATAAAACTGTTTATTAATTTTCACCACTCCATATCAGAAAAAATAATAATAAAAGCATACAATTCTTTATAAAAAATCAAGGAAGGAACCAAATATGATATACCACAATACATACATCCGTTTGTTAGCCATCAAAAGAGGCAATTGTTTGTTTGTGATAATTTCATTAGACAAGGTCCAGTTACGAGATTCCTATGTAATGTAAAGTTTATAAAACTCACAAATATGTTGTTATTAAAATAACACAGGATACTGATATTGAGCTCAATGTGAAAGGACTGTATACTGTCCATCCTGTACGACATGAGAAACCTCGGCGGGAACAAATTGTTAATCATTTTGTCACTCTAGCCTAGCTCTAGTGTAAGTTACAAACGTTGAACGAAATAATGACTAATTAATGATCGAATAAGCTATTATAAAGCTGTAGCTGTTAAATACATAATTATACACCTTCTGAGATTACGGCGATTATTTGACGATATGTTTGGTTTCACTTCGAGACCTTTGTATTTCTTGATTGGCTCTATAGTTAGACAGCAATAAACTGCTATCGGCATGTCGGCTGACGAATGAAATTATTTAAAATTAGAGTTGAAAAGTTTTTATATTACTGTATAGATTAATTCTTCTTAGTGTTACTAATAGATAGGAATCAGTTATAAATATTTTTTAAAACGATATATTGTTCAGTAGCGGTGCCATTTTGTGTGACGTTATCGTGATAAAGTCATGATGCCGGTTCTCATTGTGAGGATAAAGTGATTGGGAAGTGCGGGCGGGGAGTATACGTGAGCTTAGTACTAATTAGATTGCGACGTTCAAGCGGTTATTCATTACTAATTTTTACATCAGCAATAGCTATTTTATAGAAATTTATAGGCGTTTGTATCTTTCGTAAAGATATAAGATAGTCAGCAAGTGAATCGCTATTTAAAGTCCCGTTTGTGTGTGTAAAAGTAGAAGTAAAGCGAAGGTATTGCTGGTGCAAAAATCGTAGTGTATAACTTCTGTCAGTGCGGTCAATAAATACTAAAGTCAACTCAGTGATACGAACGACGTATCGGTTTGAAGGATGTTTCTTTACACGTGTTTTTATATAATAATTATCCTGTTATGTTTAAGGCAATGCGTAATCACAGTACATTATACAAGATTATGATAGCGAGCTACAAAAATGTTAATATAATGGTTATTCTTGAGACCATTCCATTTAGTGTAAAGTTGAAGCCAAAATGACGACTTATTTTTCTAAACGATTTTGTTAGATTTGCTATTAAACTAATAAGGTAAAACGTAGTGTTTATCGATGTATAATATAATAAGACATTCACATTCTCCAAAGATCTACGGCTCAACTGTTTTAGCATTCATAGTGATACCATATGTGTATTATAGTGGTTTTACACCTGGATGGGCTGCTTGTTTCGCTCGGCTCTGGTTAACAGGTACACAAAATTTATTCTGGAAAAATAATGTGTTGGTAATTAACAATAATAATTTAACTGTCACTCCATTTTTTAATGATTATTTCAAATATTTAATTTAAATGATACATTATAAATTTAGTTTAACAAAATAATATCGTGAAAGTAAACTATCGACTTACTACTAATACAAGTATCAATCTTGCTTGGAGGAATTAACAGGAATATTGGTAACATGTTTATCAAGGATTACTAATAGTTGATTTAAAAAATAGTTTGAATTAAGTCAGACTAACGATGCGGATCATCATTTAGAAACAAAGGTGGGGGTATTTCTTTACTATTCTTTACTCGCTGACATAGCAAAACAATCAGTGCATGCAGGTGCAAAGCCTCTACGGTACGTACTATACTTCTGTCTCTAATCACGCTACACGACTTATAGACGAACTACCGAGCTGTGAAAATAATGGAGCCTCCTTCAGGCGTTTCTATCTACAGTTGTATTAATTAACTTGCGATATTATTAACTTTCATCAAATCAAATGTGATATTTTTAATTTCTAGTATATTATATTGTACACTAATATTTTCCTTCCATTGTAATTGTAAATTATGATATCATTTAGATACGCTAAGTCATACGATTTGTTAAACGAGATAGTAATTACATTTAATCAAACGATTCTTATGGATAAATTCCAAATTCATTTGTTGCTTTGTATTTGCAGAATAAACACATATATATGATAAAATAAAATATCTCACTAATTGGGTTCTTGACAAGTATTATTTATGTTAATATCATATGCGATGCAAATTATACACTAAACGACATCGGAATAACGTCGAAAAAGATTGTATTCAAGGAGATAAGTCGCCCGTTTAATGTGGATCAAAAGCAGTGGCGTCGTAGTTGCATGTAGTTCATTAGGGATTTTAAAGCAATTATATCGATAAACATTCTTTTGAAATTATGTCTGTATATAATTTTATTGTAATGTAAATGATGGAATCTCTTATTTCCAATGGTATCGTTCGTAATTTTTTGTGCTATTACGATTTATAATTATTGCTAATCTTCAGTAATCTGTATACTGCTTTTATTTTAAACATCATGTAAATTATTAATGACTTGTGAGTATATATTGATAGCTATAAAATTACTTGTTTTATATAAAGTAAGTCTGTAAATATCATAATTATACATTAAGTTTTATACACTATCGTTTTGTTTCTTGGCTAACCCCCTATAATATAAATTAAAAATACAGAATAAGCGTCAATTGCATATCAATGAAACTGTTACTTTAATTACCGAGCCTGTCATCTTCAAAGATTGTTTACTATTCAGATGATGATTTCTACATCTGTGGTTTTATAATGGAATATTAATGAAGGCTTTGACCTGTGAAGCTTTGCCGGTGTCGACTTTCGATGGCGCTAACTTATGGTCGTGCGACTGGGCCGAGAGAAAGTTAACTGTAGTGCGTGCCCGTTACCGCCGAGACGAGCCGCCAGCGCCAGTCCGCGCCGGCAACCGAGCCAGGCGACCGCGCATTCCCGCGCACGCGCACGATATGTTTACCTTACACTCGACCATCCGGTAAAACCATAACAGAAAGCGACAGTGTTCAATAATAAACGTTTGATGTCCTTTAGCCCGGGTACCGTACGGTGTTGTGTGTGACCTTGGGTGTTGAGTCCTGGTTGAGAGGTCACGGTGTGAAAGTGCAACGGCCGCAACAAAGGATCATTGCTATGACGTTCTCTGGAAATATGAAGGAGAGTAAACCACGTCCCGTGAAAGACGCATGGGAATCGGAGGTGAGACTTAGATCGTAGTTTCTAATTTCTCATGTTTGTGTCCCAGCTTTGTAATTATATTGACACGCGTGGGACCAAGGGTATTGTTATGGTAAAGATTATATCTCAATAATTATTCGTGTGACAGTAAAGACAGTATAATGATTACTTTCTCTTTAGAAGTAAGTAGGTTTTACAGATTGCTATCTCAAGTAGCCCAGCTGGATAAGCTCCAAGTTCGTTAACTACAAAGGATAATTATGTAGAATTCTAGAAGGAACAAGTTTTGAGCTTGCTATAAAAAAATAAGAACAGTTACAATAAATGGAATATATTGAAAACTTGTTATCTAAATATATTATACTTAATAGGTTTAAGAGTGATTAAAAATATAATAAAATGCAATGTAGAAGCTGTCGAGACTTCCTGGTGTGTTTAATATGTTATTGATAAGGTAAAAGCTATCTATTAAACTTCTACTAAATATGACTAAATTGTATTTTACCGTATTCGATATTGATGGTTGTTGACCAGTACCATAAGTAGGTGGGCCACATATTTACGTGTGTAATGCATTAAAATGATTTGATATGCCTACCAATTTACACGAAAATGCTGATCCCTAACGTGTATGAATTTATTTATTACAGTAATAGGCAGAAGCGTTCATAATTTACATAATAACTGACTAGTTAACAGCAAATCTGTTAACAGTTACTCTGGTAGGCACTCGATGTGTTATTTTTGGTAAGATATATTTTAACTGTACTCTCAGTGCATTCAGTAGACAATCGTTAATTCTGTTCACCAGTTTTTACGAGTTAGGTACGGCATCCACTTTTACTTAGTTGCTAGCAACGACAGATCCAGGAACGTCATTTAACTTAAGTTAATTCATAATAAGCTAGGTATCTAAATATATTATTAGTAGGTACCTATTCTATAAGCGAAATCCGTCACCTACTTATATGGAATAAGTCTAACATGCAGAATATATACCTACTTATCCAGTGATTTAACTATAGGTTCCGTAAATGCACGATCGTATTTCAAAGACGAAGAAGTTATATTCATAGTGAGGCAACCAGTAGGTACATAGTAGAATGCCTTTTTATACAATCCAGGTTGCACCATAATGTTTTTGCAATTTTATAATTGAGAAGAATATACAATCTATTATCTATAGGTGCGTAAATTCTACCAACTCATACATTCCGCTCAGGCTTATCGTTAATCTTTTATCAATTCTTAACTTGAACGCCAAAGTTTAAAAAAAATTGAAGCATTTTATAACATATTATTATTTTAACATACTTTGTTGTAATGCATATTTGTAAATTATACAAAAAAAATGTTTAATCCTCCCCATTCTAAGAAAACACCTGTCTCCGGGAGTTGCATTTTAATGAAGTTATAAGACCTACGGGTTCCTGAGTCATTCCTATATTATTATATTGCTGTAGAACTCTTTATGACTAAGATACATATAGGTATAGAACAGATTATAATTATTGTAATTATTTAAGGGATTAGAATATAACAAACAAAGAATATAACATATATTTTCTCCGAGTAAACTGAACTGACCTGAGACCTGATTGATATTTAAACAAATGAAACTTTAACGATTAAAATGTAGGTAAGTAGGTACTTACCAATTTTTTTTTTAATAAAAGATATCTTCCGCATTAGGAATATTCCTGTGTCGCACGTGACTTCACAAACATTTAAACAACGGACACAAAGAACACCCAGATTCGGGACAACTATTTGTGGATCACACAATTTTTGTCCTGTGTGGGATTTGATCCGGCGCGGCATAGTGGCGAGGCGACCCCTTAGACCATTGCGCCATCCGTTCAGTCAAAATATAATTACCTAATATAGTTAATAATTATGTGGCATTACAAGCAGATACAGTCTGTTGTGGCTCAAATAGGAATAATTGTTTTTAAACTTTGATACATATTAGATGTGCAACTCTGGAGTTCGAGACTTAATGGCGATCAGGTTCAAACCATTGGATTGAACTACAGCAACCACAGGTCCTTTCCACTGTCAATTACTATTTCTCCAGAAGGCTACGTGAAGCAGTTGGAATAAAAAAACATAAAACATTCAACCGAGAAGATGGGTACCGCTTATCAACATCTTGGAATCCCGTCATCAGCCAATGCTTTCATCAGCGAGTAAGCGCTCGACAACATTCAACGGACGTCGTAAGTGTAGTGTGTCGAAGTACCGGAAGTACGAATAAAGACCAAGTGTAGGTAGTTGCTGAAACTCGCACCTCACGAGGCGCAATGGTTTAAGTGTTCATCTAGGCACTACGCCGCGCCGAGTGTTGTTGATCCACAAATAGTTGTCACGAGTCAAGGTGTTCTTTGTGTCCGTTGCTTGAATGTTTGTGAAGCCCCCCGCGAGACAGGCGTATTCCCAATGCGGGAGTTGTCTTTTAAAAAAGAGAGAAGAGAGAGAAATTCGATCGAAACTTCGGGTAAGCAAAAAGGTATTGTATATATTATCGCGATTAAGTCCCGAGCACACAGCAGCGGGGTAAAAGAAAATGTTAACGACTCTCCCATTTAGTTTTTTATTCATGTATTTGACATGTTATTAACCGACTTCAAAACAATAGGAGGTACGTTCGGCTGTCTGTATGATCTTTTTTAGGGTTCCATTCCTTAAAAGGAATCACTTCGTTGTCCGTCCCTCTGTCTGCCTGTCAAGACTGTTTTCTCAGGAAAGCGTGGAGGTATCAAATTGAAATTAACATCAAATTCAATATTGCATCTGCGGTCCCTGTAAAAAAATTCTAGCTTTTAAGTGAACGTTTGTGATCATATAATATTCACTTTTCAGTGCCCTTGGTTAGTTTTTTTTGAAGTCGGTTTAACTTTTTATTTAAAGTGTACAAACTTAAGAGTCTTACTTTAATACATGTACACTGTACATATATATTAAAGTGAGACTCTAAGTTTACATTCGACGTTAAAACCAACGTTCTGTATATATGAATACATATATGTATTTAATACCTCAGGTCATGAAGAATCCTCGTTTCCATATTGCCCTTAATCTTGACATGAGTGGTAAGAATTGTTATCGATCAAATGGTGCAGCGGGGCCGCGGGGGTCAGTTAAAGCCACTGATCGGGTATTGTCAGGGTAACGCAGCGACGAGTGACGGTAGAGACCCGCGCAAAGAGGGGAGAAGTTCGCTGCGATAATTTTCACTAATTGAATTTTAAAATATTTCGTACTTATAATTATAAGTACTATACTATAAACAAGGTCGGTAAAAAAATAATTAAATACCTACCTACAATCTACAATATGTTTCAATTATAAACAAGGTTCTGAAAAAATATATTGTGAAAGGAGGAAAAGGATAAAATTTGCTTTCGATCATATTTGGTAATAACAAAAATCGTACTTGAGAGTGTTTGTTTAGAATAAACTAAACAAGGTTTTTTAAAAGTAGATAAATAGGGTAAGAGGCCAAAATTACGACGAACATTCTAATAAGTAACACACCCACTGCTCGCGAGATCTGCCGTTCGCAGAACTAACTAATAGAGTCATAATATCTAACCGAAAAAATAACAAATAATTTCACATCGGTGATTATTTTGTACTACCTCTCTCGACTATTGCTATTATTACCTTAAGGATTTTCATAGATTCCATCGTTTTGGCGTTCGATATGGTATGGCGGTGGACGCCGGCTTACACCGTTCACTAACAATCATACCACATTTTCCATGTAATATTTATATTAAATAATTATAGTTTTTGTATTGTATTGTGATACAACAACGATAAAGTTATAGGTTTTTAGAAATTCTTTATAATTATTCTGAAATACTGTTATTAGGAATTGCACCTAAACATTAATTAATACTAGCAACCCGCCCCGGCTTCGCACGGGTAACTCCTTCAACAATCATCAACATATTCCAATCAATTTACACAATATCTTAACAAATTATACACCTAAACCTTCCTCATGAATCATCTGTCTATTACTGAAAACGGTATGAAAATCCGTTTAGTTGTTTTTCAGTTTATCGCGAACAGGCAGACAGACAGACAGACGCGGCGGGGGAATTTGTTTTATAAAATGTAGTGATTTCGCATAAAACGTATGTAGATATACCTACATAACGCTTTCTTTCAGGACGTATACAGGGGTATTCAAATAATATTGAATACCGTTATTTAATATTTAGAAATAATCGTATAAAAACTAATACTTTTATCGTGATGCCAGTATGGCCTCCTTTAAGGAGACAGTAAACTTGTTTACATATAGTAGGCAGTTTAAAAGTTCGTCCGCTCGGAATACGTTTGCAAAAGTACACCAAAACTGCGTTATGAACCATGGTCGAAATAGGTAACATGATGTCTAAACAGGGACATGCCTCCTTGCTGAAAAAAAATAATTACACTGTTTCAAGTGAGTAACAGAACAGCGTGCAAATTTCAACGAAATTGATCGGAGATAAACACGTTTTCCAAGACAAAATATGTACCTACTCGAATACTAACTTGTGAGACACAGTCAGAAAACCATACATAACAGAACGTGTTGTTTGCGTTTGAGAATTTGTTGTCTCAAGATCGACTTCTGGACCCTTCCATAATTTAGTGTACAAGCCAAGGTCAAGTCACGTTTTCTACAACATATCAAAGAAAGAAGTACACTATGAGCCGTCGTAAGGTGAATAATAGCATGCATTGTTTATAAATTATAACAGATAATTATCTTTTAAAAAAAAGTATCACCGACTTCAATGTGCTTTTTAGTGAAAAGTAGATGTATTTTGTTAAAATATAATATGGGTAGGCCAACTAAACGCAATGCTCCAATGAGACAGCGATGTTTCGGAGCCAACGAAAACGTCATCGATGTATACAATTTTTAGATATTTGTTGATTTTTAAAAAACCGCTCGACTGATTTCGATAAAATTTAAATGGCCACAATGATGACCACCTATATACCCTTTGAAACGAAAAATAGAATTTTCCAAATTGGTTCAGGTGTCTTCGAGTAATCTCACCGATTACTCGAAGACACCTGAACCAATTTGGAAAATTTACACATACATAAAAAAAAGGTTCCGATGAATTGAGAAGTCCTTCTTTTTTGAAGTCGGTTAAAAATGAGTTTTCCCGGATACTTTGTTCTGATTAGTTGAAGTCTGAGCCTTGGGCGTACAAAGTATACGAAAAGGAGATAAAATACACCTCATTAAGAATTATTCTAATAGAATCCCATTTTAAATATTGTTTAGCTCTTACTTTAAACACCACAGATGTTGCAAGTCACCTATTCCCGATGATATGGCAGTTATGACTTTGCTCGTATTGATACGTATCGCCTAACACGTAACTCTATAAAAAAATCTATGAAAATCGGGACTTAATGGCGATAATAGTTATAAGGTTCAATATATTTTTTGATTCCCCGAAGTTTCGCTCGAATTGCACCGATCGTGGTCACGGGTAGGTTGGTGAAAGTTCAGCGACGCCTCCGTGAAATGCGTGTTTCGGCAATTACCCGCACTTGGTCGTCATTACTTTTTCGTTCGTACTCTTACGACGTCCCTTGAATACTGTCGAGTGGCGAATTTGCTGATACGGGATACGGGATGACGGGATACCAAGATGTTAATAAGCGGTACCCATCTTCTCGGTTGAAATTTCTAAGATATGTCCGTGTTATCATATACATTTGAGTTCGTTCACCCTAAATCATTCAAATATTCCGACTTAAAGTTATGCGTTTTAATGAAAATGAGTCCATTATGCAGTCCGAATACTTTTTTTCTGAGTTGTGCCTAATATAACGTGAACTATAATTACATATGAGGTCTTGGGTCAACCACCAACAAATGATTGAGTTTAGATCTTAAAATAACGTTAGATGTTAAATTCCGTGATAACCCGGCAAAAGGGAATTATATTTTACTATGGTAGACAGTTATAGTACATGGTATGGTGGATATCACAGTTTATCAAGTCGGATACCGGTTTTCATAATATAAGTAGGTATTACCTATTGCGAACTTAATAGCCGAACAGGTAAACGTCAATTGTTGAAACAACATTATCAAGAACTTACTAATGATGTCATAAACATAATATCGACACAAATGGAAAGTCAAAAGCAAGTGTACCCATTCAATAACGTTCTAATCGAGGGAAATTAAGTCGACACATTCTTAACAGCTCAGAATAAATGTTTATAAACTTTTTGTATACCTACCTACTTCACCAGCTTGTACCAATGAAACAATTAACACTGTCTTTAAAGATAATATCACAATAATCTGATACTAAGTATTTATACATATTTAAATATCTACTTATAATAAGTATACATAAATCAGGTACTTACTTGAATAACTTTCGAGGAGGAAGTTATTGAAAAGGTAAAATAATATCTAAAAACAGTGTTTGACAATTTGGAGTATGATATAAATCGAAGAACTGAGTGAGAGCGAAGTGTGTCAGTGTTAACGGGGCGCAGACGCAGCGATGTCATCCATGATCCGGGTCGCTGCCTGCTGACCGACCACGGTGCGTTCACATGACAAATTAGCATTTGTCTTGCGATTAGATACCTACGTCGATATGAATAGAAGACATTCTAGGTAATCTAATAAAAATTAATGACATTGAACTTTATAAAGTTACAATATTTAACAGTTTGCGGAATAGGCCTTTGCTATAAAAATGTGTGCCCAGGATAAGCACACAGAGCGAAAAAAATACTGATAACCTACCTATTTTCTTGATTATACTATGCTTACGTAGGTTTATGAAGTGTTTTACAAAATAGTTATGTTGCCTATTGTAAACAATCTTACGACATCAAGAAAAAAGGCAAGGTGAACAAATTTTAAAAGTTCACGACCTTCTCCGTTTCGAGTGTCACGAAGTTCATCAGAATAATAAATAGAATGTATAAAATACCATTGCGCGTAAAGTACCTACACTAAAGTAAAAAAAAACAAAATATGTCAAGTTTTACGAAATATACCATCTTAGCACTGGTTGCAGCTTAGAATGTATTACTTATTGAGAAATAGGTGATATTTGCATACACTTACATTTTGCATACCCGGGGCCGGTATATATATCAATGCACTAGTTATACGCATACGTAACTATATTACAAAGCGGTCTGTCTGTCAATGACTTTGTGCCCCGTTCCAATTATTTTAGATAAAATTGAGATGTACGCTCTTACCCCTTATTAATTACTAGCCGTCCCCGCAGTTTCACCTGCGTTTATGGTCACTGCTCCACTGCTAATGGTCGTAGCGTGATGTTATATAGCCTATAGCCTTCTTCGATAAATGGGCTATCCAACACTAAAATAATATTTCAATTCGAACCACTAGTTCCTGACATTAAACAACCAAATAAACAAACTCTTCAGCTTTATAATATTAGTATAGATTATAAATGCAAATGTGCGTTTCTTAGTTTGTCCTTCTCTTCGAAGAATTGACACATGTGATCGTCTCGTGCAAAGCAATTTATCAAAGATCAAGAAAGATAGGTCTTAGAATTAAAATCTTGACCAATCTATTTAGACTCCGGTGAAAGACATCAGATAACTGTCTTGTATTAGATTTCTTTAGACCAGAACCTCATCATATGTGTGGTGGGGCCGGAACACATTTATAATATTTTAAATAAAATATCTTCACTTAATAATACATATATCGAAGCACGTGATTGATAGAATGTCATGTTTCCTGGTATCTCGAACGTCACAACACAATCCAATAATAGCAATGCATTTCAAACGTCAGAATTAAAATACCGGTCGGATGCCGGTTACATTGTTTAATACTTTCCAGCGTTAATCTCTGAGAAGTGACAATAGATAGGTAGGTGCCTATAATTCCTGCAGGTACTGCGTTAACAAAGAAAAACCGCATATAATGAAAGTTTATGACAGTATTGGTACTTTGCCACTTCAAAAGAAAGTTTTATTGTTACTTTGAGTCAGTCTACCAATCAGGACCTGGCTTGTATAATCAAATATCACATCCACTTTCGTATTATTACAGTAAATTGTATTTATTGTATGTTATTCGTAAATTTTGTTATGTATACTGTTGGCCTGTGGCATGTCTATAATAAATTAATTAAGCGGCGGTAGCGTAATGGCTAAGGCGTCGGACTTGAGATCAAGTGGTTGCGGGTTCGAACCCCAACCAGTGCACTACCGGCGTGAACCCACTCCTAACACAAGCATATAGCTTAGCTGGAGGGGTTAACAAGAATACTAGTAACGTGTGACCCACGTTACTAGCATTCTTTACAAAAAAAAAAATAGTTTAGATATTTACGTGACTTTTTTTATGGTAGGTATAGGGGTCAAACGAGCGTCCGGTAACCTCACTCACTGCGAAAAGCAATGCAAACTCACTGCCGGTTTTCTGTGAGGCCGAGGTATCACTCCGATCGAGCCGGCTCATACGTAGCACGAAAAATTATCTAATATTATTTTTCTCTATGCATCCAAACATTTTTATCCCATGGCAATTATACACGCATGTCTTAATAAATTTATTGCATTATTGCTTAACGTATGTACATTTTTCAGAGATAAAATATAGACCTATTACTCTCCGTCCCATAAGCTATTGTCATTTCGCGTTTGTAATATTAGTATGTCATGTCTTCTGTATCAAAGAATTAGAAGACATACCAGAATATATAAAACTAGCTTTTGTTCGCGTAAAATCTATTGTTCTGTCTACTGGTACTATTATGTATTCTGTTTCCTCGGGAACAGTAATCGGTATTTTTTTTCTGGATGAATTATATTTTTAAATATATTTGTATTTTTTTTTATTGTGAATGTATTTAAAAATGTAATTTATATGTATATTAAATAAAGAATAATAATAATAACTTCACACATCTCACACACGGCCTTCTGATCAGTGGCGGATCCAGGATTGACATTTGGGAGGGGCTTGACCCCAATGAGGGTAGGTTTTAGCAAAGTAAATACTTAAAAGGCACACAACATTTAATTTTGCTTCACGCTTTTATGAGCCTCCTCAAATAACTTTTCGTAAATTCCTCAAAGACTTCGTTAAGTTGACGACTACCAGAGATATCTCGATAAATATACGTGGCAGCCAAACCGGTTAACCTGTCTAGACAGGAAGCATACGAACTCTGCCTGAACTGTACTCTTCTGTATATCCAAATACCTGATACATATACTGAGTTATTCTGTACCACTGGCAGTTGTTTTATGGGCAAGGACGGCATAATTTTTACATTTTTCTTATAATAGAATGGCAACAATCAACATTTTTTGGCGCCGTCTCTAAATGCTTTTGGAGAGATGAATCGCCTGCATCAGTACAAAATTTCAAAAGTGCTCGAAATTTACCTTGGCCGATTTCATCACTATCACTCAATGTACCATCATCTCGGTGGTCCCTTAGCGATATATTTTCTCGACTGATGATTGTCTTTACTATAGGAATCAGCCGCTCTCTATTTGAATTAATTATTTTCAGTTTCTCAGGTTCAATTAAAATATTGAAAGCCTTTTCAGGGCTTACATATTAACTGTAGAAATTTGTGCTTTTTGTGATAGGTACATAGGGCACACTGAAAGTTTTGCGCTCCTGGCCGCTCCTAAATGTTTGAATTTCGAACGTTATATTTTACTAGTTGACCCGGCTTACGTTGTTTTGCCATATTAATTATTTCTAATGAATATTTTGGTAGTCAAATAAAAAATAACTAACTTATTGTGGGGATGGGGTCTATGACTGAAAGAAGAATGGAGTGTTGTGGTTTATTGACGGCCTATAAAAATAACAAAACACCAACTATTTGTTTTCTTAATTCAAAGTACTTCATTAACTTAACTGACATATTTAAAGTTTAACAGTTAGAGAGCCATACTTGGGCACGTATGGGCCGGCTCGAAAGGAGTGATATCATGGCCTCACAGAAAACCAGCAGTGAAGCAATGCTTCGTTGTACTTCGCCAAGCGAGTGAGGTTACCGGTGGCCCTAATCATTTCCTCTCTCTATCTTCCCCCCTATCTCTCCATCTCCCCTCCTCTTCTACTCTCACCTTAAAGGCCGGCAAGGCACTTGTGACTCTCGAGTTGCAGGTGCCCATTGGCGGCGATAGTCACTTACCATCAGGTGACCCGTCTGCTCGTTAACCCCCTATTCCATAAAAAAAAAAATTTACATCGACTTGACGGCAATCGATTATTACAATCGATTAAAACAATCGCACTTTCTATTTTCACTGGGTTAAATACTTTAAAAAATTGTACCAATGAAAGTAAAAATACTAATATCGCTATTAAAAAACAGGGGTTGATCGTAGAGGGTTGAAAGTTCAGGGTTGTATGTATTTTCTAATGCTGTATCATAAAAAAAAATATCAAAAAATTAAAAAAAAAAATTTAGGGGTGGACTACCCTTAACATTTATGGGGATGAAAAATAGATGTTGTCCTATTCTCAGACCTACCCAATATGCACACAAAATTTCATGAGAATCGGTAAAGCCGTTTCGGCGGAGTTTAATTACAAACACCGCGACACGAGAATTGTATATATTAGATTAAACATAAGAAAATCAATTATTAAAAAAAATTGTAGGGAAATCGGTTTGTTGGAGTTGATGTTCGTCGTCTGTAGCAAAAATGGTATTACCGCCAAAAGATTTTAGGGCGATAATTTTTTATGATTTTAAAAGTTCACTGACTCCGCAACTTGACTTCAAAATGCTTTGAGGAGGGAAGCACCTCATTTGACCAACGTAAGGCTTGGTACGCAGAATTTTATCGTGGCCGTGTTTCTCTCCATAATGAAATTCGTAAAGGTCGGCCCTCAACTCGATCACTGAGGAAAATGTGGCTACTGTCAGGGAATTAATTTAAAAAAACCGGCGTATCACCTATGAGGAGATTCGAGGACATTTGGCGATTGGTATGAGCCAAATTCAAAAAATCTTACATCAACATTTAAAAGTTGGAAAACTTTGTTGCCGCTGGATTCCTCATGAACTCACCCCAAAACAAAAATGGACTCGTGTTGATTGGTGTAAAAAAATGTTGTTAAAGTACGATCACGGACGTTCAAATGCTGTGTATGAAATTGTGATAGGAGATGATACATGTATATATTGTTACATGCCGGAAAGAAAGCAACAGTCTACCGTATGGGTGTTCGAAGGTGACAAAACCAACAAAATTGAGGCAGGCGTGAAACGTGAAAAAAAAAATTTTTGCGTTTTATCTTCTCCCGGACAGGTCCTGACTGCACGATCCTACTTGAAGAACAAAAGACAGTTAATGCTGAGTGGTACACCACCATTTGTTTGCCCAGTGTTCTTGAAAAGTTAGGGAAAACGACCAAGAAGTCGCCTCCTATTGCACCATGACAATGCTTTGGCGTACACCACGAACAAAACAAAGTCATTTTTGGCTTCTGAAAATGTAGAGCTAGTGACTCATCCCAGTCACTCCACTCAGTCCAGACCTGGCACCATGCCATTTCTTTATTTTCCCAAAATTTCAAGATTTGATGAGAGGTATGACATTTACGGTGCCGGAAGAGGCTGTGATAGCTTTCAACCAGCAGTGTAAAACTTGCCCTTAGACCAATGGTCCTCATATTTTCACTAATGGCTTGGAAAAAGTATTTAAAATGTAATGGAGAATACTTCGAAAAGCAGTAAATATATTACTTTACATATAAATTGTTTTATTAATGAATTACGCAAAACTCTCAGTCTAGGTACACCACGTAATCTGTAACGGAATGGTTTCTGAAGATTTCTAACGCCTTTTTATATTTGCAAAGTGGACAAATGACTAAAGATCCTAAGACCCACAGAATGCGTGCTCCCATCATGGGGCAGAAAATAATAAGTTAATAAGTCAGGCAAACAATATGCACCGTTCTGTTGTTGGCTATAGACTAGCCAAGAGTATTCTCTTTTCTCTTTCTCTTATTTATAGTATCCTGCTTCTTTTTAGTCCACCCTTCGTCTGCCCTGCCCTTTTTGGATAATTAATTGGGCTTGAACCCCTAGCCCCCCCCCCCCCCTGGATCCGCTACTGCTTCTGATCCCAAACTAGGCAGAGCCTGTACAATGGTAACCAGACTGCTGATAAACATACTAATTTATATATTTCTAAATACATACATATGATAGATAAATTACACCCAGACACAGAACAAATGATCATGCTCATCACACAATTATTTGTCCTGGGTGGGAATCGAACCCACGACCAGTGGCTCAGCAGTCAGGATCACTAACCACCAGACCAACAGGCCAGTCACCAGACCAACAGGCTAGTCACCAGACTAACAGGCCAGTCGATGATTGTGTATGTATGATTCATTAAGTTTTGAATGTTTTGTTAAATATTTTATTGACCAATATTACTTGAACTGTTATTGTATAGACTTTCCGTGTCATGATAGGGCAAACATTTATACTGGACACGTGTAGCTTTTTGTAGCCGTTACAATGTTTTTCATTTATTTTTGCCAATTCTCCCCTCCCCCTTCCCCCTCTTCCCTCCCATGCCCCAACTTTAAAAGCCAGCAACTCACTTGTGACTCTTGAGTTGCAGGTGCCGCTGGTGCAGTTGTCACTTACCATCAGATGACCCGTCTGCTCATTTACCCCCTAACCCATGAAAACAAACATAACATTTAAAAATTTTAGCTTTTTGCACTTCTACAAATGTTAACTAGGCATTCAAAATTTCACATTACTCCGTGATTAGCGTGTGGTAGATACAAAAAATTCTCAACCTAATATATAGTTAGATTTTGATACCGAATTCAAAACTGACTAAAAAACGTTATCTACCATTATTACGGAAAGATTAATAACGTTAATACAGGAATTAGGGCACAGTAGATTTTTGTTCGTATCAGATCACCCGACTTAGGAAGTACAACCTCCTGCAACAAGTACAGTATGGTATCTTCGTTAAAGTCGGCAGATAGATGTAATGCGTTATTGTATACAAAAAGGTGACTGTGCGAAAATAAGAAAATATTTTATAATAAAGAAAAATATGTAAATTTTTGTCTTAAATAATTGGCTCATATTATGATTATGAAGTAATTATCATTATTATACACTCAGATTCAAGGAAAGGCTACAATCTTAGAGATTTTATATTCTTATAATAAAATATAAATAATTTGTATTCAATCGCTTCATTAATGATTTGTGAAAGAACTGATTGCCCACGGCCATCTTTAGCGATCGCACCGTACCTATATGTTAGTAATATACTCTTTATACTAGCTCTTTACTTGTATCTTACACCAAAACTACACGTTATTCTTTTATCTATTATCGATTTTGTCCATCCAAAGGTTGCCTGTAACAGATTGCTCATAGCGATAAGGCCGCCTATTGTACATATCCACTTTGTGTATTTTTTTAAGCAATATGTCGTCGGTGTACATCAAAGATTATTCTATTCTATTCTATTGATAGAATATCGGGATTTATCCGGAACCGTCCGTATAAAAAAGTGAGAAAACAAAATAATTGAAATTGAATTGAATTGAAAATGTTTAATTTTCATCATTTTTATTTATTTAATTATACAGACTTTTTCAAGCTGACTCAACTATTTATTGGATACTCATAAGAATCCTTAAATATGACAACACCTTTCCGTAACAACGTGTAAAACATTTCGGGACACAAATAGCTAAACAAATAAATAAATAGAGTATGTATTGGTGTTTTCTAGAGGTTAGTAATGTATACCGGAGTAATGTTTGCAGTGTTCTTGACAAAAGAACTTTCTCGTAAAACGGTGTCTTTTCTTTTTAATTATGGCTTTCTTTGCCGGTAGTGACCATTTATTTTGTGCAAGAAATATCATATTGACGATTACGAATGGACCGTAAAACTTACAAACGTTAACTCTCTATGACCAAGATATCAGAGAAACAATTATATATAATAGATATTTTCATTATTGTGTATAACTATATATATATATATATATATAATTGTTCGTTATTTTATTGTTAATGTCATCGTAGTGCTGCCACATTAAGTGGTTTTTCAACCAGGCAAAATTAGCGGTTGTAGAAAGAAACCAATATCTAATATTACAAATGAGCACGTACCAAACGAAAGTGAGGGCGGCCGCATTGTTAAAGTTGGATATCTTAATAGAAACCAGCGAAAATGCTAAGCTCGCTTCGGCTTTGTTGCGGCGCTGTGCAAAAACGTGAGGCGGAGTCGGGATGTAGGTCGCGACAAGTGCACGCTGCGAGTTGCACGCGCATTGTACGCAGGCCCTCTAATTCTATAGAATCGGAACAGGTTTTGACGAAACCCTGACAAAGTACAATAATCACCTAATGTATCAAGTTACTGTCGATTACCTAGTTTTTTACAATGCTATGATTTAAATATTGTCATTGACCTGTTGACAAAAATACGGTATGCACAAATAACAAAAATACCTGAACCATTCATAGAGCTGGTTGAAACGGTTGAAGACATTTTCCCTTAAGTTTGCTCATAATGTTTTCCTTCGCTGTTAAAACAAGTGTTTAAACAACAATCAAAAGTGTGCGATCGGTGTGGGACTCTGTCCGAAATTATTTAGCTTTAATTACATACTTTTTATCATTATTTTCATCTCAGCCCACTGTTCAATATACGAGTAAACATCTGAATTAAAAATAATGTATTTACGACGTATGTTTATTTCTAATAGCACTTTGTACAAATGAGTGAATAGGTAACAGCTGAATAATTAAAATTTATTTTCCAAGTAGACTTATAGCAAAATGTGTAAGTGGCGTAAAAAATTAAAATGACCTAGTGCTAAGTGGTTTTCTTACTTACTGATTAATTTTTTTTATAATAGAACCAGCTTTAGGCCGCGGCTTCGCTCCCATAAAATTTATTTTGGTATTCCTCGGGATCAATAAGTAGGTACTTTTTGTCTGGATGAAAGGTACTACTGTCTGTACCCCTAGAAACGTAATACAAATTGCTCCGTACATTAATAATATTTTTTCCTTTTTTTTATGGCATAGGGGGCAAATGAGCAGACGGGTCACCTGATGCTAAATGACTACCGCCGCCCAAGGGCACCTGCAACTCAAGAGTCACAAGTGCGTTGCCGGCCTTTAAGGTGGGAGTAGGGGAAGAGGTGGGAGAGGGGGGGAAGGAAGGGTTAGGGCCTTCGGTAACCTTACTCACTCGGCGAAAAGTAATGTAAGCATTGCTTCACTGCCTGTTTTCTGTGAGGCCGTGGTATCACTCCGGTCGAGCCGGCCCATACGTGCCGAAGCATGGCTCTCCCACGATTCTGGATGAAAGTAGCCCTGACGAAGTGTATGTATGCTAAATTTCATAATTATTGAATAGTTAGGGCAATCAAAACAAACAAACAAAATCACTTCGCGTTTAGAATCATTCTACGTCATTTTTTAGAATTAGTTTAGTAAAGCAAATATTTGTCACATGATCGCAATTATATCAACATTAAACAGACACACATAACTATACATGTATAATGTATACCTATTGCATTAGATATGTACATAATATGTAACTATTTACAAATATATCATTAGGACATTGAAGTCACGATCCTTAACGCAAAAGGCGTAACGTTCCGCTTCGGCGTAACGAGGCCTCGATGACCTCATTAATACACAATGTATCATTCTTAATTCCTTAAGAAACTGTTATTTGATTAACATTTATAATAGGAAATGTTTGATACCACTGCCTCACAGAAAACCGGCAGTGAAGCAATGGTTGCATTGCTTTTCGCCGAGTGAGTCAGGTTACCGGAGGCCTTAACCCTTCCCTTCCCCCTCTCCCCCTCTTCCACCCTTCCGCTACTCCATCCATACAGGCCGGCAACGCACTTGTGACTCTTGAGTTGCAGGTGTCCATGTACGGCGGTAGTCATTTACCATCAGGTGACCCGTCTGCTCGTTTGCCCCCTATACAATAAAAAAAAAATCAAAATGGAGTGAGCAGGTGAACAAGTGGTCAGAGCATAAAATATTTAACTGCATTAGACTTAGCGGTTCTTTCCAAGATAAAGAATTTGTACTCATTTAAATTTTCACTACCCGTTCCCTACTGTTTCGTTCATCGTCATTGCTCCACTTCTAAAAGCCGTAGCTTGATGTTAAATAGGCTATAAACTTCAACGTTAAATAACCTTCTACAATAATTGGGATAGTTCCAGAAATTGGCAAGTTCAACCAAAAAAGAACTCTTCAACTTTATTACAGACTAGCTCTGTCCCTGTAGCTTCGCTCGCATGTACACATTGATATTTTATGCGCGGAACCCTAATTCTTTTTCTTAAATAAAAGCATCCTAAGTTACTCCTTATAACACTAGTTATCTGCCAGTGAATGTCCCATGGAAATCAGTCCATCAGTTCAGGAGATTAGCCAGAGCAAACAGACAGGGCGACAGACAGACAGATCGACAAACGGACAAAACTTTTAAAAATTGTTTTTGAAGTGAAAACTTTATTAGCGGCGTTGTGCACGTTTTGATGGGTAAAAAATGTTAAACTCGCGTCAGGACATGTGATCCTGATGTCCGAATGTCCTCTGTCCTGTCCTTCTGTCCCCATCGAAAATTCGTACGACGGAGCCGACTTTCTTATATTTACATGTACAGCGTCAGAGAGACATGGAGAGGGCGGGAGGGAGGGGGAGGGACAGGGACAGGGACAGAAACAGAGACAGAGACAGGGACAAGAACGGAGAGAGAGAGAGAGAGAGAGAGAGAGACACCTGAACTCGTGACCGTCACGCTAATACTATTATTTAGATCCACTAGTGCTCTTTATTAATTATTGTCACCAACCCACTGACCTCTATTATACAAGAGTTTAAAAGTACCTACCGTGAAAACAATTAGATGCATTTAGTAAAAAGCTGTTATTATGACATTACAAACAGACGCTTCAATTTTATTTATTTGTTTATTTGTATGTATAATATTATATTCTATTTTATATAGATTTTTGAAAGCAGGATATTAAATGCAAATGTATGATGTTAACATATTTATATACACATATTATGTTTATGTGATTTACATACAACTTTCTTTTTATCTCACCATCCGATCCGATATACTCTAACCCGATTCTAACAGAGCGGAGGTCCACGCCTAGCAGCATACACTAAAATATGTATTATATAATATTGAAATTCAGTACCTACGTAGATACTCAAAATTATCACTTCATAATTAAGCAGTTCTCTTTAGTGCCAGTGTGCGTAATTTTTATTTCCTTCTATATATAAAGATTGTACGTTGCTGCCTCATGAAAATGTGTCTCAGATCTTGTTGTAAGATTGGGAGCATAAGAAGATCATTATTAATAGTGGTTTTAAGGCGTAGATTTTACTACGCCGTCAAGCGTACCAAGCCGGTTCGGGCCTGACTGGCAATAGACCTGGGCTATAACTGCTGTGCAAATGTCTTAAAAACAAATATATTCTATTATCTAATTATGACTAAATTCAGTAACCGACGAATATCTGACAGACATCTGACGGTACTTACTGACAACCCTTCAAATCTCATAGCCGTCCAGTAACTGTGCATTATCTCTTCATAAACACACGCCATTAGGATAGAAAAGGCTGCTGACCAGGCAGTCGTTGTGTTGTTACTATAACTATAAGTATGATAGTAATCATCGACGGTTTTATAAATTGACTGAAAACTCCAGCGTCGCTATAATCTATAATTCTTTGATTATAACTTTTATGTAGATTTTTATCACATCGAAGTTTTTTGATACAAAGATCGCTTGACCTTAAGACACAAGTTTGACGCAGAGAGAAGGAACTGTTCATTTAAAATTGTTCAAAATATTCCCTTTGTTCGCCACGTTTATGGCTAAATGCCATTTGTATGTCAGACGTGTCACGCTTTTGTGGTCGGCTTCTAAACACCGAACCGGCATAACTTAGGTTTACTATCAATTTTGTGATAATTTCGCTGTCAGAAATGTTACTTCACAAAAGGTGATGAAATCTATCACTAGCTAACTTCAACTCCATGACTATTATATTACACGTTACTTTATATTTTGATTTTTATTCTTTACTGCATATATATATTTACAATATGTATATATGTGCTAACTTACTTGATTTGATAAGTCGATTACAATATAATTATGTACTTAGGTACATATGTCGCAGATTGATTGTCAAATCCGGTGCTTTACAAAACCGCTATTTGCTCAGAGGAATATTTGTTGTACACAACGGTCTGCTACGTAAAACAGCAGACAGCAAACAGAATCTAGTACAGGCAGTCTAGAAAAAGAGATTTTATAGTATAAATCTTGTCTTTTTGATTGTAACAGGTGTTAAAGACAATCACAGTTTTGTTCATATTTAATATGATAAATATATAATTAAGTAAATAGTTTTGAATCAGTCCATATTTAAATTGCGTATAGGTACACAACACACAACATTTTTTTATTGTATTAGTGGAGATAACACTGCTGTTTGTATCAAAACGATGTCCTTAAGTAACTGATACCTTCCACGTTTGAATCTATCGGAATAAAAAATAAAATACAAATAATAAAATGAATCTACCAGTTTATCAGTTTTAAGAGATCAAACCGGAATAACTTTCAGCTTTCGTGCAGAACTTCGTAACCAAAAATCTCAGAAACGGTCTGAGGCCACACCTATGAACCAATAAATGTATAAAGTTAATTGTATCCCACGTTTACTAAGAAGCTAACCTTTAAAATAAGCACAATACGTAGTTATTTGCTAGTACTACAAACCGAAATGGTATCCGATAGTTCGAATGGTAACCTGTAGCGTTATTGACGCAACTGAACTATTTTCTCGCTGTTTGAAATCTAGAGCTCGACACTGCAGAGAAATAGTTACTTACGACATTACTCGAAACAGCATTGTCGGTAATCTGCATTATTGTTAACAGCTTGCAAAATGTTTCTTAAAACATAATATTTTTCAACACATAAAACTGAAATTACAATTTAGAAATCATATTCTGATAGTGCATCTACGAAAAAAAAGCAAAAGACATCAATGCGTTTTCATTGCGAGTACTAATACAAATGTATTACAACTTCGTAAAAAGTTTCACCTTTCGTGAATAATTTTCTAACAATTTATACAAAAATGAAAGTGGAAAACAAAAATATGACTACTCGTGTCATAATGGCTTGTCATTTTGTAAAAGTGGTGTTCATTGTTCGTATGATAATAAAAGAAATTCGTGTACAAAATACCGATACGTTATGTTATAGGTACTTTGCGAACTTCTAAGCATGTTTGACTAATTGTAAGATTAATAATTCGGAAATAAGGCAAGGCATCATTTATTCATTAATAATTTGTTAGTGACGATTCAGTGTGACGAACTGGCGTAAATGTCCGCAAAATAACGAACGTAGTTATACAATTGTTATTCAATGGGAAGTATGTATTCTAAGACTGAGCGGCCATCTGTGTGTTGACAGTTTATTACACAAACTTTCTTACAGATTACGTACGACTAATTGCATCCGCAATACATGTTATAAAACTTAACGTAGTTCAATTTAAGCATATCTACGTATAGGATAGAAAATAATTTAATCCTTAATATGTATACACAAGGATTCAATTAAATTAAATTTTTAATGTATGTTTAGCCCTCTCTAAGTTATTTATGAACCGATTTTAATTATTCTGTTTGTCAGATAGGGATACCTCAAGGGTGGTCCCATGTCAAGGAAGTCAGGATCTGATGATGGGATCCTGATAAAACTGAGAGAAACCCTCGAAAGTTGTAGGAACGAATAGTGTTTCTGTTTATTTTTCATTACTTTATCAGGTATTTCCGTTTAGAAATCATCACATCATGTAGGGAGCTGTTGATGATAAAAATCATAAAATATAAATATTTGTAACAAAAAATTCAACCGACGAAAAGAACTAAAAATAATAGGATTAAATAAAAATAAATATTTATTTTATCTTGTCCAAGATATTTAAATCAAAATTTGTAGTGGTGGTTAACAAGAATATGGCATGGTGACAGGTAGGACATAGGTACCTACATATTAAATGTGGTCTATGGACCAGATTTGGGTAAGAAGCACCAACACGGGGAATCATGATAAAGTTGGTTCTACTACACTACACTCATTCCTCTATTAAACACATAGAATACAAATAGAAATTTAGCAACCTTAGCGATTTTATATATAAACAAATCAATAATTTTATTGTAAAACCTATAGTCTAGATATTGGTACTTCACTCACTTCGAGGCATACAAAAGCCAAATTTGGAACAAAATTGTGCAAAATTGCGCATTTATGTCACGAGCTTGCTGTTCACTCCGAATTTTCATGAAGCTCTGAACGCCCTACCTGCAGTTACACAGCTATTCATCGTTTAAGCGTAAGATAAGATAATTTCCCCACTTGTTAGTGGGGAAATTATTGGGTAACTGTTCCGTTGCCAAGAATTGGGAGATAAACGAATGGTTCTGCTATGGTATGGTAGCTATGCTAGCTTTTAAGGTAATCTTTGCGTAGTATCTACTGGCGCTACTGTCCTTATCAGGTTGCAGGTCTTTGTTATTGGGGCACCATCTAACATTGCCGCTACTGTTTATTCCTCTGCACGTATGCACACTATTCCCGCCTTTACATTGTGCGTGTAGTATGCGGGAATAAAGAAAACGGTTGCATTACACGGAATTACACGGTAATTCGACCAGGTATTAAACGTGTTTTCCCACACCCAAAGGCACAAGGTTAAGTTTATTTGGTAAGTTAGGATGAGGTTTTTGCCTATTCGAGTTACTCTAATGTAAAAGAGTATTCCGCTGAGTCAATCCTCTCGATGCTCCAAGTAATGTTGTTTTAAATTATATACGTAATTCTCTTAACAAAGAATCACTGAAATCCGTGGCGAATGTTAAGTAGAATAATACATCTCTTACAATTTTGCTGAAAATTAGTACCTACTGGCTATTAGTGACAGGTGTCACAATGGCGTTAGATATACATACCTACTTAACTCGCGGAATTGATATTCTTCCGCGTGATGAGGTTACACTAAAGAATAATTGCTTAAGCTATTGTTATTTTTCGCTTGCACTGTTACACTATATACTATATGTTACGTACGCATAGTCTACGTAACTATGAAGTTTTTCGCGAGCGGTTGCATGACTAGAACAAGGGATAAAACATATTACATGGCCCGATGCATAATTCAAATCGGAGGAGACCATGTTTCAAAAAATTATGCATTCCTTGTATTGTATATCAAAAACAATGTCTTACATAATATGTGACAGTAACCGAATTAATAGCTTTTCGAAGTCTCGTGCCATTCTTTTATAAAAAAATACTTTTAGCACCCATTAAAAGTAACCAGAAATTCTTAGCTTAATACAGGACCCAGCTTTTAGCCCAGGAGGGGGCAAAATTTGTTTTGTCATCCCAGGGGGGGAAATTTGAACTTATCGGTCCAGGGAGGGACAGGAGAAAATAAAATAATCGACTCAAAATTACCTTAGTACTACGTAAGCTAGCTTGCGAAAGCCAGGGGGACAGATGGCCTCCCGTGCCACCCCCCCCCCCCCCAACGATTTGTTTAAACATTTCTGTTATGTGTATGTGTGTCAATATGTGAAATCATTATATTGTATTATCAAATATACCTTATTTCTTAGAAGTAACAGATTTTTATACAAACAAATCTGGACAAATAATTAAGAATAAACATTGAATTGTCTGAGAATTGATTTGGATGAAACATAGGCTAAGTAAAAGTACATTAATTATATGAAATTAGTTTAATTAATATATATATATATATATATATATATATATATATATATATATATATATATATATATATATATATATATATATATATATATATATATATATATATATAAATAAATTAACTATAATTAATACTTTGTGGCATGTCCACGGCTCTTATTAATTTCTTACATTTTTCAACAGAAATTAAGTTTCATTATTCTAAAAACATAAAGCTCGCTTATTGTCGAATGTCGATTTGATACCCTTTTTGTTTTTGCGTTTTTACAGGAAATACAACTATGCAGTTGAACTTAAAATGCAAAACTGTATCTGTATACAACATTTCATCAAAATCATTGCAGCCATTTCCGAGATTCAGATTATATTGTATATACAATACATACATATATAAGAATTGCTCGTTTAAAGTTTCCTTTATATGACAAGTTAGACAACATAGGTATATACTGGATCCCTGTGGCTTTTTGTAGCCATTATTACATTTTTTTTTATTTATTTATAACACAGTTAGTTATTTATAACAGGTTCAGTAGTTTTTGCGTGAAAGAGTAACAAACATCCATACATCCGTACGGATGTCGGATGATCCTCACAAACTTTCATGTTTGTAATATTAGTAGGATTTCACATGCCTCCGTTCAATGGCGTAGCTAGGTAACCAAAGGCCCTGGGGCAAAATATAAACTAGGGCCCCAACTAAACTATTTAAAATCGTTTGCTCCGTATTCGTCGTTGTGTTCCGAAATCGACGTACTCCAGATTTGTCGTAATCCAAATTCGTTGTACTCCATATTCAAGTTACTTGTACTAGTATCTACTATTGATATTAAATTGCGTACTTGAATCAAGTACACAATCCTACTAATATTATAAACTTGAAAGTTTGTGAGGAAGTATGGATGTATGGATGTTTGATACTCTTTCACGCAAAAACTACTGAATGGATTTTAATGAAACTTTACAATAGTATAGCTTATATATCAGAATAACTCATAGGTTATAATTTATGAAGATATTGTTTATATTGGCCGAAATATAACGATAAGTGTTAAGTAAGTCGGAAAAAAATCTGTCATCTGCGAGCTATTCTGGCGTGCGGTGGAAAAACTGTAAGAGTAACACGCATATAATGTACGGTGGGATTGTTTCTCCTAAATTGTTCTACAATAAAGTCCGCGACAGTATATATCTATCTTTTATGTGTAAGCCATCATTATCAAAATAGTTAACCATAAATACAATAAAATTTGATTTTTATGAAAATAAATACTATTATCGCTTCTGATATTCAAAGTAGATATACTTTGTCTTTTAAAGTACGTAATTTGGTCAATTATTTTAAAAGTTACGACTATAATATAAAACTGTTGGGGAGGGGAAACATCGCTCACCGCCGCGTGGCGTGAGCTACCCGAACGCGGGCAGACGCGTGAGGGTAGACGTTGTGGACGGTTGTGTCCGTAATGGGAATTTTCAAGACACTAGCGATTTGTTATTTAAAACCGCATGAAACTCCGTTCAGTAGTTTGTTTTATAATATGTAGTAAAGATATTGAATGTGAAAAAAATTTAAAAGTTTGGGATGATGTATCTATATGTTTGTTACTCTTTCGAGCAAAAACTACTGAACCGATTGCGATGATACTTCGTATGTAGATAGCTGGAGATCTGGATTAACACATAGGCTATTTTTTATCCCGATATTCAAATGGCATCTTAGTTACGCGGGTGAAACCGCGGGGCCCAGCTAGTTTAATATAAATAGTGGTTTAGTTACAACTCTAGTACAAACCTGATAACTTCTGTTTCTAAAAAATCTGGTTTATTTATATTCCGAATATGGGAGTAATTTTCCGGTAGCTACGCCACTGCCTCCGTTCGCGAAATTTGCTTATAGAGGGGTACAAAGAATTAACTTCACGTATTATTAATATACATATATGTATAAATTTGTTTTATACCTTATTATTATACTCCATTTTGCATAACGAATGAATATGTTCCTACTTGTCACAATAGCCTCAAAATGTAAATAAGAAACCTTAAAAACAGTGTTTTAAAGTTTTTGATTGATTGCCCCAATATTTCGATAGTATTCTACTGACTTTCTCCGCTAGACTTATTTTACATTATAAATAGGTGTGAGACAACCATAATTTCCGACAGATCAGCTTATAAATACCAAACATGCTGTAATTTAATTCTAAAATAGATTTTTGCATATTTTTCAAACACGTATTCGCTTAATTTTTAACCGACTTCAAAAAAGGAGGAGGTTCTCAATTCGTTAAAATCTATACTTAAAACTTAAGGTTTATTTAATTTTTGCTTTTTAGTTCTTTTCGTCGGCTTATTAAACTTATTTGCAGCCTCAAACTAAGTTAAATACTTGTGTTAGAAGTGTTCCACAATCTTGGAGGAGAGGGGGCTAACAAGAATATCAATTATGTACGACCTACGTTTCTAATTCCACGGGTGGTTCTAACGTGAATACAAACTAAACCCGTTAATTACATTTCGGATTCGCTAGGAGTGTAGTTTCGTACCATACAATTTTATTTTATAAAATAAAATAAAATTTTGGCGCTATTGGAAAACAGTGCAGAGAGTATTTTTAGCTTGTGACGAAGAATGACATACCTATATGTATTCCATATTTGAATATTATGGATACCACGTGTTGTGAACATGCCAGCTATCGAGTCATAATAAATATATGTAAATATTTATGTAGGAATTTTTACATTGATATAAACAAATTAAAGACTAATGTTTTGCACTGTGAATTTATATTTATAATATTATTTAAGTATATTAAAGCGTGTTTTTTATGGTGAATAATGTGTATTAGGACTTGATTTGAAACTATATTCCTCTACTTAAGTATATTTTGTAGGCATAAATTAATAACTGAGAATAACACATATGTCGTCCATTGGACGAATTCTCGTTTTTCTCTGTTTAAATTTGCTTGAATGCATAAAACATTTTTTTTAAATCACGCATAAAGAAGTCTAACCTTGCACATGTAACAAAAACCGAGGGGATACAGTGTTTGTTCCCGTTATAATATTTTAACAAATACCTATGGTTACCAAATATCTACCTTGGTTTGATTTAGGTCGTGGATTCGAGTTAAGGGATAAATAACGGTAGAGTTTTCACCTTCATATCTTTACATTATAGATAACCTTTTAGTGTGTACCAATAGGTTACGTAACTGCTCTGTAGTACCAAGGTTAATTTTATTATCTACCTATTTATCATATATCTTCTTTAATATATATAAATCTCGTGTCACAATGTTTGTCCTCAATGGACTCCTAAACCACTTAACCGATTATAATAAAATTCGCACACCATGTGCAGTTCGATCCAACTTGAGAGATAGGATAGTTTAAATCTCAAATTATAGTCGCAATTTTAATTTATTGCTAATTATTTGTCTGTTATTATTTGACAGTCACAATTATCTGTTAACTCCAAATGATTCTAACAGATGTCGATACCTTTCGACTGGGTTGAGTAAGTAATCAATAGATGGCGCTGCTATGGTAAATCTACGAACGTGTCATATAAGCTACATTTTAACAGCATAATTACCACGTGTTGTTGACGCTATAAAATTAATTAAATTTATTTTGTAGTGAACGAAATACCGTATAATTCAGCTAATTATTTGTCTGTTATTTGCGATTTAACATCTGATGGACGAGTCATTTTGTACAACAATATGAATTTTTCAATTGAGTGCTTTAGTTTTATTTTTAATTTAGCTAATTAGATTTTACCGGAAGGGTTTTATTTCCTTAGTTGCGATTAGAGAAATAAAATGTGGCGGTACGAAGTTCGCCGGGTCAGCTAGTATAATATACTTATTTATCTAAACTGCAAAAAAAATAGGTAGACAAATATGAGAGTGACTATTTAAGGGTTTCCTTTGTTGCGCTGAAGACGCTTTTACTATAATAGATTAAAGATAGGAAACTGATGGAATCAATAAAATATACAAAAAGTGTGTGTGCAATCCACACACGGCAGAAGTGAAACTTCAGAAAAGACGAGAGAATCAGAAATAAAATATGTTAAAAAATTTAATTTTAGATAATTGATATAATAGTCATTGGTCAAATTAACACAGATATGTTAAATAATTAACATAAATTAATTAACCAACGAATGCACAAAAATTACACCACGTTGACATTGACACATTGTCTGAAGGCTTGGTAGTAAGCAGGGCCAAAGGCAAAGATACTTGTATTCTATATCATTCTCTCGCAGGCTAAATTCTATTTATGAATATGTTTGTCCCTTTTTACTGTCACTTTTTCGTTTCATCGAATTTCAAATCACAACGATTATAAAGAAGTTTTCACTTCAAAAATTAATACTAAATAACTCATTTTTTTTCTAGTTGGAGTACGGCTGGTCGCGCAGCGGTCAGCGCTGTGTACGGCACCGCGCACCGGAGTCGACGCTCTCGGTGAGCAGCGACATCAGATTCACGCGGCGCAAACTTAGTCGGCCCTGCCGCGGTTGTTGCGCTGCTCTCGCCTCGCTTCTCGTCCTACTACTCCTCGCAGCAGTCGCCGTATATTTAGGGCGTAAGTAGCACCCACCCTACGATAATCTGTCAAGCCTTTATTAGAATTGTGGTACAAATTAGAAATTGCTAATGACATTTCGTCGTTCGTATGATGACATGATCGTAAATTTGTCAATAGAGTAGATCAAAATTAGAGAAGAATCTTTGTTTTTATTTTAAAAGAGTGATTTGACTACACTATATAATATATTATATAAGTGTTGTGGGTTGATCCATAGCTAAGGTAATTATATTAGATTAACACATAAAGTGTGAATCTCCTATCGGTCGTCGGTTGTTTAGTTGTAGGTCTTGGTGAACGTTAATAATATTTTAGATGGATAACCTCCTGGTGTTGGAGTTGAAACAATACCTATTGTAAGCAGTTCAAATGGTTAGGTACTATTCCGCTGAGTTTATATAGGTTATTATCTTACTCAATGAAATGTATAATGCGACTCAATAAAATCTCTGCCCTCTTATGAAGTACTAGCAGCGCCTCGCGGTTTCACCCACCTAAGTCCCGATCCCGAGGGAATGTCGGGATAAAAAGTAGCCTATGCGTTAATTCAGGTCCAATAGGTCCAGTAGTTTTTATGTGAAAATATTACGAACATACACACACATGTTTCCTCTTTATAATATTAGTTTAGATTGACTTCATCGCTTTTTGATTCCATATTTTAGTTTTTTTATTATTTTGCTAAAGGTTACAGGTTTTTTTTATTAGTTACCCTAAAACGTTATTTACATACCTACTTACCACATATCATAACATGATATGTGGTATGTAAATAACATTCTGGTCCTACAGTTCCTACATAATATATTATTATACTAGTCGTCCCCTTAGTTTAACCTGCGTTTATGGTCACTGCTCCGCTCCTCTTGGTTGTAGCGAGATGTTATATAGCCTTTAGCCTTCCTCGATAAATGGGGTATCCAACACTAAAAGATTTTTTTCAATTCAAGCTGTAGTTTTTGAAATTAGCGCGTTCAACCAAACAAACAAACTCTTCAGCTTTATAATATTAGTATAGATTATACGTACCTACATTTTAACGCCATAATCAGGAATATCCATTAATGTATTTTTGATACGATGTATCTACGATGTCCATAGAAGAGTTTTCTTTATATGATTTGTAATGTGCCAATTTTTGTGGCTCACACCAACGTATTTTCTGAAGTAGCTCTAAAGCGAAGTTATGTAGCGATTGCATCAGGCATTCTCCCACTGTTGAGAAGTAACGTAATAGTGGAAAAGAAATAAATTAAATCCAATTTTATCTATAAATTAACTCAATTTTCACTGCTAGCTAGCTATGACTGATTACCCACTCTATGAAAATATGTACGTTACGTATTCTGTTATTTGTACTTGACCTAAATTTTTACATAAAAATGTCAGACATACCTCGTCAGACAACTTTATTGGAAAGTTTTTTATATAGTATTTTTAAAACATGTGAAGTACATACAATATTGTTCAGAATTGCTGAATCAACTCAAAATACAACTTACACCACAAGGCCAAAGTGTAAGTTTCACGTTTTTGAACGGTGTCATTTTTCTACTTATAAAATAAATAATTTTAATTTTGCAAAACTAAAGTGCAGGCCACAGAATACAAATCTGTTTAGTTGCCTATCTAAAAAAAAATATGATAACTTAACTAAGATGTTGGATTTAATATAAAATAAAATTAGAAGTAAATCAATGAATGCCCTTGTTGGTCAATATCCTGATACACCCACATAATGAAAAGTACACTAGTTGCTTGCCATTTGATGTCTCTGGAAATTCGTGACTACAAACGTCATAAAAAGTTGTTTCTCATTAGGAATGATCGTCTTATATAGGTACTTTCAGCATACAAAATTAAAACAATGTTGTTTTCTACATATTTGATACTTAAAGAAACCACGAACTCACATAGACTTCAAATTGCTTGGCATTTGATGTACCTGGAAATTCGTGAATAATTGTCCGATGCTCCTAATTATTAGTATAAGGTCATACTAAATTTAAACTAAACCAATATTACTCAAAACACGCTCAACATTGTGGTTTTCGAAACATATGATAGGTACATTAAAGAAACCACGAACACATATACTTAATTTACATTATCATTTAGTTACATAAGTGCATACATCTAAAGCTGTGGAAAATTTATTTGATTGTTTCTCGATCTGACAGCTGTTACATAATATTACGTCTGATGACAAAGTTAAAATTTTGAATGAACAGCTATTCACATGAATAGCTGTCCATCCATCAAAATCTTTAAAATACATATTTTAAAGAGGTCACATAGCTGGTTGTATACTTTTATTTACTCAGTAAGCGAAAATATATTCTCTCTGTTGTCATTTACATTAGTATTTTATTAGTAAAATTATAAAAAAAACGTGTGTGAATAACTACTTACGCAACAAACTTACAAATACTGCTTTACAAGACGTAGGTGTTATTAATTGCAACTGCTACTTCATACGAGTACCTATACTTAGTAATTATATATGTTCCTTATAGCACAGATAAGATAATAGTTACTTCGTAACTTATAGTAATAACCTACGAAAAGGAATCTGAGTGAATAGCGGCCTGGCGCGGCACTAACTAAGCAATTTTGTGAGACATTCTAAAAGTAATTTTGAGTCTACATGTTACACCGTAAATAGTTATATTACTCAATGCCTGACCTAAAGGACCGTTGCAAAACATCTTAGTGGAAATATCGTAGCTACCGACCCAGTTTCTTGTTAGGTACGATATCATATCTTTCTCATAGAAATTATCAATTGCTTAAACTGAAATGCCACTAAAATTTTCAGACAAGCATTTAAGTACTGTAATTAGCACTATATCGGTATCGAATGTTACTTATCTAAAATTTAATCCATAACACGAAACATACTTAAATGTTGCAATATTCAATTTCGTTATTTGATATCAAGTATATGACAATCTAATAAGCCTATTATTTCTTTTGTTAGTAAACAGTGGGTATCAATCAGTGTTCTAGTTGGGGCGTAAACTGAGCGACATTTGCCCGTCACCGAGCTAAGGCCAGTCAGTGGAATGGCCTTGTGTACCTCGTATCGAGGAGACAAGTGCAGTCTATTCAAGCAACGATATTTAACCTACAAGATGACGCTATTTCTAATCATTTGATCAATTTATTAGTTACTAGTTATAGCTTATGTAAGCTAATGTAGTAAGTTATAGAATCACCAAAGCTTTAGTAAAAAGCATGTGCCCGTGTATATTGACCATAGTCACGCAGAAAAGTTGATCACCTCACTTGAAACAGATTAATTAATACAGCAAAGAGATTGTACTTCCGCGTGTTCCGTAAATTTGTTACTCAAACTGTTCACGCTATATCAGTTTTATATTAGTGATATAGAAATTATGTAACCATGAACTGATGTATTAACAAAAACGATGAATAAGGAAAATGAAGTATTCGAAGTAAAATAAATAAGATTACTTTACTCTTCACTGTCAAATAAAGTTATTTAAAGCATACAAGTAAAAGCAGGGAAGCATGTCTAAAGCTTCTCAATACGTTGGTGCTCATATAGAACAACGTATGTATGAACATAGGAATACTTAGAAACTGCTTCGAGCGTTACGTGTCCCTTTCGTTCTGGAGGGGAAACCATTAAAACATTGTATCCGGGTCAATTATGAACGTGTTGAATGGTGCTGGATCAGTATTCGAACTTTTACAGATGCTCATAAGGTTACCACTGGTAGCTAACTAAACACTCTAAGAATATTAGTAGGTGTTTATATTTTATTACAGCGGCTTTGTGTATAACAAAACTACTTCCGAAACATAATTTATTTAGTCAGTTGGAGACAAGGAATATGCAGTAAGCTTCATTGTGCTCATTCGGTTTCGCTAGCATTTATAAGGGCTATTCGGTTTATCTATCTCACAGAAACCGCGTAATTTTCCTTGATGTAAATTAGCCTATGTCATTCTCCGTACCTATGTGAATCATGGAGGGCACTGTCGGTAACCCATAGAGTACCAACATGAGTAACATGACACCGTCAGGGTAAGGACAAAAGTTACCGGTCGATCATGACGATTCGCGAACTCCTTAGCTGGCTAACAGATGGGCAAACCAACACACTTTCGCATTAATTACGCTGACTGCAGGTGTATAGTTTTTAAGGCCACCGTCTTTTTATTACATGTTTCGGAAGGGTTAGGGGAATTGTAATGTGAAACAATGAATATCAAAACTCATACTTTATTTTTACTGATAATAATTGTCTATGAGTTTCGATTGGTCTACCAAAATCAAGACGTATAAAAAAATTGTTTTTTTATTGATGTCCTTAGCATGTCGGGGAAATAAATATTTTTCATTTAATTTTATTTTTGTGTCGCTAGTGTCAACCCGATTCTTCCTATGATTAGTGAGGTGTATTTTTGACACTTACATGTAACGAGCTTCATTAAACATTTAGGCTTATAGGCCAGAAGCTCGACTCGTTCTCTAGGTACCCGTTGAAATTGACTCAACTCTTATGTAAATGTTTACCATATACATAAAAAGAACCTAATTATAATGGAGTTTTTTTCAATAGTCTATGGACTTGTTTCTTGGCTGAAGTAGTCTTTCATCCCACAATCGTATCATAATTAACTAAAGGTGGACCCTGTTGGATAGGACCGAACATTTCTCTAAATAACGTCATATAAATACACCATACTATAATAAAAACTGTTTGGTAAAATTACGTCTAAATAAGTACTAAATTCCTTTCCCACAATGGCAGTAAATGTTGTCGAAGGTTATGCAAGTTTAATATTGCCTAATCTAAAACTTTATCATTTTCTTTACAGACATGTACCTGTTTGGAGACCCACTACACCGGCAGACATTCCTTGGTTCATTTGTTGTATCTTCGTGGGGATCCGATGAAAGCGAAGGCGAAAAGTTCAATGACATTGAACTCAAGGGTAACCGGACAAGGGAAAATGAACTACAACAGGCGCTGTTCAACATATATCTAAACTCTGAGCTGAAATCTTGTTTCGTATCTGCAGACATATTAGCCTTGGACAGGTAAGTCGAGTTTTAATTTCATTCCGTGCCTCTGTCATTCCGACCCATTGAGCAGAGAAAAAAAAATACCAAATGTTGTTTGCTTCCTGTATCATAATGTGGCGTAGCAGGCACATTCGATTGTAGTGTTTGAAAATTGTCATGATTTAACATGGCTAACTTGGCAATTTGACGTTCTTTGTTTTCGTCGATATATTCTTCTCTGTCTTCTCGCGAAGTATTCGTATCGGGGTGTTATGTTCTTTGCACACAAACGGAGGATCCTCCGAACAGGCTAGGTGTTAAGGTGATATAGGATGATACAGGATCAGTAGTTAATTTTTCATCGCTAGATAGTGCTAAAGTATATTTCACCGTATGTGGATATCGCTACAACTAAATAGGGAAAAATCTGATACATATTGATATATCATTGTCTAAATAAGTAAATACTGAAAGTTCGTGGGATAGGCATGCTTGGACACATATAAGCCGGCTCGATCGGAGTGATACCACGGCTTCACAGAAAACCAGAAGTGAAGCCCATGATTTCATTGCTTTTCGCCGAGTGAGTGACCCGTTTGTATAACAAAACTTGACTTGATCTGGTAAGAGGTAATTTCATTTTTTAATAAGTATTTCTAACTTTTTATGTAAAATATCGAAATAAATCAGATATTTAAAACTGAAATATTAGGAATTAGTAATCCTCTCTCTTACATCTGTTTGAATATATAAGAAACTTAAAATAAAACTATTGGATCGGATATCAGACCAATACTTTTTCTGTTCAACCAAAACCCATAAGCTCGCCGTCATTAGTAAGATGTTAATGGATGTTGACTAGTGTATCCGTCATAGAGAAAGTATCACTTTCTCGAAATCTGCGAGATCTGTGATCGACCGTGCGAATGCTACATTAAGCCAACCCGGTAAAACGCATTAATTTCAAGCCTTGTTATGCTACTATACAATAAATTTTATTCATCTATGTACGTACATATATTATGTCGGTATATGTGAATGAAGTTGTTGTTCCACACCAATGACGAATGCATTGCTTCAGCGGATTTATTGGAACGAAACCAATTTAAAAAAAAAAGAGTTCAACTCGTGACACATTTTATTTTCCTGTTTTTTCATTTCGGACTACTTTCTTAGTTACATTTGTGCTGTGTTTACGCTCTAATTAATCTCATCAATCGGAAATTAACAGTAAAGGTTCCTGGCCCACCTAAGAAACTTTGAATCTAGTGTAAAATCATTGTGGTGTTTTTTAATTAAAGTGAAAATACCCGTATTTATGATCATATTGCTAGTGGGTTTAGGACGGAAGCATATTTGCGAATTATTTGAAAAACGCACCTGGATAATATTTGCTACCCATTCTGACTACGAAATGAGTACCTAGATATATGAAAGGATGAAAGAGAATTATAAAATTTTGAATGACCATTGCTTATACCTACTCTATTCCTGTATTTTTTTTTTTTATTATTATTTCTTGTTAAAAAGACAACTCCCGCATTAGGAATTACTCCTGTTTCGCGGGGGGCTTTACAAACATACAAACAACGGACACAGAGAACACCCAGACTCAGGTGGGAAACGAACCCACGACCTCTGGCTCAGCAGTAAGCTTCACTAACCACTAGACCAACAGGCCGGTCATCATTAATAAAACATCTATCTGCATATACATTGTACTGCGTAGAAGTCGTATAGTTTTTTTTTTGTTTTTTAAATAAATCTTTTTTTTTCAAATACATATTTCTAAATCACTATATACCAAAGGATTTTTTTTTATTAGTGTTTTTAATAATATTTCATGAGACAATAAGTGTGAATAAGGTGATACATAAAAAAATCTTTTTAACAAAAAATGAAACCGACGAAAAGAACTAAAAAGCATAAAATAAATAAACCTTTTAAGTCTTTAGTATTGAGCTTATTTACATAAACTATCAAATTTTATATAAACTAGTTTTGAGTCGGCGCGTAACTTATTTTGTCTTTGTGGTATATAAAAAACTGTTTGTGCTTTTATGTAGATATAAAATATATTTACCTGTGGTCAATTATTGACACGCCCCGATAGGTAGGTATTAGGTATGTATGTATTATAGAATCCAAACAACTTTTACTTTTTATGCCCTATAAAAAGTTGCCAATCTATAAACATACTTGATATTATGGTGAAATGTACCTCATCGGTACAATGTTGTACATATGACGCGAGAAAGTGTAATACGTGCTTTGTTTGGGAGCTTTGTAATACTTTCTATGCCCTGCACGATATTGTAATGTAGGTAATCCACATTTGAGGTTGTGCTCTCAATATGGTTTATATTCCGGACCTTTCTTTTCGCGTGTTGAATTCAAAGTACCTGCTTTGAAAAGGGAAATTGTATGTTACTATGATACATAGACATACCTATAATTCTTGTTCTCTGGTAAGTATCCTGGTCACATACGCGAAATAAAAGGCTAAGGACAATGTCCACATACGAGTAGGTGGATGTCCGATAAATAACCATTACTTGCTGAATCTTTTATATTGTATGTCTTGTAGTCAGAAATAGTGTACATTTTAAATTTGGAACTACACTGATATACAGTGAAACCTTAATATAACGAACCTCAACATAAAGATTTCCTCGATTTAACAAATTTGTCAAATCCACGGGCAGCTCTAGTGGATTTGAAACAATTGTTGATGCAAAATATGCACACTTTACAAATATCGAAAACCTGTATAGAATGAAATTTTCAATGATTGTAGAGATCCTACTTAGGAGAGCCATGCTTCGGCACGTATGGGCCGGCCCGACGGGAGTGATACCAGGGCCTCACAGAAAACCGGCCTCATAGCAACGATTTCGATGTGTTTCGCCGAATGAGTGAGGTTACCGGAGGCCCTAACCCTTCGCTCTCTCCTCTTCTCCCCTTCTTCCCTCCCATCCCCTACTCCCACCTTAAAGGTCGGCAACGCATTTGTGACTCTTGAGTTGCAAGTGCCCATGGGCGGCGTCACTTACCATCAGGTGCCTTGTCTGCTCGTTTGCCACCTATCCCATAAAAAAAATAAAAATGTAGAATATAAACGGAAAGTTTACCTTTATTTAAGGTTTTTTCTTACCCTATAACTAGGGCTGCCATCCGTCCGGGTTTATTCGGATTTGTCCTAGTTTATACGGCGTCCGGGGAGCGACCGGGCGGAATTTTCAAAAAGAGTCCGGTTAAAACGGGACCGTCTGTGCCAGGGGACAATTATAATTGTTAGATGAATCGTTAAAAAGCTAAAAAAAATTATGGAATCGGCGTTTTTTTAAGGTGTCCGGGAAAGAATTTCGTTTTCACTCATGTGTCTGGATTTTTTTAAGTTTTTGTCCGGCGTCGGCAATTTAGGTGATGGCAGGTCTACCTATAACTCAAAATTACGTATCCTACCAATCCATCACACAAGATTTCTCAAAAATCCATGTTTCGACAAGTTCATACAGGTTAAATTTATGGTAAGACAATGGTCCCAATTCTGTTACTTCACTCGCTAAATTAAAATTCACTAAATTTTCTTCATATAAGATGTAAACCTTAGAAATTTAGTGTCGCTGAGAAATAGATGCCAGTAACAAATAGACCTTATCACGAAAAACACAAGGTTGATTTCATATGAAGAAATTAAGTCAGGTTTTAGTTTAGTCAAGTGTATAATAATAACTACTGTTTAATGTAAAGTAATGTAAAAACTGCCGTTGGACGATATCAAGTTGCACTGACTGTGGAACAAAAACAGTTTTCCTTAACCGTCGACGGAGAGAAATGAAAAATCAATGATTTACTTAACTAGCGGAAATTATTCACTATAACAAGGTTTATATAAGAATATAATAGAAGAAATTTACTTTATTGTACATCAACGAAAACATTTTTACAAAAAATAGATACCTAGGTACATCAGGTGAATTCATTCATTGACCATCATTCGGTGTAATGAAAGTAATGAAACTGAGATCATAAAGCTAGGTACATATAGACCAGCGAAATACCCAACAAAATAAGTAAATAATAACTGGTTATGTTTAATTACTGTCCAAAATGATGTAGGATTTATTATAGATTTCCAAAATTTTAATAAAACGTGTTTGACAATTACCCATTAGACAATTAACTTTATTTGAGATTAATAATATTTTTAAAGTACCTAAAGTTATAATAACGTTACAAAAATCAAAAATCACAGTGACGTCGCTGCTGTGAAAATAAAACGCACTACTATTAAAATGTTGAACTGAAAGAGACCCATAAACTACATTCAAACTTAAATAAATCGATGAATATTCATAAGAACGAATCCATAACTAAATTAAAAGCGGCGTAAAATTTATTGGGATATTTTACAAAATATTTTACATTGTAATAAAACTAAATTTTGATTAAAATATTTTACAACTTAAATAAAAATAATCGTATTGAATTAAGACTACAAATAAAAGTAAAGATGACTAAGAATGTTTACCATAATGGTAAACATTGAAACTTTTAAATGTAGTATTGAAGTACAATCATAAAAAAAGTGTCAAATGTACCTACATTTTTAACCGACGAAAAAAAGGAGGTTCTCAATTCGACCGTATAATATTTTTTTTTTTAATTTTTTTTTTATGTCTGTTCAGCCCTCACTCCGTTATTTATGAACCGATTTTGATTATTCTTTTTTTGTTAGATAGGGTATACCTCCAGGGTGGTCCCATGTCAAGGAAGTCAGGATCTGATAATTCGATCCTGAAAAAATTGAGAGAAACCCTCGAAAATTGTAGGAACGAATAGTGTTTCTGTTTACTTTTCATTACTTTATCAGGTATTGCGTTTAGAAAATCATCATCATCATCATGATGATGAAAAAAACCATAAAATAAAATCTTTTTCATAAAAAATTAAACCGACGAAAAGAACTAAAAAGCAAAAAATAAATAAACCTTAAGTCTTAAGTATTGAGCTTATTTACATAAACTATCAAATTTTATATAAACTTATTTCGAGAGGTTAATTACTTACGTAGGTACATATAAAATTTTGATAATTAATCAGTTTGTTGTTTGGCGCCGACTCAAAATAAGTTTATATAAAATTTGATAGTTTATGTAAATAAGCTCAATACTTAAGACTTGAGGTTTATTTATTTTTTTGCTTTTTAGTTCTTTTCGTCGGTTTAATTTCTTGTGAAAAAGATTTTTATTTGTGAGTATGACCCACCTAGTTTTGTTAAGTATTACCAACATTAATTTGACAGCAAGAGCTTTGCTACACTCATCTGCACAATAGGTACAGACTGGTGTTTCAGTTAGGAAAGTATTTCATTTGATTACGACGAATTACGACATCAGAAGTGAGTAAATGCAATCAACGTCACGTTTGTCGATCGTGAGATCTTAGTCTAGGCGTAGTTCTAACGTGTTCTATATAACAACGAAAAGAATGAAACTATTCTTAAAGTAAGGTTTGAATCACATGACTATGTATAACGAAAACATTGATGTGTCATTTGAAACATGCTTATTCAACAACACCATATTTCGTCACAGTTGCGGTGGAAAAGAGGAGCAGTAGATTTCTCCCACGACGAATTATTTTCTTAACCTATGACAGGTCGTAGGCGACTATTAGAGACTCCAAAATGCCGTTGAGAGATACCTTTAGAACATCACCGTCTTTTCTATAACTAACCGTCGCCTCTTCAATGTCTTCTCTCTGCGACACATTAACACTTTTCTTCGCCAGTATCTTCGTAAACGAAGGCCACCTAAACTTCAAAACAAAAGGAGATGAATTCAAACGTATATTCACCGCGCAAATCCATTACGTGCTTTTTATGAAGCTTTTTTTTTTTATTAACTAGGACTAGGAAATGAAAAAACCATATAGAAGTTATTTATTTTTAAAAGCATAACGACAATGCGGATGATGTGTCCAAATACAATCGTTAAAAAAATCTGCAATTAAAAAGTACAGCCTATTTAGTAGGTATCGAATACTTACGTTACAATACTTACAATCTTTGATCAGAGTATGTGTGGGTACTACTCTATCTGCTCAATACTAATATTACGATGAATTAGTAACACAGTTTCTAATTTAGACATTTTCCTAATCATATGTTTAACCCAGTTTTGTATGCTTTTATTATATGTTACGTGACTTCCATTTTGCGGCTTTATATAATTATTTCCTGCTGAAATAATTCATACAAACTTATTTGAATATTACATTGTGAATATGTAGGTATTATATTTAGATGACAAACATTAAAATTTACGCAATGCTCATTACTTCACACTTATGTAATAGATTATTATAATTAAATGTGAGTTCTTAAAATCACACACCTCATAACAGAATGGTAATTTTATTCGGCCTAGACTTCTTGTGTAATTAATTTTATGTAAACCCGAAAAGTGAACATAATTTTATTACATTTAAATGACCTAAGTATCTACGTTTAGCAAATAAGATAAAATATTATTTAGATACAAAACAGAAATTTTAACATACAATTATAAACAAAAGTATATAGATATCTACGAGTTTCAACTCGTATCTCTCATCCCCCAAGCACTCACACGGCCCATAAAGTACCATAATTTCAACAATTTGTCTAGCAAATAGTTTGTAGAACAACGTATTCGTTAGAAGCAGGCAAACCCAGATCATTTAATAGCTAATATACTATACTATATATATATAGGATCTATGCCTTACTAAACTATATATTTATTACAGTTCAGACGAAGGCATTCGCGTGCACTTCGAGGTATCTTTCGAGCCGATCTTCACCGCAGTGAGCACGTCGGAGGTGACAGCCGTTCTCGCGCGAGCACTGCACGCGCCCACCGCTTATCTCAAGACGATAATTGCTTTGCCAGAGACACTCCATATTGAGGTAAGTTCTAAAAAAACCTATAGCAATATCATATCTGTACTCTCAAATTACTAACGCCATCCAGCGCCAATGTAGGTAATCAGGAACGGTAGTAAGGCCATGTTCAGGTGACGGACATTGGCGCGCGTTTTACCAACGCACGACCACAAGAACACGCATTGCACACGCAACATGCTGACGCGCAACTTGGGATCATTGGTTTTAGTAGATTCGTTTATATGAGGGCGCGTTTTAAATGCGACAATATGTTGTTTTAATAAAAGGATTTGGCCATTTAAATAAAAGTCATATTCATAATCCTAGAATTATAACCAGCCAGATTTCCTTATTAAGTCTTACTTTTTAATTTCCAATACGTTTAAAGCGCAAATAAGAAAACACTTATAGCTCATTATCATTCTGGAACTATCTACGTTATTCTTCATTCGTCGGAAATTTCAATTATGAGACAATAATGTGAGCATCCTCAAATCCTCATGGCTAGCGAGATGATTCAGTGCTAAATAACAAGGCAAGCTGCACGTTGCGAAATATTGCCTACCATTCGGATGAACTTCGTTTGCACCACACACTCATATTTTATTTAGTTATGCATCAAAATAATCAGAGAATAACCTTTATATTAAAATGGCCAGCGACGCGTTCATTAGCACGAAAAGTAGGTAGGTACTAGGGTTGCCACCCGTACTATAATATATAGTATGGTACTATATTTTGAGCAATTGTACTATATATTATAATATATAGTGCAATTACTCAATTATTTTTCTAAAATTATAAAACAATAATATAGTGCGGAAAATACTATATTTTTATTTCTAACTCAACTGTCGCTATTTCAACTGAAACACAAGAACTGTATGTAACTCTGGACCATTTGGTTACACGTTGTCAATGGTACAGAACAAGAAATAGGGTACCTACCATCCAGAAAAACAACGGTTCTCTATAGAAAAATTTGTAGGTAGGTAAGTACTATTTTTTTTTAATTTTATAAAAGTAGATAGATAGATAGAAGATTCTTTATTGTACACCACAGTTAGACCGAAATTAAACATAGTTAGTAACAGTTTATACTAAGCGGCAACTACAATGGGCGGTCTTTTCGCTAAAAGCGATGTCTTCCAGACAACCTTTGTATGGAAACAACAGAGGAAAATAATCGGTAGCTGGTGGCATACCAAAATATTTAAAACGGAAACAATGAAATGATAAATATAGTATCTAGGTAAAGAAACTAATATTAGGACTTATCTGAGAGTAGAAAATTGGGTGAAAAGGACTATCTTATCTATAAGTTAAAAAAAATACTATATTTTTTCCAAAAACAGGTGGCAACCCTAGTAGGTTATAGGTATACGGTAGGTTATGGGTATATAGTAGTACTATATAAAGAACTTCTCTGCTCCGCTCCAAGGAGTCGTATCGTGATGTTACATAGCCTATAACCTTCCTCAGTGAATGCTGTGTTCAATACAAAAGTAACTATTCTAAACCGACTGGTACTTCGTGAGATTAGCGCGTTTTAATAAACAAACAAAAAACTCTTTAGGTTTATTACATTAGGTAGTATAGATAAAAGGAAAATCGAATCAGTTGTTTTTGATGTTTGTGAGATATCAGCGCTCTAGCGAATATACATAGACACACGCATAGAGATTATTTTCTGGTATGAGAAAGGTGAAGGACGGTAATCGACCTAGCCCGTCGAAACTAAATTGCCTATCGGCTATCGCTATAACTTTCCTTCTCTCAAAGGTTAAGGGATAATTAACATGTAGCTCTTGAGGCTCCCTTGACGTGGCTTATCGATTTCTAATAACGTGACGTCCTCCAAGGACTCAACCAGTGACCCAATGATATGCTATCTCTACACAGTATAAAACAAAGTCGCTTCCGCCGTTTGTACGCTTAGATCTTTTAAACTACGCAACGGATTTTAATTCGGTTTTCACCAATAGATAGAGCAATTGAAGCGGAAGGTATAAACCTTCCTCTAACGTATAGTTTCATATTGTTTTGTGTTAATTTGTATAATGCTATGATTGTTCACCACATTAGTATCTACATTGATCGGTCACGGTACACGGTCGCTAGTATTTCTATAATAATAAGAACGTAAGCGAGTACTGGTAGTCATGTTAAATTTAATAACGTGAGAAGAGTGATGGGCTTAAAAAAAAAATATTTTCTTATGAAAAACGCCATCTCATCTATAGACATCTATAGAGCTTGCCAGAGTCAAAAATATATTTATGTATGACTCTTTTAAACCTCATAACAGCCGTTTAGTTTAAGTATTATTAAAGTGTTCGTTAGGTTATTATTCAGTTAATTGAGATGTAAAATAAGTCATTGCTACCATTAAGTATTTACGGAGAGAACAATGAACTTTCAACTATTTCGTCGGTATGAATTAAAGGCAGTGATAAATCTTAAGTGTTGGGTAACGAACCGAAACATTATGACGTATTTATAATCTGGATGTTGTCACTGCAGAATAAACTCTCATTTCAGAATGCGGATTACAGTTAGTAGATCTTAGTTTATTTCTTTTTGGGAATTTGCGATTTTTCAGATAAGACAACCCTATTAGTAAACTTAAAAACCAAGACCTATATAAATACAAATAATTATGCAAATCGTAAGAGCCGTTACTGAGATACACGACATAATTAAATTTGTATACAAAAAATATGTATATACCTACACAAAAAATCGTTTAAAGTTGTTAGTTAGATTTATATACATATATACAAGAATTGCTAGTATAATAAAGTAATTAGATTTAGTGCTGAACATAAATAATGAGATAAACACTTAAAAAAATTGATCACTCACTACGCGTAGGTACAATTGATATGACCATCAGGGGCGCAACAACCCTCAAAAAGTAGGGGGTGTCCAAAATATTTTTTATGAGGACAAAAAAAAACGATTTGGTTTCAACCACGATCTCAAGTTCGCGAGTCAAGCGTCTTAGATTTTAATGAGCCCGCTTATTAATAGCTTGCTTTTTAGCTACTAACCTTTTTTCATTTTATAGAATAAAAAATATTATTAAATATCTGTTTCAAATTAATAGCAGCAAATTTTAAATATACAACATTTTCATTGAGAAACATTTACAACAAAGAACATAAAATAAATCATAAAAGTGGAATCAAGAAAAATTTTGGCATTAGAAATTATCATTGTTATTTGGAAACTGCTTTTAAAGATTAGCAGCGTGAACCGTTTCTTCTCACAAGGCTCAACCATTTGGCAACGGGCGGTTATAACCGCCCGTTGCCGTATGTAGATCTATAGATCTAAACAGGCAGATATGATATTATATTATGCATTTTTGTTCCTTTAATAACTTTACATTTGACGAAGCAAATAGTTGCGGTGACTCTGTGTGTGTTGATCTAATAATTTTTAATTGTTATAATAATTTACTAAGTCGACGATTTCGAATAAGTAATGATCAATTTTATGAAGTAAAGATATTCAATTTTAATTTGAAAATTAGAACGTATTAGACTGAAAATATTCCTTCTTTTTGTCAAAAGCCTGCCCTCTGAATACAAAAAAAACGTCGATCAGACGCTTGGCGAGTTCCTTGCATAAGTACAAAATCAACACTTGGGTTCCACTTCCGAAGCGTCGTCGTATTCGCACAGTCTAAAGGTCTTTGCAGAATTGCTGATGCAGCAACAGCGACGGCACAGCCATCAGTGCTTGAAAGATAATGGCGTAAAGGTGTCGATACACGTTGCATCTCACATCAAAGGCATATCCATCTTCCATTGCAGCAACGACATTTCATTTGGTGTCATTCTATCATCGCCTACAAGCCCATTAGGTTCTCATACATCTCGAATGCCAGCGGCGATTAGAGCACGATGGGTCGGTGGCCTTGATCGGCCTATAAAAATGCCTGGTCTACAGACCGTGTTATGTCAAAAACTATCCATGGCTCCTTAATAGCCTCAACTTACAAACCGATCCTAAGGGAGTTTTATACCTTCTACAGTAGTAGTAGAAGTAGGAGGTACAGATTCCAACTAACGGTCTACCAGTTTTGACAAAGATTCCGTGTCACCGTACCTCTTAAGATATTAATTAGTATATTAAAAATGTAAATGTTGCTCACTTACTAACAATTTGATAAACGTCCAAAGTTTCTAGAGCAGAATGAAAAATTATAATAATTGAATAAATTACATAACTTGATTACTGTGTTATTAACCTGCTACTTACTTATTAACAGTTTAGCGCCTGACCTTGGTAGAGAAATGTTTGTACACCGACTGTTTAACAAATCTAGATTATGTTCACTAAGTAATATGTAGGTACATAATATGTATACTTATGTTTCTCTTATAACAATTTTTTACAGTCCGTAAGCAAAACGAATCGTTTCTTGATTATAGAAACGCGGCATTAGTCTATCAAACCTTGACAGACTAAGTAGAAGTCACTTCGTCATTGATGGTGCAAAGTTGTGGTTTTAACTTCCACTTAGAATTAGGTAATATGTATTTGTGTAACCAATATTGCTCCGAACTGGTTGCTTTGCTGTTGCAAAACAAAGAATCGTTTTGGAGCTGGGGTTGTTTTCAGAAAAAGCACCCCACAGACTGTCACGCAAAACTTTTAATAGTATATAATAAACGTGGCCGTGGTACGAGTTTGCATATTAAAGCAATGGCGATAATTGTCGATAACCCAAACAGATAAGTTTCCCTCTTATGGACTGAAAAACCTTCTTTGCAAGAACGACTGAGCTTTTGAATAGGTATTTCGTTTTTCATCATAATAATTATGATCTCAGCAGACATGAATCATTTGCTTCAACTATTTAAACAAATAGGTACTAGGTGTATAAACAGAAACATAGAACCACCTGCAGCTTTTTACTCGCAAAAGTCAATAAATAAAATACAAATAAATTCGTAAGCGTTCATAGGTACGCGTCGCAAATATATAATTAAAGAAAACCGTTATCAATACCGAATTTGCATTTTAGATAACTGTACTCATGATATGAGTTTTTCCAGATTGCGTTTACCGTGACTATTAATGAACTCTTTACATTACGTTGTAAGCCATTGTATTTGCCAGTTCGCTGTTGTCCGCTACTTTTTTGCCAAAGCGGGGTAGGCCTTCGTTTCCTGTGGTTTATCTTCTCAGCATAAGGCTTACTCGGCAGGAGATGCGGTGAAAAAATTGCCAGGGTGATTTTGGCTGATTTATTCGATCAATTAGCATGTTCTGACATAGAACTACTGACGTTGATCGGTCAGGAACGGCCCTTCAAGGTTATGCCCCTGAACCCTCTGTAAAAAAATTACCTAGATTGTGGAAAGTAGAGGCGAACAGGGTCTGGCTCAAAATAGACTAAGTCCTCTCCGCTCCGCCACAAATAGTCAGACGTCAATGATGACATGTGGTTTTAGTCGGTTCGAATAAGATACAATCTCTTCGTCGTGCCTTTGTGACTATGATATAATAGTTATACTATTATAATCGCGAAGCTTGTTTGCATGCAATAAACGCGTTATGTACTTTGTTGATTTTTTTCAACATAAGTTTTACTTTATGGTTTCCTTTCTTCAGTCAAGTCAAGTTTCCAAGTTATAAAGTCAGTCAAAATATGCAAAAGACTCCAAGTTAGATCGTAAGCACACAACTTTAGTGACGTTTATATTCAAGACTAGCCGCGGTTTCCTAAATAAGTCCTGGTGTCGTGGGAATATCGAGATAAAAAGCCTGTGTTAATCCAGTTTTCCAGCTATCAATACCAAGTTTCATTGCAATTGGTTCAATAGTTTTTGCGTGATATATATCCTCACAGACTTTCACGTTTATAATATTAGTAGGATAATTACAGGCTATTTATTATACCCGTCTGCTCGTTTGCCCCCTATAACATAAAAAAAAAACTATTTCGACTCTTGCCACTATACATAAGAAAATTCATAAGTTATGACTTGGTTTTTCTAATCCGTAGGTAGGTAATAAGTCATGTCGTTATTAAGTTTAATTTTGATTGCGCAATTATTCCAGGAAAGCTCGGTAATATCTTCGCTGGAGCTAAAGGAGACTGAAACCAGTCCTATCGAAGCACCGACGACGGAGGCGGTAACTCCAGAGGCAGTTGAAGAAATCCGGGAATGTTCGCCGGTGTCTCTTCCCTTGTGCTCTCACCTATCTCACAATAGCACGTCTTATCCGAACCTGGTGGGGCATTCTTCTAAAGATGCTCTAACGCGTGACCTAGTCGCGTTCCGGGAACTACTTGATGCAGAATGTTCAAATCTTGCACAGGTACTTTTTAACCAATTTTATTAATATTAAACCACTTCCACTTGTAACCATTTTTTTTACAATAATTCATCTAAAAACTTGATAAATCACGAGATCTGCTGCCCATTTGGAAGGACCTAGTTGTTCCTTTAATAAAAGATCATATCAATTTTAGTTATTTTGAAAAGAATTCAAATTCAGCAATACATAGGTACTTACTAGATGTAATTTTTTTAAACTAAAACATAGAGCTTCAGTTGAGACTAACGAAGCCCTTTGAATAGTTGGTGGTATTCGACTGTACAGAACAGTGATAACTCCCTCAAAGATTTTTTTGAAATTACTCGTGATGTGATTTTTACGTGCTTTCAGGATTTCGTATGTCAAATGCTTCAACCAAGGTGTCACAAAGATCGCTTGATACGGCCATGTCGTGCGTATTGCCGCGCTTTTCACGCGGGTTGCGGTGCCCGCTTGCCCGAGCGCCTGCGACCGCACTTCGACTGCGCTAGATTTCCCGACTACTTCGGCTTAGACTCCTGTGTACCTGAACCAGGTATAATTTGATACTTCGAGCTCGTATTTTTATAAAAATATTTTACCTATATTAGACTACATAAGTAAATCCGTACCATACAGGCTACATAATACCTACCCTGTGCTACGATTACATATATTATATACATTTATATTAGATACATATTAAGTATATTAATTAATGCATACCCAGCTTGATGTATTTAAAATCTCGTTTTGTTACTTTATGTAACTCGTTTATTTATATAATGATAAAGATATAATAAATACAAATTGAAAATCTAATAAGTAGTTCATCATAATACATAATTTATTAACTTCACTAGAATTCTTTTAAATTGAGTTTGAATGTGATCGGAATTTCAAATATTTAATTAAACTTGCTTCTGTATTAACAGCTTGATTTTCTTTTTAATTCAAAAAAGTACCTAGAATACCTACTAAACTACCTACTTCAGCAGTATTACGAACTTGGCAACGCGTGCAAAGTAAAATTACCACTATCCCGTGATTTCCGGTTTTGGCGATTTGAAATAAATTATATCCTCGATTCTAAGTCTTCCCGATGTCAAATCAATTCTTAAGGGACAAAGAAAATAACCATGAGAAGTTATTTTCTGATATGCTTAAATTTCTCTTTTACCGCTAACCTTACGCTTACAACCTGTGCACACGCACCGCACAGCTGTTTGCGACTGCCTGAGTGTTTCGACTGTCGCACTGCTTTTGGTTTAAACATCAAAATGTCTGTACTTAGATTTTTAGACACTTCACGTATTAGAGATTTAATATTAAGTTCTAATTAAATATTTGTAACATTTCAATTTCAAATTTTTGCGCTAGAAACAAAAACTCACGAAATAACCCACTATCACGAATTAGGGGTCGTTTGCATTAGCTGTTCTTAGCTTGGCATCTGTTCTTTGCTGACTTCTCCTACCTATACTATACATGTAAATATCTTCAAATCAAAAGAATACCAAAGAAACAAATGTCTTTGAACCACCTTAAGCCCTGCCACAGAATGCATAATAGTAGGTACCAGCTGTTTTATATTACACGAACCATTTGAAGTCACTTTTGACCGCTTAACAGTTATTAAGCGGTCAAAGAGATGATGGTAAATTAAATAGATTATGAGTTCATAATCTATTTAATATAAATACTTGAATTTTTGTTTATTTATTAAAACCCTCTCGATTAACTAGAACCCGAAATTTCATAAATAGGTACAGCTTAAACAGTAATTGAGATATTATCGTTTAAAATTCGACATTTTTATCACTGACTAACTGACATAAAGAGATCATAAACCTAACCCACTTCCCGATGACGTAGAAAGATGAAATTAGGCGTCCAGCTGGGTAATTGTGTAAAACAGTGAATTTTTTACAGACACTTTGAAAATGTACAGAATCACTACCAAAAATGTAGGTTAAGTAAGGAAGGATTTATCAATGAATGCGCTCTCATATTTCTAATGTTCAAAAAAGTGTACAAAATAGAACAAAAAAGAAAACTTTTGAATGATGAATAATAATAATTTCTTTACAAAAAGTAATGATAGGTATCAAATCAAAAACATAAATGTGAAAATGGGAGTCAAGTTCAATGTTAAGAAAATACGTGGTTATCGACTACGCCGACAAAAATTGGAATCTAAATGATTGCCAAGTTCTGTAGATAGTCCTGAAGATTTGACTTAGCTAGTTTACACATCCAAGTTTTCTTATATTTGGTTAAACAACTTATCATCTTTACGATGGGCATTTCCCTGCATGTCCACAATTATAGTTTTTTATGTATACAGATTGCACCAACGGTCTCCAGCGACTGGCTCTGTCTCGTCGTGAATGTGACGGCATCCCTGACTGTGCTAGTGCGGAGGACGAGCGTAGTTGCGCTCATTGCGCGCCGGGTAGGGGTGGCGGTCTGCGGTGCGCGTTACACACACGCTGTCTACCGACACACTTGCGATGCGATGGCACGCCGGACTGCCCTGACGGCAGCGACGAAGCAGGGTGTTGTGAGTTTTCATTTACCAAATATAATTTGTTACCAAAAAAGCCTATATTCTTACGCTTTAAGGGAAATTATCAGTTCTTATCACGGTCATTCAACTTTAAAATTTCCATCATGTAGTAATTAGTTTGGTGAAAATACTGTAACATCTTATTCAGGATTCCTGGTTTTATCAAAACGTATGAAAATGACTAAATATTTTTTTAATAAATCCTTCAGTATGGATTGCACGCTCGCTTGCTTCATGGCGCAGAGAAAATAGCGAAACGACTCTGGGTGCTATACGCAATCGTGCTGGGTACGCCGTGTGGTCGGAGCGAGGACGCAACGGCAAAATATGTGCAGCACCTTACGAGCAAGACAAACGAGCTCTGAATAGCGTCGCGGCATCGCTCTGCAAAGCACTGACATTCAAGTGAGATTGTTTGTTTAACTAAAAATATTTGGAAAAAAAAGTTGTGATCTCTCTTTGTAGTGATTTTAAAATTTGGCAATTTTGATTATAATATGTTGTTAAGCGCATAAATCCTTGCTACTAGCTTAGTTTGGTTTAGACACAACCTGAGTGTCAACTGAAAAGATCTCGTGATAGAATAAAATATTTCAAGTAAGTATTATTATTGTTACAGGGTGGCCTTGAACGCAGAGGTAGTTCCAGATGCTGAAGATGTAGTTCAGATTGAAAACTCGGACAACTTAAATGATAAACCAGAATATGTCGAAATAGTAGATCCTTTCGCTTTAGAAATATCGTTTGTGAAAAGTGACTGTCCAGACAGAAAAGTTATAAGAGTAATTTGTGATCAGTTAGGTAAGATTATTTATTTGAACATAATGGTAACACTTTAGTATATTAGGTACATTTATTTCTTCGATAATAGTGCAATCTTTTGGTAGGTACCCCCGATAAAATATTTATTCCGTAAGGATCTGTTCGTCCGATTTTCTTCAAATCTACCGGTACGTCCGACACGACAAATAAATAGACAAAAAAAGACAAATACATTTTATGCTTATCTTTGAATCTATGATGTGAAATTAAGAAGTAATTATTCTCCCTAGTTGATATGGAAAGAGTTATAAATACTAGTGCAGCATTCACCATGCATTGTCTGCATAGCATCAAGCATTTTGTTGATTAACAGACCCAACGAAATGCTTTTTCTATACCTACGTTGTATGTTTTACCTACCATGTTAATAATTGAGTGATCTCACTCGGTGTTATCTATTCAAAACTTACGGTAACCATATATCAATAGCCGGTCTAGATGCCTGCACAATATGTAAGTTTCAAGTAAATCACGCGCTCGCTCGTTGCAGAATGTGGAGTCCCATCTGCCCGGATATCTAAGGTGACGAGCGGCGTGGAGGGATTGCGACGCTCGGCGCTCCCGGGCGACTGGCCATGGCATGCAGCGTTACTGAGGTCTTACGTACATGCCTGTGATGCTGCCCTTATACACTCATCTTGGCTTATCACCACTGCATCTTGTTTTCAGGTATGGATCTTTTTTGTTATCGAACATATTCTAAAAAAAATTGTCTTAAAATATTTGTTTTTTAAAGACTACGCAAATTACCTGTTTACCTCTCGAACCAAAATAATTATTTGTTTTGAGTAGAATCTCATTAGTATACTCGGGAGATTCGAAATACAAACCACGCCATCTAAAGTCCAACGCCTTAGCTTTCACTACCGAAAACTATCAACGCTTCAGAATAACTAATGTTGCAATACTTTTACTATTTTCCAGGGGCAACCCAAGGCTGAATGGACAGCTAGATTCGGGACAGTGCGCGCACAAAGCACGACGCCTTGGCAGCAGGAAAGAAGAATAGTTGGCATGGTGCGTTCCCCGGTAGAGGGCAGTATGCTGGCGTTAGTGCGACTTGAGGAACCGGTAGAGGTGACGGACTTTGTGAGACCAATTTGTCTGCCTGACACCGGTGTGGAAACTGCCACACGTAGTGTATGTAACACCTTAGGGTGGACTAGAAATAGAGACCAATTACAAAGAGTACACTTGGTCACAAGTCCAATGAACACATGCGAAAATGTCAGCATCGCTACTGTGAACGGAATTTGCGCCGAACCTTTGTATGATCAGGATGACTGTGATGTAAGGAATCATAACTCTTATCTATCGCTCAGTATAATAAGTATACAAAAAATCGGTTGTCTGTAAAGTCGGTTTACTGAAGATAGTTGAACGTGACAACGTCATAGGAACGCCTCAGAGCGAGGTAACGCCGCATGAGTCATGTTTTTTCGTGCGTGCAGCCGGCTCCATCGAATTATAAGACGTTGTCACGTCAAAAATACTTACACATCCGCGATTTTATTCGCTTGACATTTTTGCTTACTAATCAAATATTGTTATATTTTTAGACAATTGCGAATGGTTAGATCTTTGATAAATTGTATACAATCAAAGGGTTAGATATAACTCAACCCAACCTAGGCTAGTATTATAATTAATAGATAATTTTTTTGCAGGAAGAAGAATATGCCGGAAGTTCGATGATGTGTTTTAACGAGAAAACAAAACAGTGGTCCCTAGAGGGAGTGAGCGGTTGGCGCATTGCTTGCACGAAAATTGGACTAGGACGCCCTCGCATTTATGATTCAATTAGCTCACATGTCGATTGGATACGGAGAACAATTTCAAATTCTGCAAGGTGACCTAATTCAACAAATCAAACTTTGTAAAGACTGCAATTGATGCCTTATAAGTACAGTAGTCTGTAAATAATTTTACAAAATGAACGACAATAAGATTATTGGAAAAGCGTTATTTAATTCTAGAGTTAGGGATGAGATTTTTTTGTAATTAGTGTCACTTACCCACTGTCGTGTTCATAATCCTTTGGCTTCATATTGGGTTGAAAAATAAACACTACGGTTATTTTTCTACCTGAGAAGCATTATAATCTTTTATTATTAGAATAATATGTCTACTTGTTTGTAGGTTGTTTATAACAGCCATTTTTTTATAGTTATAATATATATTTAAACGTACAATTAGGCCTATGTATAATTAATTGTATAAAACTACATAAAAATAAATTGACATGAGGTAAAAATTACATTTAATGCAGTTAAATGGTTCCATGGAGAAAATGACCCCAATATTTTAATTTCTAATAAATTTTATGAAATGTAAAACAATGTCATATGATATTGATTGATAACCATTTAAGAAAACGACTTCCTTTCGTAAAAACGACTAAATACACATTTTTATACGTTAAGTTTTTATAATTATGAATTTATGTTTCACGGCTTTAATCATCCGTAACTACGGTAGCGAAATGGTAAAGGCATGGGGATTGCGATCAAGAGATTGCAGCTCCGAACCCAGTAGGTACATACGCTAGAAATGGGGACCCACTCCTAACACAATTATTTACATACTTCTTATTTGGAGGGATTAACTTAAACATTAGATTTTGTTAAATCTTTCGTCTTTAGGTAAACTTATTTTTATGTAAAATAAAAATAAGTATGGTGTCGGAAAAGAATAGTTTTAATTGAATTACTTGGGGAAACATTAAAGGGCGTTTTTATGCGCGCGGTGGCATAAATATGAAATTCTTTTTATTTGTGTTTACGCACCAAATTACGTTGTACTGTTGTTATTATCGTCTGTAACCTAAGTTAGGTAAAGGCAAAACTATTATATCTTTTTTTTAACTGTTTTTGACGAAACGAAGTGCTATATTAAGCAGTTAGGTCAGTGGAATCGAGGGGTTGGAACGAAGTATATTGTAGTCAGAATATTTAAGTTCTATAAACTTGTAAGTAGGTATGTGATAGTTCACTTCAAACTAACAATACTCGAAATACAGAAATCCTGATGTACCTAATTAAGTTTTGTTAATTGTAATAAATTGTAAGATGTAAAACAATATTTTGTGTAATTTTTGTAAGTGCCTGTAGAAAATAGTTATGATATTTAAGATAATTTATTGAAGTTGAAATTTTATTGTTACTTAGGTATATTAGCGTATTATACCTATCGATTGTAAATATTACTTTAAGAGTGGAACCAAAATTTATAAGTACCTACCTACTTAATATATTTTATAAAAATATTGCCATTGTTTAATTTCATGCAAGCTTGTAGATTTTTAGAAACAATTGAGTTTATGTTGTTATCATAAGATTAACTCTATACAAGCAGAAAAAATAAGGCTTGTCACTGCATAGATAAGAATTTAAACTGCCACACCGACAAGCTACATAGCACTGATGTGATGGTTACATTACATGGATTTATTTTAAACCGTTAGAACTTAGCTACTGTGGTCACCAACCAATCTTCAGATAAATCGTCTTGGAGATTAATACATGCGCTAATCAGATGGGCCTCTATCAGCAATCACTAATTTCAGTTCTGCAAAACCATATCATTACATGCTGAACAGTGTGAGACACGGATTCGTCTTAGGGTATTGGTATAGGGCTCTGTTTCCCCATTTACACTCATTATGTGTTCAGATAGGCTGACTAGTTGAGCCAGCCTAGCTCCTTTCAGAAGCACAGAAGCCTCCTGGGGCTTTCGCACTTTTAGGAGCTCGCACCCGCGAGGATAATGGTACAACTATTCTGATATCGAGTCGGTTGAGACTGATCAGTCTGCAAGTTAAACATGGTGAGTCCTATGTTAGCCAGGCAGGCTGTAGGCAGTCTAAACTAGACTGCCTGCGGCCCGGTATGTCGGCCCAGTGACCGTTGTGCAGTACACGTGTCCGTTGCCTTACCCATGAGCGAAGTTGATTTAAGGGAAGTGGCAGCAGTGCAGGACCTGCCACTGACGTTACAGATCCCTTCCTAGCCATCTCATCGGCAGCGTCGTTCCCAAGTGAATTACTAAACCCTTTGATTCATTGAAGAATTACCCCTCTTTTCTTTTAAGAAAGTTAGATACAGCATTTAATATGTTCCATTTTGTTTCTGATAAACTCAAGACTGACTTGCTATACAGTCTCGTCGGCTTATCAAGTCAAACAACAGCTGCAGCAACGTAACTACAGCAGCTAAGATGCATAAGTAATGTTTGAATGGTTTCTAAATTGTGTTGAATGTCATAACAGAAGTTAATAATAACAAGTAAGGTAAAAGTATATAAGTATTCTCCTGTTGTTGAAGAAACAACACACAATAATAGTGACTCGAAGGTGTTTAACAACACTTGGAGGGACCACAATAGTTCTTAAGTAGACCTTCAAGTTTCAGATAGGACAACAACATTTACCCTTATTCCAATAGGAAAACAATGTGCCCCTAATCATACATTATGACTAGAGATCGGATAATTGGATGCATATTTATCTAAAGTTATTTTTTGGATAATAAATTATGGAAGCGGCTTCTAAGTAGGTATATTTTTATTTAAAATAAAATCCCGGGATTCCGGGATCGCATAACTAATCGGATGTATATTTACTTTAAGTTAATTCTTTTTAAGTTAAGGTGTTTCCCATTCGAGTATGTACGGATGTAAGGTGTAAGAGAAATGGTGGTGTGGTAAATAAGAAAACATAAATTAATATAAACTTATTTATTCATTACATCATATAATATTTTTATGTTGTACACACAGAAACTACATAGAAGAGAAATGAAAGTACATGCGCCCTTATTACATATGGCCCCTTTTAGGCAAATTTTAGATTACTATACATATATAAATAAATATACGCATGCACGTGCATATTATAGGCTAATTTAACATTCTTAGATGATTGTATTTTCTTTGATAACGAAGTATTCGTCATACAATTTTTTATTAAGTTTGCTAAGAAATCATGAAAAATTTACTTTAATCTCTCGAATACAATTTGAAAAAAATATTTATCCCCTGGCGTCATAGCGCCGCTACCAACTGGGCGCCCCTAAGCAGCGCTTGGTTTCCCCCCCCCCCCCCCCCTAAGGCCGGCGCTGAGCGTCCGCAGCGGCGATGTCCGTCAGAGTCATAAGAGGATACTGTACGGGATCTGGAGGTGTCATACATCAATGGCGCAAGGAAGCACTAGATCTAGAAATCGAGGCGCGTCCTCCCCGGGTTCGCTAGGGCCTAATGGCCGAATGGAAAGAACGACTATAACGACTGAGCGCCACAATTGTGGTGGTAAGAGGCGGGACAAAGACAAAGTCATTTATTGCAAACTGTGTGAGAGGATGGCGTGAGGCCATTCGCTGAGCCACAATGGCTCGTTGGTCAGCCCGATTGGAGGCCCCACGTGCTGGATTTGCCGATGTGGAGGCGTTTCAGCCGGACATCGTCGAGTGGGCAGGGCGGCAGCACGGGACCCTTTCCTTCCTGACGCAGGTTCATACCGGGCACGGCTGCTTCGGGAAGTATCTGCACTCGGTCGCTAGGAGGGATTTGAGTCCCGCCTGTAACCACTGCGACTGCAGTGACGATTCAGTTCAGCAGACGCTGGGGGTAGGTTCCGCCGCAGCGTCGGGCCTTCACTGCAGTCATCGGAGGGGATCTCTCGCTACCGGCCGTCATACGCTCCATGGCTAGTAGCTACAGGAATTTTACCGCAGTTGCAACTTTCTGAGAGGAAGTCATCTTGCAGAAGGGGAGGCGGAACGGGTGCGGGGGAACGACAGTGCCGGATTAGCCCATAAGCAAATTAAGCAATTGCTTAGGGCATCACGTCTTGGGGGGCACCAGAAACAGCACAAAAAAAATTGCTAGCACATGAAGGTAAAGCTGTTTGAAAATCCGCGCGTTTTAAATTGACCAGATAGTTAACGTTCGGAGTCATAACCCCGCTCCCTCTTGCTCGCTCGCGCATGCGAAAATTCGAATGCTCCCGATTTGCGATCAGCCAATCACCACACTTGCCCCACCAAAGCTGTTTTGTGTCAGTTGAATGTTTTGTTTTATGAGCAATTGATTTGATTAAATAAAATAATAAATTAAGTAAATATTTATTAATTCAAGTTAAATAAACTATAAATCTACGGTGTGGTGTGAATGTGTTGAGAATTATCGCAAATTCTATTACGGATACGTATATTTAGGTACGTAAATATATTTTATATTGTTTTGTTTTTATTTTATCCAAAGTCGAAATATCTCAAGTATTTCGTTTAATAACTTACTTTTTTTTTACGTAGTTTTTATTTAACTTGCCGGGTTAATATTATATGTATGTATGTATAGGTATGTCTGTGTGGTCGTTTTTGATAAAACAAAATGTTATTAATGATGCAAAAAGTAGGTATTAATTTGTCTCTAGCACGTTCACGGACAATACGGCCAGAGACGTAAATGTGCATTTAATTAAATGACCAAAGTTTATTCAGAAAGCGAGTGTCTATTTGCTAATCTGGTTTCGTTTTGGGAAAGAAACAGGATAACTACTTACTTAATTATTATTTTTTATTAATAAAATCCAATATAAGTAAAAGACGTAATTAATAAAATAAAGCAAATGATTTATATAATAATTAATATCTTTTTAGAGTTTGATAAATAGTAAACGCACCGACAATTATTCACAAACGCATTCGCACGTTCCCGCCACGTGTCTCACTGCAGGTCAATCGCGTCAGCTGTACCTGTGGCTGTACCTACACCGAAAGAGCGACGATCGCGTATTTGTTATAGTTAAAAGCCGGTAGCTATACGGGTATTATTGTTTTAAGATAAAAATCATTAAGATGACGAGGGAATTATTATTATTTATTTCCCCCTATTTTTAATCATGAAACGTTCGCAATTGAGATTTTATGCCTGATGATATCAAACTGCACAGCGGAACGATCCTTTTCGAAATTGAAAATAATAAAATAACGAAAAAAGAACGACGATGCTGCAAGAACGGCTGGATGCTTTATCGATATTATATATAGAGTCAGATATGCTAAAAACATTGGACTTAAAACCTATTTTCCGTGAATTTAATGCACGAAAAAGTCGCAAGTCGCATTTCAATAAAAAAATAAGAAACCTTTGGTTTTTACTGTATGTAATACCACAGATAAGAAAATAGTTACTTCGTAACAGATATATCACTCCCATACAAAACTCATAATACCTACGTTATAATAGCCTACAAAATTGAAATAATAATAGCTGGCGTTAGCTGCGACCAGAAATATATCTTATTTAGGTACGCTTTTCGAAAGTTGAGAACGCCTTACCCACCGCGCGACCTTCGTCTGTGCATGTAGCCGAACTGCCGGACACTCTAGGGTTGTACAAAGTACACAAATAATGAAATAAATTATTTATTTGGGGTATGTCCCGATATACACTGCGAGCACTGTTCAGTGCTCTTACTGGAGATAACTTCGTTCCGTTATGGACTGACAGAATACTGCCGTAGTATCCTAGGGAAGTACATGACGTCATAAATCGTCGCCATTTTTATACTGTGAGCACTATCGTTTTCGAGGAAAGGTGCTCTCGGTGCTTTGATCATGTGATCAACTACAATTTTTTTTCCAGTTAGATTATAAACAATTATTTGTCGAAATATGTTCATCACTTTTACCGTACATAGCCCCATTTAAATAATTTGGTTATAAAGTTATTATGCATTCGGTTACTTAGAAAACAATATTTTCTTTTAATAAAAAGTAAACTTACTTTTATTATGCGAGTAATTGTCAATTGACACTTGACTAGAATATTACATTTTTAAACATTTTTAAACATTCAAACAATTTTTTTTCTTGTTGAACGGATAACTTGTACCTATAATTATATGATAATTATTTTCACGTGAAAACAGCGCCAAAAAACATAGATGGCAGTATACTGGACTGTGTTCCGTATTAAACAGTAACCAGTAAAGCTAATTATAAAGGAACGGCTTCGCAGTATACTAAATTGACGTCAGTTCTTATAGTGCTCGCAGGGCATATCGGAACACACACTTGATAATAAAATTTATGGGTGTTGAGTTTTATATAATGATTAATAAAATTATTTCCCCTATGAAATTTATATCTTTAATTTTCATAGGAAATTAAAATATCCTTAAACCTTCAATAGTAACATAAAATGTTGATGCTGTAGACATATACATCACTATTACTACATCACTACATTTTACACCGCCGCGTTTGTTTGTCTATCTGTTCACGATAAACTCAAAAACTACTCAACGGATTTTCATGCGGTTTTCATCAATAGATAGAGCTATTTATGAGGAAGGTTTAGGTATGTAATTTGTTAAGGTTTTGTGTAAATTGGTTGAAATATGATTATGATTGTTGAAGATGTCTCTGCTACCCGTGCGAAGCTAGGGCGGGTTGCTAGTAATGGCTGTTGCGTAGACTAGAGAAAGATACTCTTATAATTTAATACTTTTGTATTACATATTATATTACACAAAAGTATTAAACAACAAATAACTACCTACTCAAATAAAAACCTCAATCCGTGGCGCTCTCAATATGTTTTACATTTCAGTAGCTCTTATTATTATTTTCACTATATTTCTAACTATATTACATATTATGTGAGAGAAGCAGCCGTCAGTTCGCCTTGCCTACAAGTTACAACAAATGAATACGCTGGCAGTCCACACCTACTAAGTCCGTCACCTTTCGTAGAAATTTTAGGTTTATTATTGACGGTTTAATAGACTACATTTATTACAACTTCACTCTGGCTAATCACTCAAAACCTGATTTAGTGCAACATTGTATAGAATATATATATATATGTAACATTTATTTTTTGTTGAGAAGATAACTATTATTTATTATTAGTACAGCCACGCGGCAATGGCGAGTAAAGAATAAACACCTAAAGTATTTTTATATTATATTGACAAAAAAGTAATAGCTAAAATCATTTTTGCAACTTCTTTTTAAAGGATTTTACAGATCACTAACATCTAGCAATAACGCAATTTAACATAATAAATACATTTAGCAATAACTAAACATCTCCACTTCATAATAAGTTCAATTTGACATTTTGTTTTTATTACGGAGAATGCCGTTCTGCCGAGCGTGCGTGCTCTCAGCTACGCGTTGTTGCCCTTACTGACACTTTTACCGTGGACGGATAGCTAAATTGGTAGGTATATAAAACGCGACCTCGAGTGAGTGATGTAGCCCTGGTAATACCTAATCCACGTATCCCATGTCCTTCAGACATATTCTAAGGTACGTAATGATCTATCTCGTTGTATTAAACATGTATTTTTTTAAAGACTGATGTTAGTTTACTTATGGTAGGGGGGCCCCACAGACGTGAATTGCTTAGGGCATCAAGTTGTTTTAATCCGGCACTGGGGAACGATCTCCACTCGGACCTAATTCACCGCCGGAGAACCGGGCGGCGAAGGCGCGCTTACCAGCACCTCATGCCGCCTTGAGTGTGGCCGCCGGTGGACGGGTCGGACACTATAGTGGTCAGCCGCGAGGAGGTGACGTCCACGTGTGCCTGGATATCACTTATTGAGATGTTTACCCAAAGGTGGTGCCCACGCTTTTGCGGGAAGGTGCTAGGAGGGGTCCGGATGTCTTAATAATAGCTGTTCCAGATCCTTCCTATTTTAGGCGAAGTACGACACACCATGTGGCTTTTAGTCGGTTCGATTCCAACACACCGCCCCACCGAAAACCCCGGTGGAGTGACGGCCCGAAGGGGGTTTCCACACGCAGCAGCGATACGACCTCGCGACGGCTATTGGTGCCGGAAGCCTTTTGCTAGAAACCATGGTTCTGTCCATCGTCCAAATTGAGAGTGCGTGGGATTCTACCATCTCGTTTTGCGAGGTGATGTTGGCTAAAGAGGCGGCGGAACGGGAACGGGAGATTACAAGCACTTTCCCACCGCACGGTTCCGGTGAGGTGATGAGGTGATGGGGGTTTCCACACGATAATAAAGTGTATACGTGGAATGATATCTTCGCCCATTGTGAAACGATTGGTTAAAACTCAAGGTTGGTCTTATTTAAATTTGAAGAAAATATTAGACCTCTAAGGATGGAAAATTTATCATAATTTAGGTGCATTGAAGTGATAGCCGATGCAGCCAAAACTTCCGTGAATTTGGTCTCTTTATTTGGATTTCTCTAAAGACTTTGTTTCTCTTGATCAACAAAGCTATGGGAAGTGATATCTTTTTGGATTATCGATCAAAAAAGGTTTATAAAACTTGGGAGTGTAGAGTTTCTAGCCTTGTTGCTGTTCGCTTTAAATACACTTCACTTCGTGATGTCCTTCTGAATCTTCATAAAGAAACAAATGACTCAGTTACGGCATCAGAGATTATACAGTAGGTTCATATTTTTTAACGCAGATGAACAGAACAATTGCTATGTCAACCACGAAAGACTGCTTGCTGCTTAGATACACCTTAAATATTTATTTGTTAGATATATCTAACACCATTTATAATCACTGTTGCAAAGTATAGGAACACTAAGGTTTTGAATTTATAGAGGCGCCACTTTGAGGTCTCGCAACACCTAAAAATGTAGCTAGGGGCGCCATTGTTAACTTTAATATGGAGTACGACGAACCTGGATTACAACTAATCTGGAGTACGTTGAATTTGGAACACGATACACGACCAATACGGAAAAAACGATTTTAAATAGTTTAGTTGGGGCCCTAGTTTATTTTTTGCCCCAGGGCCTTTGGTTACCTACCTACGCCACTGCGTAGGTATTATCTACCTAAGTTATAATAACTCTATTGATAAGTTAAAAACTCTGTGTTGGTAAATAAACATTTTTTTCATTGTTTTCAAACGATATAAATATAATCAATTTGATTTGGTTTAAAACCAAACTCACAATCTCGCACTCTCGTTGACGTCGTCACGAAGGCCTTGAGAACATAACGTTGTCTCTTTCATGCGCAAGTAAAACGGACGGCATTGTGTTAATGTCGCTAATCTAGTGTGTGTAATATAATAAATAAGTATAGGTAGGTATACCTACATACTTAAGTTTTCGTGTAGTAGGTTATGTAGGTAGGTACTTTCTATTGATTTTCTATAAACTAATTAAAACAAAACATGACGCCAGGTGACCAGAAATTGCACACAATTAAGTGTAAAACATAGTTATCTTATTTTTGTAATCGAGTTTAGAACGGCAAAATTTTATTTAAAACGTTTTAAATCGGTTGTTTTATATCTATAGTCGAAATACAGTATCAGATAACCACACAACACAGCGCATTGTTTTAAAACTACCTGATATACAGCAAATCTGTTTAAACAATAGTCCCTTAATACAACAGTCGACCAATCAGAGAGCAGAACATGTTACTATCTGGCGAAACTACCATTACTCAGGTACATTTGCCTTTACTACGAGTTATTTATTATATTATACATATTTCTATTGTCAAAATCTGTTTTCCAGCTATATACAAATAGGTACAATGTTTTTAAATGATTTTGTAAAAAGAAATAATTCTTACCTTGTTAATAAAAGAAATAAGAGGTCCAAGCCGCAGAGCAGGTAAATCCAGGATTCGTGGCACAAAAGTTGTTGTTTCAAGTAAAACAAAAATCCAAATCATGATGCAAATCAGAAACCGTTATTCAATAGCCAAGTAAGTAATCGTAGAAATGAGAAAAACTTAAGAAACACACCCGAACAAATAGCAAGCACAGCGACAAATGCAGTGTCATTTGTGTCAAACTGGGGTTTATTACATCTCACGGAGTATAGGTACACTTAAATTTTAACTTCCCGGAATCGGGGGATTCTTTCGATAAAAAAGTGCTTTCCATAATAGCCAACATCTTAACTTTAGGTAAATATGCATCTGAATATCCGATCTCTAATTATGACAGACTAAAAAAGTTCCTAAAATGAAACATCATTTAATTAAAAACAGAAATGAATATCAAGGAATTGCATTTAATTGTATTTAAATAACAGAACGTAGTTCTAATATTTTACACACACTCTTTAAACCCTTTCAGATAAAGAGATATAGATATTATAAAATTTACAATTAGTTTTGTTCATTATTATCATGGTAGAATTTCATAAATGCATCACTTTCACAATAACATTAGTAGCAACAACAGATTCATCTTCTTTGTATAATATGTAAACAACAGTCTGTATCTGTATATTCAAACAGCTTACCAGTAAAAGTTGTTTTGTATTCTTGTGTTCATTGCAGGGGCATCCCACTATCATGATTTGATCTTAGTTTTTCTATATACAAATCTAATAAACTATATTCACATTTTTTTAACTGCAAAACTTCAAGTAAGGCATCACTTTTAAATTTATTTCTTGTATTCAGACATCTTCGGAACCTTCCAACTAGCACTTCATGCTGTTGATTGGTCAGACAATAGTTATAAAACAACTGTTGTTCAATACTAAAACTCTTTTTTATGCCATTTTTGAAAAATCTATAAAATAACTGCTCTGTGGAATTACACATTTTTTGGATTTCTATCCACTCCTCGGTTGATCGACCAAATAAGAGTCCTATGCAAGGTCCCTTTAGAACACATGTCACCTGCCCTGCTCTATCAGAAATCCTCAAGGTAGCAGTCGATGTTATTTTGCCCTTCCAGTTAGAGATCTTGACTGATTCCAGATAATATTCCGTCAACAACCCCCAGCATTCGGCATGTAACTTAAGTTTGCGACCTTCGGTTATTTTAATAGGTACGTTATTCTTATAAAAACTGTCGTCTCGTTGCGTATTCATAGGATTCTTGTCAGCATAGATGCCGTTGTGACCCTTGTAAAAGATTTTGATATAATGAAAGAAAACTTCGCAGTTTACAAACTTAATTCGTGATTATTTAGTAATGAACTATTTAATACCGTAATTATAATAAATTAAATAGTACAATGCGATTCAAAATTACCAGTGTCATTTCACTACCTACAATTATTTTTTGTATGGGTAAAATTAGTTTGTGCCTTTACGTTAGATGGCATTGTTATACAAATTATTCTGCTGATGTAGAGATAATTTTGTTTCAATGTTTTGAGAAAAATCATTAAAACCATATTTATGTAAACTAAAACCCTATTTATCTTAGAATAGCTACATTGCGTAATAGAGTCAGTTTACGTTAATTATTAATTTCGTAATTTCCAGCGCGAGTTTGCGTGGAACGGAACGTCAAATGGCGCCAAAATGACTTATCTGCCTGTCATTAACCAAACTGTCATTCCGGCAACACCGTTCGCTTCTTTTCGTGTTTCGTGAATGTACTTTTTGTTTTTGTGGATTTTCAACGACCTGGCTACTACCCTCGGATTCCGACGACGATTCTATTACGCAGAACTTGGCTTGAAACCTCTGACTCTGATTTGCATTACGATTTGGATCCAGTTGATAATGGCTACATCTGAGCGAAATTGTTGTTTATGCGGTCGAACAAGACGTGAGTACATATTAGCCTTATTGATTGATTTATCATTATTCATATTTCATATCAAACATATCATATTTATATTATTAAAATGGATCAATCCAATTCTAATAACAACAAAATCAAGTTTATAAAAAGTCAAAAAAATAAACTGGTGTTAGGTTATACTAACTTTCAAATTTTACTATAAAAAATCCACTAACTTTAAAAGTTTTATTTATTTATTATTTCAACACTCCGTGGATGAAAACGATTAGTAGTGATGTATTAAGCTGAAAATGGCATCGAGAGTTGGCATCGCCGAATCAATACAAAAATTCCAAAAAGCTAACCATGCCATCCAATTCAATTCATATCAATGTTAACAAAAGAGGCAAAAATACAAAAAGCTAAATCAGAAAGAAACAATTTACATTTCACTGATATGAAAAGAAGTAAAAAGACAATAGAAAAAAATAAACAAATTAGAAGTGTCAATGATTGTGTACTTAAAAAGGAAGTCTTCAGGTATGCCTAAAACGATTAAATGCATTATGGAACTACGGGGATTTTTTTGTTTGTCTGTTTATAATAAGAAAAAATGTTTTATTTCAAATTGATAAGTGTTTTATTTTACAAAAATAACAGAATTGTGGTGCGAATGTTAGTCATATGGTTTACATTTAACTGTCTCACTATAAATGTAAAAAAATCAAACTTAATTTTATTTAAATCTACGAGTAAAAATTCAGACAAGTTACTTTGCACTCTTAATGGTAATCATTTAGACACAGTAGATGGGCTTACATTTCTAGGTATACATGTTGACTGCTTACTAAATTGGAAAAATGAGTTGGCTAGTTTGGAGGCCGGTATTCACTCTGCCTGTTATGTGTTAAGAAGTTTGAGATATGTTGTATGCCTAGACCAACTAAGAACCGTTTACTTTGCATTAGTAGAATCAAAACTGAGGTTTAGCATTTTTTTCTGGAGAGGCAGCTATGACTATAATATTCAGAAAGCCTTTGTTGCCCAGAAAAGAGCTTTAAAATCAATGGTTGGCATAGAGCAGTAACAATATTGCAAACAATATTTTAAGGACCTAAAAATCTTAATAGTACCGAGTCTTTATGTAATGGTTTTGCTCACTTACTTTTGCAAGAAAATATATAAATATGAAAATAATAAAGAGAGATTAATACGGGAAAGCACAAGAAGACTTGACTTGCCATCCATGATAGCACCTAAGCTGAATGTTGTCAAACATAGCTCGTATTACAACTCCGTAAGATTATATAATAAACTTAATTTAGAAATTAAAAGCACGCTTTATTACATCGACATTTAAACGAAACTCCAGGCATTTCTTGTAGCCGGGTGTTTCTACTCACTTGATAAATTTTGTAAATGACATTTAAATGTTTTGTAATAATTTTGTGTGCGTTCGCGCAGCGGAATCTTGTTGATTTTAAAGATTTTAATTATGCAGATATTTAGTGTATGACGTCGTGTAATTGTGTATGTTAAAAAAAAATTGTGCATGCAGCCATTGTGGAGAAATTCGCTAAAAACCGATTTCGCTGGGCGAACGTTGTCCTGGCGGATCTTTTTTTAATCCATGGACTGAGAAGAAAAAAAATGTGTCCAAAAATTAGTGTGTATTTGTGTGTAATTGTGTATGTATGAATAAAATTAGTGCATGCATAAACTTCGGAGAAATTCAAGTTTCCGTTACGCGAACGTTTGGCCATTAGCTAGTTTTCATATAAAGCGCTTATATAGAGAGCTGTAGATTTTTACATACGTTGTTTTGAATTTGTTTATATTTGTTTAAAAAACATTTAGAAAAAATCGTAGGGCTTAAAAGATAAAAATATAAACGTAAAATACGCTTATTAGGTCTTCGTAAAGTATGCACTTTGTGGTCTAGATTTTCTCGTTTTTACAAACCTTGTAAGAGTGTCTGCAACATGTTGCCAAGTATCAATGATGTTCCGTTAGTAATTAAAGAGAAGAGGACAATTTACCATGAATGAAAACCACTGTTTACAAAGCAGTCAAATATCACGACGTTCTAAAGGAATTGCATAGTAAAATGTATTCCAATAATTAGTTTATTAATTCAACTACTCACATGCAAAATTTCATCTCATTAAATTCAGTAATTAAAGAGAAACAATTAAAATACTGACAAAGCATCGAAAACCTACATAACCCTACCAAGTTGGGATGGCTACTAAAAAGCGGCCGTGCAATATATTTAGGTAACATTCTAAAATTTACAATATAATACCGGTATTGAATTGGTACAGGTGATAACACAACTGCTGTTTCGATATAATTTATAGGTCATTTATTTTTCTACACCTGCTTTTTTCAATGTATTTGACTATGACAGTAAGTACTATTTACGTAGGTACTTTATTTAAGTATGCGCTTGAGACTTGCGTCAGTATATGATATTACCGTTGTACTAGTAGTGACTTAGAGGACAACGTTCGCCCAGCGTAATCAGTTTTTAGCGAATTTCTCCACAATGGCTGCATGCACAATTTTTTTTTTTACCATACACAATTACACGACGTCATACACTAAATATCTACATAATTAAAATCTTTAAATTCGACAACATTCCGCTGCGCGAACGCACACAATAATTTGGAATACTTTCAATATTTATTTATGGCTTAAAAAATAATTTATAGGTATGTTAAGATGACTTTTATTTAATTTATATGTAATGAATGTTTAATGGTTTTTATTCATTTCAACACAATTATATATTGTTACGAAATAAATGAATTGAATTGAATTGAACATATATGGCTCACTGTACCTAGAATATGGTGTCTTGCATTTATCATGTTTTGAGAATATTATATGTCGCAAATATTGTGTCAACTATGAGAATATAATGTTTTACTATATTATTATCTTCTTCATATCATGTCTTGAATATTATATACGGCGACGGAGGGGAATGATGAAATTATCCTATTTATACTCAAAAATACAAAAAAGAATCTATTTTAGGTGCAGACAACACGATTTTACATTCTTTTCCGAATCCTAACAAAGATAAAGAAAGATATCTCGCATGGATTGAAGCAGCTGGGAGTATCCTATCATCTCTGGATCCCCAATATGTTTTCAAAAACCGCCGAGTGTGTCATGCCCACTTTGAAACTTGGTATTTGACATGGTCGAGAAGACTAAGTGCAGGTGCTATTCCCACTCTTCTTTTACCAGGTAAGTCTATAAATATTTTATTTATAATTGCAAATAACACTTATTAATAAGAAAAGATCACAGTTGCATTCTCAACATAGTGATGCCATTAAAGCCCGACAAGTTGTTGACACAAGGAGCTGGAGCAAATTAATTATTAATAACAAATTAATCAAAGTAATTCTTTCAGGATCTTATAGTGAAAGAGTTCCTATGATGGATATAACAAACAGTGATGGTAATCCTACACTCTCTCCTAACAATGCAGTACCATCAACATCTACAGGTAATAAATTTCTATAATTCATAATAGTATAGTCAATGGTCATAAATGCAGTCCCATTGTAATGTTCATATTTGTATGCCGGTTTTGTGCATATCTCTGTGTGTGTGATGTTTCAATGGGCACACACACATTATAACCAGATAATACAGGCGTATATGAAATTATGATTGGTTACATGTATGTGTGCATAAAAATAATAATAATAATAAAGCCTTTTTATTTCCACTAATCTTTCTTTTTACAATTTTTTTTTTGTGGATCCCTTACTGGGTATAGACCTCCTCCAAATTTGCCCATGCTCTTCTATGCTGAGCACAGTTCCACCATTGTTTTCCAGCAACTTGTGTGATGTCGTCGGCCCACCTTCTATAAGGTCTTCCGGCCCTCCTTTTCCCTGCTGGCCCGCGCTTTTGGGTTACTTTAATGCATCGACTACACCCGTTTTTTTCTTATGTCTATACTTCTTATTTTCTCTATTCTCCTTACTTTTAGTACACTGCGTTCCATTGCTCTCTGGCAAGTGGTAATCATTTGTTTTACCTTTTTAGTGTAAACCTAAGTTTGGCAACCGATGAGCAGGCTCGGTAGTATACAAGTGTCTAGGACAGTCTTCTTCAACTGTATGCTGTAGTTACCTTTAAGTTTTTCCTTTGATGACCAAAATTTTCTCCAGGCTATATTTATTCTCCTTTCAATTTCTTCTTCATTACTGGTTGTTGAGAAGGAAACTTGTTTGCCTAAATATATATATTTTTTTATTATTATTTAACTCACAATAGTAACTTAGATCTATGATTTACACTTTATACTCGCCAAACGTAATTGTTTAACGGCGAGACGCGCTCCTTAATTTATTAAAAATAACCTATGCTAGACTGTACATGTTCACACAAAGAAATTTAACAAATAAAAAATAACAACTTAAGGTAGATGACTATAAACATTATTACTATATACATATTTAAGATGACTTCTTATGGTATAAACATTATTTTTATATTATATTAGCCATAACCCAGTAGTTTAATGAACATCTAACAATACATCCTTCAATGTTTTCTTTAATTTACCGGTACTTATTTTAGGATTTTGTCTTAATAAATCTATTTTGTTGAATACCTCAGGTACCATGTACTTATTTGTTCGTTCTCCATAATAATTTGTCACTCTTGGTTTGTTAAGTTTTTTTCCCTAACCCTTCTAGTGTTATACTTATTTTCAACAGCATATTTATATTGATCAGTATAGTAATATTCTAAGCCTATTAAATACTCCACTTTCTTCTCTATTAGTAATTAAGTTACTCGAATATAATGTACGGTGGGATTGTTTCTCCTAAATAGTTCTACAAAAAAGTCCGCGACAGTATATATCTATCTTTTATGTATAAGCCATTATTACCAAAATAGTGAACCATAAATACAATAAAATTTGATTTTTATTTCCAATTCACATTTAGCAGTAACAAATTGATTGACATTGACATTGCTCACCGCCGTGAGGCGTGAGCTACCGGGACACCGGCAGATGCCTAATCTAAAATATATTATATTAAAAGGCAGACGCGTGAAGGCAGACGTTGTTGACGGTTGTGTCCGTAATGGGAATTTTCAAGACACTAGCGATTTGTTAAAAGGCTCTGTATACATACATTTCTATAATATACTAGCAACCCGCCCCTGCTTCGCACGGGTACAAATTATACATCTAAACCTTCCTCATGAATCACTCTATATATTAGTGAAAACCGCATGAAAATCCGTTAGGAGTTTTTCAGTTTATCGCGAACAGATAGACAGACGCGGCGGAGGACTTTGCTTTATAATATGTAGTGAAGATATTGAATGTAAATTTTTTTTAAAGTTTATGAGGATGTATCGATGTTTGTTACTCTTTCACGCAAAAACTACTGAATCGATTGAGATGATACTTCGTTTGTAGATAGCTGGAGGCCTGGATTAACACATAGGCTACTTTTTATCCCGATATTCAAATGGCATCTGAGTTACGCGGGTGAAACCGCGGGGCACAGCCAGTAGGAAATAATTTAACATAATCCTTTTCACACTCATTGTTAACTTTCTCACTTACTAAATACTTTATTAGTCTTACTTGTAGGTCTTTTAAGTAGCTGATAAAAGTTCGCCCGCACACAATTAGTCCATAGTTGATCAAGGAATCTGCAAGGGCAAAGTATACCATTCTCATGGTATCTGTATTCAGCACGTTTAGCTGATAGAACTTGCGGACTTGCCTAATTCGGATCTTAACTTACTACAGACGTCAGATACATGCATTGCAAAATAATTTTTTTTATCAATTCTTAGGCCTAAATATTTAAAATTGTCGACATAATCGATCCTGGTGCAGTTACAACTAGATTTATTTCCATGTAAGCATTCATATGTGTGTCCTATTATGGCAAGATTGTCTCTGTTTACATTTATTGCGCTTTGATTGTATGGCGAGTGTATATGAATGCATTTTGTTTTCTTAAGATTTAATATAATGCCATTATCATGTACCCATTTCGTGATATTTTCAAAATCTATCTGCACATTTCTTTGTACCTGTGAGATGTCTTTCGAAGCGCATACTACACACATATCGTCTGCATACATGAAAATTTTACATTTGTTTACCACGTTTGATACACTATTGACGTGAATAACATACCCCACTGGCCCAAACACTGACCCGGTCGGCACACCCAAGTTCACTATAGCATCCTCTCCGGCCACTACACCGATAACAGTGAGTATTTTTCTGTAAGATAAGTAGTTTCTAAACCAGTTATTGGTGGGGCCGCATATCCCGCATTCATCCATAGCTTGCAATAGTATATTATGATCTAAAGTATCGAATGCTTTTTTGTAATCAATGAAAAGCGCTATGAGCTGTTTTCCAGAGTCCAAAGATTCATTAACATAGTCCGCGAAGCTCACTAGGGCAGAATTCTTTTTTATTTTTTTATTTAAGTTAATTACAATGTTTACATTAAATTTTTTAAACTAATTAGTGTAACAAAAACCATAAAGATTTGTTCGTACACTAACATTTGTCACTGTACTCAATCGACACAATCCACTAATAATTCGTACATAATACATTCTACATAATAAAAAACACAAGTAAGTGGGTAGAATTGTTTAAAGCCAATCACTACTATTGGTATTCGGTGACAATAAATTTTACGCTTATATTACAGACGGTAACAGATATATGCTTATTTGATTGACTACCTTCTTTTTTATTTATTTTGATTGTATTGGCTGGCAAACAAACAGGACTGCAGAAAATACTTGTACATACTGGGCTGCGTACAGGATGCTTCATTCCGAAAACTTTATTGTAGTTACTTAGTATTTTTAATGACCCGCAGTCGTCAATGTTCATTTTTTAATTTATTAATAAGGTAGGTTTTTAGTGTACTTTTTAGATTTTTACTATTTATTTTATTTTTTATATGTACTGGTAGGTTATTTATTAAATTAGGAACAATGTATTGCAGTGTTCACTTTCCGTGTAGATTGTTAAATTTTGGTGATATCAATTTATTTTTAGTGACGCTTCTGGTTAGTTTACTGTTAGAAGTAACGTTTTGTAGGCCTTCATTGAAGAATTGTTCCGTTAAAATATTATATTTTAGTTTCTCCTGAACCGGTATTAATGAGCAGTATGAGAACAAAGCGTGGTAATTGTTTTTGTATTGCTCCTTTACTTTACGGGGAACAATGGTTTTTAAAATGCGTATCTGGAGTTCATATATTCGGTCTAGGTTTGATTTAGCTGTGCGTGCATAACTACTCAGACCGTAGGAGATTATCGATTCGCCTAATGATTTATATAACGATGAGTATTGGATAAGGAACTTTGTATCGAAGTATAGAAAATTTTGCAAGTACTGCGCGCAATTTATCACACACATGTTGTATGTGATTAGCCCATGACAACCGGTCATCAATGATCATACCTAAGTAAGTCTGTTTATTAACAACTTCTAGGGTACCGCAGCTGCAATTGGTATTATTGGGTTTAGTATGGACACAGCTGTGGCTGTGTGATATTAGCTTTATTGGAGATGTTTTCCTATTTTGGCTTGTGCTTATATACATTACTTTAGTTTTACTATCATTTAATACGAGCCCGTTGTCGTGGGACCACTTTGAGAGTAAAGTAAAATCTCTTTGTAATTTGTTAAGAGCCACGTTGATATCGGAGTCAGCTACAAGTAAACAAGTATCGTCAGCAAATTGATATAGTTCGCAGCTTTTTATGATGTTTGCTATGCTATTAACATAAGTTATGTAGTGTAAGGGCCCGAGCACTGAACCTTGTGCTGTTCCTTCAGTAACGTGGACCTTACTACTAACCACGTTTTCGACCTTCACGTAGTATGTTCGGTTTTGTAAATAATTTTTACACCATTCTAATAAAATAGTGTTCCTTCCTTTTCTAAAACATTGTTGTGCGTCGGAGAGTATGCTATATGATTCTAAATTTTTTGCTGATTTGTCCTACAACTATTTTTTCGACTATTTTGTCTATTACTGATAATATTGCTATTGGTCTATAATTAACATATTCTGGATGGCTACCGGATTTGTAAATTGGGTGGATTATGGCATTTTTAAGTTGGTCGGGATATACACTGTTTTTTAAAAACATATTTATGAAAGTAGCTAATAGAGGACTTATTTGTTTCAGTTAATATTTAATGTCTACTACTCGTATGGAATCCGAGCCAGGGAATTTTCCATTAGCTAACATACTGATTATTTTTTCTTTATATTTCATTAGTATTTGGTACATTTCTGCATAGAACTCAACAGCGTTAGTACCTTCTCCTAACTTTTTCTCAACGCCATAAAGTACTTTTAGTTTTTTGTTGATTTCACGCAGTGCCTTCTCGCCTGATGCCTCTTTTGGATCTACTGTTAGTTGTGGAGATTGCTACTTATGTAGTGCTGGTTTTATTCTTCTGACATTCCTCACATACTGTTGTTTGTTATTTTGCACACACTTTTTGTGATAAATTGTTGTACGAGGTTGTAAAATTTACATTTTACAACCTCGTCTTTGGTAATAGACAGGAAAAGTTAAAAAAATTTACACTGAACCATTATTGTGTTTTTAGTATTTTAACGAATTAGTAGGTATATCTTAATTACACACTTGTTGCCTTACACACGTCCGTACGCCCAGCGCGCGCGTTCGATTTTTGATATGTTGAACTCTTTGTGGATACTCTCTGCCTATTTGAAAGGAATGTTAAAATTTATCACAATAGTCATTAGCACCAATGGCATAATCTACAATTGGCTTTGGTTCCACTGTGCGTCACGAGTGGTGACGGTTCAAGCCTCAGTGCCTGCTGAGTTTTTGGTCTTTTTGTTTTCGAGACAGGATATATTTTTTGAAAACTCTTACTTTCAAAAAAGGTGTGATGTGTAATGTAATAAAAAAAAATATATTATTGTTCTTGGGATAATTTATTAATATTATTATCAACCTTTCAACTTGGTAAGAACTAACTAACTTGGTAAGAATGGGACTGGACTTATGACTGCGACCGTACATGTTATAAATACATAAAATAACCTGTTACTATCATATTATTCTCTTTACTCACCTGTGGGGCATTTCACGTGAAGCGGGCCACGAAAAAAAAAGTGAGGTTCCGAAATTGGTTCATATTTGGGGTTTGTTTGTTTGCTAGGGGTTGTGAACATGTACACATATTATTTTTTTTAATTAAGGTTTGGTTCTCTTATTATGGGATTCTAAAGAATTTACCTGATGTTTTTCGTATGAAAGTTATTTTTAATATAATCATAATTTTAATGTTTTGTATAGAAAAAATACAGTACTGTTGGATTTTTAAATCTTATTCTAACTTTGAAATTTTATTCTTGTCTTAAACCGGAAATTAATTTTAACTAAAGATTTTAGTAACTTCGACCATTTTTACTTTTATTATTTCAAAATATAGCTTAAAGTATACAAATGTTATTATGAAATTTGCAGAGTGGGATCTAAATGGGTTAAGAACATAAATCAATTTGAGTAGGTAAAGGTCGCACTGAGCGAGGTACCTGATGCTTGTTAAAGACGGTTGCTTTGTGCGTAAAATAATAATATTGCTGTGATATCACCTATTTACGCATAAATACATACCAATACGCTATCACACAAGCTCGGGAGTAATTTTAAACTTTACTAGCTTTAGATCGCAGCTTCACTCACGTTAAATTACCTTTCGATCCCTCAGGAACTGCAAATTTTTCTAAAATGCCCCGTGCCCTTTGCCCGTGCCTCTGACAATGTATATTCAAAACTTCATGCCAATCGGTTGAGTAGATAGTTAAGAGATGAAAGCGTAACAAACAAACGAACTCACATTCGCGTTTACAATATTAGTTAGGGATTTCTTAATAATTCATGAATGAATGTTAAAATGAAACAATATTTTATTAAAAGAAAATATTTTATTTTTACTAGCAGCGCCCCGCGGTTTCACCCGCGTAAGTCCCGATCCCGTTGGAATATCGGGATAAAAAGTACATACCAAGTTTCATCGCAATCGGTTCAGTGGTTTTTGCGTGAAAGAGTAACAAACATCCATCCATTCATCCATCCAAACTTTCACATTTATGATATTAGTGGGATTTTTTTTTATTAAATCACACACTTATAAATAATGAATACGATGGTAACACAATCTATCTATCGTGTATTTATTGTATACTAGCTATTGCGATTAATTAAGATATAATCGATGTTTTAATGTATAGTGTTTTCTTATTAGCTGGGAAATGCACCCTATACTAATTTTCATCTGGATTGCAGGTAAAACTTCAACACCAACAAAACTGCGAACCAGAATTTCGCCCACTAAGATAGCAATGGACCATAAGAGAGAGTTAGGAAAAAAAATTATTAAGCTCCAGAACAAGAATGATAGTTATGCTAAAAGACTCAAAAAAGCCTTACGGTTATCAGACAACAAGACATTTCAAAACTTGTTGAATAAATTCTCAACATTGGCGGCACTTTTTACAGTGATGCAATTTCGAGAAATAACTAAAAATAAAATGGGACGAAGATTCACAGAGCCAGAAAAAATTATGGCATTGAGCCTTTACAAACGCAGCCCACGAGCATATAGGTGGCTACAAAAAATTTTTGTGCTGCCTTCGCCTCTGACATTGACAAGGCTGATAGCAAAGGCAAATTTAAAGCCTGGAATTAATGAAAATATTTTCCGATTATTAAAACAAAGGGCAGACAAAATGAAAACTGATGAGAAGCTTTGTATGTTGCTTTTTGATGAAATGTCAATAGCTCCACATTTTGATTATAATCAAAGGAAAGATACCATTTCAGGATTTGTCAACAATGGCAAGTCAAGAGTAAAAAACATTGCAGATCATGCATTAGTGTTCATGATAAGAGGCATCCAAAAAAACTACAAACAACCAGTAGCTTATACATTTTGTTCTGGCAGCACAAAAAAAGAAGAACTAGCAGTCCTGATAAAAGATATAATTGGCAAACTACATGAAGCTGGCTTACATGTCTTGGCAACTGTATGTGACCAGGGAGCATCAAATGTTGCTGCTATAAATTATTTAATTCAAGAAACCAGGACGAAATATTTAAAAAAAAATGAAGAATTACGCAGGGATATATTTGAAGTAGGCGGTGAGGAAGTAATCCCCTTATATGATCCACCTCATTTAATCAAAGGGATCCGGAATAATCTCTTGACAAAAAATTTGCGGTGTACAATAGATAATCAAACGAAAACTGCCAAATGGGAGCATATAATTAAACTGCACCAAGAAGATCCAGCTTACAAAGGAATTAAATTATTAAAAAAACTGACAGAGCAACATGTAAATCCAGACAAATTCCAAAAAATGAAGGTGAAATTTGCAACTCAAGTGTTGAGTGAAAAGGTTGCAGCTACAATGGGATTTTTAGCTGGTAAGTCTCTCTTAAATCTATCCAACTTCACTTCCTACTAATATTAAAAAACGTGAAAGTTTGTAAGGATGTATGGATGTTTGTTGACTCTTTCACGCAAAAACTACTGAACCGATTGCGATGAAACTTGGTATGTAGATAGCTGTAGACCTGGATTAACACAGGCTTTTTATCCCGATAATCCCACGTCACCAGGACTTACGCGGTTGAAATCGCGGGGCGCAGCTAGTAGAAAATAAACTGAAAACCTAATATTATCAAATTCTTTACATTCTGAGAAATTACTTTGTCAATGAGAATGAGCAACAGATGTCTCAAGGTGGCAACACATTATTGTTTGCCACATTACTGAAATATAATAAACTACACTATTTATGTTTAAAACTTTCATTATCAATAATCTAATTTTTTTATTATATCTTGCAATTATTATACGCTAGCTGCGCCCCGTGGTTTCATCTGCATAAGTTCCGATCCCGTGGGAATATCGGGATAAAAAGTAACCTATATGTTAATCCAGGTCTCCAGCTATCTTCATACCAAGTTTATATATATATATATATATTCATACAGAATATATATATATATATTTTACTAATATTATAAACGTGAAAGTTTGTGAGGATGTATGGATGTGTGGATGTATGGATGTTTGTTACTCTTTCACGCGGATTTTACTGCCATAAATGTTAAAAGTTATGATATGCCATTAAATTTTATAACACTATCAGCTTTCTATTATTTAATTCTCATTGAGTTTGTCATTTCCATAAAGCGGTTACATTAGTCTGTTAATAGGTGATAATAGTTTTTTTTTTTCAGATAAACAGCTATTACCTCAAGAATGCAATCAAACAGCTGATGTCATATTATTTTTTGATAAATTATTTGACTCCTTAAATGGTAGCTATGAAAACTCAAAGAAAAAGAGTGGCAAGGTATTACTATCAGCAGTAACTCCAAAGTCCGAGCACAGAAATATTTGGTCAACAGCTAAGGTTATATTGAGTAGCATGAAATTTGTCAATAAAGATAATAATGCACAGGATAAGCAGGGTACAGTTCCAACAGTTAATAACTGGCTAAGGTCAATAAATAATATTGAGTATCTCATAGATAAATTATTCAATAAATACACTATCAAATCTGTTTGGATGAGACACTTCAACCAAGATCCACTTGAGAACTTTTTTGGTATGATTCGAAGCCATGCATGTAGGAATACAAATCCAACTCCAGCAGGCTTCGAATCATCCTTTGCATCCCTGTTAATAAATAATTTAAGTGGTCAGCACTCACAGGGATCAAATTGTGAAGAAGATGATTGTAAAAACATGTTTAATTGTATTAAAAGTCTTTTCGATAACCCAAGTGTTCCGCCGCCCACTGAAGAAATTCCAATCAATTTTGATAGCATACGTATAGAATTTGATGAAAAAAAAGATAACCCTAGAATTTTTGCTCAGCTGCAATATGTAACTGGGTTTCTGTTAAAAAAAGCCAGGAGAAATGTTTTTCAGAATTGTGAAAAATGTAAAGAATGTTTTTATGATATGCAAAATTCCAGCAATTTTTTAAGAATGAGAGAATTTCAGAAAGGAAAAAGCCTCTTAACATACCCCAATAATAGTATTATAAAATTTTTTTCACATATACAAGACATTGTAACATATATTTTAAAATATAATTCTATGATACCAAACTTAAAGACATACATGAAAACATTACTTTACATAGACTTAAACTTTGATACATTCCAATGTGAAAAACATAAATCTCAAACAATAGATTATATGTTAGAACTGTCATGCTTATTTTTTACTTGTAACTGGTGCCGTGATGTAAACAAAATTTTGAAGGGCACCAGTATAAATAATGAAGAAGATGATAATATAAAAGTAATTGCTACAAAACATTTCTCAAAAAAGAAACATAATAAAAGAATTATAATTTAACTAAATCGCATTTTATTTTTTTAAATTTTTAATAAGCAGTTAAATTCCAAAGGTCAAATTGAAATAATAACAATATTTCATTTTGAGTTTTGGAATTTAAAACATTAAATTGCAATATATAATAGCCAGCATCTACGCGGCTGGTACATGCTGCTCAGTTGTCATTTACCGTCAGATGGCGCTAGTACGATGCAATTGAGTGATGACTCTATCTCTACATATATAAGTTACTCTGTGAAAATTACCTTAATCTGTCAACTCTTACCTGTCACTTCGAAACGACGCAGTGTGACCAGATGAAATTTTATGAAAATACCGAGACCTCGAATAAATCTGTTTCTTTGGTCCGGTTTTCTAAATTTATCTGTGAAAATATGAACTCCCAAGCAGGATTCCACACCGGTATATATACATATAGCCCAGTCATATTAGGGGTTTCACCTCGGAATGAAAGATAATAAGCTGTAAATTGGTATAAACCTTTGTTTAGTCGTTCTAAATGTTGTCTCAAAAGTCACAAATGTTATCGTGTCCGCGTCTTAAGATATTGAATATATTCTAAATACATTATAAAAATATATTCTATTGCTTAAATGAGATTTGCACCTATCATAAAAGTTGTAGAGTATACAATTCTCTACAATTTTTTTTTTTTTACTTCTTTTTCATACGATCAACCGTTTTTGCGGTAGACCGCGAAGAGTGTACCGCGTACAGTCATATATGGCCTAATGCAAGGTCACGCGTGAGTTACGGTTATCAGTACTAACTTTTAAACTTTCGCGTTCCATGATATAATATTATCTACGTATGAACGGGAATTAACGCGATCACGAAAAGGTATTACATACCTCTGAATCGTGATCGCGTTAATTCCCGTTCATACGTAGATAAGGTTATCAGTACGTTGTATAAAGTTAATTATTTACTAAAAAAATAAATTGTTAAACAATGCCCATTATTTATGTACTAATTATTAATTATTTATATTTAATTTAAATAAGTGCCTTAATTATTTATATTAACTATTTAACTACAGTATATTAATAATTCTAGAATGTATATTTTAGTTATATTTTAAGTTAAAGCGACATTATTTACGTTTTTTTTAAAACGTGTAAATTTTTGAATACTTACATACCTGGAAATACTTGTCCCTACCCTATGACCTTTTCTATTTATACTAATAAATATATGTATAAAATATATTCCCTTACTGTCTTTTTAACTTAAAATATAAATTAAATATATAATCCAAAATTAATAATATATAATTTTTTTAGTAAATCATTAACTTTATACAACGTACTGATAACCGTAACTCACGCTGTACGCGGCGCACTCTTCGCGGTCTACCGCAAAAACGGTGGATCGTATGAAAAAAAAATAAAACAAAAGTTGTAGAGAATTTTATACTCTACAACTTTTATGATAGGTGCAAATCTCATTTAATCAATAGAAAGCGAGATATTCGCGAAAAACCAATTTTTATGACCTTTGGCCTTCAATATCTTAAGACGTGGACACAATAGCACTTGTGAATTTTGAGACAACATTTAGAACGACAAAACAAAGGTTTATACCAATTTACAGCTTATTATCTTTCATTCCGATGTTGACCCCTTTTTTTACCTAATATGACTGGGCTATAACAGCGATTTACTGAAACTAGTTACTAGATATATGTTTGTATTTTATCATGCCAACTTCCTTGTTCTTGTTCACAAGAAAGGGGTGAGCCAGTACTCAAAGATTGTAACAAAACTGATTGCGAAAAAGATATCAATCCAGAAATAAAATAAAAAGGTTGCAATATAAAAAAAAGCTACATATAAAGTAGTCTATTTTATAATAAAGTTGATAAATTGATTGAAAACTTGTTTTATTTCAAAATTTGTTTTTGTAAAGAAAATCTGTGGTTAATTTGTGAAGAACCCAGGTTTTTTCGCCCCAAAAATGCAGATTTTGACCATGACTTTATTGACTTTTTTGGGTAATTATTGCAGTGGCTACGCTAAACCACAGAGTACTTTATTATAACTGAAAATCGACACACACACAGAAATAATCAAAATATCACACACAAAATGCCAGAGAATACAACAGCAACGGAGTTTTATAAATGTGCTCTGTTAACAATGGCTTTGGAGGACATTTTGAAAAAATATCTTTGATGTAACCGCTAACCGCCAATCGGTGACAGTTTTGTGTGTGACAAGTGTTACAAATGTTACAATTGATAATAAAACCGAATAAAATACTTTTAAGTAGGTCTTACTTTTATTATATTTATTTCATTTATAATAGCCTTAAAATGACATGCGATGTATTTACAATAAATAGAAGTATAAAACAAAAAAAATGCCTTTTAACTATTTAACTTTAAGAGTTAGTGTTAAATAGCGACATCTATTATGTACTTTGTGAATAATGTATGTAATTTTGAGTATAGCGCCATCCATCATTTTTAGTTTAAAAACGGCAAAGAAATAATACGACCAAAATAAATAGCAAAATTTATAGGTTAAACCAGTGTTACAGTATGTCCTTCGTGATTTTGTAGAATTATCACCGAAAAGTTACCCAATCAAATGTTCTAAGATTGAGGCGCCTGCGCTAAACATAACGTCAAATAGAAAGTGAGGTTATTATGGTTACATTTTTTGTCTTACATAATTCATTATATTGAAATATCAAGGTTTTATCAATACACCACAACAATTAAGTAAATCGTATTCAATGCGAATAGGCTGGATTCAGAAAGTGGTAAACAAATGGCCTGGAAAAAAGACCTTTGGAATGTATAGATTTCTGCCAATGTTTTTCGTTCTTGGAGCTGCTTTGGAGTTTTCTATGATAAACTGGAGAGTTGGGGAAGTAAACTTTTACAACACATTTAAGAAGCGACAAGCCCACGACATTGTGGAGGAAAAAATTAGAAAATACGCAGCAACCAGTTAAAATGCCAGCTGGAGTAACTTGGGGTCAATATCTAACGTTTTCAGCAGCAGCTATGACGTCTATGCTAGCTGGATCACAAATAGTGCATCAGTACTATAAACCACTTCAAGATTTAAATAAGTATATCAATAAAGAACTTCAGAATCTGCCAGAAAATATACAAATTCAAATTAAAAAAGAACTTAAAGAGGAAGGTGTGTTAAATAAAAGTTAATATAGATTATTATTTAGATATGTAAATAAAAGGATATAATCAAAAGTATTTTTTCCTGCTGAGGAGTTGTAACCTTAATTTATATATTGGTCACTGCATCTGAAAAGAGATGTTTGTTGCGTTGCTTGGGTTTTGGTTTAAGTTTAGGAGCATCTCTTTTGTTGACTATAGTCCTATGAGAGCGAAGCATTTTTGAACACAGCTTTTAAAAAGCATTAAGGAACGGCAATTTTTTTTCTACTTGACGTGGAACAGCCAGTCTTTGTCATGTTTAGTGACTCCAACATCAATGTCATGGTGCCGTTTAGGTCTGATGTTTTCGCATTTTGGATGGGTGTGTAGTTCTCTAGTGTTTTTACTGTTTGTGTGTTTAGAAAAATAGATCTGCAGGTCAATTAAATATTGATTGAAACTGTATAATTATGTACTTTTTAGTAGTATGGCAGTATATCTATCTGTCTACAAATATTTTTGTTTGTATTCAAATAAATTGGCACATCTTCACAGCCCACCTGATAATAATAACAATATTCAAAAACATTATAACAATGCTACAATTTTATACATATATATATATATATATATATATATATATATACATAATTGTGGCATACATAGAAACATACAGAAAGAAGCAACTAGACATATCCAGGCATACAAATATTTGCTCTGAGCAGGAATCGAAACGGCAGTCTAATGCTCTACCGGCCCTGCCACATACGAGTAGGTAGATCTAATATTGAGATGAGATAAAGCCGGGGCCGTACTTCGAAAGGAAAAAACGGAACCCTTATAGGATCAGTTTGTTGTCTGTCCGTCCGAAGGTCTGTCTGTCTGTCAAGACCCTTTTTCTCAGGGACGTGTGGAGGTATCAAGCTGAAATTTATAACAAATACTCAGGTCTACTGTCCCTTAGAGGTGTGAAAAAATCAAACTTCCAAACTTCTAAGCCAACGCAATCAAAAGATACAGCTGTTAATGCCGCAAATTTTCGACACTCGTAAGGGAATCAAAACCTACAGGGTACTTTCCGTGAACTCAGAAACTTGATTGTTCATGTGCTTCGGCATATTGTTTTATAACTTCACTAACAAGATCTACTCCTAGGTCTCGGTGGATGTCATCATTTCTAACGTACCAGGGAGCATTTACTATACTCCGAAGTAAATAATAGTATATATAGTATTTTTGGAATCTTTGAATGATTTCAACGTTAGTTCGTTTTGTGCAGCCCCAAAGTTGAATGCCATATGTCCATACAGGCATAAGTACTTGCTTATATAAAAGTACTTTATTATACACTGACAAAGTAGAATGTCTACCAAGTAGCCAGTACATATTTTTGTAGCGTAGGCTTGGCGTTTCTCTTTGACATGAGCCTTCCAGCGAAGTTTTGCGTCTAGCGTCATACCCAAGTATTTCGCCGTATTTTCATATGGTATTACACGACTGTTAATGTATACCGGTATATGATTAAATCGTTGGTTTGTAAAATCTATATAAGTTGATTTTGGCTCATTTAATTTGATTCGCTATTTTTTTGTCCAATCGGTGATGGCATTGACGGCAGTTTGTACCTTCTCCACTGCTTCTTTGTGAGTGACGCCTGTAGCCATGATAGCCGTGTCGTCTGCAAAGGTAGCAATGGTGCTGTTTTTGTTTCAGGGATATCGCAGGTATACAATAGGTACAGGGTAGGTCCAAGAACACTTCCCTGTGGTACCCCAGCTTTTATTTGTTTGATATCTGAATAAGAATCCTCATGTCTCACTCTAAATGTCCTCTCTGTTAAGTAAGATTTTTAAATGTCCACAAACTGTTTTGGAAGCATTTTACCTAATTTTTATATAAGATTTGTATGGAATGTTTTTCTCCAAAACCGAATTGGTAATTTTCCTAATTACCAATTCGGTTTTCTATCTTTTATAACAGGTTTCAAACGCCTGAGTAGTAAATTTTCAAATAATTTTGCTATGATTGGTAAAAGTGATATGGGTCTGTATGATGTTACTTCACACGGTGGTTTTCCTGGTTTAGGGATCATGATAACTTCGGCAACTTTCCACATACTAGGCACATGTTCTAGTCGAAATGTGGCATTGATGATGGTTGTAAGTTTTACTATGGCTTTACGTGGGAGATTTTGGAGAAGTTCACCAGTGATCAGGTCGTATCCCGGTGATTTCTTTATGGTAAATTTTTTGATCATGCTGTTAACTTCTTTTGGGGTGACGAGTATTATTTCTATATCGTCATGGTTAGTTACGTCCAATGCTATGTTTTCAGAGCTTTCCTCACTGTCCGTTTGAAAAATTTGCTCTAAATGCTCTGCAAATACAGTCGCTTTCTGTTCATTACTTATGGCTCATTTCCCTTTTATTTTTTAATAGGTGAAACTTGAATGGTAGGTTTTTTTAAGCTTTTAGTGGCTTTCCATAGTGAGTAATCTGATGTTCGGTTACTTGATAGTTGGCTAAGGTAATCATTTGTAGTCTTATCATGAAATTCCTGAATTGCTCTGCTTAGTCTTTTTGTGAGTTTATTGAGCAGTGTTTTATCAGGCGGATATCTAAATCGTTGCCATTTTTGTCTTTGGACTCGCTTTATGGCTATAAGATTTCTTATTTCTACTGGATATCTGTGAGTTACAACTCTTGTTTTCATGACAGGTGTATTTTGCCAGGCGCAGCGTTGGGTGTTGGTAACAAGTATTACTACTTCTTTATCTACTTGCTGTTTGTGTTTGAGTGATACTTTGAGGTCTATCCTGTAGTCTAAATCAAATTTAAAGCTCTCCCAGTCAGTGTTTTTGTTTACTAGACTTGGGTTGCTTTCTTTTTGTATTATTGTCTTGCTTAGAATTAATATAATAGGGGAATGATCGGAATGCATATCATATCCTTCTCCTATATTGAGGTATGTAGCTGACAGATTCTTGTAAATGAAGTAGTCATCATTTAATAAAAATATTTTACGGAACCCTCGGTGCGCGAGTCCGACTCGCACTTGGCCGGTTTTTTTTTAATCCTTTGAAACCCCACGGATCATCGCTCGGGTCGATCGGAGGGTCAACCTCACTGGAGCCGAGGTACAAGTGATATATCGGACTCGAACCGACTACAACTATACGGTGACCCGTCACAAGTGGGGCCATTGCAGGGGACCCGGGATACCCTAAGAAAGAAGCCTCCGAGAACTCCTGCAGACCGCCTGGTCAGCAGGCGGTCAAGGCACTCACTTATTAAGGATAAACTTCTAGCTATAGCTACGGTTTACTACACTAGAAATGGTGGTGATAGAGTTCTTAGCGGTTCTTTAAAATCTGAGTTTTACAAACTTTTTAACTATCGCGTTCGTTCCGTTGTTGACGGAAATTAACGCGATCACGTATTTACAACACAATGACTTATTCGGAAGGATGGATATCGTCAAAATTAGCTAGGCTTAACTATACGTCATAAATAGTAATGAGTAAAGATTAAAAAATTATATATTCTAATCATACACAATTTATGCAGCCCGTTATTCTTCATGAGGGACTTTACACCCATTTTTAAAGAAAAGTACGACACTTGTTAAATGCTTCATGCGTCTGTGGTGTCTACACACTATGTATTGAAGAAAAATCATCACGAGCTAGATAGCCCTGTGAAATGACACACTTTCAGAGATGTACCATCGTCTCTCACAATGATATACTCGTAAATTGTGTTAAGGAAATGTTGGAGATGATGGATAGATATTCAAGCTTACCGGTGATTCTTCTATTAAATCTGTTACTAATCGTCATGAGGGGTGATCCAAAAGTAGGGGTAATGAAATTGTAAAACAATATTTAGGAGTTCAAATTACACTTACAAAAACACACTGAGTAATACCACCACGGAAGGCACGGCCCAGGGCTCGGTCTTAGGACATTATACTTTTTATCTTATGTAAACGATATGCATAAATCTATTAAAAATGGTACGTGCTATCAGTTTGTTGTCGACACTTAAATCGTGGTAGCTGACAAGGACCCTTTTAACACTTTTAGAGCCGGCGACGCCTGGCGTGTTCTTCTAAATTTCCTCCAAGTGCCGAGAACACGCCTGGCGTGTCCACAATGTTCCGGCAATATTTAATCCATGTATTAAAAATACCAGTGTAACCTTATCACTAAATATTATAAATCAAAGTCCCCGCCGCGTCTGTCTGTCTGCCTGTACGCGATAAACTAAAAATTACTGAACGGATTTTTATGCGGTTTTCACTAATAGACAGAGTGATTCATGAGGAAGGCTTAGGTGTATAATTTGTACCCGTGCGAGGCCGGGGCGGGTTGCTAGTTATTTCATAAGTTTACCAAATTTGAATTAAGTGGCTCCTGTTCTACAATGATTTTTATATTCCACAAAAAATGTTTTACATACAATGCCGAGAACACGCTAGGCGTGTTCAGCTGCATAGATTGTCAACCATGGCAACTTTTACTTAACTAAAAACGTTGATATGCTTGATATTATTTTTAAAGAATAGGGTAAAGAAAGTCCTGAACTTTTAACTTACTTAACTATTTGATGCAAGAATTTTTGAATGATGGACATAATATTTTTTTTTATATTAGTGTCGTAGAACAGCTATATTGGAAAAAAAAATAGGCAGTCATGGGACTGCCGACAGAAGTGAAAACTTAAACGAAACGACGAACTTAAAACTTCACCTTAGCAGGTTAGTGACATTAATTAACAAGGAGCTGACAGAACTCAATGTTTAGATTAGCGTCCTCTAGTGGATCTATATATATGTATTATAAGCGTGACGATCACGAGTTCAGTGCTTTTTCCCCATAGCAAAAGTGCACAATCGTCTTTAGTGAAAAAAAAACGTTTTGCACAGGAAACTTTTCAAACAAAAAAATTATCCGCAATAGATCGACAGTAAGACGTCACCGCACCATAAGTAAGAGGGGCTTTTGGTGCTGGGAAAATGTTGACAATTTCTGCCACAATTACAAAACTTGTTTACCTTCTATCTTATTTTGTGACATTTTTCTAAATTTAAACTCTACTAAACTAAAACTAAACTATGGTAAATCATTTTTTATATACCTCGCTCGCTCGAAAGCTCGCTTTCTAGTTTGCATTATTGTTTCGTCTGGGAATCAAAGTGACGAATCCAGGCCTCGTCACCGTGGTCACAAATCGAGTCAAAAAGTATTCCGGATCAACTCGATATTTCTTGAGGATCGCTCGGAAATGTTAACTCGTCGCTGCCTTTGTGTTTCGGTCAATATTCTCGATTACTTAATACGGATACCTTTTTCATATATGCATTTCTCCATTGAAAATGAATATATTGCTTCGATATATAAGAACTCTGTAACCTCAGCTGAGTGTATGATGGTTAGTCGTCGGTTAACTTTTACTAATTTTCTATGTTTATGTTATTTTCTTGGGTAAAAGATGTGGATGAGCGTCCTACGCGAGATTTGTCTTCTGTGGATGTTCTACCAAAATTAAACTCCTTTACCAGCTTTTAGAGCTGGTAGAGGTCACATATTTTAGATTAGAACATTGAGGAGCTGAGTCCCCCAGACTCAGACTTCAGACATATGATGTCCTATATATATGATTTTTGTTCATCCAATACGTAATTTTTTCAGATTTTTATTTGCACTGATTACTTACTTTTGGATCACTCCTCGTATAAGTGTATATCGTTATTTCGACAGTATCAGCAGCAGTTTTAACGTTTCGATCAAAAAAATACATGAATACAAGTCAAGAACTTATGTACCTACATACCTACTTACAATTTTCTCATTATTTGTTTGTACTTATTTCCAGAATTATGGAAAGACAGTACCGTCTTTACCATAAGGGCACGTGCCTCCGACCTCAGGTGACCACCAAAGCATAACATAAAATCACAAAAAGCAAGTATCGCTGCACACGCATCACTTAAGTTTAAAAGATCTGAGAGAAGAGTCTGTAGAGTTGAATGGCAAAGAAAAGATTTACAACAACAAAATAATCCACTAATGTTTTTCCATCTGCCTGGAAAATGGCATAAATCACTCCCCTCCCTAAGAAACCTTTCTCTTTCTCAGATTACCATCCCATGTCTATTCTTCCTTTTTTCGCTAAAGTCCTTCCACGCTCAATTAAGCTCATTTCTATTAAAAAAATGCCTTTTAAATCCTCTCCAGTCCGGTTTTCGTCCTGGCCAGAGTACTACCACGGCATTAGTCCATATTACGTAGGATATCAGGTTGGGCATGGAAAGAAGGAAAGCTGACCAAAAACGCAGGTTATTGTAATAGGCAGTCTTAGGCTGAACTGCAAAATAAACTGCCAGCAAATGCCAGCTATTTACTGCAACAGTTCACTTATTCCAAACAGTGACAATAGGTTAAAACCTTGGGTATATGTCTGGACAGGTGCTTATCCTGGGTCCCACAAAGAGAAAAAGTTAGCCTTAAACTATTTGCAACAGCGGGATCTCTGCGAAGGCTCCGGAACCTCTTTACTACCAATACAAAAATTGCGCTCGCACAATCTCTTCTTCCTATCCTTGACTATGGCGATGTCAGCTATTTAGATCTCACCGAAGACCAACTGAACAAACTGAGCGGCTTCAAAACGTCTGCATTCAATTCATATTTGGATTATGCAAATATGATCACGTCTCAGAGTATCGTTCTAAGCTCAAGTGGCTACCTATATATACGGCGTATAGGTAGCCACTTGAGCTTACGAAGTAACTAATATCTTGAGCTTGAGCTTAGAACGATACTCTTACGCTTTCGCTGATATGTTCATATTCTTTCTCTTTTGTACAGGACTCTGTTCCATCCACACACGCCCTCTTATCTCAAAGAACGTTTTGTGTTCTTACACAACACACATTGCCGGGACCTGAGATCATCAGAGAATTTGAAATTGGCAATCCCTAGACATACCACATAATTTACAGACAAGTCTTTTTCGGTGCAAGCGGTTAGGCTATGGAATAACTTGCCTGTGTCAATTCGACAAGTCAAAACCTTGTAGGCATTTAAAAAACTAGTCAAGGACTATTACTTGTACAAGCGGTTATCTTATTTTATATACCTGTATATTTATAATTATATTTATGTATCTATGTAGTATGTTTATGGTAATATAAGTACAAATAGTACAAGTATATATTATAATCAATATTAATCTACCTCAGTACACCACAGACTACCCTGAAATATATTTGATAATGTCCATACAAAGGTTGTTTGGAAGAAATTGCCGCCCGTGAGTATAGATGGGCGGCGGGAAAATACCCGTTGGGTTAATACTCGGGTAAAATCCCAAATGGGAATTTACCGGGAAATAACTGGAATGTAGCTAGTGCCGCCACTGTTGCCTACTTACTTGTTAAATAAAGACAAGTTTTGACAGTGAACGATGTATTAGGTACATATACATATCTGGATGTGATTGGCGAATACAGTTTCTCAACGAACCCCTTTTTACGGATAAAGTCAATACCACATCACCTTTGATTAAACATTATACCCTATAGAGGTGTCTCTTGTAAAACAGTTCTACCTACCTACCATTTAAATTGATGATTGATAGATATTTACCTGCCTACAAAATGGTCGTGACTTCCAAAAAAAATATTTGAACGTCACACAAGATTAGTTAATGATTAGTAAAGTGCTTTTTGATATATCGGTATGTGTTCGTATTTATCAAACGTAAAAGTTTGCTTTAAATGAAACATTTGTTTCCATGGCATAGTGTCTACCTATCTCTCGTAAAGCGTAGGTAGCATCCTTACCTCGGAGGTGGGCGTTGACATTAAGTGGGTACGGTTTTTGTCAACGGAAGGCAATGACGAATTGGCAATATTTAAATTTATTTTGTGGGTTGAGGCTGTACCGCGTCTCTCGCGCATGTCTCAGTAGAAGTAACTGGCATGGCAGTAGGCTTCGCGCCGGTGCGCAGTGTGAACGTGGTTGCGCGTTTTTGCGAACGAGCATTTTGCTCTCGAGTGTAGCTGCGATAACGAAAACGAAACACACCAGTTTGTTGACATGGAAGTTGCAGAGCAATGGCGGCGGCAGTGGGCAGGAACTGCCGAATATGGCAAGGTAACATCCCTAGGCAAGCTGTCAGAAATATCATTTATAATTTTACTTATGTAGAGAAAGAAGGACTTGCATTAAAGAAAACAATTCTAAAAAGTAAATGATATTGATTTTTTTAATCTAAAATCAATATTTTGTAAATGTAAGCTTTCTTATTTGCATGAATTAGCTAAGGTAGTAGTTAGCTCAAAGCTTAAGTTAGATTCACATGTATATATAATCATGTATGAATGCAAGTAGATACACAAATCAGTTAAGATTGCGACATTTCGATTAACAAGAGGTCATTGCCAAAAGGCTAAAGTGGTCAGTTCCATTTACGGTGTTAAAACTCAAGACGACGAGACAGTCGTCCAAATCGTGTCGTACAAATATAAAATTTTAGAGAATGAAATTTCTTGTTATCGCCATAAGGCTTACTATTGTGTGAGACGTTATTTCAAACCTGTCTGAGCTAGTTCAGTAAGTTTTTTAGTGCGTTTCTTCCTTCGAAGATAAAAAAACAATACATACAAGCCTTTCCGAAGGTTTATTTAATATTTGACGGCCTGGATCCAACTTGGTTATCCTTCATGTCTTGCCCACTACCATGTTTTTTAAATGCTTTAGTTGTGCGTTAAATATTTGAAATCAATTCCGCAATATATGTATCAGTTAGGCAATAATAGCTTGATTTAACGTAATCACGAATGCTATAATTGATGCTGATGTTAAAACAATGATAATCTCGACTCTAACACAATGATTGTTGAATAGTGAAAGTGCTGACATACGTGAGGAAGCTATTGATCGTTTGGGTTAACTCATTTCCTATACGTTATCTACTAACAGGAAATGAAATAGCTATAAGAAAACAATCCTTTGTTAACTCTTTATGTGAACTTGGGGGCTGATGTCACTCTTTTTAGTTAGAGCTGCGGCAATAATAGCTTCGAATGTCGAAGAATCAGGCACTCGGAACTGCCTTTTTATAAGCATGGTTGTTATTTTTTCGTGAGAGTTCTTATATACGATAACAACGCATTTATTAAACCTTAAGTAATACGGTTAACGAACCGTTGTTAGCTGAACTCGGGTTCGTGTGCAGGCTGCCGGAAATCCTGCGCAAAGGCCGCGGTTCGCGAGGCTGCACAGCACCACGCTCAGCATCCGCTGTTTGTCTCGTATTATTTATGCAAGCCAACTTATCATCATTGCGTGAATGTCATGCCTATAATGATTGCATACGCACCTGCACACGCACTAGCGCTTCACACATGAATTTAATGATGTCATTACGTGTTACTGTTAGGTAGGTACTTTCACACATCGTGTACTAGTAACTAAGTTCGGGATACAGTAAACTAATAGTCTATCTTATTTGATATCTTTCAACTATATAAATAGTTGCTATATACATATAGAGGCAAGTTTGAATTAGTACCTACTTAGAATGACATCAAAAATATTAAAGATCGAGTTAAATTGTTTACTATGTGATACTGTATGTGAATGTGAGTATATATGGATACAATACCTAATATAATTAGGTACTAGGAACTAAAATAGCGTGCTTTATTCGTTTTTCGGAATAGGTACTTACTTGTAATTAACAAATTGAAAAGTAGTCGCAGTTTGAAATACCTCTCCATATTTTTGTTTACATAATATATAGATTAAATTTAAAGGAAACGATAACCTCCAAACGGATTTCGAACTTATGGTTATTGAGTAGGTTAACTTTCCCTCGGTATTCAACAAACTTACATTGGTATTTTTTTTCAAAAAGCCATTAGGTTTTTTTTCGATGTTTTAAAATATTACCAATGTTTTTTTTCAATATTTTAAAACAACTATTAATCCAGTATGTTGACACTCCTAGGAAAATATTTACATATGTACCTACTTAATTTATGTAAACGTAAAAAAAAAACAAATAGGCTGCCTTCGATATATTAATTCAGATGAATCACTGGGTAACTAAGATGATTCGGAGTGCGGATTTCCCTACAGCATTTCTCGTAAAACATTAATATTGCGCGTTGCCCAGAAGCACGAGAGTCGACGACCTCCTCATGCCTCAAATAAATCTTCCGTTTAACATTTCGCAACGTTTTTACTATTGGAATGATGATTTGCTAAATTCTAATTCTCGCGTTCTGATTAATACTAATAAGTCGTACAAGTTTACCGTTATCGGTGCAAAAAACTCGTGTTTATTCATAGGCAGTAGGCCGAGTAAGTATGTTTAGATTAATCAGTCTGTCGTTTATCGTTTAATGTCGTACTGTTTTAATAATGATTTTACTGTATCTTAGTGTTGTAACAGTTAGACTTATAAGTATCGTAACAAGGGCTTAGCATTCTTATCTGTAACTAAGTTGGCAGGCAAGGTACCTGCTTATACCTGTCTAGGTATTTAAATTATTGACCAATATCATCATTCTCAGTCGTAATATTTTAAATAGAAAAGATTGCCTATAGAAATACGTCGCTTTAGCTATATGAATATTAATAATTTAAATAAATCAGTATACAGTATGTATTTACATAGTGACACAGAATACATAATAGTACTACGAGTATAGTGAGTACCTAAGTAGTAGCAAAAAATTTACAAAACAAGATAAAATGTAAAATTTGTAATTGTTGATGTTCAATAACTGGGAAGGTTTGTTAAGGTAAGCTAAGAAATTGATTGCATGGTCCGGATGTATTAATAAAAGCTGTTCCGGGATGCTTTCTATTTTAGGCGCAGTATGGCACATCGTGTGGTTTTAGTAGGTTCGATTCCGACACACCGCCCCACCGAAAAACCCAGTGGGGTGACAGCCTGAGGGTGTTTCCACAAGCACAAAAAAAGAAAGGAAATTGATTGCATTGGATTTAAAACGATTTTAAAACAATTAATTTTTAGTGGCTGTACAGCCTGTGATCTTTGATACCTATATAGTATCATTCGAGTACGTACCTTTGTAATTAAACTAAAGTAGAAAACGAATCTAAAGCTTTGTTTAGTTTTAATCTTAGTGTCAAATCGATTTTATCGGTCTAAGACTAAGATCGATCGATCGATCTCAAGTCAATTAATGTTATATTTAGAGTTCCGTACCTAAAACTCCTAAAACCTTTAGTGATCACCTCATTGGTCGTCTATCTTACTGTTTTTTATTTTTCAAATATGCGTAATATGCCTATTTATCAAGATGCAATTAATATCAAATACGTAGATCGAGAATCGTAAGAAAATCGAGCTTTGTTCGTGCCGCAAATTTTGTTACTCACTCGTTATAAATACGAGTAGATAAGTTTGTACGCAATCCACGGGGCGCGAGTAGTATTCGCACTAGTTCTGTTTATTGTGTGTTTTTTTATTAAACTGCTTTTCTGTGATAATATCTTAATTAATTTAATGCCGGCCTTCATTGTCTCCTTCTGAACGTATTAATACGTATAAAACAGATAGCTGCACTTCATTTCCAAGTTTTCTATTGACCGAGTGTACCTTTTAGTATTCATGTTTAATGAATACTAAAAGGTAAACTCCCCTCCCTCTCCTTGGGTCCAGGCGGCTCTACTTAATAGTAGAGAAACAATTATACAGTGTTCTGGTTAATCGCAATTTGCAGTAGAATGGAGGCTTACGCCATCGGGCGGGCGGCACCTATTCGAGCATAAATCTCTATATTCCATTCTTCCTTGATACCTTTTACGATCCCAATTTACTAAAATGATCTCCGTGATTGAATTACCCATGTTTTATTTGATAGTGCTGCTCTTTTATTGATTTACATTATTATTTAAACCAGGCCGCGACAGCGACGTAACCGGTTGGACCGTGATTAACGTGAATGATTCCTTATTAGTAAACTATTATAAATTTTTTTCTATCGAGAACTATCGCCACTAAATTCATCTGAAGTAATGTTTAGTTCTGTTGGTGGGTCGCAGTTACAACCTTTTGATTTTAACTGTTGTTCCATGATATAGATGACGTCATATTTTATAATCGACTTGATCTGATCAAGTAAACATGGCTGCGTAGTTCATGACAACTAACAGCCAATTTGATTGTACAATATTAAATGTTTCCTTATGTGGAAACAAAAATATAACAAAACAGAAACATCAATATTGCCTACCTACCATTTAAAAGGTGCATTCTAGATAAGTAGGTACATTTAAAATGTAAATTAGGACACTTGTTTGCATAACGAAGGCATCATCACACATTAATTTGAGACATATATCGACATAAGTAGGTAGGTACATTATCATTCTAAATGATAACATTATGTTGTAAATCTCGTTTTGATACAACATCTGTTCAAGTAGCAGCACTTAATGATTCTACCGATGCAGATGTACCTAAGTAAACATTTGTCAGGAAAGCTCCCACTACAATTCAAGACCGTGACGGCAATGAATGAACTTAATGAATTTGTTATAACCGTGAACCAAATTAATCTCGTTAATAATTCTCGGTGTTGAGAATGGACATTCTTTAATAATTACCTTTTGTGCTTCAAATCAGAGTCAAGGGTGTTTCAGACAATATTTGTGATACGATCACACACAACACTAACTTTGACGTTAAAATGTGTAAGTATACTTAGTAGGCCGTTATGGATACAATGCAAATATTTTAATGTCTGACACCCACTTGAGTATTCAAAAGTGAGTTGAACATTGAAAAGATCGCAATCACGATACGCCGCAATTTCATTTCGCCCCCGCAACCACGATCACGTCACAAGCAAGAAATATATACATACTTTAACTTTAATACCTTTGAAGGCCACGACAAGTCGACAACTATTAGTATTTATTACAAACTTAAGAATTATTTGTTTTTGTTCTTTAACAGCAATATCTTTCTGCCTCAAAACAATTATTTGGGCTTACAAAACAATAGGTATGTTTTGCCTTAACACTCTTCTGTCATTTGTTGTCTGCACTTTGTATTTTCTTTACTGGTTTTTCTTTCCTTTTTTTATAGTTAACTAGCCGTCCCCGCACTTTCACCTGCGTTTATGATCACTGCTTTGCTCCTATTGGTCTTAGCGTGATGACATATAGCCTATAGCCTTCCTCGATAAATGGGTTATCTAACACTGAAAGAATTTTTCAAATCAGACCAGTAGTTCCTGAGATTAGCGCGTTCAAGCAAACAAACAAATAAACTCTTCAGCTTTATATCTGTACCTTAGAGGTATACAATATTAAATCATTTTTTTTTAAATCTAGTTTTTTACACCAATAAAATCGTTAAAGCGAGCTCTATCTTATGGTATAAAGCATTAAGTCACACGATGTCAACGAAAAGAAATATTGAATGATATATGATATTATATTCACAAATTAAAATTTGGTTTAGGATCTTAAAATATCATAAGTTGACGCTTGATTGCAAGTTTTACTAAAAAAAATCGTATTAATTCCCGTAAATAGCTTTAAAAATAATAAAGAACAAAGTTTATATCATGCCAATATCCTTAACACTTCCTAAGCAATGTTGCATTAAAGTTATATGCTGCGTATTTTTGTATCTACTGCAATATTTACGTTTTGCCACTTAATGTTATGTACCTCTGAGGTACAGATATATTAGTATAGATACGAACGCTTATAAAATACGAGGCTGTGGCAACAGATGCAAACATGTTTCTGATGCCAAGTCCACACAGGTGCCTTGAGTAGGTACCTACGTAACAGCAAAAAGTAAAGTTCGTCTGATCCTGGCAATTATTTTTCAATGAATCCTCGTAGAGTCAAAAAAATATATTGTAACTTTACCACAAAATACATAATGGTACAGGTTAGGTACGTACTATTACGAACAGAGTCCGTACGTTTGATATGTCGGTAGGTACTGACAAGTAATTTGACAAACAATTGTTCTATCCATAACGTATCAAAATTGTATTATTAGTAGGAAAATTTTTGTTTAATTTTAAGTACGATCAAAAGAACGTACGGGGTGGGTTTTCACTTACCTTCTAAGGCCAACCCTGTATACCGACAATGTTCGCAACGCGCGAGCGATAACGATAACAATGAATTTAAATCATCAGGCTACCTTTACTAGCTTGCAATCAAATGGGCAGTTTTCTTATTCAAAATTACTGTTATGAATAAAAAAATATAAATCTACTTCAAAATCAATCGGACAATGATGACGAACTATTGCTTTATAAGTAGGTAATTATTTTCCATTCTTCTTTAATGATTCTCGGTTCCATAGATCAAAACTTACGCGAATACTTTCTACAGATCAAATTGATGAACGTGTACTGCGGTTGTCGCAATCGAACTGTTTTGAAATTTGTAGTCCATTGTCTTAGACGCTTTCCAATATAATGAATGAATACAACATAGAGAATTCAGGTTCTTACCTAACAGGTAGGTACTCGATGGTTATACACCTATTGCTCAACCTACCACCAAATATTGAAATAATGGTGCCATATTTTGGTTCTACCTTGTATTATTGATGGTTCTAATCATATAGTTTCGACAAAAAAGAACGTAAAACCATAATACGGAAGCAGTCAGTCTCAAGGCTAAGTAACTTGTATTTCTATGTAGAGTTTAAACGTAGGTTTTACCTACGCAACGTCAGCTTTCACCTGAGAAATACTTATCATCACAAATTTACTTTAATTGATTACTTCCTTTCGGTGGTCGGTACTTTAAGACCATTTAAGGTGCTTTACCACAGTAGCTATAAGATTTCTACAGGACAGGAAAGTTGTCGAACTGCATTCGTTACAAAGACTAGGATTTAGACACGCTGCAATTTAATAGTTGTATCTATGTATATACACTGTGAACATACCGTAACTCGTAGCCCATGAAATGCTGTTACATCCACTTGGTGCACAGTTATAAAAACAGTTAAGGTCATCACATACCTGGTCATGAATATTTCATATAAGTACAACCAACTTTGAAAGACAACAGTAGGTAGGTATGAGATTTACTTGCAAGAACAATATTTGAAGTTCATTTCCATTTTGTAGCCGGTTGGTACATTCATAAAGTTGTTATATTGACTGGTTTTTGTCGAGATTAGTCACAATACAAATAGCTACTAAATCAGATGAATAATTTAACCACCTTTGTGTTTATCCTTATAAAAATGTGAAAGTTTATCTATTAAATAATTTATCACGTGTACAGTTCCTTGGCAAAGATGCTGTCCTCGTACTTATAGCGCCTTAAACAACGCAATAAAGATTATACAACTGTTTAACAAAATGCGATTAACTTTATTTACGTTTGGAATACATGGCTGTTTAAATAGAATTTGTCATTACTACTGAACTTTTAGATGAGATAGAAGAGCAGAAGTTTAGAAATGTTCCCTCGGGGATACTTACACTGTGGACATTTACAACAAAAGTACAGCAGGCGAAGCCAGTTCTAGGCTATTTATATAGGTTGGTTATAGAGAATTACGAGTTGATGATACTATTAGTTTTAAATATTGGTTAAGGTAAATTTAAAAAAATATATTTAAATTTTACGAGATTTTCATCTTCAACATTTTCACAAGTTTTTCAATTCTTGACACACCATTCTGGTTTATACATTTCTTTGTCATACTTACTGAAACGAACAGACGTGGGCTGTTTCTACTCTAAAGATGTATTTGTAAACTAATAGATAATGTGACCGCCCTCTTTAAACGAGTTCTCTCCTAAATTACAGGTAACAGAAGGCGGCGTGACACGACGGGTTGCGCGTGCCATGGAAGTACTGCACGCTAGCGGACCAGGTGCGCGCGTACGAGTCATGCGCGCTGCTTACCACTCCTCGGCAGGCCCTGGAGCTCCAGCAGAGTCCTTCATGCTCCACTCTTCACGAAGAGTAAATATACTTCATATTATCTGTATTTTTTTAAACATATATATAACATATATAGAAACTAATGCCGAATCTAGGCTATTTGCATTTCTGGCCTGTAAGATAATTTGACAAAAAAACTAATGACTGTTGGATAGATAGGTTCGGCAATGTAATTCTTTAGTCTTTACTAATCAGTAGTCGATTGGGTTGGTTATAATTATAATAAATGACATCTTCAGCGACAAAAGTCTTGTATTACCTTATACCAGTATTTATTGAAACCTTATTGATAAAATTAATGAATCAAACATCATTGACGTACCTACTATTATTATATTTTCAGGTAATATCTTCCGGCTTCAACTTTTTAGAGTCTCCGTCACTTCCCATAAAACCCCTAGAGATTTCATCCACTCCGTTGGAAATAACACATGATTCTAACGGAGAGACGGAAAACTACAAAGTCACTGAACCAGACGATTTAGAAATCTCAGAACCGTCAAAGTGGAGAGGTTCGACTAGAGGAAGCTCGATTCGAATGCCAAGTGAAGAATCGTCATCTACAGACAATGCCAGTATCATCGATCTTGATTCTAGAAACAGTAAAAATCTTCACAGAAAATACTCTTATGATTCTGAACGCAGCGACTTACAATTTCGTAGTCGAAGTAATAGTAGGAACTCGCAAGTTCTAGATGCCCCGACAACGTTAAGTACTCTCAAATATAAATCACTCTTAAACAATAGCAATGAGTGGAACACGAGAAGAAAAAGTTACAGCTTTGAAGATACATCCCCTTTAGATGAAACTATTTTACATAATAATGCTACACTAGCCATGGAATCTTCTACTGACAGTGGTATTTGTAAATCATCAGAAATCGTAAATGACCACATCGATGACCATTCTCACATAAAACATTTTGGCAACGAAGAACGAAAAACTAACGATAAAGAAGAATCCTTTAGGGACTGGCTTACAAAGAATAGACAAAATTCACAAAATAAAGAAACAAAATTTAAAACATATCGAGACCATGCCATTGTTATTGAAGATCCAAAGGAAAACAATATAGCGCTACAATCTTCTGGTAAACTATCAATAACCTTACCTATCACCATTGAGGGAGATCATGACAGCAATTCCAGAAAAGTCCAAACGAGTGAAGATGTCGACAGACGGGTTAAAAAAGTTGAATTTTGCAAAACCGAAGTACATTTTGCAGCAGAGTCTGGTAGAGTTAACATAATCGCAACAGATGATAAACCACCACCTTCTAATGATTTTAGGAAACGGAGAAGTGCTTTTGTTCCTATGCAGGATATGATAGATAGACCAATTACATTGTTTGGCGAAAAATCCGATTTCCCAATATCGAATGGTGGTTCAACTTCTTTAAATCATAGCAATAGCGATTATAGTGAATCCGATGAGAATACAGCAGCTACAAAGAGTATTCTCAAAAATAAAATTCCGAAACCCAAACCATATCTTTTAGGAGAGAACATGGACTTTGGGATTTCCACTGAAGTTGCAAATAAAAACACCAACAAATGTATGTTTTCGGCAGTTTCTTTGGTAAATCAACAAATGGAGTCAGAAAAACGGTATAAAGGCGAAATGAAATCAATATTCTCAAAGGAAACTGAAAGAAACATTAATAATAATATTTTTCGGACAATTAATTTAGGTAAGCTGTAAAATAGTAATATGTGTATGGTTGTGTTTAAAATAACAACTGTTATAAGTATAATGTAATGTATAGGATAGCATTAAAAAAAAGATAGCATTACCTACCTAGGGATAATTGTGTTCATTTTTAAACAACAAATTTAACATTTTTACAGGTCCGACAAAGAATGACAGTTTAAAACATGAAAAACACGTAGTCACAAACATAAAAATAGAAAAGGCGAGGGATGACACATCCGAGAATATAAAAAATAAAGTTAGTTCCTTAAAAGGCTCACCCACTCAAGTAAATCATAAAACGAGACAACTACGTGAAAGTGATTTAACGTATTTCGGAATTGATAACGATCGGAAGGTACCGGAAAATAGTATAAAACCAATGGAATCTAAATACACTAGTGACAATGTTTTGGAGAACATTTTTCATTCTGTCAAACTGATACAGCAAGTTTCAAACAGTGTTTGTAACAGCGAGCCTGAATCCGAAGATGGACCTGAATACCAAAACATTCCATTGAATATCAACTATGCTCCAATACCTACTCCCAGAATACGTTCAAAATATGACGATAAACCTAATGAAATCGCTGTAGTTAGAGCTGGGTTAAAACCAATTATTGAAAAAGAAGGTGACGAAATGAGGGATAACGTGAAACCATGTACTCGACGAACAAAAGTTCGGAGACAAGAAGAGTTCAAACCAAGCCGAAGCCTTTCCGAACCACCAAAGAATTTCATACGCAATTCACGTGAAAGATCGAGTCGCCGAGGTCTGAACTCAAGGTATGTTGTATGAGTTTAAGTAGGAATATATTATTGAATTAAATGTTACGTAAACATTACTTATAGAAATAACCAAAAAATATATTAAAACACTGGTTTTACTTACAGCTGCAGTAAGAACAAGCTTAAAGAAGATAGTTCAGATAAAGTATCAGATAGAGGCATCCCAATCTACGCCAATTTAAATATGGATAGCGTAAAATCAAGCCCACCACCAATCCAAAAACATAGCAAAGGGACAGTATCTTTGCGACCAAAGGAAATCCAAAGAACAAGTCCTATTAAAAATAAAAGTGATCAAAATGCAGGTGAGCTTATTTCATACAAATGTGAACATCGATCCGACTCTGGGACAGACAGTTTACGTAAAAAGCGCTCAGTGAATAAAGATACTGTTTCTAGCTCACTAAAAAAGGAAACAAAGGCAACACAAAGTGGAAAAAAATGCAAATCGCAATATAATGACACCCGAATAAAGATTAATGACGAACTGAGCCATACTAAAAACATTAAAAGCCAGGAAAATCATTACAAAAGTGAAGAAAATTATAAAAGTGAACGACATAGTCGAACATTGCAAAAGGTTTTACCTAAAACTACTTCCGAAGAATCTAGGGAGTCGAATCACGATCATATCATGCACAGAGACACAAGTAGCTATCGAAAAAGAAATATATCTGAAGATAAAAAAACTGTACGTGAAAATATAAAACCATCTCTTAAAATAGACTCAGATTCTACAGAACGGTATTCAACACAAATGAAGAGCAATGAAAGAGAAAAGGAAATTGGTTCAAAACAACACCACAGAAGTAATAAACATCGAGAATACGTTATTAATTATGACGATAAAAATGGAACTGTTTCTTCTATATGTAAAATAAAAACAGGGCTTGGGACACCTAGACGAAAGAAGACGTCTAACGAGATGTTGAAAGAAAATCACAAAGACAATGCATTAAAAACTAAAACTGTAGACAAAATAGCATTGCGTAAGTAAGTCGTGTGCATGCTCTAATCAAATCTAACAAGTTATAAAATAATGATATCATTAAAGAATGAACATCTTTCAGTGCAGTTAGAAGATCATCAGAGGGATCCAAAGGGACTGATATACGCAGATAGGAAATGGAAGACTAAAGTGCATATACGTAGGTCTTGCCAAGTATTGTAGTTAGGAAGTTTAGCTAGGCTAAGAATAGAATTTATGAAACATTTTGTGAATCCTATTTACGCATTTCCTGTCCTGTGGTAGGTAGAATAAGGTAACGATGATCTCACATACGGTTATTTGAAGAAACTTTAATACTATTTTATTTACAGTCTAACATACAGTGTAACAGTTTTGAAATAGTAAACGTGTATTAATAAAAATAGTTTAAGAACTCATTTATTTGTTTTTTTTTATCTATAATACATGAAATGATTTACAGTGTGACAAGAGGATCTCGGTCGACTTTACTAACAATAATCTCCACTTCATTGTTTAGTCTACTCGCTAGATTAGTTGAAAATACAGTAAGGAATCCTCTTTCAGAATCAGAATGATTTGTTAGAATGACACTTATTCCTTTCTGTGCTGCGTCTAATACGTCATGGTGGAGCATTTCACCTGCAAAATAAACATGACATTTATTATTAACTAGCGACCCACCCCGGTTTCGCACAGGTGCCATGTAGATACAAATATGGTGAATGATGAATCATCGTCATATTTCAACAAATTAACACAAAACGATATTGAACAATATACCTAAAGACCTTTCCTCTTTAATCACTATTTATTGAGGACTAGCAGTTTCCGCGCGGCTTCGCTCGCGTGTACATATTTATATATTTTGCGTGGAAGCCTAATTCTTTTTCCAAAATAAAAGTGGCCTAAGTTACTCCTTATAACACCAATTATCTACCAGTGAAAGTCCCGTGGAAAACCGGAACAAACAGACAGACAAGCAAAAATTTTAAAAATTGATTTTTAGACATAGGTATCGTGCAAATAACTATATAACCATAAAAAAACTATTATATTATATTTTGACATTACAAACAGACACTTCAATTTTATTTATTTGTATTGATGATGATGTATTGAAAACCGCATTAAAATTCGTTGCGTAGTTTAAAAGATCTAAACAGAGGGACAGACGACAGAGCGACTTTGTTTTATACTATGTAGAGCAAGAATAGGCTATAACGTTGATCAAGAGGCATTGCCCAGGATGCACACAATGACACAACTCAGCACACAGCACACTTTTTAGTTGTCATACAATATAGTCTACTCAAATAGGTACCTAGACGATTACATGACATCTTTCTGATTTTTTTTTCTTAAAATGTCTATGTAGTTTTAGATATACAAACTACTTTAAAATAACAGAATTTTGACCAGGATAAGCAAGTAACAAAAAAAAAAATTTAACATCGAACATTCTTTAAGCACATTTATCAAATAAAGAGGCCGATTATCGCAGTTTTACCCACGTTTACGGTCACTGCTCTTTTTCTTAGTTCTTAGTATTGTAGCACGATTTCAAGCAAATATAGCCTTTCTCAAAAATTTGGCTATCGAATGCAAAAAGAATTCAATAAGTGTTTTTAAACTTTCGCGACTTTGATACATATTAGATGTGTAACTCGGGACTTAATCGCGATAAAATTTAGGTATATAGTACAATACAGTTTTGGTTACCCGACGTTTCTATCAAATTGCACCGATCGTGGTCATGCGATTAAGTACCGAGTTACACATCTAATGATAATTATTTATATATAGATTTATAATAATATGAGTAATAGAGATTATATTAGTAAGAATAGATAATGTTACCTGTCAAATACAGATCTGCGGCGACTCCTTTTAAAACAGAACTACCCGAACCAGCGCATAGTGCAACTGTTTTTACCTCGGATGACATTTCCTTTCCTTTTCCTAAAGCAAATCTCACGTGCTTTAATCCAGTAAGATGTTTAACTTTTGAAACTGCGCCCGATAAAGTGATACTTGATCTTAATTGCAGCGACCTATAACAATAAATTCACGGTTATTTTATTTGCATCATAATGAAGGTCTATTTTCAATGTGTTAGACCGCGTCTGCCGACTTCAAGAGGAGCGCCGATGGCTCCATACAAATATTGCATTATTCTATGGAGGATTCACTCCACTGTCGCCGCAGCACGCGGTCGCTGTAATCAAGCACGTGGCCTATAAAAACTCATTGATAACAACTGCGCGTTCATAAGCCTTTTCCCCCTTAACTCGAATTTCAAGGGCTCTGGTAATAACACACAAGCAGAAGCCAATGGCATTACGCTGAATACTATACTCTTCTAATGATAATGGAGGTATTGGACCATCCTGGGGGCTCTATCCAAGCAGAAATCTACTGTTTTTACATCTATCCTGTTCCTATGTCTGTTTCCAAAAATTTAGAAGAGGCAGGTAATCCAGACAACAAGAATTTTTGAACACGGAAATGTATAAGAAACATTTTAACAACGCTGTCACTACATATATCTACCTAACCACATTTTAAGAATTAACTTAACGATGTTTATGACTATTTTAGAATAATATTTATAAATTTCTGATATATTTATAAATATCTAATTGGACTTCACTCTCATAAGTACCTAACATGTCTTTGTTTAACAAGAGAACGATTTTCAAATTTAACACTGATTACATTTAGTGACAATAACCTAAAAAACGTCACTTTAACGTCAGTTAAAAAGCATTAAATATAGGAAAAGCTAGGTAGTTGCAATAACATCATAGGCAAACGTATAAGTTGATATTGACCTTCCAGCTCCAACTTGTGAGTTCGATTTATCGACTCCTGTTATTATCGGATTGGATTCTTCAACAGGGAACGCAGACGCAAGCCAGTCATTAACACCGCCGTGAACACTATCCCAACTTGTATGCGGAGAATATAGAGAAATGCGTTTCTCCAACAGAAATGATACAATGCGTTCCTTCCAAGCACTGCAAAAACATAAAAGATGAATATTTGTTCTACAAAATTCGCATAGTTATCTCCATAACTCTATTCATTATGTAAACCTTAATATTAATTGGTATACCTCTGAACAACTGATTTCAATGGAGCAAATATTGGAGGATGATAGGAGACAATCATTTCGCATCCATGTTTATAGGCTTCGAGAGCAACATCTTCAGTTAGATCATTTGTTAGTAATACCTTTGTAATATTTCTGAAAACAAATCGTCATTTCAATTAGTACCGGGGTTATTGCCCTCGTATTTATGTGAAATATAATTGTATTATGCTCAAGAACGCCTGCCAACATTACGAATAAACTACGCACAAGTTGTAAAGCTAAACTGTATCTACAACTACTATTATTTGCAGAACTTGCGCAATTCATGTTGCCTAATGAATACTCATAGACAGCTTGTTAGAACAATTTTAGATATAGTTTATGTATAATTCTACCTGGCCGTGTACGGTTCCACCAACAGACCAGTATTGTCCCATTTCTCTGATAACTGCCGAGGAGCAAAATCTTCTAAAGCCGATGTTACTTTTTTCAGAGGCATGCCACTGTCTCCGGTAGACATTTTGGGAATCACAGAAGATGTATACAGCCTAATAAATTTTATCTTCTGAAAGGTGTTCCTTCCAACAAGTTTAATAACCATCAGATGTGACCTAAAAATTAAAAAAATACATTAGATTATAAGTAAAGTAGGTACATATTTCTTTTAATATTTAACTAGGCACATTTATTTAATAGGGCTAAAGAGAAAGGAATCTCCGCCCAAAATATTTGTCGAAAAGTACCGCCTTTTGCACTAATCCCTGGACCCAGCATTCCAACGCGAGCCCCTTAGAGTTGGCAGTGATGATAGCAGCTTCAAAAAATGCCAATTCCACATTGACATCAAACTGGTCTGTCACCACAACATCAGGTTTGTTGGCTACAAAAATCTTGTCCTTAAAGATAGACGCATGAAGGTACAATAAAACGTACGTTCTGGAATACAACTTACGCGGCAGCATAGTAGCTATGGCGTCGAAATAGTGATCAAGTGATAGCATACCACAGAACATTTAGATTAGCTGGAGGGGATAACAAGAATACTAGTAGGTAATGTGCGTTCGTTTCTAGTATTCTTAACTAACGACTCGACCTCGAAATTGCGACCTCTATCGTGCCGGTAAAATTGAGGTACATACATATACATAAACTTTTTAACTGGAGGTTGTTTTGGGGTCTAGGGATCATAACTAGACCTCCTGTGAAGAAATTATTGGAAAACTCGACAACTGGTACAAAACCAATAGGTAGACTTTTCTTCGAAATCTAACTCAAATCACGTCTTGTCAAGATATACACCCTCCTAGCAGATCCATTCAGTATGCTGTTGTGTGTTGACCCACAAGTATATAAGCAAGTAAGCAACAAAATAAAAAGGCATTCTTAAAATCCATTTTGTTTATTAAATATTTTTATCAAACCCCAATAACATAGTCTTCTAATAATTGAATATAACTTTCAATATTTTGATACAATTACTTGATTCATTCATAACTAGACATTTGAATAACAAACTATTCTGAAGTAACACTCCATATTCTTATTTCACCATCATCACTACAAGATAGTATTTCTTGGTTACCGGTGGGATTCCAAATTACACAGTTAACATCCTGTGCATGAGCATCCAGTTTGGTGCAAACTAGATCAAATGTTGGTGCATTGGGATCAGAATCATCAGATTCTTTAAAGATCCTTATAATGTCATCACCACAAGCTGTGGCTAGAAGACCAGTATGGGGACACCATGACACATCATATATACATCTTGTATGAAACCCTGATAATGTGCAAATACATTTCCAAACAGATTCTTTGTCAGCAACTATAACACCTTCTTGGTTGCTAGGTTTGTACTCTTTCCATATCTTGACTGTTTTGTCATCACTACAAGTAGCAAGCCTTTCTCCTGTTTTGTCAAAAGCTAGGCTCCACACAGTTGATTCATGTGATTGCAATGTAGCAAAGCAGCTCCAATCATTGTCAGCTGGATCTTCTTTATACATTTTGACTGTGTTATCATATGATGCAGAGGCCAAGATATCTAATGTAGGATGCCAGGCTACCTACAAAAAAAAATAACACATTACGTGTAATGTACTTCAAACATCTGAATCCAAATACAATTTCTTGACATACTTTCTTGACATCTTGATTGTGTGCGTTAAGAACAGATTCACATTCATATTCATCATCTCCAGCTACTTCCCACACCCATACTGACTTGTCACGGCTACAGGTTGCAAGCAGTTGCCCAGACGGAGACCATGCCACACCTTTAACTTCATTTTCATGGCCTTCTAATGTTGCATTGCACTCAAACTGGCCTGTTAAAACAGGTGAATTTTATAAAACAATAATTAGAGTAAACATTTGTAAACTTAATGCAAATTAAAATTTCATGAAATATTACACACCACTTTTTTTGTCCCAAATAGCAGTAGTGGCATCAAAGCTAGCTGATGCCAAGTAGTTCCCACATGGAGACCACGCAATTTGTCTGATAGTGCGCTGGTGACCATCCACAAGTACTGTTTTTATGGCCCACTCTTGGCCTTCTTTGCTCCATAACTTAATAGTTTTATCTTCACCACAGGATGCAAATATTTTCCCTTGAGGATGCCATGATACGTTCCAAACGATGCCTTTGTGACCAGTCAATGTTTGTACCAGATCCAATTTCGGCATTTCTTCAAATAAAAATATATATCACTAAACATTTCAGCACTCAAACATTATTTACAACTTTTAAATCATTATTAAATAATTAGGAAATCATACATACATATTATCACAACAACATTACTTAGAAACGAATGCAGTCGGGCTCTGGAACCCGTAGTAAGATTTAACTTGTGTTACGGGTATTATAGTAGTAACAGAGCGTCACTAAAAGAATTATAATGTTGATGTAGGCACCTCTTTCTAAACCAATTTACCATAACAAGTACTTAGTTTAGATTAATTTTCAGTAACCTTATGTTTTACTTACTTGTACGTATATTATGGTTTATAAAATTATAAAACACAAACGAGATAGCACCGGGTCACTGAGCCACCAATCACATGTATTTGACAAAAATGACAAGAATGACAAATAATTACTCAAAATAGAGATACTCACCTAACATCAAAATATCGAATTAACTCGATGCTTGCCGTTCGATATATTTGACAAACGAATTGATGTGTTGACAATTATTTATTCTATTTGATATAACTATTAAAAAACTAATAATTACAATAAAACCAGAAGTAAATTTTTAACACTAGGTATGTACATCTTGATGATTTTGAATTTTAAATAAATCATTCGAAACAGGTAGTGACATCAACAAAGAAATAGAATCAAAGGTAAAAGAATAAGTAACATAATACAAGGTCAATGACCTGCTGTACATTTATTATTCCTAGAATAAAAAATTACTATGGCGATGGAACAATTAAAAAAAGACTGCCTTATTTGCTCAACAGCTTACTGGAAGCTATTAGGCAGGAGGAAAACAATGCCACGTTTAAAACAAAGATAAGGGAGTATTATATATATTTGTGAATGACACGCTGCCAGCAGTCATTCCTGAGTCCTGGAAGGATACCAATTTGACTGTAAATAAGTGTCTATATGACCTAAGTAACAATAGCAAAGATAATAATTATAGTAATAAGTAATACATAGATTTATAGAGGCTCGTTACCCACAGTCAAACCAATTACACGGTTTTGTAGGAAATTGTAAAATCTAATTACTAAAATACAGACCCATTAAATAAATGAAAAAAAATAAAAAAGTAAACTTTTATTTTTGCGAATTTTGTCTAAAGAACATTCGTCTTAAATAGGTAAAGTGAAAGTAAGTTTTTGCAGGTAGATTACAACTTTCTGCCTTTTTTCTTTTGCTGTTTTGAAGTGTTCTGGTGTGTAATAAAATATTTCTATTAATTCTACTTTCTGTTCAAGATTTGGAATATCCATAATTATAGGAAAATTAACGGCAAGTTTCTGTTCAAAACTTGGAATATCCGTGATTATAGTAAATTAACGGAAAGTTTACTACAAGCACAGATAATATAAGCTACAAGTCTTGCTGTTCCGGGTATTGTCGATAACTTACTGTAAAGATGTACAGAAAGTAACTGGTGCCGTTTTTAGCGTGAAAGAAATTGGAAAGGTTTGCTCTACTATAATTTGCTGTAAAGATACCACTATATTTCTATGGAAAGTTATGGCCAATTTTGCTGTAAGACTTTTCGGGTAAAACGACGATTGTAACTTATATGATTTTTAAAATTTAAATATATGGTGTAAGGCGTGTCATAAAGTGATAATATTTTGTTTTTCACAGATATAAATAATTAATTGAAAGTTATTCACAAGTGCATTGCCACCCTTTAAGGTCTGAGTAGGAGAAGGGAGGAAGAGGGGGAGAGAGGAAGGACGGGAATAGGAGAGAATGAAGGGTTAGAGCCTCCTGTAACCTCACTCACGAGGCGAAATGCAATGCAATCATTGCTTCTCTGCCGGTTCTCTGTGAGGCCGTGCTATCGAGCGGAGTCGAGCCGGCCCATACGTGCCGAAGCATGGCTCTACCACGTTTGTTTTGTTTTTTAATGTCTAAGAAAGGTTTGCTAATCCACGTTGGTATACGTTAACATTTAGTTTTAACTTCGTGGTATGCAATGGGGTTGGCCGGTTAAAGCTAATCGTAGATGGCGCTAGCATAGGTTGTTCCCTTGTGGTTGTTGTTGACATTTGTTTTGATTGTATTGATTGCAGATATTTCTATAAATTCTTTATTTTGTGACTTACAGACCTTCCTTAAACATTATTTTTAAGTGTTAAACTGTTTTTTACATTATATTTTCTAACTGGCGAGTGAAAGAATTGAAAGATAAACTAATAAAACGAGATGCTTCATTAAGTGGTAAAAAAAATTATCTGCAACTTTACGGCAAGTTTACATCAAGGCTTGTGCAACAGCTTATATTGGCAATTTGATGACCAGTTTCGGCAACAGATTGTCTACGAGTTGAAATGCAATTTGCGGTTGGAGGGATTGGGATGTGGCATCGGGATCCAGGCGTTGTTTAGCTGGCATCGGGACGTAGGCGTCGGATGTAGGTAACCGAATTTTACTTGATCGATCAATGACGAACAGTTAACGAACAGTTGAAATAGCAAAAAAAAATTAAAAGAATGTCTTTTCCCCGCCAACTTGAGGGTAATTTTTTATGTTATTAAAAAAAAAAACTAAGATCGAACAAAAAAAAATGTTCATCCAACAATGACGAACAGTTAACGAACAGTTGAAATAGCCAAAAAAAATTAAAAAAACCGACTTCTCCCCGCCAACTTGAGGGTAATTTTTTATTTTATTTAAAAAAAAAAAAAATAAGATCGAACAAATAAAAATTTCGATTGAACAATGACGAACAGCTAACGAACAATTTGAAATAGTAAAAAAAAGTGTAAAAACCGACTTCTCCCCGCCAACTTGAGGGTAATTTTTTATTTTATTTAAAAAATAAACTAAGATCGAACAAATAAATATTTCGATCGAACAATGACGAACAGTTAACGAACAATTTGAAATAGTAAAAAAAAGTGTAAAAAACCGACTTCTCCCCGCCAACTTTAGGGTAATTTTTTATTTTATTTAAAAAAAAACTAAGATCGAACAAATAAAAATTTTGATCGAACAATGACGAACAGTTAACAAACAATTGAAATAGCCAAAAAAAAGATGTAAAAAACCGACTTCTCCCCGCCAACTTGAGGGTAATTTTATATGTTATTTAAAAAAAAAAAATAAGATCGAAGAAATATAAAATTTGATCGAACAATGACGAACAGTTAACGAACAGTTGAAATAGCAAAAAAATTTTTAAAAACGACTTCTCCCCGCCAACTTAAGACAGCCCAATATTCCTGTCAACTTGTCAACCCAAAGTCCACTTAAAAAAATTATAGAAATTTATATTCGATTTAAACATGGGATCGTAGCATTGATGTTTATCGATACATCGCAAAAAAAATCGATATTTTTTGGATATCGAATACTTATCACAAAAGTTTACTTTCACCTTTTTGCAGTCAAACGCAGAAAGTTTGATGTCCTCGATTCCGTATGTGTGAATAGCGATACTAATAGTGTAATTATAGTGATTTTCTATGAGTGTTATTTGAATAGAAATTGTTCTATTAAGATAGTGCCGAGATGACATGATGAGTTATACGTTTGTTAGTGAAACAAAAACGACAAATTAATATAAATATTTTATTACACACTAAAACCCTTTAAAACAGCAAAAGAAAAACAGACAAAAATTTACTGCTAGTCTTAATCTATATTCAATACTTTCTTTCACTTTACCCATTTAAAACGAATGCTCTTTATACAAACTTTGCAAAAATAAAAGTTTATACTTAATCTTTTACCTTTCATTCTCTTCTTTGTTGATGTCACTACCTTTTAATGATTTATTTAAAATTGAAATCATCAAGTACTTACCTAGTGTTTTTATGTTTTTATTGTAATTATTAGTCAGAATTAGTTTTCTTAGTAGATTCGACAAAACAGCAAATATTTGATGGTTCTGTAAATAAATATATCGATATATCGAGTAGAATCAATGGCCCCAATTCTGTTACTTCACTCGCTAAATTAAAATTCACAAAATTTTCTTCATATAAGAAGTAAACCTTGCACTCTTAGAAACAAGGTCTTATTTCAAATTGAAACAAGTAGGTAACATATGTCGCTATCGAGATAAGCAATTTATTTGTCGACTAAAGTCTGATACGCTTAAATAAACTTTAATACCACGTAGCGAGAGCCGCTATCCGTTGAATACCATCTCCTTTGCTCTGTGTTTTTAGTAAGCATCTTCGTAGGTGTAGATTAAAAACACGTCATCCTTGTTCGTTTTGAACAAGTTTTTATACGGCAATTACACAGCGTTTGAATAAATGAAGACTCTCGCTGCGTAGAAATAAAGTTGAGTATACGTTGACAGATTTTATTGAAATTTAGCGGCGCTGAGAAATAGATGCTAGTAACAAATAGACCTTATTACGAAGAACACTAGGTTGATTTCATATGAAGAAATTAAGTCAGGTTTTAGTTTAGTCGAGTGTACAATAGAATCGGTACCAATTTGTGTTAAAACATCAATTCTATCCGATAGCAAAAATCTAATATATTCGATATATCGATGTTAAATGAACATCCTTAACTCAAAGTGTCAACTCAACTGTCAGTGCTTGCTTTAAATTTGTTTGGTTCGTGTGGTGCGTTTTCTTCCATAGGCTTATTTAATTGCTTCAATTCTTCGTCTTTCCAAGCCATAATAGTACAAATCTATTAATTATAAATATAGATCGATTGTATATAATGGACAATAGCAACAAAATAGTCCCGCCCCACCTAAACGCTGAGATTTACAGAACAGATACTACCGGCACAAGCACGCTTTCGTATTTAGATTTCATTCGTATTCATTCAGGTACCTATAAATAGAAGTAAATGATTTAATATTAAAATTTTGCAAAAAAATTGCATATTTTCAAGTGGTCGCGATGTGTATTACAGATGGCACCGTATTAGTGGGGTCTTCAGAACTAACAGGACGGTACTGGAACGGTGGGGCCAGTATATATAAAAGCATAGACGACGCACGAAGAATACAAACAGAAGAGAAACTAGGTATATCCTTAATCAGTGGTACTTCAGATGGATGCTTCATTGAATCTTCCAGTAAGGTAGGCATAAAATTTATGCAAATACAAATATGAGTAATCATGATTGATCTAATACAATTCACCAAACATTACACAATTACAAATTATTTTTTTCAAAAATTCTATAGATTGCATTTTGATGGTGTGTGCATACCAATTCCAACTGGTCTTCTTGTGAGGCATGGTATTGAGAGAGGCCTATGTCCAGCAGTAGATATTCTTTGACTGAAATGATGATGATGATGATGATGAATTAGTAATATAAAATACTTAATATATTACTGAATAGTTATTGTAGAAAAAAAGGCAATATTAACATATTTAATCTTTTAGTGAGCATTCCAATATACACTGAGAGCACTGTAAGGCATGACATCAATTCAGTATACTGCGAAGCCGTTCCTTTATAGTTGGCTATACTGTTTACTGTTTATAACGGATTGCAGCTGGACTGCAATCTGTTATAAACTCACAGTACAAAAATGGAGACATTTATGACGTAATATATTTCCCTATGATACTGCCGCAGTATACTGTCAGTCTATAACTGAACGAATTTCTCCCCAGTATGAGCACTGGAACATACCCTTAGATGCTATTGTCACAAATATGTATATGACATATATGTCACAAATATGTATATGTGACAAATGTTTTTTTTTGTTTCTGAACAGTATTGGTTTACCAGTTTAATTGTGTTATTGTACCTCATATGTTTGTCATATAACAATAATAACATATGTCATGTGACAATAGTGTCCAAAAGGTTAAGAGATACATCTCTTAACCTTTTGGACACTATTGTCACATACATCTTCTACAGTAGAAGATGTACCAGAATATGAAAATCTTACTGCCTATATGTGGTTATTCTTTTAAGGTGCTACTATGTGAAGATAGTGGAGCACTGAGTATATGGAGTCAAGAGAATGAGCAAAATGCATGGTGCCAGTGGACAGAGCAAATGTCAGTTGCAGAGCATGACGATATGGCAATGGGTGTGGACTGTCTTGATCCTGGGCAACACTATATTACTGTTGGAGCTGATGGACATGCAAAGGTATATTAGTACTAAAATAAACTCTTTATTACATTAAAGTGATGATGTTAGATGATTGAATGATAAGTGAAGGTATTGGTCTTAATATGTATATAAATAATGTATGAGTATAGTTGTCTGTCAAGTCTATCTCAATGTGCCACTGGAAATTTTTACTAAAAGTATAAACATAATACATGAAATCAAAATATTAATTTCATAAAAAACAATCAGCAACTGTTTGCAACTATGCCTTAAAGGTCAATCTCAAAAAAATGAGGTCTTTAAAATTTGTTAGATACAAATTTTAAAGACCTCATTTTATTAAATTTGTCACAATACTATTTGGCATGGGCAGTCTATTATTTACCTTATGTTATCTAGAACTTTCTTTCCTTTATTGTTTTAACTATTGCCAACTGAAACAGGTTCCATGACAAGTTTCAGTTATATATTTTGAAAGAGTCAAAGCGCATCTTCATGCTGTGTTATGATTATGATATATTTTTTTGTTTATGTGTAAAATCTATATTCCAGGTATGGGACATACAAGATTTGATCTGTGTAAGGAATTACTCTGCAGCCCATAGCTCGATAATTTATGGAGTATCTGTAAAACCAAATTCTACAACAACCTTTGCAACGGGCTCTATGGACCAATATGTGACACTGTGGGACGACAATATTGACAAACCAGTACTTGGTCAGTATGACACTTAAAACATTGGCTATTTGTGTTGACAGAGTAGAGTTGGAAAGTGAAATATTAAACATTTTTATTAAAATCATTACAGCCATTTCTGAGAAACTAATTAATTACACAAACAATTATTCCTTATTTGAAGTATTTGACACTCACACATCAAATATTCATACTATGACATACTTTAATGGCTTGGCAGTTAAAATGATTTTTACCACTAAATAATTTACGACTTGAAGTTATATTTAGAAACTTCTTTTCTTGTTTCAGATTTATTAAAAAATGATTGTTGTATCCGTTGTTTGGCATGGGTTAATGAGCACTGTTTAGTAGCTGGCGATGAAGCTGGTGTGTTACATTTTATAGATGTAAGGAATACTGAAACTGATGTTAAAATAGCAGAGTTTCCTGCTGCTGTTCACAAAGTAGCTGTGCAATCAGAGTAAGTGTAAATCATTATAAAACATTCTTCGATCAACATTTTATACTTTAATATAAATCATCACCATCATCATCACCATCACCATCATTATCATCTTCATCATTTCAGTCATAGAACGTCCACTGTTGGGCATAGGCCTCCCTTAACGACTTCCAAGAAGACCGGTTGATAGCGGCTTGCATCTACTGACCGCCTGCGATCTTTACTAGGTTGTCTGTCCACCGCAATAATCCGCGTTAATATAAATATATATTAAATATTTTATTGCTTTTCTCCTGGCAACAATTACAAGGCACAATACCGCCGTTTTGGTTACCCGAACTCTCAGCGACGCCTCCGTGAACTGCGAGTTTCAGTAACTACCCGCACTTTGCATTCGCATTGTCGGTCCTTCGACACAACACTAACGACGTCTGTTGAGTGTTTTTGAGTAACGTGTATTCACTGACGATTACATGAATATTGTTATCGTAATTCCAATGAAGCCTTATAATTAAAGTTAGCTTTCCTACATATTAGTGGTGCACGATCTGATAATAATAATTCTGGCACAAATGCTTACTCTATTGTTTATTTTCGTCATTGCTCATGACGATTGTTTCATTTTAATATAAAAAGAGTTTAACCTCGGCTCGAATTGCGTTCATGTATATTTTTCACATGACATTCAATTCAGGTATTCCTCAAAAACAGTACTGTGTTTCTGCATGAAAGGGGTTGTAATCCAGGGAAACTTTTGTCCTTACTCCCACCACTGCCAGATCTGGCTCAAAAGATAAAGCCGATATTCTGCGTACTCTGTTTGCCGCTACTATGATCGATGGTGGCAGTGCCATACCGCCTACCACCCTGTTGTGTTTGCGTGCGGGTAGGGATTGTGTCGCTAGGGATGTCCAACTGGATTTCCCGAATCTAAATGTTCACAAATCAAACAAGCCGGACGGCATGCCAGCAGTGGTGCTCAAACAGTGTGCTCCTGAATTATATCCCGTGTTAACAAAAGGCAGTGAAAAAAGGGTGACAGATAAGACCCATCGAATAACAAGCCTATCGTTATCACCCCCCTTCTCTTCAAGGTGATGAAGTTTTTAATTAACATGCAGCTCCTAAGATATGATCAGCGACCAACAGAATAGTTTTCGCTACGGTCGCTCAATTATTTATCTTTTAGTGTATCTCACACATCGGTGTAGAGTAGCTGTAGCGGTCAGCTATATACATATATACATTCGTGGCCTTCTGTCTGTTTTACTAACTTTTAAACTTTCGCGTTCCATGATATAATATTATCTACGTATTAACGGGAATTAACGCGATCACGAAAAGGTATTACATACCTCTGAATTTGCCTGACGTTTCGACCAGGTTGCACTGGCCGTGGTCACAGGCTGACTGGCTCAGCGGTGCACGCCCTCCGTCGTCGCATCGTGAGGTAGAAGGTTCTTCATCCACCTCCACTTTTTTGATATTTTCGTTTCGCCATGTACCGTCACATACTATACTAACAGTGTCCCTATTCTGTAAGCAAACCGATGTGGCCCTATTCTGGTGTTCACCCGACTGCGCATAAAAGCGAGGTGGCATTTTTCTATCACTGGATTCCACGCTGTAGATAATTTGGAACCATCTTCCCGATTGAAAGTTTTGTGTTTTTTAATTTCAATCGCTTCACGTACAACTCTTGAGTAAAAGTGACGTTCCGTGGAGAGGACTTGCGTACGGTGAAATTCAATCCAGTGATTGGTGCCCGCTTCGAGTGCATGTTCTTCAATCGCTGATTTGCTAATCTGTCGGTTCTTCACAGCAGCGATGTGTTCTTTGACCCTTTCAGCAATAGTCCGCTTTGTTTGGCCTATGTAGGAACTACCACAGCTGCAGTTTATTTTGTAGACACCTGGAGTTTGTAACGGCAAGACGTCCTTCGGTGTACCCACGATGTTTTGAACCTTTATGCCTTGTGGTGTGTATACTGTCGGAATGGAGTATTTCTTTAATACGGAGCCGATCTCCGTTACTCCTTTCACATATGGCATGTAGGCTGGTTGTCTGTTCACCTCCGGATGCTTGCGTCTCATTGTCGGTTGCTTCCGTGTTCCATTCACCTGATATCCGTTACTTTGAAGTACCTCCTGAACATGATCCAGCTCTCGCTCCAAATGTTCAGGGTCACAAAGATCGTATGCTCTGTTCTTGAGTGAAGTCATAACAGACTGCAGGTGTCGGGGATGATGATGAGACGGGGCGTGTAGGTACCTATCCGTATAAGTAGGCTTGCGGTACACACAGTGCGACAAGGACCCATCTGACCTCGCGGTTACTTTGACATCTAAAAATGACAATGACCTATCCGCCTCCACCTCATATGTGAACCTTATCTTGGGGTGAATGGAGTTGAGGTGTTGTAAATATTGATCTTCTTCGTGTTTATTTCATTGACGATACTAAAGATGTCATCCACGAATCGCTTCCAAAGCCTAACGGTGTTCGGGCCGAGACCCAACGCCTTCTCTTCAAAATGTTCCATCCAGATGTTGGCTAGTACAGGGACTACCCATTGCGACACCATCAATCTGAAGGTAATGTTGACCTCTATAAAGGAAATAGTTGCCCTCTAGACAATGTTCAAGTAGATCAATAAAATTGAACGGCAACTCGTGGTCTCTCAGCAGGTCTTTTACGACGTCCAAACATTCTTTTATTGGAACATTGGTGTAAAGTGATTCCACGTCAAAGCTCACCATGACGTCATCAGGTTCCAACTTGATATATGTAATACCTTTTCGTGATCGCGTTAATTCCCGTTAATACGTAGATAATATTCTGTCTGTTTGCCCGAGTTATTACAGTATAGCCCCGACCCTTTAAAAATCTGTACACTCCTTACTTGATTATTCCCTTTAAAAATCTGTACACTCCTTACTTGATTCTTCAAGTAAGGAGTGTACAGATTTTTAAAGGGTCGGGGCTACGCGCATGCGAACCTCTAACCATTAGGCGGCAGGCGGCCACCAACGTGGATGTGCAACACAAAATGTTGGGTGTTTAATACCCCCTCGGCCTAGGGTAGGCATCGGGGATACAGGTGTGAGGGTATACATGTATGTAATCATGTAATGTTATTTACAGATGCGAGAAAGTGGCCGTATGCTGTGATAATAAGATTGTATCAGTGTGTGATGTCTCAGAGCCTTCAAAATCGAGTGTCATATACCATGACAGACATGGGCATAGCAATTTTGTTAGAGGCTTGGCCTGGGACATAGAGAACAAGAAACTTCTCCATACTGTAGGTTGGAATGGTGAAATAAAATCACACCAAATCGTCTGGGATTGATATTTTTTGAACGAAAATATTTCAAATAAAAAACAAATTTATAATATTACTTTTATTTTTTCTTGTTATTATAAAGTGAAAATCAACCCTACACATTCGTGGTATAACCCGGATGATTTACCGGTAGGTAATTGGCGTTTTTAAGAATAAAGAATGCCGGCCGCATGGATGACTCAGAAATACTGAGATATATGGTATCTTCATAAAGTAATGTAGTTATGTAGTGAGAAAATCAAGCTCTTTAGTAAATACAATAAAAATACTGTATGAAATTTGATTTCAGGTCAATAATTAGTTAAGTGCTACCTTTCTCTATAATTGATCAAATCCGGTAATTTAAATTACAATTCCGGAATGTATGAACTATCCATTATTATCCATATAATTAAGCGAGTCCTAGTTGCACTGGTCTAGTTTTATTAATTTACTAGCCGTCCTCGCAGTTTCACCTGCGTTTACAGACACTGCTCCGCTCCTATTGGTCGTTGCGTGATGTCATATAGCCTATAGCCTTCCTCGATGAATGGGCTATTCAGCACTAAAATATTTTTTCAGTTCGAACTAATAGGTCCTGAGATTAGCGCGTTCAACCAAACAAACTTCAGCTTTATGATATTTGTATAGATTTTATACACTAAAGATACCAACCGAGCTTAAGACCTCGCTGTTTGAAAGCGGTTACCGTAAACTATAAACGTTTGCCACATTAAAAGTGTCACGCATTAGAGAGAACTGAGGTCTCGAAGACGACGCAGCATTCGTCGAAGAGCGTAAATCGAAGTCCTGTTTCCATGACCGCTGGTCTGAGTGTAGCCCAATTGGCAACAAACACCTCATTCTAGAGTAAGACTACTTTTTGCTATACAAGTTCTGTTTCCTTTCGAGCACATATTGTGGTCTGTTACTTTTGTAGAAAAAATGATTAACTTCTGTTTAGAAATCTGGGAAAACCAGGTACCTATAAGTACTATCCCTACTAGAATTTTTGTTGATAGGACGATATTTCATTTTCGAGGTTTCGTGTAATACCTAGGTACTGTTGCAAAAATTACATTTATTCTTAAATCTAAGATGACGATGATGGTACGTGTCAAACTTAGAAATGAAGTAGGACATACTGTACACTTTCACATTTAAGTTAATAACTGATTCTTAGGAACACCACATAAAAGTTATAAAAAATAAGCAATAATTCAATGCTCACATATTTATTTCTGAGATAACTGAATGTAAAGGATGAGGGCTAGTCTACTATTTGGTAGTCGGTCAATGGTGGAATGGCGAAGAGACGCGGTGTTCCGGAGAGGCGCACGGGGTGGAGCCGCGGCGGCTCGTCCCGGGACTCTTCAGCCGCACCATTGTGTCCAAGTGCCGGAACCTGGAAACAAAACGCTAATTAAGGGAGGACCTATTTCATGAGATGTGATTCTTCATTTTGCCCCCGCTCTGCCACCCTATTACGCCCTGTAATATATTATTTAAAATACAGTGGTGCCTAGATAAATTACTTGTGCTTCTATCGTGTAATGTAGACTAGTTAAGGCAAGTATCTTGTCTATACCTACTTTTATAAGTTTTCCGAAACTAAATACGTTAGGTTAGTAGTTATTACAAAATTTTGGCATTGAGACTAGCCCACACCCAGTATTAATTAACTAAATAGGTACATGATACAATTATCCAAAATTACCAGCTCCTTATGAAATCAGTAGGTAGATATAATATTTTGATTTTTAGTATTGTGTGTTCTTCATTTGCTTAAATAGCATTTAAATATTAGCATTCAAATTAAAGTGTTTTCATAATAGCATTTTATTGTGCATTAGCAAACTGAATAACTTTTAGAAGCTAAGCCAAGAGAAGATATTTTGTCTACAACGCCTGTAAAATTAGGTCTTAAATTTCTTTACCTTATCGGCAAGTCGTTAGCGTCATTATCCACGCTCTGAAAGAAAAACCCTAACGGCCAGCTGATCCAAGACGATTGTTTCCTGAAAATAATGGTAGCGTTATAAGTGCTTTCTTTAAATTAGTTTTTATTTTATCTCCTATGTTATATACATACGTAGGTAACTGAAGTAACGCATTACGCATATTATAATAATTTATTTATAGGAAAAAAATATAGATTTGATACGCCAAGAAACTTTATTTAACAAGTAGTTGGTATCGTACACACATGGTATCTTTCCGAGACCTGCGACCTCTGCTACCTAGCGGAAGTGATCGAGATTGTCAGCTAAGGGATGTGCTAGCGATGAAAGGGTCTGAGTGTTGCTTCCACCAAACATTTGAGATGTTTTGAAGTGCGGTAGACTAGATTAAATTAATTATTAAGACCCGGATATTTTTTTAATCCAGTTTGAAGCTACGCTGTTATAACAGATAGTTACGAACTCTTAATTAACTTATTACATATTTATAAAACGAAATGATCGAACCACTTAATCAAGAAAATTTATCTCTAACAGACCATTTAAGAGACCCAATGATATAAGCAATTTCTTACGGTGTAGACGGTTGGAATTTGGTGTCGGCTTCAGACGGTGTATCAGGTGACAGTGGTGCTGCGGCGGATGGCGGTGGGGAGCCGGGTGTGTTGGCAACAGGTGGTGGGGTCTTGTTGATAGCTGGATTGTAGATCTTCGGGTCGCTTACCATGCGAACGAAGAACGAACGTTTGTGGGCCAAAGCCGCGCGATTGCGCCGTGCGCGCTCCTCGTTCAAGTCCTGTAATAAATTAAAATTAATGTCATATCTATACAATTTGATTATCAATACATACATATTCACTGGTAGATATATCGAAGATAACGAAAACTTAGGCATTACCAATGACCACATACAGTATTTGATTTGCAATGAAACCATAGCCGTTCTCAAAGAATATAATATCAAAAGGCATTATGAAGCGACAAAATATGGAGGAAGTATGCGGACAGAAAAATTTTAAGCATTGTTTGTAATCGCAGCAATCTTTATTTACAAAAGTCAATGCTGATCAAGAGGCTGCAAATCGTGCCAGTTCAGTTAACATTGAAAAAAATAGTAGGTAGGTATACGATTAGCTACTGAACCAGATTGACTTAAATTTTTTTTTCTATATAAACTTCCTTGGTTATTTAGATCATTGAAAAATTTTTTTTTTAGCTTCTTAGATGTTTACTTACCCGTTCCTTATCTGGTCCTTCAATGAGTTCCGTTGCAAAGTCTGTTATTATATCCCAAGCAATTTCTGAAAAATAAATTATTAATAATTGTCATCAAAGCGTTGATAGGTAAACACCCTATCAACGCTTTGATAATACCAATTTTTTTTTTTTAATATTATAAATAATTAATCATGAGTCCCAACATTAAAAAAGTATGTGAACCCTCGTAAGTAGTAGCTAATATTTCCCTGTGATGTACAGTCACGTGCATTGATATGTAAACGTTGACATATTTGCAAATATATGTTAATCAATACATATAATAAGAACAAAGTCTCCCGCCGCGTATGTCTGTCTGTTCGCGATAAACTGAAAAACTACTGAACGGATTTGAATGCGGTTTTTAATAAATAGACAGAGTGATTCCTGAGGAAGGTTTGGGTGTAAATTTGTTAAGGTTTTGTGTAAATTGGTTGAAATATGATGATGAGGCGGGTTGTTAGTAATATTCTAAAAGCGAGTCTGTTTGCAACGCTTTCATGACTTACAGACATAGAAAAGGACTTTCATCCAGTAAAAAAGTAGGTATTGTTCCCGAGGGATAGTGTGAGACAGTCCGTTCTTAATTAAGATGTACCTAATTACATTGGATTGGCGCATATCTAATTCATTCAAAAAAGTCATAGCAAAAGTCAAGTGCCTGCTTTATTTCGTAAAAAAAAAATTATAATGATATGAAATCATCAAGTCGATGAAATGGGAGCCAAGTCTAGTCCAAGGCGGTGAGGTCACATGAAACTTACGGACAACTCTTTTCAAATAAATATGCACTAATTCGAAAGCTGAACTAAACTAGGAAATAAGAAAAGCCAAGACAACGAATAAAATTACAAGGAACAAGCACCGTAAATTACATCTACATCCTTTTACATTGTGTCATTGTACTCATTGTTCGTCCCCGCGTATGAAGGATATGCTGACCCGCCCACCCCCACCTGAACGTAATTTTTTAATAGTGAAACTTATTAATACATGGTATATTAAATTTACTTGATGTCACAAAAAGTGGAACCTTTAACCTTTCCGATTAAGACAATCGGCGACCGTATTTCGTTGCCGAAAATGAAACATACAGAATTTCATACTGTAAACGCATAAGTCCTACAAAAAGACGCTTGAATAAATGTGTAGGGTCTTGAATCCGACCGATAATCGAGTTTACAAGAGGAAGCAAAAGGCTTCAAGACTTTTTAGCGGCTCTAGTACCAACACACTAATTTGTTGAAAATGGAACACTTGGTAAACAGTTTGAAATTGATTTGTTTGTTGTCATCATTGATAACGTACGGTACTATCTGCTTTAGATAAACGCCTGAAAGCTAATCAAAAACTAACTGGTGCTTTTGGAATATTTCGACAATTGAAACTATCATAGCAGAGCATTTTAGTTAGCATAAAACTACTGAAGTTACGATGGCGTTCATGGTCCCGAGACTAATTTCTTGAATTATTTGAACTTTATATGGGAACATACCCACGTTGAGATACATTATAGGACATAAGACATTTAATAAACAGTACCTGGAGGACCGAGCTTTGCTCGGTTTTTGTTATACGTTTTCTAAAAATGAAACCTAGCTAGATCACTTTATCGCCCCCGAAACCCCTGTATTTCATTTTTGGAGCTGTTTCAGAGTTTCAGATTATATATATATATATATATGTAAAATGTGTTGTAATAGCCACAATTGTTCCAAATGTGTAAAATAGTTAACCCCAAATCTAATCAAATCAAATAATTCTTTAAAAAAAAAACGATTACAAAAAAAAACTATTCCATAACATACTTATATTATTATGGTTTTCTCATGGATGCCATTGTTAGAACTGGACCAAATTGAAATGGGACACGGGAAGCACCAGCTTTCAAATAAAAAAATCGGTTCACCCAGTCAAAAGTTCTGAGGTAACAAACATAATAAAAAAATACAGTCGAATTGAGAACCTCCTCCTTTTTTGAAGTCGGTTAAAAATTAAAGTCTCACTTAGGCGCGCTTTAGTTACCTACCAATTTACAATTTGATGTTTATAAATAGGTAAATATTTCTGTTTTGACCATAATGAAATGCACGTTAGAAATATTACCAATATCCTCTCGAGTGGCATGTTGCTGCACAACGCAAAAGCGAATCACGAAGCGATCGCTGACAGAGGCCGGGACCATATGCAGTTTTCCGGAAGCGTTGATATTAGTCAATAACTTCTTATTGAGTTCGTCTATTTGCTCGATTGGGTCGCCAGGGCTGCCCGCGAGACGGAAACAAACCAGTCCCAACTAAAATACAAATATAAAGAGAAATATACAGGGAAACAAACAAATATGTCTCATGCTTTGATTATATATATGTCTATAATCAAAGGACCAATGATGGCTGTAAATAGAAAAAACAGAATTTAAAATCAGTTTTGTTATCGGATCAAATAGTTTTTTACTTTAGCAGGCTCAAGTCAACAAGTCGATACTGAACTAGCTATTATTATAAACATAGGCATAACAACAATACATTGTCTAGTAGATATGCAAACGTTAGAAGCGATTTGAATTAATTTTTCCCTTTCGACATCGTGATTAAAATCTAGTATTAACACCGGTTCATAAATAATTTACCCACCTTAACTTGATTGCAGACTTGGAATCGGTCGTCTTTTTTTACTAGGTGTTCGAAATATTTTGCAAGTTCGCAATGTCGTCGAACATATTTCTGTAGGCCGCTGATTCCGTAGCTTCGCAACATAAACCACAGCTTAAGCGATCGGAAGCGTCGGCTCAATGGCACACCCCAGTGCCTATAATCGATGGCCGTGTGGTCATAGCAATGTTGTAAGTAAAGTGGGTCGACGACGAGCGCTGACGTCAATAAATATCTGTTTGTAACCCATAGAAGAGAACAGTCGAAACTAGTCAGCATGAGTTTGTTGGGGTTCGTATTGAATGAATCAGCATACTCAATCCCAGCAAGGTGATGTTTATGCTCTGGGCACAGGAACGAGCTGCCAGCATACGCAGCGTCCACGTGGAGCCACACACATGGAAATTTTCGGGCGACAGGTCCAATCTCTGGCAGATTGTCGAAGGAGCAACATGATGTCGTCCCTAGAGTTATTGATACAAAAAACGGCACTCGTCCGGCTTCCTCGTCTTCTTCCATTGCCTACAATATTATAGGAATATTATTTTACGAATATGTTATTTTGTCTTATTATCTTTGGCTTCTAACCGACTTCATAAAGTAGTACTATACAAGCTACAACAACATAAAACTAAAAAGCTCTACTGAAATTGAATGACGTTCGTAATTAAAGAGATTTCTCATAAGGGGTATCGTGAAATTTCAATATTTGCGGCATAGAAAGTGGCACACAATGCGGCTCCATTACCGCTCGGCTCGCCACGTATTTCCGGCATCTACGGGCAAGTCATTAAACGCGGGACAGCGGCGTCGCCGAGCTCCCGACTCCCGTCTTGTATCTTCAATTACCGCCCGCCTATCTGCACCCTCTCCTGCACTCTTAGACTTTATCACATGTCCCAATTCAATAAAAAAAATCCTTTCCATTTAACTCTTGCCGTCATTGCTCCGGAACTGATTAACTAACATTAAAAACAAACAGTAAATCCAGATAAATAGATTTCACATACTAACTTCTTTCAAAGTGTCACCCCTTAAAGATCCGTTATCGTCGGGTTGTAAAATACGAAGTTTGACGAAACAGATCATAGCCGCTTTTTCGACGCAGGAATGGGATTCCTTTGAACAGTATGCGATCAGTTTGGAGAGTAAAAGGCCTTCATCTACGTTGGGAAATTGATGTTTTAATCTCTTGATGCCGTTGGCTCGAGCAGCCAACATAGATACAAGAACACATTCGCTAGCTGATCCCTGAAAATAATATTTCATTCTTCAAAAATATGCCAAATGTAGTGGTAGAAGTATATTAAGTAAATAATGTTAAATTTGGTTAATTTACCTCTATTACGCCACCGCCTTTGCTACCTTCTTCAAGCGCTAAGAAACTTGGTGGTAAACCTATTGCTTTGCCTGGAATTTATTAATAAATCATATTAGGTATTTATCTACTATTCTCGCATTTAAAGAAACCCCCCACTATTTACTTATACATGCTGTATCTAACAATGGAACACTTAGGTAGGTACTTTAATAATAACTGAAAGGATATGACTAGCATGCAATTACCTCCGTGAAATGTGTAAAGTTAAAGATTTTAAATCGAACATATTTTTAGGGTTCCGTTACTCAAAAAAAAAGGAACCCTTATAGGATCACTTTGTTGTCCGTCTGTCTGTCTGTCTGTCTGTCTGTATGTCAAGATCCTTTTTCTCAGGAACCCTTGGACGCATAAGTTGAAGTTAATAAGAAATACATAAGTCTGCGGTGCCTTGAAGCTGTAAAAAAATCAAGCTTCTAAGTAACGCACTTGTCCGGTTTGTTTATTTTGGAATTATTCATTCCGTTATTGAGAAAGTTCATAAAAATTAACATGCATAATTTTTTAAGTTAGTTTTAATGGATTTTTTTTCTAAAGCTATTTTAACAATACGAGTATTTAGCGAAATAATGTAATACAGCACTGTTTTGGCGTGCTGTTTAACAATTAACAATTTTTTGTCGGTTAAAATTAATCCAACCTTCTTTACACTGTTCTGTTACTCTATTAACATACATATATACCAAGATGAAAAGTCACCCAAGAGCACAATAAATACAATTTGACTAAAATGATGCGGCAATACAATTCAAAATACAAATACAGTTTGTAATCAGGTTCTTATCGCTATATTAAATGAAATCCAAAGCACGGCTGTGCTAATAGCTTAGTTCCTCAAATTTATTGACAGGGTCAATAAAATTTTACGACTGCTTACGGAGCACTTCTATTTGATACTAAGAACATTTTAATATGATTAAATTGTTGAATTGATTTTAAATATAGCTTATAATACAAGAACACATATTATGTATGTATACAGATTAAGTACAAGTACGTGTTGTATACAGTACGTACTAAATCTAGTGATCTAATAGCATTTTGATTGTTAGAAAGTTCTCAGTCATGAAGAGTCACGTGTTTTGTTTTTTTATTATAGAGGAGATGTCACCATTTTTATTTATTTAGGTATACAATGGCCCCAATTCTGTTACTTCACTCGCTAAATTAAATTTCACTAAATTTTCTTCATTTAAGAAGTAAACCTTGTACACTTAGAAACAAGGTCTTATTTCAAATTGAAACAAGAAGGTAACATATGTCGCTATCGAAATAAGCAATTTATTTGTCGACTAAAGTCTGATACGCTTAAATAAACTTTAATACCACGTAGCGAGAGCCGCTATCCGTTGAATGCCATCTCTTTCGCTCTGTGTTTTTAGTAAGCGTCTTCGTAGGTGTACTCGTAGATTAAAAACACGTCATCCTTGTTCGTTTTGAACAAGTTTTTATACGACAATTATACAGCGTTTGAATAAATGAAGACTCTCGCTGCGTAGAAATAAAGTTGAGTATACGTTGACAGGTTTTATTGAAATTTAGAGGCGCTGAGAAATAGATGCTAGTAACAAATAGACCTTATTACGAAGAACACTAGGTTGATTTCATATGAAGAAATTAAGTCAGGTTTTAGTTTAGTCGAGTGTACAATAGAATCGGCACCATTATCAATATTTTAGTAAAATAAAACAAAATTTGGAAGAATCAGTAAAATATGTCTACACGTGAAAAGCGACTTTAATGTTGTTCTTATAAAACACTAGCAACCAACCCCAGCTTCGCACGGGTACAAATTATACACCTAAACCTTCCTCATGAATCACTCTGTCTATTACTGAAAACCGCATGAAAATCCGTTCAGTAGATTTTCAGTTTATCGCGAACGGACAGACATACAGACAGACCCAGCGGGGGACTTTGTTTTATAATATGCGTAAAAATTAAAGAATTATATTGTAGTGGATTATATTATTTACGCATTAACATATATATATTTTATCGTGGGAGAGCCATGCTTTGGCACGTATGGGCGGGCTCGACCGGAGTGCTACCACGGCGCAATGGCATTGCTTTCGCCGAGTGAGTGAGGTTACCGGAGGCCCTATCCCTTCCCTGTCCCCGCCGTCTCCCCCTCTTCCACCCTTCCACTACCCCCACCTTAAAGGCCGGCTACGCACTTGTGAGTCTTGTGACTCTTGAGTTGCAGGTGCCCACGGGCAGCGGTAGTCATTTACCATCAGGTGACCCGCTGCTCGTTTGCATTAAAAAAAAAACATATTTAATGGTATTTTAACTCAGACCTATTCTCTCTTAATCCTTTAATGAACCAATAGTGGATTTTAGTTATTCAAAAATTAGTGTCACTTTTTCTATCCTCATATTGACTATTGATTGAGTCCCAAAGGATTTGAAACACTGTTCTTCTATTTTGGCCTTTTTGTTGCGTTTAACCAACTAAATTATCATAAACGCAGCGTATATCGTCAAATTCAAAGTGGAATATTCTCTACATAGTATAAAACGAAGTCGCTTCCCGCTGCCTGTCCCTGTACCCTTAGAGCTTTCAAACTGTGCAACGTATTTAAATGCGGCTTTCACCAATAGATAGAGTGATTCAAGAGATAGATGTTGAAATATGACGACAATTGTTCACCACATTAATATTTACATTGCATCCGTGCGAAGCAGGAGCGTGTCGCTAGTATAGAATATTATTTGTTTTTTTTTTCAAAAATACCTGGAAATTCAAACGGTCATTAAGTTGTAAAAGGATAGTTCTTTTTTCAAAAAATCTTTTTGTAACTGCATGCCAGAGTGTTCCTTTTTCAAATACATATTGTATAATTAACTTCTACCCAGAGTAATATTTCGTAACTTCAAGAGTAGGTATATGTAGTAACTTTTATACGGAAACCAGATAGTAATCATCATTGATTCCACGTCTATACACTTATCTACCAATAAAAATAGTTAGTTTGTTACCTTCGGTAATGCATGTCATGTTAGGTGGCGCTACTGTCAATATTTGATTTGGGTACAATTTTTCTACTTTATTACTGTAGGTAGTCTACTTCCGCGAACTGTACGTAGGTATTTTTATGTATATGACTGCACGGATGGCGCAATGGTTTAGATGGTCGCCTCGCCGAGTGTTGTGGGTTCAAAACTCACGCGAGACAAAAATCTGGGTGTTCTTTGTGTTCGTTGTTTAAATGTTTGTGAAGCTATGAATGTTCTAAATGCGGGAGCTGTTTTAAAAAAATTAAAGTCATCTTGGAGTTGTCAGAATAATTTGGAATAGAATTTTCGAATCAACACAACGCGTTAAATGTAATATTTTGCTTTTATTTGATTGCAATTTTTAACCCCCGACGCAAAAGAGGAGGAAATGTTATAAGTTTAACGTGTCTGTGTCTCTGTCTGTCTGTGGCATCATAGCTCCTAAACGGATGAACCGATTTGAGTGCGTTTTTTATAATCGTTGAAGGGATTTTCGAGTCGGGAGTATTTTAAATTTATCATTACAAATCCTTACTTGTTATCTGGGCCGGTTTACTCCAAAATTATCAACCATTCCAAAATCTTCTAAGTATAAGCTACAATAGAATATAATTATATTTAATTTGAGGATAACAATTAAGTACAAATAAATATCTTCATCAAAAACGTAGCTCCCGCTCTCCTCTACGGGTTTCGTGTAATGTCGTGATAAGTGCGTTTTTTATTTTCTTGGCCTACGACTTGCCAGTCGTACAAGCAATTTTTTTTCGAAATTTTGTACCTTGCTTGAAGCTTATCACTACATAATATATTATTAAACAAAATCCGCCGCCCCATCTGTCTGTCTGTCTGTTCGCGATAAACTCAACAACTACCAAACGAATAAATGGAGTGATTCATGAGGAAGTTTTAGATGTATAATTTGTTAAGGCTTTGTGTAAAATGGCTGACATATGACGATGATGGTTGAAGATGTAAAAATAAAAAAAAACTTTTTAACAAAAAATTAAACCGACGAAAAGAACTAAAAAGCAAAAAATAAATAAACCTTTTAAGTCTTAAGTATTGAGCTTATTTACATAAACTATCAAATTTTATATAAACTTATTTTGAGTAAAAATTCTTTAAATAATTGCATCCGGATTTGAAGTGGTAGAAAACAGTACTATAACCGAATATTGATATTTGGAGTATTTTTTACACGACTGCAAATCTAGGGTAAAAGTTGGCAAAACCTAGAATATAGTGAAAAATAGACCTGATTTGAATGCAAAATATTACAATATTGTGAGAGAAAATTAGCTATCTGTTTATACAATATTTTTTTAGATGATTTGACTGTATTGAGTGCAATATAAAATCCGTCAGGTAAAACAAATTAAATTGTGTTGATAGTTTGTATTTGGCAGTTTTACTTCAGAATGGACACTTCAATCTTAGAAAATGGTTGTTACTGAAAAAAAAAATCTTGAGCTCTTTTCACGGTAAAACAAATTTTATCACTTTATTTGATAATTATAATCGTTGGAGAAGACATGGTGACAGTCAAGCTTAATCAGCTTACTGCTTTGTAATTGACAACGAATCTTGATAGTGTCTGAAATTATTGGTAAAAGTATAGCCATAGTGTTTAAAGGATTTTTGCGGACGAAAGATCGCAAAATTTTAAGTAGTTTGGCAGAGAAATTTCAAATAATTGGTTTTTGCAGTATAACGACGTTACACAATCTGCAGCTATATAGAAATAATAATGTGTTTTATTTAAACTCCGCCCTTATCCGAAATTATCCGAAACGGTTTCGGTTACGGTTTCGGATTTATTTTTATTTCGGATATCTGATAATTTCGGTTACATTTACGGAGCTCCATAGCATCCCTGCTTTAGAAACCGCTTAGGTATCGTTAACCAACAGGCCGCTACGATTTTGGTAGTAGAATTAAAAAACAATAGAACATTTCTGGAGTTTAAACATGAAAGTATTTACTAGTTTTGTAGGTTAAAAGTATAGAATTAGCAACCTACTGCTTGATTGTGCGTAATATTACACATTGAATATTATTCTATGTAATATGCGAGTGTCGCCGTCGTGTGAACCAGGTGTAGACTAGCTGCTTCAACTTAATTTAAGTCCTACTGTAGCTTACTATGCCTATGATCTGTACTTTACGGCAATAAGTGAGTAATGTGCGTATCTTAACAAGAAACGAAAGCTGTCAAATTTGTAAATACGATACGGTTTTTGAACTACTTACCCATCCAATCCAGCATGATTATTTCCAGTTCTGTACAAGCAGGACTTGCAGCCTGTAACAGAAAAGTTTTTGACCGCAAAGCTCTTAGTTTCCACTAGTTAGCTAAAAGTTTGTCCGTATTTTCTTTATAGCTCCCATTACGTAGCAATGGATTCTTTTAGACTTAAAAACAATATTAAGTAGCCAGTATCACTACATATTATAAAACAAAGTCCCCCGCCGCGTCTGTCTGTCTGTTCGCGATAAACTGAAAAACTACTGAACGGATTTTCATGCGGTTTTCACCAATAGACAGAAAGTTTAATAAGGAAGGTTTAGGTGTATAATTTGTTAACGTTTTGTGTAAATTGGTTGCAATATGATGATGATTGTTGAAGGTGTCTCTACTGCCAGTGCGAAGCCGGGGCGGGTTGCTAGTTTATTATTATGTGAAAAGATAAAACCCGTCGTTAACATTATTCCATTCTAGCCGTATCCGCAGTTTTAACTGCGTTTATGGTCACTGCACCGCTCCTGTTGGTCGTAGCGTGATGTTATATAGCCTTTAGCCTTCCTCGATAAATGGGCTATCCAAATCTAAAAGATTTTTTTTTATTCAAACATTAATATACATTAATATAGATTATTTTTAACCCCAGAAAGGGGGTATTATAAGTTTGACGTGTCTGTGTGTCTGTTTGTAGCATCATAGCTCCCAAATGGATGAACCGATTTAGTGCTGTTTTTTTTTTGTTTGAAAGGTGACTTGATCGAAAATGTTCATAGATATAATTCAAGATAATTTGTTCAGCTATTCAAAGATCATCAGCTCTTTTGTAATCGTTGAGTTAGTTTACACGAAAAAGAATTTATAAATTAGCATTTGCTCGCTGGTTCGGTCGTGTAAAAGCAATTTTGCCATCCCTCAGGTACCCTATGTCCTTTGCCGTATCCCTGGCAAAGTGTATGCAAAATTTCATGATTATCAGAAGAACGGTAAGACAGCAACGCATGAAATACGAACACACAAACACATTTTTTCATAATTATAAAATTTATTAGAAAATTATTGAGCTTAATTAACTAACCCCCAAAGTGATAATTTAATTTAACATGTTTTTTATTTTTAACTTTAACTATTTTTCAAGTCCTGTATTGGCAGAGTGCACTAACATAATAATGTCATGGTTTTATAAATATAACAACACGTGTTGTGTGTGTATTATTAAGCGGATTATCCAAAATTATTAAATGCTAAAAAACTTCATAATTCCTTTATCATCAATAAAAATAAATGAAATTGAAATGTCTGTTCGTAATGTAAAATAATAGTTTTTTTAAGCTCATACAGTTATTTGCACGATCCCTATTGGCAGGTATTGGTGATTGGCAGATAGCTGGTGTTATACGGAGTAACTTAGGGTACTTTTATTTTGGAAAATGAATTAGGGTTCCGTGCAAAATATATAAATATGTACAAGCCGCGCGGGAACTGCTAGTATTAAAATATTTAGGTAGGTTAAAAGGGGCCCGTAGCAACGTAAGTTATTTAAAACACCAATTACAAAACAATCAATACTACTGCAATCGGTGTGCTCGACCGATACGATATATCTACGGTTTGTGCATCGTCCTGTAAAATTTGATGTTTTACTTAGTTACATATCATTTCTGGTTGTAAATAGCCTAGTTTAACTTATTTGTTATTTATTTTGATCCCTTTTTTGTGGTAGCATTTCTTTTGGTATGACAAATCCTTGAGCCTTTCGTTAACTTATTATGTAGGTATACATGATTTCCACATAACCCTACTTGAAATGAAAGTACAATGTACCTATTCAAGAAATTATTAGAATGTCAGTTTATTCATGGAATTTGATTGAGAAGTTGGAATGAGACTCTGGAAAGTTATCGATACACTCTCACACACTACACATACAATAATTTCCGAAATAGATAATACATATTTTATATTTCTATACCAGTGAAAAAAATGTAATTTATGAAGAACAACTTTTTTCGCTTGGACTAATGAACCGTTATCAATTTAATACTATCGTATAATTTAGCAGCCTATCTATCATCCAGTCAATAAAAGTTCTAACTTAATACTTAGGCAGAGTATTTACGACCTGTGTAAAAAGTTTACAATGAGCTTAATTTGCGTAAAAGTATTTAAATAAAGTAGAAAACAAGATAAAGTTTCGCAGAAGAACAAAAGTTCTTATCTAACTCATATTAATGACTTCAGGACCCAAAACAAAGGAGCTAAGTACAATTTTTTTTTATAACAAATATTTACCCAAGAAAATCCGATGCATCCAATTCCAGCAGACAGCATATCACCAAGGATGGACGGGTAGCCGTTACCGGACGGGAAGTAAGCATGGAACCGTGGATGTTGCCAGTGTGTTACTCCTGGCATGATCTTGTTCTCGACATCGTTCATCACGTCGTCCCATGCTTCTGGAAGATGTGGAGCCTCAGCTGGTAGAGCTGCACGAAGGTAGCCTGGTTCCACGGAGGGAATCACTCGTCGCGTCTTCAGGGTTGTCATATACGTGCAGATATAATCTACCATTTCTTTCCCGCGGACACGGAACTCCTCCACATCCATGGTTGTAGACACTTGTTTAAAATTACAGTTAAAATAAAAACATGTGGCGTTGCATAAGACGGGGCTGCGATGTCAGCAGCGCGACGGCCTCCGGTTGACTCGACGACCATAGGCAGCACTCCTGCGGTTGAGAGGACGGGCGGAGGGCGCGGGGAGAGTGCGGATGCGAGCGTGAAGGCTTTCGCTCGGAGTCATTGCGAACGTGGGGTAAAGATGCGCTGTTAGCGATTTTTACTCTTGGAAGTAATTAGTGCAATAAAAATGTTGTTTAACAGACATTTAAAGCAAGAGAACGTTCCATTCGATCCTTAGTTTTTGATATGTATTTTATTCTGTAATTCTCTTGTGTAAGGTTAGTCGCCACTTTTCTCTCTGATTCTTTCCCCTTTATTCCGAATAAATTAGGAATATCTTTGATCATCATAATGAAGGGTTTACTTAATATCTATGTTCAGTTACTTCCTCTTGTCTCTGAATCACTTTTCTGTGAGTTTTGCAAAATGTTGCGGTTTAGTTTGAATTGAAAATTGTTTTTTTTTTATTTTAAGTTTTTTTAAAACTGTTTTTTTACATTCATAAGAATTTTGTTCAATCTAAAATATGTCTGAAGTCTGATATCCAAATATTTTTGCACAAGAAATAAACATTTATTTTTGTATCGGACAGAAAATAGAGCTATTTAGGGCTGCGAAATATGAGCAAAATTAAAAAAAAAGACGCTGGATTCTGTTTGACATGGACCTTACGGTGGTCAAGCCTGGTTTTGGCCTCAGCGGTAACGGACAAGAATGGGAGTTTTCAAGGATGTGAGAAAATAAAATGCGTATAATTCTGAAAAGTAAATCAAAGTAACAAATACTTGCACGCTATTTTTTAAGGATGGGAAGTCTCGTTGTGGCGGCGTTTATTTTCAAAATGATTAGTATTCTATTAATAATATCTAAGTAAGAAATATGCTATTTATTGGTAAACACCGGTTTCATACTGAATCCGCTTCCGCTATCCGTTGCGCTTGCATAGTGCGCGTGGCTTGCGTCCGCCGCGGCCAATGATACGCGACGCGCCGCCGCCCTCCACACCACTTCATTGTGTCAGCTGAATGCTTAGCACCGTTCGACTTTGGCATCAGAATAAAGCATTTACGAAGTCATTCCAGGTGTAACAGGTGCGAAACTAATGACTCACCTGAATATAGAAAGAATGATTCTTATTGTTACTAATTTAATGTCCTAATTTACTCTACGGTAAAGTGTTATTATGTATTCTTATACAAACTTATATTTAGAATACTATAAAATTGAAAGGATCTAAAGAAACCAAATTTCAAATAGGTGAAAACTAATCTTCAAGTAGGTAATTACTATCTGTTTATAATGTTAAGTAAAACCTATTCCAAATAGGATTTCCATGTTGGCTGCCACAGAAGGATTTTTTTTTATTTTTTTATATGGACTCTATGTCGCGCCGGCATAGTCATTCGTTGCATGTCAAATGACGTCTGATGCTCGCTTTGCAATTAAACCGATGAATAATAAATAAAATCCTGTAATAGGTTTCTAGTTTTCATTAATGAAAATAAAGTTTTATTTTCGGCGTAGATCATAAAACAAGTTTCTTAACAGTTGCCACATATTATGTACCTACTTTATCGGTGAAAGAACAACGTCATAACGACTTGCATGCACTTCCTATGAGTTCCTTATAAAAAATGGATCTAAGTGTATGTAGAATTTATAATTATTACAGATTAATGATTTCACCTTATATTATGAATGTTTTGAGAAAAATCTTCAGTTCTTGATTTAGTTGGTGAAGGTTATTATGCCTACTTAAATTTTTAGAATGCTCAGTGAGAAGTTAAGTTGTTAATTTAATTTTAACGTAAATACGTAGAGGACACTTCCGTGTAGGCTTTGCACTACAGTTGTTTTCTTATAAACGGCTTAGTAGTTATAGGGGAAAACCGCGATGCTAACGCGGAGCCTTTTCTTATAAATAATTTAAATGATGCGAAATTGGTGAAAGAGAACTCGTTGACACTCAAGTATCCAGGAGTGCGGCCACATGAATATTCACGCCTCATCCCGACCTCCTAAATATTCCTTAGGATTGTGCTTTCGAGATTGACTCTTGTTTCTACTTGTGGCTCCTGAGGTGACACTTAATGTTATAATAAATGAAATTTAGTTGGGACGATTACTTAGAAGAACAGTTTAATTGTGTCTTTGAACGCTATATTGATATTGTTTAAGAATATTTAGAGTTAAATTGTATTATGTATTGATAGTCAGGGGGCAACAGCATTAGAGGGTGGTGGTCTTTTATTACAATACGATACTTGACTTAAAATTTGAAGAAAAATACGTAGAAAAACGTCCTAAAGTGTCTACTTCTACGGAGATACGCGTCATTGTTTATTATTGCAAAATAACTAAAAATCTGATTCTAAAAATTGCTATTAGAGCAAAATGTTAAATTCAAAAGCTGTTTATCCTACGATTTAACATAAGGAATAAGCGTTAAATAAAATAGTTTTTTTCCATTCTTTATTATTGAATAAAAAAAGTATAAATAAGAAAAGCGGGAAAGACGAAAAACGCAAAGCAATATTCAAAATTGAATGAAAATCGAATATGGTACAGACATTAGTATGCTTTTCATTGTACGCCAAGTCTGATCGACACAGGCGCTGCCGAGAGCCGGCGCGGCCTTGGCCGGGGCAGGTGGAAAATGGTTAATTTAAGATTTCGATTGTGTATAAAATGTGTCACGGGCATGAAATCGATATCAATGGGGAATAACAATATCTTTGACACCTCAAAAATTTTGATTTTTTTAATTAAACAAATAAAAAAGTTATTAACCAAAATCCGTAAATGAAAAACCGTATTTGTACTTGCACTTTCACTAGCTACTGAGGAATCTGAATCATCATGGAACATGTAGTACTTGTGTGATTGAGGTGTATTTTTTACATCTTTATGATCATTTTTGAGTTTTCTCACTTCTGCAACAATTCCTTTACATACTCATTATTTCCTTTTGACAGCCATTTTAATTTAAAAAGAGGATATGACACTAATGCCAAAATTGCTTCGTTAGCTTTAGGATCCTTTATATCTATAAATTTTCTAAAACTCTTTTCTAAGCAATTTTTATCGTCTCTATCAGTACTGCACAATTTGGGATTGTCCATTTCTAATGAGTGCCAGATTTTTATATTCTCATTAACTTGGGTAGCAAGCAGCCATAAAATGTTTCTTTATCTCCCTCTCAGCTTCTGATACCTTCTGCTACAGGTTTTGTACAGCTTGTTAAGGTCTCATTTAAAGTTTTCTGAACGTTCGATCCATAATGCGTGCTGCCATAGTGAGAAAAAAACGATACTATCAAAAAGTTTTATCACAGTAACTTATGGATGTTGACAAAACTTATCAAAAAGTATTTTGCATTTTGCAACTACAAAATATTTTCTAAAGGTATTTCAAATAAAATAGAAAATGCTTTTGTAAAAAAAGTATTTAAATACAAAATGGAAATAGGTATTTTGTATGTTGCATTTCAAATACTAGTATTTTAAAAATGTCTCATCTCTGCAAAATTTCCTAAAACAGTTAGGGCTTTAACGCTATTTACGTTATTTATTTACGGGGTAACACAACCATGTATAACACATTTTGTATAAGTTATAAATTAATGGAATACGTTATGTTACTGACTCTTGACAAACAACTTTCGGGTATACTAAACATAATGTAATAGGTATATATTGATATCATAATCAGATTTAGTTTATTTAATCAGTTTATTTTAATCAGATTATCAGATTTTTACGCCATTATAAGAAAGAGGACCGCATCATTGGCCGGACGACCGCTACTAAGCGGTGCGCAACCGTCTCGTGAACCACAACACTGAAAACAGTCTCCTGAAGGTGTTCATAGATCGGTGGGACTCCCCTCTGCTGCGCTACTGGGCAAAAATGCACACCAGCTAAGGACCATAGCCTTATAAAAATAAAAAGTTATGCATTACTAACACTAGCCTTTAAGTTATTTTGTTTATACTAACCCTATGAACTCATGTCTGAAATAAAGGTTTTGAATTTGAATTTGAATAACACAATCCAGCGTTTACTTATATTACGAAATACCCTATCAGATTTCTTAGTAATCTTATCTTTCAGTTAGATCATTTGCATCACAAAGATGAGACTACCTTCTCAAGATGTCCTCAAAAACTGTTGGCAGGGTAGAGTGTTCGTGGAAAACATCGAATTTATTGTTTATTTAACGCATTAAAAGAGTGACATAATTATACCTACATACACATAATATTGTTAAGTAATATTAACTTTTTAATCTATGGGCTTCTCTAAATATGCATGTGGATATAAAAAGGGTATTGTAGGAGACACGGGCGTCGTTGGGCGCCGGGCAATGGCTGGTGTCGCCTGTCGAGGAACGCCAAGAAGCCGCCGCCTCGACGTCGGCACGCGCATTCTTCCCCATTCCAAAATACCGACGGCGTAATATTATGTGTGATCTCGGCTCCTATTGTGCAATATATATCTACCGTCCGCCTCCATTGACATCTTATTCCGCGCTCGAAAGTCCGATCACGTTTGTGCGCGAATTATTCAATAGTAAAATTCGTCTCCAGATATTTAACCTATTTGAATTTGTTAGATGGGTATCTAAATTTAATTTTATATAAAAATAAGTTACATTTTAAGGTTCGTAGAGCTCATCACTGCTACGTGCTACGTCGTAGACTTCTGTAGTAGGTAATGCAAGCTTTGATTTTCTCGATATAGTTGAAAGTTTAAATTATATTATTATCAATGAAATTTTGCTATTAGGTACTTAAAAAACCAGCAAGTAAAATTTTAAAAACATTTTTTTAAATCATGAAACTATTAACTGCCTTATTTTCTAGTAAATCTATTATTTCAAATTTGTTTTTATTTGTGAGACGTTATTATATATAATTTTTTGTCCACAATAAGAAAGGTATAATAAGAAGTAATAATTATAAAAGGTAACGAGATCACAAAAATCTAAGTATTTTAACAATAATTTTATAGTCATTTTAATACTCCTCTGCGATAATGCATGAAACTCGCCAATAATTGAATTCGCCGAAACAGGTATCTTCATGCCCCAATAACATGAATAATGTAAGAAAATTAATAATTTTGTATTAAATGAGTACAGTCGAAAATATTTTCATGAATAACGAAACGGATGACTGAAACGCTCGAACACATTTATTAAATTTATGCATTTACCACGTGTGTGACATTCTACATAAGTGAGAGTACATAATTAGGTATTTATTACTTTGTTTCACACAGGTGGGTACAGTTTATTGATATTTAATAACACAAAATGGATAAATCAATTCTCATTCGTCTATGCGAGACTCTCACATCTTCAACGAATAGAGGCGAATATCCAGTAACTATTAAGGACGTTCTTATATTATTATTATTTTATTTATTTCAGACTTCGTGCATTTTACATTACATATGTACGTACTAAATCTATAAACTTGATTCGGAATTATACCACTAATATTATAAATGTGAAAGTTTGTATGGATGGATGGATGGACGGATGGACGGATGTTTGTTACTCTTGCACGTAAAAACCACTAAACCGATTGCTTTGAAACTTGGTATGTAGATAGCTGGAGACCTGGATTAACGGATAGGCTTTTTATCCCTATATTCCCGCAGGATCGGGACTTACGCGGGTAAAACCGCGTGGTTCTGCTAGTAATACCACAGATTACTAAGTAGTTACTACGGTAATACATATATTTATAGCTACCTTCTGACGTTAAAGTTAAATTTGAAGATTTTTATTATCACGTCGTTAACAGTTCTTTTTTTCTGAATGAAAGGCGCCCTATGTGACCTATTTCCTTTTGTGTAGGTTGTTCTGTAGGCAACGAGTTTACAAAATTTTACAATGATCGGTTTAGTAAATAAACCATAAACGAGTAAACAAACAAAGTCACTCACCTTCGCATTTATGATATTAGTGGGATTAGTATATAATAACAATTTTAGGTAGCAATAAAGTGTGAAAAGAAGGAAGTAATAAATAGTGCTCATTAACTTCTGCCTGATGATTACATGCCTCCCTTACTACACCAAGTGAGACAACTTACATTTCAGCCTCTGTTCTTGATAAGTTCTACTTTTCCACAAGTTTAGTAATCAACATATCTACTATAGAATGATGATTCTAGATAGCTGTCGACAGAAGATAATAATTATATTAGTTTTAGAATGGAGACCACGAACTAGAAAGCACAACGTGGACAGACGACCTTGTAAAGATGGCAAATCGATGGTGGATGCAGGCTGTTTCCAACCGGCCTTCTTAGAAGTTACTGAGTGGGCATCCTATAGCTGAAATGATGATGATGATGAATTATTATATGCCAGATATGATAATAAGTATATTTAACTGTCTCGCACTTTCCCGTGAATTCACGGGCCACACGTGCGCAGTGCCTTGTTTTCATGCTAGACAGGGAAAGACGTTCTGTACGTAGTAGTTATATTCTGTGCCTCCAGTAAGCGTAGACTCATTTTCGTTGTAACGAGCCAGCGTCTTGTAGATATATATATATATATATATATATAATATTACATGGTGCTGATCGACACTAAAACAATTTAAGCGCTCCTTCCATAATCGAATTGCGCTCCCAGCTTCTCGGAGACCGCATTCCGCTACAATTATTGAACATAAATTTGGTTATGTCGGTGAGGCTTTTATTTTGTTAAATAGGTATTTGAGATACTTTTACTGTTTTTTGGGAAAAAAATTCCAGTAAAATCTAATAGACCTAATATATTGTCATTTAATTAACAACCACTGATAAACTATGAAAATCACTAACTAACAGTAACTGCCAAGTTGTTCGTACCTCTATTCACCCTCAAGTCAATAGATCTCCACTTATTTCTACCCTTTTATAATCCCACTATTCGTTACTATTTATCAATCGACCAATGTATTGCGTTACCGGTATAACCAGTCAAAATAATGTCTATTAACTTATTTTTATTAAATAGTGAACTGTGTAAATCATCTATTATACTTTTTTGACCCTATTTTTAATAAAATAAATAAGAGTTTTTGATGTGGCGACAACATTTACGATTGCTTGTCTTTGATTTATAAACACGATACCACTGAACTAAGGATGACAATTGTTTTGACCAAAAATTGATTAAATAGTATATTCGAAATCAGCATAATAATTGAGATCTGTATCGTTAATCTTGAATTTTTTTTTTAATTAAGGGAAGCGTAAGGGCAAAGGCGTTGAACTTACGATGAAATAGTTGCGGATTCAAACTCCATCAATTAACCAAATTGAATTCACCTACATCACAAACTTTTTAGCTAGGTTTGTTTAACAGGAGTACTGTACAAGTAGGCTCATATAGAAAAGCGTGGCGTGGCGTAATAATTTAAAGTTTAGCACAATTATGCATATAAGTAAGAAAAAAAGAAAAGATTGATTTGAAGTCATTTGAGATACATTATACTACATATGCCATTTAATAAACATTACAGGCAATAATAGCTATAGTAAGCAGTAATAAGTATAGTTACCCTATTTTGTTTTTCCCCGTTGAAACATTCAGACAGCTGGTCAAGCAAGCCCGGGCAATTCGGACGACCCTGCCACTGATCATTGCGATATGTGTTGAGAACTGTTTGAGAAGTGAGTTCTAGTGGCCAACATTATTGTTCTATCTTATTAAAAACCTTTTCGTTATAGGAGGGTATTCGTAATATATGGCATGTTTTCAAGTCATGAGGCCAATTCACCAAACCATTTCATTTCAACATAATTACAGACGTTGTAGTGAAATTATAACCAACTTAAAAAGAATTCCATATCGACTTTGCCTTACAGTTGTACATACTTACATATTTATAAGAAGATGATTCGACCAATATGGAAATAAAACCTTTAATAGCTAAAATACACACTCACGTGGGCACATATTATAATAATGCATGGCATATCTTTAAACAATAACTACCTGAAACCTGAATCGAGTCAGAGAAACGTTGCTTTTAAAAATGTACATGCTGTTTAATGAGTATACCTATTTTAATCATGTTTCAGATTATCAAGCTCGTCAAGAATTCATAAGGGTTCGCAGAATCTTTGTTTAGAAACAGACTCTTTAATTATTCTGATTAAGGTTTAAGTAATGCTCTTTTTATTCTAGGATTGAGAGTATCAAGGGACAAATCCCTTGATGCTCTCAATCCTTTATGTCAAACCAGATATCGTAATTAAAAGGACCTCATGAGTCATTTGGATCTGTGTGTGAAAACGAATATTTAAATCGATTATATCCCTGCACCACCAGTATCATCGCAGTAGTGTCTTGAGCGCTTATGTTAGTGTTAAAAGTATTCGAATATATATATATATATACTAGCAGCGCCCCGCGGTTTCACTCGCGTAAGTCCCGATCCCGTGGGAATATGGGGATAAAAAGTAGCCTATATGTTAATCCAAGTCTCCAGCTATCTACATACCAAGTTTCATCGCAATCGGTTTTGTAGTTTTGCCGTGAAAGAGTAACAAACATCCATACATACATCCATACATCCTCACAAACTTTCACGTTTATAATATTAGTAGGATATTAGGTAAGTACGTTTTACGTACATCTCATTTTGTATTTATTTATTTATTTACTGATAAACAACACAAGCTTCGTTACTCGCTAGTAGCCGATTTAACCCCATATCCTACAAAACAAATAATTGAGGTTTATATAACTGCAAATGTTTCGTATGGATGGATGTTTTCATTTGTAAACCTACAGATTATATTATCCTCATTAAGTATACCTACTACAAAACTTCAGCTACGTAAGATACCTAAGAGGGAAAAAGTGAAAATAAGTAAAGTGAAAAAGTAAAATAACTAAAAGTGAAAAAGTTAACTAAAATGTCTTCAGCCTCGGCTACATACTCTATAAAGAGAAATAATTACTTATTCTATTATTTTCATCTCTACTAAAGAAAAGGAGAGGATCGTTAACAATTCCCTTGCTTAGGCGTGCACCTTGTAATCTGAGATTTCAACTTTCTGTGTCTAATTATAATATTTGAGCCACATAGTACGAAAAGTAAGCGAACTTGTCACAATTCTGTTGTAAATATGAATGTATCCAAGCAAGTCCGACTATATTCATCTTAAAATCCGTTTCTGTTGTGTTGGGCGACACTATTTGATTCTTAGTTTGACGCAATATAATATAACTGAAAATCACCAAAGTAAAATTTATAATAGGATAAAGGCTACCTAACGATTTAACATATTGCTTCCGTACTGAGATTGACGCGATTCATATTGATCGTTTGAGTACCGTGATCCATCAAAACTCAACGTGACGTGGTTAGCGTGAGTATCCTAATATTTATAACACACGAATTCCATTTCCAGTGTTCTTAAAAGTTGAATTCTGTGTTTTAGTAGATAGGGGTGCGTCAGCGGCGGAATCACACATTTGCCGCCCGTAGGCTATTCAAATTTTGCCGCCCCTACCGGTTGGTCTATCTAATTCGATACCCCAGGACAAGACATAAAACATAATGTAGGTGCCAAAATTGCCGACCCTAAAATCTGCCGCCCTACGCTTCAGCCTACTCAGCCTGCTGGTAAATACGCCACTGGGGTGCGTACTTTAACTGCTTTATGAAGACACTTTTGAATAAATTTGCTAATTCTTACTAATATTACAAAAATGCGAATGTCAATTTGTGTGTTTATTTGTTTGTTAGGCTGTCACGCCTAAACTACTCAACCGATCACCATGAAAGTTTGCAAATACCTTGCAGGTGTACAGAAAAGGATATACCTTTCATTCAGATAAAAAATACAGTTCCCAAGGGATTGTAAAATAAATTTTACGCGAGCGAAACCGCGGGCAAAAATTAGTATTATTTATAAATTAGCGTACACCGCTGGGCTTCTATAACTAGATCCTTATATAAAGGAAAAACGCGAGCACCTAAGTTATATGTGTGAATGGACACACACTGCAAACTAATGGAATCTCCAATACGGGCTATGAGGGAGTGCAGAGTAAGAAGTGTGAAGTGTGTAGTAATTAAAACCATATTGTAACCATACTGTTTGTCGGAGTCGAATTCTACCGCTTCTCAAAGAGACTTACTATTTTACAACTTGAGTAATAAATTATTATTATTAACTAGCAACCCGCCCCGGCTTCGCACGGGTAGCCTTTGCTACGCATATATTGATTTTTTATGACATCTTCTACAATCATCGTCATATTTCAGCCATTTTACACAAAACCTAAATGAATTATACACCTAAACCTTCCTTATGAATCGCTTCGTCTATTGGTGAAAACCTTATGAAAATCCGTTTGGTAGTTATTGAGTTTATTCCGAACAGACAGACAGACGCGGCTGGGGACTTTGTTGTATATTATGTAGGTAGTGGTTATATTGGTAAGTGGCGCCACGGTAGTGCATTCGACTGGAACGTCAAGGGTCGAGGGTTGGATTCCCTCTCAGTGCATAGATTTGTGTGCATAGGTAAATATGCCTGTTGAATGCAAGCAGGCATATTGGGTCTGGGTCTAGGTGTTCTTATCCATACTAATATTATAAAGCTGAAAAGTTTGTTTGATTGTTCGTTTGAAAAATTATTTTACGTGTTGGATAGCCCATTTATCGAGGAAGGCTATAAGCTATATAACATCATGATACATCCAATAGGAGCGGAGCATTAATAAAAAATGATGCAAAAACGGGGAAAATTTACTAACGCGGACGAAGTTGCGCGGGTCTGCTAGAGTATAATATGTATTTACTTACAATTAAAAATATATCTAAGTATTTATCCATATTTTAGAACCTATTAGAGGCAGCATTACAATCTTCTCCTGCACTTTCAACATAAAAATGTGTAAAATAAACATTTCTTTTAAAATGATCTATTAACGAACATACCCTAGAAAATAGAACTAATATCACGACATCTCGAGGCGGACGCTCAATAAATATCGAGAAAATAAAATAATAATGAACTCGTTGTGGAAGAGAAAATGGACTCGTTGAAATCTAATTTCGCGTAACCATAACAGGCAGGCACTCGACTCCGATGAGCCATCCGCGACAGACGCCCAACTCATATCAATTTCTTAATTGAGACGCGGCTTCTTCGCTCGAACACTTCTTCTTAAAACCTCGTTGCCTCCACAGTACCGCGATGGCGCACAGCTATTTTTTCACTTCACTTCACTTCACAGAATTCTTAAAGCTCCGTACCTATTTAAGGCGTTTGTGTTTAAATAATTATATAGTTTTTGTTCTCACAATATTTATTTATTTACACTTTATACACATTTTGGTACATAGGCGGACTTATGCTTAATATTCAGTTTATACAGAGAATATATTTTACACTATTTTAATGACTGCTAACATACGTTACGTAAGGAACTACAACACTGTAATTTAAAATATCGTATTTTAAGAACATTTTATTGTTCTATCACTATCAGCATGCAACTTTTAAATGAAAATTGATTTCGTAATTTTGTCTTTACCTATCTCTATGTACCTAAATGTAAAATATATACAATGTGTAACATACAAACTGTTTTCTGCGGATATGCTTACGATGATAACCATTTAATTATAAAAAAAAATACTTGTAGTGAAGGGTTTGACTTATCAATAACGTTGTCATTTATGGCTAAAATGACTTAGCTACTTGCAAACCTTTCTTTGTACAAGGAAACAAGTAACGTACATGTCAATATTGGAACATGCACCATATACGCCTATCTTGTAATATATTAAGTTTCCTACACAAGTCGATATACTAATTATGCAGTTATAATTTTTTCAGGCCAATTGCTTGTCAATCAATTTTATTGTAATGTAGATATATATTTTACTCCGTGCTTCCGTGTTTCAATGAGGCATTTTAAAATTCTAAAGAAAAGTTGTTATACGGACTTTCAATAACGACATGACATAGCTGTTCTTAGCTTGGCATCCGTTCTTAGGTAACTTCTCCTACTTATAAAGTACGTGCCTGCTAAATACCAGTTATTTGAGTTAAAGGAAACCAAAATAATACCAAAATAAAACAAATATTTTTTGACAACGTTAACTTTAAGCTAATAAACTAACTACTGTCAAATTTCTGATTCTGTACTACACAAAACTAAGGAATTTCATATATAAACTTGCGAAAGCAATTTGACCTTCTTAATCCGTTCTTGTCACAAAATTCATACTTATCTGATCTGTTCTACCTATAAACTACCTCTTTGCCTTATTTCCGGTTTCTAGTAAAAAAAACTAAGGAATTTCATATCAACTTGTGGGAGCCCTTAGACCTTAATCCGTCCTTGTCACAAAATTCATACTTATCTAATCTGTTCTACCTATAAACTACCTCTTTGCCTTATTTCAGGTTTCTAGTAAAAAAAACTAAGGAATTTCATATCAACTTGTGGGAGCCCTTAGACCTTAATCCGTCTTTTTCGCAAAATCCGTTATTATCTGACGTGTTCTACCTATAAACTTGCAAATTTCAGGTCTCTATTACAAAAAGCCAAGGACATTGTATGTTGCGCGAGTCCTTATACCGGCCATAATCCGGCCCTGTCACAAAGTCCGTTTTTTTATTATTTATTTTCACTTTTTTAGGCCTTTTTTTTAAGCTGACGTCTCCTACTCATAAACTACCAACAACCACTCCGCTAACTTACTACTTCATAGGTTAAGTAGTAGCCCAGATTTTGTGATAAGTCAGTAGATGAGTGAGTGAAAGTCATTCTCCACGCTTTTATACAGGGTGTAAGTATCACCGTGCCGAATACTGAAATAGTGTATTCAGATCATCATCGAGCGTCGAAATTCATAGGCATTTTCTACCGGTTTTTTTATAATTTACATTTATTTGTTTAAAAGTGATATCACAATGGGTAAACAGAACATTTTAGCAAAAAAAAAAATAATAAATACCACGTACGGCAAAAAACTGCAATGTAATTAATTAAAAAAACATTTTAACACTTTATGCAATCAGCTGGTCGTCATGGCGCCGAACGTTAAAGGTGATTCATTGTACCGCACAAAAATAATACCTACGTTTGTAACGTTTAGGTACATTGCGTACCGCCAAATAAAACTGATGACTGTAAGTCCTTAATCTCCCATTTTTATGATGAACTGTCTTATATATGGTGATAACTGATAAGTATCCACAGAAAGTAGTTTTTCTAAGTTTTACGCGTAGGCGAAACTTACACGCTGCATATATATATATATATATATATATATAGATATATATATATATATATATATATATATATATATATATATATATATATATATATATGTATGCTATGGAGTATATGCGTCTTATTGTCGGGTTAAACTCAACCAACTCAAACCGCATACAAACAGCCGAGCCGTGTGATTCAGTTATTTTTTATTTATTTATAAACTATTTTCTTTTGATCAGCCACGAAGGGGTGTAAGTGTAATATATGTGCCTGGACGTCGCCTAATGACAGAGTTATCCCGCTGGGTTCCGCTCCTAGCGCCTTTTTTGTTGTGCGAGTGAAAAACCCCCTCGGGCTGTCACCCCACAGGGCTGTCACACACCGCCCCACCGGGGCGGTGTGACGGAATTGAACCGACTAAAACCACACGGTGTGCCGTACTGCGCCTTAAGTAGGAGGGATCCGGGAACAGCTTTTATTAAGACATCCGGAACTCCCTTATAGCGCCTACGACGCCAACCTACTGCACCAGTGAAGTGACAACAGCCATTTCCCGGTTTCCCTCTTATTTATAGTAGCAGTATGGCACTCTGTATGATTATTGCCGGTTCGATTCCAACACACCACTATACCGAAAACTTCTTTAGTTGTTATTTTTTAAACGCTCGAAAAAAAGAGTAAATCTAATCAACTGCATTTATTGTTGGCCATGGGTATATTACGGTATTTAACATTTTGACAGATATCCCTTAACAATCTAAATCATTATATGTACAGAATATGTATTCTACCTCTATCTACTACAGCCATACGTCGACTTCCTCTACGTATTACGCTAATTGTATTTGTAAAAATAGCAGTGAAAGAGAAATGTTTGCAATAATCATGAGGACGGGATTTCTACTTCTAATGTCTTAGTTGGGCTATCTTCAACACCATTTGGAGCAGTTATTGAGTATGGCCCTTCGTTGCATCTTGGACCCTCACATGAAAAGTTGTCGTACTCGCAGTACTCTCCCATCACCGTCTGCACATAACAACTATTAATAAGAAGCATAATTAAAAAAATAAGATGTTAAGTAAAAACCCTTAAAAAGTAAAATAAATAATGTTTCTACAGATAGGAAAAAGGAGGAGGGAGAAATAAGAACAATAAATATCGCAGGAGAGCCCTGCATTATCGTGGGAGAGCCATGCTTCGGCACGTACCTATGTGCCGGCTCGACCGGAGTGATACCACGGCCTCACAGAAAACCGGCAGTGAAGCAATGCTTGCATTGCTTTTCGCCAAATGAGTGAGGCCCTAACCCTTTCCCCCCCTCTTCCACCCTTCCCTCCACCCATCTCCCCTTCCACTCTTCAACTACTCCACCTTAAAGGCCCGCAACGCACTTGTGGCTCTTGAGTTGTAGGTGCCCATTGGCGGCGGTAGTCATTTACCATCAGGTGACCCATCTGCTCGTTTCCCCCCTATACCATAAAAAAAAAAAATGTACATACATATCCACTTTAAAAAATTTATTCATAAAGTCATTCTTAGCGCTGCGTGATTCGTTTCATTATTATTTAGCATCACTGATAATTATATATTTTAATCTGTAGAGCTGCTTTGTATATTTAACAGTTCCATTTATAATATTTAGTATTTGCCGATGGTGGCGTATGTGTCGGTTGGGTCGTTCAACTCCCTTTGAGCTGGACGATAGATGGCGCGTGCGTGCGTCATGCTCGTGAACGAGTGCCATAGCTGGCTGTCACCGGACTGCTATTACTTGAATAAAATAGTATTTTTCCGTGATTGTTTTAAATGTTACATTGTCCTCACATTAAATTTGCGCTTATAAGCAATGTAACACGTAACTTATAAAAACACATTTTGAAAAGGAGTGTCCTTGGAGTTTCTGGCCTGTTCTTCTGCATTGGATCTAAGTATTGGAACAGGCAACAAGCTTCACGACCGACTTATACTGACTGACTCCTACTCCTGACAATTAAAAAATACCATATGGTTTAATTGAAATACATGATTTTGCTTTGGTTTGATATACTATCACGTATACTATCGCTTCAAGCTGAAACACATTGGTCTACTTATTCCTACATCCTTCCTCACCTTAGTTGGTTCTTTAGGATCGGGGAGAGTGTTACACATACACTTGCCGCAAACACAGGAACCACGGCTAGAGCATACTGGTCCCAAAATCACTCCTGGAGGATAACAATTCTGTTCCATCACTTCGCGGTTGCAGGAGCATTCAGCATTTCCCTCTAAGCTAACTGTAATCGGAGATCAGACTTAAATTAAAAGTTTTAGGAAAGTTGCATTTAAAAATTAATTTTATTCACGTCCGTTGCAACTCTGATTTATTAACTATATAGAGAAACTATACAGGTATACAATACTGTACAGATCTATGAGTTTTTGAATCTAATATAAAATCGTAGTACATATAAAGAATTAATCATGATTATATGAATATTTTATCTGTGGTACTTCTATGTACCGACTACACAGATACAACTTCTACACAAATACTACTTGCATTTACATGTAGGTAGTGCAATGATGTACAATGATTTGAAATACAAATACGTATTTGGTTTTAACGTTTAATTAAGTACCTATTAAAAATGTAATTTATAATTGCTATTTCAGATACCTACCCATTACTGAGACATTTCGGAATCAATATTTTAAATTCTTATGACTTCAAAATACATTTAGCGGTAAAATCTAACCTCATTAGCAGGGCTAGCAGTATTAATAATGAAGATGAGAACTGTTTTTGTGATATTTAAACCCCACCCCATATAGCAAAATTAGACTTAGTTTCGCTTCCTAAATAAGAAAAGCAAAGAACATTCTACTCTTGAAAGTAATATAAATATAAAAAACGTTATACAATTTAAAACAAGTTTGTGCTCATCATTGTTTTCTTTAACTTTTATTAATTCTGTTACATTTTATCCATTCCCCAACAAGAGTTGTTTATCTGATGCTACATTTCCAACGCCGCCGTCCAGTTTTTAAGTCACACAGAAGTAAAGCCAAGCTGGCATCCAAAAGGTCGGCGTGTTTAATAGAGCGAAACAGTTCCCTCCGGGGCAAAGACTTTTATTAAACAATGCTGCCATCTCCGGACGTGAGTAGGTGGATACCAGCTTGCGTGTTTTGGCTCGATTCAAAGACGTGCTGCGCGAATAGTTGACGATCCTAAACTCACAACCTATATTGACCCCTCAAACCTTAGGAGACTTTGCCTCCTTGTGCGTGTTCTACCGCTTGTAAAACCGTGCTCTGAGGAACTATTTGATATGATGCCCACGGTACCACTCTACCACCACACCATTGCCCGCCGGTAGGCTTTCATCCTCACATCTGGAAACTTAATGCGGAATGAGCTCACTGCGAGTTTTTCAAGAAAGGAGTTTATAGGCTTTTAAGGTCGGTAACGCTCATGCAATTCCAAGCATCCATAGGCTACGGTAACCGTTTACCATCAGGCGGGCAGTAAGTACGCTTGGTTGGAACCGACGTAGTATAACGAAAAACATTTTAAAATCTATTGTTCATAAAAGTCCATTCTTCTTTCACGGATTAGTGTGTTTTTTGTATTTTGTAATTTTTATTTTTATACAATTTTTTAATACAAAAGGTTCAAACCTTTTGTATTAAAAAATAAAAATTACAAAATACAAAAAACACACTAATTTAATACAGTAACCCTGGTTTGGTTGACCAAACCAGGGTTACTGTATTAAATTTTATATTTCAAACACACGACTTGAAAAATTATTTAGTGTTCGTATTTTAAATACATGCAAAAAGTATTTTTTAATTTGTATTTTAATTTAAGCAAAGTATGTATTTTGCCCACCTCTGAATATACTTATAAATGCTATTTTACTATAAAACAAGAATTGGAGAAAACGAAGTCTTCTAATTGATCTAAAAAACCTGATGTTTAAAATTCAAACGCACCAAACTTAGGACTTCTACAGAAGTCCCAAGTTTGGTGCGTTTGAATTTTACGTTTCGTACAGTATACATTTGGCCCAACAATAGAAATATTGAGGCCCGTTGGCCCCCGAAGCCACACCTGGTAATTTAATCTATAACAAAGAGTAGTCTGATACAAGTTAGGTTTTCAAAGCACAAGTTTTAATCTTTTTTTTTACAGTACGAATCAGGCGTTACTAGTATTCTCATTTACTTTTGTAACTTGATAAAGCTTGTGTTAGGAGCCGGTTCACATTCCCCGAACCGGATAAGGGCAGTCATGAATCCATTCAATAGGCTGGACAACGTTGCAATGTTATCTGGTCAATGTCACTTTATGTGCTTTTCTGGCCTTATTTGATTTATATTCAATGTGGAACTGCCGCCTTTAAATACAAATTCGCTGATGGCGAAAACGACCATTCCCCTTGAAGTGCTTTCTCTTAATGTGGCTTTGGTTAAGGTGTCTTTGCGAATCAGGATCTAGAATTGGTTCAATGGAGGTCGGTCCACCAGTCCACCAGACCAGACCATGTCTACCGTTTAGCAAGAATTTAGTGACGGTGAAGCCCCCAATCCAGTCTCTTGATAGTGAAAAGAATTACGGAGATACAGAGTGATCAGCAAGTTAGGTTGCAGTAAAACCGCAACGCCTATGAGTATAAATCAACCTCTTGCGTTCCCCTACCTTTCGTTGTTACCTTTTTTCAATTCCTAGTTCGAGAATGTATTGGCTATCATCCATTGCCATGTTTCATCGATCTCCACAGCTGAATTTATAAAATCAAGCTAGACGGATTTAAGCCTATAATAAAATAACGCTAATTAGGATACAACTCTAAACTTACAGCCATAGTCTTCGTGGTTAACTGTATTGTTTAAACAGAATGCTTCAAACTTTTTCAACTGTCTTGAGAAGCATCTTTTTTCTGTAGGACACCAGGAACAGTGGGATAACCTTAAACACTCCATACATGATGTTTTTACGATACAAATATGACGCTCATCAATAACGAACTTTCCTTTCCGCGGCAATCCACTAGTTATCACGATAAACAGACAAGGAAGGACAATTGTGTTAAAAACTTTTGCCATTATGTTATTTATTTATAGAGCCGTATAACATCAGATACTATAAATACCGAAGAAGTAAACTTTAAATACTTAAAGTATTGACTTGCCGCGATAACTGCCTAGCCATGACTTGTGTTACGCACTTACACAGAGATAACCTTTAGATCTTCAAGCGGCAAATATATTGTGTTCTCGTTTTATATCAAAGCAAAATATATCTGAGTTTTATTAAACTGTTAATTGTTTAAGTCTTCACGGCTGCGATATGGAGCTAATAATTATATTTAACAATCACAAGGACACATGGGCATCTGATCTTGACAAAAATATATATAAAATATACTTACTTTATTCAGGAATCGAACCTAGGACCATTGCAGTTGTTGACAATTCAAAATTTACAAGTGATACCTCTGACGGTGCTGGACTAGAAAACTTTTTGTGGTATATATTCTCTGGCCTATTAAATTAGCATTTTCTCTTTTCCTTTTTTGCCTCCGGTTAACGTTCTGCCAAGGGGCGAAAAAGAGGTGGGGGAATGCGAAACAGAAACGCTAATCCCTCCATAGGTACAAAAATTGTACTATTAATCTCCCCATGCCTATTTACTGTCCAACCCGAGAATATGTTTGACTAGCAGTTCCCGCGCGGCTTCGCTCGCGTATACATATTTATATATTTTGTGCGAAACCCTAATACTTTTCCAAAATCAAAGTAGCCTAAGTTACTCCTTATAACACCAGCCATCTGCCAGTGAAAGTCCCGTGGAAATCGATCAACCCGTTCCGGAGACAGACAGACAGACAAACATTGTAAAAAATTATGTTTTAGTATATGTACCGTGTATACATCCAAATGCACTTAGTAAAAAGTGGTTACTTTAATATTACAAACAAACAGACACTCCAATTTTATTTATTTGTATAGATGTATAGATGTCAGAAACACCGTGTGGTTTTAGTCTCTTACTACTCGTATACCTGTCTACATTTTGGTAGACTTATGGATGAATTCAGATCATGGCGCAGTAGCAAGATTTCAATGTGAGAGGAATTAGAGGCACGAGTAATTCGGTATATAATTTGGAAGTGCTCGTCGAAGTTTCATCTTCCGGCATCTGTCAAGGATCATCCAAATACTTAATGTGGGCGCAAACCGATATGAGAACCTAGTGGACCTCGATTATGGCACCGGGGGAAGGGTCGAAAGTTTGGCCACCAGGTTGTGACAAGCGTTTCACCGGCTAACAGATTACGCCCAACCGGGGAGGGAATAAAATAAATGGGTATAAAAAGGAGCGTACAGGGTAGGCTCCTCCTTACAGTCTGCCAAAGCGGCACCCTATGATCGCGAAGGGACCCGATGCACCTAAACGACAGACTATTGAATGCGTTAGCCACTGCTATCCTCCTCTCCTTACGCGCAAAACAGCGTTCATCGACGAACAGAAACCAAATAACTGTATTTCTGTCAAGTTGGAGCTGACTGTTAATGTGTCAGAAGATGCGGGCAGAGAAGACCCTCTCAAACAATTTAACCGCCTCGTCCAGTAGCATGATGGAAATGTAGGCCTACGACCTAGTCGGCAAGATTCGATAAAAGCACCAGCTTCCGCTTTTTCAGCAGTCAAGTAATAAAATACCAAAATACGATATTTTCGCTGTTTACGTAGCTGGCAGTCTGGCAACTCTGTTCGATAAATTGTCAAAAAGCAAAATTGATGTTTCACTTTGATTTTGATAATTTTAACTTAACAAATATATTTAAAAGTAGGCACTCTATGTTTTGGAGTATGCATTAGGATATGATTTAAAATGTATGTCTTGTCTTTTATTTAAAAATGGAAAACTATACAAAAGGAAAAAATGTTGAAGAGGAACTAGAGCGTAGCAAAATACCCATAAAAGATTTACCTGAAAATTTCCTTTGGATGCAGGTAGGTTACTCTGTTTCTATCTTGCTCTTGCTATAATCTTACTATATTATGAAAATATTGCACTCTGGATAAAATAAATAATACCATATAATTTTAGGTAAAAGGTGGAAGTAAAATGTCAAATTTGATATCGCACGCAGCAGGTATTGTCGAAGATAAATCCTCAACTACAGTGGTGTGGAGTGGAGCTGGTGTTGCTGTTCCTAAAGCAATATCCTGTTCGGAAATTCTTAAAAAGCAATTCTCTATTCCACATCAAGTTACTAAGCTCACTTACAAAACGTAAGCATCAGTACAAATATACCTTTTTCAATATGGAACATAACATGTATCAGAGTTCCTGCCACTTAGCTAATGGTATCTATTATGTTGGACTCTCATGCCTGTTTACTTAATATATGTTTAAATATAGGTTCTAATAATAGAAACATGACAGTGTATATACATATATATATATCTTCTATTTCTTACATCTCATACAATATTATAAACATTCTGTATGAGATGTTCCTTAGCCTATTACTTCCCTCACCTATTCTTTTATCTTTATACTAAAATTAAATTCAAGTGAATTTTGTTGTGAAACATTAGTGTTTTATTCTAGTGTAGAGGAGCATTGGGAGCCCAAAACGGAGGGTTTGGAAACACTTGTTGTAAAAAGACAAATACCCATCATACATATATTGCTGTCACTTGATGCTATCCCAGACACCAGCCAAATTGGGTAAGGTGGCTTTATACCTTATTTTATGATGTTCATAAGTTACTTTATCAAAAAAAGAAATTAACCATGATTAAGAAGTTTGTATATCTATACTAATATTATAGAGAGGTAAAGTTTGTGAGTTTAAATGTTCAGAGTAATGTCCAGTACCACTGATCCGATTTTGAAAATTCTTATAGTGTTAGGAAGGTAGTGGTATGAGGAAGGTTATATAACATCACGCCACAACCAATAAGAGAGGAGCATCAATAAAAAATGTTGCAAAAACGGGGAAAATTTACAAACGCAGTCGAAGTTGCGCAGGTTATCGTTTCAATATAACTTGAAAAGGGTGAAAGTTTGGTGATTTCCAAATGCTTGATGACTATCTGTGTATGAAGACCTTTCCTTTAAAAAAAAAATAAGCAAGTCAGTTGGATAGAACGGCCAAACAGACTCATAATAGATTTCATCATACATTTCTTAAATTTTTATATATATAAATTTCGTGTCATGCTGCTTGTCTGTGAAAAGCTCCTTAAATAATGAATCAATTTTAATGAAATTTTGCACATTGTGTGCAATTCAATATATAGTTACAATTTTTTTTAATTGCAAATGACTTAGGCATGTAGCTGGGTAGATAGTATATAGATAAAATAATTATTTCAATTAAGTTTACTATCTTTTTTTATCGCCAGGTATCAAAATCTAAAAGGAAGGAAATTTTGGCAGATGGAGCAGAGCAGCAATCCAAAGCAGCATCAATCTTATAAATCTAAAAAAACGTTTAAACAAAAAAAACATTCATAACTTTCTTACATTTGTTTTATTGTGCTCATTTTGATAAGGATTGGAGATTACAACTTGAACTTACAATTTTTCTTAGAACTACTTCATAAATAAAAAGTATACATATAACTTGACACAGTTAACACACCTAATTTTTGAGATATCTGTACACATGGATCTACAGTTATTTAATTACTAGATTTGTTTATGAATAAGATTACAAGACATTTAAACATCTAACTTATATTGAGAAAACATGCATTTGCTAACTTTATTGCCATAGTTCTCAGGATACTAAATTTCACTTGATAATTATATTATTACAAAAGCAAATAATCAAATAAATGAATCATTAAGACAATTTTAAAAGGCTATGTTATCAAAACATACATTTTCATGAGTTGTTTTGACATTCAAGCTGTAAGTTTTTTGGCACATTACAGATCGCTCACATGAACATTGCTGTCATTAATGCGCTTACAGTGTGTGACACATCAGCCCTGCTGAGTGCGCCACTGGGTGTTAGTCATCCAGTGAAGTTATATTTTTCTACTATAGTGTTTTTTTTTTAAATCAAGTCTACTTTTTACTATAAAAATATAGTAGGACACAATTATAATTTGAACACGCTAAAAAGAGTTACAACATCAGAACATAATTTTTGAATAAGCAATTTGAAATTCATCATTATCAAGTATACTTAGTTATCTTTTTATACATTCATGATCACAAATGTAAAAATACAGCAGTCAGCAAAATTCTAATAATTTGGCCCATAATACTCAGCCAAATTATTTCTTTAAACCTCAGGCTTCTGATTCCCCCACAGGTGTTTCATCATCAAGTTTGGGTAAAATCAAAATTTCCTTTGAAATAATTGAGTATTTTGTAACAAAGTAAGTAAATCTCTTGCAAAGATGGGTTTCTTTTTCAAATGCATCAAATATAGCCCGGTGGTGGAAATAGGCATGAGAAAATATTCTGTAAACCCTCCGACAAACTGAACCCAGCTTTGCTACTGAAGACTCCTTGATGCTGACCCTATAAAATAAACACAATGGAAAATTGAATATACCGTATCAATTTAATACAAAAGCTTCCATAGATACACATACCTGCTAGGAAAATATTTATTGCTGTTGAGTAAGCAAGCAGCTCCATCAAGTGTATGCCTAGTATAATCAATTGCAGGACATTCCTTAGGTGTTTTATGGGCTGCACATAAAAATATCCACTGCTCTGTAGCAGTCATCTGCGTGCAGGTTTCTGGCTTACATTCAGCTTGTAATCTCACTGCTAAACCATTTAGCTCCATGCAGAATTGTCTAAAATTACAGATCATGTTAACAATCAAACTTATAAACATGACATTGACATATAACTGTAAATTAGATACCTCAAATGTTCATATTTCCAAACACCCTCATCTTGTGCTTCAGGCATTTTTAATATAGCTTCTAGATTAGAAGGATCCCGTCGAATTGTCTGCTGAATGAATTGCTGCACAGCAAGAGTACTATCCATTTCTTCAAACGGTTCATCAGGCCAACGACAAAACTCCTTAAATTAAGAAAAACGAAAACTAGGTTATTTACATACATATTGCTTGTTTTCGATACTTATGTAGAGATCGTTTGTACACCTTTGCTTTGGAACCGGGTCGATTTCGTCTTAATATTTGAAGACCGTCAGCCATTTTCACTAAGAATGTTTTAAAAAAATTGAATTTTAAAACAATATTTGCGATATAGTTTGTAAGACACTCATAAATAAGTTTAGAGAATAAGTCGAAACCTCGAAAACCGCATTTAAATTTTATACTCTGATGATTTCAATCACCATCGCCATTACGATCATGCTATGGCAACTTGGAACATAAAAGAATTACACTTTTTTTATTGAGTACAGTGCCATCACAAGGATAGATACCGGAACTAAAATTACTGTGTTACAATATTTAAATTTATGATTTTTATGAGGCGAAATTTATTACTCTCAAATGTATAACGATTTAAAAATCGCATTTGTAAATAACAAAATAATGCATATTAAATATCTAAAATAAAACCACTTAAAATATTAATTAAAAATACAATCATAAGAATAAACATTTTTTTTTAAATATTTGGAAATACATAAACATACATTAATTAGCTAAACTATAAAATTCTCATGTTAGAACCAATAAAAAACAAGAAACAGGGAACAACAAAACACATACATACACCGTATAGGTAGGTACCTATATATTGTTTAATTGTATATATATACCTATATATATGTTTATTATATTAGTTTTCGGTATCTGACCACTAGGCGAAGTTTTGTGTTGTCAACAAAAAGATGCAGAGCTGCCTGTCTATATCCTATATAATAGTGTAGTCTTTGATTACGATTTACGTTTGAGATTTAATGTTGCAGACTTACAAAAATATTTACCCCTAAAGGTGTAGTGTACTTTGTGAGTTTGTAGGTATATTATTTGTGGTAAAGTTCAACCAAAGCACAGATTACCAAGTAGTAACTACGTACGTTTTTTTTATAAAGAATACTAGCAACGTGGGTCACACATTAGTAGTATTCTTGTTAACCCTCCAGCTAAGCTAAATGCTTGTATTAGGAGTGGGTTCACGTCGGTAGTGCACTGGGTGGGGTTCAAACCCGCAACCACTTGATCACTTGATCGCACGTCCGACGCCTTAGCCATTACGCTACCGCCGCTTAATTAATGTTATATAGCTTTCCTCTATAAATGGATAGTCCATCCAACACAAAATTTTAAAGAATTTTTCAAATCGAACCAGCAATTCCTGAGATTAGCGCTTCAACCAAACAAAAGAAATCTTCAGCTTTATAATATTAGTATAGATGTGATGCAGTGATAAATCTAAAGAACAATGTTGCATATGTATATTGTTGATGCTCCTTAATTAAAGTTGAGTACCTACATCCAAATCTTTTCTCAATCAAACGCGTGGAATTCACTACACGAGTAGATGCGTCGTTGTTCTTGACGACAATAGTGCCGACAAAATTTAAACACGAAAAGTTTTGGTTCGTTTGGTTTTGGCACCGCTAGCGCGGTAGCGTTTTGCTTTTGAATAAAAAAATAAGGTACCTAGGTACTAAAGATTTTATTTCTTGTAAGATAAGGTATTTAGTACTTACCTAAGTATATATTTTTTCCATAAATAGAATCTTAAAACCATTTCAAAATTACGTATTTTCTTGACTATTATAAATATTTAATAAGAATGATAAACCATTATTAAGTACTTTTATTACAGAATTAACTATTTGTATTCGAAACTGGTTTCTGTTTTTGGTTTAACTCTCGTCATTGTTCGATCAAAAATTTTTATTTGTTCGATCTTAGTTTTTTTTTAAATAAAATAAAAAACTACCCTCAAGTTGGCGCGAGAAGTCGTTTTTTTATTTTTTTTTTTGGCTATTTCAACTGTTCGTCTTTGTTCGATCAACATTTTATTTTATGTTTTTGTATAATTTCTGAGATAATTATTAAATAAATTGTCCCTACTGGCAGCCCCATTCATTGACAGACGACGTCCGATGACAGATGATTTTTAATGATTAGATTTGTTTTGTTTTCGAAATTAATTAAAGACAAAGCAAAATGTCTTCGGAATTTATTATTGTAATTATAAGTGTACTGTTTACTACTACTTCAGCCGTAAGTGATATGACAGAGAGTTCTTTTGGAAAACATAACGAAGGTGTTATAGCAGCATTTGGAGACTTCAATTCCGATGAGCTTACAGATGCGTTTGTCATAAAAAATAACTCGAACGTAGAAGTGTTTCTAGCATATGACAAGGAGCCGTTTCTCAGACCTTCAGCTTATGCTTGTAACTTTAGTAACATTATTGTAACAAGTGTCGTTCCAGGAGATTTTGATGGAGATGCCTATATGGATATAATGTTAACAACTCAAGGAACTGATGAACTTTCTGATTTACATTCTGTCTTGATTTTATGGGGAGGTGAATCCACCTTAAATTGCTCTGATGCTCAGTCTGTAAAGGCCACCACAATTGGCCAACCACTGGTTATGGATTATAATCGCGACATGATACTAGACCTATTTGGGATAAATACCCAAAATCAGAGAGTGTTCTGGATATTTGATAAATCTAGAACAAAACCTGAACAAAAATTAATGGGTGAGGACTCCTTGAAAGCAATCAAGTTACCACATTCTCATTCATTTTTGGATGTAAATGATGATAATGCTGCTGATCTCTTAGTTACAACTACTTCAAATGTTGAAATATGGTTGAATGACGAATTTGAAGGATTTAGACACACCAATAGTATTGAGTTACTTGTAGGCCATCCAGCTATCTATGGACAAGCTCTATTCATTGATGTGGCTCTCTCTGGTCAATTTTATTTAGTGATACCAGTATGTTATGATCCACAATGTATTAATAGCACCATACTTATCAATGACAATAAGAAATGGCATGATTTACAGGTGGATTTGAATGATGGTAAAGGCACAATGTGGCGTTTTGTGCCACCCAAGGATGAAATCTATTTAGATACTATTACTATGAGAAGTGGAGACTATAATATGGATGGATATCCAGATATTTTAATGACTTTAAGTCCAGTTAACAGTAATACAACCAAAGTATTCCTGCTTCACAATATTCCATGTGACTTACCAGGGTGTCAGTTCCGTAGAACATTTGACACACACTGGGACAAATTTGACTCATTTGGGAATGATGTTGTAATGGCAACATTTTATGATTTTTATATGGATGGTGTACTAGACATAATCTATGTAAAGAAAAATATGACTACTCAAAAACACACAATGCACTCTTTCAGGAATGAGTTGGAATATGACACAAACTTTATTAAAGTTATTGTAGTAACAGGTTTAACTAATGAGAAGATACCTGTCAACAATAGGACTTTTTATAATAGTAAACTAACATTTGGTAAGTAATAAGTCAGTAATAGTTTATCATTATTATCATCAACTCGACTATGAAGCATCAAATGCAGACTGTAAATCTCTCCTCAGCACAGTGGCTCCCATGATTTTAACTATTAAATGTTGATAAATTGTCTTAACTGGTAACTTAAATGTATAGTACCTTCGATTATAGTACTATAGATGTTTAATCAGCATATATAACACTGGTTAGAGAGCTCTACTAGCATAGTCCTGTCCTTTTCTAGTCCCCACTCTCTAGAATACATGATCTAGAATAGATCTCCCTTTGATCCAAATTATCTTTCGATTTTAAGAAATGAAAAAAAAAAAGTTGGTTATGCACAAGTCTTAGGGAAACCATTGTTTCAATTACTTATATATAGGAACTGCTTGCTAACAAACAGGCTTGCCAGACTGTAAAAAAAATCTTTTTCTTTTTAAGTATCTGTTGGTAGTTTATGACTTATGCATTACTGCATCTTCAAAATACTCCAAAAGGTGATCTCTAAAAAAGGAGAGCTCCTCTTTCAAGACAGTCACTTCTAACAGGAGGATTTCTGTATACCATTTGTTACGCTTCTATTACCAAATAACCCAATTAATGCTATGCCTTTACATATATTTACCTATGCCTGATTTAATGGTAATTTCTGCATTTAACTTATATCTCTCATTATTATTGTGCATTATGGTTCCACTTTGCATTTGGTAATTAAACTACTACATAAGCAGCAACGAATGCTGGACGAACCTAAAACTGTAGTAGTGAATAGTAGAATATACTGTAAAACTACCTTCATTTTTGTTTATAACTAGCTAGTACCTCAGCTTACTAAAATAAGTATGATTCCTGAAACAATATAAGGAATAAAGAATGTATAATAGGTTTTTTAATATTGTATTTTCGTTACAGGTACAAATCTACCTGGCCCTAAAATTGGCTATAACACTTGGTCTCAGGAAGGCACTTACAGAACAGGTGTTTGTGCCCAGTTACCACAATCTGCCTACTTTGCATTACAACTACCTTACTCAATATTTGGTTTGGACCGCACACCCAACTTTGTGGATACTTTAAATGTAGGCCTTTCAGGATATTCTAGGAGTTGGACTCAGATTATTCCAAATTCTCAAATAGTGGTAATTCCTGCTCCTCCTAAAGACTCTTCACAATGGAAGGCACAGTTATTTGTAACTCCCAGTAAAGTGATTCTTAAGAGTGTGTTTGTGTTAACCGCTATTATTGTTGTTATTACTGGATGTGTACTTTATTTACACTGGAAGGAAAGGAATGATAGACAGGACATAATAGAGATAGATGAAAAGACTTATGTAAAAATTTAATCACAAGTAATTTAATGAATTATGTATTGTATATATGTAACATTATATTAAGTGTACAAGTGCTATTTCTTCTATCATATTGTGTTATAAAAAATAGCTTTTTCTTATTTCATAATCACATAATGTACAGTGGTTTTTCACAATCTTAAGCGTATGAATTATTTTATAAAGGAAACTAGATAGCTTTTAAGGTAATATTTTGTTACAGTTTTCATTATGATCAGAAACAAAATACATTTTTTTCCGACTTGAAAATCAGTTAATATTTACATATTAACTTATTTTCAAATCTGAGATCACTGTGATATTAATGAATAAAGTGTAATGTTACTCCTTTTTTTATTTACAAGCCACTTAGAACTACAACCTGCAAAATTTTGTGAATGGTAATTTACTAAGGATGGACCTTACATTCACAAACTTTATATACTATACTAAATTCACATAACTTTTCATATGGGCATTAATAAACATAAATACATGAACTGCAATTTAGTAAATACATACAATCACTAATAACATGAAGAGTACATATAGAATATTTATATGTTTTCTAGTGCCTTTTGTTCTTATGTTTCTTTTCTTTCTTTTTCTCCATTTTCTCCAACTTCCTGTAAATTAAAATATAATGAATTTTGTAATGTGAAATATGAAGTTACTGTATTCAATGTTTTAACTATAAATGTCTACATGTAATGAATGCTTACTTCAACAATTTCTTTTTCTGCTTTTTTGTCAGTTGACTGATAAGATCCACTTCAGTGAGATTAGAAGTGTCCTCTTCAATTTTAGTGGCAGAAAGGGGTAAAGCTCCAGGTTTCATTACAAGGCCAGTATCTCGCATCTGCTGCATCAGTGTTGGAACATCTGGTTTTTCCTCTTCTTCCTCAGGAGTTGATGTTGAAGCCTGTAGGGCTCTTGCCTCACTCATAGACAAAGAGTACATGGAACATTCCTTATCTAAAGAAAAAGAAAAAAAATCAGAAATCAGAATGACCAATAGATATATAATTGATTAAATATGTAAAAAGTACATGCCTGTATTTATGTGACCCCATTTGTGACATTTGATGCACCTGACATTGCGCACTAATATACCAAATGGTTGATCTCTTATTTCATTATCTCCTTTACAGTAACTCTCTCTAGGAGCATTGTATTTACGTTGCCACTCGAACTTGTACTCGGGTTCATTATCTTCCCTTTCCCTTTCTTTCTTTACACCAGGTGGAGGCTCATACATAAAATTCAAACTTAATTTGTCCTTACTGTCTTTGCTCAACAGGGCTCTGGAAGAAAACACAGCAAAAGTTAGTCACGATGCATGATTACTATCTACAAATTCTACAACAAAATTAAATTAAAAAACAATGCAATTAGTGGTTGTTACTTGTTTTCATGCAGTTCTTGTTCTTTCTCATATTGAAGCCTGAGTTCTTCTTGTTTCTTTTTGTAAGCGTCAGTTTTCTGCTCAGCCATCCATACCTAATAAAAACAATAAAATAATCAACCCTATTGCAGCTGTTCTGAAACTTTTGTAAACATTAAAGAACAATCGCAATATACATACTCTCTTCAAATTGTCCCTTGATGCAGGATGGAAGAACTTCTTACACATGTAATTATTAAATCCCTTACCCATTTTGGTAGCCTATATTTTAATATTCGTTTGATACAAAATTGAAATAATTCTAATGAAGTTATTTATGAAATGAACGACCATATGCCCACAGATCACTATAGAGCACAGATAAAACTATATATTATTGTACTACGTGCTATAGAGTAGCGATACAGAGTCTACAGACGGCTGACGGAAAGAATATCAACGTCAACTAATAGTCTTGAACAGAATTAAATGTGGCTATCAGAGGCTGTCTTAAATTGCGGGAGAAGTCTTTTTTTACATTTTTTTTTTGCTCTTTCAACTGTTTTTAACTGTTCGATCAAAATTTTTATTTGTTCGATCTTGGTTTTTTTTTTTAATTAAATAAAAAATTACCCTTAAGTTGGCGGGGAGAAGTGTGTGAGATACGTGAGTGAAACACCGCGGTCGGTAGCTAACTGTCTTTATTGTTGGTACCCACAATGCATATATATTACACATCTCTCCTCTACATAAAAAAGCCTTAATTAAATTAACCTTCTAGTTAGTAATAATAACCTTATGAACCATCAAACAATCTTCGTAACGATCCATATAAATAACTATCTTTAATACTTAACTAAAGATGATATTACCTATATGAATTTGTCTGATTAGGTACGGAATAACTAAACTAGAAATAGAATTCCTTTTACCTAATATGTTCAAATGTAAAATCGATAGCTCAGTATAACTGTTCTATATGTATAATAATAATAATAATAACTCCACACATCTCACACACGGCCGTCTGATCCCAAACTAGGCAGAGCCTGTACTATGGTAACCAGACTGCTGATAAACATACTTATATATTTCTAAATACATACATATTATAGATAAATTACACCCAGACACAACAAATGATCGTGCTCATCACACAATTATTTGTCCTGGGTGGGAATCGAACCCACGACCTCTGGCTTAGCAGTCAGGGTCACTAACCACTAGACCAACAGGCCAGCCAAATTATATACAAACTATTCAATTTATTACACTATACCATATTTCTCCCGTCTATTAGACAAAGCCACAATTAAACTTTAAACGAACGTTCATGCGCCTAGGTAGGTACACATTTAGTTCATTGTCTCTTCCTTATTTTTCTGTCTTTTGAAATATCTAAGTGCTACCTGTCATGCCAGTAGTACCTGCGCTGGTAGGTATAGACGAGAATTGTACGGCCGGTGACGTAGCCTCCGTCTCCTGCGGCGACGGGGACGGCGATGACTCACTACCTACCACGATGACGTCATCACAACTGGAGGATTCGTTCGCGTCTTCATGATCTGACTGAGCCGTCCTGATCTTGATTACCCGTGTCGTTATCGCTGTCGTCGATTGCTGTTGTTGCGCCTGCTGCCGAAAACTGGTTCTGGCGTGACAGAAATGGCTCGGTTTAGGTTAGGTTAGAACCGTGACCATTTTATTGCGAGAACCGAATTTTATTTGATCGAACAATGACGAACAGTTTAAATAGCAACAAAATTTTTGAAAATGACTTTTTCCCGCCAACCTGAGGGTAATTTTTTATTTTATTAAAAAAAAACTAAGATCGAACCAAAAAAAAATTGATCAAACAATGACGAACGGTTAACGAACCGTTGAAATAGCAAAAAAAAAGGTTAAAAAACGACTTCTCCCCGCCAACTTAAGAAAGCATTTTTTTTATTTTATTTATAAAAAAAAACTAAGATCGAACAAATAAAAATTTTGATTGAACAATGACGAACAGTTAACGAACAATTGAAATAGCAAAAAAGAAATGTAAAAATACGACTTCTCCCCGCCAAGTTGAGGGTAATTTTTTGTTTTATTTAAAACTAGCGGCCCGCTCCGGCTTCGCACAGGTATAAAATATATAGCCTATGTCATTCACTGAAAAAATTATTAAAATCGATCCAGTAGTTATGTAATTATTTACGACATCACATTAGAAACCTCAAAAATAACAGTATTTCTCTAATATTTAATGAATGTCATTATACATATAAACCTTCCTCTTCAATCACTCTATCTATTAAAAAAAACCGCATCAAAATCCGTTGCGTTGTTTTAAAGATTTAAGCATACATAGGGATATAGGGACAGAGAAAGCGACTTTGTTTTATACTATGTAGTGAAAAAAAAACTAAGATCGAACAAATAGAAATTTTGATCGAACAGTTACGAACAATTAACGAACAGTAGAAAGAGCAAAAAAAATGTAAAAAAACGACTTCTCCCCGCCAACTTAAGACAGCCCACTGAACAGTGGTCTCAGTGTAAAACGGAACATACTCTTTGTTTAGTCTGTTTAGTTGATGAACCGTCAATTTTATTCGTCTATCGACGGTCAAATTAACTTGTTCGTTCATTCAACGCTCATCTACTGGCGCTTTGACTGTGATTGTCATGTCAAGAATATAGTATAGTGTAGTGGTGGTTATGTGATGGTGGATGAGAAATTATAATTGTGTACTTTACTGTGTTACAAGTTTTTGCTTTTGTCGCTTGAAATCTGAGATTTTGTCAGCTTAAAGGTTTTGGATTCGTTTGTATCAGTTTGAAGTAATTATGTATCTTATTTATCAACTATACAGGTCAATTCATGAGTACCTACGACTTTCTAAAGTCCAGTCCTAAAATTATACTGTAATATAAATATCAGTGTTATTAGACTGTGTTGAACTTCTTTTTTTATTTTGTGACGGTTTTCTGCCAACATTACGTGCTCACCATATTATGTTCTATGCTGTAAAGCACAACAATTATTGAATTGCAGTTCTATTTTTTCCATTGTATCTATGCCTATATCTATTTTGGTGTTATCATTGTTTCTATCCTATCACCTTTATTACCCTATCACTCACGTGAGCCGGGTAATCCGGATCCACAACTCATGTTAGGTACTTATTGTGATCATTGTGTTAAAAGTTTAACACACTCATACCATTTTATCATGTAGATGTATTTTTAGAATCCAACCTACTATGCTATTGAAGCTTGATTCCTTAGTAAACAGTTTTGAAGTTTATATTCAGTTTGTGTACATGTGAAATGACATTCAAACAAAGTGTTTTAATTATATAAAACTTATATTAGACTGTGATGTTGTATGAATCTATTAAGGATTCACAAGGATTCACAAGGAGGATCATTTGTCGTTCATGGTAAGTGACTGTAGTTATAAATATGCAAAAAAGTTAACAAAATATATAGATGTTTGATAAATTCAATTGGTAAATTTTTTCGTTGAAAAGTTGCTTTAATATATATATATATATTTTTTTTAAAGACTGCTAGTAACGTGGGTCACACATTACTAGTATTCTTGTTAACCCCTCCAGCTAAGCTAAATGCTTGTGTTAGGAGTGGGCTCATGACGGTAGTGCACTGGGTGGGGTATGAACCCGCAACCACTTGATTGCAAGTCCGACGCCTTAGCTATTATGCTACCACCGCTTCTTCTGTAATAATTATCATAATTTTAATTATTCATTTTACCAAACATTCAAGCTTTAAAGATTTTTTAATATTATAATGTACTCTACTCTACTAAATGTGTAACAGAACTTAATAGTGCTACAGTATTATATAGATCTCGATTTGTTCAGGGAATTTTGTTAATGATAAGAAGTGTAGTGTCCTAAATATATTTATATATTGATTCACAGTGGAGTAGTATTAAGTATTGATCTTTTCCTCCTACCTTTTAATAATGGTACCTTTTTATATTGTACACTGGTTTTATTTCCTTTTTACCTTGACTTATTTCATTAAGATTATAGGGGTAAATACTTTCACTAGATATTTGTTATGGGTGTATGTTTCACTAAACATACACCCATAACAAATATCTAGTGATAGTGATAACACAATACACTTATTGTGTTATGATTAATATAGTAACAGAAATTCCTTAGGGCATCAATGTTACCAAAGTGACTTTTCAAATAGTCAGGGACCTGTTTAAAAGTTGAACTTCTTGGTTGGGATTACAATGTATATGGCGCCATTTCATAAAGCTCACAATCCATATTATGTCATCAATACATCAATACAAATAAATAAAATTGAAGTGTCTGTTTGTAATGTCAAAATAATAGTGTTTTATAAGCTCATACACTTATTTGCATGATACCTATGCCTAAAATACAGTTTTAAATTTTTTTGTGTCTGTCTGTTTGTTCTGGCTAATCTCTGGAATCGGTGGACCGAATTCCACGGGCTTTTCTTCGGCAGATAGCTGGTGTTATAAGGAGTAATTTAGGCTTTACTTAACTTTTATTTTGTAAAAAAAGCTGGGATTCCGCGCAAAACATATAAATATTTACATGCAAGCGAAGCCACGTGGGAACTGCTAGTATACATATATGTATGTCATATCTGAGAATTTGACAATTCAACAAGTTTATGTTTCATGAAACTTACAGGTGACAAATTTGTCATATCAGAAAGTTTACAAATATGTCAGATTGTCGCAACAATCCTGACAATCTGATTGTGTTGCACAATTATTTGAAAGTGTTGAAAACTGTATAAATAATTTTTAATTGCTCAGCTATAAATCCATCTGTTATTTTCTTTAATTAATTAGGCCCAAATTGAATGTGCATTAACAATGCGCTACTTCATTCACTCTTTAATTAATATTTTTTTAAATTTTATCCTCATGTTACTTTAATAAATAATATTGATAAATCTGTCAAGAGTCTATTTATTTGTGACAACAATACATCAATTTTGTCAAGTTCAATCATCATAGAACTTGTCAATGGTTTTTGTTGTGTTATTTATTTAGAACATGGAAGACTACAGCTACAAATGCTTTTACTGTTGTTGGACATATTTGTCAAACAAGCCTAAAGCGGCAATCCAAAGATTTGACGGTTTTTAATAAAATTGGGCCCATGTCTTGACTCCTGGACACTGTCAGAGTGTAAGCATACATTGTACTAATAGATCTGCCAGACTTCCGACACACCGACCCATCATTGTCTTATATAGGAACATAATAAAGAGAAAGAAAGAGAATAAGACGACGATGCGTCATCTCAGCGTGCAAGTCTTGAGGGTAGAACTGAGGGTGGCTTTGCAAAGGCTTCCAGCCAGAGTCAGATTTCTGTCACTTTATGTACGTCCGTACTCGGCCACTGGTTCGTCGGAGAACGGCGTCGCGGCGGCGAGAAATAAAGGCTAGAAACCTTTATTTCTTATACGATCGTAAATTATGTACCTACTACCATGTGCTTTTTTTACGGTAGATGCTAAAAACGCTTTATCGAACTGCATTACCTACATAAATATAATATGTATACTTTAATGATAACTTTTTGTTTAATGTTAGGGAACCCTGTGATCTAATTACGCTTAGCTGACCTATTATGAATTTATAATCATGCATGATCTATCGCTAATATTAATATTCTAATTTAACGCCATCTGTTGAAGTAACTTCAAACTTGAAGTAATTTTTACAGTTTTTATATTTTTAACCGACGAAACAAAAAGGAGGTTCTCAATTCGACCGTATATATATATATATTTTTTTTCTCACTCTGTTATTTATGAACCGATTTTGATTATTCTTTTTTTATTAGATAGGGTATACCTCAAGGGTGGTCCCATGCCAAGGAAGTCAGGATCTGATGATGGGATCCTGATAAAATTGAGAGGAACCCTCGAAAATTGTAGGAACGAATAGTGTTTCTGTTTACTTTTCATTACTTTTTTTTTACTTTTTATTAATTACCTACGTAGAGCCATGTCCATTTCTACGTAGGTACATATTAAATTCTGATGATTAATCAGTTTGTTGTTTGGCGAAGACTCAAAATAAGTTTATATAAAATTTGATAGTTTATATAAATAAGCTCAATAGTTAAGACTTAAGGTTTATTTATTTTTTGCTTTTTAGTTCTTTTCGTCGGTTTAATTTTTTGTTAAAAAGATTTTTATTACTGTTTAGGGTTCCCAACCCTGAATATTATCGAATTCAAAAGTGGCGTACAATATGCCCTAGTTAAAGCCCCGGCAAAATCGGTTTAGTGATTTCGGAGTCTAGCAGGGACAAACGGTTTTTTATTTTTACATGGGGGGATTTTAAACATCAAATTAAAAAACACCAATTTTTTTAAATTTAAAAGTCAATTCAAGAGATTTTAATATGCTCTGAAAAGTCCTGAATGTGCTAGTGAAAGTCCCAACCAAATCGGCTCAGTCGTTTCGGAGATTAGCCCGGACAGACAAAAAGTTTTTAGAGAAGTGTTTTGGCTCAGGTATCGTACAAATGACCGTATAAGCTTAAGAAAAATCCTATATTTCAAGATGACAGACAGACCCTTAAATTTGATTTATGTGTAGGTATGGATGCATATAAATATATATATGTCGTGAAAGGGCGACAGACAGACAAACAGAGTTATTGTTATTTTACACCCTTGAGGGTAAATTTTTTAAGTCAATTCAAGAGTTTAAAGTTTGTATACGCATAGTGCATATGCATATTACATCAAAACCCCCCCCTACACTCATTTTAGGGCCACACGGCCGTGCGCTATTGCGAGGCAATTTTAATCGTGCTTACGAAAATTTTAGTTCATTTTCGCAACCAAATCTTCAAATCAATATCACACAACAACAAACAATCAAATCTTCTCTCTCTTTCTAGGCGGGCGGCGCCTAGAAAGAGAGAGAAGATTTGTAGGGAGGGAGTGATTTATCTGTTAGGTACGTAGTTTAACTATTCAATAGTCTGTGGCCGAGCGTGTTTTCTTGCTCTGATTTTCAGTTTACTACTGATAGGGTTTTCGGCAGATGTTTCCTCCCGCGCCAGTTTCCCTACTTGTGGAAAACTTAAAAAACTTAAGAGAAAAAACAAAAGAGGAGGAAGGAAAAGAATCGTCTAGCAACACAAGTACGTGTTGCTTGACGAATTGTGTGCTCTTTGAGCGAAGTGACGGGTCAAACTTTATGGTTAAACAATTTGGTTTCTGCTATGAATATTCCACCATTAATGCGATTATCAGCGGTAGCGTGTCCTGGATCGAGGTGTAAGCTAACGTAGTCTTTCAATATCGCCTTTATTTATAAGTACACTTTTAAAGCAATAAATGCTATAATGTAATCCTGTAGCCGGCATTAGCGATGTCTATGGATGAAACGAGTAACAACATTTTAAGAAATACAATATAGTGTTAGTGTGTCGACGAAGAATGGTGGTCGATTTTTTATGAACTTAGGTGGGTGCGGTCGGGTGCGGCAGGTCAAACATCGCACAACAAGATCGATATCGTTACGAACTATTCCGCTTGTGGCACGAACCATATTTTTTTTATTGAAGTATTATTGAAGCTGGTGATCGTATTGCATTATTTTTTTTGCTACAGTAAAATCTGTACTAAGAAATAATAAGAATAGAATAGGATTGAAATTTATTATTTATTCCTAAACAGTTTTAGTTAACCGAATGCATAAAATCATTCGAACCTTATGTTGTCGTAAGTTCGTAACCATAAAATATATAGCAAATATGGGATAGGAAATAAAGAAACTTCACGTTTTAAATCTTTGAACGAGTAACAACATGTTCACAACCACAACAGCGATGATAGTTAAAACATGGTCTGATAAAACTAAAGATAGGCGACTTATCCGACTTTTGATCTTTAGCGTTCGCATTTGCTGGGTCGGGTCGCCACCATTTATTTAGACTAAGTCGAGGTCAACACGCTTGGAAAATAGAGGATGATAAAGATTGACGATGTATTTGAACTAACTCGTACTTGTGTCTGTATGCAGGTAAAGTTAGCTTTAGATAACTATGTGATCTATGATGTAAGCTGCAGAGATTATTTGGGAAACTGGAAGATAAAAGTCGAACGCTTGGTAGTCATAACAGGTGCTTGAAGTGTCTTAAAACAGAACCTCGTATCAATGTGCTTTAAGTGGTGTCTATCTGTAGGTACAGGTCAATATCATAACCTGAAGGTGTCCGAACACTCTGTCAGCAGGAAAAAGACTGCATGGAGTTTTATTACGTATTATTTATATTATTATTAAATCATACTTGATGGAAGGGCTGATTTCATCTGTGTGTACGAGGTGAAACGGATCCCCTGATGCCGGATATCCAGTTGAACATTTTCGATCGCCACAGGTAGCTGTCGTAAAAAACTTATATAAATAGAAGATGAAGATGAAACTAAGCAAAGTACTGATTTGCCACGCATGAGGACCTCGTTGAAAGCTGTAAAAGAAAGTCATTTTAACTCCTTAAGGCTGCTTTTCCACCAGATGCGTAGCGAGGGATGTGTTTGTCAAGAACCAATAGAATCGCTTCATTTGCCTAGCCTCGCTCAGCGCAGCTCCTGGCGAAACGGCTTAGCGGAGCAAGGTTTTTATACGTACAAATCAAGCGAGGGATGGGTGCGAGGGATGTGTGCGAGAGATGTGTGCGAGGGATGTGTGCTGTGTATTGTACGGAAAACATGGATCAGACCCTCTCTTCTCTACGGCTACGTATTTGTTTATACTGCCCCCACCCCACCCAACGCAATCCTTATATGAGCAGGGTCAGTATAGCTGCATCAAGTTCCCCAAACTAAGGTCCCGAGACCCAGGGATCTTTATACGGCAGGTCTTACCTCATACGCCATGGCGCCGGTACTAAAAGGCTAGTTACCCGTATGCCTATCGGTCAAGGGGTATCGCCACTCGTGAAACCACACTCGCAGCGACCCCCCGTTCGCAACCGGCACACTCCCTACTGTCCAGATAGTTACCCCGCTAGTACCCCGCTTCCCGCTCATTACAGTCAGACAGCGTACTGTTTAGCCACGCTCAGTAATATGTTCTACCCGACAATAAATGTACGATGTGGCACAAATTTGTAGATCATAAATAACAGATTAAAAAAACAGTTTTTTAAAACTAGGAACTCTAAGAAATAATGATGTCCGGGGTTATATCGTCCATAGACACACAATATGACCTTGTGCATATGAGCGATGCGAAGAATAGAATCCGTGGGTCCAAGAATAAACGTACAGTAATAGGTACCTCTATTACTATTACAAAACTAGCTGGCTTCAGTTTAATATTTCTAACTCTGATAATTCTGTCTAGGAGCCACGAGTGCTTTACAGCTAAAAAAAAAGTAAATTACTTATGAAATTGAGAGGAACTCTCGAAAGTTTTAGGAACGAATAGTGTTTCTGTTTACTTTTCATTACTTTTTCAGGTATTTGCGTTCGTTTCAGGTAGTTGGGTCTTACCCAACATGCAAGTGTACTCAACCACATTCAGATTTTTCTACTTGTAGTAAGTCTATAAAAATGTGACATTTGTAGTTGAGCTCACCAAAGGAAAAAAACCGGGTAAGTGCGAGTCTGACTCGCGCACCGAGGGTTCCGTAAGCAAACAATCTTGAATGTAGATAGTACGTTCATGTCTGCAACCAATTCTCGAAGATTGTTGCCCGTCTTTTCCGAAAGACAAACTTAAATTTGCGGTTGCGATGTACGACAAAGTCAACAATCCAACCGCAAAATATAAGTTTGTAATCAGAAAAACAATTTTTTTATGTGATAGAACAACAAATTAACGACTTTCGGATTTTTTCTTTTACGTGTGCCGTGAGACCATGCTTCTTACGAAATTTATGATCCTAGGCCAATGGGAAGTACCCTGTAGGTTTTGATTTACTAGCTTAATGTTCAAAATTGGTCAATTGCGTTCACTTAAAAGCTTGATTTTAGTTTACAGCTTAGATTTACAGCTTCAACGGACCGTAGACTTATGTGTTTGGTATTAATTTCAACTTGATGCGTCCACGGATTCCTGAGAAAAAGGGTCTTGACAGACATACAGCCAGACGGACAACAAAGTGATCCTATAAGGGTTCCTTTTTTTCCTTTTGAGGAACAGAACCCTAAAAATGGTTATATCTTTGTGTTATTTTCACATTTCTCATTAAGTGTTTTTTCATTGACCCATGAATGATGATGATGATGACGGATTTATTGGGCAATGTAATAAATAATAACTTTAAAATTAGTTTACATAAATTGAGAATAGAATAAGTTTCCTCTAAAATAATCAATGGGCCGGCTTCATTTTTCGTTGTTTTTCCTTCCGGGTTTATAAAAAATCTAATTTTAGTAATATCCGAAAAACTGGAAAGATTTAAATCCTTGTCATTGTGTCAAGTGCTTGATTTAAATATAGTATTTTAGGACAATTACATTAAATTTCTGCAGAAAAAATAAAAAAATATTTACCCCCCAATGGAGCGGCTCCAATTTAGGTAGGGTTCAATGAGCTGTTTGACAACAGAACATCTTCTGAAACAAAAGACTGAAAGACGCCATAATATATAGTCTCTCAATACTTATATCGATGTTTTTTTTTAACGGATTTATGAAAGGAAGGTACGTAATCTTTAATAATAAACTAACTAAAATATCCTACGGCTTATGTAAATTTTAAAATACCTCTGTTCGTTGACTTTTCATTACTGTATCTCTGAATCGATGGTGATTAAATTTGTGTATAGCATAATATAATACTAAGTACTTTTATTACGAAAAATAGCTACGATATTTCTGCAGTGATACTTGATAAAATAAATGAACTAAAAACCTCACATTAATGATTACATCCTTTTCATTTCCGTTGTCTGTCTTAGAAAGCAAATGTTTATCGTTGTTTTAATGTATCTTCCTAATTGCGCACTAACCTAGTAGATACACTAGCGTTAGAATTGTCATACGCCTTCTTTTTTAGTTGATATTATATTAGTATTAAATACTTGTTCTGTGTTATCCGACTGCTAATTCAGCCTCTCGCCGTGTATTTGGCGTACTATTAATAACTTGGTAAATATGTATCCAAAGTCGAGGTTACATTACAAATATTAACTTGAATAAATGTGTGACGCAATGAACCACTAGGCGTGCTTGTAGGGAATATATATACGTGTCATTTGAAATTAGTCAGAAAGTTGTGTTACATTATTCGTCTTATTTCTAGATATATTATTTACTGTTTCTGTTTTTACTATGTATTCTGATGAGGAATAGAATATTATTCCCTTCGATTCTTTTCCATTCTGATTGATAATTATATCTATAATTACCAACAATATGTCAGTGACTCCACCGCTAGAGGTTTTATAAATACTAAAACCTTGTATAAGATGTAATGAAAGACTTCAATACTTGCTTATACATCTATTTCCAAACTACACTTTTCTTTTCTTGGCCTTATGCTTTTCTCCTCTGCTGATCATTTTATCAAACATGGTCAATACCCAGCTGATGCATTTACTTATCATAATTTGGTGTTTCTATCTTATACTATCCGCCCACCCAAGGCAAAGTTGAGAATTCTTGTGCAACGCAATTTTAGTAGAATGGATACTGTCAAACTTAAAGAGGACGCCGGTAATATTAATTTATCAGCTCTGTTAAACTCGCAGTGTGTTAATGAGTAGTAGTAATTTTATCTGAAAATTAATTGTAACAGTTTTATAACTTGCATGCGCCATTGCGATGTAGTAAAGTAAAGCATTTACCAGCTCCATGGCTTACTGACGAGATACGGCAGATTATGTCTAAAAAATCTGCAGCAACAAAACAAATACAAGTGTTGACTCACAGACACTAACTGGAAAAAATATGTATCCATGAGAAATCACTGCAATAAGATGTTTAAAAATGTATAACGCCTACATCTGGAATTTGAAAATATTTTATTATATATTCGGTGAACATACATAAAAAAAAAAGATTCCGACTAATTGAGAACCGCCTCCTTTTTTGAAGTCGGTTAAAAATATTAAGAGTCCTAATTATGGACTCAAAGTTAATCCTGTAAATGTCAGGTATGTGTTATTGGCAGCCCTGTGTTAGTTTCAAGAATTGGCTGGTTATAACTGTCCCAAATTCAATTCAATGGCACCACATTAAAGATCAGGACTAGTGTCAAAAACTTGGGACTTTACATGGATAGGACCTTATCTTGGAGACCATAGCTGCAAGCAGTCAGTCATAAATTCTTCGCTTCAGCCCCTCTAAAGGTTACGTGGCTTTCTTTCTGCTAAGGTTACACTTGTACAAGCACTTCTACCGATTCTCGATTATGCCATTGTCAGCTATCTGAATCTCACAAGCATACTATACATAAGTGTTATACAATTTTTTTGTATAAGACTCCTATTTCGGCTACGAAAATGTGATTACGTTTCTGAATTTCGTCAAAAGCTCAAGGTGACTTTCAATTCCTTCTCGCCACATCCTCAGTTTTATTTACAATATCTTATACAACCCTTAGGCTCCTCTTTATCTCAAATAAAGGTTCAAGTACTGAGGTCTGATGATTTGGGACTAGAGATGCCACTACATTCCACAAAATTTTCTGACCAATCCTTTACTATTGAAGCTGAACATTTGTGAAATGCGTTGCCAGTCAACATAAGGCGAGCGCAATCAATAACAATTTTTATGGAAATGGTTTATGAATATTATTTATCACTTTAGTTTATTCATTTCCGTATTGCAGTATGCTGTGTATAAATGAATGTATGTATGTATAATATATGTAGGTATGTTATATGATAGACTTAAGTAGGCATATACATATATGTTTATGTGTTTTTGTTTTGCATAAGTAGACCAAATATACAAAATAGTTGTATATTTTTATATTTACTCAGTAGTAATTAGTTTTCATAAAATTTTTGAAATGCTCCATCCTAATGATCCATCCTAAGGTTGCCTGGAAGAGATTGCATTTAGAAATAAGGCCACCCTTTGTTCGTTATTATTATTATCATACACACATGGATGAATACCTTCACACATCTCACACACGGCTGTCTGATCCCAAACTAGGCAGAGCCTGTACCTGCTATGGTAACCAGACTGCTGATAAACATACTTATATATTTCTAAATATATACATATTATAGATTACACCCAGACACAGAACAAATGATCATGCTCATCACACAATTATTGGTCCTGGGTGGGAATCGAACCCACGACCTCAGGCTTAACAGTCAGGGTCACTAACCACTGGACCAACAGGCCAGTAACCATTGTAACAATGGTGTGCAAATAAAGTGTTATGTATCTATGTCGTAAGATTTGGCTAGACCTCTTATCCCCTATCTTATCTCAAGTGAGATTATTTCAAAATGCGTATTTTTAGTGCAAAATGCGTATGCTTCGGCACGTATTACAGAAAACCGGCGTGATCAATGTTTTAAGATGGGAGTAGGGGAAGAGGGGACTCGGTGAAACACAACATTTCGCCGAGTCCCCTCTACCTACTCCCATATTTAAGGCCGTCAACGCACTTGTGACTCTTGTGTTGTAAGTCCATGGGCAGCGGTAGTCACTTACCATCAGGTAAACCGTCTGCTTGTTTGCCCCCATATCGTCGTAAAAGAATACTCATTCTAATCCACAGTGACTCATTTGGAGTCTCAAGAGTGACTTTTATATTGGTTCTTGCGGAATATAAGCGGTAAGATTCGGTTCGGTTCCCTCCCTCTCTTAAGACCGTAATTGCTGGACGGCCACTTAAAAAACACGCGCCAAACTCTTTGACGTTTTTGATAGAAACCATAGACAACATTGTGCTTTTAGGCGAAAGATCGAAAAGAATCAGCGTCGCTAAACTTAAGTGCATTTGTTCTGTAGGCCGGACTTAAACAGTTGGGAGTCCGTAATTCGAGTAGATCTATTTATCACACCTACTTAACTGATTTGATACGCAACAACGTGACCCACCGAACTTCGGTTGAGTGTCATCACATCTTAAATCGCTCAGACCGCTTTAGTTTAAATATGAATAGGAGCTCCTAGAATGAGTACCATTTAGGTGTGATATGACTAGAACACCTTAAAGCTAGCAGTGGAGGATGGAATCGCTATACCTTAAATAGTACTACATCCTGGAGAGCACCACATTCCTATCCTGTATCCTGCTGTCGGTGTCCATTTACGGAATAAGAGTTCGTTAATACGACGCACTTTATTTACTCAAAGACCGTGAAGAACGTGTTTCCCTTTGAAGTATCTCCAGCTTGAAGACTGGGTTTAAACAGCATAACTATCTGTGGTTTTTTTCACTTGATGAGTAGAAGTGTCAGAGCTCCGTAGGTATCTTTGCAACTGACATATGATTATATTATCGTTAAACTGATTCACGGTTCGTTTTGTTTATTTAATTTACGAAAAATCAATGTTATTCTTAATGCATTTCATACGGTACGGATCAAACTTTCTTGCCCTCAATTCTCAAATTCATAACGCAGAACACGTCTATTGTAAAAATAATTGATTTTTTCATTAATATGGATGCTAGAAAAAAAATTACGCTCTTAAGTACAAAGTGAAAAAAAAAATATAGATTAATTCCACACAAAGTTATAACTTATTATACGTGATTTTTTCGTGGCTTCTTTGGTGGTATATGTATAATTTTAGCTATAAAATTATCCAACTAATCTATACCTCAATATTTTTTATTAAACCCCGACTCGAAAAGGAGGTGTGTTATAACTTATAAGTATAAGTTTAATTTGTGTATCTGTGTGTCTGTCTGTGGCATCATAGTTCCTAAAATAATGGACCAATTAGTTGTTTTTTAAAAGGTGAATTGATCGAGTGTTCCTAGTATAGTATAATTCAAGAAAATTTGTTTAGCCGTTCGAAGATCATCGGGTATCTTCTAATCGTTGCCGCGTTGAAGGGGTTTTTGAGTCGGGGTTATTTTAAATTTATAATTCATGCTTTAGACGTTACTCAACAGAGATTTCATTTTAGTTGTGTAAAAGTATTGTCTTGTGAGGGATATGCAGATGTGCAGTACACGCCTTATGTTTTTTAAATCGTGCTTGCAAATTATATTATGAGCAGTGACACTTTCTTTAATAGGCAGAAGTGAAGCAACCTTCAACCGAGTCAAAATGGTACTCGACTCTTACAATTTCAGTCAAGGTGTTTAAGATTTAGCGATCAGACTGTAAAGTAAATTTGCTTTTGTCCGCCCTTTAGCTCTTGTATGCTGGTCCCTACAATCAGACTTGTATGATTGTTTCTTAACTTTCGCGACTATACAATCATATTATATATGTAAATCGAGACTTAATCGAGATAACAATTACAAGGCACACGGGTGGACTAACCACGATCGGTGCAATTCGATCGAAACGTCCAAAAAGGGTAAAGTGATTTAGACATCTAATAGACTTGTATGTATTCTTGTCAATTATAATACTGTAACTTTGTTTACTACCGATGTGACTAATATAATATCCAACATATATTTTTTGATGTTTATTTCATAGAAAATCGTATGTATCGTTCTTGTTTAAGTCCAGAAATCTGCGGCGCAGATGATGTCACTGATATGGTTTACTTCAATTATTCTTGCATTTTATATAAGGTGACTTATATTATATTTTATAGTATAGGATTATAATAATGCTATTTAATTGCTGTAAGCTTCTAAAAGACATGTTATTTTGAAGTGTAAAATCTATACGTGTATGGACACTTCCAGGCTTTAAAAACTATGATTTAGATAAGATTTATTTCAGATATAGTAATTAATTATTCGATAAATTGGCCGTTGTCAAAATTTTATTACAGAAACCACAAAAAATGGTTAGGACAATATATTAAAGTGATAGTCAATTTTATAGAGCAGAGCATTTATTTATTACTATTATTAAATGTTAATTTTATGTCTACCTCCCGCCGCCGCCGGAGAGCGCAGAATGATCTCCGACCTCCATGAGCGCTGGCCTGGGGGTAGCGAGTCGGGCTAACCGTTGCCCTTGCAGAAGCAGGCCCGAGACGGCAGCGCGATGTGTTCCGCGCGCGGCTCTATGATCTGGAGGGGGGTACGGCCCCCCGTACTTATATATATATAAATTATTATCAAATCGATTATGGATACTGTTACCATCAGATTATTAATTTACAAGCAACGCGCCCCCGGCCACAGATTACTAACTAGTTGCTATGTAATAGATAGATCACCTACTAAAATTTCGATACCTACCGTGTTAATTGCCTTCTCTTTCCGGGCCCCGAGCGCTGCTTGCGAAAATGAACTTAAATGCTTGTAAGCACGATTGTTATTGCCTTGCAATAGCGCAGGCTGCGTGGCGGTAAGTGTGTGTAGGCTTACCTCTTTAATATATGTTTTTTGAAATGTTATGTAAATTAAGTAAGTACCTTGAGTGACATAAGCCTGCCCCGGCTGCGCACGGGCAGCAGAACATTATATGCCTACATTTTTTTCAGCCTGTTGCGTTGTGCATGTCTGTTACTTAGTTTGAGATATGTCAATTTTAATCCAAATAAAATACAGAAAACGGTGGTCTAATTTAATTAAATAAAGTAAGTTACCACTAAAAATCGCTCAATTAAATTATTTAAAGATATGTTTAAAATCTTTTCTTCGTTATTGTTTCAGCTATTTTTTTCGTTATTGTGTGTTATTCTTAGAAGAAGACGTATAGCCTTAGATTATGTATAGGTCCAGATGCCTAATGCGCGCTCCAAAACTGAAGCCAAAAAATACAAGCGACTAATACAAATACAAGCGACTCACTCGTCACACGCGAGCGAACGTTCGCCGCTGAAGTAAGTCTAGAGACGCTATTTATATAATATTCAAAAATGCCTGGTTGTGTAGTTACATCCTGTAAAAATTATATTAAAAAAATCATAAGTCCGAACATCACATTTCACTTGTAAGCATTCTATTTCCTAATGTATTTGTAAACAATAGAACACATTTTCAAATTATTAAAATTGCGGACGCCATTATTAGAAATGTTGCCAGAGACGTGAATTTCATTTACCCATAACGCATTCTAGCAGTATGTATAATTTTCTTTGCCAAACTTGTTATTTATAGAAAGACGAGAAATATGCTTACTGTTAATATATTCGCGAAACTGGAATCCTTCAAATATTCTTAATTTCTAAGCTCTAGCGCCCGGAGTTCAATGTATCCGTCAAACGATACTTTGGCTATAGGATTGTACTCGTATTATAACTTATTATTACTACTCCTAACGAACACAGCTATAGAGCACTTAGGACTTGTAAAGTTTTTCTAGTTTCTACATAGTTCATAAAAAAACATATATATATCGCACTGCTATTACGAGACTGTATCAACTCAAAATCTGGTAAATTTGAGATAATTCATTTTTCATACGTAAACATCAATTCCCGACGCGTCAATAAATATAAAATAATAATAATAAAGTGTAATAAGTAGAGATCGGATATTCGGATGCATATTTACCTAAAGTTGAGATGTTGGCTATTATGGAAAACACTTTTTTATCGAAAGAATCCCGCGATTCCAGGAAATTCAAATTTAAGTGTACCTATACTCCGTGAGATGTAATCAACCCCAGTTTACACAAATCACACTTGCTCTGTTACAACGTATAATGGTTGCTTTTCCCTACTTTTATTGTCAGTGATTTTTACGAAGCAAAAACAACCTTATTACGTTGTAACAAGTGTTAAATCATGCCTATTAAACCCCAGGAAATGTAAGCATTTTGTAAGAGTGCGAGTGAGACGGCAAATTATACTTGCTTGTGCGCAAGTAGGGACGCGACAGCTGCATTCGTAAATAAAAATATACTTAGAAGCCGCTTCCATAATTTGTTATCCAAAAAATAACTTTAGGTAAATATGCATCCGATTATCCGATCTCTAGTAATAAGCCAAATTTTTTTAACAAAACAACTAAAAATAAATCATTTTTTTTTATTTGTTCAGATATTAGAGTATTAACTCAAAAATTGGAAATACCTTGATAACCTGCAATCATTTAAATAATTCATTAATACAGAAATCTCTTAATTTTATCAATAATCTATATACAGTGTTCACTTTTTATAATCTTTAACAGGAAGCGACTAATCAGTTTTCTGTCGTTTCTGAAAAAAGCTACATTTTGAGTTGATACACTCTTGTAATAGCAGTGCGATATATTAGGGTGGGCCAAAAAAACTTTTGATTTTTTTTTCATTAGTTACCATGAAAGTATTGTTCAAGATGACGTAAAAATAAGCCTGTGAAAACAGCAGCTCTTAATATTACTATTAAGAGGTGCCGCTTCGTGATTTTTGATTTCCCATTTAAATATCGTAATATATTTATTTTATTAAAATTTTATCGCGTTCCAACGAATCGACAAGTTGTAAAAATCAATACGTATTCTTGTAGTAAATTAAACGATCGACAAAAAAGTCAGATATGATTTTTTGCTTAGTTAGCTCATTTCAAATTTGGAAATTACGTACTTGGAAGTATGATAAAAACTATAAATTCCACTGTTTTGAACTTAATTGTTAATTTTTATTACTATTTTCATATTTTACCGCTAAAATCTCTGTAGTTATCGATCTGAGCGCCACCTTTATGGCATTATTCAGATGTAAATAATACTTAAAGTTACGTCAATCTTTCCAACTGCGTTTACTGAAATTTAACCTTGAATAACTTTTAAACGAACTGACTTAGCGAAAAATCATATCCGTGGTTTTTCGTAGATCGTTTAATTTCCTACAAGAATATGTATTCATTTTTTCAACTTGTCAATTCGTTGGAACGTAACAAAATTTCAAACAAAATAATATACTTATATATATATATACATATATATATATATATATATATATATATATATATAAATATATAAAATCATTTAAATTTACATGGTTTGAATAGCTGAACTAAAATGCAATAATATTGGGATACAATGCCCCGGTTTCCTGATACATTGAGTATATAACTAGTTCCTTCTAAGTAGCTTTATTTATATTTTACATTTGTCTTTTTAACTAAACCATTAAAAAAAAAATTAAATAAACGAATTGTAACAAATTTAAATACATTTAAAATGTCTTTATTTAATATTACGTACATCAAAAAAAATTATTATGTTTCATAAAAAAGTCCCTAAATTTTGGGGTAACCTCTATGCACTGGTAGTAAAACCGTCACGCACACAAGTGCAGATATTGTACGTTGACACTCGCGTTGGGCGGGACTCACTCACACAGCTCCAAAAAGTGGCTTCAAAGTAAACGGTGACTTTTGTACTGGTCACGGTATCTGGACCTATATATAGTCTAAGCTTATAGCATTGCTTTATTTTAAGAGGAATAATTTCGTAATACCAGTAAAACTACCAGTCGGCATGTTTTTTTCCGACATCTTTAACAATTGTAGTCTTACTTCCGCAAATTTATTTAGAAAACCTTAAAAAATTATATAGGTACTTAAACCTACCTCATGAATCACGCTATTAATTGGTGAAAGATCGTATGAAAATCTGTTCGGTACTTTTGGAGTTTATCGCCTTCAGACAGACAGACAGTGCTTCGGCGAGTACGTTAAACCGTCGGTCCCGGGTGCTATACAAACGTCTGTGGCATACGTTACTTGTAGTTGGAACCCTAAAAAGTCCGACAACCTGGTCTAACTACAGAACTTCGATATCGCCTAGTACTTGGGTTGTGGAGGTCTGATGGCAGTCGCTTCACGTAAAATATCAAAGTTCGGCCGTATTGTAGTTAGACTAAAAGCCGACCCCAAATTACTTGGACAAAGGCGCCTAGGATTATGGTTTACTTACAGTCGTAACATTGGTACTTAATCTAACAAATTGTATTTTGAAGAAATTAGGCTAATTGTAGGTTAACAAATATAATTAGGTAGTGTTAGGTTAACAGAAGTATTTAAAGGTTAAACACATTATATAATTAATAGTTTGATATCTATCATCCATTTGCTCTTAATGAGTTGCAAACTCTGATTCTTATTCACTATGTGTGTTCAGTTTAAGTCGTTTTCGTTAGACATTGCGTTTTGTGCGTGTGAATTTCCACACGCACAAAAAAAATACAAAAAAGTACTATCTAATTTGATAGTCTGAATACGAATGGATGAAGCGCGGCAGCGCGTGAGTGAACATGCGGCAGCCCAGTGAATGTGGCATGTTTGTTGTGGACCCAACCTCTGTGGTGCATGAACGGAAAGGAACGGGCGAGGTCTCTTTTTTCAGGAAGGCCTTACTACTTCAGTTAATACCTACAAAAAATTTAAAAGGTGGGTGTCGCCAGCGTCCTGGGCTATTCTGGTTTTTCGCCACGCTAAACGCATTAAACATGTCTATCAGTGATTCAACTTAGGTATTAGCTTCGAATTCGACGCACCTACACAAATGCAGGCTTGACGTATATATTGTAAACGTATGTATAATCGATTTTCATTAATAAAATTTCCCCTTTAGGCCAATTCAAAATGTCCCTAACACTTCGACGGGGCGCGCGTAGATAATGTTGCAGCGGGCTAGTTGAACTCAACTTGAAACCAGTAACTACTGGTTAGATATGCTTACAATTCTGTAGACGAGGTGATCTTTTACGCATGGCTAAGAGTTACAGCTAAGTGTATATCCAAACCACAAGTAAATCTAAACGTTTATTAATATACTGACTCATTTCTGTGATACTTGAAAATTACCATTTTAAACAATTACTTTATTTTTATGTTATAAAAATTATTATTATGAAACTTTAGGTGTAAGTATTTTTAAAGCTGGCCACTTGCAACAGCAATAAAAGACGTTGAAAAAAGTATTTTAAATTACATAAAAACGTCACGATATACATAGGTAAATAGAAGCTACTACCATACTACTACAGTGATAATTATTATGCAGGTACATGATATATAATCATACCCCTATATTATTTTAGCAGATTAGATAAGTTGAAAACTTGTATATTGATATTAACTCATTTTCATGACTGATAACCAAGTTCATCTTTTCCGTCAAGTACGTAGATAGAGGAACATATAGATGATGAGAACCTTTGGATAAAAAGGATAACAAGTTCAGGAAATAAAGTAGTTAGCTAATGAAACTGGCTACTTACTATAATAGACGCGATTCAGCCCATTTGTAAGTTACAAGTTTTGCTCATATTTCTATATGTAGATGTAAACAAATACCAGTTAGCCAGGCTCCCGGTACAACGTTGTAATGTAATCACAATTACAGTACCTTTTTATTAAGCTCTAAAAATAGACGTGGACAACGTTATCGCGGACGTTATCATATGACGAGATCGTGCTTCATCGTCGTGGCTTGTGCGTGTGTTGCCGCCGAGCGTGCGCGCGACCAATGAGCTAGCCAGAGTTAACGCAAGTGATCAGCCTAGCCTGCTAGGTGCCAATGTGACACCAACGTGCTGAGTCGGCGAGCTAGGTGCGGTTATTGACTCTGGGCTAGATAGTGTTCCACTTATGTCTGTATTATATCGATTAAGTAAATATATATATAAGGTATCAAACGATAATATCAAATAATTATAATGACGATCACTAAATATCAGACAGTTAAGACGCGTCTGTTTTCGATTTACATGAACGCAGAGAAGTCTCAAAGGGAAGTTGCATGTTGTCAAAACAGCGGCACGTCAATTGGCCTAATCGGTGAACGGCTGTGAGCCAATTACTTACTTGACAGCATGGAAGCAATTCCTACATTTGAGGGCGGAAAACGCGCTGCAAGAAACTTCCCTTTATTGAGTTACAAAAATAGATGCGCTCATTGTCGACGCCATTATATTATAACATCGATAACTTTATTGGCAATCGTAGCTTAGTTTAACTTAAGTATCTGATCTTGGCGTTGGACAAAGTGATGCAAGTAATTGTTGATATTGGTTTATTTCGTTTATTGAATAATAATATTGTTTTTTGACATATTCATAGCTAGCGAGGGTCATAATTGCAGTTAACAAGATAATTAATTAAATTATTGATATTCAGTTGCTCTCCAGCAGAATTAAGGTTTGGTTCCTGTTCAAATTCTTAAGTTATTTTTATTTATTTAGTTTGTATGTTAACATTTATTTCACGACAGACATAACTTTGTTTATCACGATAAATTTTAATTACCATCGCTATAATTACATTGGCTGTTTGAGATCAAAGCGCACAGTGTTTTAGTACGACCGTTATCAACAGATCATCCTCTTATTATTATAGGACAATGACTCTGAAGTTTTATGAAACCTCTAGGGTTTATCTTGATACGATATCACCTTAAAGAAAAATTCTCTTTTGCTCTGTTTTTTTTTAGGAACCACTTACGTTATTCTGTGTAGACGTGCATGTCACCAAATTATAAAAAAAGTAGACGTTGACTAACCCCGCCTGTTCTCGCCAATTTATCGTTTTACAGGAAAATACAATTACAATACCGGTCTCTCAAGTCGTAGTTGCTATTCTACCACTTCCCCTGTCCATGATTTTCCTAACAGCGATAAATCAAAACATTTATGTTTCATTTAATTTTGTAACGAACAACAGGGAAAACAGTTAAAACGGTAGGCAATAATTACTTATCAAAATAACTTGACTCTTTCTGGGGGCTATTATAAGATTTTCCTCTTACTGAAATAGTATTTGTGTGGCTGTATTATGATTTATAACGTACATAGATAATTATGAACTATGTTCTATATGAACCAACTTAGTATATCCGTTATGTACTTAAATGAAATATAAATGCATAGTTTGTGATGAATGCTCACTGAAAGTAAATATATTAATAATTTTTAGAAATTTTGTATAACCAAAATCGTGATCTTATGGTTTTAGCGCGGTAATTCAATTAATTTAAAACGCAAAGAAACTTGTGAAGACATCAATGTAGTCCGCCTCGCGCTAGAGTTTACAACTTTACATTGTCACGTTATTTTTTTACTTGAATCTTACTAATAAAGAACCATAATATATTAACGGTTTTTTCTATTGTTTACAGGTGAGTGTACCGTGTTGAAGGCGACGGCATGTGGCGCAGCGCGCGGGTGTTCGTACTCGCGGCGCTGAGCCTCTGGGTCGAGCCTTCGCTCTCCGCCAAAGAGTACAATATTACTATCGGCTACCTGCCCTGCCTCACCGGTGAACTCAGGGATAGACAGGGGCTCACTATTTCTGGAGCTCTTTCCATCGCTCTCGAGGAGGTTGGTGTATTACTGTGTTGTTATACTGTCCATTAGTTGTCTAACAGTCATATAGATAAAAACCGAATAGGATGAACCCATTAAAGTAAATCTAGCCAATTATTGTAATTTTTGTACTACAATCTGCATATTAGCCGAATACTGGTTTATATTTTATAGCATCACTCTAAACATGTAATAGCTACCTCAACTGGTATAAATGCGGTTTAAAGTAGTCTATTTATGTTTAAATTCTTAGCAATGTACTTACACTCACTATATATAGTAATGACATAGTTAATTAAATTACGTTGGACACACTCACACCACGATAAAACTTTGTTTGATCAGCACAAAATCATATCTACACTTCCGTAGCTATTTTTAGCGCGAGGGCAAACAAGTCGCGTTAACTTTTAGAATTCCTCGAACATAAATATCCTATCGATGCGTTTACATATCGGTATAACCACATTTACCATGTTAGCCCCTGCTAAAATTATCAGTAATACAGATTTAATTTTAACTGAAACATGTATTAACGTTGTTAATTTACAGCTGAACAACAATGCAGACTTATTACCTGACGTAGAATTGCTGCTCCAATGGCACGACACGAAGTATGACACGGTGACTGCCACACGTCTACTCACCGACATGAGCTGCGAGGGTGTTGTTGCTTTCTTTGGGCCCGAGGGGAAGTGCCGGACCGAAGCTATCATCGCGCAGTCCAGAAACTTACCCATGATCTCTTATGTAAGTCTCGCGGTTACTAACCACCTACTAACTATCTATATTTAAACACCTATTTAAAGCGAAAGGATACTCATTAATTTACTCACCTACTGGCTAATCACGAACACGAAATCTGGAAAATTACTTGACTTATGAAGTTGAAGTTTGGCAGGGAGGTAGTTTATGAGTAGGAAACATCAACTAAAAACATTTTGCGACAGGGTAGATTAAGGGGGTCTAAGGGATCTCGCAAGTTTATATGAGTAGAGATAAGTCCTTGGTTTTTTGTACTGAGACCCAAACTTATGCAAAGAGGTAGTTTAACGGTAGAACATGTCAGCTAAGAATGGATTTTAGGATAGGGCCGCTTTACGGGAGTCTTAGGGCTTACGCAACTTTATGTGAAACTTCTTTGTTTTTTTGCTAATAGAGAGATATAAGGTTGAGTTATTCTGGTTTACAATGTAATGGGTAGTAACATTTTTCTTCATGGGTACGGATTAAGGTGCCATAAAATATATTTTTCTTTGGGGTAGGTATTTTGCTGTTTTTTTAATCTAAAGGTTATAATTGGCAAACATAGTTTATAGGTAGAAGTCAGCTAAGAAAGGTTTTTGCCACAGGGCTGAAGGCTTCAATAAAGATAACTGAAAGTGATTCTAAAAAGCAAATGATATACCTCTCATCAACAAAAAAACTACTCCGAGGGTTTGAAAAAAAATAATTGTTGACCAACAACGCAACACCGTGAGTGAAATCGCCGGAAGAAACTAATAATATAGAAATGCGAATGTTTATTTGTTCTGCTTTCACGTTCTGCCTTAACTACTCAACTAATTATCATGAATAGCATTGTATAGCATAGCATTTTACGAGGTACAGAAAACTTCATAGGCTACCTCTATCCTGAAAAAAAAACCTTTTTTGTAAATTACTCTTCGATTGTCTTCCAATTGGATTGTGCCTTCGGCATTGGTAGTAAAGGACATTAATACTTGCTTTTACTCAATAGTATACAATACTAATAGGTTTTTTTGGTATAGAATTATACTAAAAATTTATCGTGGGAGCGCCATGCTTCGGCACGTATGGGCCGGCTCGACTGGAGTGATACCACGGCCTCACAGAAAACCGGCAGAGTGAGTCGCCGTGCGAGTAAGGTTACCGGAGGCCTTAACAATTGGGTACGACTGGGCCCTTCGAGGCGACTTCCCCCCCGGGCTTGGCGTAATCTGTTACGCCGATGACACTTTGGTCACAGCCCGGGGGGTAAACTTTCAGGAGGCGGCGTGCCTGGCCACCATTGGAGTCTCTCTGGTGGTCGGGCGCATCGAGGCGCTGGGTTTGCGGGTGGCCCTGGATAAGACGGAGGCCCTGTTATTTCATGGGCCCCGTCGTGGTCCACCCCCTGGCGCCTCTATCGAGGTCAACTCGGTCCTCGTACCGGTTCAGGCCCACATAAAATATCTGGGCCTGATCCTCGACGGTAGGTGGCGCTTCGACGAGCACTTCCTGCAGCTTGCTCCAAGGCTGGTCGGCGCTGCGTCTGCCCTTGGGCGACTCTTGCCCAATTTGGGTGGACCCAGCGTCGCTACGAGACGGCTGTACACGGGGGTTGTCCGGTCAATGGCACTGTACGGTGCACCGGTGTGGGCGGAGGCTCTGACCGCCCAGAATAGGGCGCGCCTCTGGCGCCCTCAGAGGGTGATGGCGGTTAGAGCCATACGCGGATACCGCACCGTGTCAACGGAGGCGGCGTGCGCGTTGGCCGGGACTCCTCCGTGGGATTTGGAGGCTCCGTGCTGGCTTTGCCGCCGTGGAGGCGCTCCAGCCGGTCATCGTCGAGTGGGCAGGGCGGCAGCACGGGACCCTTTCTTTCCGACTGACGCAGGTACTTTCCGGGCACGGCTGCTTCGGGAAGTACCTGCACTCGGTCGCTAGGAGGGAATTGAGTCCCGCCTGTCACCACTGCGACTGCAGTGAGGACTCGGCTCAGCACACGCTGGCGGTTTGAACCAGTTGGGCGACGCAGCGTCGGGCCATCACTGCAGTCGCTACCGGCTGTCATTCGCTCCATGGCCGGTAGCGACAGGAATTTTACCGCGGTCGCAACCTTCTGTGAGGAAGTCATCTCGCAGAAGGAGGCGGCGGAAAGGGTCCGGGAGGACGACCTCCACTCGGACCTAATTCGCCGCCGGCGAACCGGGCGGCGGAGGCGCGCTTACCAGCGCCTCATGCCGCCCTGAGTGTGGCCGCGGGTGGACGGGACGGGTTTTCCCCTTCACCCGCTATAGTGGCCCCCCGCGAGGAGGCGGCGTCCGCGTGTGCCTGGATGTCGCCTAAATGAGAGGTTTTTACCCGAAGGTGGTGCCCGCGCTTTTGCGGGCGCCTGCCCGGCTAGGAGGGTTCCGGATGTCTTAATAAAAGCTGTTCCCGGATCCCTCCTATTTAAGGCGCAGTACGGCACACCGTGTGGTTTTAGTAGGTTCGATTCCGACACACCGCCCCATCGTAAACCCCGGTGGGGTGACGGCCCGAGGGGGTTTCCACACGCACAAAAAAAAAAAAAAAAGGCCTTAACCCTTCCCTCTTCCCCTTTTTCCATCTTCCCTTCCTTACCCTACTCCCACCTTAAAGGCCAGCAATGCATTTGTGACTCTCGAGTTGCAGGTGCCCATGGGCGGCAATAGTCACTTACCATCAGGTGACCCGTCTGCTCGTTTAACCCCTATTCCATAAAAAATAACGTAGAATAAGAAAACCAGACTTAGAGTCATGTGAAGCACATTTTTCTGTAATCATCTCTTTGTCAGTCTTTGGAACCCTCCCGAAGACTTCGATAATGACATGATATTACTGACATGGATTGGATTTAATATCGCTGAAAGATATCAGTTTAGGTATAAATATTCAGTTCTGCTTTGAAATCTGCCCCTCAAGACTAGCTAATACTACTTATGACTCAAATATATACACGAATATAGAAATTAAACAAGAGCGATAGTAAACATGATATAAAATTGTATAAGTATGCAGTTCACTTTCCTGTTTACTTTATTAATTGTTTGTTTTTTTTATGCTGTTATCATATCTTGTTTCGTATATCTCTTAAAACGTGCGTAAAGTCATATCCATTACGTTAACTTTTTATGTTTTGCATTTTAAACCATTTATATATGTATATTAAAAGTACATTAGCTAATCATCCAGTACTAATTATTAGATCTCCAATTAATGTCAATCCTTGTCAATCTATATAAATCAAAATCAATGTTTATATGTTTTTCCTCTATACGTACCGAAACCATTGATCAGATTGTGTTGAAACCATAAACTTAATATACTAACGTAATAGACGAACATAGTGTGCGAGTGAGATACTTAGCCTTATACAGAAACCTAGGTGTGAGAAAGAGACAGAATAAATCTGACAATGAGACCGGTTTTGAAACATTTAGTTTTAAATAGTCTCAATGTCAAAAAAATTCCCGTTTTAATTTTGGTGTTTTCGTCGTAACCTTGCTATATTTTAACTTGTAAATATAAAAAAAACAATAATGGTGCCGTATTATCTGTTAGATTGTGGTGTAACATACAGGAAAAATCCAAAGAAAGAAACGTTTGAAAGCTAGATACCAAAAGTTCAATACTACTTTCAAAGTGTTTATTTTCGTAGAATATATACACAAAATTATTTTGTATTACATTTAACATATGCAGTGAATAGTCTATTTTTCAGATATTGTAATATTTAAAAAAAATATGTGTTAGATAAAAAATATTGAATACGTGAATATGACCGCTTTTGGCACAGTGATTGACTAAAAGCAAAACACAATCTATCGATATATTTTATGTCGCATAAAAGAACTATCAAGCTGCGGTCATTTCACTTCATTATTTCATTATTCATCACAACTTCATTATTTTTAACCGACTTAAAAAAACGGGGCAGGTTTTCAGTTCGTCTTCACCTTCTTATATATTATATATATTACCTCCTTACTCGAAGATGGCTGCTGCAATATGAAACCGGTGTACCGGATACCGGAATCAATCAATAGTAAGTATTTTACAAGTGGCGATACGATTACTTAATGTGGTTGCCAAATAATGTATGCTCATGAGAATGCATTTGGTGAAGTTGAGTTGAAAGTGAAGTACCAGTAGATCTTCTCAACAATTAATGTTCCTGCATCGGGAAAAGTTATATTTTGTAAAAGGTGATGAGCAATTGATATTAAGCTATTGCAACAGATAAATTAAAACCGAACCACTCAAAATCGAAAAATTCATTTTGTTCGTCCATTGTGAACTGATTTCAATAATTATTTTTTCATTTAATTGGTGAATACTCTTGAGTATTCACCAATTGGTCTCATTAAAATTTGAAGAAAATATTTCCCCTCTAGGGGAGGAAATTGAATTGAAGAATACCGTTTATTCCAGTTTATCATGATATAGGCGCATTGAAATGGGTGATCCTTTCTTTATGTTATTGTTGTATTTTCCTGCGAACACTTATATAATAGTTTCATAATTATGTATTTATTTATGGACTGAATTATATACATTTCATGTCTTCTGTGACTGTACTTGTTAAACAAAACGATTTTTATGATAAATAAAAATGACTCACGAAAGGAGCCTCACAAAAATTCTATGGTTTGCAGTACTCATTTGTACACAAAGGTTCTACCTACGGAATTTGTCTCTGTAAAATTTAATTTCTATCTCTCTCTTTAACCTTCTTTTTGTTAGTGAGATACCTAATACCTTTTTTTTGCAGAATGTACATTGGTTGAATGTACAGGTACATTGTTATGGAAAGGAAAGCAATTCAGAAACTATAGTAATGTTTTCCAATTGTAAGCATTTCCCATTTTCACTTACCTATCTTGTGTTAATCATTTAATCTGTATTGAGATCAAGGAGTTTTCCCTAATCTCATGAAACAAAGACAAATCATAATCATGGCATCTGTTGTAGCGATTGAACACCATCGATGCCAATGAACAGTTTTAATTTTTTTTTTTAAAGTTTAGCATCTAAATTAGATAGATTGCTTAACTTGGATGCTTTTGATGTGTTATTGTATATCGATGAACAATTTATAGGCCTTTCGGTAGAAAGAGCTTGACCTGAAACTGAAAGGTTGGTATTGTTTACTAATTGTTAAGAATTTCCATTTTCACTTACCTGTGATAACTTTTGTAAATATAATGAGATACCATTAATATGTTAATTTTAACTGATTATCATATTATCCGATATATAATTTTAACCGATATCAAAACTTGCCAATCTATTATTAAACTTGCCGCTCCCTACGTGACGCTTTCATTTAATTTGTGTACAAATCACGGAGTTTTCCCTGATCTCATGGAACAAAGGAAAATTATAACACTCTTAAACTAACAATCTTAAATTCTTAAACTGTGAATATTAAATTATTTTATGGCTGTAAACGAGCTTACCTAGTTAGCAATCTCTAGTTATTAGTGTAAACTATGAGCTTGTTATAAATATAAACTAGATGTTTATGTAGCTGATAAAAATGATTAGAAGAAAATTAAAATATATTCGTAATGGTCTTTAGATTCTACTTCTCCTTTTAATTTTCACGTATGTACTAGTTTTAGTTTTCTTATCACATATATTCCTTACGTAGAATTTTTTTATTAATATTATTAGGCACTGATATTGAAGATATAATATGAATTTTAATGTTTCATTTTGAAAATTACAATTACAATTTGAATTGTACACGTGAAAACTGTGTAGTCAATATTATTAAGTTATGTTTTTAAAACGTGTGAGATGGGTCAAGTTATTATTATAGGCAATAGCCTGATAGTTCTGAGTATGTCATGCTCGCCTAGAAGTCCTGCTAATGGTGGCGTGTCAGGGCGTACAGCTCCCTTCAATATGGTTGACTTGGATGAAGGCTGATGCGTGCGTCATGTTGCAATGGGTGCCGCTAGTTTGGCCTAATCGGGACTACTGTTACTTAAACTGACTAGAGTATTCATTAGCTGGAGTGTTTATATGTTTCAACATTATATTATCTTACATCCATTTATTACATAAAAGCAATATAACCATACAGTTGTCAAAAACGTGTTGAAAAAGAGTGTCGAGTGTCCTTCTAGACACTAATTCTGACTCTCTTCTACTCCTGACAATTTAAAAATACCTATAATAATTGGTTTTATTGAAATAAAATACTTTGCTTTGATTTTGATATGACTATGTAAGGTTTGTCATAATATTAAAAATATTTTGATTTTGTTTTGATGTTTTATTTATTACATAGGTACCCCCACTGCCTTTCTTTGTGATATTATATCCCTTTTGTACCAAATATTTTTTATTAATTCAAAATAATTTTAAATGTCATAGTTTTAATGAGGTCAGTTAAGAAGTCCCCGAAACCGATTTACTTGCATAAAATGTTCAATAATAGTAGTCGAAGCGTGGGTGTGTAGGTGTGGAGCAGCAAATGGCGGACTTTTATCTGTACTTACACTAGAGACAGTACATCGTAAGCTTACTTTACGTACTTGATCAACATTAAACCTGGCAATTAACGCTACAAAATATTAAAAATACCTTAGGATGAAAGTTATATCAATCATTATTCTATTGTACTTTCTTCACTTCCGTCATTAAAAAATTACAAACAAAAGCACAACAACTCATACTAACAAAACATACAAAATACTACCAATCCATAATGATATATAAATATTGCCGATTTTTATATCGATATTGCGATGACGTCAATGTGCCGACACTAAAAGTCAGTCACACGTCTGTAAAACTTGCACACAGAAACATTTCAATTTTAGTCTCACGAAAATGAGTTCGTCTATTACATACTAAGTTTATGGTTGAAACTTTGGTGTTGCGGTTGCGAAGGCAAGATATCAGGATGTTTGGAGCTGCTAATTCCCCGCTTTTTTTTAAATTTCAGAAGTGTTCCGACTATCAAACGTCAACATTATCAAATTTCGCAAGGTTGGAGCCACCGGGAGCTCAGGTACGTCACTAATCTCCAGGTCTAATACCTGTAATGATAGGTACATAATAATCATCATCTTTTTGGCCTTTTTTCAAACTTAGACCGACGCAATGCCTTTTCTTCTTCAATTCTACCCTATAATTCGTCAGTTCAATGCTTGCTCCCTTTCTACCCATATCCTCTTTCACACAGTCCATCCATCTTTTCTTTGGCCATCCTTTTCTGTTGTACTCGTCCACAACTTCCATACATAAAATTGTCTTCAACACATTTTGTTCATCCCTCCGCATTACATGTCCATACCACTTTTAATAAAAAAGAAAAATAAAAGTTCTTTTTCTTTTATTCCTTGAGCTACTTCGGTTTTTTTTATTCAGGATTAATAATGTATATTTATACATATAATTATATATTCTTGATGTCATTGTTGCAAGTATTCAGAGGATACGGTAAACCGCTGACCATTTAGTACAAGCTGTACTTGTGTTTTTATACTTGTGTTATATCTAGAATGAATTGATATTATAACGTGTAAAAATAAATTTACTAATTATTTTGTCTATTAGTACAAATTGTTAGTGTTTAGGTTTGATGTTTCTTTTAATTTCAGGCGACAAAATCTGTTATTTCGTTGTTACGATACTATAGATGGCATAAGTTCTCAATTCTATACGAGGAGACGTGGGTAACAGTAGCCCTGACACTGGAAAACCATGCCAAGAGGAACAATATGACTGTGAATCACCAAAGACCAGTCATCGACGGGTTCAAATGTTGCGAAGAGAAGCTCACGTGCTGTGCACCTGGCTTCTGGTACCAGTTCATACAGGATACTAAAAATAAAACTAGAAGTAAGCATATTCGACATAAATCGTTACTTAATTGTTAAGGTAAATGGCATTGATCGTGGTAACAGATTTTTATTTGCTTGTTGTTAAAAAGATCGTGAGTGAATTTGCTTGTGTAAGACTTTTGTGTGACTTTGATTATCGTGTCTAGATAAATAAATGGGTATTAAGGTTGGGTTTAGTTGAATATATCTGTTTATTTCTACTTAAACTTCATACGAAAAAAACGAATAGTTATTCTTGAACCACCTAAAGTTTAATGCTATACTATAACCATGTATAGCATTAAACCTTAGATGGTTCAAACTTTAGATTCATAGATGTAAAAAATCGCAACTAGCGATAAGACCGCCATTTGTACCATTATTTGTTTTTATTTTTAATATTGTAAACTATTGGTGTACCGTAAAGAATATTGTATTGTGTTGTATAGCGTCAGATATATAGGTGTGACGTCGACCTAAAGCGCATTTTTGTAATAATCAACAACAACGATATCTCAAGTAGAATATTGTTTTTAGCACAAAAGTGAAAATTAAAATGTTATTTAAGTATTTAAATGGTGCCACTGGTTTCTTATACAAGCATTACACAACTAGTGTCAGTAGTTAAAAGCATGCATTAATATTTTTTTTATAAGAATTAAATAAATTTATATAAAAACAAACTACACACATGAATTAATAATAGTAATCACGGAGTGTTAAAAGTGCTTTAACTATCATTAATTAATTAGTAAATGCATCAGCAATAACTTGTAAACAATTAATTTATGGCCTAATTCGGTAATTACTGAGGTACTAAACTTTAATATAATTAAGTAATCGTAATACTGTAATTAAGCGCTAACCTCAGTACATGCTCACATAACATTAGTTACATGCTTTCGGTCTTTATCCAGTGCTGGAGATGTGGCAAATGAGGGTCGGTACCCTCATTTGCCAGTCACGTGGAGTTTTATTTTAATCACGTACCTAACGGTGTCCGACGAAAACAAACCCAACTTAAACAGATCCAGAATAATACCAACTGTGTCATACAGTTATATTATCTCACCTCCACGGACGAGATTTTACATCAGTTGCCACTAAATGTCAACTTTACTAATTAAGCATTAACCCATGTTGCCTCCAGTAATTTAAACTGCCGTGAGAAGGTTAACAGGATAGACAGGTAGATTGTAAAATCAGTAAATACCCGCAATACTTAGTAATTTCACAATCCATGTCTCAGTTTGTGAAGGACGCAATTTCGTCTTCATACTCTTTAGTAGCATAACATAATAAATATAGATAATAAGTTCATTGTTATAGTAATTTTGATGGAATGTTATTATAATAAAAATAATAAAGAGATCTCTTCTGAGTTGCCGTGCTCTGCAGGGTCTATAGTGTACTGGAATTATTGTTTTAACACCTTTATAACATATGAAGTGCAATAAATTGATGTGATTAGCCTTCCACTTTAGAATGAATTTTAAATTATCTATAAATTAACATAATTCTTAATCCCTATTTTGTTTTCAGTTTACGTCTTCTTGGGCTCGACATCTGGTCTTATAGAAATTATGGCTGCAATGGAATCTCACCAGTTATTCTCAAAGGGCGAATACATGGTCATTTTCGTGGACATGATGACCTATTCACCTAAAGACGCTTTGAAGTATCTTATGAGTAAGTGGCCTATCATCGAGCTTTGTCATTTAACCACGATGACAGTGATAATATGTGAGGGTTTATTGCAGTAATGTTGCTAAGCAAAAATTTTATGATCATTACGGCTTTATCAAAGTAATTCTAAGAATACTAACTTCTTAGTTATTCAAGTGAATGTGTAACTGCTGATCTTTGATGTTGATCTTTCTCCAAGACTGCTACAATGAGAGGCAGAGTTAAGAGGCTGTTACCTCAATTGTGATATTTGTTGTTACTCATGCAAGTAAAATAAACAAGTGGTCAGTACAGTGGCTCTGTCATCTCTAGTGACGGCACTGTTAGAGTAGGTTGTTTTTAACATCAAATGATTCACTTTAACAGGTAAATAATAGAAGTAAGGAAGACAAATAGCTAATATAATATGACCATGACTTAAGACCGAGACACAAAAGATATAACTGTATTTGTATGTGATGCCCTAGCCAAAAGAAAATTGAACATATTTTCTACTTTTTATAGAAAAGTCTTAAGTATAATTTCTTCTTCTGCAGCGGTTCTCGGAAGCTTCCTTCCTAGGGTATCCCTGGTCCCCTGCAATAGACTCGCTGGTGACGGAACACCTTGTGGTTTTTGAGTCGGTTCGAGTCCGACATACCACTTCACCCTCGGTGAGGTGATGACCCGTGAGGGTTTCCACACGATAAAAAAAAGTATAAGTTAAGTTTCAAGAAATGTGGAACAATTGATTACAATCTAATCGCTTAAAATGTATATTTATGACAGAGTCATTAATGCTTCAAGTGCAAAAAAACTTTTTTTTACAATAATTTTATTTTAACGACAACATAAGTATTTCTTTTCTATGTATTTTCTTCGTAGAGAGTGAATGCAAGTGCAGTTCATGTTTACAAGACCAAATAGAACTTACATAGTACATAGAATAGCCCACGCCGTACCCAAGTACACCTGGTATATATATATACTTCTTTATACTTCGTAACAGTGACCACCAATTTTTGTTAATAAAATTTTTCTTACCTCATTTACTAAATATCCTAATCCTACCATAGACACTGCACTAATGAGTGTCGCCTCCTCGTTGCCTATGTGCCCAGAAGTGTAGATCCCATCGCCTGCAGCCATCACTCATGTGATTGTCAGAAAATTATACTGAGTTAGGGTTATCAAGACATTATTAATAGAAATATACCATCTACTCTAATAGAGTATACTGTGTTTTACAGAAACTGAAGATCGGTCTGCCAAGCTGATATGTCCGAACACACCGGAGTTCAAAAAACGGGCGCAGTCCCTCTTGGTAATCGTTTCGTCTGAACCTTCCAGTAGCTACGAAATATTTACCAACAAAGTGCGCAAGTACAACGCGAAGGAACCATTTAAGTTCCCTGACGTTTTTGGATCTAAGTTTAATAAGGTGAGTAGTACTTCTAATTGAAATCTGGATAGAGTTTTTGAAGGGAAAACTTCTCTAGGCATGTTTGTGCACTTTTGCTATGGGGGAAAAGCACTGAACTCGTTATCGTCACGCTAATAATTATGTATTATTAGCGTACATAGATCTACTAGAGGGCGCTAATCTAAACATTGAATTTGTTGGCTCCTTATTATATATATACAGGATGTAAGTGATACCATACCGAATCCTGAAAAAGTGTATTCAGACCATCATTCTGAGTGGAAAATCATTGGTGATGATGGTTGAAGTAATAGTAGTAAAGGTTAAAGTAAAAGTTTATGGTTGTTGAAGTAAAAAAAAAACATTTTGTTTAAAAGTGATATCACAATGAGTAAACAGAACATTTTACCGAAAAAAAACAGTAAGTAGCCCATACCGCCAAAAACTGCAATGTAAAACATTTATGCAATCAGCTGCTTCGACGGCTCCGTGCGCTGAAGGTCATTCGTGTCGCGTTACATTGCGTAGTTCAAAATCAAACTATTGACTGTAAATCCCTAATCGCGCATTTTTATGATGAACGGATTTTTGCATTGTGATAAATATCCCAAGAAATATGTTTTTGTATATTATTTGCGACGGTGTTAATAATTATTAAAATCAGATGTTTTTTTCTTTCAGTTTGTATCAATATACGCTGCGTATTTATATGATTCTGTAAAACTTTATGCCAAGGCTTTGGATGAAATCATTAAAGAAGATACCGAACCACTGAATTATAGTAAAGTACTAAGCCTTGCAACGAATGGTTCACGGATTGTTGAAAAGATGATTAAAAGTTCGCCATATAAAAGTAAGTAGGTATTTAGTTAGAAAGCATTTTTTTTTCTAATTGTGATGTAATACTCAGTACTATTGTGACATTCATTGTATATGTCACAATAAAACTAAATATGTGAGCTCTACAAGACGAGTCGTTAGCTTGCCCGTATGTTATACTAGCTGCGCCCCGCGGTTTCACCCGCGTAAGTCCCGATGCCGTGTGATATCGGGATAAAAAGTAGCCTATGTGTTAATCCAGGACTCCAGCTATCTACATACTAAGTTTTGTCGCAATCGGTTCAGTAGTTTTTGCTTGACAGAAAAACAAACATCCATACATGTACACAACCATACATCCTCACAAACTTTCACGTTTATAATATTAGTAGGATAAGCAGCACTTTGAAATTCCGACTGTTTACGACTGAAAATTTAAATAAAACTGTTGAACTCTTCATAGTATGCATTTTTTTTAATAATACATAATGATTAAATAAAAAAACCGAGTTAATAATAGCTATTCAATATTAGACAGAAATCACCCTAAAAAGTATATTTGGAAATATACTGCCATGTTCATTGAGTGGTGACACTGTATCTTTCCGATCTTTATTAGTAATGGTAGTAATTCTAATTCTAAAAGAAACTTGTATTAATCACTAATATTTTCAGGTATATCCGGTATGTCGATACGTCTCGATGAGAATGCTGACTCAGAGGGCAACTTCTCAGTGTTAGCGTTCAAACCGACGACATACCGAGACGGGCTCGTCCACTGCTCGTCTAGTATGATACCTGTCGGCCACTTCCTACAGAGTAATAAGGAGTTTCCTGTGAGTGACCTCGATTGCGTGCCTTAAACTTGACATTAATCATTTGGACAAATTTGACTCCATAATCCTATTTCTAGGTTTTAAGCGGCAAAAAGTGTATCAATGACTTTGTTATTTTAGTCAGTATGTAATTATGTATTTATACGGGTATTAACGCGATCACGTAATACCCATTTCCGATTTTATCGCGTTAATTCCCGTATTAATACAAAATTATATCATGGAACGCTAAGGTTAAACGTTATAGATAGATATATGATATACGTTATATATAGATAGATGACTGGCCTGTTGGTCTAGTGGTTACTGACCCTGACTGCTGAGCCAGAGGTCGTGGGTTCGATTCCCACCCAGGACAAATAATTGTGTGATGAGCATGATAATTTGTTCTGTGTCTGGGTGTAGTTTATCTATAATATGTATGTATTTAGAAATATATAAGTATGTTTATCAGCAGTCTGGTTACCATAGTACAGGCTCTGATTAGTTTGGGATCAGACGGCCGTGTGTGAGATGTGTGGAGTTATTATATTATTATTATATAGTTAGTCAGTATGTTTTTTCTGCTTAATATTAATTTATTAGAAAACACAGAGGACGACTCTATTAGTGACCTGTAATCCTTCCTATGACGTGTTATTTATTTCAGGAATATAAAGTAAACCATGGTTCCTCAATCGACTGGCCGGACAACGTAAAACCAGAAGACGAGCCCTCCTGCGGTTTTCTGAACGAAAAATGTCCGAAAGACGATTCGCAAATTACTTCCTTAGTAGTTGCAGGAACATTAGCTGTCACATTATTTTGCGCTCTTGTCGTCACCATCAGTATATACCGAAAATGGAAGATCGAGCAAGAGATCGAAGGTCTCCTCTGGAAGATAGATACACAGGAAATAGCCGGCTATTTGGGCAGTGGTCTCGTGTGGTCGCCTAGTAAGGTAACCCCTTACCAGAAATAAACGCGCAGGCAAGCGCTAGCTTTTGTGTAAAAGTGAAGTTTATGTGCTATTTTATTGTTTGCTGGGAATAAAAACTGGCTCTTTCAATTAATGTGTATGTTGCAGTTGAGTTTGGCGAGTGGCATTTCAGGCGAGAGTAAATGCTGCACACAGATATTCACGACGACAGCGCAGTACAGAGGCAATGTTGTTAGAATTAAGGAACTCAAGTTCTCAAAGAAGAAAGTAAGTCAATTTTGTTGTGTATTGGGATGGAATTAATCACTAGCTATATCGAGTTTGTAAACCCCTACCACTATTCGGGGAACTGTTCGACCGTTTAAGTCTAGTCTCGATGCCTCTCATGCAAATACGCTATAAGAGATAGTTAATAATGCGAATAGAACCGCACCACTTATGAATTTGGAACATCCGCGAGTACGCTTATGTACTTTAAGTTTTGAAAGTGTGAGGGACTGTATTTTCGCTACCATTTTTAAGTGACCTTTACGATTGGTACGTTATGAAGAGGAAAAAAGACTTAAATTTTCGTGTGTATATTAACATATGAGTTGATATAGGTTACTTATTAGATAGCATTAAGGCACGCCGTGACTATGCGACCTTCGGCGAGAAATAATGGTCCTGCTGTGTTATAAATACTCGTAGGTAATTCTATAATTATAATCATCATAATACCGGGAATCGGTCATTCATGGCTAAACATACGATTTTTTGTTTTTTTTTTACGATTAGTACTGAAATTATATGTTTTATTAAAAGCGATATAGCGAAAGATGAGATTATTGATTATTTACAAAATGTTGACAATTTCATAAATGATTGAGGCGTCCCTAAGTCAGGTTTTTATTTTCCTGGTCAGGCTATAAATATGTAAAGAATCGTGGCTCATACAGTTAAATGTGGTTAGAAACACACACGTCACAATATTCTATGCAGATGATTTTACCCTTCAATATTTAGGACACTATAGGACTAGCAAAACCTTAATATTTCTGTTGTGAAATCGAACACTAAAGCGATTTGACGTTACGGCACCTTAATATACGTACTTTGTGTTTGTTATTCAGGACATTCCACGAGAGATAATGAAGGAAATGCGCTTGTTGCGCGAACTACGTCACGACAACCTTAACTCTTTCATAGGTGCTGTCGTAGAGCCGCTGCGTGTGCTCATACTGACAGATTATTGTGCCAAAGGAAGTTTATATGTAAGTGTTAATGATATACTTAAACGATGAGAATATCTACTCGAACTGGGTGGTGAGAGGATACCTACTAGGCTCTGAGGAATGATGAACCGCACTCTTTCCACCTTCAATATTTAGGTTATGGTCCTTGACCCATTGGGAAACTCGGTTTTGTCTAACCGCGGTCTTCTTTAGCGTAGAGACGTTTGCTGTGTTATTTGTAACAAGCTTTTGTCCGAAGCTTCGCTCGAGTTATTGTAGATTTTGTCAATTAATTCTCTATCCCGCGGGGACAGTCTCTTTTTTCTGAATTAAAGATACCCTAAGCCCTTTTCGATACCCCTAGAATTTCATAATGATCGGTTGAGTAGTTAAGGGGTGAAAGGGTAACAAACAAACTCACTTTCTTATTTGTAATATAACGGCGTTTTTTTTGTGTAAATCCCGATTTTTTCAGGAAAGACACTAATGCATATGTATAGATAAGCTTATTAATTATCTAAATACTAAATTTGATACAAATCTTTAGAGCCGTTTTCAAGATACACGAAACATAAAAATAAAGTATGAGTACAGGAATTGCTTGTTTAAGTTAAGTTGTAGTTATATGATAGATAGAATTGTCTCGTCCATATTTAAAGCACTGTTGTATCGTAACACCATCTAGTATCAATACTAATTTGAACACAATATTTATTGGTCCAACAATCAAAATCAGTTATCATTAAAACACTGTTTAAACATATATTTTATGTGTTAAATTGGTTTATTAACTTAAAAAAAATATTTAATTACAGGATATAATTGAGAATGAAGATATAAAGTTGGATAAAATGTTCATATCCTCATTAATTCATGATCTCATAAAGGTACGACGATTATCATAAATATATTTGATAAACAAATAACAAAATATGTTAATAGTAATGTGTAAATACACTTGTAACATTTGCAGGGTATGATATTCATTCACACTTCGCCATTAATTTTTCATGGAAATCTCAAGTCTTCTAATTGTGTAGTCACGTCAAGATGGATGCTACAGGTAGGTTTTTAAATTAATAATCTAGTATAAGCAATTAAAAATACAAAAAATATTTATTTGGACAACGGTTGCTACATTATCACTTACATCTAAAAATATAACTACAGTAATAATCTTAAATGCATAACATTTTAAGGTGTCACAATTTGCTTAAAAAGTAACACCGGCTTTACTAGAAAATAAAATCATTATTTCATAGGTTAACAAAAAAATCTATACAAAACAAAAGTATAATAGAAGACACATAAACATAAAAAACTCTTAACAATGTCAAAACATTTTTTTTTGAAATGTGACAATTTATCATTAAACACATCTACCTCTCCACAAATAGCATTGTAGGCTTTGGACAAGCGGGATATGGCAGAGAATTGCTTTAGATTAGTTCTCCACTCTTTCTATGTATTTAATTAAACCTAATGATTTTTATCTTAATGTTTAAAACCAGCCCTTGCCAGCCTCTGAATAGAAGCTAAGCTTTTTCTCAAAATAAAACATTGTTTTATGTTCAGGTCAAATCAAGGTCCGTGTTTTTATTACAGTATAACAATTAAGTATTTGTTGTACTAAATATTGAGTAGTTTACATCTTCGAGATGAGCATTTTAATTTTTTTATGATAAAATACATAATATTTTTTATTTGTCGCAAGATTAATTTTTGAATAAATGAAGCACCTGGAGTAAGTTCGTTTTCATACAGTTAGTAGTGAAATTTTCAACATATTTATTGGAAGTTAATTTTAGCTTGAAATATTTAAATAACATTCCTAAATTAATTTATGCAATTATCCTATACGTTATATATTTGTCATTACAGGTTGCCGATTTCGGTCTGCACGAACTGAGAGCTTGTGCCGAAAACGATTTTATAGGAGAACATCAATACTATAGAGGTAAAATCTTTTGTAACCAACCAACTTCTAGAAAAGGAGGAGGTTATCAGTTATTTTTTTTCTCATGTGTGTTCCCTAATTACTCGAAGACGGCTGAACCGATTTGGAAAATTATTTTTTGTTTGAAACGGTATACTTCCCGGGTAGTCCCATTGTCGACAGGTCAGGATCTGATGATCGGATCCTGGAGAAATAGAGGAAACTCTTGAATTGTTATGTTACCGATTTGTGCATTTTTTGTAACTCGTTCATTTGCTCTCGGAAAGCAACATTTTGTGAAGTGGAACTGATGATGAAGACCACAGAGCACTACCGGCTCAATAATGGGTATTTCACGTGTTGCGATAACTTTAATATGATTACTAATCAATTTATGCTCGTCATAATGCAAATGGTGATGTACCAGTAGAACTTCTCCACAATTAACGTCTCAAATCTTTTCGTTATTTTTTCTGGTTTGGTATGTTAAAAAGATGCGGACGTCTTTCGACGAGACACCATGGAGTAGTCTGTTACAGTTATATGGAAACATATTTTTGATTGTATATGTCTTACTTATAGGGTTATTGTGGAAAGCGCCAGAACTGCTGAGAGAGATGGATATTCCCAACGGCACAGTGGGCGGCACGCAAAAAGGCGATGTCTATGCGTTCGGAATTATTCTTTACGAAATAATAGCTAGAAGAGGTCCTTTTGGTATGACCGTGACTGAACCGAAGGGTAATTATCTTTAAAAAAGGAATATTTTTGATATTACACTTCTTCATTCATCTGTCAAAGTTGTGATAATTGAAAACCATGCATATACATTTTATTATATTTTAGTATGACAGTTCATGAATTGCAGGTGTAAATGCACATGCAATTCATGAACTGTCGTTAATCCAATGCTCTCATGGCGTAATACATACCTACTTCATTTTTATAATTTTGATGTGATATATTTCTACTTTACTGAATAACTTGCCTTCCAAAAGATCGAGGCCCAAGGGCTTGCAAGGGTTTCATTCCCACGACAATAGCAAGGTCTTAGGAACGTCATTAAGCACCGTTTATATAACGGTACTTAATGATATTGTTATACACACATGATATAAATTACACATGGCATAATTATATACATTTTCAATTAGTTTATTTTTATGCCTAATTTCTAAATTTCTAAATCAAATATATGGTCTAGTGGAAAGTAGTTACTGCTCCTGCACAGAGGTAATAATAGTACTTTATAGGGGCTCGATTCGTGACTTATTAAGAACCAGCTTTCGCTCCGTACTAAAGTACTGCTCTATTAAGATGCGAATAATATCTATTACAGATATAATCGAGCGACTGAAGAGACCAAAGCAAGATGGTGAGGAACTGTTTCGTCCCGACACCGGCTCACTAGACGTGGAGGACTACATAGTGGCCTGCATGAAAGACTGTTGGGTTGAAGACCCTAACCTGAGACCTGATTTTCCTATTATTAGAAGCCGGCTTAAGAAAATGAAATCTGGAAAGTGAGTAGACATCTTTTTAAATTTGGTTTTTGTAACTATCATTACATTATATGCATCAACTCGTGATGGAAATATTACAGGTTTAATATTCTAGTGCTAATGTTTCAATTTCAGATCAAGAAACATAATGGACCAAATGATGGATATGATGGAGAAGTATGCAAATAATTTAGAAGAACTAGTCAACGAGAGAACGAGGCTATTGATCGAGGAGAAACAAAAGACCGAAGACTTACTTCATAGAATGCTACCAAAGTAAGCTGTAATCTTTATATTCTTTTTCTAGCAAATAAAGGGTGTATATAACGTCCTCGCAATGACATTAATTCATGTCTGATGATTTTTCGCGTAACTGTAATTCATTATTTTATTTTGAAACGTCATCTTTATTAGCGGCCAAGTATTAGCTGGAGCCCATTTTAAAAAATGTGCATGTACATGTTATTAATATTCTGTGTACCTACCTTTAATGGTAAAATATAGAGGCATATATAATATCTAATTGTTATTACTAATTCAAAGGTTTCGTGTCGGTGTAATCAATATAAATGTGAGCACAGTTGAGGAAGACGCAAATACAACAAGCTGTATCACATACCTGGAGTCTCATTAGTGTGCTTACTGGTTTACATTTGGTCCAAGTCTGATCATCACCGTAATAATGTAATCAAATATGTGCAAATACTGTTCGTATGTGAGTACGGAGTTGTCGTCAATATGCAGCTCAAAATATTAATTTTTACTCTGTGTTTAGGGTTCCGTACCCTAAGGGTGTCAAAGGAACCCTATTTAAGCATCTGCTGACCGTCTATCAGCCAGCGGGCTATATGTCATCTACAGTAATAGGTAGCCAACTTTCACAGATTATATATTTCTATTGCCGCTATAACTACAAATAATAAAAATGGAATAAAACATTAACGTTGCAAGAACCGTGATTTCTTGGCGTCTAGGCTGTATCTCATCTCACATACCGAATAGATAGACAGTTGAAATTTTCACAAAGTGTGCCACTATGACTAAAATCTATAAAAATGTAATGAAAAAAATATCGGCCTTAATTTAATTGCGAAGTGTCCTAAAAGCACTTGCTTCAGTTACATGGAAAGGGTTATATGTTCCCAGTCTGCCCCATCAACGATGGCCCTGCCCGGACAATGCTCGACTGGATTCGGTTTGGCGTCAAGGCCAGTACGTAGAACAGCCAACCTAGGCGACTAAAAAATTCCAGAAGAGAGCCGCATGTTACTTTGCAACCGCAATTTTGCTGTCTACCCATAAACTTCGGCGAGCACTTCCTTATCCAATTCTCATGGGGTGTTCAGGTGAAAACTTTGCGGTGGCTGCTTAGTCCTGGTATTACAACAATAATGTAAAATTCCATTGACATGACATTGCTCGTCTGCACAAGCGGCGCTGAGGCCCTCAGGATAAAGGCAGCGAATATGCTCTAAGCCCTGGTCTAAGCTCATAACGAGATATTTTAGTCCAAACCGTTGCAAGTAGTGAATTATCCTCTCTTAAAGTGCCAGGCAATATCAAACAACGGAGGCTCTATGAAACAAAAATGTCTGAAGCCATCCCTAGCTCCGGTGAATGTCGTCTGCTTAACTGATTACGTCCATGTTCCACCGGAGTTGTCTAAGGATAAACTATGACGGCGACACACATCTCGCGACACAGACCTGATGTAACTACACAATCTGCCGTTAGCTGCTTCGGATACAAGTGCATCCTGGGATAGGAAAGATATAGTTTCGCAAAACTTTCGATGATGATGTTGATGTCAATTAGTCTTGGTTTTTACTTTTTTCAGGCTGTTTAAGTCAAAAGCAAAGTATAAAAGATAGCTACCATAAGGCGCTAGATGTGGGCGCCAGATGGAATGTACTTGTATATTGAAAGATTTATCAGGCAGTGAACTGTGTTAGGTTGATTGATTGAGAAAAAGGTTCAATTTATAGACCCTTATATACCTACATATAGGTAGTCTTTTAATAAATACACAAAACGAGAAATGTCAATACGCCGTTGGTACGACAATTTGTTTACATCTCAGACATCAGACCTATTGTCTGGAAAAATTATTACATTATATCCACCGCTTCAAAAGAAGTGCCTGTGCGCTTTGCGGCCTAGGCAAATCATAGAAAAAAATTAGTTTGGGCTTTCAACTCTGTAATACCTTACCCGACAACAGCAACACTTTGCAGACACAGGAATTGCCACTTCAGTGGCCCACGGTGCAACACCAGTTCTAGGTATTGCCTTCTTTTCCAAGTCTTCCTTTCTTTGCAGGATTTTTTTCCTCATAAGAATTTTTGTTCTATAGGCTAGTTCTAAATGGCCGAACCATGGGCTACCGGTTTTTTAGCCAAGCACATCAAAACCTACCTAGTAAAATTGTAAAAACACTAACATGTCCGGCCTAGTCAAGTTAAACTCGCGTGAAAAGGCTTCCTTACGATAAATATCCGCCATGACCACCACTCTTGGATTCTGCTTGTGCTTTTCATCAGGCGGGGCAGAGTCATTTTGGCAGGTCAAATAAAAAAAAAAAAAAATTATCTACCAGTTTTTTTTTAGCAAACTTAACATTGTAGTTGAAGGGCATTTTCATACCCATACATTCAAACTGCAAATGTAAGTTTGTACGTACAATATTAAGAGATTACCATATTATTGTAAGACCAAACACTTCTAATACGCTTCCCTGTACTATGTTTTGTATTTTTTCAAAATTTTAGGCTCAGTACTTTCGGAGACAAGGGAGGGCTGGAATGGTAAATTTTCATCATCATTCCTGTGTTTGAAAATTGATATGTGAATTAAATCAACTTAATCGGTCTAGTAGACTCGGAGAAAATTGGCTGTGGACAGACGAACAGACAGACACACGAGTACTATACCGGCTCGGTTTTTTTCATTCAGACGGACGGAACCCTAAAAATCATATAACTGTTAGTTTATCTCCTCCAATTCTTTAAAAAACATTTCTTTTACGTTTGATTAAATTACTACGAATTGGACCAATTAGCAATGCTGTTAGTATTGAAAAGAATTGATTAAACAGGACTAGCATAAATGAGTCATTAATTTTGAACGTACACACAAAGATATATGAAAAGAACCACAAACTCACCAAGTTTATACACTCTCGCCGAATGTTCAATATGTGCCCCTTTTGTGATATGACATGCGTCCAGATATGTTAAACGTCGAGGTCATGCCATACATTTTGTAACATAGTTCTGTCAATTGGCTGCACTGCAACTCTCATGAGTTATTTTTTGAACTCGACTAGGGATTGCGTTAGTGAGGGTACGTAAACAAGGTGGTTCTTTTCATCTGGGAGGCCAGGGGAACAAAGCTAGGTCATCCACACCAATACGCCCAAACCAGCAATCAAGTTCATCGTACACAAACCAAAAAAAAAAATACAATACAGAATATAAATTTGGTGAGTTTGTGGTTCTTTTCAGATGTCTTTGATGTGTGTACGTTTAATATTTTGAAAGTATAGGCTTCATAAACGTATGAATAATTTATGCTCGCCTCATACATATGAATATTGATTGAAGTTTTAGGTGTTATTGGCCTGCATTGATACTACTTACAAAAGCCTGAAAATAAGTAATTAATAATTATCTTTTATATAAAGAATATTGTTGGAACATCGACATGGACTTGATGTAAAACAGTGGTACGTCATCTAAAAAAATATTATATTCACTTTGTTGTACTTGTGTTCTTTTCCAGATGTGGAGGTTGAATCCATTATAGAAATGTCGTGAAAATGTCTTGAGGTAATTAACTCCCTATTGGTGATTGTAGTTTAACATGGTTTGCCTCACACATCACGTGCATTCAAATGTACTGAGATATTGTGAACTTGGCTCACCTTTTTCATTAACAGAGTTTGAGTAGATGTAGAGCTTGCTTGGGATTGGTGGTGTAGCGTGACGTCGTTGGCGGTGATGGCAGTTTCTTCTAGTAATTTATTGGTTTTATAGCTTCTTGCAAGTGACTTTTATAGAGATTCTCTCGGTCAATTACTGTGTGGGGCACGAGTGGACTCTTTTGTAATTACACTGCACTTTTTATAATTCATTTTATAAATAGATAAGCATGCTTCGATAATGTATATTTTTTATTGTATTTACATTGTACAGGGTAAGTTTTATGTAAAATAGTTTTCTTAAACAGTATACTCTTTTCCTATTGTGGAAAGGTTTTGCACGATATTATTATTTGAATATCCTGATATCTACTGATATCCATATTGCTGAACAGTATTAGTGTCTAGTTTTATTAAATATATAAATTTTCCTATATTTCTTTTTTGAAAGCAATCGATAATGTTTCATATAATTACTAGCAACCCGCCCCGTCTTCGCACTGGTAGCTGAGCCATATCCAACAATCATCAATATATTTCAATCAATTTACACAAAATCTTAACAAATTATACACCTAAACCTTCCTCATGAATCACTCTGTCTATTAGTTACCGCATGAAAATCCGTTCAGTAGTTTTTCAGTTTATCGCGAACAGACAGACGCGGCTAGGGACTTTGTTTTATAATATGTAGTGATAATAACATCGCACTGTTTAAAAGAACTATCTGATTTATAACTAGACCTGTAGGTAGTTTCTTGTTTATTTAATATGATATATACCTCTTCATGATAAGTATAAAATACATTTTTTTTATCGTGTGGAAACCCCCACGGGTCATCACCTCACCGAGGGTGAATATCGGACTCGAACCGACTAAAACCACACGGTGTTCCGTCACAAGTGAGACCATTGCAGGGGACCCGGGATACTCTAGCAAGGAAGCTTCCGAGAACAAGTATAAAATACATAGCAAAAACTTGATTGAACATTACTGAACCTATCTAAGTAGTTAGAGTTTAAGTTGTATATATTTTTTTCTATTCACATAGTATTAGTTCAATCAGCATGTTTTGTAATTATATTTAGTTATAAAAATGGCTGCTGAAACTATAAGCTAATATGAATAATACTAGTAATAATATAATCGTATAAGAAGGCTATCGTTTTGGTCTATATGTTCCTATAGTTAAACGCTACAGTTACAAATTCCATTGTTTTAGGTCGGTGGCTCGACGGCTGACGACAGGTGAAGGCGTGGAGCCAGAATCATTCGACTCTGTGACCATCTATTTCAGTGATATAGTTGGGTTTACTGCCATGTCAGCCGAGAGCACTCCGCTCCAAGTCGTTAACTTTCTCAACGACTTGTACACTGTGTTTGATAGGATAATTAGGGGCTACGACGTTTATAAAGTGGAGACTATCGGAGACGCTTATATGGTGGTATGTAATCTATTCAAAATATTTTGTTTTATAATTCAATTTGATCAAACCTACAACACCGGACGAGGTGATCACTTAAATATTGCGTTTTTTTATATAGGTGTATGTAAATGATTGATTATAGCTTGCGTAATCACTAGGTAGAATATTAAAATTTATATATGATACAGCTAAATTAATATTTGCTTCTGCGTAGTGACATTGTCTATGAATGTAATGCTATAATGTCAACTGGGTTTTGAAAATTTCAATTCAATAACACAAATACAGAAATAAAAAAATAAACAAACAAATTAGTCTGGATTTTAGACAGTGTAAATAAAGGAGGTAAACATATTACACAGTATACACAGTATATTATGGCATTAGGTATTTTTATGATAGTTACATAAAATTGTTTGTAAATATCACGAAGTCGTAACTTTTATTAACGGTGTTAATAAGTTACAGGCATAAATTGTTACACCTACTCAGACCTAACACCTGGCTAGTGAGTCATCGGCTGCTTGTGTCACTCATAACTGTTTTATCTCCTTATGAAATAAAATGGTTGTGCGGCAAAACTTGCTTTAGTATCGAGTATGATGATAGCAATACTGATGATAAAAAATATGAACTAAAATATAACAAACTACAAAGAACGGGTTGCTCGATTAGCCTCTAGATAGTGTAGTTTTCGTTTCATTAGATGATCTAATTGAATTGTTTTACAGGTTTCTGGTCTTCCCATAAGAAATAATGATAGACACGTGGGTGAGATTGCATCTATGGCATTGGAATTATTGAATGCTGTTAAAAGTCACAAAATATCTCATAGACCAAATGAAACACTCAAACTTAGGATAGGAATTCACACCGGTAAGTTATTTTCATGGGATTTACAAATAACAGCTTTCTTCTACTGTAGTTTATAACACAAATCATATAACAAAATTTCGGGTACATTTAATGAAATAGTATAATATACCTATATTATACTATTTGATTAAATGTACCCGGAATTTTTCAATAAAACGAAAACCGTTCAATTATTATTATTCGATATTCATTTTATTCTTGCAAAGTAACCTCCATTGCAAGCAATATACATATTCCAACGTTTCCTCCAATCTTCAAAACACTTTTCATAGGTCGATTGATTGATTGAGCTAAAAGCTATTAAGCCTTTAGCTCCTTGCGAATTCTCTTTCGTTGTCGTGATGAAGAAATATTCTCCACAATGGTAGCAATGCTCCGCTTGCGACAAACGTTTCCTCTCAAATCCGTTAATACGCTCACGTAGTACTCCATATTTACTATCTGTCTCACTGATGCTCACACGACGATTTGCTAGGACAATTTCCCTAAACTTTTCGATGTTTTAACAGTGGTACTGGTTAATGGACGACCCGCTTTAAACTCTTTGTACCACTCGTACGCTTGTTTGCGACATTGTTGAGTCCCCATAGGTTTCCGTTAACATTTTCAACGTTTCCGTACGTATGATATTTTTTTTAGAAACACTGAAATTAGTCAGACAAACTCTTTACTCTCTCTTCTCTACTAAATTCGAATACAAATACTGACTTGTAAACACAAAGCTAGCAACACACAATATTTAAAAAAAAAAGTGCCCAAATTTTGAGACAGATGACTGCCATGTGACTCTGTTTGTCTATTTTTCCTTTTCACTACAAGTAGGACTTGGCTATTTTGAAGGGCCTGACCTTGGTCTAGTGATTAGTGATTCTCACTGCTGAGCCAGAGGACTCGGATTCGATTCCCAACCAGGTCAAATTATTGTGTGATGAGCACGATCATTGGTTCTGTGTGTGTGTGTAATTTATCTAAAATATGTATGTATTTAGAAATATAATGTATATGTAATGAATATTAATATATTTATCAGCAGTCTGGTTACTATAGTACAGGCTCTTCCTAGTTTAGGTCTTGAAATGATATGCCTAGCAAAAGTATGTTATTATTATACGTAATACCTATAGGTATTATAGTTAACAATATAAATTGCTATGTAACAATTGACCTAACAGTCCCGTAATTCAAGTGTACGTGTAAGACAGTACTTTGTCTCAGGATACCCAGGAAATTAATTGCTTTTGTTTATTTTTTTTTTATTTCAGGCGCTGTTGTGGCAGGCGTAGTTGGTCTAACAATGCCACGCTACTGTTTGTTTGGCGATACAGTTAACACAGCATCTCGAATGGAATCTAATGGCGAACCACTCAAAATACACATATCACCTAGTTGCAAACAAGCGCTTGATAAAATCGGAGGATATATTGTTGAACCAAGGGGCACCATTCCAATTAAAGGGAAGGGGCAGGTATGTTAATTGTTGTCTTCACTGTCTTTAAAGTAAAACAGTATTCGCGCAGTTAGCGCCCAAAACTGCACACCATATTGATATGATCATTTAAACAATGTTAATTTCAATATTTTCATACAGGTGTTTGTCGTTTTCTATCTTCTTTGAATGAGACAAAAGGGAAAAGGACTAAAAACCACTTCAATTAAATCAATCAATCAGCCTTTTATAGTCCACTATTGGGCATAGGCCTCTCCCACAGCCACAGCGCCCGGTCCTCCGCCTTCCGCGTCCAGTCCATCCCTGCTACCTTCTAAAAACCACTTACCTATTTATATTTTGAGACTGCCTTTAAGAAAGTTTTTGTGTAGATACTTTTAGAGGAACATAAGTACTGGCGCACTTTGGAAAATGTAGCGTAAAATTTTTTTTCCATCCATTTATCGAACGATGCTTATTATCAGAAGTAGTGGAATACCCCTTGAGTTAAATTCTGGCTGATGCTGACAACCTCTGTTTGACCCCTTAAGAAGCTCCCTCAATTCGATAATAGCAATATCTGACTGTCATATTACTCAAATTGAATAATATAACACCGAAATTTAAATTACAGGTTCAGACCTATTGGCTAGTCAGCGCCACAGAAAAAGCTATCCAGAAAAGAGCTGTCGAGGGTGAGGAACGTCCATTATTTCGTCGTCCTAGACGAAGTCCCCGACTGGCAGACTCCAGACATCCCTCGCTATCAGGTTCGTAACCAGACACGCTTCATCGTCAAAGTTTGCTATATAATGGTAGTATTATTGTGAAGGGCTCATTTCTGGCAGCTTTGTTTTAATATCACATCATAATCAACATCGATTACAGTCACTCAGGAAGAGTCAGTTTAGTGTGATATGATTATTAAAAGATTTACACCGATCAATTATGTACGAGTATGGTGCAAATCCCTATACAGCGCGGTATACAAGCGTCATAATAATCAGTTCGGTATCTAACCGAATCGTGTAAAGACACGGGCTCCACCGAACGAGCTCCAAAGTCATTGTGTCACTTACTACATACATCTATTACATATCTTTCATTTGTTGACCTCATCACAATGCTAACAAATTGGTCCTTCAAGCTAGAACTTCACGCGTCGTAGGGCAGTAACGAGCAATATTGCAAATATCGGTGCACCAGTGACACGTGCTGTAGTTTGGTGATTTTAAACCAACTGGGGTCTTGAGGGAGCAGCCAGCAGGAGCGAGCAGCAGAGCGTAAGGAGAGGATTTCCTTTAATTAAACGAGTAGACACTACTTTAAAAATAACTCCGATATTATATAGCTATTAACTTACAGAAATATGTTTAACTGCCACTAAAAGATAGCGAGATATAGCATGTGTCGATAGTGGTTCCTTAACACTTCACTCCCACCCCAGCCAGCCAGTGCATAGAAATTCATTTTACAATGTCATCATCGGTTTTTGTTTATATACTACATTTTTTGAGAATAAGCAAATCAACGTTTTAGCTAAGTAAAAGTTGCCATGGTTGACAATCTATGCATCTGAACACGACTAAATATAAAAGTCATTGGTCCCAATTCTGTTACTTCACTCGGTAAATTAAAATTTACTAAATTTTCTTCATATAAGATGTAAATCTTGTACACTTCAAAATAAGGTCTTATTTCAAATTGAAACAAGTAGGTAACATATGTCGCTATCGAAATAAGCAATTTATTTGTCGACTAAAGTCTGATACGCTTAAATAAACTTTAATACCCCGTAGCGAGAGCCGCTATCCGTTGAATGCCATCTCTTTTGCTCTGTATTTTTAGTAAGCGTCTTCGTAGGTGTAGATTAAAAACACGTCATCCTTGTCCGTTTTGAACAAGTTTTTATACGGCAATTATACAGCGTTTGAATAAATGGAGACTCTCGCAGCGTGGAAATAAAGTTGAGTATGACGTTGACAGGTGTTAGTGAAATTTAGCGGCACTGAGAAATAGACGTTAATAACAAATAGACCTTATTACGAAGAACACTAGGTTGATTTCATACGAAGAAATTAAGTCAGGTTTTAGTTTAGTCGAGTGTACAATAGAATCGGCAACATTGTAGCACAATATGGTTAACTTTATCAAATAATGAAGCTACACTGTTACTTTTATTACATAAGATTGCTTAACGTCTAAAATATTGCCATAACACGGAGGACACGCCAGGCGTGTACGCCGGCACTGAAAGTGTTGAACTAAGTGCGTGATAGGCATACAACTATCTAAAATTTAAACCGTCTGCTCGTTTGCCCCCCTATAATATTAAAAAAAACAAACCATTATTGATCCTGACTCAAAGAAATGTTAAACAAAAATCTACGCTTCAAATTGGTTCAGATATTTACAGCACGTATGGGAATGATACCATTGATTTAGATATCCACTTGGTACAAGAGGCAGAGGCGTAACAATCCGTATGATCGGTATATATTTTATTTACACACTGTTTATTATATTATTACATACAATTTTGAATTGCATTATCTACAAATAAAACTTATATTAAAAAAAGTATTTTAAGCTACCATGATTAGGTGACTATCCACCGTGACATTCGAGTGATTCTGCTGTGTCGTGGAATGTTTCGACTTTGTTTATTATGGTATTTTTGTATTATTTAATTCTCTGTATAGTCGGGAACTTTCAATATATTAGTGAGTAAGGGAGTTGTTTGTTTAATAAATAAGTGTTGTCGTGCAGGCGGTGTCCGACAGCGGTTGTCGAGTGTGGCTCGCGCGGGCGAGGCGGAGGGCATGCGCGGCTCGCGCTGTTCGCTGCCCGCCACCAACAGCGCCAACTGTGCCAACACCATGCACTCGCCGCACGCCGCGCGACGCGCCCGCCCCGAGAGCAGGCCCAGGTACGTACAATAGACCCAGTATTTGCTTATATTTTTAAGTGAAAACTTCTTTAGGTATATTTGTGCACTTTTGCTATGGGGAAAAAACACTGAACTCGTCCGTCATGCTAATAATACATATGTAGATCCACTAGAGGGCGCTAATCTAAACATTGAGTTCTGTTAGATGCTTATTAAAATATCACCAACCTGCTAATGTGACGTTTTAAGTTCGTCGTTTCGTTTAGGTTTCCACTTCTGTCGGCAGTCCCATGACTGTCTGTGATATTTTTTCGAATAGTATGAAAGTAGCCGAATAGGCCGAATACAGAATATTTGCAGAATATTCGTTGTAAGCTTAATATTTATTATTTTGTATTTTACGTTAGCTAATATTTTAGTTGACAGACATTCGATAATGCACAAAGGACAAAACAGAGATATGGAAAGCTGCTATTTTTTTTGCTGACTTCATCAATGATACATGTTTTTAAAGTTTTTTCTTGAAAACCTAGACAAACCTACTATATTTTTTACATTCGTGTTTAACCATGAATTAGCGGTCATTTTATTGCATTGTAAGTGTCATGATGAGTGCATCCGAAATAAATAATTTAGGCATGCTCAGTGGTGAGTTCCACTCGTCGACTTGCATGCTTTGAATAGAGTGAAATGCTGGAAACTATTACAGGACAAACATATAGTGAATTATCGATTCATCCTATTAACTCTGCGATTTCTAGTGAAAACTATACACAAATTTACTTAAAACAGTCCAATATAGAACTAGGAGTAGTTCATTCTTACGGTCACTACCGTAAGAATATTCATTAGAGATTATTCATTAGAATGTTGACATTCATCATTCTGCTTTCTCGTTCAAATAGCATGTTTATTTATTGCAGACACGCACTGAGCTCGATAGCGTCCTCGACGGCGTGTGAGCACGAGGCGGACAGCGACAGCGAGGCCGTGCGCTGGACGGGCGTGCGCTGCGCGGGGCTGCGCTGCGCGCAGTCGCTGGACGTGTTGCCGCCCGCGCGCCGCAAGCGCCTCGTGCGGCGCCTGCACGCCACGCGCTCGCTCGAGGCCGACGTGCCCGTCGCTACCGTGTGCTGCGACCCGGTCTTCAACGGCACCATCATCGGCATCGTGACGGACGATCCGCCGCGCGACGAGGACAGCCCCCTGCTGCGAAAGACCAGCTTGTCGACCAAAATGGACCGAACGCGGCGAAAGGCCACAGAAGCCAGTTACATCGAATTCTACAAGAGGTGGCGGTCGCTGCAAAACGTGGCCGAGGGTAAGGGCGAGCGCAAGGCCCCGCGGTTCACGATCCCCTGGCTGCTCGGCATCTTCGGCGCTCCCCGCAGCAGTTCCTCCTCCTTGCGCCGCGCCCCGCCCCTCCTCGACCGCGAGTCCGCCGTCTGATCGCATCTGATAATATAGCAGCTTCCGACGTAAAAGCGTATGTTAGATTATATGTATATGTATATGAAATGATGTTGTAAATAATATGTGTAAGTAAAACGATGTTACCGTCAATTGTGAAATAAGTTTAATGTTATTAAATAATTTCTATTGACCGAGGTTTCTTAATAATACTGACGTAGATCACAATTATTACATGAGTGTCATTCGAAAAGCGGGAAGAAGACAATTGTGCCTGTGAGCACCTAGGGATTGAATGTTATATTTTGAATATATTTCCCGCTGGCACTCTTTATCAATACGACTAACTACTACGGCCGTATTAGAGCTATGCTCGAACACCGCAGCAGTTTAAGATCCATTTATCGCTGTGATTGACTAGTTTTACATGGTAAGTACAAAATGCATTTTTTAACATTATACGTCCGCCAGCAATGGTATTACAGCACCGTCCCTTTCGTTATACGAACAGCCATTGATTACGAGTTTGATATCACACTGTTTGGTATCTAACGGGAGGAGCGGTATGTCTGAAGCTGGAGGCGGTGGCGGCGGCGGATTGCTTTCTGTATGTTCTATAATGGGACACGAAACACTTGTATATTCGTGCCGAAGACTGGGGGCCTCTAGTAGATCGGTGCGTTGAGTAGGCGCGAGACGACAGTCACCGACCACCTATTAACAAATTATCCATGTTAATATTATTATACGAGTACTACATTAATCTATACTTACTACTTACTATATACGGGCTCGTGGCTAAGTGGGAACCGTGTAGGTTAGCACATTGCAAAGTTAAGTAATATGTCAGTCTTAGGATGGGTGACCGTTCTTAAAACATTGAGACCCCTCCGTGCCTTGGAGAACACGTTAAGCCGTCGGTCCGGTTGCCATACGAACATTATCGGTGGTATTCGTTACGGATAGTCGGAGCTCTAAAAAGTCTGACAACCTGGTCTAACTATAGGACTTAGATATCGCCTAGTACTTAGGTTGTGGAAGTCTGAATGCAGTCGCTTCACGTAAAATATCAAAGTTCGGCCGTATCGTAGGTAGACTGCAAGCCGACCCCAACTTAGTTGGGAAAAGGCGCGGAGGATCAATAATCTCATCAAGCGGCGGTAGCGTAATGGCTAAGGCGTCGGACTTGCGATCAAGCGGTTGCGGGTTCGAACCCCACCCAGTGCACTACCGGCGTGAACTCACTCCTAACACAAGCATTTAGCTTAGCTGGAGGGGTTAACAAGAATACTAGTAATGTGTGACCCACGTTGCTAGTATTCTTTAAAAAAAAAAAATTATACTTAATATTAAAAATGCAACTGGTTACTTGAAACTAAAAGTAACTCTATCTGTTACGTTTCACGACTTAACTACTTAATCCAAAGAGTATACAAACACTACGATTCAACTGATCAATGAAATTCTGATACTCGTTATCAGAAATGGATGTAGGGTAGCTTTCATCCAGAAAAAAGTGTTTCCGAGGAATATAAAAATTACTTTAACGCTAGCGAATCTGCGAACGCGTTAACAAGTGATAAATGTGATTGCGATGCTTACTTCCATGAGATATTCATCACTACGGTGGTGTAAAACACCGTCCGTATGCGACTCTAGGTGGTTTCCAGAAGCAAATCGTAGTTTTTTTGGAGATTCTAAACTGCAACATCTGTAACAATAATATGGTAATACTTAAATAATTAACTTTTACACAATAATATTTTTTATAAAAAGCGCAATAAAAAAATAGGTATGACCTCAAGTAAGCACGCGTGAAAGATGCCTCTGTTTGGTTCCTAGGCCGTCATAGGCAGTAGTAACTGCTTATCTACTTTTTTTGGCATTTAGTACGTAATCTAAATAGTTTAACTTTTAACGTTTAGTTGGACATCCTAGATTTTTGCTTAAATTGCAGCCGCGCTAGATGACGCTGACTGCGTTAAACTAACAACGTATCTGCCAACTTATAAAAAAACGAAACGGTTTCTTAAACAAAATGTTACCTACTTTTAACTGACTTACAAGGGATCCGAAATTCGATCCTTATGAAGATTCAACCCGTAGGAGACATTTTATCTTCTTTTTGTTATGGAGGTGTATTGTCTGAAGCGATGCCGTATGATATTTTTTACAGTCACACCACTCTCTTCGGCGCCAGCAGTTTAGCTATACACCATTTAAAACCAGAACAGGTACGTACTACGCGGTATCCCTCCTCTCTTTCCTCAACGGGTCAGTAACGCTATAGTGACACCCCTGGTGTCGAAAGCGTCCATAGGCTACTATGAACGCTTACCATAAGGTTAGGTTAGGTTACATGTTATACCCGCCTTAGTAGTATGAATAAAATATCACTGTTACTTCTCTTAGGATTTAATAACAAGTGACTACAATAGTTATTTGTTTATGAGGTAGACATTTTTACAACTTTCCCATAAGATACGGGTCGTACCTGTGCAGTCCACCAACTTGGTTCTTCCAACTCTTAGTCTTGAGGGAGCTCCGTTGCCCCCTCCTGTCGGGGTGCGCGGGCGCCGCGTCCCGCGCCTGGCGCCGGCGCGCGCGCGCTGCGGCGGCGGCCGGCTCCTCGCCGCGCAGCCAGTACGTCACTTGGTCCCGCTTCCCCTTCATAGACACGATACCGCGCTCTTCTAAGATATAACCTCCTAGTTGGTCCAGTAATATTTTGCATGTTGAACTGCAGTGGATTTTTAATGCTGGAAACGAGAGTAAAGGTGAGAGGTACTAATTTAGACAGAGATGGTGTAAAGCATAGCGGAATCTCGCCTGGAAGCCGGTAGTTCAATAAATTAATACTTCCCACAAAAGATTGCAGGTTAAATAACCTCGAGTTATATTCCTGTTGGAATTTAGGATCACTACCGTCAACTGTAAAACTAACGTTCTTTCTTGCTTTGCTTACTTCGATCACCGGTTACCGTATTCTTGTTGCTGCATAAAACTAATTTTAAAAGAATGTGAATCTATACATAGCGTAAAACAAAATCGCTTCTGCCGTTTGTACGCTTAGATCTTTTAAACTACGCAACGGATTTTACACCAATAGATATAGTGACTCAAGAGGAAGGTTTATACATATAGTTTACCTAATATTGTTTTGTGTACCACATTAGTATCTAAATTACACCCGTGCGAAGCTGGGGCGGGTCGCTAGTATAATATTATACTACTGATTTGCTTTTAATATAATAATCTTCTTGTGTAAGGCTCTTTCGTACATTATTAGCTTAATGCAACATTACTAGTTATGATTCTATAAGAGCGGTGGAAGAAAGGAAGTTCTTGAATGGTAGAAAAATAAACTTATGATTTTTGTTTCTGCTTTTGGATTATTGTTTGTTAAAGACACTTACGAGCTCCTGTCGATTCGAACCGGCTGGCAGTGTTTACTGTGTCACCAAATAGGCAATACCTTGGCATCTTGAGCCCAACCACTCCGGCACATACTGGACCTAAAACAGAATGTAAGTGTGGCTGTGCAAAGAAATGTAATGTATCATGCGGTAATCTCTATATATTAATAGGTGAATGTAATTATTTATACATCTTTTCAAGTTTTTTTCGCACACGGAGGAATGTGATATTATGAAATATATGTAGATAGAAGTTGAGACATCTAAAATATATTTGTTGTTTTGTTGCTAAAATGTTCAAAATGTGTTATAAATTAAAAAACCTTCCAAGTGCGAGTCGGACTCGCGCACCGCGCACTATTTTTATAATATGATGTAACTAAAAATTTACGGTTTTCGCAATTTTTCCTTTATCTGTGCTATAAGACGTTGCTTCGTACCAAATTTCAAGATTCTGAGTTCACGGGAAGTATCCTGTAGGTTTTGATTCCCTTGCGAGTGTCGAAAATTTGCGGAAATTTGCGGCCTGAGTATTTCATATAAATTCCCGCTTGATACACATTCTTGAGAAAAAGGGTCTTGACAGACAGACAGACGGACGGACGGACGGACAACAAAGTGATCCTATAAGGGTTCCGTTTTTTCCTTTCGAGGTACGGAACCCTAAAAAGAAGGTGAAAACGGCTACAAAAAGCTACAGGGTAGTATGTTGACCTGACTCGGTACGTCTATCTATAAAATGACAGTTCAAGTTATACCGGCCACGAAATAAAACAAAACATTTACAAATTTATCAATTATGGTCATAATTCGACCACCAGGCGATAACTAGTATTTATTAATGTTATTTATATTTGTAAGTCTTCCTAAAATAAAATTAAACAGATATCTACGTGTAATACAAAGACTAATAAAATGACGAGTTGCAAGAGATGGTTAATGGTACGTTGATATTATTAGTCCTTTTTAAAGAAAAGTCGTTGTCGTCGTTAAAAGTGGCTGATTACTTTCAAAGTATTTCGTAGGGTCCTGAAATCGTTGTAAGATACTAATATAATAAAGCTGAAGAGTTTTTAGTTTGTTTAAACACGTCGTCGCTGTCGGATTCGAAAATATTTTTTTTGTATGTTAGATTCATAAGGCTATCTAGATCGGCGATCTAGACCACAGCTTACTGCTAGTTTTATTTTATATAATTTTAGCTGTCATTTGCCATTAGCTTTACGACTGCCTGACCTTTTACTCTATGCATTCGAAGGTATAAACCAATAAGACAACCTACCCGAGTGAATTCCAACACGCAACATGAGCCGATGTTCGGGACGATGTCTCAACCGAAATGCTCGCGTGGCGGATAGTAGTGCTAGAGCCATGGAAGCCACTTCACCCGCATGCAAAACGCCATTTCTAATTGGTAGTCCGGATACCTGGTACAACAAAATAATAACATGAAAAGTAATCGAAAAAACGACTCAAACGTAAGAAGTAAATAAAATTGTTACTCACGACCATGTAAGCGTCACCTATAGTTTCCACTTTATACACGTCAAAGTTCTCCAGAATTGAGTCAAAACATGTATACAGATCATTTAAAAAATCGACTACCTGCAAAAAAGAAGATCGAATTTTTTATTCGTTAAATAATTCGAATGCTAATAATTATACGTACGCATAACGACGAAATCAAGTTGAATATAAGAAAAATAATACTGGCTAATAACCTGCAAAGGTGTGCTTTCAGCTGACATTGCGGTGAAGCCCACAATATCACTAAAATATATTGTCACAGAATCGTAACTTTCTGGCATGACCCGACGACCTCGCTTTAATTGCTCCGCTACAGGTGCCGGTAACATCTCCTCTAATAAAGCCTCTGAAAAAATACATTTTATATTCGGCTACAATTTTTATAGACATTTTTATGACTAACATTGGCAAGTTAGAATGACTAGGCATACCAGTCTTTTTTTTCTCTTCCTGTAACTGATCTGTCCGCTCGTCTACAAGAGCTTCGAGATTATTTGCGTATTTTTCCATCATAGCGATCATATTGTCAAATATGTTAGGTTTCCTGAAAAGTAGAGGAATATTTACTAAGTATGTAAAGATATAACTACCGATTACATGTATAGGTAAAATGACTCACATTCCTTTACGTAGCGGTCGTAAACGAGTTCGAACTGCTTTGAAATCGGGACGGGCTATAGCGTCTTCTATCCAACATTCGGAGCAGCATTCGCGGACGCAATCAAAACGACCAGCTAGTGCATCTAAAGGAGGCCTACAATACAAACACACATTGGTTAAGAAGAAATCGCCCTAACAGAATTAGTCTTCAGTAAAAGGCTTTACATTGTAACCCTGACTAATAAAGATGAAGGTTTATGTGTTAATGTACCATGGTAACCTTTTATTTGATGTGAAAAAATACACCTCTTTAAGCCAAGGTAAAATGTAACAATAATTTGGTGCCAAATATTTACTAGAATCGAGTTATTTATGGGATGTTCTCATTAATTATAAATAATTAACGCTGTTTAATCTTGTGAAGTATAAGGAACGCTTATGATAGTGAGAATTCGTTTTATAATCAATTTAATGTCTGTTTCGTAAGGGAATACTTGCTTTATGTTGTACGAACGAGCGGTCCCGTACCTTCCATTTCTTTATTGTTTAAAATAATAATCATTAGTAGTTTAGATAATTATACTGCAACATAGAAATGAGGCAGTACTCGTTACTACCTCGTTTCTATGTAACCACATGGCTGATTATGTGATGTTTGTAGCTAAAAACAATACCTAGATCTTACCAACAGTATCACTGTTCACATGACTAGGAGTTAACCTTGAACCCCAGAGCTTTAGAGGCACGATATCAGATTTATGATTTGTTCGATTAAGTAGAAAATAAATCAGAATCAGGTGTAATATTTCAAAATAACGGTTAAGATATTCTGTAATAAAAAAAAACGATCATCCCGATATATCTAATTATTAATTTTGTACCTCCAAGTAACCCCAATAAATTCCTGTCTTAACTCTTCATCCTCATATCTGTTTTAGTATCTAAATATGATAATCGTACGATGTTATGCACATAGTTTGAATCTTTGACCATGCAAATCAACTGCAGAGTGAACATACCTACCTGAATGACGCTGGGTCTGCGCTGGCTATACGGTGCAATAACGTTGGCGTGGGCGGGGCATCTGGACCAAAAGGCCCACGACGTGTATGTAACTCATACAATACAAGCGCGAATGCGTACACGTCTGATTGTTGCGAACCTTCACGGGAATCTTCGGTTGTGTGGGTATTGTCTTTCCCCCAACCCGCCGATCGGAGTAACTCCGGTGATAGATATAACAAACCTAAACATATAATACCATATATTTATAAATAGATAGTACACAATATGAATTTGAGGATGATGAAGGAGCTGCATTATTACGAGGGAAACATGGAGTAACTCGAGAATATAACTTTGATTTTTTATTTCTACTTTATTTATTTTATTTGGGATGCTTACAGCTTAAAAAGTATTAGTATTGGCTCACATCCTACTTTATTTGGGATGCTTACGGCTTAAAAAGTATTAGTATTGGCTCACATCCTACTAATATTATAAACGTGAAAGTTTGTGAGGATGTAGGGATGTTTGGTATGTAGATAGCTGGAGACCTGTTGGTATGTAGGTACCTGGAGCATGAACTACTTTTTATCCAGATATTCCCACGGCATCAGGACTTGCGCGTGTGGCGCAGCTAGTATAACATAAAACAAAGTTTTACTAACTTGGTCTAGTGTCACAATTCCTTATAGGTAAGCACCACATGAGCTATTTAATGCTGTGTATGTGAGATAGAAACATTTATTTATTTGACTGAAATGCGACCTAATTGTTCTATTTTTCTATGGAGCTTGCTAATGAAGGCAGATGTACGTCTACGATGTCACTAGCTTTTTAAGAGCTTGCACACTCTTGCTTGTAATTAGCTGTAAGTATTCCTACTGACAGTGTAGGTGCGGCTTTATACATCATTTTTGTGACTTGATCGAGAGTGTTCTTAGCTAATTCAAGAAAATTTGTTCAGTCTTTCGAAGATAACTTATACCTTTTTCTAATTATTGAAAGGTTTAGTAAAACTTAAAAAAGCATGGGATCTACTTTTTATGTTTATAAAAACTTTATTAAAGGTTCTCGTTCCTTCTCTACTTTTTTGTATGTGTGTTTTTTTATGAGATAGGTTATATGTTCAAATTGCCCAATATAATAAAGTCCAAACAAACGTTTGATTTAGATTTAATTAGCAAAACAAGTGATTAAAGTTGCTAATATTATGATTTAGAGAAGCATTGAAGACGGTTGTACTATTATTAAAGTTCTAAGTTAAAAAAAAAAAAATATTGTGATTAGTTAACTAAATCAGACAGAGTCGCAGTGAGTAAAAATTATGTAAAAACTAATATAGCTTACTTTCTATATGAGATCTCAGTGCGTTAGGTTCAGTTGGAGGCATCTCCCCCTTTCTGAATTCTTTTAGTCCGAAATCAGCTAATTTCACTACCCATCGAGCATCCACTAAGCAGTTGGACGGTCTCAATGCGCCGTGAAACTGTAGCGGTGACTCATGAATAAATATCATGCCCTGGAAATATAGTACATGGTATTAATAACATTAGACGATATTAATTAGATATAGGTAAACGAGGTGAAGGTAAATTTTATTTGTATTTGTACTTACTCTAATAATATCTCCAACTAGAGACGCGATAAACATGTTGTCAAGTTTGATGTCTTCGTTCTCGAGAATATCCTGTAATAAATGAAAGCCACAAATAACAAGAGTATTTCTTAGTAAAACTATGCAGAAATAATAATCTGATAAATTGAGATCGTAAATCTACTTCTGTTTTTACCTTGAGACTGCCTCTAGTGCAGTATTCGGATAGGGCGCATACGTTCGGCGGCTCTATACACGCGCCAACGAACCCGTTCACGTTATCATGTTGTAAATCCCGCATCTGCCGACACACGTTTTATTACACATGGAACGCTACATCAGACGATATTACTGTATTAGAATTTAGAATACAAATGTAACGGTTGGAACTTCTACTGTTTCATTATTGTATACGGAAATAAACGACCAAGGAAGACGTGCACTTTGACATGAATTGGCTATAAACACTAACAATGCACATGTTACTTTGGTTAAAACATAATATTACCTTACAGAACAGTTTTACAGACCAACAACTACAGCCTAACTCTTTCGTTAGTGTCATTATGTTCTTAGTAATCAGTACTATGTATAAAGGCTGCACAAATACTGTAAATAGTACCTTAATTGATATTTAATCATATTTTTGCGTCTCATTTATTTTGTGAAGTGACAGTTTATAAAACAAAGGTAAATGAGCCGGCCTGCCTACTAATAGAGGATCCTATTTCGTACCAGATCCCTGGGCAAAGCCGATTACGAAGTTAAAATTTCGACATAACTTTTAACGACCAAGTTGAAGGCATTATGATTAAGCATTTATTTTGAGTAATGTTATGGATTGGTCGTGTTGGATACACCCAGTGCCTCAGGCGAACTCCGTGCATTCAGTCACATTAAGAAAAAAAAAACATTTCGTCACGTATGTGTTTAGCTAAAGGTCAATCAGGTACAAGGAAAGTTACCGACTGTATTTTATTACAAACTTTTTGTACAAATGTTGCTCTACGACAAAGCTGAGAAAACATTTTGAATTGTAGCTATTCGGGAGTGTACAAACTTCAAACAGGTGTAAGTTAGTGTACTTATCTACACCTGGAAAAAGTTCTACACTCATTTGATATTGTTTGTTATAAATGCTTTAGATTTAGAGAAAACAAAGAAGAATGTTCGGCTTAAGGCTGTTACACACCTTGGCGTCTGAACTTAACGGGTTATAATAAAGCATTGAAATTACGGCCTTTACCTAGATTCAGTCTTAGTATTCTTTGGTGTTAAGAAACCTGCTACTTCTCTTACTTTATCAGGTCATAGCCATAATATACCTACGCCTTTAGAAAATAGAAGATATTCTTTGCCCTTCACGAGTGAAGGACAACAAAATAATAAAAACATAACCCCATAATAGATAGTACGCATGGCCCTGATATAGATAGAGTGGTGTACAGACACCTACCTTTATTTAAAGAATAGTAAGTTAGGATTAAAACAAAATAAATAAAATTGTAGGCGTAGGAAGCTTACTGAGTATGGTCACAAGACCATACTCAGTAAGCTTCCTACAAAACATGGAACATAAATGTCCAACATACAAATGTTGGACATTTATCCTCCATGTTTTGTCCGTGATACTTTTTTTTATTGTAATTACACAACTTACATACTACGGCAAACATGATTATTGTTAAACATATTTGTTGTATAAAGCTGAGCCACCCATTCATTTTTATTGTACCTGCCTGCGGCCATAAATCCGAATGTATTAAGGTGATTTGTCTCAGTCAGTTACTCCCTCATAGCGACTGCTTTGTTTGTTTTAGGCCCTTGAGTCGGCTTTGGACAAACGTCTTACACTGGCTTAGAGCAAGAACAAAGTAAACTACAAACATTTCACTTAGGACCTGCGACGTAGGTAACTAACTTGTATAGATTGAAGTGTCTGTTTGTAATGTCATAATAACAGCATTTTACTAATTGTATCCGAATGTTTACACGGTAAGTACATATACCAAATTTTTTTTTCTTCATTTTCTTCTGTCTGTCTGTTTGTTCCGGCTAATCTCCGGAACCGGTGGACGGATTTTCACGGGAATTTCACTGGCAGATCGTGTTATAAGAAGTAATTTAGACTAATTTTATTTGGAAAAAAGAATTAGGGTTCCGCGCAAAATATATAAATATGTGCAATTGTACACGCAAGCGAAGCCGCGCCGGGAACAGCTAGTGGTTATAAGTATGTGTCCGTAGTATAGATCCTTAAGATAAATTCACACAGTTGTTCTTCCAATTTCAACTGTCGACTCCAGAAATACTTTTTAAATGACAATAAATTCCGTTTAGACGCCTTCTGTTGGTAAATCCTATATGTCAGAAAGGCTCATTCGAGCATTGGTTTGAAAGGTGCATACATTTATACCTCAAAGCCGAGTAATTACCGATTTCTTCAAAGACTTTCTAAAAATAAAATATAAAGACTTTATTAATCGTAAGAAAAAAAAAATTGAAAGGAAATATTTAAATATCAATTAGACCCAAAATTATCCTTCCTTAGAACGTAGACCCTATGTTTTATAAATAACTAGAAACCCGCCCCGGCTTCGCACGGGTAGCAGAGACATCTTCAACAATCATCAACACATTTCATTCAATTTACACAAACTCTTAACAAATTGTACACCTAAACCTTTCTCATGAATCGCTCTGTCTATTAGTGAAAACCGCATGAAAATCCGTTCAGTAGTTTTTTAGTTTATCGCGAACAGACAGACAGGCAGACAGACGCGGCGGGGAATTTTGTTTTATAATATGTAGTGATGATAAGGTTGAGAATTTACAGTGCTTAACCAAATGAACCCAGTACCTTGGGTCTCTTTCTCATTGCAATTGACTTGAAAAGTATTTTTGCGTTACGAAGCCTGCATTTTAAGAAATGTTTTAAGTACCTATTCTAAATGTATCATTTACGTGGTTTTCGTATGGCCTGTTTTATATCACAGAAAAAATAACGCTTTTAAAATTACAGGACACATAATATAATATAATAAATAATATATAAAAAAAAAAAAAACTGTTATATGTCAGGATGTAGTAGCTATTCCTGACGATATACGTATTATTATGTATCTATGGCTATAACGTTGACTCTTAATGTGTCTAAACAGATAACAACTTTTACGACGCCGTTAATTATAGGAAGTATGTGTATTTTGTTTTAGTAAAAACCTCAGTGGATAGTAGTCATAAAATCTACTTGTAAAAGTAAGTTGTAAACAAGTGATGGACACGTAGTGATGGGAAGTATTGTGTTCTTAAATTGGACGCTTTATAATTGACAGTTATCATTACTTTTTAATTGTCAGTAGGTAGTCATAAGTGGAGGCCTGCTAGGTGAGTGATTACTATTTATGGACGAAGTGCGTACAGGAAATGAACACTGAAGGTGTGCCGTATCAAGAGAGATCGTACCTATCCGTAGAAATGAAGTTTATAGCGATCTTGATAGTTTATCTGTTAGTGGTACAAGATTAGAACAAAATTGTATATGATGACAATTCGTTACTCACAATTTTAAGCTCTTTCTTTATTTCCCTGTTGATATCGATATGGTGTCTTCGCACTCGTTTGACAGCCAGAAGACGCCCGCGGTAGAATGCGACTTCGGTGAAGATAGCCGAGTAGCGGAAGTCAAGATCTGGGTTCGAACTCAGCGATACTTGACTGGACCGCACACCGCCAGTGCTGCCCCCACCGTTCTTCTCGGTGTTGCCCACAGCGTTGGTCGAAGAGTTAACGTTACCGCCCGCACTGCTATCTTGCTGGAAGAAATCAGCTCTGACCAACTCGAATAGCATAAATTTTTAAAAGTCTTGACTTCCTTCGAATACAGCAGCCAAAAAAAAGTTTTGTGATGTATTTTGTTTAAAAAAAAGTTTAAAACAAAAAACATTACTATGTTATTAGTACTGTTTATCCAAAGTCTTTTGTAGGGCGGTGGTTCTACCCCAGTACCTCCGCCCTACAATAAAACAGACATTGCTGGGTGACTGCGAGCGTGTATGAAAGATCTGATGAATGTGGAAGAGGCCCATGAGGTCAGGATCGTGGTAAATGGCGTTCTATCGTCTATGCTTATCCCGGACGGTAATAGGGCGCGAGCAAAATAAATGATAACTTGAGACACCTTACACACGGCCGTCTGATCCCAAATTAGGTAGAGATACTATGGTAAACAGGCAGCTTATAAGCATACTTATATCATTATATTAATAGGTGAAGAGAATTCTTTGTACTCCTTTTTAAGAAATTTTCGCGAACGTAGTAACGTGAATTTTGGAATATTTACAGTTTAAATATAAAAGAAGTGCAGAAAACTGAAAACTTTAAACAAAATGTCTTATAACTTTAAAAATTACGTGAAAACGGCTTAATTAAATTACACGTGTCCAGTATATGTGATTACCTGTCACGATAAATAAGTCTATACAATGACAGCTCAAGTTATACTGGCCAATAAAAAATCATGGTCGAAATTCGACCACCACTCGATCTGTAGTATTACTAAATACATACATTTGTAGACAAATTACACTCAGACACAGAACCAACGATCGTTTTATTACACAATTATTTGTCCTGGATGGGAATCGAACCCATGACCTCTGGCTCAGCAGTCAGGATCACTAACCACTAGACCAACATGCCAGTACAAATTTTTATTACCATGTATGTTTTACTGTACTTTTCATCTTGTAAAATATTGTACTGAAGGAAACAAGTATGCAATAAACGAACGTGGATAGAGTGTTAAAAGCCATTTATTACATTTCATTTGAAGATTCGGTGCATAATAAATGAACAAAAACAAAGTAACCTACATCTAAACAGAACATTGAGAACAAACAATCATTGTGCACTACACTGTTAGATGTTCCCAGATTAAAGAATGTTGCTAAAACACAGCGAGCATGCAAACAACATTATAGAAATTTAGTTTACCTACTCAGTTTGTTGGCTCGTTGCTCTTCGTCAGGAAGGTGTAGTTCCCTGAAGTCGATTTTCCAGAGCAATGAGTCCAACTCTTGCTCGTACCGCCACCCTCGGTACAAAGCAAGAGCGGCTAGCGCTAGTAAAGCCAGTGTTCCTCCTGAAGCGCCCAATGCCCACGCTCCAATATGACCTAAGCCGAAAATAAAAAAATAACAATAGTCAATGTCTAAAATGAAAGGAAAGTTATGTATGTTTTATAATAACAACGTATTCATATACTTAGACCCGATGTTTACATCGGGTATAAATATCTACAATCTTTTTTATATTGTAGCACTTAAAGTTATTGTAAGGACTTTGTAATACTTGTGTAGAATCAAATACATATGGCATTTTATAATACATCGAAAAAAAAAACTATAGGTATATTGTGTCAAAATACAAAACATGTATTTTTTAGTATGCGTGAAACTTACCTTGTGGTTTTCTTTAAAGTTTTTGTTTATTTATTTGTTGAAATTTAACACTAAAACTCGTCAATATCTATTAAACGACAAGAAGAAAAGAAAATCGTTTGACAAATAAATCAGAAAAGGTGCTGAACTGTTTGGTCTTTGTTTATTTTTTGTAAATATATTTGAATGTAGTATTATACTGATGTGTTACAAAATATTTACTATAGGTACCCATACAAATATCATACATATCCATAGATTTTTGAATTCCGAATGCAATTTTAACAGCCTATTTTTAGGGTGGTGCAGAGTTAAAAATAAACAGTAAATAAAATGTTGGTACAGACACTGATCATTTAGCTCAATAATTTTATACAAGGCTTTGTAATTTTACTGTTGAAGTGATTTTGTATTTTATGACTAAGAAGTTAGTACTCCACTAAAGGAATTATTGTTTAGTTTATGAGGTCGTTATCGACAGTCACCCTGATTCAGTGAAAGTTATTAAACAAAATAATTGTCCATTGTAACTTATTAGTTAGTTTGCTAAGCTTCGATAAGCATTAGCAACATTAATATGCTATTCTTAGAAAATTGAATGTAATGAAATAAATGAAGAAAATAAATTTTAATGCCACGATTGAAAATTTTGTTTGCAATTTAATTTTACAGTTTGCTTTGGAGAATTGTAACTGCTTCTAATAACCGTTTGCATTTAATTTACGGACAGCAAATTTATAATATTAAATTCCTTTCAACAGGCAGTGTTTATTAAAGTATTATGTTTGACGGAGTCGGGTCGAAAAGGTATTCATACCGTAATTCTTCATTTCACACTAAATAAACGTGGCAGATACACTACAACATTAGCCCCTTTTTAACGGTTTTTTTATATCTAAATGTTCTGCATATTGTCGTATTATCGCGCATCAAAACCATTAGAAGCTTGTTTAGAAACTTAATAGCTCAGTTAACATATTTTACATTTCCGTCTTATCGTGTGAAAGCATTTGATTCGTAATCCGAGGAGACTTAGGATGTAACATTAAAGCTTTGCATAAATCTTAAGCTGGTTGACGTTTTAATAAAAAGAAAAAACTGGGCTACCCTCCTACGTAGCTCATTTACGGAATGGTTCTGTATCATAATGACTGAGTATATTTAAATACGACTGAAGCTCTGGGTGGAAAATATTTAAATTTTCTACTAATGGGATTAGGTTTGAACATTAGAGTAGGTATTAATTAAAAGTAAGTTGGTATTAAGTTAAACAGAGAAAGAAAAAAGTTAAAAAAACAATTGTTTAGCACAATATTTTTTTTGGTAGAAAAGTGGGTAAAGTTTGATGAGGTTTGAATCCGGATCCTATTATTATATTAATGCATCATTATTAAATACATTAAATGTAATATTATTTATTATTGTATAAGTTTGTATCCTTAAATTAGGGACTATTATTTTTTCGAAAGCGCCGTATTTGGATAAACTTGTGAGATTGCTTTTAAACGCGTGTGGAAGACACATTTCTTAACTAAAAATGTATTTTCTCTTCGATAGTACTTACCTATAGCTCTACATCAATGCTATATGAGGGTAAGTACGGAGGCATTAGGCGGAGCTGTCGGCGGGTGTAGTCGCAGCGGGAGTCGCGTGCGGCCGATGGCTCGCTGCTTCGCATTGCTTGTCACTAGAACTCGTTACGTCGCTTTTACGACCCACCCTACTTACTGAAGCTTACAAACCTTGCGCTTAATGCCGACTCGGACTATACTACATATTAGTTTTTTAGATCGACACTAAACAAAATGGTCGCGTCCGTTTCGTCGACCTTTAAGTAATAGAGTGCTTCAGCCCACATGCTGATTCTATTAGCTTCAAACATACGTTGCGCATTAAAGGGAAAGTGAGAGCACTATTCACACAATGGTCTTTTTCTTAAATAAAAAATCTTTTAAGTTACTCACTAACGCATTTTTCTCCTCTGAATCCGCATGGTGGCTCCGAGAGAGGTGCTTGACCGCCGGGCCATTCCATATCCCGCAGAAATCTTACTTCCTGTATGAGATTGATGTTAATAAATTATAATTCTTTTGACCCTTTGCCGTAAGTTTATATTACATTAAAGCGGTACAAAATGCGTGAAATTGCTAGATCAAAGAGCACAACGTGGTTAGAAATAGGGTGAGTATAAATAATGTTCGCGTAGAAAATGTTTGTAGAGCCCGCACGGTTACAAAATGTTCCAGTTTAAAGGACCTTTTAGTTCTTTACAATTGGAACTATGCGCCGGTTGGCACCAAAGTGCATCTTCCAAGCCAAAATGTGACGTAAACGGTTATCTAAAAGATGCCGTTTATTCGGGACACGTTCGATTCGTCGTGCGTATCTACGTGTTTTGGATATTTGATAACGAATCTATTTACATATAGATGTAAGTGCTTTTGTGCGAATATTTATAATATTGGCCACATTACTGTTTAAGGTTTCCTATATCAGTATCGTATTTGATAGATCTATATCTTGCTAGACAGCGTCTAGCAGAATACGTACATTTTCCTGTGAAATTATTCTTAGACCATTCCTTTATTTACAAGTAGGTACTTATATAATTACTTAATGATAATAATTAAATTTTTATTTTAATAAAATCAAAAGTTACACTCAATTTTTATTTCTATCTTGTAATCCTATAATATTTTTAAAATAGTTGCTTTACTAGCCATAAACTAAAAAAAAATATCAAGCAGCAAAATCATATTTTAGTTTATGAGCAAAATTGCTTGCAACAATAAGATGTAAAAAAAGTATCGGGAATTGATAATTTAATTCTAATTCCAAATTCAATTCAATAAATCTTTTTTGTGGTTAAGTTGGCACAACTATTTTCTATATTGGCGCGAAGTTTGAGCAATATCTGTCATTTAGTTTGTTTTCAGTACTCGATTTTGTAAGCTCCTTTCAAGAGTGTTTTGCGTTTTTTATAATGGATAAAAACATCGAACAAAGAGTTTGTCTCAAATTTTGCATTGCAAATGGAATTTCATGTATAGAGTCGCTGAAAATGTTACACAAAGCATATGCGCATATGAGCCAACATTGTACACGAATTTTTTACCAAAATCTCCACAAATATTATCGAACAACTACCGTGTTCACCGAATATGGCTCCGGCCGACTTCTTTCTCTTTCCAAAGCTCAAATTATTACTTCGAGGTACCCGTTTTCAGTAGACAGAAGATATCAAAGAGAATTCACGGCGAGAACTGAAGCCGATTCCGGAAAATGCATTTAAAAATTTTTTTGATAACTAGATTATTCGTTGGCATAAGAATATTATTTCTAAAGGGGCCTATTCTGAAGGCGATACAATAAGTTTGGAAGAATAGTTACCTAACATTTTGTGGTTAATTGACCTTTTCCCGGTAATTTGTTGACAGAGTTGTACGTCATCGGGGCTACGAAGACATATCGGTTGCTGAAATATCTTACTTTCGATTTCATTTTCAGTAATACACGATCATTGATTTACACAAGTTAAACATATTAAGCTTTTAACAATAGAAAACCCATTCTCACACTTTTTTTTTGTACTGGTATTCTTGTTAACCCCTCCAGCTAAGTTAAATGCAATTTTTTTATCTCGAATTGTTCTAGCATAAAATAGTCATCTCGAAAACTACAATTTATATGAATATGATATATAACACTGTGTACATTACCGGTGAAGTCTTATGGAGTACGGCGAGAGGGTAGAGGCCGGGTGGGCGCGAAGGGTCGATGGACAGCAGAGTGTAGTTGCCCTCGGCGTCGCCTTGCTCATCCATGTGCACCCAGTACCTGGCCATGCGCACCGATTGCTTGTTACAAACATTCACTTGAGACAATATTGCTCGTATTCTGAGAAAACTATATTGGAGTTTGTTTGAGATATTTAACGGTATGAAAATAATTGATATGAAAAAAATTGTGGTTGATATTGAGCGTAATGTAGATTTTCTTTACATTATAATGTAATGTTATCGTGTTCCTACTTAAAAAAGCTGCTCCACCATGGCTTGCAGAGCTAGCGTAGTAGATTTTTCGATTATCCTAATCTTCTGTTATGGTCTAGAATATTTTAATACAGGGTATAAGAAACACCGTACCGAATCGTGAAATAGTGTATTTAGACCATCATTTAGAGTTGAAAATCATTGGAATTTTCTGCCGGAAAATTCATAATTTTTTTTATTTTACGTTTTTGGCTTAAAAGTGATATAACAATGAGTAAACAGAATATTTTACCGAAAAAAATGTAATAAATACCGCATACGGCCAAAAGCAATGTAATCAATCAAACAACATTTAAACATTTTATGCAATCAACTAGTCTTGTCGGCGCCAAACGTTTAAGGTCATTCACCGTACCGCACAAAAAGAATACTTACACATGTTGCGTGTACATTGCGTAGCGCTTCATGAAACTAACGACTATAAATCCTTAATCTCGCATTTTATGATGAACTGACTTTTGTATTGTGAAAAGTATAAACAGAGGTTATTTATTGTAAGTTTTAGAAAAAAGCTTTAGAAAAAAAAAATGGAGCACTTTGCAATTAAGGCTAAAAAGTTTAAAACCGATCTCGCTGAAATTTAAAGCACTACAATTTTAGAAAGTTTCAGACTTTTACGTGCGTTCCTTTTAAAGTTATTAAATGTTGAAAAAAAAAACGCTCTTTTTAACTTTGACCTTCATTTGCTGTTAAACAAAAGCATTTAGTGACTTTGAACACGTCTCATTTTGCAGGTAATTTAATGGAGAACAAAAGCTTTGGACACATATGACGAAAAACGTATTAGCAACGAGATATCATACGAAATGTAAAAAAAGCCTTGTTTTTGTTCAAATGTTAAATAAAAAAATTACCCGCCACTTGCCCAGACTGTGGGTATCGAAATTCTTAATCAGCGCATTTTTTTTACTATTTATCCAAAAATAAAAATGCGTGGTAATCGAAATGTCCATTTTTGGTCATAAAACAGCTAGGTTGACTGGGCTACAGTGCCAAAATTATAAATATTGACGAACTTGAACCGGATAATTACAACTTAATTCAAACTTTTAAACTTTCACGTTCTATGATATAACTATGTACCTATTTAAACGGGAATTAACGCGATCACGACCAGGTTGCTCGAAACGTCAGGCAATTCAGAGGTATGTAATACCTTTCCGTGATCGCGTTAATTCCCGTTTAAATACATAGTTATAACTTAATTCAATACATGGAAGTGGAAAGATAACTGAGAGAAAAAATAGTAATAATAGTGTGAACATAATTTTTAAGGCTATTTAACTTAATAAACAAACATTATTTCTACCTAGGAGTAGCTTGATTTCCCTGCCTTTCTCTAGTAATGTTCGAATAATAATTAAGAATGGATTGTGATTTAATCACCTAAGAGCACAGGCAGTATTTAATATTAAACGTGATTATAATCTTATTTCAGTGTGTAACATATTATATGCTAAGCAAAACATTCGTAAGCTTTAACCAGTCACTTGGGAAGTTTTTTTTTGGAATGATATTTCTACAAATCTGAAATTACTCTTATAATAAAGCTCCCACCGGGCAATGGTACTGAGCTAAGAAAGGTCGATGGGAAATAAAGCCAAACTTTTTCAATTGTAGGTAGATTACTAATCTAAGCAACTGACTATTTCAATCCCAGAACAAAATATAAGGAGAACTTGTAGTCCACAAAAGGAGCACGTCTCCTAAAATGTGGAGACAGTTCTCTTCGTTTCGAGTTAATTTGTTCTATTTTCAAGCTTACAATTTTATCTCTGATTGGAAGTAGAATTTTCTTGAATTTATAAATTGTCGTTGACAAAGACTTTTTTGGGTAAGTGTTAAAGAGCCTTACTCTGAACTTAATCAGATTTTTCCTTCAGTAGATTTTAATGAAATTGCGCGGATTTGCGTCTTGGTTTATTTCCCATTTGTATATATACTACCTATATTATATATAATATTTAGAAAGTAAATGAACATAAACGAAATTGTATGAATATTCTTTAACTGTTTGCAACTGAAGCCATTTTTTTTTATTTATTTTTTAGTTTATTAGGGAAAAAGACAGATACAATATACAAGTAGTTTGAATATTATCCAAAAACAGTTTCCACAAATTATTTTTCATTTACCGCCGAGTAAAACGTAATAAAAGTATAATACAATATATACGAGTTTAGTCATTTTTGGCCATAAACATTCTAAACATAAATAAGCATAATGAGGTTCCAGAAAATTTAGTTTAACAACTTATTCAACAACATACAGGAACACAAAGAGAAAAATAATAATAATAATAAATATACTTGACAGAATTTGCCTTATTTGTTATCAATTACTAAGTTAGGAACTTGACAATCGTGAACTAATTTCTTAAACTTGTGTAGAGAGAGGTGATGGAATTATAATCGGCAGTAATAATTATATTGTTGTATGAACGGCAGGATCTTAAAATAAACGATTTTTTTCCATAATTAGTTCTAGCAGAGGGAACAAAAATAAGGATTTCTTCCGAGCATTTAGGCGAGGACATCCGAAACTTATCCTGTTTAGAAGATAAAAGGAGTCCACTTGGTTCCTTACTATTTTAAATAAAAATAAAAGATCGCGTTCATTTCGTCTCTAGGGACTTACGTCTCTAGGGATGGTAAGTTAGGTATATTATCGGGATTCTCACATTTGTTACATCTCCATGTAATGTGTTTATTTAATTTATTTTGTATAATATCAATTTGTTGTTGAGTTATTTTTAATTGCAACTAACTAGTAAACGACATAAAAACACTGCGGTAGGATTTAATATTATCACAGGCAATTTTTGTAATAAAACACTTCAATGGATTGTAGGGAAAAATCCTTTCTAAAAATTCTGCGAGAAACAGATAATGGAAATCCCCTGCGAATATCAACAATGAGATGATTGGAGGGTAAATTTCACTACCATGGGTAAATTCACAAGTTGGTCCTTTTACAAAAAATATTATGAAGTTCTTACTAAAATGTATTCTATTTATGAGTTTATTTTTTATGAGTTTGTACTTGTTTTCCCTATGTGCACATCTAAACACACCTGCTGGAAAGCGTTTACCGTAAATTTTTGACAACTACACTGCCAACGCAATGAATGTCAGAAAAATGAAAAGATGTCAGAAAAACATCTCCCAAATGGGCTTTGGATAATATTCTCACCATAGAAATACAGCACAAGGTTATTTAGGCGGAAAATCTGTTAAAAACAGTATTTCTCAATGAGAAAATTTTAGAAACACATCTAATAGATTACTTACCCCATGACGCTGTGGTAAGTAGTGTTCCGCATTCGGGCTGCAATTGCTCTACCATCCCTTGGAGCCTCACCGCTTGTCAGAGCTTCAACCAAGGCGCGTGTGTACACCCATACTGCATCATGCAACCAGGCTGCCTCCACCGGTATCTGTACGGTACATATGGATATGTTAAACTCAAACACCGAAAGCGCTTATTGAGCAAAAAACTACTGACAACGTGTTAAGGTTACTGTAAAACATCCACATCGCGGAATTCGGGTTATGACTCTTAAAAAAACGCACGTGACGCGTTATGGCAATCTCAAAAAGACCAGACTGAGAAATTCGTGTTGTAGTGTGTATCATGTTATACGATAACAAAGTCATGACGCGTTCTGAGCAATAATTTTAATAAGCAAACTGGCCACAATGTTAGGACCCATCGGAGTGCGAATTTCTTCATTCCACTTCACAAATCGTAGGTCTACAGATATATATTCCTGTCCTAATAATTTAGTGTTAATTTAATGTCATTTAAGTAATGGAATCTTAAAACCATTCATGCCAACTTCAACTAACTTCGCATTAAATCAAAGTTAATTAAACCTAAACGTCTTTTTTTCCTGTACTTAAAGCTCCAAAAGCCATTAATTTTGGTATAAACTTTTTTGAGAATTAATTTAAAGGTCAAATAGGCCGTCAAAAAGCCAGTCAAATAACGAAAACTCATTTAGAGGGTTAGATAGTAGGGTAAAGTTTTGGTGCCTTAGGTAAATACCCATTTAGATTTTATTACATAAGTAATATAATATAATGTGTGGGATAGTGACCATAGAATGTAAAATTATCGAATTCTACACCACACAAAATCAGGTCTGCTTTTAGTATGAATGCTTTTAACGCAATGTCAATCACATTGCAGACTTTTTTACTATTTGCAAACTAGTTTTTAATCTCGTATTTATTTGTGAATTCTTTATAAGAAGCTAAATTAATTACCAAACAATTCCTATTAGTTGGATATTAGAAAGTTGAGATTAACAGACTTACAGCGTAAAGCTCATTCTTTGTGTGGACTTAGCACAGATTAGTTTGATTATAAAAAAGAGACTTTACGAAGTCTGCTACATGGAAATAACTATAACTGAATAAAGTATATATATTGTAGTCTTATTTTCACGTTCACGTCAATGGATAATATAGCGTAATAAAGATTAAATATATAAACATACTTTAATTAACGCAGTGAATTATCTGCGTGTTCAGTTAGCAAAGTAATGTTATGCTTATGTAATTTGTTCAGTATTACAAATATAAATTAAAATGTTTAAATACCCGCGACTCAAAAATCACTTCAGCAATTAGAAAAGAGATATTTAAACGGCTGAACACACTTTCTTGAATTATACCTAAGAACACTCAATCTTCATCTATGATCAAATCATAATCGGTCATCTATGATGCCATAGACAGAACAGACACAGATACACACGTTAAACTTATAACACTTCTCCTTTTTGCGTTGAGGGTTAAAAATAGAGATGCTTTATATTTTTCTTCAGCAAAAGTATTTTCGTGTTCTTCTGATCGACGTCAGCTGCATATACTTTGTTTAGTAACTAATATTTCACAGCTATCATTAATCTGCCTGCCAAGTTTAGCGGGGCAGTGAAACTGTTTTGCTATTTATTTACATAGTACATAGTGTACATTGTGCCCTGGGTAAAATCAAAAAACTTTAGTTTTAGATACAATACATAGCACGCTACTTTGAACTTTTGAATAATACTACCGTCATCCGTGAGTCATTTATTAATTTTTAATGTCGTGCCGCATTCAGCCGATGTACTCGCCATTAGCATCTATTGAGTATTGTCCCACAGTGTTTTTTTAATAATATAAAGGTATACTTACCACTTTCCCTCCTCCAAAAGCCAGCAAAGGATTAGTGAAATTAAAAGGTGGCATTTGCAGTCGTCTGTTCACCTCCGCTGCAAATACAGGATAGGACGGCGAAGGAGATGGTGCCACCGCCATGTATGAACGGAAGGCTTGCAGTGATCTGGGAGCAGGCTCTTTTCTCAATGGACCAGCTAGATACCTTACTGCTTCTTCTGGTTCGTATTGATCTACGTCTACACCGATGGCTGCGTATTCTCCTATGGGGTTAAAATATCTTTAAAAGAAGTGATAAATGTTTTCCGATCACGTCTTAAACTATTGTACAAAGTTTAATTGACCAGAAAGGTTCCTCGTGGTGCTTCGTCAGCAACGGAATTAACAATGCAACTTAAACTTCTTTTCCGAGAGGTGTTCACATGAATGCATGCATTTCTTTCTCTTATCACTTGTTGATTTCTCTCTCCTGTCTGATCAGTACAGTAGGTATACAGTCAAGGAATCACCACAGGTTGGTGGGTATACACGGTCAGTAATGGATATATAAACACATCGAGATTTCCTTTCTATATTCTTTGTACGTACACCGATCCATACCATTTTACCACCACCATTTTAACCTACGCATCTGAACCTTGCACAAGTACTTTCTTTTTTTCACCAGATTTTGCAAACTGATTAATATATAGTACGACATTAGAATTGTATATGAAGGCTTATATGTATACTACTCGGATCTATATTATATATGTACGTATATAGTATTTATTATTTGTCATTACTAAACTCTTTCCTGGTCATCCTAATTAAAAATTACTATTGTATTTAGAAATGTTAAAACAATTTCTTCAACTTAGCTAAAGTTTGTTCTTTCAAATATAAATCTTCAGGAATTAACATCAATGTTAGGTAGTGGAGGAAATCTTGAAAAAAAAAACAGCACTACGAAACTTTTACATTCCCTGCCCATAAATAAAGGTAGTTCAGATTAAACCATTACTTACATCAAAATTAATGTACTACTATCGTGCATTAATCACCGACAATTTTGTACAAGAATACAAAATATTAATAATGTATGCGTTTTCTAGTTAAAATAACTCAAGTCTGCAAAATAGCATATTAAGAGAAGACAGCTTAGTTAGAATTAGAGTCTGAATACAGATTCAAACAAAGCCATCCGACTGGGACAGTTAAGGGTACTTTCCCCAATCAGATATTAGCAGCTAAAATGACCTTTGATGATGAATTTTCCTTTTTTAGTTCAGTTAATAAATAATTCCATGAAGTGAATTTCAGCGCAACGGTGTACTAAACATAAGTGTTTCTATCGATTTTTATCTTATCAGTGTCCGATAGTAATTTAGCTTTAAGTTTATCTACAAAAGCTTTTAATAATCGTGTCAGTACATAATAGTTGATTTACCTACCTACATACGCACCTAAAGCAGAGTAAACAATGTTCTAATTGGATTCTATTATCATAGTTGATAGTTTATAAGTACTATCTACATAATGAAAGCCAGTGTAAATTGTATAGAAGCGAGTAAGCAGCTAAGCATCAACAATATTTGCTCCTCTAGTGATCGATGTGTTTCGGACGAGGGAAATTATTGAGACGGAAGACCTAAGTAAGCTCTTTTAATACCTATTCAAGAGGTTGCCATAGACTTTGAGAGGAGCTTTATTTGAATAGATTCAGTACGTCGTGTTTTAAAAAAGGATATTTTACATAGAATCAAACTATGTGGAGCGGAGACTTGTGCAGTAAGAAGTTGTGACCGGATAGGTATATGTAGACAACCGTGTTACAGAAAGATGTAATCATGCATTAGATTCGTAAATTTTTGGTGAAAATTTTATGTTTTCAAGCCAATTCCTATATTTCGTTTATTGTTTTTTCTGTTTCCGGATAGTCAATATCCTCAGTCTTTATGTACTACATAATATACAGTTTTAGGCATATCAGTCTTCTTTTTATCTGTTAATTTTCAAGTTCATAACATCAATCATTTTTAAAACAAAAAAAAAAACACTTAGCCTACTGTATGTTACGAACTCAAAATAGTGCTAGTGGGTTTTATAAAGTTGAGTTTAGTTCTAAGCTGAAAGTTTAATTTCAATTTCCGTCATTGTCAGAAATGAAAGATATCCTAGTTCCTTTCGAGTTAGAATTGGTTCGTAATATCTACAAATTATTTTGTTTCTAAATAGAAGCTAAATATATTACATCCACACAAGGAAGTATCTACGAACAATTAATTTATATTATGCTTTATTCATGTATTTATGTTTAATGTCTTATCGTGCTTCATTAATTTTCCTATTTGCGATCATATAAATAGTTTTACAGGAATTCTACGCATCAGTAATTGTGTCAAAAAACAAGTTACAATAAATCGCTTCTGTTTATGCGTTATCTGTCACAAACAGGAGCTTCTACTTTCTATTTTCGTAAACGATATGTTGGAGGAAAATATAAAATAGAGACAACTCTGAGGTGTGCGATTTATTATTAGTATTTTCATGCTATATTACCTACCATAATTTTAAAATAAAAAAATCAGTACTGCTCTACTTTTGCGTTCAGTCATCTAACTATCTAGATGAAGTTTTTATGATACTTAAATGAGTTGCGAATAATACCAGGTAATAAAAAACCAAGTAAAATATAAAGGTGTGTGCCTGTCCAAACCATCTTCAACACGAACATATTTAAATCTTGGCTTGACTGGGATAATATCAAATAGAATGCATATTTTGGTTAGGTACCTATGTTATTTATGATTCCTGCATCTTTTGTCGCATATGGTATACATACTGTTTTGCATGTATGATCTAAATGTGTGATTTATCACACAAAATGGTACTGAGGCGCGTGCGTATATTTTATGCCAGGGAAAATATATACATACAAGTCATGTCAGTTTTGCTGATACATATTAATTATATTATTGACCACCTGAAGGATATTTCCATTTATATGACCTTGACTTGATTTATATGACACCTTTTATAAAGTTTGATAAGCTTGTGTAATGACTTTACAAACGTAAAATTAACCGACATAAAGTACACCCAAACTCAGAACAATTGTCTGCATATAAGTTAAATAATTGTCCCATATAGGGAATGTCCTTACGACGACATTCGAGCCAGTGGCAGTTAGCATAATGACAACTTACTTCGTTCCATTTTGTGCATTAATCTTTAAAAAAGTTTTTTGATTCGTCATGAAATCAGCCGTGATGTCCGTGATAAAAAAAAGATTATGGTAAACATAATTACGTCTACCATAAGAGTGATAAATGCGAGTAAAGAATTTCTCGACGAATAATAGCAGTCGTGTCAGTCTAACAAAAGAAGATCTAGACAAATATACCACAAAATGAGCTTAAGGAAATTAAGCACGTACGCACGCTTTTCACTGATACGTTCACTCTATAATACATAATGTTTTTTGCTACACTAATGTCAACAGTGACACTTTTGAAGCAATTTTCGATTACTTTAATTTTCGGATTAAGTTTCAGAATGCGAGTCGAATGTCAAAATTTTATTCATCAGAAGCCCCATGTCTTGTCAAAATATGGATCCAATATAGATGTATAATCACACGAAACAGCTCCCGCAGCTCTATTTTTTTTATTAAAACTAAGTTGGCAAACACGTTTATGGCCTCATGATAAGCGTTTGTTTGGAGCCAGTTGGAGGTACTATTCGTGCAATCTAAGTACCGCGGGGTTACGACCTAAATTATTATCAAGAAAATAAATGTAAAAGCTTGAATTTAATGTAGTGTATTTTATTATTTAGTTATGTATTTAAGAAAATATTCAGAGCCTAGTCATCATCCTCCGCGGCTTTTCAGGCTTTTAGTCTACCTACGATACGGCCGAACTTTGATATTTTACGTGAAGCGACTGCCATCAGACCTCCACAACCCAGTACTAGGTGATATCGAAGTTCTGTAGTTAGAACAGGTTGTCGAACTTTTTTAGGGCTCCAACTACCCGTAACGAATGCCACAGATGGTTGTATGGCACCTGGGACCGACGACGGTTTAACGTGCTCTCTGAGGCACGTAGGGGCATTCTCAATGTGTTAAGAATTGGCCACCACATTTAACTATGTCAGGTCACCCATCCTAGACTTACCTGGCTAGTATTACTAACTTTGTAATGTGTTAACCTACTCGGTTACCACTTAGCCACGAGCCCCTCATTTCAGAGCCTAGTAATAAACATTATTTCTTTTTTTTTATAAAATACAAAAAACAATACAACTTAGTCAACAATAAAAATTTGGAGGTTAAATTTTATATGTTTATCAAAATACTATATTAAAATCTATAGTGTTGGTACAAAACTATGGTAAATAGATTGAATTTTTTTTCAGTTTGATAAATATACTCGTATTTTATTCTGTACGACTTTATTATACGAGCACACAGAGTTTTTTCATTATTGTTCTCCGTTTAGCCTATTATATAAATCTCAATATAATACGGGATTGGTACCAATCCTCTGTAACTCCAGGAAGCCGTGTTTAAGGTTAGTCAAAATCATGAGGTAACAATAGGTAAAAGGTGTCACCATTAAAATGTTCACCAATGAATACATATGTTCGGCAATGTATATACGATTATATCCGTAAAACGTTGAACAATGTCCGACGAGACGAAAATGAGAAATTTAGGAGTCGCATTCACTTTCCGTCAAAAAAGATAAAGCCGTTATTTGACACGTGTGTTTTCGCAGTTTCGGGACAAATCGAAATATTATATTAGTCAGATTTTTGAGACATCATATATCTGATGCTACCACAATACAGGACTTTAACTTATCACACTCTAATGTCAACGTAATGTCTATTTTTAGCTGCGCACAAGCAAAATATAAACGCCTGTATAAAATGAACTTTAACACAGAAAGTATAAATTACTGTGGATATTTGTAGTATGTACTGAAAATAATTAAACAGGTACGTGAGTATGTTGTCTGTAAGCCCAACATAATTATATTTTACAGTTGAATGTAATTACGGGGACAATGTAAGTGATGGGATGGGACAACGAATGGTGCGAATTTACACTAACGTACATAATGAAATTGTAAAGGTTTGGGTGTAGGTCTAAAACACAATTTCACCCTTTCAGCTGGCTCTAATTTAACCCGTTTCCGGCCAGAAGGGCCGACTGTTTTCGGTTTTGTGCTTTTACAATTTATTTACCGTTTACGTCAACTAAACGTCGCGATCGTTCAGTTATTTGTGGGCTAAACGGCCGAACATCTCACCATAATGGCTTACCATAATGATTTGACCACTTACCTAATATTTGACATCTATTTTAATCTATGTTAAATATGTCTAATTTGATGTATGGTAGGAAGTTTTAAATAACGCCTCTAAAGGCACAAAAAAAAAAATAGTGCGTGGAGTCTCTCCGCGCGGAAGAAGTGAAACTTCGTAATGTTTTCATACCCCCTCCATGGTAGCGTTAAACGTTTAACGCAACCTCTCTGGAAGTCGCATTAGAAGTTTCACTTCAAAAATTGGATTGTTGCAGCAAATGCTCAAAAAGCAAGTCGTGTTAGTTGAACATACAAATTACAACTATAAATAAACATCGAACCGTTTGTGTTACGAAGTAAACAAAAATTCTCACAATATACGGTTCAAACAGAGAAACTATGTCCTATTGTGAAGTTATTAATATAGATAGCAAACATTACTATCCAACAGTAAAGCTCGATGGCCCAGTTTATTCTCGGCAACAGAACGGAGCCTAACTTATTTGCAGCATTAAAACACTTAATAGGATGAATTTAAAATCAATAAGACATACTTATTTCAAGACTAGTTTTCACTATCTCTGTTTTGGTACAAATTAATTTCAGTATTCAGTATTTAGTAACCCTCAAAATATTGTTATTGGAATTCCTCCATTCATGCTCATGCTCCGTTCTATTTAAAAATGCAGTCTATTGCGAAAGAAGATGTATCGGTTGTCGAAATGTTTGGTATATTAGGAGTAAGTTTGAACGTCGTCAAATTACGTCAAGCTGAGAATTTCGTGTTACTAAAAGTTACTCGACTTCTAAAGACTGTAAAGCAGCGTTCAGCATTTATTTACAAGTATTTTAAGTTGAAATCTTAATCTATACTAATAGTATAAGGCTGAAGAGTTTGCTTGTTTGTTTGGTTAAACGCGCTAGTCTCAAGAACTACTGGTTCGAATTGTATAAAATATTTTAGTTTGGATAGCCCATTTGTCGAGGAAGGTTATAGGCTATATAACATCACGCTACAACCAATAGGAGCGGAGCATCATTGAAAAAGGTTGTAGAAACGGGGAAAATTTGCTAACGCGGACGAAGTTGCGCTTGTCAGTTTGTATTTTTTTTTATTTTAAAGCAGATCCCCAGTCTTAACGGGAAATTAGTAGGTATGTTCTTTGTACAAATAGATATAATGCTTTGAACATTTTTATAGTTTTCTGTTGCCAATTTTAGAAGTCAAGTTACCAAAAGTTTGATGCCAGGTTTAGAATTTGTTTTAAAATTATTGTGACTGGTAACTAAATAAAGTACGATGAGTACGAAGTCCGAAAAAAAAATTGTATAAGTTTCGATAACACCAATGTCGCATATCGCAAAAAGTTTTGGTATTCAATGGTACATTATCATGAAAACTCTCTGCATCACCCAATGGTTGACTGGTAGAGAATGCCTTAGGCATTTAGTCCGCCAATGTACCAAAATGTGCATAAAGTTTAAAATAAATAAATAAATAAAACTAGAAGTAATGATGTTGACATTGTAAAATGTCCAAACATCTGTTAGATTATATTTACGACTTTTATATAATACTGGCAGCGCCCCACGGTTTTACCCGCGTAAGTTCCGATCCCGTGGAAATATCGGGATAAAAAGTAGCCTATGTGTTAATCCAGGTCTCCAGCTATCTAAATAGCAAGTTTCATCGCAATCGGTTCTGTAGTGTTGGCGTGAAAGAGTAACAAACATCCATACAAACTTTCGCGTTTATAATATTAGTAGGATGTCGAATATTTCCTCACGTTTACGTGTAAAGGACATTTAGTGAGTGAAGTGAGTTTAGTTAAGTTTAGTGAGTGACAATATAGATAACAATATTTTTTGAAGTGAAAACTTGTTTAGGCACGTTTGTGCACTTTTGCTATGGGGAAAAGCACTGAACTGACACGTTAAGATAAAATACTGAATGACATACCTGAATCCAAAAGCTGCATAGCATCCAATGCCAACATGAGTCCAATGTGATCGTGATAATATCCAACCGAGACGTATACTGCAAGAAAACTAATGTTGCAGTTAAAGTTTTCACGAGAATTAACTTTGTATACATTAGAGATATAGAGTGCCCTTTGAAGGATATAAGATACCGAAAGGTACTCTGTATTACAAAGAGGAAACTATTTAGTACTCTTAAAATAAAAACCAAGTGTCTTGAGCACGTAAAGCTCAAGCTCTTGGCCTATGATAATACAGACACTGAATGACTACCATTTATTCTTCTTAAATTTTTGTCCAAGAATGGCAAATTTTGGCATACAATACCTAAAGAGCAAACAAAATAAATAAAAATGTATCGGGTTAAACGAAAAGACCAATCGAGACTTTCTTATTTCGATAACCTAACATTACACACCATGGTGCCACTATAAGTTTTTTTTTTTTTTATAAAGATTACTAGTAACGTGGGTCACACATTACTAGTATTCTTGTTAACCCCTCCAGCTAAGCTTAAAGCTTGTGTTAGGAGTGGGCTCACGACGGTAGTGCACTGGGTGGGGTTCGAACCCGCAACCACTTGATCTCAAGTCCGACGCCTTAGCCATTACGCTACCGCCGCTTATATGAGTATATTGAGTATGTCTAGTGGCTTGATTATCAATACTTCAAACATCTTTCGTTATGTTATAACCTTCCCAGGGCACACAGTAATTAACATACTTCTAGTTTCTTTGTAAGTATCACGAACAATATCCAAGAAGGGGTTTCGTGAGAAGTTTTCCTTTCTATTTTCATAGTAATATGGCTGTCTGTATACTTGTACTGTCCGGACCGATATTTGGTTTTCCCTCGCGGCCGCTATTATTGCAAGGGCTAAGCGTGAAAAGTCGTGATTCGGAGCCTTCAGGTACACAAACGCTACCTGTATAAACAGACAAAATTGGTTTTTAAATGTGTTTTCCTACGGTTTTATAGATCCTTTTTTTCCTTTACTGAACGGTAATACGAAATGACAAAGGAACGGTTAAATTTTAGGGGTATTCAAATCCTTTAATAGGTTTAATTTATTAAAGGCTTGCTTTGTGTCAAAAGCTTCTGGAGATAAAAAAATTTATATGGACGTTTTTATTTTACAGGTTACTCGTAGGTAAGCAAAATTCAGAACGGGTCAAGACAACTTGTTGTAACAAGTGGTAACAAGTTGTCTTGACCCGTTCTGACACCATCGTTTTTCTAATTTAATACCACCATAGAGATGGCAATAAGAATAATGTATGTGTCTTTGCAAACGCGACTGGATTAAAAAATACTTGTCTGTCAATAGCACTGCATGTTTAGCCATCGTATCAATTAATTAGATGTAATGCTGGTTTCATCAGTAGCCAGTTGTTCCATCACATATGTTGATGATGGAATGATGCGTAAAAGACGGCAAATCGTGGTTGGATGCGGTTTGTCTGTAAAGCCAGAATCCATTAAGTCCAAAATGGGGATTACGGGATTTTTTTGGTTACACTGCTCTTGTATAATTTGCCTTGTCAGTCAGTGTTGTTCTCAACCTGATGTAGATAAATTTTATCCACTTGGACTTATCTGAATGACCTTTTAAGCCATTGACAATATCTGAGGAGGGTTATCTGTACCTGAATACAACTCAGGTTGAATCGACCACTTTTTAGCATTCGATATAAACAAGTGTATCATGTTCGATATACAATAAGGATTAACAAGATATGTACCAGGCTAAGTAGCGAACGTTCTGTTATCCGCCAAATCACCATGCAGCAAAAAAAGCTCCATGCGAGCCTTTGGGCATACCTACCGCAGGGTCCAATGCAATCATTTAGAGAATAAAGCATCCTGAGCCTTCTTGCTATCTTCATTTATCAGGTCGCGACGCTCGTAAAAATTAAGTTTGGTATACATTCAAGGACAGTAGTGTACATTCATACCTCACTCGAAACAAAGAGAACTTTATAATGTGTTGTAAAGAAGACGTTCACGAATGCAGTCGAGACATCAATATTATCGGCCCCAAAATCTACATTGTCGAAAATAACAAAATCTGACTCTTAAAACCTTTAAAAAATCGATTAAAACGGTGGCTATTGCGTTGTAAACTTTACAGATATGAAATTGTGATACTAATTATTTTCTACTAGCTTTTTCTCACGGCTTCGTTCGCGTAAAAGTATTTTTTCCATCCCTCGCGAACAGTACTAAATTTCTGGATGAAAGATATCCTGTCTTTTCTGGATTTCTGGCAACGTGTATGCAAAGTTTCATGATCGGATGAACGGTAAATACGAAAAAAACAAACAAACATTAAATTTAAGATATTAAACTAATTTTATACATTACGTCACCTATCGTTCGAGTATAAATACATACCTCAAGCAATCCAACCCAGGCTTTTCAGAAGTACTTCATGAACATTATTTATTTGCTATAACAGTGGAGAAAAACAGTGAGAAAATAATGCACTCTTTATGGGATTTCATTCAACTTCTACCTTGTCAATATAAGAAGCTTTAGAATATATTTGACCGATAGGTACAGAAGTCATCACAAATTGTGAGGTTACATTAAGAGTTTAAGTATATATAAATGGCTTGAGATATTATTATACGGCAACTTCATTCAGTAACGTTAAAATTTAATTAAAAAGGTGCAGATGTTTAACAACAAGAAATAAAGAGAAAATGAAACTAATTTTTATCGTGATAAAAATTGTTTCATTTTTTTATCATATCCTAACCCGGGGTTTATGATAAACAAATAGTTAAACAAATAGAATTCTTTCTGATTCATTAACGTGTCTATCTTTTTATAGAGCACAAAAGACAGATAATGGAATAAATCATATTTTAGCGCGCATATGGTTAGATCAAATCCAATTCTTCATGAAGTTCTTGCAGGTCTATGTAAGGACCCACCACATTGAAAGTAGGCAAGGAACACGTGTGTTTAGTTTGCGTTTTTTGTTAAATAGAAGTGTGTATGTAATATGTATGTAGTATTATAATGTTTACATGCATGAAATTGAAATGCTTGAGCACGGCGACAACAGAACGAGATATGTCGATGTCCGAGGGCCGGGTGCGCGCGAATGTTGAATACACCCGCTTGTTTGAACTGGCCACATCGCGGCAATACTGTGGACAATTTAATGCACATTTAAGTATATTTACTGCGTATACAACGACCAGGAATCTTGTTATATATTATACTGATACGAAAAGATTTCTGTAATAAAGAAAACGTGTGACATGTGTTGGAACGAAGTTTCTTTAGCTATGTATAAATATGTTTAATGGATTGAATAAATTGTATCAAAATATAGTAAATATGGTAAAAACTCGAAATTAAAATTGCGCCATATGTGAAAGTCGACCGAACTAATATATGGATAACTAGCTACACCCCGCGGTTTCACCAGCGTAAGTCCCGATCTCGTGGGAATATCGGGATCAAAAGTAGCCTATGTGTTAATCCAGGTCTCCACCTATCTACATACCAAGTTGCATCGCAATCGCTTCAGTAGTTTTTGTGTAAGAGAGTAACAAACATCCATGCATCCTCACAAACTTTAACGTTTATAATATTAGCAGGATTAGTGGGATAGTATACAACCAACGCCAAATTACAATAGTATTGCGCAGAATCTACAGATGGCGTAAATAAAATAAATCAACTCGCAGTCAGAATTTTTCGTTGCGCTAACACTTTTTTACGTCTAGCCGCCACCGCCGAGCTTCTGAAGTGTAACGTGCTAAAAGGAATTTCGTTCCAAAAAGTGGTTTATTACAGGCACATGATATAAACCCTGTTGTATTTGTATGCGCAGACGGACCGTAACCGCATCTACAATGACATGATATAGAGATAAAATACTTTTCATTGTACACCGCTTTGGTGACTGTAATACAATTTTATACAAATACTTAATTAGGAGGTAAGATAACTTCTAGATAAGCCGTGGATGGAATATAAGAATGAACGGTACCTGATTGCGTATTACTCAGGCCGTAGGAATATTATATTTATTATATTATTGGAAATTCTTGTATATCTTGTAAACCATTAATTTATAACACTTATTACACAAATTATTCGTCCTAGAATTTAATTTAAAAGTACGTAAACTTTGAGCACCCGATTTACGTTGGCAATGCGTTCCACAAACTAATTTATATAATAATTATTAATAATTTATAACTAAGCGTTATCAAAACATATTGTGGAATGTCTACAAACAAGAAGTCAAATCCTTCTTTGAGGTAGGAGGCGACGCTTTCTTTGTATTTTATATATTGCAAACATGCACTAGTATTACAGAATATAAATTTACATTTCATACGACAATTTTAAATCCTATGTATTTAAGTCGAAATGAGTTATGGATTGGAAGGAGAAGGAGTTTAGCAAATGGGTTTTTGTTGACAGTTAGAAGAAAGTTTTCTAACAATTACATCATCATCACTTTTCATGCGAGTGAACCATAAATCGTAAAGTAAAATATATAATATGCGAACACTGAATATTTATTGCCCGCATTTGTGGAGCCCAGGACCATTACACACTCTTTCACTGAAGAATATTACCGAGACAAAATAAAAAAAAAAAGGTTTGATCACTTAATCCTAAAAATCCTTTTTGACCTTTTTTTTATGAGATAGGGGTAAACGAGCCGTCGAGTCACCTGATGGTAAGTGACTATCGCCGCCCATGGACACTTGCAACTCAAGAGTCACAGGTGCGTTGCCGGCCTTTAAGGTGAGAGTAGGAGAAGAAGGGTTGGGCCTCCGGTAACCTCACTCACTCGGTGAAACATAAACATTTAGCACTGCTTCACGGCCGGTTTTCTGTGAGGCCATGGTATCACTCCGTATTACTAAGTAGTTTGGTCGAGCCGCACGATACATGCCGAAGCATGGCTCTGACACTTTTGACCTGTACTTATTAAAAAATCTTATGCTGTAAAAGCTGTAAAAAGAGGTTTTAACTAGGTCCTCTATATAATATTATATTGATGAGATGAAATTGGAAGAGTTCATAAAAAGTACTGTAAATATTTCAAGTTTAAGTACAAACAGGACTTATATTAACGACGAGATCCCAGAGGCATTAATTTTAACGGGTAGGAAGTCAGGTTTCTTTTTAAATGAATGACTATTAGGGTCAACAATTCGATACATACCGACTGTTTTATCATACCGAATACTGCTGTATTAACTTCGAAATTATTGTATGCAAGGCATTTAATATAATATTGTTTTAGCTTGCCGTCAATGTGCATGTGTACCTAATAATTATATTCAAATTGTGTCTGACCTTAATTGTAAAGGTGAACCTAAATTACACGTATTCACTGCATTCAGCAGTTTAAGTAAGCCGACGTCATATATTTAAATATTGTATTTATACTGTGGAACTGGCTGCAGAAAATGGGAATTAAAGGGAAATGATTAAAAGTCGTTTAGGTTTCATTAGAGAATTTTCGATAGCCTTTGTCAGTAGTTGTGGTTATGTTAGAATGCAATAACTCTGTATTAGATACGGCCTAATCGAATATAAAGTTTTCTTTTATTTGTGTTGTTAATGTGCTTATATTAACGTAACTTATTGACTGCACGTATTGTTTCGCAACAGTAAATTTCAACATTAATAACATATATTGCCTTTTCTTTCAATTATCTTCCAGTGTTTTGGCATCTCGCCATTTCGAATACAACAACCGTATTGTGGAAATGTCATATGTGTATAGTTCACCAAAAAATAAAGGCTGAATAGCTTGAGAAGTTGACCTCTGACAACACGTGATCCGTTAGGATCGCATGAAAAATCGTATAAAGCTTATAGAGACGTTGTAACACTAAAATAATGTCTTAAGATTACTACATAATATTACTTTTTTATTATTTGTATATCTAAGGGTGTATTATTCTACATTTTAACAACTACACTCCCACGTAATAAGGGGCAAGCCCATAACCGTATACTCGGCCGACAGAAGCAGGTGCTCTTCGGGGCTGTAATGAAGCAAACCCACCCAAAATTTGTGTTAAACGTCAGTAGTGCCACTACTACTATTATTGCATGGAAGATAAGTTATATAGGTATCATATAACAACGTATTTGATTTGCGTGTCCTTACGTTCGTTGTCAAATACGTAAAATCAGTCCAGCCGTTAGCCGTGCACATTTTTATTAGAGTAACATCGATAACACAATATTTTTTTTATGGATTTTAATGGCTTGATTGCAAGACCTTTAAGCCAAACACTTTTTGTTATAAAAATGTGACAGCAGAACTCTCCAGCTGTCCTTATTTTCACGTAATTAAACTCAATATCAAAACGTCAAAATTTTATATAAAGATTTTTTCCTTATGAAAATACCATCAAAATTTCCGACTTCTGCCGTTGATTACGTACACAAGAAAAAAAAGTGGATTCGGTCGAACCGTTCTCAAGTGCTGCTCCGACGTACGAGTATAAGTGGCAATTGATTTAACGGTTTTGCTAACTAGCGTGAAGAGTGGCACCTGACATAGACGAGGAACTTTGCTTTAGCTCTTGATAAACACATGAATAAAATCATAAATCTTAAATAAATAGTAGCACACTTCTTGATATTCATAAACTCTATTATTATCTCCGCTTTCCTGATACTAAATAACTGTTGAACATGCATAAAACGAAACTCTACTCTCGTCTAATTAAAAATTCTTTATATATACTATAATTGATTAAAGACGACTTGAGTTTTAATTGAAGCAAAGGTAAAATACATAAAGTTTTAACAAACTTGCCGGAGTTAATAGTGACGTCGACGTGCATTTTTAAAATTGGAAGAAATAAGGAATTCTCACAGTCACGTTCACCTATCGTAAATGGTTGCGATTAATAATGATAACTTTGTCAACCAATGATGTGTATATTCGGGAGTTTTTAGATATGTATATAACACATCCAAAAACTTTTATGTTATTTATTAAATTAGATACTCACATAGCTAACCATAGGCAAATTGAAAGCTGCGGCCATGCGTCCTTCGTGGACACACGTCTCTTGCGGTCCGATAAATGCAGACACGTTGGCTGCCCACAAAGCGGCCACCTGTAGAGCATACTCACTAACTTAGTTATTTCTGTTTATAGATGCGGTCTCGAGGTTTTCAACTTTCCAGTTGTGAAATCTGTCGTTTTGGTATGTAGAGGTAAGGAAATTACACTTGTATACCCAAGAGAAACGCCATCTTCTTCATTCGTAGTTACAGTATCGTCATTTCGGCCAAGATCGCAACTAACTTTAAGAACCAGTTGATAAAGAAAGATTTTTAATCTTACTTGGGAACTATTTACCACAAACTGGAGAAAGCGTGGTGGTCGAATTTCAACCATGGTCTATTTCATTGACCAATATAATTTCAACTGTCATTGTATGGACTTTTGTACCGTGGACGGGCCTATAGATATAGCTTTATGTACCCGTTTTTGTTTTTTTTTAACTTTATAGCAAATATTATTTAAATATTTTAGCTTTCTGTACTTCTTCTATATATAATCTATGAATATTCTAGAATTCACGTTACTACGTTTGCGAAATTTTCTTAACAAGGGGTACTTGCAAATAATTATCTTCCCGTATTAATGTAATGATATACTATTCAGCTATCCTATTTAGTTACATGCTTATCTTCTTTCTTCAATCTTTTTACACAGTAATAAAGAGACAAATAATAAATATAGTAAAAAACTGTATCTATTAGAAGTTTAAATGAACCAATTAGGTACTTCTAAGTATCTTTATCGTGTTTTTTATTGGAATACATACCGGACAATTTTGAAAAACGTAAGTCAAAAGGGAAAGTCATATTGTGACTACTTCTTTATTAATAATTCCTAGCTCTAGATTATGTACTAGATGTGTGTAAAGTTTGTCATTGTTTTACCAGAAAAGACAAAAGGGCATTCGCCACACTAAACTTCTAGTACCTATCCGACAATTTTATGTCCCTTTAGTTTACGAGTGGTCCTGTGACAAAATGCGATAGAGGTTTAATATAAAATGGAAAGATTTTTCACAAGATTGTTGTCTTTATTTCACAGAACGCTCTAGCTCGTCATAAAAATAAAGAGTATTTTAAGAAACTTGTTTCTGTTGAAGGGATAAAAATTTAATGACGCGACTTTTGCAAAGTGAAGTGTTCTGTATGTAACCAAGTGATAAAAAAAGCTTTCTCATGTGTTCAGTTTATTTCAGTTATTTACATGAGACTTAATTTCATTTGTACTGTACTTAGTGCCCTTTCCCTGAGTTTAGGGAACCGTTTATAAATGGAACCAATGTCATTTCATTCTCTCGTTACATCCATTGCCTGAAAACAATTTTTGATAACATCTATACATGAAATTAATAATGCTATGTGGAAAGTGTTTTCTATGAAGCACTATATAATTACAAGGTCGCTGTAAAATTATATAGTAGAGATTACGGGAAACACTAGATTCATATAACTGGTTTAAATGACATCACACAGCAGATATTGCTCGAATTGCAACTATCTAATAAACCGATCGTGGTCACACAATTAAGTCCCTAGTTACACCCCTATTATGTATAAAAGTTGCCAAAGTTTGAAAACAATTACCTAGCTGTCGAAGAACCTCCACCACCAACTTACATTACTAGGGTATTATTGAAGTTCTGTTGGAGACAAGGGTAGGAAAGTTCCATGAGGAGGGTATAGGACTGGTGACGTACGCTTAATACAACTAGTGTTGAGAGTACTTGAGTATGATAGTAGTTTTTTTTATTAGACTATTAAAAAGAGATGGCCAGAGAGGGAACATCCTGTACATATAAGCGTGTGGGTTATCATTTTTATTAAAAAATAGAAATAATTATCATATTGTTATCAACATAGCTATAAAAATAAAAGTTGGTGGTGGCTATGCTTAGAAATAATTATCTTTTAAAAAAATTATCACAGTCTTCAATGCGCCTAAATTAGACTGGCCTGTTGGTCTAGTGATTAGTGACCCTGACTGCTGAGCCAGAGGCCGTGGGTTCGATTCCCAGCCAGGACAAATAATTGTGTGATGAGCATGATCATTTGTTCTGTGTCTGGGTGTAATTTATCTATAAGTATGTTTATTAGCAGTCTGGTTACCATAGTACAGGCTCTTCCTAGTTAGGGATCAGACGGCCGTGTGTGAGATGTGTGAAGTTATTATTATTATTATAAATTTTAGAAAGCTGTATTCCTCGTCTTTTAATTTTCCACCTTTAGAGGTGGAGTAATTTCTTGAGTATAACCAATCCAATTAAAAAAAATAATTATTGAAACGGTTCACAATGGCCGAAGATATCACTTTCTCCTGGTATTTCACCATCAGCTCCAGTTCACCATAATATGTGACGAGCATTCATTACCTAGCAACCATATTAAAGTAATCGAATCGCAAACCGTGAAATATTTATTATTGAGTACTTCCGGTGGCCATCTGTGGTCTTCATCGTCAGTTACACTTCACCAGATGGTGCTTTCCGAAGGCCAAGACACATTGTAAAAAATACCCAAATACGACGCCTATAATATATATATATATATATTTTTTATGTTATAAGGGGGCAAACGAGCAGACGGGTCACCTGATAATAAATGACTACCGCCGCCCATGGGCACCTGTAACTCAAGAGTTACAAGTGCGTTACCGCCCATTAAGGTGGGAGTAGGGGAAGAGGGGGAGGGGGGAGGTGGGAATAGGCCTCCTCCTTTTTTGAAGTCGGTTAAAAATTGTGGTATGGTCCCATTCGCGTTGAAATGGCGGCGTGCATTTTTTATTTTTACATCTTAAAGTCGGTTTAAAAAAATGGATCTACACGCTATGAATCCTTCTAACATTGCCTTCAAGTAGAAAAGAAAGAAAGAAAAATGGGCGATAGTCATTTACCATCAGGTGACCCATCTGCTCGTTTGCCCCCTATATCACATTTTTTTATTATTTTTTTTGTTACCTAAGTCCGTTTATAATTAAAATACACATTGATATTATTCACCTACTTTACAAACATCATATTTTAAGTCTATGACTTTAGCTATGTCTACAATATGTCATTTGTCATGTAGAATGTATGTAGGTGACGTGGTGACGTGTCATTCTTGACGTGGAAACATGTAGTTATTCCTTTTACTTTTTTTATTCAAGAATAATTTTAAAGAAATTATCACTCATAGTACGCTGTTGCTTTGTGATTTCGGGATGACACTCAGCGTAAACTGAGATGATATAAAACATCCCAGCACTGATTTTCAGTGCCAACCGCAAGCGTCACCTGACGTTGGCAGGCAATATCGTTTTATTATTACTCTAAATATATACTAACATACTATACGGGGGTATATCGTAGATAAGCATGGTAAGTAAATATTTTCCAGTGTTACATAATTTCATGCAGCATTTCAACCTAAGGTATATATTTTTTAAATTCTTATTCCTTACACAATTTCAGGCTTTCAACCATATTCCCAACACAATACTTATAGTTGAGAGAGTCATAGGAGTACCAAGCATGGGTAAAAACGACTCTGACAAGCGACTGGGGTGCTAAGCAAAGGGACCAGAACTTGCGAGGTAAATTGTTAAAATTCTAATTACATTTTTATACAAGATTAAGTTCTAAGCTAAGAAATCTAAATTTGGAACCCAATGAGACCCATAACAATACTATTGTCTGTAAATTCTAGCTTACAGTATATTTCTCTAAATATGAATCAACCATCCAGTAGTCAACTTAAAATTATGAAAATATTGCTGCTTTCTGAAATGTTTTTCTTGCAATAACAGGAACTTTCTATACTTTGTCTTAAAGGTGTATTGTGATTTTAGGTCCCTGAAAGGTGGTGGGTGAAATAGCATACTAACCGTATGTTTCGACAAAGAAACTGATGACGACATGATTTCTATTATGTTATGTTGTAATCATTACTACTATACTAGGGAGCTACGTAAGTTTTGTCGTATTTTGTGATAAAAAAAAAAAATATTAACGTTAGTTAGTCTTCACTACACAGGTCTTCAAATGTGTAAACCAAGTGCTGAACAGATTGCTCTAGAACCCCTCTGGAACATAGCCGCATATCTCCTCAAAAGCTCTTACAAGGTTCTCATCGCTCGAAAACTTCCGTCCCTTTAGTTGTTTTTTTTTACATACGGGAATAGTGCAAAATTGATGGCGCTAAATCCGGACGGCGTCCCAGCAGTTTGATTCTAGCTTGCTTCAAATAGTCCGTGGTTTTGCCGGTTTGATGAACATGGGCGTTATCTAGATGCTAAAACCAAGTTTCGAAGTCTTGATTAGTCGTTCTTTTTTAAGGCTTCTAATACTTGAGGTAAACATTCCTCTGTATACCATGCAGCAGTAAAAGTCTTCCCTTCATCAAGGAAAACCCTAGCCAATATTCTTCTCTTGGTAAGAAATACAGCAACCTTTTTTTTCTTTACAGGTGGGAACATTTTTATCTGTAAAAATGAACCACCGACGACGTCTGGGTGGTTCATCTTCAAACACCCACACTTTATTGTGGGATTTAGTAGAAACTTCGAAATAATATAGTCAGGTTTCATCACATGTAACAATCAGGTTCACGTAGTTAGATCGGCTGTCCTCAAATTTTCCTCTATCTGTCGATATGTCACACGTCGTTCTTCCTCCAATAATTTTTATACAGTCTTCATGTTCTTCCATCATCCTTCAAGTTAAAATTGCCGTGATGATATGAATATACCTACCACCATGTCCTATGGTCCCTATAGATAGACAAGTTTTACTCAGTGCACTACTCATTTCCTCGAAACATTTTTGTTAATTTAAGCCACGCTTAAAGTTATACAAAATAATTAAACGAACGTAATAACTAGAGAAGCCCAATATTTTTGTCTAAAAAATTAGTTAAAAAATCGAGCAAACCATTCCTCAAAATAGTTTTTTTTTTAATTAAGACTTTTATGGATATGACTTCAAATCACAATATTATGATAACTACATAAATTTTGTCGTATGACAAAAGTGAAGTAGTGCCCTACGTAATTATGCCTAGGTACTTCAACAATGAATGCTCAGACTTGAAATATGGTATTATGTGTCACCCCAGTTTACACCTCAATACTAGTGAAACATGATCTACTACACCATAACGCCAAGTGGCCAATTATTATATTTAAAAACACGATAGTTTTTGTAGATAGCAATATATGTATGTATCCTTTTACGTTTATATGTTTTTATTCAAAGTTCTACGAATGTTGATGATATCCAATAATCTTCTTGGTGGTACCACGAATGTTCATGATATTCAATGTTCTTATTTATACCTAGGCATATTTCCCCGGAGCAAAATATATTGTTATATGTTTACACATACAATAGTTATGCACCTATTCGAGCTCCTTCATTGTACACTTTTCTAGGCCGCGGGCGTCTATACATATTTAACAGCGAACACGATACTAGTTGTATCAGACTTCGTCGTATATTGACCGAGACCATGCGATCAGCGTGAATACAAAACGTTAGCTGCTGCGTCCTGATAGCAACAAAGGCATGGGTACTCCCATTTTAGTATATGGGTACTCCTGAGTGTTTAAATCGTCCTGTTTAGGCTGTCAGTGACAACTATCAAAGACAATCTCAAATATCGTCATAACTAGTGTATCCAAAGAATTACGTTATCAATGTAGGTCGTGGAGTTTAGTTTCATACACAGCGAATACTATGTATCAAAAGTCGAATCCAATATATTCCTATTTTTCTTACATTGTGAAGTAATAAAGCTTATTCTTTTTTCTTATTCGTAAGCCGACATCAGGGAAAGGAAACTCACGATCATTAGTTATTAAAAGTTTGTTGTGAACGTAGCAAATTTATTTACTGTAGAAGGAAACAAGAAATGGGAATTAGTCTTTTAATCAAGGCATGTGTTGACAGGTAAGGGGGCATCCATTAATTACGTGAGGTGATTTTAACGATTTTCCGACCCCCCTCTCCCCCTGGTGAGATGTCGTGAGATTTTGCTCCTCCCCTCCCCCTAATCTCACGTGAGGTTTTTGTAATGTATACGTTCACAGAAAATAAATTGCAGTAGGAGCAACTGCGGTTGTAGTACTATTTAATCCACCATGTAAAGTAGTAGGGAGAGTCTCCCTATTACTTTACATTATTATACTATTTACATTTTACGTTTTATACTATTTTAGTGGAGAAACATTTCTTATTTAATTTAACCCAGGTTTCTCGCAATTTTACAGTTTCTTTCGGGAAAAAATTACGTAATATCTGCTGAGGCCCCCCCCTGAGATTTGGCTCGATCCCCTCCCCCCCTAAATGCCTCACGTAATTAATGGACGCCTACTAAAGGAAGTGACTATTTTATTGTTTACAATTTAATGCAGACAAACAATTATAAGGGTTCTAATATACATAGTCCATCATATATTAAAAGAAAGACTTAAACAAATATTTCGTTGCGTGATACCTCACTTTCCAGTGCAGTATTTTATATGCAACTATTATGATTGCTTTTACGGTCGTGCTAATAGTCACTTTCTCCATAGATGTCCTAGAAGCAATACCAGGCACACGAAATGGCATGTATGTGGCCTCAAAACGAATTTAAGTAATTTGTTACGTAACCCAGGTTAAATTTTGTACCCAATATTAAATCTAAATGCAGCTACGTCGCATCGGGCAGAAAAATGTTGTAGTAAGCTACCATTTTAGAACATATAGAACGTTATCTACTTTTTTAAATCCTTGTCTTTCTTCTTAAAAGTATTTAAATTTGACGTGGTTTTGGTAACGATTTCACAAACTATTCTGATTGTAAATAGTTGATTTTCTTGTGAATCAATTTCATCATTTTCATGAGCAAACCTGACAACATAAAAGTTAGTGCTGTCAACAAATGTTCTCCTTTCTTAATTTGATACTGAATGTTGTTAAAGTATAATGGATAGCATAATATTTTTCTTTACAGCTGACCCATAACTATACAATTTTCATCCTCTAAACTCTCATCACGACAAATAGCGTATGACATCTTTTTTGGAAAATGGTTTTAAACGAGAAAATTTACTAAAATTTATATGTGTAATTCGGGACTTAATCGCGATAATATTTAAAAGGTACAATACCTCTTGGTTACCCGACGTTTCGATCGAATTGCACCGATCGTGGTCACGAGTGGACTGATGAGAGCTCAGCGACATAACCAAGAGGTATTGTACCTTTTAAATAATATCGCGATTAAGTCCCGAATTACACATCTAATATGTATCAAAGTCGTGAAAGTATAAAAACAATTACTAACATTTTACTCAATCGATTAGAGGCATTAAAATGCATTTCAATTTTAAATAGTAAATTGATGAAAACGCTAGAAAAGCGTAAATTATTGCAATTTCGCCAAATTTAAAATGACTTACTATTCTTATTATTGGAGACGGAGATATAGGTATCTCATCGTGATTTGGCAGAACAATCGGGATTTATAGCAAAAAAGAAAACCTGTCATAAAAGAACGTATTATGGGTAGATTTGTACTTCTGCTTTTACAAAAACTGTTCTCCATGTTACCATGGAGAAAGGTTAGAACGGAACAGGTCCATGTCTATTATTTAGTGAAAAACACGGGAAGAATGAAATACTCAAAAATGTACATGAAATTCACAATTTACGTAGGTATTTAGTGTTTTTAGGTTCGACGACGTAATGCCATAGCAGCTTTCTTTTCGCATATTTGTAGAACAGATAAAAAAACTGAAAACTTTTAAATTAATTATAAATAATTAATTTCTAAATTTATGAATTGTAACTAACATTATCCCATTGCATAAACTATCTTATTATTATGTTTTTTCGTCTACGCATATGTGTACGATATATGTATGTAGTCGAATTAACCACATTCTGTAAATGAGGGGTTGGTTTCATCAATTCCAAGTAACAATTGAGGCGATTTTATGAAAGTTTTGAGAGTTCGCATTTTACCTATTAGGTGCTATCCATAAATTACGTCAGACGAATTTCATGTTCCGATTTGATATGCAACAAACATGGAAGGATGTCGGTATGGTATTATCAACCTATGTTAAAGGCCTTGTTTGATGAGACTCTGGCATTGCCTGTTTCCGACAGGGACTGATGCTCTCATTTTTTACACAACGCTCGAGGTTCCCTGCCTCCCGACTGTCAACTTTGGCATACTTTACTCGCGTACATCAATTTCCCAGACAAATACCCCTAATAGATAAAAGTTTGTAAAGATAGAGTTTCCTCATATAGTGAAATTTATGTTCGATGTTTCCTGTTCTATATGTCGCTATTTACTATACAAAACTTGAACGATATTGAGATGAATAGGTACACATAATATTATAAGAATGCGATGCTGAGAAATGATGCTTAGAATCCCATATATTTTATATGGGATTCTAAGCATCATTTTACGCAGCAGTTTTTTTATGAACATTACTGGGGCGTGGGTCTTTTTGATTCGTATTGTTTCTGTCCTAACATTATATTTATAAAATTAAATATTCCTTTCTTTATGTATTAGGTACACGTGCTTTGAATATAAAAAATAAATAGTAGGGGCATGCTATCTCTTTCTTATACCAGTAACAAAATCGGGGACTCGGGTGCAATAAAAAAAAATACCACTGAAGTTGGCCGCAAACTGGCCTGAGCTTAAAAATAAATAAATAATAATAACTTCACACATCTCACACACGGCCGTCTGATCCTAAAATAGGCAGAGCCTGTACTATGGTAATCAGACTCCTGATAAACAAACTTATAAGTAAATTTCTAAATACATACATTTTATAGATAAATTACACCCAGATACAGAACAAATGATCATGGTCATGTTATCACACAACTATTTGTCCTGGGTGGGAATCGAACCCACGACCTCTGGCTCAGCAGGCAGGGTCACTAACCACTAGACCAACACGCCAGTGAAATATAATGTCTCAATGATAATAATATGTATGATGTACGGCAATAACAGATTTGGTATAATACGACCACAGGTCGAGGTAGATACTGTATTACAAACGTATGTCTAGCCGTATCTGGTCTACGTGATTAAGAATAGAAAATTAGTATTAAATGAGACAACTATGTTAGGGGTAATACACCTATACTTAGTTTGTATATGGATCAGTAAAAATAAACACACATGTGCAAATAAAATAGTTAGTATATTAATATTGAGCATAATACCGTTTATGGTCAGAGTAAATGTTGTGGATTTCCGCATGATTGTGACACACGAGTGATCGTTACGTGGTAGCTGGTGCATATTCTTGTTTTTTCTTCCATTATTGTATTGATACTGGAATTATGTCGTAGTTCGGGAGACTAGATTTAAGTTTTCTTTCGTTTTTACCAGAACCTAATAAAATTGATGATATCGTTTTAGGGATGAGTGATGACGGACTTGTTCTGTTAATTTAGATAGCATCCATTTTCGTTTCTAATTGTACTTATACATCATGCTCATACGTAACTATGGTTAGGTACATCAGATTAAACTGACATACACTAACCGCAGTAATTTTTCTATAACAGAAGTTTTCAGTTCTCTGCATTTATGGTTTAGTGGTTTGAAAAAAAATTGGCAATATACTTTTACCCACTCACAAGTTGTTCTAAGAAAATACGTTTATAAAAATCTTATTGAGTCGAAAAGGAATCCACGATTACCATTTTATGTGTATAGGAGGCTGGTACGTCAAGCTACGCACAGAGGGTGGCATTAATGTGGTCCCAATTCTCGTTTACTAGCTAACTCTAACAACGACGGGTAAAAAGCTTTTGTTGTGATATTTATATTATATACATATGGTGTTAGGAGATTGGATTAGTGTGGCTAGGGCTGTCTCATTTTTCTGTCGCGGACTCTGTTTATGAATCAATGTGTGACTCTTGGTAAAATTGTCAATGTGCGTTTTTAGCAAATGCGGTTTACTTGTATTAATTACTAATTCTGAATAGTGTTGTACTCGTCAGCAGGATGCACTTTTCATTATTTTAGTTATCTTCTCTAATTGGGATATTAGCACATCCATACACCCTCACAAACTTTCACGTTTATAATATTAATAGGATAGTATAACATATAATAATTCAATCAAGGATATTTCCTATTGGAGATAACTGTATAGTATACCTGTAAAAACTTCAAGTAAATCAAACTAATAAAATGCTTCAATGCCTTGACAACGTGTTTTGCGTTGTGATGGCCATAATTACTGTCATTACCAATGTAATGACAGTAATTATGGCCAATACAGGAACAACAGCCATTGCGCTGGAAACAGCTGACAAATAAAGGGTGTTTATCACACGTCCTCATACATACAGTTAGCTATGTATGTACAAGGTTTTTATTGTACCTACGTATACTTTTTACAATTCAGTTTAATGGGATTCAATGTGTGTTAAGTGGATTAGCGCATACGTTTCGTGTAATAACCATTAAGTACATACTTTGGATGATAACAAAATACTGCACGGCAAAATCGCCTTTTTTAAAAGGAAGTCTAAATGTTCATGTCTTTGCCGGTTCAAGAGTTCATTCAGTTTATCGAGTTATGACCATTGTGAGACGTTGTTCTATGAGCCATAAAACTAGTGATTACAGCGTTTAACTGTGGGAACCCGACTACGTTATTTGCTAACCTTCAAATGTAGTTTTTTTAATGATATGAATTTATTGGTTAAACATTTTTAGAATTACGCCTTAAAAAATTGAAACGGCTATATCCGTATAAACAAATTTATATAAGTGATGTTTTCTCTCGAATAATAAAAATTAGATTCTGAATTTATGTGTATCGATCATTCCATATATACCAGAACTTCTGTATAAATTATGATGACAGTTTGATATAAAGATAGTGCGAAGTTTTTTCACATTTACCTAATAATAAAACATGAGCTATCGGAACTTCGACCTCAACATATAAAAGAGATAGCAACACTTGGTTTAAATGTAAAGAATCAAAATGTGTTAAAATGAATCTAAAAGAATGGCTTTATAAAATCACTAATAGGTACTATAACATCTTCCAGAGTAATCTGTGTTCACAACCTGTGAAAGAATAATGGCTGTCGAGTGAATGGGCACTCCCAATGAACTCTCAAGTTATTTTGTAAAAGATTGAAGAAATAATAGAATACTTTCATGACGTTTTTTTATATAAATAAGGTGGCAATCAAACACGGAATATCTGGTAGTAGGTGGTTGCTGGTACGCGCATGACGACCCTACCATTTTCAATGGAGTTTTGGCGCACCTAGTAGTGACTAGTGATCAGAAATACAATACTGTGTTATTAGGGCTGTATGATTGTTCTATACGGTACTTCCCCAGTTAAGCGCCTTCGTTTTCAACGGACTTTGCTGAGGTGTACTTTTCTGCTTATAAATTTGAAATCGGAAGAAATGAAATATTGATAGAATATTTTTTTCAAGTAATCTAAACTAATATAAAAAAGCTGAAAATATTGTTTTCCTAATCTAAATAGTTGTGTTTGTAGGGAACGCACCTGCCGAATGGAGACTTCTTCTTGTCCGTATGTTTCTGCAACGACGAAGTCCAGGGAATGACCCATTGGGCCTAGGAGCTTTTCATTCACTTCGTCCACAGCCATGGAAATAGCACCTGTTAAGAAATACAAAGCCTTAGTACAAGAAAATCTTTATACATTAATACAATAATATTTATAAAAAAAATATTTGCTGTCGGAGATTTCATAAAATGAGTTCCGTGCCAAGAGTATCCATTAATCTTGTTTGTGGTTCGATTTACCAGTCTGAGTAAACAAATGCAAGTTAATGGTTTTAGAATAATGTAAACAGCCGTAGGTATATTTCCCAATATGTAAGGTAAATACTAGATACTAGTCTATCTTCGGCTGGAATAAAATAATGTATTAATATGAGGTTGATTGTTGACATTTATAGACATGGTAAAGCTTTTAAAGTTACTTAAAGTGTGTAAAACATTTTAGGAATATTGTAATGTTGACAGTTTATTGTAATTAATATGTATGTATGCGATAAAGCTTTTAAGAGCGTAGTGCATGTTAAAATGTTTATTCATTTTTAAAATGTGTAGTTATTTCAGTACGACTTAATACGAAAAACATATTTTTTTGAGAATTATAAAAAGCTTTTAAAAGACTAAAGTAAAGACTAAAGCATACAGGAATATCAATATGCGGATAAGTCGGGGGGGATCGCGGCCTCGTCTTTCGAACGCATGTCGAACGCATGTCGAAATAGTGTAATTTTTGACTGACGTCCTTGTAGCTTCCCGAGTGTAAAGTGTATATAAAGTGACCGCGCGACGGTTATGTGATGTGGTCCCTGCCTATCCCTATATATACAACTTCCCAACATCAACCGTTGGCCCGCGGTCCGCAAGGCATGATCACCTCGCCAGGTCAGAGAATCCTCCCTTTGTGTTGGAGGAACAAAACACCCACTGAGATGTTCATGCACACAAATATTTGGACTGAGTGGGCATCTAAACCGCGACCTATGAAGTTGCATTCGAATGCTCTATCGCCTCGCCAAATAGGTCTTGATCCCACTAATCCCACTAATATTATAAATGTGAAAGTTTGGATGGATGGATGGATGGATGTTTGTTACTCTTTCACGCCAAAACTACTGAACCGATTGCCATGAAACTTGGTATGTAGATAGCTGGAGACCTGGATCGGGACATACGCGGGTGAAACCGCGGGGCGCTGCTAGTACATAATATTTTAAAGTTTGTAGTCCTGAAGATGTGTTTTTTCGTTTAGAGATAATATTTTATCATAATGTTCATCTGTAAGTTCAATGAACATAAATTTCATAAGAGTAGTGCATAACTATTATATAATAAATCATCTCAGCGAATCAATCAATCACTTTATCTTCTTCATCTTCACTTCATGAGTAACTATACAGAACTGTAAGGTAACAGAAAGGTAGAATTAAAAGTAGTAGTAGTAATTAAAAGCCTTTTCTCTATCTATAAATCTCACTTGTAGTGAAACTTCTTGTAGATAACAAGATAGAAATCACGTCGGGGTCACCACTGTGGAGGGACGGGTGTCATGTCCCTCTAACACAAAGGGAGGATCCTCCGACCAGGCGAGGTGATCATGCCTGGCAGGCCGCGGCCCAACGGTTGATGTTGGGAAGTTGTATATATACTAATCGGCCGGAGAACTCTCATAGCGCGATTCAGGATTAGTAGCTTGTAGATGTTTCTTGTTGCTGTATGTGGAAGTACAGAAGTTTCACTACAAGTGAGCATTGATTTAGTTTAAAGCACCATTGCGTTGAGGTTAACCTGCACAATCTGCACATACCTGATATTACTCTGCCTGGTTTTTGGTAACTGTAGTCTCCTGGACGACGCTGTGAGCCCGTGAGGTATCCAAGCGTAAACTTTTCTCCATTTGAACGCTTGAGTAGTAGCAACAGTAACCCCCAGCACCAATGAAACTGAAAACAAAACCCTTTTTAATTTGTTTCCGTACCAGGATGATTTGAAGTAGCTAAGAGTTCTCCCCATACGTTAATTAACTTTGCCTTATTTTAAATTGCGGTGGCATTTTTAGTATTTTCTAGAGAAAAGTGATAACTCCCATTTCACTACTTAACTTTTGGGAGACAAACTAGAAGAGGAAAAATACTTAATGCAAAAGGAACCTAGTATTAAAGTTATAAAGTTGTCCTGTTCTTCGTAAAATAAACTAACACAGAGTGGTTGAGCGATACACATTTTTTTTAAATTATGTTTTGTATTAATAAAAAATATTGGTAATAATAATTGTTTGTTCTCATTATTTATTCTGTCATAATATTTTGAGTGCACCGTTGTGAAAATACTATAAATATAGTATTTTTATTTTGACTATTACGTAACTCTCCTAAGTTTCTTCTAAATTAATGGGTTACATGTATTGAGACTATTTGAGACCATTTAATTTGCCCTTAAAGTCGTGTGATAATAGTCGTGTTGCCATGGCGTTAGTAAATGCTGGCAATAATTGAGAAACGAAATCTAGCAAGGAGGTCAAATTGGTCGAACAAAATAATACAATATAATACTGGCAAAAGGACGCCAAAGTCAAACATGAACAGTGCGATTAATTACACAATTCCTAGCAACTATGTTATCACTTGTATCATGGCCATTGTTTATCATTGTCATTCTATTCGATTCTATTTGTTGTACTCGTAGTGCATCCTGTGCATTGCAAAAAATTATTACCACATACTTAAAGTCCTTTAACTTTATCGCATGAAATAGAACAACATTAACGTATTATGTGTCAAATTTCAAAATTTACTAAACAATGATTTAGTTTTATAGTAAAACAGACCGAAAATATAAACTATTATGAACGATATTTCAAGTGAAACGGAAAAGGGAAGTGACAATTAAAAAAGTCGCGGTTGTAAATCGTTTGGAGTGCACGTGTTGCCAACATTTTTCCAATATTGCCTCCTCGTAAAATGGCCGGTACTGGAGATTGCACAATGGAACGCCTTTAAAATCTTGTTCTATACATGCTTCCGCACCTTTTGAGCTAGCAGCTAGCAGCTCACTAATGTTTATCGGTCTAAAGTATAGTCATTTGCAATACGACGTAGGGCGTAATGTAGTTCCAGATTTAGTAGCAAAATTCTATTACTGATATAGATAGAAATGCCGTCGGCATATCCTGGAAATACGATCTTCTATTTCATGTGATAGGGGTTTGTTTATAATGCTGTCATGAATAAATTTTATGGCGTGTAACTTCGCCTTATAAATTCGGTAATGTAAATTTTATTGATATGATATGTTTTGCACATCACTTTGGAAATTTCTGGACGCGTCTGAGGATGCTGATTATTCATTTATTGGGATAAAAGGTAATTATTTTGGAGTTATTAGAACTAAGCTTTATAGAGAAGGGGTTTGTCTATACTTAGGCAAGATTATCGTTTCACTTAGTTTTGAGTTCACGGATATACGGTAAAACATGTTTGTTCCTGTTCTGTGAGGCACGGAGGAGCACAATTTTTCAGCCACATTAATCGTTTGATCCGTGGGATGTCTCTGCGTCATGAGCCCCTCTTTCGTATATACTAAATCTTCGTGTTACACTCAGTGAATTTTGCGAAACCATAAAAACACAATTCATCTCAGAAACTTCCTTACAGCCTACTCTAATAGATTATAGATTTAGGCGGAAATAAAGTATAAGCTGTCCAGGTTTTATTGCATAAAAAGTAATTTTCGCATACCTAATAATATGAATTTTAACTTTTTTTACTGTTCAACCGTACTGTTTTCTATAGTGCAGACATTTTCATTACAATGAGCTATGATAAAAAACATAAGTGAGTCAAGTTCGTCAAAGTTCTGTCTGTGTTTTCGTTCAACTGGAATTTATGCTACGATATTCTACACGCCATAACCAACGTTACGGAAGATCATTTATAGCTTTCTGCGTAAAGCGCGTGCCTTAATATGGAAACTAAAATTTTATGTAAATAGGTGTACAGACTTTTTTACCCCGTTATAAAATTCTAGACTAAAGGATTTGTGCACTTCATTGCTCACCATATCACTTTATTTTAAGGTCACAGTATTCTGATATTGCCTTATTTCTAATAGGCCTCTTCTTACTTACTTAATCTTTTAAACTTTTTAGGAAAAGGTCAAATTTATATTATAATTTATAAGGTCACCACAACTGAAGGAGACAGGATCTTTTGTACGCCTGTTGAGTCATCTGCCAATATAGAGTTCATATAATAATTGATGGTCGAAAATTTCTCGTTTGTAGTTGATTAGAATGGTAGTCTGAATTTACATAAATTTGTCACGAAGTAGTAAGAGCAGATGGAACCGAACCCAAGGGAAATGGGATCCAATGAGCACCCAACCGTGTAAGTCGTCCCATATGAAGTGGATGACAGGACGACAACCACCCGTTCGTATTAAGTATAAAAGATAAACATTAAAAATAAACTTCAATGTATAATAAATCATGATAGGCTTTATTGCCTGCGTTTCCGACGATGAAGCGGTTATTCGCGCAAAGGGTTTAGATAATATTTTTAACTTCCTGCTTTTCATGGCGGTTCAAGTACTTAGTAGATATTCGTTTATCCACATCAAAAGTAAATGAAGCTAAATACACCCAAGATGTAGAATGTTCTAGAAAAGATTTCTATGATCTAGCATTCACTTCCCCAGTTTACACTCTGACGAGTAGGTTTGATTATAGCAAGTTTAGTAGTTGAATAAGAACATTCTTTTATGTATACTCCTTTTTGTGTGAGTCATAATTTTATTTCAAGTAATGGTTAAGTAGTAAAAGTACGTAAAACTACTTAATAGTTTTAGTGTGTAGGTACGTACCCTATAACTGTGTATTAACGAGACAGTTGGGGCTATATCCTACTTAATATTCCGTAACTTTGCCACTATTATTGTTCGTATTACCAAAACGCCGAATAATTAGACCTGTTTGTTTACGCAATAGCATTAAGAGCTACATTAAACTTGTCTGGCGAGACGGTGCGCGGCATTGCGGCAGCAACATATCTGTAGTACAACACCGGCATGCAAAGTATACACTTGCAATTTGACTTTCATTATATACCAAAGCAATTTATCTACCATTCCGATATTTTTTTTCTGTTGTTCATACCAACATTGTAAACAAAATCTCAAAACTAAACTATCAAAGATGTGGTTTCACTGATGGTCTACTAATAAAAAAGTAGGCAACTTCTCAAATGTGTTGTCTAAGCTATTTGTTATTTTATTTCTATAACTAATGACACCCAAAAGTAGTATTTGTTAAAGTATCCGAATGCGTCTCGCGTTGTCGGCAGTAGGGCACGGTTCAGACACTAGACGGCTCTCATTTAGTGCACAATATTGTTAAATATAGCTCCCGTGGGAGATATTTGTGTAACTATGACCGGGTTAAGTGAGTGAGTGTCATAAACGAGGCCCTTGCTTTCTTTATAGCACTTGAATTAGACCAAAGTTCTTCAAATTTAATAAAGGGAGTAGAAATAATGGTAAAAATAACTATTCACATTCACATAAGAATTTCATATATCTTGAATAAGGCGTAATTGAAAAATATCACTTTGAAGCCAGCTAGAGGTATTTATAGCAAAAAACTTTGACCAAAATTGACTACTTACGATACACTATCTTCTATAGATTCTACATAGTGCATGATTGTCTATAAACAAACATAAATATGTAGTATATACTTACACAGTCTGGTATTTACGATTCTCTACATATTTAAATACTAGCTGACCCGCGTAACTTCGTCCGCGTTTGTAAATTTTGCCCATTTTTGCAACATTTTCATAAGCCTTCCTCGATAAATGGGCTAACTAACACTAAAAAAAATTTTCAATTAGAACCAGTAGTTCCTGAGATTAGCGCGTTTAACCAATCAAACAAACTCTTTAGCTTTATAATATTAGTATAGATGTTATAGATACGTCACGTCACATACCTAGTTCTGTCAATATATTTCACACTAAGTTATTAGCGATAACTCGCTATTACAATTTTTTGTTTGATCTTGTAAAACTAATGCTCTTCTCGCATTATTGTTCGTGCTGTATATTTTTTCGCTTAAGCTTTGGTGTAGTTTAAAAGTTGTTATCAATAAACGATAAATAAATCAAAAAGATAAAACAAAACCTGGCATTGATCTTCTTATTATTAGGTTGCAGTACATTGTACCCCAATTGCTTATATATCATAAACTTTCAGGACAGGAGTATAAATATGTAAATACAAAGAAAATAGCAACTATTTCATATTTCTTTCAAGATCTATTAATATTGAGAGTGTACTTAAAGCGTCGTATGTATGTCTAGTTACATATTCTAATAATAATATTTAAAAAAAAACACTTAAACTCTGAAAACATAATAAAAGCTATATACACTTTTGCCATTTCTATACGGACTTATACATTTGGCATCATAAACTGGACACAGAAGTGTTTGCAACGAACTATTAACACACAGATTCATAGAAAGACTGGCATTACCGCTCATAGAAGGAGGAAGGGGCTTGATAGATATTCAAAAGTTACACACACATTTACTACAACGCCACTAAAACCATTTGCCACACTTGAACACTTGCCGTATCACCCGTAAACTTACAGCATGTTCCGTTTGATCCACATGCTTTTAGTCTAAGAGCCAGTGAACGACAGACCACACATAATTTAGGAAAGCCTAAACTTTCCTCAGTGAGTCTGTTATACCAACCAACCATGAGGTGGGGGCTAGCTAAGCGCGGTCGCGGTGGCCCCAGCTACACTCAGGCGTGACAGGTGTGATAATTTTATGAACTAAAAAAGGTCAAAGGAACCGACGTAAAGTTCTGCCTTCAGAAGTATAAGCTTTTGAAACTTTAAAGAATAATATATGTAAATTTCAAGTTTCCTAAAATACTTTTGAATTTTTTTTTTTTTATTTTCAAATTGTCTGCCACCACTTTAGAACCGTGGTAATCTTCTGCCGTTTTGTTTTTAAAAAGCTATAATAGTATATTTTGACATATATAAACGGCAGCTTTCCTAAAATACTTTTCAGTTCATAAAATTATCACACCTGTCGCGCCTGAGTGTAGCTGGGGCCACCGCGACCGCGCTTAACTAGCCCCCACCTCATGGTTGGTTGGTATAACAGACTCACTGAGGAAAGTTTAGGCTTTCCTAAATTATGTGTGGTCTGCCGTTCACTGGCTCTTAGACTATTTATATAACGTATCATGCTTGGCTAGGGCCGCATAACGTGAAATCGACTCCTCAAAAAGAGGGAGAAAAAAAGAAACAATAAAATAATAATAATAATAACTTCACACATCTCACACACGGCCGTCTGATCCCAAACTAGGCAGAACCTGTACTATGGTAACCAGACCACTGATAAACATACTTATATATTTCTAAATACATTCATATTTTATATAAATTACATCTCTTACAGGCAATCTTTGGATGGATAAAATCAATATAGATAAAAGAATAACGGGTAGTTTAGGTGTAAGATAGAAGCGAAGAAAAAGGCATTCAGTTGAGAGAAATTATAACGTCATGTTATAAAACTAAATAAAAAAAAAGTCATCTTTTCGTATATATTAACACACTGAATAAATAAACATACCTACGTATATAAATATCATATTTGTGCATACATAAACAAATACATATACATACATTTAAAGATTTATTATATTAAATCCGTCAAATTCAATAACGGGAGAAAAGGAGAAATTAAGCAGATAAGTAATATTCTTTGACCAGTTTTTTTTAATACAGCCAGTAACTGCGCACATCTTAATTGATAAATGCAGATCATTCCATGGCCGGACAGTCTGTACAGTGAAGGATTTGTCATAAAACTTAGTAGAATGAGTGGGTACAGCCAGTTCAAGGGATTCCGACGACCTCAAGAATCTTGTGTGTGTGTCATTGAGGAACGTGAAACGTTCCCTTAAATAAGACTGAGTACAGGGATTGAACAGAATATTATAAAGAAGGCCAAGGATGTGATTATTCCATCGAAGGGTAATTTGAAGCCACTTGAGCAAGTTGCGAAAATTTGAAACTTGATCATATTTGCGTAAACCAAATACCTGACAATAACATTTTGAAGGCGCTCAAGTTTATTAAGCTGCTCCTCGGTGACATCGAGATAGCGGACATCAGCATAGTCGAGCAAAGGTAGAAGAAGGGATTGTGCAAGCGCAACTTTCGTGACCGTCGGCAGGACGAAGTCTACGCAAAGACCCCGCTGATGCAAACAATTTGTGACTGACTATTTTACTAGATAGAAGGAATAAGTACCTATCACTACATATTATAAAACAAAGTCCCCCGCCGCGTCTGTCTGTCTGTTCTCGATAAACTGAAAAACTACTGAACGGATTTTCATGCGGTTTTCGCTAATAGACAGTGATTCATGAGGAAGGTTTAGGTGTATATTTGTTAACTTTTTGTGTAAATTGATTGAAATATGTTGATGATTGTTGAAGATGTCTCTGCTACCCGTGCGAAGCCGGGGCGGGTTATATATTATTATATACAGTCAAAAAAACATTCGGAGAATGGAGGTTACATTAAAGATTCGATACTCCTTGTAACATTTATTAAAGGTTTGTAAAAAGTACTACTAGAGAATGATTGAAATTCTGCTTCAAGTGGTTTTCGTTTTATGATTATTTTATGTGAACATAACCATAACAATAAACCTTTTACTCACTTATATCTATAAAAACTTATGTGAACACGAACATTTTGTTTATTCTTGCCTTTGTTGGATGCCTTTGTTGATTCCCAGAAAGCGATCAATCTTCAAACCAATCTGTTGATGATGTATTTTCAAATTTATCGATCAAGTTAACTTTTATTGAAGGGTCAAACTTACCGTAAGTTTGACCCTTCAATAAAAGTTAACTGATCAAGTTTACAAGTTTACGGATCAGGTTAATTCACGTTAACATTACCTTACTTACCTTTGTTCATACGAGTATAAAGACCGTGAAGTGATAAAATGCAAAGATATTTAATTAAGTTAATTTGAAGTTTACATATTACGAGGAAGCCTAAGTGATAATCACACTTTAACTTAATTGTTAGTATTTTTAGTTTGTAAATCCAAGTCACCCATAACTTAGCTGACTAAAATGTTTTTCCTTGCACCTGCTATGTTTATTTATTCCTCAAGACAAGGCATTACCTATTGCAATAAGCAACAATATCAACTTTCGTACTCGTACTTAATGTCTGATTCTCGGGGACTTCCTTCCTAGGGTATACCTAAATCCCTTGCAATAAACTCACTTATGACGGAACACCATGTGGTTTTAATAGATTCGATACCGACATACCACTTCACCAGTAGCCCCAGTGAAGTGTTGACCTGTGGGGTGGATAGTGTGGATACCCACACGAGAAAAAAAAGCACTTACAGTCTGTAAATTGCAATCGAATTTTAATGCCTTTAGAAAAACAGTACTTATCAGAAAGCGCGAGTCAAGCAATCAAGGCCGTAAAAGTTATAATAGAAATAGTTTAATATAGAAAGAGTTGACAGCACCGAGCTCACACCCAATTACAACTACACCAAGTGACATTTACCTAACTACATATGCGTACGTAGAGATTAGAGTCAACAATATTTACTAGTACCTACGATATCAAAATCCTATCGGTAGTTTTAAATAAACTACCATGTTTTCCTACCTACACGTATAAATTACCGGTGTGAGTAAAACAGGCTAATTACGTTGAACTAGTCCGACATCATATACCCACTATTAATCAGTGTATTTTGAAACTTGTTCTCAAAGGCTTGCAGATTAATTGGTTACTTAGTCATGACATGACACTCATGACAAACAGTTTCCTTACAACAAACAAACCTTTTGGCAACAATCTTCTAAAGAAAGGTATTGTATTATGAGGGGATATTGTTTGAGGTTTTTCTCATCGCCTAGGCCTATAGAAACTTTAGTTTCTTTATTCATCCGAGTGAATGAGGTGTCCTGAATCCGTTTGAAGCTAAAACGGCTAACGTCTTTGCTTTGAAAGGATATAACGGTGCATGGGACGAAATATATATTATATAGCTAGCTATTTGCTTTTACAATATTTGTTTTTCTTCTAAAACTGTTCGCTTATACTTTCAAGAGTATTTTTAAACCTGAAAGTACTTACTCAGATACGTTATTAGGGACGAATGAGTTGACTTGTGATTTTCTTAAATGTGTTTTAATTTTGAATTCTGACCATAAAAATAATTTCAAGTATGTTGTTGTCATCAGGTATTTATTTAGGAAGAAAGCCATGACATAATTTTTGCTTTAAATTTTTATGTAACACATAGGTAGAAGTAGAAGTTACGAATTACGTAAAATGTTTATTGATTTCGAAGTAGGTCACAAGGATAAAAACGTTAATAAAGTGTATGATGAACAGTTTTGCAAGATTAAACATTATTCTTGGTGTATATGGACCAAGTGATTAATAGGGCATTATTCATAATGTCCAAACAGTTTGAAAAATGCCCAATATGAGTGGGCAATATGATATAAACGATTGAAATAAACACACAAAACAATAAAGTAATATAAATAATATGTGTTTTATTTAATGGATTTAATTGTTTTAATAATAACATACCTCAGTATTAGAAAATCTATATGGCGAGGCGACTACGAATACTATTCAGGTAAAAAATAATAAATTAACCGCACCGAGGTTTCCGTACAAACTTCTATGTAGATAGTAAGTCCATCTCGGGAATCAACTCTCGAAGACAAAGTTAGAGACAAACTTAACTAAGCAGTTCTAAAAATACTCTCCCATACATCGATTTAGGACAAAGTTAACTTTCCAACCGCAAAATATAAGTTTGTAATCACAAAAACTATTTTTTATGTGACATAGCAATGTTCGTTTTTTTCTATAGTGGGCTTTCACACCGTGCTTCAGTGTGGTTTTTGATTTACCTGCGGGATGTTAAAATTTGGTCAATTCTAAGGCTTAAATGGCCGTATCTTTCGATTGTGTTGACTTAGAAGCTTGATTGTTTCACAGCTTCAAGGGACCGTAGACAAAAGTATTTGGTATTCATTTCAACTTGATGCGTAGACGGATTCCTGAGAAGAAGGGTTGACAAACTGACAGAGAGACTGACAACAAAGTGATCCTATAACAACTTCTCATATTGCAAGAATATGTCTGATAATGCAAGTGGCAATGGTAAATCTTTAAAAAAACCGTTTCCCGAAACATTAGATATATGGTAAATATACAAGTGCTAATGTTTAATCTTGCAAGACTTTTTATCGATTCAAGGAGAAGCGAATTTCATTTCTATCACAATAAAAGGGAAATTGCAATAAATATAAAAGATTTATAGCAGGGGTCCCGGACTGGTGAGGTTCAATGCGTCAGGATATAGTGGTAGAATGGATTTTTACGATCAATTAACGCTATTCCACTTTGCCCGAAAACTTGGATAGGTTACAGAACGTCTTATGTTTCTAAGTTTTCACGTGTAATTTGCCTTCAACGAGAACGATACCTCGAATGAAATAAACGTAGGGCGTTGCATCACTTGTCACTTATTTTAGCAAATTATACACCTAAACCTTCCTGTCATGAATCACTGTCTATTAGTGAAAACCGATGACAATGCATTCAGTAGTTTTATAGTTTATCGCCAACAGACAGACGCGGCGGGGGACTTTGTGTTATAATATGTAGTGAATACCTAGTACAAACACATCATACATAGCTATTAATACATTTACAAATTATATTAAATAGTATTGTGTCTGATTTGTATGACACTTACGGTGTACATAACATTGGCCAGTTACAGTGAAAATGAATGGAATACTTGTGGTAAAGGCTCACTGAATGCCTTCAATCCGTTGCAAATGGACAACATAATACGATGACCATACAATAATAGCAAATTCGAGATGGCAGTGGACGAGACTATTATATAAGAGCACTTTTGTGCAAATAATCTTAAAGCCAACAGTGTTTCTTCTCAGAAATCCGAGCATTTCCGGTCCGGTATATTTAATTACGAACTAGTTATTGCTAGCGAAGTTAATTAAAATAAATAATTATGATGGCGATATGTATCTTTTAACCGACGGAAAAAGGAGGAGGTTTTCAATTCAACCGTATATGTATATATTTTTTTGTATGTTCAGCCTTCACTCCGTTATTTATGAACCTATTTTGATTATTCTTTTTTTATTAGACAGGGTATACCTCAAGGGTGGTCCCATGTCAAGGAAGTCATGGTGGGATCCTGATAAAATTGAGAGTAACCCTCGGAAATTGTGGGCACGAATAGTATTTATGTTTACTTTTCCTAACTTAATCAGATATTTGCGTTTAGGAATCATCACATTATGAAGCTGGTCTAATGATGGAAACCATTCCTTTCCTGCACAAATAGAAGTTAAATATAAAAACTGTGGTTTTAGTAAATAAACCACTTAAATGCTTTGAAGAAAATACTTTTGATAGCGTTATAATTATAAAGTATGTAGTAGTCGGCGCCAAACAACGAACTGATTAATTATCAAAACTTTATATGTACCTACGTAGAAATGGACATGGCTCTACGTAGGTAATTAATCATTTTATTATTTGGCGCCGACTCAAAATAAGTTTATATAAAATTTGATAGTTTATATAAATAAGTTCAATACTGAAGACTTAAGGTTTATTTATTTTTGCTTTTTAGTTCTTTTCGTCGGTTTAATTTTTTGTTAAAAAGATTTTTATTTTATGATATTTTTTCATCATCAGCTCAGCTACATGAGGGGATAATTTCTAAACGCAAATACCTGATAAAGTAATGAAAAGTAAACCGAAACACTATTCGTTCCTATAATTTTCGAGGGTTTCTCTCAATTTTATCAGGATCCCATCATCAGATCCTGACTTCCTTGACATGGGACCACCTTTGAGGGTTACCCTATCTAACAAAAAAAAATAACAAAATCGGTTCATAAATAACGGAGTGAGAGCTAAACAGAACTAAAAAAAAAATAAAAAAATTATACGGTCGAATTGAGAACCTCCTTTTTTTTCGTCGGTTAAAACGATGACGCGACCGACAAAAATCATAAAATAAAAACTTTTTCACAAAAAATTAAACTGACGAAAAATAACTAAAAAGCATCCTCCGCCTTCCGTATAGAATAACTAAAAGTACATGCAAAGCATATTCTTTGATAACCTTTAATTAATCACAGTTGATAAAACAGTATAAAAATCTGTATCAATTCACATCGAGCGTCATCGTTATCAGGGCTGTATCGAGGTTAGGGATTAAGTTAGTCTGAGAGTAACTTAATCTCTAACCTGAATACAGCATTCAAATCAATATAGTTTTTTTTTGTAACATCCTTTTAATTCAAATGTAATATTATATTCCGCATACCCCATTAGTAAAAAAGCTACTACTGAAAAAACATTGCCTATATTGTCGTTAAAGTCGTTCTTTCTAACACCGCTAACACGATTAGAATTTCACAATATATTGACTTCTCTTCTTCGAAAATAAGTATAAATAATTTGCGTCTAGTGTGTAGTAGTTAAGTTGTTTTCCAATGTATCGAAGAGGTCGATAAGAACTATGCGATAGTGTACAAGCAGGCGCGGCATTGACATACTTGTCTTGCCGCGTCACAACGTCATTTAACGTCAACGGCCCGCCACAACTCGCGAATCGCGCGCGCACGCCAACTCCTCAAACTATCTTGCAAAAGAACAACTTGAGATAAGAAAGAGGAACTCAAGCCATTTGATATCTATTTAATTAGTTCAGTAGCAGATACTGAACTTCGTAAATTGCTAAAGGGAAAGCTTCTAGTTAGTTTAATTAAATTCCTGCTATGAGAACCAATATAAGTTTCGTAGGACTTTCTTAAAATATTATTGTAAAAAGTTGTATATTAAGTACGATACTTCTTTATCCTATGTCGTGTAATGTAATGTAATGTATAGTTCTGTAATATGGTAACATGGACCTCCTTCATTATTTTTACTATACTTATACTTAATATACTTATATTAATGAAATACGTGGAAAGACCATAAAGCTGAAAATGATCTCGTTAGAGATTACTAGCGTCACGACTCTAAAGGGATTAAATAATAATTCTTGGTTGGAAGGAAATGACATACATTTTTGCGTCTGAATTACGCGTATGGTATAACGGCATTTCTGGCCGTAGTGTTTACAAACAGAAATTTGAAAAGAGAGATCCTTTTTGTATTTCTATTTGTTCATATAAGGATAAATCGACCATAGCAATGATGTGATTTCGTAAAATCCTTGCTCATGCCCATGATCTACAATATTTCTGATTGTCGCCCAATAAAATTCTAATGTTTTGTTAAACAAGGTTTTTGAATAAATATAAAACTTACTACTTCCTATACCTTGTGACCTGTATGAATCTAAAATGCTTTATAAGCACAAACTTCTTACAATTATTTACAGCAAACTATGCCATGCTTTAATAAAAACATTCTCTTCACAGCAATGTACCATTTATCGCACGACTTCTACAATGATAAACTATGAAACAAGACATTCTGACAGTTACGAAGAACAATAAAATTTGTCTTTAGTTTGTCAATAGAACTTTTGTTTAAGAGTACTTTTTATTCTAACGTAGTGTTTGTATACTCTTTGCTTTTAATCTATAATCTCTAAACTAGACATCAAGAAATATCGAGCGAGGAGCGCAAGAGAAAAGTTTAATAGGGAAAAGACAACGATTGAACAGTGAAATGGAATTGATTGCGAACACGTCCAAAGTAAAGGCTTAGTTCAGCAAATAACGACACTAGTACATGCTGTTCTTTCAAAAACCCGGAATAGAGTGTTCCAATAAAGGGATTGGATGTCACAGTCATTAAGCACATTGATGATTATAGAGTACAATGACTCCGGATTCTGAGATGAATGTACATCAAAAAATGTCTATTCAGGCTATAGTTTGAATAAACATTAAAATTTGTTGATTATCTAACTTATATTTATACTATAGACTATCTAAGTTATAAACGCTATTAATGCACTTCTATGCCTGCTCCAGTGCATAAAATACTTAGCCACAGCAGGAGGTGATCAAAACTGTTATTAGTCCTGTTAAGCTAATTTTGAAGACAACCAGGAAGCTAGGCATAAATATTGCTGTAAATAACGCACTATGAAGTGCTCACGTGTCACGTCACAAGAGATTTTTTCAACAAGGTGATTTTAACTTATGATCAATAGGATAGGATAATAGCATTGGGTAAATTACGGAAAATCCTACTAATATTATAAATCCTACTAATATTATAAACGTGAAACTTTGTGAGGATGTATGGATGTTTGTTGATTGCGATGAAACTTGGTATTTAGATAGCTATAGACCTGGATTAACACATAGGCTACTTTTTATCCTAATATTCCCACAGGATCGAGGCTTACGCGGGTGAAACCGCGGGGTGCAATAGTTAAGCTGAAGAGTTTGAACAGTTAAACGCGGTTAATCCTGTTTGAACCCACTTTTCGCATCAGGCCCGTTATTGAGTCTCAACAACAACCTTCTACTACTAAAAAAATACTACTAATGTGCAAGCTACAGTAGCAGTAACTAAACAAGTTAAACACGGGTGTAACCGCAGAGCGCAGCTGTTATCTATACTCTTTAAATCACAGCGGGTAAAAGTCTGTGTTCCTTGAGTATATTTAGCGTCAAATATCTTAAACAAAGATGTATACGAAAGCATAATTGTAGCAAACAGCTAATACATATTTGTAATTATAAATTGTTTCAGTATAATGATACGTAGAGGAAACGATCTTGAAAGAGTATTTATTACATCTTAAGCACGACAAACTTAAGCACAAAAGCATAAAAAAATTGTCGTTGGAGAGCCATGCTTCGGCACGTATGGGCCGGTTCGGAGTGATACTACGGCCTCATAGAAAACCGGCAGTGAAGCAATGCTTGCATTGCTTTTCGCCGAGTGATTGAGGTTACCGGAGGCGCTCTGTTCCACCCTCCCCCCTCTTCCACCCTTCCCCCACTCTTCCACCCTTCCCCCCCTCTTCCACCTTTCCCTCCCCCTCCCCCTATTACATCCTTACCTCCACCCATACCCCCTTCCACCCTTCGCCTACTTCCACCTTAAAGGCCGGCAACGCACTTGTGACTCTTGAGTTACAGGTGCCCAATGGCGGCGGTATTTTAAAGAAAGGCTACCCATCTCAATGTGACATATGTCTTAAGCATGTCTGATGGTTTTATACAGACTTGAACTTCAATTCTTCAAAATTTCAATCCACTATTTTAATATACATATTATTAAATAGCAAGAGTAGTTGTAAACATGTGTATGTATCAGAGATCATCGTTACTTTGGTATACAACAATTCTGTTCAGAATACATGTGTGTGATTGAGTGGCGGCTTCAGCCAGTCCTTCATAAAATGTAGAACGGTTCATAAGTATAAATAATCCGATATGTAAGGTTTGTTTAAAGAAAACCAGTCTTCATTGCGTTCCTAAAAAAAGTTAAAAGGAAACACTGCGAAGGCATCAGGCTGATTGAAACCCCGAGAATGCTAGGGATCTTTCTTTGATCTATTTTATTTTCCGTCTGGAAGGTGTAAGGATACACTACCATTGTAGAATAAAACTTTCTGATGATCATCATTTTAAATAGCTTTTAGAAATCTTATTTGAATGTAGTCATTACTGGAGTCCCTGGGGGTGTCAAGTGTAATACAAGAATTTCTATGAAGAAATTTTTTTTAGCTTCTGGACCTCAACTCCACTCTCACCTTCCCTCGGCGGACCCTGTTAAGTTGAAAAACCTTACTGAAGATTGGGAGCGAGTGGTTAAAATCCCTGTAGGATGTAAGATTGACGAACAAAGAGAGTTTAGAGGCATCATTTAAGGCGTCTGACGGCTTAGAGATCTAGGTACGCTCAGAGAGGGAGTGTCACCTTTGGGTTGGTAGCGGAGACTTCTCACCTACCAAGAAATCAGTACTTATATTGAGTATCTATTGAATTACTTAATTACTTACTTAATATTAACAAAAAGATGGCTGTTTAAAAGTTTTCACAATTAGTAATAATGCCATTAAAATAAAGAAAAGAAAGTGAAAGACAGCATAAACAAATATTTTCTAAGTAGGTTAATCGCCAAATATCAATGAAGAAGTTGTTGCACAAGGTCTTTTTTAACATGGTCGTGTATTATTGTAGCCAGTATTATTCTAATCTTAGGTATATCATTATAGTTATATCTCTTATATGTATATTAACCAAACTATGCCATCAAATTTAACTAGAATTTTTATTTCGCTGAGCATACCTACCTTTATACGATATAATTATGCATACAACAATATGTATCATATACACAACAATGTTGTGACAGACAACATATGCGAACTTATAGGAAATGTATTAAATAGTTGTCAATGTAGTTTGTGAAGTGAAAAGTGTTTTGTATGCAGTAGAGCGGACGTATACATTACAGAACTATCGATTGAGCCCGCATCATCGTAAAACAATGTCTGACTGATCACGGGCACGGCGCGTCCGCGCAGCCTTCTCGACGCTACAAGGCGTCGACTACATATTAATGTCCTAAATAACATAGTTTTATTATGTCTGGTAAGACATACATATTTGGTTTTACGATATAGTTAATGTTTTCTGACGATTGAGATATATTTTAGTAAAGAATTATATCAAGAGGTGAATGCACTGATGTATGTACATGGCGTGGCCCGCAAATAGTTGTACCAAATTTCTATCTTTGAGTATGGACTTAAGTATGAGCCAGATACCAAAAGCATATTAGTTTCGGATTCTAGATTTAAAAAATAATATAACATTTCAAAATTGTAAAAATTAGAAATGTATTCTGAAAAAAAAGGTAAAGAAAATAATTTTTTTTTTCAAATGGGATTTCTTTTCAGATTTAAATGAGACCAAATTAGAATAGGAAGTAACAAACATGAAAAAACCGTATTGAGAACCTCCTCCTTTATTGTAGTCGATTAAAAAAGGGTTTTTGATGCAAGTGGCCGAAAAGTGTTCGTTGTATGCCGCGCTTCTGTAGCGCGTCAGGAATGTTTGCAAACGCTGGCATGGACGGCTTTGACGCAATATTAAGAAAAAGTGTGGCTTCTCTAATGCGGCGGGTGCGTCGCAGCTCTAAAAGCTACCTGCAACTCATTCCAGGAAGAATGGAGATGGAAATGAATCATTCATTCTTCATGGCATGGATGCGCATGCATGTTCCGTAAACAGAATTTGAATTTGTTTATATCTTCATCAATATATTTATATTGATATTACTATCGGCACAATGATTGCAGAATCCACATCCCGCATGTCGACCAGCTCGTGGACCAAATCGAAATATTAAAAAAAAAGTAATAAGAATTTGGGTTTAGTCGTATATGATAGAGCATTAAAACCAACAAATATAAATATTAACAATACCGGTCATCGTGAATTTTAAAGAATAATAATGAGTACCTTTATCATATTTGAAATAGGGCGAGATGTATCTACACATACACATACATGTTTTTATTGTATCTATGTACGTGTGTCTACACCCGCATGTTTAGGCAAATAGATTAACGATACCATTAGCCTACATTAAAGAACAACAGATACAATCAGACGCCTACTTTTCGTTAATATTGATAACATCGACGTGTGAACTAACTAGTTATTGACGGACTTGCGTACATATATCTACGGTAGGTAAACACTTCCGAATTTAATTGTGAAATGTTTTACTTTATTTTTAACACAATAGAATATATAGATAATTATGTTAAATTTTCTTTTTTCATTTCAAATGATAAGTCTTACTTTGTAGTTGTCTGTCCAGTGTACATTACATACGTATGTTGAGACAAAAGAAGATAATTTTTTAATTTTTTTTTTAATAACCCCAAACATCTCACACACGGCCATCTGATCACAAACTAGGCACAGAGCCTGTACTACGGTAACCAGACTGCTGATAAACAACATATTATATATTGATAAATACATACATATTATAGATAAATTACACTCAGACACAGAACAAATAATCATGCTCATCACACAAATATTTGTCCTGGGTGAGAATCGAACCCACGACCTCTGGTTCAGCAGTCAGGATCACTAACCACTAGACCAACAGGCCAGTCCAATTTTGAGATACTCTATATTCTTTTTCTTTAATTATTTCAAAACTGCATTTTTTTTATTGAGACATATTATTCAGTAGTAGTACAGAAAGGAATATAATTTGTAGTTGTAATTATTTATGGATAAAATTATTTGAAGCCTCAAAGCCTGGAAGCTACGTAAATAACGAACAGTGGGTCACTCATAATTGTAACCGCATGCAAGATTTTCCTCCTGAATCCGTTTGTCTTATTCTGCTAGATAACTACATCATAGAAGGTAGTAGTTAAAATGTCTGTCGCTGTTAGGCATGGATTAATAGTAGACTGTCACTGCAAGAGTAATTGACTGGCATTTCCTGGAAGGGGTTCAGACTCTCTCAAATTCTCTATACCTTTATCAGTGGCCCCGTTTTTCACGGTAGGCTGTCGGACGCCTCGGTAAAAACCAACTGCCGGAAGCATCTATCATGCATAGCTATCGTCACACCCTACGACTGAGGGGGTTAACCTGAAAGTAATTCACTTTCGTGACTCATTAAGTACTGTTTGGGAGTTATTTTTATTTATTTATGGTATAGGGTGCAAATGAGCAGACGGGTCACCTGGTGGTAAATGACTATCGCCGCCCATGGGCACCTGCAACTCAAGAGTCATAAGTGCGTTGTCGCCTTTTAAGGTGGGAGTAGCGGAAGAGAGGGAGAGGGGGGAAGAGCAGGAAGAGGGTAGAGGGAAGAGTTAGGGCCTCCGGGAACCTTACTCACAGGCGAAAAGCATTTCCGTGAGTTTTCAGTTTTCTGTGAGACCGCGGTATCACTCCGGTCGAGCCGGCCCATACGTGCCGAAGCATGGCTCTCGCACGAACGAGTTACTCGATGGCTTCCAAAGATGAAGATATACTGGTGGTCTCAGGTGTTGGCATACCTCCCAGCATGTTGCAAGTGTTAGCTTACCTCCAGGTGGGCCGTGTGTTTGTTCACGCAACGGCCCACTAGAGGACAGAAAGACTTCTTCGTGACCTTTGTTGAAGGTTCAACATGAAAAATATAACTGTTAGGTATAAAAAAATACTGCTACTACGCTGTAGTTTTTCTCCTACACGTTATCTATCTTAAACTTATCCTACGTTATCGTTTTAGGTTAGAATAGATTTTCTAATCTACAATAACTGATTTATTCGTATACATCTTAGTAAATAATGTGTTGAAGGTTTATTTACATATAGCAATAATGAATTGAGAACAAGTTCAATCAAGTACCATTTTGAATTTTTCAAGGTGGACCTAATTGAATTTTACGACTTTGTCTCCCTGAATTCCGTTTAAATTTTATGGAGGTGTCTGCATTAATTTAAATCTTTTAAGTTTTATTACCTTTTATCAACTTTAGCAGCAAGTCAAAGGAAAGGTCCTATCTAAAAACTTAATAGATACGAAACTGATGATCAGGACAATTTAAAGTTTGGTGTATAAATGTAAATTATCGTTCAAATTCTAATAATCGTTAACCATACAATAGCTCCTCCGTATTCGATGGTGTTCAATAAAATGCTAGAATTTGTTTAATATCAAGTTTGGGATGTTAAAAGGAATTTTATTTCAAAGTTGCACACCGAGTCCCGCGAATTATTTAGGTATATATTACCTTTTGTGTAACGTTTAATTTAATTTAATTTTTAATTTGTTTGTCTGTAGAGTTTGTAGAACGTTCTTGATTTTTAAAACTTCAGCGGCAACTAAAAACTTATGAACGATTCTTATTAAATCGGGTCCTTGAACACGTAATTGCCATTTGCAATTGGACATGATTTAATTTTTTTTTTATTTTAACATGTAAGTAACGAAATTCTTTGATGAAATGATCTTTGCTTTTTTGCTTTGCAAAATATAGACAGTACAACCAGTAACCGTCTCATTGGCACTCAAAAAGCTGTTATCAAAATACCATAATGCCACGATAAGCTTCTGGCTAAAGTTTCAGATACTGATAGTTTGTGCATCTTAATCTATAGACTGTGATGAAACTCACAATAGGGTAGTTGCCTGCTGCGGTTAAAATAAATTATCCAACTCTACTTTAGGACATTGAGTGTTCGAAAAATTTAATTTGTTATTATTTTCTAATTATTTGATATTTATTAATCGTAAAACCAAACATTAAAAATAAATGATTTGGCAATAGGGTTTATGAAGTCATAAACCCTATTGACCTCTTACCCTCATTTCATACAGGTTTCTACAGAACGTAACGTTTTAATGTTTAATAAAGAGAAACTTTTGACTTGACAGTCTACTATTTTTTTATTTATTTATTTAAAAGCTTTATGCACAATGTGTACAGAGGCGGACTTAATGCCAAAGGCATTCTCTGCCAGTCTACTTTAGGATGATGTAGAAATGAATGAAGTCGGTGCATTAAAAGGTGAGGTAACAATGAGTGAAATAAGGAAACCGTATTGAAAAACATTCATCAATATCATTTACCTAATCAGAATACTAGGAATATAACAATTTAAAGCATGAAGCTTAGCTGGAGGGATTTACAAGAGTAAACCCGTACAAAAATGCGCCTACAATGCAAGTAAGCAGATTGCACAACTAAAATATCGATATATCATATAATAGTCCAAAGATACCGGTTGTTCTGACGATATTGTTTAGCACAAGATTAAGCATTTGTCAATTAATATTTTAGTGCAACATGACAAAAATAATCCAGCGGGTATTGGCAATAGAATTAAATAACTGAAAAGTTCAAAGGCTTCCTCAAACCTACAGTTTTTATGTATTTGTAACACAAAATAATCTATTAGGTACCAGGCAACTTTAACACTTTCAATTAAGTGCCAACTAGTAAAAAAATTATTACGAGAATGATATGTTCGTAACATTTTTATGTTATAATATAAATCTATATATACATATAATAAATCTGTAGATGGCACGCATTACGTTAAAAGTACAAAACAATCGTGAAAAGGTTTTAAGAATGAATATTCTCTGTAATTTGGTGTGACATTTAGTATTTGAATTGTCGAAATTGGTTCACTGTATCCATAGAAAAAAACATGTATGATGTAATACACCAAGCAACGACATCTCTTGGTCCCAAGTAATACTAACTATACTGTACTATAATGTTAAATGATCATTTATTTTGTAAGATATTTATACTTGCATTTAATAATATATGTCATTGGATAATTGACTGAAAACCTTTCTATTACGTAAAAGTTATTATACCATAGAATAACTTTAATGAGTTATAAATTTTAATGTACATATATTGCTCACATAATACATATAGGTAAATATTTGTAGTGCAATATTAATCAAAATTGAACAGAACATTATACATTTCATATTTATGTATATATGAAATATGTAGATGTTGCGTTTCTGTAAGTACACTGAAAATATTTCCAAAAAAAATACAATAGGGAGTGTTAAAAAAGGATAACCAACAGAACCCATTTCTACCATTTTTGGCATTTGCGTCTGTTTGGTTGTGCATGCAAACGCAATTACCATTACCTTATCTGTGACGCAACACATAAAAATTACAAAACAAACGTGAAAACCCTGTCTGCAAAAATATTGAATATAGTTTACTCTGTCCATAGAAATAAGAATTTAAAATGTTCAAGAAAAAATATCATTACAATGCGGTTTGTCCTATTGATTTAGATTTAGACCAATAGATGTCTATGCATTCCGTTACTGGCCTAAATTACTAGAAATACCACGCGTATTTCTTTAAATTGCATTTTTCTCATATCAAACAATAATGTTAAATATGCCTTTATTTTGTAAAAAGGTTTATTCTTTAATTCGGGAATAATAGTTTTAAAAAATAAACGAACAAAAAGTGCCTATGAATTTTAATACTTTCTGAAAGCACAACCTTATTTTTATCTTGTGGAAGCCCCCACGGGTCATCACTTCATCGGAGCTAACGGTGAAGTGGTAAGTTGGAATCGAACCGACACAGGTGAGTATTGCAAGGGACACGGGTGTCGGGTTTAGACTAGGAAGGAAGTCGCCGACAACCCCGGCAAACCTGGGCCCCTCTTAAACAGTGGGCAGCCACACCAAGTGCACAACCACAAATCCATCTATAGACCAGACATACAAAGGGTTGTGTATGTGTGCTCTATAGTAGATGGCTGTGTTTTTTTTTATTGCGGTGTTATGATTCTCCGCTAATACCTATGTTTTCTATAGGCGATTATAAAATTATTTATAGGTATATACAAAATAATAAGTTCCGTTATGGCAGATTTTCAATCATAGGATAACATAGATAATGTAAAGAGAGGTTATTTGCTGACCATGAGCGTCACGTATATCAATAGTGACAATCCTATGCTTGTCAGCAATTCCGTCACTTGGGCCTCGTTACGACTTCTTAAGGAATCATAGTCCAGTCAAAGTAGACAGTAGTAGTCAACTTGCAAAAAATCGCATACAATTATAAACAAATTGTGAAAAGTCTCTATCCATCCTGTGTGTGCAAATAATTTTATTTAAGATCAAACTTCGCAAATATGGGTTTTTTAATTTTTCAGCCAAACTTTAAGTTTCATCATAAAATAGGACAGATCAAAATTTTAGATTATGAAATCTATACTAATATTATAAAGCTGAAGAGTTTGTTTGTTTGTTTGCTTGCTTGAACACGCTAATCTCAGAAACTCCTGGTTCGAATTGAAAAATTATTTTACTGTTGAATAGCCCATTTATTGAGGAAGGCTATAGACCATACAACATCATGCTACGACTAATAGGAGCGGAGCAGTGATCATAAAAGCAGGTGAAACTGCGGGGACAGCTAGTTATCTATAATAGTCTTACACTTTTTTCCTAAAAATCATTATTTCTGAGATATATAGCAACTGAAAAAAGTTGAAAAAGTCAGAACATGACTGCATAATATGCACGAGTACGCCGCCTTGTATAGGCGGTGAAAGGAATGTTCAGTATGATAAGAATGGGTAAAATGAAGAATGACTCTCTAAACATTTCTCATTCTGTCCATTTTCATCACCACTAACATGCAAGCGTCTTTCATCGCTTTAGTATCCCAAATCTAAAACCAACGGACAAGATGATCAAGATCCTTTAGATACGTCGCGAATGCTAGGGGAAATTAGGGGTTATAAATAGTTTCTATGCTATATAGTACTTCAGCCGCCACTTCGTCGACAGTTCGACACACGTCGACTATATAATTTGCCATCGCTGTGTTTAAGTGATAAAAAATCGCCAAAACAGGTATTATGTTTTGGGTTTATTCATTATTCATCTTCAGGTACATTTTTTTTTTGCAATTCATATAAATTGACATGTCTGCTCGTTGGCCCATTATACCATAAAAAAATCTACTTCGGACCTCGAGTCCATCATCATCACCGGTAAGATAAATATCGTCGGAAATCCCATCCCACTAATATTATAAATGTGAAAGTTTGGATGGATGGGTGGATGTTTGTTACTGTTTCATACCAAAACTACTAAACCGATTACGATGAAACTTGGTATGTAGATAGCTGGACACCTGGATTAACATATAGGCTATTTTTTATCCCGATGTTCCCACGGAATCGGGACTTACGCGGGTGAAACCGCGGGGCGCTGCTAGTATATAATATTTAGATACAACATAGGGTCGTAAGAACTAATTCTGTTTTTTTTTTCAAGTTGCGTATAAGTACATAAAAGATACGATGAGTAATGATTAGTCATTACTCGTATCTTTTATGTATAGGCAACTTAAATAAAAAACTTACATGAGATCTGAAGGTGTATTCTTTACACGTGTGTTATATAACAGAAATAAGGATACTTATGTAATTGATTATGTTAGTTAAAATTTCTAACACGTAGAGTTCGTCTGATAGTATGTGTTACTTGTTAAGTTCCTACAGCATAAAATAATAATGTGATCACATTTTATTACCGGCAAATGTGTAGTTTATTCTTGTTATTGCCCTATTGAATGTTATTTACTTATTCGAAAATATTCTAAACAAAAAATCAAAAACCTTACAATAATTTGTTCATGAACAACCTTTATAAACACTTCAAGAATTAGGAATTCAAACGCGTATCCTTGTGTTTTTTTGTAAGTAATTCTTTATATCTATACCTATTAAGTAGTTAGGTATTCTTCACTTTAATTATAAAACACTAAAGACATACTACACTTAGTGTTTTGATCTATTTTATATAATACTTATTTAACATAATTTGGTCTTCTTATCTCTTTATGCATATATTTTTATATATATTTCTTGTAATGTTATTATAAAATCTTAAGCTTCGTGCTTCTTGAAGTTTTTATACGTAAAAAGAAGAGAACTTTGTTAGTAATATCAATATTTTATTTTTTGTAACTAATCTATAATGACTAAGTTTATTAACCTTTGTTTGGAATATTTTAGAAAGTTATACATATACTATATGAAAGATCGAGCATGCAAAAACATTTCTCAAATGCTTACCAATATCCTTGTTAAAAATTTCATTGTGTCCAAGTTAAAACGTTCAACTAATACTTTATAATAAATTAGTCATTACTTAGAACAGGGTGACTTATTTTCATATTGTAGTAATTCGCGTCACAAAGCTGTTATATTATTTTCGCGCCATTAGGTACGTAAAGTTTGCACGCGATTTGCGGTACACAGCGTAGAGCGAGCGTGTCTTCTCGTCCGCCGACAGTAATAGACTGGCTAAGAGTGGAATACCTAACCGAGTTGACTGACTGGTAAGGTGAAATTGTGATGACGTTGATCTGCGATCGTCTGAACAATACTTACAGCTCTGAGTCATACTAAAAACGACACCCTTATGGTATTTATTTCAATTTGCTTTGAATTAGCTACAGTAGGTAGTTATTAATATACAATAAATACACATACATATAGACATATCAATATGTAGGTAAATCTAGGATTATTTGCTGAATGCGAACTCAATTTTGAATAGTTCGGCATAAAACCCGAAGATCAAATCATTTCATCAGATTAGGTAATATACTTAGGTACCTGGTCTGCAGATTCTTTTAAACTAAAAATTACATACATCTAAAGAAGTACCTAGTCCATATGATTTCATTCAAACAAATTAAATAGGTACTTGCTTAACAATTTTATTAGTGAATATTTTAAGATATTCAAAAGACATACCTACCTAGAGAAATTAATCCCTAAAAGCGTTGTCTATCGCTCATAAAAAAACAAAAATTTCTTCAAAACTACGTAGGTATAGGTTGCTACGTATTTTTAAGAAACTTTCACAAATTTGAAGACAATTGAATAGGTACCTACTTAAATTATCCTTTAGGTATTTTCCGTATTCCGTAAAAGTAAATTGAAGTCTGAGAGTTGAAAAACAGTATTTTAGACAAATAAACAGTACAGGTATATTATTTTTTAAAGTTTATAAACATGCACAAATTAATAACTTACTGTAATTTTTTTGTCTGTAATAGTTGACAACCCTATGTGCCTGCAATGCAATGTACGAGTGTTCGTACCAAACAGGGGCAACTGTTCCGTACCCAAGGCCTTAACCTTAACAATTGAAGTCATCAGGTACTCACTATCATAGATTACTTAATAGTTGGAACTATAAAATATGTTTATCGAATACAAATTACCTGTTCCAAATTTTCGAATATTGCCTTGAAGAAATTCGGCGTGCGCGCCACATATTTACATAATACATTTGACTTCCGTTCTTACTGTGAATTTGTGAAATCGCCAAAGACTACGAACATTTTATCATCAGTATGACATTATGAATGAAACATATACATACATAACCGGAGTTCGGTCAAGGCGAGCATGCTTGTTGCACTACATGTATATGTAGTACTTGTAACTGCCACATATGAGTGAATAGATAAAAGAGCTTGTCAATAAACACTACATTGAAAATTATTTCAATATTTAATGCTTCTATTGCCTTAGATGAATGATCAAAGTTTTCTATAAATGCATTTAAATTATCTGATGTCTCTTTTTGAAGAGGTGAAAAATTTAACATTTTGTCTAAATACCTTCCTATTAACATTCTATTGTCTTGATATTTATCAATTAGACTTTGCCTAACAACATCGTAGTTATTCGGGGAAATAGGTACGCTTTTAATTATATTAAGTACAAGACAAAAGATAATGGAATTTATCTATTTTCGGAATACTCGTTTGATTATGAACCAAAGAACAAAATGTCTCAAAAAATGTATTAAAATTTTCAATATTTCCATCAAATGTAAAAAGTTCTAACTTAGGAAGCCTTGGTCGTGATTCAACGGAGCGCGAAGAAGTTTCGGCCTTATTACAATGTATTTTAGGCTCACATTTGGATGCACATAACTTCACTCGAAAATATAAATCATCAAAATTTTTTAATTCATGACTACGAAGAGATGATTTTGGATTGTGGTTAAGTTCTGTTTCTAGAATTTGGAAGATAATATTTTCAAATGAACTACGTAAATTTTCAATATCGGACACGTGCATCAAAAAAAATTCTTTTGTTTCGGGATCTGAAATATTTTTAGATAAATCATAGGTATTCTGCATTTGCTCAAACATACGCTGTTTCTTACTAACTAATACGACCAAATCACAGTTTTGAAGCTCCTCAGCGACCTCGTGCTTTTTGGTCGTCATTTTCTTATACAATTAAACAAAGTGGCGAGGACAAAGTTAACGAAAATTAAGTAAATGCTTGTTATGAAAACCAATAGCGAATGTACTAAGTATATTATATATAATAATAATTATAATAAGTGTGGTATTTAATGTGTATCTGCCAGCGAAAAATAAAAACTGGTTTTATTTTAACAAACTATTGTGAAGTAGGTAGGTACCTACTCAAAAAATTTAAATGTAAAGAACGTCTTTACTTTAGGTATTATTAACAGATAGAAATTGAATTATGATGAAAATATCTGACACGGTCAGATGGGAAAAGGGAAAAATACAGAACGTCTGTATGAATTTAATAACACTAACTACGAGTTAGTTAAATAGGGGTGTTTCTAGCACGGCTAGATTAGAACTACGAGTTCTAGGGCTCATAAACCCTGAATCCGGTTAACAAAGGACCATTAAGCTGTATGATTTAAGCTAGCGGATTTTGTGAGCCCGAATGTTTGTGAAGTGGTTGTGGGTGGAATACACTTGTCTCTGCTATCTTCCGGAGGGTAATAGAACACCACATACCTCGAAAGACTGATGACGCAGGTCAGGAGGCGTAATCCAGGCGTGCACGGCACTTTAATAAGTCCACAGTCACCACACTGGTATAAAATGTTTATGGTAGCACAAAGACACGGTCTTCGAATGAGGGTCAAAAGGAACGTCCCTTCGCCTCCATGAAATATAGCTACTGTTCGCGGCGCCAGCGCCGCGGTCGTGGAGCGAGTTCGGTGGTGAATTACCAAACTACCCCCCATTCAACCACAGAGATCGAACAATAGCGTATTACTTAAACATTTTTGTGTATAATAGTTTCAGCGCTAGCGCTGTCAGAGAGAGACAATTCAAAGTAAAGCATCAAAGGTTCTACTGGTAATAGAAGCGTTCATAGACTGCTGGGAGTTCCTACCAATTTTTCAATCTGACAACTTTAATAGTGCTTGTTTACAAATTTAGTAATATAAAGTTAGGTGTAAAGAAAATATCATCAGCCTAAAATATGGCGTCTTAAATGCTCAGCAATGTATAGATATGTTACCACAGAGTGATTGTCTTCTGAGTCAGAAGGCAAGGTTATGGAGGTCGAAACTCACGACCTCCACAACTTGTAGGGATACCGTAAAACCAGTTTTGTTCGAATTTTGAGAGCGTTGCAGCACTGTCATTGGTAGTTGATATGAACTCAAAATATGTAGTTCTAACTGTAACGCAAGCAACTTTACTGTTTTAAATCGATTTGCTAAAGATCGTTTTTAACCAACTTCAAAAAATTCTCAATTTGTCGGAATCTTTTTTTTTGTATGTTCACCCATTACTCGAAGACGCCTGAACCAATTTAGAAAATTCTTTTTTTGTTTCAAAGGGTAGGTATACTTCCCAGGTGGTCCCATTTAAATTTTATCGAAATCGGGGGAGCGGTTTTAGAAAAATCAACAAATATTTATAAAAATTGTATACATCGATGATTTTTTTTCTACAAAGGTGACCACCACAAGGAGGGGGGGTCCAAAATTGAGTGACGTAATTTACGGATGGCCCCTTATTACAATTTATCATGATTTAAGCACATTGAAGTCGGTGATACTCTTTTTTTACTAGGCTTAATTGCTTGCATACAACCTGCGTTCGTACCGTAAAGCGCCAACACGACAGGTTTCATCTGGAATAACGTCCCTAACATTAAGTAGTAATATGTTATGAGTAAGAAAGCCGAATTCTTAGCTTCCCTAAAGAACCTTGCTACAGCTGCTCACCGAAACATGTGTAACATCAGTGTAAACATATGTTTCTGATTTATATCAACAAAGTAGATCATCACCATACATTTTTATTTATAGGTTTCTCTTGCCAGAGCGAATGTAACAACTATATTTAAAGTGAGACGGCACGCAGAGTGATATTGTTAGCCGTTGGCATAATTACTCCATGGTGGAATACTCAACAGTGCATAATTAAGCACAAGTCGTTAGCTGATATGAACACATTGAACACTGCTATCTATACAGCTCACGTCTCTCTTTTCTTTAAATTGTTAGCGCTTTGCGTTATTTCCAGATCTACTAGATGACCCTAGAATATGACCACACCTTTCAGTAGCAGCCTGTATATACAAAGGGCGTCCTTATCGCTAATAGCAATTTCTAACAGGGAACTTTTGTGTGTTAATGTATAGTAAATTAGCAAATTTTGTATAGCGTAATGTTGATTCATTACTACATATTATAAAACAATGTCCCCCGCCGCATCTGTCTGTCTGTCTGCTCGCGATAAACTGGAAAACTACTGAACGGATTTTACTGCGGTTTTCACTAATAGACAAAGTGATTCATGAGGAAGGTTTTGGTGTTTAATTTGTACCCGTGCGAATCCGGGGTGGGTTGCTAGGTCTAAATAAAAGACAAGAGAGACAAGCGAAAAGTGACTTATTTGTATTTAGAAATGCCCGTGGCCCGACTTGCAATGTGTAGTGTAAGATGTGTTTACATGGCACCGTTAATCTATAACACTCCACCCATTTCCATAACGGAGCAAACTTAGGGACCATAAATTCTGTGTTACTCTTCGAAAATGGTTGATTCAAGAAAGTTTCTGTAGTGTTAACGATTTTCTACAAAAATATAGCTCGCGATCATATCATTTCAGAAATGCATGGAGACTTTCAATTTTATATCTTTAATTTGTGACATACTTTAGTTTTATTTTAACATAATATTTTATGAGGCATTATATTTACAGATTTACAGTTGTACAAAGAATTATATTAATTTATGTCTGCATATGTTATGTATATTTTGTGTGTACTTATATAAATTTTCTTTTAGCTTATAAATACTTGTTCTTTAATAAATTGAATAATGTAATAGATGAAATTGAAAATATTTGCTGCTGTCAAAATGTGTAATGCACCTTATTTGACATATTTTCTACCACACTTCATGTAAATACATTTATTATTATTAATAAACATTCATAGTTAAAAAACAGTAGTTTCGAAGACTGTCTTTTGATGAAATCCTTAATTCTAATAAGTACAACAATAATATCCTGTTAATTATTTTCTTAAAAACGATATCTGAGCTTATCTGAAGTTAGGATGTCCACGAACCGTGGCGCGTTTAAAGCTTAGGTCCGGGAATTTTATAGAAAACAATTAGCAGAAATATCCTCATGACCTCACAACCATAAGTTTATTTTGTATGTATGTATTTATATATGTATGTATGTATTTATTTATATATGTTTATATTTATCTGCAAGGATGTATATGTATGTTTTTGCATTCGGCTATCTATTATTATGTAGCATTGTAAATTGTCTTGTGTATATAACAGAGTGTATTATCAGCTTATTGTCAACTATGATTTTTTTCTTTTCTCCCTAAGCACCTGCCATGTCCCTCACTGAAGCATCCAAAGGTTGACTGGTAGATAATGCCATGTGGCATTAAGTCCGCCCCGTGCAATGTAAAATGCAGGAAGTATTAAATAAATAAAAAAAAAATATCTTGAATTCATAACACATGTTAAACTAAACACCCAGACTCGGGACAACTATTTGTAATTTATTTGTAATATATTTGTGGATCACACAAATTTTTTCCCCGTGTGGGATTTGAACCCACAACACTCGGCGCGGCATAGTGGTGAAGTGACTTCTTAAATCATTGCGCCATCCGTACAAACGAATAGTTGATTTAGCTTGAAAAAAAATTATATTAATGAATAAAGTTTTATTTTTTGTGTTTTTATCTCTTCGGAAAATGCTTTTCCTGATGTAGGTTCTAAACAACATTTCATGAATTTTTATATCAAGGTCAATGACTTTGTTTTTTATTTATTTTTACTGACCTACGCATAATTTCTTTCATGTCAGCCATCTCTTAGACGAAATTTAAGCTTATGCAGTCAATTTTCAAATACAATTTGTCAGTTTGAAAATAATATTTCTGTATTACAAATCACGAATGTTCCTTAAATTGTTAGCACTTTACGTTATTTCCGGATTGACTAAATGACCCGCGCAACTTCGTCCATGTTTGTAAATTGTTCCCAGTTTTGCAACATTTTTCATGGATTCTCCGCCCCTATTCGGCGCGGTCGTAGCGTGATGTTATATAGCCTTCGTTGATAAATGGGCTATCCAACACTAAAATAATTTTTCAATTTAAACCTTTAGTTCCTGAGATTAATGCATTCAACCAAACAAACAAACTCTTCAGCTTTATTAACCGGTCATAATAGCTTGACCTGTTCGTTTTTTGTTTGGGTCAAATTAGGGTAGGTAATAAGTAAGGGTAGGTAGTAAGGTAGGTAGTTGAAATTTTACCCTCTTCCTGTTGACAGATTGATCTTTTGTACACGTCTTTGGTTCTGATGACAATACAATTTAATATATTCAATGCAAGCAACCCGCCCCGGATTCGCACGGGTACAAATTATATATACACCTAAACCTTCCTCATCACTCTGTCTATTAGTGAAAACCGCATGAAAATCCGTTCAGCAGTTTTTCAGTTTATCGTGAACAGACAGACAGACAGACGCAGCGGGGGACTTTATTTCACAATAATGTAGTGATGATCATTGTAAATCCAAGATGGCCACCGTTACAAAATGGCGGATTACATATTTTTGTACCATCTCCTCAATATGGGTATCAAATGAAAGGGCTTGTCTAGTAGAATAATGTACACTGTGACAAATTTTAAATTCAAGATGGCCGCCGCTACACGATGCGGATTATATTTTTGGTTCATAACTCCTTCAATATGGGCATCAAATGAAAGGAGTTGACTAGTAGAATAGAGAACACTAAAAATAAGAAATATTAAGACACGAAATAAAAACTAAAAACTTGAAAATAAAAGCTAAAAGAAAAAAAAATCAATCCTGGGGCGTAGCGTAACCCGAGTAAATATGTAAACAGCATTTATAATGATATGAGCGGTTGACTGTAGATAGAAATTTCACGCGCCACACGATTTTATTTTTTTGTCTGATCAATGCCTTAAATTGATGAGGAGAGTGGTGTGATGATTGGTACCTAGGACCTACCGAATTATTTTTTAGCTTCTAATACATTACCTATCTACATCATTATTATCTTTATTTTCAACAATAAATACGTTTAACTTAAAAAATAAATACTTTTTTATAATATTAGTATAGATTATAATGTTTCAGTTTCATACCTACATACTCGTATCTATTTAAAAACACGCGGCTCAAAATGAAGCTGACTCGTTATCGTCAAGTCTTGTTTTTTCTGTACTTTACTAATTTCAGTAATTTCCTAAAATAATATGCGTATAGGAAGATTTGACAACATTGAGTACCTAAGTACTGTTAAGAATAATAATAAAACTAGCTTTTGGAAACGTCTACTTGTCTGAGGAGATGAAAAAACTAGTAGGTAAGTAACATTCCCTAATGGATTTCCTTTAGTTGATTTGTGTAACGATCCGGTCTTGCCAAAAGTGATACGCGAAGGGTGACTACGGGTTAATGAAAAAATCGCTATCGGCTGGGTTCATTCCAAGAACTTAAGACAAAGAGGAAGATCTGGCTTTAGCCATTAATCATGTCTTTATCTCGATAGCTTTCAGATGCTTGGGGCCGTGAAGCCATTAATAAAAGACTGAGAAAATATTTTTTCTTATAACCATTTTAATTGTACCCAGATGTAGATAGTAGTAGAAGCACAGATTACTAAGTAGTAGAAGTGCAGAAAAGGATTAGGTAAGTATAGTAAGTTTGTAGAGATCTAATGTTTCACAATTAAGTACAAGGAAGCATTAGATATCGTATAATATGGTAACAATATTGTACATAAGTAAGTAGGTAATTACTTATTTACACATGACGGTAGGTAGGTAATACTTGGGATTTCTTTCTTCAAATTAAAAAAAACGCGTGCGGTGTCTTTAAGACACCCGGTTGGAACGAATTTCGCCTTTCGCTATATGTAAATATATATATATATATTTAATGGATCGAATAAATCGTATTATATCGAAAATATTGTAAAAACTCGCAATTTATATTGCGCCATCTGTGAAAGTTACCCGAAACTAATATATAGATAATTAGTATACAACAGTAGTATCACAGAATTCACAGATAGCGTAAATAAAATAAATCAATTCGCAGTCAGCATTTTCTGTTGCGCTAACACTTTCTTCCGTCTAGCCCCGATCCGCCGATCCTCTGAAGTGTGCGATAAGGAACTTCGTTCCAAAATATTTTGAAACTTTTATCGTAAACTTGAAATTATTAAGTTCACGATAAAAGTTTCAAATATTTTTTAAACATTAAAAGTCCAATTTCCTAAAATTAACATAGGAACCAAACCTTTTATTAAAACGTATAAAGAAAATTTTATTTTCAACAGAAGTAACAAATCAAACTGATGTTGACCATACCGTTGACCGTTTGGTACATAAAGATGCAACATACTGTACATGTATGTAGGTATATTGTTAAAGTACCTTTACGGCACAAAAAAACATTTTAAAACTTTCAATGTTAAGGATTGCCCAACTTAAGGGCTATATACTACAAAGAAAAACAAACAAATTAATTCCTCCAATCAGATTAAATGCTGTCAATTTCACTGTATTATCTTTTTTTAAGTTTAATTAAAAGGCAAGCCTTGGTTATAGCTTACTTGCTGTTTTCTAACACTAAAAACTATTTTGTGAAGTAGTGTTTTAACGTGCACTTAATTTTATTTTCTTTTTGCTATCATGAACCAATTGACCGATTTTTGAAATTGATGATATTAATTAAATATTAAAATTTCGTGAGTCATCATTTTATTACTTGGCGCCGACTCAAAATAATATAAAATTTTATAGTTTATGGAAATAAGCTCAATACTCAAAACTTAAAGGTTTATTTATTTTTTGCTTTTTAGTTCTTTTTCGTCGGTTTAATTTTTTGTTGAAAAGTGTTATTTTATGACTTTTTGTGGTTCGCGTCATCTTTAATACTTACTTTGACAACTACTATTTTTTAATACATTTAATACTAAAAACTTTAAAACCCTATTAATTATCTTTTCTTTAAAGCATATTGATTGGTTTCTGTCATTGAAACCACAGTTTTTATATCTAAATTCTAATTGTTTAAAAAAAAATTGGTTTCCATCATCAGCTCAGATTCATGATATTATGATGATTCTTAAATATGATTAAGTTATGAAAAGTAACCAGAAACACCATTCGTGCCCACAATTTTAGGGGGTTTCTCTCAATTTAATCAGGATCCCATCACCAAATCCTGACTTTCTTGACATGGGACCACCCTTGAGGTATACCCTATTTAACAAAAAAGAACCATCAAAATTGGTTCATAAAATATATATTTATATACATCGAATTGAGAACCTCCTTATTTTTTTCGTCGGTTAATAAGATAAACACTCTAAACCATAAACTTAGTAATGCTCTAAACAGACACAGTCCAATTTTGAACGTCAATTTACGACAAACGATTCAAGTTTCTACGAAAGTTAATTTCGACGCATCGAAGTTGCGTCATGCGTTGTTGTCATTTAGTAGGTAGAACTTAAAAAGAAATTTGAAAAGAAATATACAAATAGATGCTCAAATAAGCAATTGAAGGAGAACGCCATTAAAATGTGCTTTCGATGCGTTGAATTCGTTAATAGAAAACAAGTTGTACATTGTCTACAAAGACGACAGACGATCTCATTATAATGGTACCAGTTCTTTGATCTCACGACACGACTCGTAAAATAAAAGTACAAAATGACGACTAAAGATACGACAAATGAAACAAGATTTTAATTTTTAACTAAAGATTTATGAGACTTTTATCCGACAAATTGGTGAGGACTCGACTTTTTTTGATCGGATGCTCTAATAAACTGAGATTAGAAACGAACCAAGCAGATTTAAGAATGATTTCAGTTAACTGAATGATTAAAAACACAGTCTAAAACATATAGCCGAACATAGAACCTTCTCCTTTTTTGAAGTCGGTTAAAAAGCACATGACCAACAAAAGTATAGATTTGGAAATTGAAATAAACAATGTCTGAACGAAGACCCAAAACAAAAAAAAACAAAATAAATTATACGGTCGAATTGAGAACCCCTTTCTTTCGTCGGTTAAAAGTAGCATTAATCGTTTAGTGCTAGATGTGAAAGGGTAGGTAGTTTATAAGAAATTCGGTTATGTAGGTACTTATGTACTAAACCATGTAAGGAAAATACTCAAACACTCTTACCCCTTCGAGATAAACCGGCTAAATATAAAACAATCACATTAATTGAAATTACAAATCGTTAAAATAGAAAATCTGTAATAGTGCGTTTGGTCATCTTTAGGAAACCGCGGTCAACCAGCACTATTAGTATAGATCTTTTTTTTGCTGGTGAGAAGGTTTGCAAGAGCTCCATTGCGGATAGCCGTATGCTTGTTTGGGCCATCGTTTCATGCAAAGATAGCAAAGAATCCTTGTCAGTTGCCAGTCAGGTTACAGCTTGGCCGCGCGGACGTCTGCGTCACACCGTGTCCACTACCTACGAAAGAATGCAGACACCGCGAATCGAAATCCGCCAAAGGAAGCAATGATGCAGTCCGTTGTCGGTCAGAGATACCACCTGGTCAGGCGGAGGACACTAGGAAGCTACACGGCCAACCACAGGCTTGACCGTGTAGCTTTTGATAACTCAACCGCCCCCGCTGGATAATTTTTAAACATTTTCTTCAAATAGGTACTTCAGTTTAGTACTAAAGTGTTTCCCAGAAAGTACCTGAACCATATTCATGGTCATTGCCTCCGATTAAAAATGGAACCTTTTGGATCTAAGTACTACGAGAGCTAGGTATTAAGAAAATTTTAAATTTATGTGCATATGTACAAAAGAGAGATTTTTTTTATGGTATAGGGGGCCAACGAGCAGACGGGTCACCTGATGGTAAATGACTACCGCCGTCCATGGGCACCTGTAACTCAAGAGTCACAAGTGCGTTGCCGCCCTTTAAGTTGGGAGTAGGGGAAGAGGGGGATTAGAGGGAAGGAGAGGAGGGAAAGGGAAGGACTTGAATAGGGGAGAGGGAAGGGTTAGGGCCTCCTGTAACATCACTCACGCGGCGAAAGGCAATGCAATCATTGTTTCACTGCAGGTTTTCTGTGAGGCCGTGGTATCGAGCGGAGTCGAGCCGGCCCATACGTGCCGAAGCAAGGCTCTCGCACGAGGTGAGCCAAAGTGGCAAATTTAGTTTCATTTTATTTATTGAACACAAAATCATGTTGCCCTTGCCTCAAACGGAAGACAAAAAGAAGATAGTAAAGGAAAATAGTTGAGGTCAAACGTGTAGGTTCTTATAAAAAGTTTGCTTACCAGTAAGCCGTAAATACCGACTAGTAATAAGTACTACTACTACTACTTATGTCAATACTTCATTTTTTTGTGGAACACGGCGAATGATGGATGTAGAGGTACCTACCTGATACTCCTGAGTTAGCAAATTCTTTACTTAGTTTTCTTTAGTTAAAGCTCTAAGGGAATTCGGTTTACCAATTTCTCTGTCCCAAGTCGAATGAAATGAAGATGAATAACTAGAAATTTTACAACTTATCAAAATACCTAAAAACATTAAAGCAGGCATAAAATATGTTAAGACTACTAGTCCACGTTAGTAATGAAACCTACTTGCTTTTAAAAGTAACGAATCCTGAACTCTCTACTAATTAGAAGAGGAACACGTGGGAAAAAAGATTAGATTAAAATGTCAATAGCCTCGATTTAGTTCGTTACTTTCCAGCTTAAAATGTGTATCTGGATTTTGTTGTACATGAATGTTTACACTATGACGTCTGCACAACAAGTTAACTATTACAGAGCCGACTACCATTAAAATATGTTGAATGAGAGCACTTTTCAATAACAATTTTCGCCTTAGTTTATTGCGCTCAATCGTTTAGTAAACAAAATTAGATCAACTACTGTAACGTCTGTTTTGCATTATGTATACGTTTATTATTTTATACTAAAAGCGACAAAACGTAGTTTTATGAACTATGTTCGATTTCCGGTGGTTCATTTATCAAACGAATTTGTCATTAAAATAAATCAATAAAACTTATGTATTGATTAGTTCTCAGTTTTAAGTCCATTTCTGTGTTTAGTTTGGTGTTCATCGGTAAATCATAAAATAAAAAGATTCATTAACATTTTAAAAACATTTTTATTAATAATCACAGTGTATTCGGAAGGGTAGCATAAATGAATAAATATGTGTCTAGTATAAGAAGTTATCGTCGCAACACTGTCCTGCTACGTAGTTGCGACAATTTTAACTATCATTGCACCTTCTGAAACAAAAATATAATTTAAAATGTAAGTGCGCTGGTACATAATAATATATTAAATTAGTTTAAGTCACTAGTACAGACAAGAGTACGCTTAACCTCCTAGTAAGCAGTTACCGTGGATAACCAAGTCTATATGTCACCGTAAAATTGTGAGCATCGTTAGTGTAGAAACAATCTCACGATATTATAAACCGCCGAAATATTATGAACTGAACTGTTTATAATCTATCAATGACAAATCGTCAAACTGTGAACGAATATGCAGGGTTCATAATTTGTCGGGTTTTATCACCCGTAAAATTATAAACCGCGTCCCTGATTGGTTGATCTTGGTGGTAGCTCAATCTTTATCCATATAGTTAGGAAATAAACATAGGCGTCGTTTAATAAATAAAATTCACAATTAATTATTTTTGATATCACGTATGTAACAAAATAAAAATCGCAATTAACCTACCCGAACATGGCGGCTCGGGACACTTCACGTTCAACCAATCAGCGCGCAAGGTGCGTTTCATCACGTGCCGGTTAGAGATCAGTTTACAATTTGACCATTTGACATTTATAGATTATAAACTATCGAGAAATAATAGGTAGTTCAGTTCATAATATTTCTATATAATCGCGAGATTGTTTATAAACTAACGATGTTCACAATCTTACGGTACATAAACATTTCAAAATGTGTGCTTCTTTAAAAATAATAGTGTATAAAAATGATATAATATGAATATTATCAGTACTGACCATAGTAATTTCTGGAAATATAGTGCTCAGGTTGAAGTTAGCCCGTGAGGTGACAGGAAAACCAGCTAACGATCGATCGACATTGTGCCCCATACTTTGCATGTTAGTTGGCATGAGGTGACTATTAAAGAAATCACTCTGATATTGAGTCGGCATTTGATTACCCACGTAGTTTGGAAAAGGCAATTCCTCCGACATTAGATTTGTATGTTTTTTACTCGGCATCTTATTTTGCCATAACAAATGAGATGGATCATTCCAATCTTCCAGCTCATTATTGATCTTAGCTTTCTTGCTTTGATATTTCTTACTGGACTCTTTTTTGGAACATTCTAGCTTATGCTTTGTTGATTCTCGCCTTGAACTTTTATAGTTAGTAGGCACCTTCTCTGATTGGAACATGGCTGTATTATTCCTCATCTTAAGCTCCTCATACTTGTGATTGGCGTAATTGCATTCTGCCGTTTGGTTGTAATCGATGAAATCACCCGTAAAAGGTCCACTTGCATAATTACTAGGCATTAAATTGCTACTTCCTGGCATAAAGTTCGAGTAAAAAGAATTAGATATTGTGTTTGTAGTGGTGTTGTACAAAGTTGTGCCCGAAAATTGTTGGCTAGTATAGCCGTTATCTGAATAATCTATTATGGGAGGGAAATGTGATACTTGTGCGACAGCAGAGTCCTGGGCGGTACCGTAGTCCGTGTACTTCTGTGATGGCATCATGAACTTGGTACTGTTAGAATCATGAATCTTCTGCGTACAATTTGCTCCTCTTAGCAGAGCCTCCGTGGAATAATTATTCTTTTGAGATTTAGATGTCTTTTCAGCTTTGCTATTTGATTTTGTTTTAGGATGTGTGAACTGTGCCATATTGTCATAAGAGTTTACCACTTTAGGATCATTGAAAACATAACAAGGTTGTGGCATATGGTTTTCTGAATTTACCATATTTTTGCGATGGGTTTCATTGGCAAAGCTATTAGTATGTTGCTTTGCTGGTATGGATTTAGAAGCCTCGACATTAGGCACTTGAAACCGTGATTGCATGTTGTCTGTTGAACGATTCATCAGCTGTGTCACAGAAAGGAAATTGCCACAGTTTTGTATGTCAGTTTGCGGCACTGTTCGATTCGTTACATCTGCTTTTTTATTCTTCTCATGTGGGCCTAGGGCTAGATCTCCAACTAAAGTCGGCAGGTTTATAGGCGGTGGATCAATACTAATTTCTGTAGTGCCTAATGGTCTTGTGGAAGAAGGCCACACTTGGAATTCATCTTGAGCTGGCTGTGTCGGGAAGTTATGCATTGATATAGGAAAATAATTGCCCTCATTATGATCATGCTTTTTTATGGAATGGTCGCTGTGATTGTAAGAAGATTTATGAGTTTCCTTTATTTCTGGATGAGGTGGCTGCACAGGGTTACAATTGTTTTGTACTGATCTTATTTCGGACGTCATCCAGTTAATGTGCATTTTGCTGGGGGATTTTTTTGTATATTTCTCTACATTATTGCTATCTTTGATCCCAGGGACGGCGCCAGTGATAGCTTCTCCCATTTTTGTATCATAATGTTTATTTACATTTAATTTCACATTAGCATTGGTTTGTAAATTATCTAATACGGGATAATTCTGATTTTTTGAAGTTAAAGCTTTTGATATATTATTATTAGTATAAAACGGCACATCTTCGGACCATAAATTCGTGGGTTGTGAATAAAAACTAGTAATAGTATCCGCGAACGAAGAGCTAGGAACTTTGTTAGAATTATCTTTCTTACTAGTAGATGGTACTAAGGGAACATGAAAATCGGGATTGAAAGGATTATAAGACGTTGTATACGGCGCAGCAGTACTCGTTAATATAGTGTCCTTATTAAATGTGTTCGTGGTAGTTGTACAATTGACAAAATCTAAGCCTTTGTGTGACCAACCCAAGTCAATATCGTAAGTTAATCTTGACGATCCGATTTTCATAAGATTGTCATCAACACTTGAGTAATCCGTTTTATTTTTAGACGCATATTTTTCCATTGCGCAAGGATAAAGTCCGAGACTATTAAACTCGTGGCCAGAAGTAATACTACTGGTACTGTAAATAGTGTTTTTAACAGTACCAAATGGATCACTTTTATAGAAAAAGTTATTGCTACTTACGTAACTGTTTGACTGACTTGGTATAGATTTATTAATGCTACAGTCAAACTCCAAGCCAAAATTAGTATCTGCTAATGTGCAATTGGTTGGTATCAATGAAGGCATAGGTAGGTTCAAGAATGGATTTTCACTGCTTATGTTAGGTAATGGGGCTGTGTTTGAGGGTTTGGTTATAGTAACATTGTTATTGGACTCTTTAGTGACCACATTGTTGACACATTTTTGCTGTTCATTTTGTTTACTGGAGGTATTACAGGGGTCAGAAAGTTTGCTTGCTGATTTAGTTTTAACGTCATTGATGGGTTTTTCAAAGTACGGGACAGGTGGTGGAGGTAACTCAGTTCTTCTTTGGGTTTCTTTTGGATTAGCTGGAGTTGTGGTTTGAGCGTGTTCTTCAGCAGGGCTGTCAGCTCTGTTACCACTGACTAACGGAAATGACATAAGAAATGCGGCAGTTGGTGACGTGGCAAGAAATTCCTCTGCTAGTTCTAGCCGTGCATTGCCTGCATCTACAACATTATCACATAATGGCGTATCTAAAGGCAAAATATTAGGCAATTTATTTTCTTTATCTTTACTATCTGGTATATTTTCTTTGCTAGCTGAACTTTTCATAGTTTTATTTTCAACCATATATTTAACGGTATTAGTAGTTTGGACAGCAGAGGAAGTAACTACAGTAACTGGCAGTTCTTTCTTGACAGATTCAGGAGTCTTATGCTTATCTATAACATTAGGAACTTCGTTTTCCTTATTTTTTCGAATATTTATGTCTGATTCATCATTATTAATCTTATTAACGTCAATAGTTTGCTCTTTCTGCATTTTATCCTCCTTATTCGTAGATTGAGATGTATCCTTCATTATGTTTTTAATACTTTCCATGTTTGTGTCAGTTTTCGGAACAACTTCGTTTTCTTCATTTTCTTTATTAGAATCCTCCGTTATTTTATTTTGTTTGGAAATAACTGTAGGTGTTTTTATTAATTCATTAACTTTTAAGGGTTCTTTTGTAGTGTTATCGGTTGTCTTAGACTTTTTATTTGCTTTTCTTGTGACATCACTTTTCAATTTTACATTTTGCTTTTTATTTTTTAAAGCTGATAGAGGATGTGAATATGCAGTTATTGGTAGAATATTGACCATCGTTGTTTTAGTAATATCTCCGCTGTTTCTATTCAGTAAAGGTCCTTTACTGAAAGGCTGCATATTTTGATCTACTAATACAATAGCCGGTGGCACCGCTGGGAATAATATTGGTCTTGGTGGGAACATATAAGGCGCTGCTGGTAGAACTACTATCGTATTTTCTGGACCTGGAACAAAGTGCAAAAACTTGTTATATTTACATTGATCTATTTTCGTTATACATATTACATCTTCTATTACACATAATGTTATTTATTTTAATATTGGTTTTCGTAGTGGGGCTCTTATTTAAGAAAAAACTGAGTAACTACTTATTGATACAAATATATTAATAATGAAGTTTTTTTTTTATTGAACTACTAGATGGATTTGAAAATAAATCGTTTTGCATTTGATATCAAATTCTCGTGGAAGGTTATAAGCGTATCGTACATCACCATAGGTCGGAATAGATAGAATGATTTAGGGTGAATAAACTCAAATATTAATGTGGACATGCCTTCGAGATTTCGGTATTTTAAAATTACCTACTAATATATTTTCCGGAATTTAAAATTAATAACGAGGAGCTACTCGTTAGGGGATATATTTCAACACGAGGAAAGTTATAACCGCCATGTCAATGTATACTACAAAAAATTTTTATTATTCAAAGACTTTAATAACTAAACGAAATTAGAAATGGGGTTCTATTAGTAATAGATATACTTGACAACAATTAGTATCTTTTGTCTTTTTTTCGTATACTCTGTGAGTCCAATGCTTGCAACTTATCAGAACAGAGTATCTTGGATGAATAATTAACTGTTCGTTAGTACAATGAATGCTCATATTCCAGGTGGCACACTTACTTACCGAAGTAGGTAGATGTACTAGCTGCGATAAGAGCGTGACGGCTCATAGAGTAAACTTCTTACTTTGATGTGTTGTTGAAATTGTGACTTTACCTTGCCTTGTAATACTGGCTTCCAGAATCTTCTTGAGATGAGAAATTCGGCTTGAATCTATGAACTTCGATTTTGTCTTTTTTTTATATATATACAGCATGTAACTATCATCAAGGCGAAGGCTTACAAAAACGACTTTTTTAGGACACTTATCACAATGCAAAAGTCAGTTCATCATAAAAATGCGAGGATAAGGATTTATAGTCATTAGTTTGACTTTACGCAATGTACTTGCAACACGCGTAAGTATAATTTTTGAGCGGTACGGTGAATGACCGTAAACTTTCGGCGTCGTCGAAGCAGCTGATTGCATAAATGTTGTTTGATTGATTACATTGCTGTTTTTGGCCGAATGGGGTATTTATTGATTTTTTTCGGTAAACTGTTCTGTTAACTCCCTGTGATATTACTTTTAAGCATAAAAAAGTAAAATAAAAAAAAATACTTTTCCGGCAGAAAATTCTAATGATTTGCCACTCTGTTGGTTTGAATCTACTATTTCAAGATTACGCAGGCCGTTTCTTACACCCATTGTACATACATAAACTCACGCCAATACTCCCGAAAGGGTAGGCAGAGAGGTGTATTAAATACCCACATTTTGCCAACTATGATTTGGTCCTACTCGCGTATTATTAGCCTATTGCCGTAACCTGGTACATTGGGAACTAAAGATGGGAAAATTAGCAGTATGTTGAAAGGAAAAAACATACCTTTTTTCTCTGATGTTATCCCTCTTGGTAAGAGTTTGGGCAGCTTTCTAATTGATTCAATCTGTGGTTTATTTTTATTCTGTACTGTATTTTTACTTTTAGCTTTACTCTTCTTCAGCATTAGTAATTTCACATACTTTCCATCTGAAGAAACACATACATATTATTACTTTTGAAAATGAAATAAAAATATATTTTTTTAAAGGCTGTAAAGAAATATTAGATGCACAAAATCAAACACTGGTTATCACTATAGACTATTGACTATATTAGTATTAATGTAGGAATTTATTAAAACGATTAGAAATTAGCATTAACTACTCTCTGTAATTATTTTAAAATAGGGAACTGCAACAGGACTAAAGGAGTGTGTATAGACAAAATGGTGAGATTTATCTAGAATATTTTAGTGTGGTAATGTCATATCATATTTTTTGCAACCATTTTTATAAAATAAATCATTTAAAACTTTTAACAACAGTAACTTAAGGTTGTTGATGACTGTATAACTAATGTGTTTGAACAGCTTAAAGGCAGTATATAATGGTGATTTCAAACACATCAATATTACAATGCTAAAAGGAACTAAAAGGGGAATCCTGAAGAACTACAAGTGGTTTTCCATTGTACATTAGATTGGCTGGTGATTACATTTCTTTAATACTTTCAATGGTGTAAAGATTAATAAGGTTTAAAATAAGAATAAAAATTAAATAAATAGGTTCATTAGCAAGTATCATTTAGTCCAGTCATGTCATAGTCATTTTGTATCTTCTTAATTTATATTCATTGATTTTTCTCAGGTATAGCATGTTGTATTCGTGTTTTCTTTATTGCATTCCACAAAGGTCATATAAAAAACAATAATGATCAATATGGACCCTGTCTATGTGATATTTCATTAAGTCTTAGACAACTGTTTTAATAAACAAACCTTTTCGTTTCTTAGATAATCCAAAATAAACTTGTGTTGATGCATCTTTAATAGATTTTTCTTTTGGTTTAGTTGTTTCAAGTTGAACTTGCACAGCTAAAATATCTGCTTCTGTAAAATTAATAGTAGGAGTTAGACACTAAACAATATGGCTACCCTCAATTAAATTTTTATAATTTGTCTGAAAGAATTTGCTGTGTGTGATAAGACCGCCAATTGTTATGCCTAAATATTTGTAACATGTTTGCATTATTTACTAGGTACTTAAATGTGTACAATAAGGAGAAACGAAATAAAAATAAATTAAATGTGTATTATTTCTAAAGACAACTCTCCTATAAACTTCACACATCTCACACACTGCCCCCCAAACTAGGCAGAGCCTGTATGTACTATGGTAACCAGACTGTGGATAAATATACTTATATATTTCTTAATACATACACATTATAGATAAATTTGTAAGAAACAGAACAAATGATCATGCTCATCACACAATTATTTGCCCTGGGTGGGAATCGAACCCATGACCTCTGGCTCAGCAGTTAGGGTCACTTACCACTAGACTAACAAGCCTATAAAAAACTAAATTGTTAGTAGTATTTGACTAATATACACAAACATTCTATTTCTAAAATTATAGGAGCGATAGGCAATTTCTTTTTTTAAATTCATTGACTGAATATAAGCTCTCTTCTAACAACCATTTCTGTAAGTATTTATGAAACGGTTCATTAACTATATTATCAGGTAAAACATTAAAAGGATATTGGTGCTATAAACACACAGTTCACTCTAAACACCTTAAGTTGAGGTACTTTTACATTTTTAGATGCGTTTGAGAGACTATATGCTTACTTATATTATTTTGTATTTCAAACAGACTTAAAAATTTGGCACTTTGTAGATAAATACACAGGGGAAGTCAAAAGATTGTCGGATTTAAAATTCAGCTTACAGGATTCAGACACTTTCATATTAAAAATGGCACAAATATATATTTTTTTTCAATATGTCAGATACCCCATACAAAATAACTATAACCAGTATTATTTTAGAGACGTAATTTAAGTTAATAAGCACTACAGTATAGATAGTACTAAAAGTCATTAGATACCTCTCTCATGTGAAATTAAGAATATAGGCATAAATATTCAACTTACTCAAATGTGTTATACGTTGCGCGCAATTGGTTAGGCATACTATAGCCTTCTGAATGATTTCAACTTTCGGGCATTGAGCATCATCGGCCTCCGCATCAGGGAAATTTGTTTTGTTTATAGCTTTCACAACTTCGCCAAGTTTAGTTATAGCATCGTTAAATTTATTGCGCCTGACACGTTCCCATTCCCGACAACGACTGAAAATTAATCATAAATCATTATTTTATTATTAATTTCTTTGCAATATCCTATTAATTTTTATTTTGTTCTTTATTTACCTAGGAGTACGTTTTTGAATGGGTGCTTCCATTTTGAAATATGTAATTTCCCCCTACATTCCTTATATATATTACTTTGTTTATTATGAAGAATCCAAACGTTATTTAGCTTTTCACTTAATTCTTGATTCCTAGTCCTATTTTACAGTAGACGTTTCGGATTTCAGAAAATTCAATGTCAGTCAATTATGTCAAATTCGAACAGTGTTGCTCGCTGTAGCAGATAAAAAGTGGAAAGAACAGCTTAAAAAATAAGTTTTGAAAAGCTTTTCAATAGGTATGTATCGTTCTAGTAAAACGAGATCGTAAAAAAAAAAATTTTTTGTTTGGAAAGATATTATTATCATCCTTCATTCTTAAAAAAATTATTGACTGAATTCACATAAAGTTATTATCACCCTTTTTGTTTGCCTCTATTACGGTTACATTTCCGAGATTATATTTTTTGTATTCTTATGATTCAATGTTTGAAATTTGAACAATTACATATTATACAAACATTTGCGTTCGGAATAGGCAGAGACGATAGAACACCATTTGCCACGATCCTGACATACAGATTATCAATCCTTTCATACATGTCATGTTTGCCGATTACGGGCACGGTTCCCTTTTTTTTTTTTCTTGTGGAAACCCACACGGGTCATCACCACCTGGTGCGTCTTCTGCGGGACGAGAAAGAAGTAGTTCTCTCCCGTTCCCTGGCAGCGGCATCCCATGATCTCTCTCACCGGAACATGGCAATAACAATGGTTTCTAGCGAGAAGCTACTAACACCAATGGCCGCAGCGAGGTCGACGCGCTGCTCCGTCCACGCAGTGCACTCCACCAGAGTGTGAAGTGCAGTATCCTCGCTGCGGCACCCGCAGTGGTGGCACGGAGGCGTTGGTTCCCGGCCTATGCGACACAGGTACTTTCCGAAGCAGCCGTGTCCCGTAAGCACCTGCGTCATCCGGTAGGAGAGGCTTCCGTGCCGCCTCTCCAGCCAATCCTCCATGATGGGTCTTACCGCCACAATCGGGGCACGGTTCCCTAAGGGTGCTTTTAACTTGACCCTTCTTCAGGATACTCTTTGATATAGTCATATATATATATAAAAAAAAAAATCTTAATTAATATTTTTATAATAATTAGTGTTCCTTTGATCCTTTTTATTTTCGTGGCTGGATTTCGCTAATAACTTATTATAAAACTATTAATATATGACTACTACTAGCTTACTACTTTTACTATTTCTTGCCCCAGGGCCTTTGGTTACCTAGCTATACGCCACTGTCCTGTTCCATGTCAATGTTTTTTGCACGTGGCATTTTTGGCTACGCCGATGAAAGCACCATTGTAGAAAGATATAATTATGTCTTAGGCGCGAGCAAGTTCACGAGAAATCCAGTCTTCAAGAGAGTCTATGATTGAACGGCCTTATTTGACATTGCAGCGGGTGTCCAATTGGGGTGGCGTCAAGTTCGTCCAATTTAAACTTTCCAAATGCGTGTCTCTCTTTTATGCTAAAAAGAGTATTTTTGAACTTACACCCACTTTCCAAGGTGATTCTTTACCGACTACTGATCACCGTCACGTCCAAGCTTAACTTCGGTCAATAAATCTAGTCAATGGCATTGACAGCTTCCAAGAAATTGACAGTAATTTCGAACGTCCGGCGGTAATTTAGCTCTAAACAGCTGCTCAATCTCAAATGATCTTTCAAAGGGTATTGCAGCCACCTTTGAGATATGGCTCAGCTAAATACCAACTTGAAGCTCTGGATTTTGTTGATCGAAGAGCTCGTAAGCTCACGAATAAGGAACTATATACTCTTAAGCACCTTCATGAAGTCGCTCGCTTATCGGTTTTTATAGGTTTCACATTGGTGAGTATGCGAAAGCTCTCTTAGAATTCACTGTTTATTTTGATTGATTGAACTTTATTGGAAACTAATATATCTAGGGTTTTCAGATTCTTTTCACTTATTTCTTTATGCTGTTGCAAGTCTTAATGACAACATAAGAAAAATTCTCATGTTCCCCGTGCAAGCGAGAGGTAGAGTAGATAGAGAGGTACGATCGGCCTAAGCAGGGCTACATCACTCACTCGAGGTCGCGTTTTATATACCTACCAATTTAGCTATCCGTCCACGGTAAAAGTGTCAGTAGGGGCAACAACGCGTAGCTGAGTACGTAGTACAATATATAGTTATCTGTGTAGCTGAGAGCACGCACGCACGGCAGAACGGCATTCTCCGTAATAAAAACAAAATGTCAAATCGAACTTATTATGAAGTGAAGATGTTTAGTTATTGCTAAATGTATTTATTATGTTAAATTGCGTTATTGCTAGATGTTAGTGATCTGTAAAATCCTTTCAAAATAAGTTGCAAAAATGATTTTAGCTATTACTTTTTGTCAATATAATATAAAAATACTTTAGGTGTTTATTCTTTATTCGCCATTGCCGCGTGGCTGTACTAATAATAAATAACAGTTTTCTTCTCAACAAAAAATAAATGTTACTTATATATATATTCTATACAATGTTGTACTAAATCAGGTTTTGAGTGATTAGCCAGAGTGAAGTTGTAATAAATGAAGTCTATTAAACCGTCAATAATAAACCCATAATTTCTACGAAAGGTGACGAACTTGGAAGGTGTGGACTGCCAGCGTATGCATTTGTTGTAACTTGTAGGCAAGACGAACTGACGGCTGTTTCTCTCACACAATATGTAATATAGTTAGAAATATAGTGAAAATAATAATAAGAGCTACTAAAATGTAAAACAAATTGAGAGCGCCACGGATTGAGGTTTTTATTTGAGTAGGTAGTTATTTGTTATTTAATACTTTTGTGTAATATAATATGTAATACAAAAGTATTAAATTATAAGAGTATCTTTCTCTAGTCTACGCAACAGCCATTACTAGCAACCCGCCCTAGCTTCGCACGGGTAGCAGAGACATCTTGAACAATCATAATCATATTTCAACCAATTTACACAAAACGTTAACAAATTACATACCTAAACCTTCCTCATGAATAGCTCTATCTATTGATGAAAACCGCATGAAAATCCGTTGAGTAGTTTTTGAGTTTATCGTGAACAGATAGACAGACAAACGCGGCGGTGTAAAATGTAGTGATGTAGTAATAGTGATGTATATGTCTACAGCATCAACATTTTAAGTTACTATTGAAGGTTTAAGGATATTTTAATTTCCTATAAAAATTTAAGATATAAATTTCATAGGGGAAATAATTTTATTAATCATTATATAAAACTCAACACCCATAAATTTTATTATCAAGTGTGTGTTCCGATATGCCCTGCGAGCACTATAAGAACTGACGTCAGTTTAGTATACTGCGAAGCTGTTCCTTTATAATTAGCTTTGGTGGTCACTGTTTAATACGGAACACAGTCCAGTATACTGCCATCTATGTTTTTTGGCGCTGTTTTGACGTGAAGATAATTATCATATATATGTACAAGTTAACTGTTCAACAAGAAAAAAATTGATTGAATGTAGTTATATTTAAAAATGTAATATTCAAGTCAATTGTCAATTGACAATTACTAGCATAATAAAAGTAAGTTTACTTTTTATTAAAAGAAAATATTGTTTTTAAGTAACCGAATGCATAATAACTTTATAACCGAATTATTTAAATGGGGCTATGTACGGTAAAAGTGATGAACATATTGCGACAAATAATTGTTTATAATCTAACTGGAAAATAAATTGTAGTTGATCACATGATCAAAGCACCGAGAGCACCTTTCCTCGAAAACGATAGTACTCACAGTACAAAAATGGCGTCGATTTATGACGTCATATACTTCCCTAGGATACTGCGGCAGTATTCTGTCAGTCCATAACGGAACGAAGTTATCTCCAGTAAGAGCACTGAACAGTGCTCGCAGTGTATATCGGGACATACCCCAAATAAATATTTTATTTCATTATTTGTGTACTTTGTACAACCCTAGAGTGTCCGGCAGTTCGGCTACATGCACAGACGAAGGTCGCGCGGTGGGCAAGGCGTTCTCAACTTTCGAAAATCGTAAATAAGATATATTTCTGTTCGCAGCTAACGCCAGGTATTATTATTTCAATTTTGTAGGCTATTATAACGTAGGTATTTTGAGTTTTGTATGGGAGTGATGTATCTGTTACGAAGTAACTATTATCTTATCTGTGGCCTAAGCGTTCTTCTTGTGACGCATCTATCTATCTTCCACTCCATCGGCCAATGCGTACGAGTAGAAAAGAGACAGCGGCAGCACACAACTTACCTACACGTGAGCTGTTTTGTCAACTGTTTATATGAAGCGAAAAGTTAATATGGTTTCCATTGTTTATTACAACAAAAATAAAAATTAATGTTTTTAACCAGAGTTTTAAAAATATTGTGTTTTCATAATCGTTATCACGTAAAATTATTGTCCTTAAACCGACTTTACAGACAACCAATTTTTGTTTTTGTGTTTAAGAAAGTATTGAGGTCGTGTACATACCGTTCTCACTATTCGTTTCTCAAAACAGCCAACATATAGATAAATCAAATTCACACTCAGGAGCACGAATCGCCAAAAAAGTGATATTAAGTTATTCATGCTTTAACCGAATTTGAAACCTGCTGCTGCTCTGGCAACATTGATTAAAAAAAATTGTCTTAATTCCTTAGGGGTAATATAGCAGAATGAGGCTCAGTCATAGATAATATAGATATACTAGTGTTTGTTGATATACTCTTTGGATATAGGTACTATAAGGGCTCAGTCAAAGACTACAATAGTATATAGGATATAGACAGGCAACTCTGCTTCTTTTTATTGACAACACAAAACTCTGCCTAGTGGTCAGATACCGAAAACTAATATAATATACATATCTATAGGTATATATATATACAATTGAACAATATATAGGTACCTACTTATACGGTGTATGAATGTGTTTTGTTGTTACCTGTTTCTTGTTTTATTGGTTCTAACAAGAGAATTTTATACTTTACATAATTAATGTATGTTTATGACTAATCTTCAATTTTTATATTCAAACCAAAACTTTTATTGCAAAAAGAAAAGCACAAGAAACCGGCAATCGGTACTCATACGCAGCCATTTGCAATATAAGTGAAGTGTTGCCAACCTAATATTAATAAGTTCCAAATATTAAAAAAAAATTGTTGATTGTTACGATTGTATTTTTGATTAATATTATTGTGTGTTGGTGAACAAATTGTTGTTTGTAAAGAATTTGAAGTGGTTTTAGATATTTAATATGCAATGTTTTGGTATTTACAAATGCGAATTTTAAATCGTAATACATTTGTGGGTAATAAATTTCCCCTCATACAAATTATAAATTTAAATATTGTAACACAGTAATTTTAGTTCCGGTATCTATCCTTGAGATGGCACTGGACTCAATAAAAAAAGTGCAATTCTTTTATGTTCCAAGTTGCCATAGCATGGGCTCAGTTCTCAATCGGGTTTTTGTTATGATTCACTGTGTTTCCAATTAGTCATAAAAATTGTGCAAACGTAGATTGCTGTCTGTGGAATTAAAAACTGTGAATTTATTGGGGAAGTAGTTTTGTATTTATTCATTAAAATGGCGCTTTACCCGTCTTTAGAAGATATGAAATTGGATAATATGGCTCGGGCTCAGATGACCCAGCACCAGGCGACAGCGTCTGCACCATCATACGCCTTGCCTCAGGCTGTTCCTGCAGCTGGTGCCTCACTTGCCCATGTTTACCCTGCTCTCGGAGACTATATGGGACTCGAATTATCTTCGGATGTTATTGCTCTAAACATGCCAGAGTATCAAATTCAAACGGTAAACATATTAATCTCCATTATTTGTGTATGCAAAAATTAAATTTTTAGTCAGCTTTATCAAATACTGAAACTAACACCTCATAATATTTCATAGATTGCATTATAGGAAATTTCCAATCGCCGATTGCCCATTCATACTGTTATTGTTATGGCCTCCATTTCCTTTTTCAGATTCAGGCAGGAAATCGAAGTAACTTGATAGCGCCTATTTCTTCTCAGTCAACAACATTGGCTAAAGCAACAGTTACTCAGGCCATTAGACAAGTAGTATTGTGCAAGGACAAAGATGGCAAATGTGGTTTAAGGTTGCATTCTGTTAACAGTGGGGTGTTTGTGTGCTATGTAGGTGCCAATTCTCCAGCAGCACTTGCAGGGTTGAGATTTGGTGATCAAATTTTGGAAATCAATAATGTATCATTAGCTGGGATGACAATGGATCAGTGTCATGGATTACTAAAGAAAGCTCCAACTAATGGGATAACAATGGCTGTCCGTGATAGGTATTTAATCTTACATTACTTCTATAGAATTGTGTTTTGAATATTTTTCCTGTTTGAAGACAAATATGCTCAAAATGCAATCTTTATTTCAGACCTTTTGAAAGAACAATAACCCTGCACAAGGATTCACTTGGCCATGTGGGCTTTCATTTTAAAGATGGCAAAATTGTTGGTTTGGTGAAAGATTCATCTGCAGCTCGTAATGGTCTTTTGACAGATCATCAGTTGCTGGAAATTAATACTATTAATGTTGTGGGCATGAAAGATAAAGAGATATCGAAAGTTATTGATGCCAGCCCGTCGATTGTCAATATTACTATAATTCCAACGTACATATATCAGCACATGATAAGCAAGTGAGTAATGTAATTAACAGACAAAGTAAACTGTATGCTGCATGATTTTATGTCTTGTTTGTAAATGGAATTTTCCTTATAACTTTCTTTATAAACTGTGTTTTGATTGACTTCAGAGATTGAGTAAATTGTTTTAAAGGAAAGAAGCTGAGAATACTGGAGTTGTAATAAAATTTAACTTTGTAATTTTTAGGGATGATGATGATGGGCGAATGATATTCGCGAAACATCATAATACCAATCCATTATATTCTTATAATAGTAAATTCGTGATTATTTCACATATTCATGATTATTTATATATCCTACTAATATTATAAACGTGAAAGTTTGTGAGGATGTATGGATGTATGGATGTTTGTTACTCTTTCATGCCAAAACTATTGAACCGATTGCGATGAAACTTCGTATGTAGATAGCTGGAGACCTGGATTAACATATAGGCTACTTTTTATCCCGATATTTCCACGGGATCGGGATTTACGCGGGTAAAACGGCGCTGCTAGTTACGCGGGTAAAACGGCGCTGCTAGTTAATTCATATATTCGCTAAATATCATATTCTCAACACACGATAAATGTAAGACACCATATTCTAAGTACAGTGAGGCATATATGACTAACATTCCCACCACAATTTTAAATAATATACTAGCGGACCCGACAGACGTTGTCCTGCCGGAACGTAAAAAATATTATTCCTGTAACCCTATCGCAGCGCCATCTACCGGGTCCAATTGTAAATCTAAATAATTCTCGAGTCCACCTGAAGCCAAACAAAATTGCATTAAAATCGGTCCAGCCGTTTAGGAGGAGTTCAGTGACATACACATGTACAGAAGAAATATATATATTAAGATATATTTTTGAAAAAAAAAACATTTATTAATTGGAAATAAAATATTTATACTTATTATAAAGAAGATAATAATAATATTTATTAGTTTATGAAAGAAGATACAGACAAACAAAATAAAATCGTAGTAATACTGTAATGCTTTAATTGTTTCAGGCATCCTTGAAGACTTATTTAAAAAAAAAACAAAACAAGTTAAACAACACTTATAATTTGTTTATGTTTTCTATTGTCTTTATACTTCTTTTCAGTCATCTCAAGTAAAGTTATGCTTTGAAGCATATTAGGCACATATTTGCACACATAAAAAATATGTATACAGTCAAATTGAGAACCACCTCCTTTTTGTTCGTTGGTTAATCATAATTTTAATTGTCATATCAACCACCATTTATCAAAATCATCATCGTTAACCGACGAAAAAAAAAGTTGTTTTCAATTCGACTGTATATATATATTCTTTTTATTTATAAGCAATTCAAGTTAGGCTTTTGCAATGTAGTCATTTATACAGAAACTTTTCCTCTATGCATGTGTAATCATTTATTCAGAAACACTTCTGCTGTGCTTGCTATATACATAAATACTACACTCATATAATACACCTATTCATTTTTTGCTTAATTTAATATGACAATGCTACATACCTTTATTTATCCACTATGTTTTCCTTTCAGGATGTCATCATCATTGTTCAAGGAACTCGACCGCACTCCTGCTGTTTAAGCAAGTATGTATAGAAAGTATTACGAGCAAAGTTCACACATAAAACAACTCTAATTTAAATTCAAGTTAGCAGAAAAATAAATTCTTACAACTCTAGAGCTCGACATTTCCCATTAATAATATGAAAAGTAAATTATGACTTTATGTAACAAGTTTATGACGAAATATTGTCTTTGCACACAAGGATTTTGCTCAAGTGGACATAAAATAACGATTACGACATTGTGTCGCACACCTTAGTTTTCTATTAAAAAATAAGTACACGAATTGGCACACTATAAAATGAAATCTTTCTAGTTGGAATTTAATGATAAAGTTTTATATATTATTTGTACTAGAGTAAGTGTTCCCTTATACAATGATTAGTGTTTATTTTATGTTAAGTGGATATCGTTATATTTGTAATGCTTGTAATAGTCAGTAAGGGCTGTGAAAAGATGCCAAGGATGAAAATGAAACTACAGAAGGTGTGCCGTGTGAGTTTGCTTTTAAAAATATTTGCACGGTGCTAAACTTTGGAAATGTTTAGAGAGGGTATGATAATTTGAAGGCATTTTTGTAGCCTTTTCCATACTATTAAAGCAGTATTTTTTATTTGTATAGATATTTTTAATAAATACCCTTAATATGCCATATCATATGTGATGATACAATTTGTAGAATTACCATAGAATTATCCGGTTACATTCCTTCAGTTCTTCACTTTACATTCATAGTCTTAATTGAAGATTTTGTATTTAATAGCTTATTTATAGTCTGTGAATTTGTTCATTCTGGTAATTTAAAACTTAGCTCCGTCTAGATAAAATAAATGTCATTATCATACAAGCATCTCTTTTTGTTAAGAAGAAGTAAATATTTAATTAAAATAAAACAAAGGCCAGCCAACCCAGTAAACCATGAGGGGTAGTTTTCATTATAATCTCTATCACAAAACCTAGCTTTCAATTTGCTAAATGCAGAAACATAATAGCACCACCTGCGCTTCATTAAGCATACAACGCACCTCTTTTGGTTGATAGCGTTATATTGTAGTCTATAAACTTCCTAACTTAACAGGTTATCCCATTCTAACATACAAACTGCTTATTAAAAACCAGACGCGGCGCTGTGCCACGTAGCGATCGTTCGTTTACAACATTTATATGGAGATCCTAAATCTTTGTCTTGTCTCTATTCGCTGTATCACTATTACGATATTTGGAGCGCGTTAAATGACTAATCACGATTTTTCGTGTATCTATTGGAATGTAGTATTCTTTTGATAAATAAAAACAGCGCCATTTTAGTCATATTTGGACACTGATAAGCAATACAGTGGTGCCGATTCTATTGTACACTCGACTAAACTAAAACCTGACTTAATTTCTTCATATGAAATCAACCTAGTGTTCTTCGTAATAAAGTCTATTTGTTACTAGCATCTATTTCTCAGCGCCGCTAAATTTCAATAAAACCTGTCAACGTATACTCAACTTTATTTCCACGCAGCGAGAGTCTCCATTTATTCGAACGCTGTATAATTACCGTATAAAAACTTGTTCAAAACGAACAAGGATGACGTGTTTTTAATCTACACCTACGAAGATGCTTACTAAAAACACAGAGCAAAAGAGATGGCATTCAACGGATAGCGGCTCTCGTTACGTGGTATTAAAGTTTATTTAAGCGTATCAGACTTTAGTTGACAAATAAATTGCTTATTTCGATAGCGACATATGTTACCTACTTGTTTCAATTTGAAATAAGACCTTGTTTTGAAGTGTACAAGGTTTACATCTTATATGAAGAAAATTTAGTGGATTTTAATTTAGCGAGTGAAGTAACAGAATTGGGACCAGTGTCAAGCCACACATACTTTATTTAGAGAAAATGGCGTTTTAAGATGTCATGCCAATTCCTAATCAACTGTTTGAAAAAATATCTATTCATCTTTTAGGTAGATTTTTAGATATTTTTCAAACAAATTGATTAGGAATTGGTATGACATCTTAAAACGCCATTTTCTCTAAATAAAGTATGTGTGGCTTGACACTGTATTACTTATCAGCGTCCATTTATGAAATGGTGCGGTTGTTTTATTGCTTTTTTAAAACCTCGTCACTTGATGTTAAGTGATTACGAATTAGATTTACAAATGAGATTACTTTTTATTTTTGTTAAGTTGTTTTGCTGCCATATATTTGCTGCTTAGGAGTCATTTTCGTTACTTTTTAACCTTAATTGATTTTAAGTACCTTCTCCGATTGGGTCAATATTTGGTTAGTAATTATTTTAGTGCTACGTACCGACTATTTCTTTAATTGACAGCGTAACATAGTTCGTTACAAATTGTTGTGACCAAATTCGATAGATTAATTTTCTTTATTTCATTATTAAATTACTGGAAATTTAACTATAATACAACATTATTCTTAGTTGGTAATGGTAACTGAAAATAGTTTATATAGAAGCGCTAAAACCGTTATCCTGTTAAATAGTAAAGAATAAAATGTTTAGGTTTATTTTATTAGGTTTACTTTACCAGTTACACTCATAGCAACGCAACGTGTTGAACTTTCATAGTCGTATTTTTATTATTCTAAATTGATACTTTGCAAGTAAACTGTCCTTGGTTCAATGACGGAATATCATTGTTTCTTGATTTATAGGTCGATATATGTTTCGTGTACCTATCTGCGAACGCCGCTGGAGACAAAGTGATATCTCATCACTTACCAAAAACTGTGTCTTAGGTGTGATTTATGAATATACATTATCGCACCTTTTCACGAATAGTCTAACCCCTTTACTAAAAAGCAAACTTTCGAAAAAAGGTAAAAAATTAATATAACTTCGAGTTTACCCTAATATTGTTATGACACTAAAGTAATTTATAGTTGAACAATTAAACTAGGTACATATCATCATGACAATCATCATGAATGATGGTTAATGGTGCAAAAAATTATTTTCTTGCATTTTTCGAGTTTTGATCCTATTTTGTGAAGAAATGCAATATGTATTTAGACACAAAGACTTATTTGCGTATTTGCTCCTGCCTACATATATTAAATTTTGGGCAATTCTCTGGTTTCCTAACAATAATGTAGTATTAACTAGTTGATCGTGCCATGTATAATGTCCGAATTATATACATCTCGCTTATTTTCATCGACTTATGCATATTAAATTACATGTCTACATATTCTATGGAAATTTATAGACTAAGTGTCTTATTATTTAGTTATAACCTTAAAACTTGCATATTTTTTATATTCAATAAATGATTTTATAAACATCGCGTTTTATTTATTGTAGACTTTCAAAACTTTATTAATTGCACAACTGGTTATAACGTTCGTTTTGAAAATGTACCTAATTACCTACCGATGTTTGTGATTGTTCACGTGTGGCTCGAAAGGGGCCCCCCTCGGGGGTTCGAAAAAAAAATCACGAAACAAGGTGGAGGGGGGGGGGGGCTATAGTGAGATATCACGTGTATTTATTTTTTCGTAGAACGCGCGATTGTATCTGTATTTATTTAAAATAATATTAAAAAAAAAAAAACTAACTAGCTGGCTAGGGGGGCTAGGGTCGTGTCGAGAAGAATCATCTTCTGCATCCAGCCGTCTAACGCGAGCCTAAGTGTTGGGCGAGGCTCTTGGCTATTAATCCATAGCAGATATGACAATAATCGACCTTCTACATGTAAGAAACAGTCTCGAAACCACTGATATAAATATAATATGAAAATTACTAACTACCAGTAACTGCCAAGTTGTTCGTACCTCCGTTCGCACTCAAGTGAAGTGTTCAGTGTGTTCACCACTAATCCCTACCCTTTTATAATCCCACTATTCCCTAATATTTATCAATCGACCAATAGTATTGCGTTACCGGTATAACCAGTCAAAATAACGTCTATTAACTTATTTTTATTAAGTAGTGAACTGTGTTATCATCTTTTATAGTTTGTCCCTATTTTTAATAAAATAAGTAAGAGTTTTTGATGTGGCGACAACACGGCCGTCCTGCTTACGCATCCGTCCCGGATAGCGTCTAGGTGTTGTGTATTTGCTGAGGACAAAGTATTTACCATTAGCTTGTATCTATTTCAATATATTTCTTTGCATCGATCACTTTTTTTTGTAAACAGCAACGAGGGCTCTTCCATCGACGGCCAGTAGATAAAGAGCTCCCCGCTTCATTTAGACAATCCCCGGACACTACTAGAACCTTAATGCTTATATAACTCTTCCATCGGCGGTCAGTTATACAGCCAACGTTAAGACCCGAAGTTTACCCTAGGCGGCGCTTTGGCCAACCCTAGTTGCATATCACAACAAGTCTTAACATCTGGCTGTATAACTATTTCATCGGCGGCCAGTTATACAGCCAACGTCAAGCGGTCTCGGCCTCTGCGGGCCTGCTGCGGGCTCGGTTTTTTTTTAACTGGATTTGGACCAGCATCTAGGTACGCCAATGATTTAGGATAAGGGATTAAAATACCTATGTACAAAAATGTGATTTGGAGAAAATTCGTCACATCGCTACTGGCTACCTACACTTTTTAGGGTTCCGTACCCAAAAGGTAACCAACGGGACCCTATTACTAAGCCTCCGCTGATGTCCATCCGTCCGACCGTCCGTCCGTTTGCCTGTCAGCAGGCTGTATCTCATGATCTGTAATAGGTAGACAGTTGAAATTTTCACAGAATGTGTATTTCTGTTGCCGCTATAATATAACAACATATAATAAAAATAAATTTAAAATTCCTACATAGTATTAAATCCTGGACGATGGTGCAGAACCCTTCATGCGCGAGTCCGACTCGCAATTGGCTGTTTTTTTAACAACTTCGTCGTGGTCTGGCACCAAAAGTGGAGGTAGTCTGAATAATTAGTAGACATTAGACATAATGAACAGGGTTTGCTCTTGTACTATAATTTTTTTACAGTGCAAATAGAAATTCTACTATTATTGTTATTCAAGTACATGTTTTGAAGTTCTATTCTTAGTGTTAAAATAAAACAATTAAAAAAACAATGTAAAAGGTACATTTATTTATGGATAGGTAAAGTCGTCTCCTATCTTTGACCCTTTCCCACACACACATAATTATACACAACCAGGTATATTATTCACAACTTTTCCATTTAATTAAAAGATAGTTCCTAGTACCGACCACAATTCATAAAAATGTAAACAGAAAAATATTAAGAAAATAACCCTAGAAGAAGACTAAAAGGATTTTGGAATGTCCAGCCAGGTTTTAGGATAATTTCAGGACAAGACCATGATTTTGGTATGAAGAAACTGTCGCTCTTTGATGGTGGGCAGTTCTTGCGTGCGTAGTATTCCATTGGGTACAAACTCCACAGGAGCCCTAAAATAAAAATATATATTTTAAGGTTTCCTTGGTAATAATTGAAAGAAAAAACAAAAATTTTTACAACAGAATTATTATATTATCGATCTGTCGCACTGATTTAAGAAACGTAATAAATTAATTGATACATGAGTATGTACATAATTTATACCTACGTAATAGGTACCCATATGAATTAAGTACCTAGACAAACACGGTATTTAGCCTACAACACTTGAGGCCGTAGCAGTTGGTATGTAAGTGAAGGTCAGGTTACGGAAAAAAACAACTTATCGTTCCTACCTGCCTATTGTATATAAAATTTAGGTAAGGTAAAACACCCAATTTTCGACAGAGCACCATTGTCCGACATTAAAATAGTTACCAAAAAAAAAATTAGACGAGATTTATATTTCAGAAAGCATTTGAAGCATAAACATAGGCTAGGATTATCTATTTGTCTTTGCGCGGGACTTTTCCTACATTCGGCCATTTTGATGAAAATTGTGTAGTTGTACGTTTCGACCGACAGAGATCTCAATAGGGAACCCAGTTTTATTAGAGAAATCGTTAAGGAGGTGAGTAACATTTATTGTAAATAACTTTTATTTGTTTTGCTTAACCGGGAGTGCACATTATTTATTAGGTAAGGACACAAACTGATGACTTTTTAGTAATTTCCTTGCAATGGTAGAGTTATGCTAGAATGTGAAAACACGCTTGTCGTTCATTGGAATTTTTTTTCGCATGTTACAGTATTCGACAAATGTCGAAACGTTTCTTTTTTATTTATATGTGCATCTTAATTTATCGTTTGGCTAAGTTTTATCAGCACTTGAAAAATAAACTACCTGCATTTAAATCGTCAAACTGTTTCCAATAATCGACAGCCGTGTCGATGATTGGATATTCCATATGTTCCAGTAATTGACATGTTTATTTTTTGTTAAGGACTAGAATCTAAAAAAAATTACAACGCCTTTTCAAATGGCACAGGCGATAGCAGCAGTCAGAAAAGACAACATAAATTGCAACTGCAGCAAAAAAGTTTGGTGTACCCAAAATCACCTTATATGATAAAATTTCCGGTAAGATTCCAGTCTAATGTTATGTGGGTCCTAATACATAGTTGTCTACCGAAGACGAGGCTTTCTTTTTACAAAAATGTGAAATGGCTGAAAAATACATTCCTATTACTAGAGATGAGTTACTTGATAGCGTGCAACGCATCATCATTGACAAAAAAGACAACTCCTTTTAATTAGGCCACAAAACAATAGGCCAGGTAGAAAATGGAACAATCTTTTTCTAAATAGATATCCTATATTGTTTGAGAGAACGGCGCAAAATTTAATATGAGGGAGGGATGAGGGATAATCATGAAAGGAAAGACAAAGCAAAAAGAGAAAAAGATAAACAACAGGAAATGAAAGCCAATGAAAGAGAAGAAAGAAGACAATTAAAATTGAGAGAGATCGAAAATAAAAAGCAGAAAAAACTAATAGAGAAAGGAAACAAAAAAAAAAGAAGAAACGGAATAAGATAACTAAACCCAAATCCAATGAAACATCTTCGGCAAATACAGACACTGAATTAAATTTTGCAGAAAGTGAAGATAGCTACGATATGGAAAAAGAAGAAATACTAGAAGATAAGCAGACAACGAAAAAACTTCACGAAAATTATGATAAAATTTGATAGCTCGGAATCCGAAGAAATGCCACTAAAATGTGCCATTATATTTAAGAAAAAGTTACACTAATGCGATGAATTATGTACATGCATCAGTTTGTTTATTATGTGATAAATGAATTAAAATGATGAAATACTGATTAGTACTTATTGTTTATTTCTAAATCATTTTAATACTTGAATATTCCACGGCTAGGAAATTTCAATGTTTGTAAGTAAGATGTTGAATTTTAGGTGACGATTAATAGACCATGTCGATTATCGAATGTCGAAGAATGGAATTCTGCAGTCGATTATTAGGCAAAAAATTGCATTAATATATTTGAAAGAAAGAAAGAAGAAAGAAAGAAAGAAAATCCGTTTATTTTGGTGCTGAGATACAAGTTATATCAATTAATATACCTATATCTATAAGTATATCTATATAAAAAAAAGAAAAAACAGAAATCGGGAATTAAAATACAGTAAGTAGGTACATTAAAAGAAACAGTGGAGGAACAATAACGTGTCTCGCGTTAGCACCAAGATAGGTGTTCAGTTCAGCTTGGTGCCAGATAAGAATCGTACGCTGATTTTCAACTGGAACCTTTAAATAAAGTATATATAAAGTGTACGTACATATATACATACATACATATAAATAATAAAATACATATAATTTACAGAATAAAAACACGTAGGTACACAGTGTCAGAACCAGTGTTAAATGTGTTGCCCATCATATAAAATATAATAAATTACATAGTATTATATTTTTAGTTGTTGTAAGTATATGTATAATAATAACAATAATATGGCAACACTATAATATGGCAGTCGTAAAATTTTCACCTCTTATCCAATATTTTTATTATTCTGTATTTACAAATCTAAATTTATATATTTTCAATAGTATTATTAAAAATTAATACCATAAATCAATATTCGTATGAACAGGAAGTTTTAAATATGTAAAAAACCAAAAATATATGACTACGACATGACGTTTATAACGTCATGTCTAATACAATTGAAATCATCGATAAACGAAATAGCCATTGGATTAAAGGAAGAGGAAGAATATGACTGCTAATGCTAACAAGATCCAGAGCAAGGACTGCACACTTAACATCCCCGGACTCGTCGCTCAGCTCCGCCGCGCGGCTCCCGGAAATCGCATCAAGCATTCCGGCCGCTGTGGAGGCGCCGAGCTCAACATCGAGTGACGAGTTTTTCTCTCCGCCGACGTCGCCAACACCTGTACGTCGGCAGGGGAGAGGCCGGCCACCGACTTGCTTGGGACCCCGAGGCCCACCGGCTTCGAATAGGGCCCCCGCTACCGGTGGTAATGTGCGTCGCATGAAATGGACATCCTCAATAAACGAGAACGTCATGCGAGCATATTTTGTGGTTACAGAGGGAGGAACTAACCTCACTGCGTATCGTGATCGTATGCTGTCTCTGTTTCAGGAACTTGAACCAGCTGTTAACGTTACGGCACAAAGACTATCGGATCAAGTACGGGCCATTCAACGATGTCATTTGTTGGATAACTCCGTGCTTGATAGGCTACGCTTGGACTTGCAGAATAGCATTGTTACTTCTCCTCCTTCACAAACAGTGTCACAATCAATTTCTGGGTTACTACGACCTTACCCAGCAGAGGGCGGAGAGGACAGTGGTACTTCATCTGTAAGTACTCAGTACAATGAACAAATAAGGAATATTTTGGAAGGTACTCTTCGAGAATATCGGACCATGAGTTATGACAACAGACCTCGTTTACCGCGTTTGCCAATGCATAAACGAAATAAAGCGCTAGTGTGTGCCCTTGATTCTATATTAGGTAATTATTTAGAAGAAAGTACAGATCTCAGTGATACACACTCAATTCTGTACTGTGCGGCTGTTGCAGCATGTCGAGTAGCTGGTGTTAAATTCCCAGAAAATGATACCGCTACTCGGTCAAAGCTTGCTGCTCCCGCGTGGCAGTGCAGGATTGAACGTCGTATCGCTGAGGCGAGGGCACTCATTGGTAAGCTTATCTGTTTCAGATCGGGTAACACGCGTCCGAGAGTAATGCGTTTTGTGAATCGGGCTTTTTCGGGAACTGGTATCAGTTCCTGTAATTATGCAGCGCGAGTCACAGAGCGCATTGACTTTCTGAAACAGAAAGTTTATGCATGGGCAAACCGTATACGAAGGTACAAAAAACGAGTGGACCGATATACTCAGAATCGTTCCTTCCAAAGGGATGAGAGGTGGGTTTATAGAAGGTGGGAGCAGCCTGGTTTAGTGAGTGACACACATCTCCCAGATGCTGAAATTACGAATTCATTTTGGCGTGACATCTGGGCGATGCCTGTCACTCACACAGAGGGTAATTGGATGCGAGATGTCGATCGATCGTGTGAGTCGATTGATACCATGGAGCCAATAACAATATCGAACACTGATATAGCTTATGCAGTTCGTTCGCTGCCGAACTGGAAATCAGCGGGACCGGACGGACTGCATAACTTTTGGTTAAAGTAGCTCACACGTACGATTGGCATCTCAACTGCAATCATGCTTAGAATCAGGTTCGCTTCCGACTTTTATGACCACAGGCGTAACTCACCTGCTCTTTAAGTCTGGCAGTGCCATGGATCCCAGAAACTACAGACCTATAACGTGTTTACCTACGCTTTATAAATTACTTACGTCTATTCTGAGAGTGAAGATAACATCTCATATAACTAACAATACTATTATGGCTTACTCTCAGAATGGATGTAAAAGTGGGGCCCGTGGCACTAAAGAGCTCCTTATTATTGACACGACCATTAACCAACAAGTTCGTCGTAATCGAAAGGATTTGGCGACATGTTGGATAGATTACAAAAAAGCCTATGATTCTGTACCGCATACGTGGCTCTTGAGAGTGATGGAGTTGTACAAGGTAGATACAACTCTATGCACTTTCTTGAAGGCATGTATGCGGCAATGGAGAACGGTGCTCTACTATCCAGGGTGTCGACGGTCTCAGGGCTACGGCGAGTATATTAAGATCAGGCGGGGTATATTTCAGGGTGACAGTTTGAGTCCCTTGTGGTTTTGCTTAGCTTTGAATCCTCTCAGCACTTTACTGAAGAGTTCAGGGCTAGGCTATCGTTTACGGAAAGAAGGTCAGGTTATATCCCATCTCCTTTTCATGGATGATTTGAAACAATTGCCTGCAACAATTTCCAATTGATAAAATTACTTGAGGTAACTGAAACCTTTAGTAAATGTATCAGAATGGAATTTGGTGTGGATAAATGTGCAGTCATGCATGTAAAAAGAGGCAGGATTGTGGAATCGGAGGGGATGGAACTCTTAGATTCCACACACCTTAGATGTCTTTCCGCCAACGAAACTTACAAGTATCTAGGTATGACACAGGCGTTAGGTGTAAATGAATTGACTATGAAGCAATCGTTACAGGAACGTTTCTTTGGCCGCCTGAAAAAAGTATTGAAAAGTCTTTTGTCAGGTGGTAACAAGGTGCGGGCCTATAATGATTGGGTCATACCAGTCCTAACCTACTCCTTTGGCATACTTAGATGGACTCAGACTGAACTAGATGCCCTGGATAGAAGAGTTCGTACACTGCTTACCGCGTACCGAATGCACCATCCACGTTCATCGGTCATGAGATTGTATATCCCGCGGAAATGTGGGGGTCGTGGTTTTTTAAATGCCAAGACCCTTCATAACCGCGAGGTATGCAACCTTAGAGATTACTTCCTCTCCGTTGACTTGGATGTGTATCGGGATGTGGTGGCAGTTGACAACGGACTTACTCCGCTTGCTCTAGGAAAAGAGAACTGGCGCAAACCAGCAGTACTTACTATTATAGACCGCAGGGAGATATGGAAGAGCAAGGCGTTGCATGGACGTTTTTATCGGGCCTTAAATGGGCCCGATATAGATTTATTAGCATCAGTATCCTGGCTACGGTTCGGTGACCTCTTCGGAGAAACTGAAGGTTTTGTCTGTGCAATTACAGATGAAGTTGTTATGACGAATAACTATCGGAGATATATCCTGAAGGACGGCACAATTGACATTTGTCGGGCGTGTCATCGTCCCGGAGAAACCCTCAGGCATATAATTTCTGGTTGTACTCGTCTTGCCAACGGCGAGTACTTGCATAGACATAACCAAGTGGCTAGGATAGTCCATCAGCAACTTGCTGTTAAATATAATCTTGTGGCTGTCGAGTTACCGTACTACAGGTATGTGCCCGACCCAGTTCTCGAAAATGGTCGTGCAACATTGTACTGGGATCGATCTATCATCACTGACAGGACTATTGTTGCCAATAAGCCTGATATAGTGGTTATAGACCGATTAGAGCGCCGAGCAATGATTATTGACATCACCATTCCCCATGACGACAATCTCTTAAAAGCAGAAAAAGATAAACAAATAAAATATTTGGACCTAGCCCACGAGATTGTCGACATGTGGGATGTGGATTCAGCAATCATTGTGCCGATAGTCATTTCGGCCCATGGGTTAATTGCTAAGAGCCTCGACCAACACCTTCAGAGGCTCACGTTAGGCAGCTGGATTAAGAGCCTGATGCAGAAGGCAGTCCTCCTTGATACGGCACGCATAGTGAGGAGGTTTCTATCTCTGGAACCCTAACCACCGGTAGCTTGGTCCCTGTACCCGATACCGGTGGGACACTATTTTTTATATTTTTAAATATATTTGTTTTTTTTTTTGTAGTGAATGTATTTAAAAATGTAATTTATATGTATATTAAGTAAATAAAGAGATAACAATAATAATAATAACTTCACACATTTGCGTATTTTTCTTCATTTATTAATGACACTCATTTTTACTTTAAAATATTATAGAAAGAACTCTTAAATTTTATTCAATGCATCAAAGTTCCATAGAATGTCATAAAGGAACCAAATATTTAAAAAAAAGTTTGTGTGCGTACGTTAAAGTGTCGATAATTGGGGTTTTACCTTATGTAGGTAGGGTAAGCACTTCTATAAAACCCGTCATAATTATGATATTTGTCGACTGGGAAAGGTAGTAAGTCGAAGGAATCTATCTGAGGCTCATGTTTAGCTGTAGTTGACGTCCTACGGCATAATCGGAAAACTAACTACATTAATTTGTATTGCTGTATTGTATTTATATATCAGAGCTGCGTTGTATGTTCGTTTACTACTTAAGTATTCGGTTCTCTTTCGAATTTCTGGTTCTTAAATAAATACTAATATAAATTGGTCCTATATATATCTACGTAAGTCACAACCTCTGTAAAGGTATTTGAAAAAGATTTTCGGATACATTACTACATATACCTAATTCTACTGCAATAACTTTGACTTTAATAGTTTTTATACAGAACGTGATACCGGCATCACTATAAAAGGCTGAAAGGTCCACGCATCAAGATACTAGTCGTTTGTAAAATGTACTTAAGCTAAACTTCTTTGTTATAACACCTTTCGAATTTAAAAGAGGATGTTTTAAAAGCTGTGTGTCGTCAATTTAGCTAAAACTTATTATATTATTAGTGGCCAATGAAGTCAAACGAAGGTCCCCCAATAGTATCCGCACTTTTTCGTACCATCCAAAGGACTAAACGTATTCTGGGAAGCAGATGAGAAATACACATTTCTACAGCTTAATGTGTCTTTACTAAGAGATCAGGGCCGGCTACTTGCCCTAGAGAATTCAAACTTTGCTTACAACACAAAGAATTTAATAAAAAAAAAATGCGATTGCATTATTTTCCTTTATTTACTATCTACTACACCGGAAATTATCTATGTAAATATTGCGTTACAACTCATTTATGTTGCATATTAGAAATACATACGTGTTAGAGGAAGCAAACTTTAAAAAAGTTAACAGTATAATTAAGTAGGCGCTTGCACTTATCGAATCATTTTAGACAAACTAAATAAATGCGGATAGTTAGTTTCATATCACCAATAACATTTTCCTTTACTTGTTTCTGGGTGTAACGATTTTATGATTAATAAGTGACGGTGAAATTGTGAAGTCTTAACGTGGTAAATACATTTTAATCTATGCAGGTTACTCCTATCATTTAAATATTTGGCGTGATACGCAGTTTTAAAATCCATAAAAATTAACTTAGATTTTTTTAAAGTAAGTTTTTATGGATTTTAAAAACTAACTTAAAAACGATTACTTACTCAATAACTGAGTGAATAGTTCGAAAATAAAAAACAATATTTAACTTTCTTTAGATAAACTGTATTTAGATAAACTTTACTTAGATATTATTTAGCTACTTTTATCAGAAACGTAGGTAAAAGTACCTGGAATTTCAAAAGGTCATAACTTCTGAACTTTAAATAATCGTTCCTTTTTCAAATACACCCTGTATAGGTAAGTACTATGGTCTGCAAGTGTAAGACATGATAGGTAGATAATCATCAACATTAAATAAACCGCTGTTTACTCTCAGTTCCTTACTATTGAGCATATTGCACATAGTCAAAGTGGAAACCTGGTCACTAGTAATACAGGTAATTTACCTTCAACAGGCATGACCGCGATCCACAACCAGATTATATATTATATACTACAGCTTAAGAAAACATTGTTATTTATATATTTGGTTGTTGGTGAGAAAATAAATACAATAATTTATTATTAAGCATTGGTGATGAAAGTACATTCACGGAACATAGTCACCTAATTCGAATAGACGTTTGCTTCTTACTTTTCATTATTTATTTATTCTTATTATTATCTACACTAATATAATAAAGCTGAAGAGTTCGTTTGGTTGAACGCGCTAATCTCAGAAACTACTGGTTCGAATTGAAAAATTGTTTTAGTGTTGGATAGCCCATTTATCGAGGAAGGTTATATAACATCACGTTACGACCAATAGAAGTGGGGCAGTGACCATAAACGAAGGTGAAATTGTGGTGACGGCTAGCCATGACTTTGAAAAAAAAATTTTGCTAACCATGACTTTGAAAAAAATATAATTACCATTTCCAGTGAATATAGCAAGCCACATAATTATATTAAATACATTAGGATAACGACGTCCATTAATCGCAGTCAGTGGTAGCATTAATACCCCTAAGACTCCGAATTCCACCAGCAGTACAGGGTAAAAGAATCCAAATGAAAATGCAATCATCACCTCATGGGCCATCGAGGAAACCTGCAAGGTAAAGCACGACTTTAGCATACGGACATTTTGGGAGGCTTTATTACAAGTACTGGAAAGCTATTTGTCGACTCTGTACAGTCTGTATTACCTACTACTTATTTATTTTGTATATTGTGTGTAGTAAAGATTAAGTAAAACATCGACTTAATGTCACTTTTTGTGTTATTAACTTGTTATGTATATACAAATTCATGCAAATCAAATATAACCGGCCTGTTGGTCTACTGGTTAGTGATCCTGACTGCTGAACCATAGTTCGTGGGTTCAATTCCCACTCAGGGCCATTAAAGTTTAAACTCAAGTCTTACTTTTTCCAGAACATGGAAATGTAATTTACACTGGGAAATGTTTCTACCAATTCTAAGCCTATTATTATATTAAGTACCTACTTGTTGAGTTTTTATTTTATATTATTATTGTGTGTTGTTTTCTTTAACTTGCTTTTTGTTTATTTTAATTTTTAACTTTGTAGACTGTTGTAGCATTCACTACAAACCTTAGTGGTTTCTTAATGCTATTGTACTAATTACTTACCCTGTATTTTAATCTGGTAAACTAAATCAAAAAAAAAAAATTGTGTGATGAGCACGATCATTTGTTCAGTGTCTGGGTGTAATTTTATCTATGATGAAGTATGTTTATCAGCAGTCTGGTTACTATAGTACAAGCGCTGCCTAGTTTGGGATCAGACGGCCGTCGATGAGGTGCCTCAAGTCATTATAATTCAATAATAAACACTTTTGTCTACTTTGTAGTAAACCATTATGGTCCTCTCCTCATACTCTATAATTCTACATGCTTCAAGACGAATTGTCCTTTCATTTACATATTTTATATATATTACAGAATTTTTTATCTGCGTACATTCATGTTCAAACATTTCCGTCCTTTGGTTTACATTGTTTGATGAGTAAAACATTTTAGAGGTTTTCTGATGTTAAGATATTCGGTACGTCAACTAAGTAAACATTATTTACGCCAGGTACCTAATCGTATATGTACTTTCATTGTTCCGTTGGTAAAGGTAAGATATAACGCAAAGACGGTACAGCTACTGTCTTCTAGCTCGGGAAACTTGCCCTTATCTTGTCACATGCACGGCCGCTTGTTTGTGTCGGACGAGGGCTGAATTTATGTTAATCTTTTGAAGGAAAGAAGAGACGTTTCGTTTGTTTTTACGACATATATTTTTGAATTCGGTTTTGTTTTGACATGATTGCTATTACAAAGGAGAACCATGTTTTTATCGCTTATAAGGTACTACGCTTATAGGTATCTTTATTAAATACGTTTATTTTTGTGAATTACAAAGTTGCTTAGTATCTTTAATTCCCAATTGACCAACCAGTTGGACAACTCGGGTGGTCGGTTCAGAAAGGGGGAAAAAGCGTTACGACCCCTAAAAGGCCGCACAGAGAAAAAAATAATTTGCTGAAACTCAGTCAAGTTTAATGTTTAGCTTACGAGAATGGATAATTAGGAAACATTCTTATCTCCAATTATTTTTTCTGATTGTTAAAATACGGCAACTGTAACAGGAAGAGTATTTGTGAATGACAGTGTTTCCAATATTTTATTTTTTTCGTTAGAGTTATCATTTTTGAAACGTTAGTTGTATTATTTGAGCGTGAGATGTGTTTACTTTTTAGTTAACGGAAAATCTCTCTGTCTATCTTTTTGAGAGTCATGAGTCACGGCTCATGACTCATGTAGGTAATCACTGGAGAACGTTTTAAGGTTTATTTGCAGTAGTATACCGACTAGTAGTTAGTCTATATAAACCATTAAGGAAACTGGTGACTAATCCCAATCGTAAACAAACGTGTGAAAAGTAGGAGGTATTCGGTTGGAAGAAGGCGGTGATGTTGCATGGGGCATTTTTGCGGGGAAATTTCAATTTTGTAATATAGATGTGGCAACAGCCAGAGGCTTATAAAGTCTCTAACTCTCAGTCATATAGACTTGATAATTAATCGCAGTATGCACATAACAATAGCTATTGTCTACATAAGTAGTCGCACCGGGGCTCCGACTATTGACCTCGTTAATATCTAATTAGCAGCACGTTTAGGTCGACGTGCAATTAAACATGACTAAACCGAATCATGTTGTAATACACCTACCTACATATTATAAAGTTTGAAAATCCTACGTATTGTGTTCTTATTAAATCAATAAATTTCATTTTTTTTTTTAGGATTGCCTCTTCATGCAACAACTTACTACTCATGAAATAAGCTACTCATATACGTCTTCTTCCAGTAACTTCCAAATTTCCACTGGTATGCCATCGGGCCCAACTGCTTTCCCAATTTTCATACTTTGTACTGCCATTCTGACTTCATTTATACTAATCTCATACACTAATCCGATAATTACAAATATATTTTTTTGTGATTTTTTGAAATAAAGTAGTAGGTAGTTTTAAAATATTCTATCTTGCCTCTTTGGAGATCTGGCAATCAGAAATCGAACGACAATGATTAAACTGCAACTTTGCCCACGTAAAAGTCTAATGGACTCTAGAACTGTGTGTGAATACATACCAGTAAATAGTAGGTATCTACGTCACCTCTTTGCGTTACACGTGTCTCTATTAAATTCCACCCTAAGGGGTTGAAAAGGGGTGGTAGAGTTAAGTCATTGATGCACTGCAAGTATCTGTATGTATATGATAACATAATATGTTGTGTACATAATAATGTTGTATAGTATAGTTTATTTTGTATTAACGTTTCACTCTTAATTAGTGTAAGTGGCTAGAAGCTGTTCTGATTAAGATTAAATAAATAAATAAACATACACAGGCTGACACATCTTAAATCTCTAAATTAAAATGAATATTAAAATAAATTGACGTTGATGTTACTTATTGAACAAATGATAAGAATTTCAACTAAAGTATGTTAACTTCTTCCATTGTGTCTGACTGTAGTAGTAAGTACCAAAATAATAATATTAGAGAACAACGCATTCAGTACCTACTTAAATTGCTTACATTTTGTTTTTATAATAAGGAGGTACCTAAGTAATTATATTAATTATGGTAGTGGCAATAAAGACTGAAATTCAAGGTATAGATATGGAATAGTTGTAGCTTCAAAGCTTCAAGCTTTCTTCAAAACTGTTAAAATAAGTCGTTTTCCCTTCCATAACAGCCTGTGGTTTCGTAGAACTGAATCCGAGTCTAAAATCGTTTCACCACAAGGTCCTTCTCTTGTACACAAGAACTGCCTTAACACATATTGAATCGTATTCAGAATAAATAGATAAGCCCCATAAAAATACTGGTTTTAACAATAGAATATAAATATAATATACTTACCAAAAATACTATAACTGTTGACATAGGGCGACCAAGTGATGGTGCTAGAGGAACGTAAATGTATTCCCGGAGCCAGGAGTGAACCACGCGATTCCAGCGACGGTAATAAAGTGAGAAATGAGACGTAGTCCACCAGTCCTGTAACAATATTGGTAAGAGAAGGTTGCAAATAGCTTGCACACTTTCACAAATACTTCCTAGAATGTATGCGATATATCTACAGAATAAGGGTTACATTAGTTGTAGCTCTCTATAATCCATTTCTATGCATAGGTATATATTCTTACTAAAAGCTATAAGAATCATGCTTTGTTTAATAATAATAGTTAGTAGTAATAATTGTATAGTAAATATAGTAATACAAAGTCGCATGTAATGCATGCAGTAATTACGACGTCGCGTAGTCAGTGCACGGCATTTTTATAGTCCACTTTATTGTGATTACCATCGCTTATGGTTGACATGAATGGAACTATTTTTAATATGCCCATCTAATTTATTTTCTTTAAAAAAATTACTCGCATTTTATCTCGGACAGGTACAGCGTTCGGTAATATTACAGAAGATGAAAGTAGACGTCTATACTTACTCGATATTAGTAATGCCGTTAATACCATAGATTCTCTACTTGGTATACTCAACTCTATAAATATATATATATCCAACTACTGAATGGTTCCGTAGTTTCTGTTTGGTCATCGGTAACGGATACGCATCGATGAATCATATTCTTTCTGATTCGGTACCACGTTCGTTGTCCTTCAAGGCGGTTTTTTAATTCCTTAATTTTTACGCTACAATTCTAACTCTGAACGATTTATTGCATCCTACCACGCAGATGTCCTGTCAATTTTCTGCACAAGCCTTCGAAGGCATTTTCTAGTTTTAAACAGGGTTTGAAACAGAACTGTGGTAAAGCCTACTTAGACAGAACTAAGTTAGCTTCGAAGATTGAATATATGCAATTGCCTTAAGTTCAATTTACTTACGAAGGCTGAGGAATATCTTAGAACTTTTTAATAAACTACGCTTGCTGTACTCGATTATGCCGATGTCAGCTATCCTATGATATATATATGAAGGAGGAGACATTTGGTAAGCTTGAGTGCCTTCAAATTTTCTATTTATCTTATAAAAAGGATGTTGAAATTGTCATAATAAAATATAAGATGTTTTTTAAACGAATATTTATCGCCGAGAAAAAGCAAATTGGGTATATCTTTATCAGCTATGATAACGATACTCAGATATGACCACTGTAAAACGTTGTTTAAAAGAGTTCTAAGTTTTTAATATTATAATTAAATTTACCTAATGTCTTACCTCATAAAAGAGTCGATCTGCGAACCTTAACATCTCCGCCCAAGCATTCAACCAAGCATGAAGAATGCAGTAAAATCCGCAAATAAAGGATAGTATGCCGGGAAACACACATGCGAATATTCCACGCACGACAGTCCCAGCCTCAACCTGTAACATATTTCACATAAAAAAAAAAACAAGTGGAATGAACTTCGATCATACAAGATCGAACGGAATAAATTTAAAGTACAAAATCGATTTCAGTTAAATTGAATTCTATTTGATTTCATCGTATAAGTAATTGACAAAAATGGCCTAAAGAGGTAATCGATGTTTTTATTTAGTTGTCTGATCAACGATATCAAGTTATATTGTGTATATATTTCTTCTGTTTCTGCTTTTATACTTTAATTGAATTAGAGGGATCAACGGTCACGCTACAACTAAAAGAAAAAGAAAATCGCTAGTTTCGTTTAAAAAAGGTTTACCAAAAAGGGGGTCAACAATGCTTTTTTTATCGTCGTCGTCTTTATAGCGTCGACTGCTTCTTCACCGGATTGAAACTTTTGACCTCGAAGACTTTTTTAATTTTAAGAAATGTAAAGAAATCGTTGAACTCTTGACCATCCACCGTACAGCTTACGGCTTAGATCAGGACTGTACGGAGGATGGTCAAGAGTTTCTACGTTTTCCTGCTTCAAATATTGAATCGTTTGACAAGCGCTGTGTGAGCTTGCGTTGTCATGGTGTAGGATGATGCATCACTTTGCGTTAGATTTTAGATTTTTTGGGCGGGGTTGGGTTTGTTCCAAAAGGCCTCGATCGCCTGGAACAGATACAGCCCTGGCATGCCCTCCTGTCCGGAGGATGTGCACGGCGAATAGCCATGGGAGCGAGCGCAGGTCGTGTAGATCCCCATGTCAAGTCTGGAGAGTTTTCCTTCCCGTGGTTGCCGCCTGTTTTTGATCTGGTTCCCTATGAAACAGAAGTAACCGAAACATCCAGTCGCAATTCCATCCTCTACATACCTTACCCATCCTACAGTTCCTTCCGCAAACCCTCTGCGGGTAGTATGTGGTTGATACCTGCGGACTCATCATCAACTAAGACTGATGGTGAGGGGGGGGGGAGGGGCAACCACCCGCATGTTTGTGCCGTATGGGGGGAAGAAGGTGTCCTGGTAGTTGAGCTGAAAGGCAACACACTGCTTTGGCCCGGATTTCTCCTGACACGGGAGGCTGGAGGCTAGCCACCTTTAGTCAATCGGCTGCGACGACCCGTCAGAGGGCCGCCAGGCGAGAGCTCTTTCCTGGTGGGGGCAGACGACGGGCGGGACGACCATGTGTCATTCTGCCTAGTTCGGCCTGTTTTCTGCTAGGGTAGGAGCTCTATATCTCTTCGTTACTTCTGGCGCCCGCGTGCCTTTTGCCGCGACGTCCCCACTTGAGGGCTCCAAGGAGGGTGGAAGACCGAAGAGACGAATCTAAAACTAATCACTAATGGATAATAAAACTAATATTAATTCTCCTTCCAGGAAACCTTTCAAGGCTGCATCCCGGGTGAATAACCCAGGTGGTGCGCCGAATAGCCAACCAGCAGCTTCTCGGGTGAATAAGCCGAATGCAGCGTCATCCTCCAAAACGGTAGCTTCTCGGGCGGATAACCCGAACGCAGCGCCGCTATTCAAACTGGCAGCTTCTCGGGGGGCAAACCCGAATGCAGCGTCGCCTTCCAAACCGGCAGCTTCTCGGGCGGATAACCCGAATGCAGCGCCATCCAAAACACCGGTAATTCCTCAGGTGAACAACCAGAGTGAAATGCCAGGGTCAACCATCGACCTCTCATCTCTGAAGGCAGCAATGCACATGTCCATAGGATCCAACCAGGATGAACCCTGCTGGAACCTTGTGGGCGTGAAGAAGAAGAGGGTCCCCAAAAAACAGACCCCGTCCAACCAGACCCATAAGGCCAGAAGGGCGAAAACCCGGGCGGAAGCAAAGCAAACGCGGCGTCTGGCAGAAGGTGGTAGTAAGCAGCTTGAAGCTGCTGAAGGGACCGCAAGGCCCCACGATGTTCACGTTAGTGATGCGCCAACCCATGGCAAAGGCATTAGCCTAGCCGAGGGAAAAGCTGCTCCTACGGGGACGCCACCGACTGCCACGAAGCCTGCTGCCGCGAATGCATCCCCACGGCAGGATCGGTCTGGACGGGCCAAACAAGCTGGGAACGCTAACCAAGCGGGTAAGCCTTCAGGCCAGTCGAAACCCACCAAAAGGAATCGTCCAGACGATTCCTTTACTCCACCGGACAGTGGCAAGCGTCAAAAATCCCAGCTCACCACCAAAGGCTCCACCAGCTACTCCGATGCCTTAAAGTCAAACGACTACTGCGTCGCCGTAATGATGGAGCCGTACCACGACCTGACCAAAGAGCAGGCCGAAGCCGTTGAGGGTCGGCTGCAGGATGTACTGGACGACGATATCTTCGCGCCCGGTGCATCCGGCGGCCACTTCGTTGCGCCACAATTCAGGGGGAAGGCCTTCCATAGTGAGGGCGTCCTCAAGATGTGGTGCAATGTTGACTATGCCCTTCAGTGGCTTCGCCAAGCCGTGGTCAAGGTACCAGCACCGCGTGACGGAACCAGACTGATCGTCAAACGACAGTCCGAGATTCCGAAGCGCATCAAGGCGGGACTCCTGGTGCCACAGGTGGGTCCCGAGGACACGTTGGACCGCATCCGCAGGCGGCTGACGTGTCAAAACAGCTAATATAACGTGTCCAATTGGGCACTCTACCATGCCGAGCCCCAGGAGGAGAAGAAGAGTCTGTTCCTGGTGCTCGGCATACCGGAAGAGGACGCGTCAAAACTCAGGGCTAGCGAGCGTAGAGTTTACTATAAATTCGGTAATCTCTACGTTCGCTTCCTTGATGACCGCCCTCAACCGCAGCCGAACCTTGAGGCTAAGTCCCAGGAGGTCTCTGGAGACCTAGGCAGCGGCGCGCAAGGTGAAGACCAACCTGGCCCCAGCAAAGGGTCAAGCGTCCAGACCAGCCCACCGAAGGAGAACTCGCCAACAAAGAGTCTCTCTAAGGAGGAAGAGAGCGATCTGGATGAGGAATTACTGGACAGCGATGATGGTGCTGCCAGCTCCCCTCATCCGTAACCTTTTCGCTCTTCAAACCAACCTCCAGCATAGCCAGACTGCAACGGCTAACCTGCGCAGAATGCTGGAGGTCAACACCATGACCGTAGCCCTAATCCAGGAGCCGTGGATTAGGAAGGGCAGGATTTGCGGTCTAAGCAACATCGGAGGTAAATTACTTCTTGACACTACTATTGATAACCCGTGTACATGTATTTTCACACCGAAACATGCGAACACAACCCTAATGACCGAGTTCTGTTCTAGAGACCTAACTACCATCAGAATCAGGGAACCTTCCTCAGGCCTACCCGATGTGGTGATGGCGTCGGCCTACTTGCCGGGCGACGCAGACATCCCACCCCTGAACTGGCCGCGCTAGTAAGTAACTGCGAGCGGGAGGGACTAGAGCTGATCATCGCTGCTGACACCAATGCACATCACGTGCTATGGGGCAGCCAGACCAACAATAAACGAGGTGAGGAATTTGTTTCTTTCTTACTTACCACTAAACTAAACATAATCAACAACGGCTCAGAACCAACATTCGTCACATCGAGAGCCCAAACAATTATAGATCTAACACTAGCCAGTGAGCACGCGTCAACACATATTTCGGATTGGCATGTTTCGGATGAGGCGTCGTGCTCGGATCATCGTTGGATCAAATTTAACCTAAAGATGACTCTCACACCGCCCGAACCCAGACGAAATCCTCGCAAGATGGAGGTGCGTAAGTATGAGCAAGTTACCGCAGATTGTTTAAAAAACATCGAACTGCCAAATGCTTACGGGACTACAGCGGATATTGATAACCATGTAGACAACCTTACTACTGCGTTGATCACTTGCTTTGAACAGACATGCCCACTTTCGACCCCCAGAACTGGACCATGCAGTAAACACTACTGGTGGGGACCGGAACTCGAGAAACTACGCCGCAAGGTTAGAAAGTTGTTTAATAAAGCAAAGAACTCTCGACTTGACCAACATTGGGAAGCATATAAGCAGGCCCGACATCACTACAAGAAGCGGATCAGAACCAGAAAAACTGAATGCTGGAGAAGCTTCTGTACTAACATAGATAACAACAATCAGGCTAACAGAGTCAAAAACATTTTGAGCTGTGAAAGAGGTCACAGCCTTGGCTTCTTGAAAAAACCTGATGGGACTTATACAAAAACAGATTCAGAGACCTCAGAACTGTTAATGACAACTCACTTCCCAGGATGTCGAATATCAAATGAGAAGGACACATGGGAAGACAGTGGGGAAAATACACCAGATGATTCAGACTGGACCACTGCCCATAAAATCGTGAATCATGAAAAATTAAATTGGGCGATCAATAGCTTCCTTCCATATAAAGCGGCAGGATTGGACGGTATTTTCCCAGGCCTGCTAAGATGGTGTGATGGGTCTTTAATAGATCATCTCCAGATCATCTACGTAAGCTGCTTGGCTCACCGCTACATCCCCTTGAAATGGAGAGAAGTCAAAGTAGTCTTTATCCCCAAACCCGGCAAAGGAGATTACACACAACCGAAATCATTTAGACCCATCAGTCTCACATCATTCTTACTTAAAGTGCTGGAGAGACTAATAGACAGGGAAATCAGGAGCACTGCACTAGTCAGCTACCCTTTGAACCCCAACCAACATGCTTATTCGATGGGCAAATCAACAGAATCTGCCCTACGTCGAGTCGTTTCATATATAGAGGGCAATCTAAAAAACAAAATATCAACCCTAGGAACCTTCATCGACATCGAAGGTGCCTTTGACAAAACCAGCTTCACCAGCATAAGCCAGGCTCTGTCAAGACATGGGGTCGATTCCACAATTGCTGGGTGGAACGACAGCATGCTTAGATACAGAGCTATACAATTTACTGTAAATAACACATCGAGAGGGGTGGTGGCCAGAGGATGTCCGCAAGGTGGAGTCCTCTCACCTCTCTTATGGAACATTGTGGTCGATGAGCTCATTACCCAGCTCAATGACCGCAAGTTCTTCACAGTGGGCTATGCGGACGACCTGACCATCCTTATCAGTGGCCGCTTTGAGAGTGTGGTATGCGACCAAATGAGGTCGGCTTTGAAGGTCGTAGAACAGTGGTGCGAAAAACACAACCTAACAGTGAACCCGACAAAGACGGAGATGATTATGTTCACAAATAAACGAAGTTTAGGAGAACTGAGGCTACCTAAACTATTCGACACCCGTCTAGCCCTTACCAAGGAGGTCAAGTATCTAGGAGTGATACTGGACAGTAAACTCCTATGGAACAGACACCTGGACGCAAAACTAAATAAGGCCTGCATTATTTTCTGCCAATGCAAGCGACTCCTCGGCAGAAGCTGGGGGCTATCACCGAAAATCACACTATGGCTGTACAAAACGGTTATACGGCCATTCATCACATACGGTGCTATTGCCTGGTGGCAGAGAACGGAGCTAAGCACTGTCAGAAACAAACTACAGCAATTCCAGAGACTAGCATGTACTGCCGTCACTAGTTGCATGCGCACAACTCCCACAACTGCCCTTGAGGTGGCTCTTGATCTAGCCCCACTGGACCTGTTTATACAACAGGAGGCAGCTGTGGCAGCCATCAGACTTAAACTGTTGGGTCTGTGGTATAACCGAGAGGGTCCCCATATAAAATTATGGAATCAAGTAGTGGAATATCAACCACTAATCGCTGCCCCATGCGACAGGATCCCGAAACAACATATCTTTGAGAGGAAGTATCAAATACAACTACTTGAAAACGACCGAGATCAATCTGGCATACATGAAGTGCGAATATACACGGATGGTTCCAAGATGGGGTCAGGGACTGGAGCCGGAGTTTTCTCACAAGATTTAAATATAAAAATATCACTGGCGCTCGGTCAACACAGCTCCATATTTCAATGCGAGTGTGTTGCAATAACCTACGCCGCGACTGCGGTCATGTCAAAAGGTATAAAGGAGTACAACATCCGAATACTGTCAGACAGTATGGCCGTCTTAAGAGCCCTGGAGGGCAACACCATTAACTCCGGTCTCATTTATGAATGCCACCAGACGCTAGAGCGTTTAGCCTCTGCCAATGGGGTGGTTCTGCAATGGATCAGAGGGCATAGCAATTCATTAGGGAACGACGCCGCCGATGAGCTGGCAAGGAAGGGATCCGCAACGTCAGTGGCAGGCCCAACTATATTACTGCCACTTCCCTTTAATCAACTTCGCTCATGGGTAAGACAACGGACTCGTGAAGCCCACAACGGCCGTTGGGCCGTCACACCGGGCTGTAGGCAATCTAAACTGGTGCTGACGGAGGTCTCACCACGTTTAACTTGCAGACTGCTCAGTCTTAACCGACTCGACATCAGAATAGTTGTAGGGACTATTACGGGCCACTTAGCCCTAAACCGGCACCTATTCACCATCGGTGCGACAGACAGACCTCTATGCAGAGGATGTCTCGACGCGGAGGAAACGGCCGCCCACGTTATCCTGGAGTGCGAGGGAGTGGCCACACAACGGGCAAACATCCTCGCAGGTGCGAGATCGCTCCTAGAAGCCTGCGAACGCCCCAGGAGGCTTCTGTGCTTCTGGAAGGAGCTAGGCTGGCTCAACTAGTCAGCTTATCTGAACGCATAATGGACCATCTATGAGTCTAAATGCGGAAACAGAGCCCTTCACCAATACCAATACCAATTGGGTTAGATTTCTGAAATTCGGCGATGACTTGTGGTAAACAAACTGTGGTATACCATTCTCCAGTTCTACGATCTTCAAGTGCAATTATAGCAACATGACCGTTTTTCGCAACGAACGTGGCCACCATCTTCTTTGAAGTACTTCGAGAGCATACAAATGTAGTCGGCATTGGCTAGTCTTGAAACACCCAGATTGTAGAATGTTGTTGAGAATCAGGATCGTAGGCCCAAGATTCGTCACCACTGATGATATCGTAGACGTGAAATGACTCTCCTCGGTTAAACCTTTGAAGAGTTTTCTTACACCATCTGACGCGGGACGCCTTTTGACCGTCGGAAAGCAAATGCGGTATCCAACTGCTTAGAAACTTTTTTACACCAAACGCCTCGTGCAAGATCTTTTGATGGTTGTCCCCAAAATGCCCAATAACGCCTCTCGATATGTCACATGATGATCTTCGAAAATTAATTGTCTCACAGCAATCTTCGTAAAGGCAGATTTTAAACGTCCTTCACGTGATTTGTGACTAAAACGGGTATGTTCCTCCTGGAGTTCTAAATACCAGCGTTCGACAGTCCGCAGACATGGGGTTTCATCATGGAACACAGATGTTAGCTCTTCGAAACACTGAAGCCGTGTAAGGCCTCTCCGAAAGTTGTAAAAATTATTGGACGCATATTTTCTTTAGAAAGATGCATTTTCGTACGTGACCTTACAGATTCCAAACAACGCTATGACTAAACAAAACCATTAATCCTAATACTTTCAATTGTTTTAAGATTTCGAAATAAAACAAATTCGAATATTGAACAGCTCAAAATTCAAAATTGGCGGTAAATATGTAAACGACAGAATTTAAAAGGCATGCACCAAGAGTAATGCTTGGTTAGGTCTATTTGGTACTTTATAATATGATCATAAATGAATTTAAATCAAATTAAAACGTAATTTTATTTTTCTTTATTTACTATTTATTATACCCTAATATTAATACGAAATTTTAATAAGATTAACTTGAATTTTACCCACCCGGCTCTGTTTTCCGTAGTCCGACCAGTAAGGCACGATAAATCTCTCAAAAAGAAAACTGTTGTAAAATATAATAGCGGCCACTTCCCCAAAATGAAACAGGACTTTGCCCCATCTTATTCTTTTTGTCCTGTAGACAATGGAATATAAAGCTTAAATATAACAAAATAGAAACAATTTCACAGAAAAGTTATGTGCAATGCAGCTGTCGTTATATTCAATGTTTAATCCTGGGATGGTCGTTTGAATTAGATTGTTTCTAGTTTGTGTTTATTGAATAATAAAAATAAAATATTTATATGAAAAACATTGAAAAAAAAAAGTTAAACTGACTTCAAATCACTTAGAAAGGGCCATTGAAAAGTGTAAAATAATTGATTACAAATTAAATTGGAAATACTGCAATATATGTGACTCCTAATATAAAAAAAATATAAAATGAATAAAAAATAATAATAAATAATAATCCTTTTCTCATAAAAACACTAGATAGCTACTGGTCCGTTTAAGGTTGTTATGAGTCTTTTCAGTGTTTTAATTTTATTAGTTTATTGGTAATATATAAGCAATGCCGTTAGTGAATTTCACAGCCACAAAGTATACAGATATGGTCTTAATTAACGGGGAATGTCGACAAAACGCAGCTCTAGGATTACGGACACACAGAGGTGTGGAACCAGTCGTGTATGTCCTGCAGACTCTCGATTTTTTGTAAGGGTAACGCAAATATTATGATACATCAAAACTTTATTGCCACGTATGTTGAGATTCCTCCCCGAAGACCTATCGCTTTTGAAGAACAAGTGTTAGACCTCTTCACAAGTTGCCCTACATGCAGTCTCCGTAGGGCTGCTCGTCAATTTAGTGTTCATCAAAAAAAGATCCGCGGTGTTTATAGGTGTAATAAACAACGACTTTTCAAGTTTCGAAAAGTACAGGCATTGCTGAATAGAGACCAACCAATAAAAGTAGCCTACTTAGTAGTCAATCGCTACTTAGTAAGATAGCAAATAACCCTGAATTCCTATCTAACACAATGTGGACTGACGAGAGTACATTTACTCGTAATGGTGTGTGGAAAACCTGTAGTGTCGGGATAGAGAAAACCGGTGCTGGTGCGACGATTTATGCACAAGATGAGGTGCATAAATCGTCGCACCAGTACCGCTTCTCATTGAATGTGGGCGGCAATTCAAGGCAACCAAATAATTCTTCCGATTTTCATGCTGTTAAGTTTTTACAATTGCTTGATGGCCCAGTGTCTAATTATACGGACCAACTGCCCCTAGCTCAAAACAGGCGATTGTGGTAACAGATAGACGGAGCGCCTGCTCATTCAGTGGTTGCTGCCAGGGAGCGTCTCAATCACATGTTTGGTGAACAGGGGATAGAACGATATGGGCCTACACGATGGCCACCAAGATCACCAGATCTCACGCCTAGGATAACCAGTGGTCATGGTCGTTTTTATCGGACCCTGTATGGGCCTGATATAGACTTTAAAGTATCTACATCTTGGCTACGGTTTAGTGATCTTTTCGGAGAAACCGAAGGTTTTGTATTTGCAATTACGGACGAAGTTGTTATGACGATTAACTATCGGAAATATATACTGAATTATGGTACGGTGGACATCTGTCAGGCATGCTACCATCCCGGTGAATCTATCAGGCATATTATTTCTGGTTGTTGGCGTCTTGCCAACGGAGAATATTTGCACAGACCTTTTGATTGTTCAAGAGGCCAGGATTGTACATCAACAACTTGCCCTTAAATACAATCTTGTGCATTCAGAGGTTCCATATTACAGGTCTGTGCCCGACCCAGTTCTGGAAAATGTCTGTGCCACATTGTATTGGGATGGATCTATCATCACTGACAGAACCAATAAACCTAATTTAGTGCTGATAGACCGGATTAGAGCGCCGCGCAATGATTGTCGATATCGCTGTTCCTCATGACGAGAAACTCGTGAAAGTTGAAAAAGAAAAACAATTCAAATATTTGGATTTGTCTCACAAGATTGTCGATATGTGGAATGTCGATTCGACGATCATTGTTCCGATTGTCATATCTGCAGATGGATTAATAGCCAAAAGCCTCGATCAACACCTTAAGAGGCTCGCGTTAGACGGCTGAATCAAGGGACTGGCAGTCCTCCTCGACACGCCCCGTATAGTAAGGAGGTTCCTGTCTTTGGAGCCTTAACCACCGGTGTCTTGGTCCCTGTACCCGATGTCGGTGGTATTTTATTTTTTAAATTATATAAATATATTGTTTTGTACATATATATTTAAAAATGTAATTTATAAGTACTAAGTTTAATAAAGAGGAATAATAATAGTAATCTTAAGTGATTCAAAAGAATACGAATGTTAACGTAAACAAATTTTACAATATTTTATGTGCAATATTTTGTAAAATTAGCATCTGTTTCTGAGCTAGGTTTAAAGCCTGTAGTTCAGCACACAGCGCATCCCATCGCGGGTCTTCAGTAAGTCTATGGGTATTATTCAGAAATTATTTATATTAGGCCCGCCCCCTCAATTTCAAAGTAGTTTTAAATTTTAACATTGACAATATTAAAAACAAAGGTAATAAAAGGTTTAATGAAAAATATGTATTTTGCTCTATGTGATGTATGTCCGTTAAAATATAGGTAATACTTTGGTACAAAAAAGTATTACATTTAAGTATTATATATTTCATAGATGTATAATTATGTAGCATCGATATAATGTACAAAGAGTAGCAAACAATATCTTCTAGGCCACCTAAGGATGAACTACTATCGCTTGAAAAATGCACAATTCAAATCACTTTAAGGTTTGATAAGAGAAACAGGTATGCGACACCCAAGCCTATAGCCAGGAAATCGTGGATCTAACAATTTGCAACCTCAAATACCAAATGCAATACATTTGCTTAATTTGCGTAAATATTTAGCTCGAGGTATACCTCGAGCTAAATATTTACCCCACGTAAATTAACAGCATTTTATATATAAAATGCTGTTAATTTACGTGGGGTATTGAGCTTAGGTGTATAAAATGCTGCTAATATACCTGGGGTATTGATCTCTGTATAAAAGAGTCGGTGCGAATAGGAAGTACACGTAGTGTTGGAACGTGGGCAAAGGTGTTTTTCCGTTGAGGCATCGAGGTCCACATGAAGCTGCTACCGACACTATTTTCATCATAAACCGGAACTGAAATTAAAAATATACTAATTTACTCTCATGTTCCTAGACCGACTGTTATATGCGCATGTCATATGTTATGAATTTGTCTTCCAAGATCACAAAAAAATGCATCAAAAACCACACAATACAATGTATATAGTTAACATTAGAATAAAACATTATATTATATACGATAACATGCATGACAATATGTAATAAAATGATGAAATTGTTTAATTTCATTACTTTATTATCGTATATAATGTTTTGTACATAATATCTCTTTGTTCGGGCAGTTCTCATGCGATAATCTCTAGATATAGGTACTAATAAAATTGACTAAAACAGTTTTTAGTTTACTATTTTGCTTACGTAAATACATGTTTTTAAACAATTTAACCAAGCTGTTCCAAGTTCAATGTGTTACTGACTGAGATGATTTTATACTTGGGGCTTACTGAAAGTTTCCTGAGCTATCCCCTTACAATAAAAAAAACTGGGAAAGAAAATTACGGGATTCGAAAATGGAACTCTCTGGGAACATGTTACTTTTTAATTTGCCATAGTGTCCTTTGTTTTTTCATTGTGGCGTTCTTCAGAAAATTGTGTGTCGCGTTATTTTATTTTAATATTTGCCAATAAAGTGTTATTATTATTATTAATATGGAACAATTATCGGTACATTTTCCCGAGAAAATGTAAAACTTAGTTATATTATTATTTATTATTCTTCCATTCATATAGAGAATTCATTTGTTGTTATAAATCTATGCCTTCTTTTTAAATAATTGTTTATGTTTTATAATAATAAAAAAATATTTACATATTTTTTTAGTCAAATCAAGTCGAATAAAAGTTATAAGACGATCAGTATTTTAAATTTATTTTATAAGTATTGCTTTAGTGGTTGAAATTGGTCGAATAGCGATACATTCTTAAAATTATAGTGCGAGTGGCCACACAATTATTATGTGGTATATTATTTGTGTGTCTATTTGTTACTGTAAATTTAATTGAGCTCCATGCATTGATGTCGCGAAAAGTAGGAGCAAATAGATTCGCTTACACTTTGGAGTACCCTCCATATCAGTGGCGTAACTACACCATCTGAGGAATTCTTACATATCCCTCCTTCGAATATCGAGTTAAAAGTTGCTTAAAAGTTAGTAAAATATATAATGTAACTAATGAGAAATAAGGGAATTTGAGTATAAACTTTAAGTGGTTTCTTTCTTTATCAGGTCTAATACATAGCCCTAAGGGAAGTTGTATATTTATATAACTAATTGGGGCGAGAACTTTCATTGCGCGATGTAGGATCAGTAGTTACTACGTAGTTCGACTTGTCTACGCTAGAGGATGTAGAAGTATGTTTTTGCTGTATGTGGAAGTCACCAAAGGATTCCTTCAGAGAGATCTAGAGATCAGAGAGATCTCACAGATCACGATCTCACAGAGCTTCTTTAGTATAAATACTAACTACACACGCCATTACGTAAGTGAAGAGTTACAAAACTCCGCAAAATTCTTCATCGAACTACTGACGCACGACGTGTGCGGTGTGACTGATAACCACATCAATCCGATAAATATTTATTAAAATCTGTTCCATTTGAACAATTCCATTATCACATACGCGCACGTTTCAATGGACCAGCTAATATTCGTAGAGATTTCATACTATTCATACACAAATATATGTATGTATAAAAATGTAAAGGTCTGTTGAATCTAGTGAAAACCAGATTGAAGGCAGTTAAGCTTTTTCAGTTTGAAAACTGTACTTTATTTAGAAAAAAATTAATACATTTAGTTATAACCTTCTTTTTTTGAAGTCATATAAATGACTTCAAAAAAAGAAGGAGGTTCTCAGTCCGTAGGGATGTTATTTTGTATGATACCCGAAGACTCGAAGATAGCTGGAACTATTAAGAAAATGTTTTTTTTGTTGTTAATCCCATTGTCATCAGGTCAGGATCTGATGATGAGATCTTGGAGAAGTCGATTGAACTCTTCAAATGTTATAGGCAAACCTATAGCGATTTTTGTATTTTTTAGTAACTCATACATTTGCTTTCGGAAATAACCATTTTTTTAATTATTATATTAATACGTGAAGAGAATCTTTGGACTGAACTTAAAAAGGGTTTTAAGAAAATTTCGAGAACATAGTAACGTGCATTTTGGAATATTTACAGTTCATACATAGACGAAGTGCAGAAAGCTAAAACTTCTAAACAATATGTCTTACAACTTAAAAAATTACACGCATCCAAAATATGCGTTGACCTGTCATGGTAAGTAAGTCTATACAATGGCAACTCAAGTTATACTGGCCAACGAAAAAGCATGGTCGAATTTCGACCACCAGGCGATCTCTAGTAAATAATAAAATTGTCCAGAAGTAATTTATCGTAGACACACGCGGGCGAGACCCACCTCTTTTTGTCGACGTAACAAGGCGACGCGGTAACAAGATAAGTATATTTGTTGTTAATATCGAGGCATCAACATTGTGTTTAGGTAGCTCTATATTGCATGGGTAATCTGCTCGGAGTATGCTACAGAAGTACAAGGGAGACTCGGATATTAATTTACGGATTTTGTTTGGATTTCGTCAGGGTTCGATCATGTAAAGTTCCTGCGAAAGAAATACATTCTCTCGTCAAACGGTATATTTCTGAAGGAACCCTAAATGCTACAGAAATCTGTGCAGTGTCTTAGTAAAGTTGCAGTTTCTGTTAAACGGTAATGTTTTAACTGTGCACTTGGATGCAATCTAAGTTCGTTCAAGTAAAAAAACAATTGTTTATATACCTATATCTCCGAAGAGGCAAACAAAGGCGTATTTTATGTACATTTCGCCACCTATGGATTTAAGGGCATACTTATTGCAGTCTATTGCGGATACTTACACCATAAGACTAACGCGGCAGCCTAACATCCAAGATCCATAGTTTCACGAGTTCTACGAGTTGTTTTAAGGACGTGTGCAAGTTTGCCCACTGTTTGTAATCTCACAGTGGTACCGAAGCTTCGTCAGCGGCATACGGGTACTGTTATTTAAAGGCGCCGAGCCATGCGGGTTGACAAGGGTCTCTACTCAGGTGATTTATGTAACATTTCACTTTCAACGCTGTTCTATCCCATTTCTTTTACATTAGGTTATTTATAATGGACTATTTTACGTTAATATGTAGATGTTGTTTTACAAATGTGTTTAAAATACTAAATAAATCTTTCTTATTAGCTCACCCCAGTTTCTATAATTAAATGTGTTCATATATGGATGCGGATGCAGTGAATTAATCAGGGCTTAGATCAGTAGAGGATAGAATAGTGAAGTTTTCACTAAAATTTAAAATGTTCGACCAGGAAAGTGTTACCTAATAAACTCACGATAGAAGCCAAAAATAATTTTGTTATGTATACGCAGTTACGTACTTACACACACACATTGAGACTGTCTTAGTGAAGACGCTGTGTTGTATAATATTTTTTTTCTCCATCCAACTGTCTGTTTCAGTTCGACGGATTCAGACAATCATAATAAATACTACATGTGTTTAGTCCCTTCAGCATTTAAGTTCAAAGTAATCCGTAAATTGTGGCCTGTATCTAAAAAAAAAATGTATCTTTTTGCATATTGTCTAATCTACCTTTGTTATTAACTGAATTAACAAGCAATTAATAAGCATAAATGTGCACCACAAATGATGAGCACAGAAATGGAGGGGGAGGGTTACTTGTATGCCGAACAGTGGCAATATCCGACTACAGAATAGCCAAAAAGAAGGGTAATGATTATGTTCGTATGTAAGTATGTTTTTATTAACGTGGGTTCCACCGTACCGTATTAGTAAGGCACTGCTGAACCAATTTTGATTAATGAGGTATCGATAGATTTTTATAGATATTTTGAATTTTTATAGATTTTTCTTTGAATTAAAAAAATTGTAGGTACCCTTTTCTGGATTATAAGTACCCTGTGTCTTTTTTTGTACCCCTGACTACTACGTGTATACAAAATTTAATGATAATTTGGTGCTACTCAAGGCCTGAAAACGTAACAAACACACAAACTCATTTTCGCATTCATAATATTAATTAGGATTATGACTAGTCAAGCTTGTGACTGAATGTGGGCATAATTGCCTGCTGACCCAACGTATCAATATAAAATTAAGTTTCGTAAACATAGAAGTAAAATTGTTTAATGTAATAACTTTCAACAAATTATAAGTCGACATTGTTCAAAAGTGGCGTACAGTGTCAGTGATTACGTTACAATGTACAACAGAAACATTATACCTTTATGCAGATAATGAAGTCTAATAGGGCCATATTAAAACACTTCAGCCTTTTTTCGCTAATGCTATTGTTGCCTTAAGACAATAGGCGCCAGCTGCCACCTAAATTGCTTCTACACTTTTTCAATGTGTAATGATTAAGCCCGTATAATGGGGACAAGCATCATCTGCCTACCCTTGTCCCCATGTTATTTGGGTTTTTGGTGGTATTTTATTTTTCTAATTTACTTCATCATTCGTCATTTCATTGCTTACTCCATAGCTGTTAGCCATATCTTCTTTCACACAGTCCATCCATTGGGCGTCCTTTTCTCTTGTACTCGTCAACTTCCAAACATGAAACTCCCTTCTCCATATTTTCCTCATTCCTCCTCATTAAATGTCCATACCACGATAACCTGTTGTTCTTTAACTTTCTATCCAATGCTGCTACTTTAATTTCTTACCTTGTCCATCCTGGGGATGGGGACGATATACATACAATAATACTACCACGCTCTATTGGGCGAAAAAAATGTATTTCTTTCAGTTTTATTAACTAATAAAATTCTTATCATTATTTTTAGTGATTTTAATGTTGACATTACTGTAAATTTTGTTAAGGGGAATAATAACTGTATCACAAACAAATATCAATAAAGATATTTATTAATTCACCATAAAACACAAGTTTTTTTATATTTGTTTATTTATTTGCTATCTACGACTGATATTTGCATAATTTTTCATTTTTGTTTACATGCGATCGTGAGGTCACAGTCGGGAAAATTGTTTTTTTTTTATTACGAAATTTTCTCTTCCTATTTATTTTCCACTAGGTTTACCTACAATTTTTCATCGACACGTTCCGCTCCTATGTCAAGTAGAACATAATATGGACTTTAATTGCAAATGTGCAACTACAAAAGATTTGATGAGAGGTATGACATTTATGGGGCTGGAAGAGGCCGTGATAGCTTTCAATCAGCATGTGAAGAACATGCCCTTAGACCAATGGTCCTCATGTTTCCAAAAATGGTTTGACCGAATGAAAAAGTGTTTAAAATGTAATGGAGAATACTTGGAAAAGCAGTAAATACATTACTTTACATGTAAATTGTTTTAATAATGAGTTACGCAAAACTTTCAGTGTACCACACGTATAATAAAGATTTTCATACCCATAAACGCATGTTCTAGAAATCCAATTTAATTTTATTAAATATCGTCAATAACAGGTAATCATTAAAATTTAACGGTAGTTTTGCTTCCAGAGTTATTTCGTTTCACAACAGCCCCAATTTAACTTACATTCAGTGGTTTGAATGTTTTGAGGTGTATTTCTAAGAAAATATCTTAAGAAAAAGGGAAAAAAAAACAATTGTGAGTACTTCATCATGAAATGTATGTGTTCACGTAGTTTAAGATTGTTAAGGACCGTAGTTATTTTTAGTTTTAATTTTGGGATCGTACTAATTTTAGGTTTTCAAGAATTTACTTCTATTTTTCAGTGCATGTATTATCAGATTATTGATAGGTATTATTGTTATGATATGTATTAGGTTTATAAAGGTATTTTTGTAACTATAACACATAAACATCATACCACTATGCACGCACATATCACACAAAGCATTTACTTTTAACACTGTATTAATCTGTTTTAATTTTAGTTTACATTTGTAGTTCTGTACGTATATTAATGCATGCTGAGTTCACCTGTAAGTAGTCATACATAACTTGCACTGTATAATTTGAATGTTTACTTTTCAGCACTTATGTAATGACTGTTGGTGATCCTAATAAAATAATAAGAAAATAAAACATAATTATAATCTAAACAGTTGTCATCAAACACCAATAAGGAAATTATTTTATAATGTATTAATGAAATGATATAATATATGAATGAATATGATACACAATATATTTACTACCATCCAATAATGATTGTCATTGTTCATCTCTAAACCTGCCATCACAACCTGACCTAGTTTTTTTAGAGAGCGCCTACTACTCCTTTAAACATAGTAAGTTTAAAAACATTCGTTGAGAGTTCCGTTGCTTATCTTCGGATTTAATCATTAAATATTACGCTTTTTATATGGGACCACCACTCCAGCATCCAAATTCAAATAAAAACAAACAAAGAGCAACTCGAATCGGGAAATTTTGAGGTAATCAATGTGCGAGTACCTACATAAAAAAAAGAAGTGACGAATTGAGACTCTCCTCCTTTTTCTAATTCGGTTAAAATATTATCAAAGGTCATTAGATATTCTTTTAAAATACTAACCAGTTCTGCAGTGACTATCGCTGAAGACCCTAGCGCTAAAGGCTTTCTGACGAGGTCATACACAGGTATCGTAGTCAATGTAAGCTGAGTGCCAATCAACCCAATCAGCCCTAGTTGAATTGTTGCATGTCGTAGCCCTGCAAAACCAATTATTTAGGCTATTATTACATGTTATATATTTGGATTTTCAAAATTAAAAAAAGATTACTGCAGTAACTCTATCATAAGCAACCTACGTGTTTTAACTACTATTAAACATAGTATTTTCGTCTTAGGTATTTTAGAAAGTTTTCTTTTTTGTTAGGGCCTTTTTTTGAGTGTGTGGAAACCCCCTCGGGCCGTCACACCACCGGGGTTTGGTGGGGCGGTGTGTCGTAATCGAACCGACTAAAACCACACGGTGTGCCGTACTGCGTCTAAAATAGGAGGGGTCGGGGATCAGCTTTTATTAAGACATCCGGAACCTAGGGGCTAGGATAGCGCCTGCCTGCAAAAGCGCGGGCACCACCTTCGGGTGAAAACCTCTCAGAACGGTTAGGGCCTTCGGTAACCTCACTCACTCGGTGAAAAGCAATGCTTACATTGCTTCAATGCCGGTTTTCTGTGAGGCCGTGGTATCACTCCGGTTGAGCCGGCCCATACGTGTCGCAGTATAGCTCTCCCACTGTTTTTTTTATTTTTTTAACCCTGGACTTTTTATTTTTAAATTGCACATGCAATTTTAGTTTTTAATAGATTCAAAATTATTAAAAACAGAACATTATAAATTCACCTCAGTATAGTTCAGATTTAACTTTGGTTGGAACTCTGACATAATGTATACCAATAAGCCCAAGATCAATGCCGATAAAAACTTTAAATTAGGTATGATTTTAAAATCGTTTTCTCACCATTTGAACCAACAAAGGACAAGGCCCTAATTAAAACTTTCTGAAATATTATATAGCTTTAGAGTCGATAATTCAAAACAGCATTCTTTGGAGTCTAGACGTTATTTAGCTAATACGTATTTCGAGAAGTTTATACAAACTCTTGTTGGATGGATGTTGTTGTTACTACAGCGTGAAACTCAATAAAGCTGGCCTGTATCAGATGTTGGTACTAGATATATGGTTCTGGATGAAAGTCTGTGGCAAATTACAAGGTACAGCGAGTTAAGCTATGTATTCATGAGATAAATCGAAACGAAAGGGTTCTATTTATTTCTCGCGATATGGCCCGGTTAACATGCAGTTTTTGTGTCTATGATAAAGTGCATAGAAAATAATAAACTTAAATGATATACATACTAAGTATAATACTTGTCATGTCATGACTAGATAAAGACAAAACAAGACAGTTTAGTAGGTATCTTTTTCTACTTTGTGTGTAAATAGATTTTTATGTTTTTGTTCAGTATAAATTGTTGTTTCCAATAAAGAGAATAGAAATAAAGTTCCGAGTTCCGAAGGTAGGGGAAAGTGTGCATTTTTATAGATAACTCTAAAGTTCATCAATAGCTTATTGACGAGCTTGTATTACGATAAAGCAAGTATGCATTTTTTTGCGTAATTTTTTGTAAATCTTTATTGTAAAAAAATCATCAAATCAACGTAAATCTAAATGAATTACGTTTGAATTTTATAACAGCTAGTACCTATATACACATAATTCACAAGATTAACAATAATACATTTTATGATAGAAAATTAAGAGTATAAGTAGGAAATAAATAAATCTAGGTAAGAAAACTTGTATTGTTACAACAGCACAAAAACGATACAAAAAGTTATCCAAGCGTATGATTATGGCCACCCAAGTGGCTAATTGACCTAGGGGGAGGCGTCGGCAGGCGTTCGGTAACTCGTAACAAAAGTCCACTCGACCGGACTTGAGTGTGTCGCTTTTTGAGACCACTGCTCAATTTTAGCTACTCGCTATCCTGCTAGCTGCTGCCGACCGCTGTTATAAACAGAATCTGCTAATCATATTCCAACAATTGATCGCTTTTTGTTGGTAAGATTAGCTTTTAACTGTCAGGTTTTGGTCTAATCAATATTATCTAAAAAAGCTGAATAATACTAATATTTTGGGTAGGAACATTTTGGTTAGGTTTCCAATTTAGGACTATTTTGCTTCTATATATGTTATGCTATGCGATAAACGAATATTGTTTCGAAAATTACACAGATCCACAGAAATCTAAATAAGGTAATAAAAGTGCTATGAACGCGTAAACTTGTCGCCGCGCTGGTGACTCAGACGCCACCAGTGCGCAATGTTACGCTCAGTTACTCGTGAAACTTTGTTGATATGGTGTTTTGCAGCATTGCCTACTGCGGCAATTCGTCTACTACGTGTAATTACACTAATCAAGGGATAACAGTTAGATAACTTTCATTGGTAAGTGTTTTCTTTTGGTTTTATTGATGTTTTTGATAAAAGTATATTTTAAAACATAACTCTCCCAATAAATAGTACGACTGGCATAATTTGGGGCTTTATTTCTACTTACTACATACATTGCTTGTTGTGTTGGATGCTATCCGACAGTTTGGTTTTACAAAAATAAATGTATAACGCAATGAATAATAGTGTTGGCTTTAGCATTTCTAGTGGCATGGTCACAGAGAATTGTCGCGAGCTAGAGATGTGCTAAACGATACCTACAGTAGTACTCACACAATACAAACGGTACATTTTATATTAAAAGATAAAAATGAAACATGAAAAATTGATTTCTTAAGGGAATATATTATTTTATTGGTTTATTTCGTTTATTTTAGATTCCCGTAGAATGCAGATACGAAAGACAAGTGGATATAACTTATAGTCGGATTTGTTCGATTCATTTTACGGAGGATGACTTCAATATATCAACAAAACGACGTACTCTGTTAAAATCTGCAGTACCTACAAATAACATATGGAACTTGTTCAATGTAGTAAATGGTGGATGCGAGAATAACGTGAAGTTTGTTTTTTTTTAATATTTGATGACATACATTTTCACCAATATGATCAGTCCCCGACTGACAAACACGTCATTCATTTAATTAAATGTGATAGCCGCCATAATTGTTACGCAAAAATGCAATTGAAATTGTTCCAAAAAGACAGTTATTTAATAAATATCTTCATTTTACAGGACAGTAATTTTTAATACTTCATCTTTCTACAATTTTTGTAAAGAATAAATTATATTTAACAATAAAGCACGGACCCACTAATAACTTTCTTCTATTATTCTTTGGTTCCCTGATATTACGGTATTACCCGAGGTCAAGCCCTAGTGTAGATTACGCAATCACTACCACAAATGCAGAATCTATTATCCTTGTGTGAAGTGAGCGGACCAATACGAAGTAATATCAATCTTTATGAAAATTCATAAGACTTAGTTCAGTTTGGATAACATTCTCGGTGCATATGTACGCGTGATTGTGTAGTTATTATTTGTGTATGTAGATGTAGCCCCGCCCTGGCGATATGCGTTCTCGATAGATCCCAGCGCTACATACCATTTCTATTACCTTATTAAGATTTCTGTGCACAGATCATACTTAAATTATATGTTGTGTAAATATGATAATATCTAAAATATGTAAGAATAACAAAGCTATACTGTTACCAGTTTTCTTTTTTAATTTTTTTTTAACATTTTGATAAAGTTTTTGAAAAATTTACCCGCAAAAAGATAGAACTAACTGACATGTTACTTTTATCTACAAGTAGACTATATTTTCTTAAAATATTTTATTTAACTTTAAATTTTTGCTAGTTTGGATCAAATCTCTCGCGACTTCCGATGAAAATGATTTTTTATGATAATTACTTCAGAGTGAAGAATCATTTTCTGATTCTTCACTCTGAAGTAACTGTGTAAAGTAATTCAACTATATTTTCGATGTGATCACTGTGTAGTAGTAGTTTTATAGAGATACCTTAATGATAGTAAGATCATTTTTAAAGAGGTATCAGAGTATATGAAATTTATTTTAACTATGATGTATGCATTTTCTAGAGCACGGGTATTCTTTGTATAATCACAGCATTAATAGAAGCAGTTCAATTATTTTAATCATGATTACGATTATTAATAGTTCGATCGAACAGCAGAACATGTAGTTCTGCTGTTCGATCGAACTATAATTAATTCTATTTATTTAAATTATCACTTATACTTCGCACTTATATTTACACTTCTCTTCTGCTGTTCGATCGAACTATAATTAATTCTAGTTATTTAAATTATCACTTATAATTCGCACTTATATTTACACTTCTCTATTCACTTTTTCACTCGCTGATTTCTGAACTAGAACTCATTTCATACCGCATTGCACCGTCGTTACACCGAACGTTATTTCGTAGAGATCTTGATATTTTATGAAAACACGAAACATTTCTTGAATTTTCTAATGTAATGTGGGACATTCTTTTTAGAACTATTAGACTATTAGAACCGCTCAATGTCAAAAAATGGCGTGCTTCTCAATTTAGGTAATCGTAACCCTTTATGACTTCCTTTACTCGACAATAGATGGCGAATACCAATACATTCATTAATAATACCACGTCTGCTAAACCATTTTAAAGACTAGAAACGGTTATTGATAAACGAAGATACTTCTAACAACATAGTTACGAGCTGGGTTGCGGGATTAGATAAATCCAACAATTTGTTACGAAATAGACACTATTTATTTACTACAATAATCATACCTAACAATAATTGTCACTAATATTCGCTTGTACTTCTCGCTATTTCTTGCACTTATTACTCGCTGATCTCAAAATTAGAACTAAATGAAAACTGGTTGCCGGCACCTTTTATACCGGTGACCTATCTCATAGTAGGTTCGTGAGCTTTCCCGAAGTATCTAGTAAAAAGTATTTCTTTCTAGAACAACGCATTAGGTCCACTACTCGTTAATAGATGGCGCCCGCGTATCAATTTAGGCTTCCGCAACTATATCATTGAGACTGTTGAATAAAGTTTTTTTTTAAATTACCTGGGCAGTTTCTGGACAGCTTTCCAAGCCAGGCGTAGACTAGTAGCAGGTGATAAAATGAAAGCGCAACTAACAATTCGAACATCCATAACTTGAATGCACGCTCTATGCCTCCAAACCCGTGAACAAACATATCTATCCCTACATTTATCCTGAAAACAAAAAAAAAATGTATTTTGATATGAAAAAAATGTAATGTAATTGGCCATGCTACTCTGTTAATAATTGTCTGTATGAATAAGATTAGTAAATCAAGCGAACGTAGTAATAACACGGTGGGATCTATAGATTCTAGGTTCAATGATTTGGAAAGCCGGGGTATGATGTTTCTCTAAAACCTAATTAATTTCTCTGAGTTTGCTTCTTATGCTTGGCTGTTCGAGACCTTACGATTATAGCTTGTTACTTTTATACTGCGACCGCGATTTCGCTAGACGGCTGTCATTTTTCTATGCCTGGCAACAGTACTTGTTTTTAGATTAAAGGTACCCAATGTCCTATTCTGTACAACGTACTCCAGACAAAGTGTATTCAAAGTGTATTTTTTATTACTTTTATTTATTACTTACGCTAGTAGTTTTATTGCACGATTGAGGATTAGTAGCTACAAAACAATTAGAACTGTTTTATGTTAGATGACCTTCGCGTGACAAAAATAACACAACATGTATTCTTTCATATATATTCATAAGTTTTGCGTTGGCTTGACGGACAAATTTTACGACATTGCAAGGTTGAGGAGGTCAAAGGGTTCTCGCAAGTTCAAAATCGTCGTAAAGATCGTTGGTTTACTAGGTACAGACATGATTTTTTTTTTTTTGTTTTTTTTTTGCAGGCAGGTAGTTTATTGTTGCGGAAGAATGCAATGACGATTTTCGCTCCCCCGATCATGAGCAAGCTGTGGAACACCAAGGTGGTTTTTAGTCGGTAAGAGTCCGACAGACCCCTTCGGCCTTCCCAAGGGCGGAGGACATCCATGAGGATCTTCCACCTCGTAACAAAAAAAGAAAAAGGGAGGTAGTTTATGAAATTCAGTAAAAGGAAATCATAAATTTAAAACACTCCCGACTCAAAAATCCCTTAGAAAAGAAACGACGAAAAACGATTAAAAAAGAGCTGATGATCTTAGGACGGCTGAACAGATTTTCTTGAATTATATCTAAGAACACTCTCGATCAAGTCACCTTTAAACAAAAAAAAAATATATTAGATGTGTAACTCGTGGTCACGATCGGTGCAATTCGACCGAAGCATCGGGTAACCAAGAGGTATTGTGCTTTTTAAATATTATCGCGACTAAGTCCCGAGTTACACATCTAATATATATCAAAGTCGCGAAAGTTTAAAAACAAAAAGAAAACGCACCTAAATCGGTCCATTCGTTTTGGAGCTACAATGTCACAGACAGACACACAGATACACAGACAAGTCGAACTTATAACACCCCTCTTTTTACGTCGGGCGTTATAAAAGTACTGTGCCGGAGTAATATCCTACTAATATTATAAACGTGACAGTTTGTGAGGATGTATGGATGTATGGATGTGTGGATGTATGGATGTAGGGATGTATGGATGTTTGTTACTCATTCACGCCAAAACTACTGAACCGATTGCGATGAAACTTGGTACGTAGATAGCTGCAGACCTGGATTAACATATAGGCTACTTTCTATCCCGATATTCCCACGGGATCGGGACTTACGGGGGTGAAACCGCGGGGCGCTGCTAGTATATAATAAATGTGGTCGTGACTTTGTTTGTTATGCTTTCACGCCGAAACTACCCGAAGTACACGATCATCATGGAATTTTGCATAGACAGGGGGTATAAAAAAGTTTAATCGGTACCTTCATCTTGAAAAAGGTACTGTTCCCGAGAGATAGAAAAATAACTTTCGAGACGGTTGACAAAATCGGCATGAGCCAGCGAAGCCGCGTGCAAAACTAGTAAATCTTATAATTTTAACGAATCTATACAACGACAATCAACTATAATAATTTTAATGTTTACTCGCTTTCCACGCTCGACCAAGTCATATATAAGTGTATCATAGAAAACGATGTGGAGAATAACGATGAACATGTGGTATATTGTTCTGAGGTGTAGCGAAGATTCTATGAGAACAGTGATAGTAGACTCCCGTTCAACAAATACTTCATCTTTTAATTCTTTCTCATGGCCGGGTACTTTATTCAACTCAGTCTGTTCGTTGGTCTTGCCCTTGTATCTTACGCCTTTTTCTCTCATTTTTACTGTTTATTCTGAAACAAAAGTAAATGGTTTACATTTCACGCTTCGGTTTAACGTACTGTGAACGTTTAAATAAAGTAGTAAAATTAAGACTTTTTTGTAGTAGTAGTAGTAGTATTAGTAAAATTAAGATTGTTCTCATCTTGCCAAAAGGCGAGTACTTGCATAGACATAACCAAGTGGCCAGGATAGTGCATCAGCAACCTGCTTTTAAATTTAACCTTGTGGCTGTCGAGTTACCTACTACAGGTATGTGCCCGACCCAGTTCTCGAAAAGTGTAGTGCAACATTGTACTGGGATCGATCTACATAGGGCACACTGAAACTTGAAGTTCGTCGTCCGTAGCAAAAATGGAATTAAAGCGAAAAGATTTTAGGGCGATGATTTTTTATGATTTTAAAAGTTCACTGACTCAGCAAGACTGCACTGACAGTCTTCAAAATGCTTTTGAGAGGGAAGCAATTTATTTGAGCACCGTAAGGCGTTGGTATGCAGAACTTGAACGTGGCCGTGTTTCTCTCCATGATGAAATTCGTGAAGTTTGCCTCAACTGCGATCACTGAGGAAATTGTGGCTACTGTCAGGCAACTAATTGAAGAAAACCGGCGTATCACCTATGAGGGGATTCGAGGATATTTGGGGATTGGTATGAGCCAATTTCAGAAAATCTTACATCAACTCCTTTAAACTCACCCCAGATTAAAAACGAACTCGTGTTGATTGGTGTAAAAAATGTTGTTAAAGTACGATCACGGACGTTCAAATGCTGTGTATGATATTGTGACAGGAGATGAAACATGGATATATTGTTACATACATTGAAAGAATGTTTTCTGTATGGGTGTTCGAAGGTGACAGCAAAATTGAGGCAGGCGAGAAACGTAGGCAACAAAATGATTGCGTTTTTTTCTCCCGGGCGGGACCTGTCTGCACGACCTCACTGGAAGAACAAAATACAGTTAATGCTGAGTGGTACATCGCCTTTTGTTTGCCAGTGTCTTTGAAAAAGTTAGGGAAAACCGACCAATAATTCGCATCCTATTGCACCATGACAATGCTTCAGCGCACACCGCCAACAAGACAAAGTCATTTTTGGCTTCTGAAAAGGTAGAGCTAGTGACCCATCCCGCACATTGTCCAGACTTGGCACCATGCGATTTCTTTATTTTCCCAAAAAATAAAGATTTGATGAGAGGTACGATATTTGACGAGGGCCGGCAGAGGCCGTGATAGCTTTCAACCAGCACGTGAAAAACATGTCCTTAGATCAATGGAAGTGGAAATTTTAGTGAAGTCTTTCCCACGGGAACCGTACATTTTGTACCGAGATAAAAAGTAGCATATATGTTGTCCCGACCTCTTGTTAATATTCATGCAAAATTTGAATTAAATCTATTCAGTAGTTTTTGCGTTGTGCCCGGACATAGACAAACTGACAAATTCTATAAAATACTTTTTTGGTTTCGGCGTTGTTTGTAAAACACATAGCAAGTATTCTTTTAAAAAAATATTCAATGTACAGTTTTTACTTTGTTACGATTTTATTATATGTAAGTATAGATTTTTCGAAGCATTAATTTCGGTTAGGGACTGACTTTTGGGCTTTTATAAGCGATTTTAGTTGTCTTAATGAATAGGGAATATGCATGTTGTTTAAATTTACTTGATTAATTTTCCCTTGAATCTTTATTGTCCACGTATTATGCCTAAACAATTATTTTCTTATTTAGTTCGTCTTTAATTGCAAAAAATATTAATTAAAATATGCAAAATAAGGGAGCGAAATTCAACTTTGCAAAACGCTTCACTATTGGTCGAAACAAAACATGACGTCAAATTCCCAGTCCTGTCATTTATCGGCGCCTATATTCGTAGTGTTACGAAGAAAGATAGGTGTTTCTGTGGTTTTTGCCCTTAGCTAGTGCAATTTAAGCATTCTAGTGATATTATAAATTATCTAGGACGATGACTGAATGTAGTTTTGTCAAAGAACAATCGGACAATCTACCGAAAATAGATGCATTCATGATGACTACATATTTTGCTTCAAATCCAGATTTTACGTCTGCTGAGGTCAAAGGAGTGAAATCCGCAAGGTAATTATTATAATACTTGTTATATTATAATCTAAAGGATAGGTAAGATATGTATAGTTAGTTATATTCATAAAGTTTTATTGGACTTTTGTTACCTAGTTTAAGTAGACAAGCAAGATGCCTTCTGCTTGATATTTAAAATCAACATAAATGACCAACTGTTGACTAATTCACACTATTCTAGCAATTAAATTGTTATATGCTTACATTAAAGTGATCTTCATAACAATATAAACACGATATTGAAGATACTTCATCTCTTCTCATTAATTTACACCATTGTTTTCGTATTTTACATTATTATTTTGTACAGGAAAAAATACTGTATTGGGTGTACTTCTTATAGTGTTTTTACACTTAGGGACAAGGCAATACTTAGAAAATGTTTTTTAAACTTTATCCATCGTCTATTAATTACAATACATAGTAATTACAACTGAAAATCGGTATAAAATTACTGTAACACTTCAAGTAAGTATACTAAGTTTATGAAACAAACACTGAGCGTGATATCTGACGTCATCCAAGGCCCGCGAAATATGGCGGCGTTCAAACAGATCAAATTTTATCGATGTTTTCAATGTTATTTTAAAAATTAATTTGAACATTGCCAAGGTTATTTATATTTTTTATTAGAGTAGAATGATGGAACAAGTCAATATAAGATAAAAAAAAATACATGCATATTCCCTATTGTGATGTTAATAAAATCAAGAGTGAAAACTGAGCGGTAGATTTATTGTAGTTTTCTAAAGACTTAAAAAAACGCGTCCGAACTCGATATAATGTCCAAGCAAATACTGTATTAACTGTCAATATGGGGCTAATATTTAATGTTATTTTTGATACTTCGTCCCACATAACAGAATAATATTCATATTTATCGCATTAAAATGGCTATAAACCTTCCTTCTTATGAATTAATACAGACATTTTGTTTATTATCTATTTAATCAAGTTTTTTTTAACATCATTGTCTCTCATTGCGTTTGCTTTTTTTGTATTAAATTAATGACGTTGTGTACGTACATTTTTCTTAATATTTGCAGTACATAAAACTTCATGCAACTTATTTATAATATTGTACGTTTCAATAATTGGGTCCAGTGATGAGGGGTTCTTGGGGCTTAAAATTAGACACTAGTGAAGGTTGAAATGAATGAAGACAATGTTGATTAGTGTTGATTAAGTAAGTGTGACACTTAGCTAGTAACCTTATGATGCTTATTCTAACAGAACGTTTTAACTTCTCTGCTCTTTTTCTTTTTAATAACGTTACTCTCTGCTAAGTAGTTGTCGTGTTTTTGAACGAACGCTGAGTGTATGAATACGTGCAATAATTGATCTTAAAGAAAGCTGAAAAAACGCTACAGTAACAGTCTGCAACAACTTTATTTTTTTTACCAAGTAAGTAGGTAATCTCTAAATGTATGTAATTAAAATATTGAAGGTCTCAAACCTGAATTGTATGAAAGTTCTTTGCATCAGGAGAGGACAGTATGTAATGAAAACGGGCGGGCTGACACGATTCACCATAAAGTAAGTAACTGGGTAAAAGTACCTGGGCATAATTTTGGATTCGAGGTAGCATTTCGACGGTAATTTTGTTAGCTGGCTTTCCGCGAAGGGATGATGTTCCTGTGTGTCTGACCATCACCAGGGAGCCTGCGCTGGGTGGACCGTTGAGAACCCACTTATTTTAAGCGCAGTATGAATGCCTTATAGCGCCTTACCCTGCGTTTTTGTGTGGTTTTGGTCAGTTCAATTCCGACATACGGCCTCACCGAAACCCACGGTATGGTTTCAACCGTAGGGGTTTCTACACGTAAAATACTGTGGCCATTGACTTTTCATGCAAATTAAGGATATTTCTAGAAGTACAATAAAACTCACATGAACACTGCAAGGCCGATTTATTACTCGTTTCCAAACACTGACATTAGACCCGTCCGAACTCGATGCTAGTAAAGAGTATACAAACACTGCGTTAGACTCGTAACGCAGTCTGTGTCTAGTTTTTTATTTTAAAACTAGCTGCACCCGGCATGCGTTGCAATCTCTTTTTTTCTTTTTTAAAAGATGGCGGGTGGGGGCAGGAGGTTGAAAAATACTTTACGAGCTATTCTCATATCTACCAAAGATACAAAAAAAAACCGGGCCCGCAGCAGGCCCGCAGAGGTAGATTTCGTGTTTTTTTAATTTTTATCTCCAAAAATATAAGTCGCATTAAAAACTTTAAATTTCTACATTGTAGAGTAAAATAAAAAATTAGCTTTCATTTAAAAATATTACCGATGGTAAAAAGGTTTACAGTTTCGGAGCTATGAATTTTTTTCCAACAAATTTTGGTTTACCCCCTCCTCTCCTCAAGTTAAGGATGGAATCATTTAGGGTTCATATTAAAAAATGTTCGTATTTACTATGGGCATCCTATTAATGTTAAACGGTTCAAAAATTTTCCAAAGGAAAAAAGATATGCTGAAAAAACTGATTTTTGAAAATCTGCCACCCAGTCGGGGGAATATCCCCCATTAACGAACTTAACTTCATTTTTGCTCTGTTGAATTGTCGTCAGAGTTTGAAAGCAATCGGTGCATAATTGCGACCTCTATCGTGCCGGTAAAATTGAGGTACATACATATATACATTTATACATATATATTTATATATATATATATATATTTTTAACTGGCGGTTGTTTTGGCGTCTATGGATCATAACTAGATCTCCTATGAAGATTTTTTTGGAAAACTCGACAACTGGTACAAAACCAATAGGTAGACTTTTCTTCAAAAATCTACCTAAAACATTAAAAGCGGTTTAGCCGTTTCGGAGGACTTCACTACAAACACCGTGAGATTTTTATATATTAAAGATTTACTGATTGTATTCTATTTTTAAAATAAATAAATTTTATAATAAAATCCCATACATTGACCCCGAAACGACTTGTTAACTTGTTTTGGAGCCTAGAGGCAGGTACAATAAGTTGATGTTTATGACGTATGTTAAAGGAGTCTCTCATCAATCACTTTTTTTAACTGGACTTTCTTTTTATGAACATAAATCAAGGTTTCAAAGATGTACTGATATGCCACCGTAATTATGTTTATTTTGTTGTTTTTATTGTTTTTTGTTATAAATTGCTCAGATAACCCTCTTATGAAGGCTTCTGAATCTGAAGCCCTCTTGTCCTCTATCACGAAGATAAATTGAATATTGGCGGCATTCTACCACAGTAATATTATACATATGAAAATAACATACTATGAAAATAACTAAAATATACTAATGTGGTTGTCTGAATATTAGTCAGTTCACGAATTTTTCTAACTGCATATGCTGTGGAGCTGAATCTAGTAGTAGGCTGAACGTTAGAATCAAGAGTATTGCTTAAGAATACGTGGTTTCCACTAGTTATAACTCGTCTGCTTTAGTCATAATACCTTGTGAGTTTCACGTGTTTCACGTTTGGAGTAGTGAATGTACAAAGTTAGTCAATCATGAAGCTAGCTGCCTGTTCCAATACGTCGATTCTTTGGAGAAAAATAAGCAAGAAACTCCAAGGACACTCTTTTTCAACATGTTTTTAGTACAATTATATGGTTATGTTGCTTCTAAATGAAAATTACATGTAAGAACAATGTGACTTAATGTTGAAACATATAAACAGTCCCCGTAATTACTACTATAGTAAGTTTAAGTAATAGCAGTCCAGAGATAACCAGCCCCAACTAACGGCACCCGTTTACCAGCATGATATTCGCAACCATCCTCGAAATCAACACGCCACTATCAGTAGGACGCATTGCCTGTTTTGTTTTGCCCCTACCAAAAATCGCTCAACGCAGCTAAAGAAGTTTTCACTTCAAAAATATCAATAGATATCGATAGATATATGTCAGAAGAAAAATTAAACTAATACACATGTAAAAAATCAAAAAGAGGAGCAGAATCTCAAGACCAATACGATTACCTTCTCATTTGCACTGTGGCTTGGCAAGTATTGATAGAAAAGGATCGATTAAAATTTATACCATTATACAAGTTATCACGGGATCAGAGCTCAATTTATTATGAAATAAAAACATTACTATAGTCTCCGGATTCCATTCCTATTCGTCGAGTCGTTCTAGTGATTTGCAAGAACAGCCTTGAATATTTTGGTACAAGAGCGTCAAAGTATTTTGCTTAACCTCAATATAATTAGAGGACTGCCTAAAGCTAGAAGATACATTATGAGTAAGAAGGAAAGAAAGAAAGATTGAAAATACATTTATTAGCCACACAATAAATAATCATGAAAGAAAAAAAAAAATTGTACTAAACTAAAGAAAAGAATTACTTCCAAAACAACAACATAAAATAAAGTGTGTGACTAAAAGGCCACAGCTCAGCCTATGCTATGGCCCCTAAAAGTGACCACAGCGCTGATTTTCAGCTGAAGCCCAAAGACACCTCACGGACGTGTGCAAAGTTGTAATTCTATAAACATACATGTGATAATTACATACATACATTAGTTACATAACATATAGCCTGTAAATAAAATGATAACATCAAATAAAATATGCAATTTGTAGGAACGACTAGTATCAATTTGCCAATTTAACAAGTAAGAAGAGAGAACATATTCAAATTAAATAATAATAATAATTTAAGACATTATATAGATAGAAATTTATTATGACTTATTGCTCTAAACCTGTTAGTAATGGTATCCTCTGTTGTCATATTGATTAGTTTAAATTAAAATGGATATTTAAAGGGTGGCTCTGGATCTTCAGATATCATTAGATGGCAAATAAAAAACCTATAGCTTGAGCAATCTTCTTCATCTTGTAACTACTACTTTCTAGTAGTAGTTACAAGATGAAGGAGGTTTAATATATCCACTAATATTAGGTTAGACAACCTAATATTAGTGGATATATTAAAGGGTGTAAAATATAACGAATTAGTTATACTATTTATGACAGAATTTTTTATTTTTGTCATCTACGTTTAATAGGGAGGTTCATAAATGTTATTGACTTCTGACTGTAATATTTTTTTTTATATTATAGGGGGCAAACGAGCAGACGGGTCACCTGATGGTAAGTGACTTCCGCCGCTCATGGGTACCCGAAACTCAAGTCACTAGTGCGTTCCCGGCCTTCGAAATGGGAGTACGCTCTTTTCTTGAAAGTTTGAAAAATGTATCAGTCCGGAAATACCGCAGGCGATAATTTGTTCCAGAGATTGATTGTATTTACATAATTTCTTAATGTTTTTTATTTGCCTATTTTTAGGAACGCTTCATATTTAAGAGTTATTGACAAATGTATTTTTTTATTATATATTTCTTGATTAAATTTCGGTGGTTACACAAAGGATATTGGTAAAATAAATGTTAATTCAAAGTGCAAACAAAAACATTTTTTTAGAAAAATGAAGGTTCCTTCCTTTCTGTAAAAAGTTTTCTAGATTTCTCCAGGATCCCATCATCAGATCCTGAGTAGATGACCATGGGATCAACTGGAATGTATAATGTATATCTTTTCAAACAAAAAAATATTATCCTCTTTTTCTAAAATGTTATATTCTTACTATTTCTTTAATTGACAGCGTAATATAGTTCGGTACAATAGGGAATATTCATTATTTTTTTTATCTTTTATTGACTTGTTCCATCATTATACCCTAATAAAAAATATAAATAACCTTGGCAATGTTCAAATTAATTTTTAAAATAACATTGAAAACATCGATAAAATTTGATCTGTTTGAACGCCGCCATATTTCGCGGGCCTTGGATGACGTCACGTTCCACGCTTAGTGTTTGTTTCATAAACTTACTTGAAGTGTTAAAGTAATTTTATACCGATTTCTGGTCGTAATTACTATTTATTGTAATTAATAGACGATGGATAAAGTTGAAAAAACAGTTTATAGGTATTGCCTTGTCCCTAAGTGTAAAAACACTATAAGAAGTACACCCAATACAGTATTTTTTCCTGTACAAAATAATAATGTAAAATATGAAAACAATGGTGTACATTAATGCAAAGAGATGAAGTATCTTCAATATCGTGTTTATATTGTTGTGAAGATCACTTTAATGTAAGCATATTACAATTTAATTGCCAGTAATAGTGTGAATTAGTCAGCAGTAATTTATGTTTGTTTTAAATATCAAGCAGAAGGCAACTTGCTTGTCTACTTAAACTAGGTTACAAAAGTCCAATAAAACTTTATGAATATAACTAAATATACATATCTTACCTATCCTTTAAATTATAATATAACAAGTATTATAATAATTACCTTGCGGCTTTCACTCCTTTTACCTCAGCGGACGTAAAATCTGGATTTGATGCAAAATATATAGTCATCATGAATGCATATTTTTGGTAGATTGTCCGATTGTGCTTTGATAAAACTACATTCAGTCATTGTCCTAGATGATTTCTAATATCACTAGAATGCTTAAATTGCACTAGATAAGAGCAAAAACCATAGGAGCACCTATCTTTCTCCGTAACACTCCGAATATAGGCGCCGATAAATGACAGAACGTGGAATGTCACGTCATGTTTTGTTTCGACCAATAGTGAAGCGTTTTGCAAAGTTGAATTTCGCGCCCTTACTTTGCATATTTTAATTATTATTTTTTTGCAATTAAACACGAACTAAATAAGAAAATAATTGTTGAGGCATAATATCTGGACAATAAAGATTCAAGGGAAAATTAATCAAGTAAATTTAAACAACATGCATATTCCCTATTGTGACCAAACTCGAGAGATTAACAACTAAAATTAAATTACTAAAAGACTAACTATAATGCAACATTATTCTTAGTTGATAACTGAAAATGGTTTACACGAAAGCGCTAAAAAGATTTCCATAATAAAGATGTCACAATTAAATTTTGTATGTATGAAAAAATGTTTCTTTTATTAGGTTTACTTAAATTTTAACACTCAACGTGTTAAGCTTTCATAGTCGCATTTTTATTATATCACTAGTTCAATGTATAATAATATATATGTAAGTACATATGTACATTAGTAATTAAAATTCATACGAATAGTGTGTAGTGACACCATGTCTAAGTTGTTAAAAACTGTAGGTAGTCTGAATAATCGTAGACATTGGATATATTAAACAGGGTTTGCTCTTGTATTAAGGTAAAAAAAAAAAAACAGTGTAAATAGAAATTCTATTCATATCGTTATTCAAGAAATACATTTAGTAAAGTTCGAAGTGTTAGAATAAAACAATTCAGAAAACAAGTTATATAAATTTATTTAGTTATAATATCTACATTGTAAGTGTAATGATATATCGTGTTGTGGAAGTCGTGCTTTACCTTTGAAACTGATGCTTCAATTCTTGCTCTTTTCATTGTACACACACACACTTAAATAGGGTAGTAGCTAGATATATTATGAACACCTTTTCCAGTTAATTTAAAGGTACTTCTGTTTTCTCTGGCAGTCGCTCTATGTCATCCGTGTTTAATAATAATAAAATAATCGTTACTAGGAAAATGGTTTCCAACCAGTTTACCTATGTCAGGTTATACATATATAACATGGTAGGATACACATATAGAACTAATAATAGAGGTAAGGGATAGATAATATTTGCGTTTTGGTGATAAAGATTATATTGCATTTATGCAAACTGGTAAATAGCCGTAAGACACATGTCTTTCAAATATTAAGTGAACAATATTATTTTTGTCTATTTCCGCCGTTGCCATTTTGTAATGAGTGATTGTAAAATACTAGTACTTTTATGTATAAAATCATATCGTTTATATTATTAGACAATTATGTTGAAACTCTGTTTAAGTTATGTTTAATTTACATGTAACCTCTTGTTTACAATATCAAATTATATTTATTGTTAGTATTCCACTTCCTATGTCAATAGTGGGGCAAAGGCAACATGGCGGCGATTAGGACTCTAAAGGCATTCGGACTTTGGAATTGAAAGCGATAACATGTGTACGAAAATCAAGGCTACGTTCATGTAAAATATACCGAGGCTAGTATATGAATAAATTGTGAAACATAATTATATTCTACATATCGTGTTTGGATTTTGAAATGATTCCCCTACACCTAGTACCGACTACTCTAAATAAATGTAAAAATAAAAACATTGCAAAAATAATCCTAGAAGAAGACTCTAAAAGGATTGTTGAATGTCCAGCCAGGTTTTAGGATAACTTCAGGACAAGACCATGATTTTGGTATGAAGAAACTGTCGCTCTTTGATGGTGGGCAGTTCTTGCGTGCATAGTATTCCATTATATACAAACTCCACAAAAGCCCTAAAAAAAAAATGGTTAAAATTTCTTGATAATAATTGGATGTAAAAACTACGAGAATGGGTCGGTTCAAAGGTGTCAATTTTTCAATACAAATTACATAAAAAATGATTACAATGTTTATCTGGTCAGAATTAAAACAAAGTCAACAAGCAACTAATAAATAATAAAATTTCACGATTAAATTATGTAAACTAATATGTCCAAGAAATAATTTTAAATAAAATTATAATGATGAATTCATTTTAAGTGAATATTCTTATCATCTAAATATTCTTTTTTAACGGTTTAGTACGCCTCGTAAATCAATGTTTTGTAGATTTTGCAAATAAATTGCTGCGGCTACGTAAACGGCAAAATTTATTTTTGTAAATATATTTTTTAACTCATAATAGATTCTTGATACCATACAGTAAACACCTTTATTTAAGAGGACGGTTTTATTATCATTGTTCTTATTTTATGCTGATGCCAGCGACCGTTCAACGCAGCGTTTCAAACAGTTGTTCGTTCTTTTTTACGCAAGTAGTCACTTCCAGTATAAATATGCTCAGCAGGGTGAGCAATCTTAAGACCCTGAAATGTGGCTTACAGCTGAAATGTGGCTTACAGCTGTCTGTTCTTTTGAACCTTAATATTGTTCGTATGCACTTTCACACTATATTAGCACCCTTTATAACAACATAAAAATATTATAGTATAGTAAATATTACAGTATTATATTTAAAAATGGTATGGCATACTTTTGTGGTAGATGTCGCTTGTTGTCTATTATTAAGATATGACATGATTAGTAACCTTAAGAGGGGCAACCCTGAAGCCATTTGCGTAAAGATTACACTGGCACACAAAAAAGTGGTCAGTACTTTTGACCAGACCCATCGGTTATGTATTTCAATCCGCTGAATCCGAATTTAAGGTAATTTAAACCCATAGCGAGGTCTAATGAGGTCCATAGATAGTGCATAAACTAGTGTATTTTCGTCGAGGTTAATAATTAATTCTACTAAAAATTCGAATATAGCACGATTAATAGTTTAATTTTTTGAAAATCTGTCCGTACTTCTCTGATTATAATCACTAGAAAATAATTATTATAATTTTTTCCAGTATTTTGGATGTGGCTGTAGAAGTAAGAGTAATGATTAAGGCTTCCAGAACGTCATATTCTCAAAGTCTTGTTTTTTGAAAACTGATTTTATAACTGTAGTTTTTAGTTTGGAAGGAAATACCCCATGTAAAATACATAAATTAAAGATATGGCATAGTATGGCGATATTACGTGGCCAACATATTTTAATACGTTCATTGAAAATCTCATTGTAACCAGTGGCGGATCCATCGCCCCTCTAAGCTTTCTAAAATCAATCAATCACAAACATATTCGACAGTCCCTTGTAGTTTTAAGTTTTAGTAGCCTATAGAGCGTCAAATTTATGAAGTGAAAATAATTTCATCTAATTTAATTAAGGTTAATCTAAAAAATCTTAATCCCCTATCTTTATGTTTCTTGTTATGATATCAAATACACTATTTAAATTTACACTAAGGGTATAAAAGAAGAGATAATATGCATGTAAAAAAAAAATTTCGCCCCCCTAAGGCAGGCTACTGGATCCGCCACTGATCGTAACCCATACTAGTGGTGGTTTTTCAAAGATTGAATTATCTGTTAATGACATTTGGTGTTGTAGAATTCATAAATATAAATTTATATCATGTGAATGTCAAATAACTGTTAAATATCAAATTACTACTTGGTGTCAAGTTGTCAAATGTCAAATTATTGTTTAATGGCAAATTACTGTTTAATGTCTAGTTTTTGGATAATGTATGTCAATTTTTTTTATCAAAAAAAAAATGGTTAATTTGTTTAACAATTAACATTCAAACATTTCTTTGGTAGGATCAGTTATTTGTCCCTTGACATTAAACCTTGTAATATACACTGAGTTATTACGCAATAATTAATATTAGTAATAATAACTCTATAAAATAATAAGTGGTAATATAGTCATTTGGAATATTTAAATTATTTTTATTAATTATATGGCTATTATTTAATGTAGTGGTTAAATTAACCTTTTTTGTGAGAGTTTTATTTAATTGAATAGAATATGTTTTAAAATTTATTTTATTATTTTTACTTCTGAACTTACTATATTTCCATAGTAAATACCTTTTACGTTTTCAGCATAATTTAACCCATTTACTTTTGTCGTCGTCTGATAGTTCTTCCCCAAGCCGACTGGTCCTCGTGGGGGATGAAGATCACAACCCTCCAACAATAAGTGACAATATTGAAGACAGTGACAACAGTAAAAACAAAAATCGAAACCAACGACAATGTAAAATTTACATCGCATTAAAATTTTCGCGTTATAAAGATCCTTGGTCCATTGTACAAATTTATTCGCCTACCGAACAATCGAACCTGGAAACAATAAACACATTTTACCTCAGTCTAAATAATGCGATCCAAGAGCATGGTCATAAAAAAATTGGAGATACGCGTCCAGAGGAAATAAAGGTACTAGGACCATACACAGACAGTAACAAAACCAGAAGTAGGAATGGTGAACATATCACGAACTTTGCGTTAGAAAATAACCTAACCATTTTAAATACTACATACAGGAAAAGGAAGAAAAACATGTGGACCTGGATCTCGCCGGAGGGTAAAATGAAAAACAAAATTGATTTTATTATGACAAACAGGAACAACTACTTTACAAACTTTACTGTAATAAATAAACTGAACTTCAACACTAACCATAAACTTATTAGAGCAGAACTGGTAACAACTAACAAAAAATATCCAGACCAAGACAATACACAAAAACCATTAAACTAAGAAACCATAAGTTGGAACAAATAACAATTGCGCTAAAGAACAAATTTTCAGACTACCTACCTAACACAACAACATTGGAAACCCAAGAAAAATACAACTGGATAGAAAATACCATAAAAACCGAAATAAAACTTGTAGCAAATAACAAAACTGAACACAAAAAATGGTTTACAAAGAATACTACAGAACTGCTGGAGTAGAGGAGCCACTTAATCAGTGCTAAAAATACTCAAGGCAGAAGACAACAGTTAAAAACAATAAGTAAAGAAGTTAAAGATAGCATAAGGAAAGATAGGAAACAAAAAAGAATGGAAATAACAGAAAAATATATAACTAAAACGGGTGGGGTAAAGAAAGCATATAAAGAAATGAACAATTCAAGGGATTGGATAGTTAAAATGAAAAATGACTGTGGAACATGGAATCAGCAGAACAGACATATTGACAATAGCAACATCTTATTACAAGGAATTGTATGAAGCCAAAATAACAGAAAATGAAATTAATTTGCTAGATACTTCAAGCGTTCCGAGCATTCTCACACAAAAGGTCACAAAAAAAACACCAGGTCCAGATGGACTAAGTAATGAAATCCTAAAACAAGGCAAACACGTTTTAAAACCTGTTCTCACAGACATGTTCAACAATATCTTAACCACCGAAATAATCCCCCAGCAGTGGACAGAGTCGAAAATTATCCTGCTGTATAAGAAAGAAGACAAATATGAAATCGGAAATTATCGCCCTTAGCCTTATGTCCAACATATACACGATCTTCGCTAAAATCATTTTGAAACGGATCGAGAGAACACTGGACGAATACCAACCCATCGAACAGGCTGGATTTCGCTAGGACTACTCGGTGATTGACCATATCCATGTCCGACAAGTTCTAGAAAAGTACAGCGAACACCAGCTTACATACTAAATGGTATTTATTGACTACAGCAAAGACTTCGATTCTTTGCTACACAATAATATTTGGGAAGCTTTAGTGGAACAAGGGGTCGAACATAAATACATTCGTTTAATTAGGAACGTATACAGTCACAGCACAGCCAGAATCCAGCTAGAGAAGAAAGGCCGCTCATTCCAAATAGGGAAAGGCATCAGACAGGGAGACCCCTTATCTCCTAAACTATTCTCCGCTGTTCTGGAATCAATTTTCATCCGACTCAGTTGGGAAAACCTTGGGATTAATGTCGACGGTTCATCGCTGACACATCTGAGATTCGCTGATGACATCAAAACGAACAAAACATCGGAAGATATTATTAGAATGATTGAAGACCTCGCGATCGAAAGCGAAAAGGTAGGACTAAAACTGAACCCAGAAAAAACTAGACTGATGACGAATGAAAACAAAACTACAATAATGTTAGGAAACTCTGAAATTAACTACTCTGATGAATACATTTACCTAAGACAGATCATAACTCATAAAGAACCAATGCACAAGGAAGTAAAAAGAAGAATTACAAATGGATGGAGAAGATAGTGGAGCTTAAAAGAAGTTATGAAGGACAAAACACTTCATATTAACATGAAAAGGAAACTATTTAATACCTGCATACTACCTATCCTTACGTATGGCTGCCAATCATGGACTGTAACCCAAGAATTGATAAACAAACTTGCAACTTGCTAGCACGCTATGGAGAGGAGTATGCTGAATATCAAGAGATCAGATGGAATAAAACAAAAACAACAGATGTTACACTAAAAATCAAAGGACTCAAATAGAGATGGGCGGGGCATATGCTAAGAGGTCCTGATAAATAGAGCAAGAAAGTTACAAGATGGTACCCCAGGAAGGTAAAAGAAAAAGAGGGAGACCGCGGAAATGATGGGACGATGACATCAAAGATGGGCAGGAGTGATGTGGAACAGAGTAGCTCAAGTAAGGACAGAGCGGAAAAGGTTGGAGGAAGCCTTTGCCGATTGGCAAACAGATCTCCAAAAGTTTACCAAACAGCAGATAGTAGAATAAATTTTAACTTTTATATGTTTTGTTTGAATTAGTTTTTAAATGTATGTATGTTTAAGCTAAAGGTCTGAATAAAAGGCTATATTATTATTATTGTTTTAAAAATTATTTTGTTAATTTTACTTCTGGACTTACTTATATGATACCTTTTACGTTTTCAGCATAATTTAACCCATTTACTGATCCACTTTTGTCGTCGTCTGATAGTTATTTTACGTTATACTATTGGAAAGCATAATCTGTACAAGATATAAAATAGTGTTTAGAAATCATTAAATGCTGTTTCAGGATGATGGTTACTGAATATCTCAGTAAAAGTTAAAGAACTGAGATATTTTCAAAATTTCGTAAGATTTTTTTTACTCGTATACTATGTTTGCCACACTCCAGAGGAGTGAGGTAAACTCTAATCTTGAAAGTATTTTAATTAGGCAGATTATTAGCTATGCTGTATGATAGGGAAGAGCTAGGTCAAATATCTCTCTCAATAATTGTTATTAGGTATATGATAATATGGAATTGAGTACCGCTCCTCATGTATATTCGAAATATTATTATATTAGATTGGGATATTTTATGCAGGTATGGTGGCATGATGTCAAAGAAGTGAATGACTCGCCTTATTGCAAGCTGTTTCAGTTTTGGCACTCGTGCCTTGACTGTCCTGTCTTCTTTGTTAGCAGCAGAAATCAAAATAACAATAATATACTACGTAGTAGCTACGCTAAGCTAAGCTTCATAAAATCTTATCTCTTCACAATCTAAATATATACATACAAATGAAAAAAAAAAATCATGAATGGCTCCTTAACTTTTTTGTTTTTTTATCGTGTGGAGACGCCCTCGGGTCATCACCCCACCGGGGCTATCAGTGAAGTGGTATGTCGGAATCGAACCGACTAAAACCATACGGTGTTCCGTCAAAATTAGTCTATTGCAAGGGACTCGGGTATACCCTAGGAAGGAAGTCCCCGAGAACGCCGGCAGATCTTGGCCGCCTCTTAAACAAAAGGCAGCCACGCCAATGTAGAGAGGCGCGCGGCCATCTTAGGCCTGCTTCTGCTAGAGTAACGGGCAGCCTCACCTGTTACCTCTAGTCCACCGCTCAGGGTGGCCGGAGATCATTCTGCGCTCTCCGGCGCCTAGTGCCTCTCCTTCGGGACGGGAGAGTACTAGCTCTCTCCCGTTCCCTTTCCGCCGCCCAAAGGGTGACCGCTAAAGAGCGGACATCACTTCCTCACAAAAAGAGGCAGTGGATTCCCACGCACTCTCACTTTGGACCATGGACAGAACCATGGTCTGCACTGCATGGTCCACGCTGAGCACTAAAGTGTGGAGTGCAGTATCCTCGCGACAGTCTTCGCAGAGATGGCACGCAGACGTTGGCTACCGGCTTATGCGACACAGGTACTTGCAGTCCTCGGCTGAACCCTGGGCATCGCCGTATCGTAGACTTGCGACATGGTCTCCCGGAATCAATCAGCCTCGACATCTATATCAACAGGCCTATACTATGGAGGCTTCCAGGAGGAGCTCCCGTCTGGGTGGAGACGTCGAACCGAATATATCGGTGGTCAGACAATGTCTCCACCTCCTCCATGACACGCCAACCTAGGACACGAGCGAGCGAGATATCCAGAATGGAAGTACCCTGCTGACGCACGCACGTGGAGACGGAACCCCGGTTCAGAAGGACTAGGCCAGATAGCACGGTCCATGGCCCCTTCACCTAACATACTCTGACACTGAAGGTCTCTTTGTAGTCCTGGAGTGATAGCACGTCAAAACGCTCAAACTCACAATCGCCTATTAATTTATACACCCCTGCCGAATGGATGTCCCTACAATGAATAGGAACGCATGTAATGAATTATAAGATATAATAAAATTGATCAATATCATTAAATAGGTACTTTGTTCTGGAACTGTAAAACAAAATAGTTAGATAATTACCAAAATTAAATAAACTGTTGTATACTCTCAGTTCTGTACTTTTAAGCATATTGCACAGGGTTATAGAAACCTTGTGACCAGCACTACAGGTAATTCATTACCTACAGCAGGCACCAGCGATCTAGAACCAGATTCTATGTTTACTACAGGTTAAGGAAACGTTGTTATTAATAATTTTGGTTGTTGGTGAGAAAATAAATTATTCTAACTTTTAAACTATTGCGTTCCATATAATTATGTATTTAAACGGGAACTAACGTAATCATGAAAAGGTATTACATACCTCTGAATTGCCTGACGTTTCCACCAGGTTGCACTGGCCGTGGTCACAGGCTGTCTGGCTCAGCGGTGCACGCTCTCTGTCATCGAGATAGAAGATCGAGGTAGAAGGTTCCTCATCCACCCGCACATTTTCGATATTTTGGATATTTTGGTTTCGCCATGTACTGTCACATACTATACTAACAGTGTCCCTATTCTACAAGTAAACCGATGTGCCTCTATTCTGCTGTACACGTGACTGCGCACAAAAGCGAGGTGGCATGTTTTTTCAACGTCAACGTCAGGCAATTCAGAGGTTACATACCTCTGAATTGCCTGACGTTGACGTTCCGAATACCTTTTCGTTTGACTACACAATTATAAATACATTATTATTATTATTAAGGAACATCGTCACCTAATTCGAGTAGACATCTGTTGTACCTTACTATTTTGAATTGAAATATAACATTTACTTACTTTTCATTATTTATACCTAGCAGCGCCACGCGGTTTCACCCGCGTAAGTCCCGATCCCGTGGGAATGTCGGGATAAAAATAGCCTATGTGTTAATCCAGGTCTCCAGCTATTTACACACCAAGTTTTATCGCAATCGGTTCAATAGTTTTTGCGTGAAATAGTAACAAACATACATACATCCATACATCCAAACACCCATACATCCTCACAAACTTTCACGTTTATAATATTAGTAGGTAACAAAGTCATGCTTTGGAAAAAATATCATTACCATTTCCAATAAAGAATCCAAGCCACATTAATAAATTAGATACGTTAGGATAACGGCGTCCACTGGTCGCAGTTAGTGGTATCATTGATACCCCTATAACTCCAAATACCACAAGCAGTACAGGGTAAAAGAATCCAAATGATAACGCAAGGATCACCTCATGGGCCACCGCGGAAACCTGCAAGGTAAAGCACGACTTCAGAATAAGGTAATTTTGGAAAGGCTAAATTACAGTTAAAGCTGTAAAGCTATTTGTCGACTCTGTAAACTCTGTATTAAATACTACTTGTTTATATTATATATTGTGTGTAGTAAAGATTAAGTAAAAGATTTACTTATTGTCACTTTTTCGCATACCTATAATCCATGTCGTTATAAACATTTTCCGTATTTTATATGCAGCTGTGTTGTTATTCTAACAAAGGAGAACCATGTTTTTATCGCTTATATATTCCACAGGCCCACACCTGAATGATTTCGATGATTAATAACAGGCTGAAAGTTCGTATACAGCTTCGTTCCGACGTGACGCCCAACTTTTATCATTGGGCCAATTTCCGATAGCTGCACTACAACAATCAACTTGTTATTAATATTTTTTTTTATGTCGTTATTCTGACATGATAGAGGTGGAGGTCTCTAGAATCGTACCACTCATTTTGTATGCCACATGTTCCTTCGCGTTTTTTATCATGTTGTCTTGAAGTTTTTTATTGAAAAGAAACTGTGTGTTTCACGCTCACGCATTTTTTTACTCCCACTATCGTAAATAGGTGCAATGATAAAAGTTGGCGTCCTGTCGGAACGAAGTTGTATACTAACTTTCAGCATGTTATTAATTATCGAACTCATTCAAGTGTGGGCCTGTGGACTATTATAGGCATCATTATAAATGTTTTCTTACGACTATTTTCGTACAGGCATTTGAAACGAAATATCTTGAAAATTTTAAATTTTAAGTGGAATTTACCACGGTACCTAACTATGTGACTTACATTAAGGTATTTATTATGTAGAAACCACGACCTCTCCGGAGACAGCGATCAAACTTAGGAGAATGGATAATTAGGAAACATTCTTATCGCCAGTTTTGTGTTCCATTATCTTTAGTACGACAACTCTAATGATAATGAAATAGGGAGAGTGTTTGTGTATGAGTGTTTCCAATATTTTATTTTGCTTGTTAGAGTTATAATTTTTTAAACGTAAGTTATATTATTTGATCGTGAGATGTGTTTACTTTGCAGTCGACGGAAACCTGTCTTTGTCTATCATTTGAGAATCATAAATAATCAGCGCAGGACGTTTTAAGGCTTATTTGCAGCAGTATTCCAACTAGTAGTTATATCTACTAGTATAGACTAGTAGATATAACTAACTACTACTACTAAACCATTAAGAAAAGGTGACTGTAGTGTATACATAGTAAATATATATGTGCGCCTACTAGTGAGTGGGGCGCGTGGTGGTGGGGGCGTGCGGAGCGAACGCTCGCCCCTCACTTTTAGTCGTACCGCCGAGCTAGCAGGAGCACAGTGTAGTGAAGCTGTTGTTTTATTATATCAAACAGAACAGTACAGTGACTAATCCCAATCGTAAGCAAACGTGTGAAATGTAGGAGGGAATAGGTTGGATGAGGGCGGCGCATGCACAATGAACATTCATTGGGGAATACCTGCGGGGAAATTGCAATTTTGTATCATGGATGTGGCAACATCCAGGGGTTTATAAAGTCTCTATCACTCAGTCACATAATACTTGATAATTAATCGCAGTATGCAATATATGCACGACTGTTGACCTCGTTAATATCTAATTGTTTTTTTATTCTTTCAACATTTTAACAATATATTTACAGTTTTGATTACGGATAACATTTCCAAAAACCACGAAGGTTTAAAATGAATGCTATGGACACTTAATTCCAGATCGATAACTAAGCAATATCTTAACATGATCTTAACTAATAAACAAAGTATCAATAATTAAAAAAAAATTGATACAAAATGAAAAGACAAGTAAAGGTGGAGATAACATAAACAAGACAAATAAAATAATATTGTTACTTGCAATTTGATACAGTATTATTTAAAAAATAAGGTTTTAATTTTCGGCGTAACAATATTTCGTATTTGAGTGGGTAGGTTGTTAATAAATCTAGGAACCAAGTAATCAGTTGTTCGTTCACCGATTGTTCGTGGTGGCCTGACTGGTTTCACATAGGAAATTCCGAGAAGCGGCCCGCGTATATACAGCGTGTACTACTGTGAAATAGTTTGAGAGTGAGCAGTGTATATTAAAATTATGTTTGGACTGGTAAGATTTGACAGTGTTTAAAAAGACCATTGTCGTCATAGTAAAATTGCTGTTTGACTTTCGTAGAAACGATAGTTAGTTATAGGTTATATATTTGGCTAACGTAGATGTTATAAGTGTGACCATAACTGCTTAGTCCGTACTGGATGTGGGATTCAGCCAGTGAATTGTATAACATCGTTTTGATTTTGTAGGGAATTCGATATTTGAGCAGAGTAGCAGTCCGTGTAGGTCGAGTAAGACTTAAACAACAATTCAACAGATAATTTTTTAACATAAGTTCTTAGCGTACCTAATTTTGTTACTCGCCGTTCTAGATATTGTGTATTGGGATTTATCGTAGTGATATGTCAAATTTAATAAGTGATAACGCAGACATGAGGATATTTAATATATATTGTAAAGGCACGTGACATGCTGGGGGAGGACGCGAATCATGTGATTAAAGCAGTGTTGCCACAGGACAGTTTATTATTTATTTATTTATTAAAAACTTCATGCACAAATTGTACAAAGGCGAACTTAATGCCTTAGGCATTCTCTGCCAGTCAACCTTGGGGTGAAGCAGAAATAAACAGTGGTAGGTGCAAAAATATGGTAAAGAGTACGAATTTTTAACCTCTTATAATAATAAAATTTAACAAGTCATTACCTGAATATACACATTATACTGATACATAATATACTAATACCTATACAAACATGCATACATACATATACATACACATACATACATATACTATGAATATCAAGTCTGAGATTCATGTACTAGCACTGTGACAGTTGCGCCAACTCGTTGTGGAGGAGATCACGTACCCTCCTTTTAAATATAAAAATTTTAAATATATTATTAATGGGCGAAAAAGTTACACCACTGCGTGTATTACTCACCAGTGGTTACGAAAAGAACGAATCGTACTGGATGTGAGGAGGCAATATCCTCCAATATCTTTGATTAAGATTTGTTAAATTTTATTAAGACACCATCGACTGAAAATATTTTGTTTTTCTGTGTTAATGCATAAACTTAAAATATTGCATAAAAAATACGATACCCATCTTGGACTAAGCTATGCCGATATTAATACAGTTGGTGGTATTAAAATCTCTTTGGCAATCAGATAGCGAACGACAAAGATAAAAGGATACGTGAGAAAGACTACTACTGCTGCGATGCCCACGTGAAAGTTTAAGACTCTAGCACTTTGTGTGAGCACAAAATAGTAGATAGTAACGTCGCCTTTTTGCGACACACATGTATCTCTGTTAAGACCTTTTTATATAACGATTAAACATAATGGTTTCATACACTCACTGCTAGTATTGTCGTATTTAATTCCTACCCACGCAGACACGTAGTGCGCTTAGAAATTGATGCACCGCAAGTATCTTATAACATTCTGACATGGGGCTAACATGACATCTGACAAATGCCTTAATGCATATTGGATCGTATTCAGAATAGGATAAGCCATAAATACTTCGATTTTTACAATAAACTGTAAATATAAGATGCTTACCAAAAATACAAGAAACGTTGACATAGGGCGCCCTAGTGACGGTGATAGAGGAACGTAGATGTGATCCCGTAGCCAGGAGTGAACCACGCGATTCCAGCGACGGTAATGCTGTGAGTAACGAGACGTAGTCCACCAGACCTGTAACAATTTAGGTAAGAGAATTACTAGACCGTGTGGGATATACCTACAGTATAATAATTACATTAGCTTCAGCTCTTTATAATTCATTTCTACGAATAGTTAATTCTTGGTATAACTCATAAGAATCTTGCTTTATTGTATACAACAGTAAATATGACGTTGCATAATGCATTTTTTACATTAATTTAATAGTTTAAGTGTAATCATCGAATAAATTCTATCTGAAATAATAAGGGTGATATGCATGGAAATATTTGTAATACATAAGTACATCCATTGTCCTATTTCAGCGTCCCATCCACAACTAATTACTTTCCTGAATAATAAATTGCCTAGCGTTTTGCCCTGGACGATGTATGAAGATCCTTACTTGATATTAGTAATGCCTTTAATACCGCAGATTCTCTACTTACTATACTAAATATATAATTATATTATATATATATATATATTACATAAATATATATTTTATATGCAATTATTGAATGGTTCCGGAGTTTGAAACGGAACTGTTAATGAAGCAAGAATTATGGATTTATTAATGGTAAAGCCAACTTAGACACATCTCATTTATTTGTTAGTGCAACTGCTTTACAGGGTTCTAATGGAGGCTGTACTCGATTATGGCGATGTCAGCTATTTTTTTTTTTACTGCAGTGAGGGCCTGATGCTGCGTCGCCCAGAAGGAGCAAACCGCCAGCGTGAGCGCTCGGCACACGATGGCGAGTCCTCCCTGCAGTCGCAGTGGTGACAAGCGGAATTCATCTCCCTCCTAGCGACCGAGTGCAGGTGCTTCCCAAAGCAGCCATGCCCGGAAATAACCTGCGTCAGACGGAAGGAAAGGGTCCCGTGCTGCCGCCCTGCCGCCCTGCCCACTCGACGATGACTGGCTGGAGCGCCTCCACGGCGGCAAAGCCAGCACGGGGAGTCCCGGTCAACGCGTACGCCGCCTCCGTCAACACGGTGCAATCAAATCAAACCAAATCAAAATCACTTTTTTTTTAATTAAACCCATTATAGGTGTTTTTAAATTGTCAAGAGTAGTACAGGACAGTCAGACTAAGTCAGTCGTGAAGCTAGTTGCCTGTTCCAATAAGTAGGTTCTGTGGGGAGAACAGGCAAGAAACTCCAAGGACACTCTTTTTCAACATCTTTTTTACAACTCTTTGGTTACATTGCTTATATGGGCAAAAATATGTGAGGACAATTCACGAGCATGACGCACGCGCCAGCCATCGTCCACATCAACCATATCATATCAAAAGGAGCCGAACGACCCGACACATACGCCACCATCGGCAGGACGTCTAGGCGAGCACGACATACTCAGAACTGCCAGACAAATTAGCAAATTAACTTAATATGATATTGACTACACAGTTCTCACATGTACAATTCAAAATTTTCTAAATTGAACATAAAAATTTATATCAAATTCATATAAGATAATGACAATGTCAATGATAATGATAAAAATATTAATAAATAACATGTCAGAAAAAAACTAGTATACAAGTTAATATTCATCTTTGTCATCAGTCGTCCACATGTCACCAGTCATTTACAGTGTGGCTGTGGAGCAGGACCAGCATTTTGCCAAGCATTTTTATCAGCTAAATAATCTTCTAGTTTATAATATGCTCGTTTATATAGTGTGCGTTTAATGCAAGTTTTAAATTTCTTCTCATTTAGTTAAAGAATATTAGGAGGTATTTTATTATAGAATTTAATAGTACTGTATTAAATTCTATAATAAAATACCTCCCTCCCATGAAAGATGTTTGCACTTTTGTTAGTCTAAATTCTGGTTGTACTAGTTTATTTCGTTCTCTAGTAATGTAATTATGTCTTTGACATCGTTTAGTAAACAGGTGAAATTCTTTTCTGACATACATAATGTTTTCATAAATATACTGATAAGGCACCGCCAGGATGTTAATTTCCTTAAATAGTTCCCTAAGGGTTTCGCGACTACGTAGAGTATAAATGGCTCCGATAGCTCTTTTCTGCAGAATGAATATAAACTCTATATCTGCAGCATGTCCCCACAACAAAATCCCGTAGTACATGACACTATGGAAATAACTTTAGTAAACTAGTCTTGCAGTATCTATGTCTGTTAATTGGCAGACTTTCCTTATACCATATGCTGCAGAACTTAGCCGCTTTGAAAGCGATGATAACTTAGCGCCCCATTGTAATCTAGAATCTAGCGTAATCCTTAGGAAAACAGTTTCAGTAACAAAATCCTTCCTTATTTGATGAAACTTGATATTCAGGGTCTCTAACGTTGGGCAAAGAAAATCTTATACATTTAGTTTTTTTCCATTTATGATCAAGTTTTAGCAGCAGCGTTTCATGGCTTACGCAGTCAAATGCTTTTGAGAGGTCGCAAAAGATACCGAGAGCATCCTTAGCTTCCTCCCATGCGGTGTAAATATACTGTAACAAGGTAACAAAGGCGTCAGTTTTATAACGCCCTTTAGTGAACCCGTATTGTTGATCGTGGAGGATGTTTCTTGTATTAAAATGAAGTAGCATTTGATTAAGCATAATCTTTTCGAAAACCTTACTAAATACCGGCAGGACTGAAACAGGCCTATAATTATTTGCATATTTACTGTCTCCGGATTTAAAAAGCGGTATGACTTTACTATTTCAACCAATGTTCTGTAAAACACACAATGTCATATTGTGTTTTTTCCAAAAGCATTTCTACTTCTAGTGACTTACTAGACAAACCTTGAATGTTTTGGTAGAAGAACATCAAAGTATTCTGGTTAACCTTAACCCTAGTATGATTTGAGGACTGTCTAAAGCTAGAAGATATATTGTGTCCTATTGCTCTGAGCCTGTTGGTAATAGTATCTTCTGTTGTCATATCTATGGTGCGGTATCCGCGTATGTCTCTAACTGCCATAACGATCTCAGCTATCCTTTTTCAAGGAGGAGTAACTTGATAAGCTTGAGTGCGTTACAAATTGTTCATCTGTCTATCAAGGATTTTAAAATTATCATAATAAAGGCAAATTTGGAAAACTGTTTGGTAAATGTTTATCAGCTGTGAAAACGTTTCTCAAATATAACCATATCTTTCTGTAAGACGTTATTTAAAAGGGGTTTATAAATATTATAACTAAGTAAATCTAATGACTTACCTCATAAAATAGTCGATCTGCGAACCTTAACATCTCCGCCCAAGCATTCAACCAAGCGTGAAAAATGCAGTAGAAAACGCAAAAGAATGATATTAGACCGGGAAACACACATGCGAATATTCCACGCACGACAGTTCCGGCCTCAACCTGTAACATATTTCACATAAAAAAAAACAAGTGAAATAAACTTAGATACTTATTCTGTACTTTAGATTTATTCCCTAAAGTACCAAATTGATTTTAATTAAAGTAAATTCTATTAGATTCCATCGTATAAGGTAATTGACAAAAATGTTTAGATGAGGTAATTGATTTTTGATCGGAACAATGATGTTAAGTAACATTGTGTACTTTTTATATTTCTGCTTATGTACTTATACATTAAAGGGGTCAAAAAATCGTTAGTCCCCTTTAAAACCTGATTTAGGATTGATTTAGGTGGATGTGTTCGCAGCCGCTTTACTACCGATCCTACTCGGTATACTATAGACGTGAACCCATCCTAAATATAAGCTGTAACTTAGTTGGGAGAATACTCGTAATGTGTGATCCGTAAGTAATCGTTAAAAACACATCTAGTGTAGTGCGACTACCATTTGTCATGACTACTTACTGCTTAAAAATCGCTTTTCTTCCAAAAAAAAATCTTTTGTTTCCATGCATTACAATAAAAAAAAGTTGTAATAAATTAATGACAAAAAACGATGGTTACAAAGAGATTTGAGAAATGAATTAAAAGCTGCATCTATTCGTTGCATTATCAACGTTCTTGAAGTAACGTTCTATAATCTGGTGGCCGTGGTCCTGAATTTGCCAAGCGCCAATAAGCAGACTGTCTCACTTGAACTATGTGTCTTATCGTATCACTATTTTTATATATTGCTTATGAACAAAAGCGTTAAACCCTTATGTAATCTGGCAATGTGAGGAATAAAAACAACAGTGAGATAAATATTACAACGTGAGTGATGCTTGGTTAGGCCCTTACGGTAATTAGTATATTAATCCAGATTTAACTCAAATTAATTCTACGTAATTGTATTTTTATTTATTTATTACTTATTTATACCTTTATATTAAGACAAAATTCTAATAAAATTTTAATTTAATTTTACCTACCTGGCTCTGTTTTCCGTAGTCCGACCAGTAAGGCATGATGAATCTCTCCCAAAGAAAACAGTAGTAAAATATAATAGCAACCACTTCCCCAAAATGAAACAGGACCTTGTTCCATCTTATTCTCTTTGTCCTGTAGACAATGAAATTTAAAGCTTAAATATCACAAAACAGAAACAATTTCACATAAAAGTTGTATTTATCTATGTACGTATTTTGTATAATCAATTGTATTAGTTTAGATATACGGTTTTACTGATGTGTATATTTCGGGGATGCCCGACTAGTTTCGGACCCGACGGGGGCCCTTTATTAAGTGTGAGGCGTCCTGCCGCGCCCGTTGCAGGTGCCAGACTGTCTCCCACCTGCCCCCGTCTGGTTCGAAACTAGTCGGGCATCCCCGAAATATACACGTGAGTAAAACCGTATATCTTAACTAATATGAATACTACTCATGAAAGTTTTTAATCAATTGTATTTGTAATTGTATTTTTTTTTGTATTTGTATGTAAATTATAACTTTCTTTAAGAAATTTCATTCTCATACACCTGCCATGTCCCTTACTGAATCACCCAAAGGTTGACTGGTAGATAATGCCATGTGGCATTAAGTCCGCCTCTTGCAATGTTAACTGCAGGATGTTTTAAAGAAAAAAAATAAAATAAAAAATGTGTGTGTGTACCAGAGTACACAGGTAAGAAGTGAAACTTCTTTACGACATATCATTTTTCTACTATTTGCAACTTCACGAAAATGGGGTAGATAAGGCTTAAGCCTTAAGAAATTATAAAACGAAATATATAATCACTCTCACTTTTATTGTAAATTCACTTAAATTTTAATAAGTCTTTTTATTTGATCACTTTCAAATTCATATATTGTTATTCTTATTTCAAACCAAACTTTAAAACTAATATATTGTTGTTATTATTATAATATATTACATTATATTCTTTACGTCACTATACTAAACTTTGATAAAAAAAGCAACATGGCGCGTAACCGAAAAACGTGACGATTGCTACAAAAATTTCTCCCATACGTCGATAAAGAAGTTTCACTTCAAAAAAAGTTATGTGCAATGCAGCTGACGTTATATTCAATGTTTAATCCTTTTTTTTTTTTCGTGTGGAAACCCCCACGGGTCATCACCTCACCATGGCTATCGGTGAAGTGGTATGTCGGAATCGAACCGACTAAAACCACACGGTGTTCCGTCACAAGTGAGTCTATCGCAAGGGACTCGCGTATACCCTAAGAAGGAAGTCCCCGAGAACCCAGGCAGACTTTGGCCGCCCTCAAGCAGAAGGCAGCCACACCATTAGTAGCGGAGGGCCTTGCCCTCCTTCCGATTCAGAGAGGGGCACGCCGTTTCCCTTTCTGCCGCCTCTTTAGCGGACATCACTTCCTCACAAAAAGAAGCGGCGGATTCCGACGCACTCTCACTTTGGACTATGAACAGAACCATGGTCTCCAGCGAGAGGCATATTCAATGTTTAATCCTGTGAATGGTCGTTTTAATCAGATTGTATCTAGTTTGTGTTTATTGAATCAGAGATTTTCGTTATTGCAATGCATTATTATTTATATGAAATGAACTTCTTAAGTCTAAACTTATACTTTTTTTTGAAAATACTGTTCATATTATGTGTTATTCGTACTGCACTTGCTTCTCCGTGGAGTCCGTGCAATTATGGTATTTATGTATAACAATGATGATGATTAATGAAGTTGCAATCCGGTAAACTAGTTTTGATAGACTCGATGGACTTTGATTAAATAACAATTAAATCATTCGTGAAATTCAATTTTTTTATTTGCTTTAAAAACACATTATATACTACCCGTACATAATGTGCTTTTACAAGTTTGATATAAGGTGAATAGGCCATATTCAGCCATACAAATAGCATACAAATTTAACATATTAATATATCTGAAGTATATTATATTGTTATTATAGTCATCATTCATTAGCTTTTGTGTATTTATTATAATATACTTTTTATTCATCATACCTACTACTCTCTGCCATTCAAAAAAAAATTAATCGAATAAAATGCATTACTTAGTAAGCAATCTTTCAGGGCCGGGATAAATTTATTTAAATGTAGTGCTTTGAAGCGTTCTGGGATTTTATTAAAGAATTTAACGCACATCGAGTAACGTAATTATAGTTTTTTGAAATCTGGTTGACCTAGGCAAGGCACCATGTTCAACACAAGTCTATTTGGATTTCTGATGTTATTTCTTTAGGTACAATATTTGAGGGTTCTGTTTACCTGGATGTACAAACACGGTAATGTAAGGATCTTTAATTATTTTAAATATGAATACCAAGATACATCCAGAGCGATGTCGCATATGGACTAATGCACCATTTTTGTGCAATAAAAGCCTTATCTATGTCTGTACCGTTACCCCATAATAACAATCCATACCTTCACACAGATTCAACATACGCAAAGTAGTACATACAGCATGTATAATGTACTTTGCGTATGTTACAATACGATATTGTACAAACGGGCAAAAATCTGAAAGAAAGTGAAAGTTTTTACAGAGTGGAAGAAAACGCATTTATTTTATTTGCGATTTTTTCTGTGTTCTTTCCAGTTCAGGTTATCATTTATATTATTTTTTTTGTTATACATTTTTATTATACCAAGCAATGTCGTATTGTTAGCCATCGTTAGATTTATTTATTTACACTTTATGCGCATTTGGTACATAGGCGGACTTAATGCCTTATGCATTCTCTACCAGTCAACCATTGGGTGATGCAGAGAAAACAGGAAGTAGGTGCGTTTTAACTAAAAATAGTTCATAAAACAAAATATTATCTAATCACACTAAATATATACTACGTAATATATTACCACTTAAATAAATGCCATACACATTTATACCACATACATACATACATCCATATAAATATATATACAAATAGGCATATAACAACAATAGATGACAAATTATGGGCAAGTTGATTTTGCCAGTTGTTTGAAGAGATACTCCTTTAATTTCACTTTAAATGAGTAATTGTTGGTGGCCATCCTGATTTCAAGGGGAAGCTCATTCAGGCAAAGAAGAACGGACTGAACGAAGAAAGACGAGCCGACAAACTTGGAAGCGTGTGAGGGACAGAGAAGGGAGGGGAAGGGAGGGAGGGTAGACTTAATGCCGTAGGCATTTTCTCCCAGTCGACCTTTGGGCGATGCAGAGACAAAACAAGGGAGATGCACAAAGTTTAAGAGATATTTATTTTAAATGAGATAAAATATTATTTTAGTACCCGCAGTACTAATTTATAATCTACATGCTAATATAAAACATACACATGTACATATATGGCTGGCCTGTTGGTCTAGTTGTTGTCGCCACATCAAAAAACCTTATGTTATTAAAAATAGGGACAAACTATAATGGATGATAACACAGTTCACTATTTAACAAAAATAAGTTAATAGATATTATTTTGACTGGTTATACCGGTAACGCAATACTATTGGTCGATTGATAAATATTAACAAATAGTGGGATTATAAAAGGGTAGGAATATTTTTAGAACGATGGAACTTGAGTGCAAACAGAGGTACGAACAACTTGGCAGTTGCTGTTAGATAGTGATTTTCATAGTTTATATCAGTGGTTTTGAGACTGTTTCTTACATCAGAAGTGAGATAAAGAACGCGCCCCAATTGAAAAAAAAAGGTGTTAGTAAGTAAAAAGTTTCTTGTGCAAGGTTTTGCTATTCGTAAATCCCAACGTCCTCATCATGGTGTTCATCAAGCAATCGTGATGCAATGAGTATGCATCTAACAGTAAGTAAAAACGTTTTCATTAGTAATTTCCGAGTGTGTATTTATTCTAATGTGGGTAGATGTGATAGAAGCAAATACTCGTACTATCGGATTCATTATTGTGATATTCTTACGGCTAATTTAGAGTTGGAACCTTAACTATTATTTATAATTTACTAATTTGTTCAAAAAAATGTACGGATTGCAATAGGTACATGTATTTTATTTAAAAAAGAGGGTATATGGATAAAATGAGGTGTTCGAATATTTATATATTTGTAGAAACTATTTGCCACAAAAACATAACTGTTAATACTTTGATTGCTTGGATTAATCTTTGAATGACAAAATGGTTTTTACGAGTTATTACGTTAAGAACTTTATAAAAATAAAATAAAATAATTCGGACTTTAATTCGAAGTGTTTATCAAAAGTACTAGTAGTAGGTACCTACTAAGACGAAAATCGAAAATGAAGCATGGTTAAATATCCCTTTAAAGTGATGTTAATAACTGGTTTTTGTTGATATATGAAGTAGTCATAAAAAGTGTGTTGAACAGCCCAATCCTGTGAAAAGATTTTAAAGTAGATTTATACTCTCTAGTTTCGCAAAAGTAGTCTGTTAACGCATTAAGCAGAAATACTATTAGTGCCTGTTCTCCGCTGATATCAAACAAAAAAAGAAAGAATTGGTTTTTATCAGTGCAATTGCTAGGAGGTGCTAATGTTTTATTAGACACTTAAAGTCAGGCCAGGCCCGAGCTTCACAGGAAAAGAAAGTACAACCACGTCGAAAAACTTGGTCAGGCATAAAACGAACCAGTGGCTATCAAACATTAAGAACATGTGTTTAAATAAGATACCTTGGACTAAATTAGTAGAACTGAATAAAGACCACCTGAAATTGGATGGACCAGGATGTTGTCCGGTATTTATAAATCTGTATTTGTAAAATCTGCCTAGTACATAATTATGACTGTGTCATAATTTTGTTGACTGATATTTAAGAGAAGTATGTATGAATGAATAGACTTAAGAGTGAGGAATGAGAACATAAGAAAATATGTATGGTATTTAGTCTAGTACATTTGCTTCGGACAATACTGGGTAACCTATATGCGGAATTTACTCGTGTAAAGTCAGACGTTAAGACCCGTTGTGATATGCAACTAGGGTTGGCCAAAGGCATCGCCTAGAGGAAGCTTCGGGTGCTTGACGCTGGCTGTTTAACTTACCGCCGATGGAATAGTTATACACTCACGAGTAAATTCTTACAGCCAGATGTTAAGACTTGTTGTGGTATGTAACTAGGGTTGGCCAAAGGCATCGCCTAGGGTAAACTTCGAGTCTTAACGTTGGCTGTATAACTGACCGCCGATGAAACAGTTATGTAAGCATTAAGGTTCTAGTAGTGTCCGGGGATTGTCTAAATGAAGCGGGGAGCTCTTTATCTACTAACCGTCGATGGAATAGTAGATGGAAGAGCCCTCGATATGTTTAAAAAAAAAAGTAATCGATGCAAAGAAATATATTGAAATAGATACAAGCTAATGGTAAATACTTTGTTCCCAGCAACTATACTACATCATGACGCTATCCGGGACGGATGCGTACGCAGGAGGGCCGTGTTGTTGCCACATCAAAAACTCTTATGTTATTAAAAATAGGGACAAACTATAATGGAAGATAACACAGTTCACTATTTAATAAAAATAAGTTAATAGATATTATTTTGACTGGTTATACCGGTAACGCAATACTATTGGTCGATTGATAAATATTAACAAATAGTGGGATTATGAAATGGTAGGAATATTTTTAGAACGATGGAACTTTAGTGCAAACAGAGGTACGAACAACTTGGCAGTTGCTGTTAGATAGTGATTTTCATAGTTTATATCAGTGGTTTTGAGACTGTTTCTTACATAGTGGTTAGTGACCCTGACTGTTGAGCCAGAGGTCGTGGGTTCGATTCCCATCTGAGTCTGGGTGTTCTTTGTGTTTGTAAAGTCCCCCGCGACAGAGGAGTAATTCCTAATGCGGGAGTTGTCTTTTATTAAAGAAAGAAAAGAAAGAATATATGTAATAAGTGATAACGATACTATTACATATAATATATTAATGAATATATATATATATATATATATACAATATAAAATATAAACTCGTGAAGGAGAGTCTAAGATTAAAAATAATCTGATAAGGCATGTCTCCGCAACATGTAGTTGAAGGTAAGCCAAGTTTTTGCCATCCTGATCTCGAGAGGAAGCGCGTGCCATAACAGGACAGATTGAACAAAGAAGATAGAATGTACGAAGTCGGAGCGATGAGTGGAACAATGGAGAAGCCGTGTGAAGATCTATGATTTACAGTATGATTTGAACCTAAATATTGAAATTGAGAAGTCAGGTAGAAAGGAGGACTTGAAGAGAAGAGTATAGAATATAGAGTAGTTAATGCTCGTGTCTGTCTATGTTGGTGAATTGGCAGCTACTTCAAGTTAGAGCGGTGCTGAGACACGTGATCATATTTCCGTAAATTGAAAACGAATCGAATGCAATTATTGAGAAGACTGCTCACGATCCCGAAGGTAAGAAGAAAACCAGTCAAGTGCTTCTTGAGAGACCGAGAAATGATATGGGATAGGATAGCAAGGAGGAGTTCGTGACTGACGGTATTGAAGGCATTGGAAAAATCAACCAGGACCAAAGTAGTAACCATGGTATTCTCCATAACTACATTAATATCGCCAGTCACTTTAAGGAGAACAGAGACCGTGCTATGGCCAGGTCGAAACCCAGACCGAAAAGGTAAGTTGTCATAAATGGAGCGCTTTCCGCCAGAGAGAAGGAAAAGTACCAGACATGAGGGAGAAATTGTCAATATGGGAGATAACGGGAAGGAGGTGGTCTAGCAATGTGATGATCATTCTCCGACTAATGCCATCACAACCAACCGCTTGTGATTTGATAGACAGGATAATTTTCTTGATCTCTCCTTCTGCAATCGGACCGAAGTGAAAGTGGCTTAAATTAGGGCGCGGTAGACTATTGATGGAATTTAGAGTATTTTGTTCAGATAGACTGTCCAACATGAGAGAGTTGGTGAAATGTTTATTTATGGAATCGAGACTTATAGATTGTGGAAAGTCTACATGTCGCGATTTGCCGACACCTAGAGTTCCGAGGAACTTCCAGATGTCGGCAGGAGAGGAGGAAGAAATATTATCTAGAATATGGCGGCGTTTGGCATTCTGTATCATCTGGTAACACCGATTCCTTGCAGTTTTATACAGTTGCATTGAATTCCTCACAGTCCCTCTTGTAGCTTTTGAACGCGCGATTTTGACGTCTCATGGCCATCTGTATAGCTTTAGTCATCTTAGGGGCAGGCGTTCGTTTAAGCTTTACCTTTTTAACCGGTGCAAGAGTATCGTACAGCTTAGTCACCACTTCATTAAATAAATACACCTTGTCGTCAACAGAAGTAGATTCAATTAGGGGGCCCCAGTCACATACACGACGCGTCATCGCTCAGTTTCTCAACATCCATTCGCTTAAAGCAACACCTGTACAGAGCTTTAGGTTTGGGTTTTGGGGTTTGAGAACGTAGGAAAGGAAAATTAGGTCGTGATGTGAAAATGAGTGGTTTGTAATGGCAAAACATGAAAACTGACCGAATCTAGAAGGAGGTGGAGTTTATGGGAACGAGAGGAGTTATGAGCTAGGAAATTAGTATTAAAATCACTCATGTTGATGTGATGAGCATAATCTGCACCCAAAGATTCGATAACTGATTCGAATTCAGTGAAATAGTCAATAGAAGGGGGACAATAGACGATACCAAGTACCTTGACACAAACCTCTAAGAAAAGGTACTCAGCTGAGGGAGAATAATTAGAAGAAGAAGATGATATTATTTTATAAGGAAAGTCACTGCGTAGGTAAATGGCCACACCACCTCCTCCCCTCCCTACCCGGTCATTTCGGCTAAGAATAAAACCTGGCAGAGGGTGAGAGGTGGAGAGGTGGAGAGAAGATGACGTTTGAGCCAAGTCCCCGAGATCAGAACCGCATGAATATTAGCATCACGGAACGCCTCATACAAATCAGCGAAATGGCTAGGAACACTTTGGGCGTTTAGGTGACACACGTTAAATAGCTGGTAGTTTTTGTTAATATTAAATTTGTTGCGCAAAATTTTCTATCTGTAATGGAGGAGAAGCTTTTATTACTCACCGAGGATTCAGATTCACAAGCAGAAACAAAACATTCACTATCTGAAGAACATAAATACGAACATATAAGATATATATAAATATATAAGATAAGTAAAATATTAATTTAAAAATAAATAAATATTAAGTATATATTAACTATGTGCAAGAGTTCCTGTACAGTGTTTGTATCTCTGCACCACCCACCAGCTTACACCACTAAAGGAACCGAAAGACAAAAATGTTAAATACAGTGCATGTGAACAGAACGTAAGGTAAAGTGTTTTAAAGAGTGTACCCTTAATGCAAAACAATATACATTGCGCAGCGTATCCAATCGGCAGTGACCAAATTAATAATAATAATAACTTTATTTCATAAAACCATTGTAGTACATAATAAGTTAACATAGATATAAATTATATAATAGTGCGTACAATCAGTGGTTGAAGCACTGTCCTCCTAGCTAGGTTATGGACTAACCTGTATTAAAGAGTAACAGCCCCTTTCGGTGTTAGGTATTATAATATACTCTCTTAAAATATTATATGCTTTTGCTTATTCTATCTACAATAATACATAGTTAAAACTGTACATATTTTTGATAATAACAGTGTGCTTGTGTGTGTATGTGTGTGTGTGTAGTGTTTGTGGGTGGTGTGTGTGTGTGGTGTTTGTTTGTGAGCATGTTCGCGTGTGCACGTGTGCGGGTGTTTTATGAAGATACTTTTCCGTTTCCTCGTAGGTTTTATCCTGCAGGAATGTATTTAGCGCCTTTTTGCAGTTATAATATGTTAGGTTGTTAATTGTACATTTTTGACTAATTTTATTGTATAGAGCTGGGTCCAGAAAATAAAAGAATCTTTTAGTGAATGACGCTCTAGGATGTGGTACGTAGGCGTTTGTTGACGTTCATGGGTTAGACAAAGTAGAGATGAGTGGTGGTCGGTTATTGAAGTGTTATAAAGAAAGCAATGGTTAGAGGATTTCGTTCTTAGGATTATGTGATCCAGACAATTGTTGTCGCTTGTAGGAAGATTATGGGCGGGCAAATAACCATGAAACGCTAGAAAATTTAAGTAATCATGAGCGCGGGTATCAAAAACAGTAGGGTTAATATCTATGTTTAGGTCGCCTGTTATAACAACTGTCTTAAAGTGAGATAGAGTTAGAAGTATGGTACTCATGGCTGATAAGAAGTTACTAATATTGTCATTAGATGGAGATCGATAAATGCAAATTATGGCTATGTCTGATCTAATCTTTAGTATAAGACCTGAAGCAGTTTGGCGTAAGTCAGGTTCTTCACAAGCGGCAAGGAAGTTGGACTTCATGTATACCACAACCCCATCGCTTTGGTTGATGTGGTTAGTGGTGGTAAATGTGGTATAGTTTTGAAGCACTGGAACAAAAGAGTTACTAGAACACGACAGCTAACACTCGGTCAACACCACCAGATCACAATCAAACGAAAATAGGTGTAATAATGTTTGCAGGTTAGAGAAGTTACAATTGATCGACCGGATATTTTGAGATAACATTTTTAGGTAATTAGTGGGATTTATTAAGATATTATGAGTATGTTCTGGGATGCATGTATGTATGGTTGATATAGAATGTTGATCTATATTGTCAATTAGACTAGCAACGATATTATTCATTTTTATTTAGTTTCGTTATGCTCAAATAGTGGGGACTTCGTTGGGTTAGGAGTAATATAAAAGTTGACTATTTTGAGTGTAGTAATAGACACATATAAACAAGTTATCTACAAGCCACTTGTGTATATAATAAATTTGTTTATAGGGGGGCGGAATTATAAGATTAATTTTTGAACGTAAAAGGTGATTGATAAACTGTCTTTGTTGTGAAACGTCACCTCACATCAAAACAAACAGAGAAAGGGTATAGTACTATTCTGTCGTTTTAATAACAAAGTAAATCTTAAAATTACTACACAAATAAAAAACTGGAAAAGAATGTGCCAACATAAAGAGGTGAATGGTCACATTCATAAGGAACTCGCTAATTTACGGTAAATTTTACTATTGAGTATTAGTAAATATCACTACTAAATTCAATTATTTATGAACTATTATTTACGAGACCTGTTATCTCCTGCAGACTGATCGAGGACTGAATTTGAGGGAGTTGTTACGGCCTTCGGGGATTTCGTCAGCAGCGGGTTTAACTCGTCGATGGTGGTAATCTTGTGCCGGCTACCACCGGGTACTTTAACGACTATGATGCCGTCCTGAGTCCAGCAAGCAGAGATACCAAAATAAAATCTCGCATTGCCTAAGATGGATTGTTGTTCTTTGTCAAGAACGTGTGATGAAGGAGCCCTTAAGACCCGATTTAGCCTTCCATACTGACGATTTATCATCCACAGTGGAAAACTTGACAAGCAAAGGTCGCTGGTGCTCCTTGCCCGACACGCCAAGTCTGTGGCAAGCTTTGATGGAGGAGGCAGAAATATTTTTGAGCCCAAACTTAACTGTTGATGATTTGAAGTTGCACTTGCACTCCTTTTTCTCAGCTTCCTCGACACCCTAGAAGTTCAGTGCCTTCCGCCGCTGTTTGGTTTCCATGGCGTCGATCTGTCTGAAGCATTCACCGATTTGCTTCCGGAGTAAGCCCAGCATTGAGAACATTAACTCCCGAAAGGTTCGGAATTCTTCCGCGACCTTCGCAACTTTTTGTGAATGTCTCCTTGAGGGTTTTCTGTGCCGATAATATATCAGTGATTTGTGACATCCTTAGTTGGACGCTGATAAGCAATACAGTGTCAAGCCACACATACTTTATTTAGAGAAAATGGCGTTATAAGATGTCATACCAATTCCTAATCAATTTCTTTGAAAAATAACTAAAAATCTACCTAAAAGGTGAATAGATATTTTATCAAACAAATTGATTAGGAATTGGCATGACATCTTAAAACGCCATTTTCTCTAAATAAAGTATGTGTGGCTTGACACTATTGCTTATCAGCGTCCAGTTTTTGTTGTGAATGTAACGTAATTGCTGTTAAGTGATGTGCTGGCAGGTGGTGTCGACTAAGTAGCTTATTATCACATAAGAATACGCTCCAAACGTGAGTACTAGTACTTCAACTGTATATGAGTCTCTAAATATATAAAATGAAGCAGATAGTATAATAAATGTAATTTAAATGAGATCTCAAAACTTACGATACGTCTATGATTTTCTACACCTACCGCTGATTTCAAGATTTTTAGTACGTACGTACGTACTTTATTTACATCCGAAAATAAATGGTGGACTGCAGAAGCATACCATTATCTTCTCTACGCTGCCTGGGCAGGCCCAATAAGCAGTAGGTTTAACAACTGCAGTCAAATAACAATACTTGCACCAAGTACGTGTTTCTTCAACATTAACAAGATTTTTTTAAAAGAGTGGCCGTGAGTTTGTTTTCCCGATTTCTTCTCACAAGGCTCAACCATTTGGAAACGGGCGGTTATAGATTGAAACAGGCAGATGTGATATTATGTTATCCATTTTTGTTTTCTTTAATAATTTTCCATTTGACGAAGCAAACTATTGTTGCGGTGACTCTGTGTGTTGATCTATAATTTTTAATTATAATAATTATTTATTAAATCAACGATTTCGAATAATTGATGGTCCATTTTATGAAATAAAGATTTTTTTGAATTTGAATTGAACCGAGGGATATTGTGTGGGGGAAGGCACATATAGAAAAGTAGGAATCTCTGGTGTCGCAAATGTTTATAGGAAACCGGTAAATGCTTCAGTTGCAATTTGTGCTAAATTTTTCAAGGTCTTCTAGAACAGTTGAACTGTTTAAATTTTATTAATTTTGGGGTATTGAGCTTGAGATGTATAAAATGCTGCTAATTTACCTGGGGTATTGATCTCTGTATACAAGAGTCGGTGCGAATAGGAAGTACAAGTAGTGTTGGAATGTTGGCAAAGGTGTTTTCTCGCTGAGGCATCGAGGTCCGCATGCCACTGCTACTGACACTATTTTCATCATAAACCGGCACTGAAATTAAAAAGATAATAATTTATTCTCATATCACAGCCTTTTACAAAGACTTTTTTTTTTCTTAAAAAAAGAATACTAGCAACGTGGCTCACACATTACTAGTATTCTTGTTAACCCCTCCAGCGAAGCTAAATGTTTGTGTTAGGAGTGGGTTCACGTCGATAGTGCACTGGGTGGGGTTCGAACCCACAACCACTTGATCGTAAGTCCGACGCCTTAGCCATTACGCTACCGCCGCTTATTATTTGTTATATGTTACTGTTATTAGGACCAAAATTAAATCCAACTATCACTAGTCAAAGTCAATATAATCCCAGTGCAATAATAATAATAATAATTGCTAAATATTAAATAAATTATAAATCAATTATTACTACTAATATAATAAATTTTGCACAGCTGCCATCTATTTAGTGGATACTATAAACTTCAGATTTATTATAATGTTGTTATAAAATAAGTAACACAAATGTAAAAATGAAATAAAGTAATTACACTAACTACCCAGCCAATATTATCAAAACTATTAATATGCCCAAAAATATGAATTATATTTACTTACAGATTAAATAAATAATACATATTATATCAATACAACAAAAATAACTCCCCCTTCTCTCTCTATCAAAAGACACATTAAGAAATTACTTAAATAAACAGACGAAGAGTAACATAAATACACCTCGATATTAAACTTATAACTTACTATAATAATAGCTTCGTTATTAGCATATACTATTACCTATGTCATAATTAGTATGACAAATTCATAATTTTTTAAATACCATTTCCATAGTGACGGCCATTGAAGATCCTACCGCCAAATGCTTTCTAAAGAGGTCATACACAGGGATGGTAGTTAATGTAAGCTGAGTGCCAATCAACCCAACCAGCCCTAGTTGAATTGTTGCACGTCGTAGCACTGCAAAACAAATAAAAAAATATTGCTATTACTTAACATGTTAAATATTTGCCTTTTTAAGGTACATTAAAAAATAATAAATATTTCTGTTGTCAAAAGCAGAGGGACCAATAGGAAGCCTAAATATATGCTTTAAATACTACTATGCTTTTTAAATGCATCAAATATATACAGGGTGTAAGCGACACGGTACCGAATCCTGAAATAGTGTATTCAAACCATCATTCTGAAATTAGATTCGGAAAATTCATTTCTTTTTTCTTTTTTTGCTTAAATGTGATATCACAATGAGTAAAACTGAACTTCCAGATGACGTATAAAGTTGAAATTTGGCGTCCACCTAGATAGGTTTGTATACAAACGAGTATCTACTCGTTTGTATACAAAGGAAAAAATCAGAAAATAATGATTTTTTTACGATTTAATATATTTTCCAAGCAATAAATTTTTATGAAGACCTAGCGCCTTTAAAAATTATAATAATTTTTTTTATATTATATAACAGGAGATTAGATTCCAAGATGTAAGATGGCCTTTATTATCCTTTTGTACACCAGATTGTTGATAAAACTTAGACAACCAATAATAGCACAAACTGCATCTGGTAACGCCCGCCATCGACTCAGAATGATCCGACATTATTGCGTCATTGCAAACAATTGTGTTACGAAATAAATACATTTTTACGCCATCTTGCAACTTTGTATAAATAAGTCGGTGATTTACAAGAGCCCAGACTTAGATTTGAACAATTTTTTTTTGTCTATAAGCATTTTACAGGCACTTCGAAAATGTACAGAATCACTACAAAAATGTTAGGTTACGTACGGAAGGATTGATTAATGAATGGGCAATGCGCTCAAATAATCAATAATCAATAAACGTTAAAGAAAATTTATAAAATAGCACAAAAAGAGAAAATAGCGTGAACACGGGAAAAAGATTAATGTTACATATCACTTAAATGGTGAATAATAATTATATCTTTACAAAAAGTAATCCCACCAAAAACATAAATGTGAAAATGGGAGCCAAGTTCAATATTAATAATAAGCAAGGTTGTCGACTTTGAAAGAATTGAGATCTAAATGGGTGCCAGGTTCTGTAGATAATACTGAAATTTATTTATAAGAACATACAACATTCTAGAATAAATTTTAAACACAAGCTTGTTTTTTCTGCTACAACAATATTGTCTATTTAAAAATATAACTTCTTAAATTTGAAAAGTCCATTTTTTTACACAAATCAGATAACTTACGATAAATTGAAGCTCAAAATTTGACTTTACCTGGATAGTTTCTGGACAGCTTTCCAAGCCAGGCGTAGATTAGTAGTAAGGGATAAAATGAAAGCGCAACTACAAATTCGTAAATCCATAACTTGAATCCACGTCCTATGTCTCCAAATCCGTAAACAACCAAATCTATCCCTACATTTATCCTGAAAACAAAAAAAAAATACATCAGTTGTTTGCGACATTTTACGTGTCACTTTCCTGACTTATTAAAATTACCAAACTTTATTTGGAATGAAATGGCCTGTAGTTATACGTACGAAGAGTGAAAATATCAAAGATTCTGATTCATTAATTAAGGTAGCCAAAAGAAATGAGGATTCATAAAAAAAAACTATCAGAATTATAATCAGTTGTCACCAACGCAGTAGGTACTTGTTAACACTGACATACTTTCTTAATATCGTTTGCACAACAATATTATTATATAATATTATTATGTAGATCATCTTGATATTATTCTCACGGTTGATTACTATCTACTATTTCGACATATCAAGAGTTAAAAACAATTCTGCTTAGTTGTGTTTATTATTACCACTTGAAAGATAAGAAATAAAAAATATGAATATAAATATATACATAGATATATAGATATGTACATAGATATGATATGTAAATATATACTATACATACCTACATACATATTTAAATGCATGCATATGATATTTATAGGTATACTTGAATCACCGCGAGGACACGGTTTCGGTCCTCGTTTTGCGAAGAAGTGATGAGTGTCAAGGAGGCGGCGGAAAGGGAACGAGAGAGAACTAGTACTCTCCCGTCCCGAAGAAGCCGCACGAGGCGCCGGAGAGAGCGAGACGATCTCCGGCCTCCATGAGCGCTTGCCTGAGGGTAATGGGATGGATTACCCGTCGCTTTAGCAGAAGCAGGTCTGAGACGGCGGCGCGACGTGTTCCGCGCGCGCCTCTTTGAATTAGAGGGGGAAAGACCCCTGCACACCATAGCCGTATCGCCTGTTATTCAACAGGTGGCTAAGTCTGATGGGGTTCTTAGATATTTCCTTTCCAGGGTACACCTGAGGCCCTGGCCATAAGACTACGGGACGGAACACCTGTGGTTTTAGTCGGTTCGAGTCCGAATTATCACCTTACCGTTAGCCCCGGTGAGGTGATGACCCGTGGGGGTTTCCACATAAAAAAAAGGTATACTTGGATCACACTGAAAGTTTTTAGAATAGGCCAGTAAGAAAAGCAGCTTATGAAAAATTTATTTTAATTTCGAAGTAGGAACTCTTTGTAGATGTTTAATGATTTTATATGCTAGTTGTTTTTACAAATTTGCGGCAATTTAAAGGGTCTGTCGTGCATCGAAATAGATTTGACTAGAGAAAATTTTCACTCAATTATTTATTACGACTTTCGTTGCGGTCTTACTCAAAAACAATGTTACGATAGACTTCGATTGGCATTTCATTACGAAGCCCTATCTTGTGCCACTGTTTACAACTGGTTTAATGATTTTAAACGTGGTCGAAACAACTGGATATATTGCTACGAACCCAAAACCAAAAGACAATCTGCGCAATGGATGTTTCCATTCGAAGATTTGCCGGGCCTAGAAGTCAAGGGAAAAAGATGATTAGCTCATTCTTTGAATGGACGGGTCATTTTGTAACAATCATTCTAGAAGATAAAAGGACTGTTACTACAGATTGGTATGTCAGTCATTGTCTACCAGTTGTCTTGGAAAATATTAGACAGCAACGCCCAAGAAGCCGGATCCTCCTCCACCACTACAACGCTCCAGCTCACTCTGCCAGACATACGAACGAATATTTGTCAATTTGGTAATTTGGTAACTTTTATTTGTATAATATTTTACAGTCACTGAAACAGTCGTAATAAATGAACAATAGCTTAACCAAATTTAAATACAATTATCTGATCTGCAAATTGTCTATTATATAATATTTTTGTTGTGGTAAAAAATATATGTTTTATTGTTGCCACTCCAAAGTCATTTAAAGAAAAACAGTTTTAACTGCCTATTAGTGTAATGAATGTATGATTATTTAATATTATTCTACAAATTTGCCAGTTTAATCAAGTTTATTTTCATATTCAATTTATTATATGATTTGATTCAAAAGGCCATTACTTTATTAGTCTATGAAGAACGAACAGATTGATGAATACCTTTCGGACAGTCCGGAACGAAATGCACATAGTCGGTGATTTTTAAAAGTGAGGACATTCTGATCGGACATCTCGACAGAGATGCGCAATTGCGTGTTAATAGATGTGCAATTGTTAGTAATTTACTTTATAACTGTGTGAGAATATAAGCAAGAGTGATTGGAATAATATAACCGTTGTTACGAAGCAAGCAGTTTTATCATCACCTAAATCTGAAATGTGAAGAATTCTTCACATTTCAGAAGTATTTACTTAAATAATAACATTATGTTAACTGAAAGGAAAAAAAAATAAACGTGAATGTGTGGGTTGTTGATATCGGTAACCAAAACCAATCAATTTTACCTTATGTATAATTTATATATAATAACATGTGTTCATTAATTAAATAAAAATTTAATATTTTCGATGTATCTATACCCATAACTGACAGTAATAATTTTAATGTTTACTTGCTTTCCACGCTCGACTAAGTCAAATATGAGGATATCACAGAAGAGGACGAGGAGTATAACGACGAATATGTGGTATATTGCTCTGACGTGTAGAGAAGATTCTATGAGAACAGTGAGAGAAGATTTTCGCTCAATAAATTCTTCATCTTTTAATTCTTTCTCGTGGCCGGGTACTTTATTCAACTCAAACTATTCATTGCTCTCGCCTCGGTGTTTTGTGTCGTTTTCTCTCATTTTTATTGTTTAGTCTGAAATAAAAAAAAAGGCTAAGGACTTAGGCACTATTCGATTCGATTTTATATGTATATAGAAATGGAGAACTAGTAGTAGTACGTAGGTAATTAATCTTATATTATTTAGCGCCGACTCAAAGGTAGTTTATATAAAATTTGATAGTTTATGTAAAATAAAGTAAACTCAATACCCAAAACTTATAAGGTTTATTTATATCTTTCTTTTTTGTTCTTTTTCGTCCGTTGAATTTTTTGTTAAAAAGTCTTTATATTATGACTAGCTGTGCCCGTGGCTTCGCCGGCCGGTGCTCGATTTGCAACGTCCTAAAATTTTGTGGAGTGGAACGTTGTGACTGCTCAATCCTCGATTCACTCACGAACCTCACACGTTCACATTTAGTTCCCTTATTCGCTACAAACGTTCGACGCTAGACTCTCTATCACGCTACTTCGACGCGTACTCTCTCTGACTTTTAAGACGATCCTCTCGTTTAGAAGACTGCAATACGACGCATTTTGGCTGTCTTTCACTGCGGGTTCCGTTTAGAAAGTTGTAGCCTTCTTCTAGGTGTATTAGTAGGTATCTATTGTAAACGAATTAATTAAATAAAATCAAATGGTAAAGCGTTTCGTAAATGTAGGCAGATATACAGGTTATAGATATACTAAAAGATAAGAACTGAATAGGTTCTAATCTAACTATATTATATTGAGGTAATAAGTGAAAGTAGTAATTCTAAAAATAAATTTTTAAGATCAATATAGCTCCAAATTTTTTTTTTTTATATTTGTAGCTCTCAAAAGAACTTTTTAAATTGAATGAATTCGTATGTGCAAGTTGTCGCTCTGATAAGAAGTCTTTTACATAAATGTAGCTCTAAAAAGAACTATTTCAGATAGTTTTAATAATAATAATAATAGTGGACACATCTCAAACACGGCTGTCTGATCCTAAACTGGGCAGAGCCTGTACTATGGTAACCAGACTGCTGATAAACATACTTATAAATAAAAAATAAAATTAAATTAAAAAGGCCTTTTATTTCATGCATTAAATATTCGGTATTGACAATTTTTTTTTTGTTTTTGCATAACACTACTTACAATCATGAAAATAATATAGAATTGATTAATAGATTAATTAAAAATAATGACCATTTTGATTGCTCTTATAATAATAATGTTAATTATTAAAGATGCGTAAAATTAAGATTAAATTTCATTGTTTTATTAATTGTAAAATAAAGAAAAGTTTTTAATAAAACTATGCATGAACCCTTCAAGTTGTGAGGGTGTAGGCCTCCTCCAGAGAACTCCAGCGGTCTCGGTCATTGGCTTCTGTTTGCCAGTCTTTGTCTGCTACTTGTGTGATGTCTTCTACCCATCTGGTTATTGGTCTTCCTCTTTTTCGGGTACCTGCTGGGCCTAGCCATGACGTCGTGCGGATTGCCCGGTGATTGTCGCTCATTCTCGCTACGTGTCCTGCCCATCTCCATTTTAACTTTAGGGCGTAGGTTATCCCTGTCTTTTCTCTGGTTGTGACGAATTTTTTGACATTTTCTAATTTTTGCGATACTTCTCTCCATGCTTCGTTAGCGTTGGTAACAGATAGGTGTCCATGACCTTTCTTTTAATTTTAATAGGCATCTGACTTTTTAAGATTTCCTTTAGGCTTTCCTCCACTTTTTGTGATTGTAAAGCTTTCCATATTGTAGTATTGTATCAAATAGATAGATAGATAGTCAATAAATCCATATAAACATACTTATATATTTCTAAATACATACATATTATAGATAAATTACACCCAGACACAGAACAAATAATTGTGCTCATCACACAAATATTTGTCCTGGGTGGGAATCGAACCCACGACCTCTGGCTCAGCAGTCAGGATCACTAACCACTAGACTAACAGGCCAGTCGATTAGTCTTATTAGATAGTCGATAGCACAGCTCCCTAAATCTCCCTCCCTTTCAAAGTTTTCTTACAAAATATAACTATTTTGCTCTATTGCGTTGTGTAAGGAGCAGACCGTGCTAGTGAGCCGCGCGACTACCTTATAGATAGACGTCAACTAACTTCCCGTCACGCGACCTCAGCGTAGGGACCCGTCAGCAGAACGCGCGATCAAGCACCACTCTGATTTTATATGTATCAACGATTATATAAATTTTTGTTATCTCCTCAACTATGAGTCCAAATAAGTTGCTGTAAATAACAAAGTTTATCTACATAAGATTATCTTCATGACAAAATAACTTTTTAAAGTGAACACTTCTTTAGACACGTGCACTTTTGGGTATATAACACGTCGTCGTGCAATTGTGGGTTGGGGAAAAAGTATTGGACTCGCGTGACCGTCACGCTCAGATACATATATACTGATGCGTTTTTATAACACACGTCTCACTTGCTCGTGTTCTCTAGACGTAGGGTAGAGGTTCAGTGTAATAACAACGCACGTGTCTTTTAATACAAAGTTGCTATAATTTTGAAATACTATTTATTTGAAAAACTGTACCTAATTTGGATAGCTATATAGTTATTGTGCAGTAAAGTAAATTTTGATAATGTGGAGAAGGTTAAAAATTATATAAGTACTGTTTTTCTTAGAAAAAATTACCTTAGGGAATTGAACACATTGAAATTTCAAGTGTTGGAATAAGTTCTTGCATATCACATTGAACTCTGCCCGTCTAATCTTATAGCATAATCGCTTTTTTTTTATTAAAATACATCGATACGACAGAATTTTAGTAAGAAGGCTTCAACTATTAAAATTGAGTTAAGTTGAAGCATATTATGTATATTTTATTATAATATAGTAGATATACAAAAGTTATTTTACCCAAAAGTTTAAAAGTTAGGACGCCCGCCTGACAACGTTTTGGGGGGTGGGGACGCGATTTTTTTTCTTAAGCGTAATGTGACATTTGTGGGGTGGCGCAACAGTAACCGTGAATTTTTGTTGACCAGTGTTTCGGAAAATTATCATGACTACCAAAGAAAATTCCAGTGGACAACAACCAATGGTGGAAAGCGTCTCAACTCCTGCAAGTTCGGCAGTGGAGTTAGCAGCCATAACACTGACCTCCAAAATTCCCGAATTTTGGGTCGACTCTCCGCGAGTGTGGTTTATTCGAACAGAGGCCGTGCTGGCACCGCAAAAGCTTGCAGACGAATCAAGGTACGACATTGTGGTTTTCAAATTGTCTAAAGAGGCTATTCAACAGGTGACAGACCTCTTAATGGATCCGACAGCTGCAAAAAAGTTTGATACTTTGAAACAGCGCCTTCTCACAATTTATGAGGAATCAGAAAATCGCCAGTTGCAGAAACTCATCAGTGAAATGGATTTGGGTGACCAGAAGCCTTCCCAGCTCTTGCGCCGCATGAGAGAGCTGGCCAAGGGCAAGATCCCGGATGACACCCTCAAACTTCTCTGGCAAGGTCATCTGCCTTCGCCGGTGCGTGCAGTTCTTGCTGTGTCGGATAGCAAGGAGCTGGACAATTTAGCAGCAATAGCAGACAAGGTATTCGAGACAACGCGTATTGGACGTGTGAGCGAGGTATGTCAGCAACCCAATTCTTCGAAAGACACCGAACTGATAATGGCTGAAGTAGCAAAGTTGAGTGCCAAACTTCAAGACCTAGAGAGGTCAAGGTCGACGTCTTGTCCAACTAAGTGGAATCGGAACAGCCATTCACGCTCCGTATCTAGGAACCGAAGTCGAGACTCCTCAACTAACCGGAGGACTCCTGAAAGCCCAGATTGGCTTTGTTTCTTCCATTACCGTTTTCGCGAGAGGGCAAAGGAATGTACAGAACCTTGTGCTTGGAAGGCACCCCAAGACAAGTGACTAGCGAGTTCAATGCAGCCAGATGTTTGCGCTACCCCACCAAACATCAGCCCGTGCCATCGATTACGCGTAGTAGACCGTAACAGTGGACTTCGTTTTCTTATAGATACTGGTGCGAAAATTTCTATACTTCCGATAGATAAAGTGTTAAAAGACTATCGTAATTCAGAGTGCAACAATTATTCGTTATACGCGGCGAACGGAACCAAAATAAAAACTTACGGAACTAAAACATTAGTGTTAGACTTAGGACTACGTCGTGAGTTACGGTGGACCTTTGTGATAGCTGAAGTGCGACAACCTATTTTAGGCGCTGACCTTTTAGCGAACTTTAAGTTACTCGTATATATAAGCGCTCATAGATTAATTGATGAGATAACCAGGTTAAAAGTATCGGCGTCTATTGCCAATAACAGTGATTCGTCAATTAAAACAATAGATATCAATTGTCCTTTTTATAGCATTTTAGCCCAGTTTCCGGATATCACCAAGCCAGTCTCCTTTAAGGAGCCGCCCAAACATGATGTGTACCACTATATAGAGACCGGCGGCCCGCCAGTGCATGCCCGAGCCAGACCGCTACCGCCACATCGTTACGCCAAGGTAAAAGACGAATTTAAACTTATGATAGAAATGGGGATTTGTAGAGCGTCAAACAGTGCATGGGTAAGTCCTCTAGTCCATACACATAGTTATGAAAAAGAATGGGCAAATGTGATCTTGTGGGGATTACAGAGCGCTAAACGCAATTACAAAAGCAGATCGTTATCCTATACATAGATTGCATAATTTTCCTTATCCTTTAGCTGGTAAAAAAATTTTTCGCGACTAGATATTTGTAGGGCGTACCACGTTATTCCAGTGAATCCTGCCGATGTGGAGAAGACTGCCATAATAACACCGTTTTTATTGTTTGATTTCCCACGTATGTCTTTCGGGTTACGCGGAGCAGCCCAAACCTTTCAAAGGTTCATAAACCATACTGTTTTGACAGGGTTAGACTATATATACTGTTATATTGATGATATTTTAATTTTTAGTGACGAAAACGAGCACGAACAGCATTTACGGAAGTTCAGCCGTTTAAATAAATTCGGTATAACTATAAATTTAGATAAATGTGTTTTTGGGCAATCTAAAACCGATTTTTTTGGGGTTTGAAGTTTCAACACAAGGTATTCAACCTTTACAAGAAAAAGTGTACGCAATAACCAGTTTTCCGAAACCGGGAACTGTCGAACAGCTTAGACGTTTTTTGGGGATGGTTAATTTTTACCGCTTGCATTTACCTCATGCTGTACAGGATCAGGCATTGTTAAATCAGTAACTACAAAATTCTAAAAAACGTGACAAGACTAAAATAGAGTGGACGGAAAAAACCACTGAGGCTTTCTCACGGTGTAAAGCAAGCTTGCAAAACGCAGCGACTTTATCGTACCCTACACCCGATACTTCGTTCGCGCTTATGACTGATACATCGGACACTTGTGTGGGAGCGGTTTTGCAACAATACGTTGATAGCAAATGGATACCGTTAGCGTATTTTTCGAAGAAAATGTCGCAATCACAGATCAAGTACAGTACCTATGATAGAGAACTATTAGGAATATATTTGGCTGTAAAATACTTTAGGAATATGATAGAAGGACGACATCTCATAATTTTTACTGATCATAAACTCTTGACATTTGGGTTCAAAAAAGCTAGCAGCGATAACGAGTTACCACGACGCGTTAGGCAACTACTTTATATTAGCGAATTTTTAACTGAAATTCATCATAAAGATGGTGCTGCAAACGTGGTAGCCGACGCTTTATCTCGCGTGCACGTGGCAACAGTAAGCTGTCCCACGACTCTAGATTACGCAGCAATTGCGCAAGCGCAAAGAACCGATGAAGAGCTCGCACAATTGCGTAATCAAACTGATGATAGCAAATTAATTTTTAAGGGTTTAGTGCTACTTGGAAGTGACTTAGCGGTTGTATGCGAAACCTCAACTGATAGAGCTAGGCCGTACTTACCACAACAATTTAGACGTCAAGCATTCGATTCCGTGCACGGTTTAAGCCACCCAGGAATTCGTACCTCGCGAAAGCTAATTAGGGAAAGTTTTTTTTGGGGTAATATGAATTGTGACGTTGGTAAATGGGCTAAAGAGTGCGTAAACTGTCAGCGTGTAAAGGTGTCTAGGCATTATAAGTCGGAGCTAGGCGTTTTTTCAGTAGCTGAACGTTTTGCAAACATTCACGTGGATATCGTAGGTCCACTCGGTATTTCGGTAAATGACTACAGATATCTCGTGACTATTACAGATAGGCAAACCGGCTGGCCTGAGGCGTATCCAGTCAAAGATATTACCGCAGAGACAGTAGCTAAAGTCGTGGTTGAAGGTTGGATTTCGCGTTTTAGCTGCCCTACTAAGTTGACAAGCGACCAGGGCAGGCAATTTGAAAGTTCTTTGTTTCAGGAACTTATGAAACTATTAGGCATTTTTAAGATACGCACAACCCCTTTCCACGCATCCTCGAACGGTATGGTCGAGAGAATGCATCGCTCGTGAAAAGCTTCGCTTATGGCCCGTATAGACTCATCTACGTGGGTGGAAGAACTACCTATAGTTTTGTTAGGCCTACGTTCGGCTACTAGAAGCGATACAGGTGTGAGCGCGGTGCAAATGACATATGGGACGTCATTTAAAAAATTAAAATTTTATTTATTTTGTTAAAATTTTTGTTCAAATATTAATATGGGCAAGTCGAATAGTAAGCCGGAGGCGATTGTGATTGCACAAAATTGTGCTAACGGCGCCAGCTACTCGTCTCCGAACGAAATGTATGCTTTGAACATAGCCAGCATCCTGATATTGGCGTTAGTATTTTTCGTTTGGGTATTGTATAAAAAAATGCAACAAAAGCGTAAAAAAATGGGCCAGGAAGGAGATGGTTGCCGCCGTGTCAACCATTCAAATGGACAAGGTTGGTCAACAACCAATAGCAAACTTTAATGTGTAATTTGTGTAAATGTCTTTTATTGTAAGTGTTAAGGTGTTGTTTAAAAATGTTTTTTTTCTAATGTGTAATTTTTGTTTAATTCTAAACGTGTTTTGATAACTAATTTTGTTTTTACATGTACGTAATTATTGCATCAGATTATGTGTATGTACTTGCTATTTATGATGAAATAGTCAGGTGCTCGTAACAGGATACGATTGTTATTGTCACTCAACTATCAAGTATCTGCACCTGGCTTAACGCTGACTTGTAAAATAATCATGTGAACTTTTATGTTTTGATGTACGAAATATTGTATTTTTTCTTATAATTTTGGGTTAAATTGAAAAAATAAAAAAAGGGGGGAAGGATTATAGCGGTTGTACGTGACTGTACCTACAATGTAAAGTGCATACGTAGGAAAAATATATTGTAGTCTGTAAGCTAATATTATATATTCTTATGGTACTCGATTGTCAGTCTCTTGAAGACACTCTCTGTACGAAGTTGAAGTAATAAACACGTTATTATCGCATACCATCTTTACTATTTATCCGTCACCTAGGCACCGCCAACAGTTCCATTGAATGACAGACATAAAAATTCCCTCCGCTTCCCGCCTCTTGTCGTGTGTCAATCAGAACTTAGTAATTGTCAAAGCCGCACATCTTTTGTTCCCGACACTTTCTTTCATAGTATTTATTTAAAGTGCTGTTGTATTTTTGCGTGGTGGAATATAGAAAAAAAAACTGTTGAACACGGCAGATAGAGTATGTACTACATTTTAAAATATAATCATCTAGATTTACTATTCACCTTCTGTGTTTATCAACTACATCGGTGTAACTGTAGTTTTTCCTTAATTATTTTCTTAAAATTATCATAGAAAGGAGGTTTTGTTTGTGTGTCTGGTCTTGTCGAGCTATGTGACTTGTTTATTTATATAATTTATACTATTGATAATCAAGTACTACCATTAAACCGTCCGCCTACTTCCACCAATTTGTTTTTGACAACTTCAAAGTTAATGTCTCAACAGACTGAAATATTTTATTCAATAGGTACGTTTTTAATACTTTTTTTTCTTCTAGATTCTTCGCAAACTATCAAGAATAATACGAGAAGAGCACTATATGACATTCTCAAATAATTCAAAAGAAAGAAAATGGATTAGATTCTTTTTTATTGGAAGAGAACCTTGTGGAAGCGATAAAACAACCAGGACGACCCTCTAAAATATTCGAGCGCAGTAAGCGAAGAAAATCAAATATCATAAACACTTTAGTATGATATACATAGTGTGTCTAATTGCCAAAAAAGCTTTTAATAATTTTGACCAGTTTTATTGTACAAATACTCCTATATGCGACGTCTAGGGAACACGGGCGAGTGTGACGTGTGTTATAAACACACCAGTGCAAGTTTCTCAACGCACCAGTGCAAAATAGAGATTTTTCGTAAGAAAAATTAAACATTGGATTTAAATTTTTCAGTTTCTTTTGCATTCAGTTACGATCCATACTACTGTGAATTTGGAGGAATGAGTAAGATTTGCCCTAAGTGCTATACAAAAAATGGATAGATGAAGCGAGCAGTGCTGTGCGTCCGGGAAAATGATTCTTCCCAATATTACTCCTTTATACTCGTACATACACTGAAATATATACTATGAAAATGCAACCCTATACGCGGTGTTTAAATTAAGCGTAAGTTTTTTAATGAACAACAACTTTTAAAAAGGCGGTCAGTTTAAAAAAAATTGCATATTACTACATTCTCAAACATCGTTACAATATAAACTATCTTACTAACCTTTCACTCTTGATAAATTTCCAGATCCCTCCTAGTTTCTGAGCTAGAAAATGCTCACAAATTTTCTATAAAGTTAGCTCAAGAAGACGCCTTCCCTATAGAGTTAGGATTACTACAAAAGGGCAAATCTCTAAATTCTAAAGCCGTTCTTACGTCTCTTAATCCATTTTTAGATGAGGATGGCATTATTCGAGTCGGAGGGCGTATCGATTCATCAGTTTACCAATATGACAAACGTCACCCTATTTTACTACATTCCACTCATTACTTAACCAAGCTCCTATTCAAACAGCAGCATCTACGCTTGTTGCACGCTGGTCCGCAGCACCTCTTGGCATGTATTAGAGAACGCTACTGGCCTGTAGAAGGTAGAACTTTAGCTAGACGTGTAGCGCGCGATGGCGTAACCTGTCGTCGTTTTAATGCTTGCACTATGGATAACATTAGGGGGATCCGGATGTCTTAATGAAAGCTGTTCCCGGATCCCTCCTACTTAAAGCGCAGTACGGCACACCGTGTGGTTTTAGTCGGTTCGATTCCGACACACCGCCCCACCGAAAACCCCGGTGGGGTGACGGCCCGAGGGGGTTTCCACACGCACAAAAAAAAAAAAAAAATATGGATAACATTAGGGGAAACTTACCTGCAGATCGCGTAGAACCTGACTTTCCTTTCAGCACAATAGGTACCGACTTTGCCGGTTCTTTTCTTATTACAGATCGCAAAGGACGCGGTTGCAAAATAACTAAAAGTTTTTTCGGTACAAGTGTGTCCATTTAGAGTTAGTTAGTGACTTGACAATGGATGCATTTGTATTGACATTAAAAAGATTTATAGCCGGTAGAGGTCATATATTATTGCGACAATGGTAGAAATTTTGTTGCAGCAGCGAAAGAAATAAATTCATTTTTGCAGACTAACAGTGAGTCTATCATTGACTATGCATCTTGCGAAGGCATTAAATTTCGCTTCTCGCCAGCATACGCTCTTCACTTTGGTGGTCTCTGGGAGGCCGGGGTCAAGTCTGCGAAATTTCACTTAAATCGAACCATAAAAAATGTTCACTTGACCTTCGAGGAACTGAGTTCGTTGTTCGCTCATATTGAGGCGATACTAAACAGCCGACCTTTATGTCCTTTAAGTCCTTCACCCCAAGACCTATCTCCCCTTACCCCGGGTCACTTTTTAATTGGTAGGCCTTTGACGTCATTGCCATCGCCGTACTTGCTAGACTATAGCACAAATCGCCTTGACCGTTTTCAGCGTTTGGAACAGGCTCGTCAGCACTTTTGGAAGAGGTGGTCCACAGAGTACGTCTCGGAGCTCCAACAAAGGACAAAATGGAAAGTATGATGCAGAGATCTAAAGGTTGATGACCTAGTTCTAATCAAGGAGGAAAGCTCCCCTCCTTTATGCTGGCACCTCGGACGAGTCTCAAAGTTATTTCCTGGCAGTGATGGTGTGCCTCGAGTTGCCGACGTAACTACTTCACAGGGCACATCGCGAAGAGCCATCAACAGACTGTGTCTGCTGCCCTCTCCGGACGAAGACCTAAATCACTGAAGTTGAAAGCTGCACCTACAGCTTTCAAGGCCCCCGAGGATGTCTACGACACATTCATCGAACTTTTAGATTCCATTCACCATTCGTTTTTTCATTCTCTTTTATATTACATTATGTACAAGGCATTCTCTCGGTAACAACTTATCGTTAAAACACGTATTTCAAATTTGTAAATTTCCTTTCTTGAAGTATTTCTTAAATCAAGAAACCTTTGTTTAATTTATCGTAAACAAGGTATATACAAAATATGTTTTTCTCACAGCCCTGAAGAGGCACTGTTCTTGCCTGTTGTCATTTGGCAAAATGTTGTTAGTTTTTATATCTCTATAGTGATGATATATAAATATTACCTTACCCAATGGCCGTACGAAACACTATTGTGTGACATACAAACGGCTTAATCATAACGTAATAATGTAGAAGTTTTATCACATAGAACTTAATTGCTTACATTTTTTTAAATTAATATTATAATTCTTAATGGTAAAAGTCCGAGGTGTTCTAGAATAATTTACTTTTTCTTCCACTATTTACCACTAGTCACTTGGTAAATCTTAGGTTTTAAAACAGTGAAACGGTAAATATCGGTAAATACCTAAAAACCCCGGTTTATAATATTTCAAGGAATACGATAAAGCAAAGGTTCTACGCAAATGTAGTTTAATAATTGAGTTTGAGTGCTGGGATGAGTGTACTTTGACAGACCGTAAGGTATTGGCGGTAGTAGGCAGAATGTTAAGGCATACAAGAAAGAACGAAAAGTCAATGGGTGGCATGACGATACTAATCAGTAAATATTTTAATCAGATGCTTCCAGTGCGCAACTATCAGGTTTCTCTAAGACACAATAATTTTCTGCTGCCGTCATATCTCATCAGTGTTGAAATTCCAATCTGTAACATCTCAAAGCAAAGTAATGTTAATTGTAAAGTTTGATTGTAAAGTTATAAAGTTATAGTTTGGGATGAAAGCACAATGGCACATAAAAGGGGTTTCGAAGCACTAAACAGAACTCTAAAAGATATAAGATCAAACGATGACATGATGGATGGTATTACTGTTCTGTTGGCTGGAGACTTCCATCAGACTCTGCTCGCGGTGCCAAGGGGAACTCGCGCTGATGAAGTTAAGACTTGCATTAACACCTAAATTTTTTGGCCTTATAAAAAAACTCCACCTCATGACAAACACTGGAGTGCACTTGAAGGGGGACATTTGTGCTGGGCGATTCTCCGATCTTCTTCTTTAAATAGGGAATGGAGAATACTCTGAAACTGTCGTCAAGATTACAACCAGACAGAGATAATCCATTAAGATTCCACTGCATCTTGCTTTAGTTGTTTCGACAGATGACTCCGCCAATGTTGTACCAGGTTATGTGTGAAAACCTTAAATAAAAACGTGGTAGAGACCACTATATATCGGCTGTGCTCAAGTTGAGTCGGTGTATATACAACAGACACCACTTTTACCGTCAGAGTATCCATTCGAGTTTAAAAGACTGCAGTTCCGCTTTAAGGTGTCTTTCGCAATGTCAATAAATTTACGAACGGCCAGTTTTACGTGGCCTGCTCGAGAGTGAGTTCACCTAACAAACTGGTTTTGTACTGTAGCACCTGTCGGGTTAGATTTCCCTGACTCATGTACTAGTAGGTAGTACAGGAGCCAGGGAAATCTACCTGTTTGTAATGTAAAATATAAATAATAAAAAATATGTTTGTGTGCAGTAAATAAATAAATAAAATATTGCACGATTGAGGATTAGTAGCTACAAAGTAGTTAGAACTGCTTTATGTTAGATAACCTTGGCGTAGCAAAAATAATACATGTATTCTTTTAGCACAATGCACATTATGTTCACACGTTTTAGGTTGGCTTGTCAGACGAATTTTTGTTGTAATTCCGAAAATGTTTTGACATAGTGTCTTCTTAAACGAACTTCAGAATAGGAAATGGAGTACCTCTCATTCAGTAAAAGGAAATCATAAATTTTAAATTTAAAATACCCCCGACTTGAAAATCCCTTCAACGATTAGAAAAGAGCTGATGATCTTCGAACGCCTGAATAGATTTTCTTGAATTATACCTAAGAACACCCGAGGTCAAGTCACCTTTCAAACCAAAAAAAAACGCACTTGCTCGGTCCATTCGTTTGGGAGCTACGTTGCCACATACACACAGACACGTCAAACTTAACTAAACACCCCTCTTTTTGCTTCGGGGGTTAAAAAAGTATTGTACCGGAGTAACATTATAAATGCGATCGTGACTTGTTTGTTATGCTTTCACGTCTTAACTGCCCAAACGATCATCATGAAATTTTGGATATACCGCCGTTTGCCCGAATATTATTTGCCTTAATATCATTTGTCATAGTAGTCAACAGCCATAATATTATATGACGTAATATTCATTTGCCCTACTCTTATTTGCTATATTAGTCACGTGCTAGAAGCTTTGTTTCCCATAAAGTCACTTACCATTATAGTCATAATCATTGTAAGCCCTAATTATCACATGCCATAATTATCATATGCCATAACATCATTTGCCATCGACATTGGGTGTGTAACGGTTGTTATATCAGGAGAAACTGGATGCAATCGGAACTTTAGGGCACCCCGACTCGGATAGATTAGGTTAGAAGGGGATGGCGGGGACGTTTGAGCGAGCGAAGCTAGCGAATAGACGTTGCCATCCCCTTCGTGGTTATTTTTTTATAAACCACCCAGAAGTAAAGTAGTTAGGTTAGAACTGTGACCATTAAACTTAAAAGAGAAGATTAAATAAATTTATTCTTATTATACCAAACATTACACACCCATCGACATCGGCAGCCAGAAAGCTAAAAAGTAGGTAGGTATTAGAATTAAAAACAAGTTTAATAATCATACTATATAATTATAATTAGTACAATTTCTTTTTAGTGCGTTTAAATATTTGTCTAATAATTATTATGGCATTTAACTATTATGTCTAATAATCATAATGGCGTTTAAATATTATGTCTAATAATTACTATGGCAATTAAAAATATGAAAAACAATACGTATGGCACTCGTATCTTATGGTATCTAAGTTTCGGGCAATTAAAAGTATGTCATATGTCTTTTAGAGCAAACAAAACATTCAGGCAAATGAAACTCATGTAAATGAAATTGCAGAATATGATGATTATGGTATATAATCTTCGGGTAAACAATAGACAAACGAAATTTTGCATAGACATTTTAGAGGGTACAAAAAAGTTTAATCATTATCTTGAAAAAAGTTCTGTTCCCGAGAGATAGAAAAACAACTTTGAGACGGTTGACAAAATCGGTATGAGTCAGCAAAGCCGCGGGCAAAACTAGTAAATCTTATAATTTTAACGAATCTATACAACGACAATCGACTATAATAATTTTAATGTTTACTTTTCAGGATATTATGGGTTTCGTGGCGCCATCTATCTTGTACGCCAAGTTGATCATTAAGAGCTTATGGCCATTAAATTTTGATTGGGATGACGAGCCTCCGCACCACATCATTACGCTGTGGCGACAATTTTGTGTTTAGCTTTCTATGCTTAACCACATTCGCATACCGCGATATCTCGGAGTGATCAACGATTGTGTGGTCACACTAGTAGGTTTCTCAGACGCCAGTGAGCAAGCTTATGGTGGGGTGGGGTACATACACGTGAGCTCTGCTAATGGTATTTTGTGCGACTTCTTTGTGCAAAATCTAAGGTCGCACCGTTCGCACCCCGCACCCCTAACGATTGCTCGTCTGGAGTTTTGTTAGACAGACATATAATTCTCGCTTCCCAGTCAAAGTCTACGCGTTCGTCGACTCTAAATTCGCTTTATATTGGATTGAGAGTGAACCGTACCACTGGCAATCGTTCGTTGCCAATCGCGTTGTCAAAATAACGGAAAATATTTCCATAGACAGCTTTTACGACGTTGCAGGTTCAGAGAATCCCGCTGACTATTTGTCACGTGGTATTACACCGCAAAAATTGCTGACACATCCTTTATGGCCCCGTGGTCCAACGTGGTTATCTTTGGCACCATCTGAGTGGCCTCTTAATAGTGATGTGCCTCTCGCAGAAAACGTACCGGAGCAGAAGTTGTATACGCACGCTGTTACGAAACCCGCGGGAGAATCGGTTATCTACGCTGCCTCCGCTCGTTTTTCGTCGTGGAGTAAATTTCTACGCGTTGTTGTTTACATTTGCCGAATTTCCAAGTTATTACCGCGCCGCGACTGACGTACAGTTCGCAGAAATAAAAGCATTGGAAATTCTTCAACAAAAGTATTTTTCCAAAGAAATTCAACATTTAGAAAATCAAACCGCTGGTTCACCGGCCTTTAATAGATTAAGGCCATTTTTACATAATGGACTTATTCGAGTTGGAAGCCGCTTAACCAACTCTAACTTAGATTTCGCACAGCGACACCCAGTGATTTTGCCTCGCCATGATCACATCATAGATAATAAAATATGATCATTGAACACTACCACAAAAAACATATGCAGGCTGGACCTGAATTACTCATGTCCTTACTTAGGCAAAACTATTGGATTTTAGCTGCCCGCTCAACAGTGCGCTGCGTGGTGCACAGGTGTAATGTTTGCTTTCGCATGCGCCCGCGTCCAATATATCCGCTTATGGCCGATTGTCCTACTAGAGAAGTTGTTAAGGCTTTTACACACACAGGCTACGACTACGCAGGCCCTATCGCGTACACTCCGATCCGTCGTCGTGGCGTATATTTGTTTATTTACATGCCTTACAACTCGAGCAGTTCACATAGAGGTCGCCACGGACCTCTTAGCCTCTTAACCTCTTAGCCCAGCTTCTTAGCTGCCTTAAAGAGATTCCTCTCCCGTCGCGGACCTATAGAATGGGTCTATTCCGATAACGGGACTAATTTTGTCGGCCGTATTAAATGGAAATTTAACTGCCCGGCCTCTGGTCACTTCGGAGGATGTTGGGTAAGCATGGTTAAAGTTATTAAAACTCACCTATTAAAGGTCATTGGGCAATACCTTCTCTCCTACGAAGAGTTGATTACTGTTCTCACTCAAATTGAATGTTTATTAAATTCGAGACCCCTTACCGCATTAAGTTCAGATCCCTCGGAACCCACCGCTCTGTAAAGTGTCAAACCATCTTCCTTTCGCCTCCATTCCTTATATTTTTTGTTCGTGCACCGCAACTTATAACCTACAATTGCAAGTAAACTGTCACTGCTTCAATGTGTCTATTTATATAAAAATTAATCCCTATTTCACTTGGTCACGTCTTTAAGCGTGAACGGCTGCACCGACTTCGCTAATAATTTTTTTTTGTGTTTTTATTGTCAGGAGAAGGTTCTTATGAAAGATAAAATTAAGAAAGTTGTGTGGAAAATTAGAAATTTTAAGAAACCTTAACGAGGGACTAACGCGGGTGAAACCGCGGGGTGCAGCTAGTATAAAAATATATTATGTAAGTACTTATGTACATAAGAATTTAAAATTCGTACAAAAATGTGACGTGACGAATAGTGTGTAGTGGCACCATAAGGTACCATAAGTTCATAAGGTATTGTTTAATATATTTTTCTAAACCTAACCAAAACTGTCTTTTCTTTATATTATAATACATATTTTTCTCTCCCACTTGTCCACTTGTTGGTAATATGTATTTGGAAATCATTTAGCCTTTTTTTCGTTTTTATCGGTTATTCTCATTACGTCATGTATTATACGAGTAGGTACATAATTTGGGATCGGTCCAATCCTTATTATTATTTATTTCATTTTCAAGCTTCTTTTTAAATATTTCATTATTTTTATTCTAAATAAATTCATATCTTCAATTCTTTTACTTTATTCACTTTATTTTTCTTTTTATCATTATTTATTTTATTCATTTGCGCATTATTTATAAATTTCATTTCAGCTGATTTTCGTATTCGGTTAGTAAGTTTTACTACTTTAGGTTGATCAGACCTATCTTGAGTAGTGTTCCTCTTAGGAGACACATTTTTGTCATTTCCAGTTTGTTTATTTTTTTTAAACCTTTACTCTTTGTCATAACATATAAACATTCATTCATTTATTTCAACTCTTCCGATGTTACATTAATTCTAAATAACGCGTCCGCTACCGAATAACTTTTTATTGTATATTTTTAATTTTATTTGTATGTCGCCGGTTTTTTTCGCTAACAAGTTACTTTTCATGTTCCGTATCAAATCTTTTACGCTTGTATAAGCTTCAATTAATTTAAATTTTGCACTCTGCGACAACCTACTTTTAAGAACAAAATAATTATAACTTTTTTTTTGTGTACGCATAATATTCGATATTATCTATTAATTGTTTAATACTTGTCTCCTCATCCGTCATTTGTGGCAATAAGCCCAATGCGGTTCTTAATTCGAACACCTCCATTTTTATGGGTTCTTAACACAATCCTATTATCTCTTTATATAATTCAATAACTTCCCGCTAATTTCATAAACTTTTTGTAACTTGCTCTGTCAAAATATTTATTAATAACATAGTACAGAGAATATAACTAAGTGATGTCGAAGGAGTCAGCATTAGAAATAACATTTTATCAGATATATATATATATATATATATCATGTATTCTGATATATATATTATACTATATATAGAATACATGATATACATGATATATATATAGAATACATGACATAATCTAACAATAAAATAACTACCGAATAATAATACCTGACTAAATATCTTTTAGCTCGTCATAAAATACCTGAATTTCATTTGCCATATCAATATAAATCAATACTTATAGTCCATACTTTTAATACAAAATAACTTACAGTCTATCTGTTGTACTTGTGCGCTTTATTTTTATTCACTTTTTATTCACTTTTAGATTTATTTATTTTCACTTACACACTTAACACTCACTGGCGTTGATACTATTAACCACTGACTCGCTGCAACGCCAATATTTGACCAGAGGTTCTCCTGTCTATATTTTTGTTAGCACTCTTTATGAAGCACCGGGTTGTCATAACAATAACTTATTACTAACACGTAGACGGATGGATATATCCATAACACCCTATACTGATGGTTTATGTTGTTTTAAAGTATTTAATTTCCCTATTTGGGTTAATATTTCTCTTCTAGAATTTTTCTATTATTTATTGGTTTTAATTTGGTGTTTTCATGTCACTATTTCCATAATTCTATTCGATGTATTTAGCACAATTTAACAATTTTTTTTTACATATTTTCACTTTTTATATGTTTTTATAAAGTTTAATATCACTTTCCAGGACTGGCTCAGGGTCGCCATGAAGTAGTGGCGACCCCTGGCAGGATCGCCATGAAGTACGTGGAGATTATCTCCGATTGGAATGAAACCACTTCTTGTTAGAACTGTTGAATAACTATATTTTGTGATTGAATACATGAGCTTATATAGGAATTAATCTAGGTTATCATACGTAGTCTGTTACGTATCTATGACATCACAGTATTATTCACTTATAGGAATGCTAGGAATGTATAAACTTCCGATTCATAACATTATACGTCACAGCCTACGTCACGACCTACGTCATGCACTACACCATGACTAAGTTGTTAAAAACTGTAGGTAGTCCGAATAATTAGTAGACATTGCATATATTAAACGGGGTTTGCTCTTGTATTAAGAATTTTTTTTCAGTGTAAACAGAAACTCTATTCATATCGTTATTCAAGAAATACATTTAGTGAAGTTCTAAGTGTTAGAATAAAAAAATTCAGAAAAAAAAAAAAACCATTTATTTAGTTATAATATTTACATTGTAAGTGTAATGATATATATTGTGGAAGTCGCCTTTGATACTAATGCTTCAATTCTTGCTATTTGCATTGTACACACATAAACACACACGCACGCACGCACGCACGCACGCACGCATGCACGCACGCACGCACGCGCGCGCACGCGCACACACACACACACACACACACTTAAATAGGGAAGTTGCTAGTTAGATATGTTATAAACACCTGTTCCAGTTCATTTAAAAATACTTCTGTTTTCTCTGGCAGCCGCTCTATGTGATCAGTGTTTACAAAGAAACCGGAACAGACTGGCTGGCTTACTGTAGCCGTTACTAGGAAAATGGTTTCCAAGGGGTTTACTTACTAACGACTACTCTTAATAAATGTGAAAATAAAAACATTAAGAAAATAATCCTAGAAGAAGACTCTAAAAGGATTGTGGAATGTCCAGCCAGGTTTTAGGATAACTTCAGGACAAGACCATGATTTTGGTATGAAGAAACTGTCGCTCTTAGATGGTGGGCAGTTCTTGCGTGCAAAGTATTCCATTGGGTACAAACTCCACAGGAGCCCTAAAATAAAAAATATGTAAGGATTTCTTGATAATAATTGAAAGTAAATACTACGAAAATGGTCTACCCATTCAAAGGTGTAAAGTTTTCAATACAAATCAATTAAAAAATGACTACAATGATCATATGGTCAGAATTAAAACAAAGTTAACAAGCAATTAATAAATAATGAAATTTCACGATTAAATTATGTAGGCCAATATGTCCATAAGAAATAATTTTAAATAAAATTATAAATTCATTCTAAGTGAATATTCTTATCACTTAATGTTCTTTAACAGTGTAGTACGCCTTGTGAATCAATGTTTTGTAGTTTTTGCAAATAAAATGCTGCGGCTATGTAAACGTCTGAATTGTTTTTGTAAATATATTTTTTAACTTAAAATAGATTCTTGATACCATACAATAAACACCTTTATTTAAGAGGACTTTTTATTGGGTATTGTTCTTATTTTATGCTGATGCCAGCGAACGTTCAGCATTTCAAACAGTTGTGTGTTCTTTTTTACGCAAGTAAACACTTCCAGTATGAATATGCTCGGCAGGGTCAGCAATCTTAAGACCTTGAAATGGCTTACAGCTGTCTGCTCGTATACACTTTCACACACTATATTAGCACCCTTTACAACTAACTTATTTAACAAGATACTGAGTATTACATTAATAAAAAAAAAAAAAAAAAAAAGTGTCTGATGCGATTCCTAAATATCATTATATTAGTTTTATTTAAGTTTATTACATACGAAATAATAAAGGGCCCAAAATTCTATCTTGGGGCACACTTTTTTCAACTTGTTTGTATTTATACGTAAATATTAATTCTTTCCTCATCGTATGGTATACTTTTGTGATAGATGTCGCTTGTTGTCTATTATTAAGATAAGACATGATTAGCTTTAAGACGTTGTCCCTGAAGCCATTTGCGTAAAGATTATTTTTGAGAATTCTGTGTTCTACGCAGTCGTAAGCTTTAATGAGATCCATAAATTATGCACAAACTGGTGTATTTTTGTCAAGCTTGATAATTAATTCTACTAAAAATTCAAATGATTAACAGTTTTAATTTTTGAAAATCTGTCAGTACTTCTCTGATTTAATTATTGTATATTTTTCTAGGTAGCTATTTAAGTTTTTGTATATAATTGTTTCAAGTATTATGGATAATATAGGAGTAAGAGCAATGATTAAGGATCTAGTTTTTAGTTTGGAAGGAAATGACGCATGTAAAATACATAAATTAAAGACATGGCATAGTATGGCGATATTACGTTCATAGAGATCTCATCGTAACTCATTCTAGTGGTGTTTTTTCAAAGATTGAATTATCTATTACTGACATTTGGTGTTGTTTGAAGAATTCTTTGTATTATTAATATTTCTAAGAAAATTTTGCCAACGTAGTAACGTGAATTTTGGAATATTTACAGTTCATATATAGAAGAAGTGCAGAAAGCTAAAACTTTTAAACAATATGTCTTACAACTTTAAAAAGTACGTAAAATACGGCTTAATGGAATAACACGTGCCCAGTATATGTGATTATCTGTCATGGTAAGTAAGTCTATACAATGACAGGTCGAGTTATACTGGCCGATGAACAAAACATGGTCATTTCGACCACTACACGATTTCTAGTTATAATATTATTCCATGTATTCAAGGTAAGTTTATTATTTTATGTCAAAATATTGTTTAATGTCAAATAACTGTTAAATATCAAATTACTACTTGGTGTCAAGTTGTTAAATGTCAAATTATTGTTTAATGGCAAATTACTGTTTAATGTCTAGTTTTTAGATAATAGATGTATGATGTATGATGAGATATGATGAGTATCTGGTCAAATAAAATTGTTAAATTGTTTAGCAATTTCGGTAGGATCAGTTATTTGTCCTCAATGGACAAATAATGGATGGACTAAACTTTAGTCTAATAAGAAATGAGATATTTTCAAAATTTCATAAGATTTTCCTTACTCATAAATACAATATTTTCCACACTCCAGAGTGAGTTGAACTCTAATCTTGAAATTATTTTAATTAGGCAGGTTATTATTAGCTATGCTCTATCATAGGACAGAGCTAGGTCAGATATTTTTCTCAATAATTTTTATTAGGTATATGACAATATGGAATTGTGTACCGCTCCTCAAGTATATTGTATATGCTACTTTTCGCCCTATACGTTATCCCACTTTCGAATTATATCAAAACTGCAACGTTCTTACGGTTCGACAACTATTCATACTAAATTCTATACTCCAGCAACACACTCAAGCTCCACACACACATGATCACACTAAACCTACACGAAGAATAAAAATTTATACCACACCTCACCCATACTTTACTTTCACAAAACGATTCTTTTACTACCTAGGGCCATTTCTGTATATTAAATTAAACCAAATCTTTTCGATACACAAATCCTCTTATGCTTCAATAAAAACTCAAATTACTAAATATCTCATCAAGAAAAACTATATTGAAACGGAAAATTTAATGACACCAAAAAGCCTTTTATAACTCCATAATTCAATAGACACACATACACTTCACACACACACACACACACACACACACACACACACACACACACACAATTTGTTAATTAATTAATTTAATTTTAATCTAGTATTAAAATTATATACCCATGTACCTTTTCTTAATTTTGTGGAACTCAGTAAAGGATTGTTCATAATACAGGCTATTTGAGTAGCCTAGCTAGAACGTCTATGACCATAATGTAAAGGCTGTATATTTATGAAATAAAATTTATTATTAATTCGAAATATATTAGATTAGGATATTTTTATGCAGGTATGCATGATGTCAAAGAAGTGAATGACTCGTCTTATTGTAAGCTGTTTCAGCTTTGGCACTCGTGGCTTGACTGCCCTGTTTTTTTTTGTTACCAGCAGAAATAATAATAACAATAACATACTACGTAATAGCTACACTAAGCTTCACAAAATCTTATTTCTTCACAATCTAAATATATACAAGTGCAAAAAAAAGCAACATGAGTGGCTCCTTCACCTAACATACTCCGACACTGAAGGTCTCTTTGTAGTCCTGGAGTGATAGCATGCCAAAACGCTCAAACTCACAATCGCCTATTCATTTATACACCCCTGCCGTAAAGGGTGTATCTATAATGAATAGAAACGCATGTAATGAATTATAAGATATTATAAAATTAATCAATATCATAATATAAGTATACTTTGTTCTATAACTGTAAAACTTATTAGTTAGGTAATCACCAAAATAAGCTGTTGTAAACTCTCAGTTCTGTACTATTAAGCATATTGCACAGGGTCATAAAAACCTTGTGACCAGCACTACAGGTAATTCATTACCTAAAACTGGTACCAGCGATTCAGAACCAGATTATATTATGTTTACTACAGCTTAAGAAAATATTGTTATTTATAATTTTGGTTTTTGGTGAGAAAATAAATGATTATTATTAATGAACATTGTCACCTAATTCGAGTAGACATCTGTTGTACCTTACTATTTTGAATTGAAATATAACTTTTACTTAATTTTCATTATTTATAATGTAATATGAACTAACAAAGTCATGCTTTGAAAAAAATATAAATACCATTTCCAATGAAGAATCCAAGCCATATAATTAAATTGAATACATTAGGATAACGGCGTCCACAGGTTGCAGTCAGTGGTACCAATAATACCCCTATGACTCCAAACTCCACAAGCAGTACAGGGTAAAAGAATCCAAATGATAACGCAACCATCACCTCATGGGCCACCGAGGAAACCTGCAAGGTAAAGCACGACTTCAGAATAAGGAAATTTTGGAAAGGCTAAATTACAGTTAAAGCTGTAAAGCTATTTGTCGACTCTGTAAACTCTGTATTAAATACTACTTGTTTATATTATATATTGTGTGTAGTAAAGATTAAGTAAAACATTTACTTAATGTCACTTTTTAGCGTAAGTTCAGTGTGCCGAATACGAGAAAAATATCAGATTTGTTAAATTGACTCTAGTTTTTGAGATATGACTTTATAACTATTTGACTGAAAGACGGTCGAAATAAAAAATACAATTACAAATTTAAATATATATTTTTAGAAGCTGCATAATAACTATAAAAAAACTAAATACATATGCCATTAACATTAAATCATAAAAAAATTACAAAAAACTTTTCCTGTAGGCTTTTCTATAGTGTATATGTTCAGGACAATCCCTTATTAACAGCTCTCCAGCAATAGTCTGCCATCATATGGCTGTCCCATCGGCCTTGGTATCTTTCTTCCTTTGTTCTAATGTCCTGAGTGACCCATTCTACTTGTTTCTTGCCGTGATCGACAAGGTTGTCTGGGAATCTGTCCAAATGACTATGTAAAAAATGTAATTTCATGCTCATATTTGCTCCTAAGCGGTTAAAATTCTGAAGCATTTTAGCAACCAATTCTGGATATTCTGGTGCTTTGTGATTCCCCAAAAAATGTTTGACTACTAATATAAAGCTTAGCCATGCTTTTGATTGACATTGACATGCTATCTGTGTCATATGGCTTGTAAACTGTGTATCATTTATAAGGGTGCGGATTTGCGGCCCATCAAATATGCCTGCTTTCAATTTAAAAGTGATATTCATTAAAATTACTTTTAATATCTCAAGAACCAGAGTCAATCTATACAAAGCGATAACATTTCGGGTATGTCTGATGAAGGTGTTTATTAAATCCAATAACAAAATTAATGCCGCAGATTATTTTTTTTGTTTCGCAGTGTAATCAGCGCAGGACGTTTAAGGTTTATTTACAGCAGTATACCGACTAGTTATTCTTTATAAACCATTAAGAAAAGGTGACTAGTCCCAGTCGGAAGCAGACATGTGAAATGTAGGATTGAATCGGTTGGATGAAGGCGGCGCATGAACAATGAACATTCATTGGGGAATACCTGCGGGGAATCTGCAATGTTGTAACATGCATGTGGCAACATCCAAGGGTTTATAAAGTCTCTAACACCCAGTCACATATACTTAATAATTAATCCCAGTATGCACATTACAACAGCCATTGTCAATTGTCTAAATAAATACTCACAGCAGGGCTCAACTGTTGACCTCATTAATATCTAAGTAGCAGTCCGTGTAGGGCGACGCTCAATTAGACATTACTCAACCGAATCATGTTCTTATACCTACATACATACATATCATATAAGTTTGATAATCCTACGCAGTGTGTTCTTTTTTATTAATCAACTTATCTTATACCATCATAATTTACCATGTAATTCTTTAATTGTAGCATATATTTGCTATACTTAATTAAGACTTAGACAACAATTTATCAGATAATGTTTGAACATAAGTTCTCACCGTAATTTTGTTATTCTCTGTTCTAGCTATATAATGTATTGTGATTTACCCTAGTGATATGTCAATTTTGATAAGTGATAACACAGACATGAGGATATTTAATATATGTATATATATGGTACGAGTACGTGACATGCTGAGAGCGGACGCGAATCATACGATCAAAGCAGTGTTGCCACAGGTCAGTTCATTAATGGGTAAAAAAGGTAAACCATTGCGAATATCACTCTGGTACACTGATGGCTGATGGATGGTATCTTTGATTAAGATTTGTTAAATTTTATTAAGGGACACCATCGACAATTTTTTTTTGTTTTTCTGTCTTCATGCGTAAACCTAAAATAGTGCAAAAGAAAATTAAATATGTACCTTGGACTAAGCTGTGCCCATATTAAAATTGGTGGTCTTAAAATGTTCTGTCTCACCTCTTTGGCAATTAGATATCGAAATAAAAGGGTAAGTAAGAAAGACTATTAGTGCAACGATGCTCACGTAAAAGTTTAAATATTAGTAAATAGTACCGTCGCCTTTTTGCGACACACATGTATCTCTATTGAAAATAATGGTTTCAGACACTCACTGCTAGTGTTGTCGTATATAATTCCTAACCCACGCAGGCACGCAGTGCGCTTAGTAATTGATGCACCGCAAGTATCTTATAAGTTATAACATATACATGCTGACATGACATGGATCGTTTTCAGAATAAGATAGGCCACAAAAATACTTCTATTTTTACAATAAATCTGTAACTTCGATATCACCTAGTACTTGGGTTGTGGAGGTCTGGTGGCAGTCGCTTCACGTAAAATATCAAATTTCGGCCGTATCGTAGTTAGACTGAAAGCCGACCAAAACTTAGTTGGGAAAAGGCGCGGGGATGTGGTAATTTTATAATAAACTCTAAATATAAGATGCTTACCAAAAATACTATAAACGTTGACATAGGGCGCCCTAAGGACGGTGCTAGAGGAATGTAGATGTGATCCCGTAGCCAGGAGTGAACCACGCGATTCCAGCGACGGTAATACTGTGAGTAACGAGACGTAGTCCACCAGTCCTGAAAAAATGTAGGTAAGGGAATTACTAGGACGTGTGCGATATACCTACAGTATAATAATCACATTAGCTTTAGCTATTTATAATCCATTTCTATGAATGGTTAAATATGTTTGGTATAACTCATAAGAATCATGCTTTATTGTATACAACAGTAAATATGACGTTGCATAATGCATTTTTTACATTAATTTAATAGTTTAAGTGTAATCATCGAATAAATTCTATCTGAAATAATAAGATTAATATGAATGGAACTATTTGTAATACATGTGTACATTCATTGTTCTAATTCAGCGTCCCATCCACATAGCATTAATTACTTTGTTGAATAATAAATAGCCTGGCATTTTATCCCGGACGATGTATGAAGACGTCTATCCTTACCTGATATAAGTAATGCCTTTGATACCGTAGATTCTCTGTTTGGTATACTAAGCTCTATAAATATATATAAATGCTACTATTGAATGGTTCCGTAGTTTCTGTTTATTCATTAGTAATGGATACGTATCGAAGAATCATATTCTTTCTGATTTGGTGCCACAGTCGTTGTACCTTAAGACGGCTATTTATTTCTCTTAATTTTTACAGTACAATTCTAACTCTAAACGATTTATTTCATCCTACTACGCAGATGTCCTGCCAATTTATATACAAGCCCCATTAAGTTAGCCTTAAAGTGCATTTTCTACTTCTAAATGGAGTTTGAAACGGAACGGTTAATGAAGCAAGAATTATGGATTCATTTATAGTAAAGCCAACTTAGACACATCTCAATTATTTGTAAATGCAATTGCTTTATGGGGTTCTTTCGGAGGCATTACTCGATTATGTCGATGTCAGCTGTCCTATTTCAAGGAGGAGCAACTTGATAAGCTTGAGCGCCTTACAAATTTTCCATCTGTCTATCAAGGCTTTTAAAATTGTCATAAAAAGGCAAATTTGGAAAAATCTTTTTGGTAAATGTTTATCAGCTGTAAAAACGTTTCTCAAATATAACCATATATTCTTTCTGTAAGACGGTGTTTAAAAGGGTCTATAAGTTAAACCCAATGACTTACCTCATAAAATTGTCGATCTGCGAACCTTAACATCTCCGCCCAAGCATTCAACCAAGCGTGAAGAATGCAGTAGAAGAGGCAAAGGTAAGATAGTATGCCGGGAAGCACACATGCGAATATTTCACGCACGACAGTTCCGGCCTCAACCTTTAACATATTCCACATAAAAACATAAATCAAGTGAAATAAACTAAGATACTTATTCCGTACTTTAGATTTATCACGAATATTCCTTTTGATCATAATTATATGATCAAAAGGAGTAAATCTAAATTACCGAATCGATTTTAATTAAATTAAATTTTATTAGATTTCATCGTATAAGGTGACTGAAAAAATGGTTAGAAGAGTTAATCGATTTTCGGTCTTAACTAAGATATTAAGTTACATTATGTACTTTTTATGTTTCTGCTTGTGTAATTATACATTAAAGGAGTCAAAAAATCGATAGTCCCCTGACCCCAGACCTGAACTTGTCCCAAATATAAGCTGTAACTTAGTTGGGAGAATACTCGTAATGTGTGACCCGTAAGCAATCGTTAAAAAGACATCTAAGTGTAGTGCGACTACCATTTGTCATGACTAATAGTTACTGGTTAAAAATCTCTTTTCTTACAAAGAATATTACGTGTATAATTTTCTTTTATTTCCACTCATTACGAAAAAAAGCTGTAATAAATTTAATACAAAAAACGATGGTTATAAAGAGATTTGAGAAACGCGGAAACGCGAATGATTGAATTAAAAGCATTTTGCATTATCAACGTTGAAGTAACGTTCCATAATCTAGTAGCTGTAGTCCTGAATTTGCCAAGCGCCAAACAAGCAGACTGTCGCATTTGAACTACTAGTCTTAGTGTCTCACTATATGTATATATTGCTTATTATTAAAAGCGTTAACCCTTATGTAATTTGGCAATGTAAGGAGTAAAAACAACAGCGAGATAAATATTACAGCGTGAGTAATGCTTGGTTAGGCCCTTACGGTACTTAGTATAATGAAACCAGATTTAACTCAAATTATATTTTACGTAATTGTATTTTTATTTATTTATTACTTATTTAGACCTTAATATTAACACGAAATTCTAATATTCTTTTTATTTAATTTTACCTACCTGGCTCTGTTTTCCGTAGTCCGACCAGTATGGCATGATGAATCTCTCCCAAATAAAACAGTAGTAAAATATAATAGCGGCCACTTCCCCGAAATGAAACAAGACCTTGCCCCATCTTATTCTCTTTGTCCTGTAGACAATGGAGTTTAAAGGTTAAATATAAAAAAAAAACAATTTCACAGAAAAGTTATGTGAAATGCAGCTGACGTTACATTCAATGTTTAATCCTGTGAATGGTCGTTTTAATCAGATTGTTTCCAGTTTGTGATTATTGAATAAGAGATTTTCGTTATTGCATTGCATTATTATTTATATGAAATAAACTTCTAAAGTCTAAACTTATATTTTTTGACGTGACAACGTCTTATAATTCGATGGAGCCGGCTGCACGCACGAAAAAACATGACTCATGCGGCGTTACCTCGCTCTGAGGCGTTCCATTTAATTTTCTTTTGAAAAATGCAACCATTCCATCAGTGTTTTCTTATGACGTTGTCACGTTCAACTATCGTCAGTAAACCGACTTTACAGACAACCGATTTTTTTTTTGGAAAATACTGTTTATATAATGTGTTACTCGTACTGCACTTGCTTCTCCATGGAGTCCGTGCAATTATGGTATTTAAGTATAACAATGATGATAATGAAATTGCAATCCGGTAAACTTTAATTTAACTAGTTTTGATAGACTCGACGGATTTTAATTAAATAACAATTAAAGCATTCCTGAAATTCAAATTCAAATTATTTATGTGCTTTAAATGGTAGTACATAATGTGGTTTTACAAGTTTTGATATAAGGCGAACAGGGGCCTGTTCGCCTTATATTAAAACTTTAGCCATAAAAATAGCGTACCAATTTAACATAGGTGTTAAAATAACTGAGTTTATTATATTGTTATTATAGTCATCATTCATTCGTTTTTGTGTATTGATTATAATATACTTTTTATTCATCATACCTACTACTCTCTGCCATTCAAAAAATCTTTAATCAAATAAAATGCATTACTTAGTAAGCAATCTTTCAGGGCCGGGATACATTTATTTAAGTGTAGTGCTTTGAAGCGTTCTGGGATTTTATTAAAGACTTTAACGCACATCGAGTAACGTAATTATAATTTTTTGAAATCTGGTCGACCTAGGCAAGGCACCATGTTCAACACAAGTCTATTTGGATTTCTGATGTTATTTCTTTAGGTGGAATCTTTAGCTTGATTTAATATTTGAGGGTGTTGTTTTACAATTTACCTGTATGTACAAACACGACAATGTAAGGATCTTATTTTTTTTAAATATGGACAACAAGATACATCCGGAGTGATGTCGCATATGGACCTAATGCACCGTTTTTGTGCAATAAAAGCCTTATCTATGTCTCTACCGTTACCCCATAATAACAATCCATACCTTCACACAGATTCAACATACGCAAAGTAGTACATACAGCATGTATAATGTACTTTGCGTATGTTACAATACGATATTTGTACAAACTGGTAAATATCTGAAAGAAAGAGAGATTTAAACCCATTTATTTTATTTGCGATTTTTTCTATGTTTTTTCCAGTTCAGTTTATCATTTATAATATTATTTTTTAACCATTTATAGTTATACCAAGAAATGTAGTATAGTTCGCTATCGTTAGATTTAATCCGTTGTAATTTATATCGTATTTATTTTCGTCTTCTATCGTATTTATAGGCCCTTTTCGCTCAACACGGCCGTAGGGCCGTGTTGAGCGAAAAGGGCCTATAAACATCTCTGGTCCTATAGAAATCCTATAGAAATCTCTGGTGTCGTAAATGTTTATAGGCCACCGGTAAATGCTTCAGTTACAATTTTTGCTAAATTTTTCAAGGTCTTCTAGAACATTTGAGGTGTTGAAAATTCTTCTAATTTACCTGGGGTATTGATCTCTGTATGTAAGAGTCGGTGCGAATAGGAAGTACAAGTAGTGTTGGAATGTTGGCAAAGGTGTTTCCCCGCTGAGACATCGAGGTCCGCATGCCACTGCTACTGACACTATTTTCATCATAAACCGAAACTGAAATTAAAAACATTATAATTTATTCTCATATCACAGTTTTCTCAGACTATTAGGCCCAAAATTATATCCAACTATCACACTGTACAAATACTGTAGTGTTCTTAATGTGAGAATTTTTTTTATACTGCACTTTGTACTTTTACAACACCGCAATACTCCATATATACATATTTCCGAAAGTAGCACAGATAAAATCTGTACCTTACCAACACCGTATTGTATATTTATCAAACTAAAACGGTTTTCTGCTATTTGGGACCTTTTTCTATAATCATGTTAGTAAAAAAATATTTATGGTTTATCAAAATATCAATGTAAATGTATGCTACAAACACACACACATACACACACACACGCACACGGCCACGCACACGCATCCGCACACAAAGACTTTTAGATATGATTCTTATCGAGGAAATGACTATTGGAACAATATGGATGGTTTCTGCTCGCCACTGTCGTTTCAACTCTATTGCTAGATCTTGATACTTAGCAAGATTAGTGATGTCAGTATTTTTATAAAAAATGATAATAATATTTACACTTTGAATAAATAATCATTTGACCAGCATCCTTTGTCTGATACTTAATCCCGCTATTTAATTGATAAATATGTAATCGAAAGATATTTATCAATAGGGCTTAGATATGAAGTGTTACTATAAAATTATCAATAGACAAATTAAAAAATTACTTAAATATAATTATTTAAAAAAGTCTATTCAGACGACGAATAACGTAAATACACCTCCCTATCAAACGTATACGTCGAATAGCTTCTTTTTTTTTTATGTATGGACTCTATTTCGTTCATTATTCGCATATACTATTACCTATGTCATAAGTAGTATGACAAATTGTTTTTTTTTTTAAATACCATTTCCATAGTGACGGTCACTGAAGATCCTAGCGCCAAATGCTTTTTGAAGAGGTCATACACAGGGATCGTAGTCAACGTAAGCTGCGTACCAATCAACCCAAGCAGCCCTAGTTGAATTGTTGCACGTCGTAGCACTGCAAAACAAATAATAATAAATAACATTTAGGCTATTATTTAACATGTACATTGCAAAAGAATTAATATTTCTGCTGTCAAAAGCAAAGGGACCAATAGGAAGCCCAACTATATGCTATAACTACTACTACGCCTTTCAAATGCAGGAAATATATACAAGGTGTAAGTGACACCGTACGGAATCCTGAAATAGTATATTCAGACCATCATTCTGAGTGGAAAATCATTGGAAATTTCTGCCGGAAAATACATATCTTTGAAGTGGTAAGTTGTTATGGGAGGGTAAACCGCTTCGTTACGTAACGCGTTACGGCGTCAGTCTGTCTGGCGTTTAAGTTATCACTTCTGTCGGGCGTCCTGAGACGCACACGTTCTTTTTTAATTTTTTTTTGCTTAAAAGTGATATCACAATGAGTAAACAGAACATTTTACCGAAAAAACATCAGTAAATACCCCATACGACCAAAAACTGCAATGTAATCAAATTTATTTATTTAATATCTTTTGAAGAAGGCTTACAGACTAATAATATTAATTATGGTTACAACAAATATATTATATCCATGTTGCTAACAACAAGCCTCCATAGTTAGGGAGGCCTCCAAATCAACAACATTTATCAAATCAGCTGCTTCGACGGCGCCGGACGCTGAAAGAAATTCACCGTACTGCACAGTACGGGTGTTGCGTTACATTGCGTTGCGGAGAATCAAACTATTGACTGTAAATCCTTAATCTCACATTTTTATTATGAGCTGACTTTTGCATTGTGATTAGTATCCAAAGAAAGACTTTTTTGTAAGTTTTTCGCAACGGTGATACTTACACGCTGTATTTTTCTTCTGTGTAGAAAGTGAGACTTATAACTATACGAGGGCGGCACTGAAAATTTCGAGAATCAAGGAAGTGACTCAACATTACTATTTAAAAATGTATTTATTGCTTTTCGAAGTATTCTCCGCGAAATTTGACACATTTTTCCATACGATGGAACATATCATTGAAGCAACCATTCCATTCGGAAGTTGGGATGGCCAAAATGGCCGTTTTGTAGGTGTCCACAGCTTCTTCAGGTGATGAAAATCTCTGACCACGCAATTTATTCTTTATTTTAGGGAAAGTATAGAAAACATTAGGGCTTAGGTCGGGGCTGTACGGCGGATGGTCTAATAATTCTATGTTTTCTTGCTTTAAAAACTCTTTTGTTCTGTGCGCGGTGTGAGAACTCGCATTGTCGTGATGGAGGATGATGCGGCGGTTGCACGACCTGTGGCAAACAAATGCTAGCATACCATTCTGCATTAAACGTTCTTTGTCCCTCAAGAGAAATAGTCGCAACATGGCCGCTTTTGGAGACAAACGTGGCCACCATTTTTTTTGCAACACTCCGTGAACGAACAATTTTTGTTGGCTTTAACTCATTTTCGAACACCCAAACTCGTGACTGGTTTTTTGTTTCGAGTTCGTACGCGTATATCCAGGATTCGTCACCTGATACGATGTTGTATACAGCATTTGAGGATCCTGGGTGGAATCTTTCGAGAGTTCTGACGCACCAAGTAACGCAAGCCGCTTTTTGCTTTTCACAGAGCGAATGCGGTATCCATCGGGAAAACAACTCTTTTACACCTAATTGTTCATGCAAGATTATTTGTATTTGACTCATGCCAATGTCTAAAGTTGCCTGAATTTCGCGGTATGTCACATGTCGATCTTCCTCAATCAGCTTAAGCACAGCATCAACGTTTTCTTGGGTGACTGCAGTTTTTTTGACAACCTTGACCGGGATCATCACTGAGCTTGACACGTCCACGTTGAAATTCAGCAAATCAGCAATAAATTGTGGTTTTGGATGGGGCTTCATCACCAAATGCAGAAATCATCCGGTCAACACACTGTTTTTGCGTTAAACCACTTCGAAAGTCATAATAAATCATCGCTCTTGAATTTTCTCGAGTCAATTCCATTTTCTCAACGACTAGTTAGACAAAACCTTGTGATAAGACCGAGAATAATTTTTTAAATAAATAAATGGTATTCGATTTTTAAAACCAAGGAGTTTTCAATTAAAAAGATTTTAATATGACAGAAACAGTGGAAATATTCCATTCCCGATACTTTTAGTGCAGCCTATGTATAGGTAGATATCCTGTCCCAAAAGGAAATCTATTAGAGTAATAGGGTAATAGGGAAAATAAGGTCTGGTTAGCATGGTGGGTAACGGAGTTTCCAGTCGTAATTTCTGTAGTCATGATGTTGTGCAGGTGAGGACGAGCGTTGTCACAAAGAAGTATACTAGAGAAATTGACAAGTCTGTTTAGTTTGATAGCGCACTTTGAACTTTTATTTTTTCCAATTGTACCATGAACTAATCAGAATTGTTTTATGTCTTATGTTGAAGGTTGCTGCTAATTAGTTATTATCAAAGCCTGCGCCATAATCAAAAACGTTTTAAAAAAATCCGCAAGTTTGTTTTTCCATTCTTAGAGAAACATTAATATTAAGGTTATTCAAGGTCATGAAGTATGTTTATTATTACTGTTGTATATGTATATATATGTAGGTACATACGGATATCGATGCCTTGTCGAGAATAAACCAGTGTAAATGTAACCGTTGCTTTATTCACTCGTCCCGTCTCATACATAACAGTGGCGACGAATACCCACATTATAGTTAGTAATAGCTCACTACGGAGTTTTAGCAGTTTTTGACCATAATGTACAGTTATGGAAAACGTTTAAAAGTCGTCTAGCGCAATGGTTTATCGCTAACGATGTTGATAAAACCAAGGACCCAGCGGACATCAAGAAAAGAGCAATCTTGTTAAGCACGCTCAGTGATAGCACCTACAAACTCGCTGCCGACTTAGCACTACCTAAAGATTTGCAAGATGTACCATACAAGGATATCTTCAATCTCTTAGACAAGCATTTTATTCCAACAAAATGCGGATTGGGTGAGAGGTATCATTTCTATTCGGCTACCCAAGACTCTGAAGAAACATTTGCACAACGGGCGGCGAGATTGCGTGGGCTAACTGTGGATTGCGCATTTTTGAACGTTAAGAAAGCATTGCGGGATCGCTTCGTAATGGGAATGCGGCCTGGAGCGGAGCGAAATAAGTTGTTCGCTCAGAACTTAGACGAGTTAACTCTGGCAAAGGCGATCAATCTAGCGGAAAGTGTGCGCAGCGCGCTTGCTCAACGGCGGTGTCAGCGGCAACACCTGGTGGTCAAATACTGCCTCACAACGAGCAGCTGTTCAAGATTACGAAACCTACAAGTGAGACTATAAAGTCGTGTGCGGTTTGCGGTTATAAAAATCACACTACGTCACAGTGTAGATTCGCAAATTATAAGTGCAAAAAGTGTAACACAAAAGGTCATTTAAAGCGAATGTGTATGTTCATATTCGTACGTTCAAGGGGGAACCAATGTTCGAAATTGTTGTAGTTGAGAGGATACCTTTAAAATTTCAAATGGATACGGGATCGGCGGTTACAGCTATTTCAAATAGTACATATAGCAAATATTTTTCAAAAAAGCCATTGTCACGCACTAGTAAGCGCTTAATTACGTATACCGGCGATCAGATAAGCTGTGTAGGTACCGTTGGATTGTTGTTTACTTATTTGAACAATTCTCATATTCTCAATGTTTACGTCATAAACAATGGCGGCCCACCTATATTGGGGCGTGATTTTATTTCTTTATTTAATTTTCAATTGTCACCGATATGTTTTTTTGGTGAAACTAATAATTTAGTAGATCAGTTAAAATCTCGTTACCCCTCGGTATTTTCGAATGAATGAGGTAAGTTCAATAAATATGCAATTAATTTGAAATTAAAAGATGATGCAAATCCGGTTTTTGTCAAAGCCCGTCCAGTCGCTTTTGCGTTAAAAGATACGATAGATAAAGAAATAAATAGGCTAGTATCTGTGGGTGTTTTAAAACCGGTTCAACATTCCGATTACGCGTCACCTATTGTGCCTGTGTTAAAAAGAGACGGCTCGATTAGATTGTGTGCGGATTATTCAATTGCAGTAAACAAACAATTAATGGTTGAAAAATATCCGCTGCCGACGGCCAAGGAACTTTTTGCTAAGCTATCGGGTGGGAAACAATTTAGTAAAATTGATTTATCCCAAGCTTATTCCCAATTAGTTCTCGATGAATCGTCGCAAAAGATAACATGCATAAATACCCACCGTGGGCTTTTTAATTATACCAGGTTGGTGGTTTGGCCTAGCCAGCGCGCCTTCTGTTTTCCAGCGTACAATGGATTGTTTACTATCAGGGATAGATGGAATTTTATGTATGTTGGACGACATTTTAATAACATCAAATGACATTAAACAACACTTAGAGAGGCTCAACGAAGTGTTGAGAAGATTACAAGAGGCCGGGTTAACATTACGTTTAGATAAATGCGAATTTTTAAAGATCAAGTTCAGTATTTAGGTTATACCATTGATAAAAACGGGTTACATAAATGTAAACAAAAGGTAAAAGCTATTTTGAGTGCACCGGTCCCTAGTAATGTAAATAAATTGCAATCCTTCATATGGTTAGTAAACTACTACCGGGACTTTGTACCCAACGCTTCCTCTATACTTAGCCCACTTTATAAATTACTACGAAAAAATAGTAACTGGGAATGGAATAGGGAACACCAAAAGTCATTTGTTACAATTAAACACATGATAGCGTCTGACCAAGTATTAGCCCAATTTGATCCAGATGCGAAGTTAATTTTAACTGTAGACGCATCGCCATCGACGGGTTAGGTGCGGTCTTGTCTCAAATATGCGATGATGGTACAGAGGGACCAGTGTCTTTCGCTTCGCGTACCCTCAACTCGGCTGAGAAAAGATATTCGCAATTACAAAAAGAAGCGACCGCCATAATATTTGGCGTGAGGAGGCGTATTTCACCAATACCTATATGGTCGGTCAACGCCTTTTATCCTCCGCACAGATCATAAACCCCCTTTGTCTATATTTAACCCTTCGCGCGGTATTCCAGAAGTATCTGCTAACCGGCTTCAGCGTTATGCGTTGTTTTTAAGTGGCTATAACTATATTATCCAGTACATACGAAGTGGTGATAATATAGCAGATTATCTATCACGAGCCAGTTTACCCGACATTCAACAAACCGGTAACGAGTTAGGGGCGGTAGAGGAATGTAAAGAAAGGGTGGCCTAGAAAAATTACTAATTTAAATATGGTGGCGTATTTTTCATGTAGGTTACAGTTAGCGTTGGAAAATGGATGTTTAATGCGGGGTTACAAATTAATAATACCTGCAACATTACAAAATAAAATAATTTCAGAGCTACATAAATCACATTTAGGCGTTGTGAAAATTAAAGCTGAAGCATGGAGTCAGTTATGGTTCCCGGTATAGATCGGTCGATAGAAAATTTAGTGTCTAAGTGTTCAGTATGCAGTCAGCTGAGGCAATCGCCGCCGCGAGCGCCGCTTGCACCGTGGCTACACCCTCCGCAACCCTTCCATAGGATACATATAGACATGCTTGGCCCTGTTTACAATCGTACATATTTAGTTGTCGCGGACGCTTATACGAAATGGGTCGAGGTTTATGAAATGAATGTAACGACATCTACACAGGTTATAAACAAACTGTTAGAGTTCATTTCAAGGTTCGGGTTACCGCATACTATAGTAAGTGACAATGGCACACAATTTACATCTAGTGAGTTTAGAACGTTTTGTTTTTCAAACGGCATTTCGCATGTGACGTCACCCGCGTATCATCCAGCTAGCAATGGTCAGGCGGAAAGTTACGTTAAATTTGTGAAAAGGGGTATTAAGTCATCAATGAGTGGTAATGATAATGACAAAAGATTATGTAAAAACAAACTTCTAAAGTTCCTTTTTGATTACCGTAACTCAGTTCATTCTACCACGGGTACATCCCCGGCCGAATTAGTGTTCGGGAGAAAATTACGTTCACGTTTAGATATGCTAAAAAACGAGAACTCATCGCCGTCATCAAACACTCTTGCTAATTATGTACAAAACAAACAGTGTTTACAGCGTAAGTCATATGGTGGAAAAAATTTACAATCCTTCGCACCTGGCGATCACATTAAATATAAAATAAACATGCCAAATAACAAGGTACTTTGGAACAAAGGAATAGTGATAAAGAGGCTTGGACGCGTGACTTATTTAACTAAAGATTTTATATCAGCGGCATCCTTTAAGAAACATAAGAATCAGTTAATAGCATGCAAAGAAGCTGCTCAAATTCAACCGTGGGATTGTCCGGTGGGACTTAGTGACTTGCCAGTATCACCTGACTTGGCTTGCGCATCAACCCACGCAAGTAATACAGGTCCACCTCACCGCCTGGTGAGCGCTTCAACACCAGAACAACCATTAGTGGATCAGCATTTGGTCCAATCTGAAGGAAGTGTCTCAGAGGATGAGGAGTCCCATGAGGCCGTTGAAGGGATCCGTGATCGTACAGCGGGAGGAAAATGTCTACGCAATATCCCTAGAGTAGATTATAAGCAGTTTTTTAGTATGTATGTTTAAGTTTATTTAGAGGACGTGTTTCTAGACTGTTGAGGGAGGAATGTTGTATATGTATATATATGTAGGTACATAAGGATATCGATGCCTTGTCGAGAATAAACCAGTGTGAATGTAACCGTTGCTTTATTCACTTGTCTTGTCTCATACATAACAATTACTAGCTGTGAGATGACAGATTCCAATTCAACCCTGGATTAAAAATCCATGTTTGAATTGGAACCTGTCATTTTTTAAATTCTACAAGCGTTTTAATAGATTAAAAATTATTATAAACAAGCAAACGGCCCCGGCTTCGCTCGGGTAACTGAGACATCTTCAACAATCATCATCATATTTCGACCAATTTACACAAACCTTAACAAATGATATACTTAAACCTGCCTCATGAATCTATTGGTGAAAATCGTATGAAAATCCGTTCAGTAGTTTTTGAGCTTATCGCGAACAGACAGACAGACAGACGCGGCGGGGGACTTTCTTTTATAATATGTTGATATTTACCTGAGTAGCGTTCAGATTTACCTTTTGTTGAAACTCTGAAATAATATATAAAACTTACTTAAAATCACTATGATCTAAATATATTCGGCGGCGGTAGCGTAACGACTAAGGTGTCGGACTTGCGATCAAGTGGTAGCAGGTTCGAAACCCACCCAGTGCACTACCGACATGAACACTCCTAAGACAAGCGTTAAGTTCAGCTGTAGGGGTTAACAAGAATACTAGAAACGTGTGACCTACATTACTAGTATTCTTTAAAAAAAAAGTATATATATTTTTCTACTTTGTGTGTAAACAGATTTTATTTATTTTGTTCGGTAAAAATTATTGTTTACAATAAAGTTTCGTCGAAGGTAGGGGAAAAAGAGTATGTAATTTTTTAATAGTAAAAATATTAGCTCATCAATTATCTTATTGATAGTAAATGAGCTATTATAATAATTGGGAACTTGAACAATCATTTAATGAATTACGTTCAAATTTTGACCTCTTGGCGACCAAAAAGTAAATGTAGTTAAATAAATGTATGTAGAAAATATTACATAGTTACAGCAGCAAAACACGATACAAATAACAAACAAAACCAATGATAAAAAGCAGAATAATACCAATATCTTGGGTTATGTTTCGGTCCAATTCAGCACTAAATTGATTCCATATTCGTTTCATAAACTACATAGATCATATTCAATTTATGTATTGTGTAAATAATAAAATAATAACCGTAACAGTAATTTAATTAGCAATTACATTTTTAGCCGTTTTGGGGTTGAGACTAGGGTGATGGGGCCGAGTGCTTGTTCCGCGTTTATAATAAGCGACTGATCGACACTTCTTGTGACTATAAGGCGGGTCTTTTTCTCGCACAGAGTTAGCATTGCCATTCACCGTGGCAATGCTGCAAGCCTTTTGGGAACGATACCAGTAGGCGACGATGATGTCGAGATATTTTATGACGCATTCTTGTAAATTGTTTGTACACATATATATGACGGACGAGCTCACTTTGAGTTTGGTCACCACCGAGTCAACACTAGCCCAGGAACTGTACAGTTTTTCTTTGCGTGTTTACAATGCATCAGTGATTGTTTATCAAAAGGGAGTTTTCTCATCGCCCGTACCCACTTCGTGCCCACATTGTACCTAGTCCTATACCTGAGGATTCTACATTTTATTCCTTATTTTACAAAAATAAATCTTAAATAGATTATAAAAAAGAAGAGAAAATAACAATGCCATTGTGTAACAAGATTTAGATGTTGAACATTAAAGGTTTTCGAACATTTACCCGCGAGTAGATAGAACTAACTGGTACTTTTATCTACAAGTAGACTCTGGTACTTTTATCTACAAGTAGACTGATGTTTTTTAAAAGCTTGTATTTAACTTGCAATGTTTGTTAGTTTAGGTCAAATCCTGCGAGCTGAATTAAAACCACTCGCTTTTATTTCTATGATTATATCTATTATATATATATATATCTTATGATTCTACAGATCAAGAATTGTCTTCAGACTAGGGAGGAGAGGGTTGTCTCCTCAACAGTCAATTCTACATACACGAAATTTTATACATTTACGCCTTAAATAATGATAGTCTGTTCTAAAGTTCAATGACCTAACTGCAGAGCCCACGATTAGCGCCAGAAGATGGAACTATTCATATCATCATTCGTGTATCGTATCATTTGTATTCGTATATCGATTTCTCGCGACAAGCTTTTATATAAAATACGATTGTATATATGTGTATATTGTAACAAAATGATGGATTTGATGAAAGTCACAGCTTAGTTTTTACCTTTTAGGACCTTTCAATAAAAGCTTATTTTTTAAGTATTTATTCAGAACTAACTTGTTTAATGTAAGTCTACCTACAACTGTTTCTTATGCTTGTCTGAAAATGTTGAATTTCAAGTTAATGTAAGTAAAATAACTTTATAGTACGATGTAATCACTTTATAGTAGTCGTTTTGTAGAGATACTTAATAGAGTGAAATCAACGAACTAAATGTGTTTCTCTCTCTCTTTCTATCTCTCTCTGAAGCATATGCATACCTATATATTAATACTACTCAATACGACACATTTTTTTGCCAGAAAATAAGTAAGGTCTGGCGGTCTTGGGATCTTGGTCTATAAAATATAGTAAGGAAATTTTGCATTATTGATATTTTTTTTAAGAGGCCATATGATATTTTTTATCACTATAAATGTAGTATCCACCCGTAAGTAATTTGCCGTAAAAAATATTGTGACTATAAATTGAGATAAAAACTATTCTATCTCTCAGGTTGGACCAAACTGCATCCAGGCTGCAAAATTTAATTAAAATCGGTTACTAGTTCATCGCGGACAAACAACGTGACACGATATTTTTTAATCGTCGATAAAAAAAGGAGGTTCTCAATTCGACCGTGTATATAATCTATATTTTTTTTTTTATGTTTGTTCAGCCCTCTTTTCGTTATTTATGAACCGATTTTGATTATTCTTTTTTTGTTAGATAGGGTATACCTCAAGAGTTCCCATGTCAAGGAAGTCAGGATCTGATGATGGGATCCTGGTAAAATTGAGAGAAACCCACGAAAGTTTACTTTTCATTACTTTATCAGGTATTTGCGTTTAGAAATCATCACATCATGTACATGCTGAGCTGATTATGAAAAAAATTAAAAAATAAAAATCTTTTTAACAAAAAATTTAACCGACGAAAAGAACTAAAAAGCATAAAATAAATAAACCTTTTAAGTCTTAAGTATTGAGCTTATTTACATAAACTATCAAATTTTATATAAACCTATTTTGAGTCGGCGCCAAATAATAAAATGATCAATTACCTACGTAGAGCCATATCCATTTCTACGTAGGTACATATGAAATTTAGATAATTAATCAGTTTGTTGTTTGGCACCGCCTCAAAATTAGTTTATATAAAATTTGATAGTTTATGTAAATAAACTCAATACTTAAGACTTAAAAGGTTTATTTATTTTATGCTTTTTAGTTCTTTTCGTCGGTTTAAATTTTTGTAAAAAAGATTTTTTATATATGTATAAAGAAGATTTACTAGACGCACGGGTATTTTTTGTATAATCACAGCGTTAATAAAAGCAGTTCAATAATTTTAATTGAGATCACGATAGTTAAAAGTTCGATGATGTGATCGTAGTTTATAATCAAACTATTTTTATAATACACCCTATGCATATCACCATCATACTTATGCTGTATGCTATTTTTATATAAGAGGATATTACTTTGCTAAAATAAACTCATGTTTATTAAAATAGCTAGAAAATTTCGACGCACTTGCTCAAAAGTACTTTTGTTAAAATGACTTTTTTATCTAGACTATCTAGTGTAAAGCCAAATTCAAGAAAAAGGAACTGGCGATGCGGCAGCTGTGTGTTATATTACACGAACCATTTGGAGCCACTTTTGATACCTTAGTAACTTAAAATCTATTTAATATAAAGACATGAAATTTGGTATATTTATTAAAACCCCTTAGAATAACTAGAACTTAAAATTTCATAAATACAGCTCAAACGGTCATTAAGATATTAACATCTAAAAATCAGCATTTTTGTCACTCACTGACTGACAGATCATACTACAGACTATAGATCATAAACCTAACCCACTTCCAAGGCCAGATGACCTATAAAGTTGAAATTTGGCGTCCAGCTAGGTGTGTATACATAGGAAAAAACAGTGAGTTTTTACGATTTATTATATTTTCCAAACAATAAATTTTTATGAACACCTAGCCTTTAAAAAAAATAATAGCAATTTTTTATTCTATCACAAGAGAATAAATTCCAAGATAAAAGATGGCTTTTATTAACACCAGATTGTTGATAAAACTTAGACGACCAATAATAATACAAACTGCAACTGGTAACGCCATCGACTCAGAGTGATCTGACACTATTGCGTCATTGCAAACAATTATGTTACGAAAGAAAAACATTCTTACGCAATTTTGCAACTTTGTATAAATAAGTCAGTGATTCAAGAGCCCAGATTAGAACAAATTTCTGTTGTCTATAAGAGTTTTACAGGCACTTTGAAAATGTACAGAATCACTACAAAAATTTTAGGTTACGTACGGAAGGATTCATTAATGAATGGGCAATGCGCTCAAATAATTCTAACGTTCAAGAAAATTTATAAAATAGCACAAAAAGGGAAAATATACAGCGCAAACGCAGATTAATGTTACATACCACTTGAATGATGAATAATATAATACAGATAACTTACGATAAATTGAAGCTCAAAATTTGACTTTACCTGGATAGTTTCTGGACAGCTTTCCAAGCCAGGCGTAGATCAGTAGCAAGGGATAAAATGAAAGCGCAACTAAAAATTCGTACATCCATAACTTGAATCCACGTCCTATGTCTCCAAATCCGTGAACAACCACATCTATCCCTACATTAATCCTGAAAACAAAAAAAATATATATCAGTTGCTTGCGGCACTTTCGTGTCACTTTCCTGCCTTATCAAAATTACCAAACTTTATTTGGAATGAAATGGCCTGTAGTTAAATGTACGAAGAGTGAAAATATCAAAGATTCTGATTCATTAATTTAAGTAGCGGAAAGAAATTCGGATTCATAAAAACACTATCAGAATGATAAATATAAAAATCTGACATGTAGCATTTATATAAATGGCATTCCTAAAGGTTAATACGAGTAAGTTTTTTTAAAGACGCTGGAGATACATTTCTTGTAAGAAATATGTTTGCAGGTAAATGTTTAGGAAACATATTTTCATTAGCAACTAAAGCCAATATTGCCAATATAACTAAAGCCCACATTTAATATCTCCGAAAATATTTTCGGAGATATTAAATGTTGAATATCTTCCATGGCTTTGCAACGCTCAAATAAATGTCTGCTTAAATTATGATATTTGACTTCAGTTAACAATTAATGTATCATCATCATCTCAGACAAGTCTATTGTTGAAAACAGGCCTATTCTAAAAGCGCTCAATCTAATATGAAAAAGAGTAGAGTGCAAGAATAGAGTAGAATCAAAAAACTATCTAAAAACTTATCTATATAAAAACTTTTTTTTTTGAAGCCGCACCACGCTCCGGAGAGAGCGAGACGATATCCGGCCTCCATGAGCGCTTGCCTGAGGGTGATGGGATGGATTACCCGTCGCCTTAACAGAAGCAGGGCCGAGATGGCGGTGAGATGTGTTCCGCGCGCGCCTCGTTGAGTTAGAGGGGTAAAGACCCCTGCACACCAAAGCCGGAGCGCCTGTTGTTCAACAGGTGGTCAAGTATGCTGGGGTTCTTAGGGATTTCCTTCCGAGGGTACACCTGAGGCCCTAGCAATAAGACTACGGGACGGAACATCGTGTGGTTTTAGTCGTTTCGAGTCCGACATAGCACCTTACCGTTAGTCCTGGTGAGGTGATGACCCGTGGGGGTTTGCACACGTAAAAAAAAAGGTATACTTGGATCACACTGAAAGTAATAGAATATATAATTATTATATAATTAGAATATATAATATAATACTGCAGTGTTGTCTGGTGGCCACACTACGCAACCCACTCCTTGCGTCTGGAGCATGTGCAAAAGCGTTTTCTCTGGCATCTTGCATTTTGCAATGGCATATCCAAAAAAGTTCGCTCCTATCGAGGCAGACTAAAATATTTTAAAATTAAATCCCTTGCCAGTCGGTTGGAATCTAATGACGCAATATTTGCTAGTAAGATTGTCAGTAACAAAATTGATTGTTCCCCATTGTTGGCCCTTGTTAAATTTCGAGTGCCTTCGAGGCTTCCGCACAGACCCATTACACCACTGTGTCCACCACTAAGGAGAACTGTTCTGGGTGCAAATTCACCGTGTGCTAGGTTGTGCAATTTGGAAAAGGTTTAGTTGATATCCACTTTGACTCATTTAACAAGTATAAAATAATTTTTAACTCTTTGCCAGACCATGTTTAACTTACTAGATTATTACTGAAAATAAGCTGTTAAAGCTTAATTCAATTGTGCCACAAATACTTATTACCTGTCAACAGTTACTGTGATGGAAAGTTAGCTTAATCTGTTTTTTATTATACTATTGCATGCTGTGTCTGCCTTTAAGTAATTGTTACATTACGTTCGAAATTATTGAATGTGTAATATTTAAGTATAAATGTAAACAATTGTTGGTGGACCTAAATAAATAAATAAAAAATAAAAAGAATAGGCCAGTAAGAAAAGCTTATGCTTATGCTTAGCTTATGAAAAATTTATTTTAATTTCAAATTAGGAACTCTTTGGGAATCTGTAGATATTTAATGATTTCTTATGTTATTTGTATTTACAAATTGGCGGTAATTTAAAGGAACTGTCGTGCATCGTGGATTTGACTATAGAAAATTTTCGCTCAATGATTTATTACGACTTTCGTTGTGGTCTTACTCAACAACAATGTTACGATAGACTTCGATTGGCATTTCATTACGAAGCCCCATCTCGTGCCACTCTTTACAACTACTTTAATAAGTTTAAACGATGTCAAAACTGGGGCGACTACTGAAATAAGTGCTGCTGTGCGGCTAATGATAGAAGCTGATAGAAAGGTGACATATCAACAGATTCGGGCAGCTTTAGACATTGGTATGAGTCAAGTACAAAAAGTCTTACATGAACATTTAGGCGTCAGAAAGCTTTGTACTACATAGATACCTCATAATTTGACGGAAGATGAAAAACGCCGCCGTTTGAATTGGTGCCGGTCAATGCTTGAAAAGTATGACGCAGGTGACTCGAATGCTGTATATGACATAGTCGCAGATGATGAAACCTGGTTATATTGCTACGAACCCAAAACCAAAAAACAATCTGCGCAATGGATGTTTGACTAAAGTAAAGACGGGCAGAAGTCAAGGGAAAAGATGCCATTCTTTGAACAGACGGGTCATTTTGTAACAATAATTCTAGAAGATAGAAGGACTGTTACTACAGATTGGTACGTCAGTCATTGTCTACCAGTTGTCTTAGAAAATGTTAGACAGCAACGCCGAAGAAGCCGGATCCTCCTCCACCACTACAACGCTCCAGCTCACTCTGCCAGACGGACTATCGACTATTTGTCAATTGGGTAATTTGGTAACTATTATTTGATAGGTGCCTTGGCCTCTGAGGCTATTGTGGAAATGACTTTTTTTTTTCTTGCATAAATGCCTTCTCCTGATCCAAAATTTTTTTTCCTATGCTTCTAACTGGTTTTTTTTTTATGTATCATATAATATACACTGGCCCCAGAGACAGAAGTTCACAGTAAATAGAAAAAGTGGAAGTAGAATAAGAAAAATAAATAAATAATAAAAATAAGAAGAACATATAAATAAAAAGGCTGATGATTATTGAAATATAATTGTAAATTACAAATGGTTGTTTTTTTTTTCACTCTCAAAAATTTGTAACTCCTAAACTATACAATATTTCTATACCCCAGATATACCAAACGATTTGTCAGGGCCAGGCCTACAAGATTGCCAAAGAAAATGTTCAGTGCGGTGTATATTCACCAATACACTAGTCTCTGAAGTTGAGTACTCGAGGTGTATAACTAGATATACACCGGCCTGTGAGCTTTCCACTAGGGTGTATATTACCGTATACACGTGGCGCTTAACGTGCTAAAGAAAAAGAGGTTTAACTGCTTAGTAGTGTAATGAATTTATGATTATTAAATCTTATTCTACAAATTTGTCAGTTAAATCAAGATTTTTTTTTATATTCAATTTATTATACCATATTCGATGATTGTATTTGATTTGATTCAAAATGCCATTACTTTGTTAGTCTATGAAGAACGAACAGATGGATGGATACATTTAATTCAGTCGGGAACGTCGAATAGTCGGTGATTTTTAAAAGTGAGGGCATTCTGATAGGACATCTTGACAGAGACAGACGTTTAATATTATCTGCGTGTTAATAGCTGTGCAATTGTTAGTAATTTACTTTATAACTGTGTGAGAATATAAGCAAGAGTGATTGGAATAATATAAACGTTGTTACGAAGCAAGCAGTTTTATTATCACCTGAATCTGAAATGTGAAGAATTGAAGAACTCATTTATTTCAAAAGTATTTACCTAAATAATAACATTATGTTAACTGAAAGGAAAAAAGAAATAAACGTGAATGTGTGGGTTATTGTTTTGATATCGGTAACCAAAACCAATCAATTTTACCTTATGAACTACATCATTTATATGTAATAACATGTGCTCATTCTTCAGATAAAAATCTAATACTTTCGATGTATCTATACCGATTACTAACAATAATAATTTTAATGTTTACTTACTTTCCACGCTCGACTAAGTCAAATATGAGGGTATCACAAAAGAGGACGAGGAGTATAACGACGAATATGTGGTATATTGCTCTGACGTGTAGAGATGATTCTATGAGAACAGTGAGAGGAGATTCTCGCTCAATAAATTCATCTTTTAATTCTTTCTCATGGCCGGGTACTTTATTCAATTCAGACTGTTCATTGCTCTTGCCTCGGTGTTTTACGCAGTTTTCTCTCATTTTTACTGTTTAGTCTGAAATAAAAAAAAAATGCTTATGGCTTAGGCACTATTCGAAAGTTATATAAAATTTTATAGTTTATGTAAAATAAAGTAAGCTCGATACTTAAGAATAAAAAGGTTTATTTATTTCTTGTTTTTTTCTTGTTCTTTTTCGTCCGTTTAATAATTTGGTTAAAAAGTTTTTATATTACGTCCTAAAATTTTGTGGAGTGGAACGTTCTGACTGTTCAATGCTCGATTCACTGACGCGTGTTTGCGAGGTCCTAATATTTAGTGCAGGGAGACGTTGCGAGCGCTCAATGCTCGATTCCTCACGCGAAACTCACACCTTCTAACATTTTGTTTCCCTATTCGCTGCAAACGTTCAACGCAAGACTCTCTATCACGTTACTGCGACGCGTACTCTCTCTGACTTTTAAGACGATCCTCTCTCTCAGAAGAAGACTCTCCAATACAACGCATTTTGGCTGTCCTACACTGGGGGTTCTGCTTAGGAAGTTGTAGCCTTCTTCTAGGTATATTAGTAGTTATCTATTGTAAACGATTAAATTAGGTACAATCAAATGGTAAAGCGTTTCGTAAATTTAGGCAGATATATACAGGTTATAGATATACTAAAAGATAAGAACAGAATAGGTTTTAATGTAACTATATTGTAATGAGGTAATAAGTAAAAGTAGTAATTCTAAAAATAACTTTTTAACATAAATATATATAAGAATTTTTAAAAATATTTGTAGCTCTTAAAAGAACTTTTAAATTGAATAAATTCGTATGTGCAAGTTGTCGTTCAGATAAGAACTCCATAACATATACGTAGCTCTAAAAATAACTTTTGCAGATAGTTTTAGCTCCCTAAATATAGAATATAGAATAATATAATTTTTCTTCCGAAAACGTGCGTTGCGTAAGGAGCAGACCGCGCAAGTGAGCCGCGCGACTAACTTATACATAGACGTCAACTCCCCTCCCGCAACGTGATCTTGGCGTAGGGACCCGTCAGCAGAACGCGCGATCAAGCACCACTATGATTTTAAACGTATCAACGATTATATATATTTTTCATTATCTCCTCAATTATGCGTCCAAATAAGTTGCTGTAAATAACAAAGTTGATCTACATAAGATTATCTTGATGACAAAATAACTTTTTAAAGTGAAAACTTCTTTATGTTGTGCACTTTTGGGTGGGGGCTAAAGCAATGAACTCAGATCCATATTTACAAATATATGTATATAACACGTCGTTGTGCAATTGTGGGTTGGGGAAAAAGTATTGGACTCGCGCGACCGTCACGCTCAGATACACATGTGATTTTCAAATATTATTTATTTTAAAAACTTCTTAATTTGGATAGCTATATAGTTATTGTGCAGTAAAGTCAATTTGATAATGTGGAGAATGTTAAAAATTATATAAGTACTGTTTTTCTCAGACAAAAATTCCCTTAAGGGAATTGAACACATTAAAATTTCAAGTGTTGGAATAAATTCTTGCATATAACATTGAACTGTGCCTGTCAAATCATAAGGAGCATAATCGCAATTTTTAATTAAAATGGATCGACACGATAGAATTTTAGTAAGAAGGCTTCAACTATTTTAATTGAGTAACGTTAAAGTATATATGTATATTTTATTATAATAGAAGTAGTATAGTAGGTATACAAAAGTTATTTAGTTTGTATATTTAATGAACACTCTTCTGATTGGCAACTTACTATTAATATAATGATTATAAACATTTTTCATTTCATTTAGGTAACCAATTTTTAAAGGGTAGTATTTAATCGTATAACTCCCTTTTTTTCTAACAAAATATTCGAAAGTAGCACCAAAAATACTGACTAAATATGCAAACAAATGAAATAAAATTCAGTATATTGTTTAATAGATGAAGCAAAACTGATTTACTATGTGATCATCTGTTATCTAAAAGTAAATCTAATAATTCTTTGAGTTGCAATAAAATACGATATCTGTTTTATGTGTGTGTTCAAAATATCGAATGATTGTTACTAAAATTTGTGATTTGACAATAGAATTCGGTTCTGGCTGGCACTACTATATTATTGTACAGTAAGTAAGAAATATTTATAAATTCCATTGATAGCTTTGATAATTTAGAGTGCAAGTTAGCATTTTCGTTATACAATATATATTTTTGTTTTAAAAATAGTATATCTGTTGGGTCAGCTCTTGTGAGATGTTAATTAAATAAAACAGGTACTCTTATTTCAACTAATTTTAAATATGTTTTAGTTGAATATATTTAGATACTCAATAAGATTATTTGCTGATTTTCGGGTTTACAGTAAGTTAATTAGTAGAGACACTGCGTAAGCTTAAATTGAAATAAGCGCTGTTAAAAAAAATATACAAAATCATTTGTATTAATACGTTGACTTGTACCTCCCTATTATAAAGATAATAATCTTTCTTTTGTGAAAATGTGAAAATTTTGTTACTACATTAATACGTTGATAAAATAATTTCTAATAAAAAATACTTCCTAAAATATTTCTTAACAAACCAGAAATAATGTTTATTTTATCAAATCGGACTTGAAGTTGATACTAAATTGAGATTGAAAACTTCTTTAGCCGCATTGAGCGTTTTTTGGGAGGGGCAAAAGTTATGGGTTCGCGTCAGTGCCACGCTAATGTGACATGTCGTTTTAAGTTTTCACTTCTGTTGGCAGTCCCATGACTGCCTTTTTTTTTTTTTTTTGTAAGGGTCAGTATGCTACGCCTGATAATGATGATTGAAAACTACGTCTTCATTTTTACATTATTTTTGACAGAAAACACGTTATTGTGCCTAATTTATAAAAGATATATACATGGTGCCACAAATTTTTTTTTAGACGTACGTTTTTTAAAGACCAACACTTTTGTAATACATAGTTTTTATGTAAGACTGTCCATTTAGTCAGCGTACGCAGATAAAGCAGCTCTGAAGCGCTTTATCTTCTGGCTTGCATCACGGATACCATTATTTCAGGCTGAAATTCAGCTATTGTAAATATATCAGCTATTGTATATATATATATATGTTTGTATTATACACAGATGGCGCAATGGTTTAAGTGGTTGCCTCACCACTACGCCACACGGGCGAAAAAAATGTGTAATGCACTAATAGTTGTCCCGAACCTGGATGTTTATTTTTTGTTGGTGCTTCTTTTTCAACAAAAAAAGAATGATTGCAATCGGACTATGCGTCAATTAAATTACAATGAAGTACACATTTTGACTTTCATCCCCCTTTTTCAAGGAAACCGCCCTAAATTCAGGGATAAAGTATTCTATGTCCGACCCCCTTGTATGCACTCAGATCATGCCAAGTTTCGTTTGAATCCGTTCAAAATGATACAGACAGACAAAAAAAAAAAAAATAAAGTTTTAGTTTCAGTATCAGTTAATACATTCAGATGAAATAGTTATGAAGCAATTCTCGTTTTATCTTATTAAAATATCATACTGAAGTACTAAATAATTGCATAACATTTATTTTTGTTTTACACACAAAATTATATGAATTCCAATTTCGTTTTAATTTTTAAAGTAAAATATTACTCCTTTATACTCGTACATACACTGAAATATATACTATGAAAATGCAACCCTATCCGCGGTGTTTAAATTAGGAGTAAGTTTTTTAATGAACATCAACTCTTAAATAGGCGGTCGTCGGTTTAAAAAAAATGCACATTACTACATTCATTAACATCGTTACAATATGAACTACCTTACTAACCTTTCACTCTTGATGATGCCATCGTATGCTTACACACTTATGTTTACTAAGCGAAATAATAAATAATATTTAGTTAAAATTTCAACATTGATAATTATTAGTATGATTAGATTAGGAAACTCGGTGATTACAAATTGAATAAACAAATTTGAAATGAGAAATAAATAACGACTGCTAAGTTGTTTGATGACACGATCACTGACACGCACCAGTTATGTAAAACTGTGTAGTAATTAAACTTTAAATAGGGATGAGACTTTGAATAGACAATATTGATAAATAACTTGTTAAATTGAATTATTCCTTGTAGATACACTTCAGTGGTTATGTGTACACGCCTAATGGAGTCAGCAGCGCGCAAAACACCTGAGATTAAAATTTTAGTATCTCCAAACAAGTATTAGCTTAGTTGAATTTTTTTAAATACCTACCGTAAATGGTTTTCTATCAAAAGTAGACGCGGTCATGCTGGGACTAAATAAAATTATAATAACAACTTGAGACAACTCACACACGTCCGTCTGATCTCAAACTAGGCAGAGCCTGTACGAGCCACGCCTTTTAAGTTTTGTCATTTGCGGAAAAAGACTCAACTAGAACCTTTTATTTTTATTTAATGTTTTGGACTTTTTTTTTGGACTTTGGAATATTTCAGCCAAGAGATTGGTATTGAAATTAGCCGTCATTTCAAAATAGTTTCTAGAAAAAGGATATTGTATTTATTTTGTACGTAACTAACTACTAACAACCTAGGTATAAGAAGCTTTTTATTACCTCCTATTGTTATTTTCTTTTTCATCTTTGTCATATTTAAATGTTTTATATTATAATTGCTTGTGCAATTCTCCCACACTATCCTATCTACTTCATCGGTTGCTAACCTTACCTGGTGGCTTGTAATACTGGTTTCTTCACAAAAACCTACATCAGGCACCAGTCTTTTACAAAGGCGAAATGTAGTTTTGGCACGATTGTATTATATTATCTTAAATAACCGTTTGTGAAAAGAGAATGAATGAATTTTAATTATATAATTATTATTACTGGACATCCCGTGGTGGTCGAATTTTGACCATGGTTTTTTCACTGGCCAGTATAACTTCAGCTGTCATTGTATAGACTTACTTACAGGTAATCACATATACTGGACGCGTGTAATTCATTAAGCCGTTTTCACCATTTTTTTTAAATTGTAAGACTATGTTTAAAAATGTTTGCTTTCTGCACTTCTTCTATATACACTTGGGAGCAAATAAATCAAGCCACCACCGTTTTCGTCATCTCCTGGTTATTATTTGATGTCATATGTATTTTATCAGTTCAGAAACTCATGTCATATCAAAGTTTATTAACTTATCTTTAAGATGAAGGTAATTTGTTGTCAACTTATCATTTAAAAAAGTTTAAAGGGGTATTTTAACATTATCGCTGTTTACTTGTTTGTAACATTTACATAGTGCTTCATTAAAAAAATCGGAAAAAGTGGTTTTTGGTTATCACACATAATGTATCGAAGGTTGATTGTGGTCTGCATCTGTGTTTCGGTAACCACGAATTGTTATAAAATGGATACTAAACCAATGGAAGATGCTCAAGTGGTAGCTTTACTCAAGGTCGGGCACGGACAACGTGAAGTGGCCCGTAGACTTCATTAAAGTCGTTCAAGGGTACAACAGGTGTACCAGCGCAGCGGTACCTGGAGACCGGTGTTTTTGTTTGGAGACCTGGAACCGGTAGACCACGGGTATCTACAGAACGTGACAACCGGTTTATTGCAAGCACTTCATTGTGCAACCGTGGTCTCAATAATGTTCAGCACTCGCAGCAGTCCAGGGAGTCACAGTCGGTACCTGGACAGTGAGACGAAGATTGAAGGAACGAAATTTGACATCACACAAACCTGCAACTGGCCCAAATTTGCCTAGAGTTTGTTCGAGAACTCATTAATTGGACTTTAGAAGAATGGAGATCAGTTTTGTTCTCCGACGAGACCAGAATCTATCTCTTTAGTAACAACGGGAGAGATAGGGTATACAGACGTCCTAGTGAACGATTTGCTCAATGCTGCATTCGAGAAACTGACAGTTTTGCAGAAGGTTATTGTATGGTATGAGTAGGAATTTACCCAGACGGAAAAACAGAACTTGTCTTCGTCGACTCCGAAAACGACGGATGTGGTAGGCGTTGTTTGACAGCTAACAGATACATAACGGACTTTTCCAAGACTACGTCGTGTCCTATGCTGGTTTTGTCTACGAAAATGTTGTTTATGCATGACAATGCTAGACTTCATAGTGCATGAGTCGTTACGGAGTACAGACAACAGTACAAATGACAGGGCCAGCACCAAGTCCAGATTTGAATTCGATTGAGTACCTTTCGAGAGTTTGACCATGGGTTTATACTGTTTCGTTTGTTCCTGAGCTCAAAAGCGCGATTTTTTTAAGAGTGGGAGAACATACTGCAACACGTCATCAGGACACTGATCCGATCGATGAATAATAGACTGCAAGCATGCATAAGGGCTCGGGGTGAGGGGGGGGGGGGCTAATACCAGCTATTGAGAATACATATTCTTATTTTTACCATGAACTGTTTTTTTGGACCGTTTACCCAATTTTTTAAGATTGAAATGAATATTATTTTCTTTAGAGCCAATAATTAACTCACAAACAGGTTATCTTTCAATAATCACCCGTCATTTAAAGGTTATTAAATTAACTTTCATATGACCTATGTTTTTAACTGATGAGATATATAACCGGAAATAATAAGCAGAAGATGTGAAAAACGGGGCTGGCTTGATTTATTTGCTCCCGAGTGTATAAACTGTAAATACTCCAAAATTCACGTTACTATGGTCGCGAAATTTTCTAAAAAAGGGGTACAAAAAATTCTCTTCACGTATCACTTATAGTCTGTCTGTCTGTCTATTGAAACTCAACTCAACTGGAAAACTACCAACGGATTTTCATGCGGTTTTCACTGATAGACAGAGTGATTCATGAGGAAGGTTTTGGTGTGTAATTTGTACCCGTGCGAAGCCGGGGCGTGTTGCTAGTTAATATAATTATTACGAGATATACTATCCTATCTGGTTCGTATTACACGTACTTATGCGTTTTTGTATTAAAAATTCAGGACTGAAATAGACTTATTTCATTGCTGTCGTGGCTTTAATATTGTGATTTCACGATATCACTGATTCAAATGTTTCTAAGCCTTTGACGTAGATATACATTTTCATTTCCTTTTTAAATCTCACCGAGTTTATTTCAACTTATTAACTAATATGATACGTTCCTCTCATATATTTTAATTTTTATTCAGTAGTACGAGTATAGAAATCATTTTCTCTGTTTATTTACATTTATATCGCGTACAGTTTTTGAATAAGGTGGTTTGAGAGCCTCTCCAAGGAGAAAATTACTCCACTCTAGAGCAGAATTCGGAGTATTAGTTAGTATCAGAGTAATAATAAAAAAAAAATCGAATGAATTGTAATGTTTAAAAACTTAATGTTTTTCATTTAAAACACTGTAGTAAATTAGTAAAATTTATTAAAAAGGCTTAATCAGTCCCTTTATCACGTGGGTGCACACATAAAACAGATCCATTACGTCATCAACTGAGAACAAGCTGAGAGCAAATTTATATTCTAGGCATACTCTACATACCTATAGTATCACAATTATTATACGACAATTTCTAATATTACACACCGTAGTATCATAATGTCAATCATAAAGTCTGTCGTGGAATTAACAGGGTGTTTACTAACCGTGACCCGCAGTGATACCCGCGAACAAACAGCATTATTATTTTAGTTTAGGTAAATGTAATAATTTATAAATAAAACATACGTCATTAGTTTTTTGAGGTACTTTTTCATCAGCCAAATGTTCCCATGTTCAAGGTCAGACAGTTCTTGAGGAGGTGTCTTAACATGCAAATTTATAATTAAAATATAACTAATTAAAGGATTGCGTCAGAATTGTAGTATTTATTGGATGCGCTGCAACAAGGCGCTGTTGTTTTCAATAACAACAACAATGCAGCGTCAATGCCAAGGGGCTGTACAAGCGTCGCCGCGTCGGAGCAAAACGCGCGTTAGTATGTGAACGACTTGAACAAAATGCGTGTTCTTGTTGATGCGCGTTAGCAAAACGCGCGTTCAACGTCCGTCATCTAAACGTGGCTTTAAACAACCGTCATTTCGGTGTGCTTCTTCTATAAGGCGTCCATTAGACGCTCATACAAGCGTCAATCATTACCAAAAGTCATGATTGTCGAATGATTGTTGGTGATTGATAAAATTATATCGACATTACACGCTCAATCTGATTGACCATCAATCTTACCAGGGATTTTGCAGAGAATACACGTGTTCACGCAAGATTATATGGATATTCTTAAAAAAGCATGTATTCCAAATATGATTGTAATTATAGCAAACATTGAAAAGAAAATGGAATGTCTACTAAGGTACTATACCATACTTATTGTAACTTTTAAATTAAAACAAACACTATTACGGTCTCGTCGTCAAATACATTTTAACATTTTTAGTAAGTTTATAATGAAAATTTATATCCTAACTAATATAATGTAAATGTAAGAAACAGTCTCACAACCACTGATATAAACTATGAAAAACAGTAACTGCCAAGTTGTTCGTACCTCTATTCGCACTCAAGTGAATCGTTCTCCATTTATTTCTACCCTTTTATAATCCCACTATTTGTTAATGTTTATCAATCGACCAATAGTATTGCGTTACCGGTATAACGGTCAACATAATGTCTATTAACTTGCTTTTATTAAATAGTGAACTGTGCTATCTTCTATTTATAGTTTGGCCCTATTTTTAAAAAATAAATAAGAGTTTTTGATGTGGCCACAACAAAACAGTAAAAGTGAATTTGTTTGTTACGCTTTCACGCCCTGACTAGTCAACCGATCGTCATAAAATGTTGTTTATACGTTATCGGGGGTACTGAAAAAGACATAGGGTACTTTTCATCTAAAAAATAGTTCTGCCCCGAGGGATAGAAAAATAACTTCAAAGGGAGTGGATGCGTAAATCAATATTTTATATTTTAATATTTTTTTAATTATTTAAAATTATAAAAATCAAACACCTTTTGTATTTAGCGTAGGTAGCGGATCGATAAATTACTAGAAACAGGATGCAAATACCGACTATATTTATCTGGCGCGCTGATTACCTTATCATCTTTTTTCTTTTCTTTCTTTCTTTCTTTTTAAAAAGACGACTCCCGCAGTAGAAATTACTCCTGTGTCGCAGGGGACTTTACAAACATATAAACAACGGACACAAAGAACACCCAGACTAGGGTGGGAATCGAACCCACGACTTTTGGCTCAGCAGTCAGGGTCACTAACCACTAGACCAACAGGCCTTTTAAGTCTTTTCCAAATACTTTATTATTATTTTGTAAAACGATACACACTTACATTTATTTGTACACACTTACAAATGCAACTCAAACACACAACTCAAACCACATATTACTTCATCACTAGTATTACAATAACTTTTTAAACGTAGTTTTAAATTTACAGTCACAATAAAATCTTGGCTAGATCATATTTGAGCTCAAAAGCATTCCAAGAGAGTAATTGCGTACAAAACACCTACCCCTCGAAACATAAAGCCAATATTATATAAAAACGACCCTTTGATTTCCTTGTGTAATTCACTATCTCTAATACCTGATGCTTATGAAATTATTATATATTATCCCGCCAGATTACAACTTCCATCTACTATAGCTTTGAATAGTGTCATAGAGCTCTCCACAAACAAAATTTAATACGATTAATACTACAGTCATAAATTAATAATAATTCAGCAAATTGTAGTTGTCCTGTATTAATGAGAGCTAAAGAGTTCAAATATCTAGGTGTAAATATAAATCACAGGTTAAACTGGAAGACATATTACTGCAATTACCTGCATTACTATGCTATATTACTGCAATAAGAAAACTTACTTATATTTTTAAAAATTTAAGACTAATACCTGACACTGAACTTTTGATAAAAATATATAAAGCGTTAGCGGGATATTTAATCACCTACTGCATAATTATGTTCATGGGGTTCTGCGGCCAAAACATATTTAATTGAGCTCGAAAGAGCGCGAAGGGCTCTATTAAAAGTTCTGGTTTATTTACCGTTCCGATACCCTACACATTTAGTGTACGGTAAAGCTGAAGTTCTAAATGTGCCAAAATTGTTTGTGTATCAATGTATTCCGAAGTATCACAAAAATACGGTGCCTACATTACGACCATCGGGTAAAAGAGCAGACAGATGTCCAGTTCCAAAAGTAAAGACCAAGTTTGCCTAACAACAGTATAGTAATATTGCGCCTAGACTATATAACAAGCTCAATGTACCATATAAAAAAGGATTTAGAGTACAATGATGTGGCAAATTTATTAGTGATCTTAAAATAAAATCAAAATTTCAACAAACGTTTATCACACACACGCGCACAAGCCCTCAAACCAGACAAATACATACACACACACTCAGACACACACACACACACACACACACACACACACACACACACACGCACGCACGCACGCACGCACGCACGCATTCCACATTCCACATATCGACAATCTCGTGAGACAAATCCAAATATTTGATTTGTTTTTCTTTTTCAACTTTCACGAGATTCTCGTCATGAGGAACAGCGATATCGACAATCATTGCGCGGCGCTCTGATCGATCTATCACCACTATGTCAGGTTTATTGGCAACAATAGTTCTGTCAGTGATGATAGATCGATCCCAATACAATGTGGCACGACCATTTTCGAGAACTGGGTCGGGCACAAACCTGTAATATGGTACCTCTGAATGCACAAGATTGTATCTAAGGGCAAGTTGTTGATGCACAATCCTGGCCACTTGGTTGTGTCTGTGCAAATATTCACCGTTGGCAAGACGAGAAAAACCAGAAATAATATGCCTGATAGATTCACCAGGACGGTGGCATGCCCGACAGATGTCCACCGTACCGTCTTTCAGGATATATTTCCGATAGTTTTTCGTCTTAACAACTTCGTCCATAATTGCAAAGACAAAACCTTCGGTTTCACCAAAAAAGATCACCAAACCGTAGCCAAGATATAGATGCTTTAAAGCCTATATCAGGCCCATTTAGGGCCCGATAAAAATGACCATGGAGCTCTTTGCCCTTCCATACATCCCTGCGATCATTAGTACTAAGTATTACAGGCTTGCACCAGTTCTCTTTAGCCAGAGCGATCGGAGTGAGTCCATTGTCCACTGTGACTACATTACAATGCACTCCCACATCATTATGCAGAAAATATTCTCTAAGGTTGCATATCTCGCGATTGTGTAGGGTTTTAATGTTTAAAAGTCCACGACCTCCAAACTTTCGCGGGATATACAACCTCATTACTGATGAACGTGGGTGGTGCATTCGGAATGCAGTCAGCAGTGTACGGACTCTCCTGTCAAGGGCATCTAATTCGGTCTGAGTCCTTCTAAGTATACCAAAGGAATACAGCAAAACCGGTATGACCCAAACGTCGCAGGCACGAATCTTGTTACCCCCTGATAAAAGATACTTTTAGACTCTTAATATTTATTAGTAAATTAAATTGAGTGGTTTTATACTGTAGGCTTGTATTTCTTAAAATAAAAACCCATATCACTTTACCTGACCAGGGGATTGAGCCTGAAACCTCTGCGAGGCTTTCCGTACACGGAAATACTGAGGCACCGAAACAATTGTTGTGGTAAGTATAATAGTTGTTAGTTGTAAGTAAGTTTGTACAGTCAATTTTGCGAAAACGATACTTAATTTTAAAAAGGTGTTAAATATTAAAAAAAAAACATTAAAAAATAAAAAGTGTTAAAACAGAATAGGGGGTCAATATAAGATTCGATCCATCATGCAGCCGAACAGAAAGCGTACAGTATACTAGATAACCAAACGCTCATTGAGCTGTTGCTCGAAATAAGCATATACATACTTACGTTTAAATGTTATTACAGCTTTTATCGATTTTCCTGTGGGAACCAACGTTTATCCTGGGTTTAAAAAAAACCCCTATAACCTGCGCAAGCACTTAAACTATTACCATTCTAAGCTTCAAGCAAATCCCTTCAGTTGAGTTTATCGTGAACATACAAACACATAGAAAGACAATTTTTTTTTGAATCGCAGATTTGACATCAGTATCGATATCTTAATACCACACAGTCGATTTCTTTTTAAATATATTCAATGTATAGAATCATCCCGTTACAGTTTAATTATAAGTATATAGATTCCTAGTAACCTACAACTCGGTCTCAAATGTTAATATAAATTCTTTCTCCGACTTTAAACCATTTGAGGGGAGTGGCGGTGTTAGGCTGCGCGAGTGCGAGCGTGATCCATCGACCGATAGATCGATAGAGTCGGACATGTCCGACTCTATCGCTGTCCGTGCGCTGACTGACGGATGATTTACGAAATGCTATTACACGCTCACTCAAAAGCCACGATTGATGGTTGCGTACTGAAAATCCAGATTTGATCATGTAGACGCAATCACTGCATTAGATGATAGGTTATTCGTCAATCGCCGTCTTGATTGTGGCAAAACTGACAGCAAAACTTACCGTGGATGCCTAACGACAAGGAACGACGTGTTTGACTTTTATTGAATTATAAAAAAAAATCATAAAACCTACTTACAAGAAATTATTACTGAAAAGGACAGAAAAACTTAGTTTAAATAAGTCTTTAAATAAGGCTGTTTTTTTTTAAATCTACTATTCAAAAACACAACATGTAATTTTATTGAACACTTCTACTAACTATTTCACTCACATCAATTTTACAAAAATATATTACAAAACTACAACTACGATTACAAAACTAAAAAGAAACTCAAGAAGGTAGATGAAATTAAAATACTGTAGGCGGGCAGCCTTTTCGCGTGTTTACGTACCGCGCGGATGTAGGCAATTATTTTAAGGACAGCGCTGAGTCACAATACTGGATATATCATATTACCGTGATAGCGGTTAGATCGTACTAATAACACATTAGGTGTTCGCTTACCATGGACAAGAGGAGTTTGTTTGCTGGCTTGTAGTTCTATAAACCTCTTTGATTAAATCTATAATAAAATATCGTATTTAATAAATCACTACTTACACAAAAGTTTTAACGCTTAAGAAGGTGTTTTAATAGAAAATATAGACACATATACAATTTAGGTGCTAGAGTCTCTCTTCGAGAGTTGTTTAAAGATATAGGTATTTTAACTGTTGCATCAAAGTATATATTTGCAAATATTATGTTTCTTAGGCACAACATTAATGACTATAAGAAAAACAGTGATATACACAATATTAATACAAGAAACAAGTCTAAACTCGTTGGTACCTATCATCGCTTACATAAAGTACACAACTCGTTCGAAGGTCTTGGTATACGTTTTTATAATAAAACTCCTATACATGTAATCGACCTTCCTGTAGATAAATTCAAGATAACTGTAAAAAATCACCTTATTAGGAAATCGTACTATACGATCAACGATTATCTGAACGACAAGCAGTCTTGGGCTTAAGGTGTCATTAGGTATATACACACACAAACTTCTTTGTCTTATAATTAAGCTAAATTATTAACAAACCATTGTCAGTTGAAAGTAATGCGTGACGATTATTATGGTAATTTGACTAGTAGTGATTTTTATCAGTATCTCGACTATGGTTCGTCATGCTCACTAAAATGTCATTGCTTGCGGCGTCGTCATGGGGCGGGTCATTTCTTTCCCTCTGATATGGCGAAGGAGATGATGGCTGGTCCATGCGTCATACTCGTGAACGGGTGCTGCTTGGGGTGACTGGTCGGCCTAGTCAGCGATGCTTTAGCCTATACTATTATTTTGGTTCGATCAACTGCAACTCTAGCCTCTTAATCCAGTTGCGAATTATTTTTAACACTAGATTTTGCAACTGAATGAAGGTAGATGTGCACCTTGAATGATTTCTATGTTTTATAGGTTCAAACCTTCAACGGTATCACTGAGTGATTTTTACCTGCAACTTCACCTGCAACTCAAGAGTTACAAGTGAGTTGCCGACCTTTAAGTGGAGAAGAGGGGGAGAGGAGGGAAGAGGGGGAGAGGGAAGGGTTAGGGCCTCCGGAAACCTCACTCACGCGGCGAAAAGCAATAAAAGCATTGCCTTACTATCGGATTTCTGAGTGAGGCCGTGGTATCACTCCGGTCGAGCCGGCCCATACGTGGCGAAGCATGGCTCTTCCACTGACAATTATATGTGTTATACTGTTAATAGGGAATATGCATGTTGTTTAAATTTACTTGATTAATTTTCCCTTGAGTCTTTATTGTCCACATATTATGCCTAAACAATTATTTTCTTATTTAGTACGTCTTTAATTGAAAAAAATATTAATTAAAATATGCAAAATAAGGGAGCGTAATTCAACTTTGCAAAACGCTTCACTATTGGTCGAAACAAAACATGACGTCAAATTCCCCGTCCTGTCATATCGGCGCCTATATTCGTAGTGTTGAGGAAAAAGATAGGTGTTCCTGTGGTTTTTGCCTATAGCTAGTGCAATTTAAGCATTCTAGTAATATTAGAAATCATCTAGGACGATGACTGAATGTAGTTTTGTCAAAGCACAATCGGACAGTCTACCGAAAATAGATGCATTCATGATGACTATATATTTTGCATCAAATCCTGATTTGACGTCCGCTGAGGTCAAAGGAGTGAAATCCGCAAGGTAATTATTATAATACTTGTTATATTATAATCTAAAAGATAGGTAAGATTAGTATAGTATAGTTAGTTATATCCATGAAGTTTTATTGGACTTTTGTTACCTAGTTTAAGTAGACAAGCAAGTTGCCTTCTGCTTGATATTTAAAAGAAACATAAATTACCTACTGCTGACTAATTCACACTATACTAGCAATTAAATAGTAATATGCTTACATTAAAGTGATCTTCACAACAATATAAACACGATATTGAAGATAGTTCATCTCTTCTCATTAATGTACACCATTGTTTTCCTATTTTACATTATTATTTTGTACAGGAAAAAATACAGTATTGGGTGTACTTCTTATAGTGTTTTTACACTTAGGGACAAGGCAATACCTTTAAAATGTTTTTTTTAACTTTATCCATAGTCTATTAATTACAATAAATAGGAATTACAACTGAAAATCGGTTTAAAATTACTGTAACACTTCAAGTAAGTATACTAAGTTTATGAAACAAATACTGAGCGTGGCATCTGACGTCATCCACGGTCCGTGAAATATGGCGGCGTTCAAACCGATTAAAATTCATCGATGTTTTCAATGTTATTTTAAAAATTAATTTGAACATTGCCAAGGTTATTTATATTTTTTATTAGAGTAGAATGATGGAACAAGTCAATAATAGATAAAAAAAAAATACATGCATATTCCTTATAATTATTATCGTTAATTTATAATTACAAATTACATTACTTAATTCTACCTAGAAACCCCGGTTTGTAATATTTCAAGGAATACGATAAAGCAAAGGTTCTACGCAAATGTAGTTTAATAATTGAGTTTGAGTGTTTTGATGAGTGTACTTTGACAGACCGTAAGGTATTGGCGGCAGTAGGCAGAATGTTACGGAATACAAGAAAGAACGAACAGTCAATGGGTGGCAATACGATACTAATCAGTAAATATTTTAAGCAGATGCTTCCAGTTATAACCAGAGTAACGAGGGCAGATGAAATTGGAGCAATTCTGTGGTGCAATACATATAGTACAAATTAAAACTATCAACATGGATGCGCAACTATCAGGTTTCTCTAAGGCACAATAATTTTCTGCTGCCGTCAAATGAATCTCATCCATGTAAAAACTCCAATCTGTAACATCTCAAAGTTTGATTGTAAAGTTATAGTTTAGGATGAAAGCACAATGGCGCATAAAGGGGGTTTCGAAGCACTAGACATTTGTGCTAGACGATTCTCCGGTCTTCTTCTTTAAATAGGGAATGGAGTATACTCTGAAACTGTGGTCAAGATTACAACCAGACAGAGATAATCCATTAAAATTCCACTGCATCTGGCTTGAGTTGTTTCGACGGATGACTCCGCCAAAGCTGTGCAATTGTATCAGGTTGTGTGCGAAAACCTTAAATAAAAACGTGGTAGAGACCACTATATTCACCGGCTGTGCTCAAGGTGAGCCAGTGTATATCACCTTAACTGCTAACTCCGCATATATGCGGGGTGCGAGTCTTGTGCGGAGGGCCAGCCCCGCGTATCTGAGGACAATGCCGGTTGAATTTCTATGGGTAAATGTGTAGCCGGCACTGAGGGAATCGTGCTGCGTATTATGTGGCCTCCCGCGCAAGAGACATCAAATTATCATACAAGTGTTGGTTTTTCGATTGGTGGACTACAGACAAACCAATACCCATAGTGAAATACGAGTTTATGTCAGGTAAATAATCAATTTATGATATTTTATATTTTATTATCAATATTAATAGGCATATTTTATGATAATCAATAATAATGCAATCATTATTTGTTTTATTTTTCAGGTGTTGATCTATAGGATAAGGTACTGGCATACTACCCATGCGAACAAAAAACTCTTCGTTGGTACCTGAAACTAGCTATCCATACCTTTCAGTTGTTGTTAATAACCTCTTATAAAATATGCAACAAATACTCTGGAAATGAGAAAAATATGAATTTATATGATTACCGTCTCGCATTTATAAATCAACTGCTACCGGACGAAAACCTTCACGAACCGTCAGTGCTCCAAATCTAAAAAACGCTAAGACTCGATTTGGCATTGTGAGATGTGTGAAAGCAAACCGGGCCTATGCTTTGATTACTTTGACATGTCATTTATACTAATATTATAAAGCTAAAGAGTTTGTATGTTTGTTTGGTTGAACGCGCTAATCTCAGGAACTACTGGTTCGAATTGAAAAATTATTTGAGTGTTGGATTTATCGAGGAAGGTTATAGGCTATATAACAACACGCTAGAACCAATAGAAGCGGAGCATCAATGAAAAATGTTGCAAAAACAGGGAAAATTTACAAACGCGAACGAACTTGCGTGGGTCAGCTAGTCAAATTCAAATTCAAATTCAAAATCATTTATTCAATTAAGACACTAAGTGAAATTTATGAACGTTAAATTGAAGCTAGAGTTAAAATCATAGATCGGCACAAACAGACGCCACAGCATGTACTGGATTATCAAGGTAAATTAGGTGAAAAACAATAAAATCTACTGCCTGTTTGTTTCGATCTATAACTTCCAGTTTCCAAAATGCGTAGGGCCTTATGAGAAGAATACTGGCAAAGAAACTCATGGCCACTTCTTTCAAAAGTCAGATCTTCAGGTACAATAGTGTTAGTGTTACACGAGAGGTAAACAGGATGCAAGCTGATGCCACCTGAATTTCATTTTATTGAAATGCTCCAAAAGCTAACGTACTAAAAAATAAAAATCACTCAGTGATACCGTTGAAGGTTTGAACCTATTAAACATAGAAATCATTCAAGGTGCACATCTACCTTCATTCAGTTGCAAAATCTACTGTTAAAAATAATTCGTGACTGGATTAAGAGGCTAGAGTTGCAGTTGATCGAACCAAAATAATAGTATAGGCTAAAGCATCGCTGACTAGGCCGACCAGTCACCCCAAGCAGTCATTTATAAATACGTATATATTTTGAATTTTTTGACATTTTTGAAAAATATTATTAGTTATTAAGTATATTATTTATATTTATTATTAGATTTCTTATGTAAGTAAGTTTAAAGAATTTATGAGTCTGAAAATATGGAAATGTAACTACAGAGTCCCTATAACATTGTGTTTAATAGAATAATACAAAAAGTGATTTTTATATGAATAAATATTAATATAAATTAAAATAGATAGCTCCGCGTATGCGCGGGGCTGGCATAGGTATTGAAATTTTCATACCGGGGCCTGTCTAGAAAACCTCCACGTGGTGCACTCTGGAAACGTTGGCGATGACGCTTCCTTTTCCTCCTCCGTCTTTGAGGAGGGCGTCATCGCCAACGTTAATGCAAAAAATGGCCTCCTCTCCTTACTAGAATAGTAAGGAGAGGAGGCCATTTTTCTTCGGCCACTCGGTCGAGGCTTGGTCCAACAGAGCGGGCGTGTCTGCCGATTCCTCTATTGGCAGTTCACTCTTCGAAACAATGAGGAGAACACCTCGGTAAAAAAATCAAGAAGGTGGGACCCTTCCATGGGTCGGAGTTCTTCCACTATCCACAGTGGAGAAGAAGGACGGGCTCGGCGTGCACCCACACTGCCACCGAGCAGGCATGGGAAGATTTACTCCAAGTCCACGAATCTTAAGGGTTCTTTTATAAAGGCCCTTAAGGACTCCTCCTCCGCTGTCTCTGGGGTCGTCAAGACCCTAATTGGTGACGTCGCGCGCCTCCAGGCGGCCACTCGCTGGTGATAAGCGTAAAGCCGCATCGGGTCCGACGCCACTTCCCGTCTCTGGTGGCCACCAGAGCCGCGTCGCGGTATCCTATGCGGCGGTAACATCAGCGCAAGTCCCTGCAGCTGCACAGAAGGCCGGGTGACCAGCCAAGGCCGCAGCAAAAGCGATGGCACCGAAAGCCGGGCAATCCGCTAAGGTCCCCGCTGTAGCAGCGGCGGAGTTTCCTCCACTTCCTACTTCGGCACCTACAGGGACCACAGTTCCCGCTGGTGCCGAAACAGTGGCCCCTCGACGTCTGCCCCTTCTAATGAGTGGCAGAAAGTTGACGGAAGCAAGAAGAAGTCCCGAAAGCGGCACAAGAAGGCTGCCAATAAAGCAGCCTCTACACTGCGAAAATCGCAGCCACCAAAAATGGCGGCAGTGGTGATCACCGTGTCACCGGAGGCGACAAATGGCGGGCTATCCTACGCGGCCGTATTCAAAAAGGCCCGGGATAGCCTCGCCACCGCCTCGCCCAGATTTGAGCTGGAATATTCGAGTTTCCCGGGGCTGAACGTGTAAAGAGAGCTGACACCTTCGCTGAGAAGCTGCGGGGAATATTTCAAATGTCGGATGGTGTAAAGATCGCCAGGCTTACCAAGTGCGCGGAGCTGCACATTTCGGGCCTGGACGACTCTATGACGGTAGAGGATGTCCGCGTTGCCATTCCGGAGAAGACGGGATGCAACGCGGACAGCATCAGAGTCGGCACCATCCGCCCTGGTCCAGGGGGCCTTGGCGCGGTGTGGGTCAGATGTCCCGTAGCGTCAGCCAAAGTTATGGGCGACGCCGGCAGGGTGCTCATCGGCTTCGTGAATGCCAGTCACAGTCCTGGTAGCGAGACCGATGAGGTGCTTCAAATGCCTAGAATCGGGACACACCCGCGTCAAGTGCTCGAGCTTTTTCGACTGCAGCGGACTATGTTTCCGCGTCGCCCATGGAGGAGGCTGTAGAGACAGTAAAATGACCAAGTCTCAAGCCTTATCACGGAGTGCTAGGCTACCTGAGGCGACTTCCCCCCCGGGCTCGGCGTAATCTGTTACGCCGATGACACGTTAGTCACAGCCCGGGGGTGAACTTTCAGGAGGCGGCGCACCTGGCCACCAGGGGAGTCTTTCTGGTGGTCAGGCGCATCGAGGCGCTGGGTTTGCAGGTGGCCCTGGATAAGACGGAGGCCCTTTTATTTCATGGGCAACGTCGTGGTCCACCCCCTGGCGCCTCTATCGAGGTCAACTCGGTCCTCGTACCGGTTCAGGTCTCGACGGTAGGTGGTGCTTCGACGAGCACTTCCTGCAGCTTGCTCCAAGGCTGGTCGGTGCTGCGTCCGCCCTTGGGCGACTCTTGCCCAATTTGGGCGGACCCAGTGTCGCTACGAGACGGCTGTACACGGGAGTTGTCCGGTCAATGGCACTGTACGGTGCACCGGTGTGGGCGGAGGCTCTGAGCGCCCAGAATAGGGCGCACCTCTGGCGCCCTCAGAGGGTTATGGCGGTTAGAGCCATACGCGGATACCGCACCGTGTCGACGGAGGCCGCGTGCGCGTTGGCCGGGACTCCCCCGTGGGATTTGGAGGCGGAAGTGCTCGCCGAAGTATATCGGCGAAAGGCTGAGTTCCGGGCGGGAAGCGGCAGTCCGCCCCCGCCCGAAGAGGTACGCGAATGGCGTGAGGCCGCTCGCCGAGTCACCATGGCTCGTTGGTCGTCCCGGCTGGAGGCTACACGTGCTGGCTTTGCCGCCTTGGAGGCGCTCCAGCCGGTCATAGTCGAGTGGGCAGGGCGACAGCACGGGACCCTTTCCTTCCGACTGACGCAGGTTCTTTCCGGGCACGGCTGCTTCGGGAAGTACCTGCACTCGGTCGCTAGGAGGGAACTGACCTCACTGCAGTCGCAGTGGTGACAGGCGGGACGCCTGTCACCACTGCGACTGCAGTGAGGACTCGGCTCAGCACACACTGGCAGTCTGCTCTGCCTGGGCAAAGCAGCGTCGGGCCCTCACTGCAGTCATACGCTCCATGGCCGGTAGCGACAGGAATTTTACCGCGGTCGCGATCTTCTGTGAGGACGTCATCTCGCAGAAGGAGGTGGCGGAATGGCTCCGGGAAGACGATCTCCACTCGGATTTAATTCGCCACCGGTGAAACGGGCGGCGGAGGCGCGCTTACCAGCGCCTCATGCCGCCCTGAGTGTGGCCGCGGGTGGACGGGACGGGTTTTCCCCTCCACCCGCTATAGTGGCCCCCCGCGAGGAGGCGGCGTCCGCGTGTGCCTGGACGTCGCCTAATTGAGAGGTTTTTTCCCCGAAGGTGGTGCCCGCGCTTTTGCGGGCAGGCGTTAGGAGGGTTCCGGATGTCTTAATAAAAGCTGTTCCCGAATCCCTCCTACTTAAGGTGCAGTACGGCACACCGTGTGGTTTGTCGGTTCAATTCCAACACACCGCCCCACCGTAAACCCCGGTGGGGTGACGGCCCGAGGGGGGTTCCACACGCACAAAAAAATAAAAGGTTTACACGGCCTAGTCCGGATGTCTTAATAAAAGCTGATCCCGGATCCCTCCTATTTAAGGCGCAGTACGGCACACCGTGTGGTTTTAGTCGGTTCGATTCCGACACACCGCTCCACTGGAAACCCCAGTAGGCTGACGGCCCGAGGGGGTTTCCACACGCACAAAAAAAAAAGGTTTACACGGGCTAGTCCGGATGTCTTAATAAAAGCTGTTCCCGGATCCCTCCTATTTAAGGCGCAGTACGGCACACCGTGTGGTTTTAGTCGGTTCGATTCCGACACACCGCTCCACTGGAAACCCCAGTAGGCTGACGGCCCGAGGGGGTTTCCACACGCACAAAAAAAAAAAGGTTTACACGGGCTAGTCCGGATGTCTTAATAAAAGCTGTTCCCGGATCCCTCCTATTTAAGGCGCAGTATGGCACACCGTGTGGATTTAGTCGGTTCGATTCCGACATACCGCCCTACTGGAAACCCCGGTAGGGTGACGGCCCGAGGGGGTTTCCACACGCACAAAAAAAAAAAAAAGGTTTACACGGGCTAGTCCGGATGTCTTAATAAAAGCTGTTCCCGGATCCCTCCTATTTAAGGCGCAGTACGGCACACCGTGTGGTTTTAGTCGGTTCGATTCCGACACACCGCCCCACTGGAAACCCCGGTAGGGTGACGGCACTGTTACACGAGACTTTGATTTGGACTTTTTAAAAAAAAGAAAATAATAGTTTGATGAACACCTTTTAATTAATAGAATGATTATCAAAAAAAACGGGAAAAGGCGAGTGTTCAATCTCAGGGCTCGGAAGAGACTGCCAGACCTTTCTGACACTATGAGTACTCGGATATCTGATACCTGCTTAATATTGCTTAGCTCAGGGATGTTCCATACAAAAGAGGTATGTAACAGCCCCCCGGTTAAGAGGAAACTTACCGTAAGGAAAAGTTTCCGGGAAATTACTCCATCCGTAAACGCGGTTGATTTGAAATTGTTTCTAATTCGATGTGAGAGTTTTCATTTTGTTCATTTGTTACTATATGTATCTTTGATGTTGAACACTTGCCTTTTTTACAAATATATAGTAAAACTAAAGCTAAACATAAAATTACAGAAAATACACTAAGGATTGGGAAACTTATATGATTATTAAGGTCGTGGTGACTTTCTACAGAATTTAACTTGTCTATAATCTGATTCGATACAATTTTAAGATTTTTAAGATCATCTAATTTTACATTATTAATTTTAAAAGGAGTTATATTTAGTTTCTTTATACGACCTACATTACAACAACTATCATTTATTATATTAAAACTAGAAGAAACCAGTGGTAATTTTAAAGTAGGAGTGGTTTCTCTTACTAACCTAGTATTTCTACAATATGCTGCACAATTATATGGAATATTAAGAATTCCTGTGCCGGATACAATTGTTTCTGATAGTATACTATTTGAACATTCAATAGTAAGTTTCGTGGGCTGAGACTGTACAAATATCCACTTATTGTTATGTAATTTATGCCAAATATCAATGTTACCATGAAGGAATCTATATTGACAGTTTTCTGGTAATGAGGATACAGCCTTAGTGATTATGTCTATTTCACAATATTGGTTACCTGACACTGTATAAATTTCATATAACTTACAAAGGTAGGTTTTGTAGGATATATCTCTACAGTCCTGTAGGTTTTTTATAAATGCAAATGAAGATTTATCTTTGCTTAAAGCTAAAAATTGTTCAGTAGGTAAAATCAAACTGAAAGAGTTTGGTGTTCCTGGACCATGTGGAATAGGTAATGGAATGTTTTTATATAAATTATATTCTAATGCACTAACTAAGGGTATTCTTACTACAAATATTAGTTTATTATCTAAATAGTAGCAGACTAACTTAGCAATATTAATTAAAATATGAATATTGTTTAATTCTAATTTTACTGGGAAATCTTTATATTTAGGAACTACCTTAAGGTTACTAACAATGTCTTCATATAGTTGACGTGGTGTTAAAATAGATGGGTGAAGAGTATTACTTTGTACAAATAGAATAGAGTTTAAAATATCCTCTATCTTAAAAGAGAAGGTGTATAAGTTAGACTGTAGAACATTTAAAACATTTTCAAATTTTATTTTAAAACTGTTAGCTATTACAATGTTGGATATATTGTTATATGACATGGTCATTCTGTCGATGACGTCATTCAATTTTACTTGGTTCACGTAGATTTCGTGTAAAGAATTATTTACATTGGAAATGGCTGTCTGAGAAACAATAATACATTCCTTGACTGCGTCTCTAATTTTCTTCTCATTTGTGAATAGTTTTTCGATAGCGTTATTATAATTTTCAGCATCATCCTCATTTAAAGTACCAAATACGTGTCTAAAAATGACACCTATTCCAGATATCCAAGCGGATCTTTTAGAGAAGTTATTAGAAATAATATGGGAGAATGAATCAAAATCACGTAAAATGTCTGTATATAATGAATTTAAGGGTTCCAACATATTTAAGCATTGTTTTTCGTCTATTTCCTCACTTTCTCGACATTGATACCGTATTCTACTAAACGCATCATGAATGCTTTCGATGTGACTCTTGAAAGCGGATATATCTATAGGGATAACTATGTGAAATTGATCATTAACTACTTTGAGAGAGCCAACCGGATCGAAGAATATACCAGGACCCTGGGTGATGTACTCAACATATTGGTTTTCGGTGGTTGCTATGGTATAAGCGGCCTCCAGTCTGTAATTGTAAGTCATATTAACTAAGTTAATGAATAACGAATTTAAATGTTGTATTTATTGTATTATTAATTAACCATTCAAATGTGCTGGTTTTACTTCATCAAAATGGTGCTTAACGTGACGCCGATTGATCAAAAGAGATAAAGTATTATTTCCATGAATTTGAACAACTTTATACGGACCCTTCCAAACGGCTGATAAAGCCTTACGTAATCTCACATGATTCCGTAGGTAAACGTAATCACCAATTTTGTATTGGACGGCGCGAGTGTGTCTGTCATAATAAGTCTTTGACCGTTCTTTTGACTTTTGAATATTCTGAAGCGCTTTTTCACGGGAAATTTTAAGGCGGTGTTGAAGCATTTTAATATATTCAGGATAAGTGATATCAGAGGCAGAATTGAAAACAGAATCAGGAATAAATGGCTTGTGGCCGAAAACAAGCTCATAGGGTGTGAAGCGAGTTGTTGTATGGACGCTGCTATTATAGGTCAACATGGCGGTATAAACGAATTTGTGCCAATTGGATTGGTTCTCATTCACATATGATTTTAAATATTCTTTTAGAGTGGAATGACTGCGCTCGAGAGCTCCTTGTGTTTGGGGATGGTAAGGTGATGACCAGATCTGTTTTATTTTTAAAAATTCACAGGTTCGTTTAAATAGGTCTTCAGTGAAATTTGTTCCTTGATCTGTAAGTATCATTTTAGGAATACCAAAAAATGATATAAAGTGTACTAAACATTCGCAAGATTCTTCTGCAGTCGCATTAGAAATAGGATAAGCTATAGAGAATTTAGTTAAATCATCCTGAAGGGTAAGTATAAATTTCAATTTATGGACTCCAGCTTCGGGTAAGGGTCCAACTATGTCCAGGCTAATTCTTTCAAATGGGCGAGTAGAAGTAGTGGTGATTTGCATGGGTGATCTGTTAATTCTGCGAAAGGCTTTATTCGATTGACAGAGAGCACAATTTTTTACATAGTTTTCTATATCTGACCGCATGTTTTTCCAGTAGTAACGTTCTTTAATTCGGTCTAACATTCTGTTTGAACCAAGGTGTCCTGCTATAGGAATATCGTGGTTTTCTTTCAAGATTTTTGAAATTTCTGAGGGTACAGGATAAATAATAGTGTTATGATGTATATTAACTATGATATTAGTGTTGTTAAATAGATACATAAGCATGCCGTAGATTTTAACAAAAGAGTGATGTTCAAATGCGTTTTTGAAATCAGATACTGCTATATCATTTATATCACCACAGAGAATAATATCATCCCTGGCTAATTTTAAGGTTTTAAAAATATCGGGATATGTGCAGTTGTCAAAATAATGAACTTTTGTAAATAATAGGTAGTAGGATTTTCCTCGTAACTCTAGTTTTTTAAATGAATGAAGTTCTATTTCCCCTTGCAAAATGCTGTTTGAACCTCCCGGGGCGGAAAGCACATCCTGAAGGTAAGGGTTTGATTCATCAAGGTCTACTGATACGGGTATGATAATAGTCTTAGCACTACTTTTTAATAGAGATTCATTGTGTTCTATAATTTGAGTATTATAGGTTTCGTTTTTGTTAGTAAAGGATTTTAGGAAATCTGTGTATTCATTATTAGAACTAGTATGGGTTTGTTCTTCTACTTCAGGAGTTAGCGTAGGAGTAGGAGGAGTCCTCAAATCAGGGTCTATGTTTGGACTGGAATCTAGTGCACCTAAGTCAATTAGTTCGTCCAGGACGTCTTGAGGAATTTCTAACTCTGGACTGGAATTTGGCTGGTTATTAGTACCACTGGTAGAGGGTATGTCTTGAGTTATTGGGTTGACCGGGAACCGTGACAAGGCGTCAGCATTACTATTAATTTGGCCTTTTTTATATTCTACTTCGTAATCAAATTCTTCGAGCTTGAGTCTCCATCTGACCAGTTTGGAGCCCGGATCCTTACAGTTAAATAACCATTTTAGGGGACGATGGTCAGTGATAATTTTGAATCTACGGCCGTATAAATATGGTCTGAAGGTTTTTGTCCCGAAGAGGATTGCTAAACATTCCTTCTCGGTCACGCTGTAACTAGTTTCGGCTTTATTAAGTGTTCGTGATGCATAAGCGATAGGGCGATCATTTCCTATTGGGCCTTGAGATAATATAGCTGAAATTGCGAAATTTGATGCATCACAGGTTAATACAAAAGGTTGACTGAAATCAGGATAGGCTAAAATAGGAGCAGAAACAAGGGCGTTTTTTAATCTTTCAAAGGCTAATTGTTGTTCATTTTGCCAGTTAAATGGGATATTTTTTTTTAAAAGATGAGTGAGAGGTTTAGCTATTTTAGATAGGTCAGGTATAAAACGACGATAATATGAAACTAGTCCCAAGAATGACTTTATGTCTTTAGGACATTTGGGCAATGGAAATTCGGATACGGCTTTGGTTTTTTCTGGATTTGGTTTAACCCCTTTATCTGTGATTATATGGCCAAGATATGATACTTCTTTGCGAAAAAATTCACACTTATCAGGTTGAAGTTTCAAATTAAATTTACGCAGTCTGTCGAAGACATCAGACAGGTGTTTTAAGTGAAGGTCAAGGTCAAATGAGTGAATTACAATGTCATCCAAGTACACAAAGCATTTGATGCCCTGTAACCCAGATAGGACCGAGTTCATCAATCTTTGGAATGTCGCGGGGGCATTTTTAAGCCCAAAAGGCATACGAGTGAACTGGAAATGACCCTGTGGGACAGAGAAAGCGGTTTTAGGAGCATCCTTATCTGCCATTTTAATTTGATGAAATCCAGAAGCAAGGTCAAGGGTGCTAAAATATTTGCACTTGCCTAATTGATCTAAAATTTCCGAAATATTTGGTATCGGGTAAGAATCGCCTATTGTAATATCATTTAGCTTGCGGTAATCTATTACTATACGCCACTTGCGTTGTCCTGAAGCGTCTAATTTCTTTGGAACTATCCAGATTGGAGAAGACCATGGTGACGCTGACGGTTCTATTATGCCTTCGTCGAGCATTTTGTTAATTTGAGTTTCTACTTCCCTTTTGTGGACTTCTGGGAATCTATATGATTTTGTATTGATCGGAATTGAAGAAGAAGTGTTAATCTCGTGTTGCAAAGTCTCGGTGGTAGTGAGCTGATCACCAGGAAGATGAAAGATGTCAGAGTACGTGGAACAGAGGTCGCCTAGAGCATTTGTTTCTTCAGGATTTAGGTGGGAAGCTCGTAATAAATTTAGAACTTGTTGAGTTCTATCCAATGAATTTATTGCATTTGTTTCAGAATGCATCGTGTGGAAAACCGTGTCCTTGACAGGTTTGTCTAATGGTAATATTGTAATTTTAAGGTCCGAGTTTACGTATATGGGGGATTCAGAGACGTTAATTACTGATATATTTATTCTAGAATTAGGCTTTACTTTTACTACGCAATTTGCTGTCAAGAGGGATTCGGCTATGCATTGGTCAAGAACTAGACCTTCTTTTATTTTAGGGTTAAGGACGGAACATTCAATAATTGATTCGGTCCTAGGCGGTATAATATAAATTGGGTCACAAAACTTTAAGGTAAGCTTTATCTTATTTATAACTAAAACATTTTCTAGATAATCAATTTTACAGTCAGAATAAGCGAGGAGATCGTTGCCTATTATTCCATCGTATGGGAAATCTAAACTGGGGACAACATGAAAATGATGGCTCAGTAAGTTGAAGTTAATTAAGATATGGCCTAAGGTCTTCATTGGGTTTTCCTCTGACCCCAAACCATGGAAGGTTATTATATGATTAGTAATTGGGGGCATTTTTTCGATACTATTTATTTTTAATAAACTGATAGAAGCCCCGCTGTCTACAAGAAATTTAAGACGCTTATTGGAAACGGATGTCAGGACTTCTATATAAGGTAAGTATTTTTTTGTAAGATTTTTTGTAACATTATACGTTTTAATTGTATGTTTTTCTTTTTCAGACACTATGCAGGATGGACAGGATTTTGATTTAGATTGAGGTACGCCTATAACGGAATTCGAGCTTCGTTTGTCATTCGTTGTCAAGTCATTATATGTTTGAGACTGGTTATTCTGTAGGTTAGAGGATAAATTTGATACTGCGATATTGTAAAAGGGACTATTCATACTTGTAGGCCTGTTATTAGGCTTACTAATAGAGGGGTTGAAAACAGTGGTTTTATAAGGGTATCTGTAAGTTTGGGGTTGTTTACCCAGTTTGTTAATGGATGAATTGGAAACAGCGATTTTATTAATTTGGGATCGTATATCCGGTTTGTTAATGAATAAATTGGAAACAGCGGTTTTGTAAGTTTGGGGTTGTTGACCCGATTCGATAATGGATGAATTGGAAACAGCGATTTTGTTGATTTGGGATTGTATATCCGGTTTGTTAATGAACAATTTGGAAACAGCGGTTTTGTGAGTTTGGGGTTGTTTACCCAGTTTGTTAATGGATGAATTGGAAACAGCGATTTTATTAATTTGGGATCGTATATCCGGTTTGTTAATGAATAAATTGGAAACAGCGGTTTTGTGAGTTTGGGGTTGTTGACCCGATTCGATAATAGATGAATTGGAAACAGCGATTTTGTTGATTTGGGATTGTATATCCGGTTTGTTAATGAATAAATTGGAAACAGCGGTATGATTAGGTAAGGCTCCCGTATCGGTTTGTCCGTTGGTAGTGCCCGCACGATACTGAACGGGTAGGACTACTCGTTTAAATCCTCGGTTATTACATCCCCAGAGTTCTGTAGTTCTTCAGTGGCGTCAACAACATGAATAGGTTGATTACTTCTAGTAGAACTTGTTGATGGGTGATTAGATTGTGAGTGTTGACTCCGAGAGTTCCCGAATCGCCTATTATTATATTCGCGTTTTCGACAGATATCTATAGTGTGGCCTATTGCTTTACAGTAGCGACACACCGGGGGAACAGGAGGGGGTGTATAATTTTGGTTATTAGGCCTATTGATAACGCTCATCCCTTGCTGTGTAATACTTCGATTTGGCTGAAATTGTTTCTGGACTGAGCGTCCCTGGTTAAATGAATTATTATTGTTAAAGGAGAATGTGTTTCGTTTAAAAGTACTTTGTAGTATTTTTTCTTCAGACATAGCAAAATTGATGGCGTCATTCAAGGTCTCCGGATCGCGACAACGAACCACAGTAGACAAACGGACATTTAAGCCGCTAATAAAAGTATGCAACGCAAGGTCCTGCATTGCAGCGACACGGCCAGCGAGTTCACCTTTTTTTTTTGTGGGTATTGAAATATTAATTTCGGTTAAAAGTTTTGATAAGCAAGATTCAAGACGCAATGCGAACTGGTTAACCGTTTCGGTATTAGACTGTCTACAATCTTGAAGGTCAGAGAGCAGTGCAGCATAGTGTTTTCTTTCTCCAAACTGGGATTTTAAAAAGTCTTCTAACTGTTGCCATGTTTCGAAATCTTTTATGGCACATGCACTTTCGGCACGACCCTCGAGTTGGCTAAGGATGTATTTTAACAATATATCTTGTTGTGACGAACTTGCGAGATTTATCGCGTTTCGACAATTATTTAAATAAGCATTCAACTTCTCGCGGTTACCATCAAATTTATTTATAAATTTTATTAAAACGCTAGTATCAATTTCTTTTTTTGTCATAGTTATTTCTTTCGTAGACATGGTTGCAGTAGTTTCCTCTTTAGGCATATCACACCTGGGAATTTGTATTTAAAACAAAGAGATAAGACGCGACTCTGAGAATTGCGATAAGACAGTTATGTTGCACTGGTCTCGGGATGAACGATTAAATACACAATGCAATAATACTCGTATGATCTAATGTACAATTAATAAAACTAATGAACACTTGTATCACTTCTTCTGTTTTCAAGTTATTTGGTATCATGTAATTTCACTAGCACTGATCACAAGACTGATACTTCGAGGTTAGGTATGAATTTGAAGCACTTACAGGAATACGGCGATAGCATAAGTTCCATAGGTCATCTCGTCAGCTGATGGTAGGTACCAGTTTCACCTTGGTAAGCGGGCTCGGCAACGGGTGTAGCAGTTAACCAGGTGCAGGAAACAGCAGCACACACACAGAGATTTATCACATACGCGACGACAGGATTCAGCGGTTGAATACGATGTAGGTTAGTGTCCACGGTCACGCGAGTGTATTGTTTTTCTTTCACAGAACTGAGGCGAACCAGGATTTATTATTTTAAATCCCACCGCTGCCACCAATGTTACACGAGACTTTGATTTGGACTTTTTAAAAAAAAGAAAATAATAGTTTGATGAACACCTTTTAATTAATAGAATGATTATCAAAAAAAACGGGAAAAGGCGAGTGTTCAATCTCAGGGCTCGGAAGAGACTGCCAGACCTTTCTGACACTATGAGTACTCGGATATCTGATACCTGCTTAATATTGCTTAGCTCAGGGATGTTCCATACAAAAGAGGTATGTAACAGCACGTACCACACGTACAAAAAAAAAAAAGGTTTACACGGGCTGTCTTCCGCAACTCCACGACAAGGCGCGTATTTTGCGTTGGTTGGATTAAAGGTTATTCGAGCCACCCTAACTTAACAAAGAATCCCCGTAACCCCTTCACGTTACCGACGATCTCGGAGTGTGACCCTGGCGAGCCAAGACACTTAGCCCGTCAAGTTGATATACCGCGGATACCACTTATACCGTCAGAGTATCCAGTCGAGTTTAAAAGACTGGCGTGTTTCGCAATGACAATAAATTAAGCGTTTCGTACGACTGCCTCTCGCACGGCCAGTTCTACGTGACCTGCTCGAGAGTGAGTTCACCTAGCAACCTGGTTTTGTACTGTAGCACCTGTGGGGTTAGATTTGCCTGACTCATGTACTAATAGGTAGTACAGGAGTCAGGGAATCTACCTGTTTGTAACTATGTTTGTGTGCACAGTAAATTAATAAATAAAATATTACACGATTGAGGATTAGTAGCTACAAAGCGGTCAAAACTGTTTTTTGTTAGATAACCTTGGCGTAACAAAAATAATACATGTATTCTTTTAGCACAATGTACATTATATTCACACGTTTTACGTTGGCTTGACGTACGTATTTTATGACATTGCAAGGTTAAGGAGGTCGAAGGGCTCTCGCAAGTTCATATAAAAATCATTGGTTTACTAGGCACAGACCTGAAATTTTGCAGGGAGGTAGTTTATAGGTAGGACATTCTTAGCTGATGCTATGAACGGTTTTTTGCATAGGGTTCATTTTAGGATAACGAAATATGATATGATGATCGTAAGTATTTACTACAACCTATGGGTTTAATATTATTATTAATATTAAGCACCTACTTTCTTATCATATTTCCGATATTACGTTGTCTGATTGTTGTAATTCCGAAAATGTTTTGACGTAGTGTCTTCTTAGACGAGCTTCAGAATAGGAAAGGGAGTACCTCTCATTCAGTAAAAGGAAATCGACATCGACGACATCGAAAATCTCTTCAACGATTAGAAAAGAGCTGATGATCTTCGAACGGCTGAACAGATTTTCTTGAATTATATCTAAAAACACTCTCGATCAAGTCATAAGAAATAAAATAATATTATCATAGGTGGTATATTAGAGCAGAGCACCTGTAGCACGCCGGAGAGAATTCTTAAAGACGAATCTGATGTTTTAAATGTTATTGCGAGTATAAATAAGAATATTACAAAGCCAAACAAAATCTATCGTATTGGTAAGTACAATGCCGGTAGAACACGCAAGATTAAAGTTTGCTTTGATAGTCCAGATCCAGCAATGTTACTACTATGAAACAAAGGAAAATTACCGGACAATATTAAAGTCTATTCTGATCAAACACCCTCTCAGCAGAAATATTTCCAGACTATAAAAAATGAACTAAGACGCCGAACAGAAAATGGAGAATCTGAGCTCACAATTAAATACATCAACGGCGTACCTACCATTATAAATCCGAACTCAAAACTTCAACGCCCATTAAGAAATAATAATGTTACGAAATCTATAACCTACCAAATAGTGCACGATTATTAACACTTAAAAACTCAAAAATCACGCATGTAATTTTTTTACTTAAATGCGCACAGCATTCGTAAAAAAGGAAAGCTTGATGAACTTAAATGTATCATAAAAGTAATACCTTCAACAGTACATATTATATTAATTACAGAAACCTGGATACAGAACGAAAATCAGGTTTTACAGCTACAAATACCTAACTATACACACTACTACAATTACAGGAAGGACATAAGAGGAGGCGGAGTATCAGCATATATACATAATGATTTAAAACATAACCTCATAGAATCTTCGTATCAAGATGGCAACAATTACCTATGGGTACATGTAGAAAAATTTGCAATAGACGTTGGCGTGGTTAACAATCCTGAGGACACCGATTTAGAAAAGTTCTTGAATGCATATGATTCACAATTACAAGAACGCAAAAGAGCAATAGTGTTTGGTGAATATAACATTATTAACAAAAAACAAAACATTAAAAAAATGCAAACAAAGAATACATGAATCGGGACACAAAAGCTAAATAAAGTCAATCAAACCTATTGTACAAGAGACTCATCTACGAAGAAATCAATCCTGGACCACTTTAGTACAAAATTGAATAACGAACAGTATAATTTTGCAATCATCAACTCGTCTGTCTCAGATCACAAACAAATCTATTCACAACTAAATAAATGGAAACCTCAGAAACTACGCCTAAAATATGAAACTACAGATTATAATAAATTATTTTTTACTATTAAATCACATGGATTAGAAGATGTTTCGAATAATTATGAAGAATTAGAGACTAAATTAAAACAGTACATAAAAGAAAATAAAATATCCAGAACTAAACTTATGAACCCACCGCGAGAGGAATAGGTTAATAACGGCATTATTGCTGGTATCAGCTTAAAAAACTACCTATGGTCGCAACATAAGAAGAATCTAGGAAATGAGACATTAGAAAGCGAGTTTAAAGTGATCAGAGACCAGGTTGCAAAATTCATACATTCTACAAAAAATTCCTACTTTAATAACAATTACAAAGTATTCTGACAATCCTAAAAAAATGTGATCTCTTATAAACAATTTAGCAAATAATAAAATAAATCAAAGCAGTGCTCCGTTAAAGCTTAAAATTGACTCTAATATAGTTACTGACACAAAGGAAATTTGTGAAGTTTTTAGTAATTTTTTCTCAACCATAGGGTCTGTAGGGTGACATGGCCAACAATGAACCAGTAAAAGTTCGAACCCTCAAAAATTACCTTACGTGACTGTATTAAAGATCTATTGTGATTGGACGACAGGAGATCATCATCACCCTCCGCGCCTTTTCCCAACTAAGTTGGGGTCGGCTTTCAGTCTATCTACGATACGGCCGAACTTTGATATTTTAACGTGAAGCGACTGCCATCAGACCTCCACAACCCGAGTACTAGGCGATATCGAAGTTCTGTAGTTAGACCAGGTTGTCGGACTTTTTAGGGCTCCAACTACCCGTAACGAATGCCATAGATGTTTGTATGGCACCCGGGACCGACGGTTTAACGTGCTCTCCGAGGCACGGAGGGGTCTCAATGTGTTAAGAATGGTAACCCATCCTAGACTGACCTGGCTAGTATTACTTAACTTTGTAATATGCTAACCTACTCGGTTACCACTTAGCCACGAGCCCCTCACTTAGCCATGAGCCCCTCACTTAGCCACGAGCCCCTCACTTAGCCACGAGCCCCAGGAGATATATTACATATTTGTTTAATATACAAATTTTAACTCTAACTAATTTAAAATCGGAGTTATTATATTTTTTTTTAAAGACGGCGATTGGTCCATTGTGTACAACCATAGGCACAGAGTGAACCGGGGGGGTAGTTGACAGTGAACCGCTACGTACACAGTGAGGCATCGTATTAAATACTTTTCTTTATTGATAATTTAAAGAGAATTTTGATAAGGAACATTCCTTATCATCGTTCAGAACAATAATATATTTATAATTGGTTTTAAAAATTGTTTATTGATTTGTATTTAACAGCAATAATCATATAAACTCAGAACAAACAACACTTGCTAGAAATATAATTAGGGACTGTGACCTTATTAATAAAGCTTGGCTTTTTTAAGTCTATCTTATAAATTTAAACAGCCTGTTAACTAGTCTTACAATCAAATTTTAAAGATACTTAAACTTATAGAGAGAATCAACATAATACTATAACATATCTAATAGAAGCAAAATCACCATAAAATGATAAAGGAAAGTAGAAAAGTGACAAATTTACTGGAAATGTGTATATTCCTTGGCGACCATTACTGCCCCCAACCTTGGGATTAGGAAGTATTAACTCAAAGTCATTAACCGTAACCCCTGCCATATCAAATTTTGTCCTTCTATCTGTATCTGTCGCTGTCATACTTTTGCTGAAAGGCCTATGTCTTTTCTTTTTTTGAGGACATGCTTTCAGAGGAACTTTTAGCAATTTCAGTGTAATGAAACTTGTGTTTTGTTTTGAAGTTAAGGGTTTCGGTGAATCAGTGTTGCTGGTCATTGAAACTTGTCGTTGTGGCTGGGAAGTGTTTATAGCATCATGGGATGACTCTTCTTGAACCCTGGCCTCGGTTTCCGGTTGTCGAACTATTGCTGAAAGTTTGTCATCAACATCAGACTTTACACAGTACTACAGTTTACACTACTACAATTTACTGGTACACAATGAACCATGGTTCACTGTGTACCTTATGTAAAGAGTAACGAAATATCTAACATATTTGGGAATAGTCACTTTTCATATGTAATGGGCGAAAATTAATGAATATTAATATGCAATGGTTGTAGAAAAAAAATAAATGGACTTACGTTTTCTTACTTTTTTTGACGCCAATAGTAAAACAAAGCGGCACATTTGCGTTTTTGGCGGGAGCGCGCCGTGAACTGGGGAGAGCGGGAGGAGACGGAAAACAAGTCGAATCGAGTTCGTTGCACAATTTGGCAACGTCGGGTTCATACCGAATGAGTGTTGGTTAACTGTGTACCACTGGCTCACTGTTGGCCACCTGACCCTACTAGCAGAGAAAATACCTAAAAAAATTCATGACAGTTTTAAAATGATCGAATTGAATGTACAAAAAAATATCCCAAGTCATTCACTTACAACATTACAGCCATGTACTCGTAATGCTGAAGAAATTATTAAAATTATTAAAGATCTCGATTCCAACTCCAGTAGTGGTATAGATAAAATAAGCACCAAAATTATAAAAAACTTGCAAAACCTAATATCAGATGTGCTGGCAAAATGCTTTAATAAACAATTGACTGATGGGGAGTTTCCAGATTCCCTAAAGGGGGCAAAGGTAACACCAATTTATAAATCTGGACCTAAAACTGACCCAGGTAATTGTCGTCCAATCTTTGTACAGCCAGTCATGTCTAAAATACTAGAGAAACTTATCCATAGTCGCTTATTAAATTACTTTGATACAATTAACTTTATATCGGAACGTCAATATGGATTTAGACCTAAAAGTAACACCACTGCAGCTACAATTGATCTAACAACAAAAATCAGAGACAATATAGATAATAGGAACATTGTTTTGGGTGTATTCATCGATTTAAAAAAGCTTTCGATACCGTAAGTCATAAATTACTCATACACAAGCTCGAACATGCTGGTATCCAGGGCAATGCACTCCAAATCCTTATATCTTATTTAACAAATAGATCCCAGATAGTAAAGGTAGATGACGCTGAAAGTCGTGCTTTACCTATCACGTACGGAGTTCTCCAGGGTTTCGTATTGGGACCATTATTATTTTTAATCTATATAAATCAAATTGCAGCATTAAAATTACATGGTCATCTGACTTTGTACGCAGACGATACTTGCTTATTTTATTTCGGAACAGACATACATAATATTGTTTCACAGGCCAAGAAGACCTAAGTATTTTATTTGAGTGGTTTCAATATAATTTGCTTTCTATTAATATTTCAAAAACCGGTTACATTATATTTAAAGCTAAAAATAAAAAGATTCCGGATCATGAACCACTGACTATTGATAATATCTCACTAGAACAAAAACATTGTGAAAAATATCTTGGCTTAAGACTGGATAACAACCTCAGTTGGAATACTCAAATAGATTACATTAAAGATAAACTTTCGTCTCTCACCGGTTCTCTCTACAACATAAGTTATTGTATACCTAAAAAAATTCGTTTCACTATTTACAACTCTCTCGTTAAAACGCATTTACTTTATTTAATAGAAATTTGGGGCAACTCAGGTAAAACAAAATTACAAGAATTACAACAAGTACAAGTAAAGATATTATTTCGCTATCCATATTTAACACCTACTTATAAAATTTTTGAGGAAACTAAATTGATGAATATTGGCAACTTTATATTATAAAAATTTGAAAAAAATTACGGGCGATCTGAGGTCGGGAAGGGGTAGGGGGTGACTTTTAAGCGTAAAAAACGGCTTATCACGATTTCAGGCAAAACTACAAGTCCTTTGGAAAAAGTCAAATGGCAAAGTTGTAGGTAATAAAAAGATCTACAACTTTTGCATTCACACTTTTTTCACATAACCTCAAAATTTATGTAAAAAATTTAAAAAACCTAGTTTATGGTTTTTTATTTTTATCTTTACAAAACATTTATTTTTTTCACGAAATTTGGCGAAAACTTACCTTGTTATGTCCCAAATACACTGTAATTTATTTGATTTGAAATATTTATTTTTTCACCTTATTTTGACTTAATATCTAAAAAGCACCGACACAACCGAACAACGAATAGAAAACACACCAACTTTTTGAAAAAAGCTGATGTTTTGACGGGTTAATTTTCGATTGAAAATTGGGGTGCTTTTTCGTCCGTAAATTATTTTTCCTTTCATTTTTATAATATTCTCCTCCTTTTCCAATGGGTTTCATCCTACTGTTATTTTTTTCACTTTTTAAATTTTTAAAGGCTTCTACCCTGGTCTAATAAGGAAAATCTCAGACAAAAAAATTTAAACTAACTTATCATTTACCAAAATTTCGGAGATATTATCTAAACGTAGCAGGCGTCGACCCAGTTTACTTGTATTGCCAAGAACTCGTACAAATTGTGCTAAAAAAATATCAATTATGAAGAAGTACATATTAATAACAGTTTACCATCTGATTTAAAAAATTTAAGCTCGTTCAACGTCTTTAAATCTCAACTGTCTAAGTACATTTTTCTTATTCAAAATCACATTAATCCGGTTGAGAATAAAAGTGGTGAGCGGGTGCCTAGTTTGTATTATATGTATATTGTTATCTATTGTATAGACTACCTTACTCATTAACTGTGTTATTGTGTCTTTTTTGTTAGATCTTATTTAAGTTTTGTATTTACTTGTCTCGGTGACCGGTACTTAAATAATTTAACCAAAATGTTATTGTGTTCTCATGTAAGTGGCTTTTTATTGTCTTTTCGAGAATAAATGATTTAAACCATCAAGTCACCTTTCAAACAAAAAAAAAGCGCACTTAAATTGGTCCATTCGTTTGGGAGCTATGATGCCACAGACACACATAGACACACAGACACGTCAAACTTATAGCACCCCTCTTTTTCCGTCGGGAGTTTATTTATTAATTTATTTATTCATAAAAGTACTGTGCCGGAGTAATATTATAAATGCATATGCATAATGCATAAAATTAATTCTTTCCCATGGCCGGGTAATTGGATGAAGACAAATGGCTGCAAAAATGCAACTTTATGGTAGATATCACAATGAAACTAAATGAGGTAAATCTAAAACTGCAAGGAAAGAGAAACCCAGCCTATGCTTTGTTGGAAGAAGAGGTTTGTTTCGAAAAAAATTACTTCCTTTGTCGAAGACACGAAGAGTGGTAAATTTTTTTATTTTACAAATCCGAAACAATATCGCAATGAAACCAATGCAACTATTGAGACGAATTTCTTCAGCATAGATTTAAAAATAAAAAAATTAAGGACAGATTCGCTGTGAGATTCGAGCAATTCAAAACAAATAAAAGTACTCTTGCGTTCATAGTAAATCATCTCAATACAAATACAAATCCGTTCAACATTGAGCCATTTGAAATTGAAGCTGGCGCGCTTAAAATGAATTTGCTGGATTTGAAAAGCATAGCATGTGGAGTGATAAATTCACAGAACTCAAAAGGAAGTTAGAAGAGCTGGAGGTCCAGAAATGCATGCATGTCACGCAGCACAAGTGGACAACTGTAAAAGAAATGCCGCGTGTTGAGGCTCTCATATTCAACGCATTTAATAGAAACTGAAAACAACAAGTTATGAGCCAGATTTAACCAAACTTTCAAAGGGCATGCAAAGCCAATGCTCCCATTGATGTAATTATTCAATAACTATGAATAAACCACTTTATTATTCTAGCTAAAATATGTGTTGTGCTATAATGTTTGTATGTTTTCATATGAATAAATAATATTTCGCATTTAAAGTTGTTTATTTTAAATAAAATATCAAAAATATACAGGGTGTATATGACAATAGAACACTTACTTAAATCTCTGAAAGGGCGTGACTCTAGCGTGCAGTTACAATAAGAATTGATAGAAAAAAAACTATCCGTTTACACGTTACGAACGTTTGAATTTTCAGGTATTTTACCTCCGCTTCTCATAAAAGCAGGTGGAATGTGTATAGCTAAAGATTTTGAATGGTAATTTTTTTTTTTAAGAAAATCTATAAAAGCCAACTGCGAAAACGAAAAAAATCTTTTAGTAACTGCATACTAGAGTCATGCCCTTTCACTGATTTAAGTAAGTATTCCATTGCCTGACACACCCTGTAAAAGCAAATACTATAATATTGAAATGTAAAGTTTCATTGGCTGTTTAAAAACTGTAAAATTTTGCAAATTGTAACTTTTGGCTCTTCCGCCTCAAAAGGTTGCCGACTCCTGGTATAGGGTTGTCTTTGTTTTTTTTATACTTTATTAATTATTAATGATGTTATGTACGTAAAGAAATGTCTACATTTTATCTTAAATATTTACAGTACATTAAACTTCATGCAAAACTTATTTAAAATATTGTACGCTTTAATAATTGGGTACAGTGATGCGGGGTTATTGGGGTTTACAATTAGACAGTAGTTATGCTTGAAATTGAGTGTCGAATATGTTGATAAAGTAAGTGTGACACTTAGCTAGTTACCTTATGATGCTTATTCTAAAAGAACAATTTAACTTCTCTGCTCTTTTTCTTTTCAATACGTTACTCTCTGCTAAGTAGTTCTCTTGTTTTTGAACGACCCGTGCGTGTATGAATGCGTGCAATCATAGATCTTAAAGCCCTCTCTCTGCAAAAAACGCTACGGCAACAGTTTACAATTTTAATTTTTTTACCAAGTAAGTAAACTCTAAATTTATGTAATAAATATATTGAAGCTAGTGTCTCAAAGCTGAATGGTATGAAAGTTTTTTGCATCAGGAGAGGACAGTATGTAACGAAAACGGGCGGGCTGAAACGATTCACATTCGACATCTCGTGCTGTTCGTAACTGGGCGTAATTTTGGATTCGAGGTAGCATTTCGACAGCAATTTTGCTAGCTGACTTTCCGCGAAGGGATGATGTTCCTGTGTGTCTGATCATCACCAGGTGGCCTGCGCTGGGTGGACCCTTGAGAACCCACTTCTTTTAAGCGCAGTAAGTATGCCTTATCGCGCCTTACCGTGCGTTTTGGTCAGTTCAATTGCGACATACGGCCGTACCGAAAACTCCGGTATGGTTTCAACCGTAGGGGTTTCACGTAAAATACTGTGGCCATTGACTTTCCATGCAAACTAAGGATATATCTAGAAGTACAATAAAAGTCACATGAACACTGCAAGGTCGATTTATTACCCGTTTCCAAACACTTTCATTAGACACGTCCGAACTCGATACCAGTAAAGAGTATACAAACACTGGGTTAGACTCGTAACGCAGTGTTTGTATACTCTTTAGTTCCGAGAAAATATAATATTTTAGTGAATGGCAAATACTGTTTTAATTATCTGTCATCGCGGGACTGAGATTACGTGTTACCCTCAAAGAGTAGTCAATTCAAACTATACAAACCGTAGACAGAGAATACTATAGACACTTGCAAAGCGTGCCGCTGAAAGAGACAAAAGAAAAAAAACGTCTCTTCTCTATTAAAAGCCGCGTCCACTGGTTACTTTTTATCTATGGTAGGGCACGACATTATTTAAACAAAAATTTTACAAACGGTGTGTTAAGTCTCTTGAAAATTTGTGCTTTGCTTGCTGGGAAAATGTGACGTAGCGAATAGCGGGTAGTGGCACCATGGCTAAGTTGTTAAAAACTGTAGGTAGTCCGAATAATTCGTAGACATTGGATATATTAAACAGGGTTTGCTATTGTATTAAGATAATTTTTTTCAGTGTAAGCAGAAATTCTATTCATATCGTTATTCAAGAACTAAATTTAGTGAAGTCCTAAGTGTTAGAATAAAACAATTCAGAAAACCAATTAAATACATTTATTTAGTTATAATATCTACATTGTAAGTGTAATGATATATTGTGGAAGTCGTCGTTTACCTTTGACACTAATGCTTCAATTATTGCTCTTTTCATTGTACACAGGCACTTAAATAGGGAAGTAGCTAGTAAGGTATGTTATGAAAACCTTTTCCAGTTAATTTATAGATACTTCTGTTTTCTCTGGCAGTCGCTCTATGGGATCCGTGTTTACACAGAAACCAGAACTGACTGGCTGGCTTACTGTAGCGATTACTAGGAAAATGGTTTCCAAGGGGTTTACTTACTACCGACTACTCTTAATGAATGTAAAAATAAAAGCATTAAGAAAATAATCCTAGAAGAAGACTCTAAAAGGATTGTGGAATGTCCAGCCAGGTTTAAGGATAACTACAGGACAAGACCATGATTTTGGTATGAAGAAACTGTCGCTCTTTGATGGTGGGCAGTTCTTGCGTGCAAAGTATTCCATTGGGTACAAACTCCACAGGAGCCCTAAAATAAAAAAAAAATGTAAGGATTTCTTGATAATAAATGAAAGTAAAAACTACGAGAATGGTTCAAAGGTGTCAATTTTTCAGTACAAATTAAATAAAAATTAATAACAATGATTATCTCGTCAGAATTAAAACAAAGTCAACAATCAACTTATAAATAATTAAAGGAGATAGCCCACTTTCTGCCCACACTTTACAGACAAAACAAATAATGAAAAAAAAATGTTATTTTATGTCAATCCAAAAACATAAGGAATAACTTTAATTCACTGTTGCTAAATAAAAATATTTGTATTTTTGTCAAGTTCATACATTTCGCCTAGAAATTGATAAAAAGACAAAGTCAGTCAAATAAACGTCAGTGTCAAAGTATAAATGTCAATCTAGGAAATCTTGGCAGAATTCACTCGAGACATATTAGCAGAAAACAGTATTTTGTATATATTTTAGTAGATAGTACTCTAACTAAAAGGCAAGCAATAATACAATATTATTGTAATTGTATCGTGGGAAGGCCTACAGTAGGTTGTTGCACTCATATAATAGCAATTATATGGTACTTGAATTGGGCAACAAGAAAATATTTCACTCCCGGCACAATTTTTAGATTCCATTCTAATTGTGTATGATGATGAATGATTTTTATTTTACACTAGCAACCCGTCCCAGCTTCGCACGGGTAGCAGTGGCATCTTCAACAATCATCAACACTTTCAATTAATTTACACAAAACCTTAACAAATTATACACCTAAACCTTCCTCATGAATCACTCTGTCTATTAGTGAAAACCTCATGAAAATCCTAAATTAACAGACGTATGTAGTGATGTATTGATTCTAAAATTAATCAATACCATTACTTTATAGTACTTTATTTTGTAACTGTAAAACTTAACAGTTAGATAATCACCAAAATTAAATAAACTGTGGTATACTCTCAGTTCTGTACTATTTAGCATATTGCACAGGGTCATAGCGGAAAACTTGTGACCAGCACTACAGGTAATTCATTACCTACAACAGGCACCAGCGATCCAGACCCACATTATATGTTTACTACAGCTTAAGGAAACATTGATATTTATAATTTGGATTGTCGGTGAGAAAATAAATGATTATTATTAAGGAACATCGTCACCTAATTCGAGTAGACATCTGTTGTACCTTACTATTTTGAATTGAAATATAACATTTACTTACTTTTCATTATTTATATGTTATATGAACTAACAAAGTCATGCTTTGAAAAAAATATAATTACCATTTCCAATGAAGAATCCAAGCCACATAATTAAATTGAATACATTAGGGTAACGGCGTCCACTGGTCGCAGTCAGTGGTACCATTAATACCCCTAAGAATCCAAATTCCACCAGCAGTACAGGGTAAAAGAATCCAAATGATAACGCAAGGATCACCTCATGAGCCACCGAGGAAACCTGCAAGGTAAAGCACGACTTCAGAATAAGGAAATTTTGGAAAGGCTTCATTACAGTTAAAGCTATAAAGCTATTTGTCGACTCTGTAAACTCTGTATTACCTACTACTTGTTTATTTTGTATATTTTGTGTAGTAAAGATTAAGTAAAACGTTTATTTATCGTCACTTTTTCGCATACCTATAATCCAGGTTGTTATAAATATTTTCCACGTTTTAAATGCAGCTGTAAAAATGAATACAAGTCATTCAATAATAAACACTTTTGTCTACTTTGTAGTATACCATTTTGATCCCTTCATCACCATGCATGCATGCATGCTTTCGAGCATTCTTTAAGACTTATTGTCTTTTATTTACATTCATATTACAGAAATTCATATCTGCGTACATTCATGTTAAAATATTTCCGTCCTTTGGTCTACATTGTTTGGCGAGTAAAACAAGGTTTTTTGATGTTAAGATATTCGGTACGTCAACTAAGAAAACATTATTTACGCCAGGTACCTAATCGTATATGTACTTTCATTGTTCCGTTGGCAAAGGTAAGATATAACGCAAAGACGGTACAGCTACTTTCTTTCAGCTCGAGAAACTTGCCCTTATCTTGTCACATGCACGGCCGCTTGTTTGTGTCGGACGAGGGCTGAATTTATGTTTATCTTTTGAAGGAAAGAAGAGACGTTTCGTTTGTTTTTACGACAGATATTTTTGAATTCGGTTTTGTTTTGACATGATTGCTATTACAAAGGAGAACCATGTTTTTATCGCTTATATGTGACTTATAAGTACTACACTTACAGTCGACAGGCCCACACTTAAATGATTTCGATGATTAATAACAGGCTGAAAGTTAGTATAGAGCTCGTTCCGACAAGTTCCGTTATTTCCGATAGTGGGAGTAAAAAAAATGCGTGGGCGTGGAACACGTTGATTTCATGTCAGAATAACGATATATCATATGTATATGAATATATAATATACCTCAATTTTACCGGCACGATAGAGGTCGCAATAATGCACCGATTGCTGCTGAAGGTTAAGTTCGTGAATGGGGGATATACACGAAATCTACCTCTGCGGGCCTTCTGCGGGCCTGCTGCGGACCCGGTTTTTTTTTCATTTCGTTATTCTGACACGTTAGAGGTGGAGGTCTCTAGAATCGCACCACTCATTTTGTATGCCACACGTTTCTTCGCGTTTTTCAGTGTTGTCTCGAAATTTTTATTAAAAAGAATGTTATAGATTGTTATAGATACATTTTTGGTACTCATGAAATCAACGTGTTTAATCATGTACCTTAACTTTTTAACTGGCGGTTGTTTTGGGGTCAGGAGGAGTACAGGAGGTCTATTTATGACTAGGGCCCTAGGGTCATAAATAGACCTCCTGTGAAGAAATTTTTGGAAAACTTGACATCTGGTACAAAACCAATAGGTAGACTTTTCTTTGTAATCTACCTAATTGATTAATAACAAGCCAATTTTTGTAGTGTGGCTTTCGAAAATTTTCCCAATGATAAAAGTTGGGCGTCTCTTCGGAACGAAGCTGTATTCGAACTTTTGCCCTGTTATTAATCATCGAAATCAGTCGGGTGTGGGCCTGTGGAATATTAAAGGTAGATATCTTCATAAATGTTACTATTTTCGTAGGCATTTGAAACGAAATATCTTGAAAATATAAAATTTAAGGTATTTATTATGTAGAAACCACCACCTCTCCGATGACAGCGATCAAACTAACGACGTATCTTAGGTGAATGGATAATTAGGAAACATATTTATCGCCAGTTTTCTGTTCTATTATCTTTAGAACGGCAACTCTAATGATAATTAAACAGGGGGAGTGTTTGTGAATCAGTGTTTCCAATATTTTAATTTGCTTGTTAAAGTTATAATTTTTTAAATGTAAGTTATGTTATTTGAGCGTGAGATGTGTTTACTATTTAGTTGACGGAAAAAAGTTTATTTGCAATTAACCATTAAGAAAAGACTAAGACTTGACTTATCCCAATCGTAAGCAAACATGTGAAATGTAGGAGGAAATCGGTTGGATGAAGGCGCCAGATGAACAATGAACATTCATTGGGGAATTTCGCGGAGAAATTGCAATTTTGTAACATGGATTTGGGAACATCCAGGGTTTTATAAAGTCTCTAACACTCAGTCACATAGACTTGATAATTAATCGTGGTATGCACATTACAATAGGTATTGTCAATTGTCTAAATAAATACTCGCAGCGGGGCTCGACTGTTGACCTCGTTAATATCTAATTAGCAGTCCGTGTAAGTCGACGCTCAATTAGACATTACTTAACCGAATCATGTATATGTTATACATACATACATACATATGAGCCTACATTACATCCTATCAGCTCTCAACGGTAAGCTACGGCACCAAGGCAGCACCGTTCTTAGCGATGATGTGCTTGAAACAACAAATGTTTCTACGTTGATGATTATTGTGGAGGTGATTATTCATTAGAAAATGCCATACAACTGCGAAATAACCTATAGAAAGTGGACCTCCAGTGAGCCCCAGTTATTAACAGGCTTAAGTAACGAGCAGTGCAATCACAAAACGTTTGAATTTAAAGAGCCTGAATCAACAAAAACTCTGGGTCTCGGTTTTCAGAGGATTCCCTCTAGGAGATAATTTCATATTTAAATCCACCTTATCACCATCGTCGCAGAAAGTTCACACCAAAAGGTCACTTCTATCGCATATATCAAAGTTATTTGACCCTCTGGGGTGGCTCACGCTACTAAGCACTAGCATGAAAGTACTGTTTCAAACCGTCTGGCTCTCTAAGTTGCAATGGAATGATGAACTGCCGGTCGAAATAAACATCAAATGGTCAATTCTGCGACAAGAAATGTCACATATTAATACATTTGAGATTAAGCGATGGCTAGGGATAGAAAAGAGCGACAAACTCGAACTGCACGGCTTTTGTGACGCTTCTCTGAGAGCATGTTCAGGAGTTATTTATTGCCGAATCAACAGAAACGGAACATCAGTGATTTCTTTAGTAGCTGCAAAAGCAAAAGTAGTTCCCATGAGCAAGGCCTTATCGATACCTAGGTTGGAATTAATGGGCGCAGAACTATTATCAAAACTAATGAGTAAGGTACCACAGTGCTTAGCCCAATATCCTACCGAAGTCTACGGCTGGACAGACTCGACTGCTGTATTGGGGTGGTTAAAAGGAGACCTAGCTCGTTGGAAGCCATTTGTATCAAATCGAGTGAGAACTATACGGGACATCATTCCCTCCTCAGGTTGGAGCTACGTGAAAACATCCGGAAATCCCGCAGACTGTGCTAGCCGAGGCTTGTCGGTAACACAACTCAAAGAACATAGTCTGTGGTGGGATGGGCCATCCTGGTTACCGTCTTTTACAAAGACAGAGGAAATAGTGTTTGTGACAAATTTGGAGGTTAAAGCATCAGTCAAGCAATCAAACACTATCATCGAAACTCAATCAACATCACTCGTTTTAACAAACATCATAGATCATTTAATAAACAAGTACAGTTCTATCAATAAAATTGTTCGAATATTGGCATGGATATTACGATTACCTACTTACATGAAACAAGTTCAACTACCTTACCTTACGTTGCGAGAATTGCGTCGCGCAAAAATGATGATTGTTTAAAGCACCCAATTGCAAACATTTTCTGAAGACATCAATTCACTGCAGTACAACAAAAATCTATCATCAAAAAGCATACTGACAAATTTACACCCTATCCTGGATAACCAAGGCGTATTACGAGTTGGGGGGAGACTTCACAAAGCCAACATCAATGATGAAATGAAGCATCCCATCATTATACTACATAACAGTTGCCTTACCACCTTACTTCTACAACAAGCACATGAACTTACATTTCATGGGGGAGCACGACTGACATTGTCAAACCTCAGACAAAGGTATTGGGTGATCGGTGGTAATAGGAGCGACTAAGCAGTTCATACGTAGGTGTGTCACATGCAGGAAGCACAACCCGATTTTACAACATCAGCTCATGGGGGATTTACCAGCAGCTAGAATAAACCCCGGAAAAGACAACAGCAACTCGACAATTAATGAGGAGAGCCAAGCAAAAAATGACGTTCCAAAATTGAAAAATAGTAAGCCAGGGGCGTTCATATTGATCGCGATTTCACTAATCTTTTTTATGTTCTTATTGACGCCCTCACATGGAGCATACAACATCTTGTCATTCCCCGGAAATGTGTCCTTATACTTTGATTATGTTTCCAATATGCGAATTATTCGCGATAAATGGACTCTTGTGGTTTATTATAACATGTCCCCATATTGGGAAGGTAACACAGCAGTAACCAAGGCATTCAATCATTCGGAAAAAATATGTAAATTGCTCACAAATCAAGTTCAATGTACCACCATACTCCTACAATTACAACACGAATACAGAGAATTACAACACTACAATCGGTTGTTGTTAGATCAGCATTTTGACGCGAACGCCAGACAGCGTCGGGGGCTTGTCAATGGAATAGGATATGTGGCGAACAGCCTTTTCGGCGTATTGGACGAGCGCTTCGCGGAATAATACAAGAAAGACAATGAGCTAATACGACAAAACGAACATCATATAACAAAATTGTTAAGAAACCAAACATCTGTCCTTGAAGCAGAGTATAACTTATTAAAACGGACTGAAAATATTATATCCTTGCAACACAAGACTATAAACAAACATTTCAATGCATTAGAAGCAGCTACCAACTCCGCCTCCCAAAAGATACTGAGCGTAAGTGAAGTGCAGGACTTCACTCTATCAGCCATGGTTACGAGAAACCTTATCCAGAACTTAAAAGGAATTCAAGACACGCTGTTAGATACCATTACGGACATTTATCATGGGAAGTTCAACACACACTTGTTAACCCCTGATCAATTGCGTAATGAGCTCCAAGTCATTGCCAGCCAGTTAACAAAGGACACTACATTACCTATAGAAAACATACAAACAGATCTCAAAAACATTTATACCCTATTGAGGATTAAAGCAAGAATTTTACGAGACTATTTTATATTTGAAATTACGTTTCCGCTCACCAGCAGGGAAGCTTATAGTCTTTATAAAACTATCCCGATTCCTCACCAGATAGCAAATGATATGTTAACTGTCCGTGCAATGAACGAATACATCGCTGTCAATGTGGGTAAAGATACTTTCGTAACATTGTCGACGCCTGAACTACAAGATTGTTTTCACAATGAATATTCCTATTTGTGTCATATAAACACGCCTGTTCACTATCTATCCGTAGACGAAAATTTCTGTCAAACATATGCCAACAAGAATGAGTGCACTGTAAGCAAATCTACGTGCAATCAAATGTGGATTGAGTTAACTGACCTGTCCAAGTATTTTTATTTTTGTTGCGATTCATACTCTATACGATTCATATGTCAAGATCGGGCTACTTTCGAACAGCTGGTCGGAGCTGGCATAATAAGCCTTGACTCGAATTGCATCATAAAAGGTAACGACTTTGCATTATATTCACGATCATGGTCAGTACACACTATAAACTTGAAGCCGGAAATTGTCACTTCAAGAATCTTCGATCTAAATCATATGGTCAACATATCGGTGGGTCAATATGTTGAACCTAGAGATGAGAATATAAACCAAACACTGAATGATCTGGGCAAGCAGATAGAGCAGCTGAAATCAGCGGCAAATGATCCATCTTATGAACTATTGTCTACACATGACATCCATCAGTACGCCATTACGTACACAGTGTTGGGAGTGGCGGTATTGGCAGTAGCAGTGTTCCTGTGGAAGAAGAGACGAGCCGCCAACAGAGTGGGCTGTTCACAAACCGCAGTGCAAAGTGTAGTGTTTTCGCGTCGTCAAAACACGGCTGAATGTCAATCTAGTGACGTCCAAGTGGACTCGATTCGCGTCAGCAATCTAAGAGACCAATCAACTTCTCCCATACCAAAAAGATGTGTTTTTCTAAAGGACCTGCCGTAGTTTCGTGCATCTTTTGGCCCGGGAGGATGTACGGGCTAATGCCCGTACATTACGCTCGGTCAGCAAAATAAGTAACAATATGAAGTGTGAACTAATTTAGTGTCAGTGCACGTTTAGCAATAGGACGGTACTCATAGTAATATAGCGTAGCAGTTAGAATCATATACTTTATAACATTATTTGTAATTACTTGAATAATAGCTGTATCAATAAATAAATAGTATTATCGAGTAGTATCATTAGCATTATTATCTATCAAATCGTGTACGGAGATCGTATATATTGGTTTATAATCCTACGCAATGTATTTTTTTTTATCAATCAACTTATCTTATACCATAATAATTCATATATTATATTTGCTACCTACTTAATTAAGACTTAGACAACAATTTAAAAGACAATGTTTGACATAAGCTATGCTTATATTAATACAATTGGTGGTCTAAAAAGTTCTGTCTCGCCTCTTTGGCAGTCTGATAACGAACGACAAGGATAAAAGGATAAGTAAGAAATACTACTACTGCAACGATGCCCACGTAAAAGTTTAAAAGACTCTAGCGCTTTTTGTGAGCACAAAATAGTAAGTAGTATTGTCGCCTTTTTGCGACGCACATGTATCTCTATTACGACCTTTTTATATAATAATTGAAAATAATGGTTTCAGACACTCACTGCTAGTGTTGTCGCATATAATTCCTAACCCACGCAGACACGCAGTGCGATTAGTAATTGATACACCGCAAGTATCTTATAACATATATTATGTACATGCTGACATGGGGCTAATATGACATCTGAAAAGTGCCTTAATGCATATTGGATCGTCCATTATGCATATGCATATTGTAGGCCATAAAATAAATACTTTGATTTTTACAATAAACTGTAACTTCGATATCGCCTAGTATTTAGGTTGTGGAGGTCTGATGGCAGTCGCTTCACGTAAAATAACAAATTTCGGCCGTATCGTAATTAGACTGAAAGCCGACCCAAACTTAGTTAGAAAAAGGCGCGGAGAATGAGGATGATTTTACAATAAACTTTAAATATAAAATGCTTACCAAAAATACAATAAACGTTGACATAGGGCGCCCTAATGACGGTGCTAGAGGAACGTAGATGTGATCCCGAAGCCAGGAGTGAACCACGCGATTCCAGCTACGGTAATACCGTGAGAAACGAGATGTAGTCCACCAGTCCTATAACAATTTAGGTAAGAAAATTAGTTATTAGTAAGAACGTGTGCGATATACCTACTGTATAATATTTTATATTATAGGGGGCAAACGAGCAAACGGGTCACCTGATGGTAAGTGATTACCGTCGCCCATGGACACCTGCAATTCAAAAGTCACAAGTGCGTTGCCGGCTTTTCAGATGAGAGTACTCTCTTTTCTTGAAGGTTTGAAGGTCGTATCGGTACGGAAATACCTAAAAATAAATATTATTTATTGTATACAACAGTAAATATGACGTTGCATAATGCATTTTGTCACTTATTTTAAAGTTTAAGTGTAATCATCGAATAAATTATATCAGAAATAATAAGGGTGATATGAATGGAACTATTTGTGTACATCCATTGTCCTATTTCAGCGTCCCATCCACGTATAACTAATTACTTTCCTGAATAATAAATTGCCTGGCATTTTTTCCCGGACGATGTATGAAGACGTCTATCCTTACTTGATATTAGTAATGCCTTTGATACCGTAGATTCTCTATTTGGTATACTAAGCTCTATAAATATATATATGCAACTATTGAATGGTTCCGTAGTTTCTGTTTGGTCATCGGTAACGCATACGCATATATATATATACGCATCGAAGGATCATATTCATTCTGGTTCGGTGTCACAGTCGTTGTACTTTAAGACGGCTTTTTATTTCTCTTCATTTTTACAGTACAATTCTAACTCTAAACGATTTATTTGCATCCTACTATGTAGACGTCCTGCCAATTTATATACAAGCCCAATTAAATTAGCCTTCAAGTGCATTTTCTACTTTTAAATGGAGTTTGAAACGAAACTATTAATGAAGCAAGAATTATAGATTCATTAATGGTAAAGCTAACTTAGACACAACTGAATTATTTGTAAATGCTATTGCTTAAGTTTAATTGAATTATGTCACTTTAACTTTCAAGAAAACTTAATAGTGTCTTCAGCTAAAAGAAACCAGTCGCAATCTTTGCTTCTTCGGGGTTCTTACGGAAGCTGCACTCAATCATGTCGATGTCAGCTATCCTATTTCAAGGAGGAGCAACTTGATAACCTTGAGCGCCTTACAAATTTTCCATCTGTCTATCAAGGATTTTAAAATTGTCATGAAAAGGCAAATTTGGAAAAAGCTTTTTGGTAAATGTTTATTAGCTGTGAAAACGTTTCTCAAATATCACCATATCTTTCTGTAAGACGTTGTTTAAAAGGGGTTTATAAGTTTTAAATATTATAACTAAGTAAACCCAATGTATTACCTCATAAAATAGTCGATCTGCGAACCTTAACATCTCCGCCCAAGCATTCAACCAAGCGTGAAGAACGCAGTAGAAGCCGCAGAGGAAGGATAGTAGGCCGGGAAGCACACATGCGAATATTCCACGCACGACAGTTCCGGCCTCAACCTGTAACATATTCCACATAAAAAAAACCCGCCAAGTGCGAGTCGGACTCGCGCACCGAGGATTCCGTAAAATATTATTATTATAATATATGATGTAACTAAAAATGTACGGTTTTCGATTTTTTTTCTGTATCTGTGCTATAAGACGTTGCTTCGTACCAAATTTCAAGATTCTGAGTTCACGGGAAGTACCCTGTAGGTTTTGATTTGTGGAAATTTGCGGCATAAACGGCTGTATCTTTTGATTGCGTTGGCTTAGAAGTTTCATTTTTTCACAGCTCTAAGGGACAGTAAACCTGAGTATTTGATATAAATTTCAGCTTGATATCTCCATGCGTTCCTGAGAAAAAGGGTCTTGACAGACAGACAGACGTTTAAACGGACGGACAACAAAGTGATCTCATAAGTTTCCGTTTCTTCTTTCGAGGTACGGAACCCTAAAAAGTGAAATAAACTTAGATACTTATTCCGTACTTTAGATTGATTCCTTTCTAAGTAATCGTTAAAAAGACATCTAAGTATAGTGCGACTACCATTTGTCATGACTAATAGTTAGTGATTAAAAATCTCTTTTCTTACAAGAAATATTACGTGTATAATTTTCTTTTATTTCCTCTCATTACAAAAAAAGCTGTAATAAATGTAATACAAAAAACGATGGTTATAAAGAGATTTGAGAAACGCGGAAACGCTAATGTTTTTGCATTATCAACGTTGAAGTAACGTTCCATAATCTGGTAGCCGTAGTCCTAAATTTCCCAAGCGCCAAACAAGCAGACTGTCGCAATTGAACTACGAGTCTTATTGTATCACTATATGTATATATTGCTTATGAATAAAAGCGTTAAGCCCTTATATAATTTGGCAATGTAAGGATTAAAAACAACAGCGAGCGTTTAATTTTACCTACCTGGCTCTGTTTTCCATAGTCCGACCAGTAAGGCATGATGAATCTCTCCCAAAGAAAACAGTTGTAAAATATAATGGCGGCCACTTCCCCAACATGAAACAGGACCTTGCCCCATCTTGTTCTCTTTGTCCTGTAGACAATGGAATTTAAAGCTTAAATATAACAAAACAGAAACAATTTCACAGAACAGTTTTGTGCAATGCATCTGACGTTATTTTCAATGCATAATCCTGTGAATGGTCGTTTTAATCAGATTGTATCTAGTTTGTGTTTATTGAATCAGAGATTTTCGTTATTGCATTGCATTCTTTATATGAAATGAATTTCTAAAGTCTAAACTTATATTTTTTTTATGAAAATACTGGAAAATACATATTATATGTGTTAATCGTACTGCACTTGCTTCTCCGTGGAGTTATTTATGGTATTTATGTATAATAATGATGATAATGAAATTGCAATCCGGTAAATTTACTTACTACTTACTACATAATAACAATCCATACCTTCACAAAGATTCAACATACGTAAAGTAGTACATACAGCATGTACAGTGTACTTTGCCTATGTTACGATACGACATTTGTATAAACTGGCAAAAAATCTCTTGCCTTGTATTTATGCCAGTTTTTACAGAGTGAAAGAAAACCCATTGCGATTTTTTCTATATGTTCTTTCTAGTTCAGTTTACCATTTATAATCTTTTTTTATTACACAATTATACCAAGAAATGTCGTATTGTTCGCCATCGTTAGATTTAATCCGTTGTAATTTATATGTTATTGTTAAGATTATTTTAATCAGTTTTCGATAAATTTATTTGTATGTTATTAATATTCATTAACTTAATAATTAATTTCAAAGTATTATTGTTTTCATTTTCGTGTTGTGCTATTGTCATATTTTTGCTTATAGTTACTATTACTGATACATCATCAGCAAATAGTGTTAAGGTGAGTAGCGTCTGGCAAATCGTTAATGTAAAATAAAAAGAGAAGCGGGTCCACAGCACTGCCTTGGGGAACTCCAAGTTTATATATATTCTAGTTGGTAAGCTGCCTAGTAAACGCCATAGAAAAATCCGAAACCCGCTTCTCCAGCCTCAAAATAGTTGAATATTCAATAGACGAAGAATGAAACCGCGCTAAAGTGGTCTTTAAAGGGTATCTGTTAAACGGGATGTAATGGAAGTATGTCAATTCAGATAATGTAAGTAAATACAGAAACTGTTTCGTGTCGTTATGTTTCAAGTTAAAGCAGCGTTTTTTTGAGACGTACTGCAAAACGGGATTTCCCAATGACATCCGAAAATGGTGGACTGCAGAAGCATACTATTACCTACTCTACTCTGCCTGGGCAGGCCCAATAATCAGTAGATTTGAGAACTGCAGTCAAATAACAATACTTGCACCAGTTATGTGTCCGTTCAACATTAACAGAGAGATATTGTCAGAACTGCAAGAGGGAAGGGGGGGACATATAGAAAAGTGAAAACACTGGTGTCGCAAATATTTATAGGCCACCAGTAAGCGCTTCAGCTTAAGGTCTTCCAGAACAGTTGAGGTGTTTGTTGCTAATTTACGTGGCGTATTGAGGTCGAGGTATATAAAATTCTGTTAATTTACGTGGGGTATTGAGCTTGAGGTGTATAAAATGTTGCTAATTTACCTGGGGTATTGATCTCTATATATAAGAGTCGGTGCGAATAAGAAGTACAAGTAGTGTTGGAATGTTGGCAAAGGTGTTTTCCCACTAAGGCATCGAGGTCCACATGCCGCTGCTACCGACACTATTTTCATCATAAACCGGAACTGAAATTAAAATGATAATAATTTATTCTCATATCACAGTTTTTTAGAACGACTATCATCTGTTATATGTGACTGTTATTAGGCCCAAAATTATATCCAATTATCAAACTGTACAAACACTGTAGTGTTCTTAATGTAAGACATTTTTTTATACTTTTACAACACACACACACACGTGCCCTCGTTTCAATATGACACGCAAGGTATTGGAAGATGAGTTCGCGCAGAAAATACAGCCAGAGACCTTGATGGAAGCTATGCTTTCCTCGGAGGTCTGCGCGAGACTGCGTATAAGGTCCGCCAGCAGGCGAGCGGCCGGTAGGTGTTTAGTGTTTAGCGCACGTAAGTGCATCGAGTAGCATAGGCATGGCAAGAGCACTACCTATCTTTTCTCGATGCGCTTAGTCGTTTCTGGGGGCACGGTAGTGACCCCGCCAAGACGAGGCAAGAGAAGCGCAAGGGCACTACCCACCTTTTCCCGAAGCGCTTCGTCGTTTTTGAACCCTCATAATTTGGGTTTGGATTATACCAGATACACAAAATTCTTAAGATATGATATCAATAGTGGACTTTTTAAACGTATAAAGTTTCAATTGCATAGCTATTATACTTTAGATTTTATTGATATCTAAAAAACTCATCAATCAAATGATCAAAACATTATCAAAATTCTTAATGTACTTCCTGAAGTCCTAGAAAGCTTAAATTTGGTATGGAAGCTAGTATCAGTACACAAACAACAAAAAACAAATATATCCAAAACTTGGAACTTTTACCCCCCAGCTCCTTAAACTAGATGGAAGTTTGTATAAGAGTTCCTCAAATTTTGAGGCTAGAAGTCTGAAAATTTAAGATATAGGACTCCTTGTTATAAATAATAAAATATATAGTTCAGGGTTTTCAGTAAATCACCCCCCACCCTCTAAATAAAGGGATGAATTTAACCCGCTGTGATTGATGATAAAGCAATAAATACAGCGCGGTGAGAGCTTGCCGTCCGAACAGAAACGATTGTTGCCGATTACGCTCGAAGTCAATATCAGAGTTCAGCCCGAATGGGCACACACCTAAGGGCACACCGGCACACGTCGTTGCGAGTGGACTTCTCGATACAATTTTGTATGCGGTTTAAATGCGCTGAAGAGTTCTATCACATAACTAGGTGTTATTTATGGACTTACGTTTACGTGAACCTACCTGTGTGTTACAAAAAAAAAACAAAGCAACTTACAAAAAGAAGTGAAATCCCACCAAAAACATTTTCATGTAATAATTTTACATGAAAATATTTTTGGTAGGATTGTCTATGTCATAAACAGTATGACAAATTCGTTATTTTTTAAAATACCATTTCTGTAGTGACGGTCACTGAAGATCCTAGCGCCAAATGCTTTCTAACTAGGTCATACACAGGAATCGTAGTCAATGTAAGCTGCGTACCAATCAACCCAACCAGCCCTAGTTGAATTGTTGCATGGCGTAGCACTGTAAAACAAATAATAAAACAAATTATTTAGGCTATTATTTAAGATGTTATATGTTTGCATTTTAAACGTAAATTAAAAAATAATAAATATTTCTGCTCACAAAAGCAAAGGGACCGACAGGAAACCCAACTATATGTGTTAACTACACTCCGCCTTTTAAATGCAGCAAACATATATTTTTCATCTTAGATTTTGTAGAAAGTGACACTTATAACTATATAGGAAGATATCCTGTCCCAAAAGGAAATCTATAAGAATTTCCAGTCGTAATTCCTGTCACCGTGATGTTGTGCGGGAAAGAACGAGCGTTGTCACAAAGAAGAAGTGTACTAGAGAAATTAACAAGTTGGTTTAGTTTGACAGCGCACTTTGGGCTTTTATTTTACCAATTGCACATTGACGGATTAGAATCGTTTTATGTCTTATGTTGAAGGTTGCAGCTAATTAGTTATTATCAAAGCCTGAGCCATAATCAAAAACGTTTTTTAAAATATTTCTCAAGTAAGATTTTTCCATTGTTATAGAAACATTAATATTAAGGTTATTCAAGGTCATGAAGCATGTTTATTATTACTAGCTGTGAAATCTGTATACTTGAGAGATTTATAAAAGATTCCCAGAATTCCATCAAGTAGGGAATTATTAGCGATGATAGTTTGAATAAAACCCTGGATTTTAAATTCCACGGGATCATAGTTTTTAATAGATTCAAAATTGAAAAGAATATTATAAATTCAACTCAGTAGCGTTCAGATTTAAATTTTGTTGAAACTCTGAAGTAAGGTACATGAATAGGCATAGAAAAATATAAAATAAAACCATAAATTAGGTACCTACCTATGATTCCAAAAAATTCTATCGTTTTCTCGCCATTTGAACCAACAAAGGACATGGTCTCTAATTAAAACTTTCTAAAATATTATATAGCTTTAGAGGCGATAATTCAAAAGAGCTTTCTTTGGAGGCTGACCCTTATTTAGCTAATACGTATTTCAAGAACTTTTGTTAATTGAAAGTAATAGGTAATAAAGAAAGTGTACTTTTACATTTTTCCCTTACCTTCGCCGGAACTTAATTGTAAAAATCATTTAATAAATTACCGTTCGAATTTTGAACTCTGGGTGACCAAAAAGTAAATGCAGTGAATAATTAAATAAATGTAAATATATAGAAAATATTATTTAGTAACAACAGTCAAACACGATACAAATAACAAACAGAACAAATGACAAAAAGTAGAATAATACCATTATTTTGGGTTATGTTTCGGTCCAATCCAGTACAAAATTGATTTCATATTCGTTTCATAAACTAGATAATATTCAATTTATGTATTGTTTAAATAATAAAATTATAACAATTCATTTTCTCAAAGGCCATCTGATGCGCCGCTGTGCACTTTAAGAAGGGACATTTTAATTAACACATCATCCAATGCCCTCGTTTCTTGGCTATGGAAGAATGGGAATGTGGCCAATGGATTCAGGCACTTCCATCGCATCTTTGTCGAGGTTGTCAGAATTTGTCTACAGTCTCGGACATCATGCCAAACTTAACGATGGCGACGTAGTCCGTCGCGTTCTTGTCACCACCGGCGTGCCAGCCGTACGTGAACCCAATGGCCTGGTACGAGACGATAGGAAGAGGCCAGATAGTATGTCGTCACTGCCATGGAAGATGGGTAGGCCCTATGGTGTGTAACGCAACTTGCATTGACACCCTCGCGCCATCACATCTTCCAAGTACACCTGGTTGTGTTGATGCTGCTGCATCCGCAGAAAGCCTCAAACGGCGAAAGTACAGTAATGTAATTAACAATTATATTTTTGGCCGTTTGGGGTTGAGACTAGGGTGATGCGACTGATCGACACTTCTTATAACCATAAGGCGGGTCTTTTTCTCACACAGAGAATCTCGCAAAGTGCTGTTTTAAAAACATAAATCTACTATTTTTTTTTTATAAATCATCTCCAAAGCCTCGGCCAATGGGGTAATTCTTCAATGGATCAAAGGGCATAACCGAAATACCAGGCTGTAGGCAGTTTGAACAGACATGTAGAGGATGTCTTAACGTAGAGGAAATGGTCACCCACGTCATACGGCCACTCCCTCGCACTCCAGTGAGGGAGTGGCAATACAATGGTAAAATATCCTCGCAGGTACAAGGTCGCTCACAAGCCTGCGAACGCCCCACGAGGCTTCTGTGTTTCTGGAAGGAGCTATTTAGTCTTATCTGAACGCATAACGGACCGCCTATGAGTCTAAATGTGGAAACATGAAGCTTGCCCCGATCTAGTGCATCCCTGTGCCGCCAATACTGTAACGCAAGGAGTGTTATTTCTAATTCCCCGGACGGTTTTAAATACCTGAAATTTTAAGTGAACTCTTTCAAAGTTACCTGGATAGGTTCTGGACAGCTTTCCGAGCCAGGAGTAGATCAGTAGCAAGGGGTAAAATGTAAGCGCAACTAAAAATTCGTACATCCATAACTTGAATCCACGTCCTATGTCTCCAAATCCGTGAACAACCACATCTATCCCTACATTAATCCTGAAAACAAAAAAATGTGTATTAGTGGTTTGCGGCACTTTACGTGTCAATTTCCTGACTCATAATTACCAAACTTTATTTAGAATGAAATGGCCTGTTATTATATGTACGAAGAGTGAAAATATCAAAGATTCTGATTCATGTAAGAAACAGTCTTAAAACCACTGATATAAACTATGAAAATCACTAACTAACAGTAACTGTCAAGTTGTTCGTACCTCTAGCTCTCGATCGTTCTCAATCGTTCTCCACTTATTCCTACCCTTTTATAATCCCACTATTCATTAATATCAATCGACCAATAGTATTGCGTTACCGGTATAATAAGTCAAAATAATGTCTATCAACTTATTTTTATTAAATAGTGAACTGTGTTAGCATCTACTTTAGTTTGTCCCTATTTTTAATAAAACAAATAAGAGTTTTTTATGTGGCAACAACATTCATTAATTTAAGTAGCCGAAAGAAATGCAAAATTATAAAAAAAAACTATCAGAATGATAAATATAAAAATCTGACATCTAGAATTTGTTTAAATGGCATTTCTAAGAGTTAATAAGTGTTTTTAAAAACGCTTGAGATTGTATGCTATACGTTTACGTATATAAAATATGTTTAGGAAACATATTTTCATTAGGATTAACAACTAAAATCAAATTGTGACAGTTCCAAATATAAAATATCATTTTATTATTATAAAATGATATATATTTTATTATTATAAATTAAATGTTGAATATCTTCCATAGCTTTGTATAATATACGTCTTCATAAAATTACGATATTTAACTTCAGTTAGCGAATAATGTATCATCATCATCGTCATCTCAGACATGTCTATTGTTGAAAACAGGCCTCTTCTAAATGTGCTCAATTTAATATTTAAAAAAATTAGAGTTTTTCTTTATTTCTACTCTCAAAGATATATACCTACATAAGGTACTTGAATATCTGTACTAGATATTTTAAAACTTGTCAGTTGTCACTAACGCAGTACTTGTTTACACTAGCATACTTGCTTAATATCGTTTTCACAACAAAATTATTATAGTACTTATAGATTATCTTGATATTATTCTCACGGTTGATTACTACCTACTACTGCGGTAAATCAAGAGTTAAAACGAGTCTGTCTAGTTTTGCGTATTAAATATAATTATATAAAAGAATAGGTAGATCTTTTAGACAAAATGAAATAGCTTTAGTTTGATTGAATGAGTACGGCCATCTTTTGATAATTTATCAAAATAAATGTTATTTGTAAATCAAGCTAACATAATATTAGCGCGGTGGAATCTATAGATTTCAGTTACAATGATGTGGAAAGCCGGGGTATGATGTCTCTCTAACACCAAAATATTTTTTCTGAATCAGCTTGGTTCTTAAGCCTGCCTGAACGAGGCCCTACGGTTAAACGTGTTTAGCTTTATGCATATCGATGGCTTTTAAGTATAATTAATGAGTCAACTAACATTTTAAGATATTTTAACTTTTTGGTGGATTTGATAATAGACCTTATTTATCGATCTAGATCACAAAACTTTCAAATACACAAATAGAATTGAACTGCTAACTTGCACTAGTGTTCATAAGATTATCTAATGAACACTTGTGCAAGTTTTTGCAATCTTTGTCACGCTGTATTGTAAAGTTAGAATTTTGCATATGGCTCTCTATATGTAGGATCCATCGATATGTTTGTATGTAGTACTGGCCTTTGCCCGCAATTTCGCTCGCGTCAATTTAGATTTTGCAAGCCGGACGACCGTTATTTTTATATTTCTCATGATGATCTGTTGTAGTTAAGGCATGAAAGTATAAAACACAAACGAACTCCCATGTGCATTTATAAAATAAACGTGTTTAAAAATTTCATGTTGTCGAAAAATTGTATAAGATAATTTTTATTTGTATAATATGGTCATATACGTATTATTTGAAGCGTGTGAAAATAGTCACTGAAACAGTCGTAATAAATTAACTTAATTAAGCTTAATTTAATTTAAATATCTGTATCTGATCTGATAATATTTTATATTTTTTTCAATATAATGTTACATTGTGGTAAAAAATATATGTATTATTGTTGCCTCTCCAAGGGCATCTAACGAAAAACAGTTTTAATTGCTTAGTAACTGCTTATCCTGCACCGTGCACTGAAACTTTTAGTGTCTGATTAGAAGCTGGGTATCCTAACTATTATGTTTATTATAACACTAAGGACTTAACCTTTAAATACGACTATTTTTTTTTATAAAACAACCGAGGATATTATAGAAAAGTTACTTAAAATATAAAATGTTAACTGAAAAGAAAAAAAAAGTTACCTTATGAACTAAATTATTTAACCAAAATAACATGTGCTTATTCATCAGATTATGAATCTAATATTTTCAATGTGTCTATACTGACAATCGACAATAATAATTTTAATGTTTACTTGCTTTCCACGCTCGACCAAGTCAAATATGAGGGTATCACAGAAGAGGACGAGGAGTATAACGACGAATATGTGGTATATTGCTCTGACGTGTAGAGAAGATTCTATGAGAACAGTGAGAGGAGATTCCCGCTCAACAAATTCTTCATCTTTTAATTCTTTCTCATGGCGGGGTACTTTAGTCAACTCGGTCTGTACATTACTCTTGCCTCGTTGTCGTACGCCGTTTTGTATCATTTTTACTGTTTGATCTGAAATTTAAAAAAAATGGTTTACATTACACTATTCGATTCAACGTACCTGTGAACTTTAAATAAAAATAGTAAAATTATGACTTAAATGTCGGTGTGTGTGTAAGGTAAATGTCGGTGTGTGTGTAAGGTAAATGTCGGTGTGTGTGTAAGGTAAATGTTTTATGACGCTCAAAATATTTAAAACAATCTTAGTTGCTTAAGTAAGTTTATTTAGTATTTATTGCGTACTACAGCGCAATATTGCCCCCTATTTAAACGTCCAAGCAATCTCTCTCTTTTCAGAAGTATGACTTTAGAGAAATGCTAAACGTATGATTAGTTTCGTCAAGCACACGGACTGCCTTATGGTAGGCAGATTAAAACCTATAATTACCGACAGTGACGCTGATTCCGATGCTATAACCAAAGCTTTAGAATTTTCAGATCATTTTCATGAATAACCATATTATTTAAATAAGAATATCTGAAGTGCGGATACGGCCAGGCATTGCTTTCTGAGGTGTTCAGAAGCGGTTTTAGTAGTCTTAATAAATTGTAACGTTAATAAAACTGAATAATAATAATAACTTTATACATCTCACACACGGCCGTCTGATCCCAAACTAGGCAGAGCCTGTATTATGGTAACCAGACTGCTGATAAACATACTTAGATATTTCTAAATACTTACATATTATAAATAAATTACACCCAGACACAAAACAAATTATCGTGCTCAATGCCGTAATAAAAGTCAATTTGATCTTTAATCATAAAATTAATAAAATTTTATTAAATGAATAGTGCCAGCGACAAAGAATTGCTAATATTTTGAAATTACTCCTATAGTAAACAAAACCACGAAGATTTATAAGTACAGTAAAACTCATGTGAACACTAAGTAATATTTTATTTTCCTTTTCTAAACACTTTAAAAAAACTCATCCGAACACGATTCTAGTTCCGAGCAAATACTGTTTCAACTAACTGTCAACATGGGACTTACATTCAATATTAAGACTCCTACAATCTCCAAAAAAAACTATTACACTCGAGTTAATGAATTTCAAATTGAATAATTGTAAATCTAATAGTCGACTATTCTGACCTCATGAAGAAAGAAGAAAATTATGCAAGCAGGCAGAGCGGCTATGTTAGCCTAACAACTGGTCAATAATATTCTGTCACAGCACCGATTTCAGACTTAAAATTTTTGTTACGTATATTCCGCCAGCACCCTTTATTTTCGTGTGGAAACCCCCACGGATCATCACCTCACCTGAGCTAATGGTGAAGTGGTAAGGACCTTAGTCATGATATGTCCTTCTCTCAACCTGTAGTGGTGTTATTTAACTACGAAGGTTAAGAATCTTAAGAATTAGTACAAACTATCATAATTGCATTCAGGTTTTGTTTTTTATTTTCTACTAGCTGACCCGACAGACGTTGTCCTGTCATTCATTTCAAACTGGAATACTTCACTAATAATAATTATTTCTATTGTTGTATATTTTGAAATTGTATGTTTGTAATTTTTTATTATCTCTATAACATAGATAGACATATTGTTGTAATGCTTGTTGTTACACAACATTGTCAGTTTTGTTTCCTGGCGCGTAAAAAAATAATTTTGATGGTTTTCCGATACGGGAACAGGTGACATACAGTTGGCCATGGGAAAACGTGGATTTTCAAGATTAATGCCACAAACACTTAACGACTGCCCTTGCGATTTATTTATTGACTTTACAAATGAAGTATTAGAAAACATTAAAAAAAAAAGATGAATGAAATCGGTAAAGCCGCTCTCAAGTTATAGCGTGACCAGATGAAATAGGGGTTCATTTATATATATAGATAATTACTATCTAAATATTTGTGTGATGAGCATGATAATTTGTTCTGTGTCTGGGTGTAATTTATCTATAATAAACAAACACATCAACCGGTCAACTTCAAAATTCTACTTTATTTAACCATAGACTACATTACGTTTAGCTGTCAGTTGCGTTTTGTAATTCCATATCAGTTGCGTTTTGTTATACCACGTTTTATGTCACGTCCCACGGGAACGTCATAAAAAGTATCATATGTCCTTCTCCTGGTTCTAAGCTACCTCCCCACCAATTTTCAGCCAAATCAATTCAGCCGTTCTTCAGTTATAAATAGTGTAACTAACACGACTTTCTTTTATGTATATAGATTTAATCCAGTTTTATGTTTTTCACATTAATATCTTTAATGGCGTTTGTATATTTTTATTTTTATTAATAGCGTTACCTATATACGTTATATTATATTTTATACAAAGAAGTTCTCATGTTTTAGAACGAAGGGTGCGTGTATGAATACGTGCAATCATAGACCACAGAGGCAGAAAACGCTACAGTATGTAACAACTTTAATTTTTTTACCAAATGAGTAAGCTCTATTTTATTTAATAAACATATTAAAGCTAGTATCTCAAAGCTGATTGTATTAAAGATCTTTGCTAAAGGAGAGGTTTACCGACTATACAATACATAAGCTACTGAAACGAGTCACCATCGACATCTCGTGCATGCTGCTCGTAGTGGGTACAGTCTCCTAGGTAATTGGACAAATCGAGGCGTTAGGTAAAGGAATTGCGTTGGAAAAGATAGAGGCCCTCTCTTCTATGGGCAGCATTTGGACGGCCAATTTTGCTTGCTTGCCTTTCCAAAGCTCACCATGGACATTGGAGTTTTCACGCAAACTAAGGATATAAATATAGAAGAACAATAAAAGTCACATGAACGAGTCGATTTATTGCACGTTTCGAAACATTTTCATCCGACACGTCCGAACTCGGTGCTAGTTTTGAGCAAATACTGTTTTAACTATCTACCATCACCTGTTACCAGTCACACATGTAAATTAATAACTCTAATAAATTACTATAATGGAATGAAATAGTTAATAGAATTATTGCAAACCTAAGATGTAACATTTGTTAGGTTTGTGATAATTGCATTGTTTATTCATAGATAGTCGACGCAGTGCAATTAATATTAATGATAGCTTCAAAATAGATGATAATGATAGATTAGACTATCTAGACGTAAGTGGTGTCGTGAACTTTATTGTGAACAATATAAAGATAATAGCCCTTTTGAGAAATCTATTTATTTATTAAGAATAACAAACAGTTACACATTACATAAAACAAGGTTACATGAACAATTTCCACTCACATTGTTATTCACAGAATACATAGTGATCTAACAATTTTTGAACGTTAACTATCAATCTTACAGGTAAATATTATGTAGATCAAATTAAACAAAATCCTAATGAGCAGAACTATTAAGTGCGACTTGGGCGAAGCACCTACGCCGATGCTGTGAGCAGACGCTCATAGCGTTTGCAAATGCTTGCAAACATTTTCGTACTCGCGAATATTCCTTCGCCGGGGACGTGGCTGGTTTCTTATGTTACAGGGGCAAACGGGCAGACGGGTTACAGTATTAGATAATAATCAAGAAGCCGATTATTTCATAGCAAAATTACTGAATTAATAATTATTTTTAGACCACGACGAATAACAGTTGTTTGCCCGTGCACACGTCACGCGTTCTGATTTGCGTTCACTGTCACGTAACTAGAGATTTTATTTTAATCATTGTATTCTTCAGTAATATTAATTTATCTTAATTATTTTAATCAGTGTGATCAATATTTTTTTTCTTACTGTCTTAATGTGCTCACTGAAACGATATATGCCAAAGAAACATTTTTTTAACTTGTTTGCACCCATTTTAATAGTGTGCGGTGATTAAAGATAGCACCGGGTGGAATTATAGTCTCAATACGATTCCAAAAGATAAAATACTTTAAATTTTAAATTTAGCCCGCATTTCAACTAGTGTGTAAAAGTCCTATTTATTATGGTGTGGAAACCCCCACCATCACCTTACCGAGGGTGAAGTGGTATATCGGATTTGAACCAACTAAAACCACATACACACAGGGTAACGGTCAGCCCGAACCGCTAGTTCCGCCCGAACCGCCCAGGCCAGCGCCAATAGAGGTTGGAGATCATTCTGCGCTCTCCGGCGCCTGGCGCGTCTTCTGCGGGATGGGAGCGTGCCATGTTACCTCTCTAGTCAATCCTCCATGACCATGACATGTTTTACCGTCACAATTGGCACAGTGGCAAGTCCAGTGCTTGGTCGCTCCAGTCGCTCTTTCCACTCGGCTATTAGAACCTGGCTATCACTCCGAATAAAAGAGAACAGTTTTTACGCTGATTCATTTATGTATTTTTGCAATTGCTAGCAAGAACACAATAAAATCGACGTAAACAAAACAATTCTATTTTAAACAAGGTTTAAGCCATTTTGGGTAAATAAATGTTATCAGTGCGTTATACTTTATCGGCGTTGATTAAAAAGTCGTAGCATTGTGTAACTACGCGAAGGGCCAATGACCATATTAAATGTACTTAAGTTGCACCCGTACTCAAGTGCTAGTGTACTTAACACAAATATGTTATGTTATTACAAGTAGGTCTAATATAATAACGCCCGACTGAAATAGTCAATTAAATTTCTTATTGTTAAATATTTACGTAAGTAGTATAAAATAATAAAAACATACACTCTCGCCTGTATCCCTAAGGCGTATTAAACACCTATTTCATTTTACCAACAATGATTTGGTTTGGTTCCACCCCCGTGATAGGGGGCAGACCTTAGGCTCAACTCACACTGACGCAGAGTCGAAGCGTCGCGTCGCGACACGTCATGTTTTTCGCCTATAGCATATTCATCTCTATATTACCTTCATTAAGGTACAAATTTGTGTTATACAAATATGGAATCGCGCGTCAACGCATAAAAAATACTTTTATTTGTACACAAATTTGGAATGGATTGGAAATTGGACAAGATTCCTAAATCCTTCCTTATAGTTAAAATTAAAATAGAAATCCGTCAAAATACTAGATAAACACTGAAATGATTGGTGATACTTTGCGATTTTATGAAATGAAATTATTTTGAATTAGATAAGGCAGCCATCATAGCAGAATACTAAAGGAATATGGTGAGTCCAACTCCATTTTTACTTACAATTCTCGCGGCGATTGCTAATCAATTATAATAGTCATTTACACGCGCATTGGTTCCTCAATCGGCTCGCGCAATCCACGCAATTAATAATAAACAAAAACTAATTTTGCGAAAATCCCCAATCCAAATACGACTGACTTTTTTTGGCCAGAAAACACAAATGAATGCAGTTGAATAAATTTAGAAGAAATAGTAATGAAGCAATTCTCGTTTTATCTTATTAAAAAATTACACTGAAGTAAGTACTAAATAATTGCTAAACATTTTTTTTTTACACACAAAATTATATGAATTCCAATTTCGTTTTAAATTTTAAAAGTAAAATATTATTTTTCTTTATACTTGTACATACACTGAAATAGGTATTTACTATGAAAATGCAACCCTATCCGCGGTGTTAAAATTAGGAGTAAGTTTTTTAATGAACATCAACTCTTCAAAAGGCGGTTAGTTAAAAAAAAAACGCATATTACTACATTCACAAACATCGTTACAATATAAACAATCTTACTAACCTTTCACTCTTGATAAATTTGCAGATCGATGTGGCTTCATGCCATCGTATTATGTTTACTTATGTTTACACACTTATGTTGACTAAGCGAAATAATAAATAATATTTAGTTAAAATTTCAACATTGATAAGTATCAGTATGATTAGATTAGGAAACTCGGTGATTACAAATTGAATAAACAAATTTGAAATGAGAAATAAATAACGACTGCTAAGTTGTTTGATGACACGATCACTGACACGCACCAGTTACGTAAAACTGTGTAGTAATTAAACTTTGAATACGGATGAGACTTTGAATAAACAATATAGACAATATTGATAAATAGCTTGTTAAATTACAGTGCTTATGTGTACACGCCTAATGGAGTCATAAGCGCGCTCACTACTGGATGTGTTATCAAATTGCGTCCTATTGTCAGTTTATTTTGCCGATCAGCTAAACTGTAATATATTCTGATTGGTATTACCCGATTTTTATTAATCTGAATAAAGTATTAAGATAAACACCTGATACTTACAATATAGTATCACTAAGGCCGTAAGTCGTTATCAGAATTAACGAAATGGAGGGATAAGACGAGTGACTGAAATTTAATAGATATTTAAAAGGTTTTGGTAAGTATTTGAGAAACACCTGACGATCACGTTTCTTAAGATTTGAGTGTCTCCTAACAAGTATTAGCTTAGTTGATTTTTTTTTAAATACCTACCATGAATAGTTATCAACAACAAGTAGACGCGGTCATGCTGGAACTAACTAAAATTATAATAATAACTAGACAGAGCTTGTACTATGGTAACCAGACAGCTGACAAACATACTTCTATATTACTAAATTGAATATATTACAGATAAATTACACCCAGACACAGAACAAATGATCGCGATCATCACACAATTATTTGTTCTGGCAATCGAACCTAGAACCTCTGGCTCAGCGGTCAGGATCGCTAATTACTAAACAACCAGGCCGGTATATAGCAGGTTTTGATAGACCTTTTTTTTTGTGTGAACCATTTCCAATGCCCTCGACAATCTTAAGGCTACTTACGTTCTTACTATGTTATGAGGAGAAATTGACTTAGTCAAAAAAGGTGCAAGGAAAACTACAGCAAACATTAAAAAGATCTTTTCCTTGGAACTATTAAGTTTGCGAAACACGCCTTATCTTTTTTTACTTTTTGTAATGACTGTACATTTCAGAACAAATCATGTTATTCTATCAGCATCTTTGATATATATGGCTAATTCCACATAAGTATCCTAATATCAGTCCGTCTCGTTATGACCTTTTCGACTTTCGCTATGAGGCTTTATCGATTAACTTCTTAGTCTATTTATTTATTTCTAAGAAGTCATTATATGACCACTTCGTTCTGTAACAATTACAGTTCATTTCGTATTTGTTTTTGAGTTGTAACATTGCAGATAAATCTTATCTTGACCTCTGTGTTATTCCTATCTAAATTATTTGTATACATAATGTGTACAACACTTTTTTAACAATTAGCAGTTAGAACTTATACAATAGAATGAACTCTGACACTTGGGTCTTTTAATTTGACTCCTTTTTAGTAAGTATAGATCACTCGGGAGGGATTACACTAATGTGTACACTATGAAGATATTGTTGTAATTGCGTAGCTACAGTTTTCTGTACGACTGGGGGGACTGTTCCAGACGGGGTCATCCGTTATGTGTTTTGTTTATTATTTATGATAACATCTGGGTACTACGTAAACGAGCACAGTAAGAATTGATTGCGTCGAATGCTAACCGTAAAATAAATATATAGAACCACACCAAAACATAGAATCACATTTCATCCCCGACACCAGTGTCGGGGATGAAATGTGATTTTATGTTTTTATATAAATATAAATACAGCACATGGTCTGAACCATTTACTGTGAGAAATGGTAAAATGTTTTAAAAATCTACTTAAAAGTTGAATAGATATTTTTCAAACAAATTGATTAGGAATTGGTATGACATCTTAAAACGCCATTTTCTCTAAATAAAGTATGTGTGGCTTGACACTGTATTGCTTATCAGCGTCCACGTAATAATGTAACTTAATTGCTTACACTTTTTTTTTATATTTTGAAAGATACTATCTACTACAGATATTAAATTTGCAAGAACCCATGTAGTACATATCCAAACCCAAATACCAATAAACAATCCCTTACCATTTCTTCCTATCCGTTTGTCCGTTCGTACGATATGTACTTACTGCCATTTTACTTAGAGACTACGAATGTACTATGTTAAATCTTAAGATTTGCCAGTAAAATCTCAGATTTACCGACTGTCCGAGATGTTCTGGGATAATTCATTTTTTATTTTACTATTTACCACAATTCAAATCGGTAATCTCGGTAAATCTTAGCTTTTACCACAAAGAAACGGTAAATATCGAAAAATAAGTAGAATCGCTTTGCAATATTCGAAATACGACAGAAAATCAAGATCAAGTGGTTGCGGGTTCAAACCTTAACGTCACATAAACTTTGGCCTTTACGTTACTGCCCCTAAATATACCCAAATTCCAAAAATCGAATAAGAAACAAAAAAGGGTGGCTAACCCTTTTTTTTTTGTGGGGCGGTGTATCGGAATCGAACCGACTTAAACCACATGGTGTGCCGTACTGCGCCTTAAATAGGAGGGATCCGGGAACAGCTTTTATTAAGACATCCGGACCCCCCCTGACGCCTGCCCGCAGAAGCGCGGGCACCACCTTCGGGTAAAAACCTCACAATTAGGCGACGTCCAGGCACACGCGGATGCCGCCTCCTCGCGGGGGGCCACTATAGCGGGTGGAGGGGAAAACCCGTCCCGTCCACCCGCGGCCACACTCAGGGCGGCATGAGGCGCTGGTAAGCGCGCCTCCGCCTCCCGGTTCGCCGGCGGCGAATTAGGTCCGAGTGGAGATCGTCTTCCCGGCCCCGTTCCGCCGCCTGCTTCTGCGAGATGACGTCCCGACAGATGGTCGCGACCGCGGTAAAATTCCTGTCGCTACCGGCCATGGAGCTTATGACGGCCGGTAGCGAGAGATCCCCTCCGATGACTGCAGTGAGGGCCCGACGCTGCGTCACCCAGGCGGAGCAGACCGCCAGCGTGTGCTGAGCTGAGTCCTCACTGCAGTCGCAGTGGTGACAGGCGGGACTCAGTTCCCTCCTAGCGACCGAGTGCAGGTACTTCCAGAAGCAGCCGTGCTGCCGACCTGCCCACCCGACGATGACCGGCTGGAGCGCCTCCACGGCGGCAAAGCCAGCACGTGGAGCCTCCAGCCGTGACGACCAACGAGCCATGGTGGCTCGGTGAGCGGCCTCACGCCATTCGCGTACCTCTTCGGGCGGGGGCCGACTGCCGGTTCCCGCCCGGAACCCGAGCCACCCTAACCTAGCCCTTTAACCCTTTTTTTTTTTTTTTTGTGCATGTGGAAACTCCCTCGTGCCGTCACCCCACCGGGGTTTTCGGTGGGGCGGTATGTCGGAATCGAGGAGCCACCTACCGTCGAGGATCAGGCCCAGATACCTTATGTGGGCCCGAACCGGTACGAGAACCGAGTTGACTACGATAGAGGCACCAGGGGGTGGACCACGACGGGGCCCATGGAATAAAAGGGCCTCCGTCTTATCCAGGGCCACCCAAGCAGTCCCAGCCAAGCAAGCCCAGCGCCTCGATGCGCCCGACCACCAGAGAGACTCCCCTGGTGGCCAAATGCGCCGCCTCTTGAAAGTTCACCCCCCGAGCTGTGACCAAAGTGTCGTCAGCGTAACAGATTACGCCCAGCCCGGGGGGAAAGTCACCTCGAAGGGCCCAGTCGTACCCTATGTTCCACAGGAGTGGTCCAAGGACAGACCCCTGCGGAACACCGCACGACATGGGCCGACTACTCAAAACACCATCTCGGTCCTCGCACATGACGGTACGCTCCTCTAAATAGTCTGCCACTAGCCGCCTCAGGTACTGTGGCACCCCATGATAGAGGAGTGCTTCCCTGATGCAGCTGAATGGCAGACTATTGAATGCGTTGGCGATGTCCAGCGACACCGCCAACAGCACGTCGCCACAGCTCACTACGTCTTCGGTCACAGCCCTCAGGCGCAACACAGCACCGACCGTCGAACGCCCCGCTCGAAAACTGAATTGGGCGTCCGACAAATCGGGGCCGACCTCGCCAAGGTGCCGAACGGTGCGTGCAGAGAGGACTCTCTCAAACAATTCACCCGCCTCGTCCAGCAACACGATGGGCCTGTAGGTTGCGACCGAGTCGGTAGGCCGTCCCGGCTTCGTTAAAAGCACCAGCTTCCCGCTCTTCCAGCAGTCAGGGAAGCATCCGGACGCCAGGCTAGCGTCGAACACTTCCCTGAGGCGGTCCGACATGTGGTCGAGGGCAAGGGCCAACACTCGGGCAGGGATCCCATCTTGCCCGGGGGCGGTGTTCTTGGAACGGATCCGTAGAACAGCCGCCCCTACCTCCGGCCGTCCGGCCAATAGGGCCATCGACGGGGGTATGTGTTCCGCCCGTTGCGGGAAAAGGCCCTCAACCAGTCCCTGCAGGAGGCTGGGCTGGAGAGTCTCCGTAAGGGGGGGGGCTCGACGCGCGGGGTTTTTGTTGCGCCGCGCGATATGGGTGACCCCAGGGGTCACGATCGAGACCCTCCAGCATCTCCTTTCTCTTCTCCTCTTTGGCGCGGCTAATGGCCAGCTTCAGAGTTTTCCGCGCCTCTCGGTACTCCTCATGAAGCTGATCCTCTTCACCCACCTCACGGTCACGGAGGTCCGCCAACTCCTGGGACCACCAGTAATCGCATCACGAAAGCGGCCCGCCCCCGTGTCTACCTCCTCAGTCAGAGGCTGCGGAGACAGCCAAGAGTAGATGATGGCTGCCTCCTCTAGTAGGTCCCTGTCCATCTTCGTAACAGCCCACTCTCAACCTCTTCCAGGACACGTGTAGCGAACGAAAGGTCCACTATCGACCCCCCTTGCTGTCGCACGCACGTGTTGGTGGAGCCTCTGTTTAGGAGACAGAGGCCCACCGATGCCGCCCATTCCTCCACGGCATCGCCCCGTGCATCCGTCCTGGGGGAACCCCACGCAACGGACTTGGCATTGAAGTCCCCCAGCACTAGGACGCACCCAGACGCTAGTCGCCGCATCGAGGTCTCTAGGTTGTTGAGAAAAACCTCGAAGTCGCTCAGACTCCGATTGGGGGAGAAGTAGACACCATATATGGTGATCCCCCCCCATTCGGCAGCAACATATCCAGTACCCTTGTCTCTTAGCAACAAGCCGCCGTGGAGCTGACGACTGCCACGGAGCCGTCCCGGTCACCCAGCCAATTAGGACGGGGAGGAACGTAATAGGGCTCCGCGGCTACGGCCACACCTATCGACCACTCCGCAATGGTTTGCAGGAAAAGATCAGAGTGGTTCAGGTTCGTCTGGACAAGGAGGTTGGAGACTTGGTCCATTACTGGACTGTCTCTACAACTTCCTCCATGGGCGACGACGACGACGCAGGATTGACATCGGAGGCAGCCTGGGTCGATTGGCTAGCCCCCGAAGTTTGCCGAGAAGTGCGGGGTGGCTTGCAGCCACCCTGCCCCATCTGATGGCTGGCGGGAAGATTTCCCGCCGCACACGCTGGGCAGTGAGGGGCGGCGGAACATTCCGCCGCCTTGTGCCCCGGTCGACCGCAGCAGAAACACAGTCCGCTGCAGTCAAAGCAGCTGGCGCACCTGACGCGGGTGTGTCCCGCGGAGAGGCATTTAAAACACCTCATCGGTCTCGTCGCCAGGAGTGTGACTCTGGCGTTCACGAAACCAATGAGGATTCTTCCGGCGTCGCTGATAATCTTGGCCGATGCCACGGGACAACTGGCCCGCACCGCGACGAGGCCGCCTGGACCGGGGCGGATGGTGCCGACCCTGATGTTATCCGCGTTGCATCCCGCCTTCTCTCGAATTGCAACGCGGACATCCTCAACCGTCACTGAATCGTCCAGGCCCGAAATGCGCAGCTCCACGCACTTGGTGGGCCTGGTGATTTTGACACCATCCGTGGCTGCGAATATCTCACGCATCTTCTCGGCAAAAGTGTCCGCCGTCTTTGCGCCTTCAGCCCCAGGGAACTCGAGGACTCGAGCCGTTTGGGCGAGGCGCATCCTCACACCCACGGCCCCAAATTCACCAGCCAGACTATCACGGGCTTTCTTAAAGACAGCCGCGTAGGATAGCCCGCCGTCCCCTACCGCCGGCGACAGGGTTACAACCACAGCCGCCGTTTTGGGTGGCACCAGTTTCCGTGGCTTTTTGGTGGCAGTCGCTGCCACGGATGGTGCCTGCGGCGGAGACGGTGCACTCTTGGCAGCCTTCTTATTTCGGTTTCGGGAGCGCTTCTTCCCTCCCCCGACTTTCTGCCGCCCGTCACTGGAAGCGGCAGACGTGGAGGGGGCAGATGCGGACGGGCCAGGCACGGGCTCAGCACCAGTGACAACAGCAGTCACATTCTTCTCCTTCGGTGCTGGAGTGGGAAGCAGAGGGAATTCTGCTGCCACTTTTTTCACGGCCTACGTCACCGTCACGCGGCCATCCGAGACGGGAAGCGGCGTCGGGACCGTTGCGACGTTAGGCTTGGCTGCGGCGAGTGGTGGCCGAACGATAGGCGCCGGAGGCAGTCTTGCCTCCAGACCCGCGAGGCGCCCGTCCATCATGCGCCACACTGCGTCAATAACTTGACGCAAGTGGGCATCCGGAACGGGGGATGGGGAGGGGGCAGGTTGCCGGGCAACCGGGTTCGACTGCTCTGGGCAATTCGCCTGTGCCCGAAATATGGCGAACTGAGCGCTGAGCTCGGTGACCTGCCGCGTCAACAAATCGTTTGCGGCCTGGAGGCGTGCCACGTCCCCAATGAGGGTCTCGACGACCGCAAAGATGGCGGAGGAGGAGTCCTTAAGGGCCCTAACAAAGGAACCCTTAAGGTTCGTGGACTTGGTGGCCACTTTGTGGATAACGGCCACCGCCGCGTTTGCTCTCTCCTGCATGGTCGATGGTGTTTGGGAGACAGAACCCCCTGCCACCGGCTTCTGAATTTTTAGCAGGAGATCTGCAATCTCCTCCTCCGCTACGCTTTCGCCCTCCGCTCTAGCTCGGACATAGGCTGCCCTCCCAGAGAAGGTGGAGCCCGACGGAGCCGAGACCGGCGTGCGCGACCTCCCTCTATGGCTACTAGCCACTTTGGGAGGTAGCATCTCCTGGGACGTGTCGACATCGTGGTCCATGGAGTGTCCGCGTTTACGACTGTCATTGCGAACCTCCACTTCCATCGTCTCTTGGTTGTCTCCCGTCGTAACGGAATTTCCGTCCGACGATACAACAGATCTGGAACGCAGGCGTTCCGAATATCTTCTGCTAGTCCCAGAAGTCAATCCGACTTCTGGGAGCTCGACCGAGATAGGCGTCTCGAGCAAGACCTCCTCTTCGTTAGACGAGGTGTCCACCTTCTTCTCATTCTTCTCCTTCTGCGACTGCTTTTGTTCCTTCTCCTTCTTTTTTTCGTCGTTTATTTTCTTATTATTATATTTGTTTAAGTGTTCCATATCTAAACCCACGAGACGGGGAGAAATAAATGTCGACCCGGGCAGAGATCCCCAATACCCGGGCAAGCGACGGTTTATGCCCAACCGAGGAGTCTGCAGGTGCCCCGGCTGGGAGTGCGCTTGCGACTGAACTATCCATCAGCCATGCATCCCCTGGACACGCACCAGAACACGGGGCCCTATTCTGGGCGGTCAGAGCCTCCGCCCACACCGGTGCACCGTACAGTGCCATTGACCGGACAACCCCCGTGTACAGCCGTCTCGTAGCGACGCTGGGTCCACCCAAATTGGGCAAGAGTCGCCCCAGGGCGGACGCAGCGCCGACCAGCCTTGGAGCAAGCTGCAGGAAGTGCTCGTCGAGGCGCAACCTACCGTCGAGGATCAGGCCCAGATATTTTATGTGGGCCTGAACCGGTACGAGGACCGAGTTGACCTCGATAGAGGCGCCAGGGGGTGAAATGATTTTTCTCGTTTATGCGTTAGAATTTTCTTTATATTATTTTACCATTCGGTCGGCAACGTGTACAACTATATTGTATGTAAAAAAAAACTATCTAAAAGTCCTCCGGTACACCTTAATAATTTTTTTCTTATTTTTACAAAATATTTTTTTATTTCAAAGTCTTGTGATTTCCGCATTTTATTTTAAGACTAAAAGTAACCTTATATTACATATTATGTCATACGTAAATATTGAATAAATAAACGGCAGGACGGCTGAGTTATTATTTTTTTAATATATTGGTTAGGGTTGTCAACACAGAAACTTTCGATTCTGAGAAACTCTAATTACAGGATAATTTGGTTTGGACTTCCCTAATGAGTGCTATTGCGTCCTATCTTTGGCTTGTTTTGTTAGTTTCTGCCAGATGTCCAGCTTTAGTATAATATCATGTATAGCTGACAACACATCAACACTTGACTATGACATCACTTATATTACCTGTCCTGTTGATCTAGTGGTTAGTGATCCTGGTTGCTAAGCCAGAGGTGTGCGTTCGATTCCCATCCAGGACAAATAATTGTGTGATGAGTATGATCATTTGTTCTGTGTCTGGGTGTATTGTCGCTGTTAGTAGATGTTGTGCGTCTGAATGCAGGCAGTACCAACGACGGCAACACTATCGAACAAACACCGTAATAGGTTTAGAGATAGATGCTTTTTGCATTAAAATTGCTACAAAATATGTGGAAACTTATAGTCGGTGGTCCGTTACTCTCCAAAAAATATTTATGCATGGTAGTGAAATAAGTAGGTCTAGTGCGTTACCGATAGGTATATATCTAAGCAGGCAGGAGAGTCGCAAAATAAGTATTGGCGGTATGACAGAGAGCACCACACTCGAAAATTTGATCGAAAAACCACTACTCCATTTTTTCAACGTGCCCTAGAATTCTCGGATCGATACCTAACGATGCGTTTCTCTCGAAAAAAAGAAAACTAAAACCCCAGCTGTACTTGCGAAGGTACTAAGGACAGACGATAGTAACTCAACCATTTTCGAGGTTGATGATGACATGTGTGAGATAACACTTACCTACACTTAAAATGGATGGAATACGCAAATTGACCGGGCTGCAGCCCCCATTTTTTAAACGCTCTGGGCATTATGAATAATGCTATATTAATCACTTGGTTCATAACGTATAGGCATAGTATTCAGTGCTATTAACTATCATTTATGCAGCATCGGTAACTACCTATTCAGTCATTCGGTTGTGAACGAAAGGACATTTGCTTTCGTCAATCAAACAGATAAATGATTTCAGAATAGTATACAGACGTCACGACTTTATTTATTTCCCTAATGTCTGCCTGGTGAACAGTGAATACTAGTCTTTCATGTTATTATTGGTTTTCGATTGTGAAAACCTTTCGATTCGAAGTAACCTACGTCTGACGTAGAATTCGTACCTGTACTCTTTGGATGTAGGATGAAATTTATCTTTGTTTGTACATATACATATGTATTACAAAAACTTCAATGTAACTTCACTAATATTATAAAGCTAAAGAATATGTATGTTTGAATACACTGTTCTTAGAGGCTATAGTTAAAGCTTATTCGATTTTTTTTATAGTACATAACCAATTAAATCTGAATTTTCTAGAAACCGTTAAACCTTATTATTAAGAAAGTACTGAATTTAAAAAAGTCAAAGTCATGTAAAACGAAGTTCAAATTGTAGCTCACCACATATATGACATATAATGCTATTTCTTAAAAACATTCATCTTCTGTTGCCTGACTGGCCTGTTGGTCTAGTGATTAGTGATCCTGACTGCTAAGCCAGAGGTCATGGGTTCGATTCCCACCCAGGACAAATAATTGTGTGATGAGCACAATAATTTGTTCTGTGTCTGGGTGTAGTTTATCTATAATATGTATGTATTTAGAAATACATAAGTATGTTTATCTGCAGTCTGGTTACCATAGTACAGGCTCTGCCTACTTTGAGATCAGACGGCCGTGTGTGAGATGTGTGGAGTTATTATTTTTAATCCTCTTTCATATGCACCAAATATAACTAAGAAACTATGTAAACAAATCTTAGATCTTAAAAGTCAATTTCAACCTACTTCTAATTATTGTATCGAAATAAAATTTGCACGTATATGTAGTTTGGATGATAATACTATAATTTGGCATCTTGAAGCTGATCTGATGATGGAACTAGGAGGTGTATAGTGGAACTCTTCAGAGGCTATTACTAAACCACTCGAGTTTGGGCTCATATGATTTGTTTCGACGAATCCAACAGATTAGGCTTGGTAACGTTGGTCTGATGATAAAGCCAAGAGTTGGAAGTGGAGTGGAACTCTTTTTACTCCTTCATTCGGTTCGCCATCAAGCGTGTTTTTTAGTTTACAACACAAGTTATTATTCAGTGCGAATTTAATAGACTGCACTAGTTGACGCGCTGATCTATACAATTTTCGAACTTCAACAAGTTTTTAGCGCTCGAAAGCAAATTACTCAGTACCGCGCCAAGTTACAGAAAGATGTATTGTATGTTTAAAAATAATCCTACATGTTCAAGTCGGTTCACTATCATGGGTCTGCACTACAGAATTACATGTTTGGAATCTTGTTAAGATTTTGACAATTCAATAGTTCGGTCAGTTAATTTATTCAGAACAAAGACAGTTACGATTAATTCTTCCTAAAAAGAGCTCGTCTTGCTGTAATGTATGAAACGGCTTCCACCCCATTGATGAACGGAGATCTATGCAAGACCGTGTAAACCGCTTTGAAAGAATTTCGAGATTATGAACTTGTCCTCATCTTTGCCTTTTCTCCACTGTGTCCTATGTTAATCAGAGCAATGCCTAAAGGAAATAAACGTTGACTTTTCGCAGGAAAGTAAATGAATAAATACGTATCGGATACACTTTATAACACTGTTTTTACCTTCAAAACCGGTTTTCTGATTTGTAAAATATAATATACTAGCAACCCACCTCGGCTTAGCATGGGTACAAATTATACACCTAAACTTTTCTAATGAATCACTGTCTATTAGTGAAAACCGCATGAAAATCCGTTTAGTAGTTTTTCGATTTATCGTGAACAGACAGACAGATAGACAGACAGACAGACAGATGCGGCGGGGGACTTTGCTTTATAATATATAGTGATAAAATAAACATAATCAATATATTTAATTATAAACCAAAGTCTCCCGCCGCGGCTGTCTATCTGATTGTCTTTTCGCGATAAACTCAATAACTACCAAACGGATTTTTTATACAGTTGTAACACTTGTAACTTGTATAGTTTAGGTGTATAATTCATTCGGGCGTTGTGTAAAATGGTTGTAATATAACGACGATTGTTGAAGATGTCGGAAAAAAATCAATATAATATTATGCTTTGCTACCCGTTCGAAGCCGGGTCGGGTTGTTAGTCGAATATAATTCGTTTAATATCTTAGTGTTGTAAATCATAAGCTTTTACATAGTAGCACAGCCACATCAATAAATGATTCCAAATATAACGTAAACGCCTAAGCTTAGACCACAATATTTCCGTTCAATTTCATAAGTATAAAAAACCTTTTTTCACATAATAATATTTGTTACATAATACGTTTTGAAAAACCCATGGCACACGGCACGCACTGTAGACTTTGTAAGTTTCTGGACAAGTATTATAAGCGATCCTTGTCAGATACATCTTGAATAGGATTATTATCCTATACACAGTCAATTACGTTTATTTATAGAGTTGTTAACGTAATATGTTACGTAAACGTGACACGGATTTGGTGATATAATATCGTAAAGTTTTCGTCAAATATTGGAATTATATATTAGCTTCAAACAGTTGTTTATGTCTGCAGCATTTAGGAAATGTCTAAATTATATTTAATATAAATAAGTACCTTTGATGATGCTGGATCAGGACCAAAGCGTTAGATTGAATATGATGAAAAACAACTCTTCTTCACCGACCGTCACGATTACTCCGGAATAGAACGTGATTAAAATCAGAAAGTACTACTAATTGATTTGAAAAGCTTATTCAATAATAAAGCGAAGAGATCAGTTGCTGATGACAAGTTAGACCCCTGTCATTAGCAAATGTTTTCCTTGCCGCAATCACTTGCACACTTCTGCTAAGACACACAGTGTTGTTGCGTGTAATACTGACGTGTGTGAATAACGCCAAGCGAGGGTAGTTGTAAAAAGTTTACAGGATTTTTTTAAGGGAGTTATTACACGGTGTGACACAATTTTTCCAACATGAACTATATTAAGTGCATTGGATTATTTGTTCAATGATTATAATAGTTAAATAAATGATTATAAAAAAAATAATATAGATAAGTGTCTGACTGTATCTGCTCCGTGGTCTGACTCGTCACGTTTCTCAGTTATAGTATAGCTACATTAGTTTCACGTACATTTATCACGAGATTCACGAGAACACGATTGGTACAATTTGGAGATTAAAACATGATATACATAGTTAAAAACATATTCGGGTATTGGTTTAATTAAAAATATATAGTACAGTTAAGTCATTTTAATGTAGATTCGGTAAGCTTTATTAATTGATGAAATTTTTAATTGGTGAATAGATAGCGGTTACATCGCACTAATAATAGGTGTTCGCTTACCGTGGACAAGACGAGTTTGTTTGCTGGCTTGTAGTTGTATAAACCTCTACGATTACATCTTGAATAAAATATCGTATTTAATAAATTAAAAGAAAAAAGTTTTAACGCTTAAGAAGGTGTTTTTAATAGAAAATAACTATTTAAATGACAGCTGGTATGTCTGCAATGTTGAAGTGTTTCCGCAACTTCCGTGCTTGACTAGCAAAGCTCCTCGTGATGTACCCTGGGCAACGAAAGCGCCAAGTTCTCTTTTGTTTGTGACACGTTGCAGCGTTAGGCTATTACTTCGGTGAGGGGCGAGTGACCCACATCAGGGGTTTTTGCCTTGCCTTCATTTATTTCCTTAGTTTGCGAGAGAGCTGCCGCCTTGGCAACAAAAACGACTACGGCAGAATGTTATACTAATTGACTTTAGGTAATTTTGTGTGGACTTTGTTAAATGTTGACAGTTTTGAATATCCTGCCAAGTTAATTATGCAGTTTTATAAGTTTTTGACGTTTATGAAGATAGGCATTTGGGTGTCGCGCAATATTTAAGGAACATCACGTTATTAAGCCCTATCAGGACAAGCCGGACCGTTGTTAATCAGCAAATTTAACATAAGTTTTGAGATAAATGAGACTTCTGTCATCACCAGTTTGACCAGTGGCAGTCGTGTGCATTTGGATTTTGTAGACAGGATTTCTAGAGCTTGACAAGGTCTACTCGTGACTAGATCTTAGATACCTAATAGTCATACCATAATATATATATATATATATATATATAGACTACTACTAGGCACTTCAGAGATGAATATGCAATGTAAGTTGTAAGACCTAAATTAAATTTTGCACCCGGCACAACATTTATGCTTAATGATCAGGTAGACGCTGTACATGACTTAGCTATTATATGCAGTGCCTGTGAGCGCGATAACTGTAAACAGCATACTACAAAGGTACAAAAAATTGTGTCTGCTCATTTCCGTAATAACCTTTATCGTTTTATACATACTAGAGATCGCCTGGCGGTGGAATTTCGACCCTTTTGAATTTATTTAATTGATCAGTATAATTTGAACTGTCGTTGTACTTGACTTTTGTACCATGACAGGTCAACAACTGGACCCGCTATAGTATTATATATTGTTTAATTATTTTAGTTTTCTGCATTTCTTCTATATTCTTGGAGTAAATGAAGACAAAAAAAGGTTTAACTAAATAAATTCGTAAAACAGTCAAAAGTCAAAAACAAGACTTCAAACTTTTTGCAAAATCTTGGAAGTCCACCATTTAAAAAAGCCGGCTATTACCCTAATTTTACAATAAGAAACAATAATTGCAAAATTGTGTAGTGTTGCACTTGAAATTGTTTAAGTAATGAGTACAATTTATTAACTTAGGCATTATCAGACATGGAAAACATGTCTCATAATGCCTTAGTTAATAAATTAGTACTGGCTCTGTTTTAATAGCTACAATTTCTTTTTTTTTTTTGTAAAATTTCGAATGGTGCTGTCAGTTTTTCAATAAAAAAAAATAATGCTAAAGTAATACGCAAAAAACCGTGCATCTATTTTCTTTAATAACTATTCCAGCCTTTATTTTATGATGCGGACTTTTTACTATATATTAATTAATACCGTAATCAAGAAAATAAAACAAAGTCCTCCCTGTTTTCGGCATTTGTAGCGTTGAAATCTTTATTTACTCCACTATATAGACTATATACATATATAGACTTTAAGTGTTCCAAATTTCAGATTCCTGTGTGTGCTTGTTTGCTATTGTTGTGTATGCGTACAAATAACTCTCTTCACTTATTAATATATAAATATTGATTTAACATTATACAAGATATTCTCATAAATTGAATTTTGGTAAAAACGATTTCAATCAAATATGTGCAGCGTCGGATATACCTAATATGAAATGAGTTTTCGTCCCGTAAATGCTCTCTCATCCGACTTGTAATTGCGTTTATATTGACTGTCAATACATCACCATCATTATGCCTTTTGGGGACATTTAACAAAGTATCTGGAATAATTCTGTTAGGTCTAATATACTCTGTCTACGCGAATACATGTTTAGTAATTTTAAGATGTAGGACTATTTTATAGACCCTGTGGCATAAATTTGAGATTATGGGGAGCTCCTGGGTTATATATCTGTTAGAAAATTCTCAGTGGTAGCATAACTATGAAGTCTGGCTAAGAATTGCGGTACAGCCTACCTGTACCTGTTCAACGTACCTATTACAGACCAAAAGAGTACACCCGCTAAGAGTGTGGGGTGCTGTTGTGTGTTTTTTTAATATCACAGGTCTTAAAAAAACAGACCCGGGAGGATTTTCGTAGATATGTTCTTGCCATATTACCTTGCCTTAAAAACAGCTATGTCTGTCTACTGCTATTTGACCAATAAGCCAAACTCAACGAGTTCTTCTACTTCAAACTCTAAGTTACCATAGTTCAATTTTCCAGCGAGGACTACAAAGTCCATGACAAATCAAGATCGCGGTGTCCTCACCAATACCCAGCATGTAACAAACGTTGTTGTGTATTGTACATCTTACCCTAAAACTTGTGTTAAATGTTTTGGGCCTAATCTATACTAATGTATAATGCTGAAGAGTTGTTTGTTTTAACGCGCTAATCTCAGGAACTACTGGTCCGATTTGAAAAATTATTTCAGTGTTGGATAGCCCATTTATCGAGAAAAGCTATAGGCTATATAACAATAGATCAATAGGAACGGAGCAGTGACCATAAACGCTGGTGAAACTGCGGGGATGGCTAGTTGCTTATATATGGGGGCCTCTGTACCAGAGGCGAAGACTAATAAGAATATGAAAGAAGAAAGAAAGAAAATATATTTATTCAGATATGTATCAGAGATGCATTTCAAATTCTCTTGTCGGTTTAATATAATTATCTTGTCTAATTAAAACTGCTTTTCACACTCGTGATTCGTTTTGTGTGTATGCTATACAATCTTTATAATTTTCAACTACTTTTAACTTTTATTAGAATAAAATATTACATACCAAGTTTCATCGCAATCGGTTCAGTAGTTTTGGCGTGAAAGAGTAACAAACATCCATACATCCATACATCCACACATCCATACATCCATACATCCTCACAAACTTCCACGTTTATAATAATAGTAGGATAATTCTATTTCCCTTTGACTGGCCCCGTATTATGATACTAATGTATTATATTTAAGATTGTCCAAAATTCTTATCATTATAAAACAACTTTGATTGAAACGTGACATGCCTGTACTATGGTAACCAGACTGCTGATAAACATAGATGTATATTTCTAAATACATACATATTATAGAAAAATTTTATACATCAATTATACTTGCATTTTATTGGTTAAGCTTCAATTTAGCACTTCATAATCTACACTCTTGGCGGGTACTACTTAGCATTCAAAGGTAAGGGCCCTTTTTATTGATGGAGATGGTTAGTCATACATATTGGCTTTATGAGGTAAACAGTAGAATACGGTCATTGACTGACAAGTCAAATCAATTTCTTTTCAACACATGTCAAAGTGGTAACTTTTTACGAAAGTTGTATGTAATAATGATTATATAGGTAAATAAAAAGAGACGTGGACACTAACAGTGGGGCTAGTCCACAAATTGAAAGTCACGCAGCGGGCTGTGGAGCGAGCTATGCTTGGAATCTCTTTGGAGGATACATTTTGTAATGAGATCATCCGACAAAGAACCAAAGTTACCGACATAGCTCGCAGGATAAGCATGCTAAAGTGGCAATGAGCCGGCCACGTGTGCCGAAGGACCGATGGCCGTTGGAGCAGACGAGTCCTAGAGTGGAGACCGCTAATCGGTAAACGGAAGGTAGGACGCCCCCCACCCATATGGACCGACGACCTGAAGAAGGTAGCAGGGATGGACTGGATGCGAAGGCGGAGGACCGGGTGCTGTGGCTCACATTGTGAGAGTCCAGTGGACTACGATAGGGTGATTGATTGATAAGTAAATAATAGACCTGAAATTTTAACGAATACATAATTGAAACTGAAACTTAATTCTAAATGTATTTTCAAAAACTGCATTTATATCAGTGTAGTTTCATTATTTTAATTACTTTATTTGTGATCGATCGGACACAACTATAATTCCATAGTAAAATTGAGTTAGCGAACACTTCGATTGCACTAGCAACGCTAAAAAAATTAAATTGTGTGACATATAAGTATTTGTGTATGATAAAATGTATATAGTATATGATTATTTATCTAACATTATTGATATTATTTGTATGTAAAATATGAATATAATTATAATATATATAATAATATAGATATTTATAGAATTATATAGATATTTAAATGTTCGAATAGTAATTATGGCCTGCGAGAATATCAGCGTTGCAGCGCGATCTGTAACAATAGCTGACGCAGGTACCCTATTTGATCTTCGATACCACACTCGGTGTTAAGACGTATGTTTATTATTATGTAGAAGATACAAATAAAATATTTTTCTTTCTTTCTTTCAAAACAAAATGATTTATTTGTAAATCTGTGATTAACAACCCACACGATGCTATAGATTTTTCAAACATATTTACATATTTTTTAATACTAGTAGGTACGCTGAATAATAATGAAAGTCTCTGTGACGAAGTCACGTTCAGGGCGGGCAGTGTACTTTGATACCTTTAAATAGAGCCTAGATTTGCCAAGTTGCCGAATAAACGCGCCTATTGAACAGAATTTTAAGATAAAATCCGTATTTAAATCACTAAACTGCCCCAAGCTTCAAAGATTTAGGAAAATTTATTTTGTAAACATTTCGGATCAGAAACGGAAATTCTCTTATATAGCTATAGGGATATAGCAGCCATTAAGCTACTGTTTGATAACTTCACACGTGTCACAGTGTCTATTATTATCTTTAAGCATTATACATACAGATAATGTATCGACTTAAGAGAATTACTGTATGTAGGTGTTTCTGATAAACATATCACTACATATTTTTAAATCCATTTTTTATAATGATAATGTAAAGCCTTATCTCCTTTACTTTTTCTGTCTACGTTTAGTATAACTTAACTGTAATAATAAGCTGGTTCATTTATTTCGTGTTACCTATTTTACTTGTGCTTTTACGCTCTTAGAGATTTCAAGCATGGTTTTTTTTTGTAAACATAACTTCATCTGTGTTGAAGGTAGGTTTTTCTAGGAGAAAGTGAATAATACTCTCAGTACAGCCCCCCAACTACATGTCACCAACTCTAAAATAGAAGTAAAATTTTTAGCCAACATTAAACCGGTCAACTTAGGATTCACACATCTCACACAAGGCCGTGTGATCCCAAACTAGGCAGAGCCTGTACTATGGTGACCAGACTGCTAATAAACATTCTTATATTATTACTAAATACTTACATATCATAGATAAATTACACCCAGACACAGAACAAATGATAGTGCTTATCACACAATTATTTGTCCTAGGTGAGAATTGAACCTAAGACCAGTCGGCAGCAGCAGTCAGGGTCACTAACCATTAGACCAACAGGCCAGTCAAATGGATGATCTGCTACTCCTAATATTTACCTTATAATACAAAAAGACATACAACGTTAGTGTATATTATCTATAAGTGAGAGGAACATTTTACTATTGATTGCTTATATGCAGTATGAAAACAATATTCTCAGCGGAATTATGTGTATTTAAAACCTTTGAACATGGGGCATGTAAATAATGTTATCGCAGTTATTAGTCGTCAGCAGTCCAGAAAGACAATAAGTAATAAAAAGGTTTGAAATATTTAAAAGGATTCATATTAAAAAAATATCTAAATGTCATTCGTTTCTTCATATAATCGTTAAGCTAACGCAAGTTAAATTAACCTAGCCTGGGTGTGGCTTTGGTGCAGACCCCGCGGAGGCACTTCAGAGGCTCCTGACAGATGGCTGAGGGAGTCTCTCCCAAATCCTTGCTGTAAGTCTTACAGGCAGCACCTTCATCTGTAAGTTAAAGAAGAAAATATTAAATAAATAATTTTATAGATTTGTTAAAGCAGGCTTTTCGAACTCGGTGCTGATTCCAAGATTTCAAGCTTGATTTTTTCGAGAATAGATGAACGTGAACTGTTTATGTTATAGGTACTGTGACTGAAGCAGCTGATGAAGGCAGAAATACTACTAATAAATAACTTTGATTCCTCACTTTGACATTAATCTTTTTGATACTTAACGCGTGATAAACAAGACTGCAACTAAATGCATACTTTAAACAAATGTTTATTGTTACATTATATTATGTATATGTAATGTTTATATATATTATTAAAATATCGAGATTATGTCTGAGTAGATCTTAATGAAACGACATTGTCTAAGGCCGAAGACATAACAGCTATTTTCGAGAGACTTAATCATAAATACGAACCGGTCCGTCTCCTCCCCGTTTTTCACTATATCTACTATTAGACGGAAAATAACCAAAAGGAAAATTAAAGAAGCGATCTGTTAAACTGCGGTGCAGTGTGGTGCACTGCGAGGAGATTTTTTAGTCATCCCTTCCTATAAGCCTATAATTATTTGCCGATACTAGGTATTGAAATTTACCAAAATTCGAAAAACTTTTTACCTATTTCGCATCGTAAATTATGTTGTTGATGGTATCTCTGCGTACCTAATTTAGGTTATCTGTAGTGATATTTATAAACATGCTAATATCATTAATAAATGTTTTCGTAAACAGTATCAAATGGCATTTCTGTACTATTCCATCAAGCGTTCGTTACAAGTGCTGTATTTCGTTCGTAAACACAGGCGACTTGGTCCACAAAGTATGTACTTACTATGACTGCAGGTCTAGTCATCCAATAGTTATTGGTGAATTAGTCGGGTGGGACTATACACCGCATATCGGTATGTTATTGTTAAGAGCGTTGTCCGGAAAATTAAAAATGTCATGTAGAAATTTATTTTCTGATATTTGCGATTGTACAAAAATATCTAAATTCTAGCAAATTATTTGAAACTAGCAACCCGCTCCGGCTTCGCATGGGTAGCAGAGACATCTTTAACAATCATCCTCATATTTCAACCAATTTACACAAAACCTTAACAAAATATACACCTAAACCTTCCTCATGAATCTCTCTATCTATTAGTGAAAACTGCAAATGCATGAAAATCCATTCAGTAGTTTTTGAGTTTATCGCGAACAGACAGACGCGGCGGGGGACTTTGTTTGATAATATGTAGTGAAGCTTTACTACTGACTTAACTAGTATTGAGATTAAATAACACATTTCTATATAAGTATTCGAACGGTACCTAACTTTATAACTATGTGCCGTTGTTTAATCGCTGTTTAACAATTGAGACTTGTCAATTGCTCTTGTCCATTTTTACTACTAGGACTACAACAAATCGAATGACGAAGCATTTCATAACTAGAAGAGTTACGACTGTACAGCATACTCACCTGTTCCTCCTTACTTCTATTATTTGGAATTGTCATAACTTGTTGAAGGTGAAATGAAAATGTATTCCTATTATGCAGTGTAAAACGCCTTTATTAAGGGTTCATCGATTCCCGTCTTTAGGGTTTCTTTAACAAAGGCATCAGTGAACTTTATTTAAAATGGCAAACGTGACGACAATAACGGTCTGCGGGTAAAACCTACTAAAACTGTTTGCCATGTACTTCATAGTATACTTTTTGAATTTAGGAATGAATGGAATTTAAATACTTACTGAGGAAGGTGACGCAAGCAGGACAGCAGGCGCACTTGCCGGCGTGGTTGGCGCGGTACGTGGACGGCACGCGGCAGCTAGACTTTGATATGGGCGATGTACAAGGGTTTTGCTTGCAGTAGTTTGTGCCACACACCAGGTCACCGTAGACTACAGCCATGGTACAGGCGATTACAAAGAGGATCAGGGTTACTTTCATTCTGGAAAGTAAAAAAAAAATGTTAATTATCAAACTTGTTAATAGCTGTTTACCGTTCACTTCTGTTGCCACATTTCGTTTAGCTGCGGACCTCTGGTGACCCCATTAAGCAGGAGAAAAAGTAGTTAGTACCACACGCTATTAGTGCTAACTAAAATGTGTAACATATTCTATCGCATATTCTACCAAATTTCTATCAAATTCATGCAGAAATTTGATAAGCCCTAATTAAACGACGAAAAAAGAGGAGGTTCTCAATTCGACCGTATATATATATATTTTTTTTTATGATAACATAAGCACGTCCATCGATTGCTTATTACATTTTTGGAGTAATAACTTTTAATTATGACTCTGATTCTCAGATTTAATAAAGGCTAATTTTCTTTTAATAATTTAATAAAATAGATTTTATTAACGTTACAAGATTTTTTTCCTACACTTTAAAAAGGATTTTATTTTATAGTTGATTGTTAATGTGCATTTATGCCTATAAAATTAATATAGTACTTGTAGGAGTGTTCATTTAGAAAATCATTACTATTACAGAGTACTCTCTAAGTAATAGCTTTTTCTAATACTTATATTGAAAAATAAAATCATTGGTGAGTGATTGATCACCACAAGCGGCAGTATCTGCAATCCATTTACTGGCCACAATATCAGACACAAAAAGCAAAACAGCAGTAATAATTTAGTGACATTCATTAAAAACAAGGGTCGCCAAACGGACTGAAATCAGAGTATGAACGTATCAGTGACAACTGGCTGTGGCCGCCTCCTCCCTGTACCAAGTGAGATTAATATTATCTCTCCGTCCGTTGTCTCACCCCAGACAGATAATATTTTTTTGTTGACGTAAAAAGACTTCGGGTTATCTAATGAATTATGTTAAAATCTAACATGTAATGCAAATAAAAACCCGTATTTGTTTTCAATTTGCTTCAAACAGAATCACAATTGATCCATTCGGGTCTGGGTAAACCGCAAGATAATTCCAGCTGAACTGAGAACAATATCTAACTGTTCCTAGACTGGTATTGGACGACGATAACTCGCCATCGTGTTGGAAATCTATACATACAGCGTGTAAGTATCACCGTCGCGAAGAATTTACAAAAACGGCTTTCTTTAGACACTTATTACAATGCAAAAGTCAGTTCATCATAAAAATGCGAGATTAAAGGTTTACAGTCATTAGTTTCATTTTGAGCTGCGCAATGTAAACGCAACATCGGTATGTATCATATTTATGAGATACGGTGAATGACCTTAAACGTTCGGCGCCGCGCATTCGAAGCAGCTGATGAACAATTACTTCTAAGGAAGATAGCATTTTTTTTATGGCAACAAAAAGTTGAGCTCAAATACGAAAAAGTTAAATTAGAAAGTTGTAGGCATATTGTTAATGCCTTACCTATACATGGAGAAACATACAAGAAACCTAGAAACTTTTTACTTAGTAAAAAATATTGCATTTGGCTATTCACATTCTTTTTTGGCGCGAAATTTTTAAATATAATCGTGAAATTTAGATTTTTATAAAAAAAGTTTTTGCGTAAAATTTTAATTTATAAATTATAAATACAAAAAATGCCATCGCAAAAAAAGACAATTTTATTCTTGACAAGGGCTTAATGCTGTAATTATTTCATTTCATTATTTTTCGACACTTAACTACTAGATACTTAAAAAAAGTTTATAAATTTTTACTATTTTTAAAAATTTATTTGGCGCAGACTCATCATTATTTAGGTATTTACATGAATGTAGGAATTTAGTTAGGCTAACAAGTTTATTTTTCGCGTTTCAGTTCCTTTCTTCTTTCGTCGGTAAATTTTTTTGTTAAGAAGTTTTTATTTCGTTTGATTGTGTTTACTAGCAAGGTGGTCTATGTGTACATAATATATGTAATAAATGATCCATCACTACCATCATAGTTGATTTGAAGTTGAAACACGCGGAATAAACTCACTATCATGATTTGACGGCACTTTGTACAATAATAAAAACACCTTCCGAGTCAGGTTGACAGCTTTAAATGAACAGTGAAATTCCTTATCAGATTATTGTGAATCCATTATGACGTATGATCTGTTCTCCTGGTGGAGCCCTTTGAAAAAAAGTAGGAGGTTCTCAAGTCAACCCGTGTATATTTCCTTATGCATGACCACATTGACCACGCATAACTTTTGCAAAATAAATTTACTATCGATTTAAAAACGGTTAGGATTTGAAGACAAATATGTAAAGTGTACATTTACTTTCCCTCAACATATACCTGTGACTAAGGTAATATAATGGCTATATGACAGTTGACCATCCCTCTCTTTTAAAAGATAGTCAGAAGGATTACTAGTAATTTAGAAAATCATTGTACGTGTACGTATTGAAACTTATCACATAGAAAAAAAACGATTCTATCTTTAATCTAAAACTAGTTAGTATGTATGAATAATACTGCATTTTTAAAGAAATAAAAAATACTACAGAAAGTTGTTCAAAACATATTTTGTTTGCGTAGTGTAACCATAATAACAAAATATCAAGTGTTTTTATATATAGCAACTGTTCTATAAATTAATATTCATAATATTTAAACTTACTTGACTTTTGGTGAGTTCGTGCGGTTCGGTCGATAGCTAACCTGTGTAATACAAATGGCAAGCACAAATATGCAGTTATAAGAGTATTCTGAGATAACCTTACGCTTTGTTTACTCGTCAACTTGCTCCCTGTTCATCATTATCTTTTATTATCTTAGTTATTATTCTGAAAGTAAGTAAGTAAGGTAGAATATTCGTCTAATTAACGTGTTTATGTGTTGCCACTTCGTAAACTGGCTTTATTCTTTCAAGAAATTTGTGCTTCCAAATAAACGTGTCAACATAATAATATTATTCTTCTCTTGTCTCTCTTGTTTTTCATGTAAAAATAAAATTGATTCTGTGATCAAGCCGATTTGGCGTCATTACGTTTGGGTAAGGAGTATGAAGTATAAAGCATTGTAGCTACTTAATAAATAAAAAAATGGTGTGTGTGTGTGTGCAATTCACACACGGCAGAAGTGAAACTTCTAAATTAATTAACCAACGAATTTTAATACGCAAATGCACAAAAATGATACACGTGAATGACACAAGCAGGCTTCGTAGTGCACAGGCGCAAAGACACATGCTAGCATACGAAGAATATAGGAAACACTGTACACTTGTATTTTATCTCATTCTCTCGCAGGCTAAATCCTATCGTATTGTGTTTGTCTCTTTTAAGTATGACTTAAGGCTTCGTAGTACGCAGGTGCAGGCGCAAAGACAAAGATTATAGGCAACACTGTATACTTGCATTCTGCCTCGCTCATTCTCTTTTTATGAATGTTTGTCTCTTTTTAGTGTGAGTTTTCAAATCACAGCGATTCTAAACAAGTTCTGGACATTGACTTCACATTGACACTTCAGTAATTGAGACCCCCTATTTGTACTTCCATGAGGAGGATTATATTTCACCTAAGCGTTGTCGTTTAACTCAGCGTCTAAATATGTGATAGAATAGAAAGGAGGTAGCTGGCAACCCCTTCTTATAAAGCTGTTTTTATAATGGGGAACATCCTTTTGTGTTGCATAGACTTGTATGAGATAAATGGATCGCACCTCGCGTCGTATATATCACGCAATGTCGTACGATGTCAATATATCCATACGTAAAATAAAATGTTTAAGATAAGAATAATAATGCTTACGAATAAATGACGTATGGGGAAAATAACGTTCAGGCTGAGACACTGTTTTTTCTATAGAAAAGGCTGTTTTTGCAACGAGTGGATAATCAAAACTCGTATAATGATGTTGTGTTGGTATAATATTTGTTAAGTACCTATACTACTGTCGTTTATAGTGTTCTAGATGGTATATTGTAAGTGTTTCACAAATGTCATTTAGATAAACTAATATCGTAGTCAGTCGACACAAACAATTTTGCCTTTGCCATTAACAATAAGTATGTACGCTAGAATAATTGTATGTCCTTTATAGCAATGTTTTCGTAAAATTGTTATGTTATTCTCGATTTGCGCTTAAAGATAGGAAATCTGTCCAATCCAATTTTTGTTCTGAGTAAATGGAATTGTATTAGGTAAATAAAAAAAAGTAATGAGTCAAGAAATTATATGCTACATTTTATTCACATTGTGATTTTCCTTATCTATTTCCTTTCCGGGAACTGGGAGATATGACGGTTTGTTTACATTGATTTTAATTTCATCGCATTATATTCGATGTATACAGGGCTACCTCTAACGGGTAAAATATTTTAAATAAACTTCTGCCAACCTGGCTGTGTGACTTAAATTGGTAAACTAAGATGAGGATAATGATTTATCGATTAAGGATGATTTATGGTTTCTAACTCATCATCTGCCTACCCTTGTCCCAATTTTATTTGAGGTCGGTGCAATATGTTTTATTCTTCCATTCTACTCTATCGTTCGTCATTTCACTGCTTACTCCATTTCTAGCCATATCTTCTCTCACACAGTCCATCCATCTTTTCCTTGGTCGTCCTCTTCTCTTGTACCCGTCAACATCCAAACATAAAACTCATTTCACCACATTTTGCTCATCCCTCCGCATCACATGTCCATACCACGATAACCTATTGCTCCTCAGCTTTTCCTCCACTGGTGCTACTTTCAGGCTCCCTCTAATATATTCATTACTCACCTTGTCCATCCTAGTCACACCACACATCCATCTCAACATTCGCATTTCGGCTACGTGTAGGCGTCTCTCACCCGTTCTCTTTGTGGGCCAACTTTCAGAACCGTACAAGACGGCAGGTCTGATCATAGTTTTATACACCTGTCCTTTTAACTTAACAGGAAACTTGGGATCACAAATGGTTCCTGATACCTGACGCCACTTCATCCATCCTGTATTGATTCAATGCTGTACAGTGCGGTCTATTTCGAAAGAGAACCGAGGTATTTGAAGTTGGAGCACACTGGGATCGCTGTTCTATCCAGCGAAATGGTTTCTTTGTCATTAAAACAGCTTGTCGGATCGAAGACTTTTCTAGAATTTACTTCAATCTTCGCTAGACGCTAAGGTAAATTAACGTAGGGTTTGTTCTTCTAGCAGTTTTTTAATTCACCATTCGAAGTCTTTTACCATTAACATCTGCTGTTATTGATACACTGGACCTCAAAAAGCCATAGCTAACTACAGCATTAAGTGATCAGTGGTCACCGAACAACTACCGTAACTGTATTTGAACTTAATAAGCTTTAAAGTTAAAAAGAAAATAAAATATAAACTTTATTAAAGATAAACTGCATGGGATTGAAGTGCTTTTATCCACAGGCTATTTAGCAAAAAATTATATTAAAATGTACTTAAGAGTTAAGTCTTTTTATTTGTTTATATATTATTAATATGCTTTGCTTTTCAGTTTAGAAGCAATTATCGTAGAGACTCCATTTTTCAACTCACGTCCCCATTCTGTCCAAAACTCCCTAAAAACTTACCGGGCCACAGGGTAAAAAGTTATAACAACAGAACATGTTTAATTGTAAACAATTGCTAAACATGTTTTGTTGTTATAACTTTTTACCGTACCGTACCGTACCGACCTGACCATTACAGTATTTAGAGATCATTAAACAATAAATTATATATTAAACAAAAATTTTTATTATAAGGCAGAAAATGTTCTACATCTAATATATATATCATTATCATATTGTGGTAAAATACAATACCTAGGTACTCAATTCGTAAGTCTCGCCAGGTTTTTCAGAAAACAGATATTCTTCAGACTTGCTGAAATGCTATTAAGTGTGATAAAAACACTTACATTCTAAGAAGAACGAATAATCTACATATTTCTAGGTTCGAATAATATTTATGTGAGATCTACAACTTTGTGGGAAAATTCCGAAAACTCTTTTTTATATTCTAGTTTATAGTTTGATGGATGTAATACTAGAATTATTATTTGTTAATCATCGTTATCAAGTTTTTAATAGTGGCTTAATTAAAATTAATTACAATGCGTTTTTGTCAAAGCGCAAGCTGCAATGATATGGGGGTAGCGGGTTGGGCTGACCGTTACCCCAGCAGAAGCAGGCCTAAGACGGTGGCGTTGCGGGTTCCGCACGCGCCTCTCCCATCTGAAGGGGGGTAGGCCCCCCCCTATCGCACGGTGTGATCGCCTGCTGATCAGGAGGCCATAGTCTGCAGGGGTTCCCAGAAGCTTCCTTCCTAGGGTATCCCGGGTCCCCTGCAATAGACTCACTTGTGACGGAACACCGTGTGGTTTTAGTCGGTTCGAGTCCGACATACCACTTCACCCTCGGTTAGGTAAGGTTAGGCCCGTGGGGGTTTCCACACAATAAAAAAAAAAGCTGCAATGATATATGCCGACTGGTTCAAGTCTTTGTGGTTTTAGTCAAATCAGCATCTGAATGAGAAAGTGAGAATGCACCCTTTTAATTGATATTTATTTTTGATTATACATTCTGTCAAAAAAGTATCGGGAATTGTAATTTAATTCTAATTCCACATTCAATTCAAATAATTCTTTTCTGTGGTTAAGTTGGCACAACTGTTTTCTATATTGGCGCGACAGTTTGAGCAATACCTGTCATTTAATTACTTTTCAGTACTCGATTTTGTAAGCTCATCTCAAGAGTGTTTTGCCATTTTTATAATGGATAAATACATCGAACAAAGAGTTTGTCTCAAACTTTGGAATTTCATTTTCAGAGTCGCTGAAAATGTTACAGAAAACATACGCTGAATCGACTTTATCAAAAACACGTGCATATGAGTGGTACAGTGCATTCAAAAGCGACCGAGATTTGTTGGAAGATTCTGGTCGGCCATCAACATCTTCAACTGAAGTTAACATCGCTAAAGTAAAGGAAATTGTAACTGAAAATCCTCATTCAAGTTTGAGAGAGATACCGCTGAACTTTCTGTGTCTCACGAATCGATTCGTACCATTTTAAACGATCTCTTGGGCATGAAACACGTTGTCGCTCGACTAATCCCGAATTTTTTTTTTTTAAAAGTCAATCGCGTAAAAGTCGCTGAAGACATGCTAGAACGAGTCAATTCCGACCCTACTTTCGTAAAACACATTGTTACTGGTGATGACACATGGGTTTATGAGTTTGACATGCAAACTAGTCAACAAGCTTCGGAATGGCGACTTCCAACTGGACCGAAACCGAAAAAACCACGACAAAGTCGATCAAAAGTCAAGGTCATGTTGACTGTTTTCTTTGACTATTGAGCTGTTGTGCACTCGGAATTCTTACCAGAAGGTCAGACTGTCAGTAAAAAATATTATTTGGGTATTATGCGGCGTTTTAGAAAGCAAATTCGTCGAAAAAGGCCAAATTTGTAGAAATAAAATTCTTGGATATTACACCTCGATAACGCGCCATCGCACAAGACTATCAATGTGAACGAATGTTTGACCAAAAACTCAACAAATACCATCGAATAACCAGCGTATTCACCGGATATGGCTCAGGCCGACTTTTTTCTCTTTCCAAAACTCGAATTACTACTTCGAGGTACCCGTTTTGAGTCGATAGAATATATCAAAGAGAATTCGCGGTGAGAACTGAAGTCGATTCCGGAAAATTCCTTTAAAAATGTTTTGATAACTGGATTATCCGTTGGCATAAGTGTATTATACCTGAAGGGGCCTACTTTGAAGGCGATACAATAAATTCTGCAGAATAGTTAACATTTGGTGTTTTATTGACCTTTTCCCGGTACTTTCTTGACAGAGTAGTAAATATAAACCATTCACATTTGTGACAATGTTTTTACTGTCGCTTTATCTTTAGCTGAATTTTACGAAAAATGTTGCAGAACAAAAAAAGAACATTTATATGTCTCATGTTTAAATATAAGTTATCGTGTGCTTATCGTCATACTGAATACTGGTTTCTACATATTTTTACGTAAAAAATCAAATGAGGTTAAGTTTACTTCTTGTTGCTAAGCAAGAGAGTTGCTAGGCGACTATTAGATATTAAATAGCACGAACAACGTAGGTAACTACCGCGGTTACAAAAGATATAACCCCTTTGTGTTTTAGAGAGCCCATGACGTTATTTGATTGGCATTTTATGGTGGTGTTATAGGTTTAGCTGTTCAAGAAACTTAGTTACTAACTAGCAACCCGCCCCGGCTTCGCACGGGTAGCATAGACATCTTCAACAATCATCATCATATTTCAACCAATTTACACAAAACCTTAACAAATTATATACTTAAACCTTCCTCATGAATCGCTCTATCTATTGGTGAAAGTCGCATGAAAATCCTTTCAGTACTTTTTGAGTTCATCTCGAACAGACAGACAGACATGGTGGAGACTTTGTTTTATAATATGTAGTGATAAACTGATGCGTATAATGTTTGAAAGAAATATCCAGTGGATTAACTCCCTGTGAAAGGCCGTAGAAAACCAACAATTAACGGCAGGAAACAGTACTACGCTAAGTGCTGTTTTCCCAGACTCATCAGTCATGACATATAAGTCAGCCTGTGACCACGGCCAGTGCAACCTGGTCGAAACGTCAGGCAATTCAGAGGTATATAATACCTTTTCGTGATCGCGTTAATTCCCGCAAATACGTAGATAATATTACATTAAAGTCAGTATACTTTTTTAAAGACATTTATTATGCATCTAAGTTGATAAAGATGTATACGGTCCGCCTGTTGGGACACAGTTCCGATAACCGCTCACTATCAGGACTGTGTGTGACAACAAAGCTATTTAATTAGCTTTCCACCTCCCTGGAATATTTTCTTCAAATTTAAATGGAACTAACCTTGAGTTTGAGCAATTCATAAAAAAAATTATGATTTAAATTGTTCAGAATCGTTTCATTTGACTATATCGCGTAAGATACACACCAAAAAGTCAGACACATTGTGAACCTCCTAATTTATGAAGTCTGCTAAAAATAGTTACGACGACGCGACGTCTACGTTTCATGTTTATTCGTTCGTAACTGCGTTCGAAAAGGTTATTTTGTGTAAACCCTTACTTTTCTTAGAAAATGATCGATTAGAATTCATGTAACAAGTTCTAGTAGTAGCGAGAAAAATGTATTTAAATAAGGTTAAATTTTAATATTGTTGACATTACTTAAAAAACAAATTAATGTTTTCTTAAAACTGCTCATTAATCCAATAAATTCCAATAAATCCACTATCCATCTTATTTTTATAACCCGAATTCAGTATCAATAACACTTCAAAGTATAGGTATTTTAATAGCGGCAACTGAATCATTGACAGATTCTAGAACCTGCTAAATAGAAAACCTAAGCATGATTATATAAATTTATGTTATCCTAGTGAAAAGTCTGTTCATAATCTTTTAAGAGGCACAAATACCATTGTATCCTTTATCTATCAGAACAGCAGCAACTTTATCTTCCTATTTACTGTAGACATTACTGTATCTTTATTAAGACTCTTTCTATCGATGTCCATCAATAAAAGTGGTAAGCTGTCACTTTAATTCTGAATGAGATGGTTTAACCTTCCCTGGATCGCCGAGGAGTATCAGGCTCGGCTTTTACTATGTATCTACTGTTGTATCTAGTTTTTTATTCTTGGCTATAAAACTTTTCGTTCAGTGTGAACTGTCAGAAGATTTTAGACAAGTTTTCCTCAGTATCATTTTTAGCAAGCTAGCAAAGGACTTTTATAATGATTATGGTCTAGCAATGGCTTTCACTACCTTGACCGATGCTAACGTATCTTTAACGTTCTGTTTTCTTCTTACTTCTGTCTTCTACGTCTTATTTGATTACCATACTTTTTTACAGATAAGTTTAAATATTCCAGTATGAGGACCATGATCATTTATTTCGCAGATATTTAAAACCTTGAATTTTCATGACGTTCAGTCCAACCAAGAACTTCTATGGCAAAAAAACACTTGCGATCTAATGGAACGGACTATTTTGTATGGACATCAAATACGATATCAAAAAGTGGTTGTATTACAAAATACCAAGCACCCATCTAATTTTAAATCACAGTTAATAACTACTACTGAGTTCATTAAACGTGTGAGAAGTTCATTAAACGTGTATTAAACGTGGGAGAGCCATGCTTCGGCACGCATGGGCCGGCTCGACTCCGCTCGATACCACGGCCTCACAGAAAACTGGTAGTGAAACAATGCGTGCATTGCTTTTCGCCGCGTGAGTGAGGTTACCGGAGGCCCTAACCCTTCCCTCTCCCCTATTCCCATCCTTCCCTTATTCCCCCTCTCCGCCCCTCTCATCCCCCTCTCCCGTCTTCCCGCTCTTCCCCCCCTCCCCCTTTTCCCCTATACCCACCTTAAAGGGCGGCAACACACTTGTAACTCTTGAGTTGCAGGTGCTCATTGGCGGCGGTAGTCATTTACCATCAGGTGACCCGTCTCCTCGTTTGCCCCCTATATCATAAAAAACAAAAATTAGTAATTTTTAAAGCCTTTCCATAAGCTCTACCTGATCAGTGGTTTAGTTATTATACAAAAGTGCAAACTACTAAGAGACATTTTCTCTAATCACAGTTATTTGACTACTGAAAGCCGACCCCAACTTAGTTGGGAAAAGGCGTGCAGGATGATGATAAAGTTATTTTACTACTGTGTAAATAGTGTCATTGTTTATTTACGCTTTTACGAAATACGCGTTTATCACCATTTTTATATAGAACCACCTTGCGGCCTCGTTAGTGTGTAAATTTAAACAGAAATAATCAGACTACACTAAAACTATTTTTATTCTCATTCTAATGCATTGTATTCATTTGTATTCTATTATTGGAAAATAGACTATTTTCAACAAAACAACAACAAAAACCATGCAAACTAATTGAATTCAATGACTCATCTGAATTATTTAAAAATAAAGTCCCCACTGTAAACTTTAGTAAAACTAAATAAACGCGTAACTACAAAAAATATGAAAGTTTTATTGCATGTTGAGAGTTCATTTCTTTTATGCTAAACTTTTAACAAATAAAATGAAAACAGAAACTAAAATAGTAACATTTGTGAGCCTAATGCTAAACAGTTACCCGCAACCGCAACTTCGTTGTGATAAGCTCAGACTGCGATGTTTATATAAAAAATACAAACATACTACAGACATGCATTCACAGTTATTATTATATTATTAACGATACTAAAATGGTGCCAATTCAATAAAATTTAGTATAGCCCTATGCCAAATGACGTTTCGTATTCTAAAAATGTAGGACTAAACTTTTTTTAGTTTGATAGAGCCAGAATTTGAAAAGTTACTCAACTTCGTTCATATTTGGCACATTTGCTATTCTGTTGTACGTTCTGAATATTTAAAATTGTCTTAAATTAGAGAGGTCACACTAATATTAGACGTCATATAAATACATGCCAAATATTTTTAGTGACATATATTTTATACAATTTTTGGATCTAAAGTCGGTCAATATTTTTTTAATTATGATCAATAATGAATATGTGCTTTGAGCTCTTTACGGTTGAGCGGAAAGGTATTATAATTTCATCGTGTATCTACTATCTACTACGTTTACGTTCAAAAATAAAATCATCATGATCTGAAATAAAAATAAAAAAAATATTTATAGAAACTATCAAGAAACAATGCGCTTGGGAAATATACGGGATAATTCCAATACCTTTAAGATGGCATACGATTCTCGTCCATCGTTTATGTAATGATTAAGCTTTTGTTTTTTAACGACTTTCAGATTTTTTCATTTAATTGTGCTGCGAGACGTTTCATGATTCTAAGTCAATGGAAAGTACCCAATAGGTTTTGATTTACCTGCGAAATATTAAAATATAATTTTATTAATTGACTGTTGGTCATTCGTTCAGAGTCTTTCTTTAAGCAAGGGCAACACTCTCGTAATTGAATGTTTATAATAAAAAGAATAATGTATTTATAACTAAAAAAATATAGTTATTATCTTCCGAAGTATTGATGTCATAATTCTTAACACAGAACAAAACGTGAAAACTCTCTAAAATTCTTGGACATTTATAGTGATTCAATGCCCAGCTGGAAACACGATGAACTATGAGGTGCATTGGAGGAATAAATATCTTGTTACGCCTTGTGAAGATTTCAAAATGAAAAAGATCAATAACTTTAAAGGAGTTTATTAGGTTTTAGTTGAATATACACGCCACAATCCAAGTTTTATTTATTTATAAATATTTCATGCACACATTGTATAAAGCGAACTTAATGCCTAAGGCATTCTTTGCCAGTTAACCTTGAGGTGTTGCAGAAAAAAAAGTTTAGGTCCAAAGACATGGTAAAGAGGGAAGAGTGACAGATAGAGAGAGATAAACTTCCAAAGAAACGAATTAACGGATTTTATAATATTTTGTTTAATCAAGTCAATCAACTAAATATACACATTACATTGAATACATTCTATTACAGAGGTACATTGTTTAATATGCGTCAGTAATACATAATATACTAATATGTATGTGTATAATATATATAAACATACATAATTATACATAAATATTAAATCAGAAAGTCGTGTACTGTACTGTCGGCGCTGTGACAATTCTGCCAACTCATTGTGGAGGAGATAACGTACCCTCCTTTTAAATATAAAGCGGTGTGGACATCGATGTGATTTCGAGGGGGAGCCCATTCAAGAGAAACCCGAACGAAGAGTTCACGAAGTCGGAGTTATGAGGGTTATTATGTAGGACGAAGATTTCTCAGAGCACAAGAACCGATAGTTATCCTTTTAGTTTTATTACTTTTACTTCAAACTGATATCACCATTACACTTCATCTCTGACAGTTATAAAGCATTTGATGTATACTAAACATGTTAAAAAAAGCCATCGCGGGTTGGACAAGGTAAGTAAGTAGGTAATATTGTAAGTACAGTGGGCTATCTTGTCGTTAATAGAGATTATTGATAAATTTATGTAGATATTATTTAGAGAAATATTTATATCATACTTAAGTAGAAGTACGCATCATGTAGTAAGTGTAAGAGCTCTGAGGTCGACCTTTAACATTTTCACTACCGATGCCGTACGTAGCCTAATGGACTTTTATGGACCTTCTAATGAAATTTTGTGTGCCTTAGCCGCTACTGAATAGTAATTGGCATATCATTTTGTGTCGTGAATGCGAAGTCAGTAAATGTTATCGCACTTACCTGTCTGTGTGCTGAACAGTGGGCACCTATTTTAGACATTTTGGCTGAACATCTGATTTGGTGATTTCGTATTAAAGTTTAATTTTAATCTGTTGCAACCTTATGAGTCGAATAGCAATAATTGATTAATACAAAATAAAGCAAGGAACTTTTTTCGCGAACTTTTGTTTACAATGACGGGAAGTGGCTTTGCTCTTCTTGATGGAAATGGCTTGTTTGCGATTAGCGGATTAACCACAGCGTTGTGTGTGTAACCTACCAGAAATAGGTCGAATTTTGAAGACATTGTGTGATATCGGTAGTATGTAATCCTTTCGACTCCTACGTAACCGTTCGTCTTGCCCCGTGGGCTGGTATCCGGGGCTATTCATAAAAGAAGAAAATCCAATCCTACAATTTTCATCTTTCGAGTTCTTTTTCAAATTTTTAGGAGTCGGACGGCTCCGATTCTTCGAGTAGAAATGTAGTAGCTCCAAAGACTTCAAGTCAGAATCCTGAAATTGGTGTCCAAACAAATAAATAACTTTTATAATCCTTACTTCCTTACTAATATTATAAAAATGCGAAAGTACTCTGTCTGTCGCCTTTTCACGCCAAAACTACTGAACCGAATTAATTAAAATTTGGTACACAGATAGTGTAGAGCCTGAGAAAGGACATAGCATTTAATGTGAAAAAAGAAGTGTAAGAGGTTGAAAGGTGGGGATGAAAAGGTGTATGGAAGTATTGTTGTCAATTAGCCTAAAGAATTAAAAATTCATCAATTTCATGTAAAAATCCAACTCAGATCCGTTCTAAATTGTACAATTTAAATTACACAGAAAGCGCATACTGCGAACATTTTAAGTACTGCGAACATTCTCCTTTGTTTCATAACTGCATTAACCGCGGTCACGGATCCACTCGTTTTTATTTAGTTTTCAATTTCTCTTTAGTTAACCGCGACCATTATTCTGGAGTATATGGGCCCAAGTAAACAGTGCCCTTATGAGATTTTTTCTCGTGTAAACACTGGCGCTGGTGGCGAGCAGTGAGCAATGTGTGCGATTAATTGAGAGCCGCAATCTGAGTAAATGTTGACCGACGTCTCGCACTACGCCCTTGGCACGCAACTCAGGACGGACATGCTTGCCCTTAGTTACTACGTACTATATATCATAGGGAACGTTTCCTTGTCTACTAGTCATTTAGACGCGCTTTTTTTCATACACTTTACGTTTTAATATTTTGCTTTAATCCAAATTAAAAATCAATCTTTGTTTAAGATCATATCAAGATACTTATCACATCTTTCGAATGCTTTGAAAAACTGCCGATTTATGTGTAATATATGTTGAAAGCCCGAGTGATCTATGTAATGGATGACTTAACGATAGTGTATGCATTTGTTCTAAATTTATTAAAATACCAGTTGAAATGATAAGTGGGCCTTGCGCTCAGAGTGGCTTATTCATGATAACTATTTAGCTCATGTAACTCCAGAGTTTAATTTCAACGTACCTATATTTCAAAGATTTTATTTAACTGCCAATGTTTCTTAGTTTGGGTCAATTTTTTAAGCCGAGTTAAAACCTCTTATCGTACGGTGTTGAAATTTTATATTTATGTTGGTTTACTTCCGATGACAATGTATTTTTAACCGACGAAAAAAAAGGAGGTTCTCAATTCGACCGTATATATATATATATATATATTTTTATGTATGTTGAGCCCTCATTCCGTTATTTATGAACCGATTTTGATTATTTTATTTTTGTTAAACACAGGGTTGTGACAGGGTTAAACTTATTTATAAAATTATGATAATTAATCAGTTTGTTGTTTGGCGCCGACTCAAAATAAGTTTATTTAAAATTTGATAGTTTATGTAAATAAGGTCAATACTTAAGAATTAAAGTTTATTTATTTTTTGCTTTTTAGTTCTTTTCGTCGGTTTAATTTTTTGTTAAAAAGATTTTTATTTGTGATAACTAGTGATATGCATGACTTGATTCTGCGCCCACGATTGGCTCCAGACTAGCGAACTCCTCAACGGTACAGAATAGACTTAATAGTATAAACAGGTATATATAGGCATGTTATTATTATAGTCTCTTCTAGTTTACCATGGCCTATAAAAAAGATTTTTTTTTCAATTAATTTATTTTTTTATCACAGTCGAGCCTGGAATCCATAGTCACATATTCAGTATGTGATACGCTACCATGCCATTACATCAGCAAAGTTCCTATTTTTTTTTAACTAAAAATCTTAGATTTATTGAGTTCTTTAGCTTATGGAACTAGGATTTAGCTATCGATATATATGTACTCAAAATCTATGGGTAAGGATATATCTGACATGTCAAAGTAAAAACCCGATGGCAAAGTGTTACAAAGTGTACCCGAGTGTTAGGTTTTGTTTTTGCCTTTTTAATAAGGATGCAAAAAAAGGTTAAAATTCAAAGGTTGTAACTACCTATCTATTTGTCCTTCTCAAACCAACCGTAAACGTGTTTTTCCGGGCATCTTGTTCCGCTTGGTGACGTTTGAAGTGTGCATATAATATAACTATCGCTATAACGACGCCGGAGTGTGTTGATAGATCTATAAAATCTTTCGTGAAAAATCTATGAAGCATACCTAATTTTAGTGGAATTGTGCAAAAATAACTTCCTGAAAATAAATAGCGATCGTGAGACGTCTGGAGAAATAAAATTTAAGTGGAATGCCAATGTTTGTCAAAAACTGCGATTCACCGCCACGTGATATTTAATATGCAGAATTCCCAACCAGTTGAGCTCTTTCCTATTCTAATAAGTGTATTTATCCAGCGTCACAACCAACTAGGTATGATGTGCCAGAAACTCCCAGTTCCCGCAGTCAGGTGTACTTTATTAGTACTTTATTCTATTTTAAACCCAATAAAGTTTCACATTAGTTCAATATAGTTAAAGCAATTGAAAAAAGGTGGTAATACATTATGGCATATAGATTTACGGCAGTAAAATGCGTCTACCATTCAAGTGGAGGTTTTCTTCAACGTAGTTGTTCAACTGAAGGGCAATATTGCCGCTCAAGATACTCCGATACACGAATGCCACGTCTGACGGATTTTAATGTTGTTAATTATTATTAAATTCCAAACTTTTGACAACCTTTGGGTTTCTCAGAAGTGATAGATTAAATTTCAACCATACTTTGAATAAAGTTTCTTCAATTGGAATAATGTAGTTCAATCGCATTGTGAATTTTTGATGAGTTTTGGTAATGTTTAAAGTAACTGGATTTTTTCCTTAATGTGCCAAAAATAGTGTAATTTACTGTCAAATCAATACAGTATATTTTTATTAAATGTAAAATTTTATGAAATAACAAATATGACGTCACGTATTTTTGTTGTATTGAGACTGATTTCCTTTAATATTGATTTTATAATCATAAAATAAAACATGTGTTATTAAATAATGTATAAATATAAGTATTTTTTATGATGTAGGCTTTTCTTATACAATGGTTTATTATAACGTCATCTCGGTAGTTTTGTTTTTTTTTTATATTTGTCTACAACTTAGCGATCTGTGTTGACACAATAATCCAATCAGTTGGCATTTATTTATTTTTTATGTAATTTTTAGCAGAAAGATTTGTAGGGTATTCCCTTCACAATCTTTAGCGTAGGGACATCATGCTGCTTAAATAAGTTGTGTGAGACACTTTCTGTACCCTGTAGCTTTGAGGCCAATTGATTGATGTGAGTAGATTCGAAAAATGAACTGATGTCGAGATTTATATATTTGTTGCTTACATAAAAAGGTATATCAAGAATGTCTCTTAATGTTTTGCTCTGAAATCTTTCCAAAATATCAATATTGCTATTACTAGCAGATCCCCATAGTTGTATCCCGTACGTCCATATTGGTTTCAGTATGGTCTTTCATATCGCTATTTTGCAGAATTGACTTACGACCTATCAACATCGATCTGAACTTTGTGTCCAGCTGTTTACGCTTGGTCCAGATGTGCTTTCTCCAGGTAAGCCTTCGATCTAGATGCATTCTAAGATATTTGGCATCACCGGCTTGGGGAATATCCTCATTATAGAGTTTTACGGGGGATAGGTCTGTTTTCTGAGGGTAAAAATTACCTAGACGGATTTGCTTGGATTAGCCTTAATGCGCAACTTCTCTAGCTACTCCTCTACCTTATAGATGTGTTCTTGTAGTTTGGCTGATGCTATTGCTAAGTTATCATGGAAAGATAGCAGGGCTATGTCATCTGCATACGTGGCAGTTACAGTGTCGTCTTGCTTTTTCAGATCAGCAATATATAGCAGGTATAGTACTAGACCCAATATGTGGAGGGGTTGTCTCTTTGTTGAATTTCACCTCAAAGCATCTTTTGTGAAGGTATGATCTCGGTATTGGGAAGAAATAATGAGGTAGCAGCTGTTTGATTTTGTATAGAAGTCTCTCATGCCACACTGTCAAAGGCCTGGCTGATATCCTAAAAGACGGCAGAGCAAAATTGTTTACATTCCAGCGAACGAGATATTTTGTCCGTTATTCGATGAATCTGTTCAATAGTACCATGCATCTCTCGGAAGCCAAATCTATGAAGAGGTATGACTTCCGTTAAATACGAGCGTGTTAGAATTTTAAGGTTATAACGTCAATAACCTCAAATAAAATATATCGATTAATAATACTCTTTGCATAAAATTATCTAGACACAGTCACAGAAGTTATTAACAAACAGTTTATGGATAGCGGTAGCAGGAATAATTAGAAACAATAAATCAAACTCAAAATTATTTATTTCAAGTATACCCATTGTAGGTATTTTTAAATTGTCAGGAGTCAGTCTGTATAAGTAGGTCGTGAATCTAGTTGCCTGTTCCAATACGTAGATCCCTGGAGAAGAACAATTCAAGAAACTCCAAGGACACTCTTTTTCAACATGTTTTCTTTACAAGGTACTTGTTACATTGTTTATAATAATTGTGTATACCATGTATTCGAATAAACATATAATCGTATAAGCATATTAATCATAATATCATAATATATGATATACGGCAGTAGAACACTAATTAGAACAGTATTACACAGTAACAAATCATCACAACATAATTCTCCTATTTTATAATATAGGTCATTAGTTTCATTATAGATCACCAACAATAAAATATATTAGAAAAAGTATAATAGCTTACGTAACTTAGTAGTGGCTAGGTCCTTCCAGTTCCAAGGCTTGTAATAGAATGACCGACATTGGACCCAGACGGGGTATTTATAACAATTCAATCCTTTAACAAAATAAAACCAACATACCCTACAATCATATAGAATCTTATTTTTAAATGTAGACATAATTAAAATACAAATACCGGCCACTTTGGCTTTGTGTAATAACGTCATGTTGGCACTTAAATTTATATATATTTTTATATAAACCAACAAGCGCATTCTGTACCGCCGCCCATGGGCACCTGCAACTCAAGAGTCACAAATGCGTTGCCAGCCTTTATGGTGGGAGTAGGGGAAGAGGGGAGAGAGAGGAAAATACGGGAATAGGGCAGAGGGAACGGTTAGGGCCTCCGGTAACCTCACTCACGCGGCGAAAAGTAATGCAAGCATTGCTTCACTGCTTGTTTTCTGTGAGGCCGTAGTATCACTCCAGTCGAGCCGACCCATACGTTGCGAAGCATGGCTCTCCCACGTTACATTATATTTATTTTTGTGTTATTTCAACTAACAATTTTTTCCAAAGATAACGCTATGATAAGGTACTACAAGGTAACTAACTAGTTATGGAGCTGAGAATATGTCTCTAAGAATTCAGGCTCCACTCGTTTAGGTCTTTATATGTTTCTTTTTATGGTATACAAACGAACAGGCGGGTTATCTGAACTCAAGAGTCACAAGTGTGTTTCCGGCCTATATGATGGGAGTAGAGTAGAAGAGGGGGAAGAGGGGGATAGGGAAGGGTTAGGGCCTCCAGTAACCTCAGTCACTCGGCAAAATATAATAAAGTATTGCTTCACTGCCCATTTTCTGTGAGGCCGTGGTATCATTCCGGTCGAGCCGGCCCTTACGTGCTGAAGCATGGCTCTCTCCCACATATAAGATTAAAGGCAAAATTATCAATAGCTAATTCACAAACTAATACGTACCGTTACCGTACGTTATGACAATTAAATTATTTGAGTTAGTTTTCCTAACTAAATAATGAATAATGAAATTTTAAATAAACATTTATAAACAGAGAGAAAACAGAGTTTACACAGTCAGTTAAAGTCTCGTTACATTTGAGCCTGATTAAAGAAACAAGTATCGAATTTGGGTCGTTGTCTCCAGGGAGTTTCACATAACATTTTCAAATATACGATCTGAAAGACAATAGCGGGTTAAGTCTCAAGACACTAGATGTCATCGTGAGACGATATTATATCTAGTTTATGAAATTATTTAATTACACGAACCCTTGTTATGTACAAGGTTTCTTAATGAATATAGAAAATAACATGGAAATTTGCTTGTCAGCTCTCTGAGCTTTTGTTAAATTAGTTAGCCATACCTGGTAATTGTGTCTGGGCTTACAGCTTCACCTCCCTCTGAAAAATATATATCTTCTTTATGGCCATATTGTTTTTTTTGTACCAGTGGCAAACTAGCATACGGCCCGACTTACGGTAAGCGGTTCGTATGCGCGTTACAGACCAGACCAAAACCGAGTCAAAAGGGCCAAGGTAGTATCTAGGTGCTCCCGCCCGGAGATGACAACAGCACCTACTCCATATGGGGATAAACCTTTGTAACTTTGGGACCACAGTGAATGGCGTTTCGGTGAACGCTCAAAATTGGGTTTTGGTGGGTTGAATCCGACCAGATTTTTTTGAACCCACTCAGAGACCCTGACTAGAGTGCTCTCGATTTTGGACACAAGTTGTTCGCGACTCTCTAACACGTTATCTACAAGTTAAAATACAAATATAAGAGAAGAGAATTAAAATTACAATGAGGTCACGTGTTCGTGTGATACGTGTCGGTGTATAAGTTTTTTATTTTATTTCTTTCCTTGTAGTGGTATTATTTTGGATTTATGAAGCTTTTTTATTTATAAACGATTTCAAAAAAAGACATTCTGTATACGATCCGTATGTGTGTTTGTATGTCACATAATGATATAGATAGCTGATACGGTATGCTAGGAAGGGTGTGGTAATATAACCTTAATATTGCAGATATGAAAAATATATTCTCATTTTTCGATATGCGTAGCCAGATCTGCGCGTAAATGAATAAGTAAATGTAAATTTGTAATAGGAGGTCTTTTCAACCACGCAGAAATGCGGCAGGTTGCGAAGCAGAATATATGTAGTTTCGGGACCAGAATGCTAAATAGGTATTAGCAGCACTTTAGCCAGCAGTTATATCATTGTCCGGTACAAATGTAGTACATAGATATATATGTATATGCATTGATTTTATTTGTGAAAGTATCCATTATTCAGGCCCGATGATATCACCGTTACCGAGCTTGTTGTTTTGTTGCTCTGCGCCCTAAGCCGACTCAGTGTTCCACCTCGCAATATCGATTGCTGCGTGTCTCCGACTCACTTGTCCTTATGTCTTTGATCGTATAAAGTATTTATTAGTATTGAATCTCAATTAATTGATCGAATTTCACAACCTCTTTTCGATATTCGATCAATTTGGATTAATTTGGTTTGGTGAACGAATTAATTTGAACGTACCTAAGCTTTATGTAAAATTCGTTTTATTGCACAATGAACTACGTAACTTAAAGGTAATAGTTGCGTTAATGTTATTATGTTACAAATAAGGCAATTCACTCTGTTGATTTATATTAATACTAACTGTGCCCGCGACTTCGTTCGCGTCTTTGTTGGAAAACAACAATATCTCGCTTGTAATAAGCGTAGCACCTCATTCTGAAAGGGGGTAATTCTCCAGGCAGGGTCTTTTGTAATCTATAGGCGTTGAAATAACCTGACAACATTGTTTTGATTGTGTACACGCGAAATAACAACATAAGTTGGAAAAGCACCCATTTTATTTCCGTGTGGAATTTCAACGCCGTATATCAGACTTAAACCGTCGAAAACCACACTATGTGCCTTACAGCGCCTGTAATGAAATTGACGATTTCAACGTCACGACGCCGGTGCGGTGCTATTATTCTAATCATTCAAGTTGTTCGTAAGTGAAACAGCGGTACATAGCTAGAGTTCATTTACAGCTTATACATATCACTGCTGTCATTTATGTAAACTTTGTTTTTAGTTTGACAAAGTTTAGAGTTCTATCAAAAGTTTTGAGTCATAATGCACTGCACTTACAGTAATCCATTAAGACACAATCTTCAAACCGCTAGTATGAGTTTTAATTAGGAGAACGTGACATCGACGCGATATTGTGTGCAGACAGCCAAAACAGTCAATGAACTAAACAAACAACTCAACCACTGAAGATAAATGAAAACTAAATTGTATATTGAGTTGGCAGTAAAGTTTTGGTCCCTTCCACGGTGATTTATTCAGTGGGGTTTGTGAGTAAGTCGGGTCTTAGAGGCTAAGTATAGGTGAATTTAGATTTAAATTCAATGATTTTTTTAATGACAAATGATGAATTGACTGACTAAAATATTACAAACAACGTCAATAATCAATCTGGATGTCATTCGCAGTCTGCACGATCAATTTTAGCACAGCTCAGAATAGTAAGTATCAGCACAAAGCTTCGAGGGCAATGTAGTCATGCTCGGGTTATCACCCCGCAAATTCTTTTGAGTTTTATATCTAATTAACAGAAAACATCACTACATATTATCCCTACATAATATAAAACAATGGCCAAGGCCGCGTCTGTCTGTTCGCGATAAACTGAAAAACTACTGAACGGATTTTCATGCTGTTTTCACTAATAGACAGAGTGCTTCATGAGGAAGGTTTAGGTGTATAATTTGTTAAGATTTTGTGTAAATTGATTGAAATATGTTGATGATTGTTGAAGATGTCTCTGCTACCCGTGTGAAGCCCGGTCGGGTTGCTAATAAATCATAAATTAAACCTATGTGCTGACTCGAGTATTTAAAATCATCCTTGAAGATTCTCATAAAGACATAATTATTCATTCATTGTCGTTGTTGGTTAAATATATCTGAACGTCTATATTTACATCTGAATGAATCTTAACTAATATTATGATTCCGAAACTGAATTTCTTTATTTGTTTGTTACTCTTACAAAAATATCATTAAAATTATCTACTTAATTACAGTTGGCATTGACGTTTGAAATGTCACCAGTTGTTAAGATAATAAACATTATACCTTATTTGAACAAAGCCACAATGACGTTAATATGCATTGTGGGTTTGAGTAATAATGTGTAAGTAAATATATTTTTTATAATAAATAAATACAGCATATTGCCGATACTCATTTGTAAGTATCGGCCTATCTTTGCTGATGTTTGACAACTACGTAAAAGGTATAATTTCTCATAACTTTTTCCGCGAGTGACAAAGATAGACCCTTGTCATCCATCCAATACAACACGGCTTTGTTGCGTCGCATACACAAGTTTGAATGAGTTTGTTTCGTCACAATGTACCTTTCGCTTCCAGAATTTGATCAAAGATAGCCGTTTGGACTGTTCCGCATTCGGTTTTAGTACTAAAAACGTTTTAAGGGGGGTAAGGCATAATAGTTTTCTTATTGAATTGAAGCCGTTGGATTAGGTAATACATACATGCACTCCCGCCTGTAATCCCGAAGGTGTCAAACAGCAGGCTAGGGTCGCACACCTGTAAATCGAATCGGCTGTTGCCGGACAGTCCGAATCCTTAACTCCGTCGGACTGGATACCTCCACCCTAACTTGAGAAGTGCTGTTTTACTGCTGGTGAGTGGGGTTCTACGAGAAGCGGGGGACTAGGACAGTAGATAGGAAAAGTGACGCAACTGGTACTGCAAGTTTATAGAGCTTAGATGTCGTATCCTCTAAATTATTTACACAACGATCTAGAACTCATTCCTAATACTAACGCATAGCTATAGTGTAGGTAGTAGAATAAAAAAAATATATAATCAACTTTCAAGAAAGGTAAATTTAAAACAATCTACAATGACGTTGCTGTACTTTTTTGTCTTTCACCTGAATTTATAAGTCCCGGATATTGCAACGGCCCTAATTAACTTCATATTAAATGATCTTCACCGTCATTACCAGGAATCCCAATTTAACTGGTTGGGTGCTCGGGCTAAGCAGTCAATGCTTTGTCTGCGTTGAAGTTTAAACTTAAAGGCCAACGTTATATGATTAGTTATTGGTAAAAGTAGCTACAAAACAAAAAAATTAATAATTATTATTAATTTAGTAAAACTAAAAAACACGATTTCATGGCGAATCGAATTAAAAAGTAAAAAAGAGTGCCACTATTCACCTCCTGGTGATATACCACGTTGACTATAGCGCATTTTCTGCAGGGTTCGTAGACCCTGCAACTCAAAAGTCACAAGTGCGTTGCCGGCCTTTGAGGTGGGAGTACGCTCTTCTCTTGGAAGGTCGTATCGGTTCGGAAATCGGGAAGTTTCTTGTCAAAACTTTTGCCAGACCTGAGGTTTGACTAGCGAAACCTAGACTAATAATGAAACATTTTTTACGTAAACTACCTACTGATAATGTCACGGCGTTGTTTATTGCTGTGAGTATTTGTGTAGGGACGTTGTTCTTACTCAAAGGCAAACAAGAAACTTGTCTACAACGCCAATTTATTATCTAGTAGAGTTTTTGTCAAGTGATTTATTTGGGTGAAATTACATTTCTGTTAACATTATTTTATTACAATGCCTATTGTAGTTATATATTGATAATACAGATAATACATTCTTCTTTAAATAATACAGAATTCTTCTTAAAAAAATCCGGTCCCGCAACAGGCCCGCAGAAGTAGATTTAGTGTTTTTTAAATTTTTATCTCCAAAAATATAAGTCTCATTAAAAACTTTTTAGTCTACATCGTACAGTAAAATAAAAAAAATTAGCTTTCAGTTTACAGTTTCGGAGCTACGATTTTTTTTCCAACAAATTTTGGTTTTCCCCAATTTTTTTTTTAAAGACAACTCCCGCATTACGAATTACTCCTGTGTCGCGGGGAACTTTACAAACATACAAACAACGGACACAAAGAACACCCTGACTCGACTGGGAATTGAACCCACGACCTATGGCGTATAGCAGTCAGGGTCACTAACCACTAGACCAAGAGGCCAGTCAAAGTTAAGGATGGAATCATTTAGAGTTCATATTAAAAAATGTTCGTATTTACTATGGGCATGCTATTAATGTTAAACGGTCCAAAAATTTTCCATAGGAAAAAAGTTATGCTGAAAAAACTGATTTTTGAAAATCTGCCACCCAGCCCCAGACTTTTCTTCGAAAAATCTACCTTAAATGACGAGGGATTAAAATAGTACCTATTTTTTAAAGTATATTTCCTGAAGTTCAAAACTTACAGTTACAATGGTCATACAAGCATTTCCACTTCTTAGTACTCATATTCGACACCTGTACACCAGCTTAAGTTAAAGCTGATTAATACAGGTGATAAGTACTGTTTATCGTATCAGCTATTTACTGTCAAACATGAGAATCTCTCACAAGGCAAGTGGTCTAGTGCCGCCAACATCTATCAGCTCCATATATATCTTAAATACCCGCATCGTAATACAATAATAGTAAAAAAATCGAATTATTTTCCTTAGTAAACAATATGTTTTTCGTTCAATATTTTATGTGGAAAGAGTATGTGTATGTTTTAGAGACATAAAATCAAACCTATCTTCATATATGTGCATATCCTCTGTCCTTCTTATCAATAATCAGCTCCCGTCTTGACTATTTTTTATGGGATAGGTGGCAAACGAGCAGACGGGTCACGTGGAGGGTGAGTACCCCAACGACCCAAGAGTCACAAGTGCGTTGCCGACCTTTAAGGAGTAGGGAGTAGGGGAAGGGAGAGAAGAGAGAGTAGGGAAGAGGGGGAGAAGCGGGAGAGGGAAGGGTTAGGGCCTCCGGTAACTTACTCACTCGGCGAAACACAACAATCGTTGCTATTAGGCCGATTTTCTGTGAGGCCGTGGTATCACTCCGGTCGAGCCGGCTCATACACGGCACGGCACGGCACGCATGACTGCCCCACTTCTCTGCTACAAATAGAATGGAGGTTGTACACTGAAATTTTCAGCCTATCATCAAAATCATTTTTACTCAGAGGTTGTGTCTCTTTCCCTCTCTCTGAGATATATTATATGTCTAACCTTGTTTGTAACAAGAATGAGACATGTACGAAATGCTAAATGGAAGTACGATACACTCTGTGTAATTAGTACAAATTACCTACACTCTTTATTATATTGCACACATACTAGTTACGCAATTAATTCATACATCTTATTCAAAGAGACGACAATTATTCTACTACCTCTTACAAAAGATCAGTGTAAGATAATATAATTAATGATTAACGAAGCATTATTATAGCTATAGAAAGCTAAATGATTACTAATTATGATACTTAATTAAGATATCATTACATACAATTTCTGAATGAGATTGCCTCGTTGGTCTCGTGGCATGAGTTGGCGCCTTTGATGTCCTCTCTCGATACGGAAGACGTTGTTAAATGAAAACCGCCATAAAGTCGCAACGGATTGCAAAAGACGTGCATCTGCAATCCGTTCTGGCATTTTTAAACAACAGAGCCTTATACAGATATGACAGAATAACATCATATCTGCCAAAAATGTGTATGTTCTATAGGAGTGACAAACAAAGTTGGAACATAACTTACATACATAAAATACTCTACGTTTTATATGTATTTTGTGTATGTAGGCAGGTAAAGGCAAAAAAGTCCTTAAGAACATCTAGGGTTTGTGTCAAATGTGAACAGGCTGGATTGCAAGTGTAGGTCGGATATCGGATAGATCAAAACACTTTTTTTACTCAAAGGCTTTCGATTGAATACGCAATAAGAGTGATATGGAAGCCTGAGATATCCTACCAATAAAAAGCTGAGCGTTGAGTGGGTTGCTTTTATTAATGATAACGCGTAATTGCATATCGACCATTACTGAAGGAAATTTGAAACTGCAGCTAAAATTGAGCATTCTATTCATAAAAAAACCTGGGCCACGGTTGCTACAATACCATTTTTTAGGGTCTGCAAAGTCGGGATTGACTTAGATTCATCATCTCTGTTTTTTTTTATTGAACTTCCAATCGGCCTTAACCGTTAAGCTTAAAGGCAACGGACGAGAACGGTGGTTATTCGATGTTGCCAGTAAAAATAATCCTATAAAACTTGCTGCCGATTTCGTTTTCTCTGCGAGAAAGGAGGTTTCCTTCCTAGCAGTCCCGTTTAAGCACCATTGTCGTTCACATTGACCAAGATATTAAACAAATATTTTTGCAATTGATTTATCACAGAAATAAGTTTCTATTGAAGTTAGACAGCTCTCGTTGCAATACAAAGATACACAGATATACTGTCAGTTTCAGCTGAGTATGAGTATGGTGTCAGTTTCAGACAGCTGTAAAAATTATGTTAGAAAGTTTTAGTGTAGTCGTTTAATGTATTCAATATTTTAGTTAATTTTTTCGTACTTATGTATAGCTACCTATTTCGCTTTATACATTCTTTAAAAAAAGTCTAAATGGTTCCTTATTCAGTAAGTCATACCCATTTTTTCAAGTCTCGTGACGAGTTCTTCGAGAAAAAAGCTGAAAATTATCAAGGCATAACCTATCCATAAAAAAGGATCAATGAAATCAAACTTTAATATAAAAAGATATGCGTGGTCATATATAAAAAATACATGTTGTATTAAAAACCTCTATCTTTTTGGTTTCGTCGATTATAATATTTTATTCATAAAAATAATAATATATTCGTCATAACAACAAAATCATAAAAGTTAAGTATATTTAAAATACCTTTTTTTTTGTGTGTGTGAAAACCTCCTCTTGCCCCCCCCCCCCCCCTCCGGGGGTTTTCAGTGGGGGTATGTAGGAATCGAACCGACCCACACGGTGTGCCGTACTGCGCCTAAAATAGAAGAAGAATAGCGCTGGAAAGCGCGCCTCCGCCGCCGGATATTTAAAACACCTACTGTAACATTTAGAGTTAAAGCACCTATTGTGTATTAAATATCATATAGTAAAGGTATTTATAATTGTTATAGTTAAGTCAGTTAAAGAACATGGGAAGTTTTCGGCACGTGCCAGGTGGCCCCAACACCAGTAATTAATTACCTCATTCGTGACACAGTAACACAGTACACGCGTAAAGTTAATTACTTATTGCTCTTATATTGTTCCAGGTCATTAATTATTTGCACACAAATATACATTCGTAGAGTACCTTTTAGTCGTCAATGAGATTTTCTATGAAGTAAAACACACTACAATGGTGAACTCGGTGCTTTTTTATATTGAAGCTTTTATGTATATAAAAGGAACCATATTTATTATGATAATTTTGTACCTTTTAATTATTAAAGCTTTTTAGGTCTATTTATTTAGTTTTGCCAAAAAACTTTAGAAAATTTCATGGGTCATGTCGGAATCCAAGCGACTGAAATTACACGTACAAAGTTTGTCCACAGGTTCGTCCATTGCAGGGGCTCGGGTAAAACTTAAGAAGGAATTGCATGACCACTCCGGTAGACCACAGACCTGGCTTTACCCCCTCCGTTATAGAGAGGCGCGCGCGGTTAAATAATATTTACATGCCGGGATTACGATTCGATTCAATAGTAAAACTCTCATTAAATAAAACCACCCAAGTATGCCTAACTTGTGCATAAAGCAGTACCTACCAATCGTTAGGATGTTATTTAAAAAAATCCTTTTTAATTAAAAGTAATTTAGCTTAGTATTACAGCTACTTAAAATATTCTCGTATGGAAGAGACAAACTGATGACAAATGATACGAATTCAATTATTTGAAAGTATGTGAAGTAGGTACGTAAGATAAACATAAAGTTTGATAGTCAAATATATTGTTTCGACACGTAAAAAAAAGTTTGGTTGTTAATATTATATAGAATTAGATTGTATGTATATGAGAATAAGTGATATTTCATCATAATGTAGTCCTATAGTTCATTAAAAGACCACTTTTCCAGCTATCAACAGCGAATAATAGAAATTACGAGCACAGCAATCTTTATAGGCTTTCTTATGTTCCATACTTATAATATTTTCTTACACTTATAGGGCAGAATGAGGCTGGATCCTTTACTATTATGGTATCTATATAATTTTTGCTTTTTACTTAATTTTTTTGCATATCCGTGTATATGTAATGTAGGGGCATATTATTAGAAAGACGGTACATAGTAGTAGTATTAATCATCCAGGTAAACGAAGGATCTTGCGGTAAAAAATAATATCTTAAAGATTTTTTGGCCAGGGATGAATAAAGATACTTTAGGGGAGTTATACGTTACCATTTTAGGGGTAGTGGTTGTAAGGTCGGCGTGTAAGGTTATGTGTGCAGGAGAGAAATAATAATTTGAGGTCACCAAAAATATAATTTATTCGTACTGAGGAATTACAAGACAAGTATCGATAACGGAGTTCTAACAACGACTAAAGTCTGTGTGGAATATAACATAGGTACTTCGCTTGTGGCACTATACTCAGAATTACGTGTCAGCATTAAACCACCACAATATTCCCCCTTTTTTTTAAATTTTACCAAAATTCTGTAATAAATGTTACATTAATACATTATTCACAAAATTTAAAAGTTATAAAATGTTTAAAATACCGCAGTCACTCAGAGTGCGGCGACGACACAATAGCTTACTCAGTAAAATGTAGTGTTACAGAATTACAAGTTAACTATAAACAATCATAATGTCGCAACAGCATTCCAGAGGCTTCTTTCAAATACAATAATAATTACATACATATCATAACATTTTTACTTGTGTGGGCTAAGCAGAGAATACTTTTACATTTTTCATTCAGCAACAAAAATACTAAATCATATCAAAAATATGTACTGTTACATTTAGATACATAACAATTTTGGTTATCTTCAATTGAACTGTTACCATTACATATTATTTATTTATTTAATACTTCCTGCATTTTACATTGCACGGGGCGGACTTAACGCCACATTGCATTATCTACCAGTCAACCTTTGGATGATTCAGTGAGGGACATGTCAGGTGCTTAGGGAGAAAAGAAAAAAAATCATAGTTGACAATAAACTGATAATACATACAAGACAATTTACAATGCTACATAATAATAGATAGCCGAATACAGAAAATACATATACATCCTTGCAGATAAATATAAACACATATAAATAAATACATACATACATATATATATACATACATACATACATACAAAATAAAGTTATGGTTGTGAGGTCATGAGGATATTTCTGCTGATTGTTTTCTATAAAATTCCCGGACTTTAGCTTTAAACGCGCCACGGTTTGTGGACATCCTAATTTCAGTTGGGAGCGCATTCCACAGTAAAATAGACTGGACAGCAAAGGAAGAATGAACTAGAGAAGAAGTGTGATTAGGGCATAGAAGTAAAAGATTATTAGTGGAACGAAGATCTCTGTCATGGTTGGAACATAGCAATTGAAGTTGTGAAGAAAGGTAGGTGGGAGCAGTAGGATTATTGAGAAGAGAATAAAGAGTTGTCAATGCTCGAAGGCTACGTCGCTGACGTATAGGTAGCCATGACAGTAGGGTTCGATGAGTAGACACATGGTCATACTTACGGAGATTGAAGATGAACCGAATGCAATTATTGAGAAGTCGGTCAAGTTTGTTAAGCAGATCTGCATTCAGGTCGAGATAGCATACATCACCATAATCTATAATTGGGAAGATCAAGGCCTGTACAAGCAATAATTTTGTGCTGGTTGGAAGAAAATTCTTAAGTCGATACAGTGATTGCAAGGTCCCGGTGACTTTTTGACTGACATTCGCAATGTGAGGTTGCCAAGTGAGGGTAGAGTCAATCCACAAGCCGAGGTCTTTCACAGATTGGTTGATCGGTAGGATAGATCCGTTGTAAACCACGGCCGGCAATATTGACGTGTCTATTCTGCTTACCATTTGGGGGCCACCTACTATTATTGCCTGGCATTTGGAGGGATTAACACTTACGCCGAACCGCTTAGACCAGTTTTTGATTGCCTCCAAGTCGCTTTTAACATTCTGGATTGCTTCGGTTAAATTATCCAGTTTGGCCTGTGAATAGATTTGAAGATCATTGAAAATAATAGAGGTGATAAAATGCCACCCTGTGGAACGCCAGTATCAAGATCACACCAACTTGATGATGATTCATCAATTCGGACTGACTGTTGACGACCACGAAGATAAGATGAAAACCATTCCAGAGCTTCAGAAGAGACCATGTAGTGAGAGAGGATAGATATTAGAATATCGTGGTTTACTGTGTTGAACGCGTTTGAGAAGTCAATTAGAACTAGAGCAGTAAGTTTTGCATCCTCCACACCACTTCTAATATCACTGGTCACTTTGAGCATAGCTGTAACTGTGCTATGTCCAGGTCTGAATCCCGATTGATTTAGGACTGAGGATATTATTCTGATGGATAAACTTTGAGAGTTGTTTGTGAACACAAGCCTCTAGTACTTTGGATAGGAAAGGAAGAATTGATATGGGTCGGAAATGGTTCAGGAGAGAAGGATTAGGAATCTTTGGGAGGGGGCGAACGTATGCCTTACGCCATACGTCCGGAAAGCATCCGGAGTCAAGGGAGAAGTTAATTATGTTGGAAATTGTAGGCAGAACCTGGTCTAGAATGGTGACTATCATGAACCGACTAATATCATCGCAACCCACAGCCTTCGATTTTATGGATAGTATGGTTTTTTGATCTCGTCCGAGGCAACTGGAGAAAAGAAAAAAGCATCGATGTTACGCCGAGATAGCCCAGTTACATAATCGAGTGTTTGACTTTTAGTTTGTGACAGCATTGACGGAGATGTAATGAAATGACGGTTCATGTCGTCCAAACAAATAGTCATAAGTGTAACGGGATACTGAACCTTACCAACACCTAAAGTCCTGAGAAATTTCCATATTCCAGCCGGGGTAGAAGAAGAAATATTCATGAGAATGTGGTGGCGTTTAGCGTTGCGTATCATTTGATTGCATCTATTTCTCGCTGTTTTGTAGATGGCCCAATTATCCTCACAACGATCCTTTTTAAATTTGCGAAACGTTCGGTCCCTACGGCGCATTGCCATACGTATTTCTCTCGTTAGCCAAGGTGCTGGCGGGTGTTTTATTTTTACTTTCTTGACTGGTGCATGCTTCTCGTATAAATTGTAGACAATTTCATTAAATGCATGAACCTTGCCATCAGCTGTATCTGCCAGCGCCACAGGCTCCCAATCAATGGCAGAGGCATCGAGGCGTAATTTTGCGACATCCATACGGGCGAAACAACGCCTTAACAGCACTTTCGGCTTAGGTTTCGGGGTTTTAAGGATATAGGATAGGAAGATAAGGTCGTGATGGGAAAAGCCCGGGGCAGGATGTTGGCCATGAAGGGAGACAAGGGAAGGATGGGAAGTAAGGATTAAGTCTAACCAAGTATCATGTCCAGTATTGTTGTGGTGCGTGGCTTGGAGAGGAGAAACATGAAAATTGGTAAACTCAATTAAGGTAAGGAGTTTACGGGTGCGAGAACTATTGGAATCGAGGAGATCAGTGTTGAAATCTCCCATGATTATATGATGTGCATACTCAGACCCTAAAGATTCAAAAACCAACTCTAAATCGGTGAAGTAATCAACAGTAAATTACGCCTAAGATGGTTTTCGCTCCCTTAAGGCAAACCTCAAGAAACAGATACTCGGCAGAGTCGTTAGAGCTAGAGGAAGAAGTTGTGACGACTTTGTAAACAAAGTCGCTCCGTAGGTAAATAGCGACTCCGCCGCCTCTTTGACCAATGCGATCATTTCGGATGAGGATGAAGCCGGAAAGAGAGTAAGCAGTAGATAAGAGTTGAGGTTTGAGCCAGGTCTCTGAAACCAGGATGGTATGCACGTTGGCATCACTAAATGCTTCTAGAAGGTCACCATGGTGACTAGACACGCTTTAAGCATTCACGTGGCACACGTTTAATAGCCGGTCCGATTGTTGGCTAAAGGTATTATGAATGAAATCCCCTAATGTGCCTGGAATTGAACAAAAGCTACTTTCGTCGGAAAACATATCGTCATCATTAGCTGAGGGAAAAGAAATATCGTCGTCAGATAACGCCATAGAATTTAAAAATAAATATAAACTATATACTATAAAAATAAAAATAATAAAAAATTGCGATTAAAAAACCTATGTACATCTACTTGTATAAATTTAACACGCAGCTGTTCGTCTCTGAACCATCCGCCAGCTGCCACTAGCACCAGTATGCACAGAAAATAAACTTAAGCAATAAAACATTAAAATTATTCTTAACCAATATTAACACAAAAAAGAAAGAGAAGAAAAACAAAAAAGAAACACAACAATATGAAAAATAAAAGCAAAAGTGTCACATATTAATGTACCTGTTTCGGAACGCAACTAGTTCAATTAAGTGACATGACATATTACTTACACATATTCATACATTAACTTTACAAAAAAAAAAAACTTATACCTTAACACTCTAGATCCGTAAGCGGCCCGTCTTGACACTAATACATAATAACTCATAAATAAATCTAAATAGTGTTAAGGGTAGTTATCATGCCGACCTGCTCTGCTATATTTAATAAACACCCCTTGGGGCCCGTCTAGCATCCGACATGATAACACCAAATAAAAACATTCATTCCGGTCACTACTGTCGCATAACACACATACACATATAATAATGACATATTCTTATACACTATGGGTACCTAATTAACTCTATTAAATGGCGATTTACTGATCAGGAAACCACAAATTTTGGAGGCGGCTGGGAATGGACGTTAGGATGTTGCGTCGTTTCCACCTTGATACTGGGCAAGGCAATAGAACTCGCAACTACTTCTTTTCGTAACCACGATTTTATACCTCTTTTAAACTTATTTTTCACGTAACAATAACTTATCATTACTATTACCAGCACTATTCCTACCAACACTATGCTGATCATGTTTATTTTAATATCGACCGTTGCCACGTTAGAAATATTTCCATTTATCTCAACTTTTTCTTTAGTTTGACCTGCACCCATCTTATAAAATGCTTAACTCTTACAACTTCGAAATAATAAATGATATCAAAGAATTTAAATTTTCAACTTTAAGTGCATGTCTACTTAAATTGACCTCAATAATTAATGTTTACCGATACACTTTTACATATTACAAATATCTCGCCGATTTTGGTTAGTCGCGAGTCGTAGTTTGGTTCGCTCGTTTCAAAATGTACTTTTTTAACTTTAACTTCCTCTATATTATTTGACATATTATCTTGTAAACTATTATTTTCCATTATATACGCTAATCTATTAATAGAAACTCGCGACTGTCTGCCAGGTAACTGAATACAAAATACTTTATCGTGCCTACTGATAACGCGGTATGGTCCGTCATAAGGACATTGTAACGGTTTCCGTACCATATCGTTTCTAAGGAACACGTAATCACTACTATATAAATCTTTATGCACCAATATCTTATTAGGTGACTTATTAATTCTGTTTACAGGTTTATAACTATCAATAATTTATTTTAATTTACCCACGTCACACTACTACAACTACTCTCGTCACACGACTTAATACAACTTGTCTCATAGAAATCACCAGGGATTCTAATATTACTACCATACAACATTTGTGCGTTTGTGGTTACGCCTGTATCTAATCTGACAGTTGTGCGTAACCCCATCAACACTGTAGGCAACTCATCAATCCAAGATGTATTATTTAAACGTGCCATTAGAGCTACTTTTAACGATCTGTGCCAACGCTCTATTTTACCATTACTCTGTGGATGATACGGAGTAGTACGAATTCTTTTAATTCACATTAATATGATTAATTGGTTAAATAAACTACTTTCAAATTGTCTACCTTGATCACTTGTGAGTTTAACTGGACAACCGAAACGACTAATCCATCCTTCATATAAAGTTTTAGCTACTACTTCTGCGGTTATCTCTTTTAAAGGAAAAGCTTCCGGCCAATTTGTGTACCTATCTATTATTGTTAAAAGGTACCTATATCCTTCAAAGGTTGTATTCAGAGGTCCTACTATATCTACACGAATGTGTTTAAAACGAGTTACAGGTTCAAAACTACCTAAATCTGACACAGTATGTTTTTGAACTTTTGCACGCTGACAATGAATACAATTTTTAGCCCATTTACCTATATCTCTATTCATCTCCGGCCAAAAATATCTATCTTTTATTAACTTTCTACTGGCTCGAATACCGGGATGACTTAAACTATGTATAGCGTCAAAAGCTACGCGACGGAAGTCTTTAGGTAAATACGGTCGTGCTCTATCAGTAGACATTTCGCAAACAATAAATTTATCGCACTCGGATTGAATTACGCGTTTGAACACTAACATTGTACTGTTATTTGATTCTTCTAGAAGTTTTGCAAGCTGGCTGTCTACTTCCTGCACACCTGCTGATTCTGCGAAATTTATAACCGTGGGACATGAAATGGATTCTATTCTAGATAACGTATCTGCTACTATATTATTTAAACCGCTTATATGTCTAACATTTGTACTGAATTCACTAATGAACATAATCTGTCTAGCTCGCCGTGCTGTTTCCCTCTCTGTACCTATTTTAGAAAACACAAAAGTTTAAGGCTTATGGTCTGTAAAAATTATCAAATCACGACCCTCTATTAAATTACGGAAGTGAATTATAGCTAAATAGATAGCCTATAGTTCTCTGTCGGATGTACTATACTTTTTTGTGCCTCAGTTAACTTTCTCGAAAAATAACCTAACGGGTACCACTGTAAAACACCGCCTACGCACGTATCACTCGCGTCGGTCATAAGCGACGACGATGTATTTTCTAACGGGTATGATAACAATACGGCGTTCTTAAGGTCGGTTTTACATTGCTCAAAATTACGTTCGGCTGGCTCATTCCAATTAATAACACTTTTATCTTTACGTTTCGCATTACCCAAATACTTATTTAACTCTGACTGATGTTCCGCTGCATGTGGTATGTGTGGCCTATAAAAATTCAACATGCCTAAAAATCTACAAAGCTCCTCAATAGTTTTTGGTTTTGGGTAATCAATAATTGCCTTTACTTTGTCTTCCAGAGGCCTTAAACTTTTTGTTGATACTTCATAACCTAGGAATTCAATTTTTTCTTGCCCAAAAACACATTTTGAAAAATTTATTGTTATACCATAAATTTATATCGCTGAAAAACTTGCTCTAAATGTTATCTATGCATAATAGGTTTATCAGAAGTAATTAAAATATCATCGAGAAAACAGAATAAGAAATCTAAATCTTTTAAAACTGTATTATTCATAAAACGATGGAATGTTTGTGCAGCATTACGTAAACCAAATGGCATTCTTGTAAATTCATATAAACCGAAAAGAGTAATGACTGCAGTTTTCTCAATATCATTTTCAGCTACTGGTATACAATTATAGGCTCTATTTATATATAGTTTAGAAAATATTCTTTTATTTGCTAGTACATATGTAAAATCTTGAAGTCGCGGAATCGGATAACTATCGGGTTTAGTGAGCGCATTTAATCTTCTATAATCACCACAAGGCCTAATATTCCCATCTTTCTTGGGTACAATATGTAAGGACTTGCCCAAGGGCTATAACTCGGTCTACAAATCCCTAACTTTTACATTATTTTAAATTCATTTTTGGCTTTTACATACCTGTCGGGCGGTAGCTGTCTGGCTCTCGCGTACACTGGGGGTCCCGTAGTCTCTATATGATGATACACCCCATGCTTTGGTATCTCCTTATATGAAACAGGTTTAGTTAAATCAGGGAACCTACTCAATAAATCATAATATGGACATTTTTCTACAATTGTTTTTACCGTCGGCTCAGTGGAGTTGGAAATGGTACCTATAACACATAAATTAGTGACCTGATCCATTAATCTACGTCCGTTTAAATCAATAAATAACCTTTAACTAGCTAAGAAGTCCGCACCTAATATTGGTTGCTTTACATCTGCTAGTATAAACATCCAACGGAATTCTCTACGTAGACTAAAATCTAAAAACATACATTGCATACCATACCGTTTTGATTTCTGTACCATTTGCAGCATATAACTTATATCGTTCATTTTCAGAGGTATCACTATTCGACTTAATACGCACAAACACTACGCGATAACACTCATACATTTGCCCCACTGTCCACTAAAAAGTTTAAGCCTGATTTTCTGTCCATGATGCTTAGAGGGTGATTGGTAAATGCACGGTCACAGCCTCCCGTTGCTGACTGGACCGACTCTAGTTTTCCGCTGGTTTTTTAATCTCACCCGTCTTCCAATTTTATTAAAAGTAAAAGTTTTATAACGATAGTGATACATACATAGCCAATTTGGCTTGTCAGGTGTCCGTCTTGAACTACGATTTCTTGAATTTGACCTCGACCTATTTTGCCAGTTATTGCCGCGCCTGAATTTATTCTTGCTATAGCTTGATTCCATTTCATTTCGGTCGCTCAACTTTTGTAGTACGGCCATCAGTTCTTCGTACGACATTTTAAATATTCTTCTCAATACACTTTAAACTACCTGTACTAACTATTACTGTGACCTCGCTCATTATCGATACACAAAATTGAGTCGTTGCGTCTCACTGCACACAAAACACGGGGTCACCGCTTTAGGGGAGTTATACGTTACCACTTTAGGGGTAGTGGTTGTAAGGTCGGCGTGTAAGGTTATGTGTGCAGGAGAGAAATAATAATTTGAGGTCACCAAAATATAATTTATTCGTACTGAGGAATTACAAGACAAGTATCGATAACGGAGTTCTAACAACGACTAAAGTCTGTGAGGAATATTACAAAGGTACGTTGCTTGTGGCCCTATACTCAGAATTACGTGTCAGCATTAAACCACCACAATACTAATAATTTTGGAACAACATGTTTACGCAAGATAAAGTTAATAGACATAGTGTATCAAAGTTACAAAGCTTTCCAGAGATTCAGATTTTCACATGTGCATATAGATATTGTTGGTCCATTATTACATAGTTAGAGATTTGTAGCTTTTTATTTCTCATTCAAGTAATTTATGTAGTAATTACGTATTGAACGCCCGGATGTGTATGCTTTTATTTAATTATGACAAATGTGTTCCGTTAAAATATTTTATTTACCTATATTTTTATTTATATTATAATTTATTATGTGTGATACAAATTATTAGTGATTGAAATATTAGTAGTGAGTCAGAAAGTTTTTTTTTCTGTTAGTAGCGATGATAGTTATGTTAGCATGCCCTCACTTGCTGAAACTCTTCAGTGCCATGTTTTCGATGTTGTCAAAAACATTAATGTGGTTCATATCAATGCCCAAATCACTCCGGATCACTTCTCTAATATGTTGCCAACTATTGACTGTAAGAATATTCACGCTATTCTTATCTCTGAATCTTTGCTAAAACCTTGTCTTTCTTCCAACTCTTATTACAAGTATGTGTATGGCTATCGACTAATAGCCATACACCTGGGGTTTTTTTACAATTTTTACAATTGTTGATGTATCTACACAACGATTCCCGTGATCACGTATTTATCTAAGTTACTCATTACTTTATTGCATTCCATAATTACATTGATAGGATGTTAAATATAAAGATAGAACTAACTATGGACCCTGTTGGGAACAGCAAAGTTTTCATTAGGAGAGAGGAGGAAGAGAGCTTTTTATAAGAATAAAACTAAGAGAACTATATCCTATGCCTCAATAAATAGCTAATTCTTATATTTTTTGTTTTATTTGTGTTTGAATTTATGTAATGTTGTATTGCTTTAGATGGCACATTAAAAACAATAATATAATGTGTGTATTACGTATTTCTTATAAAATAAAAATATAAAATTATAGTAAAATATGTAATGTCTTGGGTACTTTAAGATAATTATAAAAAGTACAGTGTCTTATGTATTGTATACTTAAGCTGTCTTATCTATGGTTATCATTGATAATTTTAATAATTTTACTATTTATCTGTGCTTATAAAGTAGTTTTTATATTTCTGCTATATTTATTTTTATATTTTATCTTTTCTTATTTTGTTCACGGATTTATTAAACATGTCATTGTATACTATATTATTATAATTATTTAATAAATTTGTGTATCTACAAAATGTTTAAGTTAGTGATTGGATGATTTCTTTGGTTTGTTTTATATCAATTATTGTATTTTGTCATTAAAATATTCAATTAATGTGTAATAAATAGGCTTTGTTTATAAGGAACAATTTTAGTTTATTAATAAAAGTGTTATATTTATTTTCTTGTTTTAGGGCCTCAGGCAAGTATGTAAAGTATGTAAGTTATGGTCAATCTAGTGAAGGTCCTGGTGGGTGTATATTACCGTCCTTCTTCGAAAGTTAATTACTTTGCTTCTTTTGAAAATATAATTGAAAAACATGTTTCTTACAGTCATACTATAATAAAGGGAGAATTTAATACCTGTTAATTCAAGTCTCTTCGTATCTTCATACCATCGGAGGATCTTGCAACAGCCACTTACTACTTTCCGTATACAACTCCTTCTCTTCTAGATATTATATTAATTTCTTCGCCCAAGACCGTAGCTAAGTGTGGTCCATGTTCCACTGACTCCTTTTCCTATCATATTTATTTTCTTATCCTACGAAATTCTTAAAATAAAGGCTAAAATTCTTCACCAGTGCAATTTCAGTATCATGAATCTTGATGAGCTTCTTGCAGATGTGAACAATATTGATTGGTAATTTTTTATAAACTCTAAAACTGTAGATTAAAAGTTGATATTTTAACCTCTTCATTTCCACCTAATCTAATACAGTTGTATGAAAAACACGCACCTGTTCGATAAATTCAATTAAAACACCTTCTGTCACGATGGCCTGCCCAAGAGATAAAAGGTATTATTGCAAAAAAAGGCTGTAGCTAAAACAAAACACAAAAACCGAGCGACGCAGTGAAAGCTAGTCAAATATATATCCATACACAAACACTGCAGGAAGGTGTGTAGAAAGCTAAACGCCAACACATTCACGAGTCTGTTCAAAACAGCGATCCAGTTAGTTTAGACTATGGAATCTCCTAAAATCGCTCAGAGTTGGAAAATCACAAGAAACAATTCATAATAATTTAAGCATTTATTTACTTTATCAACATTTCACAAGTTACTCTTATTTTGACAGGACAGCCAAAGCGAGGACTTTGAAGTATCTTTCATCTTTTTCAACTCCTGATTACGAGTATGTCCCGTTCAATTTTAATCAAGCAAGTTGTAATGTTAAAAAGAGCTTATTATAAAGAACTTCCAACGCTTTTGGAACTGGTTGTGTTAGCCGTAATATGATTCTCCCCGTTTTAGACATAATTTTACCTGTTTTAGCGTAGCGTCTATCGTTCAACATGTTCAAAAAAGCCTAACCCTACTTTCTTCACTGATTACCGCCCAATCTCCATACTACCATTCCTTTCAAAAGTTATGGAACGTCTTGTCTATAATCAAATTAATAATAATATTAAAATGCGTTATTTATACAATAACATTCCTACATCAAAAATTTTGTAATGTGAACTAAGCCTTGTGTACTATTGTTGTTTTGTGGCATGTTTAGACGTGATTGAAATGTAATTGAAGTTATCATTAATTGAACTAATTGTCTTGATGAATTGAAATGTTTGAAGTAATTGATTGAACTTTTATTGATTGGATTGTTGTTGTATTTTATTATTTAAAAAAAATGTTAAGAAGGGGATTAATATAGAGCCACGATTTACCTATAAATATTTTTTGTATAAATAGGCTACACTAGTCCCCACATTTGTAACGACAACATCTCAAGGGCTAAATAAATAATCCATGCGTATGCATCGATATAAATGTACAACGTACTAGATATGGCGTTTGGAACACTACATTTGTCGAACTTAGTTGTGTTTCCGGAGCTACAACGTTCTCATACGCACTTCGACTGTGGTTCAGTGTACACTGGCGCATGTGTAGCTAGCAGCGATCGTTTCGTATTTGTTAGAAAACGTAAAAATATACTTGCGAGTTATTTTTTCATCATTAAATTACATTCAGGTAAATAAAAACAAAATGAGTACTCATTATAACATGATTTTGTAGCAGATTGCAGTAAAATAAGAGAAAAATTAAAATTCATAGTAGCCATGTGCATGTTTTTCGTCATTATTACAATAGCTCTATCTCAATTCTATCAATGAATAGCACCTCGCGTTGTCTCGCTTTCACTAAGGAAGAACTGTAAGCAGGAAGTAATTATCATAGATTAAAACGTTGCAGAACAGAAATTTGGCGTTGTTCGCCTAGAAGTGCTGCCGATGGTGGCGTATGTGTTTTGTCGTTTGGCTCCCTTTGATATGGTTGAGGTGGACGATGGCTGGCGCGTGCGTCATGCTCGTGATCGAATGCCTTTGGTCGGAGCTGGTCATCTCGGAATTGCTATTACTTACGTATAGTAGTAATTTGCGCGACTGGTTATATTTTTAAAACAATACGTTACATTGTCTTCCCATTTCATTTGCGCTTATAAGCAATGTCACCAGAGATTTGAAAAAAAAAAGTGTTGAAAAGGAGAGTCTTTGGAGTTTCTCGCCTGTTCTCCACAGGATCTACTTATTGGAACAGGCGACTAGCTGCACGACTGACTTAGTCTGACCGACTACTTGACTACTGATAATTCAAAAATACCTATAATTAGTTCAATTGAAATAAATGATTTGATTTAATGTGTAACATTACATTGGTAAAGACCAGTCACAGTTAAACACTTATTTATTTATTGTCGTTTTTTTTAAGTTTTCAATTAATAATCAAAATTCAATACCTTTTTTGTTTATTTTAACACGAGTTCTTATTTAAGTTAAATGTCCGTTTTTTTTTTAATTTAGTCTATAGGAGCTCATCCAGCATATGTTCGATGAACGAAACGCATAAGCGCTTTTAAAATCTCGGCGCTTGCGATCTTCTGGTCGTGAAAAATTTCACGCCCCGGTGCGCTGCAGCGCTGCCCATTCCCAGTGTTTGGTTAGACAAATGATCATTATTTCAGCACTGTAGCGTCGATTAGTTTTAATTTTTAACAAAACTGAACAAAATTTCTTTATGTGATAGCAACTCTTTATATTTATCTCAATGTGCGTATGACTCATATTGTTTCTTTTTAATAACCACGAGATAACCGACATGCAATGTACAGCAATATCTTAATCACTTGATAATGCTGAATTGGGACAAAATTCTAAAAATGAAACTTCTAATTTACAAATAACAATACTAGCCGTTCTCCGCAGTTCTATCTACGTTTATGGCCTGTGCTCCGCTCCTAAGGTTGATAGCGTAATGTTACAAAACCTTCCTCATTTAATACTCTATCTAAATACAAAATGCAAGAAGAATTATTCATATCCGATATTAAACAAACAATCAAACCAAAAATTATTATATTAGTACAGATGTGCTCGTGAAAATTTTATTTGCCGTCAACAATTCACCCGTTAGTCACTCATAGTACTGATTCGCGCAAGCAATCTTCCTGCTGGGTTACATATCGACATAATTGGAAAGTTCGAGCAAGAAAATAATAATTTTAAATAGCAAGACCTGAATAGTTAAACAATAACTTGTACGAAAAACTTCATTCAACCTCTGTATTTAAATCATGCTGAAGGGCAACATAATCACTCGTCTCAGTAACAAGAATAAAAAACAGGGAGCGTCATCAGCAAAATTAGCAATTTGATATTCGGCAGTAAGAAACATAAAATCATCATCCTCCGCGCCTTTTTACCAACTAAGTTGCGGTCGGCTTTCGATCCAACTATGATACGGACTCGGACTTTTTAGGCTCCAAACTGCCCTTAACGAATGCCACAAATGTTCGTATAGCAACCGGGATCGATGGCTTAACGTGCTCTCCGAGGCACGGAGGGAGTCTCCATGTATTAGGAATGGTCACCCATCCTAAGAATGACCTGGCCTTATCACTTAACCTACTCGGTTACCAATTAGCCACGAGTCTCTCAAGGTAGATAGGTAAGAAATAGAAAGAATAACAAAAACACGAGAGCAATAGTGTAAGCACCGGATTTTGCAACTGAGTACTTCCTAATCGAATCCAAGATCTCAGAGGACCAGCCGTGTATCTGACACACTACGCCGACGACATAATTTAATAATTTATGATATTTAACCATAGGAGAACAACAAGAATATATTGAAAGGAAATATCGTTAGGTACTTTTATACTTTTAATAAGTTTCAACCTTTACGTGTTTCTGCCGATATTAAGTGAAGAAAATTGAAACGCAACGGAGGACATCACACGTGTTACAACGTGAACACACCCGTTATTATTGGATGATTTCAAAAAACTAACCTGGTACACATCTGTGTTTATTTATGTGCAACAAAGATAATAGATATGTTCGTTCGTAGTTCGTAGATATAAATAATTAAAAGTATATAATAAACCAATGTATCGTTTTATCATATATATTTTATATTCACTTATTATTAAAATGTGTCATTTATATAATACTGTAGAAATGGATGCCCATAGCAGTAAACTCTGACACTGTTTAGCCGATCATCATGAAAATTTTCATATGTAAGTGTTTTTTTTAATTAAGAAGGTTTTATATAAAGCTCATTTCATACTGTTTACATTTCATATGTTGTTTTGGAATATCCTGTTCCAGCATACGTTTTTAGGCTCGTGATGTATCATTATTTTTAATGTTATCCGAAAGCGTGACATCTGTCAGAGAAATGATTAGATAAAGGTCTTCTAAAGGGAAATACATAACCTAGGAGCTCTATTATGAATTAATATACTACTATTTTATTATATATTATACCCTAACTGGACTGATAAGAGAAAAATAAATTACAAATTGTTTTCAACGTCGGAAACTTTTAAGATTTCACTGAGTTTTTGAACCGTAAGTGCGGCTTCCTTAAGTGAGACCAAGCATCGCATTAGCTACCTGCCTCTAAGGGTTTCTAGGCTTTTCTTTCTTCGTTCAATATTTTCACCTTACTTACTCTATCCTTATTTTAAACTCCCATTAACTTATACTTTGTATAAGTACATTTCTATCTCGAACGAAATTTGTGTGTTCAGTTTCGTATTGCGTATGTTAGATTTTGATAGCTTATAGCTATTTTATGTGATCGAATTAGTTATTGGCATTTGAAATTGAACATATATATACATTAAGTCACACCTGTATCCCCGAAGGGTGAGCCAGTGGCGTATTGACACCCACATTTAATAGGGGCCTATTGCCATCAACTGGAAATTTTCGGATTTAAAAATAGTTTTTTTAATATATTTTTTTTCTTTTTGGTTTGGGTTTGATTGGGTCAGGTCAGAGTCGCATAGCTATATCTTGAACTGGTTGTTGCCACGAAGTCCAAGACCTCTAACATAACGTTTGAAATGATTATACCATTGATTACATGAACCACAATATATAATACATCTCACGATAACATGACTTTCTTATTGGCTTAAACTAAAGTACCTGGGAGACCGAGCTCCACTCGATAGCTTTTTTTAATAGTCATTTTGTTTTTTTATTTTTTTGTCAAATTGCGTTTTACAGGAAATACAATGCTATGCAGTTGAACTTAAAATACAAAACTGTATCTGTATACAGAATTTCAACAAAATCGTTAGGACCGTTTCCGAGATACCCGAAATATAAATACTTAGGTACATAAATAAATACATACATAAAAGAATTTCTCGTTTAAAGTAATAAAACATTGAAATAACTTATCAACTAAGTACAAGTTAAAATCCCCAATATTGAAAAACAATGGCAGAGGTAAATTATAAAAGAATTGTTTTTACAAATAGACTTACTTTTTAACTGTCTTTGACGGCAAAATATTAAGGTATATTTTCGATATATTTTGTCCACAACTTTTAAGTAAAAGTGGTCGAAAACTCTAAACCGCAAAGAGAAGCTTGTTCATCAAACTAATAATAATAGGAATCTGCCCTAACTCAATAGCTCGCAATATAAATATTGTAGACGTCACAGTGTTATTATGGTTATTGCTCATTTTATTATATGTGTATATTACGAAGGGTCGGATGAATGAATAATAAAAATAGCGTGAGTTCCTACTATCAAAATATATTTCATTCAATATACATTCATATACATACAACATTGCGGACGCGTGATACGATTTCGGTTCAATTAAAACAAGCGACCGGTTGTGTGAATTCTCTTTGTGCGTGTTAACACTGTGTTATTATATTATGTTATCTAGTGAACGTCATGTAGAGGATGATGATGATGACGTATAAGTTCGAAAGAGTTATATCAACCTATTCATTACAAGCACACCTTTTTTTTTTATGGTATAGGGGGTAAACGAGCAGACGGGTCACCTGATGGTAAATGACTACCGCTGCCCATGGGCACCTGCAACTCAAAGAGTCACAAGTGCGTTGCCGCCCTTTAAGGTGGGAGTAGGAGAAGAGGGGGAGGGGGGAAGAGGGGAGAAGGGAAGGACGGGAATAGGGGAGAGGGAAGGGTTAGGGCCTCCGGTAACCTCACTCACGCGGCGAAATGCAATGCAAGCATTGCTTCACTACCGGTTTTCTGTGAGGCCGTGGTATCGAGCGGAGTCGAGCCGGCCCATACGAATGCTGAAGTATGGCTCTCCCACGTAAAGACCACCTCTCCCTCATTATGAGAAAAACTGTTAGTATGTTCAGTAGTGAACGTCATGTATAGGATGACGATGACGTTTAGGTACAAAAGAGTTATATAAAACCTATTCAGTATAAGCACATCATTCATATGAGAAAAAAACCGGGCCCGCAGCAGGCCCGCAGAGGTGGATTTCGTGTTTTTTTTATTTATTTTTTAAATCTACCCCCATTTGGGGGAATATCCCTCATTCACGAACTTAACCTTCATTTTTGCCCTGTTGATCAGTCACTTAAGTCCCTCGTTCTAAACATATTCCTACCCTTTTATAATCCCACAATTTGTTAATATTTATCCATCGACCAATAGCATTGCGTTACCGGTATAACCAGTCAAAATAATATCTATTAACTTATTTTTATGAAATAGTGAACTGAGTTTTCATATATTATAGTTTGTCCCTATTTTTAATAAAATAAATAAGAGTTTTTAATGTGGCGACAACACGGCCCTCCTGCGTACGCATCCGTCCCGGATAGCGTCATGGTGTGGTATAGTTGCTGAGGACAAAGTGTTTACCATTAGATTGTACCTATTTCAATATATTTCTTTGCTTTTTTTTTTAAACAGCAACGAGGGCTCTTCCATCTACTATTCCATCGACGGCCAGTAGATAAAGAGCTCCCCGCTTCATTTAGACAATCCCCGGACACTACTAGAACCTTAATGCTTACATAACTGTTCCATCGGCGGTCAGTTATACAGCCAACGTTAAGACTCGAAGTTTACCGTAGGCGATGCCTTTGGCCAACCCTAGTTGCATATCACAACAAGTCTCAACATCTGGCTGTAAGAATTTACTCGTGCGTGTATAACTATTCCATCGGTGGTAAGTTATACAGCCAGCGTCAAGCACCCGAAGCTTCCCCTTTTTTTTTTTTTTTTTTTGTGCGTGTGGAAACCCCCTCGGGCCGTCACCCACCGGGGTTTTCGGTGGGGCGGTGTGTCGGAATCGAACCGACTAAAACCACACGGTGTGCCGTACTGCGCCTAAATTAGGAGGGATCCGGGAACAGCTTTTATTAAGACATCCGGACCCCCCCTAGCGCCTGCCCGCAAAAGCGCGGGCACCATCTTCGGGTAACAACCTCTCAATCAGGTGACGTCCAGGCACACGCGGACGCCGCCTCCTCGCGGGGGGCCACTATAGCGGGTGGAAGGGAAAACCCGTCCCGACCACCCGCGGCCACACTCAGGGCGGCATGAGGCGCTGGAAAGCGCGCCTTCGCCGCCCGGTTCGCTTGCGGCGAATTAAGTCCGAGTGGAGATCGTCCTCCCGGACCCGTTCCGCCGCCTCCTTCTGCGAGATGACGTCCTCACAGAAGGTAGCGACCGCGGTAAAATTCCTGTCGCTACCGGCCATGGAGCGTATGACGGCCGGTAGCGAGAGATCCCCTCCGATGACTGCAGTGAGGGCCCGACGCTGCGTCGCCCAGGCGGAGTAAACCGCCAGCGTGTGCTGAGCCGAGTCCTCACTGCAGTCGCAGTGGTGACAGGCGGGACTCAGTTCCCTCCTAGCGACCGAGTGCAGGTACTTCCCGAAGCACCCATGCCCGGAAAGAACCTGCGTCAGTGCTGGGTCCACCCAAATTGGGCAAGAGTCGCCCAAGGGCGGACGCAGCGCCGACCAGCCTTGGAGCAAGCTGCAGGAAGTACTCGTCGAAGCGCCACCTACCGTCGAGGATCAGGCCCAGATATTTTATGTGGGCCTGAACCGGTACGAGGACCGAGTTGACCTCGATAGAGGCGCCAGGGGGTGGACCACGACGGGGCCCATGAAATAAAAGGGCCTCCGTCTTATCCAAAGCCACCCGCAAACCCAGCGTCTCAATGCGCCCGACCACCAGAGAGACTCCCCTGGTGGCCAGGCACGCCGCCTCCTGAAAGTTCACTCCCCGGGCTGTGACCAAGGTGTCATCGGCGTAACAGATTACGCCAAGCCCGGGGGGGAAGTCGCCTCGAAGGGCCCAGTCGTACCCCATGTTCCACAGGAGTGGTCCACGACTCAAAACTCCATCTCGGTCCTCGTACATGACGGTACGCTCCTCTAAATAGTCTGCCACTAGCCGCCTCAGGTACCCTGGCACTCCGTGATAGTGGAGTGCTTCCCTGATGCAGCTGAATGGCAGACTGTTGAACGCGTTGGCGATGTCCAGCGACACCACCAACAGCACGCCGCCACAGCTCACTACCTCTTCAGTCACGGCCCTCAGGCGCAACGTAGCACCGACCGTCGAACGCCCCGCTTGAAAACCGAATTGGGCGTCCGACAAATCGGGGCCGACCTCGCACAGGTGCCGGACGATGCGGGCAGAGATGACCCTCTCAAACAATTTACCCGCCTCGTCCAGCAGCACGATGGGCCTGTAGGCCGCGACCGTGTCGGTAGGCCGTCCCGGCTTCCTTAAAAGGACCAGCTTCCCGCTCTTCCAGCAGTCAGGGAAGCGCCCGGACGCCAAGCAAGCGTCGAACACTTCCCTGAGGCGGTCGGACATGTGGTCGAAGGCGAGGGCCAAAACTCGGGCAGGGATCCCGTCTGGCCCGGGGGCGGTGTTCTTGGAACGGATCCGTTGAACAACTGCCCCTACCTCCGCCTCCGTGACGGGCGGAACACCATCCTCCTCGTTCTCCCCGTCGTCTCCGGCTAAGGGAGCCATCGACGGGGGTACGTGCTCCACCCGTTGCGGGAAAAGGCCCTCAACCACTTCCTGCAGGAAGCTGGGCTGGAGAGTCTCGGTAAGGGGGGGGCCCGACGCGCGGAGCTTTTGTTGCGCCGCGCGATAGGGGCGACCCCAGGGGTCACGATCGAGACCCTCCAGCATCTCCTTTCTTTTTTCCTCTTTGGCGCGGCTAATGGCCAGCTTCAGAGTTTTCCGCGCATCTCGGTACTCCTCGTGAAGCCGGTCTTCTTCCCCATCTTCGCGGTGACGCCGCCGGCTGCGGGTGTAGGACCTCCGGGCACGAGTACAGGCCACGCGGAGGTCCGCCAACTCCTGGGACCACCAGTAGACCTCCTTCCTTGGAGGCCGACGACCTCGAACGCGGGGCATGGCCGCATCGCAAATCTGCGTAATCGTATCGCGAAAGCGGCCAGCCCCCATGTCTGCCTCCTCGGTCAGAGGCCGCGGAGACAGCCAAGAGTAAATAATGGCTGCCTCCTCCAGTAGGTCCCTATCCAACTTGGTAACAGCCCACCGCGGGAAGCGGGAAGAACGCCGCGCCGTGTGACCCCTTCTGGGGTCCTGGGTCCGGGAGAGCTCGAATCGGATATAGAGGTGATCCGAGAGCGTCTCAACCTCTTCCAGGACACGCCAGTTCCTTACTCGTGCGGCGAGAGCAGGGGTAGCGAACGAAAGGTCCACTATCGACCCCCCCTGCTGTCGCACGCACGTGTTGGCGGAGCCTCTGTTTAGGAGACAGAGGCCCACCGATGCCGCCCACTCCTCTACGGCATCACCCCTTGCGTCTGTCCTGGGGGAACCCCACGCAACGGACTTTGCGTTGAAATCCCCCAGCACGAGGACGTGCCCAGACGCTAGTCGCCGCATCGAGGTCTCCAAGTTATTTAGGAAAACCTCAAAGTCGCTCAGACTCCGGTTAGGGGAGAAGTAAACACCATATATGGTGACCCATTCGGCAGCAAGATATCCATTACCCTTGTCTCTTAGCGACAAGGGCGGGAAATGAGCCACCGTGGAACCGACGACTGCCACGGAGCCGTCCCAGTCACCCAACCAGTTTGGTCGGGGAGGAACGTAATAGGGCTCCGCGGCTACGGCCACACCAATTGACCACTCTGTTATGGTTTGCAGGAATAGGTCCTGCGCACCGGCAGAGTGGTTTAGGTTCATCTGAAAAAGGAGGCTGAAGACTCGGTCCATTTATTGGATCATCGCTACAGCCTCCTCCATGGGCGCCGATGATGACGCACGAGTAGCATCGGAGGCAGCCTGGGTCGACTGGCTAGCCCCCGATGTTTGCTGAGATGCGCGGGGAAGCTTGCAGCCCCCCTGTCCCATCTGGTGATTGGCGGGCAGGTTACCCGCCGCACACGCTGAGCAGTGAGGGGCGGCGGAGCAGTCCGCCGCCTTGTGCCCTGGTTGACCGCAGCGGAAACAGAGTCCGCTGCAGTCAAAGCAACTACTGCACTTGACGCGGGTGTGTCCCGACGCTAGGCATTTAAAACACCTCATCGGTCTCGCCCCCAGAACTGTAATTCTGGCGTTCACGAAACCGACGAGGAGCCTGCCGGCGTCGTCCAGGATTTTGGCCGACGCTACGGGACAACTCACCCACACCGCGCCAAGGCCCCCAGGACCGGGACGGATCGTGCCAACCCTGATGTTATCCGCGTTGCATCCCGTTTTCTCCCGAATCGCAACGCGGACATCCTCCACTATGACAGAGTCATCCAGGCCCGAAATGCGCAGCTCTGCGCACTTGGTGGGCCTGGCGATCTTGACACCATCCGTTGTAGGTAATATTCCCCGCAGCTTCTCAGCAAATGAATCGGCTGCTTTCGCGCCTTCAGCCCCTGGGAACTCCAGTACTCGAGCTCCCGTCTGGGCGAGGCGCATTCTCACACCTGAGGCCCCGAACTCACCCCGCCGATAGCCGCCCACAGCCGATAGCCCGCCGATAGCCGCCTCCGGTGACACTGTGACCACTACGGCCGCCGTTTTTGGCGTCTTCAGTTTCCGCGACTTCTTATTGGCCACTGCCACTGATGACGGCTGCGGTGTAGAGGCCACCTTCTTGGTAGCCTTCTTACCCCGCGTTCGGGACTTTTTACCCCCCGTGACTACTTGCCGAGGGGTCAGATGTGCAGGGGCCAGGCACAGTTTTAGCACCAGAAGAGACTGCGGCGCTCGTCCCTTTAGAATTTCCTCTCGAATTCTGCCGCTGCTATAGCCGAGGCCTTAGCTGGTTGCCTGGCTTTTGTTGTCACCTTGGCCGGCCGCCCGGCCTTCGGCCCGGTTGCAGGGCCTGGCGCCGACGTCACCGTTGCATAGGATACGGTCACGCGACCACCCGGAACGGGGAGTGGCGTCGTTACTGACGCAGCCCTCTTGTCCGCGGCAAGTGGCGGCTGAACGATGGGGGCCGGAGGCAGCCTTGCCTCCAGGCCCGCTAGGCGCCCGTCCATCATTCTCCACACTGCGTCAATAACTTGACGCAGGTGGGAATCCGGAACTTTGGATGGAGAGGGGGCGGGGGGAGCAGGCTGCGCCGCAACCAGACCCGGTGGCTCAGGGCACTCCGAGCGCGCACGAAACTGGGCAAACTGAGCGCTTAGCTCGGCAACCTGCTTCGTCAGGCGATCGTTTGACGCCGTAAGGCGGTCGTTTGCCTCTTGTAGGCGAGCAACGTCCTCGATGAGGCTCTCAACGACCCCAGATACGGCGGAGGAGGAGTCCTTCAGGGTCCTGACAAACGAACCCTTCAGGTTGGTGACTTGGTGGCCACTTTGTTTATAATTGCCACCGCCACGCTCGTCCTCTCCTTCAATGACACCGGTGTTTGAGGAACAGAACCCCCTTCCACCGGTGCACGGATCTTGACAAGGAGATACGCGATCTCCTCCTCCGCAACAATCTCGCCCTCCGCACGAGCTCGCGCATATGATGCCGACCTTGAAAAGGCAGATCCAGCCGAAGCAGGGATCGGTGTACGCGACCTCGATCGCCCTCTCTGGCTACTAGCCACTTTAGGCGGGAGCATATCTCTGGACGGTTCATAGTCCTCGTCTATTGAGCGTCCTCGTTTTCGGCTCTCAAGATCTCGGAGCTCAACCTCCATATCCACAGCTTCAGGACTTTGGTTATCTGTTCCTGTGGATAGTCCGGCCTTGGAACGTAGACGCTCCGAAACTCTTCTGCTCCCAGGAGTCAGATTGACTTCTGGGAGCTCTTCCGATATAGGCGTTCTGAGTAAAACTTCCTCGTCGTTAGACGAGGTGTCCTCCGCCTTCTGACTCTCCACCCTCTTATTCTTCTCCCTCCTATTCACTTTCTCCTTCTTTTGTTCATCATTGTTTTTTGTTTTTAGATTTAAAGATTCCATTTTTAGACCCACGATTGGGGGAGAACTAAAGGTCGACCCGGGCAGAGATCCCCCAATACCCGGGCAAGCGTAGGTTTATGCCCAACCGAGGTGTCCGCAGTTGCCCCGGCTGGGAGTGCGCTTGCGACTGAACTACCCATCAGCCATGCATCCCCTGGTCACGCACCAGAACACGGGATTCGGGGTGATTTTTTAGAGAGGAAACTAAATCTTCCCATGCCTGCTCGGTGGCAGTGTGAGTGCACACCGAGCCCGTCCTTTTTCTCCACTGAGGACAGCGGAGAAACTCCAACCCATGGAGGGTCCCTCCTTCGTGATTTTTTACCGAGGTTTTCATCCTCATAGCTCCGAAGAGCGAAGAGCCAACAGAGAAATCGACAGAAACGCCCGCTCTGTTGGACTAAGCCTCGACCAAGTGGCCGAAGAAAAATGGCCTGCTCGTCTTACTAGAATATTAGCCGTTGGCGATGACGCCCTCCCCAAAAACGGAGGAGGAAAAGGAAGCGTCATCGCCAACGTTTCCAGGGTGCACCACGTGGATGTTTTCTAGACAGCACCCCACCCCGAAGCTTCCCCTAGGCGATGCCTTTGGCCAACCCTAGTTGCATATCACAACGGGTCTTAACACGAGTAAATTCCGTTTGTCCGAAGCAAATGTACTAGACTAAATATCATACATATTTTCTTATGTTCTTATTCCTCACTCTTAAGTCTATCATCATACATACTTCCCTCAAATATCAGTCAACAAAATTATGACACACTCATAATTATGTACTAGGCAGATTTCACAAATACAGAAATATAAATACCGGCCAACATCCTGGTCTATCCAATTTCAGGTTGTTTTCATCCAGTTCTGCTAATTTAGTCCAAGGTATCTATATAAACACATGTTGTTCTTAATGTTTGATAGCCACTGGTTCGGTTAATGCCTGACCAAGTTTTTCAACGTGGTTGTACTTCCTTTTCCTGTGAAGCTCGGCCTGGCCTGACTTTAAGTGTCTAATAAAACATTAGCACCTAGCAATTGCACTGATAAAAACTAAATCTTTCTGTTTTGTTTGATATCGGCGGAGAACAGGCACTAATAGTATTTCTGCTTAAAGCGTTAATAGACTACTTTTGCGAAACTAGAGAGTATAAATCTACTTTAAAAGCTTTTAACAGGATTAGGGTGTTCAACACACTTTTTGTGACTACTTCATATATCAACAAAAAACAGTTATTAACATCACTTTAAAGGGATATTTAACCATGCTTCATTTTCGATTTTCATCTTAGTAGGTACCTACTACTAGTACTTTTGATAAACACTTCGAATTAAAGTCCGAATTATTTTATTTTATTTTTATAAAATTCTTAACGTAATAACTTGTAAAACCCATTTTTAACCACTTTGTCATGCAAAAATTTATCCAAGCAATCAAAGTATTAACAGCTATGTTTTTGTGGCAAATAGTTTCTACAAATATTGAAATATTCTAACACCTAATTTTATCCATATACCCTCTTTTTTAAATAAAATACATGTACACTTTTTCAATCCGTAGATTTTTTTGAACAAATTAGTAAATTATAAATAACAGTTAAGCTTCCAACTCTAAATTAACAGTAGGAATATTACAATAATGAATCCGATAGTACGAGTATTAGCTTCTATCACATCTACCCCCATTAGAATAAACACACACTCTGAAATTACTAATAAAAACGTTTTTGCTTACTGTTAGGTGCATACTCATTGCATCGCGATTGCTTGATGAACACCATGATGAGGACGTTGGGATTTGCGAATAGCAAAATCTTGCACAAGAAACTTTTTACTTACTAACACTTTTTTTTTTTCTTTCAATTGGGGCGCGTTCCTTATCTCACTTCTGATGTTAGAAACAGTCTCAAAACCACTGATATAAACTATGAAAATCACTAACTAACAGCAACTGCCAATTTGTTCGTACCTCTGTTTGCACTCAAGTCCCTCGTTCTAAACATATTCCTACCTTTTTATAATCCCACAATTTGTTAATATTTATCCATCGACCAATAGCATTGCGTTACCGGTATAACCAGTAAAATAATATCTATTAACTTATTTTTATGAAATAGTGAACTGAGTTATCATCTATTATAGTTTGTCCCTATTTTTAATAAAATAAATAAGAGTTTTTAATGTGGCGACAACAATTACAAATTAGTTTTTCGTGTGGAAGTTCACCTCACCGGGATATTGGTGAGGCCATATATGTTGTTTTCCTCGCAGAAAATCGTCATAAAACAACTGTGACGACCTAACATCTCGATTCGTCCGACCAATTGAGAGACTCTTGCTGTAGTCAGTCAGTCAGTGCTGCTTCCTAGAAACTATGGGCCCCCTCGGTATACCTAACAGATGTTTGCTTCTGAGCTTTGTTTAGTCACGGTGTAACATAAGATTTCACACTACTGTAATCGAACGGAAAATAAATGGTCTGAAAGTGTAAAAAAAAATCCCGTTAACATAATTATATTGTCATGGAACGTAAAAGTTTAAAAGTTTCATCTTCTTTTTCTATAACTCTATTTATAAATATATGTATATTTACTGGACTGGCCTGATGGTCTAGTGCTCTAGTGGTTAGTGACCCTGACTGCTGAGCTAGAGGTCGTGGGTTTCATTTCCACGAATTATTCTCTGTCTGGGTGTAATTTATCATATGTATGTATTTAGAAATATAGTTATAAGTATGTTTATCAGCAGTCTGGTTACCATAGTACAGGCTCTGCCTAGTCTAGGATCAGACGGCCGTGTATGAGGTGTGTGAAGTTGCTATTATTATTAATGCCCTGAAACATATTTATGAATTTAATGGCTGCGAGAGGCAAAATAGCTCGTTGGCATAGTCAAGAACCAGCTTTTTTTTTCATCATCAGCTCGGCTACATGATGCGATGATTTCTAAACGCAAATACCTGATAAAGTAATGAAAAGTAAACAGAAACACTATTCGTTTCTACAATTTTATCAGAATTCCATCATCAGATCTAGACTTCCTTGACATGGGACCACCCTTGAGGTATACCCTATCTAACAAAAAAGAATAATCAAAATCGGTTCAAAAATAACGAAGAGGGCTGAACATACATACAAGAAAAAAGAAATATGTATATAAACGGTCGAATTGAAAACCCTCTTTTTTTCGTCGGTTAAAAACGATACCTAATTTTAAAAAGTCAATTAGTTTATATATTAAAAAAGTGCAAAAAAGAAAAGAGCGTCAAAGAGGGATTCGATCAGGCACCCAACCTAATAGAATTCGTACTCTACACCGGATAGGCTAAACGCTCGCTGTAATTTTAGTCGAAATAAGTGTATACATTCTACTAACGTTACAATGTTGTAATAACATTCTTGAAAATGAAAAGCTTTCATTGATTTTCCTGTGGGAACCAGAGTTTAACCCAAAAACCAAAGTTTAAAAAGTACTCTATAACCGGCGTAGGCACTCAAACTATTATCATACTAAGTTTCAAACATATCCCTTCAGTAACTTCTGAGTTTATCGTGAACATACAAACAGACAGACAGACAGACAAAAATTGTTTGAATCGCATATTCGGCATCAGTATCGATATCTTAATACCCCTCAGTCGATTATTTTTTAAATATATTCAATGTACAGAATTCATCCCGCTACAGATTTATTATAAGTATAGATATATTTAAACTTTTTAACTGGCGGTTGTTTTGGGGTCTAGGGATCATAACTAGACCTACTGTTAAGAAATTTTTGGAAAACTCGACAATTGGTACATTTTCTTCGAAATCTACCTATAACTGTTTCCATTTCTTCGGGGAAATTAAAATATTTGAAGAAGACTAGAAACATTACTAAACATATGTTTAAAATAAAAATTCATTTAAATAGCAAGGTAAGCTGAAATATTCCTTTTATAACACGTATATTAAGTTTGAAATAGTGGCGGTATACATAAACATTATTGTGGCCAAAAACTTTTGTTTGTAAGATGTTGACTAAAGTGGTACTTTAACAGTTTCACTGTATAATGCAGTTCTAAAGTGTGCGGCGGGAGTCAACGCGGGAATTGTTGTACTTTTAAGCGTTTTGCCCTCGTAAGTCTTAGTTGAACATCTCTTTAGATTCATTGGTAGAGGCTAAAACTTTGTCTTTATGCCTTTCTAATAGCTACTTGCTCTGCGGGCCAAGAAATTATTAATAATGATAAATTACACAAAGATTTAAATCGTCAAATAAAATTATTATATTCAAACATTCGAGTACCACCCGGATGTAGGCATTGCGAGATAATTACGGACAAATAATTGTTTGATGAGCATGATCATTTGTTCTGTGTCTGGGTGTAAATTATCTACATGTAGGTATTTAGAAATATATAAGTATGTTTATCAGCTGTCTGGTTACCATAGTACAGGTTTTACCTAGTTTGGGATCAGACGGCCGTGCGTGAGATGTGTCATCTCATATATAGATACTAGCCGTCCCCGCAGTTTCACCTGCGTTTATGGTCACTGCTGCGCTCCTTTTGGTTGTAGCGTGATGATATATAGCCTGTGGCGGTGACATAACACCAATGCATGCATTATAGCGTTCCTCAATAAATGGGCTATCCAACATTCAAATAATTTTTCAAATCGGAGCAGTAGTTCCTGAGATTAGTGCGTTCAAGCAAACAAACTCTTCTGCTTTGTATATTAGTATAGATAAGATGCGATATTGTTATTTTTCCTGTCGTATGTGTGAAACGATATCCAGCCTGAGAGCGCTGTAGAAGAGAACAGACAGGGGTTTAAGGCGAGGCAGAACCACAAGGGGCTCAGAGAGACGCTTTGGTAGATAAACCTTATAACTGTTTTATTATTGTAATTTATTTGAAGTGTGGTGTTCCAATATGCTATGATATTGCGCAGAATTTCTTTCCTTTAATTCTATATACTTTAAATATATGTTACAACCAAGAATGCGTGCGATATACGTGCAATGAAGGGTTCTGTTCTTTGAGGTGGCATGTTAATGTATGATGGAATCAGTAATCAACTGTTCTTTGCATCCTACGTGGCCCCGCCTGCACCCTTTCACTGTGTGTGCTGATGTTAAAATTTTATATATTGTAGGTAGGCATGTAATAGGTCAAAGTTCAGGGTCAGGGTGCTTTCTCATTGTGAAGTACTTATTCTTCCCAGGTTTCTAGGTGTTTTTTTCTTCAGTTTTTGGTTTTTGTAGTTTACTGTCAAATATTATTTCGTTGTAGCAAATTTTTTATATCACCTGAGTCTATGTAACTCTTTACTAATACTTTATGTGTTAGTTTTTGCTTTAAGGTGTTTAAGAACTTTTCAGCTTTTTTATTGTTCTTTTCATGTCTAGTTTGAATAAATCTGCTGTTAAATATAGCTTCAACGCTCTTGACTGTTTTGTTTGCCCTGTTATTGTTTATTATTATTGTTGTCTAGACTTACATATATTACAACATCCTGGCGACTTTTGTTTAGCAGATGAGAAATGAGGACTTTACGGGTGTTTTAAGGTTACGAATCCACTGTTTACAGCCACTAAAGCGAATTTATAGAATCTGAAACGTCAATTGAGACTGAGCACTACTAAACAGTTTCTATGACATTGATATGAATCGAGGTGCCAAAAGGTGGTGATAATCCCACTATCCCACTAATACTGGATGGATTGATGGATGTTTATTACTCTTTCACGCCAAAACTACGGAGCCGATTGCGATGAAACTTGGTATGTAGAGAGCTGGAGACCTGGATTAACATATAGCCTATATCTCCTTTTTCCACTTTTTATCAAAATATGCCCACGGGATCGGGACTTCCGCGGGTGAGACCGCGGGGCGCTGCTAGTGTTTTATACAGTTTGCAAATAATCATAGAAACTTACTTTTAAATCACTTACATAAAAAAAAACATTGAAGTTGCTACTGTTAATTTTGGATAAGAAAATGTAATTAACGAAATATCGAATAATAGATTTGGCCTTCCATTATTACATAATTAAAACATATTTCTCCTCAAAATGTTTGCCTAATTAAGAAACCAATGTGCTTGATCAATGCCTACCAATCTGATTGGTAATTAAGCGAAATAGGTTGAACAAATTAAAACTAACATTAAAACCAAATAAGCGTTGCCAGGTAAGATGCATATCATTACATAGGTTATTATTGCGGGTAGCAGCTGCTTCTAATGGTCCACACAGCGGTGGCGGCTCGTTTCAGCTAATGGAAGGTACTACATGTGAACGCCTACGCTTGATTTATAATAACAATTTATAACCGTATTTTATTATAAATTTCATAATTTCGTAACCGTTCACCCTTTACAATACTAGTTTTTCTCTTTAAATTTAATGTCAAGCGTTAATTTAAGCAGTAATCTGGCAACATAAAGTGATTAATATTCACGGAATGGATTCTTCACTTATCGGAGGTAACGTAATGAGCCAACCGTTTCTGCCTAATATATCAGCTGTTATGTTGGTGATTATGGCTAACGTTTACCTGAAACGCTTAAGTTTATATACGCTATTTTTTATTATAATAATAATTTTTTAAATTGACGATTTTATTAATTGATGATCAATTTTATGAACTAAAGATATTTAATTTATGTACGTTGGGTTTAACTTCTACATTTAGTCTTTTGCAATTGCATTACTAGGGTTGGTTAATATGACTGCAATACGTGATTATTGATTATACTGAGGAATAATGATATGATTTCATACTCAAACATTCACGTTTGTATCCCCGAAGGGGTGGCAGAAGAATACTAAACACACATATTTTGCCAAATGCAATTTGGTCCCATTTACATAATAAATACTATGGGAATTGAAGATGGGAAAAATTGGGAAAGGAGGCAATAGAGGAAATTGATAACACTTATTTGGATGGATTGGGGAGTGAAGCAACAGCTCGAGCAGGTCAGGGTCGCATATCTGCAACTCGAACTGGTAGTTGCCGGCAAGTCCAAGCCGTGTAACTAGTGTCCGACCGAAACAGGTTTTTTAGCCGAAACCGAAACAGATTACTTATATCACTGAAACGACGTGACACTAATATGCAGTTACAAAAATAACTTAAAAGAAACTATCTGTTTAAAAGTTATGACTTATGACCGTTTCAATTTTCATCTATTTCAGCAGATGGACTGTGTGATGTTAAATATTTTAAATAGTACACATTTTTTTTTTATTTTGGAAGTACCCACTTAGTTATTAAGATAATCCACAATAATTAACTTTAAAAGTTTTCAAAATTAGTTTTTACGGATTTTCTTAGTAACGGAATCAAAAACTCTTCAATAAAAAAAAATACGGTTTAATATGTTTAACTTTACACATTCCACCTGCTTTTATAAGAAACGGAGGAAATTTTTGGAATACCTTTAAATTCAAATGGTCATAACTTTTTAACAGATTGTTTTTTTTGAACTGTCGAAACAGCAAAACAAAACCGTATTTTATTATTAGTCATGACTATATTTCAGCCTCGTATGTTGTCGTATGTAATAGATATCAAACGTTGCAGAATGCCGAACAAATTTATGAATCAACTGAATTACAATATTTTCTGCTCCATGCCATAAAGAAGGAAGAATCCTACTAAGCAAATAGTTATCAGCGACTGTTTATGGGGCTATATATTGACTGCATTAGCCAATTGATTCCAAAAACAACACGAAGTTTCGCTGTGGAATGGGTAAAAAAAATCGAAGAACATTTGAATTTGAAGAATATTGCAGTGCCAACTAAAATTGCATGTAACTAGTTGGTAGAGCAAAAACCTAAATTTCGTATTACATCTAAGCAGATAACGGTTAACGGCTAGTTTAAGTTGCTAATGCAAAGTCTTTCTGGTAAAAACACTGCCACCTGTCTGAAACAACCTGAAACAAATCCTATTTCCATTCCCATTGCCATTGCCGTTGCGTAGACTAAGACAAAGGTTTTGTGAAATTCTTAAAATAAAATCACATCTTTGGACAATAGCCGTTAATAAAATATATCAAATTACATACATTATTGAATACAGCTAATCTAATTTTGCAGACAAGTAAAAAGTTTTTAAAATTATTTTTGCTGATAAATACGAACATGTATATTTATGTTTTTCATTAAAGTTTGGAAAGATTTTGAATAATAAAGACGCAGGTCTCTATCTGATACTAGAAGCATTCATAGACAACGGTACTCACTTATGTACTATTAGCCGGACCGAGTTCTTGAATATTTATTTATTCTTAGAGAGACTTACAGACATATAACAATGTTATATCATTAGAATTAAATAATCATATTGCTGAACACAAGTCTAAACATATAGGTACTCTAAAGAGAACTGTCGATTTAAATTGAACAAAGGTACTAAGCCTAAGTAGGGAGATATATAATATACACATAGATATACATACACACATGCATGCATACATATACATACATACATATACACAATGAAATAAAGATATATAGACATGCTCAAATCAAAACAAATAAAATGGTAGGTACGGTTTGAGTGTCGCTTTAAGTTTCAAAAAATTATTGAGCTAATACCCTTCTAACCGTGTTCACATTGGTGCAAAACAAGTCTTTATTGACATATATTATAACATTATAGGTATGTTCGTAACAGTTTGTTTTTCACACCAACAGAAACTTTTCAACTACATTTAAAAGGAATCATTTAATCACTGTATTAAATTTAAATTATATAACTGTCAAACACAAGGATTCGGTTCGTTATTTGAGTACCTTTCATTTTTAAACACATTAAAACAGTAAGCAAAAAATTCAAAAAAAATGTTTCAAGCCCTTTAGGACACCTACACACGACATTTACTGCAACTTGGGGTTATTTGTTGGCCTGCTAGTCTAGTGGTAAGCGATCGTGACTGCTGAGTCAGAGGCTGTGGGTTCAATTCCTACCCAGGAAAAAATATTGTGTGATGAACATGATCATTTGTTCTGTGTCTGGGTGTTATTTATCAGTAACTTAGAAATAGTTAGAGTATTTAGAAATATATAAGTATATTTATCAGCAATCTGGTTTCCATAGTACAGGCTCTGCCTAATTTGGGATCAGACAGCCGTGTGTGAGATGTATCAAGTTATTTTTTTTTTTTATTAATATTTATACAATACGAATTAACACCATGTGTACATGTGCATTATGTAATCCATGGAACTGCTTTTATGTCTGTTTCGCATCTTGGCTGTCATGGTAAAACTTTATCGATATTATTTATCTCTACTGCTATGAGACTTAATAACATTCAAGACCGACGATTTATAGGTAATTCAAGACGTTCTTTAGTAAATTTTCATTTCTGTGTTCTGTTTATTTCGTAAATAAATTACGTTCTTAATTTGTCTACGTTATTTCAAGTCAGCAAAAGAATGTTTGGTGTTCGCACACCGTAGATGCTTCAACCGAGTTCCTCACCGCAAAGTGTAAATACTTCTTGTTTTAATTTAGGCCTTGTTTTGTCTTTATGTGTAATTAAAACCGGTATAATTTATGGTCGTGGTAGGTATATGAGTTTGATTACATTTAACTGTATTATAATGACTATATTTCAGAATTCGCTTACTTTGTGAAAAACATATATAAATAAAAGTAGTTCATAATTGACGTTTTATACGTGAAATTTTTTTTTTGAATTTTTGAATTATACTAAACTAATTAACATCGAAATTGAATGTTTTATTGTACCTACTACAATTTGTTTTTAAAACGGTCTTACCATTTTTGCATACAACATTTTTTTATTCGCACTCATGAATAATACAGTATACATAACAATATTCCCGTATATAATACAGGAATATTTTTCGTATCTAGTGGGTAATATTATAGAATATTTGTTTTTGCATTTGTTACCGCTACCAGGCCAGGTCCACTCGGTAGTGTAGTTATAAAGCTATAAGTACATGACGGGGTCGACTAAACGTGCCAAAATCCAGTGGGTTGCCGCGCGCTTGCCGGGCCGCACGTTAGTTCAATGTCATTCACGCGCTCATCCGTTGGCATCTAGACTATCGAGTTATTAGTAGGTACCTTTTTTATTTGTAGTAGGTTTATTTGTTCACAAATATAGAGTAATACCCACATAACTTACTGGTAATTAACTATTCAAATTAATTAACTCTTGCCTAAGTCGCTGTGTCCTCAAAATAGATAAGAGCAACTCTTATACTCGTGATAGAAAGAGAGACCACTTCTAGATGAATATAACTGTTGGTACCTAATAAGCGCTGTGCGACCTGAATCGCGACTTTATTATGTGGGAACAAGAGTCGACATTTACTTAAATTATTTGGCGACGTGGAACTTCTGTACCTGTACTATTATGTATTCTGTGCCATTAACCAGTATGTAGACGCTATAACGTGATGGAGAGAGCAGACCACATCTTAATTAAAAAATGTCTATGTGTCTATACCATATGGTATTTACATGCAGTAACTTACACTCTTACTCCACTTTAAACACTATATTATTAATCAGAAAATAATAATAGAAAAGTTTCGTTTTTAAATTGATAAATAAAAGAATAATATAATATATAATATTATTATTAAAAAAAATATTTCAGAAAACTGTAAAGTCACCATTTGATAAAATAAAAAGCAACCTTAAAATTATGACTACTATTTCTACGACATACATATGAAGCGGTGATGAAACACTTTAACATCAGGGTTAGCGGTTTCGAACCTCGCTGAGTGCAAATGGTTTATGCATGCATGAATATATATTTATATATGTAGCATCTTAGGTCATTAGTACGGATGTTTAGAGCGCCCTCTATAATAAATTCACCGGAAAGGAACACAAGCGCCTTCTATCGGCGTTACGCAAAGTCCAGGCGGAGGTGTTGGCGTGCGGAAGGTCGAGTTCAATTTAAGTTTGGTCACCGCCGTATCAACACGTAGTAACTGTACAGTGTTTCATTGCGTGTTTACAATACAGCAGTGATTAAATATCAAAAGGGAGTTTTCTCATCGCCCGTACCCATTTCATGCCCACATTATGCCTAATCCTGTGCCTGAGGATTCGACATATTTTAATAATATCAACTGAGGCGCGCTGATCTACTTGTGCCCTGGAGTAACACATAAGCACCACTAAGTTATTATTACTAGTATCTCGATGATAAACACACCTATCTCTAAATCCACAGCCCTGCTACCAGAATTTCAGTAGAATTTAAATTAAAAAATTAGCTGTCTGTCTATCTGTTATCTTTTCACGAAGAAACCCTTGAAATGATCAAATGAAATTTTGTAAATAAAAAGCCTGGAATCTGCAGAATAAACGTAAGCTACCCTTATCTTGAATATTAATAATATTAATGCTGTATTATTTATTAAGTGATTTGAACTACTATTTGCACTCCAATGGAACCGTAACCCTATTTAAAGAACTAGGTAGTTATAAATCAAAATTTTACAATTCAAGTTTTAATAAGGGTACAGATGAAATTCTTTCCCATAAACAAATTAAAATTTTAAAAAGGTGCAAATTTTCTGGAATAAAGTAACTACAAATAAAAGACAGGTCCTTGAAATAAATTAAAACCACTACAAGTAAAACTGTAGCTAACAGATTTCATTACGCAAACAAAAGTATTCTCTTTTTGCTAGTGTACAAAACATTGTTTTGTGTTACGGCTAGTTACGGCTTTTGCCATCCAAATGCTACTTCCGTAAGTTCTCAGACAAAAGATTAACTGTAACAACAAGTACGCCCGACAGCGTCAGGTATTGATTGCAGCATCAGGTCAACCTTGGAGAGATCTGATCATCCTTCAGTGTACTCTATCGTACTGTATACAGGGTTCAAAATAACTCTAACTAAAAGGTGGCCAACTTCATTGAATTTGTAAGTACTAACTTAAATACCTTTTAGTTAATACATGACAGCGATCAAGTAGTTTAATATAGTAAGAATATACATGACAGTGGTAAAGATACTTTTACATACTGTTCAGTTTTAAAGAGTTTTACATTAATTTATTTAAATGAAGGTAATGAAAATTTTTAAGTGAATTTCATTATAATAATTCAGTATCAATCAATCAATCAACAAACAAACAACTAAAACATAAAATACAGTAGAAATATATTTAAAAAAAAACCGGGAAGTAATTTTTTTATTTCGTTCTTTTAAACTACAAGAAATTAAAAAAAATCTATTTATTTGTTGCTATTAGTACTTATCGTCAGCAAAAATACATTTCTTATACAGTTCTAATCTCTTTGTTCTAGTTTTGTTTTAAAAATTTCTAGTGTCGATAATAATGAAAATTAAAAAAAATTCAGGTTAGTGCATTGTTACAAACAAATTTAGTGTTGCAAGTAGGAGGAATCTGACAAAGTTATCTATGCAGGAAAATATTTGCAAAAAAAAAATTTAGGTGTGAACACCCGAACTTAATGATGTAATGTTTTAGTTGGTTCGATTCCGACATACGTGTATAGCTTTTTGATTACGTGTATTCTATTATATCTACATAACTGTCAAATAAGACAAGAGGATTACATTATTTAACAATAATGTTTCCTACAAATGTTTATGACCTGATTTTAACGTCATAAAACGTGCAATATGTCATTTCGTTTTAAAGATTTAGTTGATTAGTGATCGGGACTTGAAGTATGGAAGAACGTAATGAAACCGCCACTTTTTAATATATTCCTAATAGTTACTTCCTACCTGTTACTCCTTTTGCCTAATTTTGATCCATAATTAAGATGTCATCGGATCTTATGACGTTGTAAGTAAAATTGAGTACCTGAATAGTTTATGGTGTTAACCCAAGACTTATTCATCAAATAAACAAAATCTTTTAGCCCCGCCTTGACAAGGGGCAGTCACGTCCACCGGAGATGATCGCCGCCCTTACACTCAGTCTGAAGTCCTAAATTGTTCGACACTCGACACAGTGGTATTACATGTTTAGATGCTACAAATGGCCTGAACCGTACGCGACACAATATTCAATCAATGTCCTCGACTGAGCTGATCTAGGCCAGTTGGGCCAGTTCTTAAATGTATTAAATAATTTTATTAACAAAAGTGGTATTCTATTGTAATGGCTGAAATCACAGACAATGTATGTATACAGATGATTGTTATTTAGGATTTGCTGAAGTGGATATATAATATATGTATCTACGGCAACCATATCAGATAAAATTTGGACAAATAATCCTTGTTTCTTCTCCGAATTAATTTTATAATTTTTACATTTCTGCAATCCGAAGCGGCGGCACTCGAGTTCGCATAAAGATTGCAAGAAAAGATCTTACGGCTACTCTCATTAATAGCCAAGTTATTGTGTTGTGTTTACAGTGGCGACTACTTGTATTATATGTACCTATATATCTGTACATATGTTTTGACATTGATAGATTATAAACTATCGAGAAATAATACGGTAAATTGTAAATGGTGAGGTGCAGTTCACATTTTTTATTCAGTTTATAATATCGCGAGATTGTTTATATACTAACGGTGTTCACAAATTTTACGGTGACGTAATTAGAGACCCGTCTGCTCATTTACCCTCTATACCATAAAGTAAATACATATAAAACATATGTCTGACTGATCAACGCATAGCTCAAACCGCTTAACGAATTTGGTTAAAAATTTGGCACATATAGTTGTTATGACGTAGGCACCCATTAAAACGTATTTTTGAAAATTCATCCCCTAATTGGGGGAAAATGGTTTGAAATGTGAACAGAAAAATCATATATAGATGTATTAATTCGAAAATTCGGACTACTTCTGTCGACATATAAATAAACAAGTGTTTCGTGTTTTTAAAAAACAAACCTTTCAGGCGGTGAAAAGAGGGAAATATTCTAAAAATCAACAAAAAAATATTTGAAGATTTATTCGGACTTTGATCCATTAAATGTCACCAATTTGGATTATTCTTGGAAAAGAAACAAAACTCCTAATTTATCATTAAATGCGAATGTGAATTTTATGTTTATTACATGTTCACGGGTAAGGGCACAGAAAAGAACACATGGTACCTTTCATTTAGTAAAACACACCCACACACAAGTACTGTTCCCCAGACCTAGACTCGTTGACTTAAATCTACATTAATGCTAGGGAAGCCATCGGCAAAAGCTAGTATTATACAAATGAAAAACACAACTGACTGATTAATTACAAAAATCTACTTAATATTAGAAAGTCATTTTTGAATTGTATAAATTTGTTAGAAAATAAATATAGTTTAAAAAGGTAAAAAAACACGCTTTTATAGAAAATACAACTAAAAAATTGAAAAAACTATTATTATTTTTTTTAATCGAATATTGCCTTGTCATCGGTGTTTGACAGGTGTGCAAAATTTTAATGAAATCTGGCCGTTTAAAGTGGGTCAAAATCGCGCCCTAAGGAGTCGGCTACAAACAAACATACAAACATACAAGTGAAGCTAATATAAAGCGTGTAATAACTTCAGAAGAGGTGCGTCGAGCAGTCAGAGTGGCTGTTAAGTTGCTGCACCAGATCTATTCATTAAGCCTTTGCAAAGATTAATGGTGAATGTAGCTAGTTCAGTTTCCAATATAACTCATTTAGTCCACAGCCTCTCTCAATTGATATCCACCTACACCGACACCCCCATCTCAAAACCTCTCAGCCAAGCGAAGGCCTTGCAATATAATAGGTGAGAGAGATGATGTTTAAATAAATTGTTTGACAAAACCTAGTCGAGAAAATCCGCGGACGAAAGCTAGTAAGTACATAATAATATATTTATGTTAATGCGAAAATTTGTGTTTTGCTGTTCCATAAGTGAGATAGAATGGTTGTACCCTTAAATAACGCTTAGGCATACGCGAACCCATATTAACGTAGACAAAGCAACGGGCGAGGGCTCTGTTGTTGTAGTTCTGTTCTCTTGTTAGGAACAGAATATTTAAAAGATACGCATTGTTATGTAGCCTTGATAGTGTTCTTAACTATATAGTTCATTTTAAAAGTGGGAATGAGAAGCCTTTTTACAGGCCATCTGTCTTTATTATGCCTGATGCTCTTTAAGTAAAAACCAAAAAGATAGCACGTATATATGATTAGATGGATTTCAAAGACTAAAAGTAAACGGTGTTTACACCCTTTGACTGAATATTCCTGAAACCTCGACAAGCCTTTGCGTCTGTACAAAACAGGTTGGTATCTGAGTTCTGTACCTACCTTTATTTTTCACATCTGTTCACAGATACCCGGAGCCCGGGTTATTTGCAGGTGGAAGAATGATAGTGATGATTTGTTCAATTTTGGATGCCTGTTTGGGACCGATAAGCGGTCAATCAATAGCCGTAAACACAAGTAACAGTAGTGGTATCATTTGCTCCTATCTCAGTTTTAGACAGTACAGGTAGATTTGGCAGGCGTCAATTATAACTACCTATATTCGGCTTGTCAACCCCTATAATGACAACAGCTAAGAATAAACCTCAACGAATTCCGACAGACTGGGAAGACAAACTCAAATTTCATACAAACCTTTTCAACAAAATTCTTTAACATTTAATCTAAGGCGACACGACGAAGTGACAGGTCGTGGCATTTTGTGATTTATTTATTTTGTGAGGTGGTAACGTGTAATAATGGTGATAAAAATGTAGCGAAAGGGACATAGCAGTAGTAAAATTTTGCAGTAAGATATTAAAAAATAGTACCAATGTACAAGATCTTATGCAAACTGTATTTTTAAACTTAATATTTCGATTGTCAAATTATACTCCTGACTGCACTATTCTACGTATGTATATGAACTCATTAAATATATTCTTATATTCTTCTTTTTATCTTTACGAGAAGATAATGACCACCCAACTATTGAAGTATCTAACACCCTACAGAAAACTGCGTGTAACCAGTACTAATGGTGTAGCACTTTTTTCATACTAGTTCTGGCAACACTATGTGGCCAGAACTTTGTGGCAAGGCACACGTGACACTACAGAAGCTGCTATTTAGATTAGGTTTGAAGCGATGTTGTAGGAATCGTGGCAGAGCCATGCTTCGGCACGTATGGGCAGGCTCGACCGGAGCCATACCACAGCCTCACAGAAAACCGGCGGTATAGCAATGCTTACATTGCTTTTCACAGGGTGAGTGAGGTTACCGGAGGCCCTAACCCTTCCCTTCCCCCTCCCCTCCTCCTCTCCCACCTTAAAGGCCAACCAAGGGCACACACTTGCACTTGTGACTTGAGTTGCAGGTGCCCATGGGCGGCGGTAGTAATTTACCAACAGGTGACCCGTCTGCTCATTGGCCCCTATACCAGAAAAAAAAACCTGTTCCTACTAGTTCTGGCAACACTATATTGCCAGAACTTTGTGGCAAGCACACGTGATACTATAGAAGCTGCTATTTCAATTTAGATTAGGTTTAGTTCACTAGGATCGATACCTATTCGTAAATGACGATACCTACTCATACGTAGGTATACGTAAAGGCAATATTTTTTCATCAAAGGATTAGAGGTGGCTTAATATCCTGTTAGACTTTATCGCGATAAGCCGTTGCTGTCTCTCGCGACATTTTTATTAGCAGCTTACGGGCCCGTAGGGGCTGACAGGAATATGATTCTACATTTTCAGTCACTTTGCAGTAAAAATATTGTATAATGTACGTTGTTACTGAACACCTTGTGGGATCCCAAAATTAAAACAAAACACTCATTTGCATTAATATCACAACGTACATTAGGGAAGATATTATGTCAGAAGGGAAGTTGATGTCACGAAATTGAAATTAAACTAATGGAGACACGCGATACTTTGTAGTTGATGTAAGGAGAACAGGGAAAATGAAAGGCATTTGCTGTGTGTTATCCGTATATGAGTCAATTATTGCTGTTTAGAGAAAATTTAAGTAGTTTCTTTACTTTTCAATTTCATCGTTTGCTATGGAGTGGAGGTTAGAACGTAGAGAAATTAGTGCTACAGTGTGGAAATGAGGTCCAGGTCACAGTATTATGGCCCAGGGAATGGTTTCCTGTACCGATGACTACTATGGGTGCAGCAAGCCGATATAGGGAGTTGGAAGTAAAACATTCAAAACTTTAAAATATTTTTTTTGCGACCGAGTAATAAAATTAAACAAGGTGACAGCAGAAACAGGATGAACCAAACGACGGCGACGCTACAAAGAATGTGTATTAAATATTAATAATAAAATTGTAAATAACAACAAATATAACCTAAGCCGTTTAACAATTTCTTTTGTCATACCTACAGGCATAATTAGTAAGTAGACTCGCTCATTTAAAGCTCTAATTAGGGGCCATCCATAAATTATGTCACAAGAATTTCGTGATTTTTGGACAGTAATTTGTGACAAGATCGGGGTGGGAGGAAGGGCTTCTTGTCACAAGCTCATGACCCCCCTTGTCACACAATGTCACACTTCGTTGACCTCTCCCCACCCTTAACGTGTGACGTAATTTATGCAAGGCTCCTTATAGGTAATGTATAAGAATGTGTGATCGAATAAAAATTGTTCAATAATATGATTTTATAATTATCAAAAAAATAAGTATGACAAATTGTCATTTTTCAAAACAAGGTTGCGTTGATTAAGTATTTAGATGATAAACATCAGTCAAACAAAGTCTGCAAACATATAAAATCAAATATATTAATATATTTTCATTTTATTTTAGAACTCTTTTAAAAGTCAATTTAATAAATTTTTTTATGGGGTAGGGGCAAACGAGCAGACGGGCCACCTGATGGTAAGTAACTACCGCCGCCCATAGGCACCTGCGACTCAAGAGTCACAAGTGCGTTGCGGGCTTTAAGGTGGGAGTAGGGAAAGGAGAAGAAAAGAGGAATAGAGGGGCAGAGGATTAGGGGGAGAGGGAAGGGTTAGGGCCTCCAGTAACCACACTCACTCGGTGAAACACAATGCAAGAATTGCTTCACTGCCGGTTTCTTGGAGGCCATGGTATCACTCCGGTCAATACGTGCCAAAGCATGACTGATGATATATAGGCTTAGGTTATTTTGTAAAAAAAAATCACAAGAAGAATAGTTCAACTAAAGGACTGAGTAGGTTATCTAGGTACTTCAGTCAAACTATCCGATATTGACCTGCTGACGTAGTCCTGTCAAACAGTCATTATGTGATTATTTCAGTCCGTCCGAGTTTTCTGCCTTTCCTTTGTAGTTATAACATTTTTCTTTAACAAACTCAGGCTTATAACAAAGAAAAACATTAGAGAAATAAATTAATTCTGTCGTAAAATCGTGACTTTGAATAATTTAATATTTTATATGGTCTTAGTAAAATAATGACAACATAAATCCGATTTTAATTTTTCTTAAAATTATTTCAGACGTCGAATTTGGCAGGCAATTTTTTAAAAATGTTCCGCAAAAACCTTATTTAACCTATCCGTACTTATCGAGGGACGCGCTTACATTCACACAGCATTTAATTTTTTTTTAGATAGAGCGGCACGCTCATGTACGCTTCTCTAGAAGACTACTTAAAAACGTAAGCACACATTAAACACACCGCACACTTGAAATGAACACACCTCGTCATTTATTACGTTAGCGTTCTATTTGAAATAATAGAAATGAAGTAGACAACCCAAGCCTATTTAATTATTTTTTCCACAAACTACGTAACGCACCAACAGCGTACACGTATAGTTTAGCTTTTAAGCACTCGTGCGAAATACCAAAAAAGATTAAATGAGTATGACGAACATAAGTGTACATGCTCGTACGATATTAAATTATTCAAACACAACGGGCGATGGCGCGGGACGAGGCAGGAGCAAACCTTTGTACGGCGAGCTCTTCGCGCAAATCATTCCGAGAATGCCAAAGGTCGCGTGCCCTTCCCTTGCAATGAACTTCTACATTTTTAGGGTTTATAAGTGATTGATGTTGAAGTCTTATTGCTTTATATCTTTGAATGGATTCTTCGTCCATTTACTTCTCTGATGTTTTGAGAATCAAAAGTATGTACGGTCAGATTTTTCAAAGAAATCTTTCGTAGGAGAATTATATAGAGTGCCAAATGATCCGAGTGTTTTGGTTGTGTATTTGGAAGTTAAATACAGAAAACGAAATTAAGATGTTAATTACTTAAGTTTTAATCGTGGTCAAGCGGGGTAGCTGAATATTTTATACCTCTCAGGAAATTGAAATCAATTGTATTTGGACTTCGTTAAAAGCGTCTAAATCAATTCTGAACTGAAATGAAATACTGTTTTAAAGAAATGTTTCAATTACAACCTTTCTCAACTGAAATAAAACACCGCTTTTAAGAAATCTGAATGATGCCATCACAAATTATACCTATAAATTTTCGTATTTATCTAATATTCTAAAGATTCTAACTATAATAAAGTTGAAAGTAATAGGTCTTTATGTATGAAATTGCAGTTCTGCAGCACTGGCTATTTCAAATCAAAACAATTTTTTTTTGCCAAGATTCTAATTTCAAATTAGTTTTGTTTTAAAAACATGGATTTCTTTTTTCAAAAGTAGTATTTTGTTTATTGATTAGTGTTAGGTTTTCATCGCATTTGAATCCTTTTCGTCATCATGGATACCTCTTCCTTTAAACACTACAAGTTTAGTAAGTTTCTGGCGGTTAGAAAAATAATCATTGTTGACTTCAACTTTGTGTTTACTTATTGTATATTTATGAACTTTGATTTAGATTCAATGTAAAAGGTTGATTGTATGCATGCTAGGTTAAGCAAGTCAATAAATACTTCATTACCATTAATTAATCCAAAGTGTTTCACATTAGTTCATGTTTGACATGTGAATCGAATACAGTTTTTTCTTTTAAATTCATAACCATTAAATGTAAGATTCACATTTCTTCTTTAAATGTTATGGTATTTTTTAAATACATAACAAAATAGGTCATACATAAAAGTTAAGTTTTCTCGATGTGGTTTCTTTGAATAATAATTTTTTTAGTAATAATTTACGCGGATTTAAGTTCGTCGGCTCTGCAAAGCCAAAATTATGATTTTCATTAATTATTTTGTGTTGGCTTTAGTAAAGTTTGTTCACATACTGATGAAATCTCAGTCACACCACAATTTTTTTTTTCGCTCTTGAATGATTTGTACACGTTTTTAAAACACAATTAGGCATTTTTTCCGATAGCTAAAAGTAGGTGAAATACGTTAAAGCGCTGCTGAACGTAAATTCTGACTGATTTGGTCTCTGTTGTGGTCCATTGACCGCAGTTCACGTTGCAAAATATTTCTCAATACGCTAGTGTACCAACACGCTCGTACTCAGTGTTCTCACAACGGGATTCAAACTCAACTACAACAGGCGCTACAACAACGGAGATATTCTACATATAGAGCTAACTGAGATCCGTCCTGGTGTATGTATGTTAAAATTCCAATATAACGTGACGTAAGACCGAAAGTGGCATAAATTAACTGATAAAGTTAACGGCTACTTCAGAAATTGTTCGAATTTACAACTTAGCTACACTCTTTCATTCTTACTTTAAACCTACTTACAAGGTTTAAAATGAGATTATTTATGCCTATTGAGACGATACCAAAATATCGTGTTTATAATGTATGTTGTACAATATCTGATAAAAGCCGGGCGCGGTAATACTATCGGGGATAACGGAGTAGAGTAAGCGCTTTATCGATTGCTCCCTTCGATTGAGGTGATTATTTCATTAAGCCCATTATCTGGTACTTTCGATTTCGTTCGGTATACACAAGATTAATAAACCTACGCCATGATTATACTGTATGTAATTATGACGCAGTTGTTAAATTGTTAAAGTACGTAATTGATAAAGCAGATATTTTCAAAACAACTAACCAAACTTTTAGAACTTTTTAAAGTTATGTATTTCATGTAAAGTTGAACTTGAAAGATTTACAATCTAAATGTTAAAACGGTTAGTTCTAATTAGTCAACATAATGTGAATTCTTTCTATCATGTCGACCTTTAGACTATCTTTGACTTCCGCATCAGAAATATTTTAACTTATCCACCTCCTATTGCCCAAATTAAGACTTAGATAGTAACCGAACGATTCAAATTATTTCATTTTATCGTCAATACAATACCAATTTAATATATATTTTTTTTTAGTTACCTGAAATACAATAAATAATGCTGTTATGCTTAAAATACTAATAAATAATTCACCGGATATTATCATGTATTAATGTATTCAACGTGATAAAATATATAGGTAAGTCTTGTACAGTTAACAGTTGCTTTAAAGCACAAAGACAATCTCTTACAGGCATTGAAATTGTCAAATACATAGAGATAAATTAAAAAGCAGTTGAAATAATCACGAAAAAACGGAAAGCATCTTCAGTGTGTCTAAAATCTAAAATCCTATTCTTGTCGAACAAAAATTAAAAACAAAACAATATTTTAGCATTACATCGGTGTCATACCTAGGTAATAAAGCATACATCAGTCAAGCCGTATGTCTTATAAGCAGTTATAGAAAAAAAAAAAAGTTCAGCGTAGGACGTCCATTATCGCCATGCATTTAAAGACGGCCTGCGATCTTTGCTAGGTCGTCTGTACACGACCTAGCAAAGACCGCATTCCGTCGGTAGATGCAGGCCGCTTCCAACCGGTCTTCTTGGAAGTCATAAGGGAGGCCTATGTCCAACAGTGGACGTCCTATGGCTGAAATGATGATGATGATGATGAAGTTCAGCATCCGAAGTATGCGTATCACACAACCGATTGAAATCGAAACCCTAATACTTGGCGCCAAAAGACGGTGGGGACTTGAACAACTTCGTACAGTAAATGTAGTCCAAAAATATCTCCGCTACGAAGCGTTCGTAACCTCACTCACGTAAAATACTCTTACGGAGGAAATCAAATCAACTCTGTTTTTATAAAGTTATTCCACGGGCGAGTAAGTCTTCCCGCAAAATGAAATTTATTTTTGGGTAACAACAGATATTGTCTCTAAAATGAATAGAATGATTACATTTACTAAGCTAAGATATTTTTAAGATCTATCAATATAGCAAAGTGCTTCGTTAGCGTATGTCTATGAACAACCGCCATCTTAATATAATATTGTATACGCTTTTAAAGTATTTGCCCTAGTAGTCAGATCAAATTAGCGAAAAAATTCTTTATACTCCATGAAATTCCTATTGGAGCGGTTTTTTATATCTAGATTCAACTATTACGAATTGATTTCAAGTAAAATTATAGCATGATATTGTCACTTGAAAAACGTTTTGCAAAAGTCCACGGTTTGCAAACATTTAACAACATTTTGATTTGAAAATTTACGTGTAACTACAAGACCGCAAAACTGGCAACAAATCTCAGCTCTCTACGATTTTCGGAACGCGAGTAATAAGATTTCAAAGTTTTGCAAAAAAAGAGTGTTTTTCTGCGAATTGCTGGCGATCCGCTAGTCCAATTTTGCTCTACCGGAACTCATTCTCTTGGTTTTTTAATTTCGCACATTTCTTATTTTTACCGTTTTTTCGTAGAAATTTTAGCTTTTGCTCCACGCGCGAAAAATGGTTTTTACCATTTTTCCCAATTTTTTAGGCAGCTTACCTGACAATATTATGCTATAATTATACTTGCGATTAATTCCTGATATTTATTTCTTGATAAAAAAAAATCCGCTCCACTAAAATATTTTGGACAAAAAAGCTAATTCGAACTGACTTTAGTTGAAAAAGAAGAAAGTAGACTGAGAAAAAATAGATCCAACCACGGTGAAGGTCCAAAAGAAAATCATCCGATTGATCTATTGACCTTTTATTTATTTAGGTTTTTGAAAATTAGCTTCACACTAACTAAATTATTAGTTTTCAATTTCTAATTATCATGGCGTTGCTTAAACTAAAATTAACATGAGATGCTTCTGTAATTTTCTGATGGCGGTACTGCACGGCACGGTATTCTTGATATACGCGCACTGAGATGCCTTGGAAGCATACTTTGGGTTATCTAAAGATACTTAGTCAATATTTTAGTTGTAGTACTATTTTGTACTTAGAAAAGTATTTTATTAAATTAGGAATCTTTATCCTTTCCATTTCTCAAACGCAAAAACGGAACCCTTATAGGATCACCTTTATTGTCCGTATGTCTGTCTATGTGTATGTCAAGACCGTTTTCCTCAAGAACCCGTGGAGGCATAAAATTAAAATTGAAATGAAATCCTTACGTCTGTGGTCCCTTGAAGCTGTAAAAAAATCAAGCTTCTAAGTCAACGCAATCAAAAGATACAGCCCTTAAATGGTTTGGTATGGTATGGTAACCAAATATTAACATTTTGCAGGTAAATCAAAACCTGTAGGGTACTTACCATTGACGTAGAATAATGAAATGAAATGTAAAGAAGCAAGATCTCGCAATACTATTAAAGGAAAAATCTGAAAGTCGTAATTTTTTTTGTTATACCACTTTTTTGTGGTTTCTAACCTACATTTTGTGGTTGAAAAGTTGACTTTGTCGTAAATCGATGTACGGCAGAATATTGTTAGAACTGCAAAGTGAAGTGTATCGTTTGGAAAAAAAAACGGACAAAAATCTTCAAGAATTGATTCTCGAGATGGATGCACTATCTACCTAAACAAGTTTGTTTGCTCTCGGAACCCTCGGTGCGCGAGTCAGACTTGAACTTGTCCAGTTCTGTTTAATTATGACCAGATGACATGGTACAATTTGCATTATTAAGAGCTTTAAAACTTTTTATACATTTGTGTCCGTACCAAAAAAAATCAAACAATATGCTCACAAGCTCATTAATATTAAGTAGATACTTTACATCAGAATTTTCTGAGCATACCTTGGTAGCCATAACATACTCGAATATTCTGTGTCGTGTCGTAGCAATAAACACAGCTGAATTTTTAAGATTACATGTTTAAAGAACAAATATCTGAAACATTCGCCTTAATGTTGTCCCAAAGCATAAGTAAGATGGTTTATACCGGCGTAGAGAGCTTAAGACTTTAAGAGTCCCCATGGTGGAGCTTTAACATGTTTATGGCACTCTAAAGTTTTACGGGCTTTTGCAAGGTAGCTTCGATCGAATTTAACACTGACGGGTATTATAACTACATCTTTAGGGTAGAATCGTTCCAGATCCCTTTCAAATACATTATTAAAATATTCCTTATTATTAATATTTTAAATGAATGCGGAGCATCAAATAAAGAACGAGAACAAGGAAAGAATCTCAGCGCTCTTATACATACACTATTCACTTAGGACGTGGGATTACCTTCGCTTAATTTCTTGAATTTTCTCATGACCCTGAATGAGCTTTATTTCCTCGTTCGACCCTTGTTTCTGTTGGCAATAGAGTGGTTCCAAATAATAGATTAGCAATCACAATCTAATCAAGCTCTTAACGACAAATATTGGTGAATTGGTTAAATATTTACATTTATTGATGAAGGTTTATCTTTCACGTATATTTAGATACTGTTCAAAAAACATATGACGCACATATAAGACGTAGGGGACAGTGACACGATATCCTGTCATTACAGCAACAAGAACATATACTCGTAGTAATAAAGGTGATTACTCAGGAGTCCCAAAACGGTAGATTGTCGGGTCCGTCTGTCGGAAGTAATATTTTTTGGCGACAATAGGCGCGAGTCGGTTCGCATCTTTGAACAGGGGCTACGAAGTCTTAAGTGGATTAAATGTCTAACAAAGGCGGTTTATTGTGAGCGATTCTTCGCCGATGTCGTAGTCACGAACACACGCACTTTGTTAATACTTGCTATTGTTTGTCCCAGACTCCCTCTTCTCTAATTTATAAACATGTATGCTTGATCATGTCGCTTACTTCATCGTTGCTTTAGAATTAAAGTGTTCTGATTTAAGTAAAATTGAGATATGGACAGGCTTCAATAGTAAAAAACTTTCATGATTTTAATTGGGTAGGAAGGGTACAATACTTTGGCAGGTGTAGTTAAGGGCGCTTTAAAGACTACCACATACTCGCACATGTCTCGCTTTTAAAAGATCACAGATACCTTAAAAGCCTTTAGGACTGCCAGTAATTATTAAATGGGATGGTGAATGTTATCTTTCTTTTAGCCATTGGAAGTCTAGTACTAAATATAGGTCTCTCAATAAGCGGCGGTAGCGTAATGGGTAAGGCGTCTAACTTGCGATCAAGTGGTTGCGGTTTCGAACTCCACCCACTGCTCTACCATCGTGAACCCATTCCTAACACAAGCTTTTAGCTTAGCTGTTAACAAGAATACTAGTAATGTGTGACACACATTTCTAGAACGAGTTGTTTTAATTGTTCACTTATTTTAACGACACGTAAATAACATTAAAAATACTTCCTAATAAAATTACAAGTACACTCTTGGGAAATTATTAAAGACACATTATTAAAGACACTCGAGCTCTAAATAAATACACTCAACTAGAGCCACAAATAGAGTCATACTGTCTTCTTCAACCTTTTAACTACCAGTTGGGAGTTATTATTATAAAAAAGGTAAGGATGAAATTAATAATTAGTAAAAAAAATACTTTTAAAAACAAGCTTATCAGGCCATGGTGTTCTTTAGAACAGACTATCAGAATTTAATGCGTATATAAAGTTTGGTGTCTAAACTATAGAAGAGTTCCGTCGTCTGGAAGCAGTCTTGGGCGCAGCGACCAGGCCATGGTAAACTTTATAACAGACTCATAATTCAATGCGTTTACGTATAAAGTTTTGTGATTGTATTATTGTACAACTGAACCAAGTAACTTTAGGCCAATCTCAATGTTACCTGCTATTAGTAAAATTTTTGAAAAAGTTATTTTGCAACAACTAGAAAGCCATTTTAATCTAAATAATCTATTTCACAAAGAACAATATGGCTTTACAAACTGTCGTTCAACAATTGATGCTGGTGCAACTCTTTTGAGACATATATTTAATGCATGGGAGAATTCGCAAGATGCGATAGGTGTACTCGTATTTTGCGATCTCTCAAAAGCTTTTGACTGTGTAGAACATAACACGCTTTTTCTTAAACTTAAACATTATGGTGTTAATGGTATTGCTTTGGCACTAATTGTTTCCTTCTTGAAAGATAGAATTCAACATGTAGATGTCAATGGTGCGAGGTCTTCTGGATTACCTGTTATACTGGGTCCTCTACTTTTTCGCATATATATTTTATTTTATTTTATTTATTTGGTTTATCAACGGTTGTTACAATAATACAATATCATTAATCATTACTAGAAAGGCTTCCAGGACAATTGCACAACCAATTAAAGATAAACACAGCATGCACACAAAAGATCTCTGTGATATAGTTCTATTTGCTGATGATACGTCACTTATTTTTAAAGTCGATCGTAAGAAAACAGTTTTTGACGATGTGAATAGGGCACTAAATGATGTATTGTATTGGTTTTCAACTAACAATCTCCTACTAAATTCAAATAAAACAAAGTGTGTGAGATTTACTATGCCAAATGTAAAACAGCTAGGTACTAATTTAACTCTAAATAATGAAATGTTAAGTATTGTAGACTCAACAGTATTCTTAGGAATTACATTAGATAGTAAACTACAATGGGGAGCCCAGATAGACAGCCTTGCAGGTAGGCTTAGTTCGGCAGCTTATGCAGTATGGAAGGTGCGCCAGCTCACTGATACGGACACAGCTAGGCTAGTTTATTTTAGCTACTTTCACAGCGTCATGTCCTATGGTATACTACTTTGGGGCAAGGCGGCTGATATTGAAACGATTTTTATTCTCCAAAAACGAGCCATCCGCTCCGTATACAATTTAGGTGCTAGAGTCTCTCTTCGAGAGTTGTTTAAGGATATAGGTATTTTAACTGTTGCATCACAGTATATTTTTGCAAATATTATGTTTTTTAGGCCAACATTAATGACTATAAGAAAAAAAGTGATATACACAATATTAATACAAGAAACAAGTCTAAACTCGTTGGTACCTATCATCGCTTGCATAAAGTACACAACTCGTTCGAATGTCTTGGTATACGTTTTTATAATAAAATTCCTACATATGTAAGCGACCTTCCTGTAGATAAATTCAAGCAAATTGTAAAAAATCACCTTATTAGAAAATCCTACTATACGATCAACGATTATCTAAACGACAAATAGTTTTGGGCTTAAGGTGTCCTTAGGTATATACACACAAACTTCTTATATATATATAATTAAGTTAAATTATTAACAAACCATTGTCAGTTGAAAGTAATGCGTGACGATTATTATGGTAATTTGACTAGTAGTGATTTTTATCAGTATCTCGACTGGTTCGTCATGCTCACTAAAATGTCATTGCTTGCGGCGTCGTCATGGGGCGGGTCATTTCTTTCCCTCTGATATGGCGAAGGAGATGATGGCTGGTCCATGCGTCATACTCGTGAACGGGTGCTGCTTATGGTGACTGGTCGGCCTAGTCAGGGATGCTTTAGCCTATACTATTATTTTGGTTCGATCAACTGCAACTCTAGCCTCCTAATCCAGTCACGAATTATTTTTAACAGTAGATTTTGTAACTGAATGAAGGTAGACGTGCACCTTGAATGATTTCTATGTTTAATAAGTTCAAACCTTCAACGGTATCACTGAGTGATTTTTATTTTTTAGTACGTTAGCTTTTGGAGCATTTCAATAAAATGAAATTCAGGGGGCATCAGCTTGCATCCTGTTTGCCTTTCATGTAACACTAACACTATTGTACCTGTAGATCTGACTTTTAAAAAGAGTGGCCATGAGTTTCTTTGCTAGTATTTTTCTCATAAGGCTCTACGCATTTTGGAAACTGGAAGTTATAGATCGACACAAGCAGGCAGTAGATTTTGGTGTTTTCACCTAATTTACCTCGACAATCCAGTACATGCTGTTTCGTCTGTTTGCGCCGATCTATGATTTTAACTCTAGCTTCAATTTAACGTTCATAAATGTCACTTAGATAAATAGATAAACTATTTATTGTACAAAACATACAATACTGTTTAAAGACATTCTCACAAACTAAAAGTAGTGACCTTGTACAATTGGCGGCCTTATCGCGCTCTGCGATCTCTTCCAGGCAACCATTGGATGGAACGAGAGATTAGTGTCTTAATTGAATAAATGATTTTGAATTTGAATTTGACCATTGAGGATTATCCTTGTCTGGAGTCAATTCTGCGTGCAGAATCAGTTCATACTTATTACAAAAATTCTTTGTCACCGAACTTACCTAAGTATGCCAAATTTCAGCTCAATCGAATATCAACAAGTGGTAGAAAATGGTTTTCAAATTTTGCACTAAAGGCCAGGATAAGAGGTATAACAACATTGCGTATTTAATATTAAATTAATACATCTAGATAAATACCTCTGCATTATAAAAAAATGGTTTTTAGTCATAGACTTTAATATTTTATAGAAGCTAGTAATTTTTAGTCAAACGTGACGCTAGTAGACATATAGGCTGTGGAAAAGCTCATTGGACAGGTAGGTATTTGTGTAGGTAATTTAGAATTTATCTTGACAAATATTACACCTGTTCTTTAGGTCCTGTTCGTGGCATATATATGTGCTGCTATTGATCGTGGTAATATATGAAAACAAGTATATATATATAAGTATTGCTGTGCGGTTTTTTAGTTATTTACAACACTTATACTATAACGTCAATACTTGCATTGTGTCGAGTGTTTATAAGCAGGCTTCGATCTGTATGGAGGGGATAGAATCGTTAGAGGAATAGTTTGAATTTGTGTGTATATGCGTATGTGTGTATTTCGGAAACCGCTCACCATAAGGTCGTCGCACCACTATAAGATATAGGTTTAAACCTACAACGATTGTTCTAGACTTTTCTGAAGTTTGATTATTTACTTCACTTAAATTAGTAGACATAACATCGTTCATATAAAATGGCTTTAGAATACTCAACAGAACTTATCGTTAAAATGGGCAAAAATAAATAATATATACGATAAGTCCTTTTAGTAGTAATTACTGCGTTTGTTTATTAATAATAAACATATTTATTTTTGCTTGCTAGTATAAAGTGATAAAATAATAATGTGGCGTGTTTACTAAATTTAAATGATAAGAGATGTATGTAATTATTATTAATATTAATAACTACTAACTAATATTACAAATCGAAATGTCAGTTTGTTCGTTTCTTTCTTTTACGCCTTAACTCAACCGATCCTTTTGAAATTATAAATACATATTCATCTTGAAATTAAGAACAAAAGTATATAGAGTACCTTTGGCTTTCATCCAGAAAATAGTACTGCCCCCGAGGGATGGAAAAATTGCTTTTAGACGGTCGTCCGGCATAACAACTTGGCCTACTGACATAGTAATGCTATACATATGTATGTTTGTTGTTATGTACTCTTAAGTGTACGTACATACATACATATATATAGCATTAAGTATAAACTTAAGGGGCGTTTAAACGGGCAATAAGTTTAAATACTGACTATCTTCATATTATTTTTAGTTTTTCAGCACCAAGAGTTACCAACTACTATACAATATAGTCCATCCTAAGGTTGTCTGTAAGAGATCGCAGATTGCGATAAGGCCGCACATAGTACTGTTACTCAATATATATTTCTAGATTGTATAATACCGTTTTGGTGTGCAGTAAAGAGTACCATCTATATATCTTTGTGGCTACAATGTTGTCAACTGTAGTCCGGCCATCACAAAAACATTTTAATGCAAATTATGTATGAAAATATATCTCGGCAAAATATTTGAACCAGTAGTGAGGCTCATATGTTTGTCTTGTACACGGGCTACAAAGTCAGGCAATAATGGCTGACGAAATCATCCGCGTCGCAGCGGCTTATATGAGAGGATAGAGCAACAAATCGCGGCATCTCACTCAAGGCAACCTTCATGTCACTTAGAAAGGGATGCACCTATGAGACATAACGAAACAACAATAGAGCTGGCTGGGCAATATCTCAGTATTTTGCTGTGACGTGCCGGCAAATAAAAGTTCATCGGCTAAATTAAAAATGTGTGGGTACATGGTCGGGCCACACTCAAAATACTGTCGTGCATTGTATAGTCTGGCTGTAATTGCTAGCAATGTTGCCGGCTACTGCATTACACACATACATTGTAGTAAAAGTGTTGCCCGTTTAGACGCACCCTTATAAACTGAATTCCAAGCGGGCAAAGCGGCGGGCACTCCTAGTAGTATATAATTACAGGGCTCATGGTTGATTCGTTGTTTCTATATGATTAGGTAGACAGATCAGTGCCTTTTTACCATGGTTGTCATGTGTATTAGCGAGCTTTAGTGTTATCAATAAAAAAAAGTTTAAGGGTTTCGAAATACATTACAGCAGGCACAGTATTTCCGCTTCAGTTCCGTAGGATAAGCTTGCTAGCTTGTTGTTGCGTGCAATTATAAGACCCTGGTTTAGGGAAATTTTTCTCCATTCGAAATGTGGGTGTAAATACCTATACATAATATATCTATATATAAAAAAAGTAATTTTATAATAAAAAACGTAAATACTAACCCTGTTCATGTGATTATCTCGTAGTATAGTAGTATACAGATGCTAAGGACAACCTGCTGTGCAGAGCTTGCATGGAGGCAGAGGAAACAGCAACCCATGTACTTCTGGACTGTCAGGGGCTTGCAGAATACCGGGCTAAGTACCTTGGCTCGCCAGGGTCACTCTCCGAGATCGTCGGTAATGTTTAGAGGTTACTGGGATTCGTCGGGGCTCGAATAGCTTTTATTCCCACCAACGCATAATACGCGCTTTGTTGTAGAGTTGCGGCAACTAGCCCGTGAAAACCTAACCTAGTAGTATACGAATATAAGGACGTAGGGCACGGCAGATTTCTGCTCAAATTAGAGGCGTCCAGCTCATACAGGAATTCCTCCTATTCTCTTCTTCTTAGAGAATAGATCCTAAGCAAGACTGTGGTTAGACGGCACTTTGGATATTCTGTATTGTTCTCCTGGTAAATATATTTGCTGATGCATAGGGTCACCAGAGATCCAACACCCAAGTTCCATTGTAAGTATTATAAATATTTAGAGACGCAGGTAAAGGTGTGCTAATTTGCAAACTTAGTAGTATTAAAAATATTTGAAGACATACATACATACATAATATAAAAGCGAAAGGATACACTTATTCACTCATCTACGTTAATGAGCAGTAGACGTCAGCTCAGAACGAATTTTGCGACAGGGCCGGATTTAGAACGTCTAAGGGCTCTCGCAAGTTTGTATGAACGTCCTTGGCATTTTGCACTAGGGATCTGAAATAGAGTTATAGTCCGGGCACCAGAGCCTTTGAGGGTGGTGGTCTTTTATAACAATACGATACTTGGCTTAAAATTTAAAGAAAATTTGCCATTTTTCATCTTTCTCGCTTATTTAAACAATGGAAACAATTTTTAATTTTTTTTAACGCCTAATCCTTATGTAAAATTGTCGGCTTAACAGCTTTTGCATTTTACATTTTGCTCTAAAAGCAATACTTTTCTAGATTTTTTATGAAAACCGAAAAAATAGCCGATTTTCAAGTTATTTTGCAATAATAAACAATGACGCGTATCTCCGTCGAAGTAGACACTTTAGGATGTTATTCTACGAATTTTTGTTCAAATTATAAGCCTAGTATCAAATTCAAATTCAAACTCATTTATTCAATAAAGACACTAAGTGACATTTATGAACGTTAAATTGAAGCTAGAGTTAAAATCATAGATCGGCACAAACAGACGCCACAGCATGTACTGGATTGTCAAGGTAAATTAGGTGAAAAACACCAAAATCTACTGCTTGCTTGTGTCGATCTATAACTTCCAGTTTCCAAAATGCGTAGGGCCTTATGAGAAGAATACTGGCAAAGAAACTCATGGCCACTCTTTTTAAAAGTCAGATCTTCAGGTACAATAGTGTTAGTGTTACACGAGAGGTAAACAGGATGCAAGCTGATGCCACCTGAATTTCATTTTATTGAAATACTCCAAAAGCTAACGTACTAAAAAATAAAAATCACTCAGTGATACCGTTGAAGGTTTGAACCTATTAAACATAGAAATCATTCAAGGTGCACATCTACCTTCATTCAGTTGCAAAATGCAATTGCAAAATATCGTATTGTTATAAAAGACCACCACTTTTCGCGTTATTTTTGGCTCTGGCGCCCGGATTATTAGTAAAGAGGTTGTTTATAAGTAGAACGTCAGCTAAGAACGTACTTTGCGACAGGGCTCGATTAAGGAGGTTTTTTTTGTACTAGAGAGACCTGAAATTTGGCAGGGAGGTAGTTTATAGGTACGGCACGTTAGCTAAGAACGGCTTTTGCAACAGGACTGAAAGAGGGAAGGGATTGAAAGGGCTTTCGCAGCTTCATGTAAACATTTTTGTTTCTTGCTTATAATGACATACTCGTAAGATTGAGTTATTGTGATTTACAATGTGACGGCTTAATTAAGGTGGTAGGTATTCTTTTGGTGTTTTTTTAATCCAAAGCTGATATATGGATAATTCGTAGTTTATAGGTAGGAGAAGTCAGCTAAAAAGATTTTTGCAACAGGGCTTAACGCTTTAATAAAGATAACTGAAGGTGATCGTAAGTTTTGACGACAACCTTTGGGTTTAATATTATAAATAATATGGAATACCAACCTATCTTATTTCCTAAATTACTTTTTCTGATTGCTGGAATCCCGAAAATATTTTGACTGTTTCGAAATTTTTAATACACTGTGGTCAACGGTATAAAAGCCACAACAGCATACTGAAGACAATTCCTAATAGGTGGAGTAGTCCGCTGCTGACCTACGGCAGTGCACACGCATCGGGCTGCTTTATTCTTAAGGAAAATTTTACTAACAAACTAGACCTAGGTCTGAAAATAAAAAAAATTACATAAAAATATTATCTATACTTATAATAAATCTGTAGCGCGATGAATTCTGTATATTGATTATATTTAAAAAAAATCGACTGAGAGGTATTAAGATATCGATACTGATGCCGAATTTGCGATCCAAACAATTTTTGTCTGTCTGTCTGTCTGTCTTTCTGTCTGTCTGTTTGTATGTTCACGATAAACTCAGAAGTTACTGAAGGTATATGCTTGAAACTTAGTATGATAATAGTTTGAGTGCCTGCGCAGGTTATAGGGTACTTTTTATCCCGGGTTAAACTTTGGTACCCACAGGAAAATCAATGAAAGCTGTAATAACATTGAAACGTTAGTAGAATGTATACACTTATTTCGAATGTTACTACAGCGAGCGTATAGCCTATCTGGTATAGAGTACGATTTCCACTAGGTTGGAAATTGACTTGAATCTCTCTTTGACACTTTTTCTTTTTTTGCAATTTTTTTAAATATATAAACTAATTTACCTTTTTTAATTAGGTATCGTTTTTAACCGACGAAAAAAAGGAAGTTCTCAATTCGACCGTTTATACACATATTTCTACTTTTTTTATGTATGTCCAGCCCCTCTATTTATGAACCGATTTTGATTATTCTTTTTTGTTAGATAGGGTATACCCATGTCATGGAAGTCAGGATCTAATGATGGAATTCTTATAAAATTGAGAGAAACCCTCGAAAATTGTAGAAACGAATAGTGTTTCTGTTTACTTTTCATTACTTTATCAGGTACTTGCGTTTAGAAATCATCACGTTATGCAGACGAGCTGATTATGAAAAAAAAATCGTAAATAATAATCTTTTTACCAAAAAATTAAACCGAAGCAAGAAGCAAAATATAAATAAACCTTTTAAATAAGCTTAATACTTAAGACTTAAAAGGTTTATTTATTTTTTGCGTTTTAGTTCTTTTCGTCGGTTTAATAATTTTTTTTTATATTTTTTATAAAACCACTCAATTTAATAAACTTATAAATATTAAGAGTACAAAGAATTGATTTTAACCTGCGATTTAAAGAAATATTATTAGTTACATTAGATTTTACCTGCAAATAGTCATGTCTATTTGAAGGATTTCGAGTGAATGTATATTTTCAATCGTAGGATATCATAGGAGAATGTGCTTTTGTGGTGATGGCTGAAGCAGCAGGAGTTTTTTTTTCTTTGTTTGGTGCTGGTTCTTGACTATGCCAACAAGCTATTTTGTCTCTCGCAGCCATTAAATTCATATAAATAGGGTTATAGAAAAAGAAGATCCAACTTTTAAGCTTTTGCATTCCATAATAATATAATTATGTTGGTGGGAATTCACGCGATCACGTATTTAAAAAGTATTACAGTACCAGTACCAGTTTCCGTTCTTTTACAGTAGTGCTAAATCTTATGTCACACCGTGACTAAACAAAGCTCAGAAGCAAACATTTCTCTGTTCTCTCTGTTCTCTGTTAGGTATACCGAGGGGGGCCATAGTTTTTAGGAAGCGGCACGGACTGACTGACTACAGCAAGAGTCTCCCAATTGGTCGGACGAATCGAGATGGTTGGTCGTCATAGTTGTTTTATGACGATTTTCTGCGAGCAGAACATCTCGCGCAAGGAGGAGGTGACGGTGTGGATTCGGTAGAAAAACTTCAAGGTGGAACCTTTTTACTCGCGCTCTCATGCGTAAGCTAAGAGTGGCCGTGGGTGTATGAGACGAGTTTTATGTTCTTCACCCGAAGCAGAGTCTCCCGTGAAGAGGGTGTCTGGACATCGCCCAGTTGCCGTCCGCTAGCCAGCGCTGGGTGGATCATTGGAGGCAAAACGTAGCCGTACCGACGGTCAACTCATAAACGGTGCTGTGAGGCACACCGTTTGGTTTTAGTTAGATTAAGCCTGATATACGGCCTCACCAATAGCCCGGTGAGGTGAGCTTCCACACGAAAAACAAATGAGTAATGTTACCACGGCCAAATTATGTCGTAATTTCACGTGTAAGGAACCAAAACAACCTTTTTTGTACGCTCCAGGTTGTTTCACCGCCAATACAGTATAAAAAATCCTGCCTGAAGAAAGAAGTAGGTACTATGTAATAAGCGACAAATTGCTGTTTTCCGAAAAAAACGCGAATGAAGTCGCGGGCACAGCTAGTTATATTATATATAAATATTACTGTTTGCATATTATTCTTTCAAGTCTTAACTACTCAACTGATCATCATTAAATTTTCATGAGCATAGAAATTGTAAGGCGTACAGAAAAGTTCAAAGGATACCTTTATCCTGAAAAATAGGGATAAAAAAATAACTTTTAGACGGTTGACAAAATGTACATTAACGCGAGCGAAGCCACGGGCAAAAGCTAGTATTCAATAAAAAGTAAAGCAAAAAATTACTTCAAAAGTTTGTTTTGTTTGTTCTTAAAGGAAAAGTCAAAATCCAATAACTGTTTTTTATCAAAAAACATTGTAGTTTTTAATTTAAAATTAATTTATTATATCTCATAAACTTGACGTTCTTCACAAATTGTATTTTTATTTGGTATGTCGCTTTATAACTTCTATGAAATACCGTTAAGTAAATTTTTCAGGAAAGATAGGATATTTGTACGTACGATACATATTTCATTGTATAGACCTTAGCTTCAGAGTTCGGATAAGAACAGGGCATTAGTTCTGGCGGCTCAAGTAGTTGCAGCGCGATCTACGGTTGCGAGGATTTTTGGAGGTTTCTGGTGTGACGTCAGAGGGGCGTGCGCGGCGCGAGACGCGGGTGTGGCGCGCGCCGCTGACAGCGAACACCCCGGCCGCGCTGTGTATCCGTAGCTCTAGGTAATATCTGTTGCGCGCCGAGCGCGATGGACGCACCGCGATCTCGCTACTAACAATACTTCGAACGCCGCCCGCCCTTCACGCAACCGTAAACAAATTATGTACTACGTACCCGCCGCTGAATGTATCGCGACAAGTGTGTACCCTACCTTATTTCTTTTATGTGATTTTAGTGACTTTTGTACCTTTTAGTGCTGTACTTGAAAATAAAGTGTAGGGGTAAACGAACGGCTAGCCGCCCAAGGACTGTAGTATTGCTGTAGTAACCGTGCCAGACTTGCCCACGGGTGATGCACCGAGTCTCGTAACACTTAGCCTTCGATAACTCCCACACGTGTCAAGCACATCAAGGTACGAACGCCAGACGTAGAGTTATTTATTATATAGTAAATAAATAGTCATATAAATTTTAGCGTAGTTTGGTTAAACATTATTTTTGAAGATGCCTTTAAAATATTTCGAAAGAGCCCAACTTTGTACTCTCACAAAATATTATAATAAGTTTTGGAGGTTTCACACAGAATCATATTGTGGGTAAACTTCAAAATAAATAATATTTAAAATATTTCAGTTAATATTGTTATTCTGATTTTAAATTATTTAAACAAATAAAAAAACATAATAAATTCTAAAAGGACGAGATTTATAAGTTTTAAAATATTAATCTTCGTCGCTTTGAAAAGAATTCAAACTTCAACATAGAAAAAAAAAATATTATGCATGATATGAAAAAACAGAGCAACACTTACATAGGTGACGTTTATAAAAATCTTCAGATAAACTATTATTGACCTCTGGTGAATGTTATTTTACGTCAATAAAAAGGAATATATTATTTATTAATTTGTTAAGAGAATAGTGAATTGGTTGTATGTTAGTGAATTGAAATAGTGAGAATGGTTTCTTTGGATAGGCGTGTACCATCTTCGTCGTCATCATCACTTTTCATCAGGTGAGATGGTAGACAAACGTCTATTCTATTTATCGATTAAAAAAAATGTGCATGTAGTTTTAACAGAAACGGAAATGTGTTTGTGTTATATAAAATCCATAGTGAATACAATAATATAGGTACGCGTTTATTTGCGTTGTCTATTAGAATGAGAATGCAATCTGTTTTTTATGTTTTCTACAGGTAAAATTATCTTGTAATTTTATCTATATAAACAAAAATTAAGTGATGTTCGTTGGGAAGCACATCACCTATAAATGGCTGTAAAGAAAGGAACTACGTTTTGTACAGAAAAATTGCAAAAACTTTACCAGAAATAAAAAGGTAGAAAATTGAAAAAGCTTTTTTCCAAGAATGCAACCAAATCTCAAAAAAAAAAAATGGAAATTCAAACAGGACAACGCCTGTCGGGTCAGCTAGTTTCTAATAAAATAGAATCATGAAAACAAAAGTTACCTTTTAAAACCACTGTACTGTATAATTGGATTAACATCTCCTATTACTCATAAGGGTGTGACATGGGTAAATTACATTTAGTGATTACTTAAATGTGAAAATTTATTTATCTTTGAAACGTATTTCGTTTGTTTCAATTTCACGAAACCAAAGTAAATATAATGTATTCTATAAATAAAAATGTCGCTACTACTACAAATGTAGCTACATAAGTAAATTTCGGCGCGTAAAATACACTGATGGATTTATTTGGGACCTTAGAGGGTTTAATATCTAACTACGAAATAAGGTCGAGTTTGTTATATTCTTATATATTTTTAAAGCATTTATTGGATCGAAGTTACTAAGTAAATAAAATTTCAATGAAAATTTTAATTAAAATAATGCTCCAGCAAATATTTCACATATTATTTAATAGCTACGTCGTTTGGTTACGATTGCTCTAAAACTCAAAAACACGTCTACCACCTATAAAAGTTAGGCAGGGATGCCTAAGTTTTGTTTTATATATGTACGTTATTCTGTTTAAAGTTTTATTGAGAATTACGACTAAACTAAATACATTTATTGACCTAAGATATAATAATTCAATGTTAAACAAGACAATGTATTCTTCGCTCTAAGATGTGCATTAAAAATGAATATTTTCGAATCAAATCTTAGAGTAAAGTTATTTTATCCTTCGATCAAATATACCATAGATGCAGGTTCTATAACAAAAATCGCTTCCAATAGTGGCTCCAGATAGTACTACAACTTTACGTGTATAGATTTAATAAGCCATTCTCATAATAAACCAGACCATACAATGAATGTCAATGTAAATATATGTTGTAATGGTTTGATGCAAAATCTTCAATGTATAGCGTCTGTAGTTTATTACTTACCACAACGAAGCGTATTAGACTCGCGGTACGTATTAAACACGCAAGCTCACGAATGTGAAAAGGACAGGTGCGCAAGCTACCTATTTCAAAATCACAAACTTTTCAAATTATCGTTTGTTACAGTGCTATTATTATACTTTAAGAAATTAGAATTATCACAAAAATTTTATTACTATCGATTTCATTGTTATTTGGACTTCCATATTATTTTTTACTACACTTAAAATATCACATTGCTAGCGCGGGCGCCAAGCGTTTGTTAGGAAAACCGCGCTAACAACTGATTTAAGCACAGTTAGTTGGTGCCATTTTTCGAGCGCCGAATCTGGACATGAAAAGCATAAGGTTGGCATCTGAAGATCTACCCAAAACGATTTTTTAACATCACAATAGTAAAGTTTCTCTGACTCTTGTATTTCTATCTTATTACATTGCTGAGATCTATTCGTGCGTAAAAGCGGATCTGACGACTTTCCGAAATATGTATTAACTAGCAACCTGCCCCAACTTCGCACGGGGAGCAAAGTATGTATTGATTTTCTCGACATATTCAACAATCATCGTCATATTTCAGCCGTTTAACATAAATCCTTAATGAATTATACACCTAAACCTTCCTTGTGAATCACTCCGTTTATTAGTGAAAATCGTATGAAAATCCGTTAGGTAGTTATTGAGTTTTCGCGAACAGACAGACAGACGGGGGACATGGGACTTTGTTTTATAATATGTAGTGATAAGGCATACATTACTAATACCATTACAAAACGTATTTTAACATAAGTCCTTGCGAATTTTTTTTTTACTTACTACTCAAGGTTTTTCATAAACTATAATGAGTTCTGGTACAAAGTCGGAGTAAAGCGAAACAAAAGAAAAACAATAAATAACCATAGCATTTAATCTTGAGTAGTAGAGTCTATTTACTGAAAAGTAAAAGTGGTTTACAGTGGATAACTTAAAAATAACTGTTAATACCCAATGTTATTCAAAAGAATAAAATATTGTCAAAAACTTTTGTTAATTTTATTTTAACTCCTGAAAACTTGTGTAATTCGAGATCCGACCTTAGGCTTTTCATGTCCAGAAATAATCTGTATTCGCTAAAAATATGTTATATACAGTATCTTGATCGTTGACACGTAGCTGGTAGTCTAAAATTATTCGCCTACACCTACTGCATACGGATTAATTCTTGTAATTGCATTTGTTTTTATATTACGAATACAATCAAAGAATTTGAGATAATAATACTGTATTTCCATTTTTTATCTGTACTGGTATGATAATGAATTGATACTGTAGCACCATTTATTTATAATACAACATTTTATATCACTTAATATTTTTAATCTAATCTCAATCTAGTACCATCTGCAAGGGCATTTGATAATTCATATTGTTACAACTATCGTAGGCTCCAAATCAAATCAAATCAAAATAATTTATTTCAATTAAACCACTATGGATTTTTGAATTGTCAAGAGTAGTAGTCAGTCAGACTAAGTCAGTCGTGAAGCTAGTTGCCTGTTCCAATTCGTAGATCCAATGGAGAAGAATAGGCAAGAAACTCCAAGGACACTCCTTTTTAACATGTTTTTTACAAATTTCTGGTTACATTGCTTATATGCGCAAGTTAAATGTGAGGACAATGTAACGTATTGTTCTAAACTATTAACTACTACTATAATAATATGTAAGTAATAGCAGTTCGGAAATGACCAACGCTCCGTTTGTTTGTCAACTTCAATGATCCAAATTTAAAAGTAAAACACTCGCATTAGATTCCATATACACTAACCTGTTCCAAAAAGAAATACTCGCAAATTTATTCTTGTTTTTTCAAATGATTAAAATGGATAACTTACTAACTCACAGGAAGTGTAAATCAATAACTATTTCTTCGAATCAGTTTAATCTAACCAATGCTTACAATACTTTTACTACGATACGAAAAGACGAATAAATTGAAATCACTGAACAGATCGATCTGAATATTTGTATATATTTTTCAAAAGTGAAATGTGGTTATTTTTTTAGCGAATTTATTTGAAAAGTCTCGAAAATATTAACAACCAAACTAACATTTTTTTCCTTTAGCTATTTGAGTTTCGTGATTTCGTCTTAGCATCATACAACATTTAAAGTACACAAATTAATCCACGAATAAATTAAAAGAATAAATTATTGAAATTGCAAACAGTGCCTATGATAGTACTACGGTTTTCTGTAGAGTGGTGGTACCGCCTTCCTCACTGACCTAATATATATGTAAATATACTCCAAGGCTATTGTATTATATTATTTATATATTGTAATTATCGATATAGTTGCTGATAATTTAAATTGCTTGGTCAAAAAAAAAAACAACATTAATGTTCTTACTACCTTTTTTGACTTACAAAATTAGATTTTCAATATGTCTTTACGAAATACAGAAATACATTTACAAAGTTTCATTTCAAAATACCAAGAAATAATAAAGTTATGGATTTATGATATTTAAAGGACCGTTTTGTCCCGTAGTGTGTTGACACTCACATCCAACACACAATGTCACGGCATTCATGTACGTGAAAATGGACTGGACCGAATTATATTAGACATACGGTGCGTAGATAAAACAACGTGAAAATAAACGTTCGTCGGCGTCGTTTAAAAAGTACGCCAAAAATACGACGTACAAATTCACCAGGCGGACGCGCTTTTTGCGTTAACATCGTTGCTAGATTGAAAGTCGCTCCAGCGCTTGAAGGCTGTTGTTTTAAAATTTATTGATCTCTTCAAATATTCCGACGATTACTAATGAAAAACGTTGCAGCCTAAAGCTAGTAAAATATAAGATACAGTTCTACAGTAAAAATGATTCAATATTGTGAAATACTTCGGTATAGCCGGGTATAAATCGTAAAATGAGTTAGTTATTCGCGAAAATCGAATAATATTAGACCCGTTACATGAAACTTATATAGCTATTCATTAATCAACCCAACTTTTGTCTTCTTACTGGACTATTTTAAATATTTACAAGAACTATTGACAACTATTCGCTTGACCGCATTAATTTATTTTATAGTGACCATATTAACTACACCGTATTTCGCCAATAAAGCGGACTATCAATAAATATATATTATAGTGAATCAAATTATGTTGCCTATCTTCCGATCAATCACTTTTAATACCAATATTCGTTTTATCTGTACCATTAATGAAAAATTCTTTAGAGTTAGATAACGTTTTTTTTATTAATACATACATATTATTATATATTATAAACTATTGTACTTCAACATACACGCTTTTTTTTAAATATTTTTATGAAACAAATTATTACATTAACATGTGTACAGTAAATAATATAATATAATATCTATTTTTAACTTGTATGTATTTTTTATTTGTTTTTTTTTAAATGCTCTCAAGGTGGTCCCATTGTCAACTGTTGGTGGAATCATCGGAAAATATAGGGCAACCCTCAAAAATTAGAGGAAAATGTAGTATTTGTTGATTTCTCTTGAAACTAAGCAACATTGACGTTAAAAGAGCTAAATGTTATTGTTATTAATCGACTTCAAATAAAAAGTATGTATTTTTTTTTTAATAACTTATTCAATTAAGTTCAGCAAGTTGGTATTTTGTTGAACTGAGGTAGCTGCAACAGCGAAAGAAAAAAAGGCAAGATTACAACGATAAACGAATAAATGTCAAGCCGATGTTGGTGTTGCTCCGGAGATTTACTCAGACTTTCAAAAATAACATCAAACCGATGTCCGCGTTACTCCGGACTTTTGTTACTCAAACGTTCACGGATGATACCAAGCCGAAGTTCACGTTGTTCCAGAGTTTCATGATTTAAACGCTCAGGAATGACATTGAGTCGACTTTTGCGCTGTGTGGAGGTTTTGTTACTCAATCGTTTTCGAATAACATCTAGGCGATGTTGGTGTTATTCAATCGATTCTTGTGATAATTGGGAACGTATTAACGTCTCATCTCAGATAATCTCGTTTGACTAGAAAGTGTTTCATTGGATCGCGATATAGCATTCCTCTTACGATTCTTAGACAAACGTTAATTATGTTCTTTAATACATTCCCTACTCTTGTTTGCCTTCTTTGCACAAATTTTGAGACGTGTGAGACTTTAAATAAAATAGGTATTATTATGAAAGCACTATACACCTAAATAATACATGTATTAAAAGTTTGTTTATTACGTAAGTACAATCATGGCACAAGCCATTGAGATAACGAATAACGTAGGTAGGACACCATAATAGGTATAAATTCCAACAAAACGCTATGTTATCGCTTTGACACATCTGTGTTATATTAAACAATCATACACTAACCAATTAATACTAATCAAATCCATCCGTTATTACATCATATTGTTATTTCATTAGTACCTACCAAAACGTTTCAAAGGTGCTCAGAGCAAGAAAATCCCTGTCGGATATTGCCAAAATAATACATTATCCATAATTTAATATGCCTACATAGTCAATAGGCGGTAACCGGCTCCTATAAACATTATTGTAGTAGGTCTTGGTCAGTCAAAAAAACAACAGCCAAAAGTGACATAATACCTAATACACGCAGCAAGCTTATTCTTTCAGTCAATCGATCAATCAACTATTGCCGCACTAAACCTCATAGTCATAAGCTAAATAAATAATAGTTTAAAAAAACTAAAAACACACGCTTTCATGGAAATTTCAAGTAAAAAATAAAAAATAAATTTCAATAAATTTGGATTAAGAATAGTGTAAATAAGAAATAAATGTTTATTATTGGAAAAAGCGTGGGGAGCATCCCCACGCTTTTTCCTATAATGTCAATAAAATGTTTATAGCTATTGACACTATGCCATGCACCCTAAAAAAACGGCTAGTTTTTTTTTAAATCGAATTATTGCATTGTCATCGGTCTTTGACAGGTGTGCAAAATTTTAATGAAATCTGGCCGTTTAAAGTTCGTCGAAATCGCGCCCTAAGGAGTCGGTTACAAACAAACATACAAACAAAAACATACAAGTGAAGCTAATACAAAGCGTGTAAAAATAGATACGATTTTTTTATTTCTTCTCCATTAATATCGTAGGTAAATAATGAAGACACCGCTTCAAAATGGTTCTGATTTTATCTATTTCTATATAGAAGCTATTTACATGCATGCGTCATAAAATTCCTCCGCATCGTTGCCTACTGGCAGTGTTCCCAGAAGGCTGGCAGCATTGCCACGTTGAATGGCAATGCTAATTCTCTGTGCAAGAAAAAGGCCCGCCTTCTGGTCACGAGAAGTGTCGATCAGTCGCTTAGTTCTGATTTTGAATAATATAAAAAAAAAAACAAAATTTTAGAAAAGTCGTTAAAATCGGAGCTGTTTCTGCTTCCGAGAAAAAAGCTTTATTGAAGTGACTATTGATACATCGTGAAATGTTATCTATTTCAAATATTTAATTATTATTTTTTCATTTATATGTTGTTATGTTTTTTATATTTTTCTGACTGGCCTGTTGGTCTAGTGGTTAGTGACCCTGACTACTAAGCCATAGGTCGTGGGTTCGATTCCCACCCAGGACAAATAATTGTGTGATGAGCATGATAATTTGTTCTGTGTCTGGGTGTAATTTATCTATAATATGTATGTATTCAGAAATATGTAAGTATGTTTATAAGCAATCTGGTTACCATAGTACAGGCTTTGCCTAGTTTGGGATCAGACGGCCGTGTGTGAGATGTGTGGAGTTATTATATTAATATATTATTAGATGTGGAATGCTGTGTTGTATTAAATAAAATCATTTTCGTTCTTTTTTACACATATAAACAGAACAGTAGTTTCCAAAATTATTAGTATTATTTGGGAATTGAGCGCACAACACTCGGCGTAATCGCAATTTACGTGACCAGGACCATCACCCGCCATTTGTGCATTCCACTCGCCATTTTAATTATAAATGTGACGAGTTACGTTTCAACAAGCTTATATCACATACCACCAGTCTGAATTATAAAAAAAATATTTATTAGGGATGATTATAAACATTATATGGCTGTCGCGTGCGTCATGCTCGTGAACGAGTGCCGTTGGTTGGAGCTGGTCATTTCGGAACTGCTACTACTTACATACAGAAGTAGTTTGCGCAACTGTTTATAGTTTAGAACAATACGTTACATTATCCTCACATTTAACTTGCGCATATAAGCAATGTAACCGGAGATTTGTAAAAAACAAGTTGAAAAAGAGTGTCCTTGGAGTTTCTTGCCTGTTCTTCTCCACTGGATCTACGAATTGGAACAGGCAACTAGCTTCACGACTGACTTAGTCTGACTGACTACTACTCCTGACTATTCAAAAATACCCATAATGGTTTAATTGAAATAAATGATTTTGATTTTGATATATAACTTCACGCTAAAATTTGTAGGAGTAGAGCAAAAACACCGACGATATTAATCTGTCCGTTCTATCAGATACTTAATCATAGCAGTCTCTTTTATAGAGACATTGGCTGCGTTATGCCATGAAAATAATTTTACTCTAAAGTTCATTTTTCAATGTTTTCTTATAACAGGGAAATAAGAAGATAAGAAAAACTTCGCAGCGCTGAAACATCTTGTGGTGGTAATTTATTTCCAGCGTATCTCTGTTCACTTCAAATCGTGTCCAACTTGGGAAGATATTTTTAAACTTATATAATAATTCAAAATGATTGCTTTTATTATATTTATGTCATGAATACACACTGAAATGTATAAAGCTCATTAATTTGTTTTTACAAAACCGAAATTCGAAAATTAAAACATACCAACAAATACTAAGTAATTTGCAATAAAAAATATTGTAAATATATATTGATATAAATATCCTATTTAGTAGGTTGGACCAAATTGCACACAGAGTGCAAATTTTCATTAAAATCGGTTCATTAGGTTAGAAGTTCATTCTGAACAAACAACGTGACACGAAATATTTATATATATAAAGATGAATATGTATTTTCATTTGAATGATGTTAACATGAACTCGTAATGAACGTGATATATATAAATATTTAATATCACACACGAAAATTCAAGTCTTGGTTCGTTCGTTACCTTAACATTGTTAGATAATACACCGGATCAGTAAGTTTATAAGGCTAAGGTGGGAACGGAGCCTCAATTTTTTTTTTAAATCACCCATATATAGGAAGGGCGGGAGGGTGTTGTTGCTAGATTAACCTTTTTATTGTTAGACTAAAGACGTTTTATATTTTTGAAGGATATATCTATGAAAGAGAAAGTGAAACAAAAGTTTACGTAGAACTCGCACGTACTTACAGATATGTATGTCAAAATTACGCAAGATTTACTCTGTTGTGATTGGCTAGTCGCTGTGTCACCACATATCTGGAGTGCGTTAAACAACAATCACGTCATAATGTTCGTGCGAATTGGAATATACTAAATCATTTGCAAATGTGTGTATTTGGCGACACCGATCCGATCGCTCGGAAGATCGATAAATACATAAAATGATAGGGAGAAAGAAGGTATAGGGAGAAGGAAGAATAATTACTTTGATTTTAGGAAATAAAAATATAGAAAAAAAAAATAGTTTTTTTCATATAAAACGGCAATTTCATAGGTAAAGACCTAATTTAAAAAAAAAAATGTATATTGTGAGCTATATCGCGATATACATAACCTCTCAAGTGAAAGAATCAGTAATATTTCTTAAATTGCTGACATGTTATCACCGATTCTAATGATGTACCTGACGTTCTAATTCATCCATGTACTTATATTACCTGGAATTGTATATTTTAACCATTCTTTATGTTGGACCTGCTTCTCCAGTGACGAAATTCCGATTTAAGCTTGAATCTGGTTTTACCTATCTCCTTCAAATTTGTGCTAATCAGGACTTTTTCGCTTTATATTTATTGTAAGATTACTTTTGGTTAACGTGTGATTGCCTTTTGATACCCGACGTTTTGAAAGAATTGCACCAATCATGGCCACGAGTGAGCTCTGGGTCCATCTGTGACCATATCGTGATTAAGTCCCAATTCACACATCTAATATTTATATAGGTCTCGAAATTTTCAAAACAATTACGCCATCATATCCATTTTTCTCGTTTAAAAATATAATTAAATCAACGTAAGTAAACAACTCTCCATAAATACAGCAATCGATTGCAAAATACGGAGAGGTAGGCCGGTCGGAAGTTTAGTAGGTGATATCGTTATGGTAAAATAAATATTTTCCAGGAAGAACGGAAAGTCGTTAAAAATTCAAGAGGTATTGTTCAGTGATTTACTAAAGGACACAACGTGATTCCGGTCCTGAAAATTTCCATAATTGTGTACCCAAGCTTTTGAGATTTCCATATGTTAGATAAAATGAAAACCCTTGTTACCGCACAATCTTGAAATTGTAATTAAATTTCTATCACAGATTTTACTGTAAATTGGTAACTGTTTTCGTAGAAAAATAATCCTAATTTTCCTTGATTTATTCAAGGTTTTGAATTTTTTAAGGCACAGGTAACAAATAAACATTTTCATTTAAGGAGATTAAAAATAAAATTTGCCATCGTTACTTAATGCTTAGGCTTGAAAGTAATATTTAAAATGCAATAGAACGTTTGTATATTACAAACATAAAACTTACTGATATGGCAAAACTGACTGATCCGATTATAGTTCTCGCCTCATGGGGAAGATAAGCACAAATCATCCTGGTGTATAAGTAGTACACGTGTATTCCTTCAACGTACCGTAAGAAATAAAATTGACTGAAGTTTATATCAAATGATGGATAGTGGACATTAACACACACAACACAGCAGTGAGCAAGTAACTCCTAGAATGAAAAAAAGGATAGATAATATATGTAGTAGCGACTAGGCTCTTATTCTAAAGGGATAGTCGCATAAGAAGTTCTTTAATAGCTGCCGTCGTCGCTAACAAAGCAACTCACTACTTTTGTTTACAGCTTAGAAGCACGTTTACTAGTAAGGATAAATACGATCGTATGGCTTAAGTGTTACCGTAAATATATATTTGAGATTAAATTTAAAGCGGGTACGTGCCAAGTTAATGGCCCGTAACGTGGCAGTGTTTAGAATGTAAGCATGTTAGTTTCGCGTCACCAATCTATTGATATTCATCGAAAAGCGTTTACCCGTGTTCTGAAACGCTTTACGTCAATGCATAAACATTTAACACTACACCGCTCTGCAGTAATTTATTCCCTAATGAGATTAAATTTCTGAGAAACTTTGATTGACATTTTGCAAGATTTAGAGATTATTAGAATTTGCCGCACCTTTACCCAACTACGTTGGGGTTGGCTTTCAGTCTAACATGAAGCGACTGCCATCAGACCTCCACAACCCAAGTACAAGGCGATATCAAAGTTCTATAGTCATATGGCAACCGGGACCGACGGTTTAACTTGCTTTCCGAAGCACGGATAGGTTTCAATGTGGTCACCCATCCTAAGACTGACCTGGCTATGATTACTTAACCTTGCAATGTGCTAACCTACTCGGCTACCTTTTAGTCACAAGCCTCTCTATCTATTAAGGATGAAAAATAATTAGGCTATAATAATAATTAATTCGCTTATTTGCAGAACAGACGATTTCTGTAGGCAACAATACTAAATTACCGTCACTCGCGTGTTATCCATCCTGCGATCCTGCTCTGTGAAACCTACTAGTAAAACCAGACGTTAGTAATCACTAAATGCGGTTTTTTGTACGGCGGAGACGCTTCAATCATTTTGAATGACCGAAGCGTCTTCGCCGTACACAGACGTAAACAGTTCTACCAGGCTTAAAACAGAATATCATTAAGTTTTGTGCTGCTTTAAGATTTGATTGAATTCTGAGTCTGTAGTTTAGTAACAGGTGTTTAGAACTATATGTGAGGCTAGTATGGTCAACTCACTGTCAATCAAAGTGATTTTTCATGTGTTTAAAAGTAACGCATAGGTGCAATCTTAAATGTTGGTCGATATTGAATCGACTGTAAGTGATACTTTTCATTATCATAGAGGCTATAAAGTGGTTTCCATGAACCTAGCATTGTCCGGAGATTGTAACCGGGTCTAAAGTGATTCGACAGTTTTCTTCTAGGTATTGAAATGTAAGCATAAAACACAGTCATAAAGAATCCTCCGAAACACAGTAAAAGGTCATAAGGTGGAAAGATATCTTCATTATCATCTAAGCCATTAGACATTCAATCCTGAACAAGGTCATGCGCCGCTTTCTTTCATAGTTTCTTACAGAGTTAGTAGCCAAAATCTGCCGGAAGTTGGTGGCTCAATTGCAGCATCTGTACCCCTTATTTCGGCAATATTGCAAGACCGTATGCTTGTTATTTTTTTATCTTAATAGTTTCAAAATTACAGTCCGCTCAATTAATGGGTGTTACCACCCCGTCAACTTAAAGTCGTTGAAAGGCTATTTGTTATGGAGGCAGTCTCCACAACAAATCCAGGAACAGCGAATCTAACACTAGATATTTTTCCAGGAAATTTGCTTTTTCGTAGGCCCTAAAAGATACGAATCACGTCTGTTGCGATCATTATTACGGTTGGGGCTAAACAAAGGTCTATGCCAAACCGTATCCACATTCCTAAAGAATTCAGGGACTCCAAACCCGGCCACCCTTTCGAAGTACGCTAATCAAACAGACGATAGAATCTCTCTGGTTAGCCTACAGCGAGGGGTACACGTTATTCAGGGTACTACGCAATGGAGACACCGCACCGCAGGATTTGTAGGTAATCTATACAATAAAGTTCTTTATGGTAAAAGGTTTAGTACGCACTGACGTTTATTCGACGTAACGATTAGTGAACAGCACACTATAGAACTATAGACATATATATAATAACGGTTACGAATGAAATTTGATATTAATTTCAAAACAAAGTTAATTTACTCTTATATCTAAATTGTAACTTAATAAATTCAATGATTTCAGAAAAAAGTTTATCACAGTGTCTTTTTATACCAAAAAACACTTCAAACGCTCCAATCATCCTGTATATTTTATTTACTAAAATATAATAGAAGGCAAGTTAGCACATGTATAAAGTATAGACAAAAAAAAAATATTAATGCGAAAAAAAAATTATATCTTAACAGCAAAAAATAAAATCCTAACAAAATTACTTTGATAAATATTTGCAAGAACTTAAAAGATCTTACCGTGTATTTTCAGATGCAATTTTTGCAGATCGTTTCACGAGTTTTCGCTTTGCTGGAAAATATCACCACCCATGGTGATATTTTCCAGCAAATGAAAGGAATGAAATTAAATAAATAAAATAGAAATAACTACACCACCAGGTACCCTTGTTTGTTGCATTTGTGTATACAACTTTCTCAATGGTTGTATTATTAATTAAACTTAATAAAATACTTGAAATAAAAAGAAAATCAAACGAAGAAATGACAATTTTATAAAAAAAATATACTATTGATATTAAAACTTCTTGTAGCTCCAACCGTTTGCTTAGCTTATATACTTTACTTGATACAATTTGATAATACAATTAAACGCACAACATCTACAATGTATAAATTAAAAGAAAATATATGAATATCTTGAATAAACAGAGATATTATTACATATATATGCATGTAGTCATCTCGCCGTCTATTGATTGCAAAGGCTCAATCCCACATTTCACTTTACACCCACGATTGTATGTAATTTATATATATATATATATATATATATTTATATATATAATTAATAATAATGTAATTGTATGTACCTTCACCCACCAAAAGAGATAAAATTCCCCAATGGGACGTTGCTTTTCCGAACCAATATATATAACAAAGTTATGACTTAGAAATAAGTTGATGTCTATTAACAAACAAATACCATTCCCCCGCAACCGTTTTGAGGTGAGTTAGTAGTCTTAAAAGTAGACTTTAAAGTTTTCGGTTATGGAGTTGCGTATTGAAATCATTACCTGAAATAACGATAAAGAGAATACCGGTACGTATTAGAGTTTTCTGTAAAATTCTAGGTATTATAGTTTAGCAAGTCCCTATTACCTTGACCGTTTTAGCAGACAGAAATGATAACGTATAGCCGAAAGAGAGATGCATTTTTGGATGATTTAAAAAAGGGCTAATTTGCCTGTCTAAACATTTTTTTCAGCTGAAAGCTTTTTCATCTAAATTGTTTGATGTTTTGCTCTCTTATGCACAGAATGACGATACAAGAATTTAAATAGAAAACAGAAAGAGTAAAAATAAAAAAGTTCTAGTTTCATTAAAGTTAATACCCAACAAATTTTAAAATAGAAACTAAAGCTGCGGATTGCTTTCTACTGCAGTGTTTTGTACTTTTACTTGCAGTCACTGAAATCAAATACAAAAGAGCATTATTATATAATTTCTTCTTTAGAATAATTAATTTGCATTGTCTGAGGGCAGTATTATATACGCATAGCCTTACTTAAAACTGAAGAACCACTTAAAATAAGTTTCAGACAGTGTTTGAATGTTAGAACCCTACTTTAGTTGTGAAACGTCACTAAAGAAGTCTGCTGTCACCAGTTAACAACGTTTGTTACTTATAATAGAACCGTATTTAATGACCACTTACTGTTTCTTTATTTTAAAATGTAATGATCGAAATCTCTGCTTAACCATTGTCTAATTTTATCGGAATTGAGCGTGGTTCTGTAATAAATTAAATGCTTAAATCTAGATCTCAAACCGTAATCAATTGAAAACAACTCATAAGGGACTTGGGTCAAGTACGTGATTTTATCATTTCTTGTTCGATTCTGAACGTTATCTCTGAATCAGAAAGTTACTTCTGAAATGAAATAATTCATAACATTTATCCTCCTGCGTGTTTTCCCACGATATTTTGCTCAACCGCTTAGCCATATCTAATCATTTATAGCTAATGGCCTCTAGTACAATTTAGTGCGATGGAGAGTCTGAAAGCTTTTATCCGATAGCTCACCAATGTGACTACTGTAATTTAAGATCATAGCTCAAACATTGTAAAAAAAAAACGAAAATTTCCAGCTGCGTGGTCACTTAGTCAAACATAAAAAATATCAAACGTCTCGAAGTATGTAGTTCCGATAGAGTGGTTATTAGCGCACACGGAGTGTAGTATGTCTAAAAACTGTGAGTGGTTAAGATGCAAATGTGCGATGCAAATTACTTAATATTTTTGTACTAGATAATATGAAAACCAAAACCGGACAAGTGCGAATCTAACTCGCGCGCCGTGGTTTGTATGTATGTAGATAGTACGTCCATCTCGGGAACTAATTCTCGAAGATTTGTGTCCGTCTTTTCCGAAAGACAAATGCTTCTTACCAAATTTCATGACTCTAGGTCAAAGGAATGTACCCAATAGGTTTTGATTTACCTGCGAAATGTGTAAATTTGGTCAAATTTAGAGCTTAAAGGGCGGTATGTTTTAATTGCGTTGAAGCAGAACGAAAGAAGAAAAGAAGCAGACATAGATATGTGGTATTAATTTCAACTTGATGTGTCCATGGGTTTCAGAGAAAAAGGGTCTTAGCAGATTAACAAACAGACAGACAGACATACAGGCGGACAACAAAGTATAAGGGTTCCTTTTTTTCCATTTGAGGAACGGAAATCTAAAAAAACGTTTTTCATAAAGATTCTACTGTGTGAATTTGGATGGTGATGATAAAACTCAAATTACTTAATGTGAAACTTACAGCTCTTGCATAAATTTTACTGTTATAAGAAATGAGTACACTTGCTATCGGTTCCTAACAAAAAATCCTTACAAAGTTATCGATAAGAACGGTAAAGATTCAAATTTAGAACTAGTTTGTTTGTTCAAGTCTTTTAAAGTGTTAAAAGTGGACCGAAGAGGACTGAAACTTCGCTTAACTAAGCTTCAATGAAAGCAAGACCTAAATAATTCTTCCATTGACTAAACGAAAACAATTTCCCTATCTTCACGGCTTTCTTTTGAACGCTTTCAACACTCATTAAGAACGTCTGCAGTTTAAAGATTTCATAAATTGGGTCATGGACTTCATAGGATATTATTATTTAATTAATTTAGATATTATGTTACTTTTTTTTAAATATATTTCAATAGGGATGGTTTAAAATTAAAATAAGGGCACACAGACGTAAACTATAATCGTCGGGCTGTTATGAGCATCTGTGCTTGTCCGCTGTCAGGCTTCTTGCCCTTAGAAATTGTAAAATCACGTGTCCTGTTTCAAAGCCAACCCATTTTATTACCCATTTGTTAGTACAACTGGATTACCTTCCCAAATGTGGGTAACAAAGAGAGCAGGCAACACGGCACCACGAAAGGAGTTGATACTTTATAGGCTTTGTAAAAACTTGTAGCGGCAGATACCCACGCGGCAGGTCGCTTAGCTCTTTGATAAAGGGCCCCCGTCGGGCCCGAAATTTTTCGGGTGTTATATAGAAAGAAAGAAAAAGATTTATTTTTGGCACATTGTGGTACTCAGTTACACACAAACACTTAAATTTTCTCAAAAAACAATAAAAAAAAACAAGGACCAAAATTAAAAGGATTAAAATGTAGAACTAAAAAAAGGTAAGATACAAAAAATAAATAATAATAAAAAATGGCAGTTGATCATTTCTGCTCACCGGCAACACCACATCTTCCGCCTGACCAAGCGGAGCAGGAAACCGCCTCCATTATTAATATATGTATATCTTTAATAAATATGATTAGAACGGTAGTCGCGGACTTAAAAATTCATGAATCATTAAGAAGTGACAGAAATTTACTGTTTGTAAGAAATTTATAGATAACCGAGCATGCGAAGAGAGTCTTACTTGAATATCTGTATTTAAATTGAGTCAGTTAATTTGGGAGTTTCGGGACGTCCACGGAGCGTTGCTCAGTGATGTGGAAGGTGGAAGTTCGATAACTCCGCAGTCTGTTCTTCGTCTATCTATCTAGTGCAAGCTTCAAATTATTCAAGATCCTTTCATTCGTTGTTAAGTGGACTCAATAATAAATTTTAGAGGATACAAAATATAAACACAAGACAAAATTATTTAGAAAGGTAGGTACCTAACCAACTTTAATGTTAGAAATTTTGTTTAGTAAGTTTTCGATAATACTGCGAATATTTGAAACGTAGTAAGTGGTTAAACTAGTACAAGTCACGCCTCATGATAGAGCTTACACTTGCCATGGCTGTGGCATCATGCTGTCGATACTACTCATCAGCAGAAATGCAACAAAGCTAGTAAGACTGGATATATTTTATGTAAAGTTATGTAGGAGGCAGCTGCAATTAAAACCGAAGTTAGCCATCCTGCTAAAATAATAATCAGTTAGTACTAACTCCGCTATACACCTCCTGGCTTCATCTTCGTTACCAAGCCCAATCTGTTACACTGATCAAAACGAGTCATATGAGCCCAAACTCGAGGAGTTTACTAGTAGTTCCTGAAGAGTTCACTATCTATTAGACAATTAGAAGTAGGTTAAAATTTACTTCGAAGATTTGTTTCCCTTTATTAGTTAGTTAGTTATAAGTGAAACCAATAAAAGCTTGTTAAACTAACCTATTTGGACGACCGAGCTTCTCGTGGCGTATATTTACACATTTTTTTCAGGAATACACCTACGTAAATATATAGATAAACTTAAAAAAGAAAACGTTATCTAAATACAAAATTTGAACCAAATCATTAGAGCCGTTTCTGAGATACACGAAGTACAAATGTGTCGGAGAGGTCAAATATTAGGGAAGCTGATTTCATAACGAGACACAAGCGGCAGACAGATGGTGCTACTACACAGTCTGGACTGAAGTTCGTGCGGGTCAGCTTTCGTGTAAACGCGCAATTCTGAGCGAGTCACTTTGCAGTTTGCTGTCAGCTTCCCCGTGGACAACAAGTTTAGAAACAGTACTATAGTGTGGTTTGTAATTGTTTATTTTTGCTCATATCGAATACTTAGCCCACACGATTTCTTTAATTCTGGTAAAGATTCTCACTCGAATGGGTCTATTTATCCGATATATATACAAGAATTGCTCTTTTAAAGTTATTCGATAATTTAATTTACTGTATGGGTCAGATGTGTGTATGTAATTTTATATAATATTAATTTTGTATGAATTTTTGACGTGACAACGTCTTATAATTCGATGGAGCCGGCTGCACGCACGAAAAAACATGACTCATGCGGCGTTACCTCGCTCTGAGGCGTTCCTATGACGTTGTCACGTTCAACTATCGTCAGTAAACCGACCGATTTATTATTAAATAGCTATATAAAGTAGATATTAAGTTTTTAATATATTGAAGTCAATGTGCTTTTAGAAGTTTTCAAACAAAATCATGCACATATTATACAAGTACTATATGTAGATTCATATTTATCATTTTAATTTTACCTCTTGATTGGAGGGTATGTTGTGTCCTGATTGTAATACTGGGCAGATTAAAAATCACGTGAAAAAACATTATTAATATTACAGATCTGTATTTTTTACAAGCTTTTATTTAACTTGCAATGTTTGTTTGTATGTGTTTTCGGCACAAATCGTGGAAGCTAAACTAGAACCACTTCCTGATGTCCAATTAGGCTCAGATTTGATGAATATATGCATCTTTGGTGACAATACAATAATATGGTATCATGGAGATGTTCTGATGATTGAGCCGGCAGACGGCCATAGGAACTTCTTAACTAAACAAGATAAACACATCGAGTTTGGGCTCATTTGTTTTGTCTTGGTGAGTACTTTGTTGCTACATGATATCCAGGTTATGATGATGGAGTCGGAACGTGGCCGGCCATATGAACTTCTGAACCAAACAAAATAAACCAATCGAGTTTGGGCTCGATTGATTCGTCTTGAGGAGTACTTTTGTAAACATCAAATCTACAATAAAATAAAAAGTTTGTATTAAACCTTGTTTAAAAAAAATACAATGAAATGTAAATAGAATGACACACGAAAATATCACCTACATATATATATACATACGACAAAATCTACCTAATATAAGCACTCCAACTTGTGCTTTATTTCTATTATGCGCTATGTTCAGTTAAGACTTGCTAAAATATTAAATTATTCTTATTCGATTATGTTCCCATCCAATGAAATTTATTTAAGAAATTCTATAAAGATATCTCATTACTTATTCTTAATATTACTAATAACATCAAACAAAAATAATACGGTCACTATAAAACGTTGTTAGTTAACTAATTAGGTAGCAATAAGATCTAACCACTTTGCGGTAGAAAAACTGTGTGTGTTATACATTGTAAGAGCGCCAGTTGTATACAAAGTATGTGGTTAGTTACATAATAATTACTAGTAATTGTATTTCATTTAATCAAATATGACTAGTGAGAGACTTAATTAATTTTACGTTTGTTTCCAATAATTCGTCGAAAACAGATAACAATATCTCCTGTTACGTCCAATTATTGATATTTCATCTTTAGTAGCTAAAATAGAGCGATGATTAAATGGGCCTAACTATAAACACGCCTAATGGAATTAACGAGCTTGTATTACATTTCCATTATTGAGGTGTTTATCCAGCCTACAATGGTTTTACTATAAAATAATAAATAAAATATTCCTATTCTATATTATATTACATTCATATTCCTCACTTTGTTTTTGAAGTTATATGAAGATTGTCACTTTTCAGTGTTCCGATAAAACTAAGCGACTGGCTAGTTTTTAGTTACCAATATAGTGGTTACTGCCGCGTTTCATCTTTTTCTTGATGATCTTCCGGCTTAAGGGTGTTATATGGAAGCAAAATAACAAAAACCGTAAGTTGTCTTCGACTTATTTATTATTCACATGTCGGAGTGGACAATAGTACGGCAGCTGATTTGACAACAAGACGCAAGCGTTAGACAGATGGCGCTTCTACAGAATCTAGACTGAAGTTCGAGCGGGTCGGCTTACGTGTGCAACCCTGTTACCCCGAGCGCGCACTTCGCTGCCAGACACCGCGTGGTTAACAAGTCTAGGAACTATATACTATGGCTCGTTGTATTTTAAGTGTAATAACCTCTTTAAATCCGTATTGTGGTTTGTAAAGATTATAGCTCATTAGATCGCCATCGCCTCGCCTCGTGCGGATAGTATATTTATATGGACTTATGGATATGCGCTCACTGCATCAACTCGGTAACGTCGCGGGATCGCCTCGCTCGTAAGCTGTCCACGCGCGGACGGCAAGTGGACCACTCGGATACAACTTGCATGCTTGCCTACCGTTGACTACGCAATGCAAACGCACGGATCCCGAGTGGATCGCGCGCTGCCCGCGAGTTACACGTGTAGATCTAGTGCCAATCGCTAAAAGGCTACTAGGAAATTCGTGGACCACGCGATGTCCACTCGTTGACCACGCGACGTTCACCGGTGGACCACCTATCGACAACGAGCAGACGCCGAACGACGAGGCGGTGCTGGTTGAGTGCCGGGTAGCTTTAATGAGCAATAACCTTAATTGTTTGTTTATTGCTCTTATATACTTAACCCACACGATTTCTTTAAATCATGTATTCGGGTAAACTAAAACTAAAGACTAAAACTCGTGAAACAGTGTATGGGAATAACAATACTATATCTATCAATCACTTAAGTTCCAGGGACTTATCGGTGAAGCAATTTATTTTCTGTGGGTTGCTATCTTTGCCCTTTTACTTAAATTTCTCCATATATCCTTTGGTTGGTTATTATTTTTTCGTTTAGTTTTTTTTCTTGTTTATACTCTGGTCTTATTAGGTGACTAATTACAGTTTCTCTTCTTGTCTTTATGTATTCCAAAAACTCCCCCAAATACAATATCTATTAAACGGGTCCTAGAAAGGAGACCACGAATCGGTAAATGGAAGCTAGGACGCACCCGGCGCGAACTGATGATCTCAGAAAAATAGATGGAATAGATTGGATGCGGAAGGCAGAGGACCGCTAGGCCATGGCGCACTTTGGGAGAGATCTATGTCCAGCAGTAGGCTGATTGAATAATCAAATACAATATCAAGGCATATGAAATGTTTATATTATACATTAAATACCCTCGATATCTACAAGCAAAAGTCATGTGAATCCAAAAAAAAACGTTTCATCACTGATACAAAGTTTAAAACAACGGAACGTGAAAGTTTAAAACATAGAAGAGACGTAATTGATTATTATATATAATATATATAAAATAAACAGTCTGTCGTAGGACTGCACGTCAGAAGGGAAAACATAACTTCACAATGTATTTGCATATTCATACACACACACACCAATCTGTACATATAATATATAATTAGGTTAAAAATAAAAAGTGGGTAATAACATATCTAAATGTATGGGTACACTGGAAGTTCTGCGGTCCTGGCCGCTCATAAATGTTTGAATTTCGAATGTTATATTTTTTTAAATATAAGAAACTCGGCTCCGTCTTACGAATTTTCGATCAGGGTCACGTGTCCTGACGCGAGTTTAACATTTTTTACCGATCCCAAAAACTGTACAAGTTTTCACTTCAAAAACACGTAAAATCTCATCTGTCAGTTAGAATTTTTTGCATATTACCAATAAATTCTATGAGCTTTAAGTTATTTTATGTCATGGCCAAGATGGTCAAGTTGGCAGCTATTTCTATGTTCCAAGGGTGACACATTTCATTCATATAGTTGTAGGTCAAAGTAATTATGTAGGCACTACTATTTAAATAATTATGCAAGACATATCTGTCCATCCAAATTAATCTATATCAAAACACTATATTCATGATTCACTATTTGTATACGTTTCAAATCACAGTTACAAATATTACTCGTATAATAAAGTAACATGAATAGTTCGTTGGGTTTCTTTCGCAGAAACGATCTCTCTTTCTTATTTGTATGAGCAAAATATATGGTTTGGAAATGACCATCAGTAGTATTGCGTAGCAAAAATCTTTTCAACAATAATATGTCTTTTGACTGTATTTGAGCTTCATATTATATTTGTTTTTGATATTCATTATAAATATTTCATATTTGCTAGTAGATTGACGTTGTTGAGGTAGGGTATCTACAGCGGAATGTCAGATAGTAACCACTTAACTGACAGAGTTTCTCCACGAATGGAGATTAGTCTAGCGTAATTTTCCTACTTTGAGAGGTGTCCAAAAGCTATAAGCTGGACTATTAGTGATCTACTGGTGCAGGTAAAGGGACGAACAGTTCTCGAAATCGTGTTACAACATATAAGTACAGGCTATAAAGAACACCGTGCCAAATACTGAAATAGTGCATTCAGATCATCATTCTGAATTGAAAATCATTGCAGTTTTCTGCTGGAAAATGTATATTTTCTTTATAATTTGGTAAGAAGTGATATCACAATAAGTAAACATAACATTTTACATTAAAAAAAAATCGGGTCATTTAAACATTTTATGCAATCAGTTGATCTTGGCGGCGCCGAACGTTTAAGGTCATTCCCCGTACCGTAGAAAAAGAATACCTTCGTATGTAACGATTACATTGTGTAGCGCCTAATGAAACAAATGACTATACATCCTCAATATCGCATTTTTATGATGAACTGACTTTTGTATTGTGATAAGTATCCACAGAAAGACATTTTTGTAACATTTTTGCGAAGCCGAAACTTACACGCTGTGTAATGTCCATTGGCTAACTGATGAAAAACGGATCAATGATGAAATAACCCTACACTTTTGTGCTACGTTCTGGGCACAGTTAAACATAGTCACTTATATGAACTAATTCATATTCAAGTAGGACGAGTTTGTGCCACAACTGTGGCACGGCAGCGAATTGTGGTGGGTATTCATTCCCAGCTTCGGCCCACACTGACCACGAAATAAACGGCTAATTATACCAGAATTTACTCTACAAAGTACCTAATAAATGTTAGACCTCAACCTGTTACTACATGGTAACCTTATACGCTTGTATTCGACGATAAAAATGTAGGTACGATCTATCATTTTAACACAGACCCTTTCAGATAAACTAAAAGTACTTTTATCATAAAATATATTGAGGTTTTCTTAACAAGATTAAAGGATAGACATGACATAATACACCGAGAACATAATACGTTGACCTAAATGTTTTCGCTTTAGTAAATAAAACCCCTAGAGACGAAAAATCGGTATTCAGTTTAACTTAAAGTATTAGAAAGTTATTCTTTAATAGAAACAAATATAAATCTATTCCAACATATATTAAAAATCAAAGGACGGTTTGCGTGAAAGGGGTGATAGATATTGATTTTTGTCGCATTCCTATAATCAAGAAACGATTCGTTTGGTTACGGACGGTAAAATTCAACGAAATTCTATCTTCCGTAAGAAAAAGGAATTGTTTCTTGATTATAGGAACGCGGCATTAGTACGTAGACCGAATATGTGATTGTGAGTTTGATCGTTAGCTTTCACCTGAACTACTCAACCGTTCAATATGAAATTTTGCTTACACGTTGTCAGGCGTAGAAAAAAGGATATAAGGTACCTTTAACCCAGACATTCTGTTCCCGAGAGATACCTGAATTGATTAACAAAATCTACATTCACAAAAACCAGTAACGGCCGATTTCATTCGGAATAATAATAATAATAACAACTTGATACATCTCACACACGACCGTCTGATCCCAAACTAGGCAGAGCCTGTACTATGGTAACCAGTCTGCTGATGAACATATTTATATAGGTATTATAGATGAATTACACCCAGACACAAAACAAATGATCATGCTCATCACACAATTATTTGTCCTAGGTGGGGATCGAACCGACCACCTCTGGCTTAGCAGTTACGGTCACAGCACTTGACCAACAGGCCTGTCTAAATGTTTCTATTAATTTAAAGATCTAAGATATTGAATTATATCGTTTGGTGTTGGTCCATTAAACTTTGACATTCGTCCTGGCCTAGTTGGATTATTAACAGGGAGATTTAAAACTGATGAGGGTGATCCCCAGGCTCATGAACAAAGTGCTATCAATCGAGAAACTATATTTTAAATGATTTGTATTAAATGGACTTGTAACTAGGCATATATTAGTTCTAGACACGCGACCGCGTGTCAAGCCAAGTTCAATAAAAATTAACTGGCGACGGAGCAGCCGTGTTTTATATTACACTAACCATTTGGAGCCACTTTTGACCGCTTAATAACTCATATCAATCAATCAATCAATCCCCTGGCTTATTCCCTATTCGGGGTCAGCCCTCCTGATACATTTACGCCACCCTTGGCGATTTTGCGTCATTTCTGATGTTAAGCCCATCGTCACCATATCATTGTGTATTGTTCTTGTCCATGTAGTCGGTGGGCGTCCTCTGCCTCTTTTGCCCTCCCTTATGGCCAACACCTGTCTGGTCATATAGTCTTCACTACGGCGCATTACGTGACCAAACCAGCGCAGACGGTTTTCTCTCATTTTTTGCTGTATTTCAGCTACTTTAAAGGATCCGCGGACGTACTTATTCTGGATTTTGTCCAGTCTCGACACACCACCCGCCCATCGCAGCATTTTCATCTCGTTGACATGCATTTTGTGCTCTTCACACTTCCTTATCGCCCAACACTCGGATCCATACAACATTGCTGTTCTAACTGCTCGTTTATATACAGTGCCTTTAGTTTTTATAGGTATTTTTGCGTCACAGAGCACCCCAGAGAGCGACCTCCACATCAGCCAGCCTATCCTGATTCTGTTGGATATATCTTCCTCTGTGTTTACTCTGGTGCTGACTATGGATCCGAGGTACTTAATTCCTCTCCTTGTTTAAGGAGGTACTTTCGATAGTGGGAGCTACCTGGGTGTTGCTTTTGTCACCAGAGAAACTGCAATGCATATATTCTGTATTTTTATGGTTTACTCGTAAGCCGCTGCTTTCCAAAGCCTCAAGCCATCTTTCAAGGTTATTTTGGATTTCCGGCAGCGATTCCTCTATCAAGACCACATCAGCTGCATACAAAAGTGTCCATGGAGCCGGTTTTTGAAGGTCTTTTGTGATGTAGTCCATGACAATGTTGAAAAGTAGATGGCTTAGTGCGGATCCTTGGTGTACCTTTACCTCAAAATAATTACTAGTACCCGCTGGTGACACCACTCGCGTTGTTACGCCATTATACATGTCTTGTATGATACCGATGTATTGCTCTGGTATCAGTTGGGCTCGTAGTGCCTGCTATATGAGCTGGCGTGGTATTCGGTCAAAAGCCTTTTCCAAGTCAATAAAGACAAGATGGAGATCTTAATAACTCATAAGCTTAATAACTCATAATATATGTAATTTAAAAACTTGAATTTTCTTTTATTTATTAAAATCCACTAGATTAACTAGAATCCCAAATTTCATAAACACAGTTTAAACAGTCATTGAGATATTATCGTTTAAAAATCAGCATTTTTATCACTGACTGAGTGACATATAGATCAAAAACCTAACCCACTTCCCGATTACTTAAAAAGTTGAAATTTGCTTTTTTTAGAAAAGAATAGTAGTAAAGATACAGTACAGTACCTGTAGTATAGCAATTAAAAAGCAAAATTTTATCCAAACACAAAATTTGATCCAAATCGTTATAGCTGTTTCCGAAATACACGAAATATATATATTTTACCCGCGACTTCGTACGATGAAAATGCTTGCTTACATAAAAACTTTACAAAGAGCCATCGTTTTCGTCTGCAGCTGGTTAGGGTTATAGTTTAGGCTGTACGGAGGTCTTGTCAAAAACAGATGTATCTATTTTAAAACTAAGCTTAGCTAATCCTAGAATACGGATAAACACATTTAGATACTTTTATTTTTGTAAAAAGACTAGAGACAAGACTAGTTTTGATTCCAACAGCAACCTGTGGCGTCGGGTCAGACCCATTATGTAGATACAATACATATTATTCAGATTAATAATATTAGTATTATCATTTCAATAAATTAAAGTTATCTAATAATGAACTTTTGCTGAAGTTACGAGGTACGGCGCATGCAGAAAAAATACGAATGCTAAATAAAACATGTATAAAATATACACAAACATAAGTACCTACCTACACATTATTACGTAAGCACACTCGTGTCTTGCTCTCATCCCCCACCGACAATGAATTTGAGGTGTTTTCGGTCACGTAGCCTCATATATTTCATGCGTCACAAAAATAAAACATAAATCAGAGAGCGTAGCCTCGTCTGACATTTTTAAGCACGTTTTGCTGTCACTTGGTTTTGTCGAATGAAAAAGCGTTCGTTATAATAATCAACCCTTTCGTTTTTATCACATTTTCACATACAGTTTAGAGACTTCAAATTCAATTCTAAAAAAAAACAAAAGTGAAACACTGAAGAACTCTACAGTTTTTCATCATTTTGTGTTGTTAATAATTTTTCATCATTTAGTAAATGCAAAATTATCATTTTTATTTAAATAACACATTCGAATACGGATATTTTAACGTTATCTTAGTATCATATAAAATTAAATTTTCTCAGTATTTAATTTTATTATTCATGTTATTGCTTCGGTATATATGAATATATATGTATATATAGATATATATTTGTATATTTATATATGTATATTGTACGCTTATGTATAAGACTAGGTATATGTATGTGTATATATGTAGTACACTGACAACTACTACTTAATTCTGCCACTAAATCCATCCTAAGGTTGTCTGGTAGAGATCGCTTTGAGCGATAAGACCGCCCATTGTACATAACATTAATACTAAGATCAATCATTGTAGTTTAATGTATTACGGTGTACAATAAAGAATATTCTATTCTATTCTATTCTATTAATATAATTTATTAGATTTTAGATACTAATGAAATATACATTGAGAGGTAGATACTTGTGTTTTATGAGAGGAGAAATAAATAAATTGTGGAGAAACGGGTTTCATGTCCCTCCAACACAAAGGGAGGATCCTCCGACCAGGCGAGGTCATCATGCCTGGCGGGCCGCGGCCCAACGATTGATGTTGGGAAGCTGTATATTTACTAATCGGCGCTAGAACTCTCATAGCGCGATTCAGGATTAGTAGGTTGTAGATGTTTCTTGTTGCTGTATGTGGAAGTCGCCACATCACTCCCCTCCAAGACTGGAGGTCGATATCTTGATGAGTCAGCTGTCTATGCTCTATTAAGGAGTGTGCCAGGGCCAGTAGTGAGTAGTTCCGGTGAGTCGGAACTGAGTGCCGCAAGTTCCAGTGAGTCGGTACTGTATTCCGCTAGTTCCAGTGCGTCGGAACTGAATGCCGCTAGTCCCAGTGAGTCGGGGCTGAAGTCCGCTGGTCCCAGTGAGTCGGGGCGGTTGCTGCGTAGTGGCTGGCTGCTGCGTAGACGGGAGAGAGATGCTCTTCTTACGTGGACCGTAGGTGCAGTGTGCTGTGCCTAGACGCTGATGAGGCCGTAGGGGTAACCAGGCTGGAGCGGTCGCTGCAGGCGTGTGGTATCCCTGTTGAGGCCGAGGATGCTGGCTGGCTGAGACTTGATTACCGCTCATTGCTGTAGGAGTGTATACGATGGTGGCGATGATGATGCTGCTGATCTGCTTCATGAAGGCTGCTTCCAATCACGTCGGGGTCACCACTGTGGAGAAACGGGTTTCATGTCCCTCCAACACAAAGGGAGGATCCTCCGACCAGGCGAGGTCATCATGCCTGGCGGGCCGCGGCCCAACGATTGATGTTGGGAAGCTGTATATTTACTAATCGGCGCTAGAACTCTCATAGCGCGATTCAGGATTAGTAGGTTGTAGATGTTTCTTGTTGCTGTATGTGGAAGTCGCCACAAAATCATCATTAAATTAATATTATCATCTTAGAACAAGATTCGATTTTTATTACAGTTATGAGTCACTATCCTATTTCGATTGCTGATACCCACATAGTAGTCTTGCGTCAATTTACTTTGCATTTTGTTGTTTACTTGCTATAGGGATAAATCTATACTAATATTATAAATGCGAAAGTAACCCTATCTGTCTGTCACGTTTTCAGGCCCCAACCGCTGAACCAATTTTAATGAATTTATGGTACAGAAATAGACGGGATCTTGAAGAGTTTGGAATAGTGCATCAAAGTTTGCATAGGTAACATTCTCTCGCAGATCGCAGAAGAAGTCGCAGGCACCAGCTCGTAATAAATATTCAAATACAACAAACAGCAAGGCAAATTTACACAGAATACAAGTATTTCCATTAGGTATTATAACAATGTTCAATTGTAGTTCCCTAATTGGAGAAGTACTTCCAACACATAGAGAACTGCCATACACCAATGTTTCATAGGGTTTTCAAGTGTCTCACTGATGTTGTGTGTCCATAGAACGAAGTTGTGTCGCATTACAGCTATGTTAAAACTCTCAAATTAATTTAAAAGAAGAAGTGGCTTCATGTCGCCAGTGTAATGGGTGCCTCACCTAGAATACTAGCGATGTGAACCTATTTCCCATAGCAATCGCAGCTTTACCTCCGCTATTGCACTTGCGTTGAATTTTAAATAATTGGCCATAAATAATTTATGTTGGTCACCCATGGTCGACTACCAATAACTTAGCGCCCGATTCAAAATCAATAATCATAAATATATGCGGACGTGAACATACTTAGAAATAAGTTAAAAAGAAGAAAAAGTTGTATTCTTGTTCAGTCCAATTTGTGTTATCGCTTCGCGTAGATTGCAATCTCGACTGTGAATTCAGTGGCTGCCAAGGAAAAACTGGGGCACGTATTTACTTGTTTTTGTGTAGCTGGTTGATATGGTGTAACCTGCTGTCACTTTCTTCAATAACAAATCCCCTTTTTTTTATTTACTAGTAACACACCTTATTGTACGCGGTTACCGATGCCTATAAAAACTCGTAAAACCAGTGGAGTCACTTGTACATTGCCACAACTATTTTACCTTTCCTGTGACCTTAAGATTGGGGCAGACAGCAGGCGTGGCGGGACTGCAACGCGTCGTGAGCGGTTGACATGTATTAGCGTCGAGCGCCGAACGCGACGCGGCTGTGTGAGATCTTCCATATTAACTAGTACATTACAACCTGCTCACGCAACGTCACCTATCCGCCTCGCCCGGTGTCTGCCTCAGCCATTACTTCCCAGAAGCCTATCCAATAGTACTTCTCCAATAGTGATATATAACCGATGTCTTATGTAGAGTTATTCTGTTTATTCGGGCCTAGTCCGAACTGGCCGCACCAAGCGGTGTTTGCCGTAGCGTTGGCTAATTGAGAATAACCAGCTTTATTCTATCACAGTCTGTTACGTATCCCAATTGTTTAGAAATCTATTTATAGAGTCTCTATTTAGATATTTGATTTGATAATTGTGCATTGAGGACGAAATTCAAGCTACAACAATTTTCCACTTATAAAAAAAAATTAAGACGCTCCTGGTACGCATACTGTGACTTTGCTAAGTTATAGCTATTTCGTTTTATAAAAACCTCCAACACTTACATAATAATAATAAAAAAATATTTCATTCCACAATAAAAATTACATGATTACAATTATACTTACATAGTGCGTAGATATATCGTGGAAATCTGGTGCCCAAACTAGACAAAAACCTGTATTTCGGCTCACCAGGGTTCTTCCGCGCTTACTGTTTGCATTCAGTAACATCTAACATCAATGTGTTTGTGTGTGTGGGCTTGTATTTGTGTGTGCGTGCGTGAGTGTGTGTGTGTCTAATGTATATGGGTATAGTAAGGATGATGGAATTCAAGCTTCTATAGTAATTAATTTCTCTGTGCGGTTGTAATCCAGGGTCATAAGCCACTCAATATTTTTTTTCTTGCAGGCGAGCTTGGTAAGGGGATATATGTTGAGGTGTTTATTAATATTGTTGTATACATACTTCATGCGTAATGTATAGTTGCGTTGATTTTTTACAAATGCGAATATGGTGCTACTTAGTTTTTTCTTTCTTTATTGTGGTTGTTTTCTGAATATTAATAAAGATAACACTAATTTGACTTTGACTTGACAGAGGAGTAATAATGCACTTAGCATAATCGGATGGGTATTTAAATATTAGGTAACTGAAGTACTCAAAGAAAGCTTACTTCGAGAGACTTCAGTTTAATGGTATCATATTTAAATATTCATATATTCTGAAGAATACAGCTCAACAGCAAAGTCGTGCTGCCAATTTCAATAAAATTAGTGATTATTTGACACTGTGTCTGGTTTTTGTAATTGATCAGTATGAAATCACTCGATAACATTTTGTTATCTGTTGCTGAAATTGCTGTGTATGAGTTCTACTGGGATTATCACGTATGAGGCCTTATTATAATGATTTTTCATCCTCATTTTAGTTTATTATACAGTCGGTTTACAATCATATCTAGGTAGATAGATTAAATCATAAATCTTTATTGCAAAAATGTTGTGAATTAGAGATGCATAACACTGTAATTTACACCATTTTTCAGTTTATGTTTTGGTTCATGCACATTTGCCATTTCTATTTATGGCATACAAAATTCAACACTTATATCTAAATTTATAAACTTATTATAAAATGCAAGGACATTACAAAAACAATACAATTTATATTTTTTTAAATATTCCTCCACCGAGTAAAAACAATTGTCACATAACCAACCAATTATTTTTTTTTATTTGAGTATAGGCAACTCCTGTACCCCTGGAGGCAAATGATTATAAATCCGCAGACATGGCAAAACTGTTGTGACTACATACGTCAGTTCTCAAAGAATTTATAACAAACCTGTTGGGATAACGAGTATTAAAGTTACATACATCTTTCTTGGACAAAAAAGTTAGGATTGGATTTTCTATAAACACATAATTCAAATATATAAAGACACGATACTGTTAACAAATTAAGGTTACGGAATAAAGGTCTGCAGGTTACCCAGGGTTCCAGGTTACAAATACCTAATGAAAAAATTAGGAAAAAATTAAATTAATTATTTTTTTAGGCTTTGAAAGCTCTGTTGTATGTTTACCGAATTGCCCCTTACAATGCCATATTTCAAGTTAGACACGACAAAACCATGATAGGCTTTTAATGCAGTCTGTCTATGTTTTATTCGTCGTTTCATTTTTCGTTTGTATATGTATGTCTTTTATTTCGTTCTAGAATTTCTTACTTAATTCTTTTGTGTTTTGGTTGTTTGTTTAATTTTTTTTTGTATTTTTTTGCACCTATTCGCCCATTTCTGAAGACCACCATCAAGACAAAGGAAGGCAGACAGGTAGATACCTATGGCATTAAGTAGGCTATTATAAATCCAATTTTTGGTAATGATAACACAAAAGTTCGTTAAAATCAAGTAAACACAGAAAAAAAAGTAAAATTGGTTAACAAACAGAGGACATGGATTACACTGTTACACATTAGAGTTGAATAAGGACAATTTTAACGGGTTTTGTTACGTAATGTTGTTATTTATTAAGTACCAACATTCCACTATGCATTACGTCACGTTTGCTGCACCTACGCAAGTTTTCATATATTGCAGCCATATAAGTTTAATTATCTATCATCGGGATATCGAATAGAGGGACTTCTACGTGACCTTTATTCGTCTTGTTTTTTGTCTTCACTTACATCTTCTAGATTCTTTTAAGTTGATCTTGACGTAATCCTATATTTGCTTACCTAATCTACATTATATATGCTTACCTAATCTACCTTATATATGCTTACTTAATCTAGAAAATAGAAATATAACTATTAGTATATTTTTGTACATATGCAACGCATTATACGATATTTTCTAGCAAGTCAACGATTTATGTGTAGAATGCTCCTTTACAGTTTTTGTTTATAGCACAATTTTACATTTTTATGTTTCGTTTTATTTGTTTTTTTTTCTCATAATATTGTAAGTATGTATTCAATGATCTATCTTCTATAAATTACTTATTTACTTAATTTAATACGTAAAGCATTTCTTTGCACCATTTTTAAGCAAAATTTCACCCACTTAGGACTGTGAAATTTGCAATACTAAAGTTTACATATAGAAGAAATGCAGTTTTTTTTTTTTAAAGAATGTAACTTATTATTTAAAAGTATTCAGTGACTTATAAGCTGTAACAGCTGGGTGAATAGGGAAGATGCAAATATAATATTTATGAAAACTGCAATTGAATTGTTATTAAAATATAGAAGAAGGGTAACTGCAACTTTTAATATTGATTTTTAACTAAATTATTATGAATTGAAATAACGTGGAACGGAACGTATCTTAATACACTAATTAGCGTCTAGTGACGTCACTCCTGTTATGTCAACCTTTTTGAAGTTATAGTAAACATTATTTTGTTGCGAAGATTAATTGCATTTTTCAATAACAATGGAAGTTGGTTGCGTCAAAGCAGCCTCCAGGAATCTGCCAAAAGTTTATGGGGACATGGTTTTGTTTGCAACAATCTCACCATTATTGGTATACTATAACTATCAAATTCACTACATAACTGTAACCGCGATGTTGTTCGTGCCTCGATCAGCACGCAAGTAATCGTTATCAACTTATAATGCATTCCTAGCCTTTTTATCGCCCCCATTGTCAGGCCTACCAATGGGGTAGCGTAGTATTAAATAGTGAACTGTTTCATCATCTATTATAGTTTGCCCCTATTTTTAATAAAAAATAAATATAACTATGTTTGATTGAGTTGGCGACAACATTGTGTTTTTTGTTTCGTCAAAAGTGCAGAGTTTTCAAGTGTTGATATGAAAGAGACTAAACTACTACGTTATGTATAAATCACAGTTTAAACTTTATATTTCATTCAGCATCTTCTAGACAGCTTTCTTTTCTCAATTTAGGTTTAAGGAGCTTAATTTTTCATAAGAACATACAGTCCACTTATAATGAGATATGATACAATCTATTATACACACATTTATGTTGCTTAACAAGGGTATCTTGTGAGGATTGTGAAACAAACTACGTATTAAAGACCACAGTTTATAAATATATAAGTATTCATAAACTGTGGTCAAGTATCAAACTTGGACTGTCCACAATGATTTCTTGAGATATTACCATAGGAAATGACTACTACTAAACATCAAAGTGGTTTGAGTTTAGGTGACTAATAAGTCTCTATCTTAGTTCCATGTACCTACTATCACAAAAAATTATGAACTATAAAAGTATTCACAGAAATATCCAAAACAAGAAAAGGGATAAAATAAACCACTTTCATATATAATATAAATGTTAAACATTATTTTTTTGTAGGGATGAAAGGATCACAGGCTCAAATGTTTGTCGATGTAGATGAACATATTGGCACAAACAAGAATCAACACGGCTTTTTCTCAGAGTGTTATTGGTGGCATTGTAATGACTACCTGATGTCGATGGAGGATCAGAATAGTCCATTTTGAATAGTTTTGCAGTGCTTTATGTATGTACAAAAAATATCGAAAGTCGGAACCAACGATCCAGAACAGCTATTAGAGTCAACGAAACCACAAACCAGTATTCGTGATCAGTGACAGACACGAGTGACGTCATCAGAACTGCTGGAGTGCTGGTCCGTTTTCACGGGCAAATTTAAACTATCTATGTTTTTCAAATGTGACATAAAATTATTATGAAACAAAACGTTAATTATTTTGATTTTGACACTAATGGTTGTTAGACTAACTAAAAATCTGACATAAAACCGAACTAAACCGGCTTCATCACATTACGGCATCTTGTTTTATAGGGTTCCGTTCCACAAAAGGAAAAAAAGGAACCCTTAAAGGATCAATTTGTCCGTCTGTCTGTCTGTCTGTCTGTCAAGACCTTTTTCTTAGAAACCCGTACACGGATCAAGTTGAAATTAATACCAAATACATATATACCAACATAAGTCTGCGGTCCCTTGAAGCTGTAAAAAAATCAAGGTTCTAAATCAATACAGTCATAAGACCCATTGGCCATTTAAGCCATAGATTTGACCAAATTTTAACATTTCACAGATAAATCAAAACCTATAGGGTACTTTCCATTCCCCTAGAATCATGAAATTCGGTAAGAAGCAAGGTCTCTTAGCACCAATAAAGGAAAAAATTCCCAAAATCATTAGTTAGTTGTTTTATCTGTCTATCTGTCTGAGTCTGTCAAGATCCCGTTTCTCAAAAAGCCGTCAAGGAATCAACTTGAAATATCACATTATTAGTTTGGATGTTTGTTTAATTTTTCATCTTATGTGAAAGCCCTTTAAATTTTAAAGAGGCGGCATTACATACAATTCTAAATCAATACTGTAGATAACTACCAAGTCAATTAGGCAATCGCTTACGATTGTAAAATAAATAAAAAATGTTAAAATAAAGACTATTTTTACTTTAAGAATAGTTTTAGGATGTCACGTAGTCCGACTCTGACAAAATAATTTATTTTGAGCATAGGAATGTATCCGATTGAAGAACTAGTATGCCTCTTAAAAATTTAAAGTCTTCTGTCTACATGCAGTGTATTATGTTCTCTTAATAACATGCTTTCCACGAGAATGACTAATAGAAGGGGAGCCCACGATGCTAAATGTGTATTTACTCCAGCGTCGTTGGGACCTATAGATTTTGAAGATTAGTTGGTAGAAAGAAAAAGAGTTCAGGCGATGTATCCGTTTCATTGGTGGGGGGAGCTTCTACAGGCTTTCAAAGATGTAAAAAAAAATAGTAAAATGGACTTACTCTAGCGCGTCAGATATTAATAGTGTAGATACCCCACATGTCTCTGATAATGGGGGTAGGTTAATCTGCCCGTTTACATGGTGGGGGTGGCCGTATGAAAGGGTAGAAAATGGGAAAAATAAAATTTATTCGAGCGCGTCAGATATTAAAAGGGGACGTTAAGTACACCCGAATGAAACCCCCATTCAATAATCTGACGATTCAGAAGTGACGCAAGCTCGCAGCGGCTTTTTGAAAATGCAAAAAAAAATTGCTGTTTTGACCAAGTTGAGCGCGTCAGATTTTCATACAGATAGTTCAGCTTAAATGTCCTAGACAAAACTGACCAATAATCTGACGAATATTTGGAGGGATTCTCTTAATCTGACGATTTGAAAAAAATACAATACATGTATTTTTATCAATTAATGGTCAAATATGCACGGAAAATAGCATGCAAATACAAATAGACTTAACTATTTATATACATATATAAAAACGAAAAGATACTCACTCACTCACTCACTCATCTACTGACTAATCACGAAATCTGGAAAACTACTTGATCTATAAAAACGAAACTTGGCAGGGAGGTAGTTTATGAGTAAGAGATGTCAGCTAAGGATACCATTCAAATTCCAAATTTCTTGAAAAACATATTCCAAAGTGAATTGTTTAGATAAATCAATATATTAAGGGTATAAAATCGCGGGCAAAAAAAAAAAAATAGTCGTATAGTAGTTAGCAGGTACAAGTTGTTTTTATTATGTGTGTGAAAGAATATATACCGCTTTTTTTACAGAACTGATCTGTTTTTATGAAGGTAAAGTAGGTTTTCATAAATAAGCCACAGTCAGGATGTTTATTTCTTTATATTTCTGCCCTAGTAAATCACTACTACCTGAGTTATATAAATATATAAATTGCTCAGATAGTCTTCTTCTGCAGCACGAATATAGTTTTATGCGACATTATAGTATGAAAATAACAATAGACTAATCTACCTGTTTCAATATCAGTCAGTTCACGAATTTTTCTAACTGCGTTTGGTGCTGAGCCGAGTCTATTCTATAATATTTATTTATTTTAATTAATAAGAATTTCGTGGAATCAACTAGTTTCAATTCGTCTTATTTAACCATTATAGTGTTTTCCACCTGTTTATCGTTTGGAGTAGTGAATTGGATACATTTATTCTTTTCTCCATTAGAAAGTTGTTAACGTTAAACCAACGAACCACTATCGAAATAGCATCATTTAAAAGTTTGTACTCATACGTTTTAGTCAAAATAAGAGTAAATTATGATGAAGATAAAGTAATTAAATAATCGAGATCGGTTTGCACGCAAGCTCTCCAGCAACTTTCAAAAAGAACATAAACAAATGGACAGAGTATAGTGTGGGGATGGTATGAGAGAGTGAGAGATAGAGAGAATGTGAAAGGGAAAGAGAGGCGTGGAGTGGGAAAGACATGCTTCACTGTATGTACTAAACTTTCTTTACGATTTTTGTAACTTCGGCTTGTGGAAATGGGCAAATTATATGTTTTCTGTTATCCTGGAATTATTTCCTTCCAAATAAAAAAAAATCGATGTTTTTTTTTTGCAAGTTTGTAACCTACCCACTGCCTTGCGTCACGCTCAAATCGTCAGATTATCAAATTGTACACTTGTCATCATGTAATTAACCCACCGTATTTTAATCTGGCGCGCTCGACAATGTCAAATGATCGATTTTTTTTTGCAAGTTTGGAACCTTCCCACTGCCTTGCGTCACGCTCAAATCGTCAGATTATCAAAATGTACACTTGTCAGCATGTAATTAACCCCCCTTATAATAATCTGCCGCGCAGGAGTAAATCCAAAAAATCCCTTAATGGCCTCCCCAACTATAAAGTACACGAATAAAAATGTTTATTCATCTTTGTACTTCTTATAGAATTAATTCAATCAAACAAGTGGGGACATGTTCGGATTTATCAATAAGATATTTTCCATCGAATAAGTTTTGTTCTTTTTGATCTAAACTTTTATTTTATTTTAATTATCCTATTACAATCCTTGTCGACTTTGTTCGTTTTGTTTTGTATATACTTAACAGTTTTATTATCGACTAGCTATTCCCCGTGCGGCTTTGCTCGCGTATACGTTTTGTATCGTTAGTCGTACATTTTTTGTTACTACTTAAAAAACGGTGGAAATCGTTCTACCCGTTCCGGAGACAAACAGGAGCAAACAGACATACGGTAAAAAATAAAAAAAAATGGTAACATTCGTATGCATTTAGTAAAATGCTGTTATTTTGACATTACAAACAGACACTTCAATTTTATTTATTTGTATAGATAGGACGTATACAAAGTTTGGCAAGGGAGAAAAAATGGTTTTAGGCTAGCAGAAACGTACAAAACAACCACAAAATATAAACCATTTCTAAAGAGAAAAATAATGCTACTACGTAATATCTCTACGACACCTAAACTGGTGAATTTGTCTGGCATATTTTAAATAATCACCCCTACCGGAACACTAGTATTATTAACCCTGTGCAACAATAACATGTTTCAGTTACTTTATTTTTTTTTTTATTTATTTATTTAATACCTACTTCCTGCATTTTACATTGCACGGGGCGGACTTACTACATGCGGACTTGCGACCTACAACAAGGTAGTTTCCTATATTAAGTATTCCTAAAATTAAGTATGACAAGACTGAAAAAGTTATATTCGTTACTGTTTTCAATAAATTAAATATTAAATAAATATTAAAAGTCAACTATTTGGCAATAGTTAGTCATATCTAATTATTTCATACGAATTTCTACAGAACGTACCATTTCGACCTTTATTAAAGACAGTCGGTAAAATAAAGTTGATATGACAGTCTAATGCCGTATTGACGTTGTATATCCGTACCAGAAGAATCAGGAACTATCTAAGTCAGTCATTATATGAGAAATGTCAACGCAGTGACAAATGATAGCCTGCAAAACGCAGCCACATAAGATTTCTAAATTAATGTCCATGTACAATTGCGAAAGTGCAACTCGACATCTGATAATTTATTACAAGCACCTGTCTACTCTAATTATACGTTTCATAAATCATTACACATTAAATGCCAAGCAATTGTCAAAATAGCTAAGCCGTTAACCGAAAATTAATCAGAATATTCATTAAAACTAATTTAGAGGCAAGGCGTTCCCAACCACGATTTTGAACTGACTAATAGCTGTAGGTACGTACGTCTTCTGACAGTCAGAGCTTAAGTGTAAGTTTAGATCAATTGCTATAGTTACTGTGGTTTCAAATTGCCGAAGCAGTTGGAAACATCTCGCTTTAAATTCAGCGTATTGGTTGCTAAGGGTTGAAAGGAAATAATTGTCTGAACGTAAATACTTTTGATTTTTTTAGTTTAAGAATTCCTATGAAGAAAGGATAAAGAATGTATATTTTGAAGTTATTGTAACCTTGGCGAATTGTACTGTAAGAAGATCTAATTCTAATTATGGAAGACGCTAAAGGCCGACGAAGAAAAATATAATGAAAGTAAACTTGTATCAAAGAAATACAACAAAAACAATCTGACACGAGATTGAGAGTTTATTTAACGTTCAAATTAAAACTATTATTATTTAACTTAAACAAAAAATAATGTTTGTAATACGGAAGTTCTAAAGTGACACTCCAACAGTTTTATTCGTAGTTCATTTGATACAGGCACAACTAGTTTCTTACATAATTATGAAGTCAGTAGGTATCTATTACCTTGTGAGTATAAGCACGCTCTGTTTAATGTTGAATGATCTATTTTTGATCTCCACATATGTATATTGATTATCTAGCTCCAACTAATCCTAAGGATTATGAATCATAGCAAAATAGTGGGTTGTAGTCCCGTTTTTTGTATGGTTACTGCTTTGTGAGTCTTAATGTAAAACTTTCCTTAACAACGGTGGTTAGGCTTTTAAAGGGTGATTAACATCACTTAAAAAGTGATTGTTTTTAGAGACAGGTAACCGTAATCGGTTCCTGCCTAAAAATAATGTATTTTCGCTTTTTTCTGTAGGATGAAGGTAGGTATTTTAGCATTAAGGCGCTTCCTTCAATATAAGTATATCACTAAACTTGGACCGTTTTATAACTATATTCCTAGTGAGATAGTAATGAATCGCTTTCGTATAACTATGTTACGGTATATAATTATATCCCTAGGGATATAACTATATCACGGCTTTATCTATCTTACTGCGACATATACACCGCAATGCAAAGACTACAAAAGTTCTAGCACAAGAGTTTCGAAAAGTCATTGAGTATAGTAAAGAAGATATCTACAAGTTTTACGTCCACTGATTGGTACTCGGCGAGCCAACTCCTAATCTTAACTTTTTAATAATACTCGTACAACATACATTTATTTCGCCTGCATTACTTCAGATATTAGAATGATTATTTACTATTAAGCGTTCATATATACATTTGTATGTATACACACAATAGTGACGAGGTGAAATAGGCATTAAGCTTATCTCTCTCTCTCTCTCTCTCTCTCTTTCTGTAGTCGGCTCCTTGACTGAGAATCGTAGTCATCATTGGGTGGTCTATACCTGGAGTGGAATAATTGTTTTATCTCGCATTTTGGTGGTGAAAGTAATTCCTCTGTTCCCCTATATGATTTTAAGTTGAGCTATATCCATATTTTGCCATACCGATTCCCTTCTTGATCTCTGGGACGCAACTACCATTATTGCACATTTGGGATCCAAGATAGATACATAGTGGTGGACCGTCTGGATACCTGGTATAATATTTCCACCATCTGAAAAGATCATCGTGTGATCAACGACCATAATCTTTGTTTTCGGTCTGCTGACCAAGAGTCCTATGTTCTTGCCCTCTTTTACTCTCTTTCTCTTAAGCCTCCGGAACAGATCCCGCATGTCGTCCTTCGATGTAGCCACCAAGACAGTGTCGTCAACGTACCGGAAATACATGTTTTCCACTAACAGGAAATCCCTTGTCCCAGTCTTCTAGGGTCAACTCATAATATATTCTTCATAGATATTAAAAAGAGCTAGGGAGAGAATACAGCCTTGGCGTACCTTTTCTTTGTTGCAAATGTATGATGAAACTCCTTTTCTATTTTTACTGAACAGTAATTGGTAGCATTAAGCTGAATTAATCCGACTAAGTGGCAAGGTACTCCCATCTCGATTAAGGTGGTTCAAAATTTACTCCACTGCACACAATCGAAGGCCTTAGAGTAATCGATGAAGAACAATATCACGTTGCTATTAAATTCTCTACTCTTATCCGTAATTAGGCGTACGTTGAGAATTTGATTCCGCGTGCCTTTCCCAATTCAAATTCAATATCTTTATTTCTTAAAATTGATCAATAATTATTCGAGATCATCAATTTTAATTAAACAATTATAATTTTATTAAATGTTATAGATCTATACACACAGAGTCACCGCAACAATAGATTGCTTTGTCAAATGTAATATTTCAAAAATATGAATAACAGGTAACGCCATATCTACCTTTGTCGATCTATAGCTAAATAACACACGTTTCTTAATTGTTGAGCACACTGTGAGAAGAAATCGGGCAAACAAACTCATGGCCAACTTTGAAATTTTAACCAAGCCAAGATGTGAAGCCTCTTTTTTGTTAAGGATATGCATATTAACTTTAAATGTGATAGAAGTGCGATCGAAAGACCAGGTAAGCTGACCCCACGAATAAGTATGACGAACAGCTTTGAAGAGAAAGTGAGCGAGTTCATTACAATACCTGTCGTATAAATAATGGTAGATCCACTTAAAATCTTTTATCGTGTAAAAGCGAAGACCAAAGCAAGTAATATCCTCCAATTAATTGAATCGTTAATAGAGCTGCGAGAAGTGATACACCGACTATTTTCACCCAGCTATTTAAATATTCGGTTGTAAATACTATAACCTAAATAATTTACAACCGAACGTGCTAAAAAACCCTTCTTACTCGTAACTCAGTCTTTAATTAGCATCTCCTAATCACGGCTTATATAGTCGACAACTACTTCTATTGCTTCTTTTATGGCTAGTTTTTTATAAATAAATAAAAGAAATTTCAAAAAATAGAGTAAGCATAATAGGCAATAGTTTATCGAATACGAAAATGCAGCCGAACCAGATGTAAGAGGAGGTACGGATAAGACTGACTCGAATTAGACTTCGAATTTGCTTGACACAACCAAGAGTAGACATTAAGATCATTAACCTTTTATAACCGTCATTGAAACCATTTTGTAAATTAATCTCTGAACGTAGTATGTGGCACGTGGCACGGGAATTAAACATTATCTTAGCATTTCAATGGTATATTACATACATGCAACGGTTTCTATTACTATTGTTCATATTACGAACTATTAATAGGTAAAGTGAAGAACATAAGTCGCTAGGAATTCGTAACAGATTGTATTTTAAGAATTGTAAAAACATAAGACAATATGTACTTCGTTCCAAACACATTTTTCCCAACATTTATCGCTCATAGTTAGACGTAGGCGAATAAGTATGTAGTTTAAAGGAATGTTATCAAGTAGTTAACCATTTAGGCCTTGGTAAGTAGATGTGGGTGGTCTTACGATAAGCTTTAAAAAAGGTATTCCTTTAAGGTCTAATTTCGCAAATAAAACTTTCAACAAATTTATGTTAGCTTCTAAAATTGACGTCTCATATAATTACATAAACTAATGTAATAAATAAGCGGCGGTAGCGTAATGGCTAAGGCGTCGGACTTGTGATCAAGTGGTTGCGGGTTCGAACCCCACCCAGTGCACTACCGTCGTAAACCCACTCATAACACAAGCATTTAGCTTAGCTGGAGGGGTTAACAAGAATAATAGTAATGTGTGACCCACGTTACTAGTAGTCTTTCTTAAGAAAAAAAAAAATATTCAGCAGAAAGCTTAGTACAGTGAGTGACATATATAAATAGAAAACGGAAACATTACGATCTGTGTGATAACTAAGCATGCCGTGTTTTGATTAATAATATGGTCGTCACATGCACTATTGAATGACGTAAAATAAAGACAACGCGGTGCGATTCTTTTAAATTATATATTCGATTATAACCTTCTTTTTATGTCACACGGGGGAAAATACAATTCTTAACCGACACCGCAAAAAAATAATAATACTTACATTTATTAATTAACTACCTTTTTTCCCAGTTAAGAACTTAAGTAAGTACATTAACAGTTGGATATGCTGTTTAGTTTAATTTTTAAGCTTTTAGTTTCTGTACTACCTTTACATCGAAACATTTTGTTGGAAACCAATTTATTATTTTTAGTCACATCAGTTAAATTAACTATTATATTTGTATTATGTATTGTTCAGCTTCCAGGAACAGGCCAAAAGTTTGTGTCGAGTGTGTCGACATGGGTTTTATTAGCAACAATCTCACCACTATAGATATTAAGTGAACTTTATCAAACTATAATGCATGCCTAGCCTTTTATCACCCCACCATTGTCAGCACAGCCAATGGCGTTGCGTTACCGGTATAACTATTCATAATAATGTCTCAACTAGTCATAACTCATTATTATTAAATAGTGAACTGTTTAATCATCTATTGTAGTTCGTCCCTATTTTTTATACAAGAAATTAGTTAATAACATAGCAGTTACTGCTATTTAGTTAATTTTATAGTTTAAAATAGTAGTGAGATTGTTGGCAACATACATATATAATATACATACATACATAGTTAAATAAATATGTGTAGTAGTAATAATAATTGTTACTTAAAAGTACTGTGTTATCATATTAATTAATATGATAACACCGAACCGTAACCTAGTTCTGGTGGCCATATCGTTTTCTATACGCCTATGTGTTAATAAATAACTTTACTAAAAAGTTGATCAAAATCTGTTTGGCAGTTATATTTAGGATATCCTGAGTATGTTTAACAGTCTACCATGGGTAGAAGGTAACCTTATTCCAACTATGATGTATCATACAGTAACAGAGATTAAACCTGATAAGTGTAAGTGAACCTGGCATAACTATTTTTAACACGTGGGTGCAATCTTGAAGCTAATGGCTCTTTCAATTTATCGTTTGTATAGTGTTGCATCACATTTATAATACTTGTGATTTCATGTGCAATTAATTAATATTGAAGACTAGCCGTGCCCGCGATTTCGATCGCGTTTATGTCGGAAAACAACTAAATGCCGCTTATAATAGGCGTTGCACCTCTTCCTGAGAGGGGGGAATCCTCCAGGCAGGATTTTTTATTTTGTATTGACTGTTTGGATTGTTTTGATTGCTGATCTCACCTTACCGGGCTGTTGGTGATGCCGAGTATCAGACTTAAACCGACTAAAACCATACGGCGTGCCTTACAGCGCTTGTAATGAGTGGACCGTCGGTTTGCGACTATTTGCCTTCAATGGTCCACACAGCGCAAACCCGCGGGTGGCAAGCCGGCTCCGTCCGCTAACTGGGCGATTTCCAGACAAACCCTTTCACGCGAAACTCTGCTGCGAGTGAAGAACATAAAACTCGTTTTGTCCACTTGCGGCCGCCCTTGGGTTACACACGTGAACGCTAGTTAATTTTCCTACCGGATCCATTGTAGATCCATTGGTAATGTAAAAAAACTTTACCGACTATCTCTCAATATTTCAGCTTAGATGTAATTTTGCTGGAGATAGTGTGTGGGATCTTCTTGTTCCATAATTGTATTTATAAATGTATGTATATTCCTTACTAAAACATACCTACAAACATACCTAGGTTGTTCCGAAAATGTTTAGCTACAGAATAAATACAATCTCTTTTTTTCTAGGAACTATTTTCAATGGACGGCTATGTGTAGTTCTTTTTTAAATATTTTTAAAAAAGTAAATTTGTCACTACTCTGCTTGCACGTCTCGCGGGAAGCTTTTCGGGCTATGATTTTTTATGATTATAAACGAGGGTTAACGTTCAAGGAATCTCACGAAAATTTACAAACTGTATTTGGGGTATCTGCCCCTGTGTTAGCAACAGTTACTTATCGGTTTCATGAATTTAAACGTGGTCGAGAGAACCTAAACGATGACCCCAGACCCAGCTAAAGAACCATGGTTTTAAAGCACTCAATGGATTGCGTATTAGTCGCAAAGGGTAACTACTATAATATAAATAAGAAAATTGAGATCCCGTATTTACGGGATCTCAATTTACCTACTTTAAATATTCTGAAAATCAATTTACAAAATAATATGATGTTGGCGTACAAACAAACTGTGACATTGAGATATAAAAAGGATTTGTAAATGTTTTACGATAGGAGCTCAAGTTTTTTTATCGCAGCTCTTTTATTAAGCGATATTTTATTGCAAATACAAAAAACAAACTACATTGTCTTTAAACTTCGCGACTTTCGTACATATTAGAGGACGAACTGATCAAACATACAATCGCAGAACACGGTAAAAATGATGTGAAGAACCTTATAAATGTTATTGCAATTGTGGTGGTGCAATAAAAGGAATTGCTGGACTTTCAGTAATCTCGAAGAACGGAATACTTTCATCGAAGGAATATAAAACATGCTTATTGTGGCTAACGGGGCCACCATCTTCTGTGAGATTAATAGTAGAACTTTCGTTCTCGCTCAATCCTACTAATATTATAAATGTGAAAGTTTGTGAGGATGTATGGATGTTTGTTACTCTTTCACGCAAAAACTACTGAATCGATTGCGATCAAACTTGGTATGTAGATAGCTGTAGACCTGGATTAACACATAGGCTTTTATCCCGATCGGGACTTACGCGGGTAAAACCGCGGGGCGCAGCTAGTGGGTAATATTGCTCCATTAAAACTGTCTTGCAAACTCCGATTTATCACAGGCACAAACAAAAATTCCCGGATAATTTAACTATCGCCTTTAAATTTAAACGACTAACCTATTTACTAATTTATTTTATTTATTTATTTTATTTACAGTTAATATTTCAGTTCGTTTAAACCAATATTTCAAAAAGTGGTCATTTATTTATATTTATAAGTAGATAAAATGGCAGATTAGAGACCTTAATGACGAAGGTACAGATTTATAGCTTCAACATATTGCGTAATCACGATTATATATAGACGCGTAGCTACAGTATAAACAATAATACAGAAAGGCCACTCATTACAAACACTTAAGTAAATAGCGACTCTCGCAGTCAAATAATAAAGTTAATTCTAGCATGTCAATTGTCATTATTCAAGAGATTTTTTTTTTCTTTCACTGATCGATCTCCTCTGTGTGTTTGCAATGGTTGTCAATGAGTGTGAGTTTTATATATATTCTGTACTAAAAGCTAACAATAATTAAAATCGAAACAAAATCGTGGGGCGTACGTAGCAATGTATGCTTACCCGTACGTACATAATATTTACTCAGATTACGATTACGCCCAACGATTCATTTCCGAACTATTGTTTACCTTTACACCGTTTCACTTAAAAAAATTTTTTTTTTATCTATACTAATACTAGCAGCGCCCCGCGGTTTCACCCGCGTGAACAACACCCGCGATCCCGTGGAAATATCGGGATAAAAAGTAGCCTATATGTTAATCCAGGTCTCTAGCTATCTATATACCAAGTTTCATCGCAATTGGTTCAGTAGTTTTTACGTGAAAGAGTAACAAACATCCATCCATCCATACTTACAAACTTTCGCGTTTGTTTGTTTAGTTGAACGCGCTAAGCTCCGGAACTGCTGGTTCGAATTGAAAAATTCTTTAACTGTTGGATATCCCATTTATGCAGTTGCATGCAGAGCAGTGACCATAAACGCAGGTGAAACTGTGGGGACGGCTAGTTAATCAATAAAATCAAATAAACGCAGATCAGCTTCATATAAAAAAGTTCCGTTTAGAAAATTCTATTAAAAAAGATTCATGAAAAATTAAAAAAGATCAATAATATAAATATTTCGTTATAATTTCCTGTAAGTGACACGTGAGTAAGTAAACTCGCGGTTTCAGGGACTTATAATTTATACACACTACCACGCATAACCATTTATTATTTTAATTACTCAAGCCTATCAAAAGCGTTCAATCAACTTGAATCACGGAGTTTATTTTACACACGTTGATGACAGATCAATAGCAAGCGAGAAACGCTTTAATATAAATGAGAGCCAATCTTTATGATTTTAATGACAAAATAGGTAGATATAGACTATAAAAATTTCATAGAGTAAAATTGCCAATAACACAGGCATAGCAGGTGACGATCGATTTACTGGTATTACGACGAATTTTCAGCAGCCTTTATGTTTACAACTTTTATTACAAGTCGATAAACCACAAATGAAGTTAAATGTAGAACCATTTCCTGTAAATGTTTTGTACAAACTTTATATACTACTAATTATGATAGAAGCGATAAGCAATTATAATAATAACTTTCGTGCGTGTCGACAATTACCCAAGAAACACATTTGTACTAATGTAAGTAGGTACTTCGATAAAACCAAAACGGTTTTTAAGTGGTTTATGTATATAACAATCGATTTATAGCCCTAAGGGACTAAAATACATAAATTTTGGATTACCACACATTTTTATTTTTGGATAAATAGTAAAGATTGCGCTGATTAAGAATTTCGACACCCGCAAGTAAAGGGCAAGGGCATTTCGTGTGATATCTCGTTTCAAGTTGTTCATTGGGCTCATAAACTGATCCGACTAGTTTAGTTTTAGTAATTTAGAAAAAAAATGGCGCATTTTGCTCCCCTACTAGAAACGTCGGCTTTCTTGCTCGATCTTAATAATGGCAAGTAGACGCTTGAAATGCTCACAGTCAAATCTTGTACGATGGTGCGGAACCCTTCATGCGCGAGTCCGACTCACACTTGGCCAGTTTTTTATAAAAATAACAAGAAATAGAGGGGGTAGCCTCTTTTTTTATTATTTCTTAGCAACATTTAGTGCGAGTGTGTTGAAAAGGGATTTTGTAGTCATTCTGCGTTCGACCCTCGTTCGGAAAAGACATTACATTTATTTACATCCACCGTTGTTATTTCCATTAGAAATATAATTTAAAGTTGGCGTAAACGTAAACGTAAAAGTAAACGACTGGTCTGTTGGTCTAGTGGTTAGTGACCCTGACTGCTGAGCCAGAGGTCGTGGGTTCGATTCCCATCTGAGTCAGGGTGTTCTTTGTGTCCGTTGTTTGTATGTTTGTAAAGTCCGCCGCGACACAAGAGTAATTCCTAATGCGGGAGTTGTCTTTTAAAAAAAAAAGAAAAAAAACAAGTTACAGCTTAACCGACTTTTTTTATTCTTAATCTTCTGTTAGATATTCTAATCTCTTTTCTACTAAGTATAATAACAATTAATATGTAGTAAGAAACATCCCATCCTCTTTCACAACACAAACTCTTTGTATTTAAAATATATTTTCTACTTTGAAACTCTACTACTTCTACTTTTTTTTTAACTATAATTTATTTATAGTAACTGTCTTCACAAGGTAAACTGTCATTTCTAAAGAAATACATAGGGTATAATGACTGTGTTGTGTATACATAAACTGTTTCTATCGAAACAAATTCACGTGCCTTAAGCCTTAGTCTATTGCTACTTTGAAAAAGCACCTTTTATAAAATGTGTGTATTTTGTGTTGTTGTGTGTTTATCTATTCTTCTGTGTGTATGTGTACGTGCAAATAACTGCATATATTGCTCTTCTTGTTTGTAATAACTGTGTGATCGTGTACACTAAACTTGTTATTGGGAATTAATTGATTGAGAGAAAATTTGTATCTCTTACTTACCAATACAGAAGCACAATCAAGTGAATTGAAAGATCTCTGTTAAGGTTGTTGACTCCTCATTCCATATATAGGTAGGTACGCTATATACCAACTTAGTAAAGAATCCTTTACACTATACTATTCCAATTAATACGAGTCGCCTACATCATTATTAATACTCCCTCGCGTTATATAATCTGATTTTCTATACTCTTGTTTCGGAGCGGCTACGATAATGTGCAATTATGTTTGGTCTTTGGAAAATAATCAGATAATTAGAAAGGATGACGAGGAACACTTCATCGATGGAAACTAATCAACAATCTTACCTCATATCTAAAAATTTCAACAGCATTCATTCAAAGGTGTGCTCTTACAATTTAATACGTGTGATGATGCCCTGCTGTGATGATGCCCATGTATCTGAGGGATGTGCAAGCGGGATTCAGACTAGGAATGGGCTGTACAGATTAGTCTTCTCCCTAACTAGCATCACTGAAAAGTTTTTAGCAAAAACTTTTCAGGTGTTTTGCGCCTTCTTAGATCTGGAGAAAACAGACTGAAGAGGAATGAACTGCGGTCGCCACTTTCTATGTATGGGGTGGATGACCGTTTTGATAGGACTTTGAAGTCACTTTACATGGATTCCAAAGCTTATATCAGAATAAATGGTGCCTGCACAAACTATATTGATAGCTCTAGGGTGTCAACTTATTCATGGATAGCTGTTTATATAAACTGAACGAGCACGAGTGCGATTTGCGTATGGAAGAGTTACGTGTCAAGTGCCTCTTGTACGCCGATAATCAAAACTTTGCATAACTTTACCCGAAGTCATTAGTGGTTATTGAAAAGGTCGAAATAAAACGTCTATTGGTTTTAAAATTGCAAAAATAATATAGGCTGTTTGAGTTTCAACAAAATTAACTTAATATAAATAGGTACTCCAATTGAAATTCGTCACTTTTAGTATAAAAGCGATTGCTTACGTTTCTCAACATTTGAAGAGATCATATAAATAGGTACGTCTAAGATAGGAGGACGTTTTCTAATAGTAACATAATGTTTTAGGAAAGTAGGCAATATACATGCATCAACCATACATAATAATATATTTTTGTGTGTAATATATGTTCAATATTTCTATAAGGTACGCTGTGTATATAACTAAACGAACCACTTACTGTGAAAGGGGTAAGTGGGTATAGTTTCCCGACAATATTTCCTCGGGTGCGGGAACAAGCCTCCATAAACAATATTACGTAGACTGATTTACATATACATATACTGATGTTAACTATATGTCAGAACACATACTTACCTCACATTCAGGATGCTTTGTGTTGGATGGCAGAGATACTCTGTATTATTCCAATTGTATTCTGCTTAGTTCTACCATTCTACTCGTAGAAGTACTCTTAATTGTATCCTGAGATGTTCTTACTCAATTTGAGTTCATAGAGTGTTGAGGAAAGGGTTTAAGGACCCTTTAATAAAAGGAATTATTCTCCGACTAGGGTTGGCGATCAAGGCAGTCCGGCGACAAATCAAGTCTATGTTATCGTGAAAGTATTGCCAATATGTTAACTGGTTATTGGCCGATGTATTTGAAGATATACTTCACTGCAGTGGTTTATCTTCAAATACGTAGGTCGTTGAGTTAACCGGTTTATACCTAATGTCGATATTTTAATAACGTTTTCCCTCATATACCGTTAAGGAAATGTTAGCATAAGTACATCACAAAGACTGATTGAATTTTCAATCTCAAGAAATAACGACTGAAGTTAATAGACTACAGCGAAAATATATTATTAAATATTGATTGATGAAAATATGTGCTTTGGGAGTTCCATTAAGTAGAATTGAACAGTTCTGAAAAATGAAAAAATTACGATGTCATAATTTCTAGAGTCTTCTCTAGAAATTATGACATCGTAATTTTTTTTTGCGAGTGCAATAAAATTAGATATAGAGAATAATAAAAGCTACCTATACATAGGTACACTAACTATTAACACGATATCAATTAAAGTAATCAATAATATGAAAACAGCTTATACGTTCAGAAGAAAACTTTCATCATTGGTACAGTATTATATAACTACGCTAGCTTTTGCCCGCGACTTCGTCCACGTGGTGGCAGACATCAGACATCGTAGAGTGTAGGTAATCTAATTTGGGGTACACCTGAGGCCCCGGTAACGGGACACTGTGTGGTTCCAGTCGGTTCGAGTCCAACATACCACCTTATTGTTTGGCCCCGGTGAGGTGATGAAATGTGCTGGTTAGATAGTATTTGTTAGGTAGTAATTGAGGAGGGAAAACCCACCAGTCACCTTCGGTTTGTAGACCAACGATGACCACAGCGGAGGATAAATTTCAACGAATTGCCTAAGAGATATTTTACATTCCTGCCGAATATTCCCGAGGATGCCCAGTTTAGAGGTGAAACACTGGTCGAACTGTTATTGCATGCATGTCTGAAAGATCTGTTTAGGACTTACACCACCGATATAATTGGTGATTTTTAATTTAAACCAAAGGATCTGAACATCCACCAGTTTAAGACATTCACAGTAACACGTATACCTATGCGAGAATGAGGTTATACCTCACCGGTTATATTCACATATAAGAGTTTCTTAGAAGTCGTATTCTTGTTGTGTTGTATAAATGTTTTTTTTTTCGAACCGATACGACCTTTAAACCTTCAAGAAAAGAGCGTACTCCTATCTCAAAGGCCGGCAACGCACTTGTGACTCTTGAGTTGCAGGTGTCCATGGGCGACGGTAATCACTTACCATCAGGTGACCCGTCTGCTCGTTTGTCCCTATAATATAAAAAAAAATGATGTCTAAACTACCCTTAAAATTCTCAAATCCGTTCTTAGGTATGAAAAGTCAAAACATGCAAACATCTTATCATCATACCGTACTGTATATGGCTGTAAAACCTTGTGCATTTACTTACTGAGACGGCAAGTTCTCTGCCAAACAGACAATGGGGTTATTGTCCTCATCATGACTAGCGACATTCATAGTATGAATGAGATTGTGTTGAGCCAGTGAATCACCAAAAGTTAATATTATTTGGAGAAAATATGTACCTACTGCGATACGTTATCAATAGGTTAGAATTATGTATGCAACGTGCACATGTAAAAAAATAAAGTAACTTTTGATGTTCTGTAAATTTAACATAGTTGAGACCAAATAACTTTCTTAATACTTGGCAAACAATTTCCTACCTCTTTAGTGCAAGTCTTTATCACTACATATTATAAAACAAAGTCACCCGCCGCGTCTGTCTGTCTGTTCACGATAAACTGAAGAAATACTGAACGGATTTTCATGCGGTTTTCACTGATAGACAGAGGGCTTCGTGAGGAAGGTTTCGGTGTATAATATGTACCCGTGCAAAGCCGGGGCGGGTTGCTAGTTATGAATAATGCAAATAATATAGAATGAACGAACAAAGGATTCAGTTAGACAAACAAACAAACTACCACAAAAAATACTCGAAATCAATAATGTCCCATGTTCTTTGTCATCTTTTTCAATCAGCCCGCGGAGCTTTGGTGACTATAGTCGTACACATAAAATATCGCGTAACTCATTAAAATAAAACATTCAATCGAATTGATAACTTTTCATTAAAATACAATGGACCCCATTTCATTGAAAGTATTATACTTTATTATATTCATGATGCACCAATTTTTTTTAATTAATAAACGCGTGCCACATCTATATTCAATTGTATTTACTAATTCTATAAGTAAATCGTTTTTATCATCATTGTGTTTTAAATCATTTTTATCATCATTGGTTCAATCACAGACACAACGCTTTTGTGTAGTCTTATATTTGAAACGAAAAAGAAAAATATGTAATAATCTTTAAGAACTTATAAGTATTTTTAATAAAACTAAGACATGAAGTCTCTTATGAATAATTTAACAGTTATCAATTGATCTTCCATCTGAAATAAGAATTACGAACGATTTTTAGCTCTGATGAAAAAGTTCTAATTGAAAAACTTACGATGTGAATAGGTATAGAGTGGATGTGGTTTTGGGTTTCAGTCTGCGGTTGAGTGGCCAGGGCGCCGAGTTCGCTATCAGATTGTTTTTACTCGAACGCGTCGGTACACAGTGGTGAGTGGCGCGCTGTGCACTGATGCGTGCTGCTATCACGCTGCCTGTGACCACATGATCAAAGAACCGAATTCTGTACTCATGTGGTGTCACTGAGCCAAACGCGACCGGCTTATACGCCTGTATATTTTATGGTATAGTAACACTATATCTTTTATCTAAAATATTTACTGATGATAAGTGGTAATTTAACAAGTGATACACTTTTCATTATAAGTACAAATCCCTTTCAGAATTCTCTTATTAGCCTATATAACAAGCTGCGACGCTGTTATATTGTTCATTAAGTTTATACTACTCATTTTTACACTATTTTCCTATTTTTTGCTTGCCGATCTATTGAGTGCTTGCCCGAGAGCGACGTACGTACAGGGTTAAGGTTAACGGTAACGGCACGGCTCCAACCCAGCAATTAAGTTGTCATTCAAATCTCAGCACTAAAACGTGGTCGAATAATAATGTCATAATGTCAATATCCAAAAGCCAACGGCGGGCGGTAAGCGCTTGCTGCAACCATACAACTCGACTCGCAGTCAGCACGCTGTAAGCTCGCGGTCAGTTTTTTATTTAAAACATTAATTAAGTACCTAACGGTACTTAATTAATGTTTTTTTTTTTTCATGAAGTACTATTTTCTACTAGTCAAGCCCTTTCATTTGATATTCACACTTAGGGGGCTGCAATAAATGGCGGTGGCCATCTTGTATTTACAATGATGCTGAATACGCATGGGTAATTGTATTATCATCAGAACTAAAGGTGTGTACTAAATGCCAGATCAATCGGTCAGTAAAAAGTTGGTCAAATATCAATTTCTAAATTTGACCAAAAAACAAACAGGGCAAGGTAAATGAAACCGTTTAATAAACGTAGTTAAAATATTTTTTAGTTTACACATCTAAGTTTCACAATTTCATTTCATAGATAGATTCAATTGTTTACTTACGTCTGTTTGCCTAAATATAATTGCGTATTAAATATTCAGGAGTTATTTTATTATATTCAGGATTTTGCGGGCAAGCTTAATTAAGTATGTTGCCGTAAATTGAAGCTTCAGCTTAGTTAATTCGCCATGTGCCAGATTACCTTATTTGAACGAACGAACCAATTTCATTCGTTCATTTCAGGAATCGAGATAAGTAATTGATGTAGTTTTAATAACGGAAACATTTATATTCATTGTATGATTCGTGTTCGTTTGAATCTTTGGTATGTTTTATATATTCCTTATATTTGTAAACAAATATGTTATCGTTGAAGATATCAACACACTATCTAATCTTTGTAGGCTTATATGTGTGAGACGAATATAGTTTCGGGCGTGAACGTAGAATTAGTCCTGTTCTTACATTTTTATAATGGGTTTAAAAGAACCTAGAAAACTAAGCAACAAAAGTGCTTAGTTTTTTAGGTTCTTTAAAGGTTATTATAAAAACTATATAATATATACACAAAGGGGTAGGCAGAGCTGTATTAAACATCCACATTTTGCCAACTAAGTATATTTTGGTCCCACTTACATAATAGGCAAGCCTATTGGCGTCGGTTGACGCAACTAGACTTTGGCCGGTTGGTAATTGGTAATTAAAGCTGGGAAAATTTGGAGTATATGCAAAGGTTAAAGTCTTGCCAGATGATGTTAGAAAAGGAAAAATAATCACAGTGAAGCAACCGCATATGAAAAAAGTTTGCGTCAGTTTCACATTTTACATAAATGCTTATGTGAATTTCCACAAATATAATATTTCGTAATGAACATTTCCGAATCGAATACCAAACCCATTTACTCGTAATCCTTCCTCCCATCGTACCAAAACAATGTATGCATAGTGAGGTTGAAATTCGATTGTAAGTGGTGTGGCGGTAGACAATTCATTTCAGGCCGTCGCGTCGTGAGGCCCGCCAAAAGGAGCTGAATGAATGTCTACCGTCACACAACTAGGCAACAAACACACTAAGGAACATGGTCTAAAGTAGCGCCTGGCAGCTTATTGGTATATTAAATGGTCACTGTAGCTTTACTAGGGATATAGCACGGGTGCTTTCCCTGGCTAGTAGGTAATAAAATTCTAAAATTTCTCAGATTATGGATATCATAAAAAAAACGTAACAAAATTGTCGAATTAAGTACAAATAAGAAAAATTTTTGTACTATGCCTCCAAGATTATAGACTAAGAGTGACATCACTGTACCGAATTACATTTTCTTTGTCCCAAAACAACAAAAAATGTTGTTTTACACCGATAGGCAGATATTAAAGTATATCTCCCAAGGGCTACAATTTTTCTTCGAATGTGTAGAACTAGTAGAAGCTTGAAGCGTCTTCTCACCAGCCATATTTATTATCATTAATATCAGCAATGGAATGTCCACTTCTCAACATAATCAAGTCATAATAAATATTTTCATTATAATATACCACCTTTGAACCCGTCATTTGAAATGCGAAGGTTTAATGACTATAGTTTCCTAGCTACGTAATATCAAATTTACGACTTTCATTGAAATCAGCTCAAACTAAACAATACATTTGCAGACAATATGATAGATATGAGTATTGTTCTGTAAGTGGAAGGCGCTGTCGCGTTCGGAAACAAGCCAACATCCGCCGGTTCTCGAGACACCGGATGCACCAACACTCCAACTGTAAGCTTCTCCCTACACTCTACAGTCGTACTCACGTACCCAGTTGATTCAAATTGGATCATAGGGAGATACCATAAGTTATATCTGAATTTCCTTATTATATGTTATTAATTTTGATATCACCGTGCCTTTTTTTTGTAAATACATGTTGGTGTCATTGTATAAGACGTACGATAGACTATCTATGAGTCGATCCGTGACCACGTTCTGGTGACATTGGGTCTCCCTATATTTAACTATAATTTAATAGCGGTTTTGCAATAGAGTTGGATGCCGATTCGAACCCCAACACTGGAAGTCTCTTTAAAATTGCCAAAATTGGTTAAAACTGTTATCATAAAAACTTGGAACGTATGAAAGGACTTACTGAATGTTGGTCTTTCGTCATTTGTGATAAAAAAAAAACAGTTAACCATTGCACAGGAATTTACGCAATGGTATGCGTAATTACTGATAATTACATAATATAATACGCACAAGTTTAAAAAAGTTTATGTCTCAGGCTAAAGCCACTGAACGAACAATGTCTTAATATCGATATAAGTACAGGTTCAAGGTTTTCTGGTCAGAGTAGCTTTGCCTGCTCTTGAAAGTCTACTGATCCGATAAATAGGTGGCCTTGTTAATGGTACAGCATGAGGGGCTTTGTCCGCCCTTGTACACGTAGGTCACATGACTCGATACACTACTATTTAAGAACAAGTCCTGTGAGGGTGCCGCCTGTTACACTCGCCTGTGAAGCTAAAGCTATGAAGCTCAAACAATCCACACGAGTAAATCAATGTAGCCTGTGCCTGAGTACTTATGCTTTATTCATCAAATGTAATTGCTTTAATTATATCTACTGAAGGCCCCCTTTTATTAGCCCCTTCGGTAAGATTCACTCAAGCTTTTCTTTAAGAACCGAGCTTTTTCGTCTACTAAAATGCCACTTTAGCAGTTTTGTGATTATTCTACAATATTATGACTGATACTATATTGGAACTCGTGAAAATCTTCTGGAGTCATCGATCGACGTTTACGTTTAAATTTCCGTACACATGCTTATAATCAGCCATATACCTACTTGTAATTTAGGCATTATGGAACAATGTAATTCTATAAAACTGTTATACCAAAATATATTAGATGTGTAACTCAAGACATTAAGTCTTGAGTTACACATCTAATATCGCAAAGGTATAAAACCTTTTTTCCCTGCGTTTCCATCGAATTGCACCGATCGTGGTCACGGGCGTACTCTAGGTCTAGGTAAAACATATTTTAAAAATAATGATATACTAGCTAAATTTGAAATAATTTTTATGCCTACTATTCTTGCAGCTTTTAAATTTAGATATAAAATACTATGCGTGTAGGTAGGGTTTGAAACCAAAATCACTGGATTGCAAATTAAATTGGGAACACTACAATTTTAACGCTCTATGTAAAAATGTCGAAATATTCATTCTTATTAATTTATAAACAAGGCTTTTTATACCAGCGCAGTTTTTTTTTTTAATCTAGATTTTATTTTGGGGCATTTATCCAATAAGGACATGTCAGCCTACCAGCGCAGTAAGATTTGCTATTCACGTTTTCTGAACGTACTCTTTCAGTCCAACAATTATCTAGTCTAGGCTGGAATCATTTGTGTGTATATTTGGAGACACTCCGGGTATGAGTTGGTAAAAGAGTTTTATAAATATCAATTTCCATCAAATATCCATTTAATGATGTAGTGTTTTGATACCTTGAAAACAATGATCTATGGAAGCAATATATGTACGTATTATACGATCACAGTTTATCCAGGTACACTGGTGTTTCTCACAGTACTGTCAAACTGGAAAAATTTATCCGTCGATTCATAGATCAGATATTGTGCTATTCTATGCAGGATTCATATAATATATTATAACTGTAATTGTAAGACTGTATAACTATGCTTTATACAACCCATAGTTCAGTTTCTGCTTTCGGATGCCTTCCAAATACACCAGTAATATAATGGGCAAAAAACCTAACAAAGTTTATGAGAGACAGATCTACATATATCATTGATATAATATATGACATGTGGTAGTTATTCACCTCCCCGCGTGGTGACGTGTAATCGAGTGGTTTATTCTTAGCCGACATTGCACGGAAAATCAATTAATTTTATCGGCAAAACAGTCGGATACATGCTAAACTGTAGCATGTTGTTACATTACACACAACACGCATGGTTTGTGTCAGTACGTTACATGGTGGTAGACACTGAGGTAATTACTGTATACATTTATTGGGTCAAGTAGTAGTTTAAAGTTAAAGAAAAAAGTCTTTGTTTTTCTCCTGGCTCCTGCGTGGCTATAAAGTATTAATTTGTAATGTATTTGCTATTTCTATGACATCTACTTTAAAATTGTAAAGTAGTTGTGTCTGTACATTGAAGATATTTGATTGTTTTTTTAATCATGTCTGTTTGTATGTTTTTTTATTCGAGCTTGTAATGTACCTATACATGTAGGTACATTACAAGCTAATGCACTATAAGATGTTCAAAAAGCTTCTGAACTCTTGTATAAAGCTATTGTTTTAAGCACGGCTGTTAATACAGTACATTTTATCACCAAATAAAGATAACATTCGTTCCAGGTTAACTAGTTTTGTAAAACAATACCCCAGAGTTCTTGCAGATACATAAATAGATAAATAAACAGAAAATTTTATTTTTAAAGCAGCTTGTTTTTAAGTTTTATGTTCAAATCGGTATGTTATTAATGACATGTAAAAGTGTTCGCTATTGTAGTTCACTATTAGAGTTTGGTTTTTATAAAAATAAGGATAAAGATAACCTTAAGGTAAGACTTATTAACTGATAGACGTATAGACAAATGAATAACGATGTCACTGACACTAGGCGTATCAAATATCTGCCTATAAATAAACGTGACCTGTTTCGCACAGACTGCCGCAATTGTTCCTTGATTGATGTCAATGAAATCAAATATACCTACGTCACTGGAAGTTGTGAAAATAGTCTTCGCCCTGAATATTGTTAGGCTTTTTTTAATAATATAATTAACTTTGAGGTTAACATTTTTATATAAGCAGCATAATTGTTATATCTCGTAACTCGAAAGTTCTTTTTAGAGAATCATTTTCCTTTTTTTTAGAAAAGTCACGTAACGGTTAAATTTATAAAAGGTATACAATTATACTTTGGACAACCCAGATATTAATATCTCTTTCTATTCTAATATTACCCTTTTTAAACATTTTAATCGTTTTCTCTTTAGTAATTTCAGTTCACCACCACAAACGCTTTATTCGAAAAAAATATATTACAACACTAAAGAGTTCTCATAACAAAGTGATCTTCATTTTGAACTGCCGCAAGGAGAATCCTCCTAAAGTAGGAAGAACTTATACTTATAGTTATATTTAGCTCGAGTAATTTATTAACGCAAGAAAGCAATTTCTGTAAACTGGAACAGCATTATTTTTGAGATAATAAAATCAACGCCAAAGCATCCTGTTTTAAACTTGAAAAATCCTTAAAACACATTTTGTTTTATTAACCTGTGGCTCAGAACATGGATTAAAACGCACGTTAGCAAATTAACGCCCTTCATCTGAACGTGTCCTTAAGAACCCATTAAAATTTAAGTTTTTAACCGTTAAGCACACTGTAAATTAAGTTGAGCTACATTTTAAGAGTTTAAAAACCTAAACCTAGTCAAGACTTAGGGTTTATAAATGTACAACGTCTATACTTATAATAAAAATGTAACAGGTCCAATTCTGTACATTGAAGATATTTTGAATTTTTTTTTGGGGGGCACTCTATGATCGATACTGAAGCCAAAACTATTTTTTTTTTATTTTTGTCTGTCTGTCTGTCTGTATCATGGCCATGGGTTTCCTTGAGAGGTCGGATCAAAGTCAAAATGTGTAATACGTTGTAATTCATTGATGCGTAGTCCGATTGCAATCATTCCTTTTTTGTTGGAAAGGAGGCACTTCGTAGATTGTCACGTAATCTTTTTTTTTCTATATTAATATGTATAATAAATATATAGACATCGAGTTTGTGTTTGGTGGCTTCACGTATAAAGTACAAAATAATTCAGGAAACGTATTATGCACAAGTATTGTGTGTAACTCGGTTTAACATTTAGTATTTGATTGATCACAATTGGTGCTCTCTATCTATAGAAAAAATAATGCACAGTTATAAGTTATAAACACCGCACAGCGACATCTATTGGTAAAAAGTAGTACTAACTATACAATACTTACAACGTTAAAATAAATGGCCATTTCTTTTTTAAATATTTATTATTAGCATAGAACACACGCATCTACACCTCTAATAAAACTGTTACAGGTCCAATTCTGTACATTGAAGATATTTTGATGATGAGATGTAGTGGCGAGGCGAGCACTTAAACTATTGCGCCATCTGTGTATAATATAAACATAATAGATACAGTATACCTTTGAGTGAATATTTGTAATCTACACTAATATTATAAAGGGAAAGATCTATTTTTTTAATTGTAATGGCTATCCATTACCGAAAGCAACTACTGGACCGATTTTAATAGAAAGCTACATTATTAGAAATTTATTTACATATTTTATTCCAGTAATTATAAGATTTCAGCCTGAAATAACGGCATTCGTGATGCAAGTCAGGAGATATGTCATTTATGTAATTATATGATATATATGTAACTATGCCAAAGTCAGTTCATCATAAAATTGAGAGATTAAGGATTTTTACAGTCAATAGTTTGATTTTGAACTACGCAGTGTAACGCAACACGCGTACTGTGCAGTACAGTGAATGACCTTTAGCGCATGGAGCCGTCGAAGCAGCTGATTGCATAAATGTTCTACGTTGCAGTTTTTGGCTGAATGGAGTATTTACTGTTTTTTTTTCGGTAAAATGTTCTGTTTACTCATTGTGATATCACTTTTAAGCAAAAAGAAGAAAAAAAGGAAGAATTATGATTTTTCCAGCAGAAGTTTCCAATGATTTTCCACTCATAATGATGGTCTGAATACACTATTTCAGGATGCGGTACAGTGTCACTTATACCCTGTATAGTCGTTGATACGTTTAAAATCAGAGTGACGCTTGATCGCGTATTCTGCTGCCAAGTCCCTGCGCCGTGATCGTGGTACTCCCGTACCACCCGAGGAGTTGACGTCTATGTATAAGGTAGTCGCACAGCTCACTCGCGCGGTCTGCTCCTTACGCAATGCACCAGAACAAAATAGTGATTTTTCGTAAGAAAAATTGAACATTCGATTGAAAAAGTTCTTTTGAGAGCTACATTTATGTTAAAAAGTTCTTATCAGAAGGACAACTTGCACATTTCTTCAAATTAAAAAGTTATTTTGAGAGCTGTAAATACTTTGAAAAAATATTTTTATAAACTTTTATGTTGAAAAGTTCTTCTCAGAATTAGTACTTTTACTTTTCTTATTACGTCATTACAATAATTATAGTTACATCAGAACCTATTCAATTCTTATCTTTTAGTATTTCTATAAACTGTTTACCGTACCTGTAAACGCTTTACCACCTGGTTTTAACTAATTTAATGGTTTCAATAGATACCTTCTAATATACCTAAAAGACGGTTAGAACTTTCTAAATAGAACTCCCAGTGTAAGGCAGTCAAAATGCGTCTCCCTGCACAAAATATTAGGACATCGCAAACACGCGTGAGGAAATCGAGTATTGAGCAGTCACAACGTTCCACTGCACAACATTTTAGGATGTTGCGAATCGAGCACCGGCCACCAATCCATAGCGGCTCAGGGTACAAAGAAAAAGACAACAAGTGACGACATCTACAGCGCGCAGTAGAATTTTAGCTAACAGTAATAGGTCGGCTTTCAGTTACATGAGTAACATTTGCCCTAAGTGCCATACAAAACATGGATAGATGAAGCGTGCGGTGTGTACTATGCATCCAGCAAAGTGATTCTTCCCAATATATAGGAACTACCACAACCGATACAAAATCTTTTAATGGACATTCGTCGATTGTAGGCACATTTTTTGGAAACGCGCAATAGTCTCTTTCGTATGATGTCGTTGAGGAATAAAATAAGTTAAGAAATTAAGGAAGGTAACTTCATGCCCACTTTTAAGGTCGGAAGGGCAGGTTTACCGCCTCATAGGCAGCCTTTTCCCGCAATAAAACTTAGTCACAAACTGATTTTCACGCGGGCGAAGCCGCTTGCTGTAGTTATGTTTTTAGGATCTTTTCTCATAATAACTTCATTGATTTTGTTTTTTTTTATATATTATTTTTCTAATCGTACATTTAACCGTCACAAGTTTATTCATTTTTCTAAAATTTATAATGCTCTATATTATTCTTGGAATCTGATATAGACCCTAAAATATGATCACACCTTTCTATAACACCTTGTCAATCAACAGTTACAGGTAGTGTTACTAGACCTGTCCGTCTTTTCACACTAATTGACAATACCTATATCTGTTTGACGGCAGTTTATTGAGTTAATTAGTTATGCTTCGGCTTTAGTCGTAGTTCAATTGACGGCGCTAGCTTAGTAGACAAAAGGTTAATTACCCTTGTTGTTAACAATTATAACATTTGTAAGGCGATGATCTTGGAAATTATATATTGTATTTAACGAAGACGGTAGTTGACTATCAAGTCAAATAAGTTTTACTATTTTAACCATCAAAGCAGCAGGTTTTGTAGCAACTTGTATGAAATGACAACTTTTGAAGCCATGCGTTGTTTTGTCTTTGTTATCGTCAAATCTTTTACTTTTAATGTTTGGTAATTCATGAAAAATCAGTTGTTTAAAAAATATATAAAATGGTATTTTTTCTTGTAAATTTTATATTTTGTTTACTTTTGTATATTTGGCTTAACCTAAACAAATGTTTTTTTTCACTTCAAAGATTAATGTTATCTACGAATTTTATTTGTGACTACTCAAAATTACGAGTATCTTCTGAACGACATATCGTTTGATTGCGTTGACTTAGAAGCTTGATGTTTTTACATCTTCAAGGGACCGCAGACTTATGTATTTAGTATTAATTTCAACTTGAGAAAAAGGTCTTGACAGACAGATAGACATGCAGACTGACAACAAAGTGATTCTATAAGGGTTCCTTTTGTGGAACGGAACCCTAAAAATGTTATAACTCTTCGACTACATTTGAAACTGTGCCGAATAATGTAGAACATTTTTTACGCATTATCAGTAGAGTTTGAACAATTTATATGGTAACTAGTACAATGTTCTGGAGAGATTTACGTAGGTCTGAATGAAATATTGGGTGAAAGTGAAAAAGAGCGCCTATTTTTGGTGTATAATATTTTTTCAAGAAAACAAATACCAATTTAAATCTTTTGTATGTACTACAATAACTATATGCTTCTGCTACCGTGATGTACCTAAGTTGAGATTTAATTTATTATATCGGTTCAAAGAAATTTATTTCTCATAAGAACTTACTTACAGTCCACTTATAATGAGATACATAGTTAAAATTAATAATACAATACAATTACCTCTAGAGTATTAGAAGTTACAGTGTACATACATATTTCTTAAGTTTATTTTTAAATGTGTTTATGTTATCAGATTCTTTTATATCGGCTGGCAATCTATTGGAAAGCTATGCTCCCTCAAGCAATATGGTTATTGAAAAGTTCAAGAACATTCTTATTTCTCAAGTTATGTGACATTGTTTTTTTCTTCAGTTTTATGTTAGTTTGGATTGAGTTAGTCGTAATGTTTTTGACCAGAATGCAAGTATAATAAACATATAGCTGTCTAATATTTAATAGTTTAGTTATTTCGTATAGGATTTTTCTTGGAGTGAGGTGATGATAATGGAATTTTAATTATTTTATTTTGGACTCTGCAGTGAATTTAAGTTAGTTATCGCTGCTGAACCCCATATCTCAATTAAATATTCTAAATGGGATTTGACTTACGAGTTGTAAATAAGAGTGAGCACTTTGATTAGAATATAGTTTGTTACTTTTCGTAATGCTCCCAATAATCATGTTAATTTGTTTCTGAGATGGTCAATGTGTAATTTCCAAGTTAGTTTTTCGTCTACCCGCAATCCAAGATATTTTTCGTTAGTTGACCGTTTTATTATTTCGTTATTTATTTTAAGAGGCGCGAAATCCGGTATATGTTTATTATTAGTGGTGACAATCATGAATGCGGTTTTTGATGTGTTAATTGTTAGAAGGTTGTATTTTAACCACTCGTTAAGTAGATCGAGGTCATGATGAGCGTTCTTTATGATGTTATTTATTTTTAACCCCCGACGCTAAAAGTGTGTGTGTGTCTGTCTGTGGCATCGTAGCTCTCAAACGGATGGACCGGTTTCGGTGGGGTTTTTTTTTTACTTGAAAACCAGTTTCCTTGCGGTGGTTATTAGCTATGTTTGGTTAACATCGGTCCAGCAGTGCAAGAGTATGAGCTCTTTTCCAAAATGATGTAAGGCATTTTTGTTATTATTTTGTGTCGGGGGATTTTTAAATTTTTAATTTATAGTTATATTAATATTGTTAATATAAACTAAATAAGTAACGGACTTATGATGGAACCCTGAGGGCAGCCGTAATATATATTTTGGACGGAGCTACTGTAACTATCTCCTATTTTAACAATTTGAGTCTATTCTCCATATATGATCTGTGTATATGAACATTTTATGTATTTTATGTATATACATATCATATATTTATTCATCATTATTTTATGCAATAACATGTATACTATATTACAGTAATTATTACCCTTTGAAATAAAAAGTATAATAATTATATTAATTTTAATGTTCAAAGTAGCACTCACAATTAGCGAGACGCTTGTCATTTTGGCAAGACCAAATGGTGTGCACTAAATTTTGTATGTTTAGCTTTAATTTATACAAGTTACCAAGTACCCTCTTTCTATTGGTAATAGACAAACCTTCGGCTACAAGTATTGAGATTATTATGCTCATTATACAGAATGTACCTAACAATGGGTCATTTGCTCTCTCCAGTTACAACAGTATTTTTTAAAAAATAATTGTCCGTTTATAAGTTATGGTTATGACTGTTTGATTTTTCAGGTCTCCTGCTGCCACCTGAACGGTGTTTCTAGTAACTGTTAATGAAAGTAAACTTCTAATTCAGATTGTCTTGTATTTTTACAAGGTATATATACCTAAGATAATGTTCGGTTTTGGTTTAAAATATATAATATGAGAGAAAAACAATCATACATTTTATTTTTGTTTACGCAATTTCAATAGATTCAATAGAAAACAGTGTCGATAGAAAACCCTTATAAAACTTTTTGTGATTAATTTCACATGATAAATAGTTTTTATTTATTACCAATATTTTCTAAGGACGGCCGTTTGTAAACTTAAGCATACAGCGGATAAAATTGTTGCATCCCAATTTCTGAACTGTTTTTTCTCGTACGGAGACTTCTTTTTGGGTAGGATTTTATCGAGCGGACATTGATTTTGTTCAATAATGGGAGCAGATATATCAATATCAACATCACAGGAAGGGACAACCGTATCTATTACAACTAATACATGCTCGATAAAACCTTATAACGTATTACATGTTCATAGCTCAACAATTTTACTCATATCGTGTTGCGGTTTTTATATTATCCTGTCCTGTGTCTGAATCTCGAGCGTACATCGTACATGCTATGACAGATAAGATTTATGTGTATTTTGCGAGGGTACAATAGCTTGTTTGTCTCGGCGTTCATCATTTGACCGGTGCAAACGGCTGGGGAATGTTCCAACAAGGGTTGTCACGGAACCACCGACAAGCTCGCTCTTGAATGTGATGGATTATATAAAAATATATATAAATTTAGGTGCCAACATGACGTTATTGCACAACGCCAAAGTGACCGGTATTTGTACTTTAATTGTGTCTACACTTAAAAACGAGATTATGTACGTTTGTAGGGTATGTTGGTTTTATTTTGTTAGAGGATTGAATTGTTATAAATACCCCGTCTGGGTCCAATATCGTGCATTCTATTGCAAGACTTGGAACTGCAAGGACCTAGCCACTACTAAGTTACGTAAGCTGTTATACTTTTTCTAATATATTTTATTGTTGGTGATCTATAATGAAACTAATGTCCTATATTATAAAATAGGAGAATTATGTTGTGATGATTTGTTACCGTGTGATACTTTTCTAATTAGTATTCTACTGCCGTATATCATATATTATGATTAATATGCTTATACGATTATATGTTTATTCGAATATATGATATACACAATTATTATAAATAATGTAACAAGTACCTTGTAAAGAAAACATGTTGAAAAAGAGTGTCCTTGGAGTTTCTTGCCTTGTTCTTCTCCAAGGATCTACTTATTGGAACAGGCGACTAGATTCACGACCTACTTATACAGACAAACTCCTGACAATTTAAAAATACCTACAATGGGTTTACCTAAAATAAATAATTTTGAGTTTGATTTATTGTTTCTAATTATTCCTGCTACCGCCATCCATAAACTGTTTGTTAATAACCTCTGTGACTGTATCTAGATAATTTTATGCAAGGAATATTATTAATCGATATATTTTATTTGAGGTTATTGACGTTATAACCTTAAAATTCCCAACAAATGCATAATTGCACATAAATGTGACACCAATTTCGATACTGTTTGTGATACAAGTTTGTTAGTCTTTTTGATTATATGCTTGTCCATACAGCGGTTGAATGTTACTGGAATTTTGGCACTTAACTGTATATGTGTATATACAAACCCATTTACGCATTTATAATAATATTCTTTAGAATATTATTATAAATGCGTAAATGGGTTTGTTTGTTACCTTTCACGCTTTAACTTGAATAAACTACAACTTTTTGGATGACTTACTAAGTCATTCAAATAGTCTTTTATATTACTGGGTCTACAAGAGAGCTCAAATACTGAGTGCTACAGACACGTTTAATGGAAGTAAGTACATATAATTGTTTCAATTTCCATATTATCTGATCTTATTAATTGACTGGTCTATTGGTCTAGTGGTTAGTGATCCTGACTGCTGATCCAGAAGTCTTGGGTTCGATTCCCACCCTAGATAAATATTTATGTGATGAGCATGATCATCTGTTCTATGTCTGGGTGTAATTTATTTATAATATTTGTATGTATTTAGATATATATAAGTATGTTTATCAGCAGTCTTTTTACCATAGTACAGGCTCTGCCTAGCTTAGGATCAGGCTGTCGTGTGTGAGACGTGTCGATCGTTGTTATTATTATTGTAACTTGCTATTATTTTTAACAATAATTGTGCTTCAATTTAAGGCAGTTGTTACCACATAAGACAAATATACATTATAACCAAATTATATCGATTTTGTCACTGATTTATTTATGAACGCTGTTTATTTTTAGAATTGTGGATTGTATGTTTGTTTGAGGTATAGGTTAAGATTAATGAACACATTAATACATTTTTCTAGCCTTGTATTTACAAAAGTGAGTAGAACAAAATGTTTCAATAAATTTCTAAGAAATGGAGTACAACATTGATCACATTTACACTACTTCATCGTACCCTAATAAATTAATTCAAATATAGTTCATCAGACTATAGATAAATATTAAATAAATTCGTTTTACATAATACTTAAGTCAATATGTTTCGAGAGTACGTTATCAAAATTATTAATGCTCGTACTATATTTAAATGAACTCTCAGTCTAGTTAAACTGACGCTAAAATCACTTTTACTTGACAAATCAAATTATACATGTAAGTTGGGCTCAATGCCATGTATCCCAATGCTATTACTATTACTTTTATTTTTAATTGTTCTGGCTGCACTGAAATTATTACCGCCTTTCCATCTGTCAAAAATGTATCACTTGATTCGCTTGTGAAAATTGCATCCCTCTGTAATAATGATCTTTTATGGTGATGAATAAAACAATTGGAAGTTAAATGCGTTTATTAAACTATTCAACATTTAACAATACATGAGTTTTTCAATAGGAATGCTCGAACTTTGACAGCGTATTGCGGCCACCTTGTTTAGTCTTGAAACTTCACCATCGAACGCTACACGCCTCAACAATGGGTTAAGATTGTTAAAATGTATTACCAAAATCAGTGCTTTGTTCGCCTCTGTTCAATGGCGACCGATATTGGACGATGATAACATTTTTTTTAAGACCTAGAATAGATGGTATGGATCTCACAAACATGTTGTTCCAACCGGTCGGCGCCACTTCGCGATACTGCACAGGAAATATTGAATTTATTGGATGATAAGGACTTCGTCATCTCGCGTGGTGGCGACATCACCTGGCCACCTAGACCTTGTGACTTAATACCGCTCTACTACCTTTTGTGGGGCTACCTGAATTCTGTGGTATATGCAGACAAATCAAAGCCAATTCCGCCCCGAAGGCCAACATAACTCACGTTTAATTTAGAAATTGAGCCCCATTTACGCGAAGATGTCGTCCCTAATTGGTCCACCAGTATATACCACTTACAGCAAAGGCCATTTGGCTCAAACTATATTCCAGACATAATCTCCTCGAATGTCCTTTAAAATATAATAAAAATTGTGGCAATATCATCGGTTGTTTTGTTTCATTTCAAAGTTCGAGTAAACTTATATCATTTTGAATTTGGTTCCGATGTATTTTAATATTTTATCCATAGAAAATTACTTAAATGGAGTTGTTAACTACGGAACCCTACATTGTGCCGCACTTGGCCGGTTTTTATTTAATTTCTATCTTTCTCTAAAAAACATCCATAAGACTTTCGTTCAAAACATTTATGTCCACTAAGAATTACATTACATACGTTCGATAACAATTATTAAAAAAATAATTTACTATAAAGTTATACCTATTTGATTAATTTCCGAATATGTAAGTGGCCACTGTAATGCTTTTAAATAGATTATACATAGATACAACATCGCTTATATAGTGTTGCTACAGGCCAGTCCACAGACGGTGACAAATTGGAGTAAATGCTCCGTTCGAGCTCGTGTATCCGTCGGTTTCAATTGTTATCAATAGCTTTTATAGTCATTACGAGGAAACACTACCTTCAAATATATTAAAAGACCAGTCTAGTCATAGAATGTCATCGTATTTGGATGGCACATCCACCATCATATACTTGTAAATAATATGACTAAACTAGATTGAATATGATAGAAAGGAATGAAATTGGAAGTAAAGTAGGTGGTGTCGAAGAACTAAAGGACTTAAAGTTAGAATCAAGAATTAAATGGTTTTAATCATTTCTATTCTTCTAATTATAAATGTCATACATCGATTGACCAATTGACAAAGACAATTTTACAACTGCAAAATATAAATTTATAAAAAATGAAAGAAAGGAAAAAATCCAAAAGTCATTAATTTGTTGTTATATCACATAATTTTTTATTTGTGATTATAAACTAATATTTTTGAAGTTGTAAAGTTGACTTTGTTAGTTTGTAAATCGATGTATGGGAGAGTATTTTTAGAACTGCAAAGTTAAGTTTGTCTTTCGGAAAAGACGGTCAAACATTTTCGAGAATTGATTCCTGAGATGGACGTACTATCTACGTACAAGTTTGATTTCTTACGGAACCCTCGGTGCGCGAGTCAGACTCGCGCTTGTCTGGTTTTTTTTGTTTGTAAATATGTACATCGCAAATTTCCACTTGGCACTTTGTTCTTCCGGAAACTTGCGGAAATCTAAACTCTGACCGATGTTATAGTCAAAAGCTTAACCGCTTCGCTAAATAAGTCTTTAGTTTTGATAGAATTTCGTGAATTGTTTGAACATTTCCGAAGCACAAGACACTTCTAACAATTCACGATTAAAACAGTGGTTTGTGGTCAATTCAGCAAATACAAATACCGCCACTAGTGTTTCTCGTACTAAATCTTTGGTTTATTACAATCAAGTCTTACGTAACGCTCTAACGTTCTTATCAGGATTACATTTCTGTGCAAAAGTTAATTAAGTTACTTGCACTTTATTTATACTCTGCTTACAAGAATTGAAATAATCACATGATGAAGTTAAATAAACATATTATAATAAGGAAATTAATAAAGCAAAAGTATTGTTGCGTTTTATATTTGTTTAATATACTTTGTATACAAAATGCGGGCGTAAACGATCATAAAATAGGCCAACTGTGCGGTAATCAAAAACGCATCACTTGCAGGCTTCGCATGAATCGACATTTATTAAACTGTACTCGTCTTTTTGTTAGCTAAGCGGACTTTATTCTAATATTGATTAGCTCGAGGTTGAAAGCGTGTGATATAAGTGTTGTGTTCAATACTCGTCTAGACATTACACTTAAGTACGCATAAGTAATTTGCAGACATAGCGTAGATTTTATGACCTTTTGTATTTCTTTTCTAGTAATAAAGTAAGAACAGCGGTATTCGTGGAATTGAGACCGTTTCAATAATGGAATATAATGTTACTCTCTTAAATAATTTAGTACGTGATAGACTCGGAGTCCTGGTTTCAATGCAGAGATTTGTTAAGTTGTTATTGGGTTTTTCTGTTGAGGTACTAAATGAAATTTAGGAACGTGCCTGGTTAGGTTAGTTATTAAGCAGCAGTTACTCCCTTTTTTTTACCTGTGGAACCTCCTACGGGGCGTCACACCGCGGTAGGGCGGTATCTCAGACTGAAATCGACTAAAACCCCAAGGTGTTCCGTCACAGTCCATATTGCCAGGGCCTCGGAAAGGAAATCATCCGTTACTCCCTGATAATAAGGGAATAAGATGTTCTAATTACTGGCGTATATTTTTTTCACACCTTGCTGGAGCATAAAAAATCTATTATTTTCTTATTTCCTATGTGCGTTATGCTTTAGTGCCCATCTGTGATTTAGTATCTGGAGGCACGGCACTACCCCCGCAAAGTCGACCAAAAAATAACAAAATCACAGCTGTATCATTTTTTGTTCGAAGCCATATATTATACTATTTTACGCTGAAACGTCTAAACTGCGTGAATTTAATCCATTGATAGATTGTATCTCGCACTAATATTGTGGTACGGAACCTTAAAAACGGTAAAAATTGGGTGGATGATTGGTGACGAAACATCAGACATACGTACGGATTCAACTCTAAAAACGAAAAACTCCCTTCCCCTACTCCCACTTTAAAGGTCAGTAACGCACTTGTGACTCTTGAGTTGCAGGTGCCCATAGGCGGCGGTAGTCACTTACCATCAGCTGACCCGTCTGCTCGTTTGCCACCTATCCCATAAAAAAAGAAAAAAACTTCATAGGATAGTATTATGGTGCTGAAAGCGGATTGCTTCATAACATTCAAGGGTTATTAGCTATCACCATTAAAAGCTGTATGTATGTCATGAAACTAATTTCCTAAAAGCGTTATCCTTACATTTTAACCGGATCTGCGATTATTGAGACAGAATGATGGATTGACGACAGGAGTAATAATATCCATTTTTTATACGGTCCCTTTTTAAATAGCTACAGTATCATATTATATGCTTTTATCAAGATAAGATCTCTTGTGTGCAAATTCCTTCTATAGATATGGTATATAAGAGATGGTAAATTTGTGCCTTAAACAGAAATATCTTACAGACATTGCTTTTTGATAAAGCGAGAATTAAAAGAACCCGAAGTGAGACACTTGAATGATTCCCAATTGTAATAATACCGGCGAAGAACACCTGATATGCAGGCCTTTGTAAGTGTCTCATGTCAAAGAAACAAATAAAGATTTACCAAAACAAAAAATAACTAGGTATTAAACTACCTCCGTCCGCAGTGGAAAGACACATTGGAGCTAAAAGGGTACATATCACATTTAATTGTATGTTTACTACGCCTTTTCAATTTACTTACCCTATTTTAGAGTACATTTGTTTACACCCCTCTAGTTTCTTATTCTAACTTTTTCGTTTGAGGATCATTTCATATTTTAGCAATATTCAATCGTTCATGTTTATATTGCAAAGTGACAATGTGAATGCTCACCCACGTTATTCTAAATTGGGCATTGTGTGAATTTTGTTTTATGATCGCCAGCAATGGTCGTTTCGCTAAACAATAGTTAGCAATAATAATTGGTCCACCGATTGGAAATGGCATGACTGTAATAATATAGCTCTCGATATCTCTACGTTACGATAACAGGTAAATTGCAATAGCACTGTTATTCTATTGGCCATTTCGTGTGTAAGAGGACTCGTTATGTCGCATGTACTTGAAATACCATAATAATACTCTCCTTGCTATTATCTCTCTATCTGGTCACTATTCTTCTAATTATGACTAGGTACACTCACAGTTTTTTATAATCTATATTATAATAAAGTAATAACTTGAGAAACCTCACACACGGCCGTCTGGTCCCAAATTACGCAGAGCCAGTACTATGTCAACCAAACTGCTAATTAACATACTTACTTATATATTGATAAATACATACATATCATATATCAATAACACCCAGACACAGAACAAATGACTGTGCTCATCACACGATTATTTATCCTGGGTGGGAATCGAACCCACGACCTCTGGCTTAGCAGTCAGGATCACTAACCAATAGACCAACAGGCCCGTTTAGTTTTCATTAGGTAAGTTGGAAGACACGCCTATTCCATTAAAATTTCAATAAAAAAATTGTATTTTACAGTGTACTTTGTGTTCGTTAACTACGGTCGCAAGAAAGTTACATGACGCTTACATTAGTATATTTAAGTATATATTGCATGATCATTAATTTATTATTCTAATGTTTTTTCATAAATCATATGTCTTTCATGTACTCAGTCTACGAGAACTCCTGAAACGTCTACTAAGAATATTACTTTCGTTGCGGCTGATTACGTTTATGTACTTTAACAAACGCTTAGGTACTTCGTAACTTTTCCATCACATGCAGCACTTTCAAAGTGTCTTTCCAGCAAAGTTGTAACAAGAATGAACAAAATAAGTAATATAGCCATTCTTGTTACTCCGCACATCCACTTCAACTTCGCAATTTTACACGCAATCCTCTTCTTTCCTGAGCATTACGGTCTAAATATAACTAGTACAAACAAAAATACTTTTATCGATTAAGTCCATTCGGGGTTGCAGGCGTGCAAATTAAACAAAATATCATTAGGTATATCTGCCGCTATTTGTCAATAAACAAAGAGAATTGGAGACAAATAATCTTGTCAACTATTTCCCATTGTTAAAAAAATCGATTATCGAATCAATCTATCTATCCAAAACTCTCTCCTCAAAATTATACAAAAAACCACAAATCGATCAAAATCATATTTAAATTAACCCAGTTATCCCCACCTACTATCACTATCGCTATTCACTGTCCATGGTAAAATAAAGACCCCCACCACGTCGGTCGGGCTGTCTGTCTGTCTAAATGCGTTAAACTGAAAAACTAACGACATTTTCATACATTCACACTAATGAACAGAGTAATTCATGAGAAAGGTTTAGGTGTATAATTTATGAAGGTTTCGTGCAAAATGGCTGAAATATGACGATTATTGCTGAAGATGTCGTCGCATAAAATCATGCCGGTTGGAAACTTTACAGGCTTGCGCCGCGTAAGCCAATATGTTTATATACTCTGCAACCCGTTGGCTAAGCCGCCCCGGGTTGCATAATAAAATGAGTTATAATTTTTTTTCAGTTCGAAAAAGGTTTCGCTAGTATTACCTAAATAAGAATTGTTTTAATGAGTAAATTAAATACATTATTTCAAGGAACTTAATTAATTATAAATATTTTATTTGTATTGCTATAATTAAACCAAAAACTCCCATTTCATGCTTCGTCTATAGTGTCTTACAATACAGCAAGCGAATAAGTTAATGAAGTAAAAAGACCCAACTGGTTCTAAATTAAGTTCCTCGCGTAATAGAGGTCGCGGAGACTTTGAAGTCTGAAGAGAAGTTTATTTCAATGAGTTTGTTTCAACAAAGTTTTGGAACAAAATTGAACATTGGGCTGATTTATTTGCCTCAGAAGCACAAAAGTCATAGTGAATAAACCTACTAAAATGGCGTTCATAGTTAAAAACCAGTTCATTGTAATTTATGTGGATGGGTAGCAGCGAGTGTGATATTAAACAAGAACTTTCTACACCCTTGAGGTTTTATGGCATATTTAAGTAGAGAACTTTCGTTAAAGAATCATGTACGTAACTTTCTTACGACTTTGTGATGATAAGACATTGTTAAACCTGCAAAATGTTGTAAGGATGATTGATGTAATATTTATTAAAACAAACATTATTAAATAAATATTTATGTTTGCCTGAAACCTGGAAAGTTAAAAAATTTATGTAAAATGGAAGCGAGTAGTATATCGTGTAAAAAGTTTAATTTAGCTATTACTTTTTTTTATGAAAAGAAAGAGAGCGTTTCTGATTACGTAAATTACTTTTAAACTGTTGAAGTTTATCTAGATTTAAACAGAGTAACTCAATGATCGATCACTAATAACAAAATAGAGATAAACGGATAGGTAATAACGACTAACACTTAGACTTTAATATTAAGACCGTTTCGAAGATTTTCATAAAGTTCTGGCAACAATTAAGCAAATGTATAAGTAATATTATTTTAAAAAAAATGAGTTTTTTGGGTGCATACCAACATGGAGAAATCTCCGTAAGAACTAAAGATATTTAAAAAAAAAATCAACATTAAATAATACAAGTTTAGGTGGGCATAGAATATATTAAATTATGGTGGGATCCTAGTAAAATATAGAAGCAGTTAAACACACAATATAAGTTTATAATAGGGACTAAGACTTTTTTGAGAAAACTCAGAAAAAATACGAAATAGAGAATGAAAATTTAACTAAAGCTACCGATATTTTGTGTTCTTTGTGTGTTCTTTTGTGATAAAATCTTAAATACGAAGTATCTACTCGTATCTTAATACGAAGTAATCTTAAGAACGAATAACATTTCTGCGAATATTATACAGCGTTCCATGAAAATAATGGCGAATGTTCTGAAACCTTTTCAATTGTGTATTTCATTACAATTTCTAATAGTCTTTAAAAATATGTGAACAAAATCCTCAAGACAATAAAATATTGAGTTACATAGTTCTAATCAAATCTAATTTTTTCTTAGTTTCTGAAAGGATTTGTTTATATGTTACGTTTCGTTACGTTTTTCATCAAATCATAACGTAAGGTACGTTTATATACAAGAAACGCTGCATTGTATTACCATCGTTTTCCATTAATTTACTAAACCGCTACTCTATCACGTCGTCCTACTCCCAGTGATTTAAAATGAAAATTAAAACAGGAATTAATAAAATAATTTATAACCTTATATTATAACCTTTTAACTCATGCGTTAATTTATTTATTATATTACATTTTCGGAAGTGAGGGTTTGAGATTTACACAGGAACAATTTAAGAATCTACAAAAAGTGTCGCTATCTTCGGATAATCGTTTACATTTGACATTGATAAACTCCTGACACTTTTAGAGCGATAACGATAAAAGTAAGCACTAATATGGTTTTTTTTCAAGTACTACGTAGCCACAGAGGAAAACTAATATCATAAAAGGTCATCAATATATTTTTTATGTATTTACACGTAAATTAACGCGATCAAGAACTTCACTTTCATTCACTTCGTGATCGCGTTAATTCCCGTGTAAATACATAACTATATCATGGAACGCGAAAGTTTAAAAGTTAGTAAGATATTTTTTATTTAATTACACCTTACTACTGATGACGTACTGTTTCCGTATGCCCAGAGTTAGTTATTTATTTTTTCCAAATCGCAAGAACTAAGCAAAATTACTTAAAAAAAAAATATTAAATTCTTGCTGATTTATTGTTACCACTGCGTTATATGGGGCTTAGAAACAAGTCATGCAGTACACATGTTAGGGATTTATATTCCATATAAATCGAAATGCGAATAAAAACTTGAGGTAAGCCGAACCAGTATTATTACCAAAGAGCGTTCAGACAAACCTGTACCAATCGATTGACCAATCGTAATAAAATTAGGGAAACGGATAGCCTAAAACGTTCTTGTAAAGGACGTAAGCTAGGCCAGTAGGTTCTTCTTCATTAACAAATTTAAAAAACTATTACCACAATAACTCACCTAGGCCCTTTAAGAACATTTATTTGAGAATTACATACCTAATCATTGAAAGTTGACCCGTAGGTTGTCAATTTTTTTTTACACAATTGCATAAACCTTAATGCGAATAAATAACATTAAAACTTAGAAAACCCGGAAAATGTACGATTCCCGTGGTATACATTTCACAAAAATTTCCACGCAAACACCCAGGTGACTATAAATTAATAAAAATTGCTTGTTTACACCTCTATTTTTCGGCAATCATTGTTTAACATAATAAACAAACTCACGCAAAATATCAACATTTTTAGTGCCATACCTTGCCATAATTTCAGGTAGCTTTGTAGTGGTAAACAGAAAAATAAAAATGAACCTTTTTTTGTCTAAAGATATGATAAACTCGTATCCAAATAGTATATGGAATATTGTTTAACGAGAATATAGAAGAGTGGCGATTACGTAAATTTCAAGAAAATTTTATACAAGTCCCTGAATGGTATCTGTGGAAATAAAGGGATGGGTGGATAACAGTAAAGTTATTACGAGCACGTATCAGGATTACGCTGTGAGATTTCACTTCTGTTTATAAATAAAATATTTATCTTTTCTCTTTTATTATTTGTATGGCAATTTTAATATCGAGTCACGGGCACATCTTGAATATGAAATGAAGAACTATGATATTAAATAAACAGTCCATGTTATGATAGTTTCTCGTTTGACATTTTGTTAGTTTGAGAAGAAAGAGACTGTTCTCCGCTTGTGTCTCAACTAAGAAAGGTGCATCTTCACTATTGTAGTTTAAACGTTAAAAACTAAGCACAATATGGATTAACGTTTTTATATCGATAATCTAAAAAAAGGTAAAGAGTTAAAGTTTGTTTTCTAGCTCATTGTTTGACACACAATCTTGTTTATCATCTTCACACTGAAAGAAGACGTAACGGTGCATATGCATATGCCTTCCAAAAAATAAATGAGTATGTGACCATAAGGTCACATAAACATGGATGTAATGAATCGAATACAAATGTCCCTTTGTGTTACTATCTCAATGAGTGAAAATCCTCCGCATGAATGCTACGCAGCCTACGCATGCAACTAAGCGGCAGTCGCCCTCACTAATTGAACTTTCCAATGCTTCACCGCAACCAGCAAATTGATCGTTGTTCGCTTTAAATAACATTTATTAATCGATTTCATGCTTTTATTGTGTTGTTACTAGATACTTTTTTTTTATAACTTACGACACCTCACACACGATTGTTCGATCCCAAACTATGCATACATATTTATATATTACCAAATACATACATATTAAAGATAAATTATACCCAGACAGAAAAAAAAAATCGTCAAACAATTAGTCACACAATTATTTGTCCTGACTGGGAATCGAACCCACACGACACAATTCTAAGATATTTCAATAAAATATATTCCAAATACTGAAACAGCTCCATTAAAGTTCTACATAACATAAATATGGTTTTCTAAACGATGTAATAAACATAATACATAATTTATCGAATATCAAATCTCATTCCGTTCGCAAATCATCTAATCATTCCTCACGAATTGACGTAAGAGTCGGCTAAAGCCTGAATGGATATGCAGTTGTATCCCACCTCTATAATACTCTATGTTATTACTATCACAAATCCTCACCAAGGGTGATTATAGAAAATTCCTCAAGAATCGTATATTGTGTTCTTAATCGGGGTCTATACCTACTAAAGTATATTGAGGGTCTATATCCGAAAACCTCGTCGTTTACGACTGTTACTGATTGAATGAATATTAGATTTCGATTCTTCTCGAATGGGTATCGTTTGTTATTGTATTGATTTTACTCGCTACGGTCTTTCGCATTACAATGATTGCTGTATCACGGGGGACTTTACAAACATTAAAACAATGTACACCAAGAACACTCAATCTCGGACATTTGCGATGCGACCACTTTAACCATGCCGTCAGCCCTATATCCTTAGTACAACGTAGTATTTAGAGTAAACGGTTACCTTCAGGCATAGACACACCCTAGGGTTTTTAAACAGTTCAGCTACGTTTTCAAAAAGGTCATTTATAGAATGGTTGCTGGTTACCTAACACACCCTTTGGTACGTCTGTAAGTGTGTAATACATGCTGATCCAGTCAAAGTCAACACCAGTGACAGTCAATATTCGACGTACACTGATGGATCAGTGGTTTAAGTGGACTAACATATTAGCACTGTGTCAAATGTTGTGAGTGTAATGGTGTAATCCCCAGTTGGAGTTCCGCACATTTGATAATTGTTTATATGCTTTACAGGAAAATGTTTTGTCTGGGTGTAACTCACGTCTCCTTATTTTGTATGTATGCGTGTATTTCGTGTAGCCTCCATGACAGAAATCGTCACCTAAAGCTAGAGTTCATAATCTCCTCAGTTATAAAATGTGATTAATAGGGAAGCTGACACCAAACAGATATTTATGTTACGTTTTAGCTTAATGAATTATTGTGATATTTGGAAACTTAAAACCGGATTATTTAAATTCCGGTTTCCGGCTGATTGTTATCACTTAATGTCGCTCATGTAACTCGCCTGGTCATAGAAGTCATTATTTTAAAAAGAAGATTAGAAGAGAATTGCCTTTTTTCTGCGGAAGCACACAATACCATCTAGCTGATTGTTATGTAACTTGCCATAGAAAATCATTATTATAAAAAAAAGATTAAAAGAGAACTATCTGCTTGGAAGCACAATCTCATCGGTTTTATTTGATGTCTTTAGATGTTATATTATATTATTCATATTATTATTTTTGTTTTTCATTATTATTAGTTTTTATTGTTCGTTTTTTCGTTTTTTACTCACATGCGCACTCTATAAGATAAATAATGGGTATAGTTATAATCGGAATGCAGATCTCAATAATGTAGTCTTCATTATTTTTGTGTATGTGTTGGTCTGATATAGAAAAAAAAAATATTGGTTACTATTTATTACGCCTATGTAATAAAATATATATTTTTTATGGTATTAGGGGCCAACGAGCAACCTGCAACTCAAGAGTACAAGTGCGTTGCCGGCCTTTAAGGTGGGTAGTAGGGGAAAGGTGGAAGAGGGGGGGAGGGATCATTGCTTCACTGGCGGTTTTCTGTGAGGCCGTGGTATCACTCCGGTCGAGCCGGCGCATACGTGCCGAAACATGGCTCTCCCACGATAAAATAAATGAATATTAAATCATAAACAAACCTGAGAATAGAGAAATGAGAATAATTAACATATTATTAAGCGTCTTACAAGCATCTATGTTGTCCAAGGACCGTCTTCCAGATATTTCCCATTTTAGCGTGATCCTCATTCGCAGATCGCAACATAAGGAAATGTCCAATGAGATAATGATAAAATGTGTGTTTCTATTTCTACCTAATAAGACTAGAGGACAAAGAAAGAAAAACAACAGATATGGATTCTAAGTGTTCAAATACGAGTATACCTATTTTAAACAATAGTTTATAACAGTTAATACCAAAATAGAAAATTCGAAATCCGCAATTGATCGGTCTATATTACTAATTAAACTAATGCAAAATATTTAGTTATCAGATAAAAGCGTAGCATTTCAATTTTCATTAAAATGATTATCATTCTAAATGAATGATAATTATTTTAATGACGATTGACGAATGAATGAATAACGACGATGTGTGTCTGTTTATATTGTTTATTAATTTCCAGCGCATATCGACTCACCACAAACCACAGACCTCAGCTATAGTAGTCATATGTATATATACCAGTGAGTACCTTACCGTTCGTTTATTTATAGCGTGTTACATATAGTAATAAAAATACCATCAATAACAGTATTTGAAGTGATTGCTGTAACTTATCTTTCGGTTACGCCCGCTGGGAATAAATTGGATATGGGTCAGCGATAGTCTTTCACTTTCGGCCTGTAACTGTGTTATTTATAACTGTAAGGGAACTAACTCAATTTATTAGGTAAATACAAGGAAATCTTAATCTTTCAGTAGGTACACCACACTAGAATCCCATCGGTAGGTATACTACGCACGATGGTATGGCCTTGGCGGTGGTATCATTCACCGTGCAGGTATAGTTCAGCATATGTGTGAATATGGCTTACCCGATGTTAGATAGTTACATCTAAACACGATGGCACTCGTTGACTTTGCAGTTCGTAAAAAATATGTTTTACACATTTGATGATTTGGTTAAGTAATTTAATGTAAGACTCTGTATAGCAAATGTTTTTTGCGAGTTATTCATGTGACCACGGCCAATGCAACCTGGTCGAAAGGTCAGGCAATTCAAAGACCTGTAATACCTATTTCGGGATCGCGTTAATTCCTGATAATATATACATAATTAAATTTATCATAAGTTCGTAGCGAATAATTATATTACACTTAATAAAAACAACTGATTAAGACGAAATCACTTATTGAGATTACGGTCACGCAATATACTCGTAAATGGTGTAAATGCTAGGTCAGTTTATTTTTGTTGCTAAACTACCATATCTCTTTTTGTACAAAAGCCATCTCAGCCACGAATAGATTATAAAAAACCTACTAAAACTTGAAACAGGATAATGTAGTACCTGGGCTGGAGATAATTTCGAAATAAAACCACAGAATACATAATAGTACAGGTACAGAAGCGCCACTCCGCCGAATCATTTAAATAAATAGCGACTCTTGTTCGAACACAGTAAAGTCCTAATTCAGATCGCACAGCGCTAATAAAATTATAGTCGCCGGCAAGCCACGAATTGAAGTCTACATGAGTAATATATTAAAATCAATTTCAATAGTCACACCAAAATTCAAACTTTTTATTATCAATCTTTTATAGTTAAACATTATCATTATACGCGAGCGAAATCGTGGGCACGGCTAGTTTTATTGTAATCTTAATTAATAACTAAAATAAACTATGGGCACTGGTGATAAGATAAAAGTACGTACTTTCCTGAATTTCCAAATGTCTTATTTTTATTAACATACTAGCAGTTCCCGCGCGGCTTCGCTCGCTTGTACATATTTATATATTTTGTAATTCTTTTTCTAAATTAAAAGGAGCCTAAGTTACTCCTAATAACACTAGCTATCTGCCAGTGAAAGTCCCGTGAAAATACGAGTAGGTCTACCCATTCCATAGATTAGCCGAAACAATAATATACAGATGGAAAGACAAAAATTTAAAAAACTGATTTTCAGACATATCGTGCAATCACTGTATGAGTTTAAAAAACTATTATTTTGACATTACAAACAGACACTCCAATTTCATTTATTTGTATTGATTACCTCCTAAGGTAACTTGAATAATTTTTAAAACTTGAAAGTTTGAGCATACAACATACTTTTATCAAGTAACCACAGTAATCACATTGCAAATAGAACTTTGACGCAAATAAACCATACCGTTTGCTATTTTACCACGTAACAAGCCGACGTTTTACAGTTCATCCATATTCTATACCTACACATTTCAGTTATATTTACCTCTTACAAACGTAATAATGAGAGACTTTGAACTTCACTTATGAAAATATAAATACCGAAACTTGAACGTAGTAATTCCATTTTTTATATTGTAACAGTTTACATTTATCTGCGTTTACATTTTGAATTACGAGCAGACTGTATGTCGGGCGCCGAAAGCTGTTCAAAGCCGCATCTCTGTATTGAAATAAACCAATATTCTATGAACAGTGCTCGTAAACACAAATAACGGTGTATTTATGATGCTTCAATTGTTTTCTACGTTTACTTTGTGGAGGAAGAAATCCTTTTTGCATCTTTCATCAAATTGTGAAGTGCGTGCGTGTGTAACATTTTTGTCATGTCGTAGGCAACCACACAACCTAAAACCGGGAATTTGTGTGGTTTGAGACCAAAAGTGTTATATTTACAGCTTAAGTTGCTGTGTCTGTCTATAACGACTTTATACTATGACGTCTTTTATTAACTGGAAAAAGTTGGAATGACGATCATATTTATTCATATTTATTTGGCTTGTGTTATAAATATGTAATATGCCTACCCCTTCGGGGATGCAGGCGTGAATGTATGTGTGTTGTATGTTAAATATATCATGCACAGATTATCTAATTTTGACAGACAACGTCAACCGCAAAGTAAAGAATAAACAGAAAATAAATCCTTCAAGCATCTCGTGATCAGTACCGTATACCTTTGGTTGGTTGTATAAAAGGAACTTACTGAATAGAGTTGTCCACATATTTGTTTATAGGGTTTTCTTAAAACAAAAACCCGAACACGAAGGTGTGAGTTTGTAAACCAGCGAATGTTTACAAACTTTGACTTGAGGTTTGTAAACAAAGTTGGCAAAGACAACAACAAGTCATTGTGGTTCGGTTACTTTCAGCTTAAACTTGTTGGTACTTCGTGTTAATTTTACCGGTTTTAGTCGTACAAAAACTAAGCTATGCAACTGTTTTGTTAAGTAGCTACTGACTAGCTTTAGACGTCCATTAGACGCTCATGCAAACGTCAATCATTACCAAAAGTCATGATTGACGAATGTTCGTTGGTGATTGATAAAATAATATCGACATTAAAATCTCATCGTGCAACCGTCAATCACTGCATAGACGATAGGTTATTCGTCAATCTCCGTTTTGAATGTGGCAAACTGGTTGCTCGCACACCACAGGTGGAAACGCCGCAATAATATAAACTACTAGAGCGAGTTACGAACTAGCTGACGAAATTGCGTCATTGTATCAACACAATATTTAACTAAACATCCTCTTCATTGCAATTATTTAATGTATTATTGAATTATCAGTATTGCACTGAATTTGAGCACGAGGTATACAATTTTTACGACTACTTTCTGACTGACAAACGGGGCAGGAAATGTAAATATATGTAACTTCTGACATTCATAAGTGTTATTATTATTTTTGGTTTGAGTGCTTAGTGCTACTCCGTCTTTTGGAGGGCTCCGTATAACTTAAATAAATAACCTCTTTGTTGAGTTGAAACGTAAAGATAAACATTCATTGATTTAGAAGGCTACTTTAGTGCCATTTACTATAATCACCCCTGTCACACTGTTGTCTGCTCAAATATGATAGCGGAACTTTATAATATTTCTGAATGGAAGGTATTTCATTAACGTTGCTATTATCTATATTTAATTCTCAAGATACTTTGGTCATGGATTGAGCTGAAGTGAAGTAATAGTTTAAACTACTACCAACTAGGTATCAGGTTATACTGATTGACTACAGTATGGGATTCTTTGAAAAAAGAGTGTACCTATATGTAGATTTCTAAACTGTTGGCAACGCGGAAATAAATGATTCGCAAATTGAGTTTTCATGTGACATCGTGGACACTGACTCGTAAAGATTTAAGGATGGTACAGGTAATCGAGGAACAACAAACTTTAAATGAGTTTTGATGTTTAAATTTGAATTCTGTTCATACCAAAACGTTCTTCTGTAACACCTGCTGAATCACAAGCGAATATTTAGCTTAACATTTGATTTAATTCGTTTTATCCTACTAATATTATAAACGTGAAAGTTTGTGAGGATGTATGGATGTGTGGATGTATGGATGTATGAATGTTTCTTACTCTTTCACGCCAAAACTACTAAACCGATAGCGATGAAACTTAGTATGTAGATAGCTGCAGACCTGGATTACATACAGGCTTCTTTTTATCCCGATATTCCCACGGGATCGGGACTTACGCGGGTGAAACCGCGGGGCGCTGCTAGTACTTAATAATTCGTTTTATACTTAAGAAAGACTTAAGATAGTAGATTATAGTAAAATTATATCATACACGCTATATTTCATCAGGGTAGAAAACTATTTGTCTTTGACTTTTAGCTTTCATCAATGAAAACAAGATTTGAAACTTCAGCAGCGTTTTAATCAAGAAATGTCCTGGAAAGAAAACGGTTTCAGCAAAGATAGATAGAACTAAATACGTTTACGAACCATGTGTTAGCAAATCGGAAATGACTTGCGTTTTTCTCATGTGAAGACTATCTTACAAATGTCAATACGTCAGACCACAACAAAAGACGTCTCTGACAAGATGTCTAGTGCTGGTAACAATTTGTGATTTGTATTTTTGAGTCAGTTTTGATGCAGATAGAAATAATGATAGGAGAAAAAAGATTAGGGACAGGCGGAACCCAGTAATACATAAATGTATTTAAATACTGTACTTTTTATTAGGATTATTACTAAAAATTAAGTTTAAAAAACTGTAACCTGACTACGCAAAAATAAAAGTGATCTTAAAATACGAAATAAGAAAATATTTCAGACAGAAATCCAGACATAGGTACAAAATGGTCAAGGTATAGCCGTGGTTTTTTTGAGTTCTCTTTAAGAATCGGCTTTTATGTAAGGCGCCCGGTATGAAAAAAATAGAGTAAAATTTAGTGATCGGAGGGCAACGCAGCGTAACGCTTCAACGCATTGTTGAGTTTTTTGTGCTTTATATGAGTTTACTCCATATCCTCGACGCTTGTAAGTAGATATGTATACATATATAAATAGAATATATACTGCACAGCGTCTACAAATTATTGATGATAGAGATAGAGAGATAGAGAGAGGAGAGAGAGAGAGAGAGAGAGAGCCTCCAGTAAATTGTAAACTCCAGTCAACATGCTCAAATCATTACCCTTACTTTTGGTTTTGCCGTAGTCGGGTAAAAAGTAATACTGCATAAACTGGTAAATGATTAATGCAATTTGTTATTAGTGATTATAATTAGTGTAGAATGATAAAATGAGTGGCTGAGGTCGTTGAGTTTTATTACCAGTTTCTTTTCTTCTAGGCTATAAGATTGAGGATCTGGTTATTAATGAGAATTTCTATATCTGAATTTTCACTATAAGTAAATTTCTATGAGATGGACTCCAGCCATCTGAGCATACTGAGAGACAAAATAGTACTTAATGTTTTTATCTTTATTAAAAACTGTAGTAAAAACTACAGTTTACTTAAACTTAATTTTACTAATAATCGACCCGACTCGACTCAAATTAATAAAACAAATATACATACATTGTTAAGCAATAGGGAAATGACTACAAAAGTCAAATTTTCAGCCCGATAACATGATTAAAACACAAGATTCCTACAATATATTTCTTCTAGCTGCATTTAAAACTCAAAAAACTCCTGCAGTTCACAGGGACACAGTAATTAGTTTTTCACCTTTTACGCATGCATATTTTGTGTAAAACTTGCCTGGGCACATTAACGGAATGTCGAGTCGATATTTTCGCGCGATAACACATCATAATTACATTTTCCTCACACAGATAGATAAGTGATTAGAAGAAGTAAGTAATAGTGGTAAGATATAAAAGAAATATAATCACGCTGACTAACCCGAGTTCTGTAACGATTGCTTAATATACACTTATTTTTCTCACCCAATAACGTAAGAAGCATAATTATGTTGTTAAAACAAGTATAATAATAAAAACACACATGCTTCTTGCGACAATGTGTTCTGCTGTAATTTGTTTCTAGGTTCGAAGTTTTATATATTATATATTTGTTCCATTTTCATTATTTGTTTTATGCCAATTATTCGAGATCGGTGCAACATGTCCTTTGACTTGAAACTTTCCTGACTGGTATCATCTAGGTAAGTCCTTTGATAATCATATTGAATTTATGATGTGATAAAATTTTTGTAAATAGGACATTTACATGTCAATTAGTTATGGTTATATTAGATGGTACCTACCGTCTTTCTGGTCGACTTTCTGGCTAATGGTATGTCATATAGTGCATTCATCTTTTAATAATTTTCTTTGATTTTGGAATATTTAAAAGCATCTGTTGATTACAGATGAAATCTAAAAACTTGTATGTAATGAATGAATATGCTGAATAGGGTAGCGAACATGACTCGACTTATTATTACTCAAACAGTTGCTATCTTGTTGCCCTTGTGTTGCAATAATATAAAAATAAGAGATTTGGCCATAGGGATACTTATAAATATACAAGAATAACAATCTAAATCAATACAAATAATTTGCTTGTAAGGTCGCGGAACACATACTTTGTAGATACAAAGATATGTGTTCCGCGACCTTACGCAATCTGTAATTCAATCAATGCCGAGCGATTATATTACCCAACTACACACAATTGCATTCACTGTCATTTGCTCTGCAACAATGAATAAATCAATATCAATCACTTTGAATATACGATGGAAATGGAAGCCATTTTTCCTTCAAATATGTCGAAGGTGAGGGAAATTACCGATTGTGTGACGAAAATTACTTACTGCGTTTGAAGTTTATACGAGGTTTGCTGCAAACAAATCTTTGAAAGCCCCTCAGCAGTACGTATTTATACTCTTTATTTTCTTTTTGACAGTTCGATTAGTAGTCAATTAGTGACGCTCTAATACGTCGCCGATTAGATTGAAAACAATAATCGTTTTTATTTAAAAGGAAGTTTTAATCGATTTATTTTAGCTAAAAATACTGAACTCGTTTAATAAATAATTATGTTACCCATGTTTAATATATTATACATAGGCATTGATTATTTATGTTACTGAGAATTCAAGTGACGAATTTAGGGTACCTATAGCATTTTTCATCTGTTCATTATTCTAATTTGGACTTAAATTTCAACATTTTTATGTTATTTACTGCAAACAAAATTAAATATAACTATTTATAACTATAGACGAAAGACGTTTTATACTGATTTATAAAAAGTTAAAATCAATTTATAAATAAGCATTAAAACATTTGTTCACAGCACCACGTACAATCACGTAACTATTGTTATTTTGTAAAACAATAAGCATTTATTTCGAAAAAAATACTACGCTTGCAGTAGGTATCATAATATCTACGAATGGTAATAAACAGTATAATTAAATTAAAGTAGGTAATCTAAATATTTTCCTCACTGCACGTTTTAAAGTATAATTTTACAACCTCTGGCATAACTATGCCAGAGGTTGTAAAATTTAACTTTTTAAACATTCTCGAACACTGTCAACAAGAAAATACATGAATGCACGGAGTATAAATGTACACTATGCATTTTACTATAATAAGATACACGTAACTTCCCGGAGCCCATCACAAAACTGATTTGGGTACTCTATGGTATGCCTTCTGATGCTATAATATAAGGGAATTCACTCTTTAGGAGTTTTCTACGTTCAATGACTGATGATGTTGAATCTGAGAAATTGATCCTTCTAGGATCATATTTTTTTTTTTTTATTTATTCTTTTTGCACAAAATGTGTCAAAGGTGGACTTAATGCCGTAGGCATTTTCTCCCAGTCGACCTTTGGGCGATGCAGAGACAAAACAAGGTAGATGCACAGAGGTTAAGAATTGTTTATTTTAAATTAGATAAAATAATATTATAGTACCCACAGTACTTTATAATCTATTTGCTAATATAATACATACACATGTACATTTAATAAGTTATAATAATACTATTACATGTAAAACATAATATATAAATAAATATATATAAACATATAATATAAACTGGTTAAGGAGAGTCTAAGATTAAAAAGAATCTGATAATACATGTCTCCGCAACATGTATTTGAAGGTAAGCCGAGTTTTTGCCATCCTGATCTCGAGAGGGAGCGCGTTCCATAACAGGACAGATTGAACAAAGAAGGTGGAATGTACGAAGTCGGAGCGGTGAGTGGGACAATGAAGAAGCCGGTTGTGTGAAGATCTAAGATTTACAGTATGATTGGCACCTAAATATTGAAATTGACAAGTTAGGTAAAAAGGATGATTTGGAGAGAAGAGTATAGAATATAGAGTAGTTAATGCTCGTGTCTGTCTACGTTGGCGAATTGGCAGCCACTTCAAGTTAGAGCGGTGCTGAGACACGTGATCATATTTTCGTAAATTGAAAACGAATCGAATGCAATTATTGAGAAGACGGTCAAGTTTATTGAGCAGATCTGCATTCAGGTCAAAATAGCACACATCGCCATAGTCGATTATAGGGAGTATTAGAGTCTGTACAAGCGTTGTCTTTGTTTTCGATGGCAGAAAGTTCTTTAGCCTATAAAGGGCCCGCAATGACCCTGTTACTTTCTGACAAATAGATGCAACATGTTTTCGCCAGCTCAGAGTTGTGTTAATATACAATCCGAGGTCTTTCACACTTTCACAGTATGGAATAACCACACCATCGTAAGTAAGTGGTGGGAGTGAAGCAAGGTCGAGTTGGCTCATACTACGGCTACTTCCCACGATGATGGCCTGACATTTATTCGGGTTCACTGATACGCCGAACATATCAGACCAATGTTTAATGGCCGCTAGATCTGTATTTATTAACGAAACCCCGGACAAAATATTGCACAACTCCGTTTGATAATATAACTGCAAGTCATCAGCGTAAAGATGGTAGGAACACTGAAGTCTTGGGGTGATAAGATTGATGAAGATCGAAAATAGAAGAGGTGAGAGAATACCGCCTTGAGGGACACCAGCAGCGAGACCACGCCAACTAGAAGAAGAATCTTCAATACGGACCGACTGCTGACGATCCCGAAGGTAAGAAGAAAACCAGTCAAGTGGTTCTTGAGAGACCGAGAAATGGGATAGGATAGCAAGGAGGAGTTCGTGACTGACGGTATTGAAGGCATTGGAAAAATCAACCAGGACCAAAGTAGTAACCATGGCATTCTCCATACCTACTTTAATATCGTCAGTCACTTTAAGGAGAGCAGAGACCGTGCTATGGCCAGGTCGAAACCCAGACTGAAAAGAACTAAGTAAGTTGTTGTCATAAATGAAGTGGGAGAACTGTTTGTGAACGCAGGCTTCTAGCACTTTGGAGAGGAAGGGAAGAATAGAAATAGGATGGAAGTGAGTGGGCAGAGACGGATTCGAGGTTTTGGGCAACGGGCGTACATACGCTTTCCGCCAGAGAGAAGGAAAAGTGCCAGACATGAGGGAGAAATTAACAATATGGGATATAGCGGGAAGGAGGTGGTCTAGCAATGTGATGATCATTCTCCGACTAATGCCATCACAACCAACCGCTTGGGATTTGATAGACAGGATAATTTTCTTGATCTCTCCTTCTGCAACCGGACCGAAGTGAAAATGGCATAAATTAGGGCGCGGTAGACTATTGATGTAATTTGGAGTATTTTGTTCAGATAGACAGTCCAACATGAGAGAGTCGGTGAAATGTTTATTTATGGAATCGAGACTTAGAGATTGTGGAAAGTCTACATGTCGCGATTTGCCGACACCTAGAGTTCCGAGGAACTTCCAGATGTCGGCAGGAGAGGAGGAGGAAATATTATCTAGAATATGGCGGCGTTTAGCATTCCGTATCATCTGGTTACACCGATTCCTTGCAGTTTTATACAGTTGCCAGTTGACTTCCACACGGTCCCTTTTGTAGGTTTTGAACGCGCGATTTCGACGTCTCATGGCCATCTGTATAGCTTTGGTCATCCAAGGGGCAGGCGGTCGTTTAAGCTTTACCTTTTTAACCGATGCATGAGTATCGTACAGCTTAGTCACCACCTCATTAAATAAATACACCTTGTCGTCAACAGTAGTAGATTCAATTAGGGGGCCCCAGTCAATACACGACGCGTCATCGCTCAGTTTGTCAACATCCATTCGCATAAAGCAACGCCTGTACAGAATTTTAGGTTTGGGTTTAGGGGGTTTGAGGACGTAGGAAAGGAATATTAAGTCGTGATGTGAAAATCCGGGAGCGTCAAGTTGTCCATGAGAGGAAACAAGGGAAGGATTAGAAGTGATAATTAAGTCGAGCCAAGTGTCCTCGCCAACGTTATTGTGGTGAGTGGCTTGTAATGGCAAAACGTGAAGACTGACCGACTCTAGAAGGAGATGGAGTTTATGGGAACGAGAGGAATTATGGGCTAGGAAATTAGTCATATTTGTTACATTTTATTTTCTATTTCGGTCAGGTTGGCCCGTACAAGACACCAAGAAGAGGTGTCCGGAATAACTCTATATACGAGTTGTTCCAGTTCGGTTCGGATTGGACTGCGTTAACTTATTATTGGCAAGTAGCAAATAATATTTTGCAAATTATATCTATTACTAGTGTATGGCTTGCGTTAGTGATATTTAAAAAAATAACAAAGTACAATTACGTCACACAGCAATTAACGATCTATCTGCCTACAGAGTGGTCATTACATCACCCACAAGATCAATAATAAATTTCGTGGTTCTATTACGAAAACACTTTGCCAACCGCACATTTGGTTGATATTTTAAAGAAGATATTTATTTCCTGATAACCTCATTTCTAAAAGAGGTACAAAAGTAATTTAAAAACTTCATCTAATGTATCTAAAATATCTTTAAATGAAACAGATTTTACTTTGAACCCAAAGCGTTCTGTATGGAACAAAACTGAAATTAATTCAAATACATGACTTTTTATGTCGCTTTAAATATAAATGAAAATGTGAACATATCCGGAATATAAATAATAATAATATAACTCTTTATTGTACACCAGAAACATTAAAAAGCAAAATTTATTAAAATTACGGTTAATACAATTGGCGGCCTTATCGCTCTATTAGACCAGGGTAGAAACCTTTAAAAGTAATAAAAAGTGAAAAAAAATAATATACAATATGAACCAAATGATATTTATGTCGATGGTTTAATTTTCAAACTTCGTATCTCTATTTGATCAAATTTTACAACAGGAATTTTTTTGAAAAAAATTAAATAACTAAAACTATAGAACATGACAAACAGCTTTATTTACATTCAAATATTAAACTTTTTTGGCAAACGGACGGGTCACCTGATGGTAAATGACTACCGCCGCCCATGGGCACCTGTAACTCAACCCGCTCTTTAAGGTGGGAGTAGAGGAAGAGGGGGAAAGGGGTGAAGAATGGAAAGAAGGGAGAGGGGGATTAGAGGGATGGAGAGGGGAAGGACGGGAATCGGGGAGAGGGAAAGGTTAGGGCCTCCGGTAACCTCACTCACGCTGCAAAAAGCAATGAAATGGAATCGAGCCGGCTCATACGTTCCGAAGCATGGCTCTCCTACGTAAATATTTTAGTATATTATTAATTGTGCTTTTGTTTGTTGTAATTATGATTTATATCTTACGAAGTGGGTAGTTTTATTTTTGTAAAAAACAAAAAGAAAAAACGAGTGATTGCATCGTGTTCGTTATGGCATTTTACAATAGATGCCATCGGAATCAAAATTTCGTATTACGAAGTTTGAAAATTAAGCCATCGATGTATAAATTGTACTCACGTATGTACATTAATCACACTAAGCTACAATTTTTTTGGATTAAGGATTGTGTCATGATGCTGATATAAACACGTAAGTGCAACCGTATAGCTTTAGTAATGGTATTTGGGTAGAAATATGGCGACCGGCGGTGGTGTACTAGTACAAAGCTAAGGCATTGGTTGGAGTAGGTAGTCAAGGTACTTAGTATATAGCTTGTACTGTTCCAGAAGACGGATAAACATAAAATATTTGCCAATATTAACTTATAAACTTTCTCGCGTTCTATGATATAATTATTTATAAGAACGAGTATTAGCGTAATTGGTTTTACATACCTTTGAATTGCCAGACGTTTCAACCAGGTTTCACTACCATGGTCACAGGTTGGTTTAAAAGTTAGTATATCCAAATATGTGAATATATGAATGCGCTCATGGTCGAAATCAGGATTTCCACTAACCATTTTATATTTAAGAACAAAGTACGTGATCTTCTTCACAATGAGTTGGCAAAACGGTCACTACGCTAGTACGAGGTGTATATTAGTATTCATATGTATGTGTATGTCGGTATATGTATGTGTATTGTGTGTGTATGCTTATGGATCTGTATGCATATTATATTATGTAGTAAAGACTTATAGTAATCTATTTATGTAAGTAATAGTGCATGTCCCATGTAACATGTATATCTACTATGTTTTGATTATGTTCAGTATTATGTTTAATCATCACTACATATTATAAAAAAAGTCCCCCGCCGCGTCTGTCTGTTCGTCTGCCTGTTCGCGATAAACTAGAAAACTACTGAAAAGATTTTCATGCGGTTTTCACTAATAGACAGTGATTCATGAGGAAGGTTTTGGTGTATAATTTGCGAAGCCGGGGCGGGTTGCTAGTTTATTATAAATAACTTAAATGTTTTATAGTATTTTTACACATCTTTATATTTCTACGTTACTTCCTACGTTACTGTTGTACAAATTGTGCATTAAGGTTCAAATAACTAAATAAATATGTTACTGCAGCTATTTTCAAGCTATTGCTAGAGAAATGTACGTTCAAATCAGTCAGAGTCGTGACAATGTAATACTAAAAACTGATAAATCGGCCACGATGACGGTAAAAATAGTACCGCAAGGATCAATTTTAGGACCTATTTTATTTATAATATTTACAAATGATTTACTAAACTATATAAATAGAACAATGCCTGATGCTAACCTCACTATATTTGGAGATGACACAAATGCTATTATAGGTGCCAAAGATATGGAAACTATGAAAGGACAAGTTAGTGTAGCAATAAATGAATTTTCCTTGTAGTTTACAGTAAATAAATTAATTATAAACACCACTAAAATAAAGATAAGGGTATTTAAAACAACATCGAGTAATAAAGACGACTTATAAATAACATTACACAATGACAAAATTGAGGTAGTTGATGAAGTTAAATTTCTGGGCATATATGTGGATAGATTACTGAACATTAGAAAACGGTTTATTACGCACTTACGGAATCCAAAATAATATACAATATACAGTTTTGGGGAAACAGCTATAATTACAACAACCGAAGGGTTTTTGTGTTGCAAAAACGGGGTATAAGGACAATCATGCGGGTACTACAGAGAGAGCTGTAGACAACATTTTATTGATTTGGGCATATTGACAGTGCCAAGCCTCTACATTCTGGTACTGTTAACCAATTTTAGTAAAATTATTACAAAACACCTGATGAACGAATGCCAAGACAAGAAACTCGAAGAAAGAACTTCAAATCCCGCATGGATCCTAATTTTTATAGTGTCAAACATAGCTCTGGTTATCAAGCAGTTGAACTGAAAACATACATCGCCTCGCATCAGTTCGATTCCCACACAAAGGACAAAAACTTGTGTAATTCACAATTAAATAATTGTAATTGTGAATCACACAAGACAAGATCGTACAGACTCGGGGTCTGGATGTTCTTTGTCTCCGTCGGTTCAATGTTTGTAAAGTTACCCGCGATACAGGATCTATTGTGGTGCAGGAGTTGCCTTAAATATAGGGAAGGGTCGTAGCAAGTAAAATCGATATTATACCAAACGATTGGTCCCCTTTGAGAAGAGTCGAAATCTAATATTCATTCAATCAGTAACAGTCAGAAACGGCGAGGTTTTCGGATATAAACCCTCAATAGGTAAACTTTAGTAGGAATATACCCTATTAAGAGCACAATATACGATCCTTGTGGAATTTCCTATAATCACCTTTCGTGAGGATTTGTGACGGTAATATCATAGAGTATTATAGAGGTGTCACAGGTGCCACAGGAATCATTTCTAATGCGGGAGATCTTGTATCGAGTTGTCAGATTCAGCTTTTAACGAGGCTCTAATGCGTGGTAAGTCGTGAGATTTGTGCATAGTTTCATAGTTTAAAAAACGACAAACAAAAAATTTATACGCTATTGTTTTTTTCCAAATTTTTTGACAAATGTATTCGTAGACAGAGAATCCACAGAGTACAGACTTTTTTATCCGACCATAGATAAGGCTCATTTCGTTTTTATTTTTGTCATTTGGAGTTTGTTTTTTTTTCTTGTATAATGTTATTTGATTAATAATGTCTTGTATGCGTCAAATGTTTGTGCAAAATAAAAGGATTTTCTTTCTTTCTATCCTTTTCTCTTTCAGTTTCATCTTTATCTGTTTCTTTTAAGGCATCAAAGTGTGGCATTACTCCTCTTCCCCTAAGTCTTTGGCTGCAACTACACCTGGCCAAAATGGTAAAATGTCCACAGGAAAACTACTAATACTGTTGTTGACAATTATAGTCGACATTATACCTACCGTCAACTAGTAATTAAATTTTATCTCGTAAATTGTAGTCTCATAAATCTTAAACGTATTAAAGAGGAGCTAAACAATAAAAGCTTAGTAAATTTTAGTCTAATGAAAATAAATAGATTGCTTTATTGGTCTAAAAGCATAATTGGTTGTCTAGAGCTTCTACCATCGATCTCCGGTCGGGCAAATGGGCTTTGGCTCTTTTTGTCGTAAATAGCGAGTTGTAATCCAATACCCCATTTATACCTCCCCTATGAATTTAACTAAATTGTCCTTGCCTATGAAAACCTAAGTGTGTGGTTTAAATTCTTTGTCTTGAAACTCTCATCTCACTAATATTATAAATGTGAAAGTTTGGATGGATGGATGGATAGATGTTTGTTAGTTACTCTTTCAGGTAAAAACCACTGAACCGATTGCGATAAAACTTGGTATGTAGAAAGCTGGAGACCTGGATTAACGCTACGGCTACTTTTCATCCTGATATTCCCACGGGATCGGGACTAACGCAAGTGAAACCGCGGGGTGCTGCTAGTATTACATAAGACCTCAACCAATTTTATGCTCGTATACCAATAAGACGAGCATAATCTTGAAGAGATGTAAACGTTTTACTCAAGTTTATTAGTGTTAGACACTTATGGCGAATACATGGTTCTGATTTTTAGGGTTCCATGCATCGGATCCTTATGCTCCTTATCCTTATGCATGCTATCGAATTCTTATAAGATCACTCGTGGGTCTGTCTGTCCGTCTCTCACACACAGCAAATTTGTTTTTAATGTATTGGACCGATTAACTTGAAATTTGGTATACATATCAACTCTTGTGACCCAAACACAAATATGCTACACGACAATGTGCATTCAAATGAGTTTTGACTATGGGGGACAAATTAGAAAATTAAAAAAAAATGTAAACTACCGTGTGACATATCAAATGTTGTGAGGGTCTCAAGTATGTTTTAATAATTTATTTATTTGGACATCCAGTAGTTGCTACATTATCACTTACATCTAAAAATATGACTGTAGTAACAAACCTAAATGCACAACATTTTAAGGTGTCACAACTTGCGTAAAAAGTAAAACTGGTATTACAAGAAAATAAAAACAATATTTTATAGTAAAATCTAAAAAAAAAACCATGCAAAATAAAATATACATAACAAATTAAACTCTTAACAATGTCAAAACAACTTATTTAACAATATTTTTTTGAAAAGTGACAATTTATCATGAAACACATCAACCTCCCCACAAATAGCGTTATAAGCTTTGGACAAGCGGGATATGGTAGAGAATTGCTTTAAATTAGTTCTGGCAGATGGCTGATGCAGTAATCCTGAGTTAACGAATAATAACTATATTTTACATTTTTTTTCGGTCCTGTCCCTTGTAGAACCAATTTAGGACTGTCTCATATAATTCTGGCACTAAAAATAGTTGACGTGAATTTTTACTGTCAAAGTTTAATAAAACTCGCACTAAACTTTTGTGATGTAAAAAGAGGCAGGATTGTGGAATCTGAAGGGATGGAACTCTCAGATTCTACATACCTTAGATGTCTTTCCGCAAACGATACGTACAAGTATCTAGGAATGTCACAGGCGTTAGGTTTAAATGAATTGACTATAAAGCAATCGTTACGGGAACGCTTCTATGGCCGCCTGAAAAAAGTATTAAAAAGTAGTAAAAAGCCTATAACGTTTGGGTCATACCAGTCCTAACCTACTCCTTTGGCATACTTAGATGGACTCAGACGAAACTTGATGCCCTGGATAGAAGAGTCCGTACATTGCTAACCGCGTACCGCATGCACCATCCACGTTCATCGGTAATGAGATTGTATATCTGATCGTGGGTTTTTTAAATGCCAGGATACTATATAACCGCGAGGTATGCAATCTTAGAGATTACTTCCCCTCTGTTGACGTGGAGGTGCATCGGGATGTTGTGGTAGTTGACAACGGACTCACTCCGCTTGCTCTAGGTAGAGAGAACTGGCGCAAACCTGCAGTGCTCAATATTACAGATCGCATGGAGATATGGAAGAGCAAAGCTGCATGGACGTTTTTATCGGGCCTTAAATGGGCCCGAAGTAGATCTATTATCGTATGTGTCCTGGCTACGTTTCGGTGAACTCTTTGGGGAAACTGAAGGTTTTATCTGTGCAATTACTGATGAAGTTGTAATGACGAACAACCATCGGAAACATATCCTGAAGGACGGCACGATTGACATTTGTCGGGCATGTCATCGTCCCGGAGAAAGCCTCAGGCATATAATTTCCGGTTGTTCTCGTCTTGCCAACGGCGAGTACTTGTATAGACATAACCAAGTGGCCAGGATAGTCCATCAGCAACTTGCTCTTAAATATAACATTGTGACTATGGAATTACCGTACTACAGGTATGTGCCCGACCCAGTTCTTAAAAATGGTCGTGTAACATTGTACTGGGATCGATCTATTATCACTGACAGGACTATTGTTGCCAATAAGCCTGATATAGTGGTAACAGACCGATTAGAGCGCCGAACAATGATTATTGATATTACCATCCCCCATGACGACAACCTCTTAAGGGCTGAAAAAGAAAAACAAATAAAATATTTGGATTTGGTCCACGAGGTGGTCGACATGTGGGATGTGGATTCAGCAATCATTGTGCCGATAGTCATATTAGCCCATGGGTTGATTGCAAAGAGCCTCGACCAACACCTTCAGAGGCTCACGTTAGGCAGCTGGGTTAAGGCCTGATGCAGAAGGCGGTCCTTCTTGATACGGCACGTATTGTGAGGAGGTTTCTGTCTCTGGAACCCTAACCACCGGCAGCTTGGTCCCTGTACCCGATACCGGTGGGGCACTATATTTTATATTTTTAAATTTATTTTTGATATAATCTGAATGTATTTAAAAATGTAATTTATATGTATATTTAAATGAATAAAGAGAATAATAATAATATATCTCTTTATTGTACACCAAAATGATTTTTAAGAGTAGAAGCACAGCAATGTTTTGTGGTAGATACAATTGGCGGCCTTATCGCTCTGAGGCAATCTCTTACAGGCAACCATGGGATGGAGCGAACATAGGATATCGATTTTAGGGCAGTATGGTGTACGCTCAGTAGGTATATTATACAAGTTAAATAAAGATGACGTATCTTACATATAGTGTAAGAATATACATACAAGAGAGCAACAAACAAATAAATACATAAGCAAACATAGGTATAAGGATTCACATTTAAATCGAATAAAACCTACATACATTGGACTATACTACACACGGTGTTTCGTCACAAGTCTGCAAGGGGTAATACCCTTATACCCTAGGAAAGAAGTCCCCGAAAACCTCAGTTGATCTTAGCCGCCTTTTAAACAGTAGACAGCCACACCTTTGCATGGGGAGGGCCTTGCCTCCTTCCGCTTTAGAGAGGCGCGCAGAATACATCACCGGCCTATTGGTCTAATGGTTAGCAATCCTGATTACTTAACCAGAGGTCCTGGGTTGGATTCCCACCCAGGACAAATAATTGTGTGATGAGCATGATCATTTTGTTTTGTGTGTGTGGGAATATCGGGATAAAATATATGTTATATATATGTTAGCCTATATGTTAATCCAGGTCTCCAGCTATCTACCTACCAAGTTTCATCGCAATCGGTTCAGTAGTTTTGGCGTGAAAGAGTAACAAACATCCATCCAAACTTTCACATTTATAATATTAGTGGGATTATAGTCAAATCGAGAGTATTTAAAACCTGATTTTAGTGCTGGCAACATTTAGCCATGATAAAATTTTGACTATATTTAATAAAAAAATAAATTAAATAAAAAAAATACAATGTATTACAGTGGCACTCGGTAAAATACTTGTATGTCTAATTCTCAATTTTAGATTAGAAAAATAATGGTAATAGTCAGTTAGTTCAAACGAAGTGTCCACAGTAGGTCCAAAATAGGCAATCCGCTTTAAAGATTAACCCCTAATTATTACGTATACAATCCTACTAATATTATAAACGTGAAAGTTTGTGAGGATGTATGAATGTATGGATGTGTGGATGTATGGATGTATGGATGTATGGATGTTTGTTACTCTTTCACGCCAAAACTACTGAAACGAATGAAACTTGGTATGTAGATAGCTGGAGACCTGGATTAACATATAGGCTACTTTTTATCCCGATATTCAAACGGGATCGGGACTTACGCGGGTGAAACCGCGGTGCGCTACTAGTACAGTCATAATTTAATCTATTTATTCCTTTTCACGGTAAGAAAAAAGTAAACTACTAACTAAACTAAATTTTTTAGGTCAATGATTAAACTAACACTATAAATATATCGTGCAGTTAATGGTTCTGATATGAGTTGTAACTTTAATATATGTAACTTGCTATTCCTTCATAAATAGGTAATGCCTACATATTAAGTGACGATTAGCCTCAATTAGACCAAGTCAATAGATTAAATCACGCAGTAATCGTTTTGCCTCTACTTTTTTTGAAAAACAATTACCCTATTGTGCAGTTGACAGTAATTACTTTACAACCTCATTTCTATTACAATAACAATGAGTATAAATCAACGTAGTGGCAGAAACGAGTTTTTTGTTCTAAAACCATTAAGGCGTAGGTAGATATTCTTAAGTTGTTTGCAACCGTCTTTTATAGTTACGATTGCAAGGTATTATTGTCTTATCTATGGCGCCGGTGTATGTAACTGCATAACTTTGTCAATATACGAGTACGTATATCCGGTTTTATTATTGCAAAACTTTCTAATGTGAATCCGGAATAGGATTTTTGAATTTGGAGTAATTATTTGTGTAAGTTGTTAGAAAGGTGGTACCTCAGGGCTGATCCCATATAAATTTGGTAAAATTATCCTATCGCAAGGGTAGAAAGATTCTAAAGTGTTAGAAACAGTCTCGAAACCACTGATATAATCTATGAAAATCACTAACAGTAACTGCCAAATTGATCGTACCTCTCACTTAAGTGAAGTTCTCATCTTATTTCTACCCTTTTATAATGTCACGATTCGTTAATATTTATCAATCGACCAATAGTATTACGTTACCGGCATAACCAGTCAAAATAATGTCTATTAACTTTTTTTTATTAAATAGTAAACTGTGTTATCATTAGAGATCGGATATTCGGATGCATATTTATCTAAAGTTGAGATGTTGGCTATTATGGAAAGCACTTTTTTATCGAAAGAATCCCGCGCCTATGTACTTTTCTATCTTTCATTTCTCTTCTATGTAGTTTCTGTGTGTACAACATAAAAATATTATTAGATGTAATTAATAAATAAGTTTATAATCATTTATGTTTTTTTATTTACCACACCACCATTTCTCTTACACCTTACATACGTACATACTCAAATGGGAAACAGCTTAACTTAAAAAGAATTAACTTAAAGTAAATATACATCCGATTAGTTATGCGATCCCGGAATTCCGGCATTTTATTTTTAATAAAAATATACTTAGAAGCCGCTTTCATAATTTGTTATCCAAAAAAATAACTTTAGGTACATATGCATCCGATTATCCGATCTCTAGTTATCATCTATTATAGTTTGTCCCTATTTTTAATAAAATAAATAAGAGTTTTTAATGTGTCGACAATAAAAGGTATGTTCATTTATTAAGATATTTAAATACACTTATATAGTTCAAAGGTACAGATTTAAAATTGAACATAAAAAAATGTCATTAATCCGTCATTTTAAATAAGGTTTAAGTATGTTAAATAATATAGTTGAACAATTGAAAGCAGGACTCAAACTAGTCACAAACAAAAACTATATTATACTAGCAACCCGCCCCGGCTTCCCACGGGTAGCAGAGACTTCTTCAACAATCATCAACATATTTCAATCAATTTACACAAAATCTTAACAAATTATACACCTAAACCTTCCTCATGAATCACTCTGTCTATTAGTGAAAACCGCATAAAAAATCGTTAAGTAGTTATTCAGTTTATCGCGAACAGGCAGACGCGACGGGGAACTTTGTTTTATAATGTGTAGTGGTAATTCACTTCAATTATTTTTTTATTAACAAACTGGTTTTTCAGGTGCTTTCCTCATTTCATATATATTCGTATTATACTGCTATATATTTTTTAATTGATGGGTTTTTAAACAAAGCTCAAAACAACCCTCTGCGATAAAGTATTACATAAAAGGTTGAAAATTGGCTGCAATGTGAAACATAAATAATATAATATTGCGTTTGGCAACATTGTATAGAATACAAATGTAAACAATTGCTTGACCTGAACCGAAAAATGCTTATAGGAAGGGAAATAGCTGAAAGTAACTTAAATATACGTGTTTTTATTTAATGACAAATATCTCTAGTTTTGTGGATTGTGACACAAATTACTATAGAAATAAGGTACAAAATATAACTGATGTTTTGTTTTTCAGCAAATAGTAACACCGTCCTTTAGAGTTGCTCTGAATTTGTTGCACACCATTTCTTTAAAAATAAGAGAATGTTTGGAAATTACTGACCAAGATATAATTGATATATTTATAAAAAATTGTTGTACTATGAAGTTTTATAACTGGACTAAATAATTAATAATAATAATAACTTCACACATCTCACACACGGCCGTCTGATCCCGAACTAGGCAGAGCCTGTACTATGGTAACCACACTGAATTAATACGTTACGTTAATGATTTCACAAATTATTTTTTTAGAAAACGTCAAGAAATCATTAACATTAAGCCATCTAAGATTGTGATATGCTTTACCTAAGACTTCTTTAATGCGGAGTGCGCTTGCCCAAAATATTATATTTGAATCTTGACCTCAATCATTCCTTTATTCATCATTATTCATCCATTAATTATCCGCCCTTATATATTTTAAATTTAAATGGATGGTTCTATTTACATTTTCAGTAAAACCCATTCAATAAAAAAAATATTTTTTCTAATTTTTTCTAAATAGGCAACGATATCACGTAAGATCAGATGTCACATAAACAACTGTGAATCTTGTTTTTTGAAGTCGATTTTAAGTAGGTTACATATTAAAAATTTTCATTTTTATTTCTCGCTTTTGAGTGGGTTGGTTTGTAATTTATCTAAGATACAATAGCCTAATGTCAATTGCTCATCACCTTTAACAAAATATTGCTTTGCCAGATGTAGAGACGTTAATTGTTGAGGAGTTCTCCTTGTACTTTATACGTAGATATTGTCACGAGCATAAACTGTTTGACAACCTGATTAAAATAATTGAATCCCAAGGCGTGAAATACTAATTATTGAGTAGTTTCGGTAGCTATCTTAAGTCTTCATTATCAATTCTACTTCACCAAATTGTGTTTTAAGAGAAAAAATGCATAAGTTACTATTAAAAATACCTACAATATTTACCTACAGTAGATTTGCCTATAGTAATTGAAGAGTTCCATCCATTTCTCCAGGATCCCATCATCAGATCCTGACCTGATGACAATGTGACCAACTAGGAAGTATAACGTTTCAAACAAAAAAAAAATCTGAATCGGTCCAGCCATCTTCGAATAATCGGATAACATACATTATAAAAAAAAGATGGCGACGAACTGAGAACCTTCTCATTATATTTTTTAAGTCGGTTAATAGAATAATTACATGTAATTATTCGTAGCGTAAACTAACGGCATGCCGTTAGTTAAACATACAAGAATCAACTTCACATACGCAGTCAATTTAGAAATGTTTTATTTGATTTCTTTATCTGATGGATTCAAGCTTCTAAAATAAACATTTTATCGTAACCATGATTAAATATTGAACATTGAAATCATAAATAAATAATGAAGGACATATGTCAAGCTGATTCAATTCTCGTGGCACTCAATTAGGTTCGTGATGTGAATATTCAAATATGATTAATAAATAGTGTTGTAATTAAGTAAATATTGAGAGTTAAAAGTTCACAACTTGTGTCCAACCCTAGCACCTGTTCGCCTCGCCACGCCTATTGATAAATTTAAACCCTTTAACGTGTAAAATATGATTATAATATGTTTTTCGTGTTCACATATGTAGTTTTAAATTCAGCGTTATTACACTTATTACCTTCATCAAATCATATTACAATACCGTCAATACCGTCATTTCAAAATTTAAAAAAGACTTTGTTGTATTTATCATCATTTTATAGTGACCGTATAAATATTAGACATCTTTTCTGTAATAAAAAGGATGACTTGGCAATGGCTAACGGCAATATTGGGTATGTTTAAACTTTATACATACCCAAACATTCCTTCAAAATAAAAGTGATTAATATGTTGATTTTCCCTAAAATATTCTTTGACAGACGCCCCGAGGGAATCTTTTGAATTCTGAAAGTGGTCCGTGACTGCAAAAAGTTTAAGTGACTCTGGTATAAAGGCTCGTTAGCGGTACCACAGATAAGATAATAGTTACTTGCGATATTTTTAATTAGGACTATTGAAATTAGTATATTATTCTTATGTCATTATGTTGCCTTTATGCGGTAGAAGAAGTGCGTTGCGATTTGCGAGACTTGGGTTTGATTTATGTTACGTTGTACATAATGTTACGTTGATGTACAATTAAGATTTTCAATAACATAAATGCCTGGTAAAATATGACTCGATGGCAAATTTTATGGATGTAAACTGTCTTTAAAGCTATATTTCATTGTTACAGATTGGAACGTAAACAATAAATTATAATTAATGATGTTGGACCGGGTCCTGAGCCATTTATTGCGAAAATACAACGCGAGCAGTAAGTATCACAATTGACAATAATATATCTTTGTAATAGTACTACATTTATAAAGATATTATATATTATTAGATATTATAGACTGGTCTGTTGGTCTAGTGGTTAGTGATCCTGACTACTAACCAGAGGTCGTGGGTTCGATTCTCACCCAGGACAAATAATTATGTGATGAGCATGGTTATTTGTTCTGTGTCTGGGTGTAATTTATCTATAGTTGGTATCAGTATGTTTATCAGCAGTCTGGTTACCATAGTACAGGCTCCGCCTAGTTTGTGATCAGACGGCCGTGTGTAAGATGTGTGAAGTTATTAGTTATTATTGTTATTATATAATAGTTATCAACTTCCACAAACTGTCATTCTGCAGAGTTTTTGAAACATGACATGATTTAGCCGATTTCATGTCATTTTTTAATTTATAACAGGGGAACGGATTTTCTGAGCAATTTTCTTAGTTTTTCGTTCCGTAAGAACCTTCTACAAAGTATTAGAAAACATAAAACAAAGATGAATGAAATATTTTTTAAGATAATATATTTGTGTGTCCTTTTTATATACATATATATTTTTCTTTCACCAGTAGGTGGTGTGATTTCTCGGTGAGAGGGCATGGAGGGCGCGGACAACCAGGATGATGTACTGGAGTGGGAGGCGCTATACCTGCGCCTGCCTTTGCAGAACTCGTCATGGAACGCCACGGAGTGGGACCCTGCTATATGGAACGTCACAGTGGTGCCGAATGCCACTTGGTGGGAGTCTTCCGCGCCCTTCGAGTCACCCGCGGCACTCGTCCGCGCCGCTGCTAAGGCCGTTGTACTTGGACTACTGATTCTTGCCACGGTTATTGGTAATTATTAACCTTTACATTTAATTTTTATTTAACCCCACTGATTAGCTATTGTGGAAGGGACATGACCAAGTCAAGTCCAAGTGGTTTTGCTTTAAGCCTAAAAACTTAAAAAAAATGATTGAAAAGTAGGTACTTACATACTCGAATTATTAAGCCGTTATAACTAAACTCGCAAACGAATTGCCACAAAAACAAAAAAAAACTTGTTAGACGTTATAATATTTACTTCGATTTGTAGGATAAAATATACTTCGAAATAAAAATCAATTTTTCCCCTTCTTTTATATAATGGAGTTCCATTTGAACCTTAAATCTTTTACCGTTGTGCGACATCGTCGAACGATATGGATCATATTTCAAAGCATTCATAGAAACTATTTCTTCAATATAACGTTCGAGGTTTCGTATATTTTGTTGGTAAAATATTGTAGAAAGAGGAAATCGAAAGATTTGTTTATCTAAAATTGTATACATATTTCACGTTGCGAAGATTTTTCTAGTAGAAAATGCTGGTAAATTCGTATGTCAGATATATATCTATAGGGTTCTTTCGCACGACTTACATCGCACCAAATTCGCCAGCCAACCGCGTGGGTTACCTTATCACTACGAACCTGCTAAAACCACATAATTATCTCACGGGACCCTACTACGGGGTTTTTTATGTGACCTGAGAATCCTGGAAGACCTTAGCCACCTGGCAAACTATAAGTCACATCGACCATACACCATAAGTCATGTCACGCTAGTGTAAAATGGAAGCCGGAGGATTTTTGGAATATATCAAAAAGTATGTATTGTTTCAGGTAATGTATTCGTGATAGCAGCGATACTATTAGAGAGGCACCTTCGGAGTGCAGCAAACCAATTGATCCTATCGCTGGCGGTAGCTGATCTACTGGTAGCGTGTCTAGTCATGCCACTCGGAGCCGTGTACGAGGTAGCTCAGCGCTGGACGCTGGGTCCCGAACTCTGCGACATGTGGACCTCCGGCGATGTGCTGTGCTGCACCGCCTCCATACTACATCTTGTTGCTATTGCACTTGATAGGTATTATATAATTAACATAACATCTAAAATCAGTTTTTGAAGTGTTACGCGAGTAAATTTTCTCCTCGGATCGCTACTAGGCTCTTCCTCTTAGTTTTAATCTTTCTTGTTATAACCTCGGGTAAATTCAAGTCACTTGTTCAATTAAACCGAGTATAACAAACAATGAAAGTCGCTTAAACATTTTAATTTACGGACCATTGTAAAACTTTCTTTAATAGGCACTACAAAGTAAAGCGTTAATTTATTTTATGTCTCTAAGGATGGGCCATTCTTAAATATTGACAGTTTGCTATTTATGTTCAATGCAAGAGCTTTTTTTTTTAAATCTGTACATCTACTGTTTTCTTCGATTGATGGTAGTCTTAGTAACATTTGTCATTTACTATGCCTATTTGTTTACCTACAATTTTCTGTAGAATGAACCTTCCTGAAACAGAAAGCTTCAAATATCAAGACATGTTTTTAAAATGATATCTCCTTTTTTCAAGGTACTGGGCTGTGACAAACATCGATTATATCCATGCAAGAACTGCACGTCGAGTAGGTCTTATGATCACCTGCGTGTGGATCGTTAGCTTCTTTGTGTGCATTGCACCTCTGTTGGGATGGAAAGATCCCGACTGGGATCGTCGAGTGTCCGAAGACCTACGCTGCGTCGTGAGTCAAGACGTAGGTTATCAAATTTTCGCCACGGCATCTTCGTTTTATGTGCCAGTTCTCGTAATATTAATATTATACTGGCGAATATATCAAACGGCGAGGAAAAGAATACGTCGGCGGCGAGGAGCAACGGCGCGTGGAGGAGTGGGACCTCCACCAGTGCCTGCGGGCGGGGCGCTGGTCGCGGCCGGCGGCAGTGGTGGCATCGCTGCTGCCGTTGTAGCAGTTATAGGGCGACCCTTACCTACAATCTCTGAAACAACTACAACAGGTTTCACAAACGTATCGTCGAATAATACTAGCCCCGAAAAACAGTCTTGCGCAAACGGCCTCGAGGCAGATCCCTCGACGACAGGATACGGCGCCGTAGCTGCAGCCTATTACCCGACACTTGTTCGACGAAAACCCAAAGAAGCCGCAGATTCGAAGCGCGAGAGAAAAGCGGCAAAGACATTGGCAATAATTACAGGCGCTTTTGTTGCGTGCTGGCTCCCCTTCTTCGTATTGGCAATTCTAGCGCCGACGTGCAACTGTGAAGTAAGCCCCGTTCTAACTTCACTGTCTCTGTGGCTCGGCTACTTTAACTCAACTCTGAACCCTATTATCTATACGGTGTTTAGTCCAGAGTTCAGACACGCGTTCCAGCGACTGTTGTGCGGTCGGCGAGTACGCCGCCGCCGCGCCCCGCCGTAGCCACCCCATCCCTTGCCCTTACCCGACTGACCTCGTCTAGTTCGAAATACTTATGTTACCTTGTTACATTTTCAGAGATATATTTACACCCCTTTATTTTTTGTACGTGATGAATGTGAATATGAAAACCTGTCTAGTAAATAAATCACAAATTCTCTTTAACCGTTGTTTTATTCCATTCAAACCGGCCCGCCATTAGGCAGGTTGTTATAAAATAAAAGTTAGCTCGCGGATATAAAACCGAAACATTTTAATTAAATTAAATAAAAGTCGTTACCAAAAAAAGACATTGTTGTCCCCTGAGTACTAGTAACTCAAACGGAGTAAAGAATAAGATGTGGACTTCAATTCCCGAGCCGTTTAAACTATGATATTACACTTCTACTGAACACACTTTTTGTTTCGAAATTAAGTTGAGATCTTATAAAAAGTTTCATTAGTTCTGATGAAGCAATCTATACTAACATAATAAAGCTGGATTCATTTCTGAACGGTTTTTTGTTTGGTTCTTTGTTTATTTGTTTAAACGCGCTTATCTCTGAATTTACCAGTCGGATTCGAAAAAATCTATTTGTATATGATAGCCTCATCAGGATTAGTATAGGCTATGTAATATCACGCTTAGAACCGGAGCAGTGGCCACAAACGCGGATGAAACTGCGGAGACAGCTAGTTTTCAGTAATAATGATTGAAGAATAACGAGTAGATAAGTACTCAAAATACAAAATAATTCAGCTTGGTTATTTTGATACCAAAGCTTTGGGTTTGCCCAAGCTAAATATTTTTTTGGGATCCATCTCCTAACAGTTGAGTGATTACTAGTATAGATATGAGTAAATACTCCTATCCTCATGAAACTTTGGCCGTCTCATTCACCAGCAGTATCAGAACACTAGGAAGTAGGGAGTGGTGTGTAACCAGGGATTTCAACCCAGCAGTTCGATTTAAGGAGATCTGAAGTCCATATTTGTTTTTAAGCCGGTGTTAAGGGCTCATATGGGTTTACAAAGAGAAATTTTGTCAACAACAAAAAAACTTTTTGGGAGTGCTAATAACTATACCGGACAATAACAGTATTTTGAGATATTATGAGAAATAACATAACCATAATAAAACTGTAAATACCAAACTAAGGTTTATTATACCTATATCTGAGTATGTGTGATCTTCTAACACTACATTCTCCAATACTCTGTGTACCCCAACTACGGCTAAACGTAGAGCCAGACGATGACGTCATTGCAATGTCACAAAAAGCATAGTTTAGGTTACATAATTATTAAATTCAAATGGTTCGTACCTTGAACTAATGCTGAAAATCGTAAGCTGTTTATTACTATTTCTCACTGAAACTTACTATAATTTCACCATGTAGAGGCACTTATTATCTGGGTGATTCCAAGTGAAAAATTATCTTCAACAGTCAAGGATTTTAAAGTAAGTAGTATTTGAAGATACATATAGTATTCTTGTTGCCTTTTTTGATTCAAGACAATCACAAAATTATAGAATTTGCCGAAGTCATCCCTTTTAAAATAAATCTCGTTTACTCAATTAGTTTAACAATGGTGGCATCGCTGCAGTCATTTGACGGATAAATGTCAATCCTAATTAAAAGAAACTGGCAATTAAAAAGATATAGCTCTTAAGATAAGCTCATGAATCTAAATTTTTCTATCAAATTATAAAAAATAATGAAATTTGAATATGGCTTAAGAATTTCTAAAATTATAAATTTCTAGAAACGTTATATTAAAAAATATATTATGGAACTCTACATAAAATGTTTACGTTATGCAAATGAATAACGTAAACATTTTATAGCCAAATAAATAAATATATTTTTTTTTTTTATTTCCGTGATGGAAACGCAAAAATTTGCTCATTTTGTTTTTTTATATATTGAAGTGTGACAATACTAAAGATTTTACTTTGGAAATATATATTTATTGTACAATAGAAAGTGACTTATATTAGACTGTTACAGGTACTCTTTAAAAAAGCCTTGTATGTCTTGTTGAAAACGTTTTTTTTTAGTATTTTGTCGGTTTTTGTGAATAGTTTTCTTTACACTTCCTATTTCAATAAGACTTCAAGAGAATTCAAGAATACAGGCTGACGCTAATTAGAATCTAACTCGCATCAGTTCTGAATTGTCGTTGTGAAAGTTGTCGTGATTAAGGCTGTCTTTTGACTTTCGCCGGTCAATCATAAATACACAAACATCCAGATTATGGCTAGTCAGAAGTACATCACATATGAGTGGTTTTGGAAGCAGTAGCTGGTATGTATAGACAGTCAAACGCAACAACAAGTAAACTTACTAAGATAAATATAATACTTTCAAGAAGCATTTCATTTACATAATCGGTCGTTCCTGGGTACCATACAAACATCTGTGGCATTCGTTACGGGTAGTTGGAGCCCTAGAAAGTCCGACAACCTGTTCTAACTACAGAATTTCGATATCTTCTAGTACTTGGCTTGTGGAGGCTTGATGGCAGTCGCTTCACATAAAATATCACACACTCACGCCTTTATCACCGAAGGGGTAAGCTGAGGTGTATCAAACAACACACATTTTACAAACGATAATTTCGTCTCAAAAATGTGATAAACAAGCCAAGGCAATTTTGTGAGAGCCTATTTTTCCGTCAACCGCACTGCACTGCACTTTGGGAACTAAGTGAACGACTTTGGGAATTAAAGATGATAAAATTATTGGTGTAAGAAAAATGTACGTAAGAAGGCAATGGAAGGAAAGGCATATTAGGCTACACGGATTGATTCGAGTGTGCGCAATAGATGGAGCAGGTCAGGGCCGCATACCTCTAACTCGAACTAGCTGCTGCCGGGAAGAGATTTCAAAATCAATCATTTATGATACCGAGTGAAATCTACAAATTACACTCTTATAGTCATTGAACATAAAAACAAAAGCTACACATCGATATATTTAACTAAGTCACTGGCTTAAGGCATTGTGCTTGCTTACACAGATAGTAATACATAGTACCTAAGAAACATTATATAACTCTAAAAATGTACAGGAATGGTTAAAGAAAATTGTTTTAAAACAATGTTTTTTTACGAAGGTGTGGTTCCAAATGTGTTTAAATCTCCGTATACAGATTTATATAAAATTTATAGGAATAAAATATAACCTTTCAATACAATGTGTGTATAAGGAAATCAGTACAATTTAATTAAGCGTAGCTTTGTAGTAACAATCTCAAGCTCAGAGCCAACAAAGAGAGTGCACAGTTGGTGAAAAGGCTCTAGGGATGAAGCCCTCTACTATTGTTTATGGTTAAAGTTCCGTTAGTCAAAGTTTTGTTAGGGATTTATGGAAATTAGATGTTCCCGGTATACGTAAATTGAGACTCTTAGTGTTGGGGCCAGATGAGGTAGGGTTACTCTCGATACACAGGCTTGAGTAATGTGAGGGAGTCCATTGAGCGTAGATTATAGGCTCCCACAAAGGATCAGCTTTATAGTCAACCCGGCTTTAGGAATTAATGAATACTAATTCTATAGCGTCTGCACCGGTTGAATGTGCTGATATTCTATTCACAGACTGCCATTTTAATATAAACGTAGTCGCTATTTCAAACGAGTATTCTGTTCCTTTATATAAGGGCCTTGTCAGAGGGTTCACCAACAAAAAACTGTATTGCGTAAATGTTAACTGCATACTAGCTTCAAAATTATTGCACTTGAGATGTTTTTGTGGGCAGTTGATATTACTGCATCGACTGTTATGATAACTCCACAAAGATTTATGTTATCTGTGTAGACCTTGTGATGTTTAAAAATGGCAACTATTTGACTAGAATAACAAATCGATAGAACAGAACAGCAATAACATAATAACAATATATTTTACATTTAACATAGACACAATAATAACAAAATTAAAAAAAGACGTTTTCTCTCAAACTTTTTAAAACTCTCACGTAATTCATCTTATTCACTGTCTATCTTTTTGATGCTTACACGACGGTTTTGCGAGGACAATTTCCTTAACTTTCAATGTTTTCGTCAGTGATACTGGTGGATGGACGATCGTCATGAGCAACAGTACGGCCCGCTTTAAACTCTGTCTTTCTTTAAAGTTTTCGACATTATTGAGTTCCCATAGGTTTACCGTTAATCGCTTCCGTACATGATATTTTATTAGAAACACCAAATTTCAGACAAATTCTTTCCTTAACTAAATTCCACATTACTGACGACCGAAATCTAAGGTCTTATGTATCAAAAAAAAAAATTATAATATCTTAAGCGCGGTTTATTTGAATAGGGAATTCCTTGTACTTTTTGATAAAATTTTAAATTTCAGTTTTGTTAAAGCAGTTAGACTTTTCAAACTCGCAAATGATGTTAATAATGTTACCGTACCGTATGTATACCCAATGTAAATCAAAGAAATTATGTAATGTTTTATAACTTTTTCTGTAGTTCAATCACAAAGCGAATCAAGTACTCCTAACGGTATTTTATAAGGGAATACTCAAAATATCCATGTAAATCATAAAATAGTTTAAAAATTAGTCTTACCAGGCGTCAGTGTCTTATATAGGTTTATTTATTATCAAATTCTGATCAAAAAACATACTCGTTTTATATCACATTATATTAAACATTTTGATTAATATTTCGGAGACGATCAAATACGTATTGTGAATTAATAATACATATCAATTACCGCTCTTGACGTCCTTAAAATCAAATTTTGTAGTATATTAATATACTTAATGTATAATTAGTACCGAGTAATATTGGACTATACTTTAAATATACTTACTTTATATGTAAATAATGTAATTTATATACTTTAAATGTAAATAATGCAAAACTATTGCAGCAACAATTCATTAATGCCCCGCTATAACAGTCGTAAAACATATGAAGTTCTCCGCCGATCTGTTGGACTTTGATTCATGGCGTTTATTTTTTGTGTTGGAACCGCCGCAGAGATGGAAAAACTGTCTGTTGTAGTCCGTTGTTTAACACTGCGATAGTTTTGCGTGTCATGGTAAACTAGGTAATACAAATATGGTGTTACGAAGAAAAAAAAACTAAATAGAATTCTAGACTTGCCAGGAATCCTAATCATGCCTTTATCATAAATGCACATACAGGGGTGGAACAACGGGGGGTGTCCAGGGTGTCCGAACACCCTCTAAAAACCTATAGACACCCCCTTCGAGGGTGTCCAAATATTCCCACATAGCCCATATTAAAAATGTGAATCAAAATAAATTGTAATTAAAAAGTTGTTCGGCGTAAAAAGAATGTTTATCGTAATACCAAATTATTTAGTAAGCCTTACAATATTTTGAAATACGTTATCAAATCAATAATCAAATAAAGTGTTTGATGACTTTTTTCTTTAAGTCCTGAAAAAGTTTTTTAGACACCCCCTACTTTTTTAGGGTTGTTGCACCTCTGTGCACATACTTAACATAATAAAAATCTAAATTTATTGTCTTTGCTATAAATTTTCGGCAAGCTTGTCTTTTTTTTCAGCTGAGGTAATAGTTGTAAATAGATTGACATGCTACCTTTTAGTCGATTTCTAAAATGAGGATGTTTGCAATTGGAATTTTTAGGTACCAAAAAAATTGTTTTTATTGGATAGGTTGTAGAGTAGTCACCACAAAAATTTGCAAGATAGGTAAAGAAAGTTTGAAGTGCCTGTGCTTACTTAAAAGATTTTATTTAAATTTCTTAATTCATAAAAAAAACAAGTATTATACATTATCTTTTAGATGTTTTTGAGCTTCTTGTTATTTCGAATAGTTAGTATAGTCAAATATTTCTTGGTGATGACACATAGATATGACAGTTTTATTCAGAATAAAAAATGACATATCTAAAAATTAATTGCTATTTCCCTTAGTCACGGCATCACACGTGAACGGCTGGACCGATTTCGATAATTCTTTTTTTTTGAGTTTGTTTTTGTCAGGAAAAGGTTCTTACGAAAGAAATAAGTAAGATCGTTGCGCGGAAAACTAGAAAATTTAAGAAAACTTAACGAGGAACTCACGCGGGTAAAACAGCTAGACTTGGTAATAAATATAATATTGTAATCACTGTCCTCAAACTTATGAAGAATAACTGGGCAGTTAATGGCACGTTAAAGATGAACATTTAATCGTTAAATGACACTTAAAAGGTTTACGGCTAAGATAAGTCCGCATTTATGGGAAATACTGTTTAGACCTAAATGGAAAATTTAATTATTAAACTCAAAGAACTTTGCCTTTAAAATTTGAAAGGGATTTTTACGCTTTTATCACTGGAACATTTTAAATAATTACGACATAAAATGCCTAATGTTTTGAAACTTTATAGTCTGTACCAAAATTGCTTATTATTGTCTGTTCTTCAGCAACTAATTAGTAAGCTAATTAGACTGACGCCCCATTTGCATGAAAAGTTTGTAAAAGGGTACGAATTTCTGTTATGGTCTTACAACAGGCTGCAATGGGTAATTATCATTGATCATCCTCAAATTATGATTAATTGTTCACAAGGCCATCGTTACACTGTAGTCGAGATAATTAGAATACAGCCACCGTTGCCTGGGGACATTATTACAATCTTAACTTTTGTGTTAACAGGGTATTATAAAAATGTTTATTTGACACAAAATAAATACATACACATTCATTCACTCGAACAAATTATTGTTATGGTACTGAGAACTGTTCTCCAAACTAGGCTATAGCCTGTATGTTGGAAGACAGCGTTCAGACGTGGAATTTTTGGCACATTATTAATTAGAGATGTGAAAGTCCCTGTGGAGTCTTGATCTTCAACCCCTGGATGACCCTGTGGAGACATCGTGGTTTGAAAAGCAATTGATTTATTTTCTTTTTCGATGCTTTTCCTAGGTGTTTCTAAACAATATATTATGAATTTTCATGTAAATGTCTTTGAAGTTGTTACATATTAGATATTAGTGGGTAGAATTATATAGCGATGTAAGAAACCGTCTCAATGTTTTGTATAAAACGCCGCTAGAATTATAAGTTGTGTTGAGTATCAATATACGTTCGGGTTGAATACGTGCCTTTCATTTATCAGTGGCGACGAGGATAAAAAGTAGTTTGGAACAAAATATTATTGTTCGTATCGCATTGTGTTTGTAATCGCGTGGTATAGCAAAATGTCGGTGGGAAAAATCAAAGAGTTTGATGTAAAAAAACGGGAATTGGTCGGCATATGTTGATCGACTAGAAATGTATTTTGTAGCAAATAAAATAGCGGACGAAATAAAGCTACCTACTTTAATCGCGCTAATCGGTGAACAGGCATATGAGCTGTTGTCAACATTAGCGAGTCCCAAGAAGCCATCAAGCTTATCCTATGACGTCGCGGTGGATCTACTGCACAAACATCTGCAACCGAAACCATCAATCCTTGCCGAGAGATATAGATTCCGACAAAGACGGCAAGTAACAGCCGAGACAATAGCGGACTACGTGGCGGACTTAAAAAAGATGTCTAGGTATTGTGAGTTCAGATCTAACTTAGATGAAAACCTTCGAGATCAGTTCGTGTGTGGGCTGCGGAGCGACTTTATTCGTCAAAGACTATTCGCAGAAGATAACATAGACTACAACAAAGCACTACTGTTATCAAAAACCCTGGAGGCAGCCGAGCGGGACGCCGGGGCCGTCGAGGGTTCACGGGAACAAGGGCCAGACCGGCACCTTAGCGAAAACTTGCACAAATTAGTGCTTAAAAATTGTTCATCGTGCGGGGACAGCAGACATTGGTCACAGAACTGCAGGTACAAGGATTTCGAATGCAGTTACTGTGGAAAAATGGGCCACTTGCGAAGAGTTTGCTTGAAGAGGGAATCCGATCGCCGTATGACATTGAAGAATACAAACGGCGGTAGCCCACGGGCAAGGTCACGCGGAGGTCGTGCGCTCGGGCCGAGCGATGAGGGCGTGAGGCGACACAAGGGAGCTTCAGCGGCAGTACGCGGGGCGCGCGGCCGTACCAGCGCCGGCGCCGGGCGAGACGCAGGCGGTACGGCAGCGCATTGGCTACGTGAGCCGCCCGCAAGCGACAGCTCCGGTTCGGAGCACAACGCGCATGAAGAAGACGAGGAGGCTATGTACCAGATGTCTTTAGAGAAATATAGACCGGTGTGTATGAATATTATGGTAAATAATAAACCATTAATTATGGAAGTGGATACAGGGTCGGCGTTATCCTGTATAAGTTACTCAACATACTTAAAATTATTTAAAAATTTACCGTTAAAAACTTGTCAATTGAAGCTGAAATTTTATGACGGCTCAGCAATTCATCCTATAGGGTACTTAGAGACAAAGGTTATATACGAAAATAATGTTAAAAACTTAGATTTATATGTAATAAACAAGGGTAGCACGAATTTATTAGGTAGACAGTGGTTATCCGAATTGTCTATAGAAATACCTAGGCTAAGTAAGCATACGGAAATACATAATATAATACCATGCAAAAGTAAATTGTTTAATGATGTTATCTCCAGGCATAAGGACCTATTTGACGGCACATTGGGAAAATACACCGGGGAAGAGGTCAAGCTGTATGTGCGGGACGGGGCGCAGCCGATTTTCTGTCGCGCGCGCCCGGTACCGTACGCACTACTCTCGCGAGTCGATACCGAGTTAGATGCCATGCTGCGCGCCGGTGTCATCGAGCCCGTCGACCGGTCCGACTGGGCCACGCCGCTGGTTATAGCGAGGAAGGCGGACGGCGGAATACGTCTGTGCGCGGATTATAAGGTGACACTAAACAAGGTTTTATTGGTTGATAGGTACCCGGTTCCAAAGGTAGAGGATTTATTTAGTGGCTTGAGTGGTAATTATTATTTCACGAAACTAGATTTATCACAAGCTTACAATCAGTTGATTTTGGATGAGACTTCTAGGAATTACACGGTCATTAATACGCATAGAGGACTGTTTAAATATAACCGCTTAGTGTATGGTCTCTCTTCTAGTCCGGGGATTTTTCAGAAATTAATGACGAATCTCTTTAAAAATATTCAAGACGTAGTGGTATTTTATGACGACATTTTAATTAAGAGTAAATCATGGCAGTCCCATTTAAAGAGTGTAGAACAAGTATTTAACATTTTAGACACAAACGGCTTAAAAATAAAAAAAGAAAAGTGTGAATTTATGGCACGACAAGTAGAGTATTTAGGGTTTATAATAGATAGAATGGGTGTCCGGGTTAACCCAGACAAGTTGAAACCAATTTTAGGAATGCCTCACCCGACCAACGTTTCAGAATTAAAATCGTTTCTGGGAATGGTTAATTTCTACGGGAAGTTTATAAAGAATTTAAGTACCCACATTACACCTCTTTATAGTCTACTTAAAAAAGACAAACATTGGAAATGGACAGTATCACATACATACGCTTTCAATAAAATTAAAAAGCTATTGTGTAGTGCGGAGGTGTTGACACACTTCGATATGTCGTTGGAGAGTATCGTAACATGCGATGCGAGCTCGCGCGGGCTCGGCGCGGTGCTGGCGCAGCGCGCACCCGGCGGCGCGAGTGTCGAGCGAGTAGTGGCGTACGCGTCACGCGCACTCACCTCCGCCGAGCGACACTATAGTCAGATCCATAAAGAAGCACTCGCGATCATATTTGCTGTAGAAAAATTCCACCAGTATTTATTTGGTAGGAAGTTCACTTTACGCACTGACCATAAACCATTAGTTACAATTTTTGGACCTCATGCAGGTATTCCTAGTACAGCAGCTAGTCGATTACAGAGATGGGCAATAAAGTTATCAGCTTACGATTTTAAAATAGAGTATATTCGCACAGATAAGAACACAGCAGATATTTTATCTAGGTTGATTAGTAGGCATAAGGAAGTAACTAATAAGGAGGAGTTAGACACACCGGAACAAACATACTTACATTTCGCTTCCGAAGCGTTACTGTTAGACTCGCGTAAATTAAAAAAAGAAACGGCCTCGGACAATATTTTAAGCAGAGTAGTTAGATATATTAATGACGGCTGGCCTCATGATGTTGACATTAAAGAATTAAAGCCATACTTCAATAGAAAAAACGAGTTATATGTTGAATTAGGGTGTGTAATGTGGGGACATCGGGTCATAATTCCAGGTTCTTGTAGGGATAAGGTAATTACGGAGCTTCATGAGGGTCACATGGGTATAGTTAAAACTAAGTCGCTGGCCCGGAGCTATGTATGGTGGCCCGGTTTGGATGAGGCACTGGAGGTGGCGTGCCGGGCCTGCTCCGTTTGTGCCTCGGTGGCCGACGCCCCACCTGCACACGCGCCGCGCGCTTGGCCTTGGCCCGACCGTCCATGGGCCAGAATACATGTAGACTTTCTGGGGCCGATAGTGGGGCAAACTTACCTTATTGTAGTAGATGCTCATTCCAAATGGATAGAGGCTATTAAAATGAATAGTACTACGGCGAAAGCCGTCATAAAGGAATTACGGGAAATGTGGGCAAGATTTGGGTTGCCGAAGCAAGTAGTAAGTGATAATGGCCCACCATTTTTTAGTACTGAGTTCAAACATTTTTTAAATACCAACGGAATCGAACATATTGTTTCAGCCCCGTATCATCCGGCCTCAAATGGGGCGGCGGAAAATGCCGTTAAAATATGTAAACGTAATATAAAAAAAGCAATTAAATCTAAAACTGACATACATGCTTCCTTGTGTCGATTCCTACTAGCTTATAGAAATACACCACACTATACAACCGGTGAAAGTCCAGCAAAAATGTGCATAGGGCGCAACTTGCGCATGCGTTTAGACTGCTTAAAACCGGACCAGAAAGAATTAGTTAAGGCCCGTCAGGTGCAGATGGAAGCGATAGCTGGGGGGGCGATTAGGCAGTTTAGACCGGGAGAGAATGTTTGGTTTAGAGACTACCGGGGTAATGATAAATGGGTGGCAGGAACAGTAGTGAAGAGGACGGGTAAGACGGATTACCAAGTCAGATCTATCAGTGGAACCGAGGAACATAGGCATATTGACCAATTAAAGCTAAGAGTGTCAAGAGATATAACGAACAAAGTAGAATTAACAGCACGACCGGTGCAACGATTCCGCCCTTCGCTAATGTTTCCGGTAAGTAAGGACGGACCGGTCGAGGAGCCGGTGGCAGCCTCGCCAAAATTACTAGCATCTAACACCCCACAGACACCTACCGAGATTGCATTGACGGCACCTTCAGTAATGTCCAACGGGCGTAATTTACGGGAAATAGGTGCTCATGGCTCGACTCGTAATGTAAACAATGAAACAAATGATGTTCGACGTGTACGTAAACCGGTTAGACGATATGGCATCGACGACTGTTATGAATAACTTATGAAGATATTTTATATTTATATAGATTGTCATGTATTTATAATATAACGGTACTTAGTCTAAGTAGCATTGTAAATAATAGTAAGTAGTATGTAAGTAATTTAGTTTTAGTTAATATTTTCCCTTTATGTATAAATTGTCAAATAGATAAGTTCGAGAGTACAAATTAAGGGCGAGGGTGTTACATATTAGATATTAGTGGGTAGAATTATATAGCGATGTAAGAAACCGTCTCAATGTTTTGTATAAAACGCCGCTAGAATTATAAGTTGTGTTGAGTATCAATATACGTTCGGGTTGAATACGTGCCTTTCATTTATCAGAAGTGATAATTTCTTATAAACTGCTTCGTTTCGTAACGCGTTACGGCGCCAGTCAGTCTGGCGTTTAAGTTCTCACTTCTATCGGGCGTCCCGAGACGCACACGTTTTTTATATGCAGACATATAAAAAAAAAACAGGTTATTCCATTAACATCCTTGAATATAACTTCAAAAGTTTCATTCATGTCAGTTCTCTCTCATGCAAAATATTAGCTTTAATAGTAAATTTTCAAGTTCAATGTGTCAGTTTCAAAATGAGATTTCTGTGGTAACGTTACCTAATGCGGAAAATGGCAATAATAACTAAAAAAAATAAAGCATGGTAGGTATGTTTTTACTTTAATTGCTTCCGTTCTAAGATTGTTGTTTTGACAATGAGCCCCGTTGTCGACTGGAGATGCAGGTTAGCAATGAATTGGAAGCAATAGTGGAAGCAGATTCATCTCTAACCACGACTCAATTAGCCTAAAGCTGGTACTATTATGTATTCTGTGCCTAAAGCGACAAAGGTAAATAACTTAATCGCGATAATATTTAAATGTTAGATGTGTAATTCGGGACTTAATCGCGATAACATTTAAATATTAGATGTGTAATTCGGGACTTAATCGCTATAATATTTAAATATTAGATATGTAATTCGGGACTTAATCGCGATAATATTTAAATGTTAGATGTGTAATTCGGGACTTAATCGCTATAATATTTAAATGTTAGATGTGTAATTCGGGACTTAATCGCTATAATATTTAAATGTTAGATGTGTAATTCGGGACTTAATCGCTATAATATTTAAATGTTAGATGTGTAATTCGGGACTTAATCGCTATTATATTTAAATGTTAGATGTGTAATTCGGGACTTAATCGCGATAATATTTAAAAGATACAATAACTCTTGGTTACCTGACGTTTCGATTGAATTGCACCGATCGTGGTTTCGAGTGGAATTACGAACAAATTACACATCTAATATTTAAAAACAAAATGTAAATGGTATAGTACCTCTTGGTTACCCGACGTTTCAATCGAATAAAAAATAAATTAAAAGTATCAAAATAATTAAAAACTACTTATTATTAAAAAAAAATCGTGCACTTTTTCAGACCATCCTGGTCCATGGCTCTATTTTAGACCCTCGTCATCATGTTTAATGGAAGGTACTCAAGACAATAAACGGCAAACGAGCCCAAATTCGACTATCTTAGTACTTTCCATAAGGGAGCTCCAATGGCATTCTTTTTGGTTCCATCTTCAGACGATCGTCATCATGTTGTGTAATAGAAGGTTCTCAAGACAATAAAGCAAGCAAGCAAGCCGAAACAAGACTATCTTAGCACTTGCCATGAGGGAGTACCACTGCCTACATACCGCGCAAAATCATCAGATCAGCTCGATTGTATCATAATATTGCATTGTCTCCGGACTTACATAAGTATGACAGCTCATTCGGATTACTCAATTACAGCTCATTTGGATACGTACAAGTGGTCGAAAAATGGTTTGCAAATTTTAAAGACAACTTACAATTATGTTACAAGTTAAATAAAAACTTGTAAAAAAGACCAATGCTTATAAACGAATATAAATATGTAGAAACGTAGCTACATAAGCTTTGTCGTATGCAAACTAGATTTTATTATATTGTGATTTGAAGTCATATCCTTAAACTAATACACATAATTTTATAAGAAACCTATCTGTATTATTTCGACATTCCTACTACCACCAGGCCAGTTCCCATCAGAGTAAAGTGTTTGAAAATGAACAACCGCCGACTTCTGTGAAAGAGTCCAGATTCGTAAAAAAAAGACTGCTTGCTGTATTTTTTACTAAGACAGGAATATTAGCTAAGGTTGTGCTTAATAACGCGAAGATTGTTATTGCTGCATGGTATATAGAGAAATATTTTCCTCAAGTACCTCAAACTCGAGGCTCGATAATTGGCTGTTGCATCAATATAACGCCCCTGCACGTCGAGCCAACAAAACTACGGACTATTTGCACCAATCTGGAATCAAATTGATGAGACACCCTCTTTATAGCCCGGATTTAGTGCCATGCGACTTCGCACTATTTCTGTATGTAAAAAACAACTGAAGGGACGCCAATTTTTGTGTCATGACAGGTCTATACGAGCTTTTGAGGAGATATGGGGCTGTATTAAAGTGAGGTACTGAAGCAATTCGTTCAGCACCTAGTTTACACGTATGAAAATCTGTATTACTGCTACTACTGAAAATAAAACAAAATAAAATATAAAATACGACTTTACGTATATACACGTACCAGCCACCATCTAATAGTTACACCATTAGGCGACCATGACTCTTACTTATCCCCGAAAGTACCAGTCGTTTAATTAAACCACTATCTCGACTGAAATACTGTCCGATCGAAGTACGTACTCCATTTAACGATCGGCCATAACCTATCAGCTACTGTAGCTACCGATAGAGTATATTCAGTATTGCCTGTGCGTTGTAACAGTATATAAAAATGTAATAACACCTTATCACGGTAAATGATAGATCATTGTGTCGGCTAGATGAAGAATTTGTTACAATATTAGGGAAATAAGTATCGCCCGCGGTATCACTCATAATTTTTTTTATATCGAAACTAATCGAGCATACCAAAAATACACATGTGAGAATTTAATAGATCGCTTCTGATATTTTTTAATGTAACTTCAAAAAAACATACTATGAAGAAGTTACGGTGTCTCTCCATAAAAGGAGTATGGTAAAGAAAACCGTCTGATATTGAGAAGTTGTAGTTGTAGAAATAGTTTGGGTTTTCCTTAATAGATGGTGCTGAGTACATCATCACAATCAATAAAAAAATGAAGTCTTATATTATTCCTGAAAGAGCACCACTAATTTTCTCTTCTGATGTACTTGATCCTGTATAACCCCAAATGGGCGGGTAAGAAGTATTTAACACGCCCACACATTACCAGCAAGACTTTTCTATATGTTTGGTCCATATTATTGACATTTATGGACAAGTTTAAAAACTGTGCTTCTACTGAAAACTTCCTAATACGACCAGCGAGGTAATAAGACAATTCATTTCATACTAATATTAAATGTAATCTTATATTACTAAAAAGTCGGATAGTAATGAGATATGTTCGTTGCACACTGTACAGGAATGCATTTTTTGTTTTTATAAAGAAATGTAATAAGATGCTTGCTTGTCATTTTCCTTGATGAAAGTTTTGTTATCACTTCAGCTTTTCCTCATAGTTACTGAACAAAACCATTTTTTTATCAATAATGTAAAAAAACGTTTGACCTAAAACATAAAAGGGAAGGAATGTAATTTATTTTATTTTACACAGAAACTTAGACAATTCATGCATGCACGATGATAATTACCTTAATATTTTCATATGTAGGTTAGGAGAAATATATATATGATAAACAGAGTTCAGCATTTTATGTGTATCTGATGATATGTCAATGTAAATTATAGTCCCTGAAAATGTATTGGATTTTTCTTTTAGTCGTCATATATCGAAGAAAATGTCGGTAAAACCTTAAACATAGGTGACGGCCTGGCGGGTTATCCCATTCCATCAACACACAAGAATAGACTGTTATCGAGTTACTCGTAAAATACCGCTTTTAGGAGCTACAAACGAAGTCCTGTGTATTTAAAAATATATTGAAACAACGCGGCTTCTAAAATTTCTCGAAAAATATTTTTTCGTTCTTATTTATTTAGGATAAACGTATACTGCCAGTACTGTAATAAATTTAATTAACTAAAAATACCGAATTAGCAATTCCGGCAATTACTTATTACTTGCGATAATAGTAAAATAATTTTCGAGGAAAGTTCCTCTTTAAGATCTGGAATGATGGTCAACATCGAAGACTACCACCAATAAACTCCACTATAAATTTTCTTTTTGTGTTAATTGAATGTACGTGCGTGCGTGACACTGTGTGAGTGTACTACTACTACGTCGTTGTATTGAATTCGACTCAAGTGCCGCATAAACTTATGTTCAACCAATTACTGTTTGAGTAAAAGAAATCTCTATTTGTCAATTGAATTTATTGCAGAATCCACGAAACTCAAATCACACAAAACAATACTTGAGCCCATGAGCAAAGATATCCTTCTCGGTTGAAAGAAGCATATATTTATAACTAGCGGTGCCCGCGACTTCGTTCGCGGTGAAACAACCTGCAGCGTACAAAAAAGGTTGTTTTGGTTGCTTACACGTGAAATAACGACATAATTTGGCCGTGGTAACATTACTCATTTGTTTTTCGTGTGGAAGCTCACCTCACCGGGCTATTGGTGAGGCCGTATATTAGGCTTAAACCAACTAAAACCACATGGTGTGCCTCACAGCACCGTTTATGAGTTGACCGTCGGTACGGCGACGTTTTGCCTCCAATGATCCACCCAGCGCTGGCTAGCGGACGGCAACTGGGAGACGGGAGACTCTGCTTCGGGTGAAGAACATAAAACTCGTCTCACCCACGGCCACTCTTAGCGTACGCATGAGAGCACGAGTGAAAAGCTTCCACCTGGAAGTTTTTCTATCGAATCCACACCGTCACCTCCTCCTTGCGCGAGATGTTCTATAATACATATATACAGCTGTGACGACCTAACATCTCGATTCGTCCGACCAATTGAGAAACTCTTGCTGTAGTCAGTCAGTCAGTGCTGCTTCCTAGAAACTATGGGCCCCCTCGGTATACCTAAGAGATAAATGTTTGCTTTTGACCTTTGTTTAGTCACGGTGAAACTTAAGATTTCACACAACTGTAACCGAACGGAAAATAAATGGTCTGAAAGTGTAAAAAAAACTTCACCGGTTACATGTCAATATTTCAGCTTAGATGTAATTTTTTTGGCGATAGTGTCTGCCATGCATTTAATATAGTAAAATACTGTAATACTAAGAAAGCGTTAAGTTAAACTAACAACTAAGTCATAGATGCTTTAAATAAAAATTCTATTCTATTCTAATATAATCATGTTGACGGGAATCAACGCGATCACGTATTTAAAAGGTATAACATATACCTTTGCTTTGCCGTGGTCGTGGCCGTGATCACAGGCCTGTAGGTACTGTAATATTTTCTTTCTAAACGTATTTCTTTCTTTCTTGTAATACTTTTTAAATACGTGATCGCGTGAATTCCCGTCAACATAATTATATTATCATGGAACGCAAAAGTTTAAAGGTTTGGATTTTCTTTTTCTATAACTCTATTTATAAATATATGTATATTTACTGGACTGGCTTGATGGTCTAGTGGTTAGTGACCCTGACTGCTGAGCCAGAGGTCGTGGGTTCGATTTCCACCCAGGGCGAATTATTCTCTGTCTGGGTGTAATTTATTTGTAATATGTATGTATTTAGAAATATATAAGTATGTTTATCAGAAGTCTGGTTACCATAGTACAGGCTCTGCCTAGTTCAGGATCAGACGGCCGTGTATGAGGTGTGTGAAGTTGTTATTATTATTAATGCCCTGAAACGTACCTATGAATTTAAGGCCTGGGAGAGGCCAAATAGCTCGTTGGCATAGTCAATAAAAAGCTATCGATTACTCTGGGATCACTAAACAAAAAAAACTCCTGCTGCTTCAGCAATCACCACAGAAAAGCATATTCCCCTATGGTATCCTACGATTGAAAATATACATTCACTCGAAATCCTTCAAAGACACTTTCATTAAATTTTACCTGCAAATAGTCATGTCATGTACTAATAATATGTCTTTCAATCACAGGTAAAAATCGATTCTTTGTACTCTTAATATTTATTATTTAATTAAATTGAGTGGTTTTATATTATAAAATAATTAAACCGACGAAAAGAACTAAAACGCAAAAAATAAATAAACCTTTTAGGTCTTAAGTATTAAGCTTATTTAAAAGGTTCATTTATATTTTGCTTTTTAGTTTTTTCTTCGGTTTAATTTTTTGTTAAAAGTTATTATTTATGAATTTTTTTTTTCATCATCAGTTTGGCTACATGATGTGATGATTTCTTAACGCAAATACCTGATAAAGTAATGAAACGTAAACAGAAACACTATTCGTTTCTACAATTTTCGAGGGTTTCTCTCAATTTTATCAGAATTCTATAATCAGATCCTGACTTCCTTGACATGAATTGACCCTTGAGGTATACCCTATCTAACAAAAAAGAATAATCAAAATCAGTTCATAAATAACGGAGAGGGCTGAATATACATGAAAAAAAAAGAATATGTATAAGAACGGTCGAATTGAGAACCTCCTTTTTTTTGTCGATTAAAAACAATACCTAATTTAAAAAAGTAAATTAGTTTATGTATTAAAAAAAAGTGCAAAAAAAAGCAGGTACTCTACACCAGGTAAGCAAAACGCTCGCTGTAGGGAATTTCGAAATAAGTATATACATTCTACTAACGTTACAATGTTATTACAGCTTTCATTGATTTTCCTGTGGGAACCAAAGTTTAACCCGGGATAAAAAGTACCCTATAACCTGCGCAGGCACTCAAACTATTATCATACTAAGTTTCAAGCATATCCCTTCAGGAGCTTCTGAGTTTATCGTGAACATACAAACAGACAGACAGAAAGACAGACAGACAGACAAAAATTGTTTTAATCGCATATTCGGCATCAGTATCGATATCTTAATACCCCTCAGTCAATTTTTTTTTAATATATTCAATGTACAGAATTCATCCCGCTACAGATTTATTATCAGTATAGATAGATAAATGTACCTACTCTGAGCAAGCAAGGTGTTACTTCGAGAACGCCAATTGATATGATAGGCTGACATTATGCGTTATTATGATCGATTGCAATATGAAATTACTTAGTTTTGTTACTTTTACTCTTTTACTAACGCTTACATAAGCGTTTCAAGTCTTTTCGTCGTTTTATTATAGGGTAGTAGCGCCTCGCGGTTTCACCCGCGTAAGTCCCGATCCCGTGGCAATGTCGGGATAAAAAGTGACCTACGCGTTAATCTAGTTCTCCAGTTAGTTATGCTTATTTTCTTTCACCATGTATAGTTTGAAAGTCAGTCCTTTCTCCATTTAACTTACCTAACACAAAAACGTTCACAAAGTACCGTGTAAAAGAATCTTCCATTAGTATAATCGCTCCGTTGACCTCTAGACCACCTTTAGAAATAATGAGTCATCCCAATTTCACTTAGGATGATACTGGATACGTCAAATTATACCTAAACAATATAAGTGCGCCGATGTGACTCCGAAATAAACGAAAATGTTAGGTGTAGACCTAACATTTTCGCTTGTAAGCAGTAGTGTTTAGATATAAAACGCACCCTTAGAATGAAAGTGTCCTAACTCAAAATTCCTGGAACATCTGATTTTGCTATTAACTGACTTTAAAAAGCCTACTTTAAAACCCTGTGGTGAAAAATAGTTCGAATGATGAGTAAGAAAGGGACAGGCTATACATTGGTCACTTTCGTTGATCACGCTATTTACCTATACATTTTATATGAAAGAGACCGAATCCGTATTGAGGGTTAGCGAGTGGACGTGTATAACATCGACGGAGCTCGAATTGTACCAGTTAATTGCAAATACTGTGAAGATAAGTACGTTTATTTTTTTGTGCTAAACTAACTCTTTTTTGATATAAGTCTGTTTATTACAAAATATTTATTAGATTTTATTGACCGTTTTTATATTGAGTCACTTTGGTAATAAAAATAAATAAAAGAGGAAAGACGCTTATAAGAATACGTCTATTTATGACTACGCGTATACAAAAACTTTTTGTTATTTTATATATTCAGCCTCTTTAGTAGCAAAAATAATGTAAAATTAGTAAGACGTTTTCTGAAATATGTCTGTATTCTATAAAAGTTGCGTACGACACTTTTATATTTAGATACGGTTCTTAGTCCTAACGATCAATATAATGTTGTCATCTAATTTACTAAGGTTTTACTGTAAGTTTATTTTCTGGTCAAAATGTCAACAAACAAGATGGATGAGAAACAACAAAAGGAAATGGATGCTTTGATTGACTAGCTTGAGCAATACTTCTCAATAGGTGGCAAGCAAATAACTATCATGCAATGAACACATTCATCTACTTCAATTTCTTGGAGTTGTTAAAACAAAAACTATCAAAGTTCGGAATATCGTACACATCGTCTTTTGACACATACTGCTTATCACCACCAATTTACTTAACACCGCCATCTCTAATTACAAATCCACAATCCCTTAACACAAACTTTCATTAAGATGAAAGTATGGCCCCGTTTACGCAGAGGCAGGACCATACATATTTATATATTTTGCGCGGAACCCTAATTCTTCTTCCAAAATCAAAGTAGCATAAGTTACTCCTTTTAACATCAGCCATCTGCCAGTGAAAGTCCCGTGGAAATCGGTCCACCTGTTCCGGGGATTAGCCAAAACAAACAGACAGACAAAAATTGTAACATGTTGTTTAGGTATATGTTCCGTATATACTGGATGTAAATGCACTTAGTAAAAAGCGGTTATTTTAATATTACAAACAGACACTCCAATTTTAGTTATTTCTATAGAGTATAGATGTATAGATAGAAGATGTGTATCAGTTGTTGTGGTCCTAATCATAAATATACTTATCATAGCTAAACTTGACCTTGTAAACAGAACTTGTAAATATCTAACTATACTGATTATACTTAATTAATAATATAATCTAACTACGTAAATACGGGAAACGTAATTCGTAAGCGACGAACGGACGAAGCGACGTAGCGCGTGAGTGCTACCTGGCCGGCGGCGCGGGTGGCGCGTGGCAGCCCACTGAATTTCGCCCGACTCATCGACGCTGCTAGATACCTGTAACTTCATACCTACTGACTCCAGTGGGCCTAGCCTGGTACAACTAAGAAATGATTTAATTGTCCTTATAAGCTGTCAAATACTGTCAAGGGTAATTTTGTTCAAAATTAAATACTTGTGATAAATAACTTATTTATTTGGATAAGGATCAATATTATGTTTATACCATTCCTCGATAAATGGGCTATCCAACACAAAAGACAAAGAATTTTTTAATTTGAACCAGTAGTTCGTGGGATAAACGCGTTCGACCAAACCAACAAACGAACTCTTCAGCTTTATTTAGTGCCTAAAGATACATATAAATATCTCGTAAACGTAAACGGAGAAACCCGCACAACGCGCCGCGTAAAGTGTCGCACGACGCGCCGCGCAACGCCCCGCGTCTGCGTAAACGGGGCCTAAGGATGAAGGTGTGTATAGTAACGACAACCACGGAAGTAACGTAATAAACGATAGCTATGAGAACCACGTAGTATAAATATCGTCACAAAAAGCCATCCTAATCCTTACTACTATTATGCTCGTAAATGCGAAAGTGAGTTTGTTTGTTACGCTTTCACGCCTTATCTACTCAACCAATCATCATGAAATTTTGCACACATATTGCTGGGAGTACAGAGAAGGACACAGGGTTTCATCATCGTTAGAGGTTCATCCATAAACAAGTACTGTTCTCCAGGAATGCCTGAATTTATTGGCAAAATATACATTTACGTGAGCAAAATTGCGGGCAAATGCTATTTACTAATAATGAAGCGCCTATTGTTACAAAAAATGTCAGTAAACGTAACAAATGCATAGATTTTGTTGCAGCATGTCATTGTCATCGTCTAAGTTTTCATCTGATTCTCGTCTCCAAGTGTTAAATGCAATATATCACCAACGTGATACGATGAAAAGGATGTAGATTTGAACGATAATGATCCGTCGTATATTGTGCTTAAGAATTTATATAGAAAATATGGTAATTTAACAAAATTTGTCTCTTGCTTATTTCACAAAATTACAATTCCTTGTTTTGCAATAATTCACCTGCTTGCAGTTTAGTCAAAGGAAAATCTTCTAGTCGTAGTGCAACCTCCAGTGACAATGGCTCGGTTACTTTACTTTTTACTTTTTTTTACTACAACTTTTTACAATTACGTTCCTTTGACATTACGTTTAATTTCTGCTAGGGCATGGACAAAGGTGGTTCAAAACACGTAGTACATCTAGTCGTGTAGCAGTTCGACATACAATGCCAGTTCATCAATTAGTAGCAGTTCGTCTACCAGAAGCAGTTCATCATTCAGGGACGTACTGTTACACATAGTGGGAAAGCTTACACATCTATTTCTAAATCTAAGCATCAAATTGAAGCACGTTCCTTGAAACTTCCGTGTCTCAAATGTATAGGCTAAAGTGTTGAAAAAGCATCAACGAGGATCAGAGAAATACTGAAGACTTCGTTGGAAAAGATCTCCAAGAGGAAACATATAATATTTGTTTGAATATTTGACTTTCATTATATTTAAACACAAGCTACTTGAGAGTACATCTGTGGTACCCGTAAAACCATCACAGACATATACAGAGATTATGTAGATAATCAAAAACAAAACGACAAACCCTGGAAAGTATTTTATTTACTACCAATACTACTACTACTACCAACCCTAAGACATTAGATAAAGAATTTAATTTAAAAGATTTAATGTCAAAAAGAAAAAAAGCGGACTCTTGAAGAAAAGCAAAAGGTCAAAGGTATATTTGGAATGAATTTAAGTAAAAAGTAAAAAATAAAATAAACTTCAAAAGTACTTTTTTGAAAACTTTGTTGCTCATTTCCCACAAATTGCATTTTTTGAGTTAGGTCACTTTCATTCTGAGGGTGCGAAAAGACCTTTTATCCTGAAATTTCCTGTTAGTTTTTATATCGATATAAAAAAAACAAGACTTTAGGGGAGATCTACCCGCATATTTAGATTTGGACTTCTCATAGCTAAGATGATGATGGTGATAACGATTTCTATGAAATTTAATTAAATAGCCATGCAATCCTATGTCAAGTTTTAAAATAAAACAAAAACTTATTTTTATTGGATGACATGCAAAACTTAACCTTAAATAACCCTATAATAACGTAAATCAAATTGGTAACGGCTGCCTGTCCGTGTAGTATATAATATTTGATTTGTTTCAGTGGCAGTCTGGACCATAAAATTATATCTCTTTGTACGTTAAACGTAAACAACAGCGATTGTGGAATGTACACAGCAATCAGTCAAGTCTTTGTTTTGACAGTTTCAGTATAAACTTCTAAGTGACAACTTTAAATAGAACAAAAAGTTGACTTTCCGCTCGATTTGGTGAATAGCAACAAGCGAAGTATTATCGATTTTTGCCCTGGTAGTTAAAATTGACGAACTTTTCCTTAACACATTGCAAGGCCAACAAAATTCGTTAAACGTGAACATTCCTGTGCGATGTCTATTCTCCAATGACATGTTACTATTCTCCGATTTATTGCTAGCGGATAACCTAATTTAGTAAAATACAAATTAAATTTGAAAAATTTAGCATGCCTCCGGCAGGAGGCAATAAATCTATAAATTAATATTTGAAAATGTTTCTCTAAGTATTTTTTGTTTAAAAAAAGTTTGCTATATTTATGAAAGCTTGACAATGGTGACAATGAGTTGAACCGTAGATACAGTGTAACTCTTTTAACTGCGGCAAGGTCATATTCATAAAAGAGATATAGCTATGGTTTATTATGTATGTTAAAAGTTTTAACCACCGTTTGATGTTTATCGAATGACTAAAGATCAACCGCCTCAAAGTAAATTTCATTATGCACAATTTACCAAAGATGTTGAAAATATTTTACCTACATTAAACAGGTTTGTCCGTTTTAAAATATTTTGCACTATTTTTTTCGCTTACATTATACTTAAATAGCTTGGGCTCTAAAAAACTTTCACAATGAGCGGTCTTGCAGCTAAATATGTAGACCGGAAAACCGAAACCACTGGGGACGAACGGTTTGCGAGTTCCAGCTACAAAGTATAAAGTCAACTAGAAAAACCCATTAGCTCACATGATTAAAGTAACTTGCCCACATCAATATCATATCATCATCATCAATATTTTATAAAACAAAAACTAATCGTGAAAGCGAGACGATTTAATAGCATCAAAATCTTTTAAAACATAATCTGATATCCGATGTGAATAAGCTTCACTGTGACAGCTGTAAATATATCACGCAATGCATAATGGATAGGAGTAAAGCGTGCCTCTATTCCTAGTTACATGCTTAAATATTTATGTTATTACTACAGCATATAGAGATGTTACAAGCATTTGGAAATATTTCCCATTTGCATTTCAAACGGTTCCATTATAATTATGTATCATTTTGGAATTAGCTACATGTTATTACGAATAAAGTGTAGTAATATCAGACTGACTTTGAAGTCTGATACTGCATCATAGTAGAACAATACTTCAACGTGCATTGACACTGAATTACTTGCCAATAGTTGCGAAAAACATGGCAAAATGCCAATTTGGACTTGCAGTACAAGTAAATTTTCAAAGTTAAAACGCTGAAAACGCAAAGTTATAAAAGTAATTCCTACGATTTTGGAGTTATTTGCGCTCACATTACGTTTCTTGGCTTTGTGCCGGCAAAGAAAGGCGAAATACGGTGTTGATTTTGTACATAAATTATTAAGTAGTTGCCATATCCAACAAAACGCAATATAATATGTTACATTACTTTACTTGGAACGATGTTTTTTTATATTTCATTTCCGTTACACATGCATTTTCATACCACATGTATCAATTCATACAAGATATGTAAATTCGAGTGTAGTCAGATTAAGGCCTCAAGCTTGGATTTTTTAATAATCATTATTTGAGACTTGAGTCATATTAGTTATTATAAACGCAAAGACATCGTACGTGGGGGCACTCATTAATTTTGGGAAACCTGAAAAAAATATTTTATAGAACCATTTTTTAAATCTTGTTCAATAACACTCCACTACCATTTAAACAAAGTTTCAATACACTTTTTCCAATGCATCTCGGAACACTTCCTCCACAGCCTGCTCAAATTCAGCTAGCGCATCTTCCGGCGAGTAAAATCTTCTCTGCGCTTTTCGATCGCTTTACTTTGGTAGGCCGTAGCTCATTTACAAACCGCCAAACTGTTGACTGGCGTTTAGTTTCTGGATAGAATTGATAACCCCAAGATGTGTTTTATGTCGTAAATGCGCCGAGTCAATCCTGCACTGTCCGAACTTAGCTATCGTATCATGAAACCATTCCACGTGAGCCTGCTTCTGAGCGTCGGTGAGGTTGAATCCAGCGTGAAACTATGCTATTGCTCGAAGGTGGTCATTTAAAATCTTGTGAACGCTTCCTGAACCTTCAACAAACACTAAATCTCTTTATACGTGATCCACCAATTGTCTTAGATAACATTTCTGACGCGTATGCTTCCGTAAAAGCCATCAAGGGTCACCTTTCTTCATCGGCCAAAGTATGCGACCTCACTTTAATTTAAACACAGTTGCCTTAGAAGGGCCTTTGTTTACAAATGCAATTTAAAGTCTATCAAACGATTCTTCCGGTTTTGGGCCATATTTGAATTCATAAAATATCATCGCGCGAAAATTTTCTCGAGATAATTACGTCTATTTTTCAGTGAGACACGATATAAATTTAGTTCGTAATAAAATGTGGAGGGAAATTTGAAGTTGCAACTTATATATTTTGCATCGTAAATGATCATAGTTTAAAGAAAAAAGTATAATCTGCCAGTGTTCCATAGATAAACCTCTTTCTCGCAGAACTTTCTGAGTGGCCTGGTATTTGGTAATTGAACAATATAAAAAGTGTATAAACCTCAATTCAATTCTAATAGTTCTAATTAATTTATTTACGTACCTACCCATACATTATCAACGAATAGCCGTGCACCCGCATTTAAGGTTACTGCTCCACTTCTTACCCTCCGCAACCTTCCTCAATATGAATGAACGGCACCTCAAATTCACAAAAATATTACGTTTCATTCATCTGTTTCGCGTGTTAGTATAAGGAAAAGATGAAATAAATCTCGGTTGCGAATGAAAATTGCGTTCGCGGATTGAAAATGTAGTAAGCGCCAAATGTCAATGGGAAATTTTTCTAAATACTTAAATAAATATAATATTTCTGTAAGTTGCCAAGACGATCGTTATGAAATAATAGTTAACATTACAGACAAACAAATGTAACTTTGTGATTATTTCATCAGATCCTCGTTAAAGAGTCTAATCTATTGCAGCCGTCAAAACGAATCATTCGGGCTCAAACTCGCCTACTTTTAACCGACTTCAAAAGGAGGAGGAGGAGGTTCTCAATGCGACTGATTTTTTGTGTCCTTAAGGTTGGTCCCGTTTAAATATGAAGACAATATTCCACCTCTAAGAGGCCATCCATAAATTACGTCACTCGTTAAGGATGAGGGAGGGTCAAGGAAGTGTGACATTGTGTGACAAGGGGCGGGGAGGGGTGGTTCATAAGCTTCGTGACTTCACATGTCAAAAATTAAAGTTGTAAGGGACAGACATAAGCTCTTTTATTAAAACATTATAATTTTAGAACTGCTCTTTTCGGTTCTGGGTGTAAAATATGTGCCGTCACACCAAGGAGAGGGAGGTGGGGTATATATCAAATTATTATTATTATTATATATGTACATACAAAGTTTCCTTTTGACACTATAAATAGAAGTAGATCAAAATTGACTTTCAAATTCAATTTGATTAGGTACATAGTTACAAGTGAAACTAATAATTCGTTTGACAAACAAAATATCTAAGAATTATTGAATCCTAATTTATCAATACAAATAAATGAAATTGAAGTGTCTGTTTCTAATGTCAAAACATTTTTTTTGTTTTTAAGCTCATGCAGTTATTTGCACGATATGTATGCCTAAAAATTTGTTTTTAAAATTGTTGTCTGTCTGTTTGTTCCGGCTAATGTCCGGAATGGGTGGACCGATTTCCACGAGACTTTCACTGGCAGATAGCTGGTGTTATAAGGCGTAACTTACGCTACTTTTATTTTAGAAAAATAATTATAGAATATATAAATATGAACACGCGAGCGAAGCGGCGCGGGACCTGCTAGTTACTACAATAAACGCAAAGGTGAATTTGTTTCTTTGCTGGTTACGATTTCACGCTTTCAGAACTCAATCGACGATCATTAAAATTTGCATCTAGGAGTGGAAAGTATATAAAAGGACATAGAGTAGCTTCTATCCACAAAGGAAGTACTGTCCCGAGGAATATAGAAATGTATTTTACGCGAGCGAAGTCGCGGGCAAAAGCTACATTAAAGGTAGCCATACACGGTACGGTGTACTTGATAGGTTTGCCTGGACAGTTGAATTTTACAGGTAAATCGGAGCGTGTATGTTGCACAACTGTGCAGGTTTCAGGTTTTACTCAGCTCAAGCTTACAATACAATATTTTTTATTGTACACTATAGAAAAGGTTACAACATAAAAGAGAAACATTGAATACTGTTACAATCGGCGGTATTATCGCTAGCTGCAAAAAAACCTACCTGTGCTACCCTAAAATATTTTTTTAACATTGGCCGTTATACAGTTATAAAAAATAGAATCAGCCTTAACTATCTACGTAGATAAGTTTTCAGGGGCACCTCTGTTCTAACAATTACTAGCTAGACAACAATGATAATAGTTTAGTAGTTCTCGGAGCTCGGCAGTCACGGCAACAGGTTAGGTGTGATTGATTGATCTCTAACTTACAAATAAAACATTGTACATTAATCACTTGGTAGAGCTGACGCGAGACTCACCTCGGCCCTTGTCCGTTGTGACAACCCTGACGACACCATTGACAAGGTCAAATCAACAGCTGCCGTGGCGGGAACGGATATTTTTACACAGATTTTTAGACATAATTATTATTATTATTATTATTATTATAATGCTACGACATTAAAAGTTGCCAGCGAGATTGTTCGTGTATTAAGTAAATGTATAATTTCAAGATTAGAGTCATTTACTTCTGGGTTTTAATATATGCATAAACAAGTTATAACATCCAACAATTTCAATATGTTATTAGTTACTTTTTTTTAATCTTTATTAATCCCCAAGAGTACAAGACGTTTTTAAAGGTTACGATACAAATATATCGATCTAGTAAAATTATCAAATTTTTCTATTTTTATCATAAAGTTTACTTAAGAACAATAATCGTGGGGTTGTTAGTAATAGCCTCGAACCGACTACCTCAAAAAAACTAATGTGAGCTGTCAGTTGTGTAATTCTTAACATACGCTTATTATAAACACATTTAAAAGTCAGTTACTAGTTGCTGTTACATATTAAAATATGGAATATACGTTATATTTAAATTAACCATCATGTGTTGTCAACAAATGTTATTTTTACACACTATTACGATCCAAAAAAAAAAATTCAAAAAAGAATGTCAAAAAAAAATTGCTAATGTAAGTATACTTTATTTAATGAAACCAGCAATATTTTTTTTATTCCTAAACAACTGTGTTTCCAATTTCTAACACTACATGTAGTTTGAATGAAAACTTTTTCTTTTTTTTTTCTTTAAAAAAGACATCTCCCGCATTAGGATCAAATGTTAAAATGTAATTTTTGTTACGGATATTAAACTGTCGATCCTGTAAAGGAGTAAAATTCCATTTACCACGGAACTAGGGCATTTCAAGTAGTCCTTAGCCCGAAACGAAACCCGAGTGACGACATGGTAGCCACGGCGCGCGGCTAACCCAAAAGGGCGGGGTGGGAGAAAATAGGGGGTAGGAGTTGGAAGGTAGCCCCTTCAAGGAACTACTCGTAAACAATTCATATCCATCGCACACACCGAAATGGTTTTAATTGCGAAACAGCTTGAATTGTTATTTTGCTTGATTTTCATTTTTTACGTTTCACGATTTAAAATGTTTATACTCGTTTGCGAGAGTGCAACGAAGAATGCCTTCGCTTAAAATTTATTCTTGCAAGTTTGAAATTAGGCCCGGATACCAACTTTGTCTATACCATACCAAAGTTGGTATCCGTTCCGCGCTACAAATTATTGGGTATGGAGCTAGTTAATTTGTTTCTTAGCCGAACTGTTAGCGTAATTTAGGTTTCATAATTTATTTACATTTTATTTTTTTTATGGTATAGAGGGCAAACAAGCAGACGGGTCGCCTGATGGTAAATAACTACCACCGCACAAGTGCGTTGCCGCCCTTGAAGGTGGGAGTAAGAGGGGGGGGGAGAGGGGAGAGGGAAGGGTTAGGGCCTCCGGTAGCCTCACTCACGCGGCGAAATGCAATGCAATCATTCCTTCACGGCCGGTTTTCGGTGAGGCCGTGGTATCGAGCAGAGTCGAGCCGGCCCATACGTGCCGAAGCATGGCTCTCCCACGTAAAGCATGGCTCTCCCACGTAAAAACGATTTTACACGATTTATTCATTTGTTCAAATTAGTACAGTAAACATTGGATTGGAAATGGACGTTACTGGTGATGATTGCTCGTCCTTGATACTATGGTCCTATAAATGTTTTATTAAGTTACTTCTGCTCTCAAAGTCTCTCGTTAACAAGGGTCTGGTGATGGAGGCAGGAAGTGAAATTCTTCAGTGGCTAGTAGTAATCTCATTCAAGTCATTTGATTAGTTTTGATGTCAAGGATTTGCTGATGGAGCCAAAAGGTGGATAGAGGAACTATTTTCTAAGTTTTGACTTGTTTTGCTAATAAAGAGGGTTATACTTTAATTTATTTATTAAAATAGAAACAAATTGTTGTTTGAATAAAATTTTAGCAGTCAAGCCGATAATTTTACAATTAAATTCATGACTACATGTTTATTGTAAATGGTTTAATAGCCTTCATTGGGGATAAATGGGAGAGTCATGCTTCGGCACGTATAGGCCGGCTCGACCGGAGTGATACCACCGGCCTCACAGCTAACCGGCCTCATAGCAACGGTTGCGTTGTGTTTCACCGAGTGAGTGAGGTTACCGGAGGCCATAACCCTTCCCTCTCCCCCTCTTCCCTCCTCTCCCCTACTCCCACTTTAAAGGTCGGCAACGCACTTGTGGCTCTTGAGTTGCAGGAGCACATGGGCGAAGGTCGTCACTTACCATCAGGTGACCGTGGTCTGCTCGTTTGTAAACTATCCCATAAAAAAAATTCAACAATTTGTGTTTTGTTATCATGGGATAGAGAATAACTATAATAAGTTCTTTTAAAACCTGTGCAAGCCAGTAAGTTTTTATTTTAAGATTAATTAAGTACTACTTTGTGACCTAAATGAGTAATGATTTCCTTCTGTGTGTATTCTTGACAACAAGTTTATATTTGTTATAAACTTACAAAGCATTAAAAAAAATACGACTACGAGGCGCTTAAATGAGAAGAGGTTCTCAATTCGAAGTTTTTGTGTGAATGTTACGCGATATAATCGCCATGTGTATAAAGATTTTAAATACTCTTTTTTCATAGAATTGCTTGTACTTAAGGTTAGTTCTATTTAAATTTGAAAAAAAAAATATTCCACCTGTATAGGTGGAAAATTGAGGTATGAATAACACAACTTATTACAAGTTATCATTATTTAGGCTAATTTAAGTCATCGATGATACTTGTTTTAAAAGTTAATTATATTATCTATTCAGTGAGTACGAAGTAGTACCCGAAAGAGCACCCATTCTAAATATAAATAACTTTCTTGAGCCACATGTGCAACCTAGATACGCTGAGTGTTTTTTATTTGCATACTGTAGTTGATGCCTATAACAAAAGACGCAACTTGAGGCGAGACGGCTAAATACATGCCAAGTTAAGCTAAGCTCAGACGGTGTTTACTGAGCGCACCATTACGGCCAGCCATTAGTTAATGGACGGAGAGTTAATAGTAGCAAAGGGCGTCACCTCGAACGACGAACAGCCGCCAGTTCTCTCGGGGTTTCTATTGAGATATAATAAAGAGGATTAAACTCTCAAATAATTTTCTTTGAGTGCAATAAAATAGAAATGCTTAGTATGTAATGCCGTTACAACTATCGATTTTTGTTCAAAATATCAGTTTCGTTATATTAATAGTTACTACATATTTTTAATGAAAATTCAACAATTCCATCCTCATAAAACGCCTATACGATTTAAATCTTAGAATTACAATTTATTACCGACATTAAGCAACTACATGTTACTACCCCACAATAAGATGGCCACAGATACGGTCTGATATAATATAAAACCTACTGCGATCTCTCGGACACTTTCCTAAACTCTGCTATCCTGATAATAACTTAGCTCAAAGACCCAATCAATAATTTGCCCTACAAGGAATCAAAACTACGAGCTCACGATTACACGTAAACCTTCTAGCTTGCGCACCTGTTATGTCCCTCAACGCACCACCTAAAGGTCAACAGTTACACATTGCCATGTAGTATTTAGTCCACCGATGCTATGTAAAATGCAGGACGTATTAAATAAACAAATAAAATAACAAAACTGATTTTAATGAAAAGAAAATAGAGGGCTAGGACCTCAAACGAACATATTCGCATTTTCAACGCATCTGTACGTATGTATATTTGAAAAAATATATAACAATGGTAAAAGAAAAGCTCTGCCACGCAGGCAAAACAATAGGTAAAAGTAATTCTTCTTAAAAACCTATATACTCCAAACACTACTGTTGTCGCCACATTAAAAAATTCTTATTTATTTTATTAAAAATGGGGGCAAACTATAATAGATAATAAAACAGTTCACTATTTAATAAAAACGAGTTAGTAGACATTATCATGACTAGTTATAAAGCAATGCTATGTAAAGCAATGCTATTGGTCGGTTGAAAAGTAGTGGGGTTATAAAAGGGTAGGAATGTACTATAAGTTGATAATAATCACTTTAGTGCGGATCGAGGTACGAATAACATGGCAGTTATTGTTATTTGGTGATTTTAATAGTTTATAGCAGTGGTGGTGAGACTGTTTCTAACACTATTCACTTCTAAAATATCGCAATGTCTCGTGTTGTCACTAACACTTTATGAATTATAACTACAGAATACTAATAACATCTCATAAGTAAGTAACGCTTAAATATTAACACTGACAGGCACTAACAGCCATAACTGACTAGAAGCCTAATTTTTCTTACATAACGTAGACACATTTCCTGAGTAATTGAAATGTGGGATTAGAAATGGCATACAAGAAGTAAATAAATAATTTATTAATATGATATAATTATATTTATACTTAACGAATGTCTTATTCCATTCTATCGTGGCAATTTATCTATAATACCAACCGCTAATATATAATAAGTAGAAAAATCTCTTTATAAAGATCTAGAGAATAGTTATTAGGTATCAATACCTGTTAATAGCACTTTAAATCGATAGTGGAAACGTCTATATTTGTAATATTTTGCATAACATCATTTTCAACTCAATACTAAGCAAGTAGCTTATTACTCTACTATCTCATATCGAGGAAATAGCAAACATCGTTCGATACTTCAGTTTTTCGACTCTAATGACTAACAGATAATCACCAATACCACAGAATACATGATAGTACTGGTACAGAAGGACCTCTTCGCAATACCATTTAAATAAATAGCGACTCTTGCTCCGACACAAAAATGGCTTATATTAACCTAAAACTTGCCTCTCTTTCTATCGCATAACTCTTATCTGTTTTGATGCCGTTAAGGTTGTGTTCTGTAAGAAAAATTAATCTAAATATTTAATAACCAGTTATGTGCCTATTACTTTATTTCTGTGAACAAATGAAGTTTTAAATAAACCTAGACAAGGCATTTATCTACTTAGTAGTACCTACGTAGATGTAACTTATATTAAAGAAAACTATTTTATTTCACAATCTCTGTAAAGATACTTTAATCTCTAAGAAGATAGGCATTTGCCATAACGTTAGTGTGTACCTTGGAATGAAACTATCTCTTTTAGATGTTTAACCAGGTAGGTATATGCAAATCAAATCGTGGAACCCTACTCCTTATAACACCAGCTATTTGTCAGTGAAAGTCATATGGAAATCGGTCCACCCGTTGCGGAGATTAGCCAAACAAATAGACAGACAGACAAAATTGTTGTAGTCCTAAACTTATCAAAGCTAAACTTGACTAAGTTACTCCTTATAACACCAGCTATCTGTCAGTGAAAGTCCCGTGGAAATCGGTATACCCGTTCAGTAGATTATCCGGAACAAACAGACAGACAAAAATGTGAAAAATATTTTTTTGGTATAAGTACCGTGTAAACATTCAGATGCATTTAGTAAAAAACTGTCATTATGTCATTACAAACGGACACTTCAAAATTATTTATTTACTAGCAGTTCCCGCGCGGTTTTAAAGATCAGCTATCTGACAGTGAAAGTCCCGTGGAAATCGGTCCACCTGTTCCGGGGATTAGCCGAAACAAACAGACAGACAGACAGACAAAAATTGTAAAACATGTTGTTTTGGTATATGTACCGTAGATACATCCAAATGCACTTAGTAAAAAGCGGTTATTTTAATATTACAAACAAACAGACACTACAATTTTATTTATTTCTATATAGTATAGATAGAAGATGTGTATCAGTTGTTGTGGTCCTAATAAATAAATATACTTATCATAGCTAAACTTGACCTTGTAAACAGAACTTGTAAATATCTAACTATACTGATTATATATCATTGATAATATAATCTAACTAGGTAAGTACGGGAAACGTAATTCGTAAGCGACGAACGGACGAAGCGATGTAGCGCGGGAGTGTGTATCGAATAACGTGCTACCCGGCCGGCGCGTGGCAGCCCACTGAATTTCGCTCGACTCGTCGCCGCTGCTAGGTACCTTTAACTTCATACCTACTGACCGGAGTGGGCCTAGCCTGCCAATACTAGCCGCGTTGCTACGCATTACTCTTCAATAATACTCTCAAAAATATTGGACTTTATTAACCTGACCACAAATACGCCTCATTTAATAAAATGAACTCGCAATATATAACAATTGGTGACAATTTCACAATTAAATGATATAATAAATTTATTTAGCGGGTTTCAATATTGGAATTTGAAATTCATTTTTCGATATTGAATTTACGTTACGCTACGTAAGCGCGTGACATTTAAACACACTGGTATTTCTTAGTCTAGACCGATCTACTTCTACAAGCTTTTGTCGCCTGAAACTGTAACGTCATATCTGGTACAAAATATAACAACTGTAAAAAAATTCAAAATTTCAAATAGTATAAATTGTTTTTCGATTTTAGGCTTTAATTTACGATACATTAGTCTGTCCATATGTAGGCTACTTTAAGACAGACTTTTTCGTTGAGGCCAACCCACCCTTATAACCTATTGTTGTCTCAAACTGTAGCCCTATTACATCTGCTACGAAATGAAAAATTCATAGAAATTAATTTCAAAATAACACTTTTATTTATACAACAATAAAAGCTAAAAAATAAAATAAACAGAATATTGGATTGTTTTTTCGAAAGACAGTATATCGAATAAAAAAGTAAAGTTAACGTGTTTATAGTTATTTCCCTCGAGGAGTTAGAGAGAGACAAACAATCGAGTGTCACTCTTAATAAATACGAACGCTGCGAAGGGGATTTTTTGGCTTAATTGAATTGAGCTCGTAGTGACGTCACAGGAACGTTTAGACTGCCTCATTTATGCACAGCGGGTAATAGTGACAGTCAAACAACTTTTGGAAACTGAGATAATCGTTAGGCCAGTATTGGGATTAATGAATATGGCTGCGGACAATCAAGGAACGGCCATTAAGGCTTTATCACATAACATTTTCTTTTTATCGCAGTTCAGCAGCATAATTTATGCCAATGACATTTCAATTTATGTCCGGATGGCACCATTTTCTTTATTTTATAAAAATGTAAAAAGGGATTTATTTTATGTGATAGTCTTAGTCTGGACTGGCCTCTTGGTCTAGTGGTTAGTGACCCTGACTTCTGAGCCAGAGGTCGTGGGCTCGATTCCCACCCAGGACAAATAATTGTGTGCTGAGCATGATCATTTGTTCTGTGTCTGGGTATAATTTATCTATAATATGTATGTATTTAGAAATATCTAAGTATGTTCATCAGCAGTCTGGTTATCACAGTACAGGCTCTGCCGTTATTATCTTTATTCTCTCTATTCACTTAAATATACTTATAAATTGCATTTTTAAATACATTCAGATTACATCAAAAAATACATTTAAAAACATAAAAAATAGTGCCCCACCGGTATCGGGTAGAGGGACCAAGCTACCGGTGGTTAGGGTTCCAGAGACAGAAATCTCCTCACAATACGTGGCGTATCAAGAAGGACTGCCTTCTGCATCAGACCCGTAACTAGCTGCCTAATATGAGCCTCTGAAGGTGTTGGTCGAGAATCTTTACAATCAAGCCAGGGCCTGATATGACTATCGGCACAATGATTGCCGAATCCACATCTCACATATCGACCACCTCGTGGGCCAAATCCAAATATTTCTATGTTCTTCTTTTTCAGCCCTTAAGAGATTGTCGTCAATATTATTACTATTATAATATGTATATCACAATCATAATATTGTATAAGTTATAAAAAATGTAATGATTATCCAATTTTCACGAAACTAAAACTACCAGTAAGCACTTGCCTCCCAGCTTTTGACTTTAGAATTTATTGAATAAAACCTCGCTTACGAACACGGTTAAGCAAAATGAGATAATACCTATCACTGAATATTATAGAGTAACCTGTAGAAAATTGTACTGTAGGTACACTTTAAAAGTACTGTTTTTCAATGAATACTTAGTCGTGTCAGAATTATTTAACACACCATTAACATTTAGCAGGAAATTAAATACAAAATGTGGTTTGGAACACTTAATTCAGTCATTTCAGCGTGTCGAAAGTAATTTTGTTATGAGTATGTCACTTGTTACCGCAAACTAATTTGAAAATGAATGGCGGTTTACCCTAACAAAACTAAACAATACCACTACAAAGTAAATAATTACATAATCAGCATACTCGTATTTGCACTAGTATGTTGCTAACTGTAAATACGTACACTATTTTATACGGTCAAATGTCCGGCCAGAAAATATATTTATATAAAGGCCCGCCCACCATAAGGGAGAGTGTAAAAAATAATCATATTTTTAATGTACCTAATTGGTAATAATATTGTTTAAGTCAGTAATTTTAATATCGGTAATTTAAAATTATTTAATTTTTATTATTAGGTACAGCAATATTCAGTAAGTAAGTAATAACAAAGTAGACTTCCATTATTATAGCTTATGAATTATATATATATACCTTAGGAAATGCTTAATAATTATTTTTTCTTTAAATAAGTTATTGCCGCAAAATTACTAGCATACATACAAAAAACACGTAGTCCTTCTCTTTGCAGTGATCATAATTTTAGTTTAGTTAACATTTGCATAACGAAAATTGGCCATCACAATGTGGATTATTTTAAATTGTACTAACTCAGATGTTCTTAGTCCCTGGATTAGGTGAACAAACGTACCGTTAATAGGATTTCAAAGTTAAACAGAAACGGGGTAAAAATCTATCTCGTCGGGAACAAAGTGTCTACTGACAAAGTTCCGATAATTTATAATTAAAGGAACGCAGATAAAATTGATGGAGTTCTAAAGAAAAGTTTATTGAAAAGCTTTGATTGATTAAATTTGTTATATTTTGGTATATAGTCTTCTGTTTCAATTACAAGATTCTGTAGATTAAGGATTCATAAAATCGAGTTCAGAAGTTTTTTTTTCCATGCTTTCCTGGTGTAGGTGCACATTTCTAAATAACATTATTATGAATTTACACGATAATTTCAACGACTTTGTTTTTTTCAGGCATTTTTAGAGATCTCCAGGAATACCATCAACATCCTTAGTATTAAATGCCCATACTTTCATTCATTTCAGCAATTACAAAATAACAGCTTTATTGATTCATTTTGAGAGTCAATTTGTCAGTTTAAAAATGAGATTTCTGAATAAAACTTACGATTTTTTCGGAAATTATTAGCGATAACGTAATTATTCACTATACGGCCCTAAAAAATAACTCGATATGTCTATAACACCCTATATTAATATTAATTAACACGGGCGGTGTGTCGGACCGACTGAAACCACACGGTGTGCCCTACTGCGCCTTAAATAAGAGGGATCCGGGAACAGCTTTTATTAAGACCTCCGAACATCACAAGATAACTCTGGACTAAGGATAAGGAATTTGAACGATGTTGCATTTTACAAGGATTTAGATTAAGACTGACACAAAGAGGTATAAATAGCTGTTCGAAGCGTGTCATGATGTATATAAATAACTATATATTAAAATAGCAAATAGTTCATCCACTTATAAAATATGGTTTCAGTCCAGACATACTTTGAGAGATATCACTAATATAAGTTTAGTGTGAAATACATGAAAGATCGGGACAGTAACTGCAAATAGCCGATGGCTTTATCTAGAAGCCAATTTCGTAGCCAGATGAACTGGTTTCGTCCGCAGATACAACTTGAAAATTTCTCTCTATCTATTGTGGATTTATCATTTATTTTGTTACAAGAGAATCATCATTGCTCAATTCCATAATAGACTACAAATTGATGGATCGTATTAGATACTGAATATACACTTTATTGGGTGCATATAGTACAGATCACTAGACAGTGATTATTTACATAATTATTATACTATATTATTGTTGTAGTCTTCCCTACTACAATAATATAGTATCTTTTAGCACCGACACAATTAAATTTATCATTTAATAAATGGCTTTAATATGATAATGAGTACGAAAGGAAATTAACATAAGCAGCTAATTTTACTAGTTTGTAAAATTACTTACTACAATATCTTGCGAAATAAAGAATGTTTCAGGAGTAAAATTTGCTACTACAAAGTTCATTTTTAAATGACAATATGGCAGGCAGGTGCAGTGTATGTGCGGTGTGTAAACACCTAAAAATATTGTTTACGAAAGAGCAGCACCAACTTGTATCATGTTGATATAATAGTATTTCAGAAACCTAAATTGAAGCTTATCGTACTAGTATTGACTTCCGACCATGGCAAGGAAGTGAAGAGGAAAGTTGACTTTTGACATTTAACTGGAAATACCATCGTGCTAACTTTTAACTGAGTTAGTGCCACCGCGCCGTGTACCTGCGCACGATGTAGGTGTTTGTGAACCAACCCTTAGTGATTTACACTGACGTATGTTATTAAATAAGAGACGAGGCACCCTAAATGGCTTGAACATTTTATGTAAATGAACGTCAGACACCATCTGAAATTCAGTTACATATTTGCCAACGCATAACACCTGTTAGATATACATATGTATATACCATTAACTAATTGGTTTAATCATGTTACATGTAGGTACTAGGGTGCTACATAAGTTTTGTCTTACTTTGTGAAATTATTTTTTTTGCGAAGTATTTCCACTGGCAGTGATACAAATCTTCATACTTGTAAACCAGGTGCTGAAACCATTGCTCCAGTATCCCTTTGAAACTCATCTCCATCTCCATAAGCTCATCATCTCCATTTCATTATCATCATTCCAATAATTACATAGAACTCTGTAAGAAATATCACCTGTTGCTATTAGCTATTACAGTATTGTAGAGAAATTGGCGACTATGTAATATTATAAAAAAATATAGAAAAATAACATTGATTATTCTGATTCATTATGCAACTAGATGAAAACCTAGCTTCGCTCGGGTTAAATGTGACTCATAATATACAATCTTTTACAAAATGTAGGTAGATATACGTGTGAATTGGCCGAACTCAAGATGGCATCCAAGTGACCAATATGGCGACTGCCATTAGCACCAGTAGAATTTAACAAAATACTAGTTGTCGTAATTCTATATGTTGTCGACTTGAAATCATTATTTTTTATGTTTTATTATTCAGGTAAGGTTTCAATCGAGTCTGCCGTACCCCTTGACCGAATTATTAATATAGATATTGGCCTTAATGTTCCGTTCAAATCATCTTGTTTTAATCCCGCAATACGTGTTCCTCATGCTTCTGCTCATTATAGACAAAATACCTACACTGTGCGACCTTTAATAAATTTTGCAAACAACATGATCTTGATCCAATTGAAATTTGATATTAGTATACGTGCAGCAAGGAGATGCTTGAGTCTTAATTTTTTCTCTTATTGAATTACATTATGTATACTAATCAGATATACTTATCTAATTATTTTTGCAAATATGTTATCCTTAAGTTAAAATTATTAAACATTAATTTGTGTCGCTGACTGTACTGTGCGATTAACCTGAACAAGTCACACTTATGTAAATGATAGTAAAGAATTCGATGGACACTTGGTGCACTTAACTTGAGGGTTTCCTTGGTATGTCGATATGTCACACGTCCATCTTCCTAAAATAATCTTCATGCAGTCTCAATTTTCTTATCGGTAATCACTTCTATCGCTCTGCCGGAACTTGCATCATCCTCCAAGTTAAAATTGCCGTGATTGAATTGAATATTCCACCGATCTCCTGATCCTTAGAGATGGACAAGTTTCCCTCCTCCCCTTCCTACTCATTTCCTCGAAGCATTTTTGTTAAGTTTATAGTTAACGAGAGATTTCATTTAGGTTAATTTAAAAATCGAACAAAGGGTTCCTTGCCTCCAAATTTGTTTTTTTTTTTAATATTGCTTATGACTTTATGATATGACTTTAAATGGCAATACATATTATGATGTCAAGTTTGCATACGACAAAACTTATGTACGCCCTCCGTATTTATTTAGTCTTTGAAACCGCAAGGCATTGGAGGTTACATCACATCACCGAAGCTTCTATTATATATGCAAACTAATGTTAATAAAATTAAATAAACTGTGTCAGTTTAGGTAAATTTACTTAGGTGCGTAGGTATCAATAATTTCTGAATAGTACAGTCTTGGTACACTATTTGTTGAGGACAGGGTTCGTCTTTATACTTCTACGTTAAAGATACGTAAAGACATACACAGTATTTCAACTTAGTATATACTGATTATTATTATTTATTAAAAAAGACAACTTGAAAGGGTTGACATTGAAATGAACTTGGATCTATGGCAAACCCACATAATATAAATATGTAAAAAGCTCCATGGTAAACGCAATCTATAGATTACTAGAGAAGCGTCAAAATGAGCGCCTAGTTTTTCAGTAAATACTTAGAAATCATGTCAACACTCCTCATTATGTAGTCGGACAAAATACATGGGAACCTAAAGTTTGTTCTAAAACTAATATCACTACTGAGGATTGTCAACACTTCCTACAACTCGCCATTGAACTGCGTCAAGAGGTACCAGCCAACGTCATACATGTGTTGTTAACCAAAGCTATGAGTACATAAAATGTATAGCTGCCACATCGCACAAAAAAATTTTTGTATCAACGACGAGCAACAATTACGACCGCAATTTAGTTTTCATTTTGTTTATAATCTTTGCAATAATCCTACACCTATAGCAAACAAACAGACGTAGAAAATTATGATAAAAATATGTTATTGAAACCAGTTACTGAAATGAGGAGAGCTTGCTGTTTTAACGCCTTAGAACCAAAACTAGGGGATACAAGTACAAAAGCGCTTTAAAAACCTCCTTCCTTCCGCATGGAGCCTAGTAACCTAATGTCCCACTCACTCAAATGAGGGACTCACCAGGCCAGATAAACATGCCCGGCAGGCCGCAGCCGTGACGCGATTAAGTAAAAATCTAAAAGTTATTTTAAATATTGATCTAAAGCTGTGCCCAGTCCTAAAAATAGTCCGATTAGTTATTCAAGTCACGCCACAATAAGGAAACTACAAAATTGTTGCGGGTGCACGCTGGATTGTGGGAAAACATATTATTAGTCTCCACGCTTTTACGGACACAGAATAACAATATTATCCGAATAAAAGTTGCACTCTATAAAAAACCTTCAACATATGTAATTTAACTCCTATGGTATCTAATCTATGCTTAAATGTGGTGTATGATATAATGATACATATGGGATAAAATTGAATTTCGTGGAATTCCTTCAATACACATGAAAAGATAAGAAAAGCCTTGACTGATAGGTTTTCTTTGATTAAAAAAATGGTAACATTTTTTTTTCAATTTCTCTTTTTGCTTTGTGTGCTACTTACTGTTCATCGGTAACGCACGTGTGACTACAATCTCGATTATAACTAATAGAAAATGATAATAATAGAAATTTACTATTGGATGGAACCAATAGTACTACCAATCGGTCAGAGACCTATTTTTAATTCTTTTTTAAAGAGATTTCACGCATTAGGAATATTCCTGTGTCACGGGGGGCTTCATAAACATTCAAACAACGGACACAAAGAACACCCAGACTCGGGACAACTATTTGTGGGTCACACAAATCCTTGTCCCTTGTGTTATTTGAAACCTCAACAGCCGGCGTGGCGTAGTTGCGAGATGACCACTTAAACCATTGCGCCATCCGTGCAAACAAATACTTTTAACACATTAATCTTACCCAGTGAGCTACCGACGTGGACCTATCACGTCGGTAGCGCACTGGGTAAGATTGAAACCCAAAACCACTGAATCGCAAGTCCGACGCCTTATACCCTACTTAATTAACAGTCTACCCCGGGGTTTGAAGGACTTACACGAGTTTAAAATGATAATCTGAAAGAATCGTAATGAAATAACATTCATTAACCACATAGTACCATATCTTTTGAGAATTAAACCGCCAAATGTGTACCCTTCTTTGAAATTTCAGTGACCGTTACTAAACGTTTATATAATTATTTTCTTTATATTCTCATGTGAGTGGCTCTTATGTCTTTTTTTTAGAATAAATTATTTAAACGTAACTACATAGTTACCGAGTTTAGATCCCGTTTTACCTATGAAGAAGTTTTATCAAGACCACTTAACAAAAAAAAAAAATATTCCCGTATGGAACTCCCTACGGATCATCACCTGACCGGGCTAGCGATGAAGTGGTATGTCGGAATCGAATTGACTAAAACAGCACGGTGCTCCGTCACAAGTGAGTCTATTGCAAGGGACTCGGGAATACCCTAAGAAACGAAAGAACGAAATACCGAGAATGCCAAAAATTTTTTTTTTTACCTCTGCAGATAGATAGAATTCTCCTTAGTTAAGTTACATATCTATCTACTGCCCTTGCCCTACAAAATAAGGCCACATGTTCCACAGATGAGACAATGCGTTTATTGTTTACCTTTCCGCCGAGTGATGGATCATTGGTAATGTAAGAGACAGAAGCAAAAACAAACATTGAAAACTTCAAACAGAATACAGAGAGAGATCCTATTTACGGTCATGACGTAAAGCCCTAAAAGAATGGGGATTTGTGAATGGAATTACTCGTCGGTAAATAGCCCAACCTTTGCTTGAGGATAAATATTTACTTTTAGTTACTGACCCTTGTTAAGCTTTGCCCTCGTGTCGTTTTGTGGAGCATCCCCGCCGCCCTTTGTATTGGTCTGATTGATTGACGTAGATAAGCCTTGCATTACCCACAACCTATTAATTGATCTCCACGCAGATTAGACATAGTATAGTTTGGCTTTTATTTTATTTTACTTAGTTTTGGATAGAGTTAAGTTTCTGTCATTCCCACTAAAATAAAACACGCATAGCATAGTGGTTAGTTAGTAATTAATTATGCAAAATGTATTAAAAATTCTAATAAAAATATACGTTTTGCTGTATAGGATTATCAGTAAATTAGAACACATGCATTAAGTATGTATCACGAGAAGGTATTTCTCGTCGACGCACCGGGTGGGGCTCAAACCTGTAATCTATTCTCTTGATTTTTAAATACGAGCTTAAAGTCAATTCACACTCATTCAATGCAGTACCACATAAAGTACCATATGGTATTTTTTAAAGTTAAAAAACGGACAAGTGCGAGTCTCACTCGGGCACGAAGATTCCGTAAGCAAGCAAACTTATATGCAGATAGTACGCCCATTTCGGGAATCAATCCTCAAAGATATTTTTCCCTTTTTCCGAAAGCCAAACTTAATTTTGCAGTTCTAAAAATACTCTTGACGATTTACGTCAAGGTTAACTTTTCAACCGATAAATATAAGTTTGTAATCACAAATAATCTTTTTTTATGTGATCCTACAAACAATTTGGTAAAATCAAAGGCTTGATTATTTTTACAGCTTCATAAGTACATAAGTATTTGATGTTAATTTCAACTTGCCCTCACGGGTTCCTTTTAAGGGTTACTTTTTTCTTTTTGAGGAACCGAACCATAACTTTTTTATGGAAGTACAAAACTAGAGAATTTAATTTAATAGCGTTGAAATGTCATTGTGATGCAACGTGGTATTAAAACTTGTCTTGTTTTCACCATTCCAAGTCGCCTCTTTTTGGGTCAAAAATGAGAAAAAAAAAACAGACAAACGGACGAGGGTGTCTAAGTCAGGGTGGTCGGGGCAGGGTAGTAGCGCCGGACGTTATTGCGTTGAGCGCGGACTCGCGTGGTGAAGAGTCGTGGAGTACGTATTCCGTCCTAATAATACCCCACCGTGTAAAGCTACATAAATGCTATGTATGGGAGGGGCATGAAATATTTAGGTGTTTGTTTGGGGTAAAAAAAGTTAGAAGTTTCATGTGATGGGTGTTTACGATATCGTGCCTATCGTGAGATAAAGACAATCAAATATACGACAAGTGTCAAAATAAATTTGAAAATATCGCGCGTAGTGTATCACTTGTGCGTCTGAACTGACCCTAAAGCTTTATGTTTCCGCTGCTTCGCTTCGGTTCGAGCAGCACTTTATGCCAAGTTTTACTCGTATTTATCACTCGTCTCTCGATTCAATAAATCAGTAAAATCAGCTACTTTTAATCTTGCACCATTTGTAAATACCTTTTCGGTTCTAGTAGTCGATTCTTGAACGTCTTTAAGGATTATATTGCACACTGTCAACCGTTATACATTGGCAATCTAAAATGTGTATGTATTTACCTTGTACAACTTTGAACATATTTCATAATTCCCCTAAATCTTGAGGGAGAAAAAGGACTTCGAAGCAATGCTATCATTGTTTTATAGCTAACATAATTAATTCATTAACGTCATCATCATCATCATCTTAGCTATGAATTATCCACTGCAGCTTGAAAAATTATAATTCGATTATATTTATTCACTAGACAAATGCAATGATGTAGAGTACATAACAGAACATTTAACTACACAGACAAGAAGGATTGGCACCACGACAAATAACAGAGATAATTAGTTATGAGTAAGAACAAAGTCCTTAATCCACGAATTTCTTTACTGTTTATAAGATACAAACAAGACTAAAATAGACAACTTCTTTTATTCTAAAAAAAAAAAGGGTGCAATTCAAATATCTATAAGTGAATATACTGGTCGTAATTTTAATCATAATATTATATGACACGTCGTTTACGAAATTTTAATAAAATAGCAGGAAAGAAAAATATATACGAGTAGGCACGTCGAAAAGATAACGGAATATATAACATATAATATATATAATAAAAATAAATATATAACGGAAATATTTGAATAACACTAGCAGCCTTTTAGACGAGATCATATCTCCAGAGAAACCGAGCTCGATATGTCTATTAGAAGTCCTATTGCTTTCTCAATGCATACAGAAGATTCTCAAAAGATTTCGAAGTAAACATAATATCTCTCTGAAAGAAATCCTTCCTACAAGTTGTGTAAAGTTATGCTTACGTGAAACATCGGGCACAATTTTAAATTCCAATTTAATTAATTAGCTTACTGGTGTAGTGTTTCCGTGTTTTTATTTTAGAAATAAAAGTATAGTTCAGTAAAACTAAAAAACACGTTTTAATGGTGAAACTGGTTAAAAAGTAAAAAAGAGTTCCACTCTCTACTTTAATCTCAATCATCAGACCAACGTTACCAAGCCCAAACTGTTGGACTCGTCAAACGAATCTTATGAGCCCAAACTCGAGGCTTTCACTAGTAACCGCTGAAGAAAACCTCTATCCACCTCCTGGCTTTATTATCAGATCAGCTCCAAAATGCCAAATTATAGCATTGTCATTGTTTATGGCACTCATAAATAAAATAGTATTAATTTTATTTTTTAACGTGGCAACACCAATGGAAGTTAGTTAGATAGTCGCAGCGTTTATGTGCCCTCTTTTATGTGACAATAAAACCACCTCAAACTGTCCAAGGATTTCATTTACAAGTGACCCAGCACAAAAAACTAAAGTCCACAGCCTCCAACAGTCATCCAAACTACGTATATATATACAAAGTTTCATTACGATACAACAATTAGAAATAGGTTCGTGTTCGTGGGAGAGCCATGCTTTGGCCCATATGGGCCGGCTCGACCGAAGTGATACCACGGCCTCACAGAAAACCGGCAGTGAAGCAATGCTTTCATTACTTTTCGCTGCATGAGTGAGGTTAACGGAGGCCCTAATCGTTCCCTCTCCCCCCCCCCTCTTCCCACTCTTCCCCCCTCTCACCCTCTTCCCCTACTCCCACCATAAAGGCCGGTAACGCACTGTGACTCTTGAGTTGTAGGTGCCCATGGCCGTTGAACTACGTACAGTTGCTAAAGCTCCGCAGTTAAATATAGACAGTTTAGTCATCAACATCATCGATCTCTATTCTTGGAGGAAACTGATGTCCCAACGCGTCGGTTTATTTGTTGATGTCGTCAACATGACATCAACAAATAGATATCTTCATAATATCATGTCGGTTTGTATAATGTTTTATCAATTTATTACAGTTGCAATGAGATTGGACTCTAATCTTGATTTATTACGCATTGAAGTAATTATTCCATTGGTTTGCGATCATATTGCAAATCTGGCTATAAATTATGCTACTAGAAGAACTTTATGAATTCGAATTACAATGTTGTGTTGTGAAACCCTTTAAACGCTATGCCACAATAAAGTATTGTCAAAACAATGAAAAAGCATGAAATTGATATCTTCCGTTTTAAATTCTTAATTTGACTCTAAAGCTAAATATTCAATTCCTTCACCAATAACTATTATATACAAAAACTAGTATATACAAAATAACAGATAAGTGATTAAAATATCTTTATATTTTAATCACTTGTCAGTTAATTTAAAAACGTTTATTTAAAACAACTATTCTTTAATATTTTTTTTAAATACATTTCTAATAATGAACCTAAATATCGTCATTTTGTACTTGTGAATCGCTTTTAAGTATAACAAAAAGAAAATGTACTTAATGGCATTAAAACCTTTTAAGAAATTGAAGACTTTTACTTTAATATTACTTCCACAGATTTGACTCGACTTCGAAAATAAGTAAAGTAAAAGATAGTATATTTTATATTTATTAAAAACTATACGGTTTTACTCACGTTTGTATTTCGGGGATGCCCGACTAGTTTCGGACCCGACGGGGGCCCTTTCTCAAGGAGTGAAGCGTCCTGCCGCGACGGTGTCAGGCGTCACACGTGAGTAAAACCGTATAGTTTTTAATAAATATGAATACCACTCACGAAAGTTTTTATTGTAAAGTATATTTTATGTTATACTTAATCGGAATGTAATAATTAAATAGTCTTATTAAATTTAAGAGACAAGATAAAAGCACGTAGCGGAATAAAACGTTAGAATGAATCTTTTGCTCCCTAACAGATATATAAATCTTATGTAATCAATCACATTTCAGTGGATTACTTACAAAAAATCCGGGCCCGCAGCAGACTTGCAGAGGTAGACTTCGTGTTTTTTTTTTTTTTGTAAATCTGTCCCCCAGTCCCTTTGGGGGAATATCTATCTAATATATATATAATATTCACGAACTTAACCTTCATTTTTGCGCTGTTGATTTTATTTTTGGAAAACTCTACAACTGGTACAAAACCAATAGGTAGACTTTCTTCGAACTCTATCTAAAACATTTTAAAATAAACTGAAGTGATCATGCCAGGCTGACTAATTTATACACTGATATTCTTTTAAACAATGAGAGTTGATTTCCAGAGCTCGCTACAATGAAACTTTTTAAATTGAATTTAAAAAAACGTATCTTCCATTTAGCAACATCGGATTCTTTACTTTCTTTATAGTCGGAAAATATGATGTTGGCTAGAGATATACATTGGTTGAACGAACTTAGATAAAACTTAAGACTTATAATATCATATACACTACACATAAATAGGCTTAATACAGAGTGAATTTGTCATCACCATCAAATTTTTTTATGGGCTGGGATAAAATTTTCACAAAAAAAAATCCCGGTAAAAAAATTCACGATCACGCAGCTTGAATTTTTTTACTATTAGTCAAACATAAAAATAGGATGGTCAAAATTGAAAAACAAATTATCCCCAAAAAAAATGTCGGAGTACAGAGTGCGTCTACAAACTGTGAGTTGTTGAGACTACTATGTGATGCAAATTATTCAATATTTTTGTACTTAGATAGATACAACATTCTTTATTGTACACCACAGTTGAACAAAAATTAAACATAGTTAGTTAGTTTATAGTGTTTATACTAAGCGGCAAGTACTTAGTGATATTGACCGGCCTGTTGGTCTAGTGGTTAGTGACCCTGACTGCTAAGCCAGAGGTCGTGGGTTCGATTCCTACCCAGGAAAAATAGTTGTGTGATGAGCACGATAATTTGTTCTGTGTCTGGGTGTAATTTATCTATAATATGTATGTATTTAGAAATATATAACTATGTTTATCAGCAGTCTGGTTACCATAGTACAGGCTTTGCCTAGTTTGGGATCAGACGGCCTTGTGTGAGATGTGTGTAGTTGTTATTATTATTATTATTTTATTACATTAAAAGAAAAAACAGGGTTCTCATAATTTTCATCAAAGATTCTACCGTATGAATTTGGATTCTGATGACAGAATTACCCTATATATTGAACCCACAATCAAAGAAGCCTTCATATTCCTATAAAAATTGGTTTTGCAACCAATTCAGTGGTTGAGCGATCGATAAATGTCTCTAGTTGTAAAAAGTAGATGCTATATCTTTTCCGCTCATGCTCATTCTTTACATTAGTAGCCTTCTTATTTCCCCAACAGTTGAAGAGTTTAAGAATATACACACTGATAATACTATCAGTATATATACATATCGGCGATACACCAGGGGTTCATTGTTCAGCGTCCATCAGAATTAAAACACGCACTAAAAATTTATTTTTCACACAACCGCTAGTACACCAAACTCCTTTTCATAACTAAAACGTTTTTATGTTTACCTTTTAATACATTTTTAAACGTTTATAGCGACTACAACCTCTTTTTAATGATAAATGACTATTAAATAATTCTCGAAATATATTATATATATTTTATATATCGATATATATATTCTTTATTTACACAACGTTCAATGATTTACTCTACACGCATTACATTTATTTAATACTAGCAAGCCGTACGGCTTCGCACGGGTAGCAGAGACATCTTCAACAGTCATCAACATATTTCAATCAATTTACAACAAATCTTAACAAATTTTACACCTAAACCTTCCTCATGACTCACTCTGTATATTAGTGAAAACCGCATGAAAATCCGTTCAGTAGTTTTTCAATTAATCGCGAACAGACAGACAGACAGACGCGGCGGAGACCTTTGTTTTATAATATGTAGTGATTTAATTTATTATAAACAAACATTATTTGTTTACAGACCGTCACCAGGTGGCGCTGCAATCAGAATTCAATTATGGTAATAATATGGTAAGGTATGTAATACCTTTTCATGATCGCGTTAATTCCCGTTAATACTTGTTTTGCACATTTATTTGAATATATTATTATTTTAAATGAGTATTTGAATGATAAGTTCGACTTTAAACAATCAAAACAGTGCTTATTAGTACTAAATATTAGAGATTTATTGTTTTAATGTTTACTAATAATTATTTGAATATCAGTCTAATGTATTAAAAAAAAACAAAATAGGAAGATTTGCGCCCATGTATACGAACTCGTGTGCACAATTCAATCTCCTCTTTTGTTTTGTTTCTTACACGTGACTAGATTCTTATTTTCATATCTTGCAAAACAGAACGTCAAAGTTTATAAATGGAATAACACCACACAAATTGTTGAGGCGACTAATTGAATAACAAGAGCAAGACAGTAATTATAAAAACGTCAGCGAATGTCTCTAATTAGAATTACAAATGTTAAGATTAATCTGTGGGTCGGTAAATCACGCATCAGGGGATAATGAGATTATGGTCGAGAGATTTGCCACCCGATATTACAACTTTTGAAATCATTTGATTTTGGACAGCCTACAGTTATTGGCCCATAAACTTAACGACTTAAGTTGAACCAAAAGCGGTAACCAAAAGCTTTAATATTTGTCTTAGAACAACTCGAACGAAGATGTGGACAATGACCAATAAATATTATTTTCCAAAAGACACATATACCTACTTATCGTTAGTTTTACAATATGCAGAATATCATACCCTAGATATACCTATGTATGTCGGCAATATCCATTTGGCAGTTGCGTGTTCTCCGCGTACACTAATGGAAAAAGCGGATCGCCGGGATATAAAATATTTTCTTCCTGCTTACTTTGCTGGATTACGTTTGCTATATACTCAAGGAGGCATAAAAACGTAAGTTCTTTTGTTATCAAGTGAAAGTCGATTTTAGTAAAATACAAATGTAAGTCATTGTTTTATGAAGCTTTTATCTCGAATCTGTTCTATATTCAAGATCACAATCCAATTAGTTACAATTCTAAAAATAGAATAGTTCTAAATTCAAAAGTAAAAAATGATAACCTATTTAAAGAACACAAAAATTATTTGTAAATAATAATACGCTGTCTATTTTGAACAATAAATTTGGTAATTAGAAAAAAAAACATGAACTTACAACAAATTATAAGACGGGAATAATGAGAAAAACGAGTCGTTTAACAAACAAGCTTAGTGAAAAATTATTAATTATAAGTACTCGTAAACATCTTTTGGAGGGAAGGGGGATTCAAAAGAAAATTTATAGACTATCGGCCAATTATAGATAACTATGATTTTTTTTTTTTTATGTTATAGGGGGCAAACGAGCAGACGGGTCACCTGATGGTAAAGGACTACCGCCGCCCATGGGCACCTGTAACTCAAGAGTCAGGCGAAAAGCAATGCAAGCATTGTTTCACTGCCGATTTTCTGTGAGGCCATGGTATCGAGCGGAGTCGAGCCAGCCCATACGTGCCGAAGCATGGCTCTTCCACGTTAAAATGATATGTAGAGTCTAACATCCTTAGATTAAAGTTATCACGTTTGTTATTGTAGATGTAATTGGTTGCTGTGTAGTCCGAACGACATTAAACTATTTTCATTCCAGGCATATTTCTTAAAAACCGTGCAACGTCTCCCTATAACTAAACATACCTAATCCTTAACATGCTCAGCGTTTTGAAGACTCTAAAAAACTTATCGCATCGGTGGAACTCGATGCGCATACGTATGACGTCTGTGGATTTGTAAGAGTAAACGCCGCTGATATTCAATCCACGTCGGCAATCTCTTTTAAGAGAGAACTCACACTGACGGAATTCTAATAGCGTACCTATTCAATATGTTTGTAAATGTAAGTCTGAATATATATTTTGTCTTAAGGTGCTTCTACACAATACTTCCCTGTGCTGTAAATTCTGCACATAATAATACGCACACGTATGTACTGCCGTGTTTGTGCGTGAATATAATCGTTCATTAGCCACCAAAATTAATTAAAACATAGCTTCGGTTCCGAAACATCATCTAATTAAACACAGCTGCAAAGACGTGAGGTCGTCATGAGGTTATTTTATCAAAATATAGAATCTAAGAAAGAATTTTAACCATCTATAAATAAACTTAAACCATGTACACGCGGCCATCTACTCACACATTCATACACACACGCACGCGCATACGAACATGTACACAGCACATAATCCCCCTTCCGTTTCAAAATGAGGAAATTATGAGTAAATGACCCTATCAAATGAATCACTTAAGTATTCGAATGTACAAAGGCCTTTACCAAATAAACATTCTCGTTGTAACAGTTTAATTCAAAGCCTCAAATTGTATTCTCCTGTACTGAGCCAGCACACTAAACAATTAATAACCTGGACTATACAAGAATATTCCCTCAGGAAATATGTTAACTCTCTGATTAGTAGCAGCAGTAATCTATGTTTAACAACCCTTAATGGTCAAATGCAAATTCACAGTTATTTCCATTAATTTACTACTTAACTGGATGAGATAAGTAACATAAATAAAATGGTAAACTAAAATAGCAACGCACACTGACAAAGAGCTACAATCAGTTACATTGTTTTATTTTTCTTTCTGGATATCTTTTTGAGTTCTCTCTTCCAAAGACACGCTGCTTGCAGGCACGGTAGCCGTGGGTAAGTTTCTACTATTATTTTTTTACTTTGATTTAACTTTACACATTCCACCTATTTTTAAGAAAAACGAAGGCAAAAATACCTGAAATATCAAACCATCATAACTTGTAAACGCATAGTTTTTTTTTTTTTTCAAAAATTCTTATTGTAAATGCATGCTAGAGTCATGCCCTTTCAGTGATTTAAGTAAATGTTCTTTTTTCAAATACAGCTTGTATAGAAGACGGTCCACAAATAACGATATCTCAAAACCAGTATGTTTAAGTATGAAAATAAAGTTATTTCTCATTTGACATTTCGCTTCTTTAGAAAGTAGATTATTACAACTTCACAATTTTACACATCAACTAATGCTTGAAGAATTCTTTAACATATGGTACACGCAATGTATTAATATCGCGTGTATCACATTTTTTAAAGAATTCTCATCTTCATCTCATCAAATAGGGTATTATTCAATTTTAAAACTGATAAAGCCCTTCATTCCTCAATTGTATATGATTCAATAACACCAGATTGATGATAGTGTAATGTGACCATATAAGTTGTGTATTTTCTATGTTATTTTTAATATTTACTAATAATAATTATGTAATTTATTTGTTAATTTAAACTTTGTGCACATACAGTCCAACGGAGAAAAATATTATTTTATTCATCTATCAGGATCACTAACCACCAGACCAACAGTCTTTACAGTTAGTTACTTTTGACTTTGCTTTCGTTCGTGGGAGCCATGCTTCGGCACGTATGGGCCGGCTCGACCGGAGTGATACCACCTCACAGAAAACCGGCAGTGAAGCAATGTTCTCCTCTCTACTGTAATCTCTGGATGGGAGCACCTGGATACCAGCTTGAGCCTTTTGACTAGGTTCGAATTCGATGATTTGATCCTAAACTCACAAGTGATACTAAATCCTTAATCCTAAGGAGAAACTAAGTCTCCTTGTGTGTTCTACCTCTTGTAGAACCGTGCCATCCGAGGAACTGTTTAACATGATGCCTACGGCAGCATTCAACCTTAATGGTCGCGCATGGTACGGTTCCAGAGAAATTCTTTCCCGCGAACTTAGGGAATTTATGGAATCTAGCTCCCTGGTTTTCGCGATTGACTACAGTATAGGGTTTTTTAATAAGAATTTTATAGGTTTTTAAAGGGTCGGTAACGCGCGTGTTACTCCCCTGGAGTTGCAAGCGTTTATAGGCCACGACAACCGTAATGATTAAGTAATGGTTTTTATGTTTTTTTTTTTACGACAACTCCCGCATTAGGAATTACTCCTGTGTCGCGGGGGACTTTACAAACATACAAGCAACGGACACAAAGAACACCCAGACTTAAGTGGGAATCGAACCCACGACCACTGGCACAGGAGTCAGGGTCACAAACCACTAGACCAACAGGCCAGCCGAATTATATGTAATTTCTAATCTGTATTTTAAATTAATAAATGTTTAAAAAATTTCATTCAATATAATTAAAGTAAAGCATGTATATTGTCCAGCTCTGCCTATCATACACTCAATACCAATATTAATATTCTTGCAAGTCTTCTAAACCAGTCATTGGATCTAATATGACAATAACTTGTTAGCTACTAACGTCCTTGAATGTTCTCAAGTTCAAAGACCTGATATCGAAATTAAAATGTCAAGTGTAATCGATGCCGGATACAAGAGGATTGGATCCACGATCGCTTCGCTCCCATCTCCTATATCCAGTGTTCGTTAGTAGTGATGGATGGCTGCGTCGAGACCGTGCGTCAGCCACCGTCTGTCACCAAACCAAATTGGACAATCGCTCAATGGTACCAATCCAGTACTACAGAGTGACATTTAATACACCTATCCACTATCTTATATCAATTTTATTATTTATCTGACATTTCTTTTTAATGTGGACGTGGATAAATCTTTTATCGTCTATTATTTATTTCTTTACATAAAAAAAACAAATTCAATTCTGTAACTTTGTTTAAAGGCTATGCTCGCTTCATATGACAAGAAGGTTGACTTTTTGCACAAGGAAATAGTGTTAGCATTGAATCAAGACTACAAATAAATTTGTGGTCTTATTTCAAATCAGTGTGCCATTTGCCCATTATAGCCAACGTAATGATGCGACGCCAAAATTCCGCAGGGCGCGTTAAAAATATTTGGTAGTATTTTTAGTAATATTTATTTTTGTAGATTTCCTAGAGTAAATTTTACTCAGTCACTTATGATCCATTTGACACCATGACACCGTCCAGAATCTTAAACATATTTTGGGTTTAAACACCAATAGTACTGAGAAAATACTTTCAATCATGTGCCTAATTAATAATTACTTAATATCCTTGACGCTTAATGTAAAAACTAAAAAACGACTAAAGTTGGCACCCGTATAAGAACCATGTGTTCAAAGAAAAAAGTAACCACTCGTTAAAATACAGAATAGTACCCAGTACTATTCTGTATTATTAATAATGATAACCCATTATCAGGATTATCAGTTTGCATCAGCTGAACTTCAGAACTGAATTCAGTCAGAACCAGATCGAAGATGAAGAAGCTCCTGTCTTATTTGGAACTGCACCTTGAATGATTTCTATGTTTAATAGGTTCAAACCTTCAACGGTATCACTCAGTGATTTTTATTTTTTAGTACGTTAGCTTTTGGAGCATTTCAATAAAATGAAATTCAGGTGGCATCAGCTTGCATCCTGTTTACCTTTCGTGTAACACTAACACTATTGTATCTGAAGATCTGACTTTTAAAAAGAGTGGCCATAAGTTTCTTTGCCAGTATTCTTCTCATAAGGCCCTACGCATTTTGGAAACTGGAAGTTATAGATCGACACAAACAGGCAGTAGATTTTGGTGTTTTTCACCTAATTTACCTTGACAATCCAGTACATGCTGTGGCGTCTGTTTGTGCCGATCTATGATTTTAACTCTAGCTTCAATTTAACGTTCATAAATGTCACTTAGTGTCTTAATTGAATAAATGATTTTGAATTTGAATTTGAAGAACTGGGCTCAAGTTTACCGCTAATCCTTTACCTTTAGACACCATACAAATTTATCAGGGTCATCTTTTCACAACATTAATTACTTGTCGATGGCATACCGTTTTGAGGAAACCGAGGAATAAATTTAAGGTTCTAAATTAAAAAAAAAACAATCTACAAAAGACAGTTTTACTAAATATCAGATGAACTGTACTCAACACAGTCAAAAACTTGAGTATAATCGAACTTCAGATATCGTTCCGCAAAAATTGGTATACATGTCTGGTTTCGTGGTAAGCACCAGTCAGAAAACTGTAAATCACATTTATGGGCCAAGGAAAAATCGTGGTTTCACAAACAAATGGGTTTAAGAGATATTAGTAGTTTATGTTATGCTTCAAACAAATTATTTGGCGTTACGTGAAAACCCATCGAGTTACCCTCAACTGTGCTCGCGCGAGAGGTAGTAAAACAACGCAAAAAAATGTAGGTATTAGTAGGTTTAAGCACATAGTCGTACAAATATACTGCACTGCACAGCAGTGTAAACATAAATATTTGAAACTTGTGCCAAACTTGTACTGTGTCTTTTATAAATGTACGTAATAGGTCGGGGGAAAAGTATTTTCTTATTTTGTACGTATAAAACTGAAGAAAAATCTCTTTGGTTCTACTGTTTGCATCTGGCTGGTTTTTATATCAATAAATATAGGACATTACGAAAAAGAAAAGTAAACAACACTTTTCCGCCACTTTTTAATTGTTTTTCTGTCCGCCAAAATCAGTGAATCTAACTAAGAAATTCGATACATTCTAAAGTTTTATTACAAAAAAGGGAAAACTGCGACTCAAGCAGTGTCCGTAAGAGGAACACAAAGTTGGTTCAAGCGTTTTCAATCCGGGAATTTTTATGTCAAAGTTGCAACTCGCTCTGGTCGCTCTCATACGGATAAAGTCGTCGCCATTTCTTTAAAAACTGGAGCAAGATCGGCATATTATTAGTTACGACAAAGCCGAGGAACTGAGAATTGACCATAAAGCATTTTTGACCCATTTGAAAAAGTCTGGCTATATAAAAAAGCTCGATATTTGGGTGCCACACGAGCTCACTGAAAGAAACCTAATGAATCGTGTAGGTACTCATTTGCGATATCTATTGAAACGTAATGAAAAAGAACTATTATTGAAAAGATTGTTTAATGGTGATGAAAAGTGGATCACCTATGACAAGAACGTGCGAAAAAGGTCGAACGTGGTCAAAAGGTAGTCAAGCTCAACAGACTGTAACAAAACCAGGTTTAACATGCAATAAGGTGATGCTGTGTTTGTAGTGGGATTCGAAGGCCATCGTTCATAATGAGTTTTTACCGCCTGGTAAAACCATTGACTCGGATCTCTATTGCCAAGAACTAATTGATCAACCGGAAACCGGAATTGATGAACAGAATAGGAGTGGTCTTTCATCATGATAACGCCAGTAAACACACATCTTTGCCCACTCAGCAAAAATTGAAAGAGCTTGGTTGGGAAGTGTTATGCATTTACCATATAGTCCTGACCTTGCACCCTCAGAACTTCACCTGTTTTGGTCTCTTTAGAATTCTTTGGGTTGTGTTAGATTAACATCAAGAGAGGACTGTCAAAACTACTTGTCGCAGTTTCTTTATCAAAAATCCTAGGCTTTCTACAGCAACGGGAGTATCACTATCTACTAGATGGCAACAAGTTATCGAACATAATGGCACATTATACATACATATTATAATTAAATGTAATTTAAACTTTGAAAACAAATGTCTTGAATTTGTATTTAAAATACGAAGAAACTTTTTCCCCGACCTTATAATGTTGAAATAATTATGTAATAAATATCATGAAGATTAAGGAAATCTAATGTGTAGGTTGCTTGAACATTTTTAAATTAAAAGTTAAACAAAAGTGTTTCCCCGTCTATTTTAGTACAAAGAATTTAAAATCAACCCACTTTTTATTATTTACGTTCATTAAAAATATGAAATCTTAAAACATATTAACTAATTTAGGTCAAACATTATGATAGCATTTTCTACTAAACCAAGCTTTATTACAAAAAGCAGATCCCAGTTTAACCTAGATGAACTCCTAGCAATTCTGGTGAGTCCGTTCAAAAGCTGAATTTCACATGAACCACGTAAAATTTAATTAAAATGTTAAGTTGGCTAGTCTACGTTACTACTACTACATCTAGGCGCGTAAATGTGGCGTAATAGCGATTAACCTAATACACGTAATAACATACCGTTGTGGGAATTAATCTCAGCTGATGAATGACGCCAGTCACATCGCTTCGTTTTAATCAGAACGTATATAGTGAAATGCGCGGTAATTTATTAAGCGTCAACGGGACTTATTACCAATACTAATAACATGACAGAGGCCTACGGTAACAAATGTTTTTTTCTCTTGAGGGGCCTCAAACTTAACGAGACGTTTGTTTACTAAGGTTGATTACATAATTATCTTTTAAAAAAAGTATCACCGACTTCAATGCGCGTCAAAATACCCAAATCGCTTCAAGTGTGCAAAAATGTAAAAACTCTTTTAAGCGCTCCAAGCTTTTTGGATGCCAGCTTGGCTTTCCGAGTCGAAACTGGACGTCGCTGAAAATATCGACACCAAGAATCTTAATACTCTCGGAGATTGTAAGGGTCAGTTTTGAAACTTTGGGATCACAGTGAATGATTTTTTTTTAGCGGTGACCGCCAAGACTTGTGTTTTGGTAGAGTTGAACCGGACCAGATTTTTCTGACTCCACTGAGAGACTCTGACTAGACTGCTCTCGATTATGACACAAGTTGTTCGCGACTTTCTAACACAACTGAATGAGGAATAGTGCGATCAAAATAGACATTTCAAATAACAAAAACTCCGACAGAGCTAAATTTTGGTGGAGACCTTGGGTACACCAGTAGAAATGAAGTGCCAAAAATCCCCATGGACCCCATGTGTGCTAAAAAAGTTATTCAAGGTCAAAAGTCAAAATTTAATTTATTTTCGATTATTTTCGAAAACGGTAAGTTTTATAAAAAAAAATAGCTAAAACAAAAATTGTAGACCCAAAAATTATCTGCAAAAATAGTTCTTATACTCTTTCCTAAGAATCACCATTCCTAAGATAACGCGATTCTAAAAGTTGAAAGAGTTACATTCTACATGATAAGCACACATTTCCACACCACCTGTGTACTTGGTGTGTTTTGCGCGAACGATCTGTTGTGACTGAGTTTTATGGATAAATATTGAATTTACTGCATGATGATTATTGATATTAACATTGATATAGGTGATTGATTTAAACTGTAGTTCTGATTTCTGTTGATATTTTAATCTGATTCATACTCTTCAAATTCGACTTCAACAGTCATGTCTTCTTCGATTTATTCTTCCTCTTCTTCTTGCTGGATGTTCATAAATTGTTCAACTCAAGATGAATCAGATATCAAGGTCAAGGCCGTGCGGGTAGAAGGGACTGGCTAAGGGACTGAGTTTCTTTAGAGTGTATATTCTCAGAATTGTATAGTTTATAATATAAGACACAAATAGGTATTTTTACTTATATATTAAGTGCGTGACTATGTATATACGTGGCATTTGTGAGCATATCATGTAGAATGTAACTCCTTCAACTTTTAGAATCGCGATATCTTAGAAATGGTGATTTTTAGGAAAAAAGTATGTAACCCTTATTGTAGATAATTTTATGATCTATAATTTACGTCTGAACTATATTTTTGATAAAACTTACCGTTTTCGAGAAATATTGAAAAAACCTAAAATTTTTAATAATGTCCCCCAAGGTCTCTTCCAAAATTCAGCTGTCGGAGTTTTTGTTATTTTATAACTATTTTTATGTCTAATTTGACCGGATTAGAATGTTGGCACGGCCCTTGTAATAAGTACTCCCGGTGCTGTCATCTGCATAGCAATGGATGTCATCAATAGACAACATATCATTGATACGCCGCAAAAACAGCGTTTGTTCCATTGTTGTTAGTATCCATGCTTTCAGAACAGCTACCGTCTACTACGGCTGTTATTTGTCTACCGGACAGAGAGCTAGCAACCCATCTGCACATGCCCTCGGGCAAGCCGTAAAATGGCAGCTTCGACAGAAGGCCGCAATGCCAGACACGATCCAACGCCTTCGCTATGTCCAAGCTGACCGCTAAAACGTCAGCTTGACTCTCAATAGCTGCAGCCCACCGGTGTGTGAGAAACACTAGAAGATCACCAGTCGAGCAATCGTGGCGAAAACCATGACGGTCGCTGATGAAATCGTGTTCTTCTAGGTAAATTAGAAGCTTCGTGTTAATTACACGCTCCATCACCTTGGAGAGAAGGGGCGTGATAGCTATAGGCCTGTAATTCGGTGGGTCTGATCTTTTTAGCACTGGGTGCACAAGGACAGTCTTCCTCTTAGACTCGACTTTTGCACATTTGGAGACAGGAACTCCGCCAGACATCCCATTGTGAAATACTGATTTCCGGCATGGACTACCCGCACCCGGGATGGTAGGCGGTATCGTCGTTCAAAGTTGAGTTTAAGGTAAAGAGAGTACCCAGAATATCGGCTTTCTCTTTTACGCTATAGGCCAGATGCCCACCTGCATTTCGCAGCTTTGGCGAGAGACCAGAAGGCGCGACTTCTTTCCAATTCTGCCGCCGAACCGATTGTGATTATTATTTTTTTGTTATATAGGGTATACCTCAAGGATAGTCCCATGTCAAGGAAGTCAGGATCTGATGATGGAATCCTGAAAAATTGAGAGAAACCCTCGAAAATTGTGTTTCTGTTTACTTTTCATTACTTTATCAGGTATTTGCATTTAGAAATCTCCACATCATGTAGCTGAGCTGATGATGAAAAAAAAACATAAAATAAAAATCTTTTTAACAAAAAATTAAACCGACGAAAAGAGTCTTAAGTATTGAGCTTATTTACATAAACTATCAAATTTTATATTAACTTATTTTGAGTCGGCGCCAAATAATAAAATGATTAATTACCTACGTAGGTACATATAAAATTTTGATAATTAATCAGTTTGTTGTTTGGCGCCGACTCAAAATAAGTTCATATAAAATTTTATAGTTTATGTAAATTAGCTCAATACTTAAGACTTAAGGTTTATTTATTTTTGCTTTTTAGTTCTTATCGTCGGTTTAATTTTTACTTTAAAACTTAAATGAAACCAACCTTGAGTGCAATTGATTGAAGTAAAAATTGAATTATTTGAATCTGTTTACAAATGGTGAAGATATCGCATAACATACACACAAAACGGCGACATTACTAAGCGTGTGCATACTATGGAGAACACAACTTTAGTAAATTTTAGAATCGCTTTTGCTAGAACTGGTGAATCTTAGAAAAAAAAGTGCAAGCTCAATTTTTGTACATAATTGCATGGTCAAAAACTTTGTCAAAGCTATTTTTATCATAAAACTTATCGTTTGGCTGAAAAACCCAAAATAGCCATATTTGCAAAACTTTGACCTTGACTAACAATTTTTGCACATGTGGGATCGATGGGGGCTTTTCACAATTTTATAATAATGGTATCCTTAATGTTCATGTAAATTTTCAGCTTCTTGGGAATTTATGCAAGGGTAAATGACTATTTTGACCGGACTATTATATTATTTATCTTAACATCTCGCAAATTTATTAGTAAGTAATCAAAATCATAATCAAATGTTTACCCAAAGACCATCTAATTTCTTATTAAAAACGCAAAGAATCATTATTGTTGCTAAAAAAAAATTAATCCTTAATTTTGGATAAATACTCGAGTATAAATGGATAAATATGAGTGTTTATCCGTTTTAAGTATTTATCCGGTTGAAAACCCATCTCTAGGTACAAATAATGATTCGTAGATAAACCAATGAGTACAGGACACATTTGGCCATTTAATAGCATGCAGATATTTAGTTGATAAGGTTGATTAAAACCACAAGATTGAATAATAACGAGACACAATTTGAGCTAAAAGTTCTTAAAAATGTATTGTACATTTTTAAAGAGCGAGAAACATTTTTTTCAGAAACTCGTTTACAAAATAAAAGCTCTGTTCAATTAACCATTTCTAGCAAGATTCAAATTTATAACATAAATATAATTTAGGAATTAACTACGCTGACCAAGTTAAATACGTTACAATGTATGCAAACGGTCGAGACTAAACTTCATTACAGTTTGGAAACGTGCGAGCAAAATTAAACTCGAAGTTGATTATGCTTACCAGGAAACTTAAACAAACAATGAAAATTACCAACTTGTATTCAAAGAAATTAAACAAGCAAAGTTCTAAATATAACTTTACATACATTTTAGTCATTATGCTTTACATAATTCTTCATTATTTGTACGTTAATCAAGTAAATAACATTAATTAGTGTGAAGTGAGAAACTACATAACAAATTATTTAAAGAAAAAGTTACTAAACTCATGTGAGTGAGATCATTAAGATCGCCTAACGATTATGAACGATGATCAACGCACCATGTAAATGTATGACGGTAAATTGTAATAAAATCTATTTAACAAAAAATTAAACCGACGAAAAGAACTAAAAAGCAAAAAATAAATAAAAAATTACATAAACCATCAAATTTTATATAAACTTATTTTGAGTCGGCGCCCAACAACAAACTGATTAATTATCAAAATTTTATATGTACCTACGTAAGTAATTAATCATTTTATTATTTGGCACCGACTCAAAATAGGTTATATAAAATTTGATAGTTTATGTAAATAAGAACAATACTTAAGACTTAAGGTTTATTTATTTTTTGCTTTTTAGTTCTTTTCGTCGGTTTAATTTTTTGTTAAAAAGATTTTATTTTATGGTTTTTTTCATCATCAGCTCAGCTACATGATGTGATGATTTCTAAATCAGATCCTAACTTCCTTGACATGGGACCACCCTTGAGGTATACCCTATCTAACAAAAAAAGAATAATCAAAATCGGTTCATAAATAAGGGAGTGAGGGCTGAACAGACGTAAAAAGAAAAGAAAAAAATATATTATACGGTCGAATTGAGAACCTCCTTTTTTTTGTCGGTTAAAAAGGTATATATAAATATTAAAGCGATTCATTCCCGTGTTACACATCTAATATGTATCAATGCTGGACTAATAGGATAAGAGCCGTAATCTCAAAATATGTGTAAGTCAGAATTTGTAGTCTTGAGCATTTTTGTCTGATATCAGATACCTCTTACAACGCAATGATATAATACAAAAATCCCAAAATTTTCTTGATTATTTGGTATCTCAAATAGTCAAAATCGTTTATTTGTGTGTTTGTTGTTGCACAAGTTTTTTTTTTTGCCAAATAGGGAATATGCACGTTGTTTAAATTTACTTGATTAATATTCCCTTGAATCTTTATTGTCCACATATTATGCCTAAACAATTATTTTCTTATTTAGTTCATCTTTAATTGGAAAAAATATTAATTAAAATATGCAAAATAAGGGAGCGAAATTCAACTTTGCAAAACGCTTCACTATTGGTCGAAACAAAACATGACGTCAAATTCCCCGTCCTGTCATTTATCGGCGCCTATATTCGTAGTGTTACGGAGAAAGATAGGTGTTTCCGTGGTTTTTGCCCTTAGCTAGTGCAATTTAAGCATTCTAGTGATATTAGAAATTACTAGGACGATGACTGAATGTAGTTTTGTCAAAGAACAATCGGACAATCTACCGAAAATAGATGAATTCATGATGACTACATATTTTGCATCAAATCCAGATTGTACGTCTGCTGAGGTCAAATCTAAAGGATAGGTAAGATATGTATAGTTAGTTATATTCATGAAGTTTTATTGGACTTTTGTTACCTAGTTTAAGTAGACAAGCAAGCTGCCTTCTGCTTGATATTTAAAACCAACATAAATGACCTACTGCTGACTATTTCACACTATTCTAGCAATTAAATTGTAATATGCTTACATTAAAGTGATCTTCACAACAATATAAACACGATATTGAAGATACTTCATCTCTTCTCATTAATTTACACCATTGTTTTCGTATTTACATTATTATTTTGTACAGGAAAGAAATACAGTATTTCTTTCCTGTACAAAATAATAATGTAAATTAGGTGTACTTCTTATAGTGTTTTTACACTTAGGGACAAGGCAATACCTATAAAATGTTTTTTAAACTTTATCCATCGTCTACTAATTACAACTGAACATAGTAATTACAACTGAAAATCGGTATAAAATTACTGTAACACTTCAAGTAAGTATACTAAGTTTATGAAACAAACACTGAGCGTGATATCTGACGTCATCCAAAGCCCGCGAAATATGGCGGCGTTCAAACAGATCAAATTTTATCGATGTTTTCAATGTTATTTTAAAAATTAATTTGAACATTGCCAAGGTTATTTACATTTTTTATTAGAGTAGAATGATGGAACAAGTCAATAAAAGATAAAAAAAAAATACTTGCATATTCCCTATTATCAAGTTAAAATTAATATCGAATACTAAAGTTACTAAGAACCGTTAATTGAAGTAAAGGAATTGTAAAATATTCGTTTCAAAACGTAAAGCAATAAAAAGGTAAGTCTATTTGGTCACATATTTTGATCAAATATTTTGTCAGACTCACTCAACAAAAACTGTAGGGAACTTCCCGTTGACCTACAAAATTTCAAATTGTCAAAAATATATTAAAATATTAAGTTTATCTAACACTCGACTTGCCTATACATTTATAAACTTTAGGAGATAGTTTATCGTAACGCTCATTTCCCGGGATCTATTGACTATAATTTTGTACGAACCCTCAGATAAGGGATTACTCATATAAAACGATTTTTTTCAATAAAGTTTTTTTTTTACTGCACGGGTGGCTCAATGGCTAAAGTGGTCGCCTCGCCTCGCCACTACGCCGCGCCGAGTGTTGTGGGTTTGATTCCCGCACGTGTGATTCACAAATAGTTGTCCCGAGTCTGGGCTTGCTTTGTGTCATCATTCCTAATGCGGTAGTTGTCATTTATAAAAAAAATACCTGAAAAGTAAAACCTAATAAAACGTAAAGTCTAAACCTTATAAATGAACTAATTTTTTTATTTCAGTGTTGAAAACAAAGAGGCTCGCTAATGGCACGTTCCGCCGTTAATTGCAGATAATTGGCGGGTGCAAATGAGTCTCCACCGACGCTTCCATCATTGTCGGTAATAAAGGAATAGACTTTCGCCACCCCACGATCACTTGGCAAGGAGTCTTTAGGCGCTGTCGACTGCCTGACACCTTACTTTATAATAATATCATGCTAGAGGTTACGTAAGCTATATTAATGATGCAGAAAATTATTTATGTTTAACATAGATAACTGTTTTGTATGTCTCAGTTTTTTATTCGACAGTTTCCGATTTTTGTGAAATAAAACTGATGTCAAATATACAACTTACCGTCACATCATGTTTATGCTCATTAGTAGATATAAGTGAGAAGCAGATGTAGAAGGCTGAAACCGACCGAAGATTCAGCAATTATCTTCACACCGCAATACCTCCTGTAAGGAACAAGTCCAGTGGTGTATAGCTTTTTAGAATGTACATAGATGACAGTTTAGGAAAACTGCACTTGCTAACCGAGGATTATTATACGTATTTGCTACTAAAGCTGTTCTAAAAACAATGTTGCTGTCTGTTGGACGTTGGTTTAAAACAAAAACTATACCAATTTTTTTCGTATCATCTATTTACAGCCTTAAATTAAAATTACTTTTACATGTAACAAATTGAGAACTGTCAAAAAAATATAATTAAGTTGGTGTTTATTTTAGAATACCCTCGTCATGGTTATAATTATAACAACACTTCATTCCGAATATTGTAATGGCAAAGTCTTCGAGTCTGAAAATGAATTTGAAAAGGTCAGAAGCTTTAACGACCCGTAACAGTTTTAGCAGGCCAGGGGGTTGCCGCACGTTAGTTCGATGCTCATTCAGCACTACGTCGCGTCATCAGTTCGTATCTAGACTATTGAGTAATTAATACCTACCCTAGGTTTATTTGTTCACAAAATTAAGTAATAGGCACATAACTGACTGGTAATTAAATATTCAGATTAATTAATTCTTCAAAAAAAAGATAATCTTAACGTCGCGGCATCGTCAGAACAGATAAGAATTACGCGATAGAAAGAGAGGTAAGCTCTAGGTGAATATAACATTAGGTAATTAGCGCTGTGCGACCTAAATTGCGACTTTATTGTGTCGAAACAAGAGTTGCTATTCATTTAAATAACTTGGCGGAGTGGGACTTCTGTACCTGTACTATACAGGGTGTAAGAAACACTGTACCGAATATTGAAATAGTGTATTTCGACCATCATTCCGAGTCGAAAATCATTGGAATTTTCTGCCGGAAAAAGGGTTTTTTTTTTAGGTTAAAAGTGATATCACAATGAGTAAACAGCACATTTTACCAAAAATAAATTAATAAATTCCCCATACGGCCAAAATTTTTTATTATTATTAATAAATTCACAAGATGGTACAAGCCACTGACTAAAAATTAAAATTTTAGGTCACGTTCAGATGGACGCGTGTTTTCCTACCGAGCGTTGACGTGCGTCAACAAGAACATGCGTTTTGTTTCAAGTCGTTCACAGGCTACCGCGCGTTTTGATCCGAGGCTTGTTTGACGCAGCGTCAACGCCCATGGCGGTGACCCTCGCTTCGAGATCATTGGTTTTCTGTGCATTCATAAGTCTGGATGTTAAAATTGATGAACCCAGTATTGGCGTCTCTTCTTGTGTTGCTGTTTCTGACGTCGATATAAAAGCACTAAACACGAAGTGTTACGTCCATCTCCGACAAATACAGAATTCGAATTGAACTACGACAACCCGCGTTCAACACGCGTACGACAACGCGCCATGTGAACACTATACAAAAACCCAACGCGCGTATGACGCGCGGCCACCGCCCGGCATATGAACGCATTCTATGACTTAGAAATTTAAAAAAATCGTGAAAACTGCTACATCAGAGTTGACCTGTCACGGTACGTTGGTGTTTACAATGACAGTTCAAGTAATACTGGCCTATTAAATAAACCATGGTTCTAATTTGACAACCAAGCGTTCTCTAGTATGTTATAATTTAGCTTTTAAAATAATACACCGTATTATTTTGATATAAAAATAGCAATTGCAACGATCTGTTCGGCGCAACCGAGACGAGGGCAAATGGACCCTGGGCACCAATCTTGCTTGCTTACTTTATCATCTAGGCACGTAACCTTACCCAAAAACAGACTTGAGTGAATTAACGGTTATTGTGATTGTCCAGATTTTTACCGCAAGTACATCTGCAAACACGTGATAAGTCGCGTCATATACCTACCTCACTCTGATTGCAAAATCAGCGTGAAGTATATGACGCCACGCTGCGCCATGTAGAAGCATAGGATGGATTAATTAATTTAAAACACCCCGACTCGAAAATCCCTTCAACTAGTTTACAAAACAGCTGATGATTATCCTAAAATCTTCTTACAAACGGCTGAACAGATTTTCTTGAATTATAACTAAGAACACTCGATCAAGTCACCTTTCAAACAAAAAAAATTCGCACTTAAATCGGTTCATTCGTTTGGGAGCCACAGACAGACACACTGACACGTCAAACTTATAACACCCCTCTTTTTGCGTCGGGGATTAAAAAGGAAGCGTATAAGGCCAGCTAAAGCGCGAGCTGCGTTAATTATCCAATAATGTTTTATCTTTCTTGTAATTACTATACGTAAAATAAAGGTATGGCCTATAAACAAAGTGATTTATTTATATTAAGTCATTTGCTTTATCCCTTCTCATTAGCTTTGAATCAATACAGATCGAATTCGAAATGATATAGGTACTGTAAGGCTTCCCTTTGCAGAGAGGATTGGAAAGGATCGGGTGTTGATATTTAAGGAGAGTAATGGATAGAAGATAGGAAAACTGAAAATTAATATGTTATGAACTGAGCTAACTACTATAACAACATCACTATAGAATGGCTTCATAGAAGTAGCCCAGCATTTTGACATCCGTCCACTCTAACTGCTGGCTGCGGCGATTCTTACTTCTGTTCTTTTTTTAAAGAATTCATACATTTGAAAAATAATATTAGAAGCGATTTAAATATTATATTAGCAGCCAGTTTTGATCTACGCCCGAAAGAGGTTCAGGCGTCACAGTACTGAATACGATGATGTTTATTGGCCAAATATTTAGTTCTATTTCTATTATTGACTCGATTTTCGCCAACAGACTACCTATATTGAGAAGTAAATAAGTATGAATAGCAAGGCCGCGACCTTAAATTTACTCACAAGTTTCTTTATCGACCTTCCCATATCAAGCAAGGTGAGGCTTCAAACGGAAATAATAGCAACACACACGCAACCCTCGCATTTAGAAATCTTTACCTCCGCAACCCTCTTGGAATCAGGAAGCAATGATGGACTCAACAAATCTTGTTAATATTCGTCCTTGAGGCACAAAGTAAGGTCGATGAACATGAAGGACCGTAATTTGTAACGAAGGTTAATAACCTCCGATATTGTAATACAATTAGATATGAACTAATGAACTTATAATTGGCTTTGATACTCGCATAGATTCGATACATTAATGACGTCGAGTTCTACGAAATTTATGATGAAATCTTCATATGAACACTTATAATTAACGTGTCGATTTAATTAACAACATATACATAATGTATTTTTAATATATTATTATGTTAAGTTTCAGTGTAGTAATACAAATATATAATGTGTTATCATTTTACTGAAAACTTATTATCAAACAATTTAACAAAAAAAGTGCAGCGCTAAAAGCAAATGTCCATAGTTGTTATCTATATTCTATTATATCTAATTTTTTTTACTTGTAATACCATGCCGGAAACAAACATTCCTTCATCACGCAAGAATTTATAAACTTACAATTAACGGAGTCAATGTACATCCAGACTGAGAACTTATCTCTGAATCACACAAATAATTGTCCTATATGCAGCCTAGGCGTCAAGAAAAGGCCTAGGTAAAACGGCTTTTTTCGCCTCGATCCAGTTTCTTCAAAAGTTAAAAAGCGAAATTCGGTACTCTTACTATCAGTAACAGCAACATTTTCTGAAAATTTGAGATATAAAATGTTAGAAAAAAAACCCACTTTTCCAACTTCAAACGTTATTTGCGAGTGAAACATTGCATATAAAATATCGTACAAAATGCATATCAATGAACCTATTTCAAATCAAACCAAATCAGAATCATTTATTTCAATACGACCAATAGTAGGTATTTCTGAATTGTCAGGAGTAGGAGTCAGTCAGACTAAGTCTGTCCTTTCTGGAGAGAAACTGGATCGAGGTGAAAAAAGCCTACGTTTTTCCCTGACGCCTAGGCTAATAGGAATCGAATATAGAACACATGCGCTATTCGTACTGCCAACCTGTTTTATTAGGGGATAGTCAAATTAGCCACAATGTAGTAGCACTTTTTTGTTTATTTAACACTAGCCGCTTCCCGCAGTTTCACCTACGTTTATGGTCACTGCTCCGCCCCTAAGGGTCGTAGGGTAATAGGGTTACATATCCGTTACGGCCGTGTGTGAGATGTGTCAAGTTATTATTATATCAGTTCCCATCCAAATAAAATTATTTAAAGTCTTTAATAATTTACCAAGTTCTGATTTATTCCCGACTAGCAACCCGCCCCGGCTTCGCACGGGTACAAATTATACAACTAAACCTTCCTCATAAATCACTCTGTCTATTAGTGAAAACCGCATGAAAATCCGTTCAGTAGTTTTTCAGTATATCGCGAACAGACAGACAGACAGACGCGGCGGGGGACTTTGTTTTATAATATGTAGTGAAGTTTCACGTGTATTTAATTAGTTTTCTTCAGTCTAAAATACTTTATATTGGTAATTATAATCGTTATAAATCCCTTTTTGTTTAACAATTTTAAGATAGAAGATACATACATAAAATATCTAACTTTTGACGTTCGATTTCAAACGCTTGAGTAATCACACTAATCACCCTTCGAAGTTAGTCTGGAAAAAATATCAACCAGCGCAAATAGAAAAGGAGAAGAGTGATGAGGCGTGTCCGCGCCACCGCGACGTGATTAAATGGATCCGTCCCTTAAAAGTTGTGTGACTGAGTGCAGATTGGACCGTATAAGTGATATTGGTGAAAATGCTAGTTTGTTTAGTGACTAGATATGTATGTAAAGTTCTTGCATCTGATTATGAAAAAAGAATGTTGTTTTATTTTGTTACGTAGGTATATAGTAATGCAGCACAACGCTATTTTCATTTCTGTACACATTGGATTGCTTCTTATTTACCACTTTAATCTAGAAATTGTGAGTAATAGTAGTCATAGTTGAGAGTAGTGCTGTGAATAAGCAAAAATTACTCTTAACAATGATATATGTAACGGCAAGCTGCCAACGCTACTGGTAATATTACGTGTTCTGTGCCAGTACCAGCACGCTGTTCACTGTCTAATAGAGCACAGTAACAAGTGTGACCAGGTAGATGGGTACATCATGGTCGATAATATTTACATTTTAAGGATTGTTGTAGGTAACAATTTCTTAAATATATTTTATTCAATGATAACATTTTTAATTAAAATTTTAAACATTTTAATTTATAACAAATGTATAATCCTTCTATATAATGCTGTTGGTAGTATAATTAGCACATTTGTACTGAATTATAATGTTAATAATTTAATATTGTAGTACTGTTTGTTATCCAAAATAAATAAATCCCTCTTTCACATTTAGTTTTCCAACTTAAACCTCCCTCAATACTACACGTCAAAGATTTTAAAATAAAAAATATCTACAAGTAAGTGAACACAAATTTCGTCAACAATATTCGAGATACCGAAATCTGTACCCCATTAAATAATTAAATGTGAAAATGGGAGCCAAGTTCAATATTAAGAATATACGTGGTTATCGACTACACAGACAAAAGAATTGAGATCTAAATGATTGCCAAGATCTGTAGATAATCCTGAAGATTTGACTATATGAACTAGTTGAATAAATACCCCTTAAAGGTTTTAATAAATGAACAAAAACTCCAGTATTTATATTTTATATATGGTTATGAGTTATTAAGCGGTCAAAAGTGGCTCCAAATGGTTCGTGTAATACGAGTATAACACACGGCTGCTGCGTTGCCAGTTCATTTTTCTTAAATTTAGCTTGACACGCTACCGCGTGTCTGGATATTTTATTTATGTTCTTGTATTTACAAAAGAAGACTAAGTCGTAGGACTGCACGTTAGAAGTGAAAACATAACTTACAAATATATACACACACCGTATAATATATGTATGTGATCGCGACGGTCACGCGAGCTCTGTACTTTTCCCCATACCAAAAGTGCACAACGCACCTAAAGAAGTTTTCACTTCAAAAAAATATTCAAGTTTATTCGTGGTCTAGTGCCCACACTACAAGCTCTACTTCGTTAGTAAGAGTAAAGAGTATTATTATTATTTAGGTTGTGTAACTATCTTGAAGCAGCATACAATCATAAGGCATAACAGTCAAATATTAGAGGGAGCCTATAACTCGATTAGCCGACACGGTATTAATTAGAAGTACCGGGGTCACCCCGGCGGCGTCGCGCTGTCGCCTCTTATGCGACCCATATCACGTACATTCCCATCCTACTATCATTGTCGTATTTCCCTTTGTACTGTGTATTCAAACACTTCAATAAAGATAAAATGAGTCGGTTTCTGTAGTTAAAATAGAAGGATTTGTTGACAAACCTATGCTTGTCAACAAATCCTTTACATCTATATGTATGGTATGCGCGATGCCTTTGTGGTCATTCTTTTTTCAAGAATTAGGTACATATATTAATTTGTCTTTCTTCAAATCGGTAACGTGTTTTTTATAAATAAATTGTCAATCAAACATAGATAACTTGATGGTAAGTGGTTTCAATCACACGTTGCTAAATTATGGAGCATACAACCCTACTTGATACACAGCAGATATTCAAGAGCAGAGTGGGCAGAGCTGACAGAAGTCTCTGCTCTCTCTCTAAGCTCTCTTCTAATCTTCTTCACAGAATGTATCCTATCGCATAGTATAGGTAAGTATTTTACTTACTCAAAACATGGCTCAAATGTCATGACCAGATTATACCGTCAAGTGAGGGCCCGGGCCAATTGAGTCTAACAATATTCATCCCATTAATTTGAAATATGAAACAAAAGAAAAAAATCGGACAAGTGCGAGTCTGACTCGCACACCGAGAGTTCCGTAAGTAAACAAACTTGTATGTAGATACTAGATAGTATGATGATTCTAGGTGAATGGGAAGTACCCTATAGGTTTTGATTTACCTGCAAAATGTTCAAATTTGTAACAGTAGGCTTAATGACGATTGCGTTAACTTAGAAGCTTGATTTTTTTACAGCTTCAAGGGAGCACAGATATAATAAGTATTTGATGTATATTTCTTTGGTCTTGACAGACAGACGGACATAAAAGTGATCCTATAAGGGTTCCTTTTTTTCCTTTTGAGGAAAGGAACCAATAAAACATCATGTTTTTAGATAAATTAAAAAAAAATTTGAACGCGTTAATAATCGTGTCTCATTTCTTTTATACCCTCTAGGCATATTTTCCTCAACCAACTGTTTCCATCGCCGACTTAATTGAACCGGCCGACGCGACACGGTAGATCTTATTTCCTTAAAACTGCGGAGCCTTCTTGTATATTTTAACATGATATAACTAAGACACATGAGTTGCACAAAATATCTTGTCAACCCTTAAAACTAACATTAACAAAGCTGATATATTTTCATTTATTTTGATTAGTTTTGAATTTACCGTACTTGTCAAGAAACAATTTTTCAAGAATGGCTAGAGACAATCACAATATCACTGCTACCTACGGTTATATAGTCAGAAAAACTCTTCAACTACTATGTATATTATGAGTATGTCAAAAAACCCATAGATTAATATATTTAATAGTACCTAATGAACTTTACGACTACGTAAACGTTCTGATGACAATTTTCCGGAGTTTACCTCACACACATATATAAGAGTCGGTATTGTATGTATAAAAGTCGAATGAAATAAATAATTTTATATCCGGTATGGTCAGGCGAGTATCAATGTGAAGTTCTGCTTTTCAGGTAATCCAAAAGGATTAGGATGTGCGACATAAAAGGTTAAACGTGACCACGAATTGAGAAAATTGACTCGATGGTGATACTACTGATTAGTTGATAGATTTCTTGATAGATATAATTATTGAGAAGTGACATAACACTGACCAATAGAGAGTGGTCATTACTCTCACAAAAGTCAGAAGTTCAAGAGCAGTTAAGCTTAGCACAAGTGAGCTTAATTTAGCCAGCATTAAATTAAGCTCACTTGCTTTCGTGAAATGTTGTTACAGCTATGCTAATCAATTACACTCAATTTAAGTTTATGAACATTGTAAGGGAACTAATTACAAAACTTAGAAAGGATTTCCTCATTCGTTTCATCCTATATCTAAACATTTAGTTTTTGGTAAATATAATATTATTTAGTTTTGGTAAATATATTCATTTACTAACTTAATTAACTACATAATAATATATTTGCTTTTATGAATCAGTAATTTTAATGATTTGACAACAGAGTAACACTACATTTTACACTACATCACATGTTGTCTTGTAATACGTTATTTTTCAAACAGTTTGACGGTAAATACTATGTGTTTTCGTAATACAGAAAAGTAATATCAAGTAAGTAGAACTGTGTAAGTAGACAGAAAAGTAGTACTGAGAAACGTCTTTGTGTTTACAGTGCTTGGTTTTAAAAGGTTTTAAGCTCTGATTTGGTTTGACACTTTTGGCAAGAGTCGAAGTGCGTTGCTGACCTTTAAGGTGGGATAAGGGTAGGGGCTAGGGGAGGGAAGAGTAAGGGCCTCCGATAACCTCACTCACTCGGCAAAAGAAATGCAATCATATTGCTTCCCTGCCGGTTTTCTATGAGGCCGTGGTATCACTCCGATCGAGCGGGCCCATACGTGCCGAATCATGGCTCTCCCACGATCAAACTGCAGGACAAGAGCTAACAGGCGCAAGCCTTTTAAATAGGTGACGTAGATAAGAAAAAAAATTGGAGTCAATAATAAACATATAGTGATGTTTTATACAAAAATGTTGCAAGGTTTTTATAGAAGACCGTTCTGAGAGAGAATTAATCTAGTCCCTCGAGTAAGAAAAAAACTCGTTTGAAAAATTGCTCTAAATCACAATACCTTCAATGTGCCGAGAGGTAATGAAACGAATATTTGACCAAGCTTTGCTTCAACATCTACGAACAACTTTCAACTTACAAAAAGTTCCGATTTAACTTATTTTCCTTAAACTTATAGCAAGTAAAGTTTACTATACTGCCCGAGATTTGATTTTTCCCAAACGGCTTGAGGAAGTGGGATTCAGGTAATCCCAAAACAAAAGGGTGACGATATTTGATACGCATCAAATGAAGTGCTGACATTCTGTCAGTGCGTTCCATGAAAGCATGTTATGTACGTTAAATATAATGTTTATATAACAATCACTACTAAGACCTACACTACTATGTCACTACTAAGAAAGTGCGTTCTTGTGCCTTTGTGTCTTAGAAAGGTTTACTTTTAAAATGTGATCAACGTTCAAATTATACCTCTGGATTGCACACACTTTAACGTATGAAAAACTGTATGCAGAAGATCACACAGCTAAATCTGCAACGCTACTTTTATCTTAGTTCTGTATTTTATAACTTTCTATTAATAAATACCAAAATGGCTTGTGTCAATAATTCTAAACCCAGACACCCACCGCCTATGTTTACTTTTAAACTTAGTTACTAATTGGATAGTTATTAGATGGTTAAATCTTTACCTTCGCAATTGTGTGTTTTGCGGATACTAGACTAGTTAGAAGGTTCAATAAGAGTAAGTACCTATTAACAAGTCTACCAGTAATGTAAGTATATTTAAACATCATAACCACCAATATATTTACGGTGATAAATGTACCTCGATGTAGAAATGTCAGTTAAAAATATAGTAAGTGAAGATAGCCGTCAGATAAAGCTTTTTTGCAACGAATTCATTGAACTCTTCTACACAGTAGAGTATGTTCATAATAAGAAAGTATCTTAACGTACAATATAAGCCTTTTTTGTCAGGCTTCGAATTTTTTAGCTACAAATTATATTTCGTGAAAATCATGAGCATGGAAATCAAAAATCCCTGTAATCGTTATTCTAAATAAGCTCTTACAAACATCAATAATAATTGCGCTAATTTAAACTCAGCAGTGATTGTAATATAAAAGTCACTCAAGAGACGTCTAAATAATCTAAGAGTTATCGACCGTTAGTTGAAAATATCGTTCGTTTAGTTGACCTTTGAGAATTTGACCTGGAGGTCAACATTTAACTGTCAACGAACCCACAATTATCGCACCTGGACAAACTTATTATACTTAGCTAAAGCCATCAAGTCTGGCAATTCATCACCATAAACTACCAAATGTGGTCGTCACTGATTTAATTATTTGATCAATTTGAGAACCCGTGGTCCTATAATGTAGGGATTATATCGAAGGTTTAAATATTCTAAGCGACAAAAAAATATACGTGAAATATTTGGAATGTAGTTTTTCAAAAGGGAAATCTAGTATTTCTGTTACTTTATACTTTACCTTTTTGAGTTTATTTCGTGTGTAACTAAATAACTGTATTGTTTGTTTTAAATAAACGTTGTAGACACACGGGAACTGCTAGATTAAAATAAATGCTTTTTATTTCTCTTATACTCTAACTAATAACTTCCTTTTAAACCAAAACATATTTTTGAGCTATATCCGTGTATTTTCTCCCGGGAACGACCACTGTTTATGATTATTTACTATTGTTTTTAAGCTTGAAGTAACCTTTAACTGCAGAACTCTTTTTTACTGGCAAAAAACTTCATTTAAAGAGAAAAAAACTTGTTACAGAGCTGCGAGCTGCAAAGGAATTCTTTTTACGTGCCAACTGTGTTCATCATTATTATTGACATTGCTATGTAATTATACACATTATTAATCTTATCTTATTACCGTAGTATGTAGTACTGTGTTGACATTGTAGGTATGATATGAATTTTTATGCTTCCTTTAGAAAATGTTGAATTGTACATGTGAGAACTGTGTAGTCACTTATTAAGTTAATTTTCTACAGTTGTGAGTATGTCATGCTACTTACTATACGTGCCGTGGTGACGTGTGTCGGGTCGTTCGGCTCTTGTGAATTTGATTGAGCTGGACGATCAGATCTAATATCTGACGTGACAAGTGAGGGTTTGAGGGTTTCAGGATTAATAATTAAGGCTTCGGTTAAAAATCCGCAAGACCATCTGTCTTTACTGGGTGCATTTCTGTAATAATAATAATATATTGTGTACCTTCTGGTGGGATAACTATGAGAATATTTTAACCTTAAAAATAAGAAATCCTGTAAAGGTGGACGAATAATTATCTGCCCATTATTCTGCTTAAAGATGTCTTTATAAAGATAAGCTTAGTTAATAATGTGACTATTGTTAGTTGTCCAATCTCAATATCTCCTATCTGCAGAAGTAATTCGTTCAACAGCAATTTATAGTGTCGCCATCTGAGCTCTAAATAACACAAGCTTTTAATGGGCCTCGATCTTGTTTTTCAACGCTTCAAATTGTACCTGCCTTTACTAACAATTGAGAGGTAACGCACTTTGCTTATATTATATTACTCCTAGTTTTTTACAGTTATGTGGGAATGGAAGTTGAGTGGAATGGAACGTTGCTGAAGGACTGATGAATGTATGTGAGTGTACGAGTAAGGCATGAGATATGGAAGGGGAGATGGAGGACGGACGTGACAGGAAGACGAGTGAGAGGAACTAAAAAGTAATAAAACGAGGATTATTGTAAAAGTGAAATAAAACACAAGTGTTTTAAGTTGATGGTGGAGCATTATTTCCCTCTGAGCACTAAAGTCACTTTTAGGAAACAGAGCCCTATGGCTCTGTTTCCGCATTTAGACTCCTAGGCGGTCCATTATGCGTTCGAATAAGCTGACTGGTTGAGCCAGCCTAGATCCTTCCAGAAGCACAGAAGCCTCCTGGGGCATTCACAGGCTTCTAGGAGCGACCTCGCACCCGCCCGGATACGTACCCGTTGTGTGGCCACTCCCTCGCACTCCAGGATAATGTAGGCGGCCGTTTCCTCCGCGTTGAGACATCCTCTGCATAGGGGACTGTCTGTCGCACTGATGGTGAATAGGTGCCGGTTTAGGGCCAAGTGGCCCCTAATGATTCCTACAACTATTCTGATGTCAAGTCGGTTAAGACTGAGCAGTCTGCAAGCTAAACGTGGTGAGATCTCCGTCAACACCAGTTTATTAAAAAATGTGAAAACTGCAATGTAACACGTTTTTAAACAAAATAAAGCTAAAAGAATACTTCAACCTGTGGTATCATACCCCGTACTCGACATTGTTTTATTAAAATAATTTTTCTGGCCGATTACATTTTCTATCCTACATCCGCAGGCAGCATGCGAGAAACGTAGCCGTCCGATGTAATCCGAAAATAAATCCGAACATAAATTCGAATTTACTAAAAATTATAAATGGGACAGTTCACTTTAAGCGAATTTGTGGTAAAAGTTCCAAACAACATTTGAATGTAAATGTTTTTACGTTACAGCATAAACATACATACATTTAACCGACTAGACTTTTTCAATGGGACGACCACCTATTACACTTTATGTCCACCCTCTCTTAATATAAACACTTCATTGAATATGTAATCTACACTCGCAGTTAGCACGTTCTATAATTTTACAAGAAATATAACATCATAAATCATTAGTTAAACTGGAGTTTAATTAACATTGAGTAATTAAAGCAGTGAGACAAAAAATATTAACTTTTTAATGCTTTCTAAGTGTAACGCCATCTGAAAAACAATTTCAATAAGTTACGAACGCATAGTATACCAGAACGACAATAACACTTTTAAGCGAAGAATGCTTTATACAAACAGAACTCTCGAAAAAGTAAGTTTTAGAGTAACTCAACTTATTTTAAGTCGACATCTTACCAACTGCCTAATGCCGAGTGTTTCAAATTTCATTCTCCTTTTCGATAAAAGGAATTATGAATTATAGGAAATGATAAATTATTTATGAAACGTCCTGTTAATTTTTCCGAATCCAGGATATACTTGTACGCTACTGAAGTCCCTATAAAAACGGAATGATTTTGTAGTACCGAAGTTGTTTTAAATTACACCCTCGTGTTTTTTTTCCTGTAAAAATCTATAAGTATCGCTCTGCTAAGGACAAGAAACAGAGGCTATATAAGCACGATTTCACCCACATGAGACGCATTGTCAATAGACATAAGGCAGGCAGTAATCGGCCGTATAGACGCGACCAACTCAGTAAATATAGGGAGTAAGTAGATCGATTGATTTAAGCAAAATAATTTCTCTTGAATAGTCCTACGATACATAAAATTATGCGGCATTAAATTTACATATGGGTTTTGTAGTATATTTTTTGAAAGTCTCTTTATCTATCTATGTACGGAGTACTACAATTTTGTGACACGTTGAAACCATATTATGATATGTGAACGCTCTGTTTCGGAGGATAATATACAGGTTACAGATACTTCTGTCCGGTTCCTATAATCAAGAAACGATTCGTTTTGCTTACGAACAGTAAAATTACCGTTCGTAAGCAAAACAAATCGTGTTGATTTTAGGAACCGGGCATTAATGATCAAAGTAAGACAACTATGAGATAGCCATCGTTTAGAATTCGTCATAATATTATCCCATTGTGTCGGCACAATATCAATTCTCTTGTAAGGTTCTTATCGCTACGTTGCCAAATATAATGCTTACACAGAGATTGTGCTATTGTATATTGAGTTGTAAATTGAGTTCTTAATATGACAATAGAACATAATACGTTTTACAAAACTACAATAGGGAATATGCGTGTTGTTTAAATTTACTTGATTAATTTTCCCTTAAATCTTTATTGTCCAGATATTATGCCTAAACAATTATTTTCTTATTTAGTTCGTGTTTAATTGCAAAAAATATTAATTAAAATATGCAAAATAAGGGCGCGAAATTCAACTTTCCAAAACGCTTCACCATTGGTCGAAACCAAACATGACGTGACATTCCACGTTCTGTCATTTATCGGCGCCTATATTCGTAGTGTTACGGAGAAAGATAGGTGTTCCTGTGGTTTTTGCTTTTAGCTAGTGCAATTTAAGGATTCTAGTGATATTAGAAATCATCTAGGACAATGACTGAATGTAGTTTTGTCAAAGCACAATCGGACAATCTACCGAAAATAGGTGCATTCATGATGACTATATATTTTGCATCAAATCCAGATTTTACGTCCGCTGAGGTTAAAGGAGTGAAAGCCGCAAGGTAATTATTATAAAACTTGTTATATTTTAATCTAAAGGATAGGTAAGATATGTATAGTTAGTTATATTCATGAAGTTTTATTGGACTTTTGTTACCTAGTTTAAGTAGACAAGCAAGTTGCCTTCTGCTTGATATTTAAAACAAACATAAATAACTGCTAACTAATTCACATTATACTAGCAATGAAATTGTAATATGCTTACATTAAAGTGATCTTCACAACAATATAAACACGATATTGAAGATACTTCATCTCTTCTCATTAACATACACCATTGTTTTCGTATTTTACATTATTATTTTGTTCAGGAAAAAATACTGTATTGGGTGTACTTCTTATAGTGTTTTTACACTTAGGGACAAGACAACACCTATACAATGGTTTTTAAACTTTATCCATCGTCCAATATTTACAATAAATAGTAATTACAACTGGAAATCGGTATAAAATTACTGTAACACTTCAAGTAAGTTTATGAAACAAACACTAAGCGTGGAACGTGACGTCATCCAAGGCCCACGAAATATGGCGGCGTTCAAACAGATCAAACTTTATCGATACTTTCAATGTTATTTTAAAAATTAATTTGAACATTGCCAAGGTTATTTATATTTTTTATTGGGGTAGAATAATGGAACAAGTCAATAAAAGATAAAAAAAAATACATGCATATTCCCTATTTGAATAGATATTTATGCTGTCAGCATCTATACCTTTAATTAAATGAAAATTAAATACTGTTAGCTGATAAGCGCATCGATTAAGATTGGCTTTAATGGATTGGGTATTTATTTCATGTCTGTTATATTCCAAAGATGGTTTTGTAAGGAGATTTTGTGAATTAGGAAAGCTGTCCACAAAATTGCAAGTGAGTTGAGTTAGTGAAATACGCCTAAAAATACAATCTGGCATACGATATGTTTTATGAATAGAGAGACTGGATATTTGAAGCGAATGAACACGTATATAAAGTTAGTTTCCAATAAAACATATAAGATACAGATAAGATTTTGTATATTAGTATCTCTGTACCCCGTAAGGTACCTTCGAGGTTAGTAAATATTTTTGTTATATGCAACAATATGGATTATTTCTGATCTGCAGCTACATCAGATGATCTGTAATATTTATATCACTTACTAATTCAAATGTTTACGTTAACAGTAAAAACTTGAGCCCCTCAAGATAAGAAAGTTATTGTTTAGTAATTTTAGAGATACCCACCTTTTTTGTATCTATGTGGTACTAGACTATTTGGTGTCTTGCTTTTTATAATAATTTATTCCTGCTATAGGCGTCAATTTTTTGGGGTAGGTATAAATACTAAGAAGAGACAAGTAGAAGCAAATAAGAGTATTTTGGTGAATATTTTTTTAATAAACGGTGCGACATCATACATATTTTTCTATGCGGTAATTAACATAAATGTCGTTACATTCGTTACCAGCCGTTTCTCATCTCAAAAGAAATTGAGTTTGCGGGAAGCGAGAGACCTTTACCTGACATATTTGACCTTTTATAAAAATACATTTTAATTACAGAAAACATCGTTTACTCAACATAAATCACTGTACGTACCTACTTGGTGAGAAATAAAACTCTGTTTACCTATTAATAATTTTTGGCTTGAAAATGTTTAAAATTAATTTTAATAATAATTAAAAGTTGGAATTATAAGTGGACTTAGAAATCCAAATTTAAATTGATTTTATAATATATCCCTTTCCTACGTTTGACAACTAATTTTTAACAACTGTTTTCCTACCATCCTATTTTTTTTTAAATTTTCTTAACATAAAGTTGATTTTAAATTTGGATTGCAGAAGTGCCTAGCCAATGGTCTAACTTAAAACTTGCCTGATGGTAAGCAGTTACCGATACCCCTGTGATATCACTGCGTTGCCTACCTTTTCTTCCCTCTCATACTCCGACGACCCTATTCACCAGCAAAAAGAAAACTACGTTGTGTTCTGCAGGGTACCACTCTAGGCCCTAGGCTCAAATAAAACTAAAACCGCTGCCACACCTCCTCCTACGTTGTGTATATATTTAACTAAATCAACTAATATTGTTTGTTGGTTTTGATATTTTTTCTTGTTTGTTCATTAATACTGATCAACAAGTTAGGTACAACATTTTTTTTTTTTTTAAGACTACTAGTAACGTGGGTCATTACTAGCATTCTTGTTAACCCCTCCAGTTAAGCTAAATGCCAGCCATTACGCTACCGCCGCTTAAATTATAAATAATAATCATTATACTATTTTCAAATACACCCAACGTTATACAGTGTCTCAAGGACGCTTACGCAGGAATTGCCTACGCAAACCCTACTATGTTAGCCCTCATCCTGGGAGGATAATGATTATAAATGAGGACATTTACTTTCCTCTGACTAAGTCGCGGGTGTGTCAGGAGGATTTATTTTTACTATATGACTCTGTAATTTACATAAATTTTTTGTATATCGTGTACATATTCAGGATGTAAAAACCTCTTTTGTACGTCGTATCGTTGGTCTATCTATAAGTTTTCGGATGCGATTGTGATCTCTTTGGTCGGATTCTCAGTTCGCACAAAAAGTGTCATTGATGTTTGACAGTCCATAAACCGACTGGACTGGAGTGAACTCCAGTCCAGTCGGTTTATGGACTGTGAGAGTGAGGTCTACCTCACTCTAGTGGGTTGTGGTTAAGATTGGCTGCCGTAACTGAAATTCTGTCATGTCATCATCGATCAATCCTGGAAGAATTTCGTACTACTGGTAGATATAAATACTCGCAACAGCAGTTAGTATGAACTAACTGCTGTTGCGAGTATTTATACCTACCAGTAATTGCCTAACATCTAGTGTATCCCTGATATTACTACTTATAGTTAGGCGATCACTGTTATTATATATATAGTACTAGCAGTAGTATGCGATAGATTTATGATAGACTAACCACGAAATAATAAAAACAGAGGGAAAAGCCCCTTTCCTTATTTTTTGCGGGGACCGATGACATAAAACAAACATATTTGCAAATGAATGGGTATATTCCAATAAAGAAAAGAAAGAATGACCTAATTGATCACTACTCATAGCGCTGTCCGTTACGGTGACACAGCGAGGATTCAACTGCGATATAGTACGTAAATATTGCAGATCTCGATCTAATTGATACAGACGAGTGATAGCCACGTGGCATTTAATTTTGTTTGATTTCTTCAAGGCGCTAGCGGATTAACGTGATTTTTCGAATAGAAACATTTTAGAAAAGACTAATAGGCGGATAATCCTCTTTATTTTATCTTAGAATCACATCACGAAAGTTCCTAATGGAAACTTATCTTAAATATATACTAATAATATAAAGTGTGTAGAGTTTGTTTATTTGTTTAAATGCATTAATTAGCTGATCGCTAATTTTTTTTTTTCTGGTATTAGTTTTTATGTATTTGTCTTATAGTGTTTATTGACGAAGGTTATAAGCCATAAAAGGGAATCCCGTCTGGTTCTACATGTATTCACGACTACTTGAGATTTCTTAACTTTTTGTTTTTTTTAAGAAAATGATACAACATATATATTTTGTATGTTGTATCATTTTCTTTTATCGGATTCAGAAAAATAAATGCAAATGAACATGCAATAAAATTAATTTTGAAGTAAGTCAGTGTAAAACAAATGAGTTAAAAATAAAATGAAGATCTACGCGACGTAGCAGAGAGCTACGACGACGTAGCGGAGTTTGTAGGCGGCTCGAAGCTCATCGACGCGACGAACTTTGGCTCGGCTGTCAGTCATTATACCAAAGTTATTCCTGAGTTGATATACAGCTGACAGTTCAGTAATGAGTTTGAGAGTTGAAACAAAAACTTGAATCGTCACTACTAAGTAGGTAAATGTTTGTATTTAAAACAAAAAATATATACACGACCAAGTATGTAATTAAAACACCGATTAAAAAGAGTCATATATTATATAAAACGAGATAAAAGTTTAAGTTTAATTTAAACTAACGCCGTGACTGCCAACTAAGCTTTATTATCGCACTCGAACTTTCGTTTAACAAACACATTTTTTGTAAAACAAAACTAAATTTGTGCTGGCCTGCTTTTGTGAAATTTTTATTACCTTTGTTTTACTAACTACAAAAATCAACAAAGGTACAGTAATAATAACTTGGCACATCTAACACACGGCCGACTGAACCCGAACTAGGCAGAGCCTGTACTATGGTACTCAGATTGCTAATAAACATATTTATTTCTAAATACATACATATAATAGATGAATTACACTCAGACACAGAACAAATGATCGTGCTCATCACATGATTATTTATCCTGGGTGGGAATCGAACCCACGACCTCTGGTTCAGCAGTCAGAATCACTAACCACTAGACCAACAGGCCAGTCAAAAGTAAAAAAAAAGGAAATGAGAAGGATGCACGTAATGTACATACGTATGTATTTATTAATATACATATTATGTTCACAATAGAGACTAATTGACTGCATGCAATGCCAAGTGATCTCAGTAGGTATCTTACTGTCACTAAGTTCTTTAGTTATAATATGTACACTCACTCACTCTCACACTTTTCTCCCAAGACAACGAATGAAATAGAGAACTGCTGTCTCTAACTGCCTATGACAGTTCTCTATTTGCTTCTTTCCTTACAAGCTTAAATTGCAGTAATTACACCTTTCATCACATGGAAATAAATTGATTACCTTATTTGTCTTCTATAAGTAACTGAAGTAACTCATTGTTATAACTTCAGTTAAAATTAAAATAATTTGAATAATGTCTTCAAAACTTCTGTCGCTTCGAAATATATTGGCAGTTATAATTAATAGCCGAAACTCTTGCCATTAGAAAAGTTTCGGGATAAAATATTTGAGTTCATAATTAACCGGAAACTAATGAATAAGTAATAATTCCCTAAGACGTGACGTTGAATAATGCCTCCGTTGTAGTTTTAATTATCACCCTTTCCACCCTCAATTAAATTCAATCAAAACTTTGCAAAACCTACACAATTAATGAATTATATTGCGTGCTGTTCTAAAATGGTAAGTAGCTGGGCCTAATGTAAAGACATTTGACGGCACCTAGGTGTGTGCGTAATGATTGCTGGTAATATTTGGTTCCAACCAATCCCTGCAAATAATGGCCCTATTTTTGGCAGTTCAGACGGAACTACTACCAAAAATAGGGCCATTATCTACAGGGATTGCAGTTGGTCCTGTAGAAAAAGTGTTACTTCTTACTTATAATACGAATTAAAAATATTAATACATTCATCGCGTACAAACCTACGGACTTCTCTTTGTAATACACAATTTTTTTAACGTGTTTTTTTGATTTCTTTTTCATATTTTCATGCTTGCATAACCCCGAATACCATGCCGTGCATATACACACAGATTGCTGTCTCCTAAGCACTTTTCCAGACTCCAACAAAATTTGCCGGACTCGAATAAAACCTAGAACCTCACAATCGCACACAAGCAAGTGGCACCTTATGCCACGAGACCAATTGGCATTGCTTACATAGAACATACATACAAACATATATTCACGCCTGTATCCCTATAGGGGAAGGCAGAGACGAATTAAACGCCCACATTTTGCCAATTATATTTTGGTTTCGCTCACGAAATAGGAGCCAAGCCTATTGCCTTCAACCGGGCACTTTAGGAATTAAAGAAAGAAAAATTGGGAGTATATTGAAATCCTATCCCATAGAAGAAAAGGGATATTACTTATACGCTCAAAAAATTAAAAAAGTTTATGAATAATAATTAAAAAAAAAATTACTGTATCTCATTATAATTTTAATTTTCTTTTTGTACCTGTTAACATCTAATTGAAGCGCTATTACCGCAATTGTGAATGATGTGTATAGTTTTATTTACATTTGAAATTGTACGTTGTTACTTGTTATAGTGTGAGATATGATCTGTTGTCTGTGGTATTAAGTTAAAATAAAATAAAAAATTATAACTGGCTGTTTTCATGAAGTTTTAAAAAGACGACTACCGTATTAGGAATATTACTGTGTAGCGGAGGCTTCACAAACATTTAAACAACGGACACAAAGAACACCCAGACTCGAGACAACTATTTGTGGATTACACAATTTTTTGTCCTGTGTGGGATTGGAACCCACAACGCTAGGCGTAGTGGCAAAGCTAAAGTGACCACTTAAACCATTGAGCCAACCGTGCAGTTGAAATATTTCTATAATTATTGCATAGAATTTTAAAATTATTTTCCATGCTAGTTTTTTTTTATGGAATAGGGGGCAAACGAGCAGACGGGTCACCTGATGGTAAGTGACTACCGCCGCCCATGGGCACCTGCAACTCAAGAGTCACAAGTACGTTGCCGGCCTTTAAGTTGGGGAAGGGGAAAGAGGGAGATTGCGGTTAGGGGGAGAAGTGGGGGAGAGGGAAGGGTTAGGGCCTCCGGTAAAGTGAGTAAGATTGTCTAAGTAAGTCAACCGCTTAGAGCTTTTCCAGGATAGTTGGCAGTGGTACGGGAGTTAAATATAAATAAATTAGTGCTTGTTTTAGGCTGCCCGACAGTAGCTACTAGCCCATAGTAAGCCTAGGTCATTACACTATTCAGAATTTAATAAAATTCTTAGTAATATTTCAGTGCTCCATTTCATTCCCAAAAACTGCATATCTGGCATATTACATATGAAAAAGAAATCCGTATAAAAGACCTAGTTTCAAACCGGTAAAAAGGATATTTATGGCACATCGCACCTTCCATTTAAATACGTTAGCTATTCTCGATGAAACACGCAACATGGAAGAGGTTCATCTGCATTGCAAATTAGTTCAGTATCGGCGCAAAACTTGTTATAGCGAAATGTCATATGTAACTATGTGAACTTTAGATACCACACATCAAAATAGAATATTTAAAGTAGCTGATCTATCTTCTTTGCATATTCTCTTTTACAGAATATTTAAAGTTCAGTGCTGCAAAACTCAGACGTCCGATTTCATGTGGAATTAATTGTCGTATTACTATTTCAGTTCTGATTCAGATTTACGTCACACGGTCACACGGTAGTTGCCTGTCAAGTCAATTCTGTTATAGTTTATTAAACGCCTAACGTGCCGGCGTTCTGTAAAACCTTATAGAATATAACGAATGTGGTGATTGTCAAATCACTTGCTGTTACTCACAAATTCACTTTTGTTAGTTTTAATGGAACATTTAATTTATGCATATATATATATATATATATATATATATATATGCATCTAACCTATTCTGTAAAGCGAAGAAAATAAACAAAACCTATATGTTTCGATTATCTGATTTTCGATCTATGCCAGAAAAGCTTTCGATGCGTGGTGCACAATTATTTATTTATTTAGTCATTTTCATTATTTACAGCTGTTTTTTAATGAGACAGTACAAACATGTTTTCTTTAGACGTTACTCTCGAAAGTACGACGTATAAACTGGCCGTGTGAGAAACACTCAACGCTCAAATCTAAGCCTGCAACGTTAAATGTTTGATCCTGTGACTTATTAATGGTCATTGCAAAAGAACAGTAAATCCGATGGTATTAGAGGAATCCGGGGAATTAAAACATCCATTCTCCAGTACCACATCTGGTAAATATTGTGCACTCTATTATGAAAGTTTTAAGGGACATCATCAGCAATCGCGTACCGTTTCATAATTTAGGTGGATTAAGGTTCTTTAATAAAATAACAGGACAACCTACTTTCAACACCAGTTTATCGGGAGAGAGTCCAGACGGGTTCAAAGAATTAAGAAATTCTATGGGAAAATGAACAGCCTCTTCAAAATCGAGTACAGTATCGACTGAGTAGTATAGTTCATGCAGGACGGTTGAAACTGCCTTTGATCTATTCTTCTTCGAAATCTCTCGATGTGTAATGCGTCTATTCTTGAATGTGTGAGTTTTTGCTGCGCAAATCGCGCATTGTCGTTCACATGTAGTTGCTTGGAGCCTGTAAGTAATTTGTGTAATAAACACTCACATGGAATACATAGACATAGGTGTATGTGGCCCAGTGCGGAAGTTGTCTTTTTGTGGAAACAATATTTGTACAGTGACATGCAGTGACATCACACATATTTCCAAAGATCTTTCATAGCATGTTTAAATAAAAATACTTATCAATCGTAACATTGATCAAGTTTATTACCACGAGCACACACTACTGCAGATTCATCTAGACGAGGTGTCTGCGCAATTACTTAATTGATTTATTAGTACCAGAGACACTAAAAATATATTTTTAAACGGTCGGTAGCAGATCACAGAACGTTTCGATTGGATCTCAACTACGTTCTACGTTCAACAAGTCCGTCCTAAATATTGAGTGCTCATTAACTTCATATCGAAGATAAAGAAGTATATTTTGGAACGGCTTGTTTTTTTTAAACTGTCTAAGGATCAGAGCTCAAATATTTGGAGATAAAAGTGTCTACTTAATAAATAACGAGTTTTTTGGCACACTTTTTATAAAGCAAAATGCCGCAATGGCAATCGATCATGAGGTCATGTGTTTAAATGATATCGAGAAAGTGTTATAGATATTACTGATAAGAAACTCTCAACAGTAGTCTAAACATTTGGTTCACTTCAGAATGTGTACATACCTACACATTATTTTAATATTTTTTTATGATTTCTACTACACTCACATTTACGTAGCATAATGTTATATTATGCCGTTAAAATACTTTTCAAATCGGACTGTTTTATCCGATAATCTTAGAATATTAAAACTAACTCTTCACCTTGAAAGTATTAGATGTATGTAGTTCTACATTTAGAAAACTTAATTCTTTTTCGTACTGTCAACAAAAATAGGAATACAAATCTGTCTCTTTTTCTGGATATAATCAATTAGATTTATTTGTCAGTTCAACCCCTTTTCGCAAAACTACCTCACTTATGTCACTTGCGTTGCAAGCTTGCCCCCTTCCGCCCATGTAGCTCTGACGGCTAACATGTAGGTATTATTACAGTATATTATCAAAAATGCATCGAAATTTTAAAACATCTAAATTATAATTTAAACACCAGCTCTTCTTGTAATGTAGGAGGCAATTGTTAAACCTCTAAAATTGTCACTGTACAACATGACTGTAATCTCGGATTACTTTGTATGTTATGTTGTTAAAGTGTAAACTCAGTTGTTTGTGACTTCTTCTACATCGAGTAGTGTTTATATTCACTATTTATCATCGCACTCATAGTTGCCACATTCATCGAAATTCCATGTACATACAACAGGTCCTTTTCACGCCCTATCTTATTAGCTGCACTGTGTATAACCTTTCAAACAACGAAATAAAAAAACTATTGTACATACGCAGAGGAAAGCCATATGATGTTTCATATGGCTTTCCTCTGCTCTCTGACCTGTTGGTCAAGTAATCATATATAACGATTTATTATATTTAATATCAAATTCTAGGAGGTGATAAACAATAATATTTGCAGTGCGATATAGTTATTTGACTCGGTAATGCCAATTCGATCAAGTCGTTTTCACACAAACAAGTCCCTACTATTAGCGTAATAACTATTACAGTAACCTGTAATTAGTAAACAGTAACCTGGGCTACTAGTTAGTAAAGTAGTGCAACATTTCTTATTGAAGTGAAAAAGAGACTCTCACTAGTACGTAATTAAGTGCACACTAAATAATAATAAAGCATCGGCATTTTAAATTCAAATGAAAAATTCTATTTGCCTATCGTTTACTCGCGTAAGCCACTATTATTATTATTGTTTACAAAAAGCACTAGCAGATCCATTAATCTGATGCGGGCATAAATCTGATCACTTATTATGAACTAAACACCTCTGGTAAACCAATCCACCCGATTTGGTAAAAAGATTCTTTTAGGATTGCTATCAGACGGAGACCTGGTAAGCAATACATTAGACAGTATTATTTTAATTTTTTTTTTCTTTTAAGTGTTTCATATTGGCTGATTTTAGTGTTCTAGGGGACAATTTTTCCTGATGGTGCTATTTTATTTAACAACAAAAAAACACATAGGAATCACAATTTGGGATTCCATCCAGATCTTAAAATGGGCCATCACATTCCACACGAGATGTGTGGAAAACGGAAAGCAATTTCAAGCTGAACCTAAAATAAGTAGGTATGATTGATCTTAATACTGTTTTGATTTTAATTTTATTTTAAACTCGAGGACCCGGTGAACTTCGTATCACCTACAATTTATTTGAGGACTTTCACACAAACTTCTGAGAGTCCCTGGTTATGTCTTTAATCCGGTCCTGTTGAAAAAGCCCATTCTTAGCTAACGTTTGCTACTCATAAACTACCCCCCTGCCAAGTTTCAGGTCTCTAGTACTCAAAACCAAGGTCATTCATATAATCTCGCGAGAGCCCTTAGACCACTTTAATACTGCCCTATCGTAAAAATCATTGTTAGACGTCTCTTAAATATAAACTATTCCCTGCCTAATTTCAAGTCTCAAATAGAAAAAAATAAGGACTTTCAAAAAAAGAGAGAGACGTAGGACCTCCTCCGGCCATGTCGTAAAATCCATTCTTAGCTGACGTGACTTACCTATAAATTTCCTTCTTGCCAAATTTCACGTTCCTAATACTAAAACTCATGACTTCCATGTAAAGGATATTGACCAAAAGTGTGCTAGCAATGTTTCATCAAAATAATATTAAAAACGGCACGGCCTTATGGTCGTTTTACATAGGACGCTGCTGTTATTCTGGACTTGCACCAAAGTGCATTTCAAAATGGATGGAAAGATACACTGTGTCGTGACTGTCATAGTATCTCGATATTACACGGATGGGATGTAACCTCTTATTCTCTTATTTGTGCAAAAGGATAAAGCTTTAAGTATTGAGAATCCCTATATAATGTACTCCTGCCCGGTACCAATCCAATATCTATTCTACTGCATAGCTTCTTGATTTTATATTAGTTGTTTTTGATGATGAATAAAAATATATTTTAGAAAAATGTTTTTAACCTACAATTTGGCGTATATTAAATTTTTGTTCGATTTAAGTATAGTTTTGTATAGCAGATCTACATTCCCCTTTATGTTGACTAACCTTAATTAACCTAATTTTACCTCCTTTAGTAACAAAATGCCAAGGTTAACTTGGCATTTTGTTACTAAAGGAGGTAAAATTGAGGTAAAAAGATATTTCGACATGTTGACCTCCTCTTGTTTTGTAGTCCATGAGAAATGATAATACTTTTAACACTTATATAATAATATAATAAATAATAGTCATTTATTACAGGTTGTCAACCCATATGTTGTTAGTACACAATAAGTGCTTACCCTAATGTTAACTTAGATATTTACTGTACCAAACACTGAAGAAACAAATCATTGATTTAAACACGGTGATAAACTGACCAATGACCCCCTATTAAAAATAACAGTGGTTTAAAAACACGATGTCCTAGTAAGTATACGCCAGTTTCAAACAAAAACGTTTACTAAACACACATACCTACTTCATTTTTACTAAACTAGATTTGCACGTTTTAAAGTGTAAATATTGTGTAATTAATATACGAGTACATTTGCAGTCATTAAGATGTTTTTCTACATTATATTAACAATTGTTTGTGTAGTATATTACTACGTCACAAGAACGCTGAGCTACTGGAAACGTAAAAATGTAAAAGGACCAAAGCCGATTCCACTGTTTGGAATATTTAAAGATGTTGCATTAAGAAGAAAACCTAAGTTCTTGCTCTACAATGAGATATACAAACAATACCCTAATGAAAAAATTGTTGGAGTGTACCAGATGACGTCTCCGGGTTTGCTCATACGTGACTTAGATATAGTGAAACAAATTCTAATCAAAGATTTCGAGTTGTTTCCTGATCGTGGCACGTGTTTTAGCAAAAAAGGTTTTGGTGAAAATATGGTACACTGTGATAGTGATACATGGAAAATTTTAAGAAATCGATTTACTGTACTATTTACAGCATACAAGTTTAAAAACAAATTTCCTCTCCTAGACGATCGTGGAGACCAATTCGTCAATTATGCTAAAAATATTACTGCAAACCAACCAGAGCAGGATGTTTTTAAATTAGTTTTTACGTACGGTGTCGCTACATCAATAGTCACTACATTTGGCTGGGACGTTGATACATTTAACGACAAACTTGGCTGGTTTAATATCCTAAACGAACATTTAATCAACAGTCGTTGGTATGAAATCGATTTGTTATTTCCTAGCCTTCTGATGAATTTCAATTTAAGCATCATAACCAAGGAAACAATAAAAATTTGTAAGCAAATTCTTAAAACTTGTTTAAATCAGCAATCTACTTCGTCCGAGATAAGTGTATCTAATGTAAAAGATGTTCTCATTAGTTTAAAAAATAACAAGAAAGAAGTTAACCAAATAAACAATGAAAGGGATCCCGTAATTGAAATAACAGATGACCTACTTGCTGGTCAAGTGTGGGTATTTCATATAACGGGATATATAAATAATACTCTTAGTATGACTTATGCATTGTATTATTTAGCACGTAATCCGAAAATACAAACCAAATTGCGAGATGAAATAGATGACGTTATGGACAAATGTGAAGGTAAATTAACTTACGAGTTGTTAAAAGAAATGAAGTATCGCAATATGGTTTTTGATGAAACATTGCGAATGCATCCTACTGTGCATGTGATAACAAGAAACGTTAAACAAAATGTAAAGTTAGATGGAACTGATCATATTCTTGCCAAAGGATCGACTGTTATTATATCACCATATTCAATCCAGCACGATGAAAAATATTATCCTGAACCGGAAAAAATCGATCCAGAAAGGTTTTCACCAGATAATGTTAGATATGACCATCCATGTTCCTTTTTATCATTTGGTGCTGGGCGTAGAGGCTGTCTGGGTAAGTTACTTATGACCACAATATTACATAGCCATACAAAAAGCTCACTTACTGCATCAAATTAAATGAAATCAAAATCATTTATTTCAATTAAACCCATTAAAGGTATTTTTGAATTATTGTCAGGAGTAGTAGTCGATTAGACTAAGTCAGTCGTGGAGCTAGTTGCCTGTTCCAATACGTAGATCCTGTGGATAAGAACAGGCAGGAACTCCAAGGACACTCTCTTTCAAAATTTTTTTTACAAGTATCTGGTTATATTGCTTAAACGCGCAAATTAAATGTGAGGACAATGTGTGTAAAAACACAAAAATAAATAAATAGTGTGCAAATTAAATCGAAAATAATAAAATCATAAAAACATTCCAAACTCGAAAAAATTACAAAAATAATTGCATATAGTGAACTCCATTCAGTTATCATGTGTCGAAACTAAACACGCAATCGCCAAAGTTCCAAATTATAATAATAATATAATATCAGTATCTTCAGATACCTTACACACAACCGTCAAAATCCAAACTAGGTAGAGCCTGTACTATGGTAGTAAGACTGCTAATAAACATACTTATAAATTACTAAATTCATACATATTATAGGTAAACTACACTCGACAAATGATCAAATAACACAGAATAAATATTTGTCCTGCGTGAGAATCTGCAGTCAGGATAACTAACCACTAAACCAACAGGCCATATACTATATTCTGATTGATTGATGACATCTGATTGATGATTATTCTGACATATATTTGACATGGTTCAGACGCGAAAGATATAAAATAAACGAGAAAGTCAATTATTTCTTGCAAACAGTAATTACAATAACATGTACTGAATAAATTAATGGCATACAATATGGGAAAAGCATACAATAACAAATGTAACTTCATTATGATAATAAAAGTTTCTTTTTACTAGCTACATAAATTACTGTTTTTATAAATAATACTCTAAACTAAAACATTGGCTCGTGGCTAAGTGGTAAGCGAGTAGGTTAGCACATGCAAGGTTAAGTAATTCAAGCCAGGACAGTCTTAGGATGGGTGACTATTCTTAACACATTGAACCCTCCATGCCTTGGAGAGCTCGTTAAGCCCTCAGTCCCGGTTGCCATACGAACATATGTGGCATTCGTTATGGGTATTTGGAGACCTAAAAGGTATTTTTGATTTTTTCCAATATTTGTAATAATCTTCTCCCTGGCTCGCTGAGAGGCTCTCAATTTATTTTTCACTTGAGTAGTAAGTTTAAAGCAAGCAAGAGTCCATCATTTTTTCTTTATTTTCACTAGTGCAAAACTTTGAAAAATTTACTTTAAATTCAAAAATTTCTTCCGAGCGCAAGTGTATGTATGTTATTATTTTGTTTTGCAAATGAAGCTTGTTTACCCGTGTATGACTCAACGTATTCTAAAGGTTTCCCCACAAGACCGTGTGAGAGTAGGCTTGAATAAAATCAATTTGGAAACTATTTACCTATAAATTCACTTTAACAAGGCCACAAGTTGTGAAATTACAGTGTAACTTACGATACTTTGTTTGAGGTATTTCTTCGAGATGAATCTTTGTGTTTCTCCCGAATAGCAGACAATGGAAATTGTTGCACTCTTGGATAGAGGAGCCAAGATGTCTCACTTTATACTCTAGGATTTTTAACAAGGATCTCAATATCATATTTCTCACAAGGTAACTCTATGTTTATCGTCAACATATTCTTCTTCCTCTATCTAGAAAATGATCAAGTTTCTCTTTTTGATTTCACTAATTGCTTTCTTGAATAATGAATTTTTGAAGGGGAATCTGAAAGTCGTTAATTTGATGTTATATCTGTCTGTCTGCGTGTCTGTCAAGACCCTTTTCCTCAGGAACAGACATCAAGTTGAAATTAACATCAAATACTTATGTCAGCAGTACCTAGAAGCGGTAAAAAAATCAAGTTTCTAAGTCAACGTAATCAAAAGATACGGCTATAGCCACGGGTATAGCCCACATCCGCCGAGTATTTGAAGTGTAGATACATGTGATTACGATACGATGTGCGTTATGAGACTTCCTTGCAATAATAAAAAATATTAAAAAAATGTTTTAAAAAAACCGGGCTATTCCCAGAATTACTACTACTTATTACTACTAGTAAGAATTCTGGGACGTTTTTTCCCAGTTTTACTACTAGTAAGAATAAAAAACCTACGTATTGAATGACCCGATGCAGAAATTCAAATTATTTGGTGATAATGAACCAGCTCAGCCCTTAGTTTCCTAATAGGTATTTCGAGTCCCCTCTAAAATATATTTTTGCTTTCAGCTACACAATACGCAAGACTTCAATTTGGCGTAGGAATGGCGAAGTTGCTGTACACTTTCCGAGTGGAGACTACAAAAAATACATGCAGTAATCTTACCTACGATCCACATCATATGCTGATCAAACCAGAACCGGGTGTGCTACTGAATTTCATTCTTAGATAAGTGCCCCTACGTTTTTCGTTCTACGGGACGAATTTATCCATACCTAGAATAAGAACGAACCTATTTCATGTATAATGTGTAATATGTTTATATAGCATTTATTTAATTAGTGTTTAATTTATGGAATTATTATTGATTTCAAATTGAATATAAAATTAAAAAAAAAGGAAATCGTCTAAATCATTTCGATTTTTAGTAGTCTTTAAAACATTATTTTATTTATTATAGTATAGGTTTTATTGGGTAGTTGTAGTACCTACGTTTATCTAGTACACGGTTCGACTGAAGCAGGCTGGCTTATACTTAGGCTTAGAAACTATGTATAAAATTCAGCATTAAAAATTTTTATTCATGGATTCTAATCTGAATTTTTTTATACTGGCTAGTGCCCGCGACTTCGTCTGCGTAGAATTAGTACTTCGAGTTGATTTTCATACCTATATATTAGTAATGATTGATCTCCCATACAAACTTTCATCCCTTATACCCACACCCCTCACTGAACCTTGGTGAGGAACAATAAGGCCCCGAGTATTTCTATACTTAAATTGGTGCAGAGGAACACGCACATTTTTATCTCCAAAAATATAAGTCGCATTAAAAACTTTAAATGTCTACATTGTAGAGTAAAATAAAATATTAGCTTTCACTTAAAAATATTACCGATTGTAAAAAGGTTTACAGTTTCGGAGCTATGAATGTTTTTCCAACAAATTTTGGTTTCTAACACCCCCCTCCCCAAGCTAAGGATGGAATAATTTAGGGTTTATATTAAAAAATAGTCGTATTTATTATGGGCATGCTATTCATGTTAAACGGTCCAAAAATTTTCCATAGGAAAAAGTTAAAAAAGTTATGCTGAAAAAACTGATTTTTGAAAATCTGCCCCCCAGTCCCCCCTTTTGGGGGAATATCCCCCCCCATTCACATATCTTTCTCTTCTAAGAGTTTGGTATGCAGGGTAAAAACTAGTCAAGCCAAATCTTGAGCTTTAATTTTATTTATCGTAAGTTATCTAGTTTATGTAAGAAATTCGACTGTTTAAATTTAAGAAGTCTTATTCTTCTTCTATTCTTCTTTCTTATCTTTAAATAGCAAACATTATAGTAAGAGAAAAAACTAGAATGTTTTTTAAATTTATTTTAGAATATTGTATTTTCCTATAAATAAATTTCAGAATTATCTACAGAACTTGGCACCCATTTAGATCTCAATTCTTTTGTTCGCTAAGACGATAACTACGTATATTCTTGAACTACGTATATTCTTGGCTCCCATTTTCACATTTAAGGTTTTCATGGGATATCATTACTTTTTGTAAATAAGTTATATAAAACCTGACCTGTAAAACTTACATTTTTCCTTGCGTTTAGGCTGTACAGTTTGTTTTGTTTGTTTCGACTGTTTTGTGCCAATTTATAAATGTTCTTGAACATTAGAAATATTAGAGCGCAATCCTTCTTTATGTAATCTGCATTTTTGATAGTGGTTCTGTACATTATCAAAATGTCTATTAAAAGCTTCCCAGACTTCGTCAATTTTCAAATATTAGTAGCAGGAGTGTGTAAGAATGAGTCTTTCGTAGCACAACTGTTACAATTGGTCGAAATGAAGTCAGATCGCTAAGTCAGTCAGTGCTGTCAGGGTCAGTTTGTATTATTATTGGTTGTCTAAATCTGGTACACAAAAATGATAAAACTAATTCTCTAACGGAAGACATTTTTTTTGCTATTATAATTACGAAACGCGCTAAGTATTAAAGGCCTATAAAAATCTATTGTTTTGAAAATATTTCAAATTGTAAAATATCACTGTTTTCAAATTATTTCTTATGTATACACACCCACCCAGCTGGATGCCAAATTTCAACTAGGTCAACTAGGTCTAAGTCATCTGCAAGTGGGTTAGGTGTTTGATCTATATGTCAGTCAGTCCACTGACTTTTTATCACTATAAAAATGCCGGTTTTCAGACGTTTATATCTTAATGACCATTTGAGCTATAATTATCTAAGGGAGTTTAATTATATAAACCAAGTATGAAACTTGGTTTATATAATTAAACTCCCTTAGATTGTTTGTGTTAAATAGATTTTGAGTTATTAAGGCGTCAAAAGTGGCTCCAAATGGTTCATGTAATATAACACACGGCTGCTGCGTCGCCAATTCCTTTTCTTGAACTTGGCTTGACACGTTGCCGCGTGTCTAGATCTATAGATCACTCCGTACACATATCACTACACAGGGTGACATCTAAGCACTGTGTTAAACACTGCTTAAGGAATGATGGGGCTTCTTTGCTCACCGCGACGTAGTAGGTTCCTGTGTTATCTCGGTAAAAACCCATAAACACCTTGATAATAATAAAAATATGGCAACACAATAGGATATCTGCAATCATTTAATAGTAGAAGCTTCATAATAGATAGACAGAATAATTGTTCCTTTTTTTATATAGGTACATATTCTTTTCTAAATATGGATATGAACAGAATCAAAATATTACTAAATCAATGAATGTTGACGAAATGAATATTCATGTTATTGAAGTTTCGATGAAAGATGGAATTTTCTTTTACCCCGTCAGTGACTAACAATAACCTTTTAGCTCGCTTTGATTTCTGATTTTTTGTGGTGAGAATTTATATTTGAAAACAATAAAAACGGCCTCATACCGATGAATATATTTAGAACTAAAATAAATTAGAAATGTTATATAGTGTTCTTTATAAAACATCTGAGAGACGAACAATGGTGAAGATATTCTTCTGAATTACATTATCAGCCTCAATATCTCATCACAAAATTACTTTTGATTAACTTAAGACGAGGTAAGTATTATAATTAACTTTTAAAACTTAAATCGTGAAAGGCCTTTTGAAAAGTAAATTTCTGTAAGATATTAACTAAGTTTAAATACTAAAGTTATTAAGTAAGGGTTAGCATTTGAGAGTGTTGCGTGATGTGCATGCGTCCTTGGCGGGTGTTAGGTTCATTGCGAGCGCGCATCTTGCACCTAAGTAATTGTAAAGTATTCTCCCACAACCGTGTCTGCTCCTCCACAGCTCCCTGGCGAGAACTTATCGCTTGTTGTTCCTACAATCATAAAAAAATTCGTCATCAATATTCAAACAAAACTTATGATCCCTGTGGGTAAAAAGAAGTTATGTTTACCGGAAAGTAGTTCAGTATTTTGTTTTAACGAAAGATGAATTCTCAATATTGGTATTTGTTGTAACTCCTAAGTTGCTGCACTCAAAAAAGCCCAGTATCCCGTTTGTATAAAGAAGACAGAGCGCCTGTGAGTTTTCATTGCCTAGCACAATTATCTCACAGACTGTACGAACCAAGCATTTAATGTAAATATAAATTTTTACTCATTTTGCTAAATGATTAGCATGATATTTACGTAGTAACTACTTAGACTCTGATATTTACGTAGTAACTACTTAGTCTCTGATATTTACGTAGTAACTACTTAGTCTCTGATATTTACGTAGTAACTACTTAATCTGTGACGATATCATGAATTAAATCTAACTGATTATATTTCATAACAAACAGGGTTAAAATTAGTGTTATTCTCGATTAAAATTCAAAAAACGTATATACAATTTATTTTTTTTGTTGAAAAAAAATTGGTTGTTATGTTATGAAATAAATTTATGCCTACCTCTTCTAAACGTTTAACAATTTGCTCCATGTCAGACACTTTTTGTTTTAAAGCCTCCATTTTGGACGGCTTCCTTGGTGACTGCATCGAATTTTTCATTTCAAACATCACCACTTCTTGTAATGTTTCGGCCTTTGTGATTTTTTGGCGCAAATTTTTCCATTCATCCTCCTTACTATTCAAAAGGTCAGTCAATTCCTTTACTTGATTCTTGAGAGGCTCCATTTGGGATGTTATGTTGATTGATGTTGCCTCGTAAATCCTTTTCTTCTGTTCGTACTGTTGTTGAACAGTTTGAAATTCTTCCTTTACAGGCTTAATGCGGTCGGCGAGTGGCTGAATTTCCTGTCGGACTTGTGATAACTTTTGAGCGGTCTGTGCGACTAACTGGAACATTATAAAAATGTATATTATACGAGACGAAAACAACAACGTCAAGTCAACGGTGTACGGTGAATAAAATATTGATCTTCAAGTTTTCAATAAATTTATTGACTCTGAGCAATAAAACAGCTTTGAACTAATAACGTCTTTCTTTTTATTACAATTATTTTTATTATAATTACGTCGACGGGAAATTACGCGATCACGTCTTTAGTAGGTATTGACGTTACGACCAGCGTGCATTGGCCGTGTCACAGTCTGATTGTCGAAACGTCAGGCAATTCAAAGGTATGTAATACCTATTAAATAGGTGATCGTGTTAATTGTAACCCGTCAATGTAATTATATTATCATGGAACGCGAGAGTTTCAAATTCATCCTTTTTTTTTACAAGTATGATCCTAGATCAATGGAATGCATTGCACATCCAATGCTACATTTATTTCAATCAAAAGATAATACTCAAATGGCATTAAGCATCGTAATAAATACTAACTAAGAAAATGTTATAAAGCCTTTACGAATAATACAATGTCTATACCATAAATGAATTCTGGACGAGTTCTTGAGTATGTGACGTGATTCTAACTAGACTGGAATTATGTAAAAAAACATTGAGCGAGTCTATTATATCCGCAAGTCTAAATTTACCCTCCTAAAATCCCACCTCAAAAATGTCCCGCTGAATAAATGATGAATTCGCAAACGATATTCATTTACCTGAGATAAGTCGTGGAGAGACTTTTTAGCCAAATCAGCAGGTTTGTCTTGTTTCTCCATATTCTCCTCATCTTCGATTTTCAGTTTTTTGTGATTCACCAAAGCCATTTCAACAGTTGGATCCGCTGTGCTAATAATATGTATAGTTCTTGTCAATATACCCGCTTCGACCTACCGGAGATAAAAGTAAATACAAGAACAAATTAAAGATAAAGGACTGAAACGACAAACATACCTTTTGTAATAAAACGTAATACTTACTTTAAAAGTTGAGAGATTGGCTCTCTGCCTTTTGTACGCAGTGCTCTTTGTGCGCAAGGAATTGACGTACTTCTTTAATTCCTCTCCCCTGAGGACAGTGTCGCCAAGGAGTTGCTTGACCTATTTTTGATAATTATAGAAAAGTGATCTATAAAATATTTTCTATGTCTAAGGCGATATAAAAAAATTACGTTTGTTTTAATTTACTTTGAATTGATTACATTTACAAACAGCGTAATAACACAATGCGTTGGAGTTTATTAAAAGGATTACAATAGTGAAGATAGATAATGAATTTCAATATAATAATATATTGACACAACATATTAGATACTTATTAGATAGTTATCTAGTGCCAAGCCAAGCAGAGCTTGTACCATGGGTTCTTAAACACGGATAAACATATATACATAGGTTTTTTCTTACACAGAAACACTGTGCGAGAATCGAACCCACTACCTTAGGCTTGGCAGTCGGATGCACTACCTACACAATATTTATCTGCACAGTAAAAACAGTCACTTGGATTCTGTAAATAGAAAAAGTAAACACAAATATAATTCATTTGCGGGACTCTGTAGGTACCTATACGTTTTTCTGATAAATATCCTATTAGTCATTACGATATATAAATATAGATATTAATATATTTATAAATGACTATCAAGTCAAATCAGTATACTTTAAGTAGGTGAGGTACATTTTTGTATGAAATACTAAGGCTTGATGTCACCCCTTACTGTTGTCAAATCATTTAATTTAATGATTGCAAAATAAATTAAAATAAGACTAGACGTAAATTTTCACAGTATGCTAAGTTATTTTATTGTCCGACTTGGCGAAATAATTTATTTTGAACATAGGCATCTACCCAATTATTAGTTAGGTATTAAGTACCGCGATCAACCAGGATTGTTGGCGTTGTGTTAAAACACAACACACTGCTGGTATTACCAGGACACCAGAGCTCCATGCAAGGGGAATAAGGTTGAAACACGTGCGATGACATGACTTTTTTTTTTATATTAATAAAAATCTGAACAACTAACCTAACATTTGTTTCATACACTTTCACACTTTAACTCCTCAGCCGGTAATCATGAAATTTCGCATACACGTTGTCAGTGGTACAGAGAAGAGAGAGAGAGAGATAGAGAGAGACAGAGAGAGATTGAAAGGTACCCTACCCCTTTCATCCTGAAAAAAGTACTGATTATCCAATTGTAAAAGTATCTGGATCAATTGACATAATCTCCATTAACACGAACGAAGTCGCAGACAAAAGATAGTTTTAAATATATTAATCTTACTACTAAGGTATATATGTACATTTATATTATTATAGTATATGCTCAGACGTACGTAGTGTTATTGTGGAAAAGTCATTATTCAATTAACATTTTAATATAATTTACAACAAATCAAATTAAAGTATTTTTTTCAATATTAGTCTTAAAAAAGATATATTGTCATTATTAAATTAAAATTTTAATATATTTTACAACAAATCAAATGAAAGTATTTTTCAATATCAGTCTTACAGAAAATAGTAGATTATCACAGATGATCCGCTTCTCAATGTAATGGCCAATTATTTGAATGAAAAAAAAAAACTTTGATTGATCTTCGTGTCGTCCTCATAACGTTTCTGATGTCAGGCTTTCGATTTAATACTGAACAATAGCGTTCGGCGAAATCACATCAAAAACTGAAAATATTATCCAATTTCATCGCATCAGACGGGGCTCTAGCTAGGGCTTGAGAAAAATGTGTACGGTACAAAGTGCTGTCTCATTATTTCGTAGATTGAGCGAATCGAGAACATTTTTTTTTGCACATAAGTTATACAAACGTGTCACGAAAATAGAAACCGAGCTTTGACAATATACATATATAAAGTTTGTGAGTATGTTTAGACGTATATACATAGGCTACTTTTTATCCGATATTCCCACGAGGTCAGGACTAACACGGGTGAAACCGCGGGGCGCTGCTAGTTATATATAAAATTTGTGAGTATGTTTGGACGTATGGATGTTTGTTCCTCTTTCACGCAAAAACTACAGAACCGATTGAGATGAAACTTGGTATGTACATAGCTGGGGACCTAGATTAACACATATGCTACTTTTTATCCCGATATTCTCACGGCATCGGGATTTACGCGGATAAAACCGCGGAGCGCATCTAGTTATATTATACTTCTATACCAAAGTCGTATCTTTTATTGAATAACTAATGGATATACATACTTACTTATAAAGACAAAAGCCTAGATAATGTAAGAAAGATTACACTAACGTTGTATAAGTCTAACCTAAGTTCTAAATTTGTTTATCGTGTACGAAAACTAACATGTTACAAACTTATTGAAGTGTAATTTTGCGTGGAAATTGTTTATAGAACTTACCTACTGCTATCAAGCAATTTATTGGAGTAGATTTGAGTTCAATTATGTACATACCTCCGTTGTATTTAAAACAATTTAAAATTGGAATGTACACAAATGTACCTACTGATAGTAAAGCAATCTGGTATTCCATACCGGCTTATGTTGTGTAACCACAGTAACATTCTATATATAAATAATCATAATCATTAAACGTGGGAGAACCATGCTTCGGCACGTATGGGCCGGCTCAACCAGAGTGATACCACGGTCACGGCATTGCTTTTCGCCGAGTAAGTGAGATTACCGGAGGCCCTAACCCTTTCCTCTACCCTCCTCTATCCCTCTTTCCCCATTCCCCTACGCCCACCTTAAAGGCTGGCAACGCACTTATGACTCTTGAATTGCAGGTGCCCATGGGCGGCGGTAGTCATTTACCATCAAGTGATCCGTCTGCCCGTTTGCCTCCTATACCATAAAAAAAAAGAAATCGTAGTTGCGTGAAACTAAGAAAGACGCTTTGATCTTACTACTACTTACTAATGTTCTTAATTTGACTGGTTTATAATAACCTGCGACTGTAGATCTGCTAACATAGCTTCATGTTCTTTCAAAGTGGCAGCTAACTCATGTGCCCGAGTAGCACTGGCCTCCTTGTTGCGGCGAATCACCGTGGCTTGTTGGCGGAAAGGGGCAAGCTTGTCCTCTTGTGGTCCTGCCATTGCCAACTTGCGCTGTACTAGCTGCTCCATCTCACTGTTTACTACAGCAATCTGCAGTCAATTATTAAGAGTTAAGTGTGTTAAAATTCAATTAGCTTATCACAGTTTACTATTGGACATTGGCCGCTTATAACTGATTTGATTCTCTACCTTCTGCAATCAATCTATTTCAAATACACGCTACATTCATATAATTTTTACTGACATTAGGAAGCAAACCCTAAGTACTGAACGCCACCAGCGATGAAATTCAAATGTCACGATAGTTAAATAATTGCAAAAAGTTACTAACGCCTTATTCCCGTCCGGGATATACAGAGACGATAGAACGCAACTTGCTACGATCCTGCCATACAACTCGTGCCTCTTCTACATTCATCAGACCTTTCATACAGTAACTTAAGATGCTTGACAGTAAGTACTAGTTCTTCGTTAACAATAAGTAAGAGCCACCGTGCACTGGTGATTTTTAATCGGACGATAGTTTAGTCGCTACCGTCTGACAATCGTGATCAAACTATCGGCCGATAGTTCAATCCTGTGGTAGTGCGTGCACAATACCGATTTGTAAGTAAAAACTCGCAGTAATCCCCGAACATCTCTTAAACTAGAACTTTTCTTTTTATGGTAATGGGGGCAAACGAGCAAACAGGTCAGCTGATGGTAAATGACTACCGCCGCCCATGGGCACCTGTAACTCAAGAGTTACAAGTGCGTTGCCGCCCTTTATGGTGGGAATAGGGGAATAGGGGGAGAGAGGGGGGGGGGCGACGACAAACTGTTTTGTTTATGAAACAGCTGCAATCAATCGACAGTCGGTCAATAGTTTAGTTAAAATCGGTGCACGCGCTTGCATCATACTTCAGACACGTTATGCAATGGCCGATAGTTGCCATTGATTGATGTCATTTTCGCTAGTTTGACAAGTCGATTTTTAATCGTTTAATGCGCCCACTGCCATACTTTCAGCTTCATACTGATTACTACTGATACTGCGCGGTGACTCTTATAAATGAAACATAATTTCGAAAGGTAACATTAAAGTGTCTCAAGTTTGTTTGAAGAAATTGTAGACGGTTATAAAAGTAAGAGCACAAGACAGACTACGTTTTTTTTTTTGACATTTTCACCTCTCGTAATTATAACCTCCGATGAAATATTTTCTGGCTATTATTTGATATTTATTAGGTACATCATAGAGTGGTACTTTCAACTGAAACTGATAGCTTATGACGTCATAAAAAATATATTACTAAAAATGTATATAATTACAGATGTAAGTACATACATTATACAGCATACAAACTTTATGTTTGTATACTTTAAAAGTTGAAAGCTGCTTGTGGTGACTAATATTCAGCGAACCACTTTCGTCGTTATATATAATACATTGTATACATATGTTTAATTATAAATAGCTATGTTGACAAACAAAAAATATATTTTTGTCATTTATTATCTTTTATTGAGTACTTACACGCAGCAGGTTCCCCTGATAAGAGAAAGAAAAGCGAAAGCTTCGCAATAAAAACCAAAATATCTCGCACGGCATACGAGGCGGAACCGTCTACACCCACTAATAACTAACGTTGTTATGTTTCTCTTGTCTTACGTATAATTGTCGTTTGAAGTTTAATAAGAAACCCTCCACATGGTGCACCATTGACAGCACACGTTGCTGTTTAGCGATAGTTTGACAAGCATCTTTCAGACCGACAAAGAACAAAAAGGGACCATTTTAAGTCTAAGTCTGAGAAAACAACTTGACCAGAACCTATTGTGGATTGATGGGTGAGATTCACCATAGATAAACAGTCGCTGACGTTATGAAAATAGGTTATATATCGGCAACACCTGGCATAAAAAAGCGTCTTATCCCCGGCATCGTGGCACAAAGAAGGATCAGATTTTTGGAGTGAAAGATTGATATAAGCCCTAAATAGATCACGTCTGAAGGGAAATGGCAATCTTTAAAACTTAGGTACCTTATCTTGAACAGTAGCTAGATCAGACCGTGTAGGATGTTGCTCAGTAGCGATGGCCTGCATAATGCTTAACTCTCTCTGAAGATGAGCGCTTTCTTGTGGTAGCTTCTCCTTTACGAGATAGCTGTTCAACTAAAATGATAGTAAAAATTGTTAGGAAAAGATACGAAAAAGAAAAGCAGGTTTATTCTCAGTACTTTTTCTTTTAATTTGACTTTATCTGTGAGCTTTTAAGTCATTTCGTTTTCTTGATAGTCTTCTATTATGTTTTTATCCATGTTAACCACGTGGAACTACCTACATTTTAATGTAACATAAAATTAAAAAAATCTCAGATGCTTATTATACACCATACTATTATAAGCTTCATTAATATTTTTTAACCATTCATGATTTAGACGAGACCAATACCTGAATTTCTTCTTGTAAGCGCTTCATTACGTCATTGACTGTCTTAGGAGTTGCACTTTGTCCATGGATGACGTTCAAATACCTTTTTAATTGATCAGATGCAATTTTCAATTGGGACTGTTGTGCATCGTACTACAATATAAAAAAAAATTGGTTGTCTGTAAAGTCGGTTTACGGACGATAATTTTACGTGATAACGTCATAAGAAAACAGTGGAAGAGAGATAGATGCGTCACAAGCCGAACGCTTAGGCCGGTCGTGCCTCTCGCTTGCACGCTCGGCCCAGGCGGTACGTGAAAATGAGTCATGCTTTTTCGTGCGTGCAGCCGGCGTTCATCGATTTATAAGACGTTATCACGTGAAAAAAATATTATTTATCTGGTAGACCTCACTAATAAAATATTATAAATATATTTTTTTTACCTGATTTTCCAATTCCTTCGCCTTTTCTTGGTGAACTCTTAAAGCTCGACTAATATTTAATAGGTTTTCTTTGTCACTTACATCCACTAAATTAACTTGCACGTTTTCTAATCTCTTTATTACTGTAATACCAGTTACGAAAAGTAAGTTTAAAATCACATTTATTATAACTATTTACATTTAGATTCCAAATGTCAAAACTTGACGATAATTACTGGAGTTGGGAGAATAAGTCTTCGTTAATGATCGTTGTTTGTAAGGGAAGTCGCTACACCTGAATACTTACCAATGTCTCTCTCGAGTGCCATCTCCTTAATGTCGTTAATTATTTCTGACGCGTTCTCTTTTTGTAATATCCTAGTTCGTTTGTGAACCTCCTTAAATTCATCGATCAAATTTTGATAGAGATCCAAAAGATCCCGTATGTTATTGTTTCGGATTACATCTGGTGGTATGTCAGGTAATTTCAAATACCTAAAACATTTTAGCAGAATTAAACCTAAAGTTACTTATTTTTAAAACTTATATTGAAAAACATACATAACATCTTCGGTTAATACATTCAATTTAGTAAAATAACTTCAGTTTATTTATTGTTTAATTACTCGTGAAGACGTATGATAAATTGCAGTACACTTGTAATGCTGGCTAACAGAGGTGGAGGTACCTCCTCACTCGGGTGACTCTAATTCCAACAGAAGACTACTGTGTGCTATCTACTTCAGTTACATAATAACCCTTTTAGCTTTGCTTCTGTAAGGCTCTGTCCTTTCTTCTTCATATATGTTCTGTTAAATTTATATTGAAATTTGAAAAAAATTAAGTTCCTGCACGTTTCAATTGCGAAACGTCACTTTTTTTATTTGACATTATAACATTGTAAACGATATATGACTTAAAATTCCATGCTTAATAATTATAAGTCATTTTAATTGTATTCTGTAATATTTGCACACCAGCATGGTAAAACATGGATTAGACTAATATATGTAATTATAATATCCTACAATGTGTGAAATATCCTTCCTACTTACCATCCATACGATACCATACCTTCATACCAATAATTTAAATAAAAGTTTCCTGTAAATGGCATATGGCAAGAAATATGTATGTGGCCTGGATTAATCCCGTAGCCCATAAACCTTGATTAAGCCTTGATTTAATTTTAAACAAACTGAATTGCCTCGTCTGCTAAAATCCCTAGCCATTAAGAACTTTTAGGTACAAAGTATACGTAAATCAATGAGCAATAAATGTCTGGACCCATTATTTAATTATAGGACCTATAAAAAAGGAGACGTGAAGCTCTTAATATTTTGCACCCCGGGGCAAATGTCGGATCGCCTTAGCGTTCTAGTCACGTAGATACCTACTTGATGGTACCTAATTACAGTAGGTAAATCGATAATCACTCTAATTTTATTTGTTGACTAATATCCAGGGTCGAAAAGATTTGTAGACTAATACAAAGAGCATGATATGAACATATTCGGCGGCGTGCCTGTTGTTGCGGATTACTGATACCTACAAACTCAAAAGAAGATCTGTCGACAACAACGCAATACGCTGGTATTGCTGTATAGAACTCGTCTTCTAGAAGATGAAGATACTTCCTGATGTTTAAGATTTGGCAATACAAGATTCATTCATAAACGACACGACGACAGCACGGTCGATTACTACCACAGAATACATAATAGTACAGGTAACTACAAACAATTTCATTACACTTAGTTTGAGAAAACGGAAAGGATACCCAAAAAGGTTAACGACATCAGACAAAAGAGGTACCTTTCAGCGTAGGGTAGATTGAAAACGACTGTTCCTAAACGATTTAAATCTACTTATAGTTTCATAATTTGTAATTGGAAAACATTTTATACTGGCTGTATTAAATTTTATCTATCTAATGTTTTATGATTAACTTGTGGAAAATGACACAATAACATCTACTTGCCTCTTTATAAGTTTAAGTTTTTTTTAACTTTTAATATGTGATTAATACAAACAACTATTTACTATTTTAATTCATTAAGGTATGATGTGTTTACCAGTAGAATTATTCAATCAGGAAATGCATTCTTAATTTACATTATAAACAACTTATTGTACAATATTATTGAATACGTACTTGGCTAGATATGCAGTGTTCTTAACTTGCTCCTTATTAGTGAGGAGCCAATGCAATACGTGGTGTATCGTCCTCGCATCTCCAGCAAGCAATTGCGCCCTGAAGCGTGTAGGTTCAACGCCTGCCGGTGGTCGGTACTTAACGCTACCTAACATCTCTAACAAACTCAATGACACCGTCTCAGACTCATCTTCGCTTACATCCAACTATAAACATAAAACACAATTTTATTATGACGTACTTCTATTAATGAAACTTCTAAAGACTAATTATTGAAGTGTCAGCTCCGCAATTTACGAGCGAATTACGAGTACGATTCCGACCGATTACATTATAGACTTGAATCCATTTCTAGCATTAAAATTTAACTCGGATAACTACTTGGTATTCTGTTTGTGTATGCTCACCATATTACTAGTATTCAATTTAATTTTTATACGACGATACACGACTTTAACAAGAAAGTTTAAGCTATTTTCGATGTCTATAGATTTATTTGTGTTCTAGAAACCTAGGGTCTAAAAAGCGCTGTATAATGTCCTAAAATGCTATAATTATTGTTAGAGAGCAAATAATAATTAAAAGAAGAGAGAGACTAATAACAAAATAAGTATTGTTAACTGTTATTGGGTGTACCTACTTGTTTCGACAAATTTTCAGTTACGAAATTCAAATGCGACGATATGTCTATATATGATACAGAAATAAAAATCTGATGTTAACTTGCTTGATAGAGATTCTCTTTGCGGACTGATGAGAAATTATAAGTTAATGTTATATAGACAGTAATGCTATACCTACGTATATCATATATGTGAACGATAAATGAAAGCTACCTCAGGTCTCGGTAATCTATCATAGATAAAAACCATAGTAAAGGGTATTATGTGTTATCTCAGATATTTTAGATGCGAAGCACAAAAAATCATAAAATAAAAACTTATTAAAAAGCACTAAAAAGCTAAAATAAATAAACCTTTTAAGTCTTGAGTATTGAGCATATTTACATAAACTATCAAATTGTATATAAACTAATTTTGAGTCAGCGCCTAATAATAAAATAATTAATTTCCTAGAGATTGGTAGTCGATTTTCGATCATGCCAGTATAACTTGAGCTGTCATTGTATAGACTTACTTACTATATCAGGTTTTCACGTAATTCTTCTATATACCTACCTATAAACTGTAAATATTCCAAAGTTCACGTTACTACTACATTTTCTTAAAAAGGGGTACTAAGAATTCTCTTCACGTATTAATATAATGATAAGCTAAAGACTTAAAAGGTTTATTTATTTTTTGCTCTAGAGTTCTTTTTCGTCGGTTTAATTTTTTTTTTAGAAGTTTTATAGTCAGATAATTTTAGTAGAAAATATTATTATTAAAAAAAAAACAATTAAGGTTTAAAGGGAAAGTACGTATTAACGGTTCATAGTCATAGAGCACCAATAATATATTTTTTTTTACTATAGTCTTTGATTATATATATAGGTACTATAGTAAGTAGGTATCTAAACTCAATCGAATAGAACATCAGTCAGGGCCCTTCAATTTCAGATCACATTGTATATGAGTTTAAAGTTGTCCATGTAGAAACTTTGCTACAACATTAAGTAGGTAAATTTTTATTCTAAATGACTTGTCCAGTAATTTAGTTGTGTTTAGGTAGAAAGTAGAATTAATTAAGTCGGGGTAATAAAAATCAATTTGTCGAGGTTGGTTACCTTATCTCCAGCGTTGAAATTCACCAGTAAATCCACTAACAGCTGTAGAAGCTGTTTCTCGTTCAAAGCATCGAATTTAATTAGATCGTAGTTTCTCCCAAGAGTCACGTTTAGTTCTTTTACAATATATTTCATTTGTTCCGTCATTTCGATAACTGCTTTTTACGTTAAACTAAAAAATTAATAGACAGCAAAACTTTGACAAAATTGGCTCAAAATGTACGATATAACGAAACAACTTTAAATTAAAATCAATATCGTGGCTTCTACTACAACAAAACTATCATCATAACAAGAGATTGTGTTGACATCGTATGTCGCTATGACAACTTGTTCTACTAGCTATGGCAGTGTTTCCCAATTAGTAAGTACGCGTACCCCCAGGGGTACGCAAGGTTGCATCGAGGGATGCGCAAGAATAACGTGATTAAGAAAATTAAATCAGTAAAAAAATTAGGCAAACAGCAATTGACAAAATATATTTTTAATCGATCAGTGTCCAGTTCATTTGCTTAACTAGTATGTGCGCTTTTTTCGCCGACGTAGCCTTATGGCGAACGGAGGTGTCGCAATTTTAAATAGAGACGGTAACAAATTAATACAAAGACATACTTAGTTGAACGTTGGAAAAGGTGCATAGAAGGATTGTATAGAGGTTTAGGAATGAAAAAAGATGATATAGGAAGAGAAAATCTTGTAGATGAGGACAAATTAGGTCCTGTAATATTAAAGACGGAGTTCAATAAAGCTTTGAGTTCTATCCAAAATTGAAAAGCTCCGGGTGATGATGTTACATACAACTGATTAAATATGCAGTTTGTGAGCCATTGTTTGATGAAATTTACTACCTTCTATTTTTAAATTAGTAGAACAGTCGCTTACAGAAAAAACAAAACACCCTTAAATGTAAAGATCATAGAACCTTTATTTTAGTCTCTCAAGCATCTAAAATTCTACTAAAAATAGTAGAAAATAGAATAAGACAGGTGGGCAGCATTTGAGATGTGGTGCTGGAGGCGGATGATGAACATCAGCTGGAATGAAAACAGAACCAACGAGGAAGTCCTGGTAATGGTTAATGAAGAGAGACGGTTGTTGGAAACTATAGATAACAGAAGATGAAAAATGGTTGGGCACTTGATAAGACACGACGACTTCTTCAAAACAATATTGCACGGAAAAATAGAGAAAAAAGAGAAGACGAGCAAGGCTTAGAAGAAGTTTTATACAACAAGTGAAGGAGCAAGTGGGAGTCTAGACTTATGAAGAGATCAAAAAGATCGCAGAGGATAGAGAGGAGTAGCGATTGCTCCACCAACAAGAGTAGCTCTTAAATTTTAAGAAGAAATATTAAAAAAAAAAAACGTGTGCGTGTCGGGACCCCCGACAGAAGTGATAGCTTAAACGCCAGACAGACTGAGTTGGTTTACCCTCCCATAAGAAGATATCACTCCAACATTTATTTTTTATTTACCTGCGATAATGGGTATGCGAATGTGAGGTCTTTCTTGCAGTGGTACGTAGGAAAAAAATATTGGGAACTACTGAGCTATGGGGTCCTCGTACTATATATAATGAAAATTTCTTTGATTATATTATATATATAATCAAAGGTAAATTTCTATGTATATGATAATTAAAAATCTTTACTTTTACTTTGGAAAGCTTTTTAAAAATGAATGAATTTTCTTGAAGAATACAATAAGAACAGAATGTAAGACAATACCTATGAATCTTAATGATTGATTAATGAATTATTTACCTTAAAAAACCAGAATAATATTGTAAAATTTGTATCGGGGAATTCTGGGGACCGTCCTGATTCCATAATATTGTAAAATTTGTATCGGGGAATTCGGGGACCGTCCTGATTCCATAATATTGTAAAATTTGTATCGGGGAATTCGGTGACCGTCCTGATTCCATAATTTTGTAAAATTTGTATCGGGGAATTCGGGGACCGTCCTGATTCCATAATATTGTAAAATTTGTATCGGGGAATTCGGGGACCGTCCTGATTCCACGATTTTGTATCATATACCTACCTACGCGGAATGCTGATGACAAAGGTGTTTTAGGCAAATTGATATAAAAGAAACACTAAGTATTTTATCAGTGTGTGAATCTGGAATCCTGAGTTAGGATGAGTGTTTTAGGTAATTTAGCTGGCTTACATTTGCAAAAAAATACTTACAATGAACAACTTTTTTTATTGTTTGATCATAATAACAGGTTCTAAATTTAATATATTTGTGTAAGTAAATAACCTAGTATTATAACTTATACATTTGTATAACTTTGAATGATCTATAAGAGTTCAAATCACAGAAGAATATCCTGTACTATAAAGCTGTGTTACATAATAACTACCTAGGTCTTGCTAAAACATTCTTACCGACATGAAAACACATTGTAACTAGAGATCAGTAATGCCCCGTCCGAACCGGGCATTAGTGGATAGTGGCCCACTACGGTACCTACCTTTTAGAAACCAGGTGTAGAATTTATATATCTACCAATTATTCTACACTCTCATCTTCATTTCATTTTCCCAATTTTATTTGGGGTCGGCGCAAAGTGTAACTTTGCAAAGAGTTTTGACTGGTTTCTTTTACCCTCCTTGGGAAAGTAATCGTTGTCAGACAGGAGTAAGGAAGAAGGTTAATAATTAAGGTAAGGAAAACGGATAGAGGAAGAGAGGTGAGATACGGGGTACCGCAAGTCTTGACTGGGGAGACGGGACTGAGATTGCAGTAGCTCGAAGAGGCCGGGTCGCATACCCGTAGGTACTTATGTCCTTTTCTTGTGATTGGAGAGGCCGCTAGGATAAGTGCATCAACTGGCCACCATTTATTCTACACCATGGAACAAAAGTAATAAAATGACAGTTTTTTTGTTTAAAGAGATTAAAAAGTTCGTTACATAGTCGTTATGAAAGTGGGGAGGGGTAGATTAAGAAGCACTATCTTGTATGGGGACCAAACCGAATGTGGTCACATAAAAAACAAGTGAGGTGTCTTTGGGACACCCGGTTGGTACGAAATTCCTTTCGATATATACATATAATTCTTTTTTTTTAATCTGTTATTGAGTAGGGGTTTTTATCTATTTAGACATGTCAACCCCATTGTACCCTTTATATGTATGACTTACAAATTGCACATCACTGTGGAAACATTGAACCGCTAATACACAGCTGTTTGGATATCTCACTACCAAAGTGAAAGAATAGTCTGCGCAATTCCTACATCAATCTGGCTCAAATTCAATGCTTCCATCAGTGCTTTTCTTTCTGTTCGGTTCTTGACACATTCCATCAGCACGTGTTGTGCATCCTCTTCAACTCCGCATAAGCTGCAGTTTGGAGAGTTTTTCTTTGTCATTAAGTATGCAAACTTATTCGATGGAATGTGTCCAGAACGAAGTCTCATTATAACATTTTTAAATGGTTTCTATTAATGTAACATCCAATAAACCATGGTATATACAGCGGCTCAGACTGTAGAGGACAATACCAAATTCCCTTCGTTTCTGATTTCTCCTTAAACTGTAATTTCCATTTATTATAATTTTGTATTTTAAATTTAGGTAATATTTCCAAATAATCAGGTAGAACATTAATTTCGACTCCTTGTAAGCAGCCCACTTTAGCCATTATGTTCGCTTCTTCTTACCATGTAATCCAATGTGAGCCGGAACCCATTGCAACTTCAGGGTCCTACCCATTTCCTGTACTTGTAATAGTTTTTCAAGTATTAGATAGGCTATCGAAACACCTCTGCTATCAGAGGCGCATCGAGCCACGTGTTGTAATGCACTTTTGCTGTCCGTTAATATAACCGTGTTGTTCCAGTTCTTATCAATCACATAAGACAGGGCTTCCGAAACTGCAATGAGTTCCGCAGTCATAATGGATACATCAGTTGTAATATTGTAACATACACTATATTTTGCATGTAGCATAAAAGGCTGCCCCGAGGGATTTCTCTTTCTTTGAGCCATCTGTATATATAATACGCCATCCCCGATATTTTTCATTAATCTCATTAGATACTTTCCATTTAATAAAATTACATTCATAATTATTTTTACTTTTGGTCATACAATCTAAATTTATGTTGATAATAAAATCTCTTGTATATATGTATGTTGTCCTTATATTTAATGTAAATCTAGGTAAAGGTGCTGTACAGTGAAATTCACAGAGCTTGGTTTCGTTATATTGTATTGTAGCTAGCAAGGGTTTTTTTTTCTGTTTTGCCAATACCGATTAAGACAAAGAATTTAATTTAGATACCTGTCCTATACCGTTACATTATCATCAAATGATTGGTTTTTAAACAGTATTTATATGCGAAGTATTGTCTTCTTAAAAAAAGGAGGTGAAGCGAGTTCACTTTAATAATATTCAATGGATTGAATATAATCGTATTGTATCAAAATATAGTAAACCCCTCTTGAGCGCTCATATATCTAATTGCCAAAAAAAGTTAACTCACCAATGGTTATATGTTTAGGTATTTAGACTATAATTAAATCCTTTATCCTAATTTAAACGTTATTTGTCTTGTATAAATTTTCTGAACGTGAGGTTTCTTTTGCAGCCTACAATTGACAAGAATCGCTCGTTTAAATCTCTTAGTGCGATTCTGGATCAAGTCTTGTTAAATGGCGCTAGCTATATTGCCACATGTTATTCCTTCACACCACTCTTCTATTCGTCCCAATGTCTAAAATGTATATATGTATAAATATAATGTATATATTCATCCATTAAATATTTAAATGTATATATTGAAAGGAATTTCGTTCCAACCGGGTGTCCCAAAGACACTTCACTTGTTTTTTATGTGACCACATTCGGTTTGTTCTCCATACAAGATGGTGCTTCTTAATCTACCCTCCATAATGACTATGTAACGAACTTTTTAATCTCTTTTAACAAAAAACTGTCTTTGTAGTTAAGTTTATTATTTACCTTCCAAAGTTTATAATTTTAATTGTACTTATTTGGTCCCTGGTCTAAATTACATTGTAGTTACAGCTGAAATGATTTTGGTAACACAAAAAAATAAAAAACGTGTTCATTCAATAAATTATATTATCTCTTTACAATACAATCATGTTTCTTTTTTCATAATCGTCAAAATATCAATATTTTTTTACTTAGACTACACTGTTTGTGCCTACCTCACCGTAGTAATTGTAATCTCAGATATTAATAACCACAAGTAATCATAGCACATTCAAACACCTCACAGCCCTTACATTTTACATTGCTTCTTTACTGTTTGTATGATTCTGTAACGTTAGATAAACGGTACATGAAACCCTGGGCTACGACTGACGCTAATGTATTGTAATGTATAATAAAACAGAATCACTGGCTGAAATAATTATCTAGCACCAATTCCAGTAACCTAACGTTAACTTGTAAGTAACATAATAAGTGGATAGTGATTCCTTACGACCACAAGAAATGCTTGTGAACTTCACGTGTTATATGTAACTTGTAACCATTGAACCAATTATTACAATAAGCGATTCTATATTCTCTCCAATTCGAAGGACGGAACTGAACTTTAGAATTGAGATTGAGCAAGTAGTTAAACGAGAAATCAGATATTTTTTTTCTACCCTCAGGTCGGTTAGTTATTTTTACTATTTGGTATGTAATTTTTTGAATGTAAAAGAACAATCGACAACTGTCAAAAATGATCATATTTCTGGTACAACTACATAAAAACAACCCCATTTTCTAGTTACAACTACATAAAAATAACCTCATTTTCCAGTAAAACTACATAAAAATAACCAAAGTTTCTGGAACAACTACATTAAGTGGGTGATTGTGTATCATCATCATCATGTCAGCCATCAATAGGAAATGTCAGTGTCGAAAAGTGGATGTCTTATATAATTATGTATTTACACGGGAATTGACGCGATCACGATCACGAATTCCCGTGTAAATATATAATTATATCGCGAAAGTTTAAAAGTTAGTACGGATGTCTTATAGTTGAAAGTATAACTAAAAGTAGTGTTTATTATTTGAACATTTTTTATGCTTGTTTTGTTAACAAAGTAGGTCAAGTTACATTTAGACTAATGCAAGCTTGTTATAAACATTACTTTTATGTGGTCATAAAGAATCACAGCCCTGTTTGCTATCACGAACATAATAGATAATACTAACAAAGTACTCACATAACACGAATTAATTTAAGAATGAATTCAGTTCTACTTATTCTATGGCATGCACCATTATTTTATTCAGACCCCATGTTAATAACTACTATTTAACAATGTCGAAGCACGTAAACGTATCAATTCTAATAAAGCACTTACGTTCGTGTTAATCATCGCATCAAGTATTGTTGATGTATAAAACGCGTTTCGTAGTTCCGAAATAAAAACGATTGATATTCTTCTACTCATTATGAATTACACTAAATCGGATTTATCAACATAAATACTTTGTACTCTTCTAAGTTAATGGAAATTCAATTATGTACAATACACATACAAAATTTATAACTATAGGAATAGTAATAATCATAAGCATGAATTACGAAATCAGATGAGATTTGGGAATATGTAAAATTATTACTTATAAAGCACCTACAAAAACTAGTGTTAAGTCTCACTATTTACCTAACCTAACAAATATTACAACCCTTATACAATTATAATACTACAGACTTCTGTTTCAGGATTGTTTGGTTGACATAATTACAATTCTACAAAATTAATTGGATCAGTTAAGTAATAAAATAATATAAAATGTTAATTCGTGTGATTAATCGTTCACCTCTGAAAATCAGTCGAATACTCCTAATAAATTCAAACTTTCCACTGTTAATAAAAATGCGAGCAGACTGCGCCCCCTACCGGTTAATACGATTTCGATATACACGGATTAAAACGATATGAAAAGCAGGACGCACTCGCACATAAATGCATTCGAGCTTCTTTCGACTCGATAACATAATTCCAAAAATAAACACGTCAAAACATAAAATAAACAATCTCTAAATACAATATATCGCAGGGATAGAAACAAAAGTTAAAACCTACAACAAACCGCCCTTACGGCCGAACAGTAAACTTAACGTGCCGAGCGCCCCCGGGTTGGGTGCGGGTGACCGTGTGTGGGGCGCACCCAACTGCGCCAGCCCTCTCCCGTTAGGGCCCACCGTGCCCAGGTCCGAGCGGGGCCGCGGGGCGCGCGCCCGGGGCGGGCGCCGCACGCAGCCCGGCGGCGCGTCCAGCGCGCCCGACCCGGGGTGGGCCGGAACCCCTAAAGGGGTCTCCGCTACTTCGGAAGCACGCCGTTCCGCGGAGGGAGCCGCAGGCGAGCGCAGCGTGCGCTTTAGGCAGGTGAGCTGTTCCATAGGACTGCGGTGGACGAGCCCCGTGTACAACGACCCGGGTGTTTGCAGTGCGAGCGGAGCTGGTGAGCTATCACCGCCAGGCGAGGCGAGGTGTCGGCGACGGAGGATGGACGTGCCGCTAGCTATCAGCGCGTGTAGGGAGGGCGGGACGTCGCCAGGTCGCGGTGAAGCCGGCGGTGTCTGGTCCGGCGAGCCCAGTAGCGGGCTGTTTGCAGGTGTAGCGGTCGGCGTGAAATGTGCGCGTGAGGGAGGGAGACAGATAGACTCGCGGCGCGAGTGAACCGGAGACACGCCGGCAGATGATCGTCGCGATGTGAGCCGTGAACTCCAGGCGCTGCCCAGCACGCTGCTCGATAGACTGCTCATGCCGCTACTACAAACGCTGCTGGTGCTGGTCCCTATCGAGCTGCCATCGTTTGGATGAAGTACCGTGCTGAAAAAGTATTTATTTTGGTTTAAAGCTCTCTGTTTGTATTAAATACATCTTTCGCTAAATTTTCAACATCAAGAGTAATGTTTTGTTAGAGACAGACCTGTTAGTGAAGGTATAGATATGACTAGAGTGCGGCAGACGTGGCATGTCATCGTCTTCTTCGACATCAGACAACCGATATAGCCTCAAACCGAGCCCAGGGACTGAACGTGTTCCTCGAACTCCAACACCCTCTTGTTCCTCTAGAAGACCTGTAACAATCAACCAAAGCTGCAATCTATTTCTTTTTATATGACAAATTTTGATCACAAACTTGAATAATGCCATGAGTGTATTTCCACGTTTCTTATAACTGCTAAAAAACTACCAGACAGTTGAAAACGAAACACAGCAGAACAGATTGTTGTGAAATCATGACTATAAATAATATTTTTGGCAATTTATATGTACTATCGATCCCTTGCTCGGTAAGTAATATGACAACAGCAGATAATATAAAAAAGTTTACCCACCTGACATGGAAGGTTTGGCGAGCTGCGCCCACGTATGTAAGGTGAGCGAGCCCTCCATAGGTTTGACTATCTGTAGCTTGTGTGGCGACCTGAAGCGGGCCATGCCGCCCGCCGCACCCGCACCCCATACCGCACTTTCCTCACTTGAATCTCTCTCTATAAATAAAACCATTAAATTTGTATTATGTAGCTTTTATATTATATTATCAGCTATAGCCGGTTCACAAGAATAATCAGTATGTTTATTATATGAACACCAATATCTATTATCTTACAAACAAATTTCCCAAAAGAATAAGGTGCGAGAATCATTCTGCACATTCGAGATAAAAATATGCTACTAGGGGGGCAAACAAGCCCAGATGGTATAGATAGAAAGTGTTGGAATAGTTACCTGCGCGCCTGGTGTGACGCAGCACGTGCGAGGCGGTGAGCGAGGCGCGGCGCGAGTTGATCTCCTGCGGCGTGAGGCGGCGCAGCGCCGCCGCCAGCTCGGCGGCGCCCGGCGCGCCCGGCACGCCCACCCCCGTACCGCCGCTACACATCACAAACAGCTGTTATAATCGACGACTCACATCATACATTTATTATAAATAAGTAAAGACAAAACAGTTCAGTACCGTTTCCTCTTTGTCAACCAATATATTTTTTTAGCTGCCATTGAAGAGCATTATGGAAGATCTTCGAAGGGTAATTCGAATTATAATAATTATGGTCGAACTTCGGCTAGTGGACGAACGCCAGTATAATATATACAGCGTGTAAGTTTACAATAACCTCTTTCTGTTTATACTTACCACAATACAAAAGTCAGTTCATCATAAAAATGCGAGATTAAGGATTCATAGTCATTAGTTTCATTTGGCGCTACGCAATGTGCACACATGTGTATTCGATTGATTACATAGCAGTTTTTGGCCGCATGCGGTATTTATTACCTTTTTCCTCATTGTGAAATCACTTGATTTTCGACTCAGAATGATGGTCTGAATGCACTACGAGGGCGGCACTGAAAATTTCGGGAATCAAGGAAGTGACACAACATTACTATTTAAAAATGTATTTATTGCTTTTCGAAGTGTTCTCCGCGAAATTTGACACATTTTTCCATACGATGGAACCAATCATTGAAGCAACCATTCCATTCGGAAGTTGGGTCTCCAAAAGGACCGTTTTGTAGGCGTCCACAGCTTCTTCAGGTGATGAAAATCTCTGACCACGCAATTTATTCTTTATTTTAGGGAAAGTATAGAAATCATTAGGGCTTAGGTCGGGGCTGTACGGTTGATGGTCTAATAATTCTATGTTTTCTTGCTTTAAAAACTCTTTTGTTCTGTGCGCGGTGTGAGAACTCGCATTGTCGTGATGGAGGATGATGCGGCAGTTGCAGTTCTCTTTACGGAGTTCAGAAACTACCTGTGGCAAACAAATGCTAGCATACCATTCTGCTTTAACCGTTCTTTGTCCCTCAAGAGAAATAGTCGCAACATGGCCGGTTCTGGAGACAATCGTGGCCACCATTTTTTTTGCAACACTCCGTGAACGAACAATTTTTGTTGGCTTTAACTCATTTTCGAACACCCAAACTCGTGACTCGTTTTTTGTTTCGGGTTCGTACGCGTATATCCAGGATTCGTCACCTGATATGATGTTGTATACAGCATTTGAGGATCCTGCGTGGAATCTTTCGAGAGTTCTGACGCACCAAGTAACGCGAGCCGCTTATTGCTCTTCACAGAGCGAATACGGTATCCATCGGGAAAACAACTTTTTTACACCTCATTGTTCATGCAAGATTATTTGTATTTGACTCATGGCAATATCTAAAGTTGCCTGAATTTCGCGGTATGTCACATGTCGATCTTCCTCAACGTCACAGCATCAACGTTTTCTTAGGTGACTGCAGTTTTTGGACGACCTTGACGGGAATCATCACTGAGCTTGACACGTCCACGTTGAAATTCAGCAAACCAGCGATAAATTGTGGTTTTGGATGGGGCTTCATCACCAAATGCAGAAATCATCCAGTCAACACACTGTTTTTGCGTTAAACCACTTCGCAAGTCATAATAAATCATCGCTCTTGAATTTTCTCGAGTCAATTTCATTTTCTCAACGACTAAACAAGTTTGACAAAACCTTGTTATAAGACCGAGAATCTTTTTTTAAATAAATAAATGGTATTCGATTTTTAAAACCAAGGTGTTTTTAATTAAAAAGATTTTAATATGACAGAAACAGTGGAAATATTCCATTCCCGATACTTTTAGTGCAGCCTATGTATATCAGGATTCGGTACGGTATTTCTTACACCTGTATATTACTAATTGTTGCGAGGGCATCCGAGTTAAACTTAAAACATCTCACTTATTTACAAACTTCTATGAATCTCATTATAATGTTTTATAATAACTCTTAAACGCTTAAAGAATTTTCGAAATCAGACTAGTGGATCTTTAGATAAGTTTTTCAAATAAACTAATATTAGTATAGTTATATGGTTATTTCAAATGACTATATTTAACAACACATATAACAATATATATAAGTTCCCCGCGGTTTCACCCGCATTTATGGTCGCTGCTTCGCTCCTTAGGGTCGTATAAATAGCCCCCTCAAAAATGGGGATAACAAATTGGGGCAAAAATAATTGTTGAAATACTTCCTAGCTTTATTATATTGTTATAATTCAGACATAAAAATTACTTAAAAAAAAAATAAGAACCTTTTACACATATACCTTTTTACAAATTAAGTATACGATACTAATCAAGTTGGTCCGCTCTGCTCGCTGTCCGATGCAAAACAGAGTCTATTATTATTATTGTAAGTGCCTGAGTGCTACCTCGACCATTTCGGGTCTTTTGTAACGCACTCTTACTTTATAATTCACTGCTCAGACTTATTATGGCTCCGAGAAATCTTCAGATATTATCAGCAGTGATTGTTTGTTTTTCTTGCGGTTGCATGATTAATAGGTTATGTAGGTGGCTAGGTTAATACTTCGGTGCCGCATCAGTGGGCCACAAAAGCGTAGAATATGCAGTGCAGCCTCTCGACAGAATCTGCATATTGTGTTCTCGCCCCAACTTTAGGTTGAACATATGTTTGTCCAGTTTGCGGAGTCTAAGCTGCACCTATGTGAGACTATTTATAGCCTCATGGCGACCAGGGATATCGGATGATGTATGACAACACACGTCTTGGATACCTACCGTCGCCTAACGATAGATTATACAAGGTATACTAACGGATATAGATCATCGGAGTCGGTATCCGAAGTATCGTCAAGGAAGGAGTCACTGGAAGGCTTGTGCGAAGGTCGCAGATGCATCGGCACGACCGGCGGCCCGTCGCCCACATCGGAACCGGGAAGCGAGGGGCCCGACTGGCCCGACCATCGTGATGCGCACTGCACTGTCTCAAACACTTTGTGCATGCTTGATCTGGAAATAATATAAAAAAATATGGATTTAAAAAAAACTTATATTTTGTAAAATTACAAACAACTATTCTGGCCATTAATGATATAATGAAAAATATGCTAATACTGTATTAAAGTTAATACACTTACATGCGCATAAAAATATATTTAGTACAAAGATAAGAATGAAGTTATTGGTGTAATTGTTTAACTAACCAAATTTTTTGTTACTTTGGATAAGAATTGGTGCTACAGTGAAAAGCTCTAGGTCCAATACTGGACTGACGTAATTTATTAATGATATAAAAGGATTATACGCACTGTGCGAGTGGATCGCCGATACCAGAGTCGAGGCTGAGCTCTGAATATATAGAGGAGTGCATTTCTCTGTGTAAGCTCGGTGGTAGTAGCCCCGCAGCCGCCGCAACACTTGGCATGAGGCCGCGCACCGGCTCGCCTCGCTTGCGCAACGCACGGAGTTGTTCTTGAGCCTCTGCCAGATGAGCGGCCACCTCCATGTACCTCTCCTATACCAGAAAATGAAATTTGCATAACACACACATACATAATATTTATAAAGTACGATATCTCTTTGTTTAAAAGACGTTTTCATAGAATTACACATGGTTGCAGATGAACCTTCTACCACCATTCCGCGCGTCCATTCACCCGTGACTATGATAGAAACGTTGGGTATATAATGTAGTTATAATAAACATAATGTTTGTTTTATATGGCTGTTTTTTGAGTAAGTTGTCTGGTCATATTAATATGCTTCCTATTAAATAGAACGTACTAAAGACTATAAAAGTAACGGTTTAATGATAAGTCGGAAAGCGCACTTTGAATGTATAGTTACTTTTCGAGATATAAAAAATAAAATTATAAATATACATTTTTTATGCCACATACGATCGATATTCCTTCAGAATTAGCGATTATGTATTTTAATAAAGTATGAAATATTGAAAAATATCATACAGGGTGTCAGTGAAAACAAAGAGAGAGGATAGTACTAATGGTACCTTTGATGATGAGTCAGAAAAAAAATTCGAACAAATTACAAAATCCTTATAAAAACATTTGGAAGTTAAACTTTATTTAGATTTGTAAAATTAGATATAATAAACAAAATATATTATTAATTAATTTACTTATTTATATAGAACTATTAAAATTAAATACGTCACTATAACTTGCTTCATATTCCACGACTTAATCAAAATACAGAGTCGTCTGCGAACAGCCCCCTGCCTTGTAAAGTGGCAGAGGAGAAAAATATACTTTGTTGCCCACCGGAACAATATAAAAGCAACTAAACATTTTACCAACAACTTTACAAGATAAAATACACCATTGCTGATTGTGAAGGAATACAAAAAAATATATTTATAATTTCTATCTTATGTGGTTTTTATGATGAAATCAATGCGCATTTTGCTCACAAACACACGTACAGCAAAATTATGTAAATAATACATAATTTTTCTATACGTGTGTTTGTGACTGAACATCACCTAAACTGCTGAACCAATTTTGATGATTTTTTGTGTTTGAGTGGATCTCTGGTGGATGCAATGACATTAAATAAATTGGTGGCACAGCGTCGCCTAGCGCTACTGGCATAAATACAATGGAAAGTTTTATTTTTGGTAAAGAATATTGTAATGCTCGCTTTCTGATATATTTTAAATTATAACATAGTAATAGTAATAACAATACTTTCGGAAAACATTTTACATGTTTATAGAGAATCGCCCATATAGGTAAAATTCTCATTTATAATATTTGCTTTTGCTCATTTTAATAAACGAATACAATACAAAATACAATAAAGTGACAATTGTGTTCAAAATCCCAGACAGCAGATATATGTCAAATAATATACTAATTTTATTCTATAGTATAATTTACAATGACCATCGGCAGCCGCTATTATAACGTTGAATCATTGGTTGTCTTTATAAGTATTTGCACATGTTGAGTGACACACTCATTATCTCACAATATCTGTAGCATATGCTAAGCTGTAAAATTATTGTGTCCAATACTATTTCTTTGTTTCGGTGTTTGAATAATTTCCAACGATGTCAATATAATAATTAATAGCTTATAATTTGTATATCTTATCCATCTAATAACAGATAAAAAAAAAACATGCCATACGTGAACATTTATACAATATATTTATTATACCTTAGTGTCGGCCAATTCCGCTGCGAGAGCATTTTGATTTTCTTTTGTTATTTCTAATATCCGTAACGTGTGTTCATGTTCTCCAGATAACTGTGGAAAAAAAAAACAATATGTAATACTTTTCCCTCGCTCTCGATGAACACTCTAATGGCATCTCTGGTAAAAAGAAAGACAAAGAAAACAATTCATACCGACTTTCTTTAGGAGGATTTCAATTTGTATTATTAAACGGTTTTATTTAGCTTGACCGATTCGTTTTTTGTTTGGGTCAAGTTTAGTAGTTGAAATTTTATCCTCTTCCTTTTGACAGATTGATCTGATATTTGGTACACATCTTTGGTTTTGATGTCAATACAATTTAATATATTCAATATCATTGTAAATCCGCCGCCGATACAAAATAGCGGATTATATATTTTTGTACCACCCCCTCAATATGGGTATCAAATGAAAGCGCTTGACTAGTAGAATACTGTAGGTACACTATTACAAATTTCAAGTAAAAGATGGCGGCCGCTAGCGATGGATTAATTAGCATTCACGTTCATATTAAATTTGTGAATTCTGATTTAGCAATTAGCAAATTAATTGAAGTTGTGAATTTTCGTGAACGTATTAATTCATTGCACTTCGTTCGTTAACGCTTCACATTCACACAGCGTGTGCTCTCCTTCGCATCCGCGTGCTAACTAAAGGAAATTAAATAAATCGTTGTGCCGTTGCTATTTTGCTAATGCCTAATGCTAATGCTAATTTACCTACGTCACACCTGTGAAATAGCAGAGAGGTCGTGCATAGGAGTTATTATTTATTTTAAAAGAAATGCACGTATTTAGAGTTGCATTTTGCATGAATGCGTATCATTTCCTAATTATGATTAATTATTAATTTTGGTAGGTAATAGGACTTGATGTATATCCGATTGTTTTGTTGATCTTTAGCATAGATAAATCTTAAGTTCGTTTTAGCAATTGACCGTGAGAGGTTTGTTTACATATTCTTTAGTTTTTGAACTTGTCTGTTTTTTATTGTGCTGTCTTTAGTTTATAATAATATTGCATTACATGGTTAACGTCTCACAAAATAATTGCGCGTTTTAAATAATATAGTTTCAACGATTTACTATTCATTAAGTTATATCTATATTTAATATTACCAGCAACTAAGCAAATAGCATTAGCATTAGCAAATAGCATGCTAAGACATAGCATGATCGTGAAATTAAAGTGAATTAGCATTAATTTCCCTTACTAGCGGCCGCTAAAAAATAGCGGATGTAATTTTTTTTCGCAACTCCGTCAATATAGGTATCAAATGAAAGGAGTCGTCTAGTAGAATAGAGAACACTATGAATAATGAAATAAAAACTTGAAAATAAAATAAATATTTTTTTTTAAGTTAAACGGTTTTATTAAAAAAAAGAGGTAATAATGATAAAGATAATGTACTAAAAGCTAAAGAATAATTCGGTAGGTCCTAGGTACCAATCATCATACCACTCTCCTCACCGATTTCATTTTTTGTCTGATCAATGCCTTAATTACTTGTTAAAGAGTTATATCTAGTCTTTTCAGAGTGACTTCGGTGAATATTATCACTAGGAGACATTGTACACGAGTTCTCTCGGCCGCAATAACAATGCACTCTATAAATAAAAGTAATAATTCTGATATTGTTTGTAGGTAGTAAAGTAAACAAGTAAACAATGTGAGAATTATTATTTTTATTACCTATGCTAATAATAAAGTTAAAGAGTTTGTTTTATGGCTGAACGTGCTAATCTCTAGAATGAAAAGTCAGATTCCATTTTTTTTATTTTATTATTTGATAGCCCAATTCTTGAGGACAGGAAGGAAGGAAGGAAGCTATTTACCATCATGCTACAATCCTTAAGAGCCGAGCCATTGCCATAAACAAGGTTAAAACTGGGGAACGCCTAGTATTGAATGGGCCCGAAGTTTTGCCAAAATAATTTTATCTTTTGGGCATTATATTTATTCAAAAACGGCAATAGATAACCTAATACTATAAGCAGCTAAGGTTCTAGACTGCATAATCTAATTTTCTTGTACTAAAATAAGCTATGACATTTGATCCATTTTACGATAAGTCAAGGTTCGTCTAGAAAGTTATAGTTTACGTAAACCCTTATTTAGTGATATGATATATTCGGTATAATATATTGGATAATATATAATGTATTGGAAAATGGAACACTTACTTAAATCACCGAAAGAGCATGGCTCATGCATGAGCAAAGCAAATCCATAAAAATTAACTTTAAAAGTTGTCAAAGTTAGTTTTTATGGATCGTCTTAGTAACGGAATGAAAAATTGCGAAAAAAAATATGTACAACTTAAAATCTTTAACTTTACACATTCCACCTGCTTTTATGAGAAACGGAGGTAAAAATTCCTGAAAATTCAAACGGTCATACATAACATAACTTTACAAAGTTTTTAAAAAAATATATATTTGTAACCTCATCCAAGGAGTGATTAGGTGTTCCATTTTCAGGTACACCTTGTAGATAGACAATGGCTTCATAAATTAATTAACAGTAAATAATATAATATAGATAGATTTGAAACAGGCCAGTAAATTGGTATCAGAAGTAACTACATATAGTAAGAAAGTCCCAATCCTATAATACCTACTTTCAATGTTCTAACTCATTACTACGTTAATGCACCTTTCCATGTTTAAATGTAAATATTTTTATACATACATAGCGCATAGAGCGTGCGTCGATATTTATACAACTATTTTAGGGATTTTGTTTAGAAAACATCATATTTTCTAAATTCTTATGATGTATTTAATGAGTACTAAATTAAGATAGATTTATCTATATCTGTTATTAACGCAGTATGATATTGTAAAAGCATGGTATTTACTTATAATAGATAAAATAATTCTCTATTTTTTTCTGTCATACTGCCGTTATGAGGACAGAAATAACTAGCCTCCGAACTTGCTTAGCTCGTTTATTAATAAATTTCCAGAGGTCTTCACGAATATGTCAAGTACCTAGTTAATAAAATATTCTCTTGGGAAAATATTAACTAAATTATTTACCTGTAAGTAGTTTCTTTCGCTAGCCGTGAGTCTTGCGTGGATACTGTCAAACTGCTGTTGGAGATCTGCTGAACGTGTGCGCTCCTCCAGTAACTCTGCCCCCAAGCAACTCGCCTCCGAATTTGCACTGGCTGTGAAAAGTTCAATTATACAATCCAAGAACGCTTTTTGACATCACACTGTCATGTTATAGTATATCCATATATCGCCAATCAAACACTTTGAACTATAAAACTATAAATTTCACGAAATAGGATTTTTGAGCTAGGTAACATAATTACACCTGTGTTTGGCATTTATATGGCGTTTTACATAATTATTGTATAATATTGTGCTGATTTATTAATCAATAAATTAAAAGTGAGTAATAATGCATTACCAGAGGTCGAGGGTTCGATTCCCACCCAGGACAAATAATTCTGTGATGAGCACTATAATTTGTGCTGTGTCTGGGTGTAATTTATCTATAATGTGTTGATAACCCCAATTATTATTTTCATAATAATATAATTATTATGAAACTTTCTTAATTATAAAGTTCGTACCCCTATTGACCAATCTATTCAAATATCGTATTAAACAATCAATCACAATATGTCAGTCAATCAGTAGAATACCTTATAAAAGTATAAGACACTCAAGTAAATGCATAATGTATACACAAATATTTGAATCATAATCATGAAAGACGAAGAGAGAAACCTCATACTTCAACAAGTATTCGATAACAATCAATTATTGTCAATAGTTTCAATTTCATAACAATTATTTTAACTTTTCAACAAACATGTCAGTCATCGAAATCTCAGCCGCGCTCACATGCTTACCAAAAAAATTATATCTAAGCACCCGTCGCACAAATGGCCGACTTAAACAACATTTTTAGATGTTTATATAATTTACCATCTACATTCAAGCAGAAAAAAACTAATCACAATATAAAATTCGTAACGACATGAGTCGTAAAATGTTGTTATGTAAGTAAACATGTATGTTTTATTTACTACAAAGAATTGTACAACATAAAAATATATTCTTCTTTCTTCTATACGATTCTTCCAGTGATGTTTGGAGGCAAATTGAAACAAGTATGGTCTGACAGGGTGCAAGTCTTATGTGAAAACACGCTGCTAGGCCACCTTGAGTCAACAAGCTCATATTCTTCAACTCGTACATTTGAACTCGCACATTAATCATAAAAAGAAAAACATCATTTATGCATGCATACAAGGAAGTCACTACTCAGTGAAAACATGAAATGGATTCAAAGGATGCTTTTTCTACTGTATTCTAATTAAAGAGAATTTTCACCGTGTCTCTATAAGTTGACTGTAGCGAGATCGATCAACGCATTGAACTTGTTTTTTAATATTTATACTTTAAAAATAGTTCACCGCATATTTCCACTGAGCAGTACAATAATATGAATAGCATATGTAGTCTAGACCTAAAGCATATCCAAGATGTATGTATATGTATTATGTATGTATATGTATTATGTATAACATATATGTATTATGTATAACATATAATATATATGTACTATGTATGAGATATTATTTATTATTCGTTAGTAGTCCAATCACACTATCTAGGCTAAATGGGTGTGTTTACTTACAATTAATGAAGTTTTCAGAGGTCAGTCTAAGCTGTATTTATTTGGACAACCTCGGTCTGTCTTCAGTAACGGTTGGTTGTCATCAGGTTAATCAAATGTTAAATACGAGGGCCGCTAAAGCTAATAGGGTAGATGACTGTCAAGTCAGTATATTTTTAGTAAACGTCAAAACGGTAGGTTCGGTACATTTTTGTATGCAATACCTCCCATGACGTCACGTCTTAGTGTTGTCAAATCATTCACTTTCAATTTTAGTTTGACGAATATGAAATAAATTAAAAACGTTATAGTAAAACTGGAGGACAACTTTCACAATATTTTAAGTTATTTTATTGGCTAACTTGGCAAAATAATTTATTTTGAGCATTAGGCATCTAGCCAATTCGTTTATTTAGATTTATTTTGTAATTAATGTGACATGGCCCCTACAGCCAAATCATATATTTGGATATTGTCGTTTTTATTTGTCTTTGTTATTGTATGGTATATTTATCTATCACGAACTAGGCACTGTAGCGTAAGTAAATCACTCATCATCATAATATATTACTCTCGACGATACGCGCCTCCTTAACAAGCCCAGTTCATGGCATTTGTAGTTTGCCTAATATCAAGAACGATATATTTTGAGTTAGGTTAGTTTCAGGTAACCAACATACTTGCTGCCCTCATTACTTCGCATATCATTAGTTATCTTTTAGCGTTATCGCACATTTTCTATTAGCGTGACATCAGTGTATAAATATTCAATTATTTTATCAGAGTATTATAAGTCTTTTTTCCTTTAATATATTGCAAAATGATCTTATCCTTTTCCGTTATGAACTAATCTCATTAAAGTAAAATAAAAAAATCGACGCCATCTGAGAGCTCCCTCAAAACACTCCCGTAATTTATTATTTGATCGATGTTTTGCGCCAATGTTTGGTGTTGAGTGTTACAGAAACTGTTCTAGAATGTTCATATAATATTTTTTTTTATAAGTATACGAGCAACGTGGGTCTCACATTACTAGTATTCTTGTTAACCCTCCAACTAAGCTAAACGCTTGTGTTAGGAGTGGGTTCACGACGGTAGAGTACGGGGTGGGGTTCGAACCCGCAACCACTTGATCGCAAGTCCGACGCCTTAGCCATTACGCTACCGTCGCTTAACTTAACTATACATAGTTATATACTATACATAGTTATCAAATAACACCCATAATTTTTTATGTATACCTTTTATAACTATCGTGGCAAACGCCCACGGTATACCTAATGGTAAGAGTTTACTGGTGCTTTTGAACACAACACCATCGGTGTCACTTGTAATTTGCCAATGCTGTCCCCTTCAAAAAGCTGTGTAACGGCAATCATAAAGAAAACAACCGGCATTACGTTAGTAGTAGTGGTTAACCGTTGTCACGTGTCTATTGTGTAGTGTGGCTTTATTTCTTCTATTTTGCTCTTGTTCTTGTTGTTTATAAGGTCAGTAACGCAGCAGCTACAAAGTTCAGCTTAAAAAGGAAATTAAAAAAGTGTTCACAGTAGGTCGCCGGTCGGCGCAAAAAAGTTAGCCACGATGATAGTTTAGGGTTTATCTGAATATATCAATGGGTTATCAATACAAATAAATAAATTTGTTTGTCAATATAATAGTTGTTTTAAGCTCATACAGCACGATACGTATGCCTAAAAATCATTTTTTTTTTTTTTTGTTTGTCTCTTTGTTAATCTCCCGAACGGGTGGACCGATTTATTTTGGAAAAAGAATTAGGATTAAGAAAAATATATAAATATATACACGTAGCGAAGCCGCGCGGTAACAGCTAGTTTTAAATAATCATAAATTAAAAATTTTAAATACCCGACTCGAAAATCCCTTCAACGATTACAAAACTGGTGATTTTCGAACGGCTGAACAGATTTTCTTGAATTATATCTAAGAACGCTTTCGGTCAAGTCACCTTTCAAACAAAAAAAACCATTCAAACAACTTTGGCCTGTGTTAAGTTGCAAAAGTAAAACTACAAAATTTATAAATAACTAGCCCCCGTTTCACCTGCGTTTATGGTCACTGCTCCACTCCTATTGGTCTTAGCGTGATGATATATGAGGAGTGACAGAACAAAAAATGATAATTCCACAATGTCCAATTTTTTACAAAATCTCAAAAGATTTTTTTAAAACGGAAATATCATGATCTGCATTAAACTGTCAACTTTAGAGGCTATTTACTAGAGGAATTAACGTGATTTGAACCACACCAGCCTGGTGTGTAGTGTAATTTACAGTATTCTGTCGAAAGTAACTTTTTTTTTTTTTTAAAGTGGAATTATCATTTTTTGTTCCGTCACTCCTCATATAGCCTTGCTCGATAAATCTAACACTGAAAGAGTTTTTCAAATCGGACCAGTAGTTCCTGAGATTAGAGCGTTCAAGCAAAAACAAACAAACAAACTCTTCAGCTTTATATATTAGTATAGATTCCATCTTTCCGACAAACTAACATATGGTACTCGTAAACATATATTAGTCCGTTGGTTATCAAAATCATCCTCCGCGCCTTTTCCCAACTAAGTTGGGGTCGGCTTTCAGTCTAACTACGAAACGGCCGAACTTCGATATTTTACGTGAAGCGACTGCCATCAGACCTCCACAACCCAAGTACTAGGCGACACCGAAGTTCTGTAGTTAGACATTGGTTAACCGATGGTTATCAAAAATGGCAGTAAAATATATTACTATTTAAAGCCCGAGAAATGATTATTGTAAGTTTGTTTATTAGACGTTTACGTCTTACGTCACTTGAGGAAAATCGCAACTGTGTGGATTTCACCCCGACTTTCCTTAAGTTAAAGCAAATGTCATATGTTTTACTCATATAGTACCTACTTGTGTACAAATTATATAGCTATTCTTATATGTTGTTACATAAGAAAAAACAAATTCTTATAATAAATAATACATGTGTTGCAAATTTCTTTCTCTGTACTACTCTTTGTCTGTACTATGGTAACAAGACTGCCGATAAACATACTTATATATTACTTAAATATATACATATTATAGATAAATTACACCCAGACACAGAACACATGATCATGCTCATTACACAATTATTTGTCTTCGTGGGAATCGAACCCACGACCACGATCACTAACCACTAGACCAACAGGCCAGTCAATCAAAAGTATCTATTACGTGATCACGTTAATACCCGTATACATAATTATATATCAGTAATCACTGTTGTGGAAACCAATGACTAGCGCATCGAACATTATTACTTTATTTAAATAAAATGTAAATATGTCAGATCTAAAGAATTTCAGGTGTGACTTTTACACCAGGAGTTCTGATGTTTTATTTACTTTTTACTTGCTATCTTTTTTATTTACAACTGCCTTACTTACCACTTGTGTGTACTATACTACTACTACTCATGTAGGGAGTATGGCATAGCAGCTTTCTGTTCGAAATGAATCAGCTCGACGGCCCTTCCACCCTACAGAAGAATGCGCTTAAACAGCACTACTAGTGTAGTAGTTCCATGGAGGTTAACGCGCGAGTATTATAGACGGCATTAGTATTTTAGTTTATAGGCATGTGCAACAGACAGACAAATTGCGACACCCACCAGGCGGGCCATATGTTTTTTGCCGACTTATGTCTTGTTTCTGAAAGGCTGATCAAAATCTCTTGTCACTGACACTCTGATTTGATCATCAGATCGGTCAGAGCTGTCAATTCTTCTGCAGTCTTAAATGCAATTTTGACACCGCTATTAATTTGACAGCTTTGTTACTTGAACAATACTTTGATCAACATTTCAGAAACCACTTAAATTCACTAGTTTCAAACAAAAAGAAATTAAATGTACGAAGACCAGATGCAAGAAATATGTAAGATTTATTCAGGCATTAAAGGAATTCGAGAAAGTTCTGCTTTGTTCTATCCGCATATCGAAAATTATCAGCTGATTAAAGCTATACTAAAAACAAATTAAAGTAATGTTTAGGGACCATATAACAATTATATAATCGATCATAAAGATAACGCAATTTTTTCTAAGTAGACTAAAATACAGGTCGCTTTTATTTGAGCGATAACGATAACTGACGGCCTTCTCTACTAGACGAAACAACCTTATACAATTCTTTTCATGAAACACATTACAAGTGCGGAAGCGATAAACACAATGTATTATATAAAGTATACTAGTATTACGTCAGTCTACTGAATGAACCAATTGGGGCACAAGAAACAAATATATACACCATAACTGTTTCAAGGAAGTGAATAATTCTATAGTCAGAGCACATTGACTATTTAACTACAATAACTTTATACACTATAATGTCGACACACTGTTCCAGGTAACGTCTTTCGTCTTTCAAACTTTACTACAGTAATGCCGCGTTCCAATAAACAAGAAACGATTCGTTTTGCTTACGGACGGTAAAATTTTCGTTGAAAATTCAACGAAGTTGTACCGTCCGTAAGCAAAACGAATCGTTTCTTGTTTCGTCGTTTTTTGTTTATTGGAACGCGGCATAAAACATCAAAAAGCTTTCGATGCGAGCCGAAAACCACTCAGGATAAGGTTCACTTTACTTGTTTGAGAAAATAACTGAGACTTACTTAACTAATGCAAATAAAAACTATGATGTTTAAATTTTTTCCACATTAGAGGTAGACAAGACAGACAAGGAAGATATTATCGTAAAGTACACAGGAAAAGAAAAATACCCTTTTTTAAAGTGTGTTGACATTTCATTTTCTTTAACGCGATAACACATTTTGTTCGAGGTATACATGCCATTTACTTATTTTTCTACAATTTCAGACAATGACAACTGTGTCAAACAACAATTCTATTCAAAAAAGTCGCTGCAAAATTATTATGAATGATGCGCTTAGTGTGTTAGTTACGTCTTTAAATAAATAAATAAAAATCTTGTAAGGAGCGATCAATAAATATTGTTCAGTGATAATAGATACCAGTCACTGTACTGCTTGTCAAATTTAATTTATATTTAAATCTATTATCACATTGTATAAATTTGATAAAGTGTTTTTTTTTATTTTACTACCAATTATATTTACCTATAACAAAATAAAAGTAGAAGACACATCGTGAGAAAGTCCCTGCAATTATTTGTCGTGAACTGTGGATAACGCCTTGAGAATGTAGATAGGAAGTTTAGCGTTTGATACGCTTTGCGACTGAGAACCGGGATGTTAACGTTTTTATTATAACAATGTCTATTGAGTGTGCATGGTTGTCAGAATACGGGAACAAAGAAAATCGTAGAGGATTCACCGAATACGTCCGCAGCCGGTAGTTACTTTTGACTTGTTAAAGATGTCAGAAACTGCAGCATTTCATTGCGCGAGTGCGGAAAATGTTTGCCGAGTAACAGTTCAAGGTTGTGTGTATAGTTAAGTAAACAACATAATGATTTGATAAGAATTTATGGTTAAAATGATATTGCTACACAGCAAATGTCGTGATTGAGTTGTACAAAGTATCCGAGTAATCAAAATCGTCTTTTTTAATTGAGTAATGGAATATCCGTTTAAGTATCTTACAATTCACCTGATGGATAGTGACCATGAAGACAAAGATGGTACTCGCCTATCCAAGAGAAACCTTTCAGTCTACTCCTGAAGGTACCAAGATTATAATTGTCTAGAAAATAGACGCAGGCAGTTCGAGACTTTGGCGACTCGAACCAAAAAGGAGGTGTCAAAGCGTTTTGTCCGACTTTCTTTCGACTAAGAGCTAAACTAACCTCTTTTATTAGCTTTTCATAGTATATTTGAGATGTCGGGCAACTTTCATGGAAGTACAAGCTCAGGTATAAGAAATCAGATTACAGAACATTAAAACACCCCACCCCCCATTTCAAACACTATTTCGAAAATGGGTGGAATTAATTGAGACAAAGACGAAATAGTGCATAAGAACTTCCATATAAGAACTTGAATATAAGCCAGGTGTTTTACCGAGTTGTTGTGCAATGTCCCGAAGCAGCTGTCGCTCCGCCAGCTCAGCACAATCGGCACCAGCGGCGAGGCGCGTGGCCTCGTCTCGCAGCGCGCGATTCTCCCGCTCCAGTGCGCCCGTGCGCTTGCGCAGCAATGCTGCGCTGGCCGCTTCTTGCTCCGTCGGAGATAAGCTTTCCTCTGTGTCATTTGTTAATACCTGCACGTAAACGTCTATGTATCACAGATATTTACCGTATAATCAGTGAGATAGAGGCCTAACTGCAGTTACCATCCTAAACCAATAAATTTTGATAAAAATATTGTCTGATAGGAAGCCTCTAAATTAATACACTATAGGTAAATATAACAGTACAATATTAATAAACTATTAATATTTACTTGTCGTAGGCCATGATGAATAAGGTACTAATAGCGAAACCAGGGCCAAGTTTTATCAGCTTAATGAGTTGTGAAATGACGCAAAGGCTATAAACAAGTTTTTTGTCCTTACCTGCAACAGATCCGCTTTAGCGTTGAGGTCGTGCCTCAGCTGCGTAACAAGATCCCGTGCACTTCGCAACTCCCCTTCGAGCGCGGCGACACGTGCCTCCAAACGCCCATTGGCAGTTAACAATTCCTTACCGATGCGAGCTGTGAGCTCCAAGTCTTTCTCTTTCTGCAAAACGTGAGGAACAATGTAAATCCAACCTTTAGGCATCCCAACATCGAACGACATTATACTAATTTCTATTCCAAGACTAATGATATGTAGGTGTTGACTCAGCTAAAACAATAATAAAAAGCGCCAAACATTAAAGCGAAAACTAATAAAGATCAACCGCGTACATACAAATTCATTGTGGTGACCAAAACTCGTCACACTACGAGACTCACTCATAGTTCGCCTTGAAGTCTCTGGCTGCATTTTACGTAACGCACCACTCATAGGAATACATTAGCCAATAAAATAACTTACTTCTTCTAAAAGCCGTGTTACCGCTTCGATGTCATTGTAGGTTTTTGTCATTTGGCTCACCCTGTTGCTGCATAGAACTGGAAAAAGAATACCACTATGAAGGAACGGCACAAACACGTAATAGCAAATACGTAATACTGCACTTTCGTATTTGCAGAAAAAGCAAGCGAAGATACTCAACTATAGAGAATATGAACGTTCGTCGATTATTATGTGATGACTTTAATGTTGTACATGTTAAAACTACGAGGGTGGATTGGGAAGTTCGTAGCCCTACCATGAAATTAATGGAAATAATTCTTCAAGACTCTCAAAATAGTCACAGCAGCACTTCGACCCTTCACTAGTCGAAAATTTCATCCCGTTCAAATGTTCTTTCAGGTTCGGAAATAGAGGAAAGCCTGGCGGAGCCAAATCAGATAAATGGGGGATAGAGTTAGGGGGGCAAGTAATGCAAATCCGCAATTATGAAATTTAGCGCTTGTTCCTACAGTTGTATACTTGAGCATTGTCTTGATGAAACAACACTTTTTTCCTTATCGTTTCTATAAATTTTTCCTTGATTTCTTCAAACAACAACGAAACAATAAGCGGAATTTATTGTTTGACCCTTTTTAACGTAATCCACGAAGATCACTCCCTTTGCATCCCAAAAACCGACACCATCACCTTATTCGATGACTAAATTATTTTGGTATTTCTTTGCAGGCGAAAATCTTTCGGTTTCGGGTCTTTTTGATTGTTTGGACCTTTTTTTAACTATGGGGTATGATGAACCCACGATTCCAAATAGAACTAAAAATTCTTGCTAATCAGCTTCGAACAACTCCAAACAGTCATGAGAAATCGTGAGTCTTGTCCGGTTTTCCTCTACTAAAAGCATTATAGGTACCCATCGTACATAACTTGAAAAAAACCTCAATTCGTTGACAATACTATTTTTATCTGTTTATACTGGAATGCCTATGATCTCAGCTGTTTCCCTGAATTTTAATGTTCGTTCTACAAATTATTAAGGTTTTTGTCGGTAGTGGACGTCGTCGGTCAACTTGGTCTGGGGTGGTCTTCAATGCTCTCTCGTCTACGTTTAAATTCAGCTGAGCACTTTTAACTGTAGAGTACGAGTACGAGCGGATGTTATTAATGTCCTTACCATAACTTCGTAAATTTTTAGACGTTAACCCTTTTTTAAGAGACTTTATAACCGCATAGTAATCAATTTTGTCCATTTTGCAGAAATACTTCAGACACAATTATAATCGAAGAACAAAAATAATCGTTAAAAAAAATTACTTAAGCTACATGTCTCAAAGGTTGCAGGACTCTGAGCAAAACATGAGGTTACTTAAAAACTTCGAGGATAGTCCCTTCGATATCAGGCCACGACCTTTTCAACCCACTCTCGTATATTTAGAAAAATACTTATCTAAATATCCTTTCTAGTTATTTTATCTAAACTGAGAAGTATAGGGAAATCGACGAATGCAGAGGAGATACAGGGAAATTAATTCAGAAACCATTTAATCGTTATTAGTGAAAACTATTTTTGCATCGATAGCAACGTTTGCTAATCAGATTTCTTTCAATACAATGAAATATGATTACATAATTCTTGTCGATCTATAAAATAAATATATTTTGAGAACAGTAACTTTAACTCTATCTCTCTCTTTATACTTTAACTTTATCGCTAGCTTAAAAAGTAAAGTTTACTTTGCACTCCAAAAGCTGTGCTGTGGAGGCAATGTTTGATAGTTAGATATCAATTTTGCAATATTGTCATTCATTCCATGAATAAGTTATCTGGCCGAATCATGCAAATCGCGCGTCACTGCATGCAACTTCAGAGAGGTAAAACAAATGTAATGAAAACATGAATGTTAGCGAAGGATAGTATTTTTTGTTTCCAGCAAATGTCATTGTTTTGTTTACCATTTACTTGGAGGTTATGTTTGGTTGTTGTGGTGATATTCGTTTGTTTGCATTTGTTCTGTGTCTGGGTGTAATTTATCGATAGTATGTGTGTATTTAGAAAAAAATATGCACTTACTAGATCGTTTAATAAGTCCCGAGACTACCTTGGAGATGGCGTTTTATTTAAATATACTTTTTATTTTTTTTTAAAGTATCTACTGGCCATCAAATGATATGAATTTTTTTTCGAATATCAAACAATAAAATATTGGGTTCAGATATTTTAGCTCACGCTACTTTTATAATTTAGAAAACAAGGAAAAAAAACGTTTCTTTAGTTTCGTGTGTTGATAAAACATTGTTTTTTAATGGGGAAAAACACCGTTCAAGCACAGCAGTGGCTTATAAAATGTTATCCGGAATCTGCTCCGTTTAAAAACCCACCATTTGTCGGTGGTATGCCGATTTTAAACTCGGTCGTATAGACACAAATGATGCTGAACGCTCTGGTCGTCCAAATGAAACAGTGACTCAACAAAACATCGACCATGTCCTGAAAATCGTGAAGGAAGATCGGAAAGTAAAAGAGCGTGTGATAGCTGAGGTAGATTTAACGACGTAAAGATTTCAACTCAGTGCTTTCACCATTTTACATCAAAATTTGGCAATGAAAAAGATTTTTTCCAAGTGGGTGCCGCGTTTGCTAACAATTGCTCAAAAGCAACTACGTATCAATGATTCAGCGCTGTTTGGTACTGTTTAATAAAAATAAAAATATTTTTTACATCGGTATGCGACATGGATTCAACATTTCACTCCGGAGTCCAATCGGCAGCAGGCAGAGTGGATAATCGCAGCAACGGAAGTTTATTTTGAAGCCAAACATAAATCGTGATCAGACGGCCGTGTTTTAGATCTTGACCAAAAAAATGACCTGCCAAAAATTTTAAGGTTCCTAGGCTAGTTTCCCTCTATCTCGTATTGATTTGGATTTTCTTTCAACTGACAAAGATAAAAAAAACACTGCATACTAAAATAAATTAAATAATAAATAACAATGAATTCATAAATAAATGTTGATAAACTAAAATATATGAAACAGAACATATAATGATGAAAATGCTATTGAGTATAAGGTTGTAATTTGTTTAAAAGCTTAAAGTATACAGCAGCGTATATAATATTATATGTATTTGATAACTATGTAGTATAAATTTAAAAATTATTGCTAGTGTTTCCACGGAAGTATCATATTAAAATACTGTAGCAACACAAATCTATAGGCACTACTCTCCCTTAGATATCAACGAGGGCGATGAAACACGTAATACACTTAAACAATAATATTACACAACAAAATTATAGGTATACTGTATATTTTATTATAATAGCTTCTACAAGTAAAGTCGATTATTCGATTATGTTGCTACTCCGCATTCAACACTTACTTAAACTAAGGCCGTCTAAAATGCATCTCCCCTATCGAATAAATTGTAAGTTGAAAAACTGGTTAGGTACGATGCAGAGGTTTGGTACTTGCATTCTTATTATACTGATTTGAAAACGTGGTTGGGCAAAGGTATCTAGAGAAACTACTTTCGATATCGGTACTTGTTTTCTTTACATAAATACTCGGTAAGGCAAGAAATATTAATGCATATTTAATATGCGAGTACATCAAGTTTAAAGTAGTTTTTTGTACAATCAACTAAGTAAATAAACGTGATGTGGTATTAAAGTATTACCTTTATTACGTTTATTTTTTCAAATATTTTCGTACACGAATATGAATGACAAATACTATGGACGGTTAAACAAATCTAATATGTTTTCTGAGTTGTGCAAAGCATAGGTATGTTCTTAGAACTTAAAAGAGATTACGTAATATATTCTTGATTATAAACCCTTGTGATTTTCACTCTAGCTAGTCCGGTTTAAGGTTTCTGCTGTGCTTCGTAGAATGTAAATGCAACATCTATGGGACTTCGAAAAAAATACAAAGATAATGAAAAAAAAAATTTTTCAGTAACTTGTTTAGGTTGTTTTTGAATCTTAACTAGTTTTGTCATTATCTATAATGAGAAATTCAAATATTTAAAAGAGGATGGTCCTCTCAATCATTAAAATTATGTAGGAACTATTAAAATGTTGTGGAAATATTTTTCGACCACGTATAAATGAGCTACTCTTCCTCTGTCTATGTTTAGACTCTCCTAAACATTCCTTTTGAAAGCTGCGCTATTATCGTATGTGCTAAATTGGGTCATGGGCATATGATTCATACATAATTCACTAGTCAAGTCATTCACTAATTCATGAGGTAAATAGCACAAATACATTGATGGATTGCTGCTTACCCCACAGGTTTGGTAATTCAGTAGATTGTATAATCATTTACTTCCCATCAGGAACAAGTTTTATTTTCTCCCGAACAATCATCATTTTTGTTTATACATAATTGAGAAATCGATTACGGGTATTTAAGAAGCCATTGGAAAGTTCTATTTAATTAACAAGCAGTAATTCGATGACAATAACAGGTAAATATTACCTGTTGCTTTGACAAATCATGGATAAAATAAAATAGAAGAACACAACAAACCATTAGATCCCAAAAAATCGCAATATCCGTTCAGTCTTTTGGTAAATCCAGGTGAATTATTTTTAGAAAACATATTACACTTTCCTATCACATCGCACCGTCAAAACAATCCAGAATGGCCCACAGACACAATGGGCGCACAATTCAATATTACATTTCATGACATGTAATGCGCTCAAAACATCAAGAATTTCAAAACGGCGTTTAACCTCTCACTCGAATGTAAACACTGAATAGGATTTAGGTTCGCTGCGCCCGGCTTTAATCACAATGATAAGATATGATTGTCTTTTAAAATACTAGGGCTAAACAATTGTTATTACTTGTTCTATTTATAATTATCTACTAACCAAGTATATTGTGTGTGTTTGGCCTTTGAGCGTTCATCGAACTCTATTGTTCTGAAGCTCCCAAGATGTAACATTACACATGGATTCAACGGTTTGAAGAATGACAATGTCCGATCATAAATCTCGTGAATAAACAGAATTTTGTAACGCTGGCGACGAAGCAACGCGAGCGCAAAGCACCTGATCAAGTTAGTGACTGAGCACGCACGCACGACGCAATGAAGTGTGGGCTCGCTTGACGAGGGCAGGTAAAACATACTATCCCATTGTTTGTTACATTATGTGGGAAAACTAGATTACAAAAGATACATACATCGACCTTTTTACTGGTAATTTGGTATTTATTCATGTGTCTCTCAAACACATTGTTATGGTAAGTTACTTTCGATTCCCACTTGAGTTCAAAACTGAAGTATACTTCACTGAATTCGTCTCAGGTTTATTTTTGTAAACACATAATGCTAAATTTTAACAATCGTTCAATTCTATCATTGGTTATAAAAAATAAATAGTTTCTAGTTGACCTTTTTTTTTTCATTTTTAGCAATGATTAAAGTCGGATAGAGTATCTGTGCGTCTGTAAGAATATTAAAAGCGCTTTAATTAGGCCTAAACAATGGGATGCCTGGCTAGAAATCCTAGAAAATCAGAGATGAGATAAAAAAATTCTGTGTAAATTTTAAATATTTAAAGAAGACGCGATTGCTATAGAATGTGTGCGACCATTCTATAGCAATTGACATCATATGTGACAGACGATGATGCTCAATCGAGTTATAATGCTGACCGAATACCTCTTTCTAGGTTTGTATAATCTTCATTGTCGGGTACTGTACATCATTCATAATATATCCTCTAAATACATAATATGTATACAAGTTAAAAAGTTAGCAAGAAAGTATTAAACAAAAAATCAAACAGAAATGTCACTACTTAGGCTTTAACTGTTTACCTTCAAACTGACAACATTTACTAATCTACTAAAGTTGTCTATTCGGTTACTTTTCCAAGTTTCAATTATTATTGACCTGATTTTAAATTTAATTTCACTACTGCGTTTATATGTAAAATATATATTTCAGTTATTATGCAAGGGGATTAACTTATTGCAATTAAGGGGGATCGTCCATTAATCACGTGAGGTTTGAAATGGGGGGGGGGTTTAAAAAAACACGAAATATCACAAGAGGAGGGATTGTGTTAGTACTGAGATATCACGAGTATTTATTTTTTGTTGAACGCGCGATTTTTAAAACGCAAAGTGCACGCGTGATCTTGACTTGCCATTGCCAGGCAACGATTTGTCAAAAACAACCTGCAAACTTAATGTCTGTCTGGTAATTTTAATCACGGTGCTTAATTTTCTAGCATTAGATTATATATATATTTAAAGATAATATTCTGAAAAATTTTATACTATGTACCAATAAAATACACGTGATTTTGGGTAGCCCCCTACCCTACCGAAAATCAAGGGGGGGTTAATTAAAAACTAGGGGGAATCAAATTAGGGGATTATTTAAATTAAGAGGATTAATCTAAAACCTCGCCACGTATCACCAGAGGGGACGAAGGGGTTAAAAAGTTGATAAAAAAACATCACCTGATTAATGGACGACCCCAAGGTTGGTTGGACCACAAATTTGTTGCCTGTATATGTTGAGATATACGTTTGTATTTGCATTCAAAGAAAAATCATTAAAGTATTATACCGCTATTTAAAGTTCAAGGCGACGGAGATGCATCAGCATCGGTCGTACTGTACGGTCTCGTATTTTAACTGTAAACTAAATGAGTTACATTAGAAGTCGTCTTAACGGCGAATCTGTTTTCCAGAATAAAAAGTTATGGGAACTGTATGCAATAATAGGTCCATTGAATGCAGTACAGGTATGCGGAGTTTTTTCTAGCCGCTTACCTAATACTACGATTACAACGGATATCGATTGTTCGAGGTTGTATCTCTCGCACGATACTGAAAGACTTTCACAGTTCTTGCTATGAGCATTTCCCATACGAAAAATCTTTGGTGTTACCAGTGCATTAATTAGAATAGTGCACATGGCGTTCCTTTATCCTTTCGGGAGCGGTGACGATTATCTGTGACGGTGACGATATTACACTCCTGCATTTGCTCCAACCCGTAAGTGTGACCGGGGGCAACCCTTACCTAATAGCTATATTAACTTTTAAAAAAGTATCACCTACTTAAATGCACCTAAATCATGATAAATTGTAATAAGCTGTATTCTTAAAATTTTAATGGAACCAATCTTGATTACAACCAATTCAATTAAAAAATATATTATTGAAATCGGTTCACAAATGGCGAAAATAACGAGTAAAATACACAAAAGTTCAGTCCAATCGAAGACCTCCTTTTTTAATTCCGTTAAAAATACCTAGATGGCCTGATGGTCGTAGGACCTCCATCAAAATCGCCATAAATGGTGGGAAAGACTAGGAGGGAGCTGGGGAGTTAGACGCTGCATTGAGAATAAGTGTCTCTGCCCGCAATGGATCTGATATCATAGTTATCGTTTAGTTTTTTAGTCAATTCTACTCTACAGTCGGCCAGAATTAACCGCTCCATCGTGCCCCAAAAATTTAACCCACGACATAAAACACCAAAAAGAAAACTGTTAGTTATCATTTTAGATAGGTACTTTGGGCACTATTAGACTAATAAAAAATACATAGATACTATACTCAACTCAATTTTTTTGCTCGAGTCTTTGCCTTTGCGGGGAAATACGAAGAATTTAGTCCTGAATTTCCCGATATTCAGGGAAAACGCAAACAAACAAATTCACGGACAGGAAAGACCTTAAGAGCTATCATGGTGATTTCACGTAGCGTTAGAGACAGAAGGTAATAGTCCCAGAGCTAGCAAACCATTTTGGGTGAGTATTTAAAATATGAATATTTAAATTTATACAATTTTATTTACAAAAAAAATAAATTTGCGGCATCTTTAAATAATTATTACCAGTTAGCAGTTTGGTAAAAAATTTAATTAAAAAATACAAATTTAAACTTAGTTACAAATTATTTTGGAAAGAAAAAAATATGTTTGCTTCAATTATCATATCTGTGAAAAGACAATCGATTCTGAGAAGGCTTTTTACCTACCAAGCAATCGGTTTGGCTTATATTATGCGCGCCGTATGCTACCAACCAAACAGCCTTAAATGTTCTTAACATTATTTTACTACTGATTTTATTCCAAAAAATCTATTATTATCAATATATGTACATATAGTATTATCAAAAATTATCAAACGGAAACAGTACATTTTTCCGGCATAATAAATCTAGACTATGTGTGTATTAATTTTTAAGTTAATGTAAGTATTCTTACAGTTTATAAAGTGCAGAAAATAAAATTTTTTAAAGAATAGTCTTACACATTTAAAAAATTACTAGAAAACGGCTATATGAGGTTACACGCGTCTGTATTCCTTTCTCGATGCGTAAGTGTATACAATGTCAGTTCAAGTTGTATGGCTGGCCAATTAAATAAACTATGGTCGAAATTCGACCACTAGGCAATCTGTATGATTATGGGAAAAATGTTTACTGAACAAATTGCATACAGAAAAATCTGTTAACATTTTTATAGTACATAACAGTTTTTCATTAATATATAATACATAAATATATTTTACAATAATATTATATTTTTTGTCCCCATCAACGTTCCAAAAACAAAAAAAAACCATCACGCCAACCACAAACTTTTTAAATGCAAAATTAATAATTAAATAAAAATTATATATAAAGTTATAATTATTGGCAAATGCTAATACCATCTTGTAAAATGATATTTATACAGGTTAGTAAAATTTTGGGTATTAGTTAATGTCACAGAAGTGAGTCGAGCAGTCAGTTCGAAGTGAAACGTTCCGATAGTAATCGCTATGATTAAAAAAAAACAAATAATGATTATTTTATAGTAACTTTCGGTTCTTAAATTTAAGATCATTCCACTGTTAAAACATGCCAATAATCAATAACTCTTTGCTAAAAACCTAAATGAAGTAGTCGTTAGTCTCATATTTACATGGCAATTTTATATTCAATTTAAAATTAATCTGTATAGGCAAAATAACCTATGGAATATTGTTTTTCGAAAACTAATTTTATCGATGGATATAAAATTAGCAAGTGTTACGAGTAAATTTCCAAAGTTAAAATCGATATTCGTACTTTTGGTGTACCCTGTACACATAGGTATAGCAACTAGGTAGCTTGCACACAAACTATGAAAATACCTGCAAAAATTACTGCAAATTGTATTTAAGATATTTACGTATCTATAAAGGACTATGAAAATCACAAAATGTTATGTAAAAGAACTGGTTAGAAATATCAGTGTCATCATTGTACTACACAATGATTTTGATACTAAAGTCTAGTCTACGAAATAATCTATACCCAACTTGTAATTGGAGGTATAAGCACTTATAAATATATTGTTATAGTGATTAAGACAATAAGCAGAACTAAAGTAAATGGAATGCAAATCACTGCGTGACAGATTAGAAGAAAAAGCGTAATGATGATTAGACGGTACTAGAGGTTGTAGCGTACGATGAGGTGAGAGTGAGACCGTACTCAGCTACGTGATTCTATACCTCTATCAAGGAGCAATGTCCTGATGACACGAAAATATAGTCTGCCAAATCTGTCCCGTGCGAGGTGGTACAGGAAGTCGGGATATTCGCCAAGACACTCGCGTAGCTCTGCGTCGGGTAGAAAGCTCAACTCCTGGAAGAGCTCGCGATCGAAGCCCGGTGGCGGCGAGGCACGCGAACCGTCCGCGCACCCCGCGCCCGAACCGGAACAGCCCTCCGCCGTGACGTGCCCGAGCCGCGACCATCTGCTCCGCCCGCCTCACGCCGGCGATCACTCCCTCACTACCGACACCCCGTATATTGTCCACTAGAGTCTTATTCATTCATTATATTCGTAAACACAATGTCTCCGTTTTATAGTCTGATGTGGAATAAACTGACAAACCATTTTACACTGCGCTAAAACCAATATTTGTATACCTACTGACGTAACACCTATACAATCGCGAGAATCGTATCAACCACTCATTTGAGAAGGTAATGGAACACGTCTGACAGGACGGCGCAAGCTAGTGGATATCTGCAACACGCTCGGGTGGCCAAGCGAGCTGCTTAAATTAACTCTCTTATGAAATTCATGATATACGAAACACGATTATGGCGCACACGTTTCATTTAGAACACTTAGCATTTTGTATTAATACAGATAGTGGTTACATTTATTGTACTATATATAAGTGGGAAGCGGAATTGGCAACATTATATTTAACAAACAGCACATATTAATTTTTTTTTTATTAATTTGTATGTTTTTAAAAGGATTTGATTTGATCAAGCATCACATCACAAGGCTCACTATTACTAACGTTTTCGCATTTTTGGACTTGTTAAGAACAAGTTATTGATTGATATATTTTTTTTAGTCACCTACCTAGTTCAAAATGTCTAAAATATCGCTAATGTATCCAAAGGCCGATAGTAGTGCTAAATTAAAAAAAAAACTATATTTTTTTATTAAAAACTAGTGTCGATTAAACGACTGGGGATCTTGAACTATTTGAGTTCATCACGAAGTTAGATAAATATAAATGTTTCTTTTATACAGGGTGCACACAAACACTGAAACAATAGACAATTATATCGTGTCATCCATTTTTATAAGTAGTGCCTGGCAATACTGATCGCTAATAAATAATAATAAATAGAACGCAAAACATCCGCGATGATGTCAGAGTCAATGCGTTTAACATATTTTAAACATTCATACTATCGCGCTGCAGACCCAGGGTTCAAATCCCAAGTAGTGAGGCATTGGGATTTTTAGACCTAGGAAGTCGCAGTCGCAATCCCATTTGGAATAAAGATCTGTGATATGTGACAAAAGGCTCCTCATTCTTGAAGTACGTAGAACCCTGGCGAAACGTAAATGGATCGATCATATATCTCTGCGTGAAAAATGTATGAAACTTATGATGTTGTCAACGGTCAAGTTTAAAAATTAAAGTTGTACAATTGTCCGTAATTTTATAAGTAACCTCAAAATACATACATCAAAACGTCACGTTTGCTAAACATTTGTTCTATAGATATCACACTTAACATGTTATGCTAATTTAATAGAGCTGAGTATTTTTGTTTGTTTGTTTAAACGAGCAAATCTCTGGAACTGCCAGTCGGAATCGATTTTTTTTCTTATGATAGCCAGATTTATGAGGAATAGTTATAGGCTGTCTATCATTAGGCTACACTTTTCAGCTAGTAATATTGATGTTGGTTTAGCAAGTCGGAAGAAAAAGGCGCCCGATGAGCTTTATCTGCATGCACTGGCGTGATGGTTAAATGGTAAAACGGGTGAAACCGCGGGGCACATCTAGTCAAACAATAGTTCTGTTTAGCACATTTTATTTGACGACTAGTCGATTTTACTTTCTACCTAATACTTAATTTATTAAGTAACACAATTTTGAGTATAATAAGTATTAATTAGCTGGTTTAAAATAGCCTATTCATCTATAAAGGATTATATTATTATTCATTTTATTATCGAAGTAGTTAGTAGGTTAACTATTAACTAAGGTCGGTCTGCACGCTATCCAACCTTGACGTCAACACAGACACGACACACCGAAAAACTTCTTATTGGGGTGTTTCTGTGTAAACTAAGCAACTCATTGTCGCGGGCCAAAATCATATTAAAATTGATAAATTATTATATATTTCGTAGATATCTACCGTTAAAAGATAATTACCTAACCTGTCTCTGTCCAGTGTTAAAATATCCATTCAAATGAACTTTATTACATAAAAACCCCCAAAAACAGTCAACCTGGCGTGTCAGAGAACCAGTAGTTACTTTAGATTACACTAATTAAAATATTGACTATAGGAAGCAATCAAATTGTTTGAATATTCCAACAATATCATGAGCCTGATGCTATTTTATTTAATGCTGCAGCATTTCTTTATGGAACCCCACTTGTAACCGAGACAAGACACGCCTATCACGATTAAATAAAAAAGCAAATTTATAAAGACTTTATGTTACTTTAGTGTTAAATTACTTAAATTTCATTGTGGATATTTTTATTTTAATACTCAGGCCCGTGACAGTCCCCTGTATTAATTTCCAAAAAATGTTCTATATTTCCTAAAGTAGTGGGAATATATATTGGTTCACCTGCTGTTTGTTATTAAATAGTTTCAAAGGAAGAGTTGCCCAGTTTTCAGAGAAACACTCATTGACAAAATAATCCTTTTTATTAGCACAATCGTCGAGAATGACGAGTGATGTCGGGAAAAAAATGCATTCAATGACCGTTAGTTTAATTTACGACACTGTACTTTATTGAGATTGTAAGCATTGTTTCGATGAAATATTTCAATGTTTAAAAATGAGCATTATCAATACTTAATACAAATAAATAAAATTGAAGTGTCTGTTTGTAATGTTAAAATAATAGTTTCTTTTAAGCTCATACAGTTATTTGCACGATACCTATACCTAAAAAATCTTTTTCGGCTAATCTCCGGAACGGGTGGACGGTCTTCCACGGGACTTTCACTGGCAGATAGCTGCTGGTGTTATAAGGAGTAACTTAGGCTACTTTTATTTTAGGAAAAGAATTAGGGTTCCGCGCAAAATATAAAAATATGGACACGCAAGCTATGCCGCGCGGGAACTGCTAGTTTAACACTATAAGTAGTGTACAACTCTCTATGGTTATGCCATAGACTCCATAACTCCACTAAATTTCACTATAGGTATACAGTGGTGGCCATATAATTAAGAACGATTTGTAAATACAGAATTTTTTAAACAAATAATGTACCTAATATTTTTTTGTGTTCATTTCTGAAATTATTATATTGTATTATGAAATATTCACACGAACAAAACGAAAGGATATAGTAATGTGTAAAATGATTTTTATAATAAACAAAGCTGAGCAAATAATTAAGAAGGAACATTGCATTATTCGAGCATTGATTTTGATGAAACATAGGCTAAGTAAAGATATATTAACTATATGAAATTTGTTTAACAGATAGAATAGTTTAAACTATAATTAATAGTTCACGTGTCACGCTTAATAGTTATATTAATTTATTTCATTTTTTAACAGAAATTGAGTTCCATTCTTTTAAAAAATCATAATCATAATGCAGTCAAGACAGAAACTGATTGTACAATAATTTTAGTGAAAAACAAAACAAAAAACATATTACAGGATTTGTTAAAAAAATCTGCATTTATGAATCGTTCTTAATGATATGATCACCACTGTATGTATTTTTCTGTATACTTATCGATATTCCACGTATTCCTTTTCACCCCCTTTTGACGCTCAAATAAGTATTAATATCATTCGCTTTATATACTGTATTTGTTTCATTTTCCCCATTCTAAATAGTTTTCAGTAGACCACCAGCTACCGCTTATTTTCCTCTGTTGTTGCCATACAAAGGTTGTCTGTATGATTTTACAATTACTTCGTTTACAATTAATTTGTGAAATTAATTCTACCTACCGCCTATTTCAATAAAATTGTTCCTAACTATGTTGAATTACCGCCTATATCAATAAAATTGTTCCTAACTATGTTGAATTACCGCCTATATCAATAAAATTGTTTCTAACTATGTTGAATTACTGTCTAAAATGTTGTGTATAATAAGGAATGTTCTATCAATCTAAGATAGTATTAGCCTTCCGAGTTTCAACTCATTTTAGGTACGTCATAATGTGGCATTAACCAAATAAGTACTGTTTTACAATTAGTTAAAACAGCATAACATACATAACATCACGATTGACTGATCAACAAGATTACGAAATTTTTAAAGCTACAAAAACACAGCGGACGCGACGTTGCAAAGTAATGTCATGGAATTTAAAGTACTGTCATGGAATTTGAAAGTGGCGCTATACATTCCGTATTATTTATTTAATTCTTCCTGCATTTTAAATTGCATGGGGCGGACTTAATTGCAGTAATAATACGTAATTCTCTAATTAACCGCAAATACCTTGTCAACTATATCAATGAAAAGGTAGTAAGTATCTCCGTCAACTACGGATAAAGCAAGTTTGGTTATCGGTCAAAGAACTATCATCAGTAAAAATAAATTCATTACGAAGAGGATGGTTCCACCATGCACCTCCGAACCGACAATATAACTTACTTTTAATACTGTTAAGTGCCTCATATTTCAGTAATAAATGTAGTAGTAGTACTAGTTTTGATTAATAAACTAAATTTATAAAGGTCTTAATATATAACTTGTATATATGTATGTATAATGATGTAATCAATATATGTACATTACAACTACAGGTACCTTTTTTCAATAATGTCACGCTCTGGTGTAGAGCCCTGTCCCGCCCGTTGTGTGTCTGCTGCCTTAATACCGATCGAAATATAATCCGTATGTAATGGATCAAGACCTGTCAGATTCAGTTTCAAAAAGTTTATATTTTTATTGATCTGTGTAATGAATTATTAATTTGTGTATGATTACGTAAATCAATGAAATCATCGAATGTAAATATCATTTACTTTTATATAATTCGTATTATTTAGTAATGTAATTATGAATTATACGATTCATTAAAAAGTATATTTCTAAGCTAAGTTTATATTTAGATCTCATTGTTGATCGAGTTGATTAATTGACATAAAAAAATAATAATTCATCCTTAACTCTGCCTGTTACCGGTGACTTCCTATTATTCCAGTAGTTCTGATAAACATTGAAAAGATGAAAGGAGTCTGTGAGAATCATCTCTTACTCTGCCTATAGAGCATGAGACTACAGTCATGAAACAGCAGATAACCTAAAAAATGTTTATCATACAAAGCATTTAAATTGATTTTTTATTTTTTTTAAATTACCAAAAACTGTAAAATATAAAAAATACAGGCCACAAAATGTTCATGATAAAATGTGATTTTTGGTAGATGAAGTCAGTAACTTAGTAGCCATCTAACAAACAAGCACGCTGAATGAGACATAAAACTGATCGTATACTCGAGTCATTTTGTGTTTTACTTCTCTCTTGTTCATCTATTTTATTGTATTAAGAGTATCTAATATTAAAACTGTATATAAATAGAAAGTCCGCCCGTGTAGTGTAAAATGTAGGAGGTATTAAATAAATAAATTAATAAAATTGGACTTTTTATTAAAATGTTGAAACACCAGTTTTTAATTATGCAGTAAAAATATTAATTTACTAAAATTAACCACTATTGTTCGGTATTGAATCTAACAATGTACCTAGTTATTAAAATCATTTATTTTAAGTTACTCATTATATTCTTAACAAATGTTGTGTGGTTTTGCAAATATTTGAAAGCTACGGTGACTCCTAGTTTGCCCCCTTAGTGGTATAAACAATCATACACACCTGTCTATGGACATGTTTCTTAACATATTCGTAGACCAAACATAAAATTACTATATATAAAAATAACTCACAAAAGACTAAACAATTTTCATTCATATTTAATCGTTTTTCAATTAACTGTATGAAACACTGCTCTAGATGAATAATTTATTACGTGATTACTATATCAATGACATTGATCTTAGAATTCGCTATAGCAATTACCTTGCAAAGTTTAAATAAAATGAAAGTGGGTTAACATAAACGTGACGTAAGTTTAGCCCTGTACGTACAAACTACAAACGTACTACACCGCGAAGTCACTGTCAGACGTGTTGTTAAAATTATATCGATTGGATAGGTGGAGCTGTTGGATGATGACATTCTTTGTACAAACATTTACTTTTCGAACACGGAAAATCCAAAGGTACAGCCTTTATAATAAAACATAGAGTAAATATTTGAAAAAATAATGCCATGTGATATGCCATCACCATTCAACTTGACCAGAAACAAACATGAAAAAAATAAGTACCGAAATCGTACACCGCCTTACAATGATGTCAAGTAAATAATTAGGTAAAACTGTACACACGTCCACATCACATGAGTTCTACTTTAATTCCACATCACTTTACAAAATTACATGACATTAAAAAACAGTCCGTCATTTTAAGATTAGACCATCGAATGACAATGTAAATACCAATATAACCACTGAAATTACACACAAAACAACCTTTATCTTAAAACAAGGCGATTTCTTTTCTTTTTTGTAACGGTATTAGTGTTTGAGGCCAGTGGTAAAACTTTCACGATCAAATGCAGGTGTCTGCAGTACTGAGGTAGCACGCTATTTGAGTGATCACGACACAATATATGAACGGTATCGCCACTGATCCCCGCATCGAACTGTTGACCACGTCCACTTCGGTCGATACCATACCAATAACTAAGCATTAACATTCTACACTTACATACGAGTCATACCAACGTCATACCGGAGCTACACACTATGAATTATTTAACAGAGCTACTTATAAACTTCTTACAAAAGAGCTCAAATATGATAAGCTGTAATAGATAACGGAATACAAGTGATAAGAAAATACGTAGTGATTTAATTACTTTATCATAACGGCTCACTCAGTGTTCTAACTATGCAAAAGTTAGCACAAACTAAAAGCAAAGCTGAAGTATTATTTAAATAACTACATTAAAATTTAATAATTATGACATAAAGGTTCTAAGTATTCTGTTGTTTCAAAAATAGTTCAATATCATTATAACTATTAATATTGTGGACGTAGGTTAAGTTAACAATCACCACTGCCAATGATAATAATATAGCTTATATAAATATTCGTTCCATTAGATAACATAATCGTATTCGTAACAAATCTTATTTTTTTTTCAATGCATCAGGAACGCAATTTATATTACAATACGTAAAAGCAGCCTTCGCGGGCAGGACGTGCACAGTGGTTCTGTTATACCGCAAACTTAATGACATCTAGATGGAGGCCACTGAAAAGAGGTAGACTGAGAAATGTCGATAAAAACATTTTATTATTTATTTAAGTATTACTTAGACACAAACTGTTTGGTTTTAAACTTTGTTGTCAAAGTCACAATTTTCATTCACCGAGCGACCGTATGACGCATGCGTGACGCACCCATAAAACCTGACTTAAGTTGGGATCGGGATTACGCTTTATCAAGGTATTTTGACTTGGGTCTTGATCCTACGACCGATGGTGATTCAAACTTGTGGCACTGCAAATTATGTTTGATACAAATGCAAGTTTGCTTCACGTGATTAATTGTCGCATTCGTGTTGCCCTTTAATCACGCTTATTGCAACACCGTGCAGCATTGTGGCACAATGGACGTGATGTAGGAGGCATGTTATGCGAGACGGAAAAATATTCTGCTTTTCTATAACATCTGAGCTGTTACTAATTCGAAACCTTTAATATTTTTATTTATATTTTATATGGCTATAAAAGACAGGGGATTTATCAAAAAATAAATCATATTGTAAAATGGACGTTTTGCCGTTATATCTTATGAAATATAAGTACAAGGATTTAAGTCAGGAAGCGGACCGGAAGATTTAAAAATAACAACGATGAAAAAATTCTACTTTTGGTTGTGTTACATGTTTTGGCTACTGGCAATAATGATTGTTTATTGATCGCGGTCGTGTTATGTTCAGTTACGATATAATATTAGTATTGTTATTAATCCACCGTAATGAAATACGATAATAAAAGTAGATACAATGAACCAAATGTAATGTCATGGCGGCGGCTAAGGGAAAAAACCAATAAGAGTGCATAGGAGACACCATTTTGGATTGGTCACCATTTGGACACTACAATACATACTATTTATAACATTAAAATATATACTGGAATTAAGATAAGACTATTTTCGAAATATATTATAAAAATTATTTTAGTAATAATATACCTACTTCATTTGTTACTAGAATCTTTGCGAAAAGCATTCGCCTTGTCTTGAGATGAGGCAAGGTGAATTTTAAATTAACTTTTTTACCAAACCAAGCAGACATCCAATTTTAGGTGTTAACTTTATGTTAAGCAGCAATTGTTTATATAGATTTATGACAGGCGTTACTATTAAGTAAGAGCAATTGAGCTAAGAACAAAAGGTTAAATTTCGCAAGTCTGGGTGTGACTGCCCACTTACATTCTTTACAGAAATGCAGGTAGGATGCCCGCTAATTTACTTATACTTGAGAAATCAGAAGCACCACATCCGTTCTGAATAGTGCATAAAAATAGTTTGCAAATTAATGTCTATAGAAAGATGTAAAGGTATGAAAGCTGTTTATCATCAACCATTTTACAACCAACCTCTACAAACATAAACTGAGAGAAATAATGTTCAATTCAATTATAGCGTTATTTTAATGTCATAAGAGAAATTTATCACAAATTGCGCTAGAGATGCAGTTTGAAACTAACGCTAAATACAATAAAGATAAAATTAAATACATATTTAGTGTTATATCTTAATTTGGTATAGTACTACACTACACAACAATGAACATAATAATTATGCTCTCTCACGGTCAAGATAACAGATCTGGCTCACAGCTGTTGCGCGTTGCGGCGCCGCGACGCCGCCGCCGCGTCTTGTTTCCCCCAACTCCCGAACCACCCCTGATCGATAAAGCCACGGCTTGCCAATTTATCTTATAAGTTTATTGAATCTTTAGACCAAATTTGAGCCAAGCTAAACATAATATAGACATATAACAGAAACATGTAAAACACTGACGATCGATCTATAAAATATTTCACCCTGTTATGTAAGATACACACAAATTATATCAACAGAAATGGGAAGAACTTTTGGCAAGCGTGCTAACGATTTTTCAACTGCACAATGAGGCACTTGTGATATAGAATGATGTGGGACGTTTAGTGCAACGGTGCACCTCTACTCTAAGTTTAGCACGGTTTTGGGGCGTACGATGCGCGATACGTGCGGCGCACGACGGTTTTCGATATTGCGGTATCGATCGACTCGTTGCGGGCGGCGACAAGAGAGTACGCGTGCCGCGTGGCTACCGGCGCGACCGGCACTGGTAGCCGCGCGCCTCAGAATTCGCGCAGGCGCGAGGCGTAGAGCTGCCACAGACGAATACGTCATCTAGGCATTGGTCGAGACTATAATACGGCAGTCTAAGCGAGTGATGTACATATTTATCGACGCAGAAAAATTTGTGGGTAGACCTCAGAACTAACTAAACATCGGAGTAGACCTCTGACTCATCATAAATGTATTAAGGTTGCATCACTTTAATCATAAATAAGACCGGAGACGTTCCACTTCCATTTATTTGTACTTAATTGGCACGTTTAGTTTTTGCCAGATATATAAAAAGTTGTATGAATAATAAAGATATGAATAACAATTGAATATAATTTTTACATATACTAATGAGATTTATGATTTAGTTCTGGTTTAAGTCTTTCATTATGTAGGCACTATGCTGGTGCATTCTCATGCACCAACATAGTGCCTGCATAATTTTGGTAACTACGACACTTCCGAGAGGAAGTGTCGTAGTTACCAAAATTTCGTATATTCATTTTATAACAAAACTATTTAATTAATTTTACTGTCAACTAAAACGCTACAGTAGGTAATAAGGTGTGGTAGGTGCGGTGTTTATTACGCGTGTAACGGGTTAATGGGCTATCATTTAAATTAACAAAAAGGAGGGACATTAATAACAGTATAAACACAAATTAAATGCACAATCTTCAAAAGATTGTGCATTTAATTTGTAAACTTTTGGGCTTTGAAATGAATTTGAAATCAATACTTACTTTCAATTAACGACAAAATTCCGAATTTGTCTATTCCCGAAAAGTCCATAAAAGTATCTTCTACTTCTATTTTGATTGAGTATGTAGAATCAAATCGTTCCATGCTAGTCTAGTACAAAAATCGCATATTTTACGGCTTTTATGACTATAGCGCGAAATTATAACAATACATCATTACCAAACAGCGCAAGGCAAAAATAAAGAAATGATACGATATCAATTCAAAATAGAACATTTATTAATCGAGTTAATAATTACTAAAATTCGTAACCTTGGTTTCTTCATTCCAATAACTAGGGCAGGCACGGTGATTTATAGATATTTGCACGGTTAATCATGCCGATATCGATATCAGGAAATTTCCAATCAAGGCAATCTAAGTCTTTGTATATAGCTTCTTTGTAATAGTTTCAAGGTTGAAATTGTTCCTAGAAACGTAACACAATGAACACCCCACCGCTTCCTAAAGTTTCGGCTCGTCAACCACCAGGGCATCAAACCTATGCACAATATGAAGTGATCTTATTTATAAAAATATTAGATCAAAAAGACCATAACTAGATATTTTTTGGGTCGAAAAATTTTTTCATTTACAACAAACTGTTGGCTTTGGTATAATAATAAATATTGTGGTACCTACCTACCGAACAATCTAATAAACAGCAACTCACTATTGTTTGAACGCATTTGCATGATTCAGTTTGAACGTTGCGTAAGTATAATAAAATATAAATATGTAAATAGACGGAAGTAAAATAAAAAGTTAAATAGCAACGAGTTTAGATACAAGCCGGATACAAAACCTTTATTGAACGTATACAATGAAATCAAAGACAGAACTAAGAAATGTAAGCCGTAGGAAATTCTACCCTATTTACTCGTAAGTTGTTTTAAAACATACGTTTGCATATTATGCTACGCATAGTCGCAAAGGAAGTCTAATATACACTGTAGTGTTACACGTTACACAACCAGTTGCGCCAAGTTTTCCTCTCACAAAACATAAGACACGTTTAATGGCTCACATTTTTGTACTTAAAACCAAATTCATTTCACTAGTTAACGATTGAAGAAAATTGACTCACTACTGCGCAAATAACTCTTAGTGTTGACGGGCAAACTCTCAGTAAGATTTAAATTCGAATTTCAGTTTACAGAATCGGCATACGGCATTCACAATAATGTTACCAAAGCCTGACTTATAAGATATATAACCCAGGGGCAGTAGTAGTACGGTTTGTTAGTTACTTTTAAGTATTAGGGAACATTGGGTGATTAAATGGATTATATTTGAAAGCGAACTGCGAATACCGCGATCGACTAACAGTGTGCAAGAATGAGGTCCTCCTCTGTCAGTATTTGCTAGCTCAATGGTTAATTGGTTAATGCAAGGATGTGTAATTAATATAAAAATACCAATCATATATAAAACATGAATCTAAGATGCAATGCACTATCCACGGCTATTGAATGTAAGTAATTAAATTGGTTAGAGTTCTGAACTTGATAGTATAAATAAATCATTAGATGTCACATCACCCCATCTAGCGATAACATGCTGAACTAAATGACACTGATAACAACATCCTTGCATTGACCAATTAACCATTGAGCTAGAAAATACTGACAGGAGGACCTCATTCTTGCACACGGTTAGTCGATCGCGGTATTCGCAGTTCCCTTTCAAATTTTGCAGCTGTTGTCACTTTCACTCGCGTTGTATTAAGTTCTCTATGTATAAGTTATAAACAAGGGTATATTTGTCTAGACTTAGACATTTAATGCAATGCTACGAATTTCTGTGCCTTAATCTACTTCTTTTTGTGGTAGTAGTAAAAGGCAATTAGCTATATCGGTGCTGTGTGCAGAGCAGCACTTTGAATGTATTTTCCGGGTAAAAGAAGAAATGATACTTAACAATGAGATAATATCACATACACCTAATACACTAGACGCAATCTAGCGACGACGAGTTGAATTAATTGACACGTTAAAATTTAATACAGGTGATATAATAATATTATGATAGGCTCAAAAAAAGTAAAAAGGTGACCTTTTTTGTATGGACATTACTGGATACCAAATCACCGAGAATACAACGAGATAAGTACTTCTCTCAGTCCGTCACGATGTCGCATCAGATCCTTTGCCGTGCCTATTGAAATAAAGCAAACTTTCCTACTCTATAAGACCCGTCTCTAAGATCGGCTCGTGGCGGGGACTGCTCCCTATCTATAAAGATACTTCTCCCATCACTGAGTAATTCTTCAGTTTTTTTCCTTCCGGGTCATTGTTCACAACACAAACATGTTCAGAAATTGTTAGTGTGTAATATTGTTGTTATTGTTATATATTGTTTTAAACCTATTAAAATAACCTGTTCCTATACAGTAAAGTCCATCCGAAAGTTGCCTATAAGAGATCATAGATTGCGATACGGCCGCCCATTGTACTACTGTTTTTTAATATATTTTTTTGGGATTGTATCCTAATCATGGTGTGCAATAAAGAGTACGTATCAATTAGGGATGTTACGAACCTTCGATTTAGGTTCGGAAAGGTCGGAACTTCCGATTGATTTTATACCGATTCCAACTTCGTTTCCGATAAATATGAATCGGAATTATAACGAAGGTCGAAAATCGAAACGATATGTACCTTTACTGAGTCGAGGAGGACTTATAATGGGATATATCGGGACGTGTCAACAAACCCTTGTAAACCGGGACACCTGGCTGCGCTAGGTATAACTACTGCATTAAAGGTTCATTTAAAGGCTTTACATATTACCGGATACGACGAATTAATTAAGTTCAGTTTTCACTGACAACAAGAAACAGTCCACGACTTCAACTCCACATGATGAGGCCAAAAGACAAATGTCTCTGAACAACTCAATAAAATTTAAAACTAAGAAATTAGCTATCGTAGCGTACTTATGTATGTTATGCGTAACACCTGATTAATATATGAATTATTGCATTCTGATTAAATTATTAGTATTATTACTGTATTATGGTTATGTTCATATTTATTACGTTTACCCTTAACGATGGCGACGGCTCTGACTTCGAATAATTTGTAATAATCTGATTCCGATAAGTGAAAGTTAAAAACTGCGATTCCAACTCCGATTCCGATAAACTGACCTCCGTTACATCCCTACTATCAATCTATGTATCTAATCTTTTAAAATAAACGAAACGGAAATATTTAAATCCTTGTCATTATGACACGTGTTTGATTTAAATACTAGTAGTATTTTAGGATAATTACAATTGATGAACTATATTTAAGCAGGAGAACAATGACGCAGAGAAATTAAGAACTTAAAAAACGAATATTTGGTAGTAAAAGTTTTTTCGGGTTGGTCAGGCGACGGTATAGGAATATTAACAGAGCCTGGTCAGAGAATCTACACTTCGTTTTACCGAAAACACTCTACCCTTATTTCTGTAAACCGTTGTCTCGCTGTCTATTTCGCGGATGTCCGTCAGTCTGTCTGTCTGTTTGTGTGTCTGTCAAGACTCTTTTCCTCGAGAACCCGTGGAGGCATCAAGTTGAAATTAAGATCAAATACTTATGTCAGTGGTCCCCTTAAGCTGTAAAAAAAAACAAGCTTGTAAGTCAACGCAATAAAAAAAGGCGACCATTAAGCCTTAAATTTAACAAATTTGAACATTTCGCAGGTAAATCAAAACCGATATGGTACTTCCCGAAAGTCATTAATTAGTTGTTATATCATAATTATAATAACAATCGTTTTTGAGATTACAAACTTATATTTTGCGGTTGGACAGTTGACTTTGTCGTACATCTATGTATATATGCGAGTATTTTAGAACCGCACAGTTAAGTTTGTCTTTCGCAAAAGACGGGCAAAAATCTTCCAGTGTTGATTCCCGAGATGGAAGTACTATCTACATAGAAGTTTGTTTGCTTACGAAACCCTCGGTGCGCAAGTCAGACTCGCAGTTGTCCGGTTTTTTCCTGTATGTATAACATTTATACTTTTTGTGTAAAATACACCAGGGTATAAATCTATTGTACTTCTTTTGAAGTAACTTCAAGTGTAAACATTGTCATATAAATAATACGGTCACACACCTTTACAATTATGATACTCCAATGGAAACGTGAGAATACATTGGTTTAAAATTTATTAACATTATTATGCATAAACTTACAAGTAATTAGATACGATAACGACGTTTAAAGACTTTACATGTAAAGATTTAATGGTACATGAGTGACAACAGGGTCATTACTCAGGATGGTATGAAGGGCATTATTTGTTTATTTGCTTAGGGAACATACCCATACTACGTGACCCATGTTTTACAATTTTTATACCCCTCCCCCCCTCGGTGACCACCCGTAGTGCCAAGACCCCCCCCTCCCCCTCTAATTTTCACGTAGTCATTTATAAATATGGTGTTAAATCATTTTTTGCCGACAGAAAGTTAAAAACGGCTAAACTTTTCCATGTTGCTACCTGTGAGTTTAAAAAGCGCTAAACGCTGCGGGCCATATTTGAATATAGTTCGAAAAAGCACGAGATTTCCCTAGAGGATATTGACTACGTAATGAAAACCTAAGCCCCCCCCCCCCTCCGCCTCTGTGACCAAGCGTGGTATTTTGAAGACCCCCCTCCCCCCCCAAAACGGGTCACGTAGTATGGGTACGTTCCCTTATTACAAAAGCCAAAACGTTTTTACTTCCACACATTAATATCAACAGAAGCCAACCAGGAGCCGTTATTTATCTATTAGACATTTATATATTATTTATTATCAAGGACAAATTTTCGTGAGTGGTTTTCATATTACATGACATCGTGTCGTTTGTCATACGTCATGTGAGGTGAGATGGTCCCTTTACCCCTTGACAAAGTCCCGAGTCAGAAACTCGTCGGGTATCAAAAAAATACACATGCAAGTAAAACCGTATATCCTTAATAAATTTGAATACCACCCACGAAAGTTTTTATTCCAAGAGATTTATTTACATAAAAAATATAACCACTGTTTAAACGTTGGCATGTATGTTACAGGTTGTTATCATCAGAAATATCGGTGAATCTCAGTTTTTTTTTTTTTGCTATAATTCTATTTTTAATTATATGTACAGCATCTCACTTAAAGAAACAATTTTTTTATTGTACTTGCGTTATTTAAACATTTAACACGCCTTTTCTGAATGTTTTCGACTGATCGTGTTAATCGTGTAGTTTTATTTTATATTTAAAAACAAAATAATTTATTAAAAAGAATATTTTTGTAATATACTCAGTTAGGCTGTCATTCAAATTGACAAGTTTTATTACGTAACTGAGACATCCCTACTGTTAAGTGATTCTTAGGAATGTAAGTAATAGCAAACTTAGTCTATTTGTGTTATGAAAATCTAGTAATTTTATTGTCTTTTCTTATACAAAGCTTTATTCAAAATATCTCCGCTCTGTTCGGCGGCGTCACATTCAAATTCCCTTGTAGACCTGGATTGACGCGCCCGGAACAGAGCTGTATTGAAAAGCACCTGCCTGCCGGCCTTTTATTTATAGGGAAGTAGCTGTGAATTCCAAGAACGTTGATTTGTTGTTAAGATGTAAGCTTGAAAATCACGAAACAGCCTTGAGAGCTGAGGACTGTTACCATCAGCCTAGTCTACCCTATGGTCGGCCGTTCTACTCCCGACGATTCGAGTGATTCCTGCCACACCCATCCCGAGGCGTCCCTTCGACGATTGGTCGTGCAAGAGAAGTACACCTACCAGGGGACAGTGGGAATTGTGATAGTGAAAAATAACGATGACGATTGTAAGAAACAGTCTCACAACCACTGATATAAACTATGAAAATCACTAACTAACAGTGACTGCCGAGTTGTTCATACCTCTATTCGCACTCAAGTCAATCGATCTCTACTTATTTCTACCCTTTTATAATCCCACTATTCGTTAATATTTATCAATCGACCAATAGTATTGCGTTACCGGTATAACCAGTCAAAATAATGTCTATTAACGAAGTTTTATTAAATAGTGAACTGTGTTATCATTTATCATCTATTATAGTTTGGCCCTATTTTTAATAAAATAAATAAGAGTTTTTTGATGTGGCGACAACACGATGCACTTTGAATATATTATATTATATAATTGTTCTCCGTTTTCTAGATACCGATTGAGCTAGGCTTATTGTAATGTACCTTTTAATTATAGAAAATTAAAACTAAAATGTTACCCTTACTTGTAAAAAAATTATGCCAAAAATATATTTAACAGGAAATATAATAAACTAATTGTAAAATTGGACTTAATTCGTTTTATTTCAAATCTGTATCTATCTGTAATTAGAAAATAGTAACCAGGACAATCGATAACAATTTGTCAGTTCAATTTCAATATTCTAAAAGGCTATGAGATCCACAGGTATTTCTGATGCATAATTAAATAAAATCCATGCGTACTTACGGAAATAATTAAGAGTCTCCCTGATCTGGTCAGATGTAAGGGCTAGATCTTTATCACTCACGGGCAGAGCGGGCGACGGTATGAACCAATCTTGATTCTCGTATCCTGAAAGTTTACAAATATTAGTACAGTATTAGCAACACCAAATGTTAAATATGTGTTTTTGCATTTTGTTCGTCGTCGATTGGAGAATTAATTAAGAAATTCCCCTAACCACTTAAAAATTTACGTGTGGATGAATATTGTTGGGTGCAGACCCGCAATCATATTTATTTATCGTTTAGAATCATTTTCTATACTTTCTAAGATACGTTTTTATTCCGAACGTTTATTGGCATGACGATTTTAAATGTCGAGTACGTCGGCGAACTAAGAATACATTGCATAATTTCACACCTGTGAAGTACACCTACTTACCGTAGAGTAAATGTAATTACATTATATTCGTAGTATTACCGTACCGTTTTAATGTTGCACAACAATCTACACAAACTGGTTCAATCCGACTTAGAAGCCACTAAAGGATCCCCTTATACTATGTAAACCTTAAGTAGACTATGAAACATTTATCATATGGAGAGGATTATAAACAAGCATTCCATATGAGTCAATAGCAGATGTCTCTATAGATGCCTACTACACATAGATATATAGGTACGCCGTTGAATTTCTATGGTGTTATGCAGCAAATGCATCGAGTTGACATATGGCACGCATCAGACCGGTCGGCATACAGGGGAGCGGGCGATGACTCGCACTATGAGACACCATTATTTATAGCGTTAAAGAACGGCGCCGGCGCCGGAAATCGTGCCACTATCCCACTGTCGCTTTGACAAATTCCCAATTCCTTCTTTTAAATGTTATGTTAACAAGATAATTCTTAGAACTGGAATTCGCCATAAATAAGACCGTTCCAACATTTTATATTGGGAAACTAAACTAACGAAGTGATAAGTGTAAACAGTTATAAATGAATGGAACTAAAATCTGTCAAAAGTCCTTCATTAGTTAACTCCTACAGAATTACTATTTTTTGTTCACAGTTATAGATACTTATCGGACATGCCAGCAAAACGATTATAAAATTGTACGTAGACTTAGATCTTAAAAACCTATAACATTTTACTTTCAGACAGCGCTTTTATAAATAATTCTATGTAGTTATTTGTTTTGACATTAAGAGGCTATTTTTATAGCGCAACAGACCTTGTTATTTTTTTTTATGTTATAGAGGGGGCAAACGAGCAGACGGATCACCTGATTGTAAATGACTACCGCCGCACCTTGCAACTCAAGAGTCACAAATGCATTGACGGCCTATAAGGGGGTAAGAGGGGCAGAGGGGGGAGAGTAGGGAAGACCGGGAAGAGGGGGAGAGGGAAGTGTTAGGAAGTGAAAAGCAATGTAACATTGCTTCACTGCCGGTTTTCTGTGAGGCCTTGGTATCATTCGTAAGGCATGGCTCTCCCGCGAAATTCCCACTTTCAATAAAGTAGTGCAAGTGCAAGACTAAAGACTAAAAGACCAATGATTGAGTGCTTCAGTGATTGAAGTGTTGTTACGTACAACTGCACCCAAGTCTATTAAAAGGTATTGTGTCATTGTTGTTTATAACAAGTTAGCAAAAATTCCATTAGATCTGTTGGTTTCAAGATGCTCTAAACATCGCCCAACCACAAGTCGCACACACTCAGTCAGTCAGTCAGTCACATCTATCTGTGAATATGATTTTTTTTTGTGCCAAGAGATACTACAGTGAAAATTTTAAAATGCTTACAAGTAGGCTGCGGCCTAGTTTCTGAACACTGATCTGATGAATTTTACGCAGAGCGGCTGGAAATAAACTAGGACGAAACCAGAGGAAATTTACATAAGGTTTGTCTGATAAATTTAGAGATAGTAGTTTAGTACCAGATATCAGTTTGTATAACCTAAAGACACAATTATTCCACAACTTCAATCTGGTCTTTCAGCACGAATTATAAAAAAAATACCGTAAGCCAGCAGAACGTCAAAACTTTAGTGCCAAGGCGTACCTGCCTTCAATACTTTCTATATAAATAAGGACCCAATCTAACACAAACATACATTGCCACTAAATATTGGTAGGTACATACTACCTACTACCTACCCTAAACTTTTGAGCATTTTTAACATATAACACAGTGTATCTATCTCGTATAACATTACAATTTAAATTATATTTTATGATATAGTGACACAAAGAAAATACTTACTCGAACATTTGTATGTATATGAAAAACATTTCTTAACATATTTTACCATTAGGTATATTGAGAATGTTATTTTTATACTTTAGCTAGCAGGGTAAAGTGTCGATGATCGTTTTTCATAACCTCGGCAATCGCAACTATTGATTTTCTATTCAGTTCAAGATTGAATGACAAGTTTACCCTTGATACGACCCTGAAGATCCCCGGTAAGTATTGACTTTGAGTTAAATCGGATTATAAACGACAAAATTTTCAACGCCTCAAAGTCAACGACGTAATAATTTTCATCAAAGAAAACATTGTAGCGACAAGAACTTTGACACCTTTTTTGGCGACATTAGTGAAGGCAAGTAAAAATTAATAAGCGAACGCCATAAACCTACTATATTAACCATACAAGTAAAGCTCAATAAAGCATATATGAGAAATGGTTCCTGGCAGCATAGTAAAAAATACTCAGGTCAACGTTGCGTGCAATCATTGACAGTTTTAGCCATGAGAACGACATGCAAAAATGAACGATGATGATAGGAAAAATGGTAACTGATCTAGTATATTAAAGTAGCTTAGAGCATGAAAATATCTATACCTCCAAATTGTGTGAGACTGTCTGCTCTCAAGCGATATTTTGGTATGTGTTCCTGTAGAAGACTGACAATCTCAACCTCGGGCACCTCCTCGCTATTGCACACTTCTGTTAACAAAAGAAACATTGAATTGGAAATATGCTTTCTTAAACAATAAATTGTCATCGCATATTTATTGGACACTTTCTAGAAAATCCAATATAACTGAATGCATGTGTGGATCAAAATAATGAATTGTTGGAAAGTTACAAGTTCGCATACAATGTCGTGACTTGAAAATTTGAGCGCAATGCAGCATTTAACTGTATAGAACAGTTCCATACGTAGCACAAAGTGTCTGCTTTCCGTATTTAGTGTGGAGCTTGCAGACAGAATCGATATCTGCCTCCCGCCGCCGCTCAATGCCGGCGGGGGTGACCGACCATCAGCGGGGCCATGCACTCGAGAAATATACTCACCCTACATATAACGTGCATTTTTATCTATAGTAACATGAAATAATGTGAGTAGTGTTATTAATAATAAAATGATTTACCATAACGATTACATCATTGAGAGATATTATTAAAAGAAATAAATTCTATAAACAATAAGATGACTGAAGCAAAAAGAAAATATTCGTTTAAAGCTCTTCCCTCTAAGTTTCGCAATTTAAAAATCATATTATTTACTTATTGAAGATTTCATTCTTTGCATGTTCACCGTTTATTTAGAGGGATGCCCTTTCGAACAGTTGTTGGAACAATTAGATTATTATGTAGCTCCCGATAGGTGAAAATTTTGCGAAAAGGTATCTTTCTGTTCTCTAAGATGCAAAACAAAAGGAATTCATTGGTGTCAACTATAACAATCGACCAATCCACAGCACATAACTTTCTCAGTAACTTGTGTCTAAAAAAACAATTGTAACAGAATATAAATGTTTATAAACACTCTTTTGTGTCTATGGTAGTTTAATTATCTGACTACATTCAAATCAACTGATCGATACGCGTGACTGCTTGCTGTTATCTGATAATTAATGTTTTATTTTTGTATTTTTATACACACAGTACAGCTTAATTATGTAAGGATGTGGTTGATTAACAGCGGTTATTAAGGTTATTTATGTATTATTCTCTTAAGTTTCCCATACTTTTCAACCAAAGAATTAATCCAAAGATGTATCTACCCAACTCTTAAAACAATTAGATAATGAGTATAAATAAACAAACATTTAAATAACAAGTAAATTAAACATAACAAGTGTTTATTATTACTTAGCTAAATTAAACTCTGAACTAATTCACATTTATCGTATGGAATGACTAAATTAATAAAATGCTTAATGTTACATAATGAACGAACCTTACTCTACAGTAGTTCATAATTATAAAAGTATTGACATGATAAATGTATTGGAGAAGGAGGTTAAGTGAAATAGGTGAATAAGTATAGAAGGTATTTGTCTCTACAATGAATACATATAGAATATTTTGTTTTATCCATTTATTTCAATGTTCATTAGTACATTATTTATAACATCCGAATGACCATTAAAATAGATACTTGCAGTCGATATGTAAATACCTAACAATTACAATTACATAATTGGCTGTCTAATTTGGTTTAAGATTAGTTTTTTAATATGTACATAATAGATTGTGTACCTTGCAGGCATGCTGTATTACGGTAGACATGGTTTTTTTAAGATTTCTTTCATGATTTATAACAAATTAGTGATTTTGAAGCAAACTCTCTTGACGGGTTTATTGAATATGTCTAGGACGAGGTTAACATTTAGCAATGAGAGTGTATAGTGCGAAGTAAACAAGGTATGGATAAGACACCGGTATTTAATCTTGTGTTACCTATATGTATAAACAAATGAATTTAGTGATAGCTCACCATTACTCCACGCCAGCAATAAGTCCTTTTGTCTCTCAGTTAATTCATCTCGACGCTTAGGTCGAGGCCCAGATTTCCTTGCATTCATATTTGGGCACTTACATGAACTAACATATTATATTCTAAACATTATTTCGAAAAGTTATTTTTTTGAAATTTATATATGTTCACTTCACAGGGCACTCGATAAACATCACTTTCACTTCTATGTGCGGACGTGCACCATCGATATATCAACTATACAATCAACTATGTAATGAGTTGCAGATAGGAGATAATGAACAACGTCATTAAATCCGATAACGCAGCTGATCAGTAACAGCAAGTTACGATTACTAAAGGGAAAAAAAGTACGACCGGTACTTTTCTGCAATAAGATCTATTCAACAAGGTTTTAATAAACTTGAAAACAATGCGAATACAATAGTCACGCCATAAACATGTGTAGGTACACTGAACAGTACAAGATTAATGGTTAACTGTGGCTTAAACGTTAGCAATGTCACCGGATTCCGCAACACTAAACTGAACAAATTAGGTATGCAAAATTCATCTCTCCATCAACATTCGCTAAAGACCATTCCAGTATATTACAACCTGCTTTCAAAAGATGTCTGACTGAAAGTCACGGCGCAACATAGAACGACTATTGCAATACTTGTGAATAGATCTATGCTAAATAACAGCCAATGAGGTTATAACAACATAGTCAATGGCATATTTGCTCCGCGGGGAGGCTACTTAAAAATCGGGACTATCGGTCAGTCATTGAAGACGACTAGAGTCGAGTCCAATTTAGATGTATAAAGAAAAAAAAATCTAGTGTATTTTATTTTGTTAATTACTTACGTTTCCTACGACGTATATTTATTGATTGTACTACAAAGTTCATTCATTATTGTCATATCATTTATATTTATTTATTTCTAAGCTAAAACATGGTACTGAAATTCTGTTTTCGGCGAATCTACTGACGACAGACCATTTCAAGGACATATTTATTATTACTCATGTTATAAAAATCGGGACCAAATTGGTTATTATAGGATCGTGGGACAAAATTATGGAAGGAAAATGTTGCAACATGCACTTTTAACAATTGTATTGTCTTTGTATTTGGATTTTCTATAACTTTTATTACAAGATCATTTGCAAATTAACACTTTCAATCACTTTGTTTTAGGTAAGTCTACGTACTTCTAAGGTAAGTATTAAGTATACATTGTTATTGAATTCGCTCCAATAAATTATAAAAAAATTATAACATCACTTGCTTAAAACCATCGGCTTAATTTCTTACTAAAAAATGTGAAAATTTTGAAAATACTGTTTTTATTAATATGAATTTCAAGAAAAAAGTTCACCAGAGTATAAAAGGTGCGTAATTAATCTTTATGTAAGGTATAATTAATTTAAAAACTTGAAAATTTGGTAGATGTAAGAGCGTATAAATTAATATACCCACTAGCAGCGCCCCGCGGTTTCACTAGCGTAAATCCCGTTCTCGTGGGAATATCGGGATAATAAGTAGCTTAAGCGTTAATCCAGGTCTCCAGCTATCTACAATATCTACATACCAAGTTTCATTGCAATCGGTTCAGTGGTTTTGGCATGAAAGGGTAACAAACATCCATCCATCCATCCAAACTTTAACATTTATAATATTAGTGGGATTTCACAAAACCAAAATACATTCATTCTTCTTTTTCTGAGGAGGATTCTTCACGGTCATTTGAAAGTACGGAAACTTTGTTAACTCAGGGCCGGGTACCGCACTTGATGACTGATGCGTTGAGGGCGCGCAGCGTGTCACTTGGTCTCGTGATATATTAAAAACATTTGAAGACGATCGACCTAACTACGTGAACTCGATTGTGACATGTAATAAAACCAATTATTTCGACATTCCTACTAAATCCCAGAATAAAGTGTAAGTGAAATGGCTACGGTTGTGCTTAATATAGGGTAGACTATTACTGCTGCATTGTATACAGAGAAGTGTTTACCTAAAGTATTAGAAGCCTTAAAAAACAGACGACCAAACTCAAGACTTGATACATAGCTTTTGCATCAAGATAACGCCCCTGCACATCGAATCGGCAAAACTAACTATTTGCACCAAGTTGAAATAGAATTGCTGGGATACAATCCTTATCGTCCGAATTTAGCGCCATGCGACAAAAACAACTGAAGAGACGCATATTTTCGAGCGATGAGGAGCTTAGCTACCTTTTGGGAAGATATGCGGTTGTGTTTCAGAGGGATACTGGAGCAATGACTGGCCTGTTGGCCTAGTGGTTAGTGACCCTGACTGCTATACAGGTCGTGGGTTCGATTCCCACCTGAGTCTGGGTGTTCTTTGTGTCTGTTGTTTGTATGTTTGTAAAGTCCCCCGCAATACAGGAGTCATTCCTAATGCGGGAGTTGTCTTTAATAACAAAATAAAAAAAAATGTGCTCAGCAGCTGGTTTACACGTATATTAATGCCACTGGAGACCAGGTACCGACCAAACTTATGTAGCGCCCTAGTATGTGTACTGAGATTTGCGAGAGAATAGAAAGAAAAACAGGTTTGTTTAATTATGTTTGTTATTACATAATAATGATAATAAAAACTAAGCCCATGGTTTTAAGCGAGCGCATAGTGAGAAATTCATTTTTTAAGACTTCGGAGCGAATTCAACAAAAACCATTCACACTTTCCGACATACCCAAAACAAAACAGATTCCGCCAGGGTCATAATGATGATGATTATAAGTCACATTTGATAAGTCTCATCGTATAATAAAACATAGCTCCATCCACAAATTATGGGATTTACAGAACAGTATAGTACTTACAGACCACACTTCTAACGTTTTAAAGAAGCTAGTCTGACATAATATGTTGTGGCAATCAGTTTTCAGGACTTCCTTTATTGGTTCAAGAGTACCTAAATAAAACGTTAATTACAATGGACAAAGAAAGCCCTGTAAATAGGCACATTGCGAGGCCACGCACAGTTCAGCAGCGGAGGCGGTACGGTCGACGTACTCATTTGTATACTCAATAAAAATAAGGATGTCGTCAATACGTTGGCATCGCTGCCATAGTGGGGTCACCTCCACCACGGCTGCCCTGCTAACTAGTTGACGCAACGTGACCTTGCCACTTATAGTAATAATAAGGGCCTAACGGAGGTACAAACAGATCATGTCTGCCAACGAGTATCATACTGATTATATAACGCTCCGCATCTAATATTTATATAATGTTTGACTCTATAGAGGGAAACAAACACCATAGAATCTCACGTGAAGCATTGAATAGATTCCAATTGTGACTTCGATTATATAACTTTGTCGGGTCATTGAATAACATCTCTACGGTGAATACCAAAGATTAATTGGATCGTTTTCTTTAGAGTATATTCACTTTCAATTCACTTTCATTTTTGCCATCTGTTATCAGCAGATAACGAGAGGTGGATATATTATTTTGCGTCGATAGAGTATATCTAACAGTTTCAAGCTTTTGCCGAAAAGCTTAAATATTAATTTAAGTATATTAAATTAAATTTATTATTCAAATAATTTAATATTTAATATTCAAATTCATAAGAAATAAATATAATTATCGATTATAGCTTTGATATTTAGAATTGTTCGTTTTTGTTTTCAAAAAAATGTTAGTGAATTTCATAAATTATAAGTTTAATGTTAAAGTTAAAGTGAAGGCAAATATTATATAGCATGAAAAACAGAGTTCTTTATCAAGACTGTTAAAGAATGGACTTTGAACTCGTTAATAATATTAAAGTTTACATGTAAAGTGCATAACATTCAAGACAAAATGTTTAAATATCGTATACCTTTCATTCTTGTCTTAGGTTGAATGTTCAAGTTGGCATCAGCTGACCTTGGCAATAAATAAATAAAAAAACACTATAATTACATCATCAACACAATTGATTGTTAGATATAAAAAGTGTACAAAGCGATTCTAATAAACTCAAGCGATAACTGCTATTCAATAGTATCTATAACGGGGTAGCTATTTAGTCACTTCTTTATGAATAAGAAAGTAATCAGTACTAATCTAAATGTCGTTTGAGCTAAAATGTTTATTCTTCAGCTCCTCAGAACATGGAGTTTAACATAAATGTACTCTCCTCATCATTGATAATAAATAAACATAATAATATCATTCATACGTTGATCAAATTAATTACGATAGTTAAAATAAATAACTCATTTCTGAGAGTTAAATCACAAAAATTCTGTACCGGCGAAGGCGGGCACGCGGCGGTACGCGAACGACTGGAGGTGCGCGCGCGCCGGCCGTCCGCCCTCCCAGAATAACCACACTTTGGCACACAGCCAAATCTTACGCCTCCACAGTGATTTCACCCCATTCATAATCACAACTATCAAGTTAGAAACCCTTAACACAAAACACACAAATCTAGAAAGCTATTTAACAATTTTGACGAGGTTACCAATAATTACCCACCTTAGTCAGTGTTTACAATGAATTACGATATCAATATTATATTTAACTTACTTGTTCTTACGGTCCTTACGGAAGTACGAACCATAAATTCAAATTATTCAGAAACACAAGATAATAGGTTTATACTTTTGAGTTTCTTTAAGACGGCAGCAGGTACATATATTTATATATGTATATTTATGTGGTTAAACAGACCTGTAAGTGTAGCGACGTTTCGAGTTGCGCGCGGTGCTAGCGAGGGCGCACAAGCCGCATCCTGAAGGGCCGCCAGCTTGACGAACTGCCCTACAAATAAACATAAAATGTACAACAAAGTACGCTTGAAGAAAGAAAGGAATATATCGTTTATTGGGTGAAATATATTGCAAAAGTGGTTAAATATGACAAAGAGTTTGTAAGAACAAAAACCGTCTTACGAATTCCTGAAAGCCAGATATTTGTCTATCTTTCATCTCTTCGTACTGATTATATGCATGCATGAAAATTAAGCGTTACTTGAAAAATCCAAAAAAATGGCGTTATACCACAAGTAAATAATTATGTAGTACTTACATGACAAAACATGATGATTACAAAATTAATAAAAAGAACTTGAAAGAATTAGCATCATCTCATAAAATATAAAATATAGAATCTATTTTTAGTAATAATAGGTCAACTTCAATAAGATAAGAAGGTTGATGCTATCGAATAAGAATTGTTTTTAGGTTCATCATGAGCTTTACCTATAATTATTATAATATTATCGGCAAGTAATTTGTACAAAGTCTGACTATAATACAATAATTAGAACCATTGTGTGACAAAAAAAAATTACATATAAATTTAATTTACTTACAGAATCAATTCAGACGACTGCAGTTGGCAAATATTGAATTTGCAACCTGGAAATATATGTTATCTCAATACAAACACGACTTAGTGTAAATACATACAGGTGGTGCTGCTCAGAAAGTCACTACGTAATTTTATATCATGACGTTTTGTATAACTTAATTCTGACAACAAACCCTGATGAAATACATATAATTTTAATTGTCGCCTCATTATTGTGTGGTGGGGGACAAACTGTTGCTGCAGTAATTCACCTGATGATGATGTATGAAAAAGCACAAAAAGACTTCTGACGAAGATTAAATAGTTACTTCTGTAGTGATGGTATCTATACATCTATTATTACAGCAGTGGTGTAACTATACCATCCGAGGCCCGTGGCTAATTCATCGGATATGTGTAAATCTGACTCGCATTTGGTCGTTATTTTTTTTTTACGGATGTGTTAGAATCTCGTGTATTTTATTAGGTTTATTAAATTAGAGAACTTATACGTATTTTTTTTTATTAAATACAAAATAAATATTATTAAATACATTTTGTAATTAGTGCCTTCTGTTTTGAGCCTTTGGTGAAGCCACCTCGGGCCGCGAGCCCGTGGCATTTTGCCCGGTCTGTCACCCCATTGTTACGCCACTGTATTACAGTCATTGATGGTAATGACTGTAATATGTTCCAAGTCCCTAATAATTCGGGCTCTGGCTCGGCGATTGTACTGATAGGAAAAGGCAATTTTAAAAAAAACCGAAGTACATAAGTATCAAGTATCTTTCTTGGTGACATGGTGAAAACACGGGGGAACTCTGCTCCTCCTCACAGTGGCTTATAACATGAGTATAAGACAAGGTGTTGTATTGGCAGACCTAATAGACTGTTCGATATTTAGTTGTCTCTTTGTGATCAAAGACTAAAGAGAATGTTGTTATGGCATAGTTCAAGAGATTTTAACCAACAAAATGAATATTAGAATATCGCGAATGCCGTTGGTGGCTGCTACTTTGTTGTGAGACGTGCAGTCAATAGAAGAGACCATCAGCCCGCTCCAAAACAAATTAAAATTTCGAGATCTGCGAGCAAGGTCTTAAAGCATCATTTTATTGTAAGGTAGAGTGTATGATTATTTGAATAGGAGAAAAGAGAAGAAGAGAAATTCTAAGAAGCTATAAAGGAAAAAGGAAGATGTAAACTGAGAGCAAAATTCCTACGCTAAAGTTGCAATGGCTGCTATTTTAAAAGCAGGCTTTGAACTGGTCTTGATTTACTGACTTTATTAATTTCCTCGGCTCAAAGAACAGCTCAGGGTGAAAAATTTGTGGATGATAACAAAGTAATGGCCGCTGCGGACGAATTCTGGGTGGGGTGAGGATATCCTAATTATAATAAATTGTAATATTCTTTGAAGAATGGTATTTTAGGTTAAGAAATAAAATGTAATTTTTTTTTGGGATAACAATACGTTAAAAAATAAATTTAATACTCAACTATAATAATTATCACAGAATACATAATAGTACAGGTACAAAAGTCCCACTATGCCAAATCATTTAAGTAAGTTTTATACCTACAATGTGGAGTAGACCTAGCCTGTCACTGTATATTACTCAGTATCCTTCCTTTTGATCACCTCTCATATCTGTGGCCTACATAGGAACAAACAACTCTTGTCAAAGTAAGCACTAAACTCATTTGGGCTTTGGCCTGGATGAAGATATGAGGATTGCATTTGAGTAGTACACATCTATGAATACTGTGATTCTGTCAAAACCTCTCTTTCACGACTTTCATGATGGTTAATACATATCTTTCTTTGCAATAGGCAAGGGTTTCAGCAGAAACAAGGACCAGGCCAAAGAAAAGGCAAGAGATAATGTAACCAATGATGGGAACATTTTAAGCTTGTTTGGTGGGTGGCAGGCAATATTCTGCAATAACATACCATGATCCCAATATACCGAGTATCATGTCATTTTTACTTGAGTTAAGATGCAAATTGAAACTTAGGCCTGATCTCAAAGAGGATTTTATCTTAACAAGCATCTAAACAATAGACTTTTATTCCAGGTCCTCATAAAGTGCCTGGACTCAGGACTAGGGACTTGGAACAAGTCCCCGAGTCCTGAGTCAGAGGTCCCAAGTCAACATAATCTCCTGGAGGAAGTAGCAAAGCATGATAACCATACCATGAACCACTCTAATGTCTCATTCTGATAAGTCAAGTTTTCAGAACCCATGATAACCATACCATGAACTAATCTAATGTCTCATTCTGATAAGTAAAGTTTTCAGAACCAGAATCAGAAATACTAATGTTAGGTGTTACAGTATGAAGTAGGTGCGTTATGTTTTGCCATGTGGCACATACATACATTTAATTTAAAATACCTATCGGATTTACACTTTTTTTCACTATAGTGCAATTGAAAACATGAGAAATAATATATGCATAAAAGATAATTTTAATAATAAGTTTAAATAATAACATTGTGAAATAATAATTAATCATCATTATAATTATTAATTGTTTCTTTTAAATTATATAAATTTGAGTTAGAGTCAATTATTAATAGTTTAATAAATGGTTCTAGAGAAATATTTTACAAATAATAATAGTACACAGTTTTAAAGTTGTGGTACTTTCCTACATCATACACCTTAAAATCAAATTAAGATTATTATTTCTTTATTCAGTACCAATGTGGAGATGAATGTAGTCAACTCTATTTCTCAGTCAGTAATCATAAACTGTGTAGCTGTAATTAGTTTTGTTATTGTCCTTGGAATTGTGATGATATTGCCTCATAATAGTCATACATTATTCATTAATTAAATAAACCTTTTTTTTTAAGACAAATAAAAACACTTGATTTTAATACAAAGACAAAGTATAAGATCAGTAACTCCTACAGAAGGAAATCTTTAAACAAGTGGATTAAACACAAGATTGATCAAATCAAATGTTCCATCAGCTGGATATTCCTCGAGATTCACCCTGGAAATGTCAACTCGTTGCTACTGTTGTTCTTTGGTTAACATTCTCAATAGAAAATGTGTAGAGACCTTTTTCATATTTATACAATTCTACAGTGAAAATGCGTAACCTCAGGTAAATAAATTTATGATGGTCACTCTGACGATCAGACATTTATTTACCTCATCACCTATCAGTCAGCTTTCACAAAATGTTCTATTTTTGTGTTATTTTCTTGGGTAGGACATGTGGATGGGTCCCCTTGCACAAAATTGGTTTATGTCAACAGAGGTTGTTGACAGTTTTAATTTCAGATTTCTCCATTTTCGTCTCATCTCTTGGACTGCTCATATTCAAGCGACTGTATCTCCCAGAAATTATGCCCTATTCATAAGATTTTGTTCATCCAACTAGTGAGGGTTGGAGTAAGCTATGTAATTTTTTTCAGATTTTTATTTGCTATAAATACCCGTTTATCATTACTTTTAGATCACCTATTTGTGTAAATTTGTGAATAATTTATTTTCCAGGATTGTAAATTTAACAAAATATTTATAAATAATATAAATTTACATCTATACTTCAGTCAACATTAATGGTTATCCATAAAAGATTTTTACAAGAATTTATTTACAAGTTTATCCTAATGTATGGTAAGTTTCTGTAACATAAGTTACCTTGCATGAGCAAGGGATAGAAGCAGTACTTTTATTACTACACAGTGACTCTATCAGTATTATTAATTATTTTTTATACATTTCAGTCATTTTTTACGTAATTGCTGATAGTAAGAATGTAACAACATAATTTGGTTGTACAAAGTAGGCATGTAGATATGTGTATTTCAAGGCTTCTAGGACAATCACATTTTTCTGCTAAAATAGTAACATCCTTACACTACAGATGGTGGCATGGTTACTTGCCAAAGCCCCAGTAGTACCTCCAATAACTTAGATCTTTAACATTGGTTCTGTTTTACTTTTTTTGAGTTGTACACCTTAAGCCATTGTTTAGTTTGAATGCTTATATACTTAAGTATCACTAAGGACTAAAATGTTTTAAATACTAATATAACTGGTTGATTTAGCATTTCACAAAGAATAAAAATGATTATTTAGCAGAGAATAGTTAAGTCTATCAGTCTAATTACATCTAGATTTTTGAGAGAGGTAACTATGTTTTAACCAGACAAATTATGTTCCAAAGAAATATTTTTATACATTTTGAATTTCTTCAAATCTTTTAATAAATGTAAGAAGCAATGCATTACAATTATCATTACTAGCTATCAGATATTCTAGTGGCAACTGACGTCAACATCGCAGGTTGCTTAACCCCTTGATGAAAAGGGCTTTACTAGTTGGTAGGAATCTGAGAAATACGAATTCAACAATATATACAGCTCAAGAAATTTTTTATGATAATTTCAGATTATTAATTTTAGATTATCTTCATACTGTTAATATTGAAATAGTAAGTCACAGACATGAACACAATAGGAACATTAAAAAGCATGTTATTTGTAAACATAATTCTTCAATAATAAATAATAATTTATTATTTTATGATAATATCCTTTTTATTTACCTAGACATACATCAACATCTTATCATCAGGTATGTATAATTAAAGAAATGCCAGTTTTTAGCGTCTGCTAGTACTTTATTCATTTATAAGACCTAGAAATAACCCAAAAATAAGTTTGGACTTAGACAAGACTAAAGGATTTTTGACAGGACCACTTAGCTATCACCAGATTAGAGGTTGATAAATTACATTGATGCCAATGAACCTTATAAGATTTTTGTTAAGGCATGGTTGTTATACAAATATGTATGACCTGCTTAAATCATTACTCTTGAATACTAGACAAAGTTGAATGTTCCCATTTTAATATCATTCAGCAAACACAGATGATTGTTTCAGTTTAAAAATAAAATTAATGAATCAGTACATAATGTAACTGTTAGTTTACAGGTACTTATGATTTTGTAATAAGCACGTCCTCCTGTGCCAAGTTCAGATAAGGATGTTACTGATGTCCGCATATATTTAACAATTAGTTAACAAAAACCTGTTCAAACTTACTGTCATAATTTACATCATCGCTGCAACAATTATGACCTTGTTGCCGAAAACCCCCAATGACTCCATCCGTCATGAGTCAATTTTATTACACACAACTTCACAGTATAAACTGGAATATGAATTACACATACTACAAACACACGTAACTAATATTTAATAGCACGAAATAATACTCTCGAATACTTGTAAATTCACTACAAATGTCTAACTTAAATTTTCTCATTCCCGTGCACTCTCTCTATTCGTTCCGTTTTTTTAATCTTTGATCTTTCTTAGTCCAATGTTACCAACAATACCAACTCCCAAAAATATTTACCCCTAAAGGTAAACTCTAAAAACTCTAAAATTACCACAATTGACCAAGAAAATAAAAAATCTCGTTATGTAGCGGAAAACAAATCGAATTAATTTTTTAACCGCAAGAGTAACTATAAAATGTCATTACCATGTCATCGTTGTTTATTGTTGATTGCAGTCAAAGTTTAAGCGTGGTCTGTTCAGTCTGTTTCAGTTGTGAGATTTTATGTATAAAAATTCAAATTTTATTAAACTATTCATGGTCGTGTGACAAACTGGTTAGCAATGTATTTTAAAATTTCTTAGAAAGAAAATCTGAAGAGTTGGAGTATATTTCTCTAAATAACAATAGAAATATGGTTCTCAACTTGACTTATAGGAATATATATATAATTTGCACAATGAAAATTGGTTATTAGCTATCACAATTATATTAATATCTCATGCTCGGGCTCATATATAATAGTAACTTCTACATAATCGAAATTCTGTGCGTTCGCGCAGCGGAATGATGTTGAATTTAAAGATTTTAATTATGCAGATATTTAGTGTATGACGTCGTGTAATTGTGTATAGTAAAAAAAAAATTGTGCATGCAGCCATTGTGGAGAAATTTGCTAAAAACTGATTTCGCTGGGCGAACGTTGTCCTGGCGGAACTTTTTTTTAATCCATGGACTTAGAAGAAAAAAAATGTGTCCAAAACTTTGTGTGTAATTGTGTATGTATGAATAAAATTAGTGCATGCATAAACTTCGGAGAAATTCAAGTTTCCGCTACGCGAACGTTTGGCCATTAGCTAGTTTTCATATAAAGCGCTTATATAGAGAGCTGTTGATTTTTACATACGTTGTTTTGAATTTGTTTATATTTGTTTAAAAAACAGATTTAGAAAAAATCGTAGGGTTTAAAAGATAAAAATATAAACGTAAAATACGCTTATTAGGTCTTAGTTCGTAAAGTATGCACTTTGGGGTCTAGATTTTCACGTTTATACAAACCTTGTAAGTGTCTGCAACATGTTGCCAGGTATCAATAATGTTCCGTTAGTAATTAAAGAGTTATAGGACAATTTACCATGAATAGACCACTGTTTACAAAGTAGTCAAATATCACGACGTTCTAAAGGAATTGCATAGTAAAATGTATTCCAATAATTAGTGTATTAATTCAACTACTCACATGCAAAATTTCATCTCATTAAATTCAGTAATTAAAGAGAAACAATTAAAATACTGACAAAGCATCGAATACCTACATAACCCGACCAAGTTCGGATGGCTACAAAAAAGGGGCCGTGCCATATATCTAAGTAACGTTTTAGCCTTCCAGTATAGTATTTATTAATATGGCACAGTTGCGTACACAAGCGTTAGGAAAAAATAAAACAATTGTATTTCTTGAATGCAAAAAAAAATTTTTTTCATGGAATAGGGGGCAAACGAGCAGACGGGTTACCTGGTGGTAAATGACTACCGCCGCCCATGGGCACCTGTAACTGAAGAGTCACAAGTGCGTTGCCGCCCTTTAAGGTGGGAGTAGGAGAAGAGGGGGAGGGTGGGGCGTTGAGAGGGGAAGGACGGAAATAAGGGACAGGGGAGGGTTAGGGCCTCCGGTAACCTTACTCACGCGGCGAAATGCAATGCAAGCATTGCTTCACTACCGGTTTTCTGTGAGGCCGTGGTATCGAGCGGAGTCTAGCCGGCCCATACGTGCCGAAGCATGGCTCTCCCACGTTTAACAATAACGCCAATATTTTTTTAATAATAACGCCACTATCTACGATAAAAATAAATCTTCAATTAACAAGTACTTCTCTAATTAAACATTCGTGTACAAAAATATTTTTAATTACATGTAATAATTATGTATTTATTATTTATTTCTCGCCACCTGTAACGTAGGAACCCAAAAATTGGCGAAATGTGGGTGTCACAGAAATGTCACACCTCTGCCTACCCCTTTTGGGACAACAGCCGTGAGCATATGAATGAATGAATGAAAATACAGAAAATAACCTCAAAATTACTAACCCTCTTAGGGACTAGTCACGACAATCCCTAGGGCGCGCGCCCCAGTAACGGCAGAACTTGGCATACAACTCATGTGCGCGCACAGGCGCGTATATTTTGAGCGTATCGGGAGCGCAGCTGAGGCGGTTGTCATGACTAGTCTCTTGTTCATAAAAACTTAACGTTAACAAACGCTTGCTAAACATACTCTGTCATTGGTTAGAGACAGCAATAGACTTAAAATGCATACATACATTAGTCACTACCAGTACAACGGTAATATCATATATCAAGTCTGAAGCGCATACTTAAATAAAGTACCTACGTAAATAGTACTCTGTCATAGTCAAATACATTTAAAAAAGTAGGTGTAGAGAAATAAATGACCTACAAATTATATCGAAACAACAATTGTGTAGTCAATACCGGTATTATACTGTAAATTTTAGAATGTTACCTAAATATATTGCACGGGCGCTTTTTTGTAGCCATCCGAACTTGGTCGGGTTATGTAGGTTTTCGATGCTTTTCAGTATTTTAATTGTTTCTCTTTAATTACTGAATTTAATGAGATGAAGTTTTGCATGTGAGTAGTTGAATTAATACACTAATTATTGGAATACATTTTACTATGCAATTCCTTTAGAACGTCGTGATATTTGACTGCTTTGTAAACAGTGGTCTATTCATGGTAAATTGTCCTATAACTCTTTAATTACTAACGGAACATCATTGATACTTGGCAACATATTGCAGACACTTACAAGGTTTGTATAAACGTGAAAATCTAGACCCCAAAGTGCATACTTTACGAACTAAGACCTAATAAGCTTATTTTACGTTTATATTTTTATCTTTTAAACCCTACGATTTTTCTAAATCTGTTTTTCAAACAAATTCAAAACAACGTATGTAAAAATCTACAGCTCTCTATATAAGCGCTTTATATGAAGACCAGCTAATGGCCAAACGTTCGCGTAGCGGAAACTTGAATTTCTCCGAAGTTTATGAATGCACTAATTTTATTCATACATACACAATTACACACAAATTTTTGGACACATTTTTTTTCTTCTAAGTCCATGGATTAAAAAAAAGTTCCGCCAGGACAACGTTCGCCCAGCGGAATCCGTTTTTAGCGAATTTCTCCACAATGGCTGCATGCACAATTTTTTTTACCATACACAATTACACGACGTCAAACACTAAATATCTGCATAATTAAAATCTTTAAATTCAACAACATTCCGCTGCGCGAACGCACACATCGAAATTTTTTGGGGTATAGTAAGAGGAAAATTTGACAAAAAGAATGTTGGTCTCGATAATCTTAGCTTGTTAAACTTGTTTAAGATCGGTTTATTGCTAATATTAGTAATTTCGTTAAAAAATAAAACATAGGCATAATATACTGTTTTTTAATTATTGCATTGTATTCTTATTTCGTTGGAAAATTTTACAGAAACATGGAAAAACTGCTGTGAACACTTAACAAAATGGAAGAAAATTACAAAAGTTGCCTATTATATATTTCAACTTTTGTAATTTTTATACCATAGGGTTGAAACGGATATCGTAAAACATATTATTAATGTTGGTGGTGGTGAAAGTAATTCATCAAGTAATGCAGTGACAATGAATCTGATGTGTTTGGAATCCAACCACTGTTGCATTGTAGTAATGAAGAATATAAAAATGATAGGCATAATTAACAAAAACACAATAGGTAATACTCGGGGTCACCACTGTGGAGGAACGGGTGTTATATCCCTTCAACACAAAGGGAGGATCCTCCGACCAGGCGAGGTGATCATGTCTGGCGGGCCGTGGCCCAACAATTGATGTTGGGAAGTTGTATATATACTAATCGGCGCGAGAACTCTCATAGCGCGAAGCAGGATTAGTAGGTTGTAGATGTTTCATGTTGCTGTATGTGGAAGTCGCCACAACAACTAAAATAATAAAGTTACAGCGAAGATAAAAAAACTGGAAAATAGCTAGACGTTGATAGATGAAAGTTATGTATTTCAAAATTCAATAGTGATAATCTATAATTCTTATAATATAATAAGGGGTATATGAATTCCCGTGTAAAAATTAAATAAACTTTCTATAAATTTGTTTCGTAAGCATAAAATATAATATATTTTACCAACAAAACACTTAAAAACAAAACTAGATTCATTTCCCTTCAATATGATGCTAAAATATTGATATATAATTATATTTAAGTAGCTGAAGAAATCGAATCAAAATACATTCTCCCTGCAATTTTTCGGCGGCCTCTTGTCGACTGCCGAGTCTTCGCGTGTCGTCGAATTGTAGCAAGATGGCCGCCCGGCTAAGGCTTTCTACACACGGATTAACCGATTTATTATACATATTTGAATTGATTAAGGTTATAGTAAAATACGAATAACAGTGATTAAATAATTTGATGATTTACCATTTTAGCTTATAACGATAAAATTTTAATAATAGAGAAACAAAAACTCCGTAATTTGTTGCATTAGTTCCAAAGAATAAATTGTTATGACTTTTGTAGTAATTACAAAAAAATATATATATCAGTAGGTGTTAAATGACCCAAAATTACATAAACATTAAAACTGTGGTTAACTTTACGATTTTTTTCCTCGGGGGTCGAAATCGGGAATGCATTTGCCATAACAATATAATGTACTTTTCAAGATTAATTTGGCAATTAAAATATCATCATGGATCACTATCCAGAGAACTGGTAGAATTGAGTACACTATCGGCATCTTGCGTACCAACACGCAGCAAGTATCCCCGCTTCTGGAACCCTGCCACTAGTATAGTAGGTTCTCTGTAACGAAACAGTGAAGATTTAAAATTGTCATACACACACGTCAATCAGTACCAAATACTGCAAACACATTTCTTCGTTTGGAAAGGCCCTTATTTATAACTTTTGTTGTAACGTCCATGGACACCGCACGACCCATACGAAAAAACCTGAAGAACACATTGATATTATTTGTTAATCCTCTATCATTTTAATTTATTTTAACTAAAAAAGTATTTGACTGTATTTATTAGAAACTTAATCACTACATTTTCACTAAATAGCACGTAAATGAACAGTAAACAAGACGAAAAGTGACTGTGAATTATAAAAATGTCACTGTTTTCGTCACAACAATATTTTGAAGTCCAAATTAGAGTCGAATTCGTACGTAAAACTTTATCACCAAAATATTATCACATAGTACATATCCTGAAGTTAATTTTGATGTATAATAATAATAGTATTGTAACGTTTAATAATTAATAATAAAAAATAAACGAAATACTTACGACATAATCGCTGGTGCTCCGAAACACCTAACCAAAAACACTTTGGCGCGTCGACTGAAGTTTACAATTTTTTTTTAAGCACTCGAACACCTTACACTGCCCTCTTCTATTTATTCTAGTGAAACATTTCATAGACAATCATTTTATACAAGCACAACGTTCATCTAGTTGCGCATTTATGGGCAAGATGGCAATATTTACAAAGTGTCGTTTTGGGTAGTACAGTACCCCGGACGGATGCCGGCAGGTTTTTTTTGGGTATTATACTACCCATGGACGCTCAAGTATACACTAACTTGTAAAATATATCCCCTAAAAAAATCTATCCCGTTTAAAACGTCCTAGATTTGAGGGGAAAATCGATAAATTGGTAACCGTGTCTTAAACTCTTCCTATTAGAATCAATGTCTTTTCAGACTCCATATCTACATATGAGTGAAATTAAATAAAAGTTAATTTGAAACTCGTAGTGTTTATACTCACAAACTTATTGCTCTTTTCCTGGTACCTGTTTCAGTTTTCAAGACATTTTCTTTCTTTTAAGAGAATATTATTATTATATTAACTAATATTCTAAATTCATAGCATTTAAATATACTTTCCTTTTGTGAGGAAACCCCACGGGCCCACGGGTCATCATGTCACCGAAGCTAACAATGAATTGATTTATGAGAATCGAATCAACTAAAATTAAGGTTGGGGGTGGTTCTATTGCAGAGAACCCCTGCAGACCTTATCTACCTGCGGCGAATGACAGCAGGCGACCACACCGTGGAGTACGGGGGGCGTTATAAACAACAAACATCAAGAGAATCAAAAATATCTGAAAATATTTATTTTTTTATAATACGTAATTGCCTTTTAGAACTTTAATACACTTACATATCAAGATTAAGTAATACTATATAATATTTAACATTCAGGTTTTTATTATTCCATCAATTGTGTTTACTCCTTTAATCGACATTGAAAATCAATCATAAAAGCACGTCCAGTCATTTAGTCCAATGTTTTTTCTTCCTTTAGTATCCAGTATTTTAATTCAAAGAAAACGATAGTTATGAAAATAATAAATATTAGAAATATACAAATCGTACCTAAGCACATAATTAGAAGGAATCCTGAAAGAAAAAAGTATCTTTGTTAGAATTGTTTTAAACATTATTTTTGTATATTCGGATACATAAATTTGTCCTCCTTTAGAGCCGGTTTATTAGCTCGCTACTAACTTCAGCTAATAACAAACATATTATTTATAATCAGGAATCCATGACGTCTGTGTAATGTTACACATTTTTACGATTTATGCAAAATAATGCTTTTGGGTTTTGTTTTATAATTTGTCATAATACGTTGCAGCATTTTACGTTATTTGCTGTTTCGTGGCCCGCGCAGAATCAGTATAAAATGCATAAAGACGTATACAGTATATCTATTCCGTACCGCCATATAACAAATAACTGAATAACGTCATTACTTTGTCAACGATTGTACGGAGTAGGCACACTACACTACTTTTATTTTCTTCTAAGCGGTTAAGTTCACTAAAGCTAAGAAATATAGTTATGTAATGGAAAAGGTGTAATAGAAACGTAGATTTTAATTTTAATAATTCGCCTGAATCGTATTTATAAAACATTATAATTTTATCATTCTTTGTCTGATAATAAATAAATAATGAATAGTTGTTTATTTCTTATAGTTAAAAAGTAGATAAAAGAATCAAGTATATAATGTTTGTTAAGTATATAATAAGTGTAACTTACCTTCAATTAGAAATATTATTATAAAGATAAACAAAACTCCAATTATGGTGATAAACGCAATAAATAAAGACGTTAATATTAATAATCCAAATGCAAAGCCCAATAAAGTTGTGAAGGAAGGTTTACTCAAAAAATAATATATTACAATATGTAAAAAATTTAGAGTGGATTCAGTTATTTTATGATACTTGACCAAGCAAGGCCCTGAAAAAAAAACTACATATACATATGCACACTGATAAAACTAAATTTCATTTTAGACGCTGTAAGAAAATTATCAAAGTTATAATATTGAAAAGGCATTTCTTTGTAGTGCAACATAAATGTAAAAATAAAAAAAATCGTAAGTCGTTATCCTAAAAGCTTACCAATGGGCAGTTTTAATGCATTTATAAAAGCATTGTCTATGTTAATTTCCATTTTAATTTCTTTTAAGTATAAAATTTAGAACGTCAAGTGCTAATTTTAAATTTAGTTGTACCCACTGTACTGCACTGTACGTAATGCACGCTTATGAAATAACTGTTTCTTTATTTCTTATGTCAATTTAACAATGGTTGTGAAAAATATTCTAAAAGACTTCCTATCATAACTATAATCAAAGATTATTAAAAGACTATTATAATTCTATGACAAATAAATGAAAATAATGGAATTTACAAGTGTAATTCATTCCTAATTTATTGATTAAGGTAACGTTAACAAGGGTAACAAGGGTTATGGTGGATAGTAATTAGGTAAACGTTAGATTTATATTATTTCCACTCGTTATTTTGGATTGAAACGGGAATATTTTTAACATGTTTTGTCATTTTTTCGTTTATTTATCTGTACCCACTGACCTCTATTGTACAAGAATAGAGGTCAGTGTCTGTACCACTGTAAGTATGTTGGGCATAGACAAAAGCGTATACAAATGTTGGCATTGGCCGTGGTGGGTTGGTTTGCAGTTCGCGCCCTAATTTTACATTATTGTATGACATTTGAATTTTTATTTCTATTATCTAGAAGCTATCAAAGGGTAAAGTAATATAAGGGAAGCTAGAATCTGCATCGTCGTTTAAAACTTTGTAGCTTTCTCAGTTTTCATGATTCGAAATTATTTGCTAAATCCTTAGCACAATGGTAAGTTGCGATTGCTTCTAGGCAGACATCATTAAATGACTGAATGACTTTGTGTTATACTTAAATAATTTTTTAATTGTAGGTGGGACAGAACGATGAAAATATGTTATCTGATATGTTGCCTATATATTACAGTAGGCTTTTTCCACAAAACGTTTTTTGTAGATGGCTCACTTGTGGTAGCTCACCGCAGCCACTCTCAAACAGAGAATTATCTTTTACATTAGCAGATGATGTTTATTTACGTTATTTATCTATTAGTAATCAAAAAGAATTGCAAACATTGCTACAAAAGAAGTGTCCACATAAGTTGGATATTGGTGCTGTGTATAATACCAAGTATGTATATAAAGACTATAATTTTGTTATGCCAATCAACTACGGATCTTATGTAGGCAGAAACTGTCAGGGGATTGGTTCGGTTAGTGAATCTTTAAACCTATAAAGTATCAGAGGCAATTGCTATCCTGATTTCTAATGAACATTTAGGGTTCTATTTTACTTATCACATTTGTATCAATGAGTGAATCCCTTACCTAAGGTGTGTCACAGTAATAAAAAAATATTCTAAACCTTTTTCTGAAAGTCAACAGGTCTTCTTTACTTAGTATCAGATTGCTAGATCCGATTTTGTGACTCTTTGATAATAAAGTTCTTAAATTGATAGTACCCTATAACTTAGGGATCTGTTTCATGTTGTCATAGAAAGGGTTTGTTACTTAACATTTCTTAATCATAAATTTTATGTATTGCAGACCTTCTGTTGGTCGCCATGATGCAGTAGTGTTAGCAAGAGAACTGGTGTTTGATATAGATCTTACAGATTATGATGAAGTTAGAACATGCTGTCAAGAAGCTAAAGTTTGTCAGAAATGTTGGATGTTTATGGTGATTGCCTGTGAAATTATTGATAAAGCACTGAAAGGTATCAATTTCATCGCATTATAATGAATAAGTTAATCTTTGTATATTATAGTATGAAGAAAGATCTTGTACTCAAACATTTCAAAACACTTTTACTCTAGATTAATTCTTAGAATGTTGAAAGAGTATTAATACCTATCCAAATGTGAAATGAAGACTACTTATCTTTCTTGCACCTTTAGACCTGGTCTAGTCAAAGACAAAAACAGTTGAGTGTATTTTTGCTGCAGTACTTGTGCTTTTTTGTTTTGTAGCTAACATTGATCTTCAGTGTAATTAATAATAATTAACTTTAAAAAAGTATATAACTAACTTAAGTGTGCTCTAAGCTGTATTCTTTATTTAATTTACTTAATGCATGGAAGACAGCTATATAACAATAGAATAAAAATGGAGAATTTAGTTTTCAGAGAGCCAATATATATAAGTATATAAATCCTCACTTATAGTATTTGAGTAACAAACAATATGTAAACAAATTCAAGGAAACACATCATGCGTAACACTGAGAAACTAAAATATATCATTAGTTAATAAAAAACAACATGTCACATACATAAAACAAACTTACTTCGCAATAAAACAACATCAATTTCCAGGTTTGAAAAATGTAAGATTCAAATTAATAAAAAAAATATAAATAAAAGGAGACCAACCTTTAGTTTAATACAAGCAATTTTAATTAAATATTAATGATATTTTTTTATTGAAACCAATTTCAATAAACCTTTTTGAAAATGGCAAATTTTAATATTTTACAGTTACAATTGGTTAAAAATGATATAGCAATGAGTAAACAAAACATTTATTGTATGGTCCGATTAATTATTACGATAGCAGATTGAATGCATGCACATAAAGTAATGTGGAACTATCGAGTGTCACTATTTAACACTTTTTTTTGGTAATAATGTATCCTTGGTGCACTTGATCAGAGTGATAAATCAACAAATTTGTTATTTATTAAACATGTATATTTTATTCTGTGTTTTCAGAGGATTTTGGTTTTCAAAGCATATTATGGGTATTTTCCGGCAGACGTGGAATCCATTGCTGGGTATCAGACTATGAAGCCAGAACATTGGACAGTCCTGGCAGAGGTGCAGTGGCTGACTACTTATGTCTCATCATGGGTGGAGATAACCAAAATAAAAAAGTACATTTGGCAAGTGATAATCTGCATTCAAGTATAAGGTAAATGCTAGATATACAACTGTTTTAAGCTAGAACTAGAATTCTAGATAGGATGATTTTTATAGATGAATGCTATTACATATATGTTAAAGGCCTATGGAACATAGTAAAAGAAATGTTTCCAAATAAACTTTCCACTAAAGCTTGTCAAGACCTACTAAACAAAATAAAAATTAAGAAAATCAGTTGACAAACATAGGAGAAAAGGTTCGTAACTGTTTTCCCTTGGCCTATTAGATATTGTGTAATAAATATATAATAATCTTTACAAAGTGACATTTCTGAAAAGAATTTATCTGCAGTTTATACTCCTTAACCTAATCAATTCACATCAATCTGATTTCAGGCGAGTGCTAAATATCATTGATAAGTATTTTGAACAGTTATTGCAAGATCAAGAATTCTACAGTACTCCAGATAGGCTGGAGAAGCTTTTAAAAATGATACCTGATGAAGCATTGAGATCCCAAGTTCAAAAAAACTTAGGAAGTATGTCAGATAATTCACTGGATAGATGGAAAACTTTTATAAGTACATATGAAAATTATTGTAGAGAGGTTGGTATAATCATAGTATTACCCTGTTCAGCACGCTCTTGGAGGCCAGAGATCTTCTTCTGCAGGATGGGAGAGTACTAGTTCTCTCCCATTCCCTTTCAGCTGCCTTCTGGCATACATAACTTTCTCGCAAAACGAGGCGGCGGAATCCGACGCGCTCTCGCTCTGGACCAAAGACATGACTATGGTCTCCAGCAAGAGGCTACCCACACCTGTAGCCATTAGAGGTCGCATGGCACTAGACCAGTGTGGAGTCATTGAGTGTACAATGCGGCATTATCCAAAAGATGTCAATAAAGCATTATTTTGCAATGCATGTTAAGCAGTTACTGTTATTTACATGAAAGCAATTTTTCATGCTATTGTGTATTTTTTAATAGGTAACTGATCTCTATTAAAACCTTTTTTTTGTTTTAGACAGGAATCAATGTTAGGAAAATTAGATACCTTGTTGAAGAAGTTAAAATACAATATTGTTACCCCAGACTCGATGTAAACGTAACTAAAGGGTTTAATCACTTGCTCAAGTCACCATTCAGTATACATCCTAAGACAGGAAAAGTTTCAGTAGTATTCAAACCAAGCAATGCAAAAAATATAAAACTGGATGAATTACCTTCAATCTATAGTCTTTTGGACGATAGTTCGCCAGACAATGCTCAGCATCAAGCAAACATGAGAACAGCCGTTAAAAATTTTCAAGAAGTTGTATTTTCTTTAGAAAAGTCGGAAGCAATTCGGAAAAGAAATGATGCCAGTAAGTACGAAATTTATTAATTTACAAAACCCTAGTGATGACTTTTTAATGTATACTGGATACTCAAGTTACCCTTTGCTAAGCGAACGCACTGCGTCGCAAAAAGCGGTAAGAGTACAAAAAGTGCGTGTGCGTTCGCGCAGCGGAATGTTGTTGAATTTAAAGATTTTAATTATGCAGATATTTAGTGTATGACGTCGTGTAATTGTGTATGTTAAAAAAAAATTTGTGCATGCAGCCATTGTGGAGAAATTCGCTAAAAACTGATTCCGCTGGGCGAACGTTGTCCTGGCGGAACTTTTTTTAATCCATGGACTTTTCCGCCACGCGAACGTTTGGCCATTAGCTGGTCTTCATATAAAGCGCTTATATAGAGAGCTGTAGATTTTTACATACGTTGTTTTGAATTTGTTTATATTTGTTTAAAAAACAGATTTAGAAAAAATCGTAGGGTTTAAAAGATAAAAATATAAACGTAAAATACGCTTATTAGGTCTTAGTTCGTAAAGTATGCACTTTGGGGTCTAGATTTTCACGTTTATACAAACCTTGTAAGTGTCTGCAACATGTTGCCAAGTATCAATGATGTTCCGTTACTAATTAAAGAGTTATAGGACAATTTACCATGAATAGACCACTGTTTACAAAGCAGTCAAATATCACGACGTTCTAAAGGAATTGCATAGTAAAATGTATTCCAATAATTAGTGTATTAATTCAACTACTCACATGCAAAATTTCATCTCATTAAATTCAGTAATTAAAGAGAAACAATTAAAATACTGACAAAGCATCGAAAACCTACATTCATGGTAAATTGTCCTATAACTCTTTCATTAGTAACGCAACATCATTGATACTTGGCAACATGTTGCAGACACTTACAAGGTTTGTATAAACGTGAAAATCTAGACCCCAAAGTGCATACTTTACGAACTAAGACCTAATAAGGGTATTTTACGTTTATATTTTTATCTTTTAAACCCTACGATTTTTTCTTAATCTGTTTTTTACAAATATAAACAAATAACAAATATAAACAAATTCAAAACAACGTATGTAAAAATCTACAGCTCTCTATATAAGCGCTTTATATGAAAACTAGCTAATGGCCAAACGTTCGCGTGGCGGAAACTTGAATTTCTCCGAAGTTTATGCATGCATTAATTTTATTCATACATACACAATTACACACAAATTTTTGGACACATTTTTTTTCTTCTAAGTCCATGGGTTAAAAAAAAGTTCCACCAGGACAACGTTCGCCCAGCGGAATCAGTTTTTAGCGAATTTCTCCACAATGGCTGCATGCACAAATTTTTTTTTACCATACACAATTACACGACGTCGTACACTAAATATCTGCATAATTAAAATCTTTAAATTCAACAACATTCCGCTGCGCGAACGCACACAAAAGTGAAGTATTCTTTGCAAATCTATAGTGTCTTCTAAATTCTTTCTCACTGTAATAATTGAAAAGATTTTGAAAATTTAATGAACGCATAGCATTGTCCATCCCTCAAGTGTTGTTTAAGAATTGAAATTGCCGACCCGGGCTCACTGTGAGTCTTCATAGCATTGTTTGTGAATACAGGTGTAAGTGTGAAAGGGTTGCCATATCTTACAATAAAAAGTATTCGTAGTATATACACTTTATCCTAAGATTCTTTCTATCAATAATTAATTTCTGGTTTTCTCAAAATTAATTGTACACAAATATTGGCACAAAACGAGCAGTCTGTTTCTGAAGTAAACTAATCGATACGCGGAGTAGGTACGGTTGCGTCATCTATCTGTATCTGGAATACTTTAGGATAAATTCTTATGACTAAACCTTATGTTTTAAATTTTAATGGACACCTTTTTAATTGTACTCTTTAATCGATTGGTTCCTTTTGTTATGCTATCTATACAATTAATATTCTATACCAAATTTGTTTCAGATGTGTCATTGGAGTTTTGAGCTATCTTCGGAAAAAAGCCAAGCAAAGGAATACACATAAATGGAAATTTCTAAATCATCAATTAGTCATCTCTGTGTGGGAAGACATAAAATAAATTAATTAATGAACTATATTTTTGTAATTTCTTCTTTCCAGTTTTCAATAAGGAATAAACTAAATTAATGATCAAACTGTTTTACTTCAATGACAGACACAGACTAAGAAACGTTGAAGGATTCCATCCTCGCACGAATGTTAAGTATTTATCAGACAATAACAATGTCAATTGACGATTGCCAGACAGTTTCGCCATTGGCCTGTTGGTCTAGTGGTTAGTGACCCTGACTGCTAAGCCAGAGGTCGTGGGTTCGATTCCCACTCGAGCAAATAATTGTGTGATGAGCGTGGTCATTTGTGTCTGGGTGTAATTTATCTATATGTATGTATTTAGAAATATATAAATATGTTTTGAGCAGTCTGGTTACCATAGTACAGGCTCTGCCTAGTTTGGGATCAGACAGCCGTGTGTGAGATGTGTGGAGTTATAATTATTGGTAAAATTTGGCCAATCGCAATTTTAGTAAGAAAAAATCTTAGTAGAGATAAAACGGCTATCCGGATACCGTATATAAAAGTTAGGTACTTCATTTAAGCCGCATAACAAATAAAATCGCCGTATTTTAATTTACAACAAAATTAATAGTACTTTTTGTAGTAGGTCAAATTATGATGAATGAATACCAATTTGTCTACATTAAGAGGCACCAAACGGTTTTGCTTGTCTTCGTAGACAAGGCTAGCTTTAGGAAAAAGTCTTGTCCTGTATAAACTGCTTTATTATTATTGTTTTATACAAATTCTGAAAAAAAAAAGTCCGGGTATTGACAGAGGAATGTAGATATTCGAGAGCAGAGTGGCTTCAAAATGGACGTAGTGACGATAATTGTAAAGAGTATGCTGGGGTGGTTTGCGCATGTGGAAAGAATGAATGCGGAACAAATGACAAAACAAGTACATAAGGCACGTTAGTGGGAAGGCCAAGAGGCCGACCTCGCAGAACATACTATGAAAAATAGATCTTGTTCGAAGAAATGGAAGGTCAAGAAGTACGCGAAACCGGCATGCCTGTATGGAAGGTTTAATGGGGAGCTCGTGGGGTATGTTAGAATACAAGTGGTGGGCCGTTGTCTCTGCCTACCACTAAGAGAGGAAGGTTGTCTAGCAGAACACCCACTTGTTAGTAATACTGAAGTGTTACGGTTTATGTCACAACATCAGGAATGAATGATTGAAGTACGCAAAAAATAATAAAAAATAATATTTATTTTTACAGGCGAATAAACTTAATAAATACTTAATAGTCTTAAAGCCAATAATATCTCTAACATTATCATTAAAGTGTTATTCAATAAGGTGTGTGGGTGTGGTACAAGCGTATGGCTTATATGAAATTATTAATTTCAAAAAGGGTTTATTATGTTTAAATGTTATTGCTTACTTATATGAACTTATGTTGTACCCGTAGATCTTAGCTAAGCTAAAAACATATGATGCGACACTTGGTATTCATCACAGAACTGAGAATAAGTAGTGCGATGTAGGCGGTGGGCTTCGGCAAACACGTGCAAAAATTCTCAAACTCGCGTATATATTTTCGCCGGGTAGCTGGGTGAAGAAACAATAATTATGACGAGATGCGCGATAATTATGTGTATTATATGTAAAAAGTTAGGACTGCAGTATGTCAAAAGTAAGTGAGTCTAAGCTTGTGCAACTGGCGAAACATGATTTCCAACAGAATAGAGCTAAAGGCATTTCTAAATAAATATTCTCAGTTCTGTGGTATTGATGTGTATTGCTCTTTTTTGGTATAGCTAAAGCTACTTATGCATTCTTGGATGAAGCAATCAGGATCAGGAGGATGATTTTAATAGTAAATTGTACTAAAAAGCTATACATCAACATTAGAATAGTCGTGCCGCCATAGAAGCTTCTTTTCAAATTGAACAGCTGAGTGCCACATTAAGAAAATCTTCAAATCCGATCGTGACGGTGCCATTTTGCTGAGAATCACGAGTTCTAAATGCCTCTGTAAAGCGCTGTATTTGAACACATAGTACAATAAAGTGATCCACTGATATTTTCCCTTCCCGAGGATCGCATCTCTTCGCTAAAAAGCTGATAAATTCCGGAGTAAAGCGGAAACCCATCTGCTCCAATGCTAAAAAGAAAATAAACAGTAAATAATTAGTTAATTCTACTCCGAGTTTTTTGCTAATTATAGGGACACGAGATGGAGTAGCATTGTGATTTGAACCGATATCATAATTTTCAAGATTTGGTTCAAAGATATTGTATTGTGTACCTATGCAAGCCAGTAAATCTGAAAACTCAAATAAGAACGGAGTAGGTACTAAAACATTCTATTTACTGAGTTACCAAAACTGTGGTCAAAGTATGAGTTGGGCATTAATTGATACCTACCATTAGAAAGCTCTTTCTCTTCTATAGATCCCGATTGGTCTGTGTCGTATGTTTTAAAAACGGCCAACCATTGGTTAATGTATGTGTAAAGCTTTTCAAATTCTTCCACGTTGATGTGACCTGTACGGTCCTTGTCAAACATTCCTGGAAATTAAAGATGAATTAAATGCATGTTCAATATCACTTACTAAAACATAATGTTATGAAAGTCTAACTCTTAAAAGGTTACGATTACCTAACTTGACATCTTTTGATGTTAAGCGGAACTAGTAGCCTATTTGTAGAATGTCCTACATTATATTAGAAAACTCCAGAATGGTTTCCAGTTTTCGGGAAACATCACGATCTCTTCACGAAATAATTTTGCGGGTATATAAGACGCATGCATTGCGGTATGAAATGAGTTTTAGTTGAGCGAGACTGCGAGTAACAACGAATAATACGAGTGAACAAGTGGAAATATAAGTGCGAAGTACAAGTGTTTATTTAAATAGTTAGAATTAATTGTGTTCATTGCGAATTATTAAAATAAATTGTGTCTATATTGATTGGTAATAAATTGGTGTGACTTTCTAATCCCGAACCTCAGCTCGTAACAATAATAATTATTAAGCTTAATATTCTCGGTCAAAACTTAAAATCCAACATGAGAGAAGCGGAACCTTAGGGCGGGTGACATAGTGGAACTTAGCTAGTTTACAAAAGTTATTATTTCGAAGTTTATACAGACCTAACCAGTAATCGGATCTATTAAATGTAACTGTTTTCCTTATAGGCTAGTTAACTAGCTAGGTTAAATATACGTAGGTATATAATACTGTCAAACACTGAAAAGTTCAGGACTAAGCCCATAGAAAGGAAGTATCAGCTTTAATTAATTTGGAAATACTGACGCGTAACTGTTTTTCAACTGACTTCAACTTCAGTACGATGTATCAGATTTTAAATAAATAACATCACATAATATTATCTACGTATTAACGTGAATTAACGCGATCACGAAAAGGTATTACATACCTCTGAATTGCCTGACGTTTCGACCAGGTTGCACTGGCCGTGGTCACAGGCTGACTGGCTCAGCGGTGCACGCCCTCCGTTGTCGACATCGTGAGGTAGAAGGTTCTTCACCCACCTCCACTTTTTTGATATTTTCGTTTCGCCATGTACCGTCACATACTATACTAACAGTGTCCCTATTCTGTAAGCAAACCGATGTGGCCCTATTCTGGTGTTCACCCGACTGCGCATAAAAGCGAGGTGGCATGTTTTTTATCACTGGATTCCACGCTGTAGATAATTTGAAACCATCTTCCCGATTGAAAGTTTTGTGTTTTTTAATTTCAATCGCTTCACGTACAACTCTTGAGTAAAAGTAACGTTCCGTGGAGAGGACTTGCGTACGGTGAAATTCAATCCAGTGATTGGTGCCCGCTTCGAGTGCATGTTCTGCAATCGATGATTTGCTAATCTGTCGGTTCTTCACAGCAGCGATGTGTTCTTTGACCCTTTCAGCAATAGTCCGCTTTGTTTGGCCTATGTAGGAACTACCACAGCTGCAGTTTATTTTGTAGACATCTGGAGTTTGTAACGGCAAGACATCCTTCGGTGAACCCACGATGTTTTGAACCTTTATGCCTGGTGTGTATACTGTCGGAATGGAGTATTTCTTTAATACGGAGCCGATCTTATCCGTTACTCCTTTGACATATGGCATGTAGGCTGGTTGTCTGTTCGAGAAGATGGTTTCAAATTATCTACAGCGTGGAATCCAGTGATAAACAACATGCCACCTCGCTTTTATGCGAAGTCGGGTGAACACCAGAATAGGACCACATCGGTTTGCTTACAGAATAGGGACACTGTTAGTATAGTATGTGACGGTACATGGCGAAACGAAAATATCAAAAAAGTGGAGGTGGGTGAAGAACCTTCTACCTCACGATGTCGACGACGGAGGGCGTGCACCGCTGAGCCAGTCAGCCTGTGACCACGGCCAGTGCAACCTGGTCGAAACGTCAGGCAATTCAGAGGTATGTAATACCTTTTCGTGATCGCGTTAATTCCCGTTAATACGTAGATAATATTATGTTATGGAACGCGAAAGTTTAAAAGTTAAAATAACATCACAATAAGTAGGCACTTACCGATTATAACCAACAGCTTTAGATGTGTTAAATAATTTGTAATGTATGTAAGAATATTCGTAAAATACTAACCGATCATTAGATTGCATGCAGTTTCTGAGAATGTCTTCCCTTGAGCGTTTACTAGGGCAGCCTTCAGTTCAATAGCGGTAATCTCTCCAGACTGATCCTTGTCTACTGCACGAAACCATTGCTGTACTTGAGGGTTTATACCGCCAGCGCCTATTGATGGATAGGGTCCGTGACCCATTTCCAGTCCTTGAGGCTGACCTGCGTAACCAGCTTGACCATACCTTGGCTGAAATAAAATTATAGTGAAAATAGGTACACAACAAAAATGTAGAATTGGACATATTTCATCTCAGGTCTGGATCTACTTGTTTCTCTCAATGAAGCTTAGATATTGAGCGGGATCTACTGTGGTATACTAGTTTTCAGTATTATATACATATTTTAATTCATGACACTGCAATTGTGTTTTTTGATAAAATTGTAACTTCGATTCTCACTTTAATTTTTAGCCTGTTGTAAATCTTTTGTCTAGTTTCTTTCTAGTAGTATACCTAGTACTGTACTAAAGTAAACCTAAAAAGCAACCTGTTCAAAAGTGAAAAAATAAAACGGTTCCAGCTAGACGGTATCTACGTAAGCCTATAACTACGGATACATATAACTACACTAATCTAAAATTATTTGTCGCGCGCCTTTTAAGCATTCTGCTGCATCGTCAAGGTTCGATTTTCATGCAAAAATTGGTATGCGAGAATGTCTACTTGCTAGTTTCTGTAGATATATATTTAGAGACAAAATCCGTCAATGCTGTATGAGGAAGTTGAACAGTACAAGGATGCGTATTGTGATAATTTTATAGACCCCATGACATTATTGCCCTTTATGCTGTGGACACCACAGAGATATCAGCTGACTCAAAGTCGAGTTTTACAAGCTCAACGAGGGAACAAAGATAATTAAATGAACAGCTTATTTTCTTAGATAATTTTATTCTGTAAAGTTATAAATAGTTGTTACCGTATTTACATAGTAAGTATAAACAATAAAAAAACTGCACTATTTTTACAATAATAATGTTAATTACATGCAATTTAGTCCAGTGTATTTTTTTATAAATTTAAACACTTGTATGCATAATTTTCACCATAAGTATGGTAAATTATGATTGTAAAATCTTTACAAAGAAATAGTAATTGCATACATACATTTCTGAATACTTCTTTTTATTACTTACATCCAGCATCTGTATTTACATTTAAATAAGGTTCATCTTGCGCGTAAAATATCTTTTTTAATTATTTGTAATAAAGGTAATGTTCTGTCAATATATGGATAGCTACCGATTTATATAAGGTATTATAAAAAAAAATATAACTTATAATTATCACCAATGTATTTACAATACTAAAGTTACAGGCAATGTCTACCGTGTATTTATTTTTAGAATTAGGCACGCACGCTACACCAACTATTATTACCTAATATAATTTTTACTATACTAGTCAGACCGAATTAGTTTCTTAGTCCAAAAAATTCCTATTGGAGTGGATATTTTTTACCAATATTCAAGTATCATGAATTAATTGCGAGTAAAATTAATTATAGCATGATAGGTAAGGTGCAAAAAAAAAATGCCAAAAATGGTAAAAACCGGTTTTTCACGTTTGGAGCAAAAACTAAAGAACCTTACCTGACTATAATTTTACTTGCAATTAATTCTTAATATAGTTGAATCTAGATAAAAAAAAATCGGCTCCAATAGAAGTTTCATGGATTATAGAGGATTTTTTCGCCTATTCGATCTGACTATAGTATATGAAGAGTAAACTGAGATGCTGAAATACAAAGAGTTCCCCGACCATGGGCTTTTTTATTTTACTTTGCCACCCCTGTCGTCAGAGGCGCTGTTATATATTATGAAGACGATGATAACATTAAAAAACTCATACTAGGAATAGAAACATTGCATTATTGCCAATAACATGTTGCTAGACATGAGATTATATGCATTATGCTGTTAATAATAATAATATATTATGTACTCATTTTAAACGGAAACTATAACAAATAAACAATAAACTTCTAGTTGTCTCTTTATTAAGGTTGAAAAATTCTGTCATACTAATACTACCTATCTAATAAAAAAAAAAAATATTTACGGGGTTTACAGTCGGACATACGTCCACACAATTATTAACAGTATGGTCTTTATATCAAAGTTTCTTTCTAGGTGCATATATAGTTTACATAGAAATTTTAATGCAAATTTTATATTGTATAATTCTTTATAAATTTGTTCTTAATAAAGATTTTGGGCCCAAAATCATATAATATTCAATAATCTCACTCCCATTACAATTTATTAATGCTACCTCTACACATTTTAATTTATAATCTGCGCCAGTAAAGTCTTATTAGTTTATTTATTATTTTGAGTAAGGCCAGTGGCGTAACTATACCATCTTACGCCCGTTGGCTAAATCATCGAATGTGTGAGTCAGAATTGCGCTTGGCCGTTTTCTTACGGAAGTGTTAAAATCTTGATAATTAATTTATACAACTCGTGTATTTTACTAGGTTTATTAAATTAGATAACTTATATTTATGTAATACAAAATTAATATTTTCATAGATACATTTTGTAATTAGTGCATCCTGTGCTGCCCAGGGGCCACCTTGGGCCGGGCCCCGTGGCATTTTGCCAGCTCTGCCACCCTATTGTTACGCCACTGAGTAAGGCCCTTGTTTGCAGCCCAGCAAGAGCTAGAGTTATTTTTGATTGTAATATATTATGGTTAATTAATTACAGTAATTTTCTAGAAAAATTGTAGCAAGACTAAATAAAGTATACAAGTATTTTACAGGCAGATCCAAACATTTATCTGCTATACATATATAATAATATAACACTGAGAATAATTAAGTTTACTTTGCTCAACCATAGCATTGATTCTACAAATAGTTATCAATTTTGACGCATATTATTCATCTAATCATGTAGCTAATTACATAATCCGCATTATATGTATATTATTGTATAAGTAATGTCTTAATAATATTTTGTTATTATTCTTGAATGTTAACAAGATGTGTTTATTTTAGTTACAAGTCACTAAAGGTGGATTAATATGGTAATGCAATATAATGTTGTATGCACACAAGCATACACAGATAACTGCATTTTATAGTTTTTTTAAAGTATATTGTTGGCATATCATTATAAAATGTAGTCAGGCTGTGTATCAATGACTTATACTTAATGTTATGATGTTTAAATTACACATACTATTATCCTACAAAGTTTCACCTAATATTCATTTAAAAGCTGCTTAGTAAATCACATGACAGAGCTTCTAGAAAACAAATTTTATAAAGTAACAAAATTAAAAAATATTTATTGCCTATTTAATATTACAAATTAACATTAATCATATACTTATACTTAAATGACATTCAGTCTTTTACATCAAACCCAATACTGGCAAGTTTGTTACATTTTGTACTAAGCAATCAAGTTATATGGATGCCTAACCTTATTGCCTTTTCACTAACTACACCACACCATTTCATATACCTTTCTACCACATAACTGGGATATTATGTGACTTGCTCTAATAATGTAATAATACTCAGATTTTAAATTATACTCAATAAATGTTGCATAAATAATACAAATGTAGCCCTAATTGTATTAAGACTAGTTTACAAAAATGTAATTAGTGAAACTGCAGGAAACAGGTTTTCTATTGTAGACATTATCTATGATAACCTACAGAAATGTTTCCTAAAAAACTGAAACATTACCATTTTGACTAGAAAAACTATAAGTAGCTGGTGTTACAGATGTATTTACACATACTTGTATTGATGGTTTGAAGGAGGAGGGAAGAAGTTTATGTGCTTCAGGCACTGGGGAATAACTGTGACACACAGTGTCAAAATGAACTGGTTCACCTCTATCAGAAGGCACACCATCAAAACTTGTTTGTTTAGCAGAATCACCTGTTCCACTGTCTTTACATGATGAGTGTTCTGATATATTGTCTGAAAACATCTGCGGGGATTCACTGTCACTGTGCACAACATGTGTCATTTTAATACCTTCAGCAGGAAAAGTATGCACTGCACTTGCTGTACGTCTGCGAGTGTGATAAATAATTACTACCCAAATAATTGATGTCCCTACAGCACAACACACAGCTGTAATGATTATAATTCCAGCCATATTGTCTTCGTTCACCATAATGGCGACTTTAGGTAAGACACGTAACTCAGTCATATCTTTTTTAGTTCCCAACTCATTAGTAATTTCACATTCATATTGACCAGCATCACCTGACTCTGAACCAATTATAATCAACAGCTGATCATCTCCTGTCAAGAAATGCCTTTCTGTAATGGTCAATGGTGTTCCATCCTTCAGCCATTTAATAACAGGCTTGGGGGAGCCTGATATCATACATTGTAAGACAACTGACTCTCCGCTAGTCACTTCCTTGTTTTCCATAACCCTAACAAATGATGGTTCTTGCAATACTGTTAGTGTAGCATTTGCTATAATAGTACCTGCTGGATTCTTAGCAGCACAGCTATAAATACCCATGTCTGTTGTCTTTGCATTAACTATGAAAAAAACATGGTCAGCAGGCATCACATTCATCCTTCTTTCTCTGGCTGCAGGAAAATCATTGCCACCATCTTTTTTCCAAGAAATTTCTGGAGAAGGATCTCCTGTAGCAGCACAATTAAGTGTTACAGTTTCTCCCGTTTTAACTGTTACATTTGTAGGTGTTTTTGTAAATCTGGGAAATGTCACTATGTTAACTTTAGCTTTTGTCGAGTATGTTGTCCCAAAGTTGTTACTTACAACACACTGATATTTGCCTGAATCAGCATGAGTAACATTTGGAATGACTAAGAGTGAAGTTGCACGTTGCTGACCATTTGTTCCAATTGTAATATTTTCATAAACCATAGGGTTACTGATATTTCCATTATTTTTCCTCCACAAAAATGTCATGTTATTAAAAGGGTTAGATGTTGCTGAGCAGACAAGGTTAGCTGACCTTCCCTTAATAGCGAGATGCGTCTTAGGGTGTTCCACAACTTTTGGTTTTGGTGAATCCCCACAATTATCTTCTTTAAGTTTTGTTACTGAAACTCCCCTAACCTCTGATGGATAGGCACAATTTGCTGTAACAAACTTTTGCTCAGCTTTTTGCTTGATCCATTCTACAATCCATAACAAATTGCAGTCACATAAAAGTGATGATGAATTCAAGTGTAGTTTTCGTAATTTTGTCAAGGAATCAAATGCATGTTGTTGAATTGAAGTTATATTATTTCCTTTCAGATCTAACTCAACAAGATTGGCTAGACCTTCAAATGCTCTAGAATTAATTGATTTTATGTGGTTAACAGCAAGACTGAAACTATTTAAGTTTTGTAATCTTGAAAAGGGTCCAGACATATCTTCAACAGTCCATGATATTTTGTTATTGTTGAGGCTAAATGTTTGCAGTTGAGTCATGTAACCAAAAGCATCTTGTGAAATTGATGATATTTTGTTATATCCTAGGTTAAGAGTGCGGAGATTGACTAAATGTTGAAATGTTCTGCCTTCAATTGCTAGCAACTGATTATGTGATAGATCTAATATTTCCAAATTAGAAAATAATTCCCAGCTCCCAGAATCAATTTCTGAAATCAAATTGTTTGACAGAAATAATGATATCAGTGATTCTAATCCATACATCCAACCCTTAGAAATAGTTTTGATTTTGTTATAGTCAAGTTGTAATAAATTCATAGATTTAAATCCAAAAAAGGCACCATCCATTATATTATCAATATTGTTATATCTTAGTTTCAACATAGTCAAATTAGACAATCCTTGAAAAAGAAGTGAACTGATCATATGTAATTTGTTGTGGTTTAGTTCTAAGATCCTTAGATTTGTTTGATACTTAAAAAGGTGATTAGGAAGTGACTGTAACTCATTTCTATTTAGTTTCAAAACTTCTAAGTTGGTCAAATTTGTTAAAGCTCCTTCTTCTATAAATTTTATATGATTACTGTTCACATTCAGTATTTTGATGGAACTATTTGCAGGAAAAGTGCCTCGGTCTATTGATCCAATACTGTTTCTATTCAGACTAACTTCTTGTATTTGATTGTAACTCTGCAACTTTGGGATAAACTGAAAATAATTTTTGTCCAATTTCAGTTGCTTTAAATTAATCAATTTATCAAAAGCCTCCGTTACGTTGCCATTCAATCTATTGTGACTGAGATCCAATCGTTCCACCCACTTTGGAATTTTTGGCACTGAACCGAAATTCTTTTTTGAACAATCAACGTACTGCTCCAGACATTCACATTTGTGAGGGCATTCAATGCTTTCTGCTTTTATAGAAAAATTTAACAAACGCATTATCGCTATCAACAACAACAAATGAGAGAGTCCCATTTTCATGCATTTGTCTAGCAGCCTGTTTGATACAACAAATCTCAATTACTTTTGTTCTTACATAATTAAAGACACAAGTAACACACACACAAAGTCAGTAGAAAAATACACTTTTTCAATTCTCATGTCTGACAACAATCACATTGTAATAACGATAACATATCAAACGATTTGAAAAACAAGTCGACATATTTACGGCGATCCACTCGACGGCCATTTTATTTTGTTCGTCATAGTGAGGTCTCGATCGTCTCGCGTCCCTCCTTCGCAGCACAGAACATTAATATACGCTTTGCAGTGTTTTGTCATTGGTTGATTCACATCACTAGCAACTGTCTTACAACGCTTCATGTATTATGTACCGTGGTCAAACCCCGGCCCTCGTCCACTATAGGTGCGGCCCTCCGACATAGCAAACAATGTTCGTAGAAAATGTGATGTTATTGTAATATTTATGTAAATAGGCAAAGAACCATTTTCTCCTATATTTATCAGTTTAATTTTCTTTATTGTTTTTTGCCTTTTTGCTATTGACGAGGAGGACATATTTAGTGACGTCAATACAAAAAATATTGAAATAGTTGTTTTTACACAAGCTGCTACAGGAGGGTTATATTTAAGGGTCATTTATAGACCTTGTGAATAACGTAAGGCACTTTAAAACATTTCAGTTTTGTGGTTTTTAATACAGAAATTTTATTTTGATAAATTGATCTTTAAAATTGACTGATAGAGCTAATATTTCGTAAGAGAGGCGACTGAAATGAATAAAACCATGGCTACTTAATAAGGATGTTAATGGCAAAAATAAAAACCAAAATCCGTGAAATTCACATGAAAATTCATGTTGTTTAGAAAATGTGCGAAACATGCAAATTCATTTAGATATGCATGTTGTCTCAAATTTTCAAACATGATTGTGGTCGAATTTCGAGCACCGGGCGAACGATAGTATACCTACAAAACAAATTGGTGAACGATATGAATTAAAATACGACCCACAACTCAAAACTCATTTTATTGAACATGAAAAGCAAGAATATAATGAATTTTGGAAAAACGTACCTGTACTCTGTCCATTCGTTTATTTTCTTTTTGACAGTTGCTTGAAAACGTAACCGTGTTTGTGAAATTAAACTTTAAATGCGTTGTTAAAAATATATAGATTCATTATCCGATTATGCTTTTTATAAACATTGGTAGATACAGTATAAGATGCCGTACATGTAGTATTTCTTTTAAAATAAATGATTTTTGTTATACGCACTAAAAGACTTAGTTACGTTCTATTGTACGTAGTGATGTAAACAAATTTTTCTACTGTATATTCAAAAATGGATATCGATAAAAAACCTATTGTCTATACTATAGTTATGAATTGTTATATTTACATATATTTGCAATAAATAACTCCAATATGTTTAAAATTCAAGTTTTAAACTCAGAATAATGAACAAGTGAAAGATTTTTTTTGGAATTCTAATTATCAATTCTTATTATATTATTTTAACTAGCTGCACCGCAAGCAGCTAATTTGTTATATCCCTATTGTCATATTCTTTTTTAGTTTATTAACTTATAATTTTAAAAATATAATAGCACACAACAAAATGATGTGATATTTACTAAATATTGTTTAAACTACGTATGGTTTTTTTTTTGTTAAAGAGAGGCCGTAAGTTTGTTTGGCCGATTTCTTCTTAAACTTTTGTTGCGGTGACTCTGGGTGTGTTGCTCTATAAATCTACGATTTTGAATGGTTGATGATCAATTTTATGAAATAAAGATATTGAATTTGACATAAAATGTTTTTACACATGACATGAACTTATATTTTGCGCTTGAAATAATGACTGTCACGTATTTCAATATATGGGAGAGAAAGGCAAAGTTAAGTTTGTCACTCGAAAAAAACGGGAAAAAATACAGGAATCAATTACCCAGATGGACGAACTATCTCTATATATTTGTAATGCATATTTATACGTTTGCACGGAACCCTAAGTGCGCCAGTCAGACTCGCATTATTTTCCAGTTAATTTATTTATTTTAATTCATATTCACACCCTTTCACATAATACCGCCTCAGTTCTGTGATGCTGCCTATGTTGCTAATGTAATAATATCAAACTGATAAGTGTACGGCCGACAGTTATATCTCACACTGTCCTATTTGGCCCTTGACTTAAAACAGTGTGACGATCACGGTTCTCATAGGTTATTTTGAACTAGCAAACCCACCCGGCTTCACACGGGTAGCAGAGACATCTTCAACAATCATCATCATATTTCAACCAATTTACACAAAACGTTAACAAATTATATACGTAAACCTTCCTCTTGAATCGATCTATATATTGGTGAACATCGCATAAAAATCCGTTCAGTAGTTTTTCAGTATATCGTGAACAGACAGACGCAGCGGGGGACTTTGTTTTATAATATGAAAAACTAAAATAAACTGAGCCTATTTACATAACACGCTAGAAAGCAACGACTATGTTTTTGGACGTCGTTGTTCTAGTAATAAATGCGTTACAATGCGCGACTACAGCGTTTTTAGATATACTTAGATGTGGCAATAATAAATAACATATTCAACTACCTATGAACTTAATAAACAACCAAAGAATATCCGTCGGGGCTATTCGGGGACCGTCGTCAACGCTAGGTGTACTACTCGGCTCTAAAAAAATATTTCAGTCCGTTTCGGTATGGTTTTCTAAAAGGCAGGTCTACTGTCACGACCCTTGCCTTGCAGAATGATTTCACCACGGACAGTACATACTACAGACAGAATACAGTAAGGCCTTTGACCACGATATCTTTCTTCTAAAGTTAAATAACATAGCTATCCACGGTGACTTACTAAGGTGGTTCTTTTCGTATTTGGAGAATAGGACTCAAGTTATAACTCTTAACAACTACATTTCTAGTTGGGTGCCTATCCGGAGCGGTTGTCTTCGCGGTCCTCAAGGTCCAAGGTACTTGGCCCCTGTTATTTACGATAAACGTGAATGAAATTCTAAATTTCTATGTTTCGCGTATATAAAAACTTATGCCGCGATTTCATCACTTTAGGATATGACCGCACTTCAAGCTTATTTGTCTCGATTAATGCCGCGTTCCTATAATGAAGAAACGATTCGTTTGCTTACGGACTTAAGGAGGTCCATAAGCAAAACGAATCGTTTCTTCAATATAGTAAAGGAACGCGGTATAAATCAATTCTGTCGAACTAGTAGGCTAGATCTGAATGCTGCAAAATGCTCGGTAGTAACGTTATTCGTGAGGCGATCATTACACCATATACTTTGAAAGGTGAGGTGCTGCCTAGATGTGTTTCAGTCCGGGACTTGGGTGTCATTAATCTATGAAACGCACATACATGCAGACGTTACTAGTGTCTAAAGTATTAGGATTCATTATGTGATTGCCTACGGCTTCAAAAAAGCAAAAGCCCTAAAAGTTCTACACTGCACCTTTGTTAGAAGCCATTTAGAGTATGCATGTAAAGTACGGAATCTCTGCTACCAAAAATATGTTGATCGAATCGAAAAAATACTAAAAAGATTCATTGAATACTTATGTATCCATAAGGCGAGTGCTGTTTAAGCTGGTTGAATCTAACCATGGTGTTGAATATTTTGTTTATGGTTGATTTAGCATTGCAAACTTTTTATAATAAGATCCTGTCGTGTTATCTTTAAGAGAGAGGGGGGGGGGGAGGAGAATGGGGCGAGGGGAGAGAGGGACATGAGGGAAGGGTTAGGGTCTGCAGTAATCTCACTCATTCGGCGAAAAGCAATGCTTTCACTGCCGATTTTCTGTGAGGCCGTGGTATCACTACGTGAGGAAACATGGCTCTCCCACAATAAAATAATTTTCTTTTTAAGCAACGAAAAAAAAGGAGGTTCTCAATTCGACCGTATACATATTTTAATCATGGAATAATAAGGTGTCTATTAAAATTGTATTTGATTATTACATGTAACTCAGTGAAATAGTCGTTTTGTTGAATATTCATTACATACACACAAAATGGCCGCAAATAAATAAAAATAAGCAAAATTGTGAATAATAATAGAATCCTGTTTGGCAATCCAATATATATTTCAGCTTTTTTGTTTATTTAACAAAATTATATTTACACTACTGTTAATTTTTTTTTCATGAAAATAAATATTCATTCATTTATTAATTATATTATATTATGCATTCTTAAATTTAAATAAAAAAGGACAAAAATGGACAATTACTGATAAGAACTGGGTTGCAGTCTTACCATCAAGTAAACTTCATTGAATCTTTATTTGTATCAAGCACCTTGGTTTGTTAATACTAAGTATGAATGTTTCAATTCAATTCATTTTTTTAATATGAATTTAAAAATGTTTACATAGGTGTAAATCTAAAAAAATATGTGTGTTTTAATTTTGATACAGAATATTTATTTATAAAGAAGTATTAACATTTATTTTAATACATACTTACTATATAATTAATCATGGAAATTAAAATACATATATGTTTTGAGATTACTAAGGCTAAAGCTGATAAATTGGAATATTTAAATAATATATATATGCATATATAAGTTTGTTTTCTGTTCCATACATTGTTTTATAGCTAATAAACTTACCCGAGTGTACAATATTGTTGTTCATTATTGGGCAAGAAACTCTAACAGAATCAACAATGTTTATTTTTTTAAACCTGTTTAGATTATATGAATAAGGCAACAAATGGTCAGGTGTTTATTATACTTACATTATACGCCATTATCTTTTTTTAACCTGCAAAAAAGTAAGTAGGGGTGAATAAAACAAAGTTAGGATTTTAGTAGTTTCTGAAAATTAAAGCATTTAACCATTAACATCTTTGTGCCTCTCAGTAAAAAATTTGTCAGCTCAATCCAACTGAAGTATTATGTAATATTCATTGCAACTAAGTAATTTAAATGAGGTAGTGTACTGCACTTCTATGGTGTTGTTATTATAATCAGAAAGAGAAAGTCCAAATACAACAAAACCGAAGAGTAAGTTATTAAGTAAGGTATTTAATTATCTATATTTAAAAATCGCCATTTAACGTTATAGTTATAGTAGCTTCTGAAAATTAGCCAATTTAACTATGGTTAATTAAGTACCCTGGGCTCACAGTAAATGACTAGGACCTCAATACAAATGCAGCTTAAGCAATACTTACCACAACCGAGCAATTGACTTTATATATTGTACTTCACTTTTGATACGTTGTTATGTTAATTATAAGGAGAAAGTGCAAATACAACAAAACCAAAATAAGGTAATAATAACAACAAGACACCACTGCAATAAGCTGGCCACTTGCCACAACTATAATATGACATTGACAGACGTCAAATTAATTGTTAAAGAGAATATCAGTCTTTTCAGTTCGCACGACGCTCTACTTAATTGTCATCAGCCAGATGTCTTTTATAAATTTGTATTTGTTTTGTTATAAAATAACTAGATGCAGATACAAATTATCTTGAAATACATAGTCAAAGTAGTAAAAGTGCATATTATGGAAAAAGGTAATTTATTAAACTATATCGATTTGTTATCTCTTTTTTTCGTAGTTGATAGTTTACTACTATTTTCCTTGTCTTTTTTATTAACTAAATGCTAGAGTAATGCAGCATTCAGGACTTTCCAATTTTGTGCACGTCACGTCATTACCGTCACTAACTGCTATCAAAATACACTGTTACCAAAATTTAATATTTATTTTCATGATACTGAAGTATAGTTAAAAATGGAAACATACGAAAGTGTATTACTGGTTAAGAATGAAGTGTTTGTGTTTAAAATACCCCCTAGAACTTCCAATAGAGGATACAGGTAGGTGTACTATTTTTTTTGTGTGGGTAATTGTTTAGTAAAGAACATTAAAAAGGTGGGTGTTTTAGGGCAGCTGATTGGAACTTACAAGAACCACATTGGACAGGGCGTATGAGGCTCGTGGCCAAAGGAGAGGAGTTGATTATGAAACTAGAAGATAAAACTTCGGGAGAGCTATTTGCCAAGTGCCCTATAGATAAATATCCGGGGTTGGCTCTCGAGTCAGTAACTGATAGTTCACGTTACTTTGTTGTGAGAATTCAAGACGATAATGGTAAATATATGATCATTAAGTTTTCTCTCTTTTGATTGGCCTTGGTAACAAACTGATTCAATATAATTTCAGGTCGAACTGCATACATAGGACTAGGATTTGGTGATCGTTCAGATTCTTTTGATCTAAATGTTGCTTTACAAGACCATTTCAAATGGTTAAGAAAGGAACAAGAAGGTGAGGCAAATCCTCAGCAGCAACTAGACCTGGGATTTAAGGAAGGAGAAACAATCAAAATTAACATGAAGATTACTGTAAGTTTTTTTAAGCCATTGCTTAATATTTATTTTAACTTTTAATTACAGATTAATTATTTATATTTACAATTTTTCTATTATAAGTTATGAGACTAAATTTTCAGACAAAATATATATTTTGTTCATGTATTAATTTTGCTAAAAATTATTTTACAGAAGAAAGATGGTAATGAAACAAGTAAATCCCGTCGAGGGGCTGGTGCTGGTGCTGGTGGTGGGGGTTTGTTACCACCCCCACCAGGGGGATCTAGGCTACCTCCACCACCCTCTCCACAACATGTACCATCTCCCTCTGCTGCTGTACCTTCTGGAGCTGCTAATTCTGAATGGGGAGACTTTAATTCTGCCAGGTATGCAGACATAGTTAATTTCAGCTTGAAAAAAAACATAAAAAATAATTTAGAGTCTAAAACTTTGTTGTATTATCTTATCCATTACTCAGTAGGCATAGTACATTTATATATTCATAATATATTACAGATGATGACTGGGAACGGTTTCAGATAGATGAGTGAATGAAGATGAGTCAGCATGGTGTGACTGATAATTAAGTAACTTTTAGATATGTTTGACAAAGACTATTATTACACTAACTTTTAAACTTGCGTGTTTGCGTGCATTGATGTATTTGGGAATTAGTGCAATTATATTGTTTTTATATACCTTAGCATTGGATCAGGTTGCACTGGCTGTAGTCGTAGGCTGACTGGCTCAGTGGTGCAAGCCCTCCATCATCGAATCAATAAGTTAAAAGGTTCATCCACCTGCACATTTTCGATATTTTTATGTACTTATGTAATAGCTATGTACTTATATAATTGCATTAATTTACAAATTCATAATTATATAAAGACACTTTTTTTTTATTCAACTAACTTGCCATACTAGGACATAGCTTGCTGCTGATGATAACCTATGCCAATGAGTACACACACCTCTTACTCATGGAGCTCTTGCAACACCACCCATTAGTCTAACTACAGTTGTAGCAATTATTGGTAATTTTTTTTTCAGTGCTCCAAGTCAAAAACCAGTGACACCAGCCAACCAACAAAACTGGGTGCAGTTTTGAAGTCATATTGAGACTGTTTTATTGTGATTTGGTGTCTGTTGTAGGATGGCACTCATGTGTGTTGCACAATACTTAAAATTACTTAATAACTTAGGCATACTGTATCAATAGCTCTCATATTCATTCAGTAGTAAGTTAAAGTATATCATTACATTATAGGTTTATATATAATGAAACATATTGCTATTAGATGCCAGATCACAATATTAAATTAATGCAATAAATATGATTAATATCTGATGTACTTTTTATCTGTATATGTTGTACTACTTGTATAATTAAACTTAGAAATGTGGTAGAGTATGTTTGGGTCACATATTATTATTGTTGTTATTGTATGTGGTTGAACAATGCATGTCTTAGAAGGTTCTTTCTATGTAAATAGGTAAATAGTTGAATCTTATAAAGAAGATATGTTAATTGCGATGTACTTGAACATCAAAACTTCCCTAATATTATTATGAATACAAGATCTGTATTTTTGGCATTCGTGACAAATGTACAAATATAACTAAAGTATAAAAGTAAAATATTATAATACATAGTTTTCTTGGTTTCATTTATGATGTAAAAAATAATAATAGGTAGGTAGGTAGGTACCGTGTTACTTCCATGTTACTTCTAAAAAAGATGAACCAAATTAATATTTCTTGATAAATATGCCTATTTTAAAGTCTAAAGCCCTCTTAGTAACTTCCACCACAGGTAGATGAAATCTCTGACATAATAACATGATACAATCAATATAAATAAAGTGAGACTAGTAGATAAGCCTGTTGCACGCCGTATTGTATTGTTTTGAGATTTGTATATTGTTCAAAATCACGTAGTTATGCCTTAACAATCAGTCCTGTATAGTCCGGCATACGGCCCGCCTGATGGTAAGCGGTTACCGTAACCTAAGGACGCTTGCAATTCCAGAGGACTCGCATGCCAATGCCGACCCTTTAAAAACCTATACACTCCTTTCTTGAAGAATCTCATACTGTAGTCCCTCGGGAAAACCTCGGCAGGTAGCTCATTCCACAGCCGGAACGTTCGCGGGAGGAAATTTCTCTGGAACCGTACCGTGCGCGACTATTTAGGTCTAGGTATGTATGTAAAAAACAAACTAACACGCAGCATGGTGGTTATCGGTACCTGTAAGCACTCTCAACAAAAGTGTCACTTGTGTTCTATCGATCCTGAGTTCTCTCGGATCTCTTTCTATGAACCTTTGACGCCTCTACGTACTTATCGATAAAAACAGGACTGCGCTATTAGTACTGTTTAATGGCGGGCTTCTGTTGCATCGGGGTTCTTCTCCTGTCTGGCAACCCTAAATCGAACATAACACATGTTTTCTGATCCCACAAATATTTTGAAGTGATTTGAATGATTTCCCATACCTACTTATTTGTGTGGTAAGTGGCAAAGGATAAGCTTTCGATATTGTCAGAAATAATTATGTGTAGGTACAGGTAAACTGAGAACGCAAGTGGCCAAGATATTCTATATAACATTGACACGGTCACTATAAAATGTTAGTTAACAAATTAAGTAACAATTAGATTTCACAACTTTTGCAGTAGAAGAACCGCATTGTGACTTGCGAGACTTGGACTTTATATGTTACTAGCTGTGCCCGCGACTTCATTCGCGTTTATGTCGGAAAACAGCAATATGTCGCTTATATATCAGACTTAAATCGACTAAAACCAGACAGTATGCTTTACAGCGCTTGTAATGAGTAGACTACTGAGAGTACTGCGACGTTATGCCTCCAATGGTCCACCCAGCGCCGGCCCGCGGGTGACAAGCGGGCTCCGTCTACGAACTGGGCCATATCCAATTATCCAGACACACCCTTCACGGGAGATTCTGCTGCGATTGAAGGACATAAAACCCGTCTCATCCACCCGCGGCCACTGTTAGGGTACACACGTGAGCGCGAGTGAAACGTTCCGCATGGAGGTCATCCTGTGGGATCCACTCCGCTAGAAGTTCTTGCAGTACATCGCAACTGTGGCAACCTAACGTCTCGATTCGTCCGACTAATTGGGAGACTTGTTTGGAGTTGTGGGTTCAAATCCCACACTAGACCAAAAAAATTGTGTGATCGACAAATGGTTGTCATAAGTCTGGGTGTTCCTTGTGTCCGTTGTTGAAATGTTTGTGAAGTCCCAAATCTGAAAAAAAATCGCTATTTAACCAACATATAGCAACCGATGTCGTTGCGAGTTATATTACGCAATGATAACTTTTCTTGAAAATTTTGCTTTCTTTTTTTTATGGATAGAGAGAACCTAATAATAAATATCTAAAAAAATAAATGCTTTAAAACGTTTTAATATAGTTAGTATTACTTGGGACCAACAGATGTCGTTACGTGTTTATTATTATATATACGTTGTTATATTTTTCTTGAAAACTTTGAATTATTTTTTCTATGAATAGAAAGAACCGATTGTGATAAATCAAATACTAAATGTTACACTGAATTCCACACTGAATATTTTGTACTTTTTATGTAAGTAAAACAACCAAACAGATAAACTCCACGTTTACAGATTTATTATACATATAGATAGAGAAGAAAGAAGATTACGTAACAATCTTCAAAGTATCGCCTTTCCAACAAAAAAAGAATGATTGCAATTGGACTACGTGTTAATGAATTATAACTAAGTAGGTACACATTTTGACTTTCATCTCAGTGACTTGATTTTATTTCAGTTAAAACTGAACTTAATTAATTCGTCGTATTCGGTAGTACCACAAAATAATAGTAAAGGTACAGAAGTCCCACTCCGCCAAATAATTTAAATAAATAGCGACTCTTATTCCGACACAATAAAGTCGCAATTCAGGTCGCACAGCGCTAATTACCAACAGTTATATTCACCTAGAAGTTGTCTCTCTTTCTATCGCTCCTATCTGTTCTGAACTTCTGACGACGCCGCCGCCGCGACGTTATGGTTATCTTTTTTTAAAGAATTACTTAATTTGAATATTAAATGCCCAGTAAGTTATGTACCTATTACTTTATTTTTGTGAACAAATAAACCGAGGCTAGGTACTAATAACTCGATAGTCTAGATCAGTGGTGGATTTATACATTTGCCGCCTGTAGGCTAGTTAAATTTTGCCGCCTCTACCTCCTCTTCGATTACAACTTTTTTTTTGTCAATGATTTGTGCACTAACTACTGGTGTAATTAGTACACAAATCATTTTTTCCATAATTAGTATGATTGTCAACTAGGAGATCGATCTCTCAGTTTCTAAATTTTTTTTACAACCTAAAGATTTAGCTAATGTTGATTGTTTTTTTTTATGGTACCTTTATTTCTGAACTAATAAAAGAGCTCGAATCATGTACTACTGTTAAGATGAGGTAAGGCTTAATACTCGTACTACTTACACATGTACATTCAATAAACGTTCAATCGATCAGCCTATAGCAGTCCACTGCTCTTCTAACGTGTGCCAAAGCATCCGGTTCTCCGTCTTTTGCATACAATCAATCCCAGCTACCTTTCTCAGTTCGTCAGTCCATCTGGCTGGGGGGCGTCCTACCTTCCTTTTACCAGTTCACGGTCTCAACTCTAGGAACCGTTTGCCCAACGACCATGCCAGGCCACGTCAGTACTTTAACAACATTTTTTTACACTAATCAACACGAGTCCGTTTTTGTTCTGAGGTGAGTTCATGAGAAATCCAGCGGCAACAAAGTTTTCTAACTTTTAAATGTTGATGTAAGATTTTTTGAATTTAGCTCACACCAATGCCCTCGAATCTCTTCATAGGTGAATACGCCCGTTTTCTTCAATTAGTTGCCTGACACCACCACATTTTCCTCAGTGATCAAAGTTGAGGGCCGACCTTCACGAATTTCATCATGGAGAGAAACACGGCCACGATCGAATTCTGTGTAGAAAAACGCCTTACGGTGCTCAAATGAGGTGCTTTCCTCCCAAAGGTATTTTGAAGACGAGCAGTGCAGTCTTGTGGAGTCAATGAACTTTAAAAATCATAAAAAAATCATCGCCCTAAAATCTTTCCGCGTTAATTCTATTTCTGCTACAGACAACGAACTTCAACTTATGATAAAAAACAAATGACACGCAATTTCCCAAGGGTGTTGGTGAATAGTATGGAGATAAAATTCCCTTGTGTAACTCCACGCTGCAAGTTTATCTGATTTGTCCTCTGGTCTTGGAGATGTACGGTCATCGTGTTGGTGTCATTTAAGCCTTTCAGCACCTTGATATATCCCCAGTCGACACGTCGTCTTTGCAGAGTATCCAAAACTGCCCAGGTCTCGATGGAGTCGAAGGCTTTCTCGTAATCCAAAGCCGTACACAGCCGCTAAAAATACTTCTCGGTCTTTTGCACCATCTGTTGAATAGTATGGTACGGTACGGTACGGTTTACGGTGCCGCAACACCCAGGTGTTAAACATTGTTAGAGGACGGAACTAAACTCTTCAGCCGGTCATAATCGAGCAATCAGGGCGGCAGCACGGGACCGTTTCTTTCCGACTGACGCAGATTCTTTCCGGGCACGGCTGCTTCGAGAAGTACTCGCACTCAGTCGCTAGGAGAGAATTGAGCCCCACCTGTCACCACTGCGACTGCAGTGAAGACTCGGCTCAGCACACGCTGGCGGTCTGCTCCGCCTGGGTGACACAGCGTCGGGCCCTCACTGCAGTCATCGGAGGCGATCTCTAGCTACCGACCGTCATACGCTCCATGGCCGGTAGCGACAAGAATTTTACCGCGGTCGCGACCTTCTGTGAGGACGTCATCTCGCAGAAGGAGGCGGCGAAACAGGTCCGGGAGGACGATCTCCATTCGGATCTAATTCGCCGCCGGTGAACCGGGCGGCGGAGGCGCGCGAACCAGCGCCTCATGTCGCCCTGAGGGTGGCCTCGGGTGGACGGGATTGGTTTTCCCCTTCACCCGCTGTAGTGGCCCCCCGCGAGGAGGTGGCGTCCGCGTCGCCTAATTGACAGGTTTTGAGGTTTTTACCCAGAGGTGGTGCCCGCGCTTTTGCGGGCAGGCGCAAGGGGGGGTCCGGATGTCTTAATAAAACCTGTGCTCGGATCCCTCCTATTTAAGGTGCAGTACGGCACACCGTGTGGTTTTATTCGGTTCGATTCCGACACACCGCCCCCCCACTGAAAACCCCGGTGGGGTAACGGCCCGAGGGGGTTAAAAAAAAGGACGGAACTAAACTACTACCTATTATTATTATTGTTTTTAGTCTCTAGTGCTACCTCAACTATTTTTGGTCTTTTGTAAGTTGCTTTATAGCTCACTGTTCAGACTTATGGCTTCGAGAAACCTCCAGATCATATCACGGATGCATAATGTGCAACCCTAGGTTACTACTTCGGTACCGCATTAGTGGGCCACAAAAGCATAAAATATGCATTGCAGTTTCTTCTGCCTCTCGACAGAATCTGCAAATTGTGTTCTCGCCACATTTAGATTGTAACATATGTTTGTTCAGTTTGCAGGGTCCGGTGACGATTGACAAGGAGCTCAGGCATTGTATCTCTTGAGCTCTAGAAGTTCTTTTGATTCTTTGGTATCATAGCCATTTATTAAGGCTTTCGAGTGTTTTGGACCAGTCGTGGTCTTCCATCTCTTAATTACCATTGATATGTATTGGGCGTTTATGGCGAGTTCATCGGCTTTTTCATTACTACCTAACTTAGACTCTCTATCTCTTTCAGGAGTTGCATCTGGCCTACTTTTAGAGCTCGGTAGTAATTCCGTCATCCCCAGGAGATCCGTTTTTTAGCTGCTCGAGAGCCATCTCTATCTTGCTGTGGACAATTTCAGGTATGTCCTCCCTCTAATGGCGCGTTAATGGGGCTCTGTGATCATCATCACTGGGTCTCGTTGGTTCTATCATCCGTGATGCGTACAGCTATAAAACTTCTCGATCTCAAAGAGAATCTGGCACTTTGAATTGACTGCCGTTCTCAGTTTTGAGTTTCGTCAGATGGGGAGGCCCTGAACCAACACTTAACCCCATGTTCCATTCAATTGCATTCTCTATTGTATGAATGTTGAAGCTTGGGAGCTCGCGTCATAACAGTTTTTAGGCTCTCCTATCTGACCAGACGGCTCGCGCATTTTACTCATAAGTTCGAGAGTCTTGGGAGTGAGTTTGGACTGTTGCTGTTTGCGTTTCCCGGGGAACAGCTTTCGAGACTTAAACATAATAAAATATTTTTTATTGCGTTCAAAAATTTATATTTATTTATCTGATAATATAAATTATCTGATAGATAACAATCCGCCTGATGATGACGATGAAGTTAAATTAGATTTAATGATGAAAGTTCTTGGCTTAACACGTTCACTCCGAAAGCAAAACGGTACTACCTGTCACTATGGCATTACGAGACCGAAAAGTATTCGTATTGTTCTTTCCGTAATGACGCAACGAGACTCTTTGGATCTCGTTCCAGCTGTTCCCTTTAAATCTTAATATTTTTATGTAAATTGCAAAATTTTGTGTTTTTTTTTATGTCACGGTAAATAATGAATGTATCTTGTAGTATATGGTCCCGCCCGGATATAGCAGAAATATTTAATTGATAAATTGCCAAAAGAAATTTACGAGAACTTTAGGATCTCGTAAATGCACTATTTGAAAAATATATACGAGTTCATTTGGATCTCGTAACGCACACATTGTTAAATATCGATAAATAAATAGTGATGGGAATGAACGAAAATTTCAAAAATATCGAAAGAAGCATTTATTTTTTATAGGTATTAATAAATTGCTCAAATATTCAATGTCAATTTTGTTCGTCAAACGATTCTTCAAAGGCATATTCGATACTGAAATATTGCTAAGGGAACCAAAAGCAGAGTTACTTTCATTCAGGGGTTTGAGTGATATATCATTGAGCTTGGGTGTACTAGAGATATTAGAACAAATAGTCTCGTTGTTTGGTGCTGAAATTATGATTTCCTCTAGGATTTTAATCTTACTAGTCCGTAAATCCACACACTCGTTAACCGTAGTAGAAGTAAGTGTAGGAGGTGGCTGAAATGGTGACGACTCTGCATTACTCTTGCTTGTACTAGCCAAATGAGGGTAGTTTGAAGAGAGGAAATGTAAAGTACTGACCTCTTGATCCATGATCGTGTTTCGTTGGCATGTTAATGGTGACACATTGGTAAGTTCTTGGTAAGTGTGTCCAGTGTGAGGGCTAGTACTAATATGTGCACTTATTGCTCTTGGAACACGTTGAAACACTTTACGGAACAGAGACTTTGATTTTGAGATTTGTCAATATTATTCACAATATCAAGTTCTTTAGAATTATTAATTAAAAGTTCTAATATTCTTCGAGATCATTTTCGGTTCTTCATCATGAAAGCAATGCAGACCACGAAAGTTGACACAACACTAATTGATTTTCCGTTTTGCTCGTACGAGATTGTTACGAGTCCTTATGGATCTCGTATCGTACTAGATGTAGTTTTTTACTATCTGGTCGCTACGAGACCTATTAAGTCTCGTACGTTTTCATTGATAAAAATATTACACCTACGATACCTAATCAGGATAGATTCAGTCATCTCACTCTAACTTTAAAAATACCTACAGAAAATACATTTGCGCGACCGGGATAGTCATACCATTTTACCTACGCACTGAACGAAAGTCTCATACGAGATTCGTAAGATCTCGTAACGCAGTGAACGTGTTAACAGAGATTTTAAGATAACTTTTCAATTGTGTTTTAAGTTAGAAAATCTTCTCTCACCCGAACTGTGTTGGCCAGACACACTAGTGAAGGGTCGTGTCACTCGTTCCCGCCCGCACAATTTTCGTAGCCTGTAGAAAATTGTAGAAACTTATATAGGTGGTGAAACATTTTCAATGTTGAATTGTTTGTATACCTATTGACATTTAGGTAGTTAGGTATATATGTAAATATGAATCTTTTTAATTTTTGTAAGACAAAAAAAATATTTTCCCAAATTCTCCGCCCCTAAAATCTGCCGCCCTAGGCTTCAGCCTACTCAGCCTATTGGTAAATCCGCCACTGGTCTATATACGAATGGATGACACAACGCAGCGCGTGACTGAGCATTGAACTAACGTGCGGCCCGGTCGGTACGCAGCAGTCCACTGAATTTTGGCACGTTTCGTCGACCCTGACTTGTAGTTTTATACGTACGTACACTGTGGAGTGGATCTGGCCTGGTAATATGTAAAGCCTTTAATTGTGGTTTAATGCAGTAGCACAGATTGCTAAGTAGTTACTACGTAACAGATAAATACAAAAATATCGATACCTACCGTTTTAATTGCCTACTCTTTGCGGGCTTAAAAATGTGTATGGTTACCTCTACAATACATCTTTTTTATATAAATTGGTATGTAACTAAGTACTGAACGCTTACTTTTACATTTCCAAAGTTTTAGTATACAAATGTTCTACATGTGTTTATGTAAAGATTAATAAATAAGTTCTTCCCTTTTATAAAATCTCGATTATTACACTGTATGGTAGCAAATATTCTAAGTTTCTAAGTTTTAATAAACCATTAGAGGGAAACAAGGGCAAATAGGGTTAAAAGAATATTTTTATATAAATGTATCGAAAACACCAATTAGTTTTGGTATGCCTTCATCACATGTCTATAAAGCGGATATTACACAATGATGATTAACAAACAAAATCAATTTCAAAATGTTTACAACAAATTAGTGTGTACTAGAGCCGCTAAAAAGTCTTGAATCCTGTTGCTTTTTCTTGTACAGCTGATAATCGGGCCTATTTAAGATTCTATTCCTACTTTTAAATGAACGACTTTTTGTAGAAAAGCATAGCTTTGACATTATGAAATTCTGTCTGTTACATTTTCGCCAACGAAATAAGCGGTCACCGATTGTCTGATGTGGATTGTCGGAAAAGGTTAAGGGTTTCATTTCTTGTGACATCAAGTAAATTCAATACATCACGTCTTAATAAGGCCTCGTTTACAGAGCACGTTGCGCAACTTTCTCCGTTTACGAAGAGGCGGTTCGTAGAGCGTTATCAGTGATTGCATGAACAAAAACAAACATGTTTCCACTTATGGAAAAGCGGGCAGTCGCGCGTTGGGTTGTGCGGAGCGTGGGGATCAACGGTTGCTGTAATCAGTCTTCTTCGGATATCCTATGACCCTGACGTGTTTTGCAATGGAGTCCGATTTTATTGATATATTTCTAGAAGAAATTACATAAATAGTTCTCTTTTTGCACTAGAAAACAATCTATATTTAGCAGCTTAACGCCAACAGTTTCGGGAATATGAAACTCTTTACAACATAAGATTATTAACTATTTCATAGATATACCCAAATGTCTATTAAACCTTTGATTATACATTGAATAAAAATACAATATTGGGAACGAGGCAGCAGTAGCTGCGGTGGCCGCCGCAGTGTAGTTGAAAATGCTTTTACGTGAACGCTCTTATATAATAAGTAATAACCAGTGTTTGATTTGATTGGATCGCGCGACTCGTCGCCAAACGCCCCGCGTCTCCCGGAACGAGGCCTAAGATTCTTTTTAAGCTCAGGCAGGGGTGGGCGGGTCTGGTTACGCAGGGACCCCCTTTGCGCGGGACACGTAGCAATTGCTACTCCTGCTACATGGTTAATACGATAGATACTGCATTTATTCTGGAACGTTAAGTAATCGAGTGAAAATTACAAGGAAACCATGTGATTTCCACGTGTGACATCGAAATTGACATTATTTTTGTTACGTTCTTCTTATGAATTTATTTATTATACGATATTTATACAGTTAAGTATTATAGCAACGGAATCAATTTCATCAAAGCATCCAGCAACGTCGAAGTGTCAACTGCGAAGTTTTTTTGTGCTAGCCGAAATATCCTGAAAAGCTGCATTGATAATAATTATCTTTTAAAAAGAGCATCACCGACTTCAATGTGCTTTTTAGTGGAAAGTAGATGTATTTTGTTTAAATATAATATGGGTAGGCCAACTAAACGCACTACTCCAATGAGACAGTGAGGTTTTGTATTAAACGAAAACATCATCAATGTATACAATTTTTAGATATTTGTTGATTTTTCAAAAACCGCTCGTCTGATTTCGATAAAATTTAAATGGGACCACCTGGGAAGTATACTCTTTGAAATAAAAACAGAATTTTCTAAATTGTTTCAGGCGTATTTGAGTAATCGGTGAACATATATAAAAAAAAAAGATTCCGACGAATTGAGAACCTTCTCCTTTTTTGAAGTCTGTTAAAAAGAGATTCAAACTACTGCTGCTCTATTATACTACGGTAGCTGTACGTTTGTCACGTCGTTCGATCGAGTAATATTGTGGTTGGTCCGAAGTATCCACGTTCGTCAAGTGTTTCTTATTCTGTTTTTGAATTATTGAGTAAATGGACGCTGATAAGCAATAGTGTCAAGCCACACATACTTTATTTAGAGAAAATGGCGTTTTAAGATGTCATACCAATTCCTAATCAATTTGTTTGAAAAATATCTAAAAATCTACCTAAAAGGTGAATAGATATTTTTTCAAACAAATTGATATACCGTCGTGTGTCGTCAAGTGTGTTAAGCCGTATATAAAGAGGCATATTAATAATTTCTAGATGATGAAACCTTAATTGAGTAAATTAATATTTGAAACTCTATAATATTTAATGTGTGTGTGGGAAGTCTTAGGTATGTACGTAACATAAAACTTATCTCTACTATTTTGATTTTATTTAAAGCATGAGTATATTAAGCATGTACTTACTTAAAATTTCATTCTATAGAGATCATCAGAGTAGCTGGTCACAGAACTACAAACTACAAATAACCTGAAATAATAATGGAAGAATAGTAAAGCACTAAGTGAACTACGTATTTATCTCGTTTTGTACATAAAATACCTAAATATACCTACAGACGCCACACATGACAAATTGACAAAATAAGATGGTTGTTCGGTAAATAAAATCAGTACCCAGCTAAAATATCAGCACGCTGATTGAAATAAAATAAAGGAATTGCTTAGTCTCATATTTTTAGGGTTACGTTCTTCATAAGGAAAAAAAGGAACCCTTATAGCATCACTTTGTTGTCCGTCTCTCTGTCTGTCTGTCTGTCAACACCTCTTCTCTCAGGAACCCGTGGGGCGTCAAATTGAAAATAATACCAAAAGTTTATTTTAGAGCAGCTTGTTTCCAGGGCGCATCTCCTTCCTGCAGGTAAACAAATATTTGTCTTTTTATCTTTTTTCAGACGCATTTTTTTTTCAAGTAATTTTAATGTATCTACATATATTATGTATACTAAAATTACTTGCTCTACTAATTGCACAAATTTTAAAATTATATTAAGGCAAATGTTTTTTGGTAACAAGGCAATTTTAGCTCTATAGCCAATTTTCCGTGCCGTGCGCTGAGTCACTTACGTCATTTCTTCCACTCGGCTATAAGCTTCTGTCAGAGCTCCATTGCTGTAATTACGAGGACCAAAGACAGAGTTTAGACAAACATGCTTAGCATATACTGACGATTAAATCACGCCGGTTCTGTCACCGGTCTTCAGTCGCATGAAGGACCGCATGAAGGACAGGAAGGAGAATAAATTTACAAATGAACATTAACCCTTTACAAAATTGAGATACGACATTGAACTTCCATTACCGGGAATTGGCTCGGGGTGTAAAGTGCTTCGTGAATTTTAATCGTACTTTATAATACTTAGCTTTCTAAACTGGAGGTATATGGGGCGGCCACAAATGTGGACAACATTTCGCTTTCGGTGATTTAGAGAGTGACTTATCGATTATTTACATGTAAATGAAATTGACTTGTGCTTAAAGTTATCACAAAGTCTACAAGTTAGAGAGCGATTATCATTCGCCCGAATTATTGCTGTAGCACCAGTCCAGTAACAGCGCTTATTTTATTACGCGACCTTTTGAGGTTTTGTTTTTAACACTATTCTTTCTGAAAATAAATATAAATATAGATTGTGTGATTTGGCAGTTTATTGGTTATTGGTCTTTATATGTACCCACGTAACAAGATCATGCCACTCGAGATAGTTTAAAACTTTACGTTAAGACTTAGGTTTATTTATAATTGTGCTACTCAACCTGTAAACTGCACGGCACTACACAACGGCGCAACTGGAATTGCGTCTACTTCTTTGGTCTTCTATCTATCCTAGGACGAACCAAGTAATTCGTTTTCGTTTATTTCCTATTTAATCATTTTATTTCTTCGAGTATGTGGGTACCTAAGGTTTGCCGTGAACTCACTTCAATCAAACATCTCTATATTAAAACTTATAAAAAAACGTTTTTCTTCGTTACTTCTATTGATAGAGAGGTCCTTTTAACCGATTTCTTCAAGGCAATGGTTGGTGACTACACTATCTGCTTCCGTTGGTTCCGATATGAGATCCCGATTATTTGTGTTTTTTGTAGGGATATTTTAAATTCATTAGTTTTAGGTAGGTTTAAACAAAACAGGTATCATAAAAATATCTCACCGTTTACCCGTTTAAGCAAAGGAATTGGAGTAAAAATCTTAATAGTATTAAAGCATCTATGATTTCTCCTCCATTGATTTTAAGAGGGCGTTGGGAAACCCTTAAGTCGCTTAACTTGTTATATTCATAGAGTAATATCATTTTATTAGAGGCAATAATAACTATTTAGTCCCTAAGCTTTCAAGAGACCATTAAGGATCCTTACTATTAACTTGAACCTCAAACTTAGCCACATAACTTTAAACGTAAAGGAATTTCGTCACTATGTCTGTGGTATAAGATTTATTATTTAAGTGTGGTCTCTAACTCAAGTTGCGTTTTTCGTCAGAGAGAACTGTATTGTACAAAGCGATAAACTAAAGGGAGCTAGTATATCATGAGCATTATTCCGAGGACCGCATTAAGTGAATTATTCTTTTATATATTTTTATCAAATATTTGAACGATTCCCCGACTTATTTCCTGTGTATTTAAAATGTCATTACTTGCAAATAGTAATAATACTAACATATTATAATAAAACTAGCAGCGCCCCGCGGTTTCACCCGCGTAAGTCCCGATCCCGTGGGAATATCGGGATAAAAAGTAGCCTATATGTTAATCCAGGTATCCAGCTACTACAACATACCAAGTTTCATCGCAATCGGTTCAGTAGTTTTGGCGTGAAAGAGTAACAAACATTCATCCATCCATCCAAACTTTCACATTTATAATATTAGTGGGATTAGTGGGATAATATGTATGCAAACAAAAGTAGTCAAAATAATTACACTAAATGTATTCAATGATTCTTTGCGTCATTTCAGACAAAATATTAAGTACGTCATTTTGTCGTAAATCGATGTATTTTTAGAACTTAGAGTGAAGTTTGTCTCTGGGAAAAGACTCGAAAATACAGCTTTGCTACGCCCGCATACGCGAGATTGCTACATAATATGTACGCGGTATCAAGTACATATTACATAGTACGTAGCAAGATGTACTCAGGACAGGGTTTACGTATAATTGGATATCAAGTAAAAGAATATTCTCTGGAATAATAATATTAATGATTTACTTATTGAATTTACATTATATCTTATTAACTTTTTAACTTGTGCAGTGTCTGAGAAGCGTTCTTGATACGCTACTAAGTAGCGAGTCTACTAAGTAACTAAGTCGGGTAACTTAAAGTTAATACAAAATTAATTCATAAATTATTTTTTACTGTATATAATAATAACTACGTATATTGAATATTAGTTAACTGATTGTTTTCCAATACACGTAATAAATTACACGTATTTATTAGGTAAGTATTTTTTATCACTTTTTTATTATTAATGTTCTTTAAATGCAAATTTTAACCCCCATAAATTTCAATGCTTTTAGGTAGTATCCGCTTACACAATATTTTTATTCTGAAACATTATTAAGCTTCTCTGGTATAGCATAAAGGGGTTAAACAAATAATTTTGGCCTGGAAATAACAAAGAATACCTTTATACCGGGAAAGTGCTCGGTTCCTGTGAAAGAATTGCTTGGTATAAAAAGACAAAAAATTGGTTCTGATCAAAATTCCGTATGAAGCTATCTCGGGTTTTGTAATAACACGTAGAAAACGTATGTATAATGTGTGATATTATTTTGAAAAGTTATGTAATTCAGAGTCAATATATAAATGATCCTTTACATTTTGTATGACAAAAGTGAGTAAAGGGCCTGAATATAAATTACTTTCTGAACTCATGTTGTGATTAATGTTGAAATGACCCATAAGATTACAAAAGAATGAGAAATAATTTATTCTTTTTATTCTGTCTAAAGGCACAGTTCCAGTTCAGTGGGTTCCAAAGTGAGATAAATTAAATAAATTAATAACAGCTGAACCTATTCAATTAAAGTAAAATCAGTGTTTGAGCGTATCTGTCCTGGGAGGAACCCCTAATCCCATTTCCACTTGTGAGCCCTATACACTAGTTTACATATATGAAATAGATAATTTAAGGTTATAAAGGGTGTCTCAGTAAGAGTGCACTTTTTCAAACTTTTCAAAATAAAAACAAGTATTTTATGACAGAGTTGTGATATTTTTATTGTATTGTAAAGAAGACAAGTTCCGATTGAGTTTGGAATAAAATATCCGGCAAATGACCCCCACGGCTCCGATGACAGGCCATTACTCTTTTCATGAAATATGCCATGAATTTTGCACGGAGATGTGGCTGTATCTCACCGATGACGCGTTGGATTTCCGATTTGAGCTCAGGAATTGTTTCTCGGGTTTATTCGCATAAATTCGAGATTTCACAAAACCCCAAAGAAAAAAGTTGCACGGCGTTAAATCGCACGATCTTGGTGGTTAGTTGACATCAGAATTTCGTGAGATAATGTGTTCTGGAAATCGTTGCTGCAATAAGTCGATTGTTTCATGCGTGGTGTGGCAGGTTGCGCCGTCCTGCTGAACCACATGTTGTCCAGATTCATGCCGTCCAGTTGAGGCCACAAGAAGTCCGTTATCATATTCCTGTAACGAATGCCGTTCACAGTCCCTTCAATTCCGGCCTCATTTTCTAAAAAGTAAGGTCCAATCACGCCGCCTGACCAAAATCCGCACCAGACAGTTACTCGTTGTGGGTGCATTTGTTTCTCATGGATTGCATGAGGACTTTCTGAGTCCCAAATTCGACAATTTTGTGTGTTCACGAAGCCATTCATATGGAATGCGCTTCATCGGAGAAAATAACTTTTTTCGAAAAATTGGCATCGAATTCACTTTGCTCCATTACCCATTGAACGAATTGCCGGCGATTTCCGTGGTTTGCTGGTTTGAGCTCCTGAGTTAGCTGAATCTTGTACGTATGAAGGTGGAGGTCTTTAGTCAAAATTCGCTGCGTAGTGCTTCGTGAAATTTGAAGTTGTTGACAACGATGCCGAATCGATGTTTTCGGGTTTTCGGCGACACTCTCGTTTACAGCAGTTGGTTGCAGGGTACAACAATTATTCTTCTAACAGTCTTCAAACTGAATAGTTTGAATCATTTTGTGTCGACATTTTTAGCATTGGATACTAGCGAACATACATAGACAAAGCACATACCTCGTTTATCTGAATGTGGAAGCAATCCAACCAATAAAGCATTTATAACAATATAAATAATGGCAGCTATATGTAGATTTCAGGATTGATACTCCTGGGTACTATACAGAGAATTGTATCTAAACAAGAAGGAAATTCAATCCATGAACAATTTATGACGTATTTCGCCGATCTAAATTTAAGCGTCCCATGGAGCTACTGTACCTATGTTTAAAAGGTCTTATTTGCGTTTAGTAGGTACCTACTTAAATTAATTTTATACCCCGAAATTTCGATCAACTTACATCTATTACGGTCACGGATACATTTCGTAAAGTAAGTCTATGTGATGTTTGTGGGATACACACAATGAGTAAATTTCTATTTCATCGACTGGTAGGTTTTGGTTTAAAAACATAGCTTGTGAAGCTTAGGTGTCTACTAGAAGGCCTAAAAGTATCTTACAATTTGATAGGTGAGTGAGTATGTCAGTGACAAAATTAAAGAACTCTGACTTGCAATAGTTCTTGAATTACAGGTTTAAATAAAATGTAATTTGAGAATATATCTAGTTATATTATGCTCTCTTGGAAACTAAAAATGTAGACTTCTAGCTTTGTCTAGGGGGTCACAAATATGCCTTGAATGGGCTCGAGAAAAGGATAGTACAGCTGTGCATTTATTTTCTTTTTGCTCGACTTAGCGAGGGCACTGCTGTTCTCCCACATAAAATCAGGTCACTAGAAACACTATTTAAATTAATACTTTAAAAGCAAAATCATTTACGCTAAAAAATACAAAAGTTGCAACTTAAAATTTTCCTCCACATTTAATTACAAACTGAAAATACACTAAAACGTGGATCTAGATTGGATAGATAGAATTTGATAGAATGGATGAAGAAAATGTGGTGGCCCTTTGATGGCTGTTACGTGTTACGGAAGACGTGTTAGTAATAAAAAAATTCATCGAAGAGAATGGGCGAATCGCGTATATAGAGATTTAGTACATATTGAAGATTGAGTAACGAAGCGTTCACATGATTTTACATGAGAGGACCTTCGCATGAGAAGCATAGCTTCGCGCAGGATACCGCATAGCCGATGCTCAGAAGCAAGCTCACATGGAATGGTGCCATATTATGAAACAAATCTAAGTGTGGGCACAGAATACATAATAGTACCAGGTGTGGGGGAGGCTTGTCTCGGTGCGTTTACGTCATGATAGGCGAAGATTCTTGGATTCATCAATGCGATTCAGAAACAAAGCGCCAGTCAATAGTTAAACTTTTTCAAAATTAACCAAGGCCTACCAAAGTGAAGCGATCCAAAAGCACAGGGAGATTTTGATCGCTAGCTTTTTCACTATGAGTGAATATCTGGTGTTAATAAGTAGGTACTTTACTAGTAGCATTAATGCTGATTGGTTACTACCAAAGGCTTACCAGAAATGTTCACTGCTAGCAGCAGCAAGCGACCGATACGGCGCTCCGCGGGCTGGTGCTTCATCAGCACCACTAAAATAAAAAATCAACTCAAAGGGATTCAGTTTTCATCGTCGAAGGATGTGCTAGCTGCGTTCGAGCAAGCTACGGAGGAAGTGTCTGAGGCGCATTAGAAAAAAGTGTATTAAAAATTAATAATAATAATAATGGTTTTATTTTCTCTTTCACCACAATTTTTCAAGTATTTACAAATATTATGCTTAGTAGGTAAAACATTTCTTAAGACAATATTGTGGAAGACTGGTGCCTAAGCTAGGTAGAAACCTGTGTTATAGGTCACCAGGTCTCCGCTGCAGGTTACAGTTACTGGTGATAATTACGTACTAAAGCTAAGACAATACAATAGTAATAAAGTTGTGGCAATTGAATACAAGTTTGAATTAATTGTGTGTGTATGTGTGTGTGTGTGTGTGTGTGCGTGCATGCGTGCGTGCGTGCGTGCGTGCGTGCGTGTGTGTGTGTGTGTGCGTGTGTGTGTGTGTGCGTGTGTGTGTGCAGTTAAAATAACAGGAAAGTATTTTTCCAGTTAGGTTTTTAACCGACGAAAAAAAAGGTGGTTCTCAAATTCGACATTTTTTTTTTTTTATGTCTGTTCAGTCCTCACTCCGTTATTTATGAACCGATTTTGATTATTCTTTTTTTGTTAGATATACCGATATACCGATATAGATATTTTGTTAGGTATACCTCAAGGGTGGTCCCATATCACGGAAGTCAGGATCTGATGATGGGATCCTGAAAAAATTGAGAGAAACCCTCGAAAATTGTAGGAACGTATAGTGTTTCTGTTTACTTTTCATTACTTTATCAGGTATTGCGTTTAGAAATCATCATCATTTCATCAGAAAAAAACCATAAAATAAAATCTTTTAACAAAAAATTCAACTGACGAAAAGAACTAAAAAGCAAAAAATTTATAAGTCTTAAGTATTGAGCTTATTTACATAAACTATCTAATTTTATATAAACTTATTTTGAGTCGGCGTCAAACAACAAACTGATTAATTATCAAAATTTTATTTGGCGCCGACGCAAAATAAGTTGTTGTTAAAAAGTTTTATTATTAGTATGATAATATGTATCGATGAGTCTATGAGTCAATATTGTAAGGACCTTTTCAGTATCATCGTAAGACAACTCCTGTAGCCAACTTATAAGTTTAGTTTTTAATTTGTGTTTAGTGAAGGTGTATATGTCAAGTAAGCGATTAATTTTATTATATAGTCGTGCGCTATGACCTATGTACTGACGGCTTGCAAAAGAAGTACGACATTGTACAGGTTTACATACAGCCTGGCCTTTACGTCTATTTGAGATGTCTTTGTCGAGAGGGAGTAGAGAGTGTCGGCGTAGTACAGTTCTCAGAATAAACAATTGACGCATTGTGAGTACTTCCGACTCAGAGTAAAGTTGTGCAGTAGGATAATCTCTGCGCTTGAACTGCATAACTTTTAAGATCGCTCTCTAAGCTCTTTCAGCTTGGATTAATACAGTCTTGCAACTTCCTCCCCAAACGGGGATGCAGTATGTGATTACCAAGATACAGAGACTCTGGTAAACAAGGCTTAGTGTTGCATAGTCAGCTAAGTATCTGAGTTCTCTAAAAATATAAATTAATTTTCTGATTCGCGCACTCACTGCATCGATGTGGGGGTGCCAGTTAAGGTGTTCATCAATAATCACTCCAAGATACTTGATGTTCGGGACCAAAGTGAGGGTGAAGCAATCGCAGACATTGATGTCTGAGTCGGCATTATTTAGACACGTATGCGCTCTCACAGTAAAAGTTTTCGTTGGGGGTGAGCTTGTGTGGGGGAGTGAGAATTATACGATTTTCGTTTTCTCAATGTTGAGTGTTAACAAGTTTGCTGAAAGCCAAGCCATCTGCGGTTCCACGTCTGGCACTATCCCAGCTGTCGTCATAAATAATTAGTGCTGTGTCGTCTGCGTAGGTGAATACGTCACATTATGGTATTGGTAAGCGGCACAGGTCATTAATATAAATAAGAAAGAGCGTAGGCCCGAGAACGCTGCCTTGTGGAACTCCAAAATTGATGTTCATGTCATCACTATACAGTGAATCGATTTTTATACACTGTGGACGGTTTGACAGGTAGTCTGAAAAGATTTTTAGTGACAGACCGCGCATTCCAATGCTTTCCATCTTCGATATCAGTGTAGGAATGCACACGGATTCAAATGCTTTGCATAAATCAAGAAAAACGCCAAAGCACTTGACTTTGAGGTAATTGCACGGTAAAGGTTCAGTTTGACATTGAACATACGGCCCGGGTGGGGGTTTAACTAGATTTAGTGATACTTTTGTGTCGGCAGAATTAAAAAGAAGCATGCTAGGGGACTGTGGACGAGAGTTAGAATTAGTGATGGATTTTATAGCCTTCCATGTGGCCTTGACGTTGTTTTTTGCCTTAATTAACTCATTTTTTTCATGTGATCTTTTAAGTTTTTTAAGAAGACCATTAAGATAGTTACGGTATCGAATATAGGTTGTTCTAAGAATATCATTATCGGGAGATGAATTTGATTTTTTGTGAAGATTGTCCCGGTTTTTGATACAACGAACTAAGCCCGGAGTCATCCACGGTTTGATTAATCGGCACTTTCTAGGGACTCGGGTTGTATACCTATGTTTTGAAATAACGTTTTGAATAGTGGAAATTAGAAGATCTGCAGCGCGGTTACAGTCCGGTTCATCCAAGACTGGGATGAAGTCTATGCTATCTATTTCTTTTTTAATTTCTGCGTAATTGAAACGCATTGCGTTAAGAGGTTGCAGAGTGGTTCTTTTCTTTGTTTTCAAGCAAACAATAACTGGAAGATGGTCGGTGATATAACTTTCTAAGACGATTACAGTAGCAGGACATTTACTTATCAGTAGTACATGGTCTAGACAGTTACCTAATCTTGTTGGTAGCACGTGAGCAGGCAGCAAGCCTAATGAAGCACAAAGGGTGAGGTAAGTACCTGAATGGCGGTCGTGATTGTTAGGTTTTATGTCGATGTTGATATCACCAATTAGGACTATATTAGCAGAGTGCTTTAATTTTGTTACTAAGCTATTTAAACCACGATAAAAATTCTCAAGCTCAAGATATGATGGGGAACGAATTGGTTCAGATGCATGAAACTTTGCATAAATATATAATTGTGGAGAATTATTTTAAATAAATTAATACAAAAAAATGGATCTATAGAATAGATCTAGGGTCTATAGAACATTAGAAACGAGATTTTTTTACGTTTCAAAGTTACTACTAGAGTACAGAAACTAGCTCTGGTCACTCTCTTTTCTTTTTACTTGATTTATAATAGCTTGACCAGTATCTATGTATATATTTATGTAACGGAATCTTATAATGTATATGTAGTTATAACTACCTTTAAATTTAAAGATTAACTTGAAAATTTACACACGTGTCAAGGACCAATGGCAATATAAGACTAAAAATAAAATAAAACTCAACTCAGAACTCTTTTAGTTCAGTTTTTACGTTAGTATATTAAGTTTATGGTTTTTACAGTAATTGTTATTGATTGTAAAATAGGAGGTGGAGTGCTTGACATAAAATTTTACAAATAGTTAATTCATCATTTAGAAAAGTATAGGTACTTATTTTAAAAATATAGAAAAAAACTCCCTATGTTTTTTTAAATCAAAAATTATTGTCTACCATTTAGTTCGGTTTGCTATTACACCACGGATTTTTTTACTATAATTTATCCCATATAGATTCTCAATTTATAAGTACATGAGTCGATTACTTTCAGACTTCTCAGTGTAAAAGTTAAACAAGATGAAAGGGAGTTTCTCAATTCCGACGTTTGAATTGAGAAGCCACTTCAAACTTGATGTAACTTTTGAACGCCTTTGCTCCAAAATTGAAGCTATTTAACATCTTCTTATTTGCTACAATATATTAAACTTATGAATTGGCCTACTATGGCAGATACTATGGAGTAGAAGTGAGTGTTGTGAACTAATTTCGGGATTTCTTTTTTGGTTTGTTACACGATACCCTTCCGCCTTTTGTAAACCGATTGTAATAATATAATCATTACTTTTCATGAGATAGGTTCTTCGCGGGTAATGTTAGAGAGTTTGTCATCGAACGTTGTTGCAATTATTATAATGATCATTGTTCGGCACATTATAGTAGCAGATGCAGATAGATATCTACGAGCAAGCTACAGTAACTGTATTGTCCATTTTGGGTTTCCACCGTCCACTTTTATTTTATAGCATTAAATTAAAATAGTTTGACTCTTACAAAAGAAACATTTTATACCTACACGGTTTAGCAATAAATGTTAAGGTAAACAACAGTCGTAAATCTTTATCTTATCCTTCAGATGTAGTTAGCTAATGAAAATTTATGTGAATGTTATTAACTCCCAAATTTTGTTATCAAATGGAAGTTACTGTAGCCCCTAAAAATGTAATGACTAATGAATCATTTAACTTTATTTAACATTAAAACTCCAGACGCTGACGAAGATTGCATTACTCATTTATAAGTAGTACTTTTGTTTTAGTGATAAGGTTTAGAATGTTTTTATTATTTTAGCTTTGCAATCTGAATGGTAAATATAGAGATTGCCTAGTGGTCGAATTTTCCCATTTTTTGACCATAATTCATTTTTGGATTCTATCATGGCCAGTATAACTTAAACCGTCATTGTGTAGACGTACGTACCATGACAGTTCAACATATAGGGACCGTGCACGAACTGTAGGTGGCAGCACAAAGCCGACGCAAGAGGCACCGTCCGGATAAAAGAAAAGCTGCCGTGATTAAATAGAATAATTTGAAAATATAGATTCCAGCAGAACTGCAATACGGTTACCGTGGCCAAAACTTGTTAAGAGGCCAAAAGATATTTAAATTAAAAGTTGAAGAGAGAGTCGATCAAAAAAACGAGGCTGTGATAATGGGGAAAATTATTGCAAAGACGAATGTTTCTAACGTTTATGCAGTTAAAATAACAGTAAAGTATTTTCCGAGTTAGGTTTTTAACCGACGGAAAAAAGGAGGTTCTCAAATTCGACATATTTTTTTATGTCTGTTCAGCCCTCACTCCTTTATGTATGAACCGATTTTGATTATTTTTTGTTAGATAGGGTATACCTCAAGGGTGGTCCCATGTCAAGAAAGTCAGGATCTGATGATGGGATCCTGAAAAAATTGTGAGAAACCCTCGAAAATTGTAGGAACGAATAGTATTTCTGTTTACTTTTCATTGCTTTATCAGGTATTGCGTTTAGAAATCATCACATCATGTAGCTGAGCTGATAATGAAAAAAACCAAAAAATAAAATCTTTTTAACAAAAAATTAAACCGACGAAAAGAACTAAAAAGCAAAAAATAAATAAACCTTAAGCCTTAAGTATTGAGCTTATTTACATAAATTATCAAATTTTATATAAATTTATTTTGAGTCTGCGCCAAACAACAAACTGATTAATTATCAAAATTCTTTTCGTCGGTTTAATTTTTTGTTAAAAAGATTTTCATATAATATGTTGTCTATATTACTAATCCAATTTATGTTCCTTTATTTACAGCTTGATTGCAACAGGAATATCAAACGTGCATTTTCTAAATGCAAGGCAAGGCTGTCTAGAAAATGTAAGCACATATTTTGTGCCTCTATTTATTAGAATTACTCTCTAGGAAGTGTTAAATCGCAAGCCAGCTATGCACAACAATGGGGTAAACCATCTCTCCGACAGTTATTGAGTTATGATAAGGGCCTGAAAACGTCTGAACTATTTCCAACACCAGCAATAAGGCCTCGACTTACTAATTTGATGAAACAGCTAAAAGCCGAGGATTTATGAAACTTCGCACGGGTACAAATTATACAAATAAACGTTCCTCAAGAATCACTCTGTCTATTAGTGAAAACCGCATGAACATCCGTTCAGTAGTTTTTCAATTTATCGCGAACAGACAGACAGACAGACGCCGCGGGGGACTTTGTTTTATAATATGTAGTGATAATATGTGATGTGTCTGTATAATAATTTGTGAAATGTGAATGTAAGTGAAGATAAGGTAAAGTTTTGGATTAGCCCCACTAGGTGGCAGAGCCTTCGTTGTACACGTTCCCTGTACATTGGAAGCGTGTAGCTTGATGAAGCCGTATTCATGTAATTTTTATATAGTTTGTAATAAAATGTAATTTTTTTTTCACTTTCTGCATTTCTTCTATACTTTAAGTTTTTTTTCCTATAAATGCGTACAAAGAATTCTCTTTTTGTATTAATTTGTTTTAAACTAAGGGCTATAAAAAGAGATACGCAATAGGTCTCTTTATATAATATTTATATGCACTAGGTGGGGATTACTGCCAACAAAACAATGTGTACAACGTGTTTCCACCTGTGTCTACAGTGGCCCCTATGTCTACTATAGACACAGATGTTTTACATAGTGTGTGACATTAAAAAAAATATATTATTTTATTATTTATATACTAGCAGCTGAATTTCTTTACAAAAATTCAATAATAGTTTGTCCGAACCGGGACATCTATCTAAGATCTGGCGGAAGTTAACAGCCTGAATTCCTAACTCTTTCTTTTCTCTTTAAATAAAAAGACAACTCTCTCTAAAATAAATAAAAAGACAACTCACTCTCGCATTAGGAATTACTCCTGTGTCGCGGGGGACTTTACAAACATACAAACAACAGACACAAAGAACACCCAGACTCAGGTGGGAATCGAACCCACGACCTATGTCATAGCAGTCAGGGTCACTAACCACTAGGCCAACAGGAAATTCAACTAATCATATAACGGCCAGTAACTAATAATATAAATGTGAACTTGAGTTTGTTTGTGTTTTTGTTTGTTACGGTTTCACGTCTAACTACGCAACGGTGCGACCCTTTTCCTAATGTTCATAAACGGTGTATTGTTCAACGTTCAGGACTTCTGCGATATATCACGCGTCACCCATTTTCTGACTGTTTTATCTTTCCAATTATCTTTATATGTATATATTTTATGACTTGGGTGCTACTAATTCCAACAGTTAAAAAACGCTTTTCTCGACTCAACAACTTGGAATCAGCGCGGCGTTAACTTCATTAATTTTTAATTATTTTCATTTCATACAATTAAACTCATTTGAATTTGATTTTTTACGGAAACTCGAGAACGTGAATCTCTCTGGATTCGTATACCAACGTCCAGATTTTTATTGGTACAGGAATTTATTTCGAAATACATTATTTGTTCTAAGAACCGCTGCCTACGACCGACCATAACAAAATAGGTAAGAGAAAATAATGCATTTTCTCCGTGCGTCGTCCAGATTTTTTAATTTTGATAAAACCTTATAAAAACGTTGGTGATGTTAACCAAACTTCAGTTCAAGCAAGTATAATATAAATAATATTGATTTATATTTTTCCCGTTCAGCCAGGCTCTGTTTCACATCAATCGTGATAAATGATGACGAAGCGTGGAGCATCGAATTTCGCTAATGTTGCCACTTACGGAAGTGAGTTTAACGATGACGGGACCTTTACCTGGCAACATCCTTCGCGAGTTTTGAAATAAGGTATCATAGCAAGCTATATTATACTAGATAAGAAAAGAATTTAAAAGTGTGTGTACTTTATTATGTCATAAAACTATTGAAAATAATTTACAGACGATATATCGTCTGTAAATTATTTTCACTTTGTCGCCCGGTAGGTGTCGGTAGGATATAGACAAAATATCAAAAGTAAAATCTTATCGGCTATAGACAAATCGTAGTTCGTTTATATTTTACACTAATGCAGTTGTCGTATTGAATAGGAAAATGGCATCGGATATAGGCAAAATATCAAAAGGCAAAATCGTAGTCCGTTTACATTTTATACTAAGCTAGTCGTCGTATTTAATAGAGAAATCGTATCGAGATAAAACATGCACAAGGTTTCAAACTTTCCGATCTATTCTTAAAATATCTAGGACCACAGCACGTAGCTCTTATCTATTCTTTACACTTCCCGAACGGGCGCGGCGGCGATAATACATAGTTGTTAGTTTAAGTTGAGCTTAGAAGTTGTGTAAGATTTTTATTCGTATTTTTAACCGACGGAAAAAAAGGAGGAAGTTCTCATTTCTATTCTATTTCAATTATATATATTTTTTATGTATGTTCAGCCCTCACTCCGGTATTTATTAACCGATTTTGATGATTCTTTTCTTTAGATAGGGTATACCTCAAGGGTAGTCCCGTGTCAAAAAACTTGAGAGAATACTTGTTGTTGTTGTTTGCTTTTCATAGCTAAATCAGGTATTTGCGTTTAAGAATCACCACATCATAGAGCTGATTGAAAACTATACCTTGCCTAAATAATTAGAAGTTAGATATAAAACTGTGGTTTTAGTGACAGAAACCACTTAATATGCTTTGTAGAACAGACATTTGATAGCGTTTTAAAGTATTTAGTATTAAATAAATTTATTAAAAAATAGTAGTTGTCGCGAGCCACAACAAATCATAAAACAAAAAACGTTTTTTTTTTAATCTTATTCTGTTTTGTGCTTAGTTTCCATCATATTTTTTTTATATATAGGATTACGGGTCACTTACAAAAAAAGAAACACATCCAAGGCGGACTTAAACCGAACATTTTGGAGGTCGGAAGAGTTAAAAATAAATTAATGTAATTACAAGATTTCATATACCTAATGGCGAATGATCTTCGTTGACGTTGAATCCTGACATTTAGAAAGAAGCCGTTTTGAATATTCAAGTGCTACTATGTCTATACACTTGTCCTTACATCATTGATAAGCTCACTGTTCTATTTCCGTAGGCCAGTCACTCGAAACATTTAAGCCATTAGTATTTTTCGCGTTTCGTTCAAGGCTTCGGAAAATGGAAAAATAGTGATGATGGTTAGTCTTTATACTAATGTCAGATTGATTTGCCTAAAAAGCTAGGAGAACTACTACCCTTATAACTATTATAAAGAAACTAGCAACCCGCTCCGGATTTGCACGAGTACAAATTATACAACAAAACCTTCCTCATGAATCACTTTGTCTATTAGTGAAAACCGCATGAAAATCCGTTAAGTAGTTTTTCAGTTTATCGCGAACAGATAGATAGACAGACAGACGATAAGATTAGTATCACAAAAATTAATACGGTCCGCGACGATGCTTATACAAGTCTACATAAGGTATCGTGAAATACTTCAATATTATCACCTTTGTGGGCTCTGAGCGTTTATAAAAAGAGCTTTTTCATTCGCCTTTACAGACAATATTGATTAAAATGAATTGTTTAATAAACTCGTGAAGGAATAACATAAAACTGTATACCTTTTTTTCATAAATTATTGTAGGAAACAGTCTCAAAACCATTGATATAAACTATGAAAATCACTAACTAACAGTAACTGCCAAGTTGTTCGTACCTCTGTTCGCACTCAAGTCATTGTTCTCCACTTATTTCTACCCTTTTATAACCCCATTCATTAATATTTATCAATCGACCAATAGCATTGAGTTACCGGTATAACCAGTCAAAATAAATTTAATTTTTTTTTATTAAATAGTGAACTGTGTTATCATCTATTATAGTTAGTCCCTATTTTTAATAAAATCAAGAAGAGTTTTTGATGTGGCGATAACATTATTATCACTGTATGGGTGGAAGGATGTTATATTTAGGTAATTTTCCTGTTCATGTATTACGCTTACCTTAAGGCACAATATATTCGTTATTTAATGTTGTCTCATTTAATCAATTTTCGCTAACTCCTTTATGAGCAACAGTTGCAAAGTCATTGTTCCCAAAATTCGCGTTCAATTACGTTTTAAAAGTTTCCGTTTGCTGCGCTATTTGCATTTATACCTTAACTTACTTGTTTCTGATGAGTATATAGTTTAAAGAAGTAAATTTTGCACTTGGTTCAATTTATTGGTGCCTATCAGTGGGACAGTATCTATTCAGTGCCGACATTATTGTTATTATCTATGTTTGACTGCAATGGGTCAGGGAGGGCAAAGCTTATTCTGCTAAAATGGGGTTGCCAGATACTAATGCCAGGGCTAGATGAGGGCTGATGGATGGAAGTATCTATCAGCCTCATTAGCGATGAGCCGGCGTCAGATGGTACTGAAATAAAACTGCCTTCCTGAACAAAAGCTTGGTGATGTGTGGTTTTAGTTTCGGTTTGATTCTTGATGATAAACAGTAAATATATCGAAAATTCTAATCCCAAGCACTTTGTCTGTTTTACGAGATTGTCGGTCCGTCCCCAGGTCTTGGCCGGGTCTATTGCGGTTACCTCCTCCGGCAATTCCAAGGTTTCAACAATTTCAATGGCTTCCCGACCCTTCAGCCGATAAGAGGCCAGGCCAGCCATTTCACAGGGTCTTCCTAGCTCCTGGCAACCATACTCATTTCCTAAAAACAACACAAAACTTAGTTCCTTGTAATAATGTATGAAAGTACTTTTGGGATTTGACCATTGTATTCCGCAGAATGGCCTTGTTTTATGTTATGTATCTTTTAAAGAAAACACGGTCGACTACGAAGTTTTGTTCAACGTTTATGAACCATAAATCATAAACTTTAGTCATATTTCTTGAGGTATTCTTGTTTACGTTATAGTTATGTTTTCCGAGCAGATGGCTTTACACATCCGTGTAACTATTCAATGTTGAACATCTTTTGTAAATAAGATTGAGTTTTGAAATCAAATTTTATTTGTTTTGTTTTTTTTTTCTTAGTGACAACTGTCGCACTAGGGTATATCTGGGATCTTCTTAATTATCATCATATATATATATCATCATATAGTTAATATAGTAGGTATATTATATATTTCATTATATGATGATAATTAAGAAGCTGCACCCGGTATGCGTTGGAATCCTATTTTTGTTTATATAGATTTTTTTAGCCAGGAACCCTCGCGGGCTTCCCCAGAACACCCTACCACAGTTTCATCACAATCTGATCAATAGTTTCGAAACGCATAGAGGCCAAACATACGAACATTTATTTTTATTTATAACTATCCTATTTCTGTAGGATAGTACCGCACACATTGTGCAAAATTTCATTAAAATCGGTTCATTAGTTTAGGAGTTCATCGCTAACAAACAACGTGACTCGAAATTTATAAATATATATACATAGATGATCATGTCGCCTAGAACCACACTCAAGCGGTGTGGATTTGATGTGAAATTGTTTTCGTCGACGGAGGAAAGTTGTCCTTTTTAAAATTAAAATAATTATGCGTTCCTGAAATAAAATTAAACTGTTATTTTATATTTTTAACTCTATTACGCAATATCTACTCCCCTGTAAATCTCGACGACTAGTCCAATATGTATTACACACCCACATATCGCTATTTTGGTCCGATGTGATGATTTGATGATTCTTATTTTATATTTGGATAAAGAACTACTAACTTGAATTTTCTTTTATAAAAAATAGGGTAAGTCAAGGAAACCGCTGTTGGATTTAGATTCACGCGTGCGGTATTATGTTCATAGTTATGGAACAAATGGGCTCTTACAACCAGGTGCAGATCAATAACAATTTGGAATAGTCGAAAGCTGTAAACGTTTGCATTGTTTTCCTCTTTTACTGCTCTTCAAACATTTCCTTAGATAAAAAGTAAGTAATCTGTACGTAATTTATACTGACTCAACGGTATTCATAAAACATTGCTATAAAGTATCACAATACCGACGAACACATATGCATAATGAAACGTGTGTAATAATAATTTACATGTGTCTTAATCCTACTAATAATATCCTACTAATATTATAAACGTGAAAGTTTGTGAGGATGTATGGATGTATAGATGTATGGATGTTTGTTACTCTTTCACGCAAAAACTACTGAACCGATTGCGATAAAACTTGGTATAAAGATAGCTGGAGATCTGGATTAACACATAGGCTACTTTTTATTCCGATATTCCCACGACATCAGGACTTACGCGGGTGAAACCGCGGGGCGCTACTAGTGACATATATGTCCTATTAAAAAACATAACATGTAAAAAAAAGCAAGTCTCCCAACGCAGTTCTCCTACCGCAAAATGTTGTGAGACCTAATTGTTACCTAATTTGTTTACTAACAATATTTTATAGTGACCGTATCAATATTCGGCATCTTTATTTCTTTAACTAGCAGCGCCCCGCGGTTTCACCCGCGTAAGTCCCGATCCCGTGGGAATATCGGGATAAAAAGTAGCCTTTATATTAATACAGGTCTCCAGCTATCTACATACCAAGTTTCATCGCAATCGGTTTAGTAGTTTCGGCGTGAAAGAGTAACAAACATCCATTTATCCATCCATCCATCCATCCATCCATCCATCCGTGCCTCCACACTTTCACATTTATAATATTAGTGGGATAAATCGAATAAATTGGCCATCGCACGGCAACATAATCACATAAGAATAATTTACTATTTTAAATAGTCCTAAATGAACATACCGCTAGCGGGCCCTTCTAAAAACTTTGGGCCTTCTGAAGATTGTACTTTATATTTTATTATTTTTTTTTATCGTGTGGAAACCCCCCTCGGGTCATCACTTCACTGGGGCTGCCAGTGAAGTGATATGTCGGAATCGAACCGACTAAAACCACACTGTGTTCCGTCATAAATGAGTCTATTGCCAGAGACTCGGGTATACCCTAGGAAGGAAGTCCCCGATGATCAGATCACCCTAACGAACTGATATGAACAAGGAGTCGCAAGTACAGCTGCTGAGAAAGGGGTAATAGTGTTTCATGGGTATCTTTTATCATAATGTTTCACCCATAAAAGAAGAAGTGAAACATACGTAAAAACTATTAAGACCAATATAAAACTGAACAGTATGAAATATAATCTCTACGTTTATTCTATCCATTACTTATCATCATATGATGGTGCTAAGCAAGTTCTACAGAGCAGTGAGTTAACTGAAATAGTCTTTGAGAAAAATATATAAGGCTGAAAGGATTAAGCACCCTATCTCTCACATTACCAAAAGAAAAATGGTTTCTTCCCATTCGTAATGGCAAGTTCTTGAATAGTTCTACCTTTCTTCCAACTTATCTTACTTTACTTAAAATCATAAAAGAAAACGCTTATGTCTAGGATAACAAACATCCACATTCACACACTAATACACGCTAGCAAACAGATACACTTATTGTTTTTTATAAAAAGATATTTTTATTTCAAACCATCCGTGTTCTCTCTATTGAATTTTTTACACAAAATACAAAGAGTATTTTATTTTATTGGAGACCGTTATCAAACAAAAATAGTAGTGACCGTTATCACTCGCTACGTAAAACAGGAATGGCACCAAATATATTTTAGTTTATGAATGGCACAGCTGTCTGTATTTTACTTTATAGAAATAGACAGATGCAACGAGGTAAAAAGGATCCATTACATCTGAGTATGAAAAAAAGTAAACGCTTTTTGCAAGGGTGACGCCAACCGTATCAAAGAGTAGGGGCCTACGAACGATTGTCGAAGGTGAGTTCGTCCAGGTTAAAATGATAGTGAGTAGGTAGAGTTGTATAAGACTTTTAAAGGGCAAACTTAGTATGCGCAGAGTAGTACCTACTTGGAATAGAGAGGTTAATCGATGTTTTTTAACACACAAGCCATGTAATCAAATTAGGGAATGGTCAGTTAGATCGAGTTGTGCTAAATACGGTAGATGGTGATAGGTGCATTTTATTTTATTATAATCCTTTAATTTTGATCTAAAACAATATAATGTCGACTTAGATTATAGCAACGGTGCCTGTGTTCTTAAACTGCAGAATTCGTTTTTGTATTGTAATGTAATTTAAATACCAAAATGCAAATTGAAATCTTTTCTTTGCTACATAGATTTACACAGGCACTGAACCGTTAGTATCCCTCCAAGTACTGTAACGTATTTCGGTCGTTGCAGCTTCAACAAATTGAATTTTACGGTTCGCGAGTTCCTTGCGCACGGTCTATGAGATACCAACCTTGTTTACCTATGCCAAAACTGCGCTATTTCGACTACTAACTTTACGTAAATTCGTGAATTCTACCATACAATAATATAACGACGGCTTGTTTAATTTAAAGTGTACTTTCGCTGTCTTTCACAAAACTGTATTTTCAGCTTTTGTAGCTTAGATGATGAGGTCTCTTACAAAGCGGTTTAAGTTTACTTGTATTTTAGTTTGGAGGCTACTATTAGTCGTTGTGATGCATTGATATTATATAAAACAAATATTAAAATAAATAAAATCTTTTTATAAGGACACGGGACATCTTTAAAATGCATTTTTCTTAGAATATGGCCCGATTAACATTGGCTGCTCTGGTTCTAAGTACCTATCAAATTTCATTTTCTAATTATATAATGTGAATTTTAAGAAGGTTTACAATTTAACTTCTGCCGTTTTATAAAATTAGTTCATTAGATTATAAAAATACGTTATTCTAGATTTTGATATATTATGACAATCCTAACAATTTAAGGTATTTTAGGAGAAGTTTACAAAAAATAAATTTTCTATCTCTGTGCCACAACAACTTTGCCCTCTGTTTAACTGATTTATCAAGAAATGTATCAGAGCATAAAAACGGTGGAAATGTAACGTATTTCTGTAAATTCGTAGAATTCAATTAAATATTATTCATAGCTACAAAGGGGTCACCATGCGGGCATGGGGTCGTGTCATCGGGTATTGCAATACGGAGATGAACATTGGAACTCCTTAAGGAATGGTTGTAAATTAACTGTGATTAAAGATATTGCCTACTTACTGGTAGTTGACACTTTGTAAAATAGCTAGTAGGTACTTTTGTATCGTTACCACCCACCAGTTCATGGTTTAGTAACAAATGACTATTTCCATTTTCTACCTATCATCTTATGTAGCTAAACATGCATAATAATATGTCAACCTGATATCACAGTAATAATGATAAAAAATAAAAATATTTCAAAATCCCTAAGTAATCGCGATACAAATTTATTTTAGCCAAGAAACGATTTTACTATAATAATATAAATATGTAGGTAGGTCCTGTCTTTAATAGATATTGATATTAATTTTGTTATAATTTTTTTCCTTATTGGAATTGATCGAAATAATTGCGTGGGTCTTTAACGACCCCGTGAACATATACCATGCTAAACGTTCATGTTACTTATTTTGAGGTTCCGACACGTACTTCTACAAACGAAATAACTGAAGTCCTGGAGTCTTGACAGGGAGGAAGTTGTCCAGGGAATCGATATATACATTAATCCGCCTTGTGTAGATACTATATCAGACGGTGTCTCGGGTGAGGAGGACTGAGCCAATATAAATAGATTGAACCGACATCAGCTACTTGTAGATCAGCAGCGCAAAAAAGATAATGGAGATAACATCACCATCGATGAGGTTTTAGTTGGCTCTACTAGTACTGTTCAAACCTTCGAACCCTTTTCTACGGCATCTGGAGCAGAGTCGCTCATTTTGAAATAATGACGAAAGTAGCTAGTCCTGATCAACATTCTTCATAGACTGGGTATTCTACTAGGGCCAACAGTGATTCAAGTGATCCCTCTTCAAGTTGTAAAAGAAGAGATAAGAAAAAACTTGATTTGCATGTTCAACAATAGAATTGGTAACTTCCCCCTTTTATGATAACAGGTTCGATAATATCTGCGCCGTACGTGATTATGACAATAGCGTTGTAACACTGTTGTCAAATGAATTTGGAGTATATCTCGTTCAAGAGACACACCGATACTCAGTTGCTGCCAAACAGATAATTGAAATTGCGCAACCAAACGTTATACATCGGTACAATCTATTTATGCATGGATTGGATAGATTTGAAGTTAATATCGGGGTTTATAGAATTGCTTTTAAGAGCACAAAATAAGATATACCTGTTGTGATGTGGGTAATTGATGTTCCCTTTAACAACGCTTATTTGCTAGATAGATCATCAAGAGCGAATGTAAACACGCTAGAATTTAGGCTTCTTCTTCAGTTCCATTGTGACTTCCATTATCGCGGTGGACAGAAGACTTAATAAAGATCGCAGGCTGTCGGTGGATGCAGACCGCTTAAAACCGGTCTTTTTCGAAGTCATTAAGGCAGGCCCATATCCAACAGTAGACGTTCCATGACTGAAATTATGATGATTATGATAAATAAAAATGAGTTGCTCCAGCCATCTCCAAGTTACGTGTATACGCATTATTTGAGTACATATTTATTTTATCAGTAGGGCGATTAATTTATTGTTATTGAAGTTAGTTTCCTCAAATATTTTTATAGTAGTATGTCTATTCTATTATAACTAGCAAGTATTCAATCCTTTAAATTCAACATTTAAAAACAAGCAATATATTTTAAGCGAAGGACGGGTCTTAACCCTATTAATATCACTAGGTGGAGGTGCTAGTAGGCGGTTAACGAAGTCTATAAACGTACGCATAATACCACCGGCGATTCTTGGTCTGTCATGACTCCGTAGAACTTTAATAATGTTAAGAATGTTTCTGCAGGCGTTTTAGATGTTGTCGATCTTGATCAAGCGAGTTATTGAAGATGTCGGAAAATGAAAAAGGAAGAAAATCATCCCAAATTCTCCTCGTTTTCAATAAGGGATCAGGGAGCGAATCGTATTACGACTTCATAAAATGTCGTGACATTCCATACAACATTGACTGTTGAAGGGAACGCGGAAACCCTTAAACACAAGGGTACTTGAAATAATAACAAAGTAATGCTCAAACTCAGTTCGTGTGAGTACGCCAAATGTGTATTTGTGTTTACAATGCCAACATTAGCGGCTACAGAATAAAATGTTTATTGTTCAAAACCATAAATATTTAGAATTACATATAACTGTAACAATTACATAATTACATATAAAATTAACTGTTATATTCTTTGAGATACAAAATATAAATAATGAAAAGAAACATCGTAGTAAGAACTCATAATGTTTTTAAATTAAAGTGACAGTTTTTTTTTTATATTTGTATTGGCCTCATGATCTTCAATTTACAAATTGCAAACCTATTCAATACGTTGTTGATAACAATAAAATGATTAAAAAAACAGTAGTCTACTCTAACGTAAGGATTAACTGAGGATAACATTTAACTGAGTTAAGTGGAATTGCCGGGAAAGTTATGACGCGTTTTCATATTATGTTAAATGTTTTAAAAAATTCGTTATTATGTGTATGAGAGCTCTTTGTCTATTAGCAAATTACTATTTAAATATTGTGCATCGACAGTAGCTAGCTACCGAAAACCCCTGATAAAATAACCAAACGCGTACGTGTGTCTGGCGCGATAGTTTATTAAAATTACCTCTATCGAAGCTTCTTATTCTTACACGTAATAAACTCTGTATTTATTAAAAAAAAAAATGAATACTTCTCGAAATGTAGCTAGTTCAATTAACGCACTGGCCTCCTCTAAAACTGTCTCGTTCGGCTGAGTTCAGTCGAGAGAATAAACACTAATAGCCTGATAGCCGTGGCTGGGTAACTGTGTAACTGTGGCAGGCGTGGCAGCGTTCCTGGGCGAGTGGCGCTTAAACGGGCGACGACAAATTAAAGGGAGCATGGAGCCTATTTGCACGACCTACATTTCATCATTACTTACTTTATTACACTCCATCAGTACTTTGACGCGACGGTTTGCGTTTTAAGCGTAACTGTTTTGTTGGGTATACTGTTCCTAATTAAAAAAAAACCAATTGTAATAAAAGTGTAAGTGTTGTTTGATTGTGTTCAAAATTTCAGCTCAATAATAAAGTAGCTGGGTTGTTTTAAGTTCAAAGGTTCAAAGAAATTGTTATGGTAATAGCCGCGCGTTCAACTGTAGACGTATTGATTGACTTGTCTAAGAGCAACGAGATGAGATTGGACACATGAATAAAGTTTCAGAATTATATTGATGAAGCATGACTACTTACGCCTATTCAATTATTTATGCTGATTTTACTAGTTTGCTTTTCTAGCTAGCTGCTTTTCATCGATGTTCTTTGAACCATAATTAATTAAAATTAGCATATAATTATTAAATATTAAATTTTGTTAAGATTAAAGGGACAGCAGAGTGAAACGATTTTTACGTTTAGAATACTTTACAGTGGTCGATGCAAACATGAAAAGAAAAACAAGATGACGAGATTAAAAATGTAATGGGGTTTACACACTAAATTTAGGCGCGTCAAACAGAAAGCGAAAAAGAAAAATTATTAAATATTTGAAGTGCACATTTTGATTTAAACAATTTTTTTAAAACTGTTACTACATAGTCATCGCTACTGCAATCTCAGCCGTGGGACGTACACTGGTGTACAAAGGGTGTCCTTTGTAGTCCGTAGCCTATTGGTGCACCTTTCGTCTAGAAGGATCATTGTTCCGTAAAAATTGTATGGAATCTTTAGTGAAAAAAATTACTATAATGTTAATGATATAATTATATAAAACTAGCAACTCGCCCCGGCTTCTCACGGGTAGTAGAGACATCTTAAACTATTATCATCATAATATTTCAATTTACACAACACTTTAACTAATTATACACCTAGACCTTCCTCATGAATCACTCTGTTTATTGGTAAAACCGCCATTCAGCAGTTTTTCAGTTTATTGCGAACAGACAGACAGACAGACACGGCGGGGGACTTTGTTTTATAATAGGTAATGATAATAATTATAATAATTTCTTGACATCTTACCAGAATTAATTACTCTTGTGACATTTTTATATTTATGTTTGGTCGTCATAAATCTTTGTACCTACCTTTGTATAACCGTTTAGATATATTTCCAGGCCATATATGGCAGAATATGTTACACTTATATTAGTGTAAAACCTACCAATGCCATACTCTTAAGGAAATAAAGGCTGATTTAATTTGATCATCTCCAGGAGTTTTTGGCGTGTAATCTATTAAATTATCTTATTGTCTTACCATCAGGTGACCCGTCTGCTCGTTTGCTCCCTATACCAAATTAATAAAAAAAATATCTTAGGCCACATGGTTAGACTATCGAAACTTTACATTGCTAATGAATAGAGATTTACTTGTTGTCTTGTTTCCATTAAGGATTTCTTAATTAGTTTCTCAGTATACACAAATAAAAAAAAATTGGTCTAATATATAATTAAATTGATATCCCAAGTGGGATTTGTAACCACAACATTCTGTAAAAGAGATTAGATATATGGAATCCCTAGCATTTTCGACAGTAACACTAAAACACCGTCCATGTTGTCAAATGGTATCACCTGTAGAATCCGCACATAGGTTCGATCGATTGTATCTTAATACATGATTCATCAAGATGAATGCGGTTAATTAATGATATTGATTAGCTTTGTGGTTTCGATAAGATAAATACATGACTTTGTACATAATAACATTAGAAGGTATTTCATTGTGTTGATCATACATTGAATCATAGTCAGGTGCTGTCAACGACAGAGTAAGTATATTAAGTTTGTCATAGACTGTGTTCAGATAACGGGTGTAGGCCGCGTGTCCAACGCGTGTTGAGTTTTTATATAGTATTTTTGAATACTATATAAAAACTCAACACGCGTTGGACACGCGGCCTACGTTAGTAAGCGTTTCTCGGTTCTCGGGCGTCTATGGCGCGTTGTCGCAGTTCAGTTCGAGTTCTGTATTAGTTCAAAATGGCCGTAAAAACAGATTTTTATATCTCTATAAATTCGGGTTCATTTCTTGTATTTTATTTTTTACAAAATAAACTGTATGAAATGAAGTATTCCCAATCAATCAATGATCTCAAACGCCGGCACCGTTACGTAGGTGTTGTTGCCGCGTAGAGAGCGCGTTGGACCAAAACGCGCGTTAGCATGTGAACGACTTGAACAATATGCGTGTTCTCGTTGACGTGCATCAACGCGCGTTAGGAAACCGCGCGTCTAAACATGGGCCTAAGTATGTAACGACACATGAAATTTCAGTATGTTTTTATTGTCAGGTGTATAATTACGAAGCAACGTATATATAATCAATATTATAGTCAATAAATGTAACAATTTCTTTCAAATTATATTTCGGTACAGAAAATAACAGCCATACATCCATGTATCAATACTTTAAAAGCAATTAGAAATGACAATATGCAGTATTCTCATAGCACACCAAATAAGCAGGATACAGAATAAAGTTACAGTGGAATGTAAGATTTTAAAACTGATTCTCTTTTCAGTGATTCTTTTTAGGGTTCCGTTTTTCAAAAAGAAAAAAAAAGGAACCCTTATAGGATCAATTTGTCGTCCTACTGTCTGTCTGTCAAGACCCTTTTTCTCAGGAACCCGTGAAGGCATCAAGTTGAAACTAACATCAAATACTTATGTCAGCGGTTCCTTGTAGCTGTAAAAAAAACAAGTTTCGAAGTGAACGCAATCAAAAGATACGGCCTTTAACCCATATATTTTAACAAATTTCGCAGGTAAATCAAAACCTATAAGGCCCCATTGACCTAGAATCATGAAATTGATGAAATCTTTGAAATTTCACGAAGGAAGGTCTGACAGCACAAGTAAAGGAAAAATTCAAAAGTCGTTAAATTATTGTTATATCACATAAAAAATGTTTTTTTTTTGTGTGATTACAAACTTAAGTTTGTTTGCTTAAGGAACCCTGGGTCCGCGAGTCAGACTCGCACTTGCCCGGTTTTTACCTTTGGGTTAGGGAAGTTTTTATAGAACTGACACAAAAGCCAGACAACGGAGGCGACTGTCAATGTCGCTCACTTGTCTGTCCCGTTCATAATATTTATATTACCTGACTGTGGTACCTACATAATTTATAACCTTACCTTTCTATTGAGTTTATTCCACATATTTTCTTATTCCCTTTTGTTCAGCTATTTGTTGTAGATTTCAGCTACTTGATCGGTCCTAATGTTCCGTTAAATTATGTATTTGTCAATACATTTTGTCAAAGGTCTTCTTATTGGTTTATCCTAAATATATTATTTTCTTTATTTTGTTGATAAATAAGTACACTTCAAACATGAGAGTAAGTAGTTACTGGTCGTAAATCAAGGGATATCACTTGTGTTTTGCTTAAGAATTCCCCTCCACTATTGAAACTTCGTTATCAGTTCCAATAAACCTCAGTTAATTCACATGTGCGTTGTCAAAACTCCTTGGAGATCTGGTAAAGTCCCAAACAGAAAAACAACACTACGCTTTTGTGTTAGAGTAGCAACTACTCCTTCTTCAAAAAGACGTCACGTCGGCGTCGTCCCCATAAAAGATAGCATTTTTAGGTTTTTTTTTTCATTTAACATGATAGAATTGTTAAGTAACGTCTCAGAAGACTCTCAGCTAGGTACCTAAGTAGGTTTATTTATTATATTTAGACTTTTAGGTAAAGCCCAATGATGATTATTTTTTATTACAACGTATTTTGGGTGCGCCTTTCATCGTTGCCTAAAGCGAACTGGCAGCTTTTATAAAGTTGTATAAAAGCTAATGATATTTCCATTAGGAGGGCACTGAAGGAGCAGGATTAGCTAGCGGGATTAGTTTAAAACATTAGAGGTGCGCGGTGAGAGCTCACCACGAAAAGAAAAGTTTGCACATAGTCAAGTTCACTTTAGATTTCGTTGAATAATCTGCATCAGGGCATCTTTAAAGAAATTTACGAGGATAAATGGTACTTCTTGCAGTCTTTGTTTTGGCCTTGATAATAGTTTTAACTCTCTTTGTGATTTGAAAATAACGCTAAGAAGAATAAAGACAAGACGACGTGCCATGTAGCGATCACACGTGTGCGATCCACAGCATTGGGTCTATCAGGATCTCTTGGGAATTTTGAGTGTGGCGATAACGTTGACTTCGTACAAACTACATATATCTTTTTATATTTACGTTTTGACCTACAACTGGATAGACTAGTGTCGTTATTAATTATCTTGGTTTAAAAAGCTTACTCTTGGGAGTCGTGGGTGCGAGGGTATGCTCATTTTCAGAAACTGAATTCTCAGTCGTAAGCCTAGTTACAAGATTAGAAGTTATTCCTGTTGCTAAACAATATGAACTGAAAGTGGATTTGTAGACAAATAATCCATATTTGATGTACGTTTAGAATAACATCAAACGCCTACATAGTTTGTTTGCATTAGAACATGTAAATATTTTCGTTCTTGTTTTTGATTGACGTAATTACTCGATATATATATATAGGTAATATCTATATGCTTTGGTTATATACATGTCTAGATAGAGTAACTTCAACAAATGATGCACATAAAACGGGATACAATTACGAATTATGTGTGTGTACGAGCGTATAGTTATTGTCAACAAATTGTTACTGTGTGCGTGTTTAAGGATGCCTGCTCTAAATGATTTACTTACCTTCTTGTATTACGTCATAAGGAGATGAAGGGTAAATTAAATAATGATTTAAAAGAATATAACTTAATCACCAAACAAACAATGAAAAATATAATCTTTAAAGTTAAAGTTTTTAAATAGAGGAGTGATTGAATCTGTTAGAAACGACACATGATTGGTCTAATTCAAATTACAAAGGTACCAAAGTGATTAGTGAAAATAAGTGTTTAATTTAAATTAATGAGATGTATTTTTTAATAAAAGAATAATGATTATAAGACTATTATTATTATTATTTAAAGTATGTGTAGTATTGATGTTAGATGATACAGACGTACTATCTCTCATAATATTTGAATACACACATGAATAATTAAAATACTTTGAGTCGAAATCAGTAATATAATTAAGTATAATTTTCGTCAGTGATAGACATTTTTAATAATAGCAAACAGGAATAGCGTCATAGTTTAGTACGTGTGGTTTTATGAATAGTTCTGTTCTGTAGAGCCTATTCTGTATATTATTAAGACTGCACGAAAAGTTTGGATTCTAAAAAGAGTTTGACAGTTTTTACGAAACACGCCTCAACTGGTAACACATTTTAAGGGTTCCGTATCCGAAAGGTAACCAAGGGGACTCTATTACTAAGCCTCCACTGTTCGTCTCTCTGTCAGCGGGCTGTATCTTATGATCCGTACTAACGAGTAGACAGTTGAAATTTTCTCAGAATTTATATTTCTGTTGCCGCTATAACAACAAAAAATAAAAATAAATTAAAAAGTACCTACATAGTATTATATCTTCTAAGATGGTGCAGAACAGTTCATGCGTGAGTCCGACTCGCTCTTGGCCGGTTGTTATTAATTTTTGCGTCAATAAGAATGACTTTACTTTTTCTATACAGCTGCATGCTAATGAGCAATGTTTTGTAAACAAACCTAATTTTATCAACATTTTTAAAATGTATTATTTGATTTATCAACAATTTTAGTTTAACTCACTTTCAGAATAATCTTTCTAATTTTTCTAAAATACATCATGTACATTGAAATATAGAATATAATAAAGAATAATGTAGGCGAGAGATAAATACACATTAATGGTATTCCGGTTTAAAGTACCTAAAGGTTTATTTTATTATGAATTTCAATACAATGAAACACATTAATCAACATCAAATTGTCTTTATTAAAGTTTATGGTAACTAATTTTGTACTACAAGATTAAGATTCAATATGTACAAAATACATTTAAAACGCATAATCATAACGCTTAGTAAAATAGTTTAGACTTTAATAAAAAGATACAGAATTAAATAAATAAATAAATGAGACTTTAGGCACTGCACGTGTTTTAACATCATATCACATTCATGGGTTCTATAGAACGTACGTACACCATTATACTCAATTATTCTAGTAAGCGTTTCCATTCTTGGCCCTTATTTGCTATGGCTACGATATAAAAACTCCATTTAAAATGAAATAAAACAACAAGAGAGTTTATTTCAATTATTCATCGTCACCTTTTGTTTTTATAAATTTTAGTGATTCAGATTACAAAACCTCTGAGTAGGAGTAAAGTAGCATGAGGTACTTCGGGTAGAATATATTTGTTTTCTAGATTGTGGGAATACTAGCTATTCTGAACTACTTTGCTTATAGAGATAGAGTGGCCACCACGTTGGGGAAGCTTAGCTCAAAGGACAAGAAACATCTTACGTAAAAGGTACTTGACTAACAAGAGTTCGTTCTAAGCACACTTTTATGCCACTGTCATGTCGGCTGAACACTTTCCACAGGCGCTATCTTCGAAGCATACTAGACATCACTTGGAAAGACCGCATGGCAAACGAGTACGTCTAAGGTAGCTTGGATATATGCATCGCATGGAACAGACTCAATTTCTACTAGGAGAGATTGCAGGCGCAAAAAGGTCCATCACATTTGCGCTTTAAATACTGTGCCATCACATGTACATGTGCTTTTATCATCCCTAGCGATCAACGGGAAGAGCTATTTGAAGACCGTGACACGTGGCGTAGTCTTGTTCATGAGGGCCAGTCCAAACTTGGTTCAAACTCTTACAGAAAAAATGCACAATGCGTCACGAGCAAGCCGCCAACCCTGAACGACGAATGGCCGACCGAGGGATCGTCTCCTTTCGGCCCATCCAGTCACGAACGAAAGTGATGGCACTTGCGTTCGTGACATTGACAATGCTACTTAAATCATCCAGCATAAAAGCTAAGGCCTAATATCACCAAACATTTTCATTAAATATCTAGGTTTTTTTCATGTAATTAAGAAAGAACATAAGTCCGGGCAGTTTGAATATTTTTTTTTTTGAGAAATATCAATATTCGTTATAAAATTTTTATGTAAAATAGTTCATAAAATATTTTTTTACAAATTTACGTTTATTGTTTTTACTGTTTGGTACATATTTATTCAGTAGATAGTTTTTCATGTCTCCTGTAAAATCAAGTTCCATGGACTTATGTTATTTCTCAAATAACCAATTCATAAGAAAACATCGATTTATAACTAAAGTCAATAAAATTCATATAAATCACAAAGGTGCGCTCAAATTTTTAATAAGCTTCTAAAAGTAAATAAAATCTATTAAATTTCAGGTGCTTTAAATGTACAAGAATCTCCATTATATGGCTAAAACTCTTACAACCGAGATAATAATATTTGAATAGCAGACCATCTTGTCATCAAACAAAGTAAAACCATTAAACTTTAAATTATAAATTCAACAAATCCGTCCATCCGTTTGAGTGATACGAATACACGAAAACTAAAATAGTTTAACTTATAATACTCCTCTTTTATACGGGGGCGGGGGTTAAGATGTAGATAAATAATTTTCTGGTAGCCTTTGACGTGGCCAATAGCTAATAAGTAACCTTATTACAATTATTATCAAATATAATTTTGAATAATATTTTTATACTACAATTTATGTTTACTAATAGAAATTGATACTGTTTTGGAAGAATTATAGGGCTCTTAATAACTATGTTATGCCCTATAAATGATTTTAATCGAATTTATATGCCAAGTTCCTAAAAAACTCATGGTTATTTATCTTTAACACTGAGTTACTCAACATTTATTCATTTGCCAGACTTCCATTTTAATCCATCTTAAACGATAAATTCGCAGTCCATATTTAAATGCTCTGATAACATTTAATTCGTCGTTTCCCCTTTCTGAATTTGGCGATAAGTTTCTTTGAAATGATGCATAAAGGTATTGAATATTATATTTATAAATAAATTATAATAACTATAGCCTATGTTATAAACTTTCAATTGTAGAAATAAATGAAGTAATGCATTAGATTAATTAATTTAGATCTACAATATTGTTTGAAACACTTTTTGACATTTCATATTTGTTTTACCCATTAGTTGTTTTGATATTATACATAAATATCTGAAATAATTGATTCTTTTCTTATGATCTTTGCCTTTCGTGTAGACTTTTTAAACCCTTTCTGAAAATTTTGACATTTTATATCTGTAAGGATTGTTAAACAAAAACGCGTTCAAACACAGTGCCAAATTCATTTCTTCATGTGTAAATATTTAAGTAATGAGTTTTATATTTATAGAAATACTTTTCATTACATTATTTCATTACGAGTACATATACTTGGTCACACGGGAGAAATTCAAAGCTGTCTACAAAATAAAATGGTGTGTACTAGCTAATTTCTAATTCTTACTAACTCGATAGAATTTGTGTCTTTGCATGCGTTTACCTTAGAGTTGGTTCGTAACAGGTTTAAAGAAAAAAATAATAAAAGTATACATAATTCTTGATCGTAAAGGAAGTTCGTTATCTTTTTAATAAAGGTAATAAGTAGAATGTATTTGAGATCAGAGTGCAATTTGACACACAAATTATTAAGTATTGTCTTATAAGAATGTGCCGCATTTGCGGCAAGATTTTTAAAAGTATTACACAATAGTAATAACTCTCTAGGCAGACGTAAGCGTCATCATTTTCTTGAATACTTTTAGGTGGCATTTTTGCATTTTTTAATATAATACACCATCAAATTCAGCTTACACAATGAATGCCCGGGAAATTGAAATATTAATATAAATAAATCCAACTTAATAATAAATAAAATTCTTGTCAGAAATAATTCCCAACATGTCTCTCTCTTTCTTTATCCCTAAACCAATGACTAGATGAAGTAGATTTAAGGGCTAACCTAACAATAAAATTCTCCTCAAAAAACATGATATGTACAATCAATAAGTATCTATGTACCTGGATTTATATACGTACATACACACTTATTAGAAATTATTCATTAGGATATATATAGTTTTCGTTGATTGAGAAGTCATGATAACAGTTACGTAGAACACAGTATAAGTAATTATAAATAAAGTACATTTACAAGATTAAGTATAAAGTAACCAAATTTACAATTAAACTAATGGCATTTATCATTGAAAGTCTAAAGGCTAGTGAGCATGTATTAACACGAAATGGAATTATTAACTTAATTGTTGATGTTAAACTTCAGGCTGCGCGTGCTCGGATGAGCTGACTTTGTCGCAAGCAATCGTTCAGATGCTTCACACAGGTCACTGGTTGAGTACCGGTTGCGTCTCAAAATTGCGTTTCCATTTTTCTTCTCTTTCTCTGGGGAAGGTATATCGATAAGAACCTGGAGTTCTTTAGTGCTATCGCTGGGGCTTTTTGTCAGTTCGAACTTTTCGCTTGTCGTACTGGATGGTGTTTGGCTTCCAGGCTCAGATTCTACGATTTGCTCAAGTGTGCTAGGTCGCCTACCGCGGGTATCTGTGTAGTAATCTACAGTAGGTGCAATTACAGGAGCGAGGTTTGCCATAGGGTCAAGGCCTAAGAGAAGCATTACCGTTGCTGGGTGCTCCATAATGTACTGCGTAACGCTATGTAAGAATGGCTCAGTTTGTGTACTCCTGTGTACTTTAGGTCGTTCCGGTGTTGGTGATCTGTCCTGTTAAGAAATAAGTGTAAATGTAGTTCAAATGCATCTTGAATAAAATTAATTGAAAACTTAATTTGTCTGTGCTTACCTGATCCCAACAGAAAACGTCAGGAGGATGGCTACAGCTTCGAGCCAGCTGATTTGGTGGAGCGTTCCACTGTAGATTTGGATTGGAATGTGCTGCATGCCACTGCGGTGGACCTGTCATCTCTTGTAAAGCCTGTATAGCGTTACGCACCTGTTTATGAAATTAAACATGCATAAGTATTGATCTTTTCTGAGAGGAAAATTTGTTTGATGTTCATAAGTTTCAAGTGGAGTTGTACTTCTATTTCACTCGAACATTCTTGTAAAACGTACAAGAATGTTCGAGAGTTTAAAATTACGAGATCTTTGTATTAAATATTTTCCACAAATTTTTAATTATCCTTGGATTATTTCCAAGATAATAAGAAACTTGTGTATGTTAATGTCATATATACCTACAGTTCGTTTAGGTATATTCCTGAAATGGGTAAGTAAACTGGAAGTATGAAATCTGGCACTTATTTGATTCTTCAACGTCAGTGAGTATGATTGTAAGTATGTGGTTAAAAGTTAATTAAGCGTGCGACATTAATTTTTTCTATTTTATTTCTACTACTTTCTACTACTAAACCTAACATAAGACTTAGATAAAAACAATTAGGTTACAAATATTGAATCAATGACATTATTGTCCTAATTACGAGTACGTGCTCTTGGTATGGTTTTAAGCAAATTAGCTGAGGCCACCTAAATTACATAATTACATCATGGTTAGACTTGCCTCCATACTGAGCGCCGCCACGTCATGATGCAAACTCGACACTTGGGTGTCAAGTCTGTCCACCGACGATCTTGTATTGTGCACTTCTAAATTTAGGCCTTCCAAGGAGTCGGCTCGACTAATTTTAGGCGTTGCTACGGAGCGTTGCCTTTCTATTCTTTCGCGTAATTCTCTGTGCGTGAGCCGTTGTCCATCCATCCTAAAAATAAATAGTTCTGTGTTAACGAGCTATTAATGTCTGACCAATTTCAAAATGGTGTTTTAGTACTAAATTAGTCATTGTTTATTTGCTATATAAACTGTCAGGTCCAAATGATTTGGAAAAAGAAATAGAAAATCTAAAGAAATCGTTATTAATGTTTTGTAAACGAATTTCAAAACTGAGAGTTATATTTTTGTTATATTCGAAGTATTTCCTTGTGCTTAATATCGTTGATAAAAGAAGAAACTTCAATCATTTAGATTAGATCATCCATCTCATTATACTAAGTTTTTGTATATGAATAACATTCTACAGAAAGCGTCAGATGTAACTCTTATATCATATCATCATCATCATATATTGATGATAAAACTAAGGTTTTGGCTGGTAATAATAGAAGAAGATGATGAAAATATTATATAATATAATATGGACACACGAGAAATCTTGCGATTACTAAATGTTTATATGAGCTCGATATAAAATATCACCTGAATTTCGCATGACGTGGACTATTTGTGTTGGACGTTGTCATTTTCTTTGGAGATAGTGCTGTATCTTCTGCAGCATTCTCATCATCTTCAGATATTGATGGTAGTGTTAGTGAGGGGTGACCGTTCCCATCAGATTCTTGTTCAGCCTCGTAACCCTCTCGTAAGTTGTAAGTTAGGTCATGTTGGATGTCATGAATGAATTCTTGCTGGTACTCAGGGTACAACCGCAGTGCTTCAGCCAAACCACCCATGTGTATACATTTTAAGTCGCAATACGTTAGAGCCTGTTGATGACAAATAAAATTACTGTAATATAAACGAATGAAAAATAATTTTGAAGTTTTGATTTATACCCAAATCCAAACTGAAGGTTTTCATTGCGCTTACTCTAACAGTCTACAGGAGACCAGGATCGGTACAAATTATGTAATTTTTCATTAGGACTATTTAAACATTATTTATGTTTATTGAAAAAGAAAATGAACTTCTAGAAGACCTGAGACCTTGCCATGTACATATACAAGGGCATACCTATACTCCAACCATTAGCGTTACGTCTGAACACGGAATGTTTTTGGCTGGTTCGATTCCAATATACCCATAGTGAAATACTTTTTGACTTGACAATTAAGTCATTGACATGTAAATTACATGCATTAAAACGATATGCTTGTAATCCACCTTGATAGTATAAAAAAGTATTAGTAAGTATTTCAATGTTTCTGAAAATTTTGCATTGTTTTAGTTGGCAATAATTAGTTTTATTAGTTCGATGCCTAATCTGTGTATAAATGAACCAGGAGTAACAAGATGTAGTGATTTAGATAATGATTTACTTAATTTTATAACATTACCTTAACATCGCTGCTCGATTTGACGACTACATCTGGATTATTACTCTGACCCGTTCCCGAGCCATTGTAAGCTTGTAGATGCGTATTCATGTCGCAACCCACCAAATCTCCTTTACCTAATAAATAGGTTGTGAATTGTTACACAAGATAAAGAAATGTTCATGACAATACATCCTTAGCCTTAATATTGCTAATAATACTGAGATAGGCCCTATATAGAGACGTATATTAAAACATTTTTCTGGGGCAAAGCATTTTATAGTATTTCCCAGTAATAGTTTGATCACTAATTTCTTTTGGTCGTCAAGGAAAAGTAAATGATTGTTCAAGATTATGAGGATTGTGATTAATTGGATACGTGTAGAAAGATTAAGAACTCTAGTAATTAAGTGTTTTAGATAAGTAAATCTGCATACTATGAGATGTGTGACTAAGTAAATTGCAGAATTATAATTTCGTGTGGCAGAGAAGTTATAAAGGTTTTAAATTTTCTTATTGCTGCCACAAACTTTTGCCTTGTGTTGAATAAATACAATCGAGAGTTTTGACATAAGCTCATCAGAGCAAAGAGACGCAGTAAACAACTTTCTTTTTATCTACTTCGATTTCTAGTCTTTGTTTTCACTTACACGTGGACAATTTCAAATTAAGTTTTATGATACTGCCCTTGCAATTCCTTTAAGTAGCATTTTTTTTCAACTAAATTCTTTTACTTCTTAAACTAAAAACAACACAACGTATAAAAATACTTACCTAATATAGCGACAACCATCTCGTTTTGCATCACTTCCATGGACCCATTGCATATATAATAAACGTATGTCAGAGCATCCCCTTTGTGAACAAGATACTCGCCAGGGGCGCAGAAGTTGTTTCGGATGTGTAAGGATAGAAGTTTCAGGCATCCCTGAGATGCTGATTCAAATATCGGAAGGGATAATATCTCACGGTGCAGATGTAGCGACACGTCGCCTCTTAATTCTTCGGGAAATTCTTTCAGTGTCTAAAAGTCGTTAATAAATAAAATGTTATGTCATATGCGCATTCAAAGTGAGCTGTATCCACATTAAAATAAGTTACACATTATTATTAAAAAAAAGTAAGTAGGTTAGTCTTAAATTGATTATGAGTTCCTTAATAAAGGTATAGGCTGCGTAGGCAATACGAGTATTTCATTTCCAACTCATTTAGCTCCAGTTGATATTCAGACTAACTTCAAAGTAACTGTTATCTTATACTGCGGACCTACATTTAATATTTCATTGACTGTGAGTATTTAAAATATATTTTAACTTTTGAAAACAAGGTAAATAATCTCTTAAAGATCAGTATTCGAAGCTAAGGTTTATGTTCTAGTTTTATAAAGCATTGAATTAAGTGCGTTAACTTATAGTTTAGAAAATTCCTTATTCTACAAGGGACAGAGAGATCAAAAAAACGTAACCGGAAAAGTGGCAAAACGCATGAGACTATGGAATGCTGAAATCGTTGTGATGGAGCTGATGTCTGTAATGTTTTAGAGAAAATTTCAGAGAACCTGGTCACTATCCCTAGAAAGTTGGGGCTTTTAATTATTGTAATGGGCCACTTAAGTGTGAAAACCCTTTTATCAATACAATTTACGCAAGTTCTAGGGGTACCTATTATTATACTTGTAACACTATTAAGTAAATTTCTTCTAAAGTCTATCAATATTCAAGAATCATCATGAACTCGGATATGTTCACTGCATAACATGGGCCTTTACCAGAAGTTATATCGGCATCTTACATTTAATTCTTAATAATTTATTACCTCGTGTATGTCGATACCGTGGTTTAAAGACCACATCGTTTGGAAGTAATCTTCCATACGCTGTTTCAACTCCTTTGGGACTTGATTTATCGACAAAAAGTCTTTCAGATCACGCCACTTGCTCTGATACAAGGACCTTCGGGAGTACATCCGCTGAATTATTGCGGTCACATTACCAAAAACCACAGCGTGCATCAGTGCTGAAATGAAATTTACATTACACTACAAAACAGGAACAAAATATTCGGTATATTAACTGCGGTGGTTTGCCGGCAAGTTGTTAGTTGTCAAACTGCTATTTTGTTAAATAGTTACCGTTTTCTATTGTGAAGTAGCCAGTTATAGTGTTTTATTTTTATTTGTATCTGGACTGAATATTATTATGATAAAAAATCTGTTGTTTTTAAATGATTGAAACTCTATGCACGTTTAATATTTACAGTATTCGTATTGTCAGTAACGTTAAACGTACTTTATAAAAATGGAATTAACGGAAGATAATACACCGGGAGTGACACAAGTTAAAGATCATCTTATACGGGATTTAAAACGGTGCTTCGCATGTCGTGGTTTACCTATTTGGAGTAATAAAGTAATGCTACTAAGATAACTAACCTTTCGAAAAGTATATTTTAATAAAAAAAAAAATTCGCTCAGGGTTCAATAGGAAAATCGAAACATTGGAACCCCACTAGTGCTGCCTCTAGTGATTTTTTTTCTAAACCCCACAGGAAACAGAATAATTTTAGAATATATTTTTACTTATTCTATATCTTTACATGATTCTATTCTCTAAGCTCTTTACTTTCTAGTCTCATTTACCGCTAGAAAGCTTGCCGGTAGAGAACTTAATAATAATGTCAAGTGACGCACACCGTTACATACGGGGATCATACTGAAAGTTTTTAGAAAATAAAAAATGAATGATATAGAAGCCTGTTAATATTTTTATTGCTTTTCGAAGTAGTCACCGTCCCTTTCTAAGCACTGTCGCATGCGATGGAACCATTGACTGAAGCAATGAGCCCACTTTTCTTTAGGGATCTCTTCCACGCCTTTTTCAAACGCAGCGTCGGCATCTTCAGGGTTCATAAAACGAATTCCTCTAAGTTTATCTTTTAATTTTTGGAAATAAATAATAATCACAAGGTCACAAGGCCAGGTCGGGACTGTAAGAAGGATGACTCACTAGCTCCACACCTTCAGTAGACAAATATTCGACGGTCTGTCTGGCGGAGTGAGCTGGAGCGTTATCGTGGTGGAGGAGGATCCTACTTCTTGGGCGCCGCTGTCTAACATTTTTCAAGATAATGACTGACATACCAATGTGCAGTAACAGTCCTTTTAGCTTCTAGAATTATTGTTGCGAAATGACCCGCCCGTCCAAAGAATAAGGCAATCATCTTTTTCCGTCGACTTCTGTCCTTCTTTATTTTTGTCGGCAAATCTTCGAAATGAAACATCCATTGCGCAGATTGTTTTTTTGGTTTCGGGTGCGTAACAATATATACAGCTTTCATCACCTGTGACGATGTATAGCATTAGAGTCACCTCCGTCATACTTTTCAAGCATTGAACGGCAACAATCCAAACAACGGCGTTATTGATTTTCCGTTAAATTATGAGGTATCCATCTAGTCCAAAGCTTTCTAACAACTAAATGTTCATGTAAGACTTCTTGTATATGACTCATACCAATACCTAAAGCTGCCCGAATCTGTTGATATGTCACCCTTCTATCAGCACTCACGTTATCTTTAGTAGTCGCCGTAGAAGGATGTCCTTCTAGAGAATCATCAGTGAGTTAGCTTCGACCACGCTTAAACTTATTAAACCAGTTGTAAATAGCGGCACGAGATGAAGCTTCGTAATGAAATGCCAAGTCTCTCGTAACATTGTTGTTGATTAAGACCGCAACGAAAGTCATAATAAATCACAACGCGAAACTTTTCTCTAGTCAAATCCAGTTCGATGCACAACAGACACTTTTTAAATTGCCGCCAATTTGTAAAAACAAATAACATAATTATGAAATCATTAAACATCTACAGATTCCCAAAGAGTTTCTAGTTCGAAATTAAAATAAATTTTCCATCGGCTGCTTTTGTTTTTGTTTTCCCGATTTTTGCTCACAAGGGCCAAGGCTCAACCATTTGGAATCGGGCGGTTATAGATCGACACAGGCAGGTTTTATCAATTTTGTTCATTCTATAATATTTTACATTTGACAAAACAACCTATTGTTGCGGTGAGCCGGTGACTCCGTGAGTGTTGATCTATGATTTTAAACTGTTTTTTTTATTGACTTTTTAATAATTGAAGACCAATTTTATGAAATAAAGATATTGAATTTGAATGTGTTATGGCTATACTTCTTTGTTCACAATAAAGAATATTTCCGATATCAGCATATATTTATTATATATATATAATTATTTCTCAAACTTATATTCAGTCTACCACATTTAATAGTGAACTCTAGATTTCAGTATTCCGAAACTTATATCGACAATACTTGGTTTCTTGGATGTAATATACATTTAGATCAAATATACTAGTCAAATATGTATGCTAAGTATAGTAAAGATTTGGAAGTAGGTGAGTTGAGCATCTAGTAAACCGATTACAGTGTTGACTTTTACTTTCTCGTCAACGCTACAAAAAAGTAATATTGAAAATAAACCAGATAGAGTAAATTGAAAGGCGGGCCAAAACTGTATAGGAGAATTTGGACAAATGGCTATTTCAGCCTAAGATAAAAATGATTAGAGTGTTGCCAACTACAGTTTGCTGATTCACAGCTGTTGGCTTGCATTGGTGCAATTTGGAGTCAGATTGTACAATAATATAGATATAGTACATGCAATTTACACGAGTTATACCATTTTTCACATAGCATTAGTTCAGTTTGGTATTTGAAGTTACTAGAGATGAAGTGATAATAAAATCAAACTTAAAAATGATCGATTAAATAATCTCAACGATGTAATTTATATTGTAGAAAGAATCAATTTTAGGAACAAAATTAAACTGATTTATTTGTTTTAATTAACTTATTTAGCATGAATTAGTAGGTTCGGCAATAATGGCGGAGAAAATGCTGAAGCTGTCTTTAATCGTATTTTCACACGAAGACAAAGAAATTACCGGTAACTGATGTTACCGGTAATTTCTTTGATTACTTCTTACTTGGGGTCGATAGCTGATTATCTTCAGTGAAAGAAACACCATTTTTTTCCCGAGTGATTCGAGAGATGGTGTTCCTCTCAATACCTAACGCACGGTCCGAAGTGTGGGAAAGAGACAATGGTAAGTAGTGTAGTAGTAGCAGACAACCCAGAACGGTCGATTTCGTTTTTTAGACACGTTACCACCAGAAACCGAAAAAAAAAACAACAACATAGTAATACGGAAAGAACATAACAAAGACCATATACTCTGCATACACACCCAGATATAATTTGACGGGATGAAGGCCGATCTTCGTTTAGCAAACTATATTAAAGCTTCACAAACTATATTTATTCTAATTGTTGCGAATATTAAAATATTTGGATAACGATTATGAACATTATAAAAACATTTACACGATTATAACGTTGCGTTTATTATAACGTAGTGAAGCATTTATTTTTTCATATACATATTGAGTTTTAAAGTATATATTTTAAATTGTATATATTTGAGAGACAATACAAACAAAACTATCCTTTTCAAATGAAAATTGAAACAGATTTATATTTTTCAACAAATCGTTTTATGCGTTATGCGTTACTATGCGTTAAATGGATGAAATCAAGTGTCACCTAACTCATGCTGTTTAAAAAATGTTATAGGTTACATATGTCATACGAGTTTTAATTAAAAACTAGCGCCAGTAGGTAGTAACCATATGTGATCCATACTGAACTGAGGACAGATTTTGGTGAAGTCTAGACGCCATCAATTTAACACCTTATCCTAAACTGTAAAATAAGGGATTTTAGGAACATATTTTTCACCCTTTTCACCTTAACTGTTTGCGTTATATTTATACAGTTAGATCTTTAGCTTAAAATCACGTGATTTTATACAACTCAGCCGAATTGAATTAACTATCTAATCCAAAATCTTTAATTTTAAGATGGTGGACCATATTTTTTTTAATAAATGTGTATAATTGTTTAGCTATTCTTGTGTTTGACTGTTCTATATTTACTACTAGCCGCGGGTTCGTTCGTATTAATGTAGATTTCGTCAAGCGAATTAGGTATCCTTTGGTACTTCTTTTTTGGATGTAAGGTACCTTTGGTAAGTACCTACCTTTGTCATTTTCTATACTCTTGACAACGTATTTACAATATTTTACAATGATCAGTTGAGTAGTTAGGTGTGAAACCGTAACAAAAAAACACACTCACATACATTATACTGCCATTTATATTATTAGTTAGCATTCTATATTCAATATCATATCTAGAAATCGTTAGTAGAAATAGATATGAATGTCAAAGGATTGTAACAGACTGGCTTCTAAGACTTAACTATGATGAAATGGAGAAACTTCTTCGTTCCACCGAATTAGTAACAACTTTATAAGTACAAACGATGCATCGACGAACAGATACTCACACAAACACACACACACACTTGCGCGTACACATAAACACACACACACACACACCACAAACACATCACACACGCATTCAAGGTTTACTAATATTAATTATTCCTAAACTTAATTGCATGTTTTTCTTATCACATATTGTCATTACTAATGTATTCAAGCTGTTATTGTATTACTTTTAAGTGGATCTTTGTCGCATTATCACCTATTTAAGATCGGAATATTTATGACACTGCAGAGGTCGCTGGTACTTATAGCACAGGTTATCCTATGCCAGCAGAACATTAAAATGATATATTTTTCTTAACTTGTATATTTTGGAATGTTTTACTTTTTTATTTTACTTTACGAGCAATGTTATGTTTACTGGACAAACGCCATACCTCCAATCAGCATAGTGATTATACTAAAAATCTTTTCTGCCAGGGTGTTTGCAGAAACGTTGCCGAAGCCGACGCTTGTGAGCGACGAACAGGTGAAGTATAGCGCGGTCACGTAGCTCTCACTGTGCGATATATTCGGTATCGGCACCTTTAGCCTTTCCGCCAAGTTGTTTATCCATCCTAGAATATACAGATTAAATTATTACTTATACGAAATGTTAACAATAAAACACTTAATCGTATAGAATTTTATTGATGTGTAGCTGAAGCTTGCAAGTAAGCTAAAAAGTGTTTGGCAAAAACTGGTGACATACAAGTGTAAGTACATACATCGCATCTGATAGTGATAAGAAATACATAATAGTGAGTGATTATTATTTGAACATTTGCAACATAAACGCTGCGAAAACTGGTAGTGGTTTCCTCTTTGAGGAGGAGTCCGATATATTTTTTAACGGAATGTTAAAGTACCACGCTGCAACCGTTCAAAAAGCGTTTAAAAGTGAAACTGATCAAAAATGGTATTAGGTAATCTTGTGCTTACAAAATTAGTTGTACTTCAAAAGGGTTTATTATCTGTAGTAACTGAATGACACACTAGAGCTATAACCAGAAAATAATTAGAAAGAGGCGATACCCTCTAAATCTTCTCACGCCCTTATAGATTTTCGTAACATAATGTTACAAACAGTCACTATGCCTAGCAATATCTCTTCATACTAGATATAATGGTTAAGAATGCGAATAACCTTGACATTGAGTAACGTAAAGGTCCTGGAAACCAATTAAATAAAATCAATTACCTAAATCCCAGGCTTCGTCTTTATGAATTTCGATTTCTTTATCAGCTATAATAAACCAAATGCAAGCCAGCCAGTGGGCGAGTAAAGTGAAAGAGAGCATCAACAGCGTCAGTATCAAAGCCGAGTACTGCGAGTATCGATCCATTTTCTGCAACAGCCGGGCGAGTCGCAGCAGTCTTGTTAATTTTACTAAATGCACGTTGCCATGTGTCGACTCCTGTGTAAACATTGTGCGATATGTAATTATGCTAATCAACAAAGTAAACAGTAAATAATAAAATATGAAACTGTTTGTACTTAAAAGCACTCGGGACCGTTTTGATGGCAATCAATTCATTTATAATAACGTTTTTTGATTTATATTATTTGTCAGTTAGGAGAATAAAGATCAAGAACCATGAAAGTACATTTCCGATGCGAATCAGTCCACTTATACTTGAATTGATAGGAACATAAATGGTGTCGCCTTGTGTGCACTATAGCGTTATACCGAATCGCCGAATGTGCTCTAAAACTCGTTACTGTTTTCAGTTATCTGTGCCAGTATGAGTAAGAGCTCTGAGCTTTTTGCATTAGACTAGCAATTTTATAAAGTACTGCCGATGTTAAATGTAGGAAAGTAAAGAGAGAAATTTCCGTGTAAATTTTTTTAATTACAAAGCTGCGGAATGGTTGCAAGTACTGAACTTATAAAGCTCTAAATCTAGAACTAAAATTAACTGTGTTTAAAACTAATTGAATGTCATTTTATTTCACTATTTGTTACAAAGGTATGCGTGTCTACATTTACATAGAGCTATAGATGAGTAATAAAATAAAATGCTTAAAATTCGTACCGACTACAGTAACTTACCGCTCCGCTATATACGTCAGACGCGTAAAGTAGGTCAAACGGGAGCGCGGCCAATAGATCCACCACAAACCAACTCCGGATGTAATTAAGGGCGATAGCCTTAGAATCAGACACCACTTCTCCTTTCTTACTTACGAATGTCGTACGGAAATTTAGCACTATATCTGAAAAACGATGACACATTTTCCGTTATATGAGATACATGAGATGCAAGTGGAGCGATCAACATAGATTAATTATACAGACAAGACACCACGGCACATTATACTTGACCCCATTGTTATTTTTAGAATTACAAATGGGGGAAAGAGCATATTTTGTACAGTAGAATAATTTAACCTTTTTCAACATTAAATATAGCTAAAGCTAGTTTCAAGTGGTTACACACAACATGTCCTGTGTGCGTTTCAGTTTTCTCTTATGCATGAAATCTGTGTATCTTATTTTAGAGATGTACTTTTGTTATTTTTGATTTGTATATAGACGCTCAGGTAAATTACTGAGTTAGGGCGAAATTGGGCTAGTTCAGTTGTGATGATTCAACGTTATGTGTCAATATCCATAGGTTTTGAGCGTTTATCATTGGCATCATAATATGTATACCTACATAAAATTAAATAAATATATACAACTGTTCCAAACAAGGTTATGTTTAATAAAATTAAAAAAGAAAACGAAATTCTGCAGTGGCTTACATCTATCGATACACCTTGTATCCTAATGCTCGAAATATTTAAACTATGGTATTTTACCGATAATGAAGAGCGCTTCAACAACGACGTCACTAGTAACGCTTATTCTAGGATGTCCTGGGTCTACGAAACTCGCGTTGTATGGTACCACCACAGCCACGTAGAATGTAGCTATAAGGATAAGCCAGTCCCAAAATGTTTTAAATATTCCATAGTGTGATATTATAAATCTCGACCTTTTGAGTGCCGACGTTTTGTATTCGGGCAGCGGAGGGTCTGCTGAGTGCAATAGATTCTGAAAGATTAATTCAATTTTATTTATGTAAGGACGTACCAATATACATAAAATATTAATGTAAAAAAAAGTAGAAGAATAATTAAAATTATTTATAATCGTTCAAGACATGGCGTAATGTAAACACTCCTCTTTTTCGAATACGGTTAACTATTGTATAAAATGTTTTTAAGAGTTATAAACAGTTTTTCTACAACAAAACAATCCACTAAGTTTAATACACTTTAGAATCTAAAACTTTTCTAATAAATTCTCCTTAATTGTCTAAACATCCTAATACTAGTACTGTATGTACATTTCTTGTAAATGTTCTACGCGGGAGACAGGATCAGTTTTAATGTTCTAATAATTGACGAAATTCGATATCTGGAACTAGTTCCAAATACGGAATAAATATTTGTCTATGGTAGGTTTGGTAAAATTTTGTTCCGTACAAGTTCAGACCCGCATCACACCAAAGCATTAAAACTTAATTCGGGTTAAGTAGGTAACAAAATTTGGGACAAACCTTAATTATTTTGCAAGAGTATTTACTTTCAGAAAGTACCAGTAAGTATTTAATAAAGTGAAAATCGAAGCATCGCATGAATTATTAAAACATAATTATTATTAAATTTAAAATAAAATTAAGCTAGCACAAAGTTATGGTCACATATTAGCGTAGAAAAATATACATAGTAAAATTGAATCTTGTGAATAAGGCACGCTGAAAAAATTAACCTGAAAGTTGCAATTTCATTTCAGAAATATTACTTTGAAACTAAAAATTATGACTTTAAAATTATATTCTATCAATTTAAAGAAATAAACCTGTCATGAAAGAAATTCGAGGTAAGATCAGTAGATATAGATTTATTTGTATTGTGTAAAGCTAACTACATTCATGCCGAAACACTCATCTTTTATTTTTCACATGTAATAATCCTGGAAATATAGCTCACACTGAATGTAATGGAAATCTACCTTTTCCATTACTTTCAGTTTGTTCAGGCATCTCGGTAGAAAATAAAATTTACCTTACTAACATTGTTGAGTTTTAGCTTAGTCTTCATTTTATCCGGTTTATAGTGTCCTGAAAGCTGGTATAGTACTGCCCTAGAACGTCGCCTGCCCATGTTGGCGGGCGACGGCGCTTCGGGGTCAAGATTGCCATTCGGGTCTGGAAGTAGGCAACTAGATTCAGCGCGGAACCGGGCGCCCAAGAGTGCCGCTGCGGGTACAAATGGGGATAACGCTAGAGTGACCACGCCAGCCGAAGGCCGCACCGCGGCTCCTGCATGCATAAACCACCCTGTTACACACTGGACGACTGGCTACGTACCAGCTACGATTATCTACTTATGCCGTAAGAAAAATATGCCCCAAAACCGATTTTCTTATAAAGTCACTCGAAAAATATTCCTCGCGTAATTTTAATTAAAGCAACATATGCGAGTTCGAAGAAAATACCTTTAAAATATTTACCGTACCGTAACATTCATACCGTAAATTGGATAGGAGAATTATCTTTCCAGATGTTAAATAAGAAAATCTCATATGTAGGCTGTATATCTGCTTTGATACAACGAAAGTTCAAAGTAAGTGTCATATTATTGATATTATTAATAATTCGGAGATTGGACTGAGTCGTTAAGATTTTTATAAATGTCTTTTACAGATTTAGACGTTTCTAATGTCATCAATAAATGAATAGTTAAAAAAATTATGAGTTAATATTTTCATTAAATTATATATTGAACTTTCGTAAAATATCATCAGCAAAATGTCGCCAGAAATAAAAGAAAGCAAGTACCAAGCGTACAATGCGACTTTGAAATTTAATGTAAATACTTAAACGAGAACACTAAACCATCTAATTCAAGTAGGCACATGACGACAAAACTCATAAGAAAAATGTGATTCAAAATTCTGATCTAACGCTATTTCATAACAATGTTAAAATCGTTTGTTTTTTTTTATAATTTTAATACTAGTAGGTTCTTTAAACGAAAAAAATCTCCTAGTATTACTAATATTAAGTACAACTTCTTACAAAAAATCATTATTATGAAACAAAGAAATGTGAATACCCAGTCTGGGTGAAGTAATGGATTGTTTAAGCCCAAGTTTGCAGATAAAACCTTTTACTGGCTTCAAAAACTTTTCGCTATTACTTAGTACAACCGCATTCTTTATCCAAGACTGTATTATTCCACGTAGTTAATAAACTGGCTTAATAAAAGAAAGAAAAGGATTTCTGCATTTCTCTCACCGCATCTATCACATAAAATCTACATAAACAAGTCCGAAGGACCAAGTTTAAGCAATACTAAACATCAAAACTATTGTCCATAGTATTGTATTACGAAAGCTGAAGAATAATATTGAAAATAATTATAACTAAGTACTTTTGAAAACATTGAACGTTAAGATACATATATATCATTTGGCAATATAAGCTATTTATAATTAAAGTTTCCTATAATTACTTTTAAAAATACTCTACGCGATAGTAGCTTTAACTGAAACAGCTGAATGTTAAAGTAGCAGGGTTGAGTGTATGGTGTGAGTGTATCGTATTTATAGGTTTTATTTTCAAAGCAAAAACAGTAACTAGTTATAGACTACCGTAATTATAGAAGTTGTCTAATAGTCAACAATAAACAGGAAGACATGCCATAGAGCATGCCGGCATGCGTGTTGAGATAATACAGACAATTTTCATTCAGCAAAACATTGTATTAAAATTAGTAGTTTAATAAGATTTGTTTGTTGCTGTCTTATTTTTTGTCTAAACTAAATATTTTTTATTGCCTACATATTCAAAAACTTTTCGCTATTACTTAGTACAATCGTATTCTTTATCCAAGACTGTATTATTCCACGTAGTTAATAAACTGGCTTAATAAAAGAAAGAAAAGGGTTTATTTAAAACTTGGAATTTTACATAATTTTCTACGGCATGTTATCACCTCCCAGCAGCGGATAGTGTCGTCCGTAACTAATATAATCATTTAATCTGTTTTACAACATCCGCTATGACACGGATTATTCTTAGTTGCATCAAACACCCGATACAATGATGAGGAAAAATTATGTATTAGTATTTTTACCTTGAAGTTTGAAATGTAATAAATTTTTCTCTCATTTTCTTTGGACAACTAATATTGTTTGTACAAATTGTATAATTAGAAGTATCCCTAATATTATCTGTATTCTCTCAGTCATGTTATTAAATACGTGTAAAATTACGGGTGAAAATAAATATAAGTAAGTAAGTATTGAAAGAAACGATCTATCTATCCGAACATACAAATATGCGTAAGGTATGGATCCAAAAAATTCAAAAATTGCAAACTGGCGACATATTGAGTTCCAAATAGATACGAAGGGCTTTGCAAATAATTCAGTTCAGTAATTATTGTTGGTCAATAGTTACATTGAAACACAGGGTGGTTTTAGTTACTTCAATATTTAAGTTTATCCGATTCAAAAGGTATGTAAACTCTTGATCAAACAGCCTATGCTTCAAGTTTTATTTTCGGTATTGTAAGGAACTAATCTCAAACGTTAACAAATTATTTTGATTTGTTTGTGATTTGTACTGTCACAGTTCATAGTAGCTTTGATAGATAGTTGTTTCCTTTAAAAAAACAAGAAGCATACACTATTGAGAAACATTATATGGAAGTTGTTTTTGCAATGTTCTACATTTAAAATAAAGAGTAAAATGATATTAAAATTAGATAACACTAAACAAAGTCAAAATATGTAAACCTTGTTTCATATCACACCTACATTACAATGAGCTCCTTCAGCGATGCTAAGTCGACCTTAACTCAAAACGTTTGTTTATGAGTTTATAGATGTACACAAAAATATTAATATTAAAATACATAGTCTTTAGATATTAAATCTATTTTCTATCTACTCAGACTTATTGCCTGACTATCTACAGTCTAGTTTTATAAATCTACAAAGAGAATACGATGGAAACACTCGTAAAGGAACTTTACCGTGCGGTGATGCTCGCAACTTGCTAGGCAACTGGGAGCTACGGGAGCTCAATCTAATGCTATCAACCTTAGCGATGTACCTATAGCACTATAAAAAACGTGCTCAGTATGGTTAATGCGAATACACAACCGCCAACATCTTTGAAAAACAACGAATTATTAATATCGCCTCGTTCCAAGGCCACTATTTGAAAGGTACTTATATTAATTTTTGCAGTTAGCATTTTCTTAAGGAGTTTCAAGTATCATCTTAACAAAAGTACTCACCGCTGTCGAAGTTCTCATTAGTGTTCATGGCGGCCATCTTGGTGTTGGTGATATCCTTGAAGGAGGCAAGGAACAAAACCACTTCTCGTTTCTCATTTTTAATTGGAACGATGTCAAGCAAACACCAAAATGGAGATCCTGTAAAGTTTAATCAATGTAAATTTCAGATTTAAAGGAAGAAACGAACATTGAGTAAAATTGATTATGTATGAACCATCAATATTTCGTTAACCATTATTAGAAAATTCACTTATTACAAAGTTACTGTATTTAATAAATTCCAAAATTTTAATTTCGTGGTTTCGTTTTTTATATCTTTGAATTTAAGGGCCCATTTGTTTTATATGTTACCAGTTCAGCAAACAATACGGATCCACGGACGGAATGCAGCACGATTATTGACGTAGCTTAATATACTTCTATGGCACTAAGGGGAGGCTGACAAAATACATAATTTTCAGAGTTTATAGTGATATTAGTAGAGTATTTTTCTTTAAAATGTATTTATGTATGTTACTTTTAACTTTAAAGTCCTCTGTAATACAGATACGCTGTGTCGTTGCATTGGAGGTAGTAAATGCTGCTGACGACAAACAGCTGGAAGCTTGTAAAAGTTTAATTCTATCGAATAGAATCGTAAACCTCTTATTGGTTTTTGTTTACGATTGTGGCATGGACAGTTTTGCAAAAAATATTAAAATTTATTCTATCGCAACTGAATTTTTTACTTGAAAAAGACGTATAAAAGTATTTTATTTCATTATGTTTATCATTTAACTTTGAATGTTCTTTCTGGATTGTAGATATCTTAAAGACGTTTGTTGTAAATGTATGAAAATATACTTCTATTTAGAAAAACTTTATTCTGAAATAGCATTTTATCTAAAGTGTTTATTGACAAATATGTTCGATAGTAGGTACCTGCTAGTTAGTATCGAACATATTTGTTGTTTGATTATTATGATATATATTATGATTCTTATACATATATTTAATAACTCAATCCATTACCATTCCCATCCTGTTTACCGTTGGGCTGAGATCCACTAAGCATGATCATTTAGCCTGGTCAGTAGATCCTCCCATTGGGTCCCCTCACACTCGGTAGGCGTTAAATTTAGAATCAATACAATATAACTAGTAAAGGAACGCTTCTGATAGAAAACAAAATGATATTTCTTTTTAAGTTACGAGACGTCTAGTATTTTAACTAATACCTCGAACAGAGAGTTTTCTAAAAATACGTACCGCTTTTCTTATAAAAAATAAGTTCGAGTTTAAGTTCATGTTTGGATTCAAGCGCCGCATCGATCTCTTGCCGATGTTCATCTCTTGTGTCTGGTCCGTGTAGGAATTTGCACGCGCAGCCCTTTTGCATGATATGAGCGCGCGCCCACCCTGTCAGCTCACAGAACCCGTCTGAACAATACACGATGGGGTATGACGGCACTTGCGCGTTGCCCAGCACGAAGTTGCTGTCTGTTGACAAATTAAACAATACAGTTAAAAGTTTGTTAGTAGGAGAGCCACTTAGGCACGTATGGGCCGGCTCGACCGGAGTGATACCACGGCCTCACAGAAAACCGGCAGTGAAGCAATGTTTGCATTGCTTTTCGCCGAGTGAGTGAGGTTACCGGAGGCCCTAACCCTTCCTCTTCCCCCCTTTCCCCTCTCCCTCCTTCACTCCCTCTTCCCCCTTCCCCTACACCTAAAAGGCCGGCAACGCACTCTCGAGTTGAAGGTCCCCATGGGCGGGGGTAGTCACTTACCATCAGGTGACCCGTCTGCTCGTTTGCCCCCTATTCCAAAAAAAAAAATGTTATTTTACGTAACAGTTTAACTTTCTCATTAAATTGTTTTAGTTTCTATTCTTTTATATAAATAACGTGGTCAACAAGGTTACGGCCCGATCGATGGCAAGTGTTCATCGTAGCATATTATGTTTGCAAGACCAATATTAGGTACTCCGACGAATTCTTTTTCTTTTTCATTATTCATGATACAATAAAAGCAAAATCTTTTTGTATCGTAAGTACTCTTGTATCTATTCTAGTCTCCTGTGAAAACAAATGGCAAAGAGGTCATTACGTAAAGAAAATATACAAAACGGAGATAATAATACAAAACGGTGCAGTGTAATGAAGCCTGGGCACCGATTGCGTGGCATGGTATCGAGGTGATGGCTTTTATCTGACGAGAGGTTTTATGCCTTGTTACTAACGAATTTTACCGATCCAGGTTCAAAAATCGTATTTTGCCCAATTGATTTAACATAACACAAGCATTGCAAATAATTGTGACGTTTAAAGTGACGAATGTAATTGCTATTAACCAACCTAGAAATAGGAGGAAGTTTTATGTTCGGCTGTTTGTACCTTTTTAACAGACGAAAAAAAGGAGGTTCTCAATTCGACCGTACCTATATATATATATATATATATACTTTTTTTTGTATGTAAAGACCTCTCTCCGTTATTTATGAACCGATTTTGATTATTCTTTTTTGTTAGATAGGGTATTATACGTCAAGGGTGGTCCCATGTCAAGGAAGTCAGAATCTGATGATGGTATCCTGATAAAATTGAGAGAAACCCTCGAAAATTGTAGGAACGAATAGTGTTTCTGTTTACTTTTCATTACTTTATCAGATATTTGCGTTTAGAAATCATCACATCATGTAGCTGAGCTGATGATGATAAAAATCATAAAATAAAAATCTTTTTAACAAAAAATTTTACCGACGAAAAGACCTAAAAAGCAAAAAAAAAAAACCTTTTAAGTCTTAAATATTGAGCTTATTTACATAAACTATCAAATTTTAAATAAACTTATTGTGAGTCGGCGCTCAATAATAAAATGATTAATTACCTACGTAGAGCCATGTCCATTTCTACGTAGGTACATATAAAATTTAGATAATTAATCAGTTTGTTGTTTGGCGTCGACTCAAAATTAGTTTATATAAAATTTGATAGTTTATGTATAGACAAACTAAGAATCTTACCACCTTATCTAAATAAAGTATCGGGCTTATTAAATTAAAGTTAATATAATCTAACGAATTGCAGTTCGGTAACTTACATTATAGTAAGTAATGTTCTAAATACCGTATCTACTCAATACGTACGTACCTTACACTAAAAATGGAAAAATAAACACTTTAAAAAAAAGTTAAGCCGACTTCAAAAAGCACTACGAAGAAGCATTTTTCAAAAAATAACCGATTTCAAACTTAATTGAAAAGACTACATAAATGTGACATTTTTAAAATAGTAGGTAACGTTATAAAGGTACTCGGTACTGGTCGGTTTAAGTGTGTAATAAAATAATAGCATACCAATCAATCAGCCTATCATAGTCCATTGCTGGAAATAGGCCTCTCCCAATGTGCGCCACAGCCCTCGGTCCTCCGCCTTCCGCATCCAGTCCATCCCTGCTACCTTCTTCAGATCGTCGGTCCATCTGGCTGGGGGGCGTCCTACTTTCCGTTTGCCGATTCGCGGTCTCCACTCTAGGACCCGTCTGCTCGGTCCTTCGGCATACGTGGCCAGCCCATTGCCACTTCAGCATGCTTATCCTGCGAGCTTTGTCGGTAACTTTGGTTCTTTGTCGGATGATTTCATTACGAAATTTATCCTTCAAAGAGACTCCAAGCATAGCTCGCTCCATAGCCCGCTGCGTGACTTTCAATTTGTGGACTAGCCCCATCGTTAGTGTCCACGTCTCGGCGCCGTATGTCGTAACAGGTAGGACGCACTGATCGAACACTTTCGTTTTAAGGCATTGCGGTAATGGCGAAGAGAAAACTCGACGTAGTTTGCCAAATGCTGCCCAACCTAATTGGATCCTTCTGGTGACTTCTTTCTCAAAGTTGTTTCTACCGAGCTGGATAAACTGCCCCAGGTAGACATACTCTTGAACAACTTCGAGCGTCGAACCTTCGATGTCAATCGGTCTGGGCATGACATGTTCATTGAACATAATCTTGGTTTTGTCCAAGTTCATACCAAGACGGACCCGTCGAGATGCTTCATTCAGGTTGTGCAGCATCCCATCCAGCTGCTCCCGCGACTCTGTGAATAGGACGATGTCATCGGCAAACTGTAGCTGTGAGATGTGCGCACCGTTTATATTGATTCCCCGAGCAGTCCAATCCAGTGTCTTGAAGACGTCCTCAAGCGCATTGGTGAAAATTTTAGGTGATATAACATCCCCCTGCCTAACTCCACGCTGCAGGTTTATAGGCTTCGTCTTCTGGTCTTGGAGCTGGACGGTCATCGTGGCGGTATTATATAGGCATTTAAGCACCTCGATATATCGCCAGTCGACCTGACATCGTTGCAGAGCATTCAGAACTGCCCAGGTCTCGATGGAGTCGAAGGCTTTCTCGTAATCCACAAAAGCCATACACAGCGGCTGATTGTACTCCTCTGTCTTTTGTACTATTTGCCGAACAGTATGGATGTGGTCCACGGTGCTATAGGCTTTTTGAAACCCGGCTTGTTATGGTGGCTGAAATTCGTCGAGCTTTCTCGCGAGACGATTTGTGACGACTTTCGAGAACAACTTGTAGATATGGCTCAGGAGTGAGATGGGTCTGTAGTTTTTCAACAAGGTCTTGTCGCCTTTTTTGAAGAACAGTATCACCGCACTCCCGCTCCATGCCCTAGGTGTTAAACCGTGTTGGATGACGGCGTTAAAGAGACTTGCCAGCTCTTTCAGGATTGGGGTTCCGCCTGCCTTTAGGAGCTCGGTTGTAACTCCTTCAGCCCCAGGGGACTTGTTGTTCTTCAGCTGTTTGAGAGCCGCCTCTATCTCGGATTGGTCAATTTCTGGTATCTCCTCGGAGTAATAGCGCGTTAATGGGGCTCTGTGGTCGTCGTCGCTGACTCTCCTTGGTTCTATCATCCGTGATGCGTATAGCTGTCCATAAAATTTCTCGATCTCTTCGAGAATCTCGAACCTTGAGGTAATTGCTCTGCCATTCTCTGTTTTGAGTTTCGTCCCCCCTGCTCCGCTCAATCATATTCTCTACAGTGCGAGTGTTGAGGCGTCGGAGGTCGCGTCGTATCAGCTTTCTAACTTTTTGGTTTAAGGCTCTCCTATCTGACGAAGACAGTTGAGTGGTTGTCAGTTCACGCCTGCTCCTCATAAGTTCGAGAGTCTCGGGAGAGAGTTTGGACTCTTGCTGTTTGCGTTTTCCGGGAAACAACTTTCGAGACACGTCCTGCAGTGTTTTGACCATTTTGTCGGTTTTTTCGTCAATGTTGCTAATGGTTTCCGGCGTTGCGAAACAATTTTGTAATTCCAATTGAAACTTTTCGGACCCTAGAGATGCTTGGAGCAGCGTAGGTCGGAGAGTAGATATCATCCGGAATCGTTCAGCCTTTAAGTTAATAGAGAAATAAGAAGAAAAGAAAAATAGCATACCAGCACGATATATTTATGTCAACAGAATAAGGGGAATCTGTTTTATTTACAACTTAACAACTTTTTAAACGCTTACAAGTCTAATCGAAAATATTGTGTCCGATTATTGTGACTTCAACATGAGCGACATTGAGTGGGTATTGGACGATGATGGTTTTCAAGCTAGATATTCAAATAACGCGCATCATTACAACTTTATTACTAAGTTGAGTGAATGTGGTCCTGTCTAATATAACTCACACAAAAATCATATTGGTGGATTATTATTATACTTAGTATCATGCAACGACCTTGTTTCCGTGTCATCCTGTTCCGACCCGCTAGTCAGAGAGGACCATTATCACAAAAGCTTGGTAATCAAACCCTCATTTCTTTGCTCAATTACACTCAATGAACTTCCACGTATTTTGTTATCAGCTTGGGGAATACGACAATGTTCGCCGAGAACTTGCTGACGTTAATTAACAGAGTGCTGAGATGACGTCGTGAATTCTTTTTATGATATATTGTATCGTCTTATACCGCGTTCCAATAAACAAAAAACGATTCGTTTTGCTTACGGACGGTAAAATTTTCGTTGAAAATTCAACGAAATTTTACCGTTTGTAAGTAAAACGAATCGTTATTTGTTTATTGGAACGCGGCATTAGGGTCAAATATGTTCCTTCATGCCAAGTCAAAAATACCCTCCATGGTATAATAGTGCGCTGATAAAATGTATTAAAGAAAAATTCAAATACTTCAAAAAATATAAAACATACTATAATCAGTGGACTATGGTCTGATGGACTCACTTTTAACTTATTTCGCGATAGAGTAAAGAAAATGGAAGATACATGTCATAAAATTATAATATGAGTATTGAGAATTCTATAACCGAAAACCCCAAGCGCTTTTGGTCTTATGTTAAAACTAAACGATGTAATACAGTAATTACCCAGCATTAATGACATACGCAGATACGTATAGCGACACTCAACCAGGCATTAGTCAGCTATTTTCTGATTATTTTGCACCTAACTTTCTTATTAACAACAATGCCTCTTTGCCATTTTAGCATGTCACGTCAGTTAGTAGCCAAGACTGTGATATCTCCACAGTTCAAATCAAAATGGAGCAGGTCCGCTGGTCCCGACTAATAACCAGCCTCTTTTTTGATCTCCTGTGCAAATTAACTATCCACGCCTATCACATTGCTTTTCCAACGATCTCTGAATGAAGCTATCGTGTCAATTGTGTGGAAATCAGCCTTCGTAACACCTATTTATAAAAGTGGGTTTCAAATTAGGGGCCAATATCGAAATTATGTTTCATTGCGAAAATTGTTGAGCGTGTACTTTACAATTAACTTTATGACTCTGTGAAATCAGTGTTCATACCAGAACAGCACGACTTTTTGAGAGGTAGGTGGACTGCTTCCAATCTGTTGGTATTCAACGAACCAAAAAGACCACAAAATCCTACTTACTAAACTTCTGGATTTCGGTATTCATGGTAATCTACATAACTGGTTCTCATCTAATCTTCTGGACGGGTCTCAGGCAGTAGTGTTGAGTGGTTATGCTTCGTCATGGGTCAATCCCCTCTGGAGTCCCACAGGGCTCATTATTGGGCCCCCTGCTCTTAGTTATATTCATTAATGATACTGGCCCCTGTTTTATACCCTCAATTTTTTTGATGTTTGCCGATGATATGAAAATATTCCGTACAGTTAATAATGTTCAGGATGCCAAATTATTATCGATATTTAGGTTTTAAATTTAAATTGTTACACCTAGCCAACCTCACTTATGAACAGGGCTGTGTTAAGTTGCATATTCTACTTTTGTATGAAAGACGAAAAATTTCAGACACAACTTTTCTTCTTAATATTGCTCAGGATGAGATCGACTGTCCTGAACTTCTTTCGAAAATAAAGTTACGAATACCAGCAAGAGGTCTACGTAAAAACTTCTTGTTATACAATTGGTGCCAATTTTCAATTTAATTTCAGATTGAATAGCTATCTGCCTAGAGTATTTAATAATTTTAACAAATTAAATGTTAAATGTTGACATTCGTTTTGATCTTTTTACTACTGGTTAACATTCTGCCAAATCCTGGTTAGCTAAATACTTTGTTGATAATGTATAAATGTTGGATACTACTATTGGCTCAATTTTGTGAAACCACCTGTTAACTACTCTTTCTTATAGCTAACTGTATTAAAGCTGTCTAAAGATATCATCATGTTGCAAACTAATTGTAGAAGTTTGTTATTGGCATTTATTGATCTAATTTGTTTAACTATTTGTATGTAGCTGTAAGCTCTCCTAATAAAATAAAATAAAAATTAAAAATAAGTTAAAGTAGTAGAAGTTACGAATATATGGGAGTGTTTTTGTCATCACCATCCAAATATTTTCTAAGCACTAGGTATCACTCAGAGGTACAATTTTTGCAAAAAAATTAATAGATCAAAAATCCCAAAAAAAAAAAAAAAATGTCTAGCTGCGTGGTCACTAAGAAGTAAGTTCATGTAGAGCGGTTATGGACACTTAGCGCACACGGAGTGCATTGTCTCTACAAACTGTGAGTTGTTGAGACAACTTTGTGATGCAAATTACTCAATATTTTTGTACTAAGTGATATCAAAACAAAAAACAGGTTTCTCATATTTTTCATCAAAGATTCTACTTTGTGAGTTTGGATGGTGATGACAAAAACACCCTATATAAATGAACATTATTGAATTTAAAAATTATAATGTTCATTTATTTCATCAGTTTAGATAGAAAGGACAATAGTTTTCAAAGTGGACCCAAAGCTGAAAGAATCCACAGACACTGATAGTAAAAATGATTGAATTTCAAAGTTATGCTGTACTTTTATTTTATCAGCTAAAATACAAAGGATAATAGGTTTCAAAGTCGAACCAAAGCTAAGAGAATCCACAGACAGTAATTGCAGTATCTAAGTTAAAATTCTAGTCACGCGTACCTAACACCTGTCACCTGACCTAACACGTGAAGATTTAATTTATAACGTCGCTTTGTCTTCACTTCCTTTTTTCTTTCACGTTGCAAAAACAAAACATTAATCGTTTTGTAAAACTGTTTAAATAAAGTCTAGTTAAAAGGCTCCTTAACTACCAAACTAAATATTATTTGAAAATGATTTCCAAATTTCGATCTATCATTTATATCATTATATCAGAACTAGGTGTTGCTCGCAACTTCGTTAACCTGGAAATGTTGGTGAAATCCCACGGGAACCGTACATTTTCCGGAAAAAAAGTAGCCTATGTGCTATTACATCTCTGCGCCAAATTTCATCATGATCTGTTCGGCCGTTTTTGCATGAAAAAGTAACAAAAATCCATCCATCCTCACAAACTTTAGCCTTTATGATATTAGTAAGATTTTTGAATTAATGAAATCATTACTTTTATACATAATTGTTATTTCATGGTCATTTTCCATCCTTAGGCAAAGGAACAAATAACAGAGGACGTAGATGAGGCTAAACATATGTAATAATAATATAATTGATGATGGTGATGATAAAACCCGTATTATTTTGTTTGCGATTGTTTGCGAAGAACAGTTGTAATTATTTTTTTTATGAATAGGGGGCAAAAGAGCAGACGGGTCACCTGATGATAAATGACTACCGCCACCCATGATTACCTGCAACTCAAAAGTCACAAGTGTGTTGCCAACCTTTAAGGTGGGAGTAGAGGAAGGAGGGAATAAGGGCGAGGAAGGGAGAGAGGAAAATTAAGAATTAAAAATACCATGTACCTATATTAAACTGTTATTTCGCACTTGGCTTCTATCACGAAATTAGTAAGATTTACTCCAACAAGAAACACGGTCAAAAGTGTCCTTAACAGAAGTGAATAAAAGTGAAGTGAAGTTAGCGCTTCGTTTTGAGAGCTATAGAAACAAGGAGAGGCATCTTAATATCCTTTGATTACTTTTTAAGTACAGAGTCGGTCCTCATCGAGTTCTTTGCTCTCCACAAGAGAAACTTTGGATGTACGGGATAATTTCCGATATTAATGACTAAATTTTCGAAATCCTTTCACCAATATTCCGATTTTTTTTACTTTTTTAGATATACGGTTTTAGAAAGGAATCTCTGAGAAAATAATGTATCTTCATTAAAAACATGATCTTTATTTTACAGTAACGGAATTTATGGGTATTAGGTTTATTTAGATGAATCCTGTAACAGAGTGGCTTCTGACGGATGATCCAAAAAGTGTTTTTAATTTGATTCACAAATGAAGTCACCTGAGAGATGATAGTGGATCCAGTGGATCTAGATTCTTTATTATCTGAACAATGTCATTATAAACGGTTTAATAAATTTGTAGTCCAAATATACTATGACTTAAAGTTTAACTCGTATAAAATTGTTAGGTTTAATCAACTAACAGTTTACTACGAAGTTTGAATTGCCTTTATGATTTTCGTTAAAAGCTAACTAAGGAACAATGTTCCAGCTAATGGAATTATGTAGTAGTTTTAGATAATATTGTTGCGTAATCTTGGGTCACGTACATAGTTCATTTGATAGGATTTCCTACGCAAATTAACTTTGAAAATACCTACCCATGAAATTGTCTTGAGTCTTGAGGTTTGTTTGTGTTAGAAAGGCATTTTGTTTTAGGAAGTTATTTACGTATATTGCTTTTGGCGTTAAATTTAGAATCAGTACAATGTTTTCGTTGTAAAACTTTTAAACTTTTGATATTGCTATAGTCAGTCTGACCGTCATCAGGTTCAGTGTAACCTGGTTGAAATGACAGTCAATTCAAAGGTTTGTCAATAATGAAGCCATCGCGTTAATTACGTACACCCCTTACATTGCAAGTATTAGTACGTTATACGCAACAATGCTTTAACCAAAAAAAGGTTTTGTCAAATTATTCAGCATCATTATGAATACATATCTTACTCGCATTACCCTGTAGATCCCGCCTATGCGCTATTAGTACTTATTTTATATTTTTAAGGGTCTAAAATTAGATTTTATAATGGTAATGTCAATTATTAGGAGGATCAAAACTCAGTTAGAAGACTAGCTACCATGACAAACTACACCTACAACTTTGTCTTGGAATATTTGATAACATACCTACATAATATGTATAAAGGTATATATGTATTATATATTTCCAGTTCAATGAACAGGTATTCAAAACATAATTAAGAGTATAAATGACCTCCGTTGTTGTACTCGTCCCCGACGTAATATTTACTATAGAGAAGATTTAAGAAACCTATTGAAACGGTCTCAATACAAAAATCGAAGTAATTTGAATTTCAATGGTTTCTCAATTCGATGATCTATTTATCATAAGATTTGCTATTTTTTTTAGGGATGGGGGGAACATAGGGAGAGGGAAGGGTTAGGGCCTCCGGTAACCTCACTTGCTAGGCGAAATGCAACACAATCATTGCTTCACTTCACTTTTCTGTGAGGCCGTGGTATCACTCCGGTCGAGCCGGCCCATACGTGACGAAGCATGGCTCTCGCACAGTTACAATTTGATTGATTCAAGAAAAATGTATATACTTTTTGTAATAAAAGTTTTGTGATCCCAAAAATAATTTGTATACGATTCGACTTCCCGGCGATAGCTAGTTCGACTTCACAGGAATGCGACCCTAACTTTCTAGAGCTATTTATTACGCTCCACAATCCATACGTTTAAGTAACTACCTTTGTCTTTCTTTCCCTTCCCTTCTTGCCTACTTCCCAATTTTCCCATCTCTAATTCCCAAAGTGGTTGGCTTCAATAGGCTTGCCCTTACCACAGAATACATAATAGAAGAGGACAAAACTATAGTTAGCAAAATGTGGGTGTTTAATACGTCACCTACCACTTCGGGATATGGGCGTGAGTATATCGCACACCTAGGTCTAAAGGGAGCTAATTAAAAAAAAAAAATTTAGGGTTCCGTACAAAGGTAAAAAAAAAGAACCCTTATAAGATCACTCTCTTGTCCGTCTGTCCGTCTATCTGTCCGTGTGTCACCACCGATTTTCTCACTAACGGGTGGACCTAGCAAGTTGAAATTTATACCAGATACTGAAGTTTACAGTCCCTTTTAGTTGTATAAAAATCAAGGTCCTGAGTCAACACAATAAAAAGATATGGCCAATTTAGATTTTCGCGAAAACTTGTAAGTACCAAAATTTACCTTAATTTAAAATTTTTCGGAATTTTCCCTTGACTTGTGCTGTAAGATCTTGCTTTTAACCAAAATTGACAATTCTAGGTCAACCGGAAGTGTCCTACAGATTTTGAGACCATTTACCTAGAATCTTAAATTTGGTAAGAAGCAAGAGCAAGGCAAAAAAGTTTTTGTGATTACAAACTTATATTTTGCGGTTGGATTGTTCACTTTGTCGTAAAACCGCAAAGTTAAGTCTTTTTGAGATGGACGTATACAAGTTTGTTTGCTTACAGTTCCTTCGTTGCGCGAGTCCGACTCGCACTTGTCCGGTTTTATTTGAGTTATGCACACCATCGAATTCCTTATCTCAATAACCGATATCGATAACCGACCAATGAAACAACTTTAATAATACTACCCACACTCTACGCTAGACGCTAAATTCACCAACACGGCTTCAACTTAAAAAATTAAAACAAATATATATATATTTGTACATACTGAAGGATCAACTCGGTTTTCCAAATAATATCACAGGATTGTAATGTTATAATCGGATTTAATACTCAACACTTTACAAAACGTTCTGCACTGTTCGACATGTGGCTGTCAACTGTCGTTCGTTTATGTTGGAGTGACATCTTACATCAAAATCAAATGTCGCTACAACATTTACATTTATTTTAAAATTACCCTCAGAATAATAATAATCATAAGTAGGAATTATTTAACGTTATAATATGACATAATTATGGTAATTGCCTTTTGATTAAAATAATAACAATATTCAAATACATATCGACACCAAACAGTAAACAACATAATATGGATTCTTACAATACATTGTTAAGCAATAGGGAAATAACTACAAAAATCCAATTTTCAGGCCCAAAACATGATTTAAACACAAGTTTCCTACAATACCTTTCTTCTAGCTGCATATAGAAAGCATCAATCTACACAAACAGTAATTAGTATTTATCCTTTTCTGAAAAAGTGCCTTTTTGAGCTAATACCTGTTTAGATGTAGGTGTGCGAAATGTATTTATGTATGTAGTTTTAGTTTGAAAAGGACACAAACAAGTAAGAAATAATGAGGTGATCGTAGCAAACAGATGATTTTGTAATCGCCCGTCCGGCCATTTTGTAACCGTCCGGACATTACAAAATGTCTGTTCCGTCTATCATGTGTCTTATATTCACAATTTGGTTTTACAATGATTGAAGTACACAAAATAGCAGGTATTCTTTCTTTTAATTTGAAATAATATACAAAAATCTTTAAAAACAACATTATTTTGTTAAAATAAACTTAGTTCATTGAGCTGTAGACAAATATGTGAACGCATATATAAGGAAAATTTAATATTAATTGAATATTTAATATTAACAACGAACCTTGTAAATTGATTAAAAAATTGAATTTATTTATATAGAAATTGAATATAAGATAATATCACGAACTAAAAACAAAAAAAAAAAAAGTTATTGTATAAGAAATTAAAATATGTTTTGCATAAAATGAGACATTATTATATAATAAGATCACAATTAAATTATTATGTTTATTATACAAATTGAAATAATTAAGTTATGCATGCATGTAATAATGTAATAATCAATTCATTATGGAAATAAAGAGGCTATATTATTATTATTATATAAGGAAAATGAAAAGTGTTTTGCAGATATAATATGAAATATAAAATAAATATAATATAATAGGACAAAGTTTTGATTGCTCCCGTATAGGAAAGTGGACTGTGAGCGTTTAATCTCTCAACTTTGTTCGTAGCGTTCTATTAAAGTCCTAAGTGCTTGCACCCACGAGACGTACCTATAACAGTCGTATTTTATTATTTTCTACACTTTAAGCTTCGACGTCGTAGCGATTACGAACAGGAATAAAAGAGAAAATTTCGGGAAGGAAAAAAATAAATTTTCGAAGTTAATGGACTTTAACATTTTTTCCCGGTCCATAACTCACTGAATAAATGACAACTGAGTCATTATCGGTGTGAATAATCAAGAAAAATGGAAAATAATATTCTTTTGTAGTTTATATTTACGTCGTAGCTACGATTGAAACAAAAACTTACAAAAATGGAAAACTAATTCGTGTTATAAATAAGCGCTAGCTTTTGTATAGCTGGTGCCTGATTGAGAAAACTATCGTAAGTTACCATTCGCAGCGAGCTTGATATGTAACGAGATATACTCAGATATAGGTACCGACTGACCGGTGTCATAGCTCGTTTCGAACTCTGAGCTCGGCCGTGCTACGCATTCGCGGTGATACCTAATATCGAATAACGAAATCATATTTCTTGGGTCTGTTGGTTGGTTGGTGTCTTGGTTTACTAAACTATTTCTTATTCCAGATGCAATCTAAAACTTCCCAATGTTATAAGCAACAATGATGATGGTCGATAGGCGCACTTCTGATGCATCCGTTTTGCGACTATGCGCCGAGCCGTACTGACCAAAAATTGAGAGGTAACGTAACGGGATTTGTTAAAGACCGATAACTGGGTGGCGCATTCGGCGAGCTGTTCGGCTCGCTGTACCGATTTTACGAATGATCACATATCGTTACGTGGTACGTTATGATGTACAGATTGGTCAGTCGGCTTACAACAAAATTGATTTACGAATGAGTATATTTAGTGAATCAGTAGAAATTTATATTATGAGTAGCTGGAGTTTTACACTTCCAGTTTTGTTCGCAGAACAATAAACAGTAGGTAGATTTTTTTTTGTTTTCATACATATATTTGTTTTGTATAATACATAATTCGACATTAGAACTGTATTTTATACCTCATGATTCATAAGCCTAGTTTATATGTTGCTGTATCCTTTTTGTTACTTATTTGCAGAGATATATTCAAAGTTCTATACGATGCTATTCCAAGCTGCGGTAGTTAATATAAAAAAAATATTTGAAAGAAGTTAAAATGATTAAAAACCGTGTACCGCTCCCCTTTCAATTGTATCACAGCCGCAGCGGAGGTTTATTCGTGTAAGTACACCTTAAACCATTTCAACTTACAAGGAACTCCAGGTCAGATGTGTATGAGTATCAATGCTTGCCAAACGCACAGTCACGGGCGAAGATCATTCTGTAGCTGTATGAGTAATCTGGTCATCATATTGATGTGGAATACACTAGGAACTGGGCACATAATTACAGTAAGAGCTTATTTGTTACAATTCATTTTATCACAACCCTTTATCACATAACATATTTTACAAGTTTTTGGCATTCTGTATGTGTTAAATACATAAAATTTACCAGGTAAAGGTAAATTTTATGTATTTTATAATATTTATAATATATATATGCTTTATATATATTTATTTAGAGGGTTCAGTCGAAAATCAGCGCCAGATTCCCATCTGGCATAAAGCTAAACTGGACACCTATTTTTGGTGCAAACGCGAGACATATTATTGTTCCTCCACTGTTTCCTTTGATATACCTCATATTTTCTGTATCTTAATTTTTTTTTGCTCCGTATTTTATTTTATAGATAGTACTTACATTATTAGAATAATTAATTTTTGTGTTGTGTCTTAACACCAAAATAAATATCTTTTTCTTTCTTTCTTTCTTTGCTTCGACCATAATAAATACCATGGTATGTTTTTTTTGAGGCTAAGGTAAATTTTAACGATTGTTGTAGTAAAATAGGGCAAATGAACTGGAATTTTTTCGATTATTATTGAAAAATATTGTTCAGTAATTTAAAACTCAACTCTAGCAACGGTATTGTAGATTATTAAACTGAGAACACAGTCAACGATAACAGTCACTAATGGAATGAAGAAATTAATATCAACAATAACGAACCTACTGGAAACTTCCATTCGATTCCTGGTTCAGTAATTTTAAGATGATGTTAAGGAACAATTAAAAACGTGTAATTTTTGTATTGTGTTGAATGTACAATGAACTATAATTTCGCATACGAAAGGGCTTTAACGTTATCACATAAAAGTTACTACATACTTTGAATTGCCTGACGTTTTACCAGGTTGCACTGGCCGTGGTCACAGGCTGACTGGATGAGTAGAAGTTTCTTTATCCACCCGCATATTTTCGATATATTTGTTTCGCCATTTACCGTCACATACTACATATACTACACCACACTAGACATAATAGGGACACTACAGGTTAGCATGACAAAATGTTGGGTGGATGAAGAATCCTCTACCTCGCGGACTCGACTATGTAATACCAATCACGTGATCGCTTTAATTCCTTTACGTATCTAATCTAATACTAATATTATGTGGGAGAGCAATGCTTCGGCACCCATGGGCTGGCTCGACCGGAGTGATACCACGTCCTCACAGAAAACCGGCAGTGAAGCAATGTTTGCATTGCTTTTCGCCGAGTGAGTGAGGTTACCGGAGGCCCTAATCCCTCTTCCCCTCTTCTCCTCCTACCCGCACTCTTCCTCTGCCCCCCTTCCTCCCGTTCCCTACTCCCACCTTAAAGGCCGGCAACGCTCTTGTGACTCTTGTCATCAGATGACCCGTCTGCTCATTTGCCCCCAGTATCCAATAAGAAAAAATCTTTAAACGAGCAATTCCAATTCATGTATATATGTATATATATATTTACACACACACACACACACACATTTTTAAGCAACATATTTTTGTTCTCTCAACAAAGGCATTGTAATTACCTAATGTGTTATCATACATAACTATTTAAATAGGGGGCCTGGTAATCTGTGTGACAGGGTTTCCTAGTACAGATACCAGTCTCCCACAAAGGATCAACTTTTATTTTGGAATATGTATTTTGTTAGATTTAAGGTACCTTTGTGGCAGAGAAAAATAAACATTATTATTATATAAAAAAAATTAATGAATATATAATGAAAATATATATATATAATCTGAATATCGGAAACGGCTCCAACGATTTTCAATTTAGCATACAGGGGGTTTCGGGGGCGATAAATCGAGCTAGTTCGGTCATTTTTAGAAAACGCAAAAGAAAAAACCGAGCAAAGCGGTCAATTAGGTAATAATTACCTAATTGACCGCTTTGCTCGGTTTTTTCTATGTGCATGATGTACCAGGTAATTATGTATCATTGTACAATGAACTATCAGTGTAACGCCTGATTACATGGCGCGAAAAATTCTGCAATTACTTTGCCAAAACATTATAAAGTATATACGTCAAACAAGAAAAATAATGTATCCTAACTGAGTTCCGTTAATATAATATTATGAATGTGAAAGTTGTGATGGATGGACTGATGAATGTTTGTTATTGAATCCCGTCGGGGCGCTAACGAAATTGGGACGGGTAAAGGAAATAACCTGATATAATATATGGCACTTGACATTTGCTAATATCATTGTATAGCTCATATATATAAATGTTACATTTATTGTAGCAGCCAGTATAAAGATAAATAACCTGTCATTGTAGTGACTGGGCTGTTGGTCTAGTGGTTAGTGATCCTGACTGCTGAACCAGAGGTCGTGGGTTCGATTCCTACTCAGGACCAATAACTGTGTGATGAGCATGATAACTTGTTCTGTGTCTGGGTGTAATTCATCTGTAATATGTATGTATTTAGAAATAGTTGGCTTTACCTAGTTGGGGATCAGACGGCCTTGTGAGATGTATCAAGTTATTATTATTAGTATTTTTATAGAAGTTTTATAATTATTTTATTATTGGTTTCTACTTGTACTTCCTGTATCGTATTAAGCATAATAGTGTAGGTTTAGTATATTGTTACGACCTCCTCATGGACCTAGATTTTAGCACTTGGAAATTATTTAACTAAATGTTCACGGCTTTTATTATTTTTCTGAACAAGTTTTTCTGAATTTCCTCAAACTAATGATGTGTTGGATATCATTATTATTTGGTCCCTATAAATGTATTTTGTGTATATAAATATGATTTATTAGTAAAAAAAACTATTGTTTCCAGAAAACATATTTCTAGCAATTTGTATTTCAAAAAATTGGTTTGTAACAATTTCATACTAAGGGTCGGCAACGTGCATGCTATTCCTCTTACTTGCAAGCGTCCATAGGCTACGGTAACCGTTTCTCATCATGCTTGTTTGACACCGTCATGGTATATAAAAAAAGGTTCAAAATAAAACGGTGATTTTATCAGAGTAATATTGTCGCTTTACTGCTCTCATAACTTTTCCAAGTCCCCCCGGTAGTAGATTACCTGCTGATTTTATTGCCTTACCACGTAAAACGATCACGAAATAGAGCAAAAAAAAATTAAAATTCCGCTTTTTCTAGGAATACGCTTATTAATAGAGGCTTAAATAATAACTACATCTGATTCTGTATTATTGTGCTGAAAAGATTTCTAATCTTTTACAACAACTTATAGTTTGCATAAACTACAACTAATTTACCATATTTTATACATATATTTGTACATTCTGTATTGTTTAAAGCAATATCTTAGTAATAGTAAGAGTATAAAACTCTAACTTCTTACTTTAGATTAAATGACTGAATTCTTACCATTTTCCATTCATCTGGAAAGCATTCCTTTTTAAACGATTGGCTAACAGGTATACAATATTTACCAGCCTTTTAATAAATCAAGTTTTTTGTTTTTAAAAACCACTTCACGACCAATAATATTAATGTATCGGCAATATTATCTTCCTTGGATATTTGAGATCGAATTGAGGATTGACTGATTTATGATCGCCGAAAGGCTTTGGGATTTTTTAAATGTTGAGTAGTTGATTTCTGTATTGTGCTTGTACTGTAAGTATTAGTGAGTCACAGGTACGAGTACGGTTCAGTTTATGCAGTGATCTCGCAGAGCTTGAAAAGAAATTAACTCCATTTTTTTATATTTGCGGTATTATAGCTCAAAATTCTATTTTTCTTTTAACCTCTTAATGAATGAATAACTAACATAGGCCTTAAACTATAATATTAGTTTAGATAAGTAAAGATACTTAGATTGTACCTCTTTGATAAACTTGAATATCACACAATCAAATACGTTTGTGCAGTTTAAGAACGACATTACTTTATGTATTACCTCCTAATTTGATTTTATGATGTATTTGGTTTTAACCTATAATTTGTATCTTATTATTGTATGTGTGTACTATTTCTTCATAATTCGTAATTATATTTAACACCTTTGACGGAACTGATGCACGGTAAAACTCGAATGAGTTTATATTGCATCTGTATGTATATACTCTGTATATGTATTTTGTTAAACTTATAAATAAAAAAAAATGTACGTTAGTACTAACACTACAATGTTTCTGTCATTCATAAGTAATCTTTGAATGGGAATATTTAGCCTTTAACTGTACATGCCATTGTGAGTGGTAGTTAGTCGGAAATCGTACTTTCGGTCTGTCTCAATATCCGGGCTATTTTGAGATTGAATTCTGCACAGTTAATTTGAATCTAAAGATAGCACAGCCTGTCATTAATTTGTCAAAAATTACCAAAATCTGATGGCTTCTATCTCCTTTTAAAGAAAGTTCTGAGTATCTTATAAGCTGAGCTAGTCTCTCCGTTCGTAAGATCGTTTGTCAACTGAAGTGAGTGAGTGCCTATATTGATTCATTCTACTTACATCCATATTTATAGGAACTACCTCCTGCAGCTTTCAAATTCTACACGTGTAGTATATAGATCAGGTTATGTGCTTGTTGTAACATTCCTGGTATGTAAAAAAACAATTTAATTTATTGTTTTACCATTTCTTTATTTATATATAACAACAAACCTAAAATAGGACAACCTTTATGTATACTAGTACAAAGTGTTATTCAAAAGGTGTACTTACTTATAAGACATAATATATTCGAATAAGGAATACGTACGCAACCGGATATCTTCCTTATTAAATAGGTATTTGTAGTTTTTTTTTGAGATTTCTGCCAAATTGTCAATGCTTCACGTTATTCACGAGGTTTAGGGTCGTATAGTCTTTAAATATGGATACACTTTTCTGTAGTACTTTGTATTTAATATACGTAAATATATATATCCATAAATTGAAGTAAAATATTCGGTCGCATCGCTAAATTTATTAACCGGCGTCCGTCGATCAAACGTTGATCCACAAAAAATATATTTTCTCTTAGGTACGATACCTCAATAATTTAATTTTAGTTATTGGTCGTTATACGTCTATTCGTGGTACAAATTTGGAGGTTGACTGATGTGTTTGTAGGCATAAATTATCCTAACTTGAATTGTCAGACCTGCCTCCGACTAATGATCTCAGAAAATAAATAATATAATAGTTTAAAAAGCTAAAAAACACGTTTTAGTAGAAACCAAACTAAAAAGAAGAAAATAATTTATAAATATAAAAATGAATCCCTATTTCCCTTGGTCACGGCATCACGCGTGAACGGCTAGATCGATTTGGTTAATTCTTTTTTTTGTGTTTGTTATTGTCAGGAGATGGTTCTTATGAAAGAAAAAAATAAGAAAGTTGCACTGAAAATTTGAAAATTTAAGAAAACTACGACCATATTAACTTTTCAAATGTAACCTTAGCGCTTTTGACATAACTGTTAGTCGTTTGACAGTGGGCACGATTGACAGAATGCGCTCTGCAAATATCGTTTAAAACAGATGCATCGGTCGGAACTATGTGTTTTGAATAATACAAATTTTTATTAATTATACCAATTTGAATTCAATATTCATAGTTAAGACAGGACAACGTCTGTCGGGTCAGCTAGTTTTCAATAAATTTAAGTTAAGTATAGTGATATTGAAAATTATTTTCTTCTTTTCAGTTTAGTTTATTTATTTTTCACTTTTTATTTTAATTTATCATTAATGCGTGGTTTTTAATTTTTTCAAAGATAATTTATTTAAGTTATAACTAGCTCCCTAAGATGGAAGCGAGTAATTTGCGCGCCGGCTGCCGTGTTCGGATTTTGTCGCCGTTTAAGGCTCCCTCTCCGGAATATTTATTTTAAGCGCGTAGGACTCAGCTCAAGACACTACCGTGTCTTCGGATATAAAAAATCACTAATCCTGAAATATCTTCAAAGTGAAAATCGCGTTCGAAGATTCCGTTACATACATACATAGGTACATACAAAGCTAACAAATTTATAATCTACTAGGTACTACTACGGTTTCACCCGCGTAAGTAGTGCCATGGGAATATCGGGATAAAAAGTATGTATACCAAGTTTCATTGAAATCGGTTCAGTACTTTTTGCGTAAAAGAGTAACACGCATTCATACATCCTCACAAACTTTCACGTTTATAATATTAAGCAGGATGTATTGCCTTCGGTATGGCTCATTGATAAATAGAAAACAAATACAATTTTATGGATTAAAAAAAAATACTGCCATCCTACTGTTATATCAGTTTTAGCACATTATCGAAAACGTTTTTAACTCAGAATAAGCAACAACTTATCTAGTTGGACACCCGGTTCGAGTCAAGTACCCTAGCTGCATGGTTCATATAGTACATTGAGTTGTATTTTGAACAGCATAAGTTTCAAAGTCTGTCCTGAGCGCCAATGATTTGAACGCTCACTGCTTGTAGATCGTATTATTTTTTAAATTCATAAATGAGTAATAACTACACAACTGCACTTTAACACATAAATTGTAAGTTAATCTGAAAATCCACAGGTTTAATGGATTAGAATATAGTTTAGTTATCTGGTTTATAGATTAAACATAAATCTTTCACAGCCGATAAATAATACGAACATACATAAACAAATTTATAATTGAGTTATTGACAGAAATAAAAAAGAAAATTATAATATCCAACAAATTTGATTATTCACCATGAGTTCGAAAAATCGGTTTGCAGCACTACAAATCCACCTCCTTATTAGTTGAGTGTACCATTCTGATAGCGATAAAAGTGCATCAAGAGCCAATTTATTTCCGACGTTGTAAGTTATTGAAGCATTCAAACGGCAAAAATATTTTTATAAACTGGCCTATAAATAAACGGTTCCAATTTTAAACTTTATTTCTATGTTTGTAGTAGGATAAGGCTGCGTTTCCACAACTGATGTGCGAGGTAGCTGAGCGGTGCGAGGATGCGTAACGAAGCTGTGAAACGATGTGAGCGTTTCCACCGGAGATGTGCTAGGCTGCTGAGCGGTGCGAGGATACGTGGCGACGCTGTGAAACGGTTCGCAAATGAGCGGTGCGAGGATGTGTATTGTATTTTCGACCTCTAACAGATACCGTCTAGCAAACTTCCCTCGCACACATCTCTCGTACACATCCCTCGCACACATCTCTCGCACCCATCCCTCGCTTGTTTTGTGCGTACAAAAACTTTGCTCCGCTAAGCCGTTTATACAGGAGCTGTGCTGAACGAGGCTAGGTAAAAAAAGCGATTCTATTGGTTCTTACCAAACACATTCCTCGAACATCTCTGGTCCACCTCCAGAACTACCGGAGAAGCATCCTTTTCCTCCAATATAAGTGATGTGCTAATCGATTAGATTTTATAGAAAAAAAAAAAATTTAAAGGCTCGCTCGTCATTACCCGCTAACAAATACCTTTCCAAAGGAATTTTTTCCTGTTATGTATTTAGGTTATTTTTCCTTTCTTTTTAACTTAAATGTTTATAAGTTTAGTTAAGTTTTAATAAAACTAATCACAGACTACAAAAGTAAAACTAATCACAGACTTTCAACCCTCAGACTTTGAAACAACCAAGTTCAATAATTATTATTATTATAATTTGTTCATCTTTGACCAACAAATTTTATTGTTATTTTTTTGCGTATTGCATGTTGTGAAGGTATCCGCTTCCGACGAAAAATGTTAGTACGCCTACCAGGTAGAATATGACAAACTTTAAACCATTGTTATTATATATTGTTCAACCCTGTACTTATATTCACGCAAATAAATGATTATTATTATTCATTTAAAAATCGGTTGAGCACGGGCGTTTGATGCACTTACATATATTCAAACGAATCCTGTATACGGGTAGATTTTAATCCCTGTAAATCCTTTCAATCTTGTGATCTACTCATGAAATTGCCCCGACCGGTTGGTTTTTGTCTTGGCAATTAACATAACAACGCCTTGCGTGTGATGAGCTGAACACAAATTTTTTAATTCAAAGAATTATATTTTGGTGAACGTGGGACAATTTTTAACATGCTTTTAATTGTAACTGATCATAAACACATTTTGGAAGTCAATTTAAACTTACTTCTAACTGTCGTATCGCAATGAAATGTATATGTAAGTCGAATGACAATACTATAATTTGGCATCTTGAAGCTGATCTGATGATAGAGCCAGGGCATGGATAGTGGAACTATTCAGTGGCTACTAGTAAAGCCTTCGAGTTTCGGCTCATATTATTCGGTTTGACGAGTCCAACAGATTCGGCTTAGTAACGATTGTCTGATGATGGAGCCAGGAGGTGAATAGTCTAACTCTTTTTAGTATTTTTAAAAGTATAATTTATTTTATACTAAAGCAACAATAATTCCGATTAAATATCGGCCCGCGTTAGATCTTCCAAATCAGTAAGCAGATCATGCGGTTTGATGGATTTATACGAAACTATCGGGATAAAAAGTAGCCTATGCGTTAATCCAGGTCTCCAGTTATCTACATACCACGTTTCATCGCAATCAGTTCAGTGGTTTTTGCGTGAAAGAGTAACAAACATCCATCCATCCAGACTTTCACATTTATACTATTAGTGGGATAAAATTTACTTTTTTTTCAGTTTATTTATTTTTGTATAATATTGTTATTCACCATCAATGTGACATACAGTCCTCTATGCAGAGGATGTATCAACGCGGAGGAAACGGCCGCCCACGTTATCCTGGAGTGCGAGGGAGTAGCCACACAACAGGCAAGTATCGCTCCTAGAAGCCTGTGAACGCCCCAGGAGGCTTCTGTGCTTCTGGCAGGAGCTAGGCTGGCTCAACTAGTCAGCTTATCTGAACGCATAATGGACCGCCTAGGAGTCTAACTGCGGAAACACAGCCCTATTTATTATTATTATTGTTTTAGTGCCTAGTGCTACCTCGACCATTTCTGGTCTTTTGTAGCGCACTTCTGGTTTACAGTTCACTGCTCAGACTTATGGCTTCGGGAAACTGAATCAGCAGTGATTGTTTGTATTTCCTGCGGTTGCATGATGTGCTACCCTACGTAAATACTTCGGTGCCGCATTAGTGGGCCACAAGAGCATAAAATATGCATTGCAGTCTCTTCTGTCTCTTGACAGAATCTGCAAATTGTGATCTCACCTAATTTTATGTTGAACATATGTTTGTTCAGTTTGCAGTGTCCGGTGAGGACTCTTGTTACTGCACAGGTTTTGCATTTTTTGAGCTCTAGAAGTTCTTTAGATACTTTATTATCATAGCCCTTTATTATGGCTTTCGAGTGTCTTAGACCAGTCGTGGTCTTCCATCTCTTAATAGCCAATGATGTATATTTGGCGTTTATGATAGAATACGCTCGCTGTTTGCTGATGCCGCAGAATGGTTCTGGGCCATGCTGTCGGTTGTCTGTACCGGCTCTGCGGAGTTCATCGGCTTTTTCGTTGCCATCGATACCTGAATGGCCAGGTTTTTCTTGCAATTTTGTATTAGCTTTGAGCTAGTCTCAAGATTTCCTAGTGCCAATAGCGCCACTTGGCTGTCTGAGTTGATGTAGATGTATTGATTTTTTACTTTCCTTTCAAGGTTGATCTCCACGCACATGTTTAATGCAGAGAGCTCAGCCTGAAAGACGGAGGCCTCTGTTCCCAGGTTGGCGCTCCACCTGAATTTTGGTCTCCCTCCGTAAATTCCACAACCTACATCAAGGCCTTTTTTGGACCCGTCGGTGTACCACTCGTGACTACCATTTTTGTTGGATCGGAGGCCTTCCAGCCATGTATCCCTCTGTGGTATGTCTACTGTGTACCTTCTCACGAAGTCAATCTCTGTTTGCATGTCATCCGCTGGCATGTTCAGAGATTTTATTCCGAAAACCGACTCTTTTAGTGAGTTTAGTGTTCGTGATTGCCACTTTGGTTTCGTCTGTGTACATATCCTATATATGCTTTTGGCAGCTTCTTTTTGCACACAGATGCTAAGTGGAGTCAGGCTTAGTAGTGCGTTTAGAGCTTCCCCTGGCGTCGAGGATAGCGCACCAGTGGTTATTAAACAAGCCGTACGTTGTAGGCTGTCTAATTTGTTTGAGGTAGTCGTTTGGCTTACCTTACGGCACCAGACGGCAGCTCCATACGTTACGATTGGCCTTGCAATCGCCGTATATAGCCATAGGCCAATTTTGGGCTGAAGTCCCCATCTGGCGCCGGCCATGCGACAGCTCCTCCATAGAGCCATTTTTGCTTTATGGACTATGTTTGTGATATGAGAGTTCCAGGTTAACTTTTGGTCAAGTGTGACCCCTAGGTACTTGACTTCACTAGAGAAAGAAAGGATTTTGCCGTTTAGTTTTGGATTTGACAAACTTTCCAGCTTCCTTTTCTTTGTGAATGGAATTATCGTAGTTTTGTCTGCGTTAATTGATAATTCGTTATCTCTGCACTCTATATTAGTGTGGGCACAGTACACATTTACGTAGGTATGACAACGTTCTAATATGCTGTGGAATTAGTCCATACATTGGCAGCTAATAAATACATCAAATATGGTTCTCCTGTAAACAGTGTGCGTTGTGCACGTAGTCTAACAGTATAGAGATAAGCAGTATAAGGATCAAATATGCATGCAGTGAAATAATGTAGGAATATCTACTTTGACAAATATACCTAAGCATGTTAATCCTACGACCTATCTTAAAAACAGTTAAAAGGCACTTTATAATAAACATTTTTACAAATAAACAATTTTTATGTTGTTGATTTCATAATCATGTAAGTAGATGATAAATTGTTCTGCTTATTACTTTTGACAATCGTTTAGAACACATTTAAGGTATGCAAATCGTCACCAACTACAGTTTTTGGTATAATCTTTCTTCCTTCTGTACAGGGGTTTTCCTGGTGTAGGTTTACTTTTCTAAACAACACATTATTAATTTTCATGTCAATTTCAATGATTTTGTGTTTTTATTTGTTTATGCAGACATTTTCAAAAAAAACTGGCCATTCCATTAACATCCTTGGTATTAAATACCTATAGTTTCATACAGGCAATTTTCGAGTTTAAATTATCAGTTTCAAAATAAAAAAAATGTATTAAAAGTCATGGATTTTATATAAAATTGTAAGTGGTTTGTGTTATTTACAAGGTATACGAGATAGCCCTAAAATATGACAACACATTTCTGTAACAATAACATATATATTTATAATAGAATCTTTCGCGAAAACAAACATGTTACTACTAACAGTTCGATCAACTAAAACGTTCAAACGAATTGTTCAATTTGAAATTCGGTATGAATAGATAAACTAATAATCGAGCGAGTTTGATAAAACATTTTGCTAAAGTTAGAGAGTTGGCCCTGCACAGCAGCGGTTCACCAAACTCTGCTGTGCTAATGTTAGAAACTTTTACGTTTCGCTAAATTGCTCACCACTGATAAATTACAGCAGTCTGAACCCTTACGTCAAAGTCAAAATTAACTTGCGCTTCTAGCTGTGCCTTTAATTAAAGAAGAATAAACATAAATTACATGCTTAATTAGGCAATTTAATTTATGATCTAATATTGACAATTGTACGTTTTTGTTTAGTTTTTTCGGGGGAGTTGTTCAGAAGGTCATGGAAAAAATTATTTACAAAAATTTCATAAAAAAGTAAGCTTAACTGTTAGGTATCGTGATTTTCGTTATACAAAGACAACGAGGACTCGTTCAGTAATAATGAGCGGATTTGCAACGTTTCCATCCAAGGGCTCCTTGTCAATCAATGCTGCGTTTTTTTGTTTGTAATCACCTCTCGAGAACTTTTCCTATTCGGTGATTGTCGATTTTACGGAGAATTCCACCCTGGTCTTTTGACTTACTTTATTGTGGCGCGCGGCGGTATAAATATTATGGTATATACTTACGTACCAAAATAAAAAAAAACTACATAATTTAGTAATCACTTTATAATATTCTAGGTAACGTTTTAATAATTTTCAGTATAAATATTCGCAAAATCAGAGTATTGTATAATATACTAGATGCACCCCGCGGTTTCACCCGCGTAAGTCCCGGTGCAATGAGAATATCGGGATAAAAAGTAGCCTATGTCTTAACCCAGGTCTCCAGCTATCTACATATCAAGTTTCATCGCTATCGGTTCATTAGTTTTTGTGTGAAAGAGTAACAAAGATCCATACATACATACATCCTCACAAACTTTCACCTTTATAATATTAGTAGGATTTTCGACTTTTCATTTCAAGTGTATTTGTGTGTGTGTATTTCAAGTGTCCTAAATGAGATTTATTTGAATAATTTGTGATGATACATGAAAGTTAATTCTTAAGTGAAAGTTCAAAATTTAATTCAGATTTGGTACGTTTGAAGTTCAAAATTTCACTAGACTCCGCTTTGTAATTATATTAACATTTAGCTTAGGTAATAATTAGCGAAGTCTATACTTACTTATTCATTAGTTTCGTTTATTATATATACACATATACAGAATATAAAATACCCTAAAATACGACCGCACCTTTCTGTAATACAATGTTTATATTTTCATATACATTTCAAATCCTTTACAAACAAATTGTGTTTTTTAACCCCAAAAGACTTGCATAGTGAGGCTGATTTCTCTTCGAGGAGCTAACTAATATATCATAACTCCCTAGTTTATTACTTTGATATTATATTTGTAGTTTGTAGTAGTATATATATATAGTAGTATGAAAATAGCAATAAACCTCCTAGATATAACACTATTAGAATAAAAATAAATAATAGATAAAGGCTAATACGCATGAGGGCTAGGCCTCACAGTGGTTTCTTGTAGCATAATATTATTCTTCTGGCTTTTTTATACTGAATTTCATCTAACGAACACGGCAAATAAAGCATATTTGATTGTTGACGGTTATATTTAGTTTCCGGTTGAAACGTAGACTGCGCAAAATGTCTACACAAATTACATTAACATTGCACCCACAACCACAGTTTTTTCTGCAAAGCAAATAAAAAAAATGGTGTGCGTTATACATAACAACGCCCTGTTAGTTTTTGCATTGCAGCCTGGTAACTCCATACGATAAAAATATATGACGTTAAAAAGCCTCCTCAGAGCATTCTGTACCTATCATACAGTGATATGGTTTTGATGACACAGAACGAAGTCAGCAAATTCTACTTATAGAAAGATAACAAAATTGATTTAAAATATTCTGTCCGGTTATAAAAATATGATTATATATTTGACGAGAATTCTGTTCCACAATAGAACATTATGGGCAAGTGAAAAACGAAACGTATTTTCAAAATTTCTATATATAGAAATTTCTATATATAGAAATTTCTATATATAGAAATTTATATATATAGAAATTTATATATATAGAAATTTATATATATAGAAATTTAGGAAATGTACGAAGTTGGGTTCAATGGAAAACTGATATCAAAAGATCCGCACATGTTTTTAGGACAGTTGTATTATCATACAATGTCAGCTTATTTAATTCGATACATTAAAATTTTTCGCTGGAAGATATTGAGGATCAAAAATTTGTGAGTAGCGATATATTTCCATTATAAACTTTTATTATCCCAGAATAGTTACTGAGAAATCCAAGCTAATTCTGTTTTTATTTCAGTTTTTACTATTGTTTTCCATGCTTTCCCTCTATAGTATGGTACGCAAAGATGCCATTTTGATGTAATTAACCGACTTCAAAAAAGGAGCAGGTTCTATGTTTCACTGTATATTTTTTTTCGTTTGTGGATGGAAGTGGTCACATTGACCAACACGTCCCAGAGCGTGTGGGATACATTAGGTGTGTCTTTCACACTCATACCTTCCTCAATAAAATATATTTATACATACATATAATATTAAGATATTGTAGAAATATTTAAAATGATATTGGTGTGAATACTTACAGACATTATAATCTTTTGATTGACGTGAAGTTAATCCATAGCTTAAGTACTTTGTTACAGGTATTTATGACTCGTTTGCTTCCTAAATATAATTACCGTATGCCTATGGAGTCCTGTCACTGATCATTTCGAGCTAAATTGAATTTAAAAGACTCACTACATACTTACTTACAGCCTTATCGGACTTGTGTCCCAGTCTAGCTGCTCCTCAAGCCCCATTTAAGCAGAAATCTTCATGCTCTACGCCTTATAAATCTCCAATATAAAAAATAATAATAACTGCCTCAATAATTCAATTAAGTATACGTATTTAACTTTATACTCCGAAGAATCAATTGCTATGTTTAGAGAGAGCTACTTACTTACTTGTGTGCTGGATAGTTACAAATTGCGTTGTGTTCTGTTAGCTTACATTACCATGTTTCAACATCGGTCTGCCTGTGCATGTAGTACTAAGACGTCTGTGCTTCTGAGGTTAGTATATTATTCAACTTTAAGCTGATTACATTGCGTCTACTGGAAGTTCAGTGTCTATTTATTTTACTCCTTTGCTTCCAAATAATCTAATAATCGTGGTTCTGTGTTTAATTTATAGGTACGTAATAAATCCGGACGGAATAATATCTTACAGTAATAATACGTTCGGCAGTTTCTCAGAGGCCCTAAGAAAACATAATACGCGTCTTTCATAACAAATTACATCGTGACTAACTTTTACCTTTGTTGCCATTAATAATAAATCGATGTCACAATATGTATCTGAACTTATTATGGTATATATACTTACGTACCAAAAATAAAAAATAAACTACATAATATAGTAATCACTTCATAGTATTCTAGGTAACGTTATAATAATTTTTAGTATAATAAATAATAAGTTCAGTTTACCCAAACAGTTTATTCGTAATAGGTTTAATGTTTAAATATAAAGTTGTTTAAAATCTTGTTGAACGCTAAAGAAATTAGTTACGGAATCGCAATAACGCAAAAAACGATACAATATGTATGAAATAGTATTAATCTCTACAAACACTACTTTGAATGATACGCTACGTTTTGTTTACATACCTTCATACCATCAGAGTTTGTACTCTGAGGGTATGCAAATACCAGGTACTAATCATCATCATCATGGCGTTGCTTCCCGGTTACAACCGAACCTTCCGCTTCGGTGCCCGGGTCCGCCTATGAATATCACTTAATAATTCCAAATTTAAGTACGATTCTAATCCATAATACAGACGTTAATATCCCCGTTAGCTTCATCTCTTGCCAAAAACATAGATAGGTTTACAATTATATAAGTACGGTATATCCGTTTGAAAGGAAATGGTCGAAGCGATTCTAGGAATATACTCGTATACACGAAAGGTTTCTGTTTATCGAATGGATACACGAGTGTTGTAAACAGTTTTCGTTGCTCTTGGCAATTTCTTAGCGTCCTAGAACATCTCTCACGCGAATCTTTTCATTTCACTGCACACTGAACTGCTAAAAATAGAACACACTCAAACCTTTGCTATTTTATAGATTTGTTTGCGGTTGTAGCAATATTTGACGGGCTTAAGTGATTATGATATTATTTTATAAGGTGGCTTAGATGGAATTATAGTTATCTACGGAATTATTTAAGTACTTGATATAATATGAAACCTTGACTACATTCGTTCTCATGAGGCCTTGTAAAAAGATTTAAAACAAAAATATGTAAAAGAGTCGGTGACTTAATAGTTTCGAAAGAAAACGATACAAAGAAATGAAACATTTTTCATGACTGCAAAAAAAGGGTTATGTTTCTCACGGTTTTCACTTTCACAATCGTTTAAATTCTTAAAACAGCTGAATAGATTTTGATCATTGACGTAATCAATTCGTCTACCCTTGCGATGGTTTTAGGCTCTTTTAAATGAAATCAAAAAATCAAGTAAAATGGCGGCCATAAAATACAAAATGGCGGTCGAAACAATGCCTTTCATATTTAAGTAAGTAGCAGTTAGATACTCGAATTTACCGACATTAGCAAAATAAAGTTATAATGGGTAAACTATACTTATATGGTCCGAAAAAGCAGAAACAACTAAACAAGAATTTTTTGAAAGCGGAAAATGGTCTAAATCTAAGCATGAGACGTCGCCTCACCAGATGAACGTGGTCAAACAAACCTGGTGTTAAATATATGCTGACTGCGTTTTGATTGCACATTTTTTTTTTACTTTTCTTGCTGCCATCTATTTTTCAGTTTTTTTTTAATATTTCATCATCTTCCTGCCATTTTCTCAATTTTGTTAGTGGTACGCGCCATATGTAGGTAATACAACTATTATTATTTTATTATTAAAAAAAAAAAACATCATTGAAAAGGCTTGTTTCTTTTATGGCCGGCGGCTTGCCTGACGCCAACCCTCTGCTCAAATAGAAATTTAATCGGCTTTCTATTTGAAATAAATGGCTGAGGTTACCAGGCATTTGTTAGTGGATTATTGCCTAAAAAGGTATGTGTAATAGATAAGAAGTGCTTACTCAAACACATAGAAGGAAGCCTTAAGCAGCAAACATTGTAGTGGCATTATTTAGATGCCGGAAATCGGTTTTTCTTTTGTTTGGAAGAACATTTATGTTTAAAGTTTAGGTGATAAAGAAGCGATCTGCCTAATGGTCATACCGTAAGGTCTATAAAACGGCGTCCACACGGAACAATTTCACGTACAATTTGACTAGATATTCAATCGAATCATATCGTGTGTACGCAAATCGTCCAATTCAAAGTCATTGGATGGTCCGGACCGCCTGACTTGATCGTGTCAAGTCAACTTAGTTCGTGTGGACGCTAATCGGCCTATTTTATAATTGAATCTGCCTGCAGGCGGCATACTGAGCGAGTGTGTTCTGATTTTTTTTAAAGGATATGTGTATTTACGCATTATTAAGGTGTTTTTCAGTTCGGTGGTTATATTTATAAGATGATTTATATTATAAGATCAATACAGAAGGATTTTTTTTTAAAACATAAAATATTATGTATACCTTTCTTACAAACGTCCCAAAGAAAATACATTCAAATGAAAATTAGATTTAGTTGTAAAGTGTGTACGCGAAATCTGTTCGGAAGCCAATTCAATCACAAATATGATCAGGTAGTAAAATTGTATAGTGTGGATGCCGTTTAAGAGGTCAACGAGTAATCAGTTAATGTATGCACATCAAAAACATGCTTACTAAGCATGTTTTTGATGTGCATACTTTAACTAATTGATATTTGCTTTTTTTGGTCTTGAGGGATTATTCTCGAAACTTACATAAGTAAGCAGACAGTGAGTGTTGATTTGTCATTGAGAACCCGTAGGAATATGAAACATCTAAAGTTTACCTACCTACATTCTACAAATAACTGTTTACTATGAGTTTTTAATTCTTTTGTTCTTCATACAAATCGATATAGTTCATCAGAAAAAAGAGAAAGTGTAGTAATCACGCACTTAATACGACTAGACCACTATTTCGGTATTTCGCGGTATTGAAAATACAAAGTGCAGCTCTACAGCTTATCGGCCTTACTAGTACCAGCAATAATAAACCACGTTAGCACGTCAATTGCTAATTACTGAGTAACAATGCTCTAACAAGATTTAAACACGGTTTGTTACTGTCAATTAAGAAAGAAAGAGAAAGAAACAAATTTATTTTGATCTCATACACAGGTATACGGGTTAAAAACAATAGTTGTATGAAGTTGTTTCTAATTAAAGTAAATTTACAATTTTTAATTTTTAAGCAATACCCCTGTATGAGTCAAAAATGGTCGTTAGCTCAGCTTAATGCTAACTCGGGGAGAGGTAGCGCTGGCATTCTGCTAACACCTACAGACGGAGAGCAGGCTATTACAGTTAGAGAGAAAAGAGAAAATATATGTATATCATTTATAAAATTAGTTTAAATAATTTGATAAATAGTATAAAACAAAATATGCACACAATAAACAATGTTAGATAATTACAATATACCACTTAAATAAAAGAACATGATTAATAGTATGTGTATATTATGCAGAGACTAAACGCATTGGTTCGCCAGTCTTATTTAATCTGTGCTTGCTTCCTTACGCGGGGTTTTCATTAGTTTTTAATAAAGACGCTTAGTTAACTGAGGTTACTTTGTAATGAAAATTAAGTTTATTCGTTTGCAAATGTTTTTAATAATGTTTATTGTAATGTTTTTAATGACTGACGTGAAATTAATGTTACAATGTAATTAATGTAATGTAACAATAATTAAGCGTTTTTTTTATTTAGAAATATAAATTGTTTTGTGTTTAAGAATTGTAATGTCAGAAAAAATGAATCCCAAAACACAGTTCTCCGAGCTTCTTTAAATTAGTGGTTTTTGTATAAAAAGTAGATGCTATTTAAGTTTTGTAGTAAACTTAGGAATTAGTATAATTCAGTCCACCAGTCCGCCATTTATAACTCTATTCTAATGGAATAAGGTTTATATTTTATTCACATTTTGCCGCTTGGTCTGACTTGACCCTTATCCTGTAAATTCGTAAAGAAGTTGTTAACGAAAATTATTTCAAAATAAACAAACATGTTGCAAGTTTGTACCTACTAATTCATTCACAACATGTCTCCCACTGGAATGCTATCGGTTTTTATTATAAACTAGCTTTTGTCCGCGATATCGTTTGCATGGAAATTCAAATTAATACCACGGTAACCGATTTTCTACTAAATTTGCTTAATTTCTCGTTCCGTAAGAACGAAATCGGTTAAGCCGTTCTCAAGTTATTGCGTGACCAAGGTAAATAGGGATTAATTTTTATATAATTAGATGAAGCTTCTGAAAAGTAATGAAATGGACTGATCTTGTTTGAGGAATACTTAAATCGCTTTTGTTAAATGATAAAAGAACACATTAATCATAATCCCACTAATACCTATTATAAATGTGAAAGTTTGGATGGATGGATGGATGTTTGTTACTATTACACGCAAAAACCACTGGAGCTGGAGACCTGGATTACCACATAGGCTACTTTTAATCCCGATATTCAAACAGGATCAGGAGTTACGCGGTCTAAACCGCGGGGCGCTACTAATAGGAAAATAATTTTAAACAGTATAAGTGAAAGGGAAAAAACTGAAAAGGTAAAATGGTTGAGATATGACGATGATTTTTTAAGCTGTAGGAAAAAATCAATACATTATGCTTTGCTACCCGTGCAAAGCCATATTGTACATATCTTTCCGTCACAAAAGTGAAAATTATTTCATGACATGTATCTATCCTACTCATAGCATCTAAACACATTTTTTACAATTTGTAGAGGTATATATGGCAACAAAGTAAAAATACTGTGCAACAACACTAATTAAAATTGTGAAAATGTTGTTATTCCTGAATGCTACATTGCGCGTACACGATTTATAACTAGGAATATAATTTTATTGCGATCGTGACTGCAATACTCTTCACGTTTGCGATTCTCTAGCTAATTTTACTGCATCGATCGGTCAATGCGCCGGCGATTCAATGAGCGGAACCGAAATAACAGGGAGTTAATTGAAACTGGCGCCAATTCGAAACGATATAATCTGCAATCAAACTACTTCAGTAAGATGATGCACATCACATGCTTATGATCATAAGTTATGCAATGTTTTATTATGCATGTGGTTCTTCACTGCTTTACATCGATCAATTTTAATTTGTGCACCTTGAGACTCAAGACACGTATGTAGGTGCTTCTATGTTTTATTCGCATATTGTAGAGTGAATAGGTTTATCTTGGATAGGCGTGTAACGTCTTTATTTTCATAGTCACTTTCCATCAGGTGGATTGGGAGACAAACACCTATGCCCTTTCTCAAAAAAAAAATGTACCTAATAACTGTTATGTGATAGCGTTAATTCCCGAGTACATAATTATATAGCATATTGCATTCTTAAATAATGTGTAAATGCATCTTTGACCTATAAATAAATTTTTAACTTTCATCTTGTTCCTTCTTTTAGATTGTAGATAATAAACCTGATGCTGAAACATAATTATCTTACTGAATGTGCTCAGTATTTTGCCCAGTTTGTATGTATGATTGAGTAGGACATATATAAATCGTTCGTTTGTATGGTTTTTAATAATATGTGCTTTGATATATACAATGTAACTCAATTATCAATGTTTTATTTATCTTTCACTATTACCCGCGAATCCTCTGTGGTCTGTGGTCACCTGGTCGTCACGAACTAATTAAAAGACGTTTTGTCATTTTGTGGACCTAGGTGTTCATATCATTATGAACACCTAGGTCCACAAAATGACAAAACGTCTAGGTGTTCATAATGAACACAAATCATTATACAGTGCGCCGCTAGTATATGAAATAAAAAGGCAAATTATAACACTATGATTTCTGTTTTGATTGATAACAACTTGTTCTTTTTGTCTTATGACAGTTACGATTATTCTCGGAAGCTGGGCTTCCCATATAAAAGTATTTTCTTTGCAACCAAGCAACTATAACAAGTCGTACGTAAAATGAGTAACACTCTGTATTTGGTTGGATAACTTGGTATCTACAATTTCTTTTTGTTAAAAGAATGCTAGTAACGTGGGTTTATTACTTATATTCTTGTTAACCCCTCCAGGTAAGCTAAATGCTTGTGTAAGAATGGGTACACGCCGATAGTGCACTGGGTAGAGTTCGAACCTGCAACCACTACATCGCAAGTCCGACGCGTTAGCCATTACGCTACCATCACTTACTATTAGAGGTATTAAGCTTAACACGAAGGTTATATTTATATCTTGATTACTTTAAAGCTAGTCACTACGTGTGTGTGTTAGTGCGTTGAATACCTTAGGGTACAGATAAGATAATTTTTACTTCGTAAGAGATACATCACTCCCATACAAAAGCGAAAATACCTACGTTACAAAATTTATATAATAGCACCCGGCTTTAGAAGCAACCAAAAATATATCCTATGTAAACTTTAAGGAAGTTGAGAACGCTTTGCCTACCGGGCGACGACCGTCGTATGTGTGCGTGTCGCGCAGTAGCCGACGCTCTAGGGTTGTACAAAGATGATAATTATAAAGGAAACAGTAGAAATAACTCATTTATTTGATAATAGAATATATACTGTTATGGTTGTGTTGTGTACAGTTTCACAGATTTGTCAACACAATTAAGAATAAGGTTGCGTTTGTAAATCTGAATAAACGTTTTTAAAAGCGAACACACAAGAACAGAAAGAAAATGTCGTATTGTCATGATTGACAATACGACATTTTCTTTTCTGTTCTTGTGTGTTCGCTTTTAAAAACGTTTATTCAGATTTATTACATTTATTATTACATTATATTATTACACATCAGTGTATAATGTGTATTTCAAACTTGTATTGGATGTGTCGCAAATATAATCTATTAAATTTTTGCAACTTATCAAACATAAATAAAAATACATTAAAATAATATTACAAATATTAATTCAGTGTTACTTAAAAAACACAGATTCATCGTACAATAAATATTTGTACGTACACTTGTTTACAACAGACCATTATTGTTGAATTAGCATGCCTTTAATTTCATTGGTAGTGGTAATTTTAGCTTTTTTAAATCTGGTATAAACATTAATCAGAAATTAATGCCTTCCTTTGATAATAAGTTCTAAGTTCAAGCCAGACGGCTTCGAGTATACTATAACTGGGTTATTTGTAGTATATTTTATCAATAGAGAATACTGCTATTTGCAGCATTTCTAGTCTGGTTCCCGTCGCTAAGGGCGACATTTAGTAGTCCTTTATAAATTTGCAATTTGCAATTGGCAAACTGAACTAATTACTTTGAACAACTAAAAACCTTTCTACAAAATTGTATTATATAACTATTTAAATTATCGATCGATCGATCGATCGAAATTGATCCATCTGCATTTGTACTAGGTTACTTTTAGTATCTGAACAATAGTATCTCGCTCTTTCTGTAGATAACTATAATTTTCGAGAAAATAACGCAATCAAATAAGAATTGATTTGCCTCGAGCTCACGATAATCAATGCGATACCGACGTTATTTTCCCTTTCCTTTTTATCTTATTTTTAAAGATATCTAATACGTTGCGATTGGAAAGATACTTTTTAAAATCATGATTTTTTAATCAAAAGCTTCACATTTTAAAATCTCGTCAGTTTATAGGTAATTATTTATCAATTCAGAGTTCCAAAAACGATTAAAAAGTTTGTAAAAGATACGTTTCTTCTAAATGTACAATATGTCAATATTCATCCCTAAACTATAGCTTATACAACACGAAGCGCTTTTACTGGCAAATATATTGACACGTTGCATAAAAATGTTAGAACGCTATTAAATTGGTGCGTTTCAGCGTGCGTCCATATCTTTATGTTACAATACCACGCTCTTCTATCGAACAGGATGGGGACCTGTTATTTTTTTAAAGATAACTCCCTCATTAGGATTATTCCTGTATCGCGGGGGGTTTCACAAACATTCAAACAACAGACACAAAGAACACCGAGACTCCGGACAACTATTTGTGGATCACACAATTTTTTTGTCCTGTGTAGGATTTGAACCCACAACACTCAGCGTGGCGTAGTGGCGAGGTGACCACTTAACCCATTGCGCCATCCGTGCCGTAGGAATACAAGACATGCCTGTATGTTCTTTAGCACAACGCAAAAAATATGGCATAAATCCTGTAAGAAATAACAACAAAATGTATTCAGCCCGACTGGCCCGAGTAAAGCCAAGAGCAGTTGTAAAGAAGAAGCCGCTATTCTAGAAATATTAGAAGAGAATTTGCACTCCTCTTCTTACACATCAGAAGAGAAGCGTAAAAAATAAAACTTTTATCTGGTGCTATAACAAAGAGGGCATTCGGAAATGACCTATGGTGCTAATTTTGTATATTCTAAGCCTAATTATACAAACTGTCACAGACAAGTGTGGTCAGATTTAAGAGCGGTGTTTTGCCACAAAATAGGTAATTTAGCTAGAAAAGAATTGATTTAAAAAAATCTTCGGAAAATACATTTCCTGGTGTATGTTCTAAAATTTTTGGCGCTTTACGTTATTCATAGGGTCTATCTCTATAACCCCTAAATCTGTGATCATATTCCCCCCCCCTCCCTTTCTGTAACACACTGTATACATAAGTATTTTAATTTTAAATAATAGGGTTCAAATTTTCATGTCAATTAGTATCCATTCAAATAATAAATTAATATATTCTGTGAGATTCACGTCCACCGTTCGTTACGAATGCGAGCATATTTTGACGTAGTAAGCCCGTCTAGCCCGCCTGTAATATGTTCAGTAAACGAAATTACCTCTCTGAATTAAACCTTTTGTATGTTTTAATAATAAATCACGATGACCGTGGAATAAATTGAGTTTACTCAACTTTAGTACAAATATTATTACTTTTCTTGGACGCCTCAAAACGTGTTTCGTTCCTTTTGCCAGAGTTAATCCCTTGCATTCATCAGAATTCCTATAAAGCCCACACTGAGTAAGCTTAAGGTTGGCTCTTGAATAGAAGCTGATACCCGTTTCTATGTCAATCTATATCCTCTTTTTAAACGTTTTTTCATACCTTTCGGATAACCTTTTTCAGCATATTTTCGTGGTTTTTCTCATTTTTTTATCCACAGTTACTGTTTAATGTTTTCTAAGTAGAATGATTAATGGTATAATATTTTTACAAATTGATATTTCTAATGTATTCTACAAGCTAACCTATAATATTTTTTAGGAAGATTACAGTAGTACAAATATATTTCAATTTCGAATAATGACTAAACGGTTAGCCAAGAAATGTTGATCCTTGCGGAGAATTTTGAGAGACCCCTAGTTTTATAGTCTATGAGCCAGGTACAAATTTCGTCAGTCATTTCCTCTCGGTCGATAATTCGTAAAATGCTTTAGAAAGTTGTTTCATGAAGCCTCGTGAACGTCAACTGCAGTTCCGTCGGGGTTTGAGGTGCAGCAGCCTCCCGCGCACGTAGAAAAAAATATTATTTTTAGTCATTTCCACCCGATTGAGAATTGTATCAAATTATAGCTAACCCGATATCTTAAAGAAAAAGAAAATTCAGCTGACTATAGAGTGGTGGATTAAAGGTCAGCTGGTCACATGAATGTGAAAGAAAATCAGTAATTTCTTCTCAATTGAAAATTTATAAGGTGACAGTTTATATTTATTTATTTATTTATTTAACAAGCTTGGGAGACTTACAGCTAAAATATCATTGTAGTAAACTAAATAATAATGGGTCAGCCAATGACAAGTCTCCACTCCACAATGCTATTGCGAATAAATAAAAATGTCACAATTTGTGTGACAATGTCGCATTATCACAAAAAGTACCCGTAAGTAACCAACCCACGTACCAACATTAAGTAGCAATCATTAGCCCTCGAGTCAAAGCAAAGCAAAAAACAAAGCGACAGTCTGAGCGAAAAGCTATCATGTAGTAATTCTACCTACATTAGATTTAATGTAATAATTACGATCTGTATGACAACTGAGCGAGCCGTGTTTCTTATAATTATAGCTCGTTTTGCCTTAGTTGTCCTATAAAGTAAACAAACATGGCGTACTTGCCGGTACGCCATGTTTGTCATCAAAGACAATAGATAAGGATGGGAAATTATCGAACGAATGATTAAACAGAATATCTTTTATAATGATCACAATCAAAGAATTTGGGTATAAATAATTGAAAAATTAATTTTAGAGTAAATGGTATTTTATTTGATAAAAGTCGTAGTTAGCTGTTTTTGAGTCTGTTTCTCTGCTAGACAAAATCTTTGTCACTTCAACAGCATATTTTTAGTACTGATTTTAAGGAAGTAAATTAAAAAAACTACAAACAGCTAAATATTTTTCAGTTACTTGTAGATCTTTGAAATTATCATCGACGAATTGTACACCTACTGGTTTGCCTTCGGGGTAAAATTCGTTCTGTAATAAAATATTACGATTCTTTGTTGTCTGGTGTCGGTTTTGGAATACAATTCACCATTCCCACTTTTCCCGTGAATGCCGTAAGGGCCTTCTACCACGCTAACATCTATTTTACTGGTGGGACACGTAGACCGTGTGCGTATGCGAAAAACCTGCCATAGTGATTCAATCACGGTCCGATCGCGTACTAAGATCAGCAACTGCACAGCCGGACATAGTTCATTAGACCTCCCAAGTGGGCTGTGGTAGACAGCAGCTTGGCTGTGCTACGTCAATGCCGTTGCCCATGACTAGTGGTACACTGCCAAAGACAATTAAAAATGATTCCGGGCAGAATTCGGTCTCGACTCTTAAAATTTGGTCAAGGCCGGCCACAACAACCCTATGCCCAGTCAAACTATCATTTATCTATTAAGACTGTAGTATATGTTGTAAAAAGTATTTTTAAGATTTTTTTTGACTTACTAAGCTCCTTTTAAGTTATTTTTTTGTTTAAATGGTATTAACCATTTTAATAAAAACTTTGAAGTTTAAAAATTTTGTTATCATTCAAAAAGCACTCTCTATCATCCAAAGACAAAATAGGATTTCGAAATCAAATCACATTATCATCTTCTTACAGACTGGCCTGTTGGTCTAGTGGTTAGTGACCCTGACTGCTGAGCCAGAGGTCGTGGGTTAGATTCCCATCTGAGTCTGGGTGTTCTTTGTGTCCGTTGTTTGTATGTTTGTAAACTCCCCCGCGACACAGGAGTAATTCCTAATGCGGGAGATGTCTTTAAAAAAAAAAATTATGTGTCATGTATTGTTTAGTGATGCAAAACAAACACCTTACCGCGATTCAGAGATTAAATTAATCTATGAGTTAAAAAAATACCTATAACTATAATTATAATCTCTATTCTCCTTGTATGTATAAATTTTCAAATTAAACAAAGAATGTGTTTTCTTTTGAATTCATATATACATTTCTGGCTGACTGTAAACAAAGTTTGACTTAGTTTACAATTTTAGAATAGGATAATCTTTATTGTACACCAACGATTTATTGCTTAAAAAATACACAATATTTTCTCTTGATGTATAAAAAAGTTTAAATACCTTATGATTCTAAAGAATCCTACCTATTCAATGTTTCAGTAACCAGTACAATCAGGGGCGAGTGAGGTAACCTATTCATCCCTTACGTTTGTTTCCACATCACGTAACATGAAAGAAAATGTTCTAAAAGATAACAGTTGTGTGAACATAACAACGTGTTCACATACTGGTTTTGTTCGCTACACAACTGTGAATGTAATCCGCAACAATAGGTAGCTAACCAAGACTTCATTAAAACAGTTTTAAATTTACTGTACTGTGTAGTATTAGGTAGGATTGGGTTCTGTGGTGTGCTCAATTGATTCGTGCTTTACCCGTTACGCTGTTATTGACCCTGCACAGATTATTTCGACAAATATTCGCTTTATTTGTACAAATCAAAGAAACTTTTAAACTGCTTACGAAAACTGTATATTTTCGTGTTGCCGAATCAAAATAAATATTTATTCAAATCTGCTATGTATATTGCAAATTCGTAGAATAAAATCAAATAATATTGTAGAAATTAAATGAGATAGGAAAGTTTTAATTAAAAATTATAATTGAACAATTACATGCAGAGATTCTAGTCAATAAATTCAATTTAATGCTAAGTATGATACAGCTTTAGACACGGGCACAATGCTAAAAAGCATATGAACTGGACGATATAAATATTGCAATATAGATTGAATTGAATTAAATTGACATGAGTATTTAACATTTCAGACTTGAAAAGTTCAGGTATTGTGAATTTCAAAGTTAAACTGTAAACATATACTCGTATTCTTTTTATATCCAGTGTATAACAAAGCACTTGCTTATATTTACAAGGCAAGCTTAACTGCTTAACTTGCAATTGTGTTATCTTTCAACTATTGCTGTGTAGTGTGTTGCAGGAACATAGACGATTTATGTGGGTTTAACGGATACATAGAGTGTATATTTGTGTAGATAGTTTCACTAAAGGAGTAGTAAAAAAGATAACAAAATTTAACGAGAATGTAGTGGTAGGCATAGTAATAAATAAATAAATAAGTACCTAGAAAATCTTATTTTATTAACTTGAGAGTCATTTATTTTTTCTATGTCCCTCTCGATATCGCTCTGGGGTCCAAACGTTAGTATATTAAGCTTATGGGCCCAACGGCGTGCGGTTTATCGGGGATTATTTCATGACGTAGGTAGATCATCTGTCAATAATTACCATAAGACCCTCGTATGTGCAATTATCCCTAAAACCATACCGATAAACTGACGTCAGGGTTAGACTATCACTACAGGAATGTATTTAGAACTAACAAGGATATAAATGCATTTATTTTGTTAGTAAATAATTCATGCAATTGAGAAATCGCTGGTGGACGAGTCTTATGTCGCCGACTAAAGTAGACTAAAATCAATGTTCTCTTAGCTCTAGTCACATTACTTATATTGGTTTTGTGTATAATATAATTTTCTTGGCTTTCTTGGCTCTCATAAAAAAGTCTGAGATTATAAATTCTTCTAAATGAATTTATTTGAAACCTTCAGTAATTATTACATTTGTTTTACATAAATGTAGTTACTGAAAGTTTTGTCAGGATTTTATTGTAACGAACGAACGCATTTGCAATGCACGAAAATGCACCAAGTTTTTTCTTCAAGAAGAAGTGATTTAAAAGTTAAAAGCGATCCAATCAGTTCATAGTTTACTTTCGAATATATATTACAAAATTTAACGAACTTCATATCGTGTTCTCTGTGCGAACTATTTAAAATAGATAAGTAGGTAGTCAGTCTCTTAAATTTTGTGAAAAAAAATATATTGACTTGAGCACGCTTAATATATAGAATTATGTTATCTGTGCTGTCGGTAAACTCACGGCACAGTTTACTAAATAGTTACTACGTCTCACGGCCCCTGTAGTAATTAATCGATAATATATATTGGTCTAACGAGAATTACCACTTCGACCCAGTCAGGTATATTCTTGGGACGTTTTTACGAAATATTATTATTATGCTAATTCCCGTTTACAAGCGGAATCTAAATTCAACGAATCGAAATCGACTTTTATTGGGGTAGTAAACTAGCGCGGTTTCTTTGTACGCGAACTTTTATTACAGACTTTATTATTAAAACATTCTAATTCATCCTTAGAAAATAGAACTGCGCTCTGGAGCGGAGAGAAAGGCGCCGTAACGTGCAGTGCTATAATGTTAATTGAGTAAGTGAATCCCACGCGTCTGAAACTCGTCGTTTTGTAAAAGTTTTATATCCTGACGACGGTATTGTTTTACTATCACATATTCACATATATATAGGTACATGTTATCACATCTTTTGTTGACGCGTGGTCCCATGTAAACAAAAGAAGAACCCGGGTCGAGGATTCAAAACATTTCTGATACGGGTCGCGATTGTCAATAAATTCAAGACTGTAACAACAACGCAAAATGTATATATACCGTCTCAGATAAAGATGCAGCATAAACAGTAGCCGATAAATAATTTAAAGGGGCCGGGGCGCGGAACAAAATTTACGGGACGTCAACCCTTATATTTACAAGTGTTTGCTACTTATGTCCTCCAGAAGAATTCGGAAGACGTGAACAATGAAAATTTTAATGAACATTTACGTTTTCATCCATAATACGCACCGAACAACACCATGCTTCTGTCATTAAAGTGTTAATAAAATATATCAAAATATATTTTATTAACACTTACTCAAAAGTATCTCAAAAGATACAAATATTTTTTTATTATTTAAAAGAAATAAAACTACAACAAACAAAAACCACAAAAATACAACTTTATATAATAACTCAGTGTTATAAATATGTGTAAAGTGTAGTAGTTGGAGTTTATGCAGCTTGATAAAATAGATGGAACACAAATATTACTTCTCGAGATTTTGCGTGAACCACAAAATTAAGGTAGGACTGACCGCAACCTGCTAATGATATAAGAAAAGGCAATTTTATCATATATATTCCATGTACAGGCGGATGGTTATGAAATTCTATGAAATGTTTTTCAGATTCGTTTAGTTGACTTCTCGAACCATAGCGTCGCAACACCTATTTCACTTAAAATTCAATTATCAACGTATGTATGATCCTAACATGTGCATCTTTTTTTTCATTATTTATAAAATAAATCAACGTAACACGTAAATAATGACTGATTTATAAGAATGGCACTTTGAATCGATGAGAATAATGATGAGATGTAGTTGTCCTGTATTTTTATATAACTTATGTATTTGAACACTTAATTATCCGCATACTCTCTATTGGACAAGTGGAAACGTAAAAATGTGTAGATACATAATACGTAAACGTTGGTGAATCTGGGATGGAGACCCCGGATTTTTTATCGCTTCCTCTTCACTACATAGTTTAAAACAAAGTCGCTTTCTCTGTCCCTATATCCCTATGTATGCTTAAATCTTTAAAAGTACCCAACGGATTTTGATGAGTTTTTATTTTAATAGATAGAGTGATTGAAGAGTAAGGGTTATATGTATAATAACATCCATTAAATAGTGGAAAAATACTGTTATTTTTGAGGTTTCTAATGTGATGTCGTAAATAATTACTTAACTACTGGATCGATTTTAATCATTTTTTCAGTGAATGACATAGGCTATATATTTTATACCCGTGCGAAGCCGGAGCGGACCGCTAGTGGACTATAAGTTGAATAATTTTTTTCTCGTGGGCTCGTGGCTAAGTGGTAACCGAGTATGTTAACACATTACAAAGTTAAGTAATACTAGCCAGGTCAGTCTAGGATGGTTGACCATCGATAGTGGACCTTTCGTTCGCTACCCCTGCTCTCGCCGCACGAGTAAGGAACTGGCGTGTCCTGGAAGAGGTTGAGACGCTCTCGGATCACCTGTATATCCGATTTGAGCTCTCCCGGACCCAGGACCCCAGAAGGGGTCACACGGCGCGGCGTTCTTCCCGTTTCCCGCGGTGGGCTGTTACGAAGATGGACAGGGACCTACTAGAGGAGGCAGCCATCATCTACTCTTGGCTGTCTCCGCAGCCTCTGACTGAGGAGGTAGACATGGGGGCAGGCCGCTTTCGCGATGCGATTACGCAGATTTGCGATGCGGCCATGCCCCGCGTCCGAGGTCGTCGGCCTCCAAGGAAGGAGGTGTACTGGTGGTCCCAGGAGTTGGCGGACCTTCGTGCGGCCTGTACTCGTGCCCGGAGGTCCTACACTCGCAGCCGGCGTCGTCACCGCGAGGAGGGTGAAGAGGACCAGCTTCATGAGGAGTACCGAGAGGCACGGAAAACTCTGAAGCTGGCCATTAGCCGCGCCAAAGAGGAGAAGAGAAAGGAGATGCTGGAGGGTCTCGATCGTGACCCCTGGGGTCGCTCATATCGCGCGGCGCAACAAAAGCTCCGCGCGTCGGGCTCCCCCCTTACGGAGACTCTCCAGCCCAGCTTCCTGCAGGGAGTGGTTGAGGGCCTTGTCCCGCAACGGGCGGAACACATACCCCCGTCGATGGCCGTATTGGTCGGACACGACGCGGAGGTCGAAAATGAGGACGTTCCGCCCGTCACAGAGGCGGAGGTAGGGGCGGCTGTTCTACGGATCCGTTCCAAGAACACCGCCCCCGGGCCAGACGGGATTCCTGCCCGAGCTTTGGCCCTCGCCCTCGACCACATGTCGGACTGCCTCAGGGAAGTGTTCGACGCTAGCCTGGCGTCCGGATGCTTCCCTGACTGCTGGAAGAGCGGGAAGCTGGTGCTTTTAACGAAGCCGGGACGGCCTACCGACTCGGTCGCGGCCTACAGGCCCATCGTGTTGCTGGACGAGGCGGGTAAATTGTTTGAGAGGGTCCTCTCTGCCCGCATCGTTCGGCACCTTGGCGAGGTCGGCCCCGATTTGTCGGACGCCCAATTCGGTTTTCGAACGGGGCGTTCGACGGTCGGTGCTGTGTTGCGCCTGAGGGCTGTGACCGAAGACGTAGTGAGCTGTGGCGGCGTGCTGTTGGCGGTGTCGTTGGACATCGCCAACGCATTCAATAGTCTGCCATTCAGCTGCATCAGGGAAGCACTCCTCTATCATGGGGTGCCACAGTACCTGAGGCGGCTAGTGGCAGACTATTTAGAGGAGCGTACCGTCATGTACGAGGACCGAGATGGAGTTTTGAGTAGTCGGCCCATGTCGTGCGGTGTTCCGCAGGGGTCTGTCCTTGGACCACTCCTGTGGAACATGGGGTACGACTGGGCCCTTCGAGGTGACTTCCCCCCCGGGCTGGGCGTAATCTGTTACGCCGACGACACTTTGGTCACAGCCCGGGGGGTGAACTTTCAAGAGGCGGCGCGTTTGGCCACCAGGGGAGTCTCGCTGGTGGTCGGGCGCATCGAGGCGCTGGGCTTGCGGGTGGCCCTGGATAAGACGGAGGCCCTTTTATTCCATGGGCCCCGCCGTGGTCCACCCCCTGGCGCCTCTATCGTGGTCAACTCGGTCCTCGTACCGGTTCGGGCCCATATAAGGTATCTGGGCCTGATCCTCGACGGCAGGTGGCTCTTCGACGAGCACTTCCGACAGCTTGCTCCGAAGCTGGTTGGCGCTGCGTCCGCCCTTGGGCGACTCTTGCCCAATTTGGGCGGGCCCAGCGTCGCTACAAGACGGCTGTACACGGGGGTTGTCCGGTCAATGGCACTGTACGGTGCACCGGTGTGGGCGGGAGCTCTGACCGCCCAGAACAGGGCGCGCCTCTGGCGCCTTCAGAGGGTCATGGCGGTTAGAGCCATACGCGGCTACCGCACCGTGTCGACGGAGGCGGCGTGCGCGTTGGCCGGGACTCCCCCGTGGGATTTGGAGGCGGAAGTGCTCGCCGAAGTATATCGGCGAACGGCTGAGTTCCGGGCGGGAAGCGGCAGTCGGCCCCCGCCCGAAGAGGTACGCGAATGGCGTGAGGCCGCTCGCCGAGCCACCATGGCTCGTTGGTCGTCCCGGCTGGAGGCTCCACGTGCTGGCTTTGCCCGGTCATCGTCGAGTGGGCAGGGCGGCAGCACGGGACCCTTTCCTTCCGACTGACGCAGGTTCTTTCCGGGCACGGCTGCTTCGGGAAGTACCTGCACTCGGTCGCTAGGAGGGAACTGAGTCCCGCCTGTCACCACTGCGACTGTAGTGAGGACTCGGCTCAGCACACGCTGGCGGTTTGCTCCGCCTGGGCGACGCAGCGTCGGGCCCTCACTGCAGTCATCGGAGGGGATCTCTCGCTACCGGCCGTCATACGCTCCATGGCCGGTAGCGACAGGAATTTTACCGCGGTCGCGACCTTCTGTGAGGACGTCATCTCGCAGAAGGAGGCGGCGGAAAGGGTCCGGGAGGACGATCTCCACTCGGACCTAATTCGCCGCCGGCGAACCGGGCGGCGGAGGCGCGCTTGCCAGCGCCTCATGCCGCCCTGAGTGTGGCCGCGGGTGGACGGGACGGGTTTTTCCCCTTCACCCGCTATAGTGGCCCCCCGCGAGGAGGCGGCGTCCGCGTGTGCCTGGACGTCGCCTAATTGAGAGGTTTTTACCCGAAGGTGGTGCCCGCGCTTTTGCGGGCAGGCGCTAGGGGGGTTCCGGATGTCTTAATAAAAGCTGTTCCCGGATCCCTCCTACTTAGGGCGCAGTACGGCACACCGTGTGGTTTTAGTCGGTTCGATTCCGACACACCGCCCCACCGAAAACCCCGGTGGGGTGACGGCCCGAGGGGGTTTCCACACGCACAAAAAAAAAAAAAAAAAGGATGGTTGACCATTCTTAGCATTCGGAGAGCACGTTAAACCGTCCGCCCCGGGTGCCATACAAACATCTGTGGCATTCGTTACGGGTAGTTGGAGCCCTAAAAAAGTCCGACAACCTGGTCTAACTACAGAACTTCGATATCGCCTAGTACTTGGGTTGTGGAGGTCTGATGGCAGTCGCTTCACTTAAAATATCAAAGTTCGGCCGTGTCGTAGTTAGATTGAAAGTCGACCCCAACTTAGTTGGGAAAAGGCGCGGAGGATGATGATATTTTTTTTATTTATACTCGGGAAAATTTTAATTCGGTATTGTGAATTCAATGTTTTTTTTTTAATTTGTGTTCGCGAGTTTTTTTGTTTGAGTTCAAAAGGGAACTTGAACTGAAGATATTAAACATTTGGAAGTCATTGCCACATATTATATATATTATGTATGTGAAAAATACAATACATCGCAATGCTATTACGAGAGTGTATCAACTCAAAATGAAGCTTTTTTCAGAAACGACAGAAAACTGATTACTCGCTTCCTGTTAAAGATTATAAAAAGTGAACACTATAGTAAGATTATTGATAAAATTAAGGGATTTCTGTATTTATGAATTATTTAAAAGATTGCAGGTTATCGAGTTATTTCCAATTTTTGACTTCATACTCTATTGTCTGAACAAAAAAAAAAAAAATATGAATTATTTTTAGTTGTGTAGTTATAAGTGAAATATTTTGACTTATTACAATTGATTTTTTTTTGTACGATTTTAAGTAACTTTTTTGAGTTAATATATTTTAAATTATAGCCCTTTTATTTTAGACTAAGGTTAGGACGTAAATAAAGCCAGTAAATAAAGACAAATAATGTATTTATCAGAATAAATAACTATAAAACTGAATTATACAAAGAAATAACAACAAAAGAGGTAATCTTTTTTTTTAATCAGAGTTTTCTACTTATTTATATTCTTAAGAAATAATCAGTCATTTTACAAATAGTCGCTATCATATATATATCATATATCAGTCTGAAAATCACATAATTATAAATCTTTGTAAATTTGTATGAAAAGAGATTATTTAAAACCTTATGCAAACATGTTGAACTTATTTAAATAAAGTAATAACAAAATAAACTTTCTTAAACAAAACCAAAACAAGAATAAGAAAAAAGTACCTAAATTTTAATTAATTATTTATCAGTCTGACAATTCAATCGACATTTGTCTCCACACGGAGGACCCATCTTTCTTGCAGGAACTTGTTTATTAACACTTGATATGTAGCCCCTTACCTGTGTTTCGAAGACTTTTTGCAATTTTACTTTTCCAATTCGCTTCATTTCTCACCCTTTTACGATTACGTTTTCCTGCACTTCTGAAACATTTACCTCTGTAATTATTTGACCTACTGATCCACTAGTAGAAGCAACGGGATTTAAATTATTTTCTGCTTCGTCGCCTAAGCTACTTGATGAAGATGAACTGGAACTACTTGCAGAAGAGCTACTTGACGAAGAACTACTTCGCTGTCTCGGTGCTGCACCCTGAAGTAAACTGGGAACATTACCTGTTGACTCAGGAACGAAATGAGGGTCGCAGTCCGAATCGTCAAAATCACTATGGTCACTGTGCAGGGGTGAAATGTAATATTTTCTTTGGTTGGATGCAATATTTCCTTCGTTTATGTTGTTTTCCTTGTCTTCCTCATCGATAGACGTAGTTTTGGTCGCCATATCTACTAGAAGCCGCCCACCGTTCATGCTACAAACAAGCAAAAAGTATGTAATTATGAAGTAAAAAGTTTTTGTCACCAAGAATGTAGTAACTCAAAATTATTTTATAATCATAGAGTAATATTTTTATTATGACTTTAACATTACTGTTTGAACGTGTGATTTTAAATAAAAACTAGTAAACAAAAATTCGTCAACAAAACTGTATTGAGTCTAAACTTACTTACTAAACCAACAAGAATGTCGTTAGTCAAAATATTTCTTAAAGTTGTTTTTTTGTAAATGAACAATAGTGTAACAACTCGAAATACACCATGGTCATATTTAGGTTTAAATCAACAATAATGTATTAAGTCGAAATAATACTTGAATTTTAACATACCTGATTCAGCAATAACGTTTCAATCCAAAGTAATGCGGTCTAAACGCAAAGCGACACGTCCTCACCATTCGAATTTCAACCGTAACTAAAGATGATGCAATGTTGCGTGTTGATAACAACAGTCAGTCAATCATGAAGAATGACTTGTAACGCCATTTCTTGACTGTTTCTTGGACTATTTGAACGACGGTTTTATTGACGCGTAGGGAATTGAGTTTTACATATGAAAAATGAATTATCTCAAATTTACCCTATTTTGAGTTGATACAGTCTCGTAATAGCAGTGCGACATCATAACATGTTATAGTAAATCGTATTTTTTTTACTTCGTAGGTACTGCTGTAAAAAAAAAATCGTTTGCCAAATATTTGCTAGATATCCTGATACCTAGATATTTTAGATACCTAGAGCCTATAGGAAAGCTATCCTACCTAAAAGTATTTTGTTCTACCTAAAGAAAATCAATTGAATCACGTGCGTCGGTCATATCAGAATTTAATCCCGTGTATTGAAAAAATTACACGAACGAATTATAAATTCACCTGTGTATAGGTTATGTCACCTAGTTGATTGAATCCAATCCACCATCCATAAAACAACAGTTGTAATTAATCTTTACTCATTACAGTTGAGTTACTTACTCATTACATTACATTAAGGAGTAATGTTGTAGACGTCGTTTGTTCAAATAAATGCATTGTCTACAGATGCATGAGTCTACGATGAGCATTAAACTTAGAACTAATTTATAATTTTGCTAAGGATTAACGTAATTGTTAGGGCACAGTGATCCCACTGTGAGTTAACAATTGCGTTAATCTATTCAACTCAAAGGGAGAAGTTATTAAACCCGATAGAATGAGATATGACTAGAGATCGGATATTCGGATGCATATTTACCTAAAGTTGGCTATTATGGAAAGCACTTTTTTATCGAAAGAATCCCGCAATTCCAGGAAATTCAAATTTAAGTGTACCTATACTCCGTGAGATGTAATAAACCCCAGTTTGACACAAATGACAATTGCTCTGTTACAACGTACAATGGTTGCTTTTCCCTACTTTTCTTGTCAGTGATTTGTGACGAAGCAAAAACAACCTTATTACGTTGTAACAAGTGTCAAATCGGGCTTACTAAACCCCAGGAATGTAAGCATTTTGTAAGAGTGCGAGTGAGACGGCAAATTATACTTGCTTGTGCGCAAGTAGCGACGCGACAATACAACTGCATTCGTAAATAAAAATATACTTAGAAGCCGCTTTTATAATTTGTTATCCAAAAAATAACTTTAGGTAAATATGCATCCGATTATCCGATCTCTAGATATGACAAATTTTCTTTATTATACGAAACGTCATTTTGTTGGCGCGATTTAAATGTAGCATATAAATCACGCATTTAGTAAACGTTCTATGTTTGTTTCACTTTGGACATCTATCGTTACAACTCCATCGATATCAATGATGCATTTATAACAATAACACCCTAAAACGATGTATCGAGGATCGCTTCACTGGCAGTATAAGGAACAAAAGAAACTGCCCCATTAGCCGGGAAGATTGACTGACGGATAACAATTTATTTAGCTTTTACTTTAGATTTTAATGCTAAAGATACTCCCGTACGCTGTAAATACTTTCTTTTTAATTTCCCTATTATCCATTATATTTTACTACAGGTGCTTATAGGAAAATCTTTTAAGTCAACTGGTGATCTATTAAACAATAGATTGATAATATCGTAATCATATAAAGTAACCTTAGTCTACTCGGTCGTTGGGTGCTAAAATTACAGAGACTATTATACTAATGTACACCTACGTCGTACCAGCGACGACAATGACAGATCATTGTGTAGTTTGAGTGTTTGAGTTCTGTGTACTTATGTGGTTTATATACACTAACATATCTATAACACGCCTGTGTTAGTTTCACTTATAACTGTATTAACAACTTTTGAAAGTAAATTTTAACGTACTTGTAATTATCGTATAGAAATGAAACTTTGTATGTATATGTAGTTTGAATGACAATATTATAATTTGGCATCTTGGAGCTGGTCTGATGATGGGAAAAGAAGGTAGATAGTGGAAGTGGTTTCAGTGGCTAGCAGTAAACCTCTCGAGTTTGAGCTCATATGATTCGTTTTCACGAGTCCAACCCCAATAATGTATATATATATCGCCACATCAAAAAACTCTTATTTATTTTATTAAAATAGGGGCAAATTATAATAGATGATAAAACAGTTCACTATTGAATAAAAATGAGTTAATAGAGATTATTATGACTGGTAATGCCGGTAAAGCAATACTATTGGTCGGTTGATAAATATTGATTAAATCTCTCCTCCGAAAATGTTCTCTTGCGGTTTAAAAACCGATGCAAACAGAAAAAATAATAATTTGAAGAACTATCTATATATATATATATCTATCTCTCGCTCTCATGTGAGTTAGCGCCCTTTGATTGAAATTATTTAATAAAGGTCATAAAACAACAGGCTACGACTCGGTGCAGGGCATTATCCATATTAATTTGACTAAAGCAAAATCACAGCTCAGAGCTATTACAAAAATAAAACTTAATCTGGCTTTTGGTTTCTTCAGAAAAGGTCTACTCGTATATAGCCACGAGGCTTTTTCATTCCACTTAATATTTGCAGCAAAAAAAAAAACATGTTTAGATATCGGTGTCGGTCTACTAAATAAAAAAAAATCGTAATAACAAAAAATCGGGTGAACTAAATCGATATCTTTTTGAAAATACACAACAAACATATCTACCTACAATATTCATTATAATGACGTATCAAAAGCCTTGGTAATACACAATAATTATGTCCGAATCTGGAACCTTTGCGACCCGTTTTCGTCCAATGGGCTCAATTACTTAATGAAGGGTACGAGTCAGAGCGTGTCCTATAAAGTGCTATAAGAGTAAGTAAGAGCATTAGTAGGAAAAAGTATATCGACGTCTTGAGAATTATGGTAATGTATTTTTAAGAGACCTGCTACAAAAGAACTGCAAAAATCTGCGTTAATAGCATAGTTTATTGTTACTAGCTAAAAATGAACAATTGCATCTTATATTGGAAATAACGGCATAAGAAAATTCAAAAGTCGTAAAACTCTGTTCTGTTATGGTTCTAGTCAATGATATTTACAGAAAGATAGGTTACTTTCATACTGAACGGCGTCCAGTTATTGTTGTTGTATGACAAGACGTACTTATTTACAAGTGTACATACATTACGATTGCGAATGCGAAAGATAATACGGAATGCATGGTAGGGAAAGTGATAGCTATCTCTTGTGAGTTGCACTTGAAGTACATACTAAATTACAGAGTAGTCAGAATTGTTACAGAATGGTCATTGAATATCGCAATCTGCATGTTTGTTAAAATCTATTGATTTATAATGAGTGTTCCGTAGAAAATGTACATGGTAAAAATAAAACAACGAAGAAAATTATTATCGATTTATTTTCAATCACACTATGTATACTTCTTATAAACACAGTATGCATGTATTATAAATCTCTATACTTGTACAGATGAAGACTTAAGTACTTATTCCAATTAAAATTATTTTATTTCGTCTTATAGCCTGTATGAATTTGGAGAAGTAATGCTACGCGGCTATTCCGGGTGTTGAGCTCGCACGAGAAGCAGCTGCTAAGTTACTTATGGCCCACTCTTTTCAATTAACGGGTATTAATATAATATTGAGTAATTACCTATTTTTTCAATCACACACCGACTGGCACCGATCTCACATAAAAATTTAGGCCCTTTATTTGTTTCCTACCCACTTTTGATTTCATTTTTGTTGCGTAGTTTCACGTATATATAAAACTATTATTTCATTATTTCTTGTGTTTCTTTCTTTGAAGTTGATTTTATTTTTTTACATAAATGTATCGACATGCCACCATGAGAGAAAGAGTCTTTTAGTCTTTTTTGGCATTTATTTTGCGGTCCCTACGAAGAAAGTTCGAAGGTCGATAGGTAGCATCCCCGCAGTAGAATCTCGTAAGATCATCACTCGGAAATCTGGAAAATGTAAAACAACATAAGTTATAACAATACTATCTTTTTATCAACATACATTCTAAAACTATTATTGCTAATTATTTTATAATAACAAAAATAATAATATATACATCACATTAAGCGAAAGACAAGGACAACTAAACAGTGAACATAATATGTAGTAATATGAGGATATATATGGAATAAAAAATCTGCTAAGATTCAATTAGACGGTACAGGAAGTTTGATTAATCATAAAGGTTGATTAATCTATGACGCTTTTTGGGCGCCCGTTATTTGTCCTTGTCGCACTGCCGTTGCAATCATATTCTCTATCCTTTTTTTACCGTGACTTTAATAATACGGGATTTCATTTAATAATTTCAGTAAATGGGAAACAAAACCATGACAAAATACAAATATTACGAACCTATAAATACTTACGCGTTGGTATGTAACTCCGTCATTCTTATTTACCTTGGAATCATAGCTTTTACACCTTCTTAACACACAACTCGGGATTTTGGCACTCCACGGATACGTTTGACAACGTGTTTATTCACTAGCGTCTAGTAAGCGACTAAATCAAATCACGACAATTGTCTACGTTTGTCTGCAACAATTAGTGCACGCTAGTGCGATATCTACCTTTTTTTTTATATAATATCATTGGTTCTAGTACTTTCGTATTCCGTTAACAAAAATTGAATAATTACAGCTAATTATAAACACGTTACAGTAATTTAACAATAATTAATAGTGTTAATTTAGCTGTAATTTGTGATAATGTTTATCTTAATCTTTATCTTTATCCTAGCAACCTCTTATATTAACATAAAAAATTATATATTAAACTCAGTACCTACCGTACACATCACTACATATTAAAAAACAAAGTCCCCCGCCGCGTTTGTATGTCTGTCTGTCTGTTCGCGATAACCTGAAAAACTACTGATCGGATTTTCATGCGGATTTCACTAATAGACAGAGTGATTTATGAGGAAGGTTTAAGTGTATAGTTTGTACCCGTGCGAAGCCGGGGCGGGTTGCTAGTATATGGTGTAACACCTACAGTACCTAAAGTAATTTTAAATTATTTATCTTCATACTACTGGTCAGAGCGATGTGGTATTTCATCAGATCACACCTTTCCAAGCCTAACAATTTGTTCATTACATTTCTCTCTTCACTGAATGACAATTGATGACTGATTGTGTTCCGCAATCAAATTCCGAATTATGATTTTAAAAACGGTACGCCCACCACTGCAACAGATTGGGTGCTCAAATAAATTTTATGTCAAATATGAAACATTTATAAAGTTATTTCTTACTTACAGTAAATTTGTGAACCCTTGAGACTTATACAAAAATAAAAATTTTAGTATTGTAGACTTATCCGGCATAATATGAATGTAGTTTAAAAAAGTACATTTAAATATAAGTACGTTTACCCATGTTTCTTTTATGATATAGGGGTCAAAAGAGCAGACGGGCTACCTGGTGGTAAATGACTACCGCCACCCATGGGCACCTGCATCTCGAGAGTCACAATTGCGTTGCCGGCTTTTAAGATGGGAGTAGGGGAAGAAGGGGGAAGAGGGAAGGGTTAGGGCCTCCGGTAACCACACTTAGTCAGCAAAAAGCAATGCAAGATGCTTCACTGTTTCACTGCCGGTTTCTGTGAGGCCGTTGTATCACTTCGATCGAGCCGGCCAATACGTGCCGAAGCATGGCTCTCCCACGAAATATGTTCTAAACACATCAGTTAAAGTTATACTTTGGTACGTTTGTTTTAGAAGTCATTTCAATATATATATATATATATACTAGATACCCGGCCACGCGCGCAAGAAACTGAAACAAACAGAGTTTGAGGCAAACCACACATGTGGGTAATAGCTCTGAAGAAGAACAGTAATGAACCAATCCGACCAGGTGCTAAGGTATATTTGAGATAATATGGTAATATGAGCTGGGTAATAAGATTGGTTGCTAGATGGACTAGCACTAGTTAAATTAATTATCAACTAAGGTGAAAATTAACATATGTTGTCCACATTTATACTCCTGAATTTTAATAGACACTGGACTCGCTATGTCCTTAGGTGGGTAACTAGGAGGTAGTTGGTGTGCAAAGGCATTTAACTATACTATAATGATAACAAAAGGCAAAACCGGTGTAAGCATCTAGGCGTGTTGAGCTGCACGGTTTCACAATCACGGGTCACTAAGACTAAGAATGAGTTTGCTCATACTTTTGAAAACTTACAGCTAAATGCTAGAGCTCATAGCTTTAGCTACTGTCTGTGTCCCGCCAATTAAGGTAATTTAAAGTTGAAAGATTTGTGGGCACTCGGGGAAGTTTATCCGTAAGCAATATAGGCCAGTGTTTCCATAAGATTTACAAACCTTTAATCAATCAGGTAAGAGCTGAAACAAGTTACGAAACTGCAAAACAAGATCAATCAACTCACTTTAAGTTTGCTTTTCTAAGCATTTTGATACAATTTAAGCTATTGTACTCTTCCCTTAGTCTCATTAAAATAAAACGAATATCCATGGCAGGCGACTATCTAAAGAGATTTATGCACACCTGGGGTGAAACAGAAATAATCAGAGGCGGAAACGCAAATCTTAATAATATTTAAAGGCGAAAGTTTGTGAGGATGGATGGATGTTTGTAACTCTTTCACGCATTAACGGCTGAACAAATCTAAATAAAATTTGGCACAGAGATAGATTATAGTCTGCAATAAGACCACGCCAACGAAATCGCGGGTAATAGCTAGTATAATATAGGTATGCAGTATTAACCAATGCTTCATCCTTTTGCACTCGAAACTGAAGAAATAATGGTTTACGTAATCACACGATGTAGATCAACCCTTGTCAAGTAACAGTGTTACTCTATCTAGTATTCACACATACATACCGTCTGTTTACTACCTATATGATAAAATTCTAAACTACTCAATAAGACAAGTATAAGGTAGATACAGTGATGAACAGGTAAAATAATTTTATTACCTAGTTAGCTATGAGGTTAGGAACGATTGAGTTTCTACTAACTATCTAACTTAATATATATCTAACGATAAAATTTTATATACACTTATGTTGAGTCGGCGCCAAACAACATATAAAATTTAGATAATTAATCAGTTTGTGGTTTGGCGTCGACTCAAAATAAGTTTATATAAAATTTGATAGTTTTATGAAAATAAGCTCAAAGACAAAAGGTTTATTTGTTTTTTGTTGTTTCATCGGTGTTACTTTTTGTTAAAAAGATTTTTATTTACAAATTTTAACATTCAAAACCTATAAGGTACTTCCCATTGACCTAGAATCATGAAATTTGGTAAGAGCAAGGTCTGACAGCACAAGTAAAGGAAAAAATCCGAAAGTCGTTAATTTGTTGTTACGAGTATTTCACATAAAAATATTTTTTGCATTTACAAACTATAATTTTGTGTTTTTAAACTTTCGCGACTTTGATACATATTAAATGTGTAATTTGGGACTTAATTGCGATAGTATTTAAATGGTACAATACCTCTTGGTTACCCGACGTTTCGATCGAATTGCACCGATCGTGGCCACGAGTGGACTGGAATAACCAAGAAAGAGGTATTGTACCTTTTAAATATCGCGATTAAGTCCCGAAGTACACATTTAATATTTAATTTTGGGGTTGGAAAATTTACTGTGGTGTATATCGATGTATGGGGGAGTATTTTTAAAACTGCAATTTCCATCCCACTTGTAAGATACCAATGTGGTTATACGTTTCGGGGACTAATTTTTTGGGGAGAAAACTTGTCTGTAGATATTACGACCATCTCGGGAATCAATTCTAGAAGATATTTTCCCGTGTTTTCCGAAAGATAAACTTAACTTAGTTCTAAAAATATTTTCTTACACATTGATTGACGAAAAAGTCAACTTTCCAAAAAACTATTTTTTTATGTGATATAACAAAAAAATTACGTGGTTTTAATAAATTGTTTGTCTTGACAGACACAAAGTGATCCTATAAGGGTTTCTTTTCTTCCTTTTGAGGAATGGAACCCTAAAAATGGGTACAATTCTTGGAGAATCCAGCCCCGAGATGGATGAACTATCTACGTTTGTACTTGTGTAATTTTTTATGAATCTGGATCATGCGTTGTTTAGTTTATCGATTAATTTCCGCAGTTACGAGAAGTAGTTGGGTTTAAATTGATAAACCGCAGTGCAGCTGCACCAGGTGCGAATGGGAACGTTAATTACAATCCAGGAACATGTACGTAGTTACGAACCGGTTTCACAAGATAACACAGGCTCAGGTGCATCGTTCACTGACTTGTGAAACTCTTTTATCTCGTTGGAATTAGCATGGTGTATACATACCCTACGTGACTTCAAAACGTACCTAATGAGAATTGAGAATAAGAATAACGTGATAGATGTGTAGATGTAATAGTGATAAGAATACGAAGAATGGCAGACAATGATAAAAGAAAAACAAAAGAATAATTACAATATGAGTACTCCCCAAAAATCGGCAGTAATTTTCAAATCAATTTATCTATACAAAGCAGTGCGATTGATTCTAATAACATTATTGTTGAATATATATCAACTACTTTTATTTTTTTTTTGTTTAAAACTAACGTTTATTGCTTCAGGGTTGGTTTCTACTTTCATTTCATTTATATGCAATTTGCAATTGTGAAAAAAATTACAAAAGGTGATGATATATTCCTTTAGCATTGCAATCGCAATAACTCAAAATCTTGTATTTTTAAAAGCTTTGCCTTTCAGATTATTCCAGATATAATGATTAAGGTAAAAAAATAGAAATTAGCTGTTATTACAATTATTTCACCAGTTAATCAGCATCTTAAAGAAAACCTACTGACTAGTCAAGTGTAAGAAATGAATAAGTCATTAGCAATGAGGAAGCGATTAGCATTTTCATTCGTACAAAGCATTTTGTTATTTGCTATTTTGGCTAAAATTTCAGCCCCGTTTAATTATTAGTACCCTAATAAACTTATTCCATTGTATAATTCTTCAATACTGATAAGAAGTTTAATTAAGAAACCTTTACAGAAACAATTAAGTAAACTTATTATTAAATCAATAACAACAGTTAATACTGTTATTTCAGGAATGAAAATCTTTCGAGGCAGAGATTATGCCCATCCGGCTAGAATAAGGGAGGCTAGATAATTGCTTTCTTGTCAGTTTATAAGTGCCGTTTGCTTTTATTTAATTTCAAGGCGACTAGCATTATGTCTGGAAAAGTTAGTTTGGTTAAAATAGATGACGATACGTGAATGTCTGTAAGGCACAAACATATGGTGTAGAGGAGCATCGATTGCAAACGTAAGCATGAAAACGTGACAGAAATACGAAGACGGAACGACACATTCTATCTTATCTCTGATTTAGAAGACGAACATTTAAGTGCATAATTGAAGTAATAGTATGACAGGAATTGTCAATCTGTGTAGAAAAACATACAATAAAAAACTTATTCTAGTGTTTTAATCTCCCAATCTCACATTAAAAGGGAGTTCTACTCCTTTTTAATTTGTTATCAAATGCCTCAAGCATAAATAACAACGAACGTTACGAACTTTTAGCAGGGAAGTACAGTACAAGACATAGTTCCAACTAACTATTGTGGGATAGTCCAACATTAGCTTTCTACCATTACCAGTCTGAGAGATATTTAAACACTTCAAAAGTTAAAAGCTTTCACAACTACCTACTTAGAAAGTATCGACATTCATTTTGTACCTGATAACGACAATTTCATCAACTTCAGTCAAAATTAATTTCATTTCATTCACTTCTGTGTAACTCCTTAGGGAGGTGCAGACAAGATATGATATTAGTAAGAGATTTCATAAAGTTTTATTTACAAACAATAAACTTGTTGTAAAAGTCTGAATGTATAGAGTAACGAGATGAATTCCCAGTGGATTTTGATGAAAAAGTATGAGAGATTAACCTCTGAGAACCCTATCGCGTTTCTGTACTTACTTCACTCTGAAGGATAGCTAAATAAAATAACAACACCTCGGGCAATCAACGGTTCACACAGGGTAACAAGTCATGAATTGTTTTTTTTTTTCAGTTTATCAATAAGTTTGCTCGTGTCAACAAGGCTTAACTTATTTATTTATTTAAATCTTCATGCACAATATGTACAAAGGCGGACTTAATGCCGATGGCATTCTCTACCAGCCAACCTTGGGGTGGTGGAGAAATCTTATAAGGTAGGTGCACAGAAATCACATCCATTCTATCTATTAAATCAATACAAGTTACACACAGTACATAAACAGAAGTACACACTATTACTTACATAATAAATATAACAAAATAATAATATATATTCAAATCATATATACACATATCCATATAAATGCTTACATTATATTCATACACTATGAATACCGAAATACAGAGTCGAGTAACTAGCGTCCAACTCATTCAGTCATCTCATTGTGAAGGAGATCACGAACTTTCTTTTTAAATATAAGACGGTTTGTGGCCATCCTGATTTCAAGAGGGAGTGCATTCCAGAGGAGAACTGATTGAACGTAGAAAGACGAGTTTACGAAGTCGGAGTTGTGGGAGGGACATAATAGAAGCAGATTATTTTCTGAACGAAGATTTCTGTTATGATTAGAGGACAAGAAGCGGAAATAGGGAGCTAGATAGGAAGGCGAAAATGGAGAGTTGAGAAAAGAAAAAAGAGAAGTCCGTGCTCGCAGATTACGCCGCTGGCGAATAGGTAGCCATTTTAATTGGGAACGTAAAGCAGAGACATGGTCATACTTATCCAGATACCAAGTGTTTAACAAACATTGATACTGACAAAATTGTATAATTCAACTGAATTATAATATTTTGACAGTATTTATCGGCACGTCATTAGTTAATGACGTGATGATAAATACTGACAAAAGCCTGTTTACTCACTTCAAATAAAGAACTTGTTATACTGGACTATATTTGACGGACGAGGAATGACATTCAGTCAAGATCTTAAAGTAATTTGGATACAATTTAATATATCGAGTTTTAAAATAACACAGTTGCAAAACTCACGTGTGCCATCGAAGCGTGTGGCGATAGTATCGAGGAAGGTGTTCTGGGGCGCGAGCAGCCCCTTGCGCACGGGCATCCCCCCGCACCGCGCACCTCGCGCTCTCTAACTCCCACCTGAAAACAAGCAGCCATTTTAGATATTTCACAATCCTATTGTCCTATGGGTAGGTTGTACCTTCGGGGTGAGTGCACCAAATGAAAGTAATTGTTCAACACTTACATGAAATGTTTATTGCGAAAGCACAGAAGGGTAGAACAGCACAAGCACACAGTCTAAGGTACACAGAAATTGAAAAAGAAGGAGAACGACAGTTTTTAGCGATAGATTAGGAACACAGAATTTTATTTACAAAAGCCTTAAGCAGGTATTTAGCGAATAGTAGGGTAACGAGTGACACGGGCTCCGCGCGGTATAGTTGTTTCCGACTGACTGGTTCGGGTGTCCTGCGATGCGCCCGCGCCTACTGGCGAACAACAGGACCGGTTTCGATGCGCTTTTACATTGCGTCCGACACAGTAGGGAATGTGTAGTGACGACACATAATAAATAATGTTTAATTGCAATATTATTTATTTTGTGTACAGATATATTATGCAATGTATTATGTATGTTTGTGTTACTGTGTAAATATGTATGTTATGTGTTATTATATATGTAAATATAATATGTATATATGTATTTATATATAAATGGATAAGTGTTATCTGTGAATGCCACATCACTCCCCCCCAGTGACCGACTAGGGTCGGTAATAAACGGGAAAACGGACTACGCGCCCTGAACGAGTCCTTTTGGTATCATGCTGGGTTGAACCATTTTGTCCAACGGGAACAGGATGAGGAAGGGGAATGGTAATTGGAGTTGGTACAGAAGTGGGAGCTGGGGTGGTAATGGTCGTAGGGTTAGGGTCTGACAGTATGTATGCCGGTTTGAGGCGGTCGATAGATACCGTGACGGTTTTACCCTTAAATAAAATCTTGAAAGTTTTATCGCCCCGTTCTAGAACTTTATGAGGACCAGAGTAAGGAGGCTGTAAAGCGCCTCGCAATGCATCGTCCCTCAGAAAGACATGGCTAGACGAGTGTAAATCTTTATGTATAAAAATTTTGCCCTTGGTGTGCCGTGCAGCAGGTGAAGGTTGCAGTTTGTATGCAAATTGGCGTAGGCGGGAGCTGAAGTCTGATACATCTATGTTTTCAGGTGATGTTGTCTGAAAAAATTCTCCTGGCAGACGTAACGGTTCCCCGTATACCAATTCAGCTGATGAGGCTTGAAGATCTTCTTTAAATGAACTTCTAATGCCCAACAGCACGAAGGGTAGTGTGTCCACCCAATTACAATCAGCGTGGCACATTATAGCAGCCTTCAGTTGACGGTGAAATCGCTCCACTAAGCCGTTACAAGATGGGTTATACGAGGTTGTTTTGCGATGTTTGAATCCCATCACTTTTCCAAGGTATTGGAAAAGAGAAGATTCAAACTGTCGCCCTCGGTCGGTGACAATATCAGATGGACATCCAAATCTGGATATCCACGATACTAATGCCTTTCCCACAGTCTCTGCTGTCATGTCCATCATAGGAATGACTTCAGGCCAGCGAGTGAAGCGATCTACTACCGTTAAACAATATCGGTAACCTAATGATACAGGTAAAGGCCCTACTATGTCCACGTGGATAAATGAAAAACGTGCACGAGGTAGGTTGTATGTACCGAAAGGGGATGACACATGTCGATGCACCTTTGCGCGTTGACAGGCTAAGCACTGACGCGACCATTCTCGACAGTCTTTGCGTACTCCAGGCCAAACGAATCGCTCAGCGACAAGTTTAGCAGTCGCATTAGCGCCAGGGTGACTAAGACTGTGGAGGCTTTCAAATACTTGCCTTCTCAAAGGCTTGGTAATGAAAGGCCTAAAGGAGGGGGTGCTCACGTCGCAATAAAGCTCTGTCCGACTATCAGCTACCTTCATCTTTTGTAACCGAAGTGCGGAGTCACCGTTCAGGAGTTGTGACAACTCTTGGTCAGCAGCTTGTGATGAGGCGAGCAAGGCATGATCGATCGGCATCTGCAGTTCATCAACACGAGACAATGTATCAGCAACGATATTATTTTTACCTGATATGTGTCTAATGTCGGTTGTGAACTGCGAGATGTAATCGAAATATCGGAACTGCCGAGGGGAACAGTTGGCTTTCTTTTCATTGAAAGCATAACTGAGTGGTTTATGGTCGGTATACACTACGAAGTCTCTTGCTTCCAACCAGTGACGGAAGTATTTGATACCTTCATAGATGGCCAACAATTCCCTGTCGTATGGAGAATACTTTTGTTGTGAGGTACTGAACTTTCGTGAGAAGAAACCTAAAGGTTGCCAAGCGTCGCCACTTAGCTGTTGCAAAACAGCCCCCATTGCCAGGTCAGAGGCATCGGTGACCAAAGCGAGTTTGGCCTGACAATCCGGGTGAGCGAGCATTGCAGCCTTAGACAAACTAGCCTTACAATCGTCAAAAGCTAATAACGCATCGCCAGTTAACTCTATAGGGTGAGACCCTTTGACAGAACCTGTGAGCAAAGCGTTCAGAGGTGCTTGAATTCTGGCAGAGTGTGGCAAAAATCGACGATAAAAATTCATCATGCCTAAAAAACGACGAAGTTGTTTAACTGTCTTAGGTCTGGGAAAGTTTTTAATGGCCTCTACTTTTGACTCCAAAGGTTCGACGCCTGCTGCTGAGATTTTGTGTCCTAGAAATGATACTTCAGAGGCTCCGAGCACACACTTACCGGTATTGATGAGTACTCCAAACTCCTTCATTCGTGTAAAGAGCTGCTGGAGATGGGCCTCGTGGAGGGTCGCATTTTCAGAATAAACGACAAAATCATCAACGAAGCAATAACAAAAATCGAGTCCCCTCGTCATTTCGTCAACGAATCTTTGAAATGTTTGGCCTGCATTTCGCAGACCAAAAGTCATAAAGGGGAACTCATATAGTCCAAAGGGTGTGGTGATTGCAGTCTTTGGAATATCGGCCTCATAGATAGGTATCTGATTGTAGGCTTTCGTTAAATCTATGGTCGAAAATACAGTACAACCAGAAATATTATGGCTAAAGTCATGGACATGTCTAATAGGGTAACGGTCGGGGACGGTACGTGCGTTGAGCATTCTGTAATCGCCACACGGTCGCCAACCGTTATCCTTTTTAGGTGTTAGGTGTAATGGAGACGCCCAGGGACTCTCTGATGGACGCGCTGTACCATTTGCCAACATTAATTCAAATTCTCGTTTTGCAATTTTTAATTTGTCCGGTGCTAGTCTACGAGGATTACTGAAAACAGGAGGGCCTGGGGTCGTCCTAATGTAGTGTACCGTGTTGTGTTTGAGAGTGACCGGGGTACCTGAAGGTCGGGTTATTTCTGGAAACTTGTCCAAAATGCGATGAAAGCGCGTGTCACCTGTTGCAACCTTAACAGAATAAACATCAACATTAGCAAGTACAGCGCTTGACGACAAAGTTGTGGTATTATCAATTAGGCGCTGGTTACGTATGTCTACTACTAAATTATAAAAGTTAAGGAAGTCTACGCCAATTATTGCTTTAGTAACATTCGCCACAACAAACCGCCAAACAAAATTACGCCTTAGACCTAAGTTTAAGCTTAATTCTAAATAACCGAACGTATCGATCGCGGTTCCATTAGCAGCACACAACTGAAAGTCTGTTTTTGATCGACGATCTCGAAGCGTGGAACGCGGGTAAACACATAAATCGCTACCTGTATCCACAAGGAATTTGACGTTGGAGCCGCGGTCGGTGACGAAGAGGCGACCTGTAGTAGGCGGACAGTCTTCAGTCGCCATTAGTGACTGCCCCTGGAGTTTTCCGCCTTACCAAAGTCACAGGGCTTGATACACCTGTGCGCCTTTACCCCGTGCGTAGCATGGTACCAGCACAAGGGATAGTTCCGGTAACTGGAACTGGATCGCTCTCTACTACGAGAAGACGAGCGGCGACCCTCGCGTGGCCGGGAACGATCACCGGAACAGCGAGATGTCCTCGTGTGCTCGTCCAGCTTCTTCGTAAGCACCTCCACCATTTTCTTTAACTCAGCAATCTCGTTTGCTGTATTGGGAATGCTCGTCGTGGCTGTCGTAGCTGCTACTTGCGGGGGGGATGTCAGCTCCTGTATACGATCCGCCAGGTCTGCAAGCTGCTCAACGGAGTGACTTGGCTGTGACGCCAAGACTGTCTGGATATTGTGAGGCAGACGGCTACTCCAAATGGACTTCAGAAAGTCCTCAGGAACGGATGGGCCAGCTAGGTCCTGTAGGTGCCTGAGGAACTGAGATGGCTTTCTGTCTCCGAGTTCCTCGTGTGTTAAGAGTTGCTTAACCTTCCTCTCGTGCGAAGCGGACAAACGTTTGATCAACTCTGTCTTGATCTTTTCGTAACGTTCCCTCGGGGGAGGGTTGATAATTATGTCTTTTACAGACTTCGCGTATTGTATGTCGAGGTTGTTGGTTACATTATTAAATTTAACCGCATCGTTGGTGATGTTGTGGCTCTCAAATTGACCCTCTAACATCGCGAACCACAGTTCTGGATCTTCCGGAGAGAAAGCAGGCACTTTAAGTCTGCTCACGCGGGTGGGCGGTGTGTCGACACAACTGGACAACCGCACTTTTTGTGTATGACGAACGGTCACATTATCGTCTTTTCTCGATCCTACAGTTTTCACCGAGCTATCACTACTGTCACTCATTGTTAATGTTTATGCTCTAGTCGGGGTCACCACTATGGGTAGGTTGTACCTTCGGGGTGAGTGCACCAAATGAAAGTAATTGTTCAACACTTACATGAAATGTTTATTGCGAAAGCACAGAAGGGTAGAACAGCACAAGCACACAGTCTAAGGTACACAGAAATTGAAAAAGAAGGAGAACGACAGTTTTTAGCGATAGATTAGGAACACAGAATTTTATTTACAAAAGCCTTAAGCAGGTATTTAGCGAATAGTAGGGTAACGAGTGACACGGGCTCCGCGCGGTATAGTTGTTTCCGACTGACTGGTTCGGGTGTCCTGCGATGCGCCCGCGCCTACTGGCGAACAACAGGACCGGTTTCGATGCGCTTTTACATTGCGTCCGACACAGTAGGGAATGTGTAGTGACGACACATAATAAATAATGTTTAATTGCAATATTATTTATTTTGTGTACAGATATATTATGCAATGTATTATGTATGTTTGTGTTACTGTGTAAATATGTATGTTATGTGTTATTATATATGTAAATATAATATGTATATATGTATTTATATATAAATGGATAAGTGTTATCTGTGAATGCCACAGTCCTATACAAATACTATAACAATCATTTTATATCTTAACGAATTTTCAATAAGTGTTCATACTGCTTTAAGTTGTGTAGAATCAACGTGAGAGTTATGAGATTGTCTTTACGCTAGACATCCATTTGATTTAAAATATGTACGAGTACATTGTCCGCTGCGTTTTTGAGATTTAAAATTAAATGCTTTATAAAACATCAATGAAACTTTACAAGTTTCTTTACTAGTCGCTGTCCACTATGTCATTTTGTTTTTGTGTGAAAATTCTTATAACACAGATGAGGTACTCGTTTCTGACTTGTCCCAAATAAAATTTAGATGGTGGGCTCTCGAGGGGGCTATTAGCTCAGGTACCTCTTGAAAAAACAAAAAAAAAAGTGTGTGTGTGTGCAATTCGCACACGGCAGAAGTAAAACTTCAGAAAAGTAGCCTACGAGAGAATGAGAAATTAATAAAAGTAGAATCAACACAAATAATTTACTGATGTTAATAAATTTAATTTTAGATAATTTCTATAAAAGGTATTGGTCAAATTATTTTATTTTTATTTTATTCAATAGGTACAGATACAGACAATAGATATACAAAAACCGGCCTTAATAATAAACAGTAAGCAAACCTGAAGTTCAGTTACAACTTTCAAAACAAACAATACTTCGTTTTCAGTATAGGTTAAGGTCGGATTTAAATCTTAATTTGTAAAGAATCAATTAAGTATAAAAGTTAAATATGGAGAAAAAACAACTGAAATAAATTCAATACTCATATGCACAAAAATTACACTACGTTGACATTGACATTTAGTACGCAAGCGCAAAGACAAGGATTATAGGAACTTAATCGTGATGCTTCCGTTTCATCGAACTATAAAACACAACGATTCCAAAGAAGTTGCACTTCAAAAAACAATAGATCTAAATCTCCTACTGCCTGTCGACAAGACAAGTGTGACAATAAAAAAAAGCACCTATTTCTTACGTTCAAAGAATAATCAGAAACACAAACCCACGATTATTTTTTGTTTCACTAGAAAGCCTGCGGCTTTTCTGGTCGCATTGAACATACCGGTGATACAGTCAAAAGTTTGTTAAAGTTGGTTAAGCAAAAATTGTGGATCATGCAATTATCTATAAAAAATGTCCTTGCATCTTTTTTCTAAGAATTGCTATTTCTATAATATAACGATTTAAAGAGTTGAAAATGTCGTGTTCTCCATAATATGCACAATTACGCCGCCTATATAAGGTGACAGGAAATACGATACATTCCTTTTAAGGAGTTGAAGTGGAGCACATTTGGAGCTAATTTAGTCAAAGGTTACTATATCCTGAACTTGATTATTTCTGAGTTATGCAAAATTAAAGAATTGTAATTAAACAAGTTTTCAAATCAAAATGTGGTGAAATATACGGGATTTTGTTTATTATTTTACACTTTTATAGTACGCAAACGATCAGAAACTCATTCTGAAGCAGAAACAGCTAAAAAACACAGCAATTTTTTTGGTTAAGGTTAAAATATCAACTGCTTTTTCACGAAAAAATCACGTTTTAAGAAAATAAACAATCAGTAGTGCGTACAAATTACTTAACTAACTTCCCTAGCTATTCATTCATTTGCTATTCAAAAAGGTACTGATGTTAATAAATTAACTTTTATAACAAACTGTTATCTTCAGCCCTTAGGTTTTTACCTTTAGAGGTGGAATATTTCAGCCTTCACTGTTGGACCTTCTGCTGACCTCTCATCCGGATACCAAGTCACCGTTTAGGCCCCAATTGGCTCCTCAGACCATTGCCTGATCCGAAGTACAGAGACACTCACGTACTCGCCGCAGCCGCGAGTTGTAGGCTGCCGCCGTGCGTGGCACTATAGGTCAGCAGACTGGGATGGGATGCGAACCTTCTTTGCATCCTACCCTTGGAGGCAGGTCTGCTTCAAGCCGGATGATCCCAACGTCGTTGCCGATTCTGTCGCTGATGTGGTGCTTCAGGGAATGGAACTTTTTGTTCCATTCTCTGTGATTCCTATTGGTGGCAAATCCCAGCCTTGGTTTGGTCGATCCTGCAAAACGGCGTCCCGCCGAAAGCAGGAATGTTACCAAGCTTGGGCAAATGCAGCGGCAGTACGGGATGTAAAGACCAGCGCATTAAAAAGCAGCTCAAATTTGCCTCCAGGTCCTTCAAAAGAGACATTGCCAGGGCGAAGTCGGAGCACATCGGCAGAATTGGTAAGAGACTGGTGGGTCTCCCTTCTGGAACTCGAGCTTTTTGGTCTCTTGCCAAGGCTGTCCAGGGAAATTTCTGTAAACCATCCCTTCCACCCCTGCAAATGATAGATAATTAGTTGGCCCACTATGCTAAGGAGAAAGCCGACCTCTAGAGCAAACACTTTGCGTCTAACTCGACTTTGGATGACGGGGGAAACGTACCGCCGACCATATCGCGGTACGACAGCTGTATGCCGGAAATCCGCTTCTTCCAAAGCTCAGTGCGTAAAGCACTTCTTTCCCTCGATATTCATAAGTCGAGTGGGCCCGACGGAATCTCTCCCATCGTGCTGAAGACGTGTGCACCAGAGTTGGTACCGGTTTTAACGCGCCTTTATCGGCTCTCCTACTCCGGCGTCGTCCCGAACTCATGGAAGACAGCTTTAGTGCACCCGATCCCTAAAAAAGGTGACCGCTCGGATCCGTCCAACTACAGACCTATAGCCATAACCACCTTGTTCTCCAAGATAATGGAATCCATTGTCAACCGCCAGCTCCTTCGGTATTTAGAAGACCACCAGCTACTCAGTGACCGCCAATACGGTTTCCGTCGGGGTCGTTCAGCTGGTGATTTTCTCGTATACCTAACTCACCGTTGGGCACAGGCGATCGAGAGCAAGGGGGAGGCGTTGTCAGTCAGTTTGGACATAGCTAAGGCCTTCGATCGGGTCTGGCACAAAGCGCTTCTCTCGAAGCTCCCTTCCTATGGGCTTCCCGAGAAATTATGCAACTGGATCACCAGTTTTCTCGCAGACAGAAGCATCAAGGTCGTTGTCGACGGTGCATGCTCCGACTTCAAGTCTGTGAATGCTGGTGTCCCACAAGGCTGTGTGCTATCACCCACGCTGTTTCTTCTGCATATCAATGATATGCTGCAAATCAGCAGCATTCATTGCTATGCCGATGATAGTACGAGTGATGCCTTGTATACCGGCCGCGCTAACATTTCTCGGGGAAAACGTCACTGAGAGTCGATCCAAACTTGTGTCTGAAATCGAAGCCTCCTTATAAGGAGTTTCGGATTGGGGTCGACTCAACCTAGTCAAATTTAACCCAACGAAGACACAGGTTTGCGCGTTCACCGCTAAAAAGAAAGAAAGAAAGAAAGAATAGAAAGAAAGAATATTTTATTTGGTACATTCAGAGACACTTAATTGTTATATACCCATCCATTAAAACTTACAGCACTATAAACATGTACCTTATTTATAAAAGTGAACGGCGCGAGCTCATCAGGGAAAAAAAAAAAGAAAAAAAAAAGAAGGCTTTTACTGGTTAGTAACTAGTGAAGAAAGAAGAAAAGATACCGTTTGTCGTGTCACCTCGCTTTGAGAGCATTTCCCTGACTGCCACAGCCAGCACCGGATTCCTTGGCGTCGATATATCGAGCGAAGTGCAGTTCCGCGGTCACTTGGAGGGTAAGGCCAAATTAGCCTTGAAGAAGCTTGGTGTGCTCAACAGATCGAGACAGTATTTCACCCTGGCCCACCGCCTACAACTTCATAAGGCGCAGGTTCGGCCGCATATGGAATACTGTTCTCATATCTATGCAGGAGCACCCCAGTACCAGCTTCTCTCTCTTGACCGCATTCAACGGAGAGCGACTCGAATCATCGATTGTCAGGATATTTCAGATCGGCTTGATCATGGGGAGTGCTCCGAGGAATTGTTCGGACTTATACCGGCCGCAACGTTTCGCCATCGTTCAACGCGACAAAACTTTCATCCCTATCACCTGGATAATTGGCAATCCACCACTGTGCGGTTTTCCAGAAATTTTTTGCCTCGCACAACCAATCCGTATGCCTCCTATAATATAAAAAAAAAAAAGGTCCGGCGACCTGGTCTAACTACAGAACTTCGACATCGCTTAGTACTTGGGTTTGGAGATCTGATGGCAGTCGCTTCACGTAAAATATCAAAGTTCGGCCGTATCGTAGTTAAGCTGAAAGCCGACCCCAACTTAGTTGGGAAAAGGCGCGGAGGAGGATGATATCATGAAAGTAGTCAATGTAAAGAACATTAGTTGTTACAATATTAGGGTTATAATATTATTTTTTTTTATTTATTTATTTAATACTTCCTGCATTTTACATTGCACGGGGCGGACTTAATGCTACATGGCATTATCTACCAGTCAACCTTTGGATGATTCAGTGAGGGACATGGCAGGTGCTTAGGGAGAAAAGAAAAAAAAATCATAGTTGAGAATAAACTGATAAAACACTCAGTTATATATATAAGACAATTTACAATGCTAGATAATAATAGATAGCCGAATACAAAAAAATACATATACATCCTTGCAGATAAATATAAACACATATAAATAAATACATACATATATATATACATACATACATACATACATACATACATACATACATACATACATACAAAATAAACTTATGGTTGTGAGGTCATGAGGATATTTCTGCTAATTGTTTTCCATAAAATTCCCGGACTTTAGCTTTAAGCGCGCCACGGTTTGAGGACATCCTAATTTCAGGTGGGAGCGCATTCCACAGTAAAATAGACTGGACAGCAAAGGAAGAATGAACTAGAGACTATTACTCTAGTACTCTAGTTCATCATCTTCCGCGCCTTTTCCCAACTAAGTTGGGGTCGGCTCTCAGTCTAACTACGATACGGCCAGTACTCTAGTTAATATAATAATAATTCTTGTGTACTCATAAAACATTCATACAGAGATAATCCATTAAAACCCCCTTATCTCAGATTTTTATTGTGATTTCGTAACTTATTTTATGGATGATGTATTGACATGATTCCCGAACGCAACATATTTACGTCTGACACCATTCAATACGCCAATAAATTGGTATTGAATCCGTATAACATCCACAAAGAAACGGATTTTATTGCTCAAAATATATTTCCTCAAAGTGGGATAATTTTATTGTTTGGTATGCACCATGTATTCTAGATATTTGCTACGCCGCATATACTCGTAGTATTTATTCTTGGACATATTATAACTACACTTTCCGGGCTCAAATTTTGTATAGCTTATTACTACAAGCTATAAATAAAATTATTATTATTAGGTATTTATAGCTTTTAGTGTGGGTACTACAACTTTCTTAATCACACTTAGATTTTTTAAATACTTATCCATATAATACATGGAAACATCCAGACCAAAATCAAAGCCGGATCTCGAACCTAAAAAAAATTCAAATTATGTTCCAAATTAAGATAGACCTTTTTTTTTAAGTCGGTTAAAAATTACTCTATTCATTGTAAATCAATATACATACATACACATTACAAAATATTCTAAAACGATAGTAACTTCGCCTAATCACTTTCCATCAGGCGAGTTGGAAGACAACAAATATGCCATTTCATAATAATTAAAAAATAATGTTTTACAAGTGAAAAGTCCCAACAAATGGAAGATCACAAATAAAATTACCTATCTAGTGTTCGGTTACTCCAAAGTCTCTAACGGCCGTACTCTGAAACACCACCCAATTATAGACATCGTTAAGTTTCGTGTGTCTTTGTCAGTTCAAGGTGATTGTACGATAGAACATAGACATCTTATTAGTTGCGTTTGAGTATTCGACCGTAAAACTTCTTGTGAAATCTACAATCGCATTTAATTCAGTTAAATATTTTACAAGTACGCAATATGGATGTGTATCGTTTCTTGCATTTATAGGCATTTTATACAATAAGTCGTAAGCGACTGTCTTCATTGTACTTACATGCTATTTTATTTATAACCCCTAAACAATATAAAATCCAAATGGCTTGTTGGTCTAGTGTCACACAAGATAAATAATTGTGTCATGAGCATGATCATTTGTTCTGAGTCTGTGTAATTAATATTGATTATGTATGTATTTAGAAATATTTATGTATGTTTGTCAGCAGTCAGGTTACGATAGTACAGGCTCTGCCTAGTTTGGGATCAGTCGCCCGTGTGTGAGATGCGGCAAGTTATAAAGAAAAAAAATCTAAATCAAGTTTTTATGACGATACCTTAATTTCTCAGCCGATCATCATGAGATTGTTCATCCAAAAAGGTATTGCTCTCCTAGGATACCTGAATTGATTCACTAAATGTACATTAACGCAGGCGAAGCTTCGGCAAAAGCTAGTATTTCTATATGAAAGCTATTTATATTCACTCGACAAATATCGAAGACATTTTCCTTTTATCTCCTGCATTGCGCGCCATTATTTTCATTTGCTCCCTCTAGATGGATGATGTCTGGTTTTTGATCTTTGCGATTTGTGTGCAATATTCTTATAAATTTACGCTTTAAAGGTTATATGCGAACGGTTTTTTAACCGACTTCAAACAAGGAGGTTCTGAAATCGATCCGTATGTATGTACAATGTGTATGTATGTTTGTGTGTTCACGATTTTCTTAAAAAGTAATTGATACATTTTTCACTAATGTATTCTAGATATTTTCATGAAGGTTTTAGTATACTCGTATAATAGGTTTTTATTAGTTAGTAGTAGTTTTTTTACAATCAATTTTATTGAATTCGGTTTGTTTTCTTAAACATTATTTTCGTTCTAAACAAAAAATTAATTGGAATTAAAACTTTCGTGAATGGTAGTCCTATTTGTTACGGTTTTAATTATGTGAGTATGTCGATGATGTCTTCATTCGCTTTACCCCTTGACAAAGGAGTAAAGCGACCGTATTATTTTTGATTTGCAATAAGTAGTATCTGTGAGGAAAGAGACAATAAAAACTTTATGCCCATTCTTTTCCAACCAACAATTCACACTGTTATATATATATATATATGCACTAGCAACCCGCCCCGGCTTCGCACGGGTACAAATTATACACCTAAACCTTCCTCATCAATCACTGTGTCTATTAGTGAAAACCGTATTAAAATCCGTGTAGTAGTTTTTCAGTTTATCGCGAACAGACTGACAGACAGACAGACAGACAGACAGACAGACGCGGCGGGAGACTGTTTTAGAGTGTGTGTAATGTTTTAGAGACATTATCGACACAGAAACACAACAGAATACGAAGTTAGTTTTGAAGATAATTGTCTAAAGGTCCTTCTACAGCCAGGTGGGTATGATTTCAGCGGTGTGGGACACACACAATATGAGCAACAATGAACCAACTGGGATTAAACAGTTTCCAATCTGTCCCTTATGTTAGCTTTTAACGCGAATGGTTATGGAAACTAATTCAACGTGCTTAAATAAATAACAATAGATAAATAAACTTCAAATTACTGATCATTATAATGCAGCATATCTTTATTAACTTTCAAAATCCATATTAAAGAGTACCTACTGTATTTAAATCTAGTTAGTTACTCAAATCAACTCACATAAAGGCAAATATATGGTATTTTCATTAGTTGAAATTTTTTGGCTCATGTCGTTTATTAAATCTGTATAATAAAAGAGTCAGAACAGGGCTTAATGAGACAGATAATATTATCTGGGATCGATATTTTACGTATATATACTGAAATTTAGGATGCAGATTTAAAAGTTCCGCAGTGTTACTATGTGACGACCTAAATGAAAAAAATATTTGAGTTGTTCAAGAATAATAATGAGTATTTGTCGATTAGAGGTTCAATTTGTTTCTGGTATCAATTCGTTTTTGTCTTTATAAGGTATTCCTTAATGCGTGTGACGATATGGCAGTTGTAAAGCAGTGCGATAAACTATTCTTTAAACGACTAAGGTAGTTGGTAAATAAGCTCTCGGCCTGCCCACTGAGTGGTAAGGGGTTAACGGTGTATGTAGATATTTGCAATACTAATGAATTATCTCGAATTTGCTATCACTGTCCGATCAACACACCGTATTTAATGGGCGACCCTATTTAATGGGTTCATCTGGAATAGGTTCGCTCAACAATTCGAGTCGAGATCTCCTGTGCCCAACCTCCGATACGAATTCAGCTACGGATTATGATAAATTAATGATTAGGTTGCTTTGTTATGAAAATCTTTTTGATGAATTACTTATGCTTTTTGTGTTCAGTAATCGCTAAATTTAATGAGCATCCTTTACTGTTTTATACAAAGTAACTTAAAAAAATAATGGCTTCCTGACTACCCAGATGTAACGATGGTTATATGAGTTGGGTGTAAGGAAGTCATAATTTATATCATGTTTTCCGGCACATGTGAACTTTTATCACGTACATTGAACCCAGGCTTATAAATCAGGTAGAAAATATAATAACTTATATTATAATAGGATCAATTGGGCATAGTTGGATTCCTTTAATGTATCAAAATGAAGGTTTATAAACATACGAAACGAACGTCATGATCGAAAAATGAGCACTTAGACAGCACTGTTATTAAGGGGGTTATGAACGCAAAATGACACTTAGTCAGCACGGTTATTCAGAAGAAAAGAAACTATGTGTGGAAGAACACACATGAACCGGCTACTAGAAAATACTACCACTAGGAAAATTTATTTTAAAATATTATAAATGTGGACGCATCGGTGTGGTTTAATATTGTACTAGTTAAAGCTTTCCTCGAAGGAGATTCTCCGGAGATTATCAAGTTTGCGAATAACCAGTTATTTATTTGAGTATTCAGATATTTAATAAATTAAATATATTACAATAAAAACTTCCGTGAGTGGTATTGTGTTTAAGTTTATTAAAGACTGTACGGTATTACTCACGTTTGTATTTCAGGGATGCCCAACTAGTTTCGGAACCGTAAAGTCTTTAATAAACAATTTAAATATATGTTTATTTTGATTTATTTTATTTTGAGTTTTTTTCCTATTGATGTTATTTGTGATAAAATAGTTCAGATGAAGCACACGAAGTCATAGTTTAAAGGGCTTGCCTCATTTTTATTCAAATATAAGCATATTAAAATCAAATCACACTATTGTATTTTTGTTAATTTGTTGAATTAAAATAATAAACAATCAGAAGCTTAATTTTCTTCAAGTCCCACTAAGAGATTCCTAAAAGTAGGGAGATTTTCCGGAGAATCTCCGGAGATTTATGAAATCCGGACATTAAAATTGTCTACGGTGTAAAGCCCTAACTAGCTACCGCCCGCAGCTAGTATAATATATATACACGATATGGCCTTGTAAAATTAGTACTTGCCCCATTTAACCCTCTTAGAGGTGAATTTTATAGTATAAATCCATACCCCGGTATCAAATGATCTCCGTACCGAATTTCGAAATCGATCTAGTGGTTTAAAGTTTTCTATATTATGTTTTATACACCGTGTTAGGGTTGGCTATTAGTTAATACATGTAGCCTGTGTCCATATTTAGGTGCAAAACTATGTCGAGCTATAGAAAAACTTATACAATGTTTACTATCAGCGAGGTCGGAATTTTTAAATACTTTGGATACGACTTAATTTTATTATAATATCAAGTGCCCTAATGTGAACGTTACAAACGCAACGATCTATTTGAAAATCATCTACTACTTTTTACCAACAGGAGCCAAATCTCAAAAAAAATTTGAAAGATTTAATTAAATTATTATTATCTTTTTTAAGGATTGAATTTTCAAAAAAAAAACTTTTTTACTGGATACCTACCCTTTCGACTCAGAATCTACATTTACCTTTTTTTTAATTTAAATTTTGTAGCATATTTATATTTTGTGAGACTTCGTGATAAAATGAGTGAAGGATATTTCGCTTTTATATCGAGAGATCGAGCTTAGCTCGGTAGCTTTTTGTAAATATAATATTGAAAGGAGGATGATGGTTATCTGGTGGCAATAATATGGCACCTAGTTGTAATTGGCAGTCAATGTTGCTAATAAACAGATCGAGAGTTCGGCGTAATGCATTTTCAATAGTGTTGTATTGGAATGCATTGACAAATGTGAGTATGTCGATTAAATAACGACTTATGTGAACGGTTTATTGAATTAAGGTGTCATTACCATTCACCTGCCACCAAGTTGTAGTCCCCGGCAAGATAAAATGTTTCCATACTAGGCTTAGTTATAATGTTTTGTAAAGCTTCAAAGTGTGCTACAAGTCTTCAAGCTTCAAAGTGTGCTACAAGTCTTCATGTGTGCGTGGTGGTATGTATACAGCATCAGCGTCGCGCATAACAGACGGCACGTTTGTAAGGGCAAAGGTTAGTAAGGGCATTCTTGTTGTTTTTTCTTGTTGCGCGTCGTTACATTGAAGTCTTTGGGCTCCAAAGGTGGTAAATCGGCCTTCAAATCTTTTATTTTTCTTTCTTTTCTTTTCATTGTTCTTTCTATACATCACATAATCTAAAATATAATTATTAATACAATAATGAATTTTAAAAACGCCAAGAAATGAGATTGTTGATTGTAACAATACTTGTTTACAGAACTTTTGTAGGTAAGAGTAGATAAGTCCAAATGCAAGTGTTATATATTTCTGTTTTTTAAATAATGTTTTCAAAAGAACAATAACTTATAGATGAATATATAAAGTTTAGAAAAACTAAGAACACTAGCTTTCCGCAGCAGTTATCCACCTCCTGGCTCTTTTATCAGACCATCGTTACGTAGCCCAATTTCTTGGACTCGTCAAAACGAATCATATGAACGAAGCCTATTATTTTGATACCTGAGAATATTTTTCTTAGTTCCCTAATAGGTACTAAAATTACTGAAATATAAAGACTACAGAAAAACGACGATTTAACTATCTATTTTTTTCGATTATTCGATCCTTATTATTTTATACATACAAGTTAGCCTTGTTACTTGTTTGATTAGATTTGATTTTTTTGGATTAGAAACTTTGTAATTTTTATATTCTGTTACTTTATGAGGTCAGTTTTAATTTATTAAAATGTTGTTTGTTTTCACCTTAATAAAAAATAGAGCACCTACGTCGTAATGGTTTTACTTTCCGAAAACGCGACTAACGTATGAATAGAATGGCTTCAAGAGTTTTTTCTCTGTTTAAAAAAGGTAAGCTTGTCCCGGCTGACTGCTATAATTAGTAATAATTTATAATAATATATGCTATAATAGTAATGTAAGTGACATTCTACCAATATTTAAAACAAGCCTTGAATGATACTTAAATAAATGTGGCCGTAGAGCATAGAAGAATTATTATATAACCATTGTAATGTTGTCACCTTACCTATGTTTAGCAAACAAAGAAACCGGGACTTAAGTTAATTGCATTAATTACGTAACTGAATCGAAAAATCAGTGCAACAACGTACTTTAGGTATTACATAGGCTGCACTAAAAGTATCGGGAATGGAATATTTCCATGTTTCTGTCATATTAAAATCTTTTTAATTGAAAACTCCTTGGTTTTAAAAATCGAATACCATTTATTTATGTAAAAAAAGATTCTCGGTCTTATCACAAGGTTTTGTCAAACTTGTTTAGTCGTTGAGAAAATGGAATTGACTCGAGAAAATTCAAGAGCGATGATTTATTATGACTTTCGAAGTGGTTTACGCAAAAACAGTGTGTTGACCGGATGATTTCTGCATTTGGTGATGAAGCCCGATCCGAAACCACAATTTATCGCTGGTTTGCTGAATTTCAACGTGGACGTGTCAAGCTCAGTGATGATCCCCGTCAAGGTCGTCCAAAAACTGCAGTCACCCAAGAAAACGTTGATGCTGTTCGTAAGCTGATTAAGGAAGATCGACATGTGACACACCGCGAAATTCAGGCAACTTTAGACATTGGCATGAGTCAAATACAAATAATCTTGCATGAACAATTAGGTGTAAAAAAGTGGTTTTCCCGATGGATACCGCATTCGCTTTGTGAAGAGCAAAAAGCGGCTCGCGTTACTTGGTGTGTCAGAACTCTCGAAAGATTCCACGCAATATCCTCAAATGCTGTATACAACATCGTATCAGGTGACGAATCCTGGATATACGCGTACGAACCCGAAACAAAAAACCAGTCACGAGTTTGGGTGTTTGAAAATGAGTTAAAGCCAACAAAAATTGTTCGTTCACGGAGTGTTGCAAAAAAAATGGTGGCCCCGTTTGTCTCCAAAACTGGCCATGTTGCGACTATTTCTCTTGAGGGACAAAGAACGGTTAATGCAGAATGGTATGCTAGCATTTGTTTGCCACAGGTCGTTTCTGAACTCCGTAAAAAGAACTGCAACCGCCGCATCATCCTCCATCACGACAATGCGAGTTCTCACACCGCGCACAGAATAAAAGAGTTTTTAAAGCAAGAAAACATAGAAGTATTAGACCATCCGCCGTACAGCCCCCACCTAAGCCCTAATGATTTCTATATTTTCCCTAAAATAAAGAATAAATTGCGTGGTCAGAGATTTTCATCTCCTGAAGAAGCTGTGGACGCCTACAAAACGGCCATTTTGGAGACCCCAAGTTCCGAATGGAATGGTTGCTTCAATGATTGGTTCCATCGTATGGAAAAATGTGTCAAATTTCGCGGAGAATACTTCGAAAAGCAATAAATACATTTTTAAATAGTAATGTTGTGTCACTTCCTTGATTCCCGAAATTTTAAGTGCCGCCCTAGTACATATACGACGACGAAACATAACTCGCAATTGATATCGGAATCTTTTAAAAAGTTATTATCATCATACATTGCGGAAGAACCCTTTCCTCCTTTTTATTTCCCAGGTTAAAAAGCTTACCTTTTTTAATCTAGTATCAAAGACCGTTTAGATTACCAGAGAAATCGAAATATAATCGATGATAAATGCTTGTTTCCGACTTTTGATTGAATAGCCCAGATCGGAGAGATTGGTGACAGCTTAGCAGTTGTCCGACTAACAATAGGTACCTTATCTATACAGCGATAAATTTTAGTTTTGTTTTATACCATCTTTGTTTATCGGAAATGTACCCATCAAACATTAAAAATGTCCCCGGTACAATTAGTGCTGTAGATAATCATGCACATATTACAAGAAAAGTAATCAATTATTTCTATCACAAGTGAAAGGTCATCAAAAAGAATAATTTTTTAATCTCTTTTTTTATCAACCTAGGAGGGTAGCTCTAAATTTTTCTTAAAAACGATCACGGTAATTTTTTATAGTGTCGGTATACATTTAGTTCCGTCACATTGTCTCGCTTTTGTGTTATTTCTCCGGTTTCTTTTTGGTTTTATTTGAGGTTTATATTCGCCAAAATGTACTATTACATAAGTACGCCTTTGATTACGAAGTGTTACTGTGGATACTTTGGTTTAGACATTGGCAACCATGGTAGAAACTAGGTGCCATCAATGTGTTGTTAGCTGCTGATACGACCAGAATTTGAGGAACTGGTTTAATAGCAAACCAACATAGATGCCTTTACGTCAACCTATGATTTGGCTTGAACCTAAAGATCACGTGAGTGGCTGTTATTTATTTAACGAATTTCAAAAGTTTTAAGCGCGTAATAAAATACACACAGGTGTCTTCCGTAATAAAACCAACACTTCCATTCTTCCATTACCTAAGCCACCAATTTACGTTGACATACACTACACTCAAGTACACTTTCAAGTAACAGATGCATCTTAATCAATTACGCTGAGCCTGAAGACCTTGTTAGAGATTAAGACTTGTCTAAGGAAAAATCTATAACAGTAGGTTCACGATTAAATCAATGGAGAGTCCACTGATTTAATGCTAAATCTCTTAAATTTGTAAACTTGATTTTCTGATATAAAAGGTTGGTTGTAAAGAATTATTTTACAAAAAGACGTTAAATATGCACCTTCTGCACTCGCGCCGGATACTTTAAACGAAATATGATGCTCACCGTGCTCCGCACTCACCCCGAGTGCAGAGCACGGTGAGCATTTTCACCAAAATAATACTTCAATAGAGAAGCGTTATCAGAGAAAATAAACCCCTGCAATGCTTGAAGACTACTGATTACTACTGTTTTTTTTTATTAAGGATATATTAACATTTTCTTAAAACAGGCACGCTAAATAACAATAACAAGTCTATTTTTACACCAAATTTTACTCCAAATAACGTAGAAAAGTTGTTAAAATTAAAAATGAATTTATTTTAAAAGTGATACGTCACAGAGATTTTTAATTTACTTTTCTAAGTTCTCTATAGCATGGCAGTACCAAATCATACCATCAGATCTCTGAGAAAAAATAGTATTTTTTTATTGCCTAGATTCAATCCTGGGTTTTCAATGTTTTTGGTAATGGTAGCAAAAATAAAATTTTAGATGTGACACCTTGCAAATTGTCACTTCATCCACTTTGTCACGTACGATATTTGAAGTGCATTTTTCATACTTGTATGAATGAGACATGTAGTATTATTTGATCGCAGTATGGGGCCGAATATCACTTATTGTGTTGCGTCCATACGTTATGGTGACCGTGTATCATCAGGGTCTCTGCCTGGTTGGTACTTTTGTTTATAAACAAAGAGATATAAAAGGGACTAGAGGGGCTGGTGGCTAAGTGGTAACCGAGTAGGTTAGCACATTACAAGGTTCAGTAATACTAGCCAGGTCAGTCTAGAATGGGTGACCATTCTTAACACATTGAGACCCCTCCGTGATTCGGAGAGTGCGTTAAACCGTCGGTTCCGGGTGCCATGCCACACAAACATCTGTGGCATTGGTTACGGGTAGTTGGAGCCCTAAAAAGTGCGGCAACCTGGTCTAACTACAGACCTTCGATATCACCTAGTACTTGGATTGTGAAGGTCTGATATCAGTCGCTTTACGTAAAATATCAAAGTTTGGCCGTGTCGTAGTTAGACTAAAAGCCGACCCCAACATAGTTATGAAAAGGCGCGGAGGATGATGATGAGAGGTTTAAAAAGCGTCTAACCGGAAATTTAGTTTTTTAATAAATACTAAAACGGTACTAGACAGGTGTTACAATAACAAACGCTTGGTACAGAACTTGATCTAGGCTCTCAAATAAATCATAAAATGGTTTGCCCAGCCAAATCTAGACCTTACTTACAATCATAAAAAGTAAATACGTTGATTTTCTGGACATACATTTTATAAATCACTAATTTAATTGCCCTACTGCTACGTAAAAAAATGTGGGTAAAGCACAAGTGTGCGGAACTATTTTAAAGATAGATATGTCAAATTTAAAAGAGGATTTGATTACAAAACTGTACTACGGAAAATACTTATTTATCTCTTTATAATATTAATACGTGGCCAGCAGCAGTGAATGCTAAAAACACTGGCATCTCAAGACGACGGTTAGAGGTGAATGCCTGACACGTACTTCTAACTTTTCGAAGCCTTTGTGCTTCGTAGAAAGTAATTATCACTTGCTTAAAGGAAAATAGCCCGAGGAAACTTCATAACGAGTTCTGCATAATGTTCTCGATGTTGTGTGTAATATACGCATACCTCTAATCACCTAGGCCCGTGTCGTGGACAATGGCTTAACACCTTTTAAAAAGAAGGAAAGCCGTGTCCAACATTTAGCCAACTTGTTATATAGGGTACGTTATTATAATTTAGTGTTAGTCTAACAAACAAAGTTGCATTTCTGTACCTTAGTTCGTTAAATATATGACGTCGTTAAGTCTCGTGCTGTCTCTTATACGTTGGTATTAAAATTGTAGTGACAGAATGAAGTTAACGCGCTTAACCACTTAATAGTTCATTAATATCGTTTTTAACAAACATTTAAAGTTTGAAAATATCTACTTAGACAAGTGTTTGCCATCGCTTGAAATAGAAGTACATTAGAAAGAGACATTTTGTTTATATTATTTTTTGCAACTTTGATTGCTCTTTGGGTAGATCTTAAATAGAAAACAAACTATGCTATATTTTTCTCTCTCTGAAAATAAATGACGGAAAAGAATAGACTTCTGTTAATCTTTCTGTAATTAGTGGTTTCTTTTCTAGCTACTAAAGTTGCTTAAAAAATTAAATGATTGATTTTTTCTTTTGAATTTTCAATTGTCCTAAAACTAGAAGCGTAATTGTTGTAATTAATCGATAATTGCGAATATATCGATATATACTTGTCCTGGGGTCCTTAGTTGCAGGACATCAGTTGTAGAATGTTTGCCATTGCTAGTTCACACAATCCCTTGTCCTTCCCATTCTTGATTATGTCGATGACAATTTTCCAGATCTCACCGAGGACCAATTTAATAAACTTAAGAGACTCTAAAGTTTTGTGTGAGATTCATATTTGGATTTGCAAATATGATCTTGTTTCCGAGTTTCGCACAAAGCTCAATTTAGCAAGGTTACCCATACGCCTTCGCTGGAATGCGAACATTGTTTCTTTTTTTGTACATTATTGTCTTTAACCTTTTTACTAGTGATGAATTATGTGTATGTTTTGGCGTGCCACAGGGTAGTATATTGGGTCCAACTCTTTTCCTTGCTTATATAGACGACCTGTGTAAGCTGGATCTTCCTCACTCAAAAATTTGCACTTTTACTGATGACACTGCCTTACTTTTTTTGGTATATAGCATAATGTATAATGTACTGCATAACAACTTGGGGCGGAGTGGCCCAAAAAGATCTTCTAAAGATTGAAAGAGCGGAAAGAGCCATTCTCAAAGTCAGTTCCTTTTTACCCTTCATTCATCCTACCACTGATGTCTATCTACGAAGTGACGCCCTAACAGTTCGGCAGCTCTTTGTCCTACATACTGTGATCAAACAACATACAATGGTGACATTTGATCCAGAAAGTCAATGCCAAAGGCGTAGAAAGGATAGAGTCTGTAACATAGACAAATTTAATACTAGGTTCTCCCATCACTTTTTTGTTATCTGGGCGCCTCCCTCTATAACAAAGTAAATCGCATTCTCTCAATATACGATCATACTAAGTCTGCAAGCAAACCTCTAATAATAAAATGGTTAAAAGAACTGGACTATCGCAGTACGGAGAGTTTACTACATAACTAACTTCATTATTTATTTAATATCATTATTTATTTAATTTCATTATGTTTAGTAATTAATATAATAAATCAAACCAATTCGCTAATAAACTAAATTACACATATTCATAATCTCACACAATTGCGCAAAACAGATACGCATATACACATTATACACTCATCCATTCAAACATTCACTCAACCAAATATATTTACTTGAGTTATTCGGCTAGTTGCTTTAAATTTGGTATTTATTTTTTCTTATATTTTTATTATGTAAATTGTTTGTAGTAATTATATCGACATTTTTATATCTTCTCCAACAAATTGTGAAGTGTCATCTTAAATTACAGCGGAGTCTAGCGGGTTCTAGCGGGGAGAGTGCCCTGGTGATCTGAGCCACAGGCTCACGCCTAATTCAGACACCAGTCCTCTCACAGTTGCTGTTCTAATGTTAGCTGAATATTAATATTGTACTAATGAGTGATTGTGAGAAGAAAATAAAATAAATAAATAAAAAATAAATACTGTCTATACCTATTTAACCCGTTCTAAATCCTTAACATCATCGGGCAATTTCAAATGTACGGTTGTAAAATTTCTTATCAGTTAGTATTAGACGTGCTCAGTCGTTGCCCGTTTTTTAAAACTAGTAGACTATCTGAAAGAACATTAACTCTTTATTACTTAATTCCAATCTCCTCTACTTCTGTTACAAAAACAAACCCTGTCCGCCCTTCTAATACTCACTACAATACGATATACGTTTAGTACACAAACATATTACGTTCAATATTTTTGCAATGATATGAATCTATTGTATCTATTACATGTTATAAACATCCAATATGATTGTTTCATTCTCAACACTCCAGAAACTGTCTTAAAATTCCTTTTTAGGACACACTAGCTTTTGCTCGCTACTTCGGTCGCGTAGAAGTTATTTTTCTAACCCTCGGGAACAGTACTTATTTCTGGATGACAGGTAACCTTCGTGTACCCCAGACAACAGTGATCGGTTCAATAGTTACGGCGTTGAGACAACCTCACTCTCATAATTTTAATTTGTTGCCTATAAGAGATTGCCTTTGCGCGATGAGGCCGCTTGGTGTACAAATTACTTATTATATATAAGTAATTTATACATATAAGTTATTTATTGTGTTATATTCCAGATGTACAATAAAGATAAATACTTATAATATTAATACTATTAATCTATAAACTTATACTATACACAATATGTCATTATTACTCATAAGAATTTGTTATTTTGGCGTAGTTTGTATTCAAACATTTACTTATTTACTTGTCATTCATTTATATAATTTCTAATTAATTTTTTTCTTAAGCTAATCAACCAGTAAATGTCATGTACAGCTGTAATTAGACTCCAGGTTTACAAATAGTATAAGGTGACTATTAGTTTAAGAAGTAATCAATCTGTTGTCTGTATCTGTACCTTATAAATAAAATAAAATAACTTTATCTGACCAAATATAATTTATTCGTGATCACAAACAATGCAAGTTGGTCGATACATCGGCAAATCACCATTCGTTGCCTAATTTATACATCTATACAAATTAATAAAGTTGAAGTGTCTGTTTGTAATATCATAACAGCATTTTACTAAATACACCCGAATGTTTACACGCCTATCGTGTAACCTACATATTATAAAAAAAAACAAATTTGTAATTATTTGTCTGTCTATCTGTTTGTTATGGGTAATTTCCGAAACAGGTGGACCGATTTCCATTGGACTTACATTGGCAGATAGTTGGTGTTGTAAAAAGTAACTTAGGCTACTTTTATTTTGGCAAAAGAGTTAGGGTTCCGCGCAAAATATATAAATATGTACACGCGAGCGAAGCCGCTTGGGGTACAACTAGTCTAAAATACGAGTAAACGCCCTCTTTGTCCGGCGGTAGTGCATTCGACTGCCACGCCGAGGTCACGGGTTCGATTCCCGTTCAAAGTGGTGCAAATATTTGTATGCAGCATGAACATGTCTATTTGAATTCGTCTGCGTATTTCTACGAGTATGTATTAAGTGTATGTATTTATAAAGAAGGATATATTTATATGTTTATCCTTGATATAGAACTCATTATACTAGCTCTCCTTAGTTTGGGCCTAGGTAATCGCTATCTAGACCTTGTACTTAATATGTCCCAAAATATTCTATTATATTTATTTTAGTATTAGGGGACATAACCTCGATTATATCGAATCGATAGTTCGATTCAAAATAAAAACAAACCCACGCGTGTAATTATAAAGTTCGCTATTCGTTGACGTAGTAGACATCGATTAACGAAGTTTTCCGACACATTCCTAGGAAAACCCCCAAAAGATATCAACATTAAACGTTATTATTACTCGGAAGAATTTATTCGGCGAATTATTGACGGGCTACAGATAAAAAAAAACGTCGCAAGCCGACTGCAACAAGCGCCGAGGCTCTAAAAACTTGAGACTAACTTTGTATGTTTTTACGCAGACTTCAGGGAAGTTGAAATTCTCTTCTTCGTGAACGGTGATTACAAAAAAAAACCGGTCATTAGCAAGATATCAATCATAATTTAACAATATTTTTATAATTTTATACAAAAATAGCTGAAAGATATTACGAATTGATCATGCTCCGCAGCCTTGTTTAGGTTGCGGAGCACGATTCATTCGTAAAAAAAAACACTTCATAATGTTATAAACAGTTTTATTCGCTAAGTTATTCAGGCAGTAAGTTTCCACACACTTTAGATTTTAACGGCAAAATTATAAAAAGAAAAGCGAATGCATAATTGATTCTTTAAGTTTTCAAGCAAACATACCTAAATTCATGATACAATTATGTCATAATGGCCTAGTCCCAGATATTATTTGGGGTTGGTTATCGTTCGTCAGTTCATTGCACGTCATTTTATGGCTTTTCTAGCCATATCTTCTTTCACACAGTCCAACCATCTTTTCTTTGGTCGTCCACTTCTCTTATCCTTTTGTAGTCTTAACAAGTCAAACTTACCTAAGTTCATATCATAATACAATTATGTCAGTCTGCAATATTGCATGACTGTATTTAATAAGTCCTGCTGATAATGATGATTTTTTCGCCAAGATTCTCATTACGCACTCGTAAATCTTGTTATATGTCTAATTAAAGCTCTGTTTAAGGCTACCTATAAAGCGCACTGAACGGTGTTAGAATACTGCAGCCTCCCCACTTTACCATAAAGTTTTTATGTTTCATAAATGGCAGGGCAGTAAATACGAATTAATGGTTTTCCGAGCTTACGTTATACTCTTTTGCTATCCATATTCTTTCACTTCACATAAACATAATGTGTTGAGCTTGCAAGTTGACCAGTAGCTAAGTGGCTTGAGATATAATTTACTAACTTATAATTCAACAACCTTCAATGAAAGAATAATATTTATGTAATTGTATCCCTTCACGCACGTGCCAACACACAGTAAGCATAATTTAGTGAAAAAGTTTTTACAATGCACTATAATTCTATAAATTATTTGTCAACTAGTACCAGTTGTCTATCTTCGAAAAAGTGGTCAGCCGAAGTCAATTCGGGAAGTTTTTAAGCTATTTTTCCCTATGCCCTAGTGTAGATGTGCAGACGTATTGCCAGTGACGACCTATGGTACTGTGGCATGACCGCTAATTATAAGCCTCGGTCTCCGGTCTATGGAGAACGTGTTGCTATGCTATGTGTTTCTCTAGAAAGTGATAGAAAATCATTAGAAGTACATAGTTAATAACGGTAGACCAGCTCCATGCGGGAGAGAAGATAAACAAAGCAACGCACTAGTACCACCAATGGTTTCTATACATACGTGGGTCACACTAAAAGTTTTTAGAATAGGCCAGTAAGAAAAGCAGCCTATGAAAAATTTATTTAAATTTCGAATTAGGAATTCTTTGAGAATCTGTAGATATTTAATGATTTCATATGTCATTTGTTTTTACAAATTGGCGGCAATTTAAAAAGTGTCTGTCGTGCCTCGAAACTGATTGTGCAGCTTTATGCATTGGTATAAGTCAAGTACAAAAAGTCTTACAAGAACATTTAGGCGTCAGAAAACTTTGTACTAGATGGATACCTTATAATTTGACGGAATATCAAAAACGCCGTCGTTTGGATTGGAGCCGCTCACTGCTTGAAAAGTATGACGGAGATGACTACAATGCTAAATATGACATCTTCACAGGTGATGAAAGCTGGATATATTGTTACGAATCCGAAACCAAAAGACAATCTACGCGATGGATGTTTCCATTCGAAGATTTGCCGACAAAAGTAAAGAAGGGTAGAAGTCAAGGTAAAAAGATGATTGCCTCATTCTTCGGACGGACGAACGGGTCATTTCACAACAATCATTATAGAAGATAAAAGGACTGTTCCTGCAGATAGGTACGTCAGTCATTGGCTACCAGTTGTCTTGGAAAATGTTAGACAGCAGCGCCCAAGAAGCAGGATCCTCCTCCACCACGCATCGCTCCAGCTCACTCCGCCAAACGGGCTATCGAATATTTGTCTATCGAAAGTGTGGAGCTAGTTTGTCATCCTCCTTACAGTCCCGACTTGGCACCATGTGACTTTTATTTTTTCCAAAAATAAAAGATAAACTTAGAGGAATTCATTTTTGAACCCTGAAGATGACGTGGCTGCGTTTGAAAAAGGCGTGGAAGAGATCCCTAAAGAAGAGTGGGCTCACTGCTTCAAACAATGGTTCCATCGCATGCGACGGTCCTTAGAAAGGAACGGAGACTACTTCGAAAAGCAATAAAATATTAACAGGCTTCTATATCATCCCGTTTTTTATTTTCTACAAACTTTCAGTGTGACCCCCCGTATATGTGTAAAAGCATCGGTACCAGCTAACATCAGGCAGTTCTTGTTTTCAAACCTGTTCAAAGAAATAAACAAAACAAAAAAAAATACTTCTTGTACTAACTAAATACTTAATTACAGTCCAAAATGTTCTATCTATCTAAAAGGCAGGTTGTAAAAAATATATAGGTATATAAATCTAATCTTTTAGTTAGATTGTAGCTTATTATTACTGACTTATATGGTTATGCGTTTTTCATAACCCTATACATATATTATGTAACTTTCAACATCATAGTGAAAGCTTTTACTACTATTAAACTTTGTTACACAACGTTTATTACCATCGCTAGTCTACATTTTATTGCTAGAATACTGTCAACTGAAATCAGTTTCTCTTCATTGAAAGACTAAACAGAAGGAAACAACTTATGACTCAACTCATAATTAACTACCATCAAATCATTTATGATAAGTGTTGATTTTTACAATTCAAAAATAATAACAATCTTGAAAATAATTCACCAATCTTATTTTTCAATAGCCAACTTGACAATAAAAACGAACCTAATTCTTCAGTCTCAACTGGTCATAAGTTTACCTTATTCAGAAGAAATAATAGAAAGAAATGGTAAGTAAAAGCTGACTCCACGTATCAACTATCACGGCTGCAAGTGACGGCTGTGGGTAATTCCATTTGTTTGTTTCCAACCGTTGTATTATTTTTTAGCCAAGTTCGTTTAACACCCAAACTTGTTTTATCAAACTCGAACACACATAATACACAAACAAAACTTTTACTCCTCGATTGGCTTTGGTTCGGAATATTCGTTGACACATTTATGGGTACATGTGCCTACGCAATGCGGAAAAGTACCATAAGTCCCCATCGACAAACTGGGAACTAATTTCATCAGATCAATTGTCAATATATCAAGTTGGAATTGGAGGAAAATAGATTTGAACAATTTGAAAACTTCAACAATTTATTAACCTCTGCGGTACTAGTGGGAGTTTAAAAGAATTTAGGTAACATATATATTTGCGTGTCTTTTACGGAACGAAATGAAGTGCAATAAAATATGTTTTTTATTTTAAATCTTTTATATTTAATCCTTCCTAACGTTTTTATTTACAGACCATACGGATATTTCAGGAGTAAAAAAAAGTAAATCTTAAGTTCTAATGATTTCTCAAATTGGTTCTTATGTTGCCGATATACCAATCAAAACACTGGTACAGTCTCATTCATTTAAAAAATCCGGTAATGTATAACGATAACTCAGTGATACTTGCGGTTCGAAATAATCGATATTTTTTATTTTTAATAATGATCGTTGAAACAGTTGTATAACAAGCTACTCTTCTAATCAAAATGTTTAACAGAATTTTGCTCAACATAAACCGTATTATCAATTATAGACCGATTTACATCAACACAACAGACTGTATGTAGTAATAAATATACCGTATAATGTCTTGTACGTGTGTATTTTTGTCTTTACGATCCAATAATTTAAGAATCCCAATTCAAAGAATCTTGTGAAACCACACACGATCAGGCATGTGCTTTTCATCAAAAATATATCGTGAAAGTTAAGAAATTTATATCTAACATTGAATTGAGAGAATTGATTTGAGCGCATTCGACTAAAAATAACGTTTTGTTACAATAATATTACGATACCTTTAACACAGATTACGAGGAAGTTGCAAAGATAAATGTGTATCTCTTCTACGTTTCTTTGTAACTTGTGAACTTTAAAAGCAATAGCTCGTATATGTTATGGACGGAGTGATTAAAATACCATTATTCATAATGTCCAGACCGTTTATAAAATGTTACATAATAATATGAGCAGTCAATATAATAAAAACGATTCAAATTGACTGGGCTGTATGAATAATGTGACCCACCTATTGAGCAAAATAATAAAAATATGTGTTTTATTCAATAGCGAATATTCCCTATTGAATAAAACACATATTTAACAATAACTAGGCTACTTTGGACACGTGTATATCGCACACCTGGATCTTAAGGGAGCTAACAAAAAAAAACAGTTTTTGAGTTATGCACACCATCGATTTTTTATCTCAATACCTACCGACCAATAAAACAGATTCAAAAACATCACCCACATACGAAGCTAGACGCTAAATTCACCAACACGGGCTCAACTCAAAAAAATTAAACAAATATACATACATTGTTCAGCAATAGCAAAAATCTAATCAGCCCCAAAACATGATTAAAACACAAGACTCCTTCAATATCTTTCTTCTAGGTGCATATAAAAATTCGTTTTAATGTTACCTGTTAACCTGCCTTTATAATGTTACTTACCATTTATTTTAAAGTTGTCACATGTATTATAGACTTTAGCCGACTCAAAATAAGTTTATATAAAATTTGATAGTTTATGTAAATAAGCTCGATACTTAAGACTTAAAAGGTTTATTTTTTTTCTTTTCGTTGGTTTCATTTTGTGTTAAAAAGATTTTTCATAATGTTCACTTAAATACATATCAGTTTTTTTTTAATAATTAAGTTTCATAAGAAGTTTCTTCGTAATATCGTAGTAAATAAACAATATATAAACCGTCCGCCTTTATTAGCCAGTTATTAGCTATCAATTCTAAATTGGATTACCTGCACACGCACTGCTGGTAAGCCTGGGTGGCATAATTTTCTGTTTTGCTAGAATTTGTATTCGAGTACTTTCGAGCACGATATCGAAAACCGGATCTTTATTTTTGCACATGTCATGTTACAAAAGTCATGTGTAGTGTACATACTTTATTTTAATCAAATCTAACTTCGTACCCCATAAACTTTTTTAGTTTCACTTAAACACCTCTCTTTGTGACAATTGATACCCGTATAAGATCTATTTAAAGAAATAAACATTTAAATTCACATTCCGCAAGATATTTTGTAGATATTGTAATCTATGGATGACTTATAAAAACCTTAAAACTTATTTCAGACAGTTTAGTGTAGCATTAGTGTTGTTTTATAATTAATGCCGTATTCATTATCAGTTAAAAATGTTGTGTTTAGAAAACATTAGCTTAAGTTTGCATTTATCATGGACATACTTAACGCTAAGTTTGCACTTAAAAGATTTTGTACATACAAATACATAAAATTTACGTGTCTATTTGTAATGTCAAAATAAGTTTTTTTTTTTAAGCTCATACAGTTATTTGCACGATACCTATACCTAAAAATCTGTTTTTTAAATTTTTGTCTGTCTGGCTGTCAGACTGTTTGTTCCAGGTAATCTCCGGAACGGGTGGACCAATTTCCCCGGAATTTTCACTGGCAGATAGCTGGTGATATAAGGTGTAACTTAGGCTTATTTTATCTTGGAAAAAGATTTAGGGTTCCGCTCAAAATATACAAACATGTATTCACACGGGAATTAACGCGATCACGAAAAGGAATTAATTACATACCTCTGAATTGCCTGACGTTTTTACCAGGTTGCATTGGCCGTGGTCACAGGCTGACGGCAACCTTTTTTGCCATCGTGTTAATTACCGTGTGAAAACATAATTTATATCATGGAACGCGAAAGTTTAAAACTTAGTAAATATAAACATGTACACGCGAGCGGATCCGCGCGGGAACTACTAGTTCTAAACTTCAAAACCGTATTAGAGACTCTTTTGAAGATTAAGACTCTTTTGAATTGTAAGACAACTTGAATTTTGTAATGCCATCTATTATATCTGATATTTAATAGACATGTTGGATTTTATCATTATTTATTTGATTGCTATGGTCATTTTGCTTTGATTGATCGATTTATCTCTTAGTTTGGCAATGGTAGTCAGGTAATAGATAGATAGATAACACTTTATTTGTACACCAGTCTTACAGTAGAAGTACCATACATACATTATCGTAATCGTAAATTTTAGTACAATACATTGCACTAAAATCTTACACGGTACGTTACACGGACAAATAAAGTTATAAAAGAGTAGCAAACATTAGAAGACTTATAACATAGACTGGGCATTTACATATATGAATAATGAAAAAAATGTCGCGGCGGAAAAACTCGAAGTCGATAATGCAATTAATATCGGCTAGTCAACAAGAAACCAACAGGCTAAAAGCGTGTTCTTCTGGTATAATTAATTCAAACGTCGTCTACGTTTCATCTTAAACACAGTTTCTATAAGAACTTTTTTTTTATCCTGTGGAAATCCCCACGGGTCATCATCACCTCACCGGAGCTAACGCTAGAGTGGAATGTCGGAATCGAACCGACTAAAACCACACGGTGTTCCGTCACAAGTGGGTCTATTGCAGGGGGACCCGGGTATACCCTAGGAAGGAATCCTCCGGGAACCCCTGCAGACCTTGGCCGCCTTCAGTAGGCGACCACACCATGGAGTACGGAGGATCTTACCCCCCTCCAGATCAGAGAGGTGCGCGTGGAACACGTCGCGTCACCGTTTCGGGCGTGCTTCTGCAAGGGTAACGGTCAGCCCGACCCGTTACCACCAGGCCTTCTATAAGAACCTAATATATCATTATATTAAAATACTATATTAAATGACAGCTAGTTCCATTGAGCAAAATATTGACATGTAGGTATGTCAGCAAATTCGTACAACCTTTAAAAGGCGTAGGCCGAGTGCAAAATATTTTGTGTACCTAATTATCTTATAATTTAAAAGCTGTACTCTTTATGCGCTATCGGTGAAGAGAATATTACAACATCACAGTATATGACACCATTTAACGGCTTGCTAGAAACGGAGTCGCGTGCCAATTCAGTTGTTGTGAATTGTCGTAAAATAATGTGGAATGAAACCTTTAATGTACAGCTCACTCACAATCGTTTATCAAACTGCAAACCTTAATATTTCATTATTCTATTTCATTTATTTTAATTACATTTCTTAAAAGCGGTATCTTCACTGAATTCAATAACTGAGGAACATTTTTCATTTACAGTGTTGATCCTAATGCAAAAAGTTATTTTCTTCCTTGTTGAAGAATTTTTGACAAATTGTTTAGGCAGAATGATTATGTTTGCTTATTAGCAATGCTTACTAGCTTGTTTGTAAGAATAACATAATTATTTAGTAATGTATAATAATTGAGGTCAGCGGTTTTATTTTCACATTGTAACGAAACAGATGTATGTGTTGCTTAATTCCTTGTAATGAATACCTGAATGGTTTAGTTCAAAAAGCGGCAGGTGTGTATAATAACTACAATGGTTGAAAGACAAATCGCAAGTTAAGAGTAGTAATAATTGTGGTAGAAAAATAATTTAAAAATAAATCCGCAGGCCCGCAGAGGCAGATTTCGTGTTTATTTAAATTTTTTTTAAATCTGTCCCCCAGGTCCCCTCTTTGGGGGAATATCCCCCATTCACGAACTTAACGTTCATTTTTGCCCCGTTGATTTTTCGTCGACTATGGTTTTGAGCCGTTTGGGGTCGAAACGCCTAGGGTCATGGGGTCTGAGTGCTCGTTTAGTCTATAAGGAATTAGCTAAGCGACTGATCGACACTTCTCGTGGCCAGAAGGCGGACCTTTTTCTTGCACAGAGAATTAGCATTGCCATTCAAGGTGGCAATGAAGTGTTCATTCAAGGTGGAAATTGTAATGAAGTATTTTCAATTAAGTTTAAAATCGTTTATTTTTAGTTTTCAGTACACTTTCTTAGTGCTTTTTGAAGTCGGTTTAACTTTCCTTTAATTAGTTAACAAATCGCAAATCAACTAAGCATAACTGAGTAGGAATTGTGATTTGCACTTATCAAGTGTTGCGTACCTGTCTCTCACTGTTGATTGATCGTTGTTCAGATAAAAAAAGCAGATATGGGTCTATTACCTTCGGTTTTATTATTACCTACGGTGAAGAAATTAGGAAGATAGCTTTATACAAGAATAAGATCGTTTTGATTTTGATAAGGAAACAGCGTTGAAACATTACGATAGACAGTTTTTTACAAAAGACAAATCATAATAAGATTACAATGTCAAAACTGTATCTAACACATGTACAATTTTATAACATGCTGAGTAGGATATTATATTTTTCATTCACATCATTATCAAAGAAATAATAATGTAGAAAAACATACAATATACTGCACTAATTATTATATTATATTAATTTCTAGATATAAAATTTAGAGTGTTACTAAAATGTACTAAATTGTCTCCCTGCGATATTTACAACTAAAATTTCATGAAATTAATTAACAGTAATCTCATTAACAAGTTAAATACTTGGTTCTAGCAGCCGAGATTAATATCGTGCTTCTAAAATTTATATAAACACGAAAATACGCAACTACTGAAACCAGTTTCTATTTGTATATCAGCGTACGAAGTACATCATATAATAATTTTAACGAGGGAAATTAAACTTCGGATAAGTGTACGAGTCTCGGGAATTTCGTGATTCAGGGGCTAAATATTATTGCTTACAGTTAGCTCCTACGACTCTACCTATTATCATATATTAATATTCAAGTCGTGTTTTCATTCCTAAGAATAGAAGTCCTTATTTTTGTGAATATAATGACTACATTTAATATTTTTAAGCTTGCATAACAGCTACTTCCACAATAACAAAATTTATAGATGGAATACCTATCCTTTGACCTCCTGACATTTGGGTTAAATTCCAAAGATCGTGTTTACAGCTACACTTATATATCGTCCAGAAGTGACATTTTCATGAAATGCATGTTCACCGACTACCTTGGCTTGGTAGTTTAACGATCGTTTTATCGATTCTGTGTCTGGGTGTAATTTATCTATAATATGTATGTATTTAGAAATATACAAGTATGTTTATCAGCAGTCTGGTTACCATAGTACAGGCTCCGCCTAGTTTGTGATCAGACGGCGGATGCGGACGGATGTGTGAGATGTGTGGAGTTATTATTATTATTATGACATTAATATCTGTGAAACCTTAACCACAGTTGGCGATCGATGTAATTTGATCAAACTGGCAGATCCGTTTGGTCAGATTTCATCAGTTCACATCTGCAGAACCTAGCCTTGTAGAAACTATTCAAACTAGGTTTATTATGTAGTTTAGCATATATATGTATAATACATCACGTAATTTTACAAGTGAGTCTCGACTATTCCATGATTCAGGGGCCAAAGATTTATTATTGCCTGTTTTAATATTTATGCTACTTCCTATATTTGTTCGCACATGTTAGTTTACTATCTGTGGTTTTAATATTAAGAACAGGATAGGGCTCTTATTTCCCTGTGGTATCATAAAAACGACGTTAGTTTAGAGAGAAAGTGTAGATATTTGCTTGGTTAATAATTTTCCCGAGTAAGGCAACTCCAATATCATTCTTTGTAAATGTATTAGCCGTGAACGTTTAAATAAAGTTGATGTGTATGATTTTTCAAGGATTATAACATTTTATATGACTTTACATAACATGCTTAATTAGTTTTTGGAGCGTTTGTTTTAAAACCTGCAGTACTTTATTTCGAGTTTATTAAAGACTAGCTTTTGCCCAGCGCTTCAGTCGCGTGAATGTAGTGTTAGTATATAAATTCATGTACATCTCAAGAATCATAACTTTTGAACTGATAACTTCTTTAGGCACGTTTGTGCACTTTTGCTATGGGGAAAAAGCACTGAACTCGTTACCGTGACGTTTTAAGTTCGTCGTTTCGTTAAGTTTTCACTTCTGTCGGCAGTCCCGTGAATGCCTATCTTTTTTTTGGACGAAATGTCCCTATGTCTTTTTCTGTACCTTTGATAACATGTGTGCAAGGTTTCATGATGATCGGTTTACTAGTTAAGGCGTGAAAGGGTAAAAACCGAACAAACTCACTTTCTTATTTATAATACTAGCCGTTATCCGCGTGGAAATTTTGGTGAAATCTATCCCACGGAAACCGTAAATTTTTTCGATGTAAAAACTACCCTATCTATTTCTGTGCAAAATTTCATCCAGATCCGTTCAGCCGCTTTTCCTTGAAAGAGTAACAAATATCAACCCGTCCTCACAAACTTTAGCCTTCCTAATACATACTAGTAAGATTAGTTACGATATGCTTGCTTTCTCATATAGTTATTTTCACGGGTGTTCGAATGGTTTCGAGCCCGGACGGGGCTCTTTATGAAGTGGTGAAGCAACCTGCCGCGTTCAGCATGCCACCCAAGGTGACAATGCTATATTATAGCATGACGTTAGTCTAATGATGTTACTTGCTACAAGGTGCCTATAGGCACACCACAACTGCACAGCATAACCTTCTATTTTTTTGGGCGCGATCTCTGGACATCACCGTTTTCTAAAGTAATTGTCAAGACGAGTTTGTCTTGGTCATTACTATAGGAACTGTTAAGACTTCATTCTAACTTCATTTTTACTATTGAGATCAAAACTTTTATGTAAAAGTATAGTCATTGAAAATACTATCAGCTGCAGCAGCATATCTACGCTTTATTTCAAGACGGTTACTTGTATTGAATGTATTTCTCCGGTTTACACATTGTTAGCAAAAAGATAAATATGGCCAGGTAGGTAGGTTTTTTTTTTAATGTAATATCACGTCTTAACAAACCCTCCATTTAAGCCAAAATCTACGTGTCAGGAGTAGATTTACGTCCATATTGTACTTAAGGAGCCCAAAACTTCCAAACCCACAGTAAACTGCAAGTTCGATTATACTCGTATGGATTCGATTATTTATATATAAATTAAAAGTTCGTACCGCCTTGTTAACATGGGCGTGCTGAATCACGAGCTTATTTTTGTACTCAAAGTATCATACACATAATATATGATATAGATAAGTCCGTGACAAAGTTCATTGATGCAAGGTCAGTTTATTAGCGATAACAATACGATATGATACGATAGATATGATAATACCCCATATTCTGTTGTTAAAAATAGTGCTGTCTATTTCACTGATTACGAGGGTAACCAAACCAGTATACAGATATTTATGTGTTGCGTTCATGTCAAACCTGGAAAAGAGTACCTACTACATTGGCATGCAAAAAAAAAAAAATATCCAGAACAACTCTTCCAAAAACAAGAGTTGTATAAGGGAGTGGTAATTATATTTTTATATGTGTATTTAAGAATACCTGTATTAAGCCAAAGTTTTGTTAAGGTTTGGGTTACTTAGAACTTTTCGATCTGGCATTACTTTAAGTTCGAAAACCAATTTACCTTTTGTGTTTTCTTTGAATTTATTTTGTACCGACCATAATATAATAGGTCGGGGAAAAAGTCTTTTCGTATTTTGTATGTTTCAAATTGAAGAAAAACTCTTTGGTTGTACTGTTTGTATCTGGCTGGTTTTAATATTAATAAATATAGGACATTAAGAAACAGAAAAATAAAAAGTGAAAAAAACCGCCATTTTTCAATTGTTTTTCTGTCCGCCAAAATTAGTTAATCTAACGAAGAAATTCGATACATTCTAAAGTTTTATTACAAAAAAACTTTAGTGACGTTTATGGACATAATGCAGTATCAGTAAGAGTAGCACAAAGTTGGTTCCAGCGGTTTCAATCCGGGAATTTTAATGTCAAAGATGCAGCTCGCTCTGGTCGCTATCATACATGATAAGGATAAAGTCTATGCCATTTTTGAAAAAGTGGGGCACTAAAGTTGACTAAAAAACCGTTTTGACCCATTTGTAAAAGTCTGGCTATACAAAGAAGCTCGATATTTGGGTGTACTCATTTGCGATTTCTATTGAAACAAAAATGGTTCGGTTTCATTACCAAACCATTTTTTAAAAGATTCATCACTGGTGATGGAAAGTGGATCACCTACGATATGAACGTGCGGAAAAGATCATGGTCAAAGGCAGTCAAGCTCCACAGACTGTAGCGAAATCCGGATTAACACGCAATACGTGATGCTGTGAGTATGGAGCGATTGGAAGAACATCGTTCATTATGAGCTGTTACCGCCGGACAAAACCACCGATTCGGATCTCTACTGTCAGCAACTAATGAGACTCAAGCAAGAAATTAAGAAAAAACTGCCGGAATTAATCAACAGGAAAGGTGTGGTCTTTCATCATTATAACGTCAGACCACAAACGAAATTGAGGGAGCTTGGTTGGGAAGTGTTAATCCATCCACCATCTGACCTCGCACCCTCAGATTTTCACCTGTTTTGGTCTCTTCAGAATTCTTTGGGAAGTGTTAGGTTAACATCGAGAGAGGACTGTAAAAACTAGTTGTCGCAGTTTTTGATCAAAAACTTCTACAGCAACGGGATTATGACTACCTACAAGATGGAAACAACAAGTTATCGAACAAAATGGCACATACATATAATATATTATAATGCAATGCGACATTCTAATATGTGGCTCTCAATTAAGTTAGTTGTTTACAGTTATTGTTGTTAAATTTATAGTATTTAATTAATTAATTTCATTAACCGACGAAAAAAAAGGAGGTTCTCAATTCGACCGTATAACGACCGAATTACTTACGTAGGTACATATAAAATTTTGAAAATTAATCAGTTTGTTGTTTGGCGCCAACTCAAAATAAGTTTATAACAAATTTGATAGTTTATGTAAATAAGCTCAATACTTAAGGTTTATTTATTTTTTGCTTTTTAGTTCTTTTCGTCGGTTTAATTTTTTGTTAAAAAGAGTTTTTTTATCATTCGTCTTCTCGTAGTCATATATACTAGTTAATTGTCATATCTCTGTTGAAACTTCCAATGCCTTTAATGCGTGTCTTTAACCTATTTTATGGTAAATATTCTTGCCTGTAATTTGTTTTCGAGTGTTGATTATATAATTCTGTTGTTAAGAGTTTAGTCCAAATTATTTCGGATACCCGACGTGGAATGTCGCTTGTCTCCATGATATAGCTTCTTGATATAGAGCCCCGGCGGGTCCGAAACTGGTATTTCTTACTAATATTATAAACGTGAAAGTTTGCTAGGATGTATGGATGTTTGTTCCTCTTTTACGCAAAAACTACAAAACCGATTGCGATGAAACTTGTTATGTCGCTAGCTGTAGACCTGGATTAACATATAGGCTACTTTTTATCCCATTATTCGGACGGGATCAGTACTTACGCTGGTGAAACCACGAGGTTCTGAGGCGCTGCTAGTCTTTGTGTACTTTTCCTTCTTTGTGTATAAAATTAGTGTGAGAAAACTCATGTTGTAAAGATTAAAGTCAATTGTGTTATATTATACAAAGTAATCCAAGATGAAGTTTATTTGTGGATTACAAGATTAGTATACTCTATAAATATTAATAAGAATGATAGACTTTAATCATTGTGAAAATTCCATGAAAATAAGGCTTGTATTTTACAGTGTTTTATCTGATGTTATAGTTGACAAGTTTAGTGTTAACAAAAAACCGGACACGTTCGAATCCGACTCGATCACCGAGAGTTCCGTAAGCAAACTTGTATGCAGATAGTACGTCCATCTCTTGAATAAATTCTCGAAGAATTTTGCTATCTTTTCCGAAAGACAAACTTAACTATGCTGTTCTAAACATACTCTCCCATACATCGATTTACGACTTAGTCAACGTTCCAACCGCAAAATATAAGTTGTGTTGTAACAACAAATTAACGACTTTCGGTTTTTTCCTTTACTTGTGTTGAAATACATTGTTTCTTACCAAATTTCATGATTCTAGGTCAATAGGAAGTACCAGGTTTTGATTAACCTGCAAGTTCAAATTTGTTAAAATCTAAGGATTAATGGCTGTATCTTTTAATTGTGTCCACTTAGAAGCTTGATTTTTAACAGCTTCCTTGGACCGTTGACATAAGTATTTGATGTTAAATTTAACTTGATGCCTCCACGGCTTCCTGAGGAAAAGGTCCTGCTAACATACAGACAAATATAACAACAATATAACAACTTTCGAATTTTTTCTTTTACTTGTGCTATGAGACATTCTTACCAAATTTCATGATTCTGGGTCAATGGGAAGTACCCTATAGATTTTGATTTACATGCGAAATATCCAAATTTGGCCAAATCCAAGACTTAATGACCGTATCTTTTGATAGCGTTGAGCTTGATTTTTTACAGCTTCAAGGGACCGTAGACATAAGTATTTGGTATTAATTTCAACTTGATGCGTCAACAGGTTCCTGAGAAAAATGGTCTTGACAAACAAACAGACAGACAGACGGACAACAAAGTGATCCTTTTGAGGAAAGGAAACCTAAAAATAAGGGTTCCTTTTTTTTCTTTTGAGGAACGGAACCCTAAAAACTAGAGACGGAACGGATATTCGGCACCTGCCGGATAGTAATTTAATCTGGATACCGGATAATAAACAAGTATCCGGCCGGATACCGGATATTAAATTACTTTATCTAAACCGCATAACCATAACCACGCCATATTTTCAAAATTTGCGTTATATTTAAATGAGTAATAACAAAGTTTATTGATTTGGTTTCAGAAATGTCTGTTTTCTTTTCTATGGTTATAATTTTCAATAACCTTAGTTGGGTCACAGTTAATGATTTTGATCGCTGACCCATTGTAACTTTTATATGCCATGTTGATCGAAATTACGGAAAACCAAAAAGTCTAATATTGACATTGAAATAAAACCAAAAATTAGTATTTAGTACACTACACGTGCACAAAATGTTAGTACAAAATATAATATTCGTTTAAAAGTAAAGTCGATGCACTTGTAATTCAAAACATACTCAAATATTTTCCATTTCTGTCCCAAATATAAAAGCCGAGTAAATTCTCAGCGAGGCCAATATTGAAAATTCTCTTCATACATTGAAACATTTTCTGCGCCAGTAAGAAAGCAATTGAAAAGTGCTTGTGTTTGAACAGTTTGCGGAAACTGTTTCACAATATTGATTATTACCTATCTCTTTTTTTGAGCGTGGGTTGAAATGTGAGTTTAGTGTCAGTTTATCATGTTTAAATTATCTAGTAATTTTGCCAGTACCAAATCTCAATATTTGTAGTCTTTCATTTATAAATTATTTTGTGGATGTGTGGGACATGAATGTTGTGAATTCTGCGATTCCAAAAGAACTTCCCTCCGTTAGCTCCGATTATGTAATCAATATTTGCCATTGGTTTCGCCAGTTACCAAGGTACGGAGTTATGCAAAAGCAGCATATAGATAACACTGACTGATTTCCATCAGGCGGTGTGTAGCCTCGGCCACAGTATAGACGAATAATCACGATAATTTAACAAACGTGGTATTAACACCGATGTAAAACTCATTTAATTAATTATAGTAAGTGTATAGATTCAAAACAAAAGCCGAGAGCGAACAGACCGCAATCAATTGTAGTAACGCGAATTCTGTATTCAACAGTCCATCAAATTTAATTTTGTTATGTTATTATTTTAATTAAAAAAGCCGTAATGTGGTGGAGACCTTTCATTCGTTGGAATAAATATTGAGACAGGATGTTATTAAACAGTTAGATTATAGTGTTTGCGAAAGCACAATATACAATCATGTCATCTCAAAATTCGTATCCGTGATCTTTTCATAAAACTTTAAAAGTAATGAACAGAATATTTGTATATTACAGACCAAATAAATAAGAGAGATTGTGCGTCCAAACACAAACGAATTAATGTTAAAGTTACAGCGAAAAATTATAGGAATAGACTTAATGAATTTGTAGAGACATGTCTAGAACATACATTAATATATTTTTTGTTTGTCTGCTTAACGTGTTCATTGACAGACCGAGAACCATAGAGAATAGGGCGATATCGACGGCATGTGTAGTATATGTTAAGGACCAAGTGATTATTCATAATGTCCAGACCGTTTAAGAAAAGCCTAATATGAGTAGTCCGTATAATAAAAACGGTTGACATAAACAAATTGACCGGGCTATATGAATAATGTGCCCCGCCTATCACTGTGCCTAATAAAAATATGTGTTTTATTCAATAGGGATATATACATTACTACAAAATACCCAAAATAATTTTACTTTTAGTTTTTATAGCTAAAGGTATTTATTTATTTATTTTGTATGTACTTTTTCTTATTTTAATTGTGAAATTTTATCTTTAAAAAGTTAATATTTTAAATCTTCCTTGCCATTTCTAAAACACAACGCTATTCAATGGAGCGAAATGTATCGCAATTTACACTACTTTTTCCTTAAATTCGCATCTAGCCCAAATCACGTGTGTATTTTTTAGTTCAAAATATATTTATGGCAAAATACACTTTGTCGTACAGTTTTGATAACAATACAATATTGAAAGCTTTTCTGTTCTGTTCAATAATAATAAGTAGGTAGGTTTAATAACTTATATTTCTTAAATCAATAAAACGTCGTGTGTTATAGTTTTTTGTTTATATATAGTAATAACATATAGAATCGTTTGTAACATTTTTTTTTTAAAGAATACTAGCAACGTGAGTCACACATTACTAGTATTCTTGTTAACCCAACCAGCTAAGCTAAAATGCTTGTGTTAGGAGTGGGTTCACACCGTGTGGTTTTAGTCGGTTCGATTCCGACACACCGCCCCATCGTAAACCCCGGTGGGGCGACGGCCCGAGGGGGTTTCCACACGCTCAAAAAAAAGGAGTGGGTTCACGTCGGTAGTGCACTGGGTGGGGTTCGAACCCGCAACCACTTGATCGCAAGTCCGACGTCTTAGCCATTACGCTACCGCCGCTACATGTCATGCATATTCCCTATTGTTTTAGTGATACCATACTAATTATGTAAAAAATCATAAAAAACAAGTATTCGTTTTCTAACCTTAGTCAGACTCCTGATTAAAACGAAAAACTTGAAACACTTGTGACGAAGTATTGCATAATGTGGTTTTGTTTGGTTCGATCCCAATATCCCACTTAACAGTTAGCACAAGAAAGGTGATGTGATGACACGTCTTTATCACTTTACTTTAGTCTTATATTATTATTATCTTTATTTTAGGTAGCAGTTTTTCATTGCAATAACTACATTTGTCAGACTCTAGACCTCTTTCTCCTGGCGCCATTTTAACTCACTTTGATAATGTTCTTTGAGAAACTTATACTAATTTAAACACACTTTACCTAAGTTTCGTATTAGTGTTCAATTCAAGTTGTAAACAGTATAAGCAGACCGGCTTTATTAGTTTCAAATTCTAAACTACTTAAGTAGCAGCACGTTTGCTACTGATCATGGTCCTTCCGTGTATGTTTTTTGTCCTAAGGCGGGAGACTGCCTCAAATAGCTTAATTGGCTTTATTATCAACTTACCTAATAGTTATGTAGCAAAATGCATAATGGTCAGACAAAGTGATAAATAACGTTTATTAAAGTATTAATCACACAGCCCGATTTTGATAGTTATACCATATTTATATATTAACCATAAAAAAAAACTTAAGTAGCTTAAAAAGATATCAAATCAAATCAATTTAAGAATTTCAAAATTTTAAAGTAATAAATTACTATTCTCAAACAAAAGACAATTTATTTGGTAAGTATATTACATAATGTGTACAAGAAAAAATAAATGAAATGAAACTCCCACCACGCGACGTGCTCTGAAACCAGAATCTATTAACGTGAGTGAGTCACTTAGTTCTGTTCTAAAATTCAATATATTTCATCCAGTCGCAGAAAATACGCTGAGACAGATTGACACTAGAATAAAAGTGTAAGGTTTATTGAATAACTGGTACCCTAAAAACTGTTAAAACCAGACCAATAATAAAAGTTGTTACGAAACATGAAAGATTTATTTTTCGTCCCCGCTACAAGTGGCGACAAAATATTGTCCAATTTATTCTCAAAAACTTTATTTGCTTGTTGTCTCAGTTAAAAATTATGCTGTAGTAATTATTTATGATTCCGTGAACTCCATTCTACTGTTTTAACATTTTATATTTTCGATGAGCGAAATCAATACTAATATTTTAAATGCGAAAACTCTGTTTGTTACTCTTCCACGGCTTGACTACTGAACCGATTATAATGACACACACGTTGTCAGGGGTACAGAAGAAGAGCAGGAGAGGTACTGTTCCCGCGCACAAGCGAAGCCGCGGGTATAACCTAGTGTACAAGAAATAATTACGCAGTTCTGAATATTACTTTTTATTTCTGAATTCAAAATAGTAAAATATTTGTTGTAAAACAGTTCTAAATTTAGAGGAGTCGAGTATTTATAAACAATTTTGATGAGTTAAGGGCTTTATTTAGTTATCAGTTTTAAAAGTAGGTGTTATACGTAGATAATAAAATTGCTTACGTGTTCCAGATTCTTTCACAAAATTTTTAAATAAATTTCACTGTTTTGCCCTGCCCCTGTGTGTGCAGTGGTAAATTACAAAGGCCAAGGCTTTCAAAAACCTATTTTTTTTTGAGTTGGTATGTAAAGTTGTTATGTACTTTGAAAAGTTTTGATTCATTGTCATTTAAACACACACCCCATGTAATCATAGCTCGCATCAATTTTAGGAAACGAATTTAGTGTAATACAAGAAAGAAATTAAAGATATGTTTTATGTGGAAAGGAAATAATGGAATCTTTGGACAATCCCAAATGAATACGACTAATGTCGTAATGTCCCCGTAATTCCTTACTCGAACAGAGGCGCTTCCTCCGATATTTTCCTTAATCCTTTATCCTCAATACAGCCTTTGTGAGTTATCCATCTCATAATGTTGCTGTGCTAAACATAGGCGAGTGATTCTATCCTGACCAACCGAAGCAGCTGAAGGGCTTGAGAAAAATAATTGTCGTATAAGATAGTATTTCTATTATATAAAGAAAGTGTACTCGTGATCTCACTTGGGTATAGAAACAGTACAAGTATTTGAAGCCTGCTGGACGAACATCGGGTGGTCCCCTGTTTGCATCGTCGGCGATAAAGCACCCACGGCAGCAATTCTCTACTTTAGCTTCGTTTCTTGTAATTAGTCCTATACCTAACTGCTGAGCAGTTAATGCGTAAAAGCTTAACAAACACACATGTAAACAAAAAACTTTTTGTATTCAATGGAATTTTTTTGTTGTTTACATGTTTATATAACCGATTATCGTAAATTTTGCATAGACTTTGTTGGGGTTACAGAAAAAGACAATCTTTTTTTGTCCTTTTCTGTAATCCCGGCCAAAAGACCTGTTCCCGAGGTATACCTGAATTGATTCACAAAATATATACGAGCAAAGGCCGCGGGCAAAAGCTAGTAATGAATAATATGAAACTACTGTCAATGGTCTTTTATTAGGTAATAAGAAAAATCCCTCGTCCGTTTTAATTTTGTGTAATTAAACTAAGAAAACTTTATTTGGCAAACATTGTAGGTAGCAATAAATTAATTTTAAAGTAACTTTTTTATAAACTTAAGTTTTATTTACTGTTTATACATTAATTTTATCTATTTCTATATATATATATATATATATATATATATATATATATATATATATATATATATATAAGCTATTTACATGCATGCGTCATAAAATTTCTCCGCATCGTTGCCTACTGGTAGTGTTCCCAGAAGGCTGGCAGCATTGCCACGTTGAATGGCAATGCTAATTCTCTGTGCAAGAAAAAGGCCCGCCTTCTGGTCACGAGAAGTGTCGATCAGTCGCTTAGCTAATTCCTTATAAAGGGAACGAGCACTCGGACCCCATGACCCTAGCGTTTCGACCCCAAACGGCTCAAAAACATAGTTACAAATTAAATTATTGTATTTACGCCGTTTGAGGCTTTTTGCTGATGCAGCAGCACCGCCAGCACAACCAGCTGTACTTGGAAGATGTGATTTCGCGAGGGTGTCAACGCAGGTTGCGTCCCACACCAAAGGCCTACCCATCTTCCATGGCAGTAACGACATACCATCTGGTCTCTTCCCATCGTCTCGTACCAGACCATTGGGTTCACGTACTGCTGGCACACCGGCGGTAACAAGAGCACGACGGATTATGTCGTTAAGATTGGCATGACGGTGATATACGGCCTGCGCTTCTGCTACAAGAAAGGCCATGATGTCCGAGACTGTCGACAGCTTCTCCACAGTGACAAAGATGCGGAGAAACACAAGGAGCTCCTTAACGAAGGCAAGTGGCAAGGCGGAATGTGTTATCGTCCAACAAGGTGCCTATGTTGGGCGATAGAAGTGCCTGAATCCATAGGCCTGATTCCCATTCTCCCACAGCCAACAAACGAGCGCGCTCTGCAACATTGGATGATGTGTTAATTAAAAAATCCCTTCTTAAAGTGCACAACGGCGCGTCCCATTGCCTCTGAGAGAATGGATTAATAGGTAAAAGAGTATTGGGACAAGCTATCTGCCAAGCATTTATAGCATCGGTCTTGCAGGACACTTCAGAATTAACCAGTGTGTTTGTTAGAATTTTCCTGGTTAACTCTTCTGTGCCGTGGACCGAAGACAAAAATGCTGGAAGTTTTATTTTAGTGGAGAATTGATGTTTAAAAAAGTACTCCTACAAGACGAATAAATCAATAAATCTTGTTCACTCTTCATTTGCTATCTATTCTATTTTACTATGGAATGCGCTCCTTCCTGAGATTAGGATGTCCACCAGCAGAGACACGTTTAAAGCTAAGGTCCGTGAATTTTACAGGAAACAGTTGGCAGAAATATCCTCATAACCTCACAACCATAGGTATATTTTGTATCTATATATAGTATTTATTTGAATACATATTTATCTGTAAGTATTTATATATGTATGTATAATGTATAATCAATTGTATTTCTATGTAAATTATAACTTTCTTCATGAAATTTCATTCTTATACACCTGCATTGTCCCTCACTGAACCACCCAAAGGTTGACTGGTAGATAATGCCATGTGGCATTAAGTCCGCCTCGTGCAATGTAAACAGCAGGAAGTTTTAAATAAAAAATAAAAAAACAAATTGGTTTATCTTGTTTAGTTAAGAAGTGCCTATGGCCGTCTAACGTCTAACTACCTTAGCACCACCAAGGACCGGGTAACTCCTAGTCTATATATATATATATATATATAAATGACTCCATATTTCCCTTGGTCACGGCATCACGCATGAACGCTCAACCGACTTCGCTAATTATTTTTTTTGTGTTTGTTATTGTCAGGAAAAGGTTCTTATGAAAGAAAAAGTTAAGAAAGTAGCGCGGAATATTAGAAAATTTAAGTAAACTTAACGATCATATTAACTTTTCTAATCTAACCTTAGCGCTTTTGACATAACTGTCAGTCGTTTGACAGCTGGCACGGTTGTTCAATATTCATAGTTAAGACAGGACAACGTGTGTCGGGATTTAATAGATTTTAGAAACTTGATTATTTCTTTTTATCTTTTGAATTGATGTTATTTTTAAAAAGAATGAAAGGCCAATCATTAATAAATAATTTTTCTACAAGGGGAAACAGCTATCTCCGTTACGCGTAAGTAAAAGCTTATCGTACACGCAGTTACTTTTATTATCTTTATCCGCCATTCTCCACATACATTCACTGTCATAAAAAAACGTGTATAGTGGGTAATTCAGGTAAACGATCGACTTGTTTCAAAATGCCAGTAACAGTAAACATAAGGTAATATCATTACACCTCTAAAAACGACATCCATAAAACAGTTACAGTATATACCTTGAAGAGGAAACTGCTATAAACCGATATATATCATATGGGTAACTTAATTGAAGTGTTATATTTCTAAATAGTCTGCTCCGACTTCAAGTACCTCGGCTCCCTTCTTCAAAGTGATGGCGAAATAGACCGGAATGTACAGCATCGAATTAATACAGGATGGATAAGTTGGTGGCATGTAACATAAACAATTTTTGAATTTAGGAGCAATAGATACAGCAATTCCACGATAACGTGGTATGGACATGTGATGCGGAGGAAAAAGTAAAATGTGGTGAAACGTGTTTTATGTATGGAAGTTGACGGGTACAAGAGAAGAGGACGACCAAAGAAAAGATAGATGGCCTGTGTGAAAGATGGCTGAAAAGGAAGCAAGCAGTAAATGACGAACCATAGAGTAGAATGGAAGAATAAAACATATTGCACCGACCCCAAATAAAGTTGGGGCAAGGGTAGGTAGATAATGATGCTTTGTTATTACGGCAGCAGCGCGCCGCACCGCAATATTTTTTAATATGTAATAAGTATAAAATTAAGCAATGAATGTTGTATTCTACGCCATAGATCCCGTAACAATGGAATGACTGGATATAAAACACGGGATAACGTAATTCTGTTCATGTTTTCGTTTCGTTAGACTTTTAAGGAACACAATATATTTAAGTAGACAAAGTCTAAAGCAGACAGGTAGACGTAGGCGCTTGATTGGAGCGAATAATTACTTAAATTTAATTGATGTTTTTTTATTGAAAATTCTAAATAAATGAAATTATTAAGCTACTAAAGTTTTAAATTGTTTAATATAAATAATCAGCAATACAGAATAATTATTTTTAGGTGATAATTATACACTGATATAGTAACCTCCAATCCTATTAAAAATAAGATTGTCGAATGGACACTCTTCTTAGACTGCTGCTGATGGTGAACATTTCATAAAAGTCAAAAAATTTGACTGTACAGCGTGCGAAAAAATTAGACAAACATACATACATATGTTCAAAAAATATTTTTACTCTTCTTCTTTATCCGGATAAAAAGGATAACAAAATCGGTTACTACTAACGGCAACACTACTATTGTAAAACATTAAAATAACGAATAATGCCTTGTAAATGCGACTTTGAAGCTCAGTAACAATCCCGAAGCAAATCCGGGCTCTTTCAGAGTAACGAAAACAAAACATCCAGTGATTGGAGCGGGTCGCCATTACTATAATGAAATAGATTTTCAATACGAGTGTTCTCTTCAAATGATTTTTAGTACTTATTTGATCGTACTAAAATTGTTTGTAGTAATGTACACGTATTGTTTTGAATCTTCGGTTAGCTCGCCAGCAGTTGTGATTTGACGACCGGAAAATAATTGTTTAAAATAAATTCAAAATTTTGTCCAACCGATTTATTATGGATATGTTATGAATACTCGATAGTTTAAATGACAAGTGTCACTGATGTTTTAAAATTGGTAATTTAAAAAAAAAGATACCTTGATAACGAGTTGGCGAAATTAAGTTCCGAACGCACTTCTGCACAGATTCCATGCCACTGGGACCTAATGTTTTATCCGGGAGTGTTAGTCGAGTATCAAGGAATATGCTTAGATAATACTATGAATTCTAATACTAGATTACACTGTGAACAGGTGCACTAGGTGATAAACGGAAACCAATCGTACACGTAGGTTCTTTGAAATAACCTATTTCCATAAATTGTCGACGTATTCTGTGCGGCGGAAATTTTACAAGCAAGGCCGGTCGATAATATGCAGCATTCACATGACTAATTGCCTATTCCATCCATTGAGTGAGCTTCCATATTTAAATCTCAACATTAAATTGGTTATTTTACCTACCTACGTATTATAAGAAAATTCTTGTTATTCCTTGCAGCTAAGCTAACCTTATTTTCTACGTATCGGTTTATGTATTAGTGTATGTTAACCGACATCATAAAAAGGGGGAAGTTATATGTTCGGCTGTATGTATTTTTTATTAACCGACGAAAAAAAAGGAGGTTCTCAATTCGACCGTATATATATATTTATGTCTGGCCCTCTCTCCGTTATTTATGAACCGATTTTAAATATTCTTGTTTTCGTTAGATAGGGTACACCTCAAGAGTGGTCCCATGTCAAGGAAGTCAGGATCTGATGATGGGATCCTGATAAAATTGAGAGAACCCCTCGAAAATTGTAGGAACGAATAGTGTTTCTGTTTACTTTTCATAACTTTATCAGGTGCTTTTTGAAGTAGGTTTAACTTTTTTTAAAGTGTTTATTAAATAAGTGTGTTTGAAAAAGCCTCTTAGAGATGGAGAGTAAATTGCTTTTATCACAGGCACGGATAACTTAAAATCACACTGGCGGTATGAATACGCCTATTGTCGTTGTAGAACATACGCTGTGAGCTGAAGAGTTTGTTTGTTTGGTTGAACGCCCTAATCTCAGGAACTACTGGCTTGAATTGAAAAAATCTTGTTTGTATTTTTGCATTGAATAGCCCATTTATCGAGAAAGGCTATAGGCTATTTAACATCACGCTACAACCAATAGGAGCAAAGCGTCAATGAAAAATTAAAAAACGGGGAAAATTTACAAACGCAGACGAAGTTGCGCGGGTCAGCTAGTGTAATATATAGGTGTATGACATTGTTAGTATTAGATGTATTCCTCTGACAAAACATCGCATCCACTTGAGAAGTTTGAAACCACAACACATTTTTTTTATATTCGTGAAATTTCTTACATATCGTGCTTTCCATAACAGATGTGGGCTATAAAAAACTTTCAATTCCAATCTTAGCAGCGGCTGATTGAAAGCTATTTAGTAATATTTTCCTGACAACCAGGTGAATGAATGAAATATGAACGATGTTTCAACACTTTAATCCATTGCATCCGATGTTTTTGCTTTAATGTTTCATGGTCATCGAGTACTAAAATACCTGGCTCAGATATATAACGATTTCGAAGTATCTACATGCCTGTTGTACGCGAACAATAAAATGCAGATCAGTCTCTGAATTGTTTGTATTGTACATTATTTAACGTGCAAGCAAGTATGTCGTCTCCCTATATACGGCGTGCACGTTAAATCCGGCATCGCCTGTTGTTATGTCTTTGATCTCAGTGTACCGGTAGAACGTAAATATCAATTTAATTCTTTATTATTTATAGCACTAAGTTGAACAGATGTGCCGAGTATCTTAATGTTTTGTGAATTAGATTAATAAGGTAATGGTAAATGGTAAACTCCTTCTTAAACCCTTGTCGAAGTTAACACTTCTAGTTGTTTACAATGTAACAGTTGTTTTAATTATCATTATTGTAGAAGTTTTCTCCAGAAATCTATTTACGTTAGGATCCCACGATGATACCAGTTAATGCCTAAAATTCATACATACTTAAATTTTTGAGGAATACATACAAGTCGGTTATTAAATAAGTAGTATTAAATTAGTAACATGAAACCAAAATTAAAATGTAGTGGTTTATGTGATTTACATATTTATTATATTTTAACAGAAACTACTTGGCTCTGGCTGCTATTTCAGTAGCTTGCAGAAGCAGCTCAAAGTGCATAATTGATATTCCCACAATCTATAACAGAATTTACTGCATGTCTGGCTAAAACTGCTTATGAAGATTACTGTGTTCCCAAACTACTTGGTAAGCAAACACATAAACTTAGTTTACTCTGACCGACGTTAATTTGTGGTTCAGCAGCTAATTTCATTATTCCTTTATTGCATGCTGTAGTTAACGAACGTTGCCAGAACCGTTTTATATTTAAATAATAAGAAATATTTATTTATAGGCTTACCAACTAAACATACATGGCATTAACTTAAAACCATTTTATTTTTTAGAACTCGTGTGTATCTGAATTTCAGGTAAACACAGCATTGGGAATGCGTACGATTTACATTGTCAATTCAAATTTATTTATATTAATTTCGGCATAAAAGAGGAAAAGAAAGTTATATGATGCAGCGATTAAAACAGAGAATACATTTTACCTGTTATCAAAAATGGATTTCTTACAAGTATAAAATCATTGAGACTATTCCAATGAATTTAAACACGATAACTCTGCTATAAGTTGGTGAGGAGTTGGGTTTCCTGCTGATTCCAGATGATGTTGTAACATAGTTGTCAAGGTATATCTTTAAAGTCACAGGATACCGAATATCAAATCGATCAGAGCATTAGAAGCTACTCACGTCCCTTCAAGGATTAAAAAAGAGCTGATAATGTTTAAACGGCCTACAAAATTTCTTGTATTTTAGTGAAGAACACTCTCGATCAAATCACTTTTCAAAAAAATGAAAATTAGTCTATGCGTGGAGAAGCTATGATGTCACACAGGCACACCGATACACACGTTAAAGTTACAACACCACTCCGTCATGCGTCGTGGGTTTAAATAAAATACAAACTCATGTTCATAATTGTTACGACTAGAGTTGATAGAAAAGGGTGTTTATTTATGTAATCCAGCAGATGGTCTGGGAACATTCATAAATCTAGACAATCCACTATTTGTTTACTTATGAATATAATTTATGTCATTGGTTATAGATGTAACATACTCGTACCATAAGTGATGTCTAAAACGAAAATAATCATATAGCAACCTTCTACACAAAAATAAACGTCAGAAAAGTACATTATATATGATAATATAACATATCGACTTGTTGCAGAAAAAAAAAGGACATTCGAGCGCATAAAAATGTCTTTGAATTTTACAAATATCCTTTGTTTCCTAGATGAACAATTATTCTTCATTGCATTTCAAGCCTGATGCATAATGTTGTTATTCGCCTTATTAATAACATGTGTTTTTTATGGTATAGCGACAAACGAGCGACAGGTCACCTGATGGTAAGTGACTACCGTCGCCCATGGACACCTGCAACTCTCGAGGCACAAGTGCGATGCCGGCTTTTGAGGAAGGTGGGATATAGGTTAGGGCCTCCAGTAACCTTACTACTCGCCGAATTACAATGAGTGCATCGCTGTGAAGCCGGTTTTCTGTGAGCTCGTGGTATCACTCCGGTCGAGCCAGCCCATACGTGCCGAAGCATGGGTCTCCCACGTCTTAAACAGATCAATAAATTTACGCAAACTGTAAATTCTGTGACATTATTTAGTTTTTACAATAAAAAAAAAAAATTATTAACTTACATCCAGTATTTATTGTTCAGTTTCCTAAATAAACATGAAGCTTTGCTTCGTCAGTAATGAAAAGTCTTTTATTCGAAGAAATTAATTGATATAATTCTGGTTGTGATGCGTAGTCGGCGTCTATCTAATTACCGCTATCATCAGCACTACTATTCATCTCAGTTTATTATATCCATGTTAACAGATGAACATGGGCCATTTTACCCCAGAAGCTACTGAGACGACGGACATTATATGTCTGTAATTTCGTCTAAAATATAAGCGAATAGCATTTGTTTTTAAACTTCCGCGTCTTGTATGCATATTAGATGTGTAAATCGGGACTTAATAGAAATAATATTTATAATGTACTAGTAAACGTAGGAATTGCGTTGATCGTGATTACGACTGAATTGTGGTCATTCGTGACCACGATCGGTACAAGTTAATCGAAACATCAGGTTTACAAAAATATACAGTACGTTATAAATATTATCCTAAATAGGTCCTGATATTATGCTTATTAGATGAATATACATATAGCATATTATTATCACATGAACATAAGTATATGTATAGCATAAGTTCTATCATTATAACATCGAGCTTATGTATAATACTCAAATCTTTTCAATAACATGGATTTATACAGTACCAACTTTCTGGGTCCCTTGCCGGAACAACTTTTCTATTCACAGTAGCGTTAGCGTGAGGAGTCTTTACGAGTCTTTCGTAATATAGGAAGAAAGTTGTAGGTATTTGTTTGGTTACTCGCTATTTGCAGCTTAAGTAATAATTTTTTTTTTTGCTTCATCTTCGTGTGTGAAAACTGCGTCTAACGTGCTTTGATACCCTTTGAAACAACTTTTTAAATCAAACGAGTTTACAGTCCACGCAAAGTCGTACTTTATCTATTTCAGCAATTTAAAAAAAGAAGGTCAATCGGCCAAGTTTAGTTTTGTGCGGTAGACATTGCAAATATTTATATAAAAATCTTGACGATTGATAAAGGCAAATATCTGCAACAAACAAACGTCCTTAATAAACTATGTGTTAAATGTTAAAGCCTAAAATAAATACGAGTCTTTCTTTCTGTCGTAAACTGATTCATAATTAATAGACGTGTCTCACAACGACCACACTGCATGAGATGCATATCTGTTGTAGCGGTAGCTTCTCCTGATATGAGGGGAGACTCAATTTTCGACTTCAAAAAAAGGAGGACGTTCTAGGTTCGGCTGTATGTATTTTTTTTTAATGTAGCTCGAAACGCAATAAGTAATACTCAGGAATATAAACCGCTTAATTAAGAATGGTATGAAACCCTCTCGGGCCGTCACCCCACCGGGGTTTTCGGTGGGGCGGTGTGTCGGAATCGAACCGACTAAAACCACACGGTGTGCCGTACTGCGCCTTAAGTACGAGGGATCCGGGAACAGCTTTCATTAAGACATCCGGACCCCCCTAGCGCCTGCCCGCAAAAGCGCGGGCACCACGTTCGGGTAAAAAACCTCTCAATTAGGCGACGTCCAGGCACACGCGGACGCCAGCTTCTCGCGGGAGGCCACTATAGCGGGTGGAGGGGAAAACCCGTCCCGTCCACCCGCGGCCACATTCAGGGCGGCATGAGGCGCTGGTAAGCGCGCCTCCGCCGCCCGGTTCGCCGGCGGCGAATTAGGTCCGAATGGAGGTCGTCCTCCCGGACCCTTTCAGCCGCCTCCTTCTGCGAGATGACTTCCTCACGGAAGGTTGCGACCGCGGTAAAATTACTGTCGCTACCGGCCATGGAGCGTATGACAGCCGGTAGCGATAGATCCACTCCGATGACTGCAGTGAGGGCCCGACGCTGCGCCACCCAACTGGGGCAAATCGCACCTCGGCGGACCTAGCCTTTCTATCAAGTACCTATTTAGCTTGGCACCGAATTCAAATAGACCAGTTGGTACCAGGTCCCTTTATAATGTTTCCTATTATGTTAAAAGTGTCACATATATCGCTTGTTTGCGAGAATATCGACATAATTCAAAATTCAGTCGAATTGAACCAAGTATGCCAAAGATATGTATTAACTTGCCATAACGTTGAAACTAAACAAAGTGATTTAAACTTACATACTTGAGATATTGCAATATGTTCTTAATAAGTTTAGAGTCTGCCAACCTTTACCAGGTTACCATGACCTCAGGCTGAGATAAGGTTTGTGCCAAGCAACGTGATTGGTTATAGAAGTATTCTCTTCGCATTCATAATAAATTCGTGCTAACTGGAAGTTACTCAGTCAGCGCTATCTGTGGTGTTTTATTGGAAATATGAAAAAGCAATACTTTAGGTTATTCACTGCTTCTTGACCGACTTCTTTGTGAGTATATTTGCTTGTAATATATAGTCATGTAATCAGAGCTCGAAGAAGAAAAGTAATTCGTAAGGGTATTAGTACTACCCGTATAAAATTTTATCAGCGATACAATGTCGAGCCTTACTTGAGATGAAACTGACTTATAATTAAGAATCATGACTCCTTTTCCTTGTAATTAGCTCCATTTGTCTATTCATTATTACACTTGTCTAAAAAAATATAGGCACTGACAAGATGTTTTGCTAAAGCCTAAAATAACGTATAAATTAGACGTGCCAATCATCTGCAGCGTAATATCGTTGTTTCGACAAAACATAAAGTCCGACAGCTACTAAACGAAATTTATTTTTCAATTAGATTATAAAAGTAGGCAAAAATATTGTTTTTCAGAAACACGTCACACGAAACAGTTAAATCTAAAGTTATTAGTACTTTACATGTTTTAGAAATCCACCTTTTTTACTTGTTATGCACTTAATTTTACTGCTCAGATGATATCTATTAAATTTATTTATCATTATTAGTATGTATTAAGCAGCTATTTACCTATTGTATTAAATTATTTATTACAATTATAGTCATGTATTATTATGCTGTTCGTACGTGCGTTAAGGCCTTAAAAATTTAATTCGATTGTAGAATTCCCGAGTTAGAACCACATTAAGGTAAGTGCTTAAAGCTCAATAATAATGGCACTCAAACAACATAAATTAATTCGTTGCTAATAAACTACGTCTTAATTTTAATATTTATGGCATTTTATTTTAAGGCAGTAAATTTACATAATAAAAACATAAAATTCGAGGTAATTGCAAATTAATGGATGTCAAATGTTATACTGTAAATCAATTTTAGTCATTTCATTAACAGAGCACAACAGAACAAATAAATTTGTGCTGAAACCTGATGTCCCACGCTGACATAATCAAATTCGCTCCTATCGCGCTCACATCAAATTGTAACAACACTGGTATGACCACTTAATTAATTACATAATGCGGTAACTCCAGCACTCCACCAACGTGATAAAAATGACTTATACCCGAAAATATTGTTCGGTTTGGTGTAGAAGCCTAATATCTTACTAACAATAGTCAAGTCATAAATAGGGGTATATCATCCATTACCGTCTCAGGCGTGTTTCTGCTAGGGTAAATGTAGCCCCACTTATTAACGGTCGTGGATCGTGTTGCGCCTGGGTCTCCTGCGGGACGGGAGGGAACTAATCCTTTCTCCCACTCCTTCCGCCGCCTCTTCAGTGTATATAACCTTCTTGTAAAACCAGACGTGGTTACATTTATGTTTCATGTCCCAGCTTGACAATGAACTATCTTTATTTTTTTTTTATTTTTTTTTCAAGAATGTTTGGCATTTTAGTTAAGTTGTAACTTATGCAGAGAAGAGATAACATAGTTTACTGGGTCTATAACGATAAATCCTATTGACAGAGTAATTAGTTACTTTCAAATGAGTATTATTCAGCCAGACTCTTCGCTTAACAAAGAAGATATTTAGTTCGTTACCGACGCGTACTAGCACTTTCTTTGTTGTCTAAATGAAAAAGGACATCATCTGTATATTTGAGAGACCTCCTCGCATTGTGGACTAATTTTCAACAGTACGCGGTTTCACGAATAATTACAAAGTACTGTGCTCCTTTATAATTCTTCAAGAAAATTATACTTGTACTGTACTGGTTTTAATTATAGTTTTTTTAGTCGAAATGATGAAGAATCTGTTCTAGAAATTCTTAAGAACGTTAAAAACAATTTGCAAGCATTTTTTGTGTTGATTTTCATTTTATTGCCTGAAATCAATACCTCCCTTATATATCCAATGGAGGGAATAGGGATTATACTTTCTGGTGTCCTAGTTAGTCTGAGTTTGTCTATTTTTTGAAGTAAAACTTCTTTAGAATCGTTGTGATTTGAAATTCGATGAAACGTAAAACTCACACTAAAAAGAGACAAACACGACAAACATTCATAAATAGGATTTCGCCTGCGAGAGAATGAGATAGAATACAAGTATACAGTGTTTCCTAAAATCTTTGAAAAGAGACAAACGTATTCATAAATAAGATTTAGCCTGCGAAAGAATGAGATAGAATACAAGTATCAGTGTTTCCTATAATCTTTGTCTTTGCGCCTGCATACTACCAAGCCTTCAGAAAATGTGTTAATGTCAACGTGGTGTCATTTTTTGTGCATTTGCGTATTAAAATTCGTTGGTTAATAATTTATGTTAATTATTTACACATCTGTGTTAATTTGACTAATAACTTTTATATAATATAGCTAACTGTGAATTTATTAACATTGGCTTACGTGGGAGAGAGTGAGAGTGAGGTTACCGGAGGCCCTAACCCTTCCCTCTCCCCTATTCCCGTCCTTCCCCTCTCCCCCTCTCCTCCCCTCTAATCCGCTCTCCCGTCTTCCCGCTCTTCCCCCCCCTCCCCTCTCCCCCTGTTCCCCTATTCCCACCTTAAATGGTGGCAACGGACTTGTGACTCTTGAGTTACAGGTGCCCATGGACGGCGGTAGTCATTTACCATCAGGTAACCCGTCTGCCCGATTGCCCCCTAAAGCATAAAAAAAAAAAATGCTACTTATTTGTGTTGTTTTAATATTTTATTTCTCATTTTTCTGTAGGCTACTTTTCTGAAGTTTCACTTCTGCCGTGTGTGAATTGCACACACGGCAGAAGTGAACTTTTTTTTTACTTTTTAATTCGATTCATAATTAAAGCGTGTTTTTTTTAGTTTTGATAAACTTAAATTATTATTTTGAATGGATCGCCAACGCACCAGTTAAATTCCTGGTTTGAAGGTTAAGGTAATCGCTGACCATATGTCGCTTTGTGACTTAAAAATTATATGATTCAGTTTTTGTCTTTTCACCTGCCAATTATTATACTTTAACATACTTTTATCTTTTAACTGTAAATGTTTATTTACCAATCCTCTTCGATATTTCAGTCTTACTAACACGACAGATGTTATATGTATAATCATTCCCATCCTAAAAAGTTCTAGGTCTATAGCCGATCCATTTTCCCACTAAATCTAATACTCTGACATAGCGAACAAAGTTATGCTTTCCTTCAAGAATCATATTCGTGAAGGACACAATATTAATATTTTGGCACTGTAACAAGTACCTATGTGCTTACAGTCTCTAGCCATCATTCTAAACAGCATTTTATTATACAGTTAATACATTGGAAAGGAATGAAATGCTCATTGATAAAAGTTACTACACTATACACAGCTTCTTAAATGATAACTTTACGACCTAATATAAATATAATTAACTTATTCTGGATTATTAATCATATTGTCGTGCATGTAATTCGAATTTAAATGTTATTATTGAAAGAAATGCTATATAATTTGTGATAAAAAATGTGTAAGCCGCCAGGCAGATTTTGGAGATTCACAAAATATTGTAATATCCTAAGAACAAATCACACAAATAAATAAATTTCAAGTTTGAATGGTGTTTACTTACTAATTAATATGTTTGAAAGCAAATTTATCTGTATATAAAATGTGATAATGCAACAGCGCGTAATAAGTAGATAGATAGATAACTCTTTATAGTAGAAAAAAAGATACAATTTGTATACATAGATACGGATACGGTAGGATACATTCTTATGTCTGTCTATCTGTGTTTAATTTTCAGAACGGGTGGACTGATTTCCACGAGACTTTCACTGACAGATAGCTGGTGTTATTAGGAGTAACATAGGCTACTTTTATTTTGGAAAAATAATTAGGGTACAAGTTGTGTTTAGTTGGGGTCTAGATGGCGCTGTGTAAAATGTCACAGTAGCACAATATTAATATTATTTTATCATCCTCTAAAAATAGACAGCTGTCAGCAGTATTTTACCTTATTAGCTATAATGAGTTTTCTTTTCTGATATGATTACTTTTCTAGGGATAAAGATAAGGGAAGTTTACTAGCGTTTGTACTTAAATGTTCTCTAAGTACAAACTCTAGCAAACTTTCATTCCAGCCTACAAATACAGTCGCCAACGAGGTTTGCAAGCGACTGTACAAGTGTACAATATTAATAAACAAAAAAGGCATCTGCTTCTTGTCTTTAATGATCTATACTAATATTGTAGCTGTAAAGAGCTTCTTTAAAACATACTTTATGGTTAACAGTTTTTGAGCATTACATCACGCCACACGAACCTATCGAAATTTAATGCGGCTAAAATATAGACACAGTTATAAATATATAACCCTTATAGACGAGGAGCCCACGATGCTAAATGTGTATTTACTCCAGTGTCGTTGGGACCTATTGGATTTTGAAGATTAGATGGTAGAAAGAAAAAGAGTTCAGGCGATGTATCCGTTTCATTGGTGGCTTCTACAGGCTTTCAAAGATGTAACTCTAGCGTGTCAGATATTAATAGTGTAGATACCCCACATGTTTCTGATAATGGGAGTAGGTTAATTTGCCCATTTGCATGGTGGGGGTGGCCGTATGGAAGGGTAGAAAATGGGGAAAAAGAATTTATTCGAGAGCGTCAGATATTAAGAGGGCATGTTAAGTACACCCGAAAGAAACCCCCATTTAATAATCTGACAATTCGGATGTGACGCAAGCTCGCAGCGGCTTTCTGAAAATGCAAAAAAAAATCGCCGTTTTGACCAACTCCAGCGCGTCACATTTTCATACAGATGGTTCAGCTTAATGTCCTAGACAAGCTGACCAATAATCTGACGATTATTTGGCGGGATTCTCTTAATATGACGATTTGAAAAAAAAAATACATGTATTTTCATCATTAAGTATGTCAAATGTGCACGGAAAATAGCATGCAAATACAAATAAACTTAACTATTTATATACATATATAAAAGCGAAAAGATACTCACTCACTCACTCACTCATCTACTGACTAATCACGAAATCTGGAAAACTACTTGACCTATGAAAATGAAACTTGGCAGGGAGGTAGTTTATGAGTAAGTGAAGTCAGCTAAGGAATGATTCTAAGCTAAAAACAATTTTGATAATTTACGAATACCATTTAAATTCCAAATTTCTTGAAAAACATATTCCAAAGTGAATTCTTTTGATGAATACATATTAAGCGTATAAAATCTATCAATCAATCAATCGTCAAAAAAAAAAATAGTCGTATAGTAGCAGGTACAAGTTGTTTTTATTACGTGTGTGAAAGAATGTATACCACTTTTTTTTACAGAACTGATCTGTGTTTTTATGAAGGTAAAGTAGGTTTTTACAAATAAGCCACAGTCAGGATGTTTATTTCTTTATATTTTTGCCCTAGTGAATCACAACTACCTGAGTTATATAAATATATAAATTGCTCAGATAGTCTTCTTCTGCAGCACGAATATAGTTTTATACGACATTATACTATGAAAATTACTAAAATAGACTAATCTGACTGTTTCAATATCAGTCAGTTCACGAATTTTTCTAACTGCGTATGTTGCTGAGCTGAGTCTATTCGATAATATTTATTTATTTTAACTCATAAAAATTTCGTGGTATCAACTAGTTTCAATTCGTCTTATTTAACCATTATAGTGTTTTCCACCTGTTTAACGTATGAAGTAGTGAATTGGATACACTTATTTTTTTCTCCATTAGAAAGTTGTTAACGTTAAACCAACGAACCACTATCGAAATAGCATCATTTAAAAGTTTGTACTCATACGTTTTAGTCTAAATAATAGTAAAATATGATGAAGATGAGGTAATTAAATAATCGAGATCGGTTTGCACGGAAGCTCTCCAGCAACTTTCAAAAAGAACATAAACAAATGGACAGAGTATAGTGTGGGGATGGTATGAGAGAGTGAGAGATAGAGAGAATGTAAAAGGGAAAGAGAGGTGAGGAGTGGGAAATACATGCTTCACTGCAGCTGTATGTACTAAACTTTCTTTACGATTTTTGTCACTTCGGCTTGTGGAAATTATATGTTTTCTGTTATCCAATCAACGATTTTTTGCAAGCTTGTAACCTTCCCATTACCTTGCGTCACGCTCAAATCGTCAGATTATCAAAATATATAGTTGTCAGCATGTAATTAACCCCCCTTATAATAATCTGCCGCGCAGGAGTAAATCAAAAAAATCCCTTAATGGCCTCCCCTACTATTAATTGAACCCACTAAGACACCCACGTAAGTTAACAAGAATTCTAGTAATGTGTGACTCACGTTGCTAGATTTCTTTAAAAAAAAATCAGAGTATATTTTCTTAGGAGTTTTGAAGGCGTAAAAGAGTAAAAAAACCGGACAATGCGAGTCTGACTCGCGCACCAAGATTTCCTTTAGCAAACAAACTTGTATGTAGATAGTACGTCCATCTCGGGAATCAATTGTCGAAAATTTTTACCCGTCCTTTCCGAAAGACAAACTTAACTTTGCAGTTCTAAAAATACTCTCCCGTACATCGATGTACGATGAAGTCAACTTTTCAACCGCAAAATATAAGTTTGTAATTACAAAAACATTTTTTTTTTAATGTGATATAACAACGACTTTCGGAATTTTTTTGTTTCCTAAGCTTGATTTTTTCCTCAGCTTCATTACGATTATCTAAACGACAAACAGTCTTGGGCTTAAGGTGTCATTAGGTATATAGACACAAACTTCTTTGTCTTATAATTAAGCTAAATTATTATCAAACCATTGTCAGTTGAAAGTAATGCGTGACGATTATTATGGTAATTTGACTAGTAGTGATTTTTATCAGTATCTCGACTATGGTTCGTCATGCTCACTAAAATGTCATTGCTTGCGGCGTCGTCATGAGGCGGGTCATTTCTTTCCCTCTAATATGGCGAAGGAGATGATGGGTGGTCCATGCGTCATACTCGTGAACGGGTGCTGCTTGGGGTGACTGGTCGGCCTAGTCAGCGATGCTTTAGCCTAATACTATTATTTTGGTTCGATCAACTGCAACTGTAGCCTCTTAATCCAGTCACGAATTATTTTTAACAGTAGATTTTGTAACTGAATGAAGGTAGATGTGCACCTTGAATCATTTCTATGTTTAATAGGTTAAAATTTTGAACGGTATCACTGAGTGATTTTTATTTTTTAGTACGTTAGCTTTTGGAGCATTTCAATAAAATGAATTTCAGGTGGCATCAGCTTGCATCCTGTTTACCTTTCGTGTAACACTAACACTATTGTACCTGAAGATCTGACTTTTAAAAAGAGTTGCCATGAGTTTCTTTGCCAGTATTCTTCTCATAAGGCTCTACGCATTTTGGAAACTGGAAGTTATAGATCGACACAAGCAAGCAGTAGATTTTGGTGTTTTCACCTAATTTACCTCGACAATCCAGTACATGCTGTGGCGTCTGTTTGCGCCGATCTATGATGTTAACTCTAGCTTCAATTTAACGTTCATAAATGTCACTTAGTGTCTTAATTGAATAAATGATTTTGAATTTGAATTTAATATCAACTTGATGCCTCCACGGATTCCTGAGAAAAGGGTCAAGAGACAGACACACAGACAGAGAGATAAAACAACAAATTAACAACTTTCGGATTTTTTCTTTTACTTGTGCTGCGAGACCTTGCTTCTTACCAAAATGCATGATCCTAGGTCAATGGGAAGTATCCTCTAGGTTTTGATTTACGAGCGAAATGTTCAAATTTGGGCACATCCAAAGCTTAAATGGCCGTATCTTTTGATTGCGTTGACTTAGAAGCTTGTTTTTTACAGCTTCAAGGGACTGCAGACTGTATTTGGTATTAATTTAAACTTGTTGCGTCCAGGGGTTCCTGAGCAAAAAGGGTATTAACAGACAGACGGACGACAAAGTGATCTTATAAACCATAAGGGTTTCTTTTTTTCCTTTTGAGGAACGGCACTCTAAAAACACGAATTTAATAATCCGCTTGTAACCCCATCTTCTCAAAAACTAAGATAATTCAAAGATGACTAATAGAGCCATTAAAGTCAGAGTTATCTTTATATAAAATCTGATGTTTATTTTTTACTGTCTTTAAATGAAAGAAATTTTCAGATCAGACGCTGCCCGAACGACATCGCGGCCCACAACAAATTTTCTGTAAAAACATAAATCTGACTATTTCCCTTCCACCTCGAAAGGTTTGTTATTTTATTAGATTAAATATTAAAATGTTGCAAGTAGAATGAAAACGTGTTTGTAGAAACATCACGTCTGAGGGTGAAAAGTGGGAACAGCTTGTATTTAATTCAATATCAAGCATAAATATTGAATACTAGCTATAGTATTACTACTAGTATTTAATAGGCTTTTGTTACAAATAATATTGATGTGTATTTGACAATAAAATTAGTTGTTCTATTCTCTTTACATGACTGATTGGATTGGATTGATGAATTCTGTTATTAATTAAATTGTTAGCGAGTTTTGGAATACTGACCTGTCACCAAAACCTCTCATATTTAAATTTCTACTTTAAATATATTAATAATGAAGTCTTCAGAAAAAGAGAAAATTGTTATACTCTGAAATAAATTAATATTGTGGGTAGGTAGCCAAAGGCTTTTACGAACTCATCGTTTAGCAACAGAAAATAAAAACCACAATTCTCTAAACTTTTAATTATATTTCTTATCAGTAATTTCACAGTCTCCCTATCAACTAACGTTGCGTAACAATTAATAAGATGTTAAGAAGCAATCAAATGGTCACGTATTTTAACCTTTGTATCACTCTTTGCCTTGTTCTGCACCTAGTTACTTGCAACCAACATTAAAATTATAAAAATAGACTGGCATACTATTTTAGGTTAGGCTTCAGCTAATTTAAAAAGGGAAGAATAATTAAAATATCCCGTATCAAACCTCGATATATTTAAAAAAGTTTTTAAGATGACCTCGAAATAATTTACATGATATGAACTTTCCGAAACTCATCTTTTGATTTTTTCCAACCAAATCTTGAATGAAAGAAATCATGAGTAATGTAAGAAACAGTCTCGAAACCACTGATATAAACTATGAAAATCACTAACTAACAGTAACTGCCAAGTTGTTCGTACCTCTGTTCGCACTCAAGTCAATCGTTCTATACATATTCCTACCCTTTTATAATCCCACAATTTGTTTATATTTATCCATCGACCAATATTATTGCGTTACCGGTATAACCAGTCAAAATAATATCTATTAACTTATTTTTATTAAATAGTGAACTGTGTTATCATCTATTATAGTTTGGCCCTATTTTTAATAAAATAAATTAGAGTTTTTGATGTGGCGACAACAGTAATATTGTTTTAAAGTACACAACCTAAAGAATGCATACAATTTAAAAAAAAAACTGCTCTTTTCATAAATTGCTCTTGCGATGTACTTTGTTTTATTATACCCACCAAACATAATACACTGATGCATTTTCATACCACTAAGGTGGCAAACAAGCATATGACCTACATAATATACCTACGTGCATACATACATTTATATTATAATAAGTTTAAAAATACAATTTAACGGTCAGAATTTGCAATAGGTAAATATTTTTAGTACAATATTCATCATAATTGAATATAATAATACAATCTACGTATAGTTATTATACCTAAGTATTATACAGTTATATTTTATTATATTAAAGATGTTAAAACTAATTTAAATATATATATATACGGACTGTTTACATGCATACGCCAAAAAATTCCTCCGCATCGTCGCCTACTTTATATCGTTCCCAAAAGGCTGGCAGCATTGCCACGCTGAACGGCAATGCTGATTCTCCGTCTGGTCACGAGAAGTATCGATCGGTCGCTTAGCTAGTTCCTTATTAACGGAACGAGCACTGGGATCCCATGACTCTAGCGTTGAGACGCTCCGACGACTCAAAAACGTAATTACCGATTAAATTATTGCCTTTATGCCGTTTCAGGCTTTCTGCGGATGCAGCAGCTACGCCAGCTAAACCAGCTGTACTTGTAAGATGTGATGGTGCTAGGGTGACGGCAAAAGTTGCGTCCCACACCAAAGGCCGAATCATCTTCCATGGCAGTAACTACGTACCATCTGGTCTCTTCAAATCATCTCGTATTAGACCTTTGGATTCACGTACGACTGGAATGCCGGCAAGAGCACGACGAATTATGTCGTTAAGATTGGTATGTCAAGATACCTGCGCTTCTGCTACAAGAAAAGCCATGACGTCCAAGACTGTTTGATGGAAGTACTAAATCCATTCTATCACATATTCCACAGCCAACAAACAAATGCGGTCTGCAACATTGGATGATGTGTTAATTTAAAATATCCCTTCTTAAAGTGCATAGTGGCGCGTCCCATTGCCTCTTAGATAAAGGATTAACAGGTAATAGAGTATTGGGACAAACTATTTGGAAAGTATTTTTTAATGTTTGTTAGAATTTTTCTGGTTAACTCTTCTGTGCCGTGAACCGAAGACAAAAATACTGGAAATCTAGAATTTTGCGAACGCCAAAACTATCCAAACGAACCAGTAAGGATGCTTGGAGCCAGGCTCATTTAAATTTAACACCTCTCTTTCCCAACGTCTCTGACGTTGAATAACGTCAGAAATTGAATAACAGACGTTTATTTCCAATTTATAAATTCTAACCAAAAACGCGAGGGACAGATTAGATTAGAAAACCATGATGCGGGTAGCTTGTCCGTGTCAAATTTTCTTTAAGGATAGTATAGTACGTGACATGAAAATCGCGATGAGTTAGAATATAATAAAGTCTATTATATAACAATTCAAATTAGTTGCCATGGAATAGATGGATACCTATTATAATTAAAAAATATATATGTATATACGATCTGATTTTAATTTCACGTGCACTTGCGTTTTTTCTAAATCCAATTTTTTTTAAACGTTTTTTAGATCGTCGTAGATATTTATTTACAGGTGTATCTGGAAATGGAACATACGTAAATCACTGAAAGAGCATGACTCTAGCATGCAGGTACGTATTTTTTATTTTTAAATCCATTTTCATATACAGTCTATATATAAAACAATCATGCATAATAAACGTAACTAATACGTTATTTCAATTCATAGTTTGGAGCCCATGTTATTTTGCATATTTTTATTATACTAACTTCTTGGAGCAGCAGTCGGTAGCAATAAAACCTTAGAACACCGTTCGGAATCGTAAAATGCTTAGAACTTTCGAGAATGAATAAATTTTTAAAAAATTACATCAGATTTTTTGGGATTAGTGGCCACATGCGGTATTACGCCCGCACTCCGCTATGTAGAGAGGACAAACATGCATTATGTTCTTCAGTTTAAAAAATTCAAATTTGATTACGTTTCTTTTTATATTCCATATGAAAACCTCTTTTATCTAAGCTTATAAAGCCAATGGGCTAAGCTTATACCTTATAATACCTAATATATAATTTACAAAGTTTATATGATATAGCGGTATCAACATATCGCTTTCAGCAAATAATAATCTCATGAAGTAACAGCTACGCTCTAGAATATCAAGTTTCTCTATCATATGTACCTACATACGAGAATGTTCGGATTTATCCAAGCCCCGTAAACCGTAGACAGACAGAGTTAACAAGGATTATCACATGATATTCAATAATATTTGAGAAGTGGCTTATCAACGCTGCCAATCTGATTTATATTCTGCTTATAACACCAAAAGTTATATAGATAACTATCTACTACCTAGTAGATAGTTATCTACTCCTAGAAGATACTACCTAGTAGTATCATAATTGCCATAAAATTTCCGATGTGTTTGACTCTGTTGCCTTATTATAAACTTGTATTGAAAAAGAAATGTTTGACAAGCTCTGTGCAGACTTTATAATCAACAAACTTTTTCCATACCCTTCCGAGTATTCGGGCTACACTTGTTTGAGTTGTTACAGGTGGAGTTGACACGTACTTGTTGAATTTTGCAATAAGGAATTCAGCGTATTCCAAATTTGTATTTGATTTCAACTGCTGGTATGTATATTATAATTATGTTTAAAAAGGTATCACCGACTTCAATAAGCCTAAATCATGATAAATTGTAATAAGCTGTATTTTCATCTCATTTCATCGTGTTGGAATGTTTTTTTTTTTCAAATTTAAATTGGACCTTAAATATAACCAATTCAATTAAAAAATAGGATGACACAAACAAAAAATCTGTCGAATTGACAACCTTCTCGATTTTTAACACGCTTTTATTATTAGCTTCACTTGTAACTATTTTAACAAATCTTGGAAGTTAATTTTAACCTCCTTCTAATTGTCATATCCAAATGAAACTTTGTAGGTATTTGTAGTTTGGCATCTTGGAGCTGATCTGAGGTGGATAGTGGAACTCTTTAGAGGATATTAGTAAACCCCTTGAGTTTGAGTCCAAAAGATTAGGCTTGGTAGCGATGGTTTGATGATGAAGCCAGGCGGTGGATAATGGAAATCTTTTTTACTTTTTAATTTTAATTAGTGTGTCTTTATTTGTTCAACTAAACTTTAATTATTGAAGTTGATTATAGGTATTAAAAATTCATTTAATTTATTTTTTTTTCCTTTTGGATGGACGTTTGGTAATTTATCTAAGTTGGAATAGTTAAAGGACAACTGCTCATCACCTTTTACAAAATATTTCTTTCCCCGATGCAGGGACGTAAATTGTTAAGGAGTTCTTCTGGTACTTCACCATCAGTTCCACTTCACCATATGCATCGTGATGAGCATAAATTGCTTAGTAACCATATTATGTTAATCGAATCACGACCTGTGAAATCTATACATATATAAATAGGTGAAGGTGAATTCTTTGTACCCATTTTGAAATTTTTAATACTTAAAGTTTACATAACGCACTGCTACTACGAGACTGTATCAACTCAAAATAGGGTAAACTTGAGATAATTCATTTTTCATACGTAAATATCAATTCCCGACGCGTCAATCTATATAAAATTATAATAATAAATGTAATAAGCCAAATTTTTCAACAAAACATCTAAAAATAATTTATATAATTTTTTTATTTGTTCAGATATTAGAGTATTAACTAAAAAATTGGAAATAACTTGATAACCTGCAATCATTTAAATAATTCATTAATACAGAAATCCCTTAATTTTATCAATAATCTATGTACAGTGTTTACTTTTTATAAACTTTAACAGGAAGCGACTAATCAGTTTTCTGTCGTTTCTGAAAAAAGCTACATTTTGAGTTGATACACTCTTGTAATAGCAGTGCGATATATTCGAAAACTTTCGGCCAATACCTTACTACGTATTCAATGTCTTAAATTCGACACAAATATGGCGGATACTGTAATTTAAACGACTATTAGTAGGATCTTTAGTTTTAAACTAACTTAATTAAATCAAAAAAAGTCTTACTCAAGTAACATAAAATATTTATCGATTTCACCATTAATCAGTGTCTCGAACAGCCCATTATGATGTTAAATGTTTTATCAGGATCCAGAATATTAATTCTCAGATAGACGTTTTGTATGACCGGCAAAAATTTGATAACATTTTTTACGGCTCGGTGTGACAGAATGATCTGGAATTTCGCCGTCTCATTAAACGATTAACAAAACAGCTTTAGGAAAGGCCTAAAATGGCGTGCATCTTGATGCTCATAAACATTTTACAAACAAATAGAAGGGGTTAAAAGAGACCGGAGAATATTAAGAATACACTTGAGTGGTCAGCAGAAATTGAGTCTTCCGACATTTATTATTTACGACTTATTTTTCCTTTTGAATTTAAAATACAATGAGAAAAATATAAACTAGACATATTTGATCTATGTTGATGGTCTGTAAACATGCACAAGGTTGTAAGCCAGCTTCATGGTTAGTCCGTCAACTGCTACGTTGTACGCTAATGCTACGTTGTTTTTGCATTGTTAGAATTTTTTAACGTGGAGGTATATACATATAAAATAATCAGGAAGTACTTCTCTTGTCAGGTCTCTCCGATTTACAGATATCTGCTATAGCCTACCGTTTCGTTTTGTTATTTACATTGAGCCTATTTTTTTCAATTAAATTAAATTAAATTAAATCTTTTTAATCGACTTTCGAAAAATACATAATTGGATATCGAGGGAACCCTTAAAATATAATAGGCAGATTTGGATATTTTTAAACAAACTCGAGTTTTTGCTCTCGGTAGCACCATTTGGTAAAGTGGAACCGATGATGAAGACTACAGATGGCCATCGGAACTACTCAATAATAAGTACTAGAGAGCCTACCTATTTTAACACAAATTGAGCTATTCATTTCCAGCTTTCCAGTATAAGTTGAACTGCCTTGGAATATACTTTCAGTACCATGACAAGACCATGTATACTGGACCACTTCAGCTTTTTGTAAACGTTTTCACATAATTTTCCAATTCATAACACATTTTGTTTATAAATTTTAGCTTTCGCCAGTTCTTCTAAATTATGTAGTTCAATTAATTATGCTTTAAATTTAATCCTGAAGAACATTGAGGCGTGGCGGTTGATTTTTACTGGACCGTTTTTTTTTTTAGTTTTCGGTTGAACAAAGAGATATACTGGCCGTCAGTGCGAACAGTATTTTACGTAGTTTTACTAACTAATAAGTAAGGCCCCCGTAAGGTTCAAACTAGTCGTGCTTGGGTGAAATACACGGTGCAACAATATATCTTTAATAATTCAGACAGTTAACGTCTGTTTAGTTCGTCGACGTGTTTTACAAAGTATGCGCCATGCTGAAACCGTACAGTTTCCGCTGAAACACGGGTTTGAAATCGATCATAGCTGAATATAATAATTTTTTATCTGGAATGTAAGGAACTTGAGTTACAGCTGTTTAAAGTGATGAGACGAGAATAAATTATCTAGACTTGGCACCGTCATCCGACATAAGGATCCTCTCAAAATTTAATCATTCCATAACACACTTATTTTTGGAGATAATGTATGAGATTTTTATATGGAAAATATGTGTTCAAAATATTAAATGGTGGAAATTCCGGTTATCATATTTAGCAACTGATCATATCTTATGGTAATAGATCAAAAGAGGTAGTATTCTTAAGGCTTTTTAGCTTGTACCACTTTGACCTTCATGTTATTGCACCATGTGATGTTAGAATTTTCGTATTGAAAGAAACGGCAAAAAATTAACAAATGTATCATTAATACATTCGTTAATTTTTTGTCAGACACAGAGAAAGAAAATATGTTTATTAAACAAACCATAGACTGATATGACGACTGACGCACCATAGAATGATAATTCTATTTATTTCGTGAACTTTACGGTGGTGTAAATACATTTTACATTCGGACAAGAAAACATAGGGCTCTTATTAGATACAATTAGTTTTGTAAAACTAAATAAATATATATATTTTTTTTACAAACTGCACACAAAACCTGAAATAGTAGAAAAATTATATAAAAAAAAATGTGTTAAAAGAATCTTAGTGGGCGTTGATTTATGATAAACATAACACTGACATAATGGATTACTCAGTGTTTTTATTTCGTACACAGCTACAAATGATATCGTCCAGACGTACAATTTATATGCACGTACATTTATGTACCATTGTACAAAATTATCACACATTTTGTAAAAATAAAACACTAATGTCGACATTTCAACATTGTTTAGAAAAAATAAAAATCTACTAATCTGAATCATATGTTTTTTTGTTCAATTTCATACGTTATAGCTAAGGTAATTTGTATCAAATGACAGTAATTCCCTTTTTCAGTAAGAAAGCAACAAAGTACAAAAAATATATTCGTATCTTGGTTTTGCAAAAATAACGTGGTTTGAAACGTAATTAAGGTAACGGCAGATATCCATTTTACAACATATGACCTTAGCCTTAGACCTTAGAATTATCGAAGGTTCTCGTAGTTACATAGGTTTTATTGTAGTTACATAGGAAGAGAAAAAGCCTTAAGTGACAGAAAACACATTAATTTCTAGTACACCAAATATTAACTTTTATTCAGAAAAAGTTGTAATATACATATATTTTCCACGAGCTTTTAACATAATTGATGCTTACATCGAAAGTGGGACGGATCAGTTGACACAGGGTTGATACAGGTCGAAAGACGCGACTTCCCATGTTATTTATATCGGAGTCACCAACATTTTTTATCATTTTGTAGGCCAAATAACCGTAACCGTATCATCAGTCTCAACAAAATTTGTAACAGGATAATATGAATAGAGATAATTTTACTCACAGATACATTAAACAATGTAACTCCGAATTCTTCTAGAAACTATAAAACTTCTAGACGTACTATGTAACGGTTTAGGAGTGGGTTACCTTCTAAACATGTTTACTAGGTGTGGCTCAGACGTCAAAATTTAACCGTCATTTCTTATGTTTTGTAGCTATTGACAAGCTTTAGCGTTGATCATACTTTAGCTCGTCACTATACAAATAAAAGAAAATCCAATGAAAAACAGAGGAGAAAAGGGTACCAAATTGCCTATATCTTTGTCTATTTACATGTAGATTCTTCAACTGCTAACCTTGTTTGATTGCACCACACTGGCATGGCTGGAATAACCTTTAGGATAGTCATTATAGACTAGGGTCTCAATCTTTAATCAATACGGTAACAATATATTGGTAAATTTACGTGCCGACTTTTTGTGACTTGTGTAAAGCTTACTAATTATTTTCTTACAAAACGAAATACACACGCACGCTGTAAAAAAAGTTAGATAAAAAATTAAGTACTGAAGTAACCGTTGAAGACTAATTGTATACCAATCCAATGCTTTAGCTTTGTACGAGTATGTGTTGTCTATGGCAAAATGACAAGATATTGTCTCTGCTCAAAAAAGAAAAGGGAATTAATAAAAATGTGCAACTCGTGCTATCTTAATAAAATAAAGTATAAAGAAAGAATTCTATATTATTTTACTCGTACAATCCAAAAATTCAACAGTAACTATGTTTTGTTCAGTATCACAAACAAAAAGAATGGCCAGACTTTTATCAGCTTCTCGGATAAAAGTCTCGGTCGACATAATGGACGGACCATAATTGTGTCTAACTGGTAGAAAATTTTGTCTTCGTAATTGTAAACAACGAACTGTCTGGTTTTTGCTCTCGTAGACTTCATAATTTTTATTGTATTAACTACGAGTTAACACAATCAACCGTTATATCTAAGTTTTTTCAATAAGATTTTGTTTTTTTTAATCACATTATTTTCCGGCGACATTCAAAATTATATTATTTTACATTTTTATGACTTGTTTGCGGCATGGCCCAGTGAAACTATACAGTTGTTTTAACATTTTCTTCGGGTGTCAAATCCAGGTGTCAAACCAAGAGAAAATTTTATTCTTACTTCGATTATCTAAAATTTCAATCGTTATAAAGCTAATTTAATGAAGGTGTTCATAATTGGAACCGGAAAATATAATATGTAAATATAATCTTTCTCGATTATATCGGGTTTACTTATTTAGGCACCACACCTTACTATGATAAACTCCTTTAAATAGTAGAGAGAATATGATCGAGTTGTGATCAATACACAAAAACTGATGAACTGACTTATTCATAATGACAATTATACTGTATACTAGTACTATGTAATACTGAAGTTATTTTAATAATATGTTATATTTGCATGAATTACCACATTTTGTAAACCCCATTTAAAGCAAATAAATAATTTGAATTTTGAATGGTAATTTTTTACATCAATAATTATAAATCTCGGTACAAATATTTGCACAGAAGCAGTTTTTTTCAAAAAAAAGCAATGTACGTTATAAAATGGATATCTCCCAAATTCTAGGGACTAACTCATGTATAAAAGTAAAGCACTTAAGTAGATATAAGATAGATCGAAAGTACGCGAAGACAAGTATTTTGTTCTTTACAGAAACAATGCTTAATTGTGTATCAAAACTTTTACAATTTGAATGTTCATTGACATTGGATACCTTGACTTGCATAGCTTTACAATACAAATGTACTGCCGTAACTAATAAAATTTCTTTTAAAAAAAACATAATTGAAATATATTCGCTTCTGAACGGTGAAACTCGTTGCCAGCGGCCGTTCGCCATAATCATATAAGGAATCGTGCTCCATCGTAAACCTAATTATCACTTTACTTCAAGTGAGTTAACGGTTTAAGAATAGCCCCAATTTTACTAGAGTCTATTTAAAATTATGAAATATTTTAAATTCTAGTTTATGATTGGTATTAATGTATCTAGGACTAGTATGGGGAAACAAATATGAAAAAGAGAACTAATTTGCAGCCTATAACTAAATTGGGTCTTTTTCAAATAGTTATATATTGAGGCAAATTCGCAATTAGACCTTTTATGTTCGATTTTGTTTTTTTAATCCACATAAGCTGAACTAATCCATGTCAAATAAATATGTTCTACATACCTAATCAAGATTGAAGCATTTCACCTCATCTCCAACCACACAGTGGCGGGGTTCAAAAGTACTAATTTCCCGCTCCGATTAAACACTGCATATTAATTGGGTCTCCAATAACGTTTGTCTTAGAACTGCTTTGATGGATCAAATAATGAAATCTTGCCAATAATACCTTTCGTGACAAGGTTGTATCCTACAACCCTTAACCGCAGCAACCGTAATACTTGTACTTTCACCGGGGCAAATAACCCAAGGATAGTCTATATTTGAAGATTATTTACCATAAATCTATTTAGTGACATAGAGTGAAGAGGGAAGAGAAATTATGCTAAGTGTAAGGTAATTACTATTTGAATCAATGAGAACTGTACGAATTTCTCCCGAAACGTATCGTAGACTATGTACCTACATATAAATAAATTAAGGCTCATTTAGATATCTATACTCGAAGTGTACTTAACTAAATGTAAACAAATCATTAAATAAGCTCTTTTAGATTGGACGTTCTCGTTTCACAGTATCTTTAACAATTTTCTTTAAGTTAAATAAAGTTTTGAATGTAGCTAGTGTTGTCATTATGAATAAAATTGTGTTGCAAACTTGCAAAGCATTAATAACATAAATATTATGATATTAACAGCTAGATTTAAAATTAGAAGACTTTTTATATAGAAATTATATAGAAAGACTTATTATTTAAGGTTAGATTTAGGATGAAGAATGAATTTCAACTTAATGCCTCCACGAGTTCCTGAGAAAAAGGGTCTTGACAGACAGACAGACAGACAGTAAAGTGATCTCATAAGGGCTCCTTTTTCCTTTTGAGGAAAGAAACCCTAAAAACAATTTTTCGTGCGTGACTGTGAGTTTATTATTAAAAGTTGGCCAAGTTAATAAAAATTACAATTTAGATTACCATCAATGAAAAAATTCCAAAAAAAGATGAAAAAGTTGTTACTCCGTTAGCTACCTATAGCTGACTGTAGAAATACATCGCCCTTTTCACAAAGAAAAGTCTAGGTTGACCTAGAAACATGTTTAAATGAACTGTTCTTGCGTTAGGAACTACTCTCACGTTACTAGTATTCTCATTAACCCCTCCAGCTAACTAGGTGCTTGAATTATGAGTCAGTTCATACTGGTTATATAATTTGAGATCACAACTATTAAAACGGAACTAAAATTTATTTTTAAACGACTTGAAAAACGAGGAGGTACTCAATTCGTCGGAATCTTTTTTAACCGACGAAAAAAAAGAGGTTCTCAAATCTCAATTCGACCGTATCTATTTTTTTTTATGTATGTTCAGCCCTCACTCCGGTATTTATTTCCGTATCTTATGTATGTTCCCCGATTACTCGAGGACGGCTAGACCGATTTGGAATATTCTTTTATATTTAAAGGGTATTCTTTACAAGTGGTCCCATTGTCATCAGGTCAGGATCTGAATATCCTAGAGAACTCATGCATTTCTGCTAATGCTCGTGGGGTTTATTTATTCTAAATCAGATCTAGCAATTTCTTCTAAAGGCTGAATCTGTTGAGAGCTATTTAAAATTAAAGGATGAAGAACACAGCTTATTTGCTTTTTAGCAGAATATTATTATTGGTGAAAATAACTTTCTAAATATCTCTGCGCAGTTCAACACCTTTCTTGACTTAATACTACTTTTGTGTAAGATATTTGAGTAGAAAAGTTCTAGTAGTGTATGATTTACCGTGTGGACGTTAAATCATAGACTACTAGAACCTACAGTCTAGGCATTGAGAGAGCTGTTTCATAAAAGTGGCGTATGACCGCTCTTTATCCAAGCTTTTGGGTAAGTTAACCTATATTCAGTGAAGGAGGTCCTACGGCATGATATCGAGTACATTTGTCTTAAAAAAAGTTGTAATAAATACTTTTTATTCAGTTTGTTAATATTGATAAGCGTAGTTAGGCGAGCTGCATCTGCCTCTAACAATACCACTTTATGACCAAACTGCTCTGGCAAAAGCATACCGATTAGGTAAGAACAAGAAAACATGTACGTCCTATATGATGTGTACTTGATCATTATTTATCATCTCAATATTTTTTCGATATTATACAAGACGGTGTAGGTGATTCAATACGAAAACTCCAACAAGAACAACATTATAATTAATAAAGTTTGTTCTCTGTTCTTGTATATTAGTAATTTTTCGATACTGTCTTAAGTTTTTGCGATCCGTGTTATTAAAAATATCTTATCATTTTATGAACAATGTTGGTAGCAAATATTTGTCAGTTGTGGTAGCCATTTAACACCAGGCATTACAATTATAATCTTAATCTGTTTTATTATAAACCATTATTTATTTATGCGCCGTGACCCGCTGTTTCGTCAGCGTTTATAGGCACTGCTCAGCTCCTAAGGGTCGTGGCGTGATGTTACATAGCCTATAACCTTCCTCAAGGAATACTCTATCCAATACAAAAATGAAATAAAAACTCTTCACCTTTATTATATTAGTAAGTATAAATAATGCCTTCAAGAAAACGGCCTTATCTTTCTTTTGTTTCTGCTCAAGCCAAGCAAGCACGATTGAGGAGATTAGCAGAAAGTCAACCGTGAAGAGCGTTTAGCATCGCAGCGTTCTAGAAGTGCATCCTCTCGATCTCAAGAAATTCCTTCTGCACCCGAATAACGGTCTGTAGAGAGAAGCGTAAAACGTGAACGTCGCGTTCGTTTGAATGCGGACCGATCTCACCTATTTGAAGCCCCATGTGCGGAAACTCAGGAAGAACGTTACATCGTTTTGTCTCACCAGCGTTACAAAACCAAAATGGGTCCTTACTTTTCCTCTATAGAACTTTGTAATTTTTCCTCTAAACAGAACTCTGCGTCATTTACGAGAAGTTCAGACTTCTTCGAGTATATAATAATTGGACATGATACGATTTTATGTATGTAGATCAGCTACTTCTTATATGAAAATAAATAGATAGGTACCAACTTCCAAATTCAACGCGTATGAAGTTGCAGACACAAGCTGTTACTTAAACTAGTTAAAAATAGAAATCCCATCAACAGAAAGTTGAAATCAAGATGAACATCGACAAAACAGTACAAACTTTACAGTGCCATACGAGAAACCTTTTATTAATTTGTTGAATTGCACGACAACAACCTATTTCCATCCTACACGCATATTGTATTGAGCATATGTGCTCCAGCATTACAAGACTTTGCTCTCAGAGTAAATGTTTACTTCTTAATTGGTTTATGTTCTGAAGGCTTTAATCTTACTTTGTTCACTCAGGTATATGGTATCTATAGAGAAAATTGCTCGTTAAATCAGAGCAAACAAAAGGGAACAATAATAATCTGAAGCTTTACACGTCCCTAGCTTCGTATTCAAGGGGATCAGATGATTGATTTGAGTGACGGGTGGAGAGATCGCACGGGTGACTACATACATATGTATATACAGACCTATCTTTTTTTATGTTTAGTTAGATAAGTAAGAAAGGAATAAAATGCTTACTTTACAAGAGTACCAAGACCCAGAATTTATTTACGTCACTGTGATTTGAATTTTGAACGCTAAATTACGAATATTAACACTACTAAAATGGCGTCTGAACAAAAAAAAGGAATTGGTGTATTGGTTTTATATGTTTGTTTATTAGCATTAAGTTACATTAGATTTTCGGTACATATGTTAGGTACAGCTGTTTTCAATGTGATTTATTTTAATCAGTTTTGTGTTTCAAGTTATTATATTCTGTTGTTGTAATAACACCTATGACTACTCCTATTTTTTTTATTCATTCTTTTCTCTATAAATAGTTTTTTTTTTTGGTGATAAGTGTTAATGTACCGATAAGTGTATGTGATAAGTGCAAATAATAGAGAAACATTAAACCTCATCTTAATGTCACACCGTGATGATTTAGGATACAGATATCGTTCATAATAGATAGACAGTTATTGATTAATTATTAGCCTAAACTACTTTAGACTTAGGCACATGAAACACAGACACGTTATTTTTAATATTCTTATATAAATTCGAAGGTAAGTATTATTACCTTAATATGATCTTAAATTGCAACACTTGGTCTACAAAGATGTAAAGTAAAGTATGTACTTCCATAAAAAAAAACAATAAAAAAGAAGTTTCAGTAATAAGTGCAATGTCTCATGTTCAAATGAATGATTTACTAGTAATACATGTTTATGTATCAGATTTTTTATCTGCCTTTATCAATCTACCTACCTTATTTAATCCTGGCCATCATTCTTCAGACCAAAATTTAGAGAGTGGCTTTATAATTTACCACCAATATCACTATTATATACGAAATCTTCGACATTTTTCAATGATCCCGTCACAGGTTTAGGTGTAAGTTGATGCAGTGTCATAATAGTTGATGTGTATTACGATTTATTCTTGTCTAAAACAATTTGTAACTTGAGTTTTAGTGCTTAGTATTAGTAATAGTTTTATTAATTGTTAGTAACTACTCAATGTAAACATTACGTATAATGAATGCTGTGGGCGTCTATAATTGATGTACCTACATATAAGAGATGTAATGTAGTGATATAATATGTAAAGAACAATGTTGCATATGTGTATTGTTGATGCTCCTTAATAAATAAATAAAATAAAATAAAAATTATATACCTAAACCGGTAAAAAAAACTTAAATTTATTGAAAAATATATTTTCAATTTACTTCTAAAAAAATATCATTACAGACAGGTTAGTTTTTAATTACAGAGTTCTGAGATCATATCCTATTAGCCAAAACGTTAAAAATACATTTAAAAGCGAATGAAATCAGTAGCAATGGTTATATTTAAAAGTCATATTCCTAAGTTAAATCTGTGTAAAGAAGAATATATGTGACGCCAATATGTAGCAATACAGATAGAAAGATATCTGCGTGGGTTTGTAGACACACTACAAACCCACGCAGATATTATATTTGCGGTATATTCACGAATGCTCTCAAGCGCGTGATACTATTTGATCCTCGAAAACTTCGCTCATGAACTATAATAGCTCTCCAACACTATATAGTTTCAAATAGTCTATGGTTCCTATACATTAGCTGTTACTCAACCGATGTAAATGCTAGAGGACTCGTGTTTTCAGAAAGAATATCCAATGGATATGCATGAATAAAAACAATAGAATAGGGTAATGATTTATTTACAACTTTAAAAATGTGAACGTGGACTTGTCGGATTGTACTCGCTTGATTTTGTAGTCTTGTTAAAAGTTTTTTCAAGATTATTTAACTTCATCTGAGTGGGTAACTTCATCTTGTTAAAGAAATCATAAACTCTCCTCTGATTATCCCGGAAAGGTTGCAGGAATGTGAACATTACACCTATATTTCGCCAAGTATATTTTTGGTTTTATGTAATAGGGCACGCGTACAACCATCTTCCGGGCATGTTCGCAGACTTCGCGCCACCAATAATTATAAAATAGAAAATCCTTTAACAGGTTGCTCATCCCAGTAATCACCACCAAAACGGTCTTATAACCGGACAGATAGATTTAGTATTGTTTCCATGAAATGTGAACAGTCCAAATAAGGTTTTTACGGAAAGAGAAATTGTAAAAGTTACCCAAAAATAGCGAAATTCGTTGAGAAGTGGAAGTATTTTCTTCCATGAAATTAAACAAATTTATTGAAATACTGTCAGAACAATGTCTGGTAGGTCAGCTAGTAACAATTATATGATAAAACAACAGCTGCGCTTTTCTGAAAACAATCCTTGTACTAAATACATGAATGTAATAATATAACTGTAATATACAACTGTGGAGTAGAGAATTTTCTACTTCTTGAAACACTGACTATTCTTAATTGGAAGTTAATGAATACCTTGTACTATTCACAGTGTTGGAGACGGTTGTATAATTAGAGGGATTCCAATATGACCACTCGTGTTCAAACCTTTGATTATGTTACCGGCATGTATGGCGGTAACAATGGACACGAAGGAACAATTATTCCAAGGACTCGCAATCTGATATTGTCAATCTTTGAATTTTCACATTTTTGTGTTGTGTTTTCATTTGTCGATATTATACATTTATTACAACTATTATTTAAATAGCCAATTAAGATAAAGACGTCATATATAGATATAATATAGGTGTCAGTAGAAGTTGTAGTTGTGAATGCAAGTTATTGAATTTAAGTAGAGCTTTTTGATCTCCAACCTTGAAAAAGAAAAGCAAGACTTTCTTGACTTTAAAAAACGTAAATACCTAATCATCACACTTTTATGGGCAGAAAATAAATGGGGAGAAAACAGGGTACCCGATTACCGGAACTGGATCCCGGTTTTAAACCCGAAAATTACTGTTCCAGAGGAAAAGACATAACTTTAACGTGAGCGAAGCCGTGGCAAAAAGCTAGTCACGTTGTACAAAATCTAGTCCACTGAGAAGCGCCTACTACAAAGATTCACTACACGGTTTATTTTTTCTGATTTAATTTTTATACCATAAATAAAGAATTGAACAACATAATTATAAAATGTATAATTTACACACGATCCTAATTAATTTACATGAAAGACTTCATCCATTTAATTAACCAAAGAAAATATAAATAACTTTGTTTAACAATAATAGAACCACCTCCGAGGTGTATGTGGCACTTGATATACCTTATCACTTGTACCGTAGGGGTACGAGTGATAAGGTATACCTACAACCTACTACTGGAGACTCTAATTACTAGCAACTATTTAACGTAGACAGTAGAACTGTCTAAATGCTTTCTTTTATGTAGAATGGAGATGCACAAGAAAGCAGAACTGTGAAACATTGATTGCAGAAATCTTAATCTTAAATTAAATAATCTCTTAATCAAACTTAAACAGACGAAGAGAACTTCGACACGAACATGAACATTAATATAATTAATAGTGAGTAACTGATCATTCAATTATCCCAATATCCAGCAAAGGCAGCAAATATGAATCTGAAGTTAATGTATTACTGTCAATAAATCTTGATTAAGATGATATTAAGTACAAATCAGCCCCTTAAAGGTTACAAATGTGATGTCATTTATGTGTATTATAGATTTGTTTCGTGAATAAAACCCCGTTTCCACTAGAGGGCATTCAATTTGTCCTGCGACCTTGTCGCACAAAATATATAAGCGAGTCGCAGTAGTAAATACATAGCTTTAAGCTAATCCTCGCGTTGACCACTGATTTTACTATAATTAAGCTCATTTAGTCATCGTGATTGTGGATTACATATATATAATTTATGCACAACACGGTCCAATTCTCAGATGCATATTCGTACCAAATGAGTTTAATACGAATATTTGAAACTAAAGAACAAAAACCTGTTCTTCATTGTCTGTCAATATTAAATCACATTTCGCCGAATCGATGAATAGCTGTTAAGAAGTACTCGTATATAAGTGAAATACATAGTTATATTGGTTAGATATATCATAATAAGCCGACCTTTATCGCCACATTACATTTAGGTCTTAGAGGTTCTTAAATCATTGTGGTCGAGCTGTTATGGAAAATCTCATCCATGCCTTCTAGTACTTTTCATTGTGAACTCTTCAAATACTAGTTTATCTAACTTATCGTTTATCTTATTAACTTTTTGAATTACTCACGAAAAACTAAATCCTTTTTTTTTTCATCTTATTTTGTTAATAGCAATTGCAATATTTTATGTGCTAATAAATCCTCGAGATACATTTTTCTAGACGTCATTCCGAATCGAATGAGCTATTGCACATATTGTTAGGAGCTTTATCAAGAATTAACACGTTTTTGAACTTGTCGACTCAATTACACATGTACATCAAGAATGAGGTTGTTCTGCAATCCATTTACTATCGGATTTTTCGTTTCTATTCTGATTAAGTTTTATATTCTAAGGCTCGGCGAACACCAACCTTAAAAAAAATAGTAAGCCCCTAATTGGTTTGGCACCTACTTTTGATTTCGTTTTTCTTGTTTAATTTTGTATAAATATAAAATTTTATTTCATAATTGGACCGATTTAAGCAAAAATGATCCAATCCACAAGGTCTTTGAAATGTTAAAATATACCGTATTCGGAGTATATAGGTCACAAAAACTCGAAATTTTTAGGTTGTAGATTGGATCATTTTTGCTTAAATCGGTCCAATTATTTTAAGTACATTTTGTTGAAGCGGATTTAATTTTTTTTAATTACTTTTGATTTCATAGTGTTTAGTTTTAAGTGACATATAGAAAAGGTAGCATTTTTGTAAAAAGTAGCAATAGTAATAATTACGTATATTTTTGAATATTTTGCAGTTCTAATAATTTTACATACATATGTTGATAATCTCCTTTTTTAAGTCGGTTAAAAATAACTTTTTTCTTCATACATTCCGTAACGTTCCGAACCCACTGTATTGTCACACACAAATCAACAATATTTTTAATACGTCCATTATAGTCCAGTGATTGTCTTAAAAGAAAATACAGTCACCTTGCCGTGCTTTCAACGTGTACTTATGAACTATGAAGACTAGGTACTCTTAATAAAAGCGCTTTCAAATAGTAATCAGAATCCTTATAAAATTCTTCTCAGAACATGGAAACTCGTTCAAGAGAAACCAATGACTTTACAATTAATTCAGATTGCTAGAAAACCATAAACCTCTAGTAAAGATAATAATATTTAATTCAGACCAGCTTTAAGTAACATTTTGTGTCTCTAAGAATTTAATTATAAAAGCTTGACGTCGATCTTGCTGTGTCTAATGAAAATTAATTTCTGTCTTGTAACAAGAGGAGTTTATGAAAATCCGCTCTTGGCAGACATTTCCCTAAATGTTTATATTAGTAGGTAAGCTGGTACTAGGTTGATGTAAGATAATACATATTTTGGTTTATCTAATTAAGTAATTAAGCACGCCAAGTGAACACATACTAAAGCACAAGCTTAAAGCGGTCCCTAGACGATCATGCGGCATGACATGCGTTACGTGCTGTCATGCATGCATGGCCGTTTAATTGTATTGATTGCTGCGAATGACATGCAAACTACGTGCATGACATGCAAACTACGTGCTGGCAGTTGATTGACTGATTTTTGTGATGCTTTTGTTTAAAGACTCATACTCACGTAACACGTATAAATGAAGAGCACGAAACGTCAATGTCTCATGACTTTATACGGAAATAATGCCTAGCAATTGTTAACTTACTGTTTCCATACCAATGCAGAAGACCTCTTCACTGTACTATCTATATCGACTGAGTCAAATTTATTTATTTTATTTATTTATTTACGAAACTTACAACTATTATTACAGGTTAAAAACCTAATGCAATAGCTGAGCAACTATACTACTTTCTGTATTCCAAATTTATTATCTATAACATAATATGAATAGTGTTAGATTAGTGAATTCACTCAGTGAATAATAAAATATGTCAGTCTCCTTTGCAACGAGATTTAGCGTGCGAAGCGCTCGAGACAGAGGCGCCTCATTGAAAAGATTAGTGCGCCCTCTTGGCACCGCCAGCAGCCGGGGCCGGCGTCGCCGCCACACGTACCTATCTGGTACACACAACCTTACCATACCCAATATATCTGCATTGTGCATCCTGCCTCTAATAATCATAAATAAATATTCTATTAGCGTGAACTCTCTTCTGGCCTTCGGCAGTTCATTTATCATGATAATGAACTGAAGGGGTCCGAGGTTACTTCCCTGACTTTCACCAGACCATGTAAAATATGGTGCTGACACATGTCCCGCATACTCTACATACTGCCTCCTATCCCTCATATAACTGGCAAAGAACCGGAGCAAGTGCGGGGTGCAACCGACGCCTGCTAACTTCTTGAGCAGTGTGTCATTGTCGACTAGGTCGAATGCTTTTTTGTAGTCGAAGTAAGCCGCATCTATCTGCCCCCCAACGTCCACGATTGGTATCACGTAAGCCACGTGGCTCAGCAGGTTACTGGTGGTGCTCCTCTTTGGCCTAAACCCGTGCTGAGCCTCAGAGAGTTGCGCTTGTACCGGTGAGAAAACGCTCTTATGGATCGCTGACTCCAGAACTTTTGCCGGCGATGACAGTACCGCTACAGGCCTATAACCCTCCATTTTATCTCCTAGCGCCCCCTTTGGTACTGGCACGACACGAGTTGTTTTCCATCGGTCGGGGAACTCAGCTGCTTTGAGACACTGATTGTAAATGTTTAGCAATGGTTCAGCTAACTCCGACCTACAATCCCTAAATACGTAAGGCGGGATGCCGTCTGGACCCGCAGACCTCTTCGGTTTAAGTTGTTGCAGCGCACGCCTCACCTCACTCAGCTGTAATTCCTCCAGGTGAATACGCGCCGCTCCATTCTCACCGCCCGCGTCTGCTATCGCCGCACTAACATTCAAGTCAGCTCTTCTTGGTAAATAAACCGAATGAAAATACTGAGCGAATTCTGCAGCGCACTGCTCTTTTGAAAGTATCTCCCCGTTTTTTAATATCCTATTTGGAGTTCTATTACCTATTTTTGATTTAATAAAACCCCAAAAAGATTTAGGGTCCTTTAACAATTGGTGTTGCACTCGATCATTGTATTGTTGTTGGGCGTGATCAATCATCTTTTTTACATTAGCCCTACACAGAGCGAACGCCTCGTAATCAGTCCTTGCCTTGCTTTTTTATACCGCTTGTGCAGAGCGGCCTTGTGTCGTATGTTGCGAATTATTTCAGCCGTGTAAAAGTCGGGGTAATTGTACTTCGAGCTTACACGACTTTACTGTTTTCTTGGAACACAGTCATCTATTATTGCGTTAATACTTTCATAAAAATAATCTAAACTAGCTTCTAAATCTAAATTATAAATATTAGTCCAATCTACATTTGCTATTGATGAGTACCAAGTTAAAAAGTCTGCTTTGTTAAAATTCCAACCTTGAGACGGTGGCTCCTCTAATCCCATGTTCTCCTCCGAAGCGGGTGATTCAGTCCCCTCATGCGATCGTAGCTCAACCAACACCTCTAGAGGCGGATGGTGAGCATCTACACGTATCAGCGGTTCCTCCGCCCCGCGCACCCTCGCACTACCGCCCCTCGCGAGTGACACTGACACCAAATCCAAACAACGATCGTTATAATTAACTATCTCATTGCACTGAGTGAATCCACAATAACTTTTAAAGTACTCAAAGTAAATACCTACTTCAGCCGAACATGAATATAAATTAACTAAGACATCACAGTATCTATGACATAAATGTTCAATGATCTTAAATAATAACATATACTCTCTTTCACAACTACTAGGCGGGATGTATACAACACACAACAAAAATAATGATTATACCAAGCGAATTTTTAGCATTCTTTACTGAAGAAAAAAAAATGTATCATGCTGCATGATACACTCTCAATAGGTCCTTCATGCAGTCGAACTGCTTTAAATGTTAATATCGTTGATCCGAAAGCGGTTGTAATAGTCATTTCATCTATTTAGTCCGGTTCCTTATTTGAGTCCGCATTTTGTGAGTAGTTTTTATATAGAAATTAAACTAAACTATAAAAAATACTTTTTCATTGACGTTCCTCTCCTATTGGTCGTAGCGTGATGTTATATAGCTTATAGGTTTCCTCGATAAATGGGCTATCTAACACTAAAATATTTTTTCAACTCGAGCCTGTAGTTCCTGAGATTAGAGCGTTCAACCAAACAAATAAACTCTTCAGCTTTATAATATTAGTATAGATAGAATGTTAAGGGGTGATATTGAAGTAAAAACTTAAAAAAATTATATGCAGAATAGATTAGTTTCTTCTAAGCTCTAGTAGGAGTAGCTAATAGTGTAAATACTTTTAGAATAATGACCGACGCACAGTAGCAGCCCACGGTTTTTGTAAGTAAAAATTTTACAACTTATTTTAAACAAAAGAACTAACATAAAAGAACATTTAGTGGTGCTAGTGCTAATAAAACACAATAACATCACATAAATGTGATATTGGAAAAGCCAGCTGTATAGTTTGCTGTGAAGGTAAACAAACAATAATACCGTTTCCATCAAGTACCAGCAGAAGTCAGGAGGTCCTAGAACTGGTATACACGGATTTATGTGGGCCTATGGAGAACCAATCCCTTGGCAAGGCAAGATACTCCCTACTATTTGTGGACGACTTCAGCAGAATGTGTACTGTTTATTTTCTGCAATCCAAAAATGAACCATTTATGTACTTCAAACAATACAAAGAAAATAGAAATTAAATATGTATCAACCTTAGAAATGCCAGAAAAAATATTTACGAAAGGTTTTAAGTACAAATAAACACTATAAGTTTTTATTTGCACTTAAACCTTTTGTAAATATGTCTGCTGGCATTTCTAAGGTTGATACATATTTAATTTCTATTTTCTTTACTGAAACACATTCGTGTACAAAATGATGCCTTATGTCAATACGTTTGGTGCGCTTATTATGAAATAAAGGATTAGTTGCTAACTTAATAGAACTTTGGTTGTCGCTATAAAAGCATACTATATACACACTTTCATTTAACACAATCAATTCACCTAATATTATATTCTCTAAATATTTATATTGAAGTCTTACTCCAACACACAAAAATACTTCTCGGTGTATATTATAGACCTCCTTACGAGTAGACTACTTTTCTTCACTTGAAGTACTCTTAGAAAACTTAACCCTTTCGTACAGTCATACCATAGTCATGGGTGATTTTAGCACCTGTTTACTGAGAAACGATTCTCGTTCTGCTTCTCTTCAATCTGTCCTGGAATCCAATAATCTTTCTATTCTTTCACTTAATCCTACACACAATATGCCAAACCTTAATTCCTCCCTCCTTGATCTCATCCTTACTTCCTCAGCAGAGCATGTCGATAAATATGGGCAATGCGCTGCAGATTCGTTTTCCTATCATGATCTTCTCTTTCTTTCCTATCAAATCCGTACTCCTAAACCTAAATTTCTTATACACCGTAATTTTCGTGATATGAATCTCGAGGATCTTCGCAGAGATGCAGACAACATGGAATGGAGTGCGCTTTTCAACTCCTAATGTGTTGATGAAGAATTTTACTATTTCACTAATCACCTTATGAGTTTATATGACAAACATGCTCCAGTTCATTAAATAAAGGTAAGACATCTGCCCTCACCTTGGATTACCGAAGAAATAAAGACGATACAGAGAAAGAAAGCAAGGGCACATTCAAGGTATAAGAGTCACCCTACTACATCAAATTGGGAAAAATTTGTGCTTATTAGAAATCACTGCAATAAGATGTGTAGGGATGCTCAACGCCGACATATCAATAAACCTGTTGTAAATGGTGATCCAGTCAAGGTCTGGAAGTTTCTTAAGTCAGGTTCAAATTTTCCTTCAAAAGACGTTGATCTCGATTCCTTGAACTCACATTTTTCTGCTTCCTCCAATTTTGGAGGAACTACTAAGACTGCGACGTTATATTATCTTTCTTCTCTTCCGACCCCGGACTGTTCCCCATTCGTTTTCAGTCAATTCTCTGCTTGTGATGTTAAGAAGAGCATAGTGTCAATAACTTCTAATGCAGTAGGAAGCAACAACATCAGCCGTAATATGGTACTTCCTATCCTAGATGAAATCCTACCTGTGATTTGTCACATCCTTAATTATTCTGTATCCACCAATGTTTTTCCATCTGCATGAAAAATGGCTCAAATCACTCCTCTCCCTAAAAAACGTAAGGCATCATCTTTCTCAGATTATCGTCCCATATCAATTCTTCCTTTTCTATCCAAAGTCCTTGAACGCCTCATCCACAATCAGTTAAGCTCGTTTCTCTCAAAGTACTGTCTCCTAAATCTCCAATCAGGTTTTCGTCTTTAGTCCATATTACGGAGGATATCAGGTTGGGCATGGAGGAAGAAAAGCTGACAGTCCTTGCTTTACTAGATTTTAGTAATGCTTTCAACACCGTTGACTTTGATGTCTTGCTAAGTATATTATGCTCTCTTAACATATCTCCATCAGGAATTGACTGGTTTCATAGTTACCTGTATAATGTTTACTCCTCTTGGTGCACTACATCTGCGGGCGTACCTCAGGGCGGCGTGTTATCCCCGTTATTTTTTTTCAGTTTTTATAAACTCAATCACAAATCGATTACTTTCTTCCTACCATCTTTTTGCAGATGATCTCCAAATCTACTCAAAAGCTGATCCTGATAATATAATAGAAGCAGTTGATGTTATCAACAAAGATTTAATGCAAATATGTACCTGGAGTAAGGATTATGGACTAATTTTAAATCCGTCAAAGACACAGGTCATTGTAGTGGGTAGTCCTAGGCTGAACTGCAGAATAAACCTTCAGCAAATGCCAGCTATTTATTGCAATGGATCGGTTATTCCATATAGTGAAAAGGTTAAAAACTTAGGAATCTATATGGACCGGTTCCTAACCTGGCGCCCTCAAATTGGAGAAATCAGCCGTAAATTATTTGCAACAGCGGGATCTCTGCGAAGGCTTCGGAATTTCCTTCCTACCAACACGAAAATTGCGCTCGAACAGTCTCTTCTTCTTCCTATCCTTGACTATGGTGATGTCAGCTATCTTGATCTCACCGAAGACCAACTGAATAAACTTGAGCGGCTTCAAAACGTCTGCATTAGATTCATATTTGGATTACGCAAATATGATCATGTATCAGAGTATCGTTCTAAGCTCAAGTGGCTACCTATACGCCTTCGCCGGAATGTTCATATTCTTTCTCTTCTGTACAGTACTCTGTTCCATCCTTACACTCCTTCTTATCTTAAAGAACGTTTTGAGTTCCTACACAACACACATTGCAGGGACCTGAGATCATCGGAGAATTTAAAGTTGAAAGGCCGAGACATTATACGCAATTTACAGACAAGTCCTTTTCGGTGCAAGCGGTCAGGTTAAGGAATAACTTGCCTGTAACAATTCGACAAGCCAAAACGTTGCGAGTACGGATTTGATAGGAAAGAAAGAGAAGATCATGATAGGGAAACGAATCTGCAGCGCATTGCGCATATTTATCGACATGCTCTGCTGAGGAAGTAAGGATGAGATCAAGGAGGGAGGAATTAAGGTTTGGCATATTGTGTGTAGGATTAAGTGAAAGAATAGAAAGATTATTGGATTCCAGGACAGATTGAAGAGAAGCAGAACGAGAATCGTTTTTCAGTAAACAGGTGTTAAAATCACCCATGACTATGGTATGACTGTACGAAAGGGTTAAGTTTTCTAAGAGTACTTCAAGTGAAGAAAAGTAGTCTACTCGTAAGGAGGGACTATAATATACACCGAGAAGTATTTTTGTGTGTTGGAGTAAGACTTCAATGAAAATGTGCTCGCCAGCATTTGCGGGTGTTGGTTGAGATGACATACTTACTATGGAGAAAGGAATGTGAGATCGGATATACATGGCAGCACCACCGCTTCGGCCACAATACACGATCGTTCCGTATCAGCTGAAAGCCTGGTAACGAGTACGTTGTGGTAGATAGGCATGGCTTTAACCAAGATTCTGACACAAGAATGGCATGGATAATCGTACAGTTAAAGGTTGTCAGCAAATCAGAGAAGTGTGCCGGTATGCTTTGGGCATTGATGTGAACGACAATAAAGTTCCTAGGAACATTAGAAAATTCAGCCGAGATTGTACCTGCTAGTGAAGGAATACTAATGAAACTAGCGTCATCGCTGGATGCCGATAGATAATCATCAGTATCGCTGTTAGTAGCGGATGACATCATTGGTATTATATAAAAATAGTTGTGTATAAATAAATAGAATATTTTTCTTCTGTGCTGGAGAGTGCTACTTTTTTTGCGTTTTAGCTTCATAAGAAATCACTGGGCCCATTATCTAAAAAAATCTTAATTTCGGTTTGAAATGAACAAACTCTGTATTAACACAGATCCATCCCAAGGTTGCCTGGAAGAAATTGCTTTTAGCGATAAGGCCGCCCTTAGTACATATCAAAATTGTAAAGTAACCTTAAGCAATATGTACTGGTGTACAATAAAGATTATTCTATTCTAATCTATTCTAACACAGATAACATATACATATATATTACATTGTAACAAAAGACTATATCTACCATAGACTTTTATAAAGTATGAGGGGCTAATTTTAATAGGATTAGTTTATTACTTATTATACCTATATAAGTGCTCGCGGCGCAGTCTCTTTACATTTTTTTATGGAAATAGGTGGACCCATGAGCAGAGGAGTAGTAACCGAGTAGGATAGCATACTAGCCAGGTCAGCTTTAGGATGGGTGACCATTCTTAACACATTGAGAACCCTCCGTGCCTCGGAGAGCACGTTAAGCCATCGGTCCCGGACGCCATACGAACATTTGTAGCATTCGTTACGTGTAGCTGGAGCCCTAAAAAGTCCGACAACCTTTTTTTTTTTTTTTTTGTGCGTGTGGAAACCCCCTCGGGCCGTCACCCCACCGGGGTTTTCGGTGGGGCGGTGTGTCGGAATCGAACCGACTAAAACCACACGGTGTGCCGTACTGCGCCTTAAGGAGGAGGGATCCGGGAACAGCTTTTATTAAGACATCCGGACCCCCCCTAGCGCCTGCCCGCAAAAGCGCGGGCACCACCTTCGGGTAAAAACCTCTCAATTAGGCGACGTCCAGGCACACGCGGACGCCGCCTCCTCGCGGGGGCCACTATAGCGGGTGGAGGGGAAAAACCCGTCCCGTCCACCCGCGGCCACACTCAGGGCGGCATGAGGCGGTGGTAAGCGCGCCTCCGCCGCCCGGTTCGCCGGCGGCGAATTAGGTCCGAGTGAAGATCGTCCTCCCGGACCCTTTCCGCCGCCTCCTTCTGCGAGATGACGTCCTCACAGAAGGTGGCGACCGCGGTAAAATTCCTGTCGCTACCGGCCATGGAGCGTATGACGGCCGGTAGCGAGAGATCCCCTCCGATGACTGCAGTGAGGGCCCGACGCTGCGTCGCCCAGGCGGAGCAAACCGCCAGCGTGTGCTGAGCCGAGTCCTCACTACAGTCGCAGTGGTGACAGGCGGGACTCAGTTCCCTCCTAGCGACCGAGTGCAGGTACTTCCCGAAGCAGCCGTGCCCGGAAAGAACCTGCGTCAGTCGGAAGGAAAGGGTCCCGTGCTGCCGCCCTGCCCACTCGACGATGACCGGCTGGAGCGCCTCCACGGCGGCAAAGCCAGCACGTGGAGCCTCCAGCCGGGACGACCAACGAGCCATGGTGGCTCGGCGAGCGGCCTCACGCCATTCGCGTACCTCTTCGGGCGGGGGCCGACTGCCGCTTCCCGCCCGGAACTCAGCCGTTTGCCGATATACTTCGGCGAGCACTTCCGCCTCCAAATCCCACGGGGGAGTCCCAGCCAACGCGCACGCCGCCTCCGTCGACACGGTGCGGTATCCGCGTATGGCTCTAACCGCCATAACCCTCTGAGGGCGCCAGAGGCGCGCCCTATTCTGGGCGGTCAGAGCTCCCGCCCACACCGGTGCACCGTACAGTGCCATTGACCGGACAACCCCCGTGTACAACCGTCTTGTAGCGACGCTGGGTCCGCCCAAATTGGGCAAGAGTCGCCCAAGGGCGGACGCAGCGCCGACCAGCTTCGGAGCAAGCTGTCGGAAGTGCTCGTCGAAGAGCCACCTACCGTCGAGGATCAGGCCCAGATACCTTATGTGGGCCCGAACCGGTACGAGAACCGAGTTGACTACGATGGAGGCGCCAGGGGGTGGACCACGACGAGGCCCATGAAATAAAAGGGCCTCCGTCTTATCCAGGGCCACCCGCAGACCCAGCGCCTCGATGCGACCGACCACCAGAGAGACACCTCTGGTGGCCAAACGCGCCGCCTCTTGGAAGTTCGCCCCCCGGGCTGTGACCAGTGTGTCGTCGGCGTAACAGATTACGCCCAGCCCGGGGGGGAAGTCGCCTCGAAGGGCCCAGTCGTACCCTATGTTCCACAGGAGTGGTCCAAGGACAGACCCCTGCGGAACACCGCACGACATGGGCCGACGACTTAAAACTCCGTCTCGGTCCTCGTACATGACGGTACGCTCCTCGAGATAGTCTGCCACTAGCCGCCTCAGGTACTGTGGCACCCTATGATAAAGGAGTGCTTCCCTGATGCAGCTGAATGGCAGACTATTGAATGCGTTGGCGATGTCCAACGACACCGCCAACAACACGCCGCCACAGCTCACTACCTCTTCGGTCACGGCCCTCAGGCGCAACACAGCGCTGACCGTCGAACGCCCCGCTCGAAAACCGAATTGGGCGTCCGACAAATCGGGGCCGACCTCGCCAAGGTGCCGGACGATGCGGGCAGAGAGGACCCTCTCAAACAATTTACCCGCCTCGCCCAGCAACACGATGGGCCTGTAGGCCGCGACCGAGTCGGTAGGCCGTCCCGGCTTCCTTAAAAGGACCAGCTTTCCGCTCTTCCAGCAGTCAGGGAAGCGCCCGGACGCCAAGCTGGCGTCGAACACCTCCCTGAGGCGGTCGGACATGTGATCGAGGGCAAGGGCCAACACTCGGGCAGGGATCCCGTCTGGCCCGGGGGCGGTGTTCTTAGAACGGATCCGTAAAACAACCGCCCCTACCTCCGCCTCCGTGACGGGCGGAACACCATCCTCCTCGTTCTCCCCGTCGTTTCCGGCCAAGAGGGCCATCGACGGGGGTACGTGCTCCACCCGTTGCGGGAAAAGGCCCTCAACCACTTCCTGCAGGAAGCTGGGCTGGAGAGTCTCCGTAAGGGGGGGGCCCGACGCGCGGAGCTTTTGTTGCGCCGCGCGATATGGGCGTCCCCAGGGGTCACCATTGAGACCCTCCAGCATCTCCTTTCTTTTCTCCTCTTTGGCGTGGCTAATGGCCAGCTTCAGAGTTTTCCGCGCCTCTCAGTACTCCTCATGAAGCTGGTCCTCCTCCCCCTCTTCGCGGCGACGCCGCCGGCTGCGAGTGTAGGACCTCCGGGCACGAGTACAGGCCGCTCGGAGGTCCGCCAACTCCTGGGACCACCAGTAGACCTCCTTCCTTGGAGGCCGACGACCTCGGACGCGGGGCATGGCCGCATCGCAAATCTGCGTAATCGCATCGCGAAAGCGGCCTGCCCCCATGTCTGCCTCCTCAGTCAGAGGCCGCGGAGACAGCCAAGAGTAAATAATGGCTGCCTCCTCCAGTAGGTCCCTATTCACCTTTGTAACAGCCCACCGCGGGAAGCGGGAAGAACGCCGCACCGTGTGACCCCTTCTGGGGTCCTGGATCCGGGAGAGCTCGAATCGGATATAGAGGTGGTCCGAGAGCGTCTCAACCTCTTCCAGGACACGCCAGTTCCTTACTCGTGCGGCGAGAGCAGGGGTAGCGAACGAAAGGTCCACTATCGACCCCCCCTGCTGTCGCACGCACGTGATGGTGGAGCCTCTGTTTAAGAGACAGAGGCCCACCGATGCCGCCCACTCCTCCACGGCATCGCCCCGTGCGTCCGTCCTGGGGGAACCCCACGCAACGGACTTTGCGTTGAAGTCCCCCAGCACTAAGACGTGCCCAGACGCTAGTCGCCGCATCGAGGTCTCCATGTTATTGAGGAAAACCTCGAAGTCGCTCAGACTCCGACTGGGGGAGAAGTAGACACCATATATGGTGATCCCCCCCCATGCAGCAGCAACATATCCATTACCCTTGTCTCTTAGCGACAAGGGCGGGGAATGAGCCGCCGTGGAGCCGACGACTGCCACGGAGCCGTCCCGGTCACCCACCCAGTTTGGACGGGGAGGAACATAATAGGGCTCCGAAACTACGGCTACGCCGATCGACCACTCTGCCATGGTTTGCAGGAAAAGATCTTGCGCACCGGCAGAGTGGTTTAGGTTCGTCTGGACAAGGAGGCTTGAGACTTGGTCCATTTATTGGACCGTCTCTACAGCCTCCTCCATGGGCGACGATGTCGACGCACGAGTGACATCGGAGGTAGCCTGGGCCGATTGGCTAGCCTCCGATGTTTTCTGAGAAGTGCGGGGAGGCTTGCAGCCCCCCTGCCCCATCTGGTGATTGGCGGGCAGATTGCCCGCTGCACACGCTGGGCAGTGAGGGGCGGCGGAACATTCCGCCGCCTTGTGCCCCGGTCGACCGCAGCGGAAACATAGTCCGCTACAGTCGAAACAACTCGAACACTTGACGCGGGTGTGTCCTGACCCTAGGCATTTGAAACACCTCATCGGTCTCGCTACCAGGACTGTGACTCTGGCGTTCACGAAACCGATGAGGACCTTGCCGGCGTCGCCCAAAATTTTGGCCGACGCTACGGGACAGCTGACCCATACCGCGCCAAGGCCCCCTGGACCGGGGCGGATGGTGCCGACTCTGATGTTGTCCGCGCCGCATCCCGTCTTCTCCTGAACGGCAACGCGGACATCCTCCACCGTCACAGAGTCATCCAGGCCCGAAATGCGCAGGTCCGCGCACTTGGTGGGCCTGGCGATCTTGACACCATCCGTTATTAGGAATATTCCCCGCAACTTCTCAGCGAAGGTGTCGGCCGCCCTCGCACCTTCAGCCCCGGGGAACTCCAGTATTCGAGCTCCCGTCTGGGCGAGTCGCATCCTCACGCCTGAAGCCCCGAACTCACCGGCGAGGCCATCCCGGGCCTTCTTAAAAACGGCCGCATAAGATAGCCCACTGTTCGCTGCCTCTGGCGACACGGTGATAACCACAGCCGCCGTTTTGGGCGTCTGCAGTTTCCGCGGCTTCTGTTTGTTGGCCACTGCCACTGACGGCGACTGCGGTGTAGAGGCCGCTTTCTTTGCAGCCTTCTTACCCCGCTTTCGGGACTTTTTCCCCTCCCCAACTACTTGCCACCCGTCGCCAGAGGTGGCAGACGTAGAGGGACCAGATGTTGAGGGGCCAGGCACAGTTTTGGCACCAGATGCGGCGCTCTTCCCATTAGGTGCCGGAGTGGGGAGCGGAGGGAATGCCACCGCCTCCGTAGCTGAGGCCTTAGCCGGATGCCCGGATTTGGTTGCGGCCTTAGCTGGTCGCCCGGCTTTCGACGTGGATGCAACGGCCACCGGCGCTGACGTCGCCACCGCATACGAGACCGTGACGCGCCCACCCGAGACGGGAAGTGGCGTCGGGACTGATGCGGCCTTAGGCTTATCCGCTGCGAGTGGCGGCCGCAGAACAGGGGCCGCAGGCAGCCTTGCTTCGAGACCCGCGAGGCGCCCGTCCATCATTCGCCACACTGCGTCTATAATTTGACGTAAGTGGGCATCAGGAACGGAGGATGGGGAGGTGGAAGGAGCAGGTTGCTGCGCAACCGCATTTGTCTGTTCGGGGCGATCCGAGAGCGCCCCCGCCCGAAACTGGGTGAACTGAGCACTTAGCTCTGCAACCTGCTCCGACAGGCGATCATTGGAGGCCATAAGGCGATCATTTGCCTCTTGGAGTTGCGCCACGTCCGCGATGAGGCTTTCTACGACCCCAGACACGGCGGAGGAGGAATCCTTCAGGGCCCTAACAAACGAGCCCTTCAGGTTGGTGGACTTGGTGGCCACTTTGTTTATAATGGCCACCGCTGCTGTCGTCCTCTCCTTCAGTGACACTGATATTTGGGGGTCAGAACATCCTTCCACCGGTGCACGGACCTTCAGTAGGAGATCCGCTATTTCCTCCTCTGCAATGATTTCGCCTTCCACGCGAGCTCGCCCATATGCTTCCGACCTTGAAAAGGCGGAACCTGCCCGAGCAGGGATCGGTGTACGTGACCTCGACCTCCCTCTTTGGCTGCTAGGCACTTTTGGTGGCAGCATGTCATGCGACGCATCGCCTTCTTCATCTCTAGAGCGACCGCGCTTCCGACTTTCATCGCGGGGCTCCACCTCCATTTCTTCGGCCGAGTTAGGTGTTGAACTGGCGACCTTGGAACGTAATCGTTCTGATTTCCTTTTGCTCCCAGGAGTCCGATCGACTTCTGGGAGCTCCTGCGAGAGAGGCGTCGCGAGTAAGACCTCCTCGTCGTTAGACGAGGTGTCGTCCGCTTTTCCCTTCGTTTTCTCCTTCCTCTTCACATTCTCCTTCTTTTTTTCATCGGTAATTTTTTTTCCTTGTAATAAATGTTCAGCTTCCATAATTATTCCCACGAGTGGGGGAGAAATAAAGGTCAACCCGAGCAGAGATCCCCCAATACCCGGGCAAGCGAAAATTTATGCCCAACCGAGGGGTCTGCAGGTGCCCCGGCTGGGAGTGCGCTTGCGACTGAACTACCCATCAGCCATGCATCCCCTGGTCACGTACCAGAACACGGGATTCGGGGTGATTTTTTAGAGAGGTTTTCTTCCTCGCAGTCCGGGCGGCAAAGCCAAGACCCTCGTCCCCGATCGGAGTCGCGAGACCTGACCACCACTCCTTTCGGGATTACGATATGCCGACGGTGGCCAGGAAACTAAATTTCCCATGCCTGCTCGGTGGCATTGTAAGTGCACGCCGAGCCCGTCCTCCTTCTCCACTGAGGACAGCGGAGAAACTCCGGGAAAGGGTCCCTCCTATGTGATTTTTTCCAGAGGTTTTCATTCTCATAGCTCCGAAGAGCGAGGAGCCAACAGAGGAATCGGCAGAAACGCCCACTCTGTTGGACCAAGCTTCGACCGAGTGGCCGATGAAAATGGCCTCCTCTCCTCTTACTAGAATATTAGCCGTTGGCGATGACGCCCTCCCCAAAACGGAGGAGGAAAAGGAAGCGTCATCGTCAACGTTTCCAGGGTGCACCACGTGGAGGTTTTCTAGACAGCACCCCAAAAGTCCGACAACCTGGTCTAAGTACAGAACTTCGATATCGCCTAGTAGGGTTGTGGAGGTCTGATGGCAGTCGCTTCACGTAAGATATCGAAGTTCGGCCGTACCGTATTAAGACTAAAAAAGCCGACCCCAACAAGAAAAGGCGCGGAGGATGATGAGATGGACCCATGAGCAGAATTTACCATTTTCCAATTCACGGCTTAGTCCAGACCTAACATTTTTGCTTGTCCTACCAAAGATTACATATACACATATACATTACAATTCTGTAGGCTGTTGTTGCGTCTTCCTAATTAGGTGTAAGTTACGATCTAATTAAGAAAATAGATCGTTGACATATTATTTACACACACACGCTGTCTACTATCAAGCATAAGACATATTTCCTCGGCGCTTATGCCAGTCACATGTTCATCGGTGACATATTATGCACCACAAAGTTTGTGAAAAAGTCATTATTATGAACTTGTACCAATAATACGAGTTTAAACAGCTATCGAATCTGTTGTGTTATAAAACGATATTAGCGCTGCTATCAAAGTTTCATTTGTTTTTATGTCAAAACTGACACACACACGCTATCACGCATAAGATATATTTCCTCTCTGCGCTTATGAGAGTCATATGTTCGCTAAGTTTCTCAGCTCATATATAATATCTATATCAATATAATAAATCGACACACATAAGCAATATCTCAACTTTTTATCTTATTTATCGTAATATAAAGTGGTTTGTCCTAACATAGTGACAGGCCATCAACAAAAACACTTATCTGAAGTTTCTGGAGAATATATTCCTTGGCAAAAGTAATCTTTCACAAAGTAGCGATTTTTTAAAAATTAGATCTTCAAATAGATTGAATAGTAATATGGTGTTTCGAAATTTAATTGCCTCTGATCAAACAGACGTAAAACATCGTTTTCATTGTTAAAAGTAAACAGAAACACATTTCAGTGTTTTTATGTAGAAGCAGATTCTATTTTATTAAACACTGGTGTAGTACTGATGGTATACTATTACACCAGAGCTATGAATTGGACATTTCCAACTAAAGGAGAATCTGGCTCCCAAACTTATGAGGACGATGGCTGCGCTTTCGCTGCTTCTGCCCAACTTAGGGGGGCACCGACACCTCCTGTAGAAGGCTCTATGATGGTGACGATGCTCTACGACGCTCTCGTGCGGTCCATGGCCCTATATGGGGGCTCTATTTGGGCGGAGACACTGCAGCCGTATTGCAGCGTCCACAACGAGCGATGGCCTCAAACAGCAGTCATAAGGGGATACAGCAAGGTTTCCTTCGAAGCAGAGGACTCTCTGCATGGTGCAGATCCAGCCTTATTAGCTGGATCTGCACCATGAAACTTTGAGGTGAAAACCCTTGCATCGTTATATCAATAGTGCAAGGAGTGTTATCATAGAAACAGTTTATAGTAACACTTACCATTATTAATTTATATGTTTGGACGTTGTATTTATACGTTATGATTATTTTTAAGCATAGGTATGACGTCCCCTTGGAGACCATGGTTCTGTTCATGCTTGCAGGTGACAGTGCTGGGAATCCGCCACTTCTTTTTGCGAGGAAGTGACGTCCGCTAAAGAGGCGGCGGAAAGGGAACGGGAGAGGACTAGTACTCTCCCGTCCCAAAGTAGAGGCACCAGGCGCCGGAGCGCAAAGAGCGCAGAATGATCTCCGGCCTCCATGAGCGCTGGAGCCTGGGGATAACAGGTGAAACTGCCCAATACCCTAGCAGAAGCAGGCCTGAGAGGGTGGCGCGACGTGTTCTGCGTGCGCCTCTCTAAACCGGAAGGAGGGCAAGGCTCTCCGCCAGCAATGATGTGGCTGCCTACTGTTTGAGGCGGCCAAAGTCTGCCAGGGTTCTCGAGGACTTCCTCCCTAGGGTATACCCGAGTCCCTAGCGATAGACTCACTTGTGACGGAACACTGTGTGATTTTAGTCGGTTCGAATCCGAAATACCACTCCACCATTAGCCATGGCGAGGTGATGACCCGTGGGGGTTTCTACATGAAAAAAAAAGTATGACGTCTCCTAAACGTCCCTAAAAGCCGCGTGTGTATATTCTTTACTTAAGAAATATTTGTAGGTACGCTGACATTTAGGATCCGGTCACACTTGTTATCAAACTATTGTATACAAACACAGCTTTTTTATTAATTTTCAACATAGTAGTCTAGAAGCCGATACTTCAATTGTGTCAAATCTATCCTAATCCATCTAGTGCCAACATGAAACTGTCACTGTTAGGAGAAGAACAAAAAGTTAAGGTTAAAAGGGGCCCACGGTTATGTATGTACGAGTACAACTATATTATACATATAAAACATTTTTTTATAATAACATTATAATTGCAAGATCAAGACACTCGTAAGATTTTTATTAGTAGGTTATTGTTGTAATTTTATACACAAAGTGGCTCGAGGCTGAATATTTCACACTAGATGCAAAAATGAAAGAAGCCAGGCAGTGCTCAGATAATACCAGAAATCATGTTTCGTCACTTACACTAATGACTTTTTAATAGACTTCTCAATAGATACAGATGAATTCGCTAACTAAATAATAGTATAATATAAATATTTGGATTTGGTTCTGAATCAAACTTAGTAGTATCCAATTTAATTACCTCAAAAGTGCAATATATATTCATCAACAGTATGACTGCATCTTTAGTTGTGTTGACATTCTTATGAAAAAACGTATCCCTTTAGGAGATCCTTTTTAAAGATGTTTCCCTTTAGGAATATACCTATTAATACATCTTAACAAAAAAGCAACGGTAAGCGACCGGCTGAAATTCGTAACATTTTGCTGAGTTATATTAAAAGTATAAAAAAATGTAGGTTGATCTAACTACGTCCCAGACGATCAAATCGATCGACGACGATCTGTCAAAATGTTACCGGATTGTACACGAATAAATTTAATACATTTTTATAACTTGGGCCACACATTACTGGTATTCTTGTTAACACCCCCCAAAGCTAAGCGAAAAATGCTTGTGTTAGAAGTGGGTTCACACATCGATAGTGCACCGGGTGGCGTTCGAACCCGCAACCAGTTGATCGCAAGTCCCGACGCCTTAGCCATTACGCTACCTTATACCGTTTAATGTGGTATGATATATAAAGCAGTACCCAGTGGAAAAGTGTTTTTAATTATATTTTATAATTTGCTATATTGTTCAATAGTGCAAAGATTGTTACTTAAAACTAAAAACAAACAATCGATTTTCTTTTAATGCAATAAAGATGCATTCACTTTTGTTGGGCAATTAGTGAAACATATTATTAATAAATGAATGCAACATGAAATAAATCGAGAGATTAAAAACATTAAGTGTAATAATTGGTCTTTTGGTAAAAAAGTGATGACTCGATGGATCGATATACGTTATGTATGACAGTCGGTATTATTTGACAGCTGTTGTAACACTGAGTAATATTTAAACTAACATATCTGTTAAACCCCCCCGCTATCGAATTTAAATAAAGTTAAACGTTGATCTGAAACACTAATATATAAAATGGTCTAAGTTTTATCATCGTACAGATCGTTACCAATACCCCATACAGAGTGGCGAATGTCCTTTGAGACCTTGAGTAATACAGGAAAAAGTTTTTTTTTATTTATCTCAGTAGTTTTCTCTTAGCAGTTTGATCTAGGTAGAATTGATGGATGTGATCCCTATGTAACCCTTTTAAACTAGCAAATATCTTATTTAAATAAAGACAAATTTACCTTAGGTTAAAAGCTTTTCGGTACAACTGTTTTTTTATAAAAATCTTGACGCATCTAATAGAAAGATCAAAGACTTTTGAAAACATTTATTCAAATCGCTTTCAGCTAAGTGCTAAATGTCATCGCTGTGAGATTTCATATTAATATTTAATTTTATGTATGACAAATATATAGTTTAGACACGCTTCAACAATATTTACTACTAATGAAATCTAAAACAAATCTGTCAACTGTGACAGAACAGGCGAAATTGGAATATTCATGTTCATTTATACCTACTCAGTTATACACGGAAAAAAGTAATCGACTTTATATGTCTCCTATTAAGGGATTCATGTTATACAGGGTCGGAATCAGGGCGTGTCCCGTCTGGGGCACGGTGAAGTATGTATTAGATATATATAAATCGGGACTTAATCCCTGAACTATGTACTAAGTACTATACTTTTTGAATACCAAAGCTTTCAATCGAATTGCACTAGTTATGAAAATTGGAAGACTGATGCGGTTCGCGGTGTTTCGCCTACTCCAAATTCCTCAAATAGAAACAAATTATCAAACAGACCACGAAATCGAACAGATATCTGTCAAGTTTATTTGGTTACACAGTTAAGTATTACTACGATACGTCATACTTATCAGCGTGTAACTGAAGTATGTTAAATAAACATGTCCATCGACCATCCATCCATCATTTGGATTCGACTAATTGTGTGTTAAGCACGGTAATTTGTTCTGTGTCAGGGTGTAATTTGTCTATATGTATGTATTTAGTGATAGGTATATATAAGTATGTTTATTAGCAGTCTGGTTACCATAGTACAGTCTCTGTCTAGTTTGGGATCAGACGGCCGTGTGTGAGGTGTCTCAAGTAATTATTATTATTATTTAAGTTGCTTGTCATTACGTTTCTGGTATGTCCCTGCGAATTATTTCTCTAGGTTATGCCGTTTCGTTTGTTTTTATTACTGTCGGTTCCATTTTTTCCTTCTAAGTAGTTATTTCGCTAATATTTTTTTTGCTTTTATATTCTACTTTCTATGAGTTTCTTTCTTCTTTTTGTGGTGGTTTAAAGAATCAGGACTATTTATTTAAAATAGTTTTAAATCAAACGTAAGCAATTCCTATATCTTACTGTATATATGTGTCTCTATACATTCGTCTGCTACTGTACAAATCTATCGAAAACGAAAATAAAAACTAATGAAATCAACCAAAAATCTTTTAAACTTATAGCCAATAATCACTTATTAGATATGAGATTATAAGATTTTTCATGAACAATTGTTTCCAGTACCGGCTTTGCCATAACGCGGGGCACGTACTCAAAATTCAAAATTCAAAATCATTTATTCAATTTAGACACTTAGTGACATTTATGAACGTTAAATTGAAGCTAGAGTTAAAATCATAGATCGGCGCAAACAGACGCCACAGCATGTGCATCCAGCACATGCTGTGTCGAAGTAAATTAGGTGGAAACACCAAAATCTACTGCCTGCTTGTGTCGATCTATAACTTCCAGTTTCCAAAATGCGTAGAGCCTTATGAGAAGAATACTGGCAAAGAAAGTCATGGCCACTCTTTTTAAAAGTCAGATCTTCAGGTACAATAGTTTTAGTGTTACACGAAAGGTAAACAGGATGCAAGCTGATGCCACCTGAATTTCATTTTATTGAAATGCTCCAAAAGCTAACGTACTAAAAAATAAAAATCACTCAGTGATACCGTTGAAGGTTTGAACTTATTAAACATAGAAATCATTCAAGGTGCACATCTACCTTCATTCAGTTACAAAATCTACTGTTAAAAATAATTCGTGACTGGATTAAGAGGATAGAGTTGCAGTTGATCGAACCAAAATAATATTATAGGCTAAAGCATCGCTGACTAGGCCGACCAGTCACCCCAAGTAGCAGCCATAATCTCCTTCGCCATATCAGAGGGAAAGAAATGACCCGCCCCATGACGACGCCGCAAGCAATGACATTTTAGTGAGCATGACGAACCATAGTCGAGATACTGATACAAATCACTACTAGTCAAATTACCATAATAATCGTCACGCATTACTTTCAACTGACAATGGTTTGTTAATAATTTAGCTTAATTATAAGACAAAGAAGTTTGTGTGTATATACCTAATGACACCTTAAGCCCAAGACTGTTTGTCGTTTAGATAATCGTTGATCGTATAGTAGGATTTCCTAATAAGGTAATTTTTTACAGTTTGCTTGAATTTATCTACAGGAAGGTCGCTAACATGTATAGGAATTTTGTTATAAAAACGTATACCAAGACCTTCGAACGAGTTGTGTACTTTATGCAAGCGATGATAGGTACCAACGAGTTTAGACTTGTTTCTTGTATTAATATTGTGTATATCGCTGTTTTTCTTATAGTCATTAACGTTGTGCCTAACAAACATAATATTTGCAAAAATATACTGTGATGCATCAGTTAAAATACCTATATCCTTAAACAACTCTCGAAGAGAGACTGGTTGCCCCCCCCCCGCCCCCAAAGTATGACATAAAATCACAGAAAGTAAATACAGTTTCTTTGCTGCATCCTACGTATAATTATTTAAAAGCTTTGATATCTCTATTAGGGATTGTTGCGGACAGAGTTACGATGAAAATATTCTGGTTTTCAGGCATAATAAATAAAAAATGTGAATTTGCAATTATTGTACACCGTGTTGTTGAGTGTGTTTTAGAAGCAGCAGGTTAATTTCATTCATTTCGAGCAAGTGCTAAATATAAGTTTGTCAAAGTTAATCATTTTTTATGTAATAAAACTATAAATTAACATATTTTGAATTTTTTGGTGAGGCACCTTGCTACGACGAAAGTATGCCATCCGAAGTACCCTATGAATTTGATTTACCTGAAATTTTTTAAAATATATGGCTTAAATGGCCACACCTTTTGATTGCTTTTGACTTAGAAGCTGATATTTTAAAGGTTCAAGGGAGTGCACTACCGCAGACATAAATATTTGATGTTCATTATTAACTTGATATCCAACTGCATTTCTGAGAAAAATGACAGACAGACAATCAGAATGGCAAAGAGAAGATTTACAACAACAACATCATTGACACATTAAATATAATCATTAAAAAAAACGTTTAGCAGCATACCAAAAAATTTACAGTAACTTTACGTTTTCTTTCTCAGTTAATTAAATCGATTCTGCAAAATTAACACAAAATTGCAAGGAATTTGCAGAATTTTGTTGTAGAATAATATTTTCATTTAAGGCAGTAGATACTTAAAGAATGTCGTAAAAGAACCTGCTGATTTAAGTATCTCAGCCTTACATAATATAAGACAGGCTGATAAATTAGAAGAAACTTTTGCCAATGTAGAAGTTACAATAAGAATATTTCTTTGTTTAATTATCACCAACTGAAGTGGAGATCGTTTATTTTCACAATTTGAAAGCATAAAAAATGAATTACGGACATCAATGTTACAGGAACGTTTCAATAATTTATCAGCTATGTGTATAGAAAGTGAAGTTCTTCAAAAATTTTTCTTCAAAGAAAGAAGACAGAGAAAGAAAGAAGATTTTGAACATCAGAAATCCCGAATGAAACCAATTTAAAGACCAACCGTTTTCATTATATTAGAAAAACAATCAATATTTTATTCTTGTTGAGATCCTCTAAAAACCCTTTTTAAAAACAATTAGTAATAAAATATGTTTATTTTTTCTATTTGTTTAGTAGCCATGAACCAAAGTTAATAAATAAATATAAAATCATAACTGTTATGTACTTTCCAATAGGGCCCCGAGTTTTCCCGGGTACCTGCGTATACAAGAACTTTGGGCCCTGCCCTACCCAAAGACGGCCTTGATTGTAACGTATTAAAGTATCAGTAATAGTCGCCATGTTTTCAACAAACTCAATAGGTCAACCCACATGACAAAAAGTAGGTCTGGATGTCTTAATAAAAGCTATTGTCAAAACTTGTATTTATGGGTAATATTTGTTATTGTATAGTAAATAGATACTCTTTTAAGTTATTCCCTTTGCACGCAATAAATAACAATTAAGTATGCAAAACAAACAATGTGGCGCATCATTTGCGCGTTATGACTATTCTATGAGCAAATAGACTAACTACACCGCTAGCCGCGCTGTACCTAATGAAGTTACGCACTATTATTTTGTTTGGACGAGCTGTTCTAGTACATTGTACTTACTTTAGTGTCTAACTGCTCTTTGTGTTTGTTGTTTTAATGTTTATAAAGTTCCTAGTATTTAGAAATTAAATCTAGTGCGGGAGTCTTTTTAGAACAACAAAAAGACAATCGCAGTCGTACACAAGTATTCATATGTAATTTTGATTATTGACTGCTGTGATCGAATAATACGGATTCATGTTATCATGATTACTTATAATCAGATAATAAAATTTGATTATGAAAGTATTTATTTATAACCATCACTGCTTGCCGACGGACGGGCTGACTGGATTGTATAAAATTGATTCAAAATTATTAGTAATAAACATTTCACCTCTTTAAAATACAATAAGAAACCTCAAGTGAATAAAGGACACCCGTAATATAATATGACATTATGTAACGGAATATCAGAATGTCCTCACTGAAGCCGTTACATACGTAGTGATACCTCGAAGGTACAAGAATGGGTTTTTTATCCAATCTAATAGGTTGTTACGTTACAACCATAAAATAGGATAAAGTATATCAGAGTTTCGCCGTAGGAACGTCTGATTATGTTATATTTACGTTTGCAGTTTTTTTTTCTATTTAGAATTTTTTAGAATTTTATGTATTAGACTTATAGAACCTGGTAGTAGTACACTAAAACAAACAGATTCTGTATCTTTTTATTATTGACGTAAAGTTAGTTTTATTTCGAAACTTTTCCTGAATTTGTTATAAAATTTGTCTTACCATATATTTCATAAGTGTTATTCTGATTTTGGTATTTATGTCCTAGGTAACTTTTATTTATTTCTTGTATTCGTTTTTTGATGTCCATAAACTTCATATCTTTATTTCTTGCACAATGTCCATATCATGCTTTATAAGCCTATCTAAACATCGTCGTCATTCATTCGAATTTCACTTGCACGATACAGCAAAATTAATTACATGTAGTGCTGTCAAAGCATTAAAATGAAAACGTCAAACAGTTTGTACAAACGCTGCTTTCACAATTAGTACCAATCCTTTATTTAAATTCTATCTATCAACTTATCGGTTACCTTGTTACCGATTACTCAATCGATACGAGCATTGATAACAAAATCAGAACCTGGAACTAAAGATAAAATATATTATCTACATGTATGTATATGATAAGACCTTACGAGAATTAGACTAGAAGTTTAGAGTCGACTGTTGTGGATTCGATCCCTACACAGTTCAAAATTGTATGATCTACAGACATTTGTTCTGAGTTTGACTGTTCTTTACGTCCGGTAATAGAATTTTTGTAAAGTCCCCAGGGAAAAGGTATCTCCTCCTACGCCTCCTCTTCCTATACTGTACTCGAGAATTATACATCTACGTGGGACACTCAGTAAATTTTGCGAAACCTAAAAAATATTGTAAGAACCCATTTTTTCTAAACTCTTTTCAACTAACTCTCCACCACTATTTATGGAAAGTTTCATGCATCTTTACCCATTTTCAATAAACTTTTTCTAATGCACATCAGACACTGCACCTCCACAGCCTACTCGAACGCAGCTAGCACATGCCGGCGATGAAAACTGTATCCGTTTGAACAGATTTTTTAGTTTAGGGTATAAAAAGAAGTAACACACTCACGCCAAATCGGGGCTGTAAGAAGGATGACACAGAAATTTTACTGCTTTGCTGTACATGAAGTCCTACCCTGCGGAGACCCGTATTCGGTCGCTTGCTACTGCCAGCAGTGAACACTTCTGGCAACCATTTGGTAGTATGCCAATCGGTACTAATGGTACTTTGACCCCGTAAAGGTACTGATACCAGATATCTTGTCATAATGAAAAAAACTAGCGATCAAAATCTTCTTTGCGCTGTTCGCTCTCGTATCATGGCACCAATCCACCTGCGCCTGAGGGTCGGTGAGGTTGAATTAATGAATTAATGAATATTTTTATTGACATTAGTTTGTGAAGAGGTTGTGCGGTATCCAGCTTGAAACTATGCTCCTCATTTGCTCACGTAAAATCTTATGAATGCTTCCTGAACCAATCTTTAATATGTACTGAATCTCTTTATACTCGTACGTGATTCGCATTTTCTTTCGTTACCGTCGCAAAAGGGCATCCACGTCTTTCTTCATCAGCCACAAATTTACCGACCTCGGTTAAATTCGCTGCAAAATCGGTACAGAGTTGCCTTATAAGAGTCTTCGTCTACAAATGCAATTTAAAATCTATCAAACGACTCTTCCTGTTTTGGGCCACACACTACATATCATCGAGCAAAAGTGTGGCAAAGTTGCAACTTTGGTATTTTTTTATCGTAAAGGATCATATTTTCAAAACAAAGGATAACTTGCCAGTGCCAAAATTCTTTTTTAATTTTTTTTCTGAGTGGCCTGGTATGTCTATGCTAGTATAACTAAAAATTATTATCCAGACCTTGTGAGTTTGGATGTCCCCGTCATCCCAATTCACAGTAAATACAATTTCAAGAATTGCTAACTATAACATAGGCCCTGAGTAAAATATCAGTTTTCAGTAAGAAATCGCGAAATAAATAATATATGTATTTAGATTAATCATATGTCCAAGCTATAAACGTCTGGAACGCGCTTCCACAGTAAATCAGGATGTACTTTTAAGGTTGAAGTCCCCTACCCAAGTTCTACAGAGATTTATTGGCAGAATCATAGGAATAATACTTGTCTGTGTTAGTGTCTTTATTATTTATGTATTTGTATTGATATATGTATGTATGTACATATGTATACGATATGTACAATATGTAGAATGGAAGAAAGTGTCTGCGACATTAAGTCCATCTTATGCAATGTAAAGAAATAATTCAGATCATTCAGAGCTTCGATGATATACATTATACATACCATAGATGTTTAATCAACGCTCGAAAAATGGCACCAACTGAACTGTGTTTAAATGCAGCTTTAAGCACATTTGAACTATCATTCGCGCCTGCGCTAGCTGTGTGACGTTTCAGGTGTTGCCGAAAAATGCTAAAACTATGCTTTAGAAATACAAAGAAGGCATGAAATGTCGTACCATGACGTACTTTCGATAAAAATAATATTTTAATGATAGCTTAAATTTTTTGAAGTAACGATAATAATGGTCCTGTAACAAACGATAGTTAAAAAAGTTAGATATCTTTGGAAATGTGTGTGTGTTATTTTATTTTGGTCCGAGTGCTGAACAGTTTTAAGTAGGGGCGTAATAGGGGTTAAATTAATTTTAAAACACAAATCTAATACATCTGTCTGAAATACATCCCTTTTAGCGATAAGACAGCCCATTGTACTTGGCGCAGTGTAAACTGTTACTAACCATGTTTAATTTCTGTCCAAATGTGGTCTACAATAAATAATGTTGTATCTATCTAATATTTTTGATGTTTCTTGTTTGCAGAACTCAGTCCCAAAAGATAATAATTATATAGATATTTTTGCGATCGATATGAAGGTGTAAACATCCGTAAATTCTATATATAAATAACTTTATAATAACATAGGTAGGTACACGCTTTTGTGTCACCCAGAACCCTGTCCAACTTTTACGAGTGTAATTGATGTCAAAAACTCGTTAAATTAACTACATAAATCTTGGAAAGTTATTGGAATTTCGCTGGCTTGGAAAGTACTTTCATAAAAAACCCTGTCTCTAAAATACCAAATATTGTATTGAGTATTGTGCTGTTATATATCTGTGCCTTAGTTTAAAGCGGGTTGAGTTTTATGAGCCAGTAAGTTTATGCTCTCGAAACCCTCACAAACATTTCGCTCTCTCACTCTATTTAAGCTGTAATTATGCTAAATTTACCGTGTAGATCAAATCAACTGCCAACAGGCGTCCCTGACATTTGACGCCAAAGTGAAAAAAATTAAGCTTCCGAACGTTTTATTTGACAGCTATGCGACAACGTTAACTTTTATTTTGGTTCTCCAACTTGTGTTATTTTAATAAAAGTCTTGTTTTCAATGCAAACAGATGCCTATAACTACATAAATATCTTTGTTTTCGTCTTGTAAAATCCCCACGGCTCATCACCGCACTGGGGCTAACGATATTGGAATCGAATTGACTTAAACCACACGCTGACCTTCACACATGGACTTTTTGAACTGGAACCCATATACTCTTAATTTGAAATGTGAAGCAAATCAGGCTGTCTAGCATCAGGCTTCCCTCACCAATAGACGAGGCAAGTTTGAGGCTTTGTTAAGTCATATTTAGTTCTTGTACGATTTTGATTAGAACAACAGCATTCATAAATTGTTTTTTCTGCGTTTGTTTTAATTCTATCACACTATTTCGGCTCAGATATTCAATCATCAATGTTGACCAATGTTTATTCGAAAACCTGGCCTGCGTCGTATCTAATATTTATACGTTGTAATTATCAGCTGCTACAAATATTACCTATTTTTATAAATCTGGAACGGGTTTCATCTGTTTAAAAGCAAACGCAGTAGACATATAATGGTTTACCTAGATACATTTATTACGATCGGAAATCATTCAGCTTCGCTTTTAAACAGTGACCTATACACTCGTACTTCATTGCAATCTTGTGTTTACCCCAGCTTACACAACGTATATACAATGATATGTCTTCTCTTATAGGTAGGTTTTTAATACAGGTGAATAAACTAATAAAATTAAGAAGGATGATAGATATACAGAGGACTGTTAACAACAAAGTGTGGTCTCGTTACTGGCGAGCGTCCAAATTGTCTGTACAATGCAATATTTTGTCGGTAGGTATCGCTAGGCGAAATCTTACATAAAAGAACTTTACATGTGACGATCCACAGGAAACTATTAATTTTCAATGGACAATGAATATTTTTAATAAATACGGTATCTAGGTTGATCAAGGTACATAACATAACTTACCAATTTTTTTTTATGTTTATAAATAGCCCTATATCTTAAATATATAAGTTTATTAAAACATCATCCACTTACACTGAAATCAAAACAAGAATTTCACACAAGACCAATCTGTTACATCTGAAATAGATACAGATTTATGTACAATACAGTATCTTAGGAGCTAGCGTCTCTATAACCCATGTTCCTACTGTCTTGGTGCCACACATAGGAGTTAATGATATTACCCTTTTCAAGTGCTCAAAATCATTTTTTTTTCTTAAAGACAACTACCGTACCGCATTAAGAAGGTTCCTGTGTCACGGGGGATGTCTTCACAAACATTCAAACAACAGACACAAAGAACACCCAGACTCGGGACTTAAACCATTGCGCCATCCGAGCAGCACAGCAGCAGCAGTGCATTAAAAATATGTTACTTCTACTCTGCAACAGATTGCGTGATAAATGTATCTAGTGGTTTCAAGGAATTGTTATATAAAGAAAACATATTTACCCAAAATCCGGGTGCACTGTGCAAACTCATCGCCATGTAAGGTGCTGTTTTTGTGTGTTTGGAGCCAAGTTCACGCAGTTACGATAAACACGTAAGTCTAAACGTAAAAGTGAATAACAGTACTATTATAATAGTGACAAAATATGTATATAAGATACTAACACGTACGAGTCCGCCGTATATTTGGTTTCGGTTGCCTGCCAAGAAGTTACTAAATTGAGTTCATTGACTCATTTGCGTCAAATTAACGAAATATGTACTGTCAGGAATTAAGTGGCGGTTTACTGTGGCTTTTTGAGATCCGAAAAATAGCAGATTTCCATTGAAAAACTTCGAACAATGATGTCGATCCTAACTCGTCAATCAATCATGGCCATTATTGTTCCCAAATAACTTAAGTGGGGTCCTGGGGAACTGTTCGATAGAGGCTTATAAGACACCATACAATACATGATCCTCCATTCAGTAGTGTACTGGCCCCAACCGATAAACATTATTTACGCAATTGATAAAATTCTGTTCAGAAAGTACCCATGCAGCAGTGAAAAATACCTGCAATACCTGCATAGATTCAGATCTTCAAAAACATATCTTTACTAAAGATGTCATAAATTGCTTGATAATTAAAGTAAATTTATGGATTAGTTGATCAAGTTAAATCAGTTACTTTTTATTATTTGTCAAAACGGGACGTTTTAAAGAATCTTTTATTTTCTTTCAATGTTTGGGTTTACAATTAAAAATAATAGCAAACGTGAAAATAATAAATAATCATTTTTCAAGACTTAATTTCATAAATACTATTTATTTCAAACATAGACCAACCAATTATTTAACCAATTACTTTTATTAGAAAAAAATACGTTTGATATTTTCAATCTAAAATGGCAATTTCATGATTTAACTCCTAATTATGATTCAAATACCAATATATGTCGAAACTGTTTTATTTCATCTTGCAATCTGTCACGTTACACAATTACCTATTAGTTAGTATTTCCTTACTCTGAAGCCCAATAGCCAATATACCTAAACATACCCACCTACTTAGATAAATATTTTACGCATCTAGACTATTTTAACCACAAACTTAGTATGCTAGTGTAATAGACAAACAGTCTAATAATGACCGCCGCACCACAAAGAAATGTTTGTGTGTGCGAGTTTTACAAACGTGTGACGGTGTGACTGAGTTTTAGTTTGGGGACATTAACATCACCGATTGCGATTTTTGTCATCGATATTGATCGATGACAAAAATCGGCAATAGTGATTACTGATACTGAGTAGTATTTTGTATGTTTTGATGCTATGTATATAATATTTAATTATTTTATTAACAGAAATGAAGAAAGAACAATAAAATATAATTTAAAAATTTTCATGGTAGTCCTTTATATACTTACGGTGTACTCTCTCTCTGGTGTAAGCACAAACAAAAGTCCGTCATTTGCTTCTGTCCTTTTACGCACCCCACGCTTCGTCTACTATCACTAAAAATTTACCCAAAAAATCGGTTTCAGGGATTTCTGACCTGACCTCATTAAAACTGTGACATTTTAAACGATTTTAAGTTAATAAAGAGGGTTTTGTTACAAAATCTATATAATGCCACGAAGAAAGGCAAAATAATTTTTAATGCAATGGCGAACCTTACACAGTACACATACATTGTAACATACATCAAAATTAAATCAAATCAATGTATTTGATTAAACCAATTATAGGTATTATGAATTGTCAGGATTAAGAGTCAGTCGAAATAAGTCAATAGTGAAGCTAGTTGCCTGTTCCAATGCGTAGATTTATGGAGAAGAACAAGCAAGAAACTCCAAGGACTCTTCTCAATTTGTTTTTATTACAATTTTATGGTTATAAGTCAAAATTATATGTGAAGACAATGTAACATAATGTACATTTAAACAGTTCCAGTAATTACTACTATAGTCAGTTTAAGTAATAGCAGTGCACAGATGACGAGTCCCAACTAACGGCACCCGTTCACGAGCATGACGCGTCATCCATCACCAAAGTCATCCATAATCAAGGGAACCGAATGATCCGATACACACGCCACCTTTAGCAGGACTTGTAGGCCAGCATGACATACCTAGAACTGACAGGCAACATAAAAAAAATAACTTATAATATTGACTACACCGTTCTCAAATTTACAATTCAATATTTTCTATACTCTATTCATGTCATGCCTACAATGTCAATACAGTGTATAAGAGGAACAATGTCAGTAGGTAACAATAATAATAATATACAAGTAAAAATTCAAAAGGAGAGATAGAACCTAAAGACCAATATGAATATCTACTCATTTGCAGGGTGGCTTGGCAAGTTTTGATAGAAAACGATCGAATTAAATTTGTACAAATTATCGCAGGATCACATAGAAGCGAAAATCGGAATAGGGAATATGCATGTTGCTTAAATTTACTTGATTAATTTTCCCTTAAATCTTTATTGTCCAGATATTATGCCTAAACAATTATTTTCTTATTTAGTTCGTGTTTCATTGCAAAAAATATTTATTAAAATATGCAAAACGCTTCACCTTCACCATTGGTCGAAACATGACATTCCACGTTCTGTCATTTATCGGCGCCTATATTCGTAGTGTTACTTAGAAAGATTGGTGTTCCTGTGGCTTTTGCAATTTAAACATTCTAGTGATATTAGAAACCATCTAGGACAATGACTCAATGTAGTTTTGTCACAGCACAATCGGACAATCTACCGAAAATAGGTGCATTCATGATATATTTTGCATCAAATCCAGATTTCACGTCCGCCGAGGTTAAAGGAGTGAAAGCCGCAAGGTAATTATTATAATACTTGTTATATTATAATCTAAAGGATAGGTAAGATATGTATAGTTAATTATATTCATGAAGTTTTATTGGACTTTTGTTACCTAGTTTAAGTAGACAAGCAAGTTGCCTTCTGCTTGATATTTAAAACAAACATAAATTACTGCTGACTAATTCACAGTATACTAGCAATTAAATTGTAATATGCTTACATTAAAGTGATCTTCACAACAATATAAACACAATATTGAAGATACTTCATCTCTTCTCATTAATGTACACGATTGTTTTCGTATTTTACATTATTATTTTGTACAGGAATAAATACTGTATTGGGTGTACTTCTAATAGTGTTTTTACAGGGCAATACCCATAAAATGGTTTTTAAACTATATCCGTCGTCTATTAATTACAATAAATAGTAATTACAACTGGAAATCGGTATAAAATTACTGTAACACTTCAAGTAAGTTTATGAAACAAACACTAAGCGTGGAACGTGACATCATCCAAGGCCCACGAAATATGGCGGCGTTTAAACAGATCAAATTTTATCGATATTGTCAATGTTATTTTAAAAATTAATTTGAACATTGCCAAGGTTATTTATATTTTTTATTAGGGTAGAATGATGGAACAAGTCAATAAAAGATAAAAAAATAATATTCCCTATTGTTGACAATGACAAAATACTACTATAGTTTCTGCACTCCTTTCCTTTCTACAACAGATGTTCTGTAAATCACGCAATCTCATATGTTTATTTTTATTTTATTTATTTTTTTCAGAATAAAGTTAGAAGATACATTATGACTTATTGGTCTAAACCTGTTGGTAATGGTATTCTCTGTTGTCTTGTTGTCAAGGTACAATACCTTATTTGATTACCCTTTTGTAATTATAATCGCTATAATAGAGTAACATACGAGTACATTAAAAAAAAGATTCCGATGAACCGAGAACCACCTCCTTTTTTTAAGTCGGTTAAAAAACAATGATATTTTTAACACGACACACAAAAATATCGATGTATCGATGGATTGTTTTTTTGCTTTCGGTCAATCCCTGTACCAAACGCGGTAATATCCAGGTACCTATACAATATTTTTTTTATCAAACACATATTTTTTTAAATATCACAATTTGTTAAAAAATGTGTTTGCCTCACATATTAATTGCAATACCAAATAGTTTTGCGTATATATTCTAAGAAAATACACATCTTTAAAAGTAATACCATAGATTACTAGTAATACTAAACATCAGTATTTACCTGTGAATGTTACTTTAATTGGATTTTTGCTGTATGTTACACCACAATCTAACATAGAACATGAAACTATAATTATTTTTTTTGTTTATCCGTTGAAATGTGGAAAGATTACGACGGAAACACAAATATTCAAACGGGTTACTATTTTGACAGGAGACCATTGGAGACAAAATTTTTTGAAACCGGTTTCATGGTCCGCTTTAGGTATTCTGTTCCTTTCTCACACTTTGGCTAGGTCTTTGTGTAAAGCTAGGTATCTCCCTCGCACAGATTTTTGTCTATTACGCTAGTATACTAAGTGGATTCCTTTAGATTTTAATCTTATATTCATGATTGGCCTATTGGTCTAGTGGTTAGTGATCCTGACTGCTGAGCCAGAGGTCGTGGGTTCGATTCCCACCCAGGACAAATATTTGTGTGATGAGCACTATTATTTGTTCTGTGTCTAGGTGTAATTTATCTATAATATGTATGTATTTAGAAATATATAAGTATGTTTATCAGCAGTCTGGTTACCATAGTACAGGCTCTGCCTAGTTTGGGATCAGACGGCCGTGTGTGAGATGTGTGAAGTTATTATTATTATTATTATTATAATCCAGTTGAAAATAACAAGATATACATACTAATTTAATCGGGAATGGAACGGTCACAAATCATTATGTGTACATACGTTCAATGTTCGGATACGACCTTGCAAACGTTAATCAAGAATTCAATGCAAACCTGTTTATAAAATTCTATTTGAGACATCTTGAAACTCTTCCTCTCCTTCTTAATATTCCGATTGGAGTATTAACTATTGATATTGTACAACTATAAACATTCTATGTTTCATTGCGGAAACCTAAAACGTATACATTTACATTATTTTATAGGTTCTTGAACAGTAAAAAATACTGTGTGTCCCGCAGAAATGCACATTGCGTTTTATAATACGCACTTACTTGTGCTTGTATAAATTTGTATATTATGCAATAACAAAATCTTACAAAAAAAAAACAAAATATGCTACTGAGGTGGACAACAAACTCAGAAAACAAAATATACTTGATACAGTAAAAAAAGCGCACTCACTACGGATTAACTTGTAAATTATTTATTAAGATACCTGTATATATAATGGCCAGGAGCCAATACAATCTATAATATAAAAATAAATCGCAAAATGTGTTGGTAAGCGCATAACTCAACAACGCCTGGACCAATTTGGCCAATTTTTTTTTTTTAATGTTCGTTGAAGTTCAAAGATGGTTTTTACGGCGAGAAATTTTTAAAAAATTGCCTGAAAAAGTGTAAAAAAAACACTTTTCTATACTCCCATACAAACGATTCGTAATAATACTTAAAAGTCAATTTGAACTTTAATACCATAACATAAAGTTCAAGTGTTAGTGGAGAGGTTCCGGGAAGGCAAAACAATTGAGTGACGTTAGTATCGTATATTAGATTTTAAAAATGTAGAATAATGTCAGTAATGGTAGAGGATTGACATATATATTGGTTGTCAAATATTTATGCGTGCGTTTAGCAATTTATTTTGTGTAAACTAAGGAAAATATATCAAGTTACAGAGTAAAAAATAAATTAAACCCGTGCGAAGCCGGGGCGGGTCGCTAGTATTATAATAATTTCAAACTGGTTTATTGGTGGAACTGGATGCTGGATAGTGGATCTCTGCCACGGCAAATAAATACGAATCGAGTTTGAGCTTATTGCAAAAACAAAATGGTTGATATATTAAATAAACTGTACCCATGGATAAAGGTCATAGCCAGACTAATAACACACCTACTTGTCTCCTTGCTTTGTTTACTAACATACAAACTCTGATTCCAGCAAGGACTAGGTACCATAAAACTTTGAAAACATTAACATATTGTAACTCAATATCAATAACAAACACGGACTGTCTTAATATTCTGGATTAAAAGAATTTCACTATTTAGAACTAACGGTTCATTTATAAATTTTCTATAGATTGAAGAGATAGCAAGGAGAGATGTTACCTTCTCGGGGAAAGAGGTATGTGGATAAGGAGGTTTGGAATCATTCAGTGGTAGCTATAAATAATTATCATTATTATTAATTGCCCTAGCTAATACAATAACTTCATTAAATAACGATCACTTCTCGACAGCAGCCGGTGTGACTTTTCTCTGTCACCACCACTACGAGAGTCTACTCATGATATTTGTTTGCCCTATTCCTTATACAACTAACTAACTTTAACTGTAGGAGAGCCATGCTTCGGCACGTATGGGCCGGCTCGACCGGAGTGATACCACGGCCTCACAGAAAACCGGCAATGAAGCAATGATGGCATTGCTTTTCACCGAGTGAGTGAGGTTAACGGAAGCCCTAACCCTTCCCTCTCCCCTCTTCCCCTCTTCTCCCCCTACCCGCACTCTCCCTCTTCCCCCTTCCCCTACTCCCACCTTAAAGGCCGGCAACACACTTGTGACTCTTGAGTTGCAGGTGCCCATGGGCGGCGGTAGTCTATAGAAAAAAAGGAAAACAAACCTAATCTTTCGAAGCTGTTCGACTGACATTTAGACATTTCTAACAAGTTCAAAGGAGGTTTGATCACTACAATACTGTTTAGTCTAGTAATTATTGCTCTTAGGTTTAGTCCTAGGAGAAACGTTAAGACAACTACGACATACACTTCAATGAGCTAAATTTAACCACCACTCTCAGAAATAGCATAATAAAGTTTGATTTGTCTATATAAAACGGTAATTTTATACGGATAAATATAACTGTTTTACTTATAGAACTGTCCGTAGAGATCATTTATTTTAAGCTTTATTTTAAACAATGTTGCCAGGCTTCGGTTTCGTTAAACGTTTGAGGAATTTGAAATGTTATTTTCCACTTTAAAGTTAATACCAACATGTCGTGTAAATGTGAAAATGAGTTTGTTTTTTTTGTTACACTTTCACGCCTGTAGCTAAGGCGTCAACCAAAAATCATGGAAAACAATAATCCTATTCGTTAGAGATAGAAAAATAACCATAGCGAAGCTGCTGGCAAAGTCTTACTACTATTATAAGTCCGAAAGTTTGCATAGATGGATTGGACGCATTTGGATGAAATAATACAAAGCCTACTTTTAATCCAGGAAAATGTACGGTTCCCGTCGAATAGATTTGAGTTTCCCCGCCAACGCGAGCGATGTCGCAGGCAACATTTAGTAAAATAACAACAATATACAAGAATATACTAATTATACAATATGACAGCCCTGCTCGGAAGATACTTTGTGCATGTTTCTTGGTATTGACGAAAACAACGATCAACAAAGAGGTTCCTAGTAGTGACTGGAAAATTAACTCATTATTATTTCACCTATTCGATACAACAAAAGGCAGTAAGTTACATATATAGTTGTTGTTATAGGCAGATACCTACATTCCTAGACAGATTTTATTTCAAAGAGGTTGAGCTATATTTCTTCCCCAGATTTCTATTAATTAGGAACCGACGTTTGTGAGTTTGGCAAGTTGCCAGGGATTGGAAAACAATGCACGACTTGACTCATGCCCATTAATCGGCTTACTTTTTGGGAAGCAATAAAAATTGGTTTAATTTTGTACATTGGTGTTTACAAACTAATTTGAAATGGCTGCTGAGGTGAATTGTGGATGGTAAATCGTTTGTTCTAAGATTTTGAGTAAAAGCAATCCTGCTTGTGGTTTCATGCAGACTCATTCTGCATACATCCTTTTAGCTAATCTGTTGTTGTACTTGGGCCGGGAACTTTGGACTTTTATGTCTGTCCTCTTTTGTATATAGTTTATATATTTGTAATAGCTTCGCGTAGTGGCTAATTGTTCAGCAAAATTAGTTGATTTTTATGCTTACTGCACTGCTCCTACATAATAATTATGTGCATTTCCAAAAATTTTAATGTACGGAACTATACGCGTAATGATCATTGTACGACTCATTTCTTTACAGTGTGAGGCATCGGATTAAAGGTAAAACACAAAGTCTATTGTAGAAGCACTTAAAGGGAATTATCTTGGGCCAGTGGCTTTAAGTGCGGTAAATTTATTTAGCTATCCCTCGGGAATATTACTTTTTCTGGATGAATACTCTTTGTACTATTCTGGACCCCTGACAAGATCGGTATGTATAAGCATTACATACCTCTGAATTGCTTGACGTTTCGACCAGGTTGCGCTGGCCATGGTCACCGACTGGCTGAGTTAGCCTATGACAACGGCCAGTGCCAATTCAGAGGTATGTAATACCTATTTCGTGATCGCGTTAATTCCCGTGTAAATACATTTATATCATGGAACGCGAAAGTTTAAAAGTTATAAAAGTATATAAAATTTTATTATGATCGTTTCCGACGTGAAAGCGTAACAAACAAACAAATAGAAAAAAAGAAAGAAAGAACGCGAATGTCATCTTAACTACGATTGAAAGTTTTAAATCGCATGTTCACTCCTCCCGCCGCCGATTTACGCGCACCTTCACGTTGCTAATTTTGAACACTTTTTCTGTGCTCTTCAGTTATCATAAAATAAATCTCCTCATACGAAAATATACTCAGTTTCTAATTCTATAAACACAACTAATATACTACCTATGTAACATAACCTAAAGCTATTTACGACTAACTGTCCATCTTATAAAATACTTACACTAACATTTCTTAATTTACTCTGGTTTAGTTATCTGCTCAATATAAGACATTAGCCACCCGCCCCGACTTCGCACGGGTGCAATGTAGATACTAATGTGGTAAACAATTATCATTATATCATAATACAAATTAACACAAAACAATATGAAACTATACGTATAAAACTTCCTCTTGAATTGTTATATCTATTGGTGAAAACCGAATTAAAATCGACTTTGTTTTATACTATGTAGAGATTATTAATTACAATATAAGTGTTAGGGTGATAAATTATTATCTATGCTCTCTGTTGAACTAAGTAGAATATATTTATATTCTATATGGCTAACAAGAAATAGCTCCTTGTTTTTATTTAAGATCACGTAGAGAGGGTTGGTAATTTGATAAAACAATTTTACTTTGAATTAAAATTTGTATTTGCCAAATATAATTTGGTCCCTTTCATTTGTTAGGAGACAAGCCTATTGCCGTCAATCGGACACTTTGGGAATTAAAGATGGAGAAAATAGAGAGAGATATTGAAAGAGAAAGGTAGATAAGAACTTAGTGCAATGGAAAGAAAGGGATATTGCTATACAATACAAATCATCATTGGGGAGTATATGCAATAGTTCGAGCAGGTCTGTCTCATCCCTGTTACTTGTACTGTATGTAGCCAGAAAGTCCGACCTTCTAACAAAACTTATCATGGACATCTTATTTTATCATGTTCATGGTCATGTTCCAAAGGTTAGAATAATCATTAAACATTTATTACGTAATATTTTTAAATTGGTTTTAGCGCACAGACATATTTTTTATATTATTACTAGCAACCCGCCCCGGCTTCGCACGGGCACTAATTATACACCTAAACCTTTCTCATGAATCACTCTGTCTATTAGTGAAAACCGCATGAAAATCCGTTCAGTAGTTTTTTCAATTTATCGCGAACAGTTAGACAGACGCGCCGGGGACTTTGTTTTATAATACGTAATGATAGAACTAACTAATAACTATAACTATGAAGGTACCGTATGTCCTTCTGTGTTTTCCTGGTAAAGTTTATGCAAAATTTCATGCTGATCGGATGAACGGTACGGCAGTGCATAAAATACAAACAAACATACATGGATTTTTATATAAGGTCAGGGTGGCCAAATCCGACTACGGGGCAAAATCATCTGTTGCAAATTAAACACATTACAATGGAGCTGTTTTTTTCGTAGCTGCGTGGGTAAAAAAAAGCATTACTTTATACCAAAAAAATAAAATTTCCTAGATATCGTCATTTGGCATAGAACAGGGTAAAATAGGGTTTGAAGTTCAGTTTTATTTCAAAAGTGCGAGTGATTAGTACTGTACTTTATCGAAGGTAATTATAAAATAATGCATTTTGCAGTGTCGGTAGACTGTAATATAGATGGGTCAATGACCGTTTTAACGTTATTTGTATTTTTTGCTAAGAAACGCTGCAAATACTTAAATTTTTAAAAATCATCAAGTGCTTATTTCCGTCTATTTTGAATGGGGCAAGAACTTCATATGCCGATTTTGCCCCATTTCAGATATTGTTAACCTTTTTTATACATTGCTACAAACTTTTCGAAGTCAAAAAGGCTAAACTTGGCTCTAAGTATTGAAGTCATGGCCTATGACGATGTCCTTGTGTTCAAAAGAAGAGAACAAAGTAATAAATAAAATAAAAAAGGAAAAGAAACAGTCGACGAAAGATGTACTTCTGTTAAGTGATTTATCAAACAACAATTCTCAGTGGGTTCCTTTGAGCGTTTTAATAAGATTACATTAGATAGAGAGATTTCTATAAAATCTTGCTAATTGACGGAATTGTCCCATTTAGAGAGGAAAATCCGTCTAGTGGCCAAGTTTTAAAATAATAAGTTTTTTATAATGTTAAAAATAAGTTAAATTAAATATGATGACTGTGTTTAAAGTTTGAATACATCCTTATTTGTCTTATACCATACCGTGGCCAATAAAGCGAAACATTAATCGAATATGGGTCATCAAACATAAACTTTAAAAAAACTGTGGCGGAATTAGCCCCCTGACCTTATTAAATTATTTGAGAAGAAGGCATTCTTTCTGGAAAAGAACCTTTGAGAAAATTGCAGCTAGACAGAACTAGACTAGTGCTAATTTCTTCTCCTTGTGATAGAGGCCCAAAGAACTATGGGAGAATGGCTAATCTTGGCCAAGCATAAATGACACAATCAGTGGTGTGTGCGTTTACAAGGCTTCAGAAACCGTTTACTGTCAGGCGGATCGTGTTCTACCTGAAATTGACAGTTAATGAGAGTGTCTTAAGAGTGCCTTATTTAGTAAAATCTTGCTTCAAGATAACTGTCGAAACTAGAAGTTCTGTATCTGAAGTTAAAATTACTTTCCAAAATTTAAATTTCGCATAAACTAGTTTTAGCCATCAAAAACGTGAAATGTTTTGAAATTTCTAAGTGGTCCAGAAGGTAGAGCCGGACGTTGGAGAGAGACTTATTTACAAATTCAAAGGCAAGGCTAAGGCTTGGTTAGTTCTATTGGCACGTCGCGGCGCGTCTATTCAAGGCAATGGTGCGTCAGTTCTGCCTGGAAAAAGCAACCGGATGACTCTTGGTATTTGTGTTCCTGAGGCAATTTCGAAACTTTTTGGAAAGATCATAATTGAAATGCTTAATGTTTTTTGTTTATATATCCTTATGCTAAACGCCCATATCATCAGAAAATGGTGTCCTCAACGAAAATAACCAATACCCGTTTTATCTTCCAATAAAATTCGTTCTATATTCAAATAAAAAAAAATCAGCCATTGTTCCCGATAAATTAAAAATTGAATAAACATTATCGTAATACAGTTGAGTTGTAGTTTTTTTAAAGAACTTTTACATTTACTGGCCCAATACTTATACTGCGATATTAAATGCGACATGCGACATAAAATTGAGGTTAGAATAGTTTCAAATGGCACACGGATAGCATACAATATTATCAACCCCTTTAGAGGTTGAAAAATAGGGTTAAATATTATAAAAACGGATGACAATGTTAACATTTTTTTTACAATTTTTTAAAAAAGCGAGTGCAAAATCGAAAATGTTTACCATTTTCATTTCTCAAATACCGAACAGCAGAAACGGATGACAATTTCTTTATAGCATCTCTAAACAAAAACAAGAATTTTCCTCAAAGGCGCAACCGGTTGCTACACGATATTTCATTTCAATTAAAAAAAAAATCAAAAAAAGGCAAACCGTCCGTACGTTTCGTATGACAATATTTTTAACAATAGTGAGTATGTGTCCTTCAATGCTACCGCCTTTCCATTCGGTTTCTTAACAATTTTTTTTTACATTTTTGACCCCTCCCTTTTTCTTTGATTCCGTCCATTTTGGGGTTATGACTGTTATGAGGCGCTGTACCAAAAAGTTTCCGTGTTGCCTCAGGACCTCAAATACCTAAAGTCATCCGGTTGCTTTTTTCAGACTGAAATTACGCACCATTGCCTTGAATAGTCGGTGTCTTGACAATATTGGATGTATCGGTAAGGTAATTTACATATTTTGTATATTAATCTTTATACCAGACTATTATATATTTTAAGAAATGTGTAGGCTTCCAAGAAAAAGTAAGTGAAGCAAGTAAGTTCCGTTACTGTGTAAACCCTACCAAGCTAACTGTCTACCAACCATAGCAAGCCTACTATCAGTGACTAGGCTCCATCTTTGGACACTTATTAGCTAGTTAAAAGTAAAATCTCGACGATTTGTGGGAAAACTAACTAAAGGACTCGTTCCCGACTCGTACCTGACAGATAGATATATATATCGATTGTTTGAAGGACTTTTATCTCCGATATAAAGAAGTGATCATGTCCGTGGCAAATCAACTAAACTAGTTTAACTAATATCAATTACAACAAAACTTCTCACTAATCTTTATGTCTCCTCAAAAGGGATGGTTCTATTTTTAACAACGTGTTATTTTTGCCCCATATTTGTTTTTTTTTATGTATGACCACGCATAATTTAATACAAAGTAGTCCGGTTTCGATATTTTTTTATTAGATAGGCCATACTTTGAAGTTAGACCTAATTACATTTGAAAAAAAAATCAAACTCAGGGGTAGAAAAATAGGATGAATGAGTTTTCATCTGTAAACCAATTCTCTCTCTTTTGAGGACACTATAATATGACGGAGACCTGTAGTTGATTCAACGGCTACAGAATCCAGTCGACGGAAATTATCGACGGTTTACGGCAGCTACCTCGTGTGCTTATTATTTCATCTTAACAAGAACTTTAAATCTAATAAAAGATTCATGTTTAAATATTTGTTACAAATAAAATTTAATGATTAAACTTACTTACTATTGGCTGACCTAAGTTAGTAAATTAATTTAACAAACTTAGATAAGTAAGATTGTTTAATAAGTAACTATTAATTATCATGTTTTAGACAAAAGAATATAATAACAAAAAAAAAATCTGACGAAAGAAGAAAGGAACTGAAAAGCGAAAAATAACAAAATATGAACTTGTTAGCCTAACTTAACTCCTACACCGCGCCGACTATAATGTTGCACACTATCGGTGTTCGACACTCTTCGACGAACGACTCAGAAAATGAGGGATCCTTATCTGTTATGAAATATTTAATGTATCAAAATTAAAACCTAGACACGTATGCCCGCCCCTTTCATGAATATAAGATGAATGACTAAAACGGTGACGGACGAAAAATCACAAAAAGCCTTCTGTAAAAAGGTTCAGTTAATTTCGCATGAGGTACACGCCCTGATACCCCTCTCAGGTTTCGCTTTCAACGTAGTAAATATCAATAACAAATGACTTTACATACATAACCCGCAACGACAGCATACAAAAGCGGGTGTCAAGTACTCTGATGATACAAAGGGACTACACGGTACAAAGCAAGATTAACTAGTGTAGACCCGGCTTTACATTACCAATTCAGAGTTACCGTTCGTTAAAATCCCGAGCCACGCAGTGCTGTAACTAAATAGAAAAGGTTATTTAATTTATGAATTTACGCGTTATTCCGCTTTAGTCACCAGGCAACATTCAGACCTTTTGTTCTAAATTTCTTTTCTGATTCCGCGATGAGTAAATTTTAATTTAAATAAAGGTTCTTCTTTTTAACCGACTTCAAAAAAGGAGTGGGTTTTATGTTCCACTGTATATTTCTTTATGTATGTTCACCGATTACTCAAACACGCCTGGACCGATTTGGAAAATACTTCTTTGTTTGAAAGGGTATACTTCCCAGGAGATCCCATGGTCATCAGGTCAGGATCTGATGATGAGATCCTAGAGAAATCGAGAGAACTCTTCAAATTTAATAGGCACACTTTAAGCGATTTGGGTATTTTGAGGCGCATTAAAGTCGGTAATACATTTTTTTAAAGATAATTATTAAACTGTGCAATGTAATGCATACCACTTTTTATTTACCCAAATTTATTCATGAAGGCGCTGGAACTATAATTACTAACGCATTAGATATAGGCTTTGTCTTAGGTGATTGCCATGCGTAATCGCCTGGGCCTAGCCTAGTATTTAGCTCGATGGGAGTCACACACTACTAGTATTCTTGTGAACCCCTCCAATTAAGCCAAAAGTAAGTGTTAGTAGTGGATGTAAATTAATGACTAGTTGATCGTAAATTAATGACAACAGTATACAAACTTTAAAAAACTTAAAAGTTGACTTTTGTATTTCAGTTTCGTGATGGCAGTTAATTATGCAACTTGACACCTAATGTCATTACTATCTAAAACATAAATAATACAGAGTTAGTTAATAAAACCTCCATTGTAAACATATATTTATATTACAAAATTTTTAAATAGAATGATACGTACTACTCGTATCAACTGCCATTAATGTTCATGAGAACCGGAACAAGTACCTACCATACCAAGTCTCTCGTGAATATAGTGTTTGCGAATGACATACTAGAATAAATCAGCGACCTATTTTTTTACTTTTTAGCCTCGACTTTATTCATACACATGAATTGAAATACTCATGTTAACATCTGCAAACCGTATATTCATTTTGTTTATTTGAACATCAACTATACGAGGCAAGTCTCCTATCTTCGTACAAGAATAAATTTTCCACCTGATTATACGCAAAATGACATAGCGTTATGAAGATATTTTGATATTAATGACAGTAATAGCAGTATCACTCACGAAAGTTTTTAATCGAAGTTATTTTGATGTTGTGTAGACTCGATCACGGTCTCTGTTTTTGGAAGCTGACTTTCAAAACTATATGAAACTAAAATCATTGTAGAAAAGCTGATATTTTAATAATAAATACAGTATATCTACTTATACCTCAGAGTGTATAGATACGTAAGTATTTGCTGGCTTGAAAGCGGAACCCTTTTACAGGTAGCAGGTAGGAAAGGTACAAAAAACCCTACAGTAAAGTATGATAAGATTCGGCGGCTCAAGGATTGTACTCCATTATGAAACATAAATAAAATATGGGTTTTACGTATATACATAGGTGTGTCACAGTGCCTTTCCCAGTCTTACCGTCGAAAATCAACTACCATGTAAGAAACGGTGTTAGGTTTTCACTTTTTTACTTCAATTTATTACGGTTTTTTGCCAAAAACATTGTTTTAACTGAACCAGTTATTAAATCCTATATTTCGAGCTGTAGTGTGACTTGATTAAAAAAACGGACAAGTGCAAGTCTGACTCGCGCACCGAGGGTTCCGTTAGCAAACAAATTTGTATGTAGATAGTACGTCCATCTCGGGCATCAATTATCGAAGATGTTTAAAAAAAAAACTTAACTTTGCAGTTCTAAAAATACTCTCCCACTTTCCAATCGCAAAATAATAGGTCGGGGAAAAAGTCTTTTCGTAATTTGTATGTACGAGTATAAAATTCAAGAAAAATGTCTTTGGTTGTACTGTTTATATCTGGCTGGTTTTAATAATATTAAATTAAGGACATTAAATAAAAAAAATAAAAAAGTAAAAAAACACTTTTTTTAATTGTTTTTCTGTCCGCCAAAATTAGTGAATCTAACGAAGAAACTCGATACATTCTGAAGTTTTATTACAAAAAAAGGAAAAAAATGCGACGCGGGCCGCAAAAAAAAAGTTTGTCACGTTTATGGATCATGCAGTATCAGTAAGCCTAGCACAAAGTTGGTTTAAGCGTTTTTCAGTCCTAGAATTTCGATGTCAAAGATGAAGCTCGCTCTGATCGCCCTCATACGGACAAAGTCAAAGCCATTCTTGTTGTGTGTTCCAAAAGTGGAGCAAGATCGGCATATTAGTAGTTACCACACAACCGAGGAACCAAGGATTGACCACAAAACTGTTTTCTCCCATTTGAAAAATTCTAGCTATACATAAAAGTTCGATATTTGGGTGCCACACGAGCTCACTCAAAGGAACCTAATGAATCGTGTACTCATTTCCGATTCCCTATTGAAATGTAATGAAACCGAACCATTTTTTAAAAGATTGATGTCGTAGGTGATCCACTTTTCATCACCAATGGTGATGAAAAGTGGATCACCTACGACAAGAACGTGCGAAAAAGATCATGGTCAAAGGGTAGTCAAGCTCCACAGATTGTAGCGAAACCAGGATTAACACGCAATAAGGTGATGCTATGTGTGTGATGGGATTGGAAAGGCATCGTTAATTATGAGCTTTTACCGTCGGGCGTCTTTACTGCCAAATGTTCGGACTTGTTAAAATCAAGGCTTAATGGCCGTATCTTTTGATTGCGTGGACTAAGAAGCTTGATTTTTTTGCTGCTTCAAGAGACAGATAACATACGTTTTTGATATTAATGTCAACTTGATGCCTCCACGGGTTCCTGAGGAAAAAGATCTTAACAGACACAGACATACAAACAGATATAACAACAAATTAACGATTACGAACGACGATTTCAGATTTTTTTCTTTACTTCTGCTGTGAGACATTGCTTCTTTCATGATTTTAGGTCAATAGGAACGCTCTTCTACTCGTTCCTGAGAAAAACAGATAGACGGACAACAAAGATAAAAAAAGGAACCCTTATAGGATAGAAGAGTTCCTTTTTTTCTTTTGAGGAACGAAACCCTAAAAACGTCATTAATGTAACACTATCAATAGTGCTTTTTTTACTTTAATAAAAATCAGTCACTTAGCGGTGCTGACACATCGTAAAAAAAAATGTATAAACTTCAGATTTTTCATCATTTTCAAAGAAAGTTAGAGAAGAATTCGCAAAGATAATTTTCTTAATTTCTTGTCATTTAGTCCCCACCTGAGACAGAACGATGACAAATTTATCTTAAAACTTTGGTAGAATTCTGATATTTGTGAATTAGGCTCATTTATAAGGTAGTGTTAACATCTTGAAGTAAACACTGCGAAGATTTTCTTTTGGAAATTGATAGGAGTTTTCACGCCTGTCACTCCCAATGTGATACGTTTTGGATAAAATTGTATAGCAATTTATGCCATTATTTTTCTATTCCTTTTTAGGAAAACGTGATTATAAATAATAAAGCCAGCTACATTTAGAAATTTTCTTCGAATTTCACTTTGCTATCTACAAAACCAGAGGGTTTTGTAGATAGCGATGTTCGAAAGTGATGTTCTTAGTTAGAAATATGTATGGTATGCACTCTAAAATATGTCTGACGTTGAGACATTTGGATATTATGTGTAGGTATTTTGTCTCTCTTTACATTGCCTGCCTTTACATGACCTACACACTGCTACCCAATTATAATAATGTCCAACACGAATATTGCTTAGAGGTTAGGTGGTTCTAGGCTTCAGGTGGATGTTTAAATCTGAGAGACGACGTAATAGCTACAAGAATGTGTAAAAATTTAATTTTAAAAATTCCCAAAATATTTTTTAATTAATAAATAAAAAACACTTCACTCACAGCCGTTTTATCCGAAATTAGGCAGAACCTGTAATAACTGGTTACTATACTTATACATTACTAAATACAATAATACATACCAATTATGAATAAATTACACCCAGACGCAAAACTAATAATCGTATCTGTCCTGGATGGGAATCGAAGCCACGACTTCTGACTCAGCAGTCAGGATCACTAACCACTAGACGAACAGGCCCGTCAATATGTGTACATAACATATATTTCGGGGCTATTCAAAATTCAAGTAATAGAATTGAAGAAGAAACAATTTGTTTAAAATAGAAAAAGAAATATGAATTTACTATTGAAGATGAGATATATATATAACATTTATAGACAATGTTGCCATAAAGTCAGTCTAACCATATAGGTTAGACAGACTTTACGGCAACCATGTTTACGGTACCATCTTTTTTTATGCAATACTCATTATTATGTCATGCAAAATCAACAATACAGCGTCGGGATACAAGGTTGTAGACAAAGAATTTTGTCACCAGTGGCACTGATGACACAAGTGTCACAGACAATTTAGTCTTCATATCTCTATACATACAGATACAGTCCAAGGTTAACTGGTACTTTATGATTCATGGTATCTATATACTTTTAGTTAAACTAAAGCTAAAATTCCTATGCCAGAAAATTAACCAATTCTTAAAAAAACTGAAACGAATTTAAATAATTAACACATTATGGAGAATTCTCAGATAGACAGGTTTCCTCATGATGTTAAGTGTGGCGACTTCCTCATACAGCAACAAGAAACATCTACAACCTACTAATCCTGCATCGTGCTATGAGAGTTCTCGCGCCGATTAGTATATATACAACTTCCCAACAGCAACCGTTGAGCCGCGGCCCGCCAGGCGTGATCATCTCGCCTGGTCGGAGGATCCTCCCTTTGTGTTGGAGGGACATAACAACGTTCCTCCACATTAAGCTTCACCAGAGATAAGATAATAGTTACTTCACGTTTACCGTTAAAGGAAGTATCTTATAATAATTAATTTCTATTACGCATATTAACTTTAGAAAGACAAAGGTGAACGAAGGGATGGAACTCGGATCTAAATCTACTAAGTATCTACTAACAATAATCTCTGCGCGCTGATTAGTGTCTTAATGCATGTTCTCTGTTCTGTTCTATGATGTTCTGTTGCATTTTATACTCGTAAACATGTTGCGACCCTCTTAATTACGTGTTGTGATTAGTTGTGAAACCTCTATATAAGTACCTATGTACCTATAGAACAACAACAATCTTTAGACCCTTTCATCATAGTGTGTATAGGTAAAAAATAGTTTTTTTACCTATACACACTCTATGATTTAATAATATGTTCATAATATATAAAAAGAGAAATTAAGTTTTTAATAAACGAGTCGAAAAATCACTCAAATTTTCAATTTTGTCTTCTATGAGTGATTGAAAACCATCATAACACATAAATAAAAATAAGTCGCGTACAATACATGCATAGCACACCTTGTACAGTAGTATTTTACTGAAGAATAAATAGCCCTTAAAGCCTAGTATTCTCTATACTTAGTATTTATTACAGCTCAAGTTAATTATTTTTTCGTTGTTTCATGTTTAGATTTTGTTGTAAAAACGTACACAAAAAACGTATCTGAGTTGTATATTTTTGAGAGAGCACAGGGTCCAGCCCTGGTACAATTAACTTATCTTTATTGCTATTATATTATTTATGCTCTTAACGGTATTGATTTTGAAATTTTCAGTAAGTGTACAAACTTTTAGCTACATAGGATAAGAATAAACTATATTACTTGGGGTATTTTCAGTTTATTTATTTTGGGTTCGTGTTGTGATGTCGTGTCATCTGGCAAACTTGCATTTATTATATAACATAGATTAGCTTCGAACGTGCAATCTATCTCGTCTTTGCATCTTTTATTTTCAGTATATCACCAAGGAGAAATTACTGGTACTCATCTTAACGATAATCGATAATACCTTGTGTCAGTGTGATGAGACAGCACAATGCTGTTTAACTGCACTATCCTTTAGGGGGGAGGTTTTATCTCCGTTGGGAGTTCCAATTTAATTAATTAGAAAACTATTTTTTCAATATTGTGTATGTTATTTAACGCTCAGTGACTTATGTGTAGTGACTTATATTTATTATATTAGTAGGTATATTATATAATATCTCAAAGATAGTCGGTAACTACGTAGTTACCGACTATCTTTGCGGTACGTACCTAAAGGGATCTTTAATGTAATATTTATAAATAAAGGTCATGAAGTTTACATGATAACAGGACAGGTAGCTAATTCTCTAGATAACCTTTTCGTCACGATATTTAGTTTATTTACTTACGTACCTGTTTTATCTTTATAGTTAGAACAGTGTAAATTAATTGATTGTAAAATCATTGAAAGGGATTCTTGTAGAAAATGCTAAGACTTAAAAAACATAAATTAACACTTACAACAGTGTTCAAGATCTTGATAAATGTAAAACATTACTTAAATGAAAAGATACAAATTTTAGATAAAGTACCTCTTGCTTCTAAACAAAACAATATGCCTCCTTTCTTTATAAAAAGCGTTAAGAGATCAAAAACAATCTCGAAACCTCGTCTAATTATCGGACAGCGTGCCCAAAATATAAAAAGTTAATCAAAGGTTTGGTAATAGCTACGATATAAAGCGTTCGTTCAAAGTTTGATGAAAGACGAACTATTGGAGTTTATTGGACCTTGTGCGAGGATGTGAAGGCTTGCGTATAACAGCGAGACAGTGATTGTCTAAAAAGGTAAAAACTCTATGAAGGGTTCGACGTGCATGATTCAGTACTCAATCGCTCAAGAAAATTCGTATATTTCACAAATGTGCTGCTACTGACCCTGGCGGGGTGTCCAGACAGTTGTATATTATAAAACTTTTCCCTTTAATCTTTAAAAAGTCTGTAAAGAACTGCCGAGCAATTTCTTGGGAAGGTGAATATTTGTAAAGTGACATTTGTATAAAGGTACTTGTGCGTGTTATTTTAGATATATTATATTTTTTCTTTTATTTGTAAAATACGGATAGTAAATTTAAAAATTTTGCAATAGTATTAATTTTTTTTACGTACCGTACCGCGAAGATAATCGGTAACTACGTAGTTACCGACTATCTTTGAGATAATATATGTACCAACACATAAGTCACTGAGTGTTAAATAACATTCCTGGACTATTTTATTATAATATTGAAAAAATAGTTTTTTAATTAATTAAATTAGAACTCCCAATGGAGATAAAACCTCCCCCCTAAAGGATAGTGCAGTTAAACAGCATTGTGCTGTCTCATCACACTGACACAAGGTATTATCGATCATCGTTAAGATGAGTACCAGACCACTTAGGTGTCAATGGCAACGAAAAAGCTCTCAGACAGACAGAATGGACTGGAACCATTCTACGGCATCACCAAACAGTGAGCTTATTCAATCACAAACGTCCAATGCACAATAAAATGGAAAACGACTAATGGTCGGAAACCTTGATAAAGGGCTGTGATAACAAAGTATCAAACGATCTTCTGGAGCTCAAAAGATACAAAACCTGTGCAGTTACACAGGTCCTTACTGGTCATTGCAATCTGAACAAATACAATAATGTTTACCTAAAGTCGGGCGATGGCACATCATGCAAATTATTTAGCCCTAACGGATAACGGGAATACTTTACACCATTTATTTTTTTAAAGCTGAGGTGTATCACATCCCGTTAAATAGAGTAGTGATGACGACGTCATGAAACTGAATTTATGCCGACGATGTAAATTGGCCGACTAAGCCACGTGGGGTCGCGGTCTATAATCACCATTCAAATTGAATAAAACTGTAAAGTTAAAAAAATATGAACTTAATAATTATGGACCAAGGAAGAAGAATAATTGCCAGCGGCAATTTTACTTTCTTCTTGGTGATATACTGAAAATAAAAGATACAAAGACGAGATAGATTGCACGTTCGAAGCTAATCTATGTTATATAATAAATTCAAGTTTGCCAGGTGACACGACATCACAACACGAACCCAAAATAAATAAACTGAAAATACCCCAAGTAGTATAGTTTATTCTTATCCTATGTAGCTAAAATTTTGTACACTTACTGAAAATTTCAAAACCAATACCGCTAAGAGCATAAATAATATAATAGCAATAAAGATAAGTTAATTGTACCAGGGCTAGACCCTGTGCTCTGTCAAAAATATACAACTCAGATACGTTTTTTGTGTACCTTTTTACAACAAAATCTAAACATGAAACAACGAAAAAATAATTAACTTGAGCTGTAATAAATACTAAGTATAGAGAATACTAGGCTTTAAGGGCTATTTATTCTTTAGTAAAATACTACTGTACGAGGTGTGCTATGCATGTATTGTACGCGACTTATTTTTATTTATGTGTTATGATGGTTTTCAATCACTCATAGAAGACAAAATTGAAAATTTGGGTGATTTTTCGACTTGTTTATTAAAAACTTATTTCCATTTGGCTTTTACTATACTCCGTTTTTGTCTTATCGTCACCAAATTTACTCACGAACTTCGATCATCGCAACTTTGAAAATTTTTACCACTTTTAGAAATAAATAACAAAATTATTAATGGCTTTGAACGAGCCTGGCTCCAAGCATCCTTACCGGTTCGTTTAGGTGGTCTTGGCGTTCACAGATTCATTTCAGCCTTCCAGCATTTCTGTCTTCGGTCCACGGCACAAAAGAATTAACCAGGAAAATTCTAACAAACTCACTGGTTAATTCTGAAATGTCCTGCAAGATCGATGCTATTAATGCTTGGTGGATGGTTATGTACTAACCAATAGTTTATAACGATACGCAAGCAACGATAAACTTGTGCAGGAAGGAGCCCTTATTCTTTCGACTTGCTTAACAAATATCAATATTTAAGGCTAGCTGAGAGGTGTAGTGCATTGTTAGATATTATTTCTCAGAAATCTGGTTATAATTTATTTTAAATCCGACTTGTAGTTAAAGACATTAGCGTGTTTAAACAAAAAACTCTTCAGCATAATTATATTAGTATAATTCAGCTGAAGTTATGTGTAAAACTACTCGTATACCTAGTGCACTTGGCCCGCCCTTATTAAGTAATATATTTAACGGATTTATCAGAAAATATTTTCAAAAAGGGTTCAGAACATTATCCCACGGATCCGCAAAACTAAGTTAGGTGGTAGTTATTTTTACCACCGAATAAACCATTCGTTTTATTTCCTCTCTTCTGCAGATATAATGTGTGTTTAATAAAATAAAATTTAGATTCTTAATACAGTAAATTGTATACTGAAATGAACATGAAAATTTGTTACTACAACTCAACGCCAGTTGTTGCCATCACTACATGAGGTACCTCTTTGTATATATTATAGTTAACAAACATAAAGGTATATAGTATTTAGGTATACGCATATTTAAGTGATAGTAAAACATGTCGTCCCATATGACAGTACACGAGTATTACTGACAAGAATTAGAGCAGAAAATTACTTGGCTAGTAAATCAAAAATAGACTTGACGATTGGAGTCGTATATCGTTCCGTAGTTCAATATCCTTCCAATAAATATTATTTCCCCATTCACGTCCTGACTGCCGATGCAAGCAAGATTAAAATTAGAAAATTCGTAAGTGCATAGCCCGTTTGTAGGATGGTATTTTTCATCGGGATTGCGTTGGAGTAAGCGGGACGGTAAACGCGTGCAAAGTGTATGCATATAACATAATTGTGTATAGTTAGTGGAATGCACTCACCGACGTGAATCGCGCCGCTGAGGCGGGATCGATCTAGCGCGGCCGAGCAATGCCGGCCATCCGGACAAACACCAGATAGGTTCCAAAACGCACTACACTGCACTTGAAGCTCCAATTATTATTCCAACAGTCAAACACAATTTTTTCACACATTTACGTACATAAACACCAATGTTCCTGTCAATTACGAAAATAAGAATGACTTAATTGAAAACTCAAACGGCTAAACTCAGTTTAAAATATATTCTTACTAAATAAGTGTTTTTAAACGAAAGTTATGAATATTATTATAATCAACAATTTAGAGGATGATTGGGTACTTTTAATAAATCCTATATAAATTAGTATCCATCTAGATAGTGACTAAAGATAATATTTGGATGATAACAAAATATTTTGATAACATGATACTTCATGGCCGTAATGCCCGAGTATATATTTCAAGAACGTTTATAATTACGTACGTGAACAAAAAGATACGTCACATTACCCAATTTTTTATATTATCTTTTAGTTTATGGCTTTAACACCTAAACCGAACATATGAAAAAATGAATTACAACACTACATTACTATTCCAGAAATCTTTTCAAATAAATGAAAAATACTGCTAAATGTCAAATTTTATGTAGCTGTTAGCTCTATATCCTATGAGTGACGAAATGTATATGATAAGATAATTTAGAGTGCGTTCATTGCATGTATGTAATGTAGTGATGTTATTGTATATATTGCTAGTTTCCACTCAGTTGATATAATCCCACAGAAGAAAATAATTCTCTGAGTATCTGACCATTCAGATAATTTAGGTATTACCTACAAACCATTCTCTTATATAGTGGTAATTAAACCATATCAATTTCGTTCGAAAAGTGTAACGGTACGATATCGTTCAACATACAATTTTATCAGTTATTCCAATAAATATTAACCGGAAGATAACAGCCAAATATGTGTACGCTGAAGATTCATCATTGGGCTCTATTATGCGAGTGTCAATAGTGTTGCCCATGAGAAACATGATGATTTCTTCATTTTTCATCGTCAACATCCCTAATGGAATTCTATTCAAAACTTTGTAACAAAGAACCCAAACTACATATGTAACGGCATACATATACTATGCAGATAAAATAGTTTTTTCAGTTTTCAAAACCTTTAAAAAAACACTTGGTAGTTGTGGTTAAGTGTTATCTATATCACTATCTATCTGGTGAGGTAAAATATTGAACTGAAATATTGGAACTGAGTTATGTCAACACATTAAACGTTGCTAACTAAATGTTCGTTGATATTGAAAATTTGATATTTGGTTAATTGATTTTCAGTATAGATATTTTTTGTCGAAAACAAGAAACAGGGTTCTGTAAAATCTATATTAAAAAAAAACTACCTAGTTTCTGAAACCGAAACTATGTTTTGTTTTAGATTGTCAGTTTGTTTATTTATTTGAGTTTTACAGTGTTATAGGTAATTTTAAAACTGTACTCCAAGTTTTATCAAAGTAGCTTCAGTAAGTCTGTAGGTTCAGCCCGATCTCCCTTATACGAGACATCGAAACGGACGAACCTGTAGGTAAAAACTTGCCATCAGACAATAAATTTATTGTGATTTTTTTCCTTTTTGCAACGATTGTTTCTATCTATAGTAATCGGTAGGGATTTAATGGAGATTTTACCTCTTTACTTAGTATTAGATGGATGTCGTTTTGGCGATATCCTTTTCCTATTCTTTTGATAAAAGAATTGTACAATGTTTTATGACATTAGATTATAACGATATTTTTTAGATATTTTTAAATAAGAAATTCATGCGAATCTAAATCTTAATTTTTTTATGAAAACATGTTACCCAAAACACTTTATTTCATAATAAAAGAACTAATAATTATATATTTTTCATAATACTTACACAACAGGTTCAGATCAAGTCATAAAATTTGACGAGATAAATTTAAGAAAATCCTATGTTAATTAAAAACTTAAAATCACTTAAAAATTATATTACGTGACAGTGACCAGGAGAAAATAAAATTATTGTATTTTTTGACTGAAGTGGAATCAGGTAATATATTTTGGATCAAGTAACGCCAAGGATGATCGGATAAATTGATTATACACGTGTTTTGAACCGGAAAAGTGTATGAGCACGATAAACGCGAGAGAACGTCGCGACGGCCGGCGACGACGGCATCAGTGGCGACGCGATGACACAGACTGCCTGCGGCCAGGCCAGGCCGGGCCGCGCGGTCGGGCGGGCGGCGCAACAGATACGCCACAGGTTGGGCGGCCCGACCACCCTCTCCCCACCCCGCTCACCACCCGCACACGCCAATTTACATCCTCATTATCGTCTCCGGAGTCAGCACCTCAGCCGGCAACTTACCGTGTGCTTTCCATCACCATATGACTTAAAACCTTTTCTAAGTAAAAACACTCCTCAGTCTTAGTATTTCCTTAAAAGTAAAATCCAATAATTATTTTATTTGAAGGTTACAATTTTTCTTTGTAACGCGTGGTTTTTAAGAGTTTTTTATTAGATTTGGTTTGTTTCGTTGTTCCCAATTATTCAAATATGATATTGTTCGTTTAGTTAACCTTTTTGAGAATAAAAATAAGGTAACTTCTGTTCGTAAAATAGAAAATCCCTGCTTTTATTGTAACCTTTTTGTTACAAACCATTTTCAATTATTTACAAAGCCTCTTATAGTGTTTGTATATTCTTAAGTAACTTCTATTCCGTGCGTTTGGTTCTTTGTTGAGGAAGCCTTTGGGATGATTGCTGTATCAGGGGGGACTTTACAAACATTCAAACAACAAACACAAAGAATACCCAAACTCAAGACAACAATTTATGAATCACACAAATTTTCGTCCCGTGTGGGATTTGAACCCACAACACACTCGGTTGACCGAAGACAGAACAGACCAGAGATGAACCGCCGCACCTTAAGAACTTAAGAACCATTTATTATATTTATTACTATCTAAGTAGCCATATTGTTACATGGTAAATACGAACATGACTCAAACGTTACTTACCACACCGCTGGGGGCTGATGACGTTGAAAGTAGAGGGTAGGAAGAATCGACTTTGTAAAAGTGTACGAAGAATCAAATTAAACTAAGATGAATATCGCTCTCGCTAATATGTGTTACAATTTTATACAACGAAACGAAGAAAGAGTGTCTTGAGATTGGTAAACCACTGTATCTGAAAAAAAACTAAGCCATTAAATAGTTCAAAATGATGTACGGGACTCCCATCATCATTTGCAATATTTCAGTATCGTATAGTGGCTATAAACAGCAGATAAGAAAAACACAAAGTAAATAATGGATGTATTGAGCAGGTATTTATGCCATACACTGGTGCAGATTAAATACTAATCCTATGCTCTAAGATTAGTATAATATCTCTTTGTCTTTGAAGGTCCTAAAAGTCTTCGTTTCAATATTATCTCGCCTCGCCGGAATGATAAACAGGAATCGCTAGCTTCGTCTTTGGGAGGTTTTTCTCTGATTTGAGCTCGAAAGCAGCTGTGCTGAGCCTATATATTATATATTCGCTGCTTGACGAAGCTAGCGTACGTATTTTTTTTTTTTATTAACTACCTGCTACTTTTCTGTGCAAATGGCACTAAAGTTCGAAGAATAACAAAGATATATTGGCAATTTTGTTTTCAACAGTAAGCCATTAGGATTGTTAGTGATACGTAACATTTAAAGATGATTTCATTGCTTGGGATTCACACTAAATGGTTATTGGATTGCTATAGATGAAATATTATACAATACAATAGCATATGTTATACGGGAATAACGCGATGGTTTTGGTATGTTCATATACGCTAGTATACTAAGTTTATGGTTCATATCTTGGAAGTGTCTGACGTTTCGACCAGGTTACAATGGCCGTGGTCACAATCTGAGTCTCTCATCGATGTCCACCCTCCGTTGTAGAGTCTCTAAGGCAGAAGTTACCGCCATATTTTCGTTTCGCCATTTACTGTCATACAATTCTCACCGTGTCCCCATTCCGTGAGCAAACCACCATGTTCCTATTCAGGTGATTTTTAGACTGCGCCCTAAAGCGTGTTTGCACGTTTTTAACACGCTATCTTCAAGATTAAATCTTTTACGTTTCTTGATTGGGATCGCTTTAGCGAGAGAACTTGTGTACAGTGAAGTTCAGTCCAGTGATTATTGATCCTACAAGTAAATGTTCTTTAATCGCTGATTTGCTAGTTTGTCGGTTTTTTAATGCAGCGAAATTTTTTTTACCCTTTCAGCGAGAGTCGGGTACGTTTGTATTTAGCCCAGTTGTAAAAAATCAACTAATGTGTATATTTTCGTTACATTAATGACAATAAATATGATATTGTACAAACAATGCCCCTAAAACTTGTAAACTCAGCAAAAGAACAGAAATAAAAATACTTTTAAAAGCATTGAAATAAATTTTCTCTTCATTTATATTAAATATCTTGCTTGAACGGATTTAAATCGATCGGATACTTATTATAAATATTATCTACGTATGAACGGGAATTAACGCGATCACGAAAAGGTATTACATACCTCTGAATTGCCTGACGTTTCGACCAGGTTGCACTGGCCGTGGTCACGCCTGACCGCCGTCGAAACGTCAGGCAATTCAGAGGTATGTAATACCTTTTCGTGATCGCGTTAATTCCCGTTCATACGTAGATAATATTATATCATGGAACGCGAAAGTTTAAAAGTTAGTATACTTATTATAAACTTCTTTAAACATACACATAATTATATATTATACGTTTAAAATAACCTTCACCTGACACTTTTACAACTGGTCACATGGCGAGGAATTAATGTGACATGATCAACAAGATGGACAATCACGTAGACCATTTATCATATTACGAGAGTATTTTTTTCATGAATTTTACAAAAAAGACAGCATTTTTCGTTGTTTTATGATTTCGTTCATCCTACAGATTAGTTACCTATGTTATGTTTAAAGAATTTGACTTTATTTACAAGAAAGTTTGATCTGTATTCTGCTAAGTGTAATTTATGACAGTAAAATTTATGAAAAAAATACAAAATATCCCGAAAATTGATAAACGCTCTTCAATTTAAAGATTTATTTCGTGTAATACATGGTGCATCGTGTTTTTACCGGTTCTATTAAATATCTTGCTTGAACGGATTTAAATCGATCGGATACTTATTATAAATATTATCTACGTATGAACGGGAATTAACGCGATCACGAAAAGGTATTACATACCTCTGAATTGCCTGACGTTTCGACCAGGTTGCACTGGCCGTGGTCACGCCTGACCGACCGTCGAAACGTCAGGCAATTCAGAGGTATGTAATACCTTTTCGTGATCGCGTTAATTCCCGTTCATACGTAGATAATATTATATCATGGAACGCGAAAGTTTAAAAGTTAGTATACTTATTATAAACTTCTTTAAACATACACATAATTATATATTATACGTTTAAAATAACCTTCACCTGACACTTTTACAACTGGTCACATGGCGAGGAATTAATGTGACATGATCAACAAGATGGACAATCACGTAGACCATTTATCATATTACGAGAGTATTTTTTTCATGAATTTTACAAAAAAGACAGCATTTTTCGTTGTTTTATGATTTCGTTCATCCTACAGATTAGTTACCTATGTTATGTTTAAAGAATTTGACTTTATTTACAAGAAAGTTTGATCTGTATTCTGCTAAGTGTAATTTATGACAGTAAAATTTATGAAAAAAATACAAAATATCCCGAAAATTGATAAACGCTCTTCAATTTAAAGATTTATTTCGTGTAATACATGGTGCATCGTGTTTTTACCGAGGTCAAGTAGGCGGGGCGACTCTTTCTAGCACAAAAATGATTAAACTCCTGCGAAACAAACGAAGGACCGTTATCCGTTACTATAATATGCGGAATACCAAAACGCGACATTAAATCTATTAATTTTTCGATTACTGACTTTGAACCATACGATGATTCATTATAAAAACTTCAACCCATTTCCTGTAAGCGTCTACAGCTATGAGAAACATTTGGTTGTTAAACGGCCCTAGGAAATCTAAATGAATTCTATGAAAGGCGTGTGGGGGGTGTGGCCAAGGTGCGAGGGGTGCGCGGGGCGGCGCGGGGCGCAGCGCGCTGCACACGGCTCAGGCGGCAGCCAGCCGCTCCAGTGCATTGTCAATACCCGGAAACCACAGGCGTTTGCGCGCCTCTGATTTCATTTATACCACTTCAAAATGCGAACTATGCAATTCATTACATATTTTCTCTCTAAGCGATGTCGGTATAATTATTTTGTGGCCGCGCATTAAACAGTCGTTTTCCACCGATAACTGAGTGCGACAATAGAAATACGGTTTTAAACTATCGTTATACACCCTTTTTGGCCCACCTAACTCGACGTAACCTTTCACTTTACGCAAGGTGTTGTCTTGTTCCGATTCGCGTTGTAAATCGGTTAACATAATAGGCAGCTCTCCGTCGACGACGAAATTAACATAAGTTGCGCGGTCGTCAGCGGTATGCCGGTTCAACTCCGTTTCGGCACTCGCGATGCCTTTTTTCGTTGACGATGACTCATTCCGTAAGGGCGCGCGCGACAGATAATCGGCACTGTTATTTTTACTACTAACATACTCTATTACGTAGTTATATGCGGATAAAAATATTGCATACCGTTGTAGTCGGTTTGCTGAAACCTCCGGTACACCATGGTGTGGACCGAAGATGTTTAGCAGCGGTTTATGATCGGTCCTTAAGGTGAAAGGTACAGCTCGCGCATATAAATATTGGTGGAACCGCCTCACTCCAAACACTATAGCCGTAGCTTCTTTCTGAATTTGTGCATATTTTTTCTCGACAGCTGTTCATGTTCTAGACGCATAACTAATTGGTCGTTCGCACCCATCACCACTTATCTGCGACAAAATTGCCCCTAGCCCACAGGGAGAAGCGTCCACTGTTAAGATTAGTTTAGCCGTGGGGTTAAAATGTGCTAACACTTTTTCCGACGCCAACTGTTGTTTTATCTGTTTAAATGCACATTCGTGACTTTGGAGCCATTCCCACTTAGAATTCTTTTGTAATAAATTGTATAACGGAGCGAGTGTAGTCGAAGCGTTAATCTCGAAATTACGGTAATAATTAGTTAATCCTAAAAAAGATTGTAATTCCGACACATTGTTCGGTCTGGGTGCACGTAGTATTGCTGCGACTGTTTCTGGTGACTTTCTTATCCCCTTCTTGTCAATAATATGGCCTAGGTAATTTACTTCATTTTTAAAAACTCACATTTATTTTTGTGTATTGTGAGGCCCGCATCAGCCAACCTCTCTAGCACCGCGATTAGCCTGTCCATATGTTGTTGCTTATTGACCCCTGTAATACAAACATCGTCTAGGAATAGTACTACTCCTTCTATACCTGATAGTATGCATTCCATGGCCCTTTGAAATAGTGCTGTAGCGGGACTTAATCCAAAAACTAATCGGGTATGTCTAAATAATCCACGGTGGGTGTTAATGCAAGTCATATTCTGAGACTGCTCTTTAAGACAAAATTGGTTATACGTCATTGATGTCTAATTTGCTGAACTGTACGCCCCCAGACAGCTTTGTAAACAAATCATTTACCGTTGGCAACGGATACCTATCAACAACTAGCTGCTTATTAATTGTGACCGAAAAAGCTGCACAAATTCTCACTCCACCGTCTTTTTTCAAAATGGGTACAATCGGTGACGCATACTCTGAATATTGAACTGGTTCTAGTACTCCTAATTCAACGAGTCGATCCAATTCTTTATCTATTTTATCTTTCAAAGCATAAGGTACCGCTCGCGCTTAAAAAAATATTGGCTTCGAATCCGGTTTTAAATGTAGTTCCAAGGCGTATTTATTGAATTTACCTAGCTTACCAGAAAAAACAGTAGAGAATTTAGATATAAGATCGTTCACTGTTAAACTTTCGTGCGATCCGCGTATCGATTTGACTGTAGGTGTAAGTTCCAACCCGAAATCGCTTATGAAGTCACGCCTGAGTAAGTGCGGACCGCCGTTACAAACGACAAATAAATTTAGTTTACCCATAATTTTTGAGTATTCACCGTCTAAAACAATAAAACCAATTGTTTCCAGCTGTTCTCCTTTATAGCTAAATAGCTTTTTTTTAGTATTTAATAACGGTACTTTGCTGAAATGCAGGTTGTAGGTATTCTGAGAAATAATACTAACTGCGGAACCACTATCTATCTCAAACTCCAGAACTAGTCCACTCATGTTAACACATGCTGTCATCGGCCGTCCATTTTCACAACGGATATTAAAGCACAACTTACCATCGTCGTCGTCCCCATGTACATGACCTTCCTCAATGTGTTTACCTTCACGCTACTCAAACACATATTTCTCAAATGACCTTTGATATTGCACTTTTTACATTTATAGTTTTTAAAACGGCACTGATTGGATTTGTGATTGTTATAACCGCACACACTCCACTTTTCCTTAACTGCGAATACCGAGCCGTCGTCACCGCTACTGGCGGCCCCGCTCGAGCCGCTCGGTACTGGAGCGGCCAGCGCGGCGCGTCTGTCTGGCACAGCGCACGCTTTCCGCTAACTCCACAGCTTTGGCTAAGGTTAAATCCTTTTGGTCCTGGGCAAAGAGTTTGTCTCGCTCGCGTCCTGACAACGCCTCCTCCAAATTCTTGAACCCGCAGTGTGCTGCTAATCCCCTAATTCCGGCCGCCCACTGAGTGTGGCTCTCGTCTAAACGTTGTATCGCAGCATAAAAAACAGGCAAAAGAAGAAGAATTTTGCATGTTTTTTTTTTCAAGTTTCTTAGAACGAACTTTGCCGTTCTAAAAACATTTCTCCATACACCGACATAATATTTTTTTTTGTAATTGGTTAATATTTTTATGCGAAATAACAACAAACTAAATACTTTTCTCCTTTACTCCTGTTGTGAGACCTTGGTTCTCTCCGAATTTCATGATTCTAGGTCAATGAGAAGTACCCAAAAGGGGTTTCGATTTACCTGCGAAAGTTAAAATGTTAGTTTTGTACAATGAACTCTCAAATAGATAAACGCTCTTAAGTTTAGCTGATATAAAGTTTATCCACTGCAATATTTTTAGACTTCATAAGAAAAGAGAGTGCCTTGAAACTGCGCGGCCCAAAGATATTCAGCATCCACATTCAAAAAACGGTCGTTCATTTCTAATTATCCTCTTCCTATTACAGTTCAACACCATCATCATCAACCATATGACGTCCAGTGCTGCACAAAGACCTTCCTCAGTGATTGCCAAGAAGACCGGTGAAGTTTTACAAGTAATTAATAATTAATATTTTTTTGCAAGTAACGAGAAAATACAAAAGAAGGCATTTCTGGGCTGGTAGGCTACAATACACAAGTTACGGCTGCCAGTTTTCCACATGAATACATACAAAGTCCGAAAATAAACTTTTTAAATTTCGCTCAAACTTCAATAAACCATCGTTAATTTACACTACGCTTTTTTACGGTTGAACAGGGGGAATAAAACACACATATTTTAGCAAAACACTTACTCATTCATTCATTTCATTCTCATTAAAAATATACATTTATGACGAAGAGCTTACAAAACTTAAATTCCTAAGTGTAGGCAAACAATTTAATTGGAAAGCTCGCTTTGAACAGTGTTATGCAAAGAAATATTAGTATCTCGTTTTTGAAAAACTTTGCACGTACAGTAAACATTCCCACACTTTTTTTAGCTTATTATGAACTGGTACCTTCCATGCGAATATATTTTAAGGTACCCCCTTGGGGAATAGAAGTGCTGAATTCAAACAACAAAAACTATGCAAATATGCTACGTATAGACTAAAAGCAAAGCACGTATGTATGTTTCAGAGACAGTCGCGTAAAGTGCAAAATCTTACCTCACAAACTCTCCCTTCACTATTAATAATGGAAACGCTCTCTTTGTCTAAACTAAAGCACAGTTGTTTCCTCATTTGTCACATACTTCAGTGCGAAACAGAGCGACAATATGAGTTTATGTATGTAAAAGGATTACTTATTTTGTATTTAAAAGAATTGACCAATGAAACAAATTATGTTGTGTTGCTCTGTAAATAAGAACAATATTTTATCAAGTTGTAAGTTCCTATATATATAAACTCCTTAATATTAAACAAGAAAATTTTCTTTATATGCTTATGTTGTCGCCACATCAAAAACTCTTATTTATTTTATTAAAAATAGGGCCAAACTATAATAGATCATAACACAGTTCACTATTTAATAAAAATAAGTTAATAGATATTATTTTGACTGGTTATACCGGTAACGCAATACTTATTGGTCGATGGATAAATATTAACAAATTGTGGGGTTATAAAAGGGTAGGAATATGTTTAGAACGATTGACTTGAGTGCAAACAGAGGTACGAACAACTTGGCAGTTGCTGTTAGTTAGTGATTTTCATAGTTTATATCAGTGGTTTTGAGACTGTTTCTTACATCAGAAGTGAGATAAAGAACGCGCCCCAATTGAAAGAAAAAAAAAAGTGTTAGTAATTAAAAAGTTTCTTGTGCAAGATTTTGCTATTCGTAAATCCCAACGTCCTCATCATGGTGTTCATGAAGCAATCGTGATGCAATGAGTATACATCTAACAGTAAGTAAAAACGTTTTCATTAGTAATTTCCGAGTGTGTGTTTATTCTAATGTGGGTAGATGTGATAGAAGCAAATACTCGTACTATCGGGTTCATTATTGTGATATTCTTACGGTTAATTTAGAGTTGGAAGCTTAACTATTATTTATAATTTACTAATTTGTTCAAAAAAATCTACGGATTGCAATAGGTACATGTATTTTATTTAAAAAAGAGGGTATATGGATAATATTAGGTGTTCGAATATTTCTATATTTGTAGAAACTATTTGCCACAAAAACATAACTGTTAATACTTTGATTGCTTGGATTAATTTTTGCATGACAACATGGTTAAAAATGGGTTTTACGAGTTATTACGTTAAGAATTTAAAAAAAAAAAAATAAAATAAAATAATTCGGACTTTAATTCGAAGTGTTTATCAAAAGTCCTAGTAGAAGGTACCTACCAAGATGAAAATCGAAAATGAAGTATGGTTAAATATGCCTTTAAAGTGATGTGAATAACTGGTTTTTGTTGATATATGAAGCAGTCATAAAAAGTGTGTTGAACATCCCAATCCTGTTAAAAGCTGTTAAAGTAAATTTATACTCTCTAGTTTCGCAAAAGTAGTCTGTTAACGCATTAAGCAGAAATACTATTAGTGCCTGTTCTCCGCTGATATCAAACAAAAAAAGAAAGAATTGGTTTTTATCAGTTCAATTGCTAGGTGCTAATGTTTTATTAGACACTTAAGCATTACAGGCAGGCCAGGCCGAGCTTCACAGGAAAGGAAGTACAACCACGTCAAAAAACTTGGTCAGGCGTAAAACGAACCAGTGCCTATCAAACATTAAGAACAACATGTGCTTAAATATAGATTGGACTTGGACTAAATTAGCAGAACTGGATGAAAACCACCTGAAATTGGATAGACCAGGATGTTGGCCGGTATTTATAAATCTGTATTTGTAAAATCTGCCTAGTACATAATTATGATGATAATTTTGTTGACTGATATTTGAGAGAAGTATGCATGATGATAGACTTAAGTGAGGAATAAGAACATAAGAAAATATGTATGATATTTAGTCTAGTACATTTGCTTCGGAAATACTGTGTAACCTATATGCGGAATTTACTCTTGTAAAGTCAGACGTTAAGACCCGTTGTGATATTCAACTAGGGTTGGCCAAAGGCATCGCCTAGGGGAAGCTTCGGGTGCTTGACGCTGGCTGTATAACTTACTGCCGATGGAATAGTTATACACGCACGAGTAAATTCTTACAGCCAGATGTTAAGACTTGTTGTGATATGCAACTAGGGTACGCCAAAGGCATCGCTTAGGGTAAACTTCGAGTCTTATCGTTTCCTGTATAACTGACCGCCGATGGAACAGTTATGTAAGCATTAAGGTCCTAGTAGTGTCCGGGGATTGACTAAATGAAGCGGGGAGCTCTTTATCTACTGGCCGTCGATGGAATAGTAGATGGAAGAGCCCTCGTTGCTGTACAAAAAAAAAGTGATCAATGCAAAGATATATATATTGAAATAGATACAATCTAATGGTAAATACTTTGTCCTCAGCAACTATACCACACCATGACGCTGTCCGGGACGGATGCGTACGCAGGAGGGCCGTGTTGTCGCCACATCAAAAACTCTTATTTATTTTATTAAAAATAGGGCCAAACTATAATAGATGATAACACAGTTCACTATTTAATAAAAATAAGTTAATAGATATTATTTTGACTGGTTATACCGGTAACGCAATTCTATTGGTCGATGGATAAATATTAACAAATTGTGGGGTTATAAAAGGGTAGGAATATGCTTAGAACGATTGACTTGAGTGCAAACAGAGATACGAACAACTTGGCAGTTGCTGTTAGTTAGTGATTTTCATAGTTTATATCAGTGGTTTGAGACTGTTTCTTACACTTACTACAAAGACTACATTCCTGCCATAAATATACCTACGATCGTAAAATTTTAAGTTTTGCCAATTATCTAACACAATAATCCAACTACATTAAATACGATCTTTATGCAATAGTAGTAAAAAAAGAAATTTGTATCTGGTTTTTATTACTATTGGTTATTGCAACCTTCACAAAATCTGAATTAAATTAAATATGCATAGAGAAACATGCATTTCTAGAAGAACATAGGGTACGTAGGTATTTGTTGAAGAACAAATTCACTGGCCTGTTGGTCTAGTGGTTAGTGATCTTGACTGCTGAGCCAGAGGTCGTGGGTTCGATTCCCACCCAGGACAAAAAATTGTGTGATGAGCATGATAATTTGTTCTGTGTCTGGGTGTAAATTATCTATAATATTATGAATGTATTTAAAAATATATAAGTCTATTTATGAGCAGTCTGTTTACCATAGTACAGGCTCTGCCTAGTTTGGGATCAGACGGCCGTGTGTGAGATGTGTGGAGTTATAAAAAAAAAACGTAATTGAAAAATACTAGAAAGTACTCTTTAATCAATTTATTAATAAGCTGATTTTAAAGCTAGTATTTTAACTACTAGCAGCTACGATCATTTTACACATTGGTGAAGTCCTCCAACTAAACTAAAATGTTTACATACAAAGCTTTACGTGTGTCAGCATGATAAAAGCATCGATCGGCAATCGGTGATGGCCTTAACTATTGTACTTTTGTACACACATAATGTAATACAAGTAAAAACCAATAAAAAAAAATATCAATAAGAATCAAGCCTCATTAAAGAATCTGTCAGAGTTATTGACTTTTGTATGTAGGTACTTGAAAACTTTTAATAATTTGGCTGTTTACTTATTAAATTTCTTCGCAAGATTTGTTATCACTCGTTATGCTTTTCTCTTCTCTAAGCAGAAGAAATTCCCATAGTCAAGTGGTTCATAGTGATTTTGATGAGGCCATCTTTAAGCAAGTCGAAGACAGCTAGTCAAGTAACTAGTCAGGTTTACGGGAATCTGCATCAGACCCTATCCACCATCTTTGAGTGAATTCGCAGTAGATAATACCACTAATACATTAGTTTTTTCTTTGTAACATAAAAAGCTCCTTTCCCCATCCGTTACAATTCAGAGTTACGTCAGATCATGTCTTTTATCTACCAAAATAAATAAAGGCAAGAAGAAAGGCGTTGGCTTTTTTTAAAGACTAGGTACTACTAAAGTTGGTTACACATATCTAGTATTGTCTTGATAAGACCCCCATACCCGCCAACTAATCTACAGATATGCTATTGCTGGAGTGGATTCACTTCGGTAGCATCCTCCCGCATAAGGTTTGAAATTTCAATCTTTTTGTCTTTTATTATTAACGTGAGTCTTACAACCATCGACGATGATAGGTACTTTTTTCCTTACTTAATTTTTGAAAGCTTCAGCAAAAAACAATAAATCTGTGCGGCTGGTATTTTGTTTTTCTATATAATCACTAAATGGTTATTCTAATAATATATACATTTCAGTAACGACGTTTTTAATTGGAAAATTAAAGGGAGGCGCGTTTTACCACCCTTATTCAAGCCTCGTTTTGTAATTAAGGTTATAAGTATGGGGTAATATCTCATTTTAACTCTAATCAATTTGTAATTGTAGGAGGGTCCGGAATGTTATAATTGCTATTAAAGGCACATTACAAAAAGTAAGTTATAGTCAATTTTAAATCTAATGTAATCCGATGGTAGTTGAAGAGTACTTGACAGAGCAAATACCTTATAATAAACACATTTGATCAAAAGTAGAAACTTTTGATCAAAAGTAGAAACTTTTGATCAAATGTGTTTATTATTAGGTATTTGCTCTGTCAAGGTTAAAATTCAAGGATGGTTTTAATTTGAAAAACTCTGCTTAAATCAGCTCAGTATCAGAATCAGCTCATCTTATTTAAATTTAAACCTTCACTAGATACAAAACTCTTTTGAGTTTGGGCGACAACAACCTTAAAACTGCTTTCAATAGATCCAACGAGTTTATGCACAAAAAAATGTCCCCTATGCATATAGTTTTTATAAAATTATATCATTTTATAAAAACTATTAATTTTAAGTTATTATAAGTTATTATAAAATTTATTAAGTTATAATTTATTAAGTTTGTGCTATTTTCCACCGATAGAACCGTTTGATATTATTATAATAGCATAGCTCATTTGAGCTTTGGTGAAACAGAAGTAGACGAAGCTCAGTTGTTCTACATACTCCTTCGAGCCAGGAACCTGAGCTAAACATGCATGCTGAGGTCACAACCTAAACATGCTTGCAAAGGTCGTCAGCTAAAGATATGTCAGATGTAAAAATACTTTAACATGGAGCAGTGCTGAAAAAAAGAAGTACCTACTAATTTGTTAGTGCGCTTTTGTCCCAAGTCTAGACATGTTGAAACGAAAAAAGGTTTTATGTCTCGGTATAACGAGCCTTCTTTCCCCCTACTGCACACCTTAGTTAGTTTCGTACTTCGTTTCATTATCGTCTACCCTAGGTTCATCGTCAATTTACCTCGCATATCCTTATTGAAAGGCATCCTTAGCGAATTTTTTAATTATTTTTTTTTAACTTGAACTGTCATCGTATAGAGTTTTCGTACCATGACAGGTCGACATTTATGTACTCGTGTAATGGACCCCTGTAGCCTCTTGTAGCCGTTTTATTCATTATTCAAATGTAAGAAATGACGTGTGAGTATATTGAAAAGAAAAAGTAATTTCTAGCCACTTGCATGAAAAATTTGATTTAGTTTAAGACATTACTTGTTTTTGGCCGACCTGTTGTTACAGCGATATTAGAGCGAAACACGTGTCAAAGTGTCGGGGACTATGGATTTGGAATTACCTGTCTTGATAAACAGATTCTTTGTTGAGGGAGCGTGATTTAAATTTCCTGTCTATAAAAGATTTGGTTTGTCAAAACATTGAAGGGGAGACCCGTCTTGCATTTAAATTTTACACTAATACCTTTTAGTTCTTTCGCGACTTATATTTGGCAATTTTCAAAACCGATATGGAGGTACTGAATGAGTTCCCGGCGGCAAATGTACATGAATCGACATTGCTACAATATCATAAAGCGAGTACCTGGGGTTTTGTTGTGTTTAGATTTCGTTTAAAGGTAATTGGGTACTTAGATTCTCTTTTGTCCTCAGCCTGCGGCGTACTAACGTGTAGCCACTCATACCATTACAAAACAAACGTAACGATTCAACAAACATTTCCTATATTCATAAGTTTACTAAAGCAAAAAGTCCAGAACTTGTAACAACATCGAGACGTTTTCAACTGAGAATCGTATTAAAAGTGGCAATTAAATTTACAAGAATTATGTAGTTAGCGACGACGCGGGGACGTCGAGTTAACAAGGAAATGTTGTTTTTGCTTCAGTGACGTTATGTCGTAAAGCCCAAAAGACTCATGATCATTTTCGACTTTTATGATTTACTGTGTTAATGTAGGTTTTGTCAATAAATTCACTATCCCTAAGGTACTCAGTACTCTATTGCTGAATGAAAGGATTTTTATGGTTTAGCGAGCAAACGAGCAGACGAGTCACTTGATGGTAAGTGACTAGGGTATCCTATGTCCTTTTCTGTACCCAGTGGCGTAAATAGCACCTCTGCAACCCCCGCGGCGGGGGGCGCACGCCTGTCAGGGTCGCGAGGAGGGCGTACCCGTCTGGGATTTACACCTTTCAGGAGCTCTCAAAAAAAATGTAATAAAAATTAATTCTTAATTTCTCTGAAAATTTTACTTGGCCGAGATTGAGCCAAAGTCATTTGCATTAGCCTTATACCTAAAATATTATACTATTTCAATAAACAATCTGAATATCAAATTTTGTTGTAGCTAAACAATTAAATTAGTTTCTAAAACGGTTGAAGAATATCTTGTAGTACATATTTTAATTTAAATAAAAGTTTTATATTCGAATGACATTTACTCAAAAGCGCAGATGCTTCTATGCGTGACATTGTCATGGTATTAATAACATCAACATCATTATGAACATCAGTTGTAACATTTTCCGTTCATTTGCAGTAAATAAGTTCAATAATAGTAGTCCCGGTTTGTATTCACGAAAATCTGGTCACTTTACCTATTCCTCCTGCAGGTAGGATGACGTCCAAACTTGAACTCGATCACGATTATCGAAGATTTGAATCAGACCCCAGAAAGTGTTAGGTACGAGCACTGAGTTATTTTACTAGCGTATAGAGTAGGCACGGCGAAAAAATAGTTTGCAACGCGAAATGCGGTCCATGGACCGCAACGAAATCAGTCGGAGATATCGGACGATATAACTAATGAGATTAAAAGACATAAAAAAGCAGAAATTGAGTAAAATTTTATCGTGGGAGAGCCATGCTTCGGCACGTATGGCTCGAGCGGAGTCCTTTCGTCTTCTCTCTCTCTGTTCTAACTTAGTACGTAATTATGACAGATTTTAGTAATAGTTTTTTGTTTATTTGTATGTCTGTGCGTGTTCTAAAAATGTTTCTTTCTTCTTCTTTCTTTTAATTATAATTATTATATACGACCGTTAGATAACCTACAGAATAAATGTTATGTATAAAACCGATAACAAGTTACGTACAGCTTCAACCCGTCAGTGAACTTTTGTGCAATCTACAGGCGCTATTCGAATAAAAAAATATAGAAGAAAATAGTACACACGCTCTGATAAACGCCATAACGAGTACTAGAGCAATTTGTTCAAAAGCTCAGGTTTATAAAATACGATAAATATTTACAAACATGATCGTGCAACCTGTTTATACACGTGAATATAAAATGTGCTTTACTTAAGCTACCTGCATACAGTGGAACAGACGTAACTACAGATGTGACGTGTCATAAAAAGTATAACTATATCAGATAAATAATATTTGGGCCAACAATTGCAATCAATTGCAATTATATGACAAATGTTCGAAGGAATGTGAATGTAAATATTGTAGTAATACGATATGTAATACGTAGACTATCAGATAGTTTGCGTTCTTGGTTCGATCGCTTTATCTTAAAATTTTGATCTCAACAATCAATCCCCGTCGTCAACCAGACACAAAACTCGATAACGATGAATTGAAATGTATAGTGGAACAGACTCCAAGGTTTAAGACTTTCATTGATTTAACAACACCGATTTATACATATATGCGAAAGGGAAAAAAAAAATCGGAAAGTGAGTACCGTATAACCTCACTGAACGTGTTGATATTCGTATTTATACGTCTTGAATAGGCACACAACTAAGGGTTTTCTGAATCGTATTGAAACTTATAATAACAATAAGATCTTGTAAGATAGTCAAAAATGTCAGTCACATGGGTTGAATAGAGAGAAGTTAGACAAAGCATATTCCAAATGCAAATAGAGTCATAAGAAGTTGCGTGGGTATGGTAAAATAGTGTCGCTATTACACAATATAGGACCTTGAAACCTGGCGCAATAATCACTGCATCAAGAACTGTTAAAAATTGCAAATAATGATGGACAAGCTTGCTTTCAAACAACCAACATAACATGTCCACTAAAGGCTTGTCTACAGCACCACGTCACGATATCGTCAACGTGGAACGGTGCGATGTCGCGGCGAGGCATGTTGACGTGACTAAAAACGCACATCACGATGACGCAACGTTACACGTTGTAGTGTCTTGTAAAATTCTGCTACATTTTTTACTCACAAACCTGTGAAATAGCAGTCTTTAGATATAATGAAACATCAACTGAGCGAGCGCATAAAAGCTTCCGACGACGTCCAACGCGTCGTTCCGCGGCGACGTTGCCGTATCGTGCATTAGCACAGCGCGTTGACGACATCGTGACATGGTGTCGTGGAGAAGCCCTTGCGACTGGAAACTCTCCATGACTCATCATACTGAACAGAGGTTGCTTCAACTATTTTAATTTTTTGTGGAATTTCGATTAGGAAAGTAATTAAAGGGAGTAAATTTCAAATCCGATGAGGCGATGACACATGACTTAAAAGAGTACATCCATTTCATCATATACATAGGCGTCAATGAAGGCCCATTATAATCATAAAATAGCAAAAGTGTATCGATAGTAATGGCCAATTCAATAATGAATATAAGAACCTTTTCATTTGAAACTGTCAGCCAGGACCGAAGTCAGGTACATCTTCTTCTTTTTGCTTGTTCTCAAGAGGAGGCTTTGCTCTAGTCCAAATGAACGGGGTCGCTAAAAAAATTGCCAGTACCTGTCTAGAGCTGATGAGTCAGTAGTGACACACATCTCACATCAGTAGGTCTGATACTAAAGACAACGTTTTGTTGAGTTTTTAGTTACTTTGACTCGGATATATCCACTACGTCGTACCTTCGGCCGGCGACGACCACCAGACAAATTACAGGACCATTGGCTGACGTAGCGCAAATAAAAGCTGTTGTTGCCCTACGGAATCCTAAAAATACATTAAACTTGACGATTTTAAATTATGTTTTGCCCAGGGAATATCCAACGGTGTCACGTTAACATTATTACCCAAATTTTCATTAGGTTGGAGCAGAACGTATCTACTTTCGTGCAACTTGAATTATGTTAATGATAATACAATTGTGCTGCTGGCGGTATCAAATCCCAGTAAGCTCGAGGGCATAACAAAACAGGTGCTTATACTAGATCTTCGTAACGAAAGCTTGCAACAAAACTGTGACGGTATGATTTTCAACGTCCAATACGTGACCGATAATCTTTAATGTATTTTGCACTTAACAGGTGAAAAAATGGCCGCAAAAGAAATACTATTGAGTTTACTGTAGAAAGTTATAGGACGAACCACAGCAGAGTAGACTCGAATAATGCTTTGATTTTATGTTAGGTTAGGTCTTTACTAAATGAGGTTAACTCACAAGCCGCTGCGCAGGCGGTCATAACTAGGGATTGCAATCCAGCAAAGTGGGATCCCACGATAGGACCTGCGGGATCCCGCAATATCTTAGCATCAGTCGGTGTAAAATTTATTCAAATTGCCGCCTTTAATCTACTCAGCAACGCGTTTTACGAGCGACGTAGATAATAATATCAATAATAATTATTATTATTTCTTTTCATACCTACCATTTTATTACCTCACCATTAAAATTACCTTAGATAAAGATAAGAATTAATATTTTTAGTTAACTAGTGGAGTACAAAAGTACAAAGTTTTACCAAAATTTGATATTTTTTATGTTTCTAGACCTTTTATTAATAAATAAGTAGCCGAACTGGTAAAATAATTAGCCAATTAATAATAAGTAAGGCGTTGTTGATTTTTGTATTTTTAATAAAAAGTTGATTATAACCATAATAAAGTTTATTATTTTGAATTCCATAAAAAAACTATAAACTAGTAAAATAAACTATGAACGGGATCCCGCTGTAACGAAGTCAATCCAGCAAAAATCCCGCGGGATTGGAAACAGTGCGGGATTACAATACCTAGTCATAACATAACGGAGGCAAACCTCTCATAAGGCACAAGCTTCTATATTTGTGCTTGTACTGGTGTATAGCTTACTTAATTCTAGATAGCTTCCGAGTTTACCTCATTTAGGGTTTGTGTCCTGGAAAATACCTAGTTTACGATGTTGTTTCCCATGCTGACAATATTTTATAATAATTTTTAAGTTGACTATCGAATCAAAAGTTTTAAGGTACATTTATACATCAAAACGTACAAATATTTGCAATATAACAGTATAAGAGGATAGTAAACTGAAATTGCTGTTAACAAACAAAGTTGTCAATGGGTGTCAGTAAGTAAATAACTTATGTTCTCCAAGTCTATTCTCAACAGCTAATAATTTGAGAGAAATGCGGCATTCGTGAAGATTAGCCTAGGTATCTTAGCCTTTGATGTAGTTTCTACTGTTTGTTTTTCCAAATGGTGGTATGAAAAGGACTTTTGACATGAAATGTAATTTTACAGGACGAAAACCAAAAAACAGGTTCCTAATCCTCAGTGTTGAAATGTAAAAAATATCAAGAACATACAAATCTAGACAATTGATTGTTCTCTCGCAAATGCTTTTTCGTGGATTTAATCTTTTGACTAATGAATGAATGTGGGCTAGGAATATGGGCTAACAAATGAAATTACGGGGGTCCTTAATTGGGTAAAAAAAAATTGTTTTTTTGAGAGGGCATCACATCATTTGATTATTATCTACCGGGAGAAACTATTTCAGTATTATTTTTCGATTTTTTAAATAATATTTAGGAGTCGCTACCGAGGTTTCAATTTTTAACAAAAATAAATAAAAACACTATATTAAGTGGTAACATTTATTAATAGAAAAAGACATTTAGAACGCACAGTTATTGTTACAATTATATATAAAAGTACATTATTGACATTATTCATTTTATAGAACATTGCAATTATTTTTATACACTGTTGACATTGTAGTTATGATACGCTTTTTATTTCTTATTAATTAGAATAATTTTAATTGTACATGTGAGAACTGTGTAGTCACTTAAGTATTAAGTTAATTTTCTATGTTGCCTAGCAGCCCTGTGATTTTCTTTTTCATTTTAGAACAATATTATGTTACAATGTCCTCACATTAAATTGCGCTTATAAGCAATGTAACTTTGTAAAAAAAAAACATGTTGAAAAAAAGTGTCCTTGGAGTTTCTTGCCTGTTCTTCTCCACAGGATCTACATTTTGGAACAGGCAACTAGCTTCACGACCGACTTATACTGACTAACTTCTCCTGGTTTTGGGTTTGATTAAAATATTAAAATCATTGACAATTATTGGCGTTTCTTCCTATTTTACCAAGAAAGGGAAAAATTGCTTTTGCTCTTTATCGGTTGTCATCAGTTTACACATATACTTTAACTTTATTCATCAAAGCTACACCACGCTTAGCAATATTATTTACTATTCTAAATCAGAGTATTGGTACAAGTTTTAATATGTTTATCCAAAAACTCTGACAAGATAATCTGACCACTGGGCACTTAACCTGACCTTTTCCAAATAATACATTCGGTTTGTTTATTTAGAAGCGAACCTTTTTAATATATATTATGGTAAAATTTACAACTTTATTTTTCACTAGCAACACCCCGCGGTTTCATCCACGTAAGTCCCGATCCCATGGTAATATCGGGATAAAAAGTAGCCTTTATGTTAATCCAGGTCTCCAGCTATCTACCTACCAAATTTCATCGCAATCGGTTCAGTAGTTTTGGCATGAAAGAGTAACAAACATCCATACATACATCCAAACATCCATACATCCTCACAAGTAGTAGGATAAATGATGAGAAACAAATATCTATAAATTGTATATTTATAAGAATTTAAGAAATAGGGTGCATCTTTATTAATGAACCCTGCAGCGATGGAATACTTACGGTCTTGATAGATCGGTTAGGGATCGGTGGTTGTGACTCTGCAAAATTATGTTTTTGGTAGGAATAACCTATAGAACAATATGTAAGGGTTGCGCAGTGATTCTTATTGCATAAATTTACGTAAAAATTAAAAAACTGTAAATAACTCGATTTGTACGCCTCCAAGAGGAGCAAACCTTGCTGTACCAAAAACGTAATTGTTGCTGTACCAAAAACGTAATTGTGCAGAGTCAAAATCAAAATTGATAGGGTTTGAAGCTACACCGACTGCACTAATATTGTATTGTATAAAATTTGTGAAAATCATAACTATTGTTATTTTTCCGTGCAACTGACAATAGCCTGTGTTGTGTCAAACACATCTGTACATATGATGAATTCAGCTGCTCCACATTATTAATCATGGCATTGTGCAACCGTCACAATAGCACTCAACTCCGGGATTACTTTCTCAACCATTCTTTCTGTATTTTATGGCGACGTCCTACCGTTAAAAATAAAAGCTATTACACTTTATCTAACGTCTAAAACTCGGTTGCTCTTTGTTCTCCGTCACTGCAACAGCTGGTCTAAATAGGTTAAAAGTATTAACTGATTTAAGCCCTACGTTCGCGGTTTGATAAAGAGCAAAAAGTATTAACTGCTATAAATATTGTAATGATCAAGTACCTACTACATGTACTTGATCTTCACAATATTTATATTTCTAACATCTTCATCATTAATAATTTTAACATCATATTTATGTAATGCTTGCGTTTACTTGACGCACCCACTTGATCTTTGTATTTTTAAAAGAAATTATTTTATAGATATAAAATATTTTTCTTCATAAATACAAGGAGTTTATGTACGTCATCGCACAAAGAGGTAGCGCACAGTGCTCCCTGAGCGCCTTAACGAAACTGCCTGTCATTCAGTCTACATAGGTAGTAAAACCAGCAAAGATAGGTCTCAGGGATTTCCTTCATGTTTTTTACACTTAGGCCCCTTGTGACTAAACGCCGCGCCGTGTACTTAGAATAAGTTTTCTGGACCAACCTATAAAACCGTTTTTAAGACATTTTTTGACTAATCCCATATTGTTGTCACTTGGGAAAACATTGTCAAAAAGGTGTATTATATTTTCATAATTCAAATATTTGTCGAAGTAAGCTACTTTCCAAATGACCACCAAGCATCAACAGTGGCTTTTGTACCGAGTTAAAAGGTAACAACAGCACTTCATGTGAAACTTGCTGTTTGCAACGAAGCAGCATTTGCTCCGACTGCTTTTACAACAGGAATTCTTTTACCTAGTCTTCCTTGTTTTTACTGTGAAAAGGAAAACCTTCAGGCGCAAGTGTTTAGACCCATTGATTCCGGCAGCAGATCTTTTCCCACTTCTGACAAGAAAGAAAAGAAAAGGTACCCTGCAGGGTACCTTTTCTTTTCTTTCTTTTCACTCACTGACCGTTACTACCTAGGCACTGTTCGATAGTTAGTTCGATATTTTAAGAACCGAGAACCGCGAAAAAATTTTAACTTCACTATTTACGGTTAAACAGTGAAGTTAAAGTCTTTTTATAAAACAGTAAATGAAAGATGTACAATAAAATGAAATTTTATTTTGAAAGAAGAATTTGAAATTATATCCTTATTGCACACCATAAATAGGATACAATCATGAAAAAGCAATACATTAAAAACAGTAGTACAATGGGCGGCCTTATCGCAATCTGCAGTCTCTTACAGGCAACCTTTAGGTGGACTATACTATTAACAGGTAATTTGTGGTGCATGTAATGTAATCAAGGTAGGCTAGGTAATCTTCGTCATGAAAATAGGCATAAACTTGGAGTCTTGTCTGTGATTTATGCTAGATTAAATAAATTGCTTTGTTCTTTGGAATGTTTTAGACGGTTTTGAAGCTTCTAATAAACAATGTATATATAATGACTGGCCTGTTGACCTAGTGGTTAGTGACCCTGACTGCTATGCCATAGGTCGTGGGTTCGATTTCCACCCTAGGCTGGGTGTTCTTTGTGTCCGTTGTTTGTATGTTTGTAAAGTCTCCCGCGACACAGGAATAATTCCTAATGCGGGAGTTGTCTTTAAAACAAAAAAAAATTACAAGTCGATTTCATAACAAATCTGAAGTTATTTTGATCATTAATTGATCATGAATTTGAACGTATAAACGCCTAAACATTTATATACCTGGCTTATCAAGACAAATTCTAAAACTTTTTGGAGTGTTACTTACCTTACTTACTTACCTACTACGTATTATTACTATCATTAACCTTTTGTTGTTATAGTAATATGTATTTAGTTGCAGCTATTCACAAGTACCCGGACAACATAAGCCCGAACAACAACATAGGCAGTAGTCAAAACAGCCGATTTAATGTACGATGTTATAACTACCTACCTTAAAAAAGAAACACAAACATCGACATAATTCAGAAATATTGCCGTGATAAAATAGGTTTATTAAACGTAGTATTTTCCCTTGAAAATTAAATAAAACATCTTTTCGCCTTTCGGTAATTTCATTTCCATAATTTGCACAATGAGAAATAGGACGTTAAATCACTCCGCGCGGGCTTAATTTATTATTTGTTCTTCTTGTAGCTATTATGACTTTGCAAAATAAAATTTAGTAGGACATTTATTGGAAAAGCAACCGATTGAAACGATCAAATAGTTCAAAAATAATGGCATTTGTGTTTAAACGTCGCGACGCGTTTTGTGCCTTATTTTCTCATTTTATTCATGTTGTGTATTATCTTACTGCTATATATATATACTCGTTAAAGTAATACATTGAGAGCTTGCTGAAAAAGAAGGCTGATAGGAATAGAAGACAGGAAAGCTGAGCGATTGTCAAATTGACAGTCACATCCCAGTTTATTGTTATACCTACTCTTTGCGACGTCACATATACAATAAAATACCCTACAGTATAACAAACTCATATGTTTAAATTAAAATTGTACCCTGAAATCTTTACTGATGCCTCAAGGATATTGGTTAAAACAATTAAGCTCAGTTGAAGAAAGTGGTGAAATATTGTATTGGCCTATACCTAGAAAGGCGTTAGCTATATAATTTAGCTTAGTTAAACATGCAATATTAGAAAAACGTAGACTATAGACGTCGATAGACAACAGATCGCTATCAACCGATAAATACCATGGTATAAAATAGATAAACTCTTATCGATCTAATAAAGGAAAAATAGCATTTATTAAAAGTGGAACAAAATAAAAAAGTGATAGGTAAGTTACACGCCTAGCTATTCTCATAAACGTAACAATTTTTTAATGGGACCGGGCGCAAACGAGAAGACGGGTCACCTGATGGTAAGTGACTACCGCCGCCCATGGGCACCTGCAACTCGTGAGTCACAAGTGCGTTCCGGCCTTTAAGGTAGGAGTAGGGGAAGGGAGAGAGGGGAGGAGGGTAGAGCGGAGGGTGGGGGAAGGGGTAGAGGTTGGGAACATAGGGAGATGGAAAGGTTAGGGCCTCCGGTAACCTCACTCGGCCAAATACAACGAATCATTGCTTCACTGCCGCTTTTCTGAGCCGAAGCATGGCTCTCCCACGAGGAAGAATCTAAGAACTACTTTGTCGCTGAATACCTACTACAAATCTTTTGATAATTTACATCTTTCATATTCATCATATTTAATTCGTCCCACTCCTGAGTTGGATAATCCAAAAAAAAACAATAAAAATAAATGAATTATAGAGAGGATTGTCAGGTGTAGTAATGAAATTTTGGGAAAAATTATTTAGTTTATAAGCCTAATAATAACATACAACTTTAATAAATAAAAATTGTAATTAAAAAGATAGTGCAACGGCCCCTGTAGACATCTTGCAAACTATTTATATGTCTTATCTATTTCGGTCAGTTATTTGAACGATTCTCAAATAATGGAATCTTGTATACCTACTTCATACTCAGAATCTTGTATTTTATATATAATAGCAGAAGAATCACCATAAAATACTAGACATAGTTGCCAGGAAACATTACTTCCGTGGGGGTTTCCTGTTGTTAAAAAAAAGGAAACATTACTTGACAACTGTCGAACGCAGCAATACTGATAGCAAAGGGAGAAGAAATTATTTATATCATATCTGCCGCATGCCGTGCCATGACAAAACACTATCTGTAGATACAATGTTTTCTGCTAACACGAAAACATCGTTTTTATCTGCCGTGCCATGATCAAAGACTATATCTGTAGAGATCTGAAGCCTACTTCGCTAGTGATGAAGTTCCAGAAGCGGCTACGTTTTGTTGTTATGTAAATGAAAAAAATAAAAACTGAAAAAAACGTAAAAATGTAACCCAAGCTGGGTTACATTTTTACGTTTTTTTTAAACTAACTAAACTAACTAAAGATAAAGCTGACCCTAGCAACTATGGGAGGAAAAATATTTTCATGCCTTAGTAGCTTGGGTTTCATTTTTAAGTTTCCTCTAGTTTTCAATAATATTTCTTATGTCATAACACTGCAACTATAAATACAGTGTTTTGTAATAACTAATGTTTTCTTTTTGAGAATTTATAGATTTTGACAAAACACGTTTGTTGATGGAAACGCATAAAATAACCTAATACGTAGTTTTTTTCACAAGGCTGATAGACAGCTAATCTGATGATAAACATATCCAAAATACAAAGGCATCGGACATTTATTAAAGATTCTATGATTTTTTTATTTATAGAAAAACGGAATTTCTGAAAATTGACATGTTTTCAGATACAGTGTTTTGTCATGGCACGGCAGTACTATAATTAGTTTCAGTGCTTCTTGATCTACATACATAGATATTATTAAAATAACAATAGATTAGAGGTTTCGATGGAAGTTGGTGATTAAAAGACTTGAGGGATAAAATGTCGTTTTATTTTATACAGTAGTATCTACAGAATTTATTTTGTAGAAAATTAAAATTCCCCATTTCTAAAAAGAAAAGGTATTCTTTGAGATTTGGTAATTAGCCTGATCTTTTGTTTCAAATGTTAAAGAATTCAATGGTAGTCGTGTAAACGTCTAGAAGATTTTCATAATTATTTTTGACATTTGCATTTGGTTCATGAACATTTATCATGATGACCAATTTAACAGACCCTTCTCTTGTACCTAAAGCCAATGAACGGACAGGTTTTTCCATATACGCTTATACATTGTTTACGGAACAGAAACTGTATATAGCTTAAAACATACAATATTAGTTTAAAGCTGCCAATATAGAATGCGGGCAACGCATCTATGCCTATAAAAACATCTGAAGTCTAACTAAGGTTAAAAAACGAATAGATACTTGCTTTTTATGATTGTTTACATAAAAATAATTCACTCTTTCTCACCTACCATATTGATCTTATAATAATAAGGTATTTTAAAATAGTAAGGTATTATCATTAAAACAATTGAATAAAATACCTACATATTTTTATTAATCTGCCCAAAAGATGGGGGACATTACATTATTCATACAGCCTGGTCAATTTACTTATTTCAATAGCTTTTACTATATTGAATAATGCCTTATTAATCACTTGACTATAACATTATATGTATAATTACATTTATATAATTGTAACACTTATGAGGAATGTCTTTTCTCATAATTTAATTTTGGTACTGAAAATTAATTATTTTATTTTGAGATAGAACATCCCTGTTCCAGAGATTAAGTTTAACTTGTATACTATGACGCCTAGTAATGAAAGCGTGCCTTGATATCGGTTTCAACATCTCGGTGTTCGTTAATTATGACTTGTTACAAGAAATTAAAGAGGAACAAAACAACTATATAATATAGTAAAACATTTTGGTAAGGTCGCGGTAAAGTAAAAATTTTTTTAAAAGTCCGGAGAGACAGTGATGAACAGTGAAACCGCGATTATTTACGAAAGCAAGTCGTAAATGCCTTGTAGAGAAACCGTCAAAGCTTTGTCGGAGCTCTGACAGTGAACCGGTGTTCCTGCTTTAATGCCGAGGTAATATGAATAGATAAACTAACCTTAATTCAACGTACGCGATCTCTGTACGAAGTGCAATAAACGTATTATGATGCTATAAACTTGATTATTGCCTCTGAAACTCATGAATACGATGCATAATGAGATTAAATTGCACACACACATTGCATTCAATTCTCGCTATTTTAATGCGCTTTAATTTATGTATTTTTTCTTATTACTTAGTTGGGATATAAATCTTTTACGGAGTTCAGGTAAGGCTGCGTGTTTTGGTCCTGTCCGTAAAAAAATAGATATCACTTTACAATGTAAGTGAACTCAGGGAGAAGCGAAGATATATTTATTTATTAAATAGTACAACCGCATCATACATTTACAAGTTATATTATATAGTACATATTTGGTCTGATATATTGTATGACTCTTACGGTGTCCATAACATTGGCTAGTTACTGTGAAGTGCTAATGAAGAAAATAAAAATAACAATGAGTAAACAAATAAAGCAAGCTAAGGATATTAAACAAAAATACTAAACAATAAACTACTTAAATTTATTAAATGGATCACCAAAGATGTCTAAGTCTAGATTGCGTGTTTGAATAATATTGCACTGATTGAGAACTCTATACGATATACGTAGGTATTTTAATGAAATTAACGAAAAACTAAGTGATCCCTACAAGGGTTTTATTTTTTGGGTTTGTATTACTAAAACATTCAAATGCATATAAACATATATGATAGAGTTAGCCATATTACTTGCAGAGGCGGTAAAGTATGAGCACTTTATTTTCAGTTGAATTTTGTTCTTGAGAACTACTTTACCGATTTCGTTCATCAAACAAAAAAAAATACTTTACAATATAAACTATGTTTTTGAAATAATATTTTTTAATATAAACTTTAACACAACTCCCAAGGTACCTACAGGTATTAACACATGATATAATATTTAAGCATAATAAACATAAGTAGTACGTAGGTACGTCCCGTCATGGAGGATTGGCTAGAGAGGCGACATGGCAGCCTCTCCTACCGTCTGAAGCAGGTACTCACCGGACACGGCTGCTTCGGTAAGTACCTGTGTCGTATAGGACGGGAGCCAACGTCTGCGTGCCACCACTGCGGAGGCTGTCGCGAGCACACTGCACTCCACACCTTAGTGGAGTGTTCAGCGTGGGTGCAGCAGCGCCTCAACCTCGCGATGGCTAGCGGTGGGGGAAGCCTCTCGCTGGAGACCATATTTCTGTCTATGGTCCGAAGCTAAAGAGGCGGCGGAAAGGGTACGGGAGAGGACGAGTACTCTCCCGTCCCGCAGAAGACGCACCAGGCGCCGGAGAGTGCACAACGACCTCCGGCCTCCATGAGCGCTGGCCTGGGGCTAACGGGTAGGGCTGTAGAAGCAGGCCTGAGAAGGTGGCGCGACGTGTTCCGCGTGCGCCTCTCTAACCCGGAGGCGGGCAAGACCCCCTACTCTATGGTGTGGCCGCCTACTGACCAAGAAGCGGCCAAGGTCTGCAGGGGTTCCCGGAGGCTTCCTTCTTAGGGTGTTCCCGGGTCCCGGGTGCAATAGACCCACTTGTGACGGAACACCGTGTGGTTTTAGTCGGTTCGATTCCGACATACCACTTCACCATTAGCTCTGGTGAGGTGATGACCCGTGGGGGTTTCCACACAAAAAAAAAAAAGAAAAGGTATTAACACATAATATAATATTTAAGCATAATAAACATAAGTATTACGTAGGTACACGTAGTCGTTCATAGGTTAAAAAATTAATTCATCATTAGGGTGATGAATTTATTTTGATTTAAAGTCTTGATTTAGTTTTTAATCGAATAAATGAAAGACGCCTAAGGCATTGCTCCATATCTATTTTATCCTCCATTAAATCTTTGACGATATTTATTGACACGTATATCGATATTAACGTCATATTATTTTCTTGTGCGACGTTCGATATGCACCTGGGCTTGCACCATACTAAACTCTCGAGTCATAATATTATCTATGTATTTACGGGAATTAACGCGATCGCGAAAAGGTATTACATACCTCTGAATTGCCTGACGTTTCGACCAGGTTGCATTGGCCGTGGTCACAGGCTGACTGGCTCAGCGGTGCACGCCCTCCGTCGTCGACATCGTGAGGTAGAAGGTTCTTCATCCACCTCCACTTTTTCGATATTTTTGATATTTTCGTTTCGCCATGTACCGTCACATACTATACCACAGATAAGATAATAGTTACTTCGTAACAGATACATCACTCCCATACAAAACTGAAAATACCTACGTTATAATAGCCTACAAAATTTAAATAATAATACCTGGCGTTAGCTGCGACCAGAAATATATCTTATTCACGCTTTTCAAAAGTTGAGAATGCCTTGCCCATCTTGAACCTTCATCTGTGTGTGTACTTGTGTAGCCGAACTGCCGGACACTCTAGGGTTGTACAAAGTACACAAATAATGAAATAAATTATTTATTTGGGGTATGTTCCGAAATACACTGCGAGCACTGTTCAGTGCTCTTACCGCGCAGAAATTCGTTTCGTTATGGACTGACAGTATACTGCCGCAGTATCCTGGGGAAATATAAGACGTCATAAATTGTCGCCATTTTTGTACTGTGAGCGTGAGAGCTGTGAGAGTGGCGTTTTCGAGGAAAGGTGCTCTCAGTGCTTTGATTACGTGATCAACTACAATTTTTTTCTAGTTAAATAGTAAACAATTATTTGTCGAAATATGTTCATCACTTTTAACGTACATAGCGATACATACCAATTTAAATAATTCGGTTATAAAGTTATTATGCATTCGGTTACTTGAAAAACAATATTTTCTTTTAATAAAAAGTAAACTTACTTTTATTATGCGAGTAATTCACTTGAAAATTGACTTGTATATTAAATTTTTAAATATAACTACATTCAAACAATATTTTTTTATGTTGAACAGATAACTTGTACATTTATATGATAATTATTTTCACGTCAAAACAGCGCCAAAAAACATAGATGACAGTATACTGGACTGCGTTCCGTATTAAACAGTAACCAGTATAGCAAATTATGAAAGAACAGCTTCGCAGTATATTAAATCGACGTCACTCCTTATAGTGCTCGCAGTGCATATCGGAACACACACTTGATAATAAAAATTATGGGTGTTGGGTTTTATATAATGATAAATAAAATTATTTCCCCTATGAAATTTATATCTTTAATTTTTATAGGTAATTAAAGTATCTCTTAAACCTTCGATAGTAACATAAAATGTTGATGCTGTAGACATATACATCACTATCACTATATTACTACATTTTATAAAACAAAGTCCCCCGCCGCGTTTGTATGTTTGTCTATCTGTTTACGATAAACTCCAAAACTACTTAACTTAATTAACTTAAATTTATATAAGCAACATTTATTTTTTTTGAGAAGACAACTATTATTTATTATTAGTACAGCCACGCGGCAATGGCGAGTAAAGAATAAACACCTGAAGTGGAGATGTTTTTATATTATATTGACAAACAAATAAAAGCAAAAATCATTTTTGCAACTTATTTTTAAAGGATTTCACAGATCACTAACGTCTAACAATAACGCAATTTAACATAATAAATACATTTAGCAATAACAAAACAGAATAAGTTCGATTTGACATTTTGTTTTGGTTTCCGGAGAATACCGTTCTGCCGTGCGTGCGTGCTCTCAGCTACGCGTTGTCGCCCCTACTGACACTTTTACCGTGGACGGGAAGCTAAATTGGTTGGTATATAAAACGCGACCTCGAGCGAGTGATGTAGCCCTGACTATACTAACAGTGTCTATTCTGGTGTTCACCCGACTGCGCATAAAAGCGAGGTGGCATGTTTTTTATCATTGGATTCCACGCTGTAGATAATTTGAAACCATCTTCCCGATTGAAAGTTTTGTGTTTTTTAATTTCAATCGCTTCACGTACAACTCTTGAGTAAAAGTGACGTTCCGTAGAGAGGACTTGCGTACGGTGAAATTCAATCCAGTGATTGGTGCCCGCTTCGAGTGCATGTTCTGCAATCGCTGATTTGCTAATCTGTCGGTTCTTCACAGCTGCGATGTGTTCTTTGACCCTTTCAGCAATAGTCCGCTTTGTTTGGCCTATGCAGGAACTACCACAGCTGCAGTTTATTTTGTAGACACCTGGAGTTTGTAACGGCAAGACATCCTTCGGTGTACCCACGATGTTTTGAACCTTTATGCCTGGTGTGTATACTGTCGGAATGGAGTATTTCTTTAATACGGAGCCGATCTTAACCACAGCACAAGAAAAGGTACACTTCAGCACACAGAACAAGAGTAAAAAATGTTAATAACATTTTTGCTATCATTACATTTTCATTACATCATTACACCAATACCTAACCTAACGTATAATTTAATTCAAACATAAGTAGTCGGTGTATCTACATAACTAATAGGTACGACTTTTGTGACGTATTCACTAGCGTTAACGTTTACTACGATTTAATGAAATTGAAAGAACGCTATCTAGTGTCAATCCAATGTCACTCCTATAAACCAAACCACTCAATGTTAATTAATACACACCTCATAAAAGAGCAAATAGAGGGCGAGTGAATTGTTTGTCACAACTAAATACAGACTTGCAATGTTTACAAACATGTGAAACATGGTAAACACTAATAGAAGGTGAAGTGACCATGGGAGGGCGAGTGCCTGCCTACGTAATGAACATTGTATTTCATGTAGAAGTATGTTTAAAATGTCGGTGACCGAATGACGAAGGCGTTTTTTGTCTTCATCATCTTTTTGCATGATGTGATCATTTAACACATTGGAGTCGCGTTGACTGCACGGATGACGCAATGGTTTAAGTGGTCACCTCGCCACTACGCCACGCCGAGTGTTGTGGGTTCAAATCCCACACGGGACAAAAATTTGTGTGATCCACAAATAGTTGTCCCGAGTCTGGGTGTCCTTTGTGTCCGTTGTTTGAATGTTTGTGAAGCCCCCCGCGACACAGGAAAATTCCTAATGCGGGAGTTGTCTTTTTTAAAAAAAAAAAAAAAAATTTTAATTACATAACCAGACGTTCAGTGATTAAAACGTACCAACAACTAAGTTAATTACACTTAGGTAACTCTTAAAATAACGTATTTTACAAAGATTTTACATTTAGATGTTATGCCGCGTTACCATAAGCACCTGTCATGTATTCACTGCTCTGAAACTGTTTAATTTATAGCTTTACTGCTTCAGTCTGAATGAAACAGTGTCATATACTAACAATTCTTCGCGTGATAACCACATTAAATACCCATACCCGAGTATCAATTTAAACAGCAGCATTTACGAGATAAATGGCTGTTATAAGATTTTTGGGTTTTTTGAAAGTATAGTACGTTTCGATCCGTGGCTGATCACGACGTGTCTCTAGCCCTTGTTTACTTACGAGCTCGACGTGTGCCCTTTTGCTGTACACTTCTGTGGGTATATAGATCAAAAAATAAATAGGTACAAAATAAAAGACAACACCTATTTTTTTTTTTCTATAATTATATAGACAAACAAGAACGCAGCCAATCAGATGGTAAGCAATAGTGATAAACGGTGCATATAAACACTCGCGACAGCAATGGTATGATTAGTTTTGCCAGCCTCATCTTACCCATGAAACTCTGCCACCCAATGCGTTAGCAGAACTACAACACCACGTTTGAAAAGTCGGTTTACCACCGTCCGTTTCCGTTGGGTGGAGGTGCTTCCCCTAGTCTAGGACATCTGCTAAAGGGTACTAAGCTCAAATTGTAAGCTTGCAGGTACGCCTACGTTACTTTTATATGCTCTATATTTTAATGACTTCTTTTCAAATTTTCATTAGATTTGGTGGCTCGGAGACTTTACTGTGTAAAAATCTGTTTTACACAATATATTCCGATAAATTTATTGCTTCTACCGTTTAGACACATGATGTTAAACTGTGGCTGGCAGCATTTAGATATGAATTACTACTTTTCAAATTTAAGAAAAAAAATTAAAAAAATTGCACCAATTGTCGCGCCATACGTTGTAGTTGAAAAACAGGACGCGGCGCAACGCTTTGACTCTGCACCAGTGTCAGTTGAACCTTATAAGATCACTGGACAACTTTCTCACTGAATGAATAATGTCACTGGGAATAAAACGAGATTTGAATCAATTCTTGTATGTATTTAACTAGGTTCACCAAAATCACAATCATTCCTTGTTAAATAATTTGTAAACTACATCAAACATAACGGCTACTAATGCACGCACTACATACCTATCTACTTATTTATGGCTGAAACTATCATAATTTGATTTAATTTAAAATCTTTAGATTAAACATATCAGTCATAAAATTTGTCGTTAAAATTATTTCTTACTTTAATATTCGATACAATCTGTGGTTTAGGAAAGAAGCAATGTTACGAACATGTGTTTTTTCTATAGATTTTGAATTACATCTAATTCCAGCCATATCTATTATTTAAATAATAAAATAAAATGCATTGTTTATGACAACAGTCGACGGATACATTTCACTGGTGATTTTGTTCACATAAAGACGAAAGGCACTGATACATGTTAGGTGTTGAACACAGCAATGTTATTGAAATAACTTACATAGTTACTATAGGCATCTGGTCAGTCCTTAGGCATGTGCAACACAGTTCAAAAAATAATATTGCAATGTGTAAACCTAGCATTCTAGTGGAACGTCGCTGTGCAAGTGTATTATCTAACTTAAGTTAGAGGTAGGCGTAATTTTCCTTATAAAATCAATTCCTATCTCATAACCAACTACAGTGACATAAATCTAATTTGTACCATCAAATGCAGGTTCTACTAGTTTAAATATATTAGATGTGACACAATTACTACTAGTACTTTAACATTTTTAATCATCCATCCATTTCAAATAATGATATTTTTAAGAAACATTAATAATATTGACATAATTTGAACACATTAGAATTAATTATTCGAACCTTTATTAAGGTATAAAATTATAGACAAAGGCCCTTGTTCCTTTAAATGATAACAGCTGTTGTTAAGTCTACTTGTAACCATGCATGCAATGCAATGGAAACTAGAATGCTAAATGCCATCAAAACTCACTGCCTACAATTTCGTGGTAGACAAATAAATATGTTTACGTGATCCTAAATAATAACTAACCATTGCCATAAACTTAGCAACTTTTTAGGTTCTCAATCATGGAAGGAACAACAATTATAATCTAAATCATAAAATACGTAATACTTTAGTATTACTAAACTATATACTAAATTACTTTAAAACAAAAGAAAATCACTGGATGTTCTATTACATTACTTCTATAAGGTTAAGAAAACACTCCAAAATTCATTTTAAAAGGATTGGATGACTACATGAGAAATGGCAAATCTCACATATCCAAGTCAAATATGAGATCATTTTTAAACATAACTTCTAGGTATTGGCCTTTATTTAATTTATCTGGATCATAGAGATTAGTGTTGTGTTTAATACTATCGGAATTCATAGATTCAGAACCTGCGTTTTTAATTTTTGATGACTCCCATATGTCAGCATTTGAAGGGTCAGTTACACTCTCTTTGCTAGCCACTATGTTTAGAATTGATTTTTCTCCACACGATGTCTCTGTAGGGTCACAATCTTTACTGAATATATTATCGTCATCTTCAATGGCAGTTTTGTATTGTTCGTATGATGCAGTCTTGTAATCAGTTTCAGCATCTGATGTATCTGCAAGACCACTGTCCCTGCGTTGCTTCAAAACTGATTTCAAGCCGGAATTCAAATTCTGTAATTAAGTAATGAAATCATAGATTAATTTTTTAATAGCAATATTTAGCAAAATTAATGTTGTGTTGACTTTATTTACACTGCCTTTTTAAAGCAAATTATTTATCACCTGCCAGTTATATAAACGACACGACGAACGACACGAGGAACGACGCGATGAAGGAAAAAAGATATCAAAACAATACATAACATTATATTTTTGTTTACCATTGTATGTGATTTTTGTAAATATTATGTCTGTTACGTGATTGATGTATTACAATGCATACTCTTTTAAAACAATGTTACTTGACGATGTAGGGGATTTAATGGCGTTTGATGGGATTATATTCTCGTAAGTTTCGATTTAGTTCAGTAGTAGTTTAACCGATAATATTTAATAATTATATACATATAAGGGAAAACTAATTGGATAATATACCTACATCATCATGAACAGCATAAAACCAGGGGATTAGAAACTTGCAATTTTTACAACAGATACTATGATGCAGATATTCACTTGCAAGCGATTTTTAGAAATTCCTTTTCTAAGATGTAAAAAAAGTTTTTAAGTCAAAATTTTGAGAGTCATTGTTCATGTGGACAGAAGATTTGTTGGCAAGTGGCTTACATAATAATAACTTTCTCCTATTTTCTACTATATTATTTTGAGTGCCAGCCGCCTCTAAGCCACTTATTTATTTATTTATTATTACTTGTTTTATAAATATGAAAGTCAAATTAGTACCTTTTTTCAACAAACATATAAGTGTAAGGCTAATAAAGATAGGCTCTATTTATATAAAATTGCTTTTATGACACAGTATGCGCGAGACAAACGCAAAATGTAAGTAATAAAGCGCCTGCTATGCACAAGCTGCTAATGCCTCCATTAAGACAAAACAGTCCTACTCCCTAGCATATCCTAGCTGTAAAAATATTGAGTTTGGTTAAATCTATGGTTGCTAGATATACAGAGCTGCCACAACAACAGTATAATGTTTGATCAAATGTGGCATAAAAAAACCATATTATGTACCTGAGAAAAACTACTGACATCATCTTCAGCCTCACTCTCGCTTCTGCGGCGATCTTGATTTCGCTTTTTGCTCTTTTTACGTTGATTCTTTTTCTTCTGGCCTTCTATGGACGAATTATATCTGAAATAATAATCATTATGCAGAAAGTTACTAGTTGTTTATTTTGTGTTTTATCTTATCTGTATACTACAGACTTACATAAAATGACCGACTATACAGATAAGCATTCAAAATAGGAGATAAGGAGCATCTACATAACTGTGTATGCTTAGCTTTTTACGTAATAAGCTAACCTTTGCAAATACATATGTTGATGGATAGAAGCTTTCTACACAAGCATAAAACAAATTTAAAAAAGCAATATGATAATATGTGTTCAACACATAACTTTTAAGATGATAATAAACAGAATTATCAGCATGCCTTGAGTGTTTAGCAATACCTAATCAATTTTTATTACAGTACATAATTATGATAACATACAAAGATAAATCAATAGAAATTAAATGTGGATGTGTCTAGAACTTACAAACAATATAGGTATTTAACTTTTACCTGTAAAATTGTTTTGCAATCACATCATTAAATCTAACAGTCTTTTTCAAACTAGATTCCTCAGGAATACAATCAGAACTTATATAATCCATAGATGAGGCCACATCCCCAACACTAGATTCTGAGAAGCTCCTCATCATGTTAGGTTTGCGGAGTATACTCTTAGAGCCATTTTCACACATTCCTGAGTCTGTAAATACTACTTTCCTATCTGCTGATGTTGGAGAATCAAAATCATCTTCATCATACTCCTCATCGTCATGATTGGAAGACACAACTATATTTGTCTCTGTACCTAAATTGGTTACTTCAACTACAGGAGTTGCAGCTTGAGTCTCCACCGCCACCTTATCATCAGGCTTAGTTTTTTTAACCTGAGACATATCAAAATATTCACAATTCATAGACTCTTTAATTAAGCCAATATTGAATTTTTGAGGAACATTTCCAGAAAGTTCTAGCTGTAATATCACATTGTTGTCCCATGCCTCTCCACTTACATTGTCAAATTTTACATCAGTTTCAAATGTAATGAGAGCAGCATAGTGCACAGGGACAAAGCCAGATCCAACTGATGTAAACTTAATATATATTTCATGACCATCATTTTTTACTTGAACCGAGTCTGGCTCTGTATTTTTCACATGAAAAGTAAAGGCTACTATATCATCTAAAACATTGTGTGTGTATGGAGGTAGCATATAGCCTAATGTAGAATCCAGGAATATTTCAGAGTTGTCATTAATAACACTGGCAGGCTCAGACATAGGAACAGGCTCTATAGAAGTTGAAGACAACTCAGTAACCAACTTAGAAGGATTATAGTCTTCATCACTTTGAGAACCAGAATTTTCTTCACTTTCAACACCACTGTCCACTTTTAATGAGTTTATATTAGAATTATAGTTACTTAAACTTTCTTTAACCACTGGTAAAGTCACTATTAACATATGTTTACATTTATCAAACTTAGCAGTCCCACATTGGTCATTTACAGAATAAGGCAATGTAATTTCCAATTTATATTTTGCTGGTTTTTCAGATGTCAATGTGAGGGACTTTTCTTCAACATCCAACATACAGTCTTTCGTAGATGACAGGAGGGGAAGGTATATTTCAACTGATATATGACTAGGAATAGCACTGTACTGTTTACACTGTTTATTGTAAGTGAAATCCTGGAGATCGATATTCTTTTGTTGTTTAACAACATACTTAGGTTTAGTATAACCATTTTGTGTGAACTGTGTATATTCCTCACTTTTCCTTTTCAATTTTCTTGCTGGTTTTGATGACTCTTGGGGAGTTTCAGAGCCACTTTCAGGTTTAGGAGGTGCATAAATTTGTTGAGGATAAAGTTTTTCTAACATTTCGGGCGTCAATTGTTCGTCTTCATCATCGCCGGGAGGTTGATAATTTGGGTCTTCTTTTCTAATAACCGCCGATGTATACATTCCTTTGTATTGAGATTTAGGACAACGAAAGTTGTTATTGTCCAGGTGAATATTGTAAGTTTTCGTTAGTGCGTCAAAAGCGGTTTTATTTACCAGTTCACGAAACTGTTTATTAACCGCCGCCATGCGGAGAGTGTCCGGATGGAAAACTACGTCGTAAATGACGCAACGTTGTTTTTTACGGTCAAAGTCTTCCCGCGGGGGTATAATAGAGTATGGTACTTGCCAATTCATACCTCTCTTACCATCTACTACTTCTACCTTATAAGATGGTTTGCCAACGGTATCGCTGCTGCAGATATTTATGAAGGCCTTTCTGTCGCCGGCGACACTTGTTTTGATAACATAACCTCCCGTCGGATTTATAAATGTTACGTCGTAGCCCCGCTCTTTTTCCAGTTGGGTCATTTCTTTCTGATAAAGTTCCTTGTTCGCCGGGTCATTTACTTCCTCACAGTATCCGGCGAGAAGATCTCGAAATTTCTTTTGCTTCATGGCATCTTGTATATTTTCAAGATCTTCTCGTGTGAGTCGAGTTTCTTCATCACGAGGTTTTACTCCTGTTGCCATTTTGTTAAGTTTCCTGACGGATTTATAAATAAACACAGTACACGCATCCACAATATAATTTTCAGCTGACGAATGATAAGAAAATATGTGCAATGTTGTTAACACAAAAAATATGTAGAAAAATGTAAACCATAGACTATAGAACACTGCGTATAGACTATAGACCAGTGATCGGCACACCTTTTTAACCGACGAAAAAAAAAAAGGAGGTTCTCAATTCGACCGTATAATATTTTTTTTATTCTTTTATTTTTTTTTTATGTCTGTTCAGCCCTCACTCCGTTATTTATGAACCGATTTTGATTATTCTTTTTTTGTTAGATAGGGTATACCTCAAGGGTGGTCCCATGTCAAGGAAGTCAGGATCTGATGATGGGATCCTGAAAAAATTGAGAGAAACCCTCGAAAATTGTATTAACGAATAGTGTTTCTGTTTACTCTTTCAGCCCTCACTCCGTTACTTATGAACCGATTTAGATTATTCTTTTTTTTTAGATAGGGTATACCTCAAGGGTGGTCCCATGTCAAGGAAGTCAGGTTCTGATGATGGGATCCTGAAAAAATTGAGAGAAACCCTCGAAAATTGTAGGAACGAATAGTGTTTCTGTTTACTTTTCATTACTTTATCAGGTATTGCGTTTAGAAATCATCATCATTTTTCATCATCATCATCATCATGATGATGAAAAAAACCATAAAATAAAATCTTTAAAAAAAAAAATTAAACCGACGAAAAGAACTAAAAAGCAAAAAATAAATAAACCTTAAGTCTTAAGTATTGAGCTTATTAACATAAACTATCTAATTTCATATAAAGTTATTTTGAGTCGGTGTCAAAAAACATTTTGATAATTAATCAGTTTGTTGTTTCAGTTCGATACACACAGTTGTATATTTTCAAGATCTTCTCGTGTACACAGTTTGATAATTAATCAGTTTGTTGTTTGAAAACTATACTAACGCGGCCGAGAGCGTGTGTGTGTGTGTGTGTAATGGTACGTTTACACGCACGCCGTGCAGCCTGGCAAGCAGTATGGCACGCAGCTCGGCGGGCAGCCCGCAAGCTTTTCACACCAGGGCTGCCAGTAAAGACAACTTATTTTATACCGCTAAGACTCGGAAATTATAAAAAATTATGTACTATTATACAAAATCAGTGTTGTACAACTATAGAACGTCACTCTTTGGGGATTTGAGTAAAAGGTGTTTTAACTTTAACGTATAAGGATTTAACAGTTTATCACAGACATGATTTGTTTTAAGTATCTCTATGTGTATGTACGTACTTTTTACGCTATTACATCAGCAATGACATTGTATCCAATTATGCAATGCAATCTACTATACAAACAGGATACAAAAGATAACCGATATTATACAAATTTTGTATCCAATTTACAATCTGGCAGCCCTGTTTCACACACTTGCAGGCATGGTCCGTAGGGTATTATGGCGCGTTTACACGCTGGCGTTCAAACCGACATTCAACGAGCACATTCAACGACGCAAGCGTGTGAACAGGCTGTTTGTGCATGCCTGCGTGAATGTGATCGCGCTTGGCGCCGATCGGGACGACTAACGCCTGCGTTCACACGCTCGCGTTCAAACCGACATTCAACGACGCAAGCATGTGAACAGGCTGTTTGTGCATGCTTGCGTGAATGTGCACGCGCTTGGCGTCGATCGGGACGACTGTCGGTTTTTTGACACACTTCAAAGGGTGAATGTGCTTGTGTGCCTGTTTACACACACACACACACGCTCTCGGCCGCGTTAGTATAGTTTTCATCTTCGTGGCATACAGACGACGTAACGATCGAAATTAATTTTTGACGACACCAAATATATCGGAGTGGTCTGAACCTTTATCATGCATGAATCGAAAGCAAAAGAAGACTTCAGAAAGATGTTTCTGAACTATTCTTTTAGTAAAAATAAATATAGTTTATCAGGGCCCAAAAAAATATGAAACAAAATAGTGCCCATTCTTAGGATTAAAGTTAGTATTGATTGATTGACGATTAGAGAATTGTAACTAATCGCATATCAATGATGTGCAGTAAATAAAATAGATTTATGTATGCCTTAAAACAGTTACGAAACACATTTAATGAAGAAGCCGCCCCCAATGCTTATCATGGTTAATTATGTTCATGTTTATTAGAAATAATAAAAAATTATATTCAAAAGTTAGCGAGGATAGTAAATTCATTCAAAGAGATCCCACTAAAGTAAGAAACGAATTATGTAAAAGCACTCTTCGATGTAAAAATAGTTATAACGCATGTCAAATAAAAAAAACAAATTTAAAGTTTTGGCTACTTGAAAAGTGTTTTTACACCATAAATGATTTTTTAATTGTAAAACCTAATAGTTTTAAGTAAAATTTCGCATGCATAATTATGTCGGGCTGTTTTTTTTTTCAATAAAAATAGATCAAGGCCAAAGCAGTAGCTCCCACGAGATCTACGTCTACATCGTCTCCCATGTTTGCACTGACTACCACGTCCACAGAATACTAATACCCTACGGACCATGCCTGCAAGTGTGTGAAACAGGGCTGCCAGAGTGTAAATTGGATTCAAAATTGGTATAATATCGGTTATCTTTTGTATCCTGTTTGTATAGTAGATTGCATTGCATAATTGGATACAATGTCATTGCTGATGTTATAGCGTAAAAAGTACGTACATACACATAGAGATACTTAAAACAAATCATGTCTGTGATAAACTGTTAAATCCTTATACGTTAAAGTTAAAACACCTTTTACTAAAATCCCCAAAGAGTGACGTTCTATAGTTGTACAACACTGATTTTGTATAATAGTACATGATTTTGTATAATTTCCGAGTCTTAGCGGTATAAAATAAGTTGTCTTTACTGGCAGCCCTGGTGTGAAAAGCTTGCGTGGCACGCTGCGTGGCAGGCTGCCCGCCGAGCTGCGTGCCATGCTGCTTGCCAGGCTGCACGGCGTGCGTGTAAACGTACCATTAGTGTTCTGTGGACATAGTAGTCAGTGCAAACATGGGAGACGCTGTAGACGTAGATCTCGTGGGAGCTACTGCTTTGGGCTTGATCTATTTTTATTGAAAAAAGAAACAGCCCGACATAATTATGCATGCGAAATTTTACTTAAAACTATTAGGTTTTACAATTAAAAAATCATTTATGGTGTAAAAATACTTTTCAAGTAGCCAAAACTTTAAATTTGATTTTTTTTTTTGACATGCGTTATAACTATTTTTACATCGAAGAGTGCTTTTACATAATTCGTTTCTTACTTTAGTGGGATCTCTTTGAATGAATTTACTATCCTCGCTAACTTTTGAATATAATTTTTTATTATTTCTAATAAACATGAACATAATTAACCATGATAAGCATTGGGGGCGGCTTCTTCATTAAATGTGTTTCGTAACTGTTTTAAGGCATACATAAATCTATTTTATTTACTGCACATCATTGATATGCGATTAGTTACAATTCTCTAATCGTCAATCAATCAATACTAACTTTAATCCTAAGAATTGGCACTATTTTGTTTCATATTTTTTTGGGCCCTGATAAACAATATTTATTTTTACTAAAAGAATAGTTCAGAAACATCTTTCTGAAGTCTTCTTTTGATTTCGATTCATGCATGATTAAGGGTCAGACCACTCCGATATATTTGGTGTCGTCAAAAATTAATTTCGATCGTTACGTCGTCTGTATGCCACGAAGATGAAAACTATACTAACGCGGCCGAGAGCGTGTGTGTGTGTGTGTAAACAGGCACACAAGCACATTCACCCTTTGAAGTGTGTCAAAAAACCGACAGTCGTCCCGATCGGCGCCAAGCGCGTGCACATTCACGCAAGCATGCACAAACAGCCTGTTCACATGCTTGCGTCGTTGAATGTCGGTTTGAACGCGAGCGTGTGAACGCAGGCGTTAGTCGTCCTGATCGGCGCCAAGCGCGATCACATTCACGCAGGCATGCACAAACAGCCTGTTCACACGCTTGCGTCGTTGAATGTGCTCGTTGAATGTCGGTTTGAACGCCAGCGTGTAAACGCGCCATAAAAGATATAGTTATCTGTGACTAAAAGTGAAAAATTTATGGAAAAATAGCATGTACCAATTTTATTTATAGGTGAAATTTGGTTTACCTTGTATTACGATTTCCTTTGCTTGAGAGTTTTCACTTTACACAAGAAAATGCAGTGGTTTTACAAAAGAAGCCGCTAAAAAAAGAATCGAGTGGAAATTTGGGTTATAAACATAAAAAAAAAATCTAAACCATTGCCAAATCTTAAAGTAAATAAAGCGGTATTGGGTTTGCCGAAACAAGAATGTCTATATCTTTCAATCGTATATTGTTTCACGTGTTGACGCGGCCATCATCTTTGCAAAGGGTGCCTGCATCAGTGAGGTTATACAGTAGGTGGATGCACCGTTCACCCTCTAAAGTTTTATTACCATTCGAGGCTAATTCCAAAAGCAAACTGAAGGAAGAAAAAATCATTGACTTAGATCCTACAGTTTTGAACAAAGGTAAACAAAATGAAGCTGGAGCAAAGGTACAAAATACCGCGAAAATTGAACAATCGTCATTATCACCAGAAAAGTCAAATCAAATAAAACACCAAAAAGAAGAGAGACTAAAAAAGCAAAAGTTTTATTTAAGTCAGCAGAAAGTTTTTGATGATCATGGTGATATAATGTATGAAAAACTAAAAGAAAAGGATCCTAGAATAAGGTAAGGAAGAATGTCTATTAGGTATTAATTACATTTACGAAACTACCACATAACAAGTACCTACACAAACTACTAGAAAATTAAAGATTTCAAGTAAATTGCAAAAGTTAGTATAAATTACTGGCATGCATGGCTGATCACGAAATAGGTATTACATACCTCTGAATTGCCTGACGTTTTGAACAGGTTGTACCGGCCTTGGTTTCAAAGGTGAGTCAGCACATGACCACTACCGGTGCAACCTAATAAACTAATGTAAAAATACATAATTATGTCATGGAATGCCAAAGTTGAAAAGTAACTTTCATCCATTGACTTCATGTAATTATATTGGAATATAAATTATTAGGCTATACATCAGGGTGGTGTTCAAAATTATTTTCTCTCATGTCAATGTGGGATGCTATCTAGAAAATAAGTAGTTAGATTGGTCACCTATAAAAGACAACAAGAAGCAAGTCATGTTAGTATGACTGTAAGCCATACTGCTAAGTAGCATACAGTTCAACATCCTTAATTACTGTTGTTCATTATTGACAAACAAAATTTTTACAACATTCATTAAAACTGCTTCCACATGGCATAATTATATGCACAATTTGAATAGATTTTCAATCAAACCATGTCATGTGGACGTCCAATTCAAGGTCATAAGGTGTATAAGTACCATATACTGGACCATGGTAGTACCATGTTATGCAATCGCTGATGTGCTAATCTGTCGGTTCTTCACAGTAGCAATATGTTGTTTGACCCTTTCAGTAATAGTCCGCATTGTTTGGCCTATGTAGGAACTACCGCAGCTGCAGTTTATTTTGTAGACACCTGAAGTTTGTAACGCAATGAGTGCTATGTAGGTTTTGTAAATTAAATATTTTGTCACTATCCTTTACAGCACTCTTCTGGTGAAGTTGAAGTCTAAAAAGGAAAGAACACGGTCTAGCCAAACCCTAGTAGAAGGTTGGAGACTAATTGTAGATGGTCTTGAAGCGAAATGCTCCTTGAAGTATGTAATTTTCAGTAGATCAACTGATTTGAATAATCTCAGGCCATTTTTACCCAAAACTGGAGTGAAGTTTTATAAAATACCATATAAAGAATTACAACTTTGGTCTGATGTTGAAACTAGCCCTGGTATTTTAGGTAAGTAAATTATTCAAACTTATAACATTAAATGACATAAATTGAAACAATTAATTTAAAGTAATATAAATCTAGAATGTATATTTAATTCCAATTAACATTCAGACTCATATACTGCATTTGGTATTTATCATGTTTTATTTATTAATTTATCACATGTGTTAGAAGTGAAATATTTATTTGTGTTTGAAATTACTTTATACAATTTATAAACACAAGAACAATGGTTTACAAATATCAGAATTAAAATCCTTAGATATTGGACTACATTATGTAATAATTAATGAGTAATTCCTATATATACAAACTGTAAACAGTGACATTGAAACAAGTAATATATGAAGCAGTAACACTAAAATAAAAGTAACTAAATGAATAAATTTCTATTTTAAATCTTGTAATATTTTTATCTATTAGTAGCTTTTACAGTATTTTACAATTACAGGTGTGTTCCAAACACCCACTGCAGAAAATGTAAAGGTGCTATCTAGACCTTTGCCGCTGCAGCTTATATGTGACAACATTCGAATCCCTGGGAATCTCGGTGCCATTCTCAGAGTTGCTGTTGGTGCAGGCTGCGAGAAAATTTTACTAACAAAAGGTGAAGTCATTATAAAATCTAATACCATGCAAAATACTTTAATCTAAATGTGTTTCAAGTACTGTGTTATAAAAGAGATTAGCTTTGCACAAAGGTTGTCTGTTACAGCAGCAGTGCAAACTGTTCTTGATGCTCATTTCAAGAAACAGTTTACAATCGTTTTTTTTTGCTCTCTTATGTAATATTATGATGGAAGGAAAGTTTTCAATGTATCCTGTCTCTTGTCTTTATCTATATACTACTAAGGTGACAAATAAGCATGCAATCTTCTTGGTAGTAAGCAGTTTCGATAGTCTGTAAAGCCCTGTTTATCGCTAGCATATGGCTGAGAAACAACTACTAATTATGATTAGTGTTGACACACTACAGTCACAAGTAATTCTGTTATGTACTAATCTCTATTAATAGTATATTGAGAGTTACACAATTACATTAATGGTGAAATGATGTCTCATATTTGTCTAACACAAAAGAAATGATCCTCTGTCCAAATATGTACTTTTAGCACCTAAGATAACCATTTTTATCATTCCAGGGTGTGTGGATGTATGGGATCCAAAGGTAATAAGAAGCGCAGCTGGAGCTCACTTCAGACTTCCTATTTATCATTCAATAGAGTGGAGTGACATGCCAAGTCATCTAGAACAAAATACTTCTATATTTATTGCTGATAGCAACACTAATATGGAAGATACTTCAGAAGAAAGGGATATCCTCGGACAAAATGATTTGCCTGTGGTTCCTTACTACGGCATTGATTATTCATCATTGAAACACACAACTTTAATTTTAGGGGGAGAGACTGAAGGAATTAGTGAAGATAGCTATTTGTAAGTATTCAATAACATCAAATTAGGAACTTTAAAAAAAACATCTGATGTTTGAACAGTACACTAATATAAAATGAATTCTGAGCTAAACTATGCATCAATATTAAGTATACATCACCTAAACTAAGCATAATATATGTTAATAAAATACTTGCCTAGATGTGTTCCGGTGAGAGCTTACAGCATTTGTCGATAGAAAGGCAATAAAGTTTATAATATAAAGATTACTCTTAGTACTTGTAAAACTCGAGTTTAGTGAACTTAAGGAAACCTTTATAACATTAGTATAGTAGACTAGATAAATTACTGTTGTCAATCATATCCAGGGCATTCGTTTTTTGATCTCCATTTAGAATATATAGTTTAAAATATAACTTACTGGTCATATTTTAAACCATAATCTAAATCATAAACAAAACATACTTATTTGGGTTCTATGGGCATCCTTGATTTTTAACCATGTTACTAAAACATTTTTGTTTTATTTTCAGATTAGCAGCTAATAAAAATGGCTTAAGGTTAAATATTCCCTTACAAAAAGGCGTTGACAGTTTAAATACTGGAATGGCTATAGCTGTCATCGCCTTTGAAATTAGGAAACAACTAATTCAGTCCTGGAGGAGGCAAAAGTTGGAAAGCCAAAATGTTCAAGCTGCTTAGCTAGTACTATGTAGTAATTAAGATGATATTATTACTATACTATTATTTATTTTTGAAGTTTTATTGATCTTAAAAAAGAGTTATAGACTTCATGTGTAAAGTAGGTTTATGAAAATACCAGCGGACCCAACAGACATTGCCCTGCCCGAACGTAGGGTTTACTTTTTCGTGTCATAATTGATTTACAACAAATACACAAAATCTAGAAAAATAACAGTTACACTGCTCAAGAATTAAACGTATAATTTCTAGAACCCGGTTGCAGCGCCACCTACCAGGTCCTCAAACATACACAAAATATTTCACCAAAATTGGTCCAGCCTATTAGGAGGAACTCCTAATAGGCTGGACCGATTTTGGTGAACTCAGTCAGTTGATTTGATCATCAGAATTTCCAAGGAAATAAACCTGATTAAATGGAACAATGCTGCATAAAAAAATCGTCTAAATCAGTCGCGCCATTTAACCATTCCATTTTTTTTTTGTATGTTTGAGTAAGTTCATACATTATAATTTTAATAATCTTTTTAACACACCATGATAATAAAATATTCATAAAATAAAGTCACTTCGCAAAATGTCACTTTTATTTTTAACCGACCAAAAAAAAGGAGGTTCTCAATTCTACCGTATTATTTTTTTTTTTTTTTGTCTGTTCAGCCCTCACTCCGTTATTTATGAACCGATTTTGATTATTCTTTTTTGTTAGATAGGGTATACCTCAAGGGTAGTCCCATGTCATGGAAGTCAGGATCTGATGATGGGATCCTGAAAAAATTGAGAGAAACCCTCGAAAATTGTTGGAACGAATAGTGTTTATGTTTACTTTTCATTACTTTATCAGGTATTTGCGTTTAGAAATCATCACATCATGTAGCTGAGCTGATGATGAAAAAAAAACCTAAAATAAAAATCTTTTTAACAAAAAATTAAACCGACTCAAAATAAGTTTATATAAAATTTGATAGTTTATGTAAATAAGCTCAATACTTAAGACTTAAGGTTTATTTATTTTTTGCTTTTTAGTTCTTTTCGTCGGTTTAATTTTTGTTAAAAAGATTTTTATTATAATTCGTGTATGGCGTGTGGTCATTGGGTGGTCTGGACTGCCTGATTTGATCGTGTCTTATCAAATCGGGTGAAAGAAATTCGTGTGGACGCATCTTCAAATTTTATCATTATCAGGCGGCATACGCGTTTTATCAGTTCGTATGGTTATATTTATAAGATAATTTATATTAAAATATCAATACAGGTAGGATTTCTTTAAAAAGAAAAACTATTAAACATACGAGAACCTTTCTTACAAACGTCCGTCCAGCATAGAACATAAATAAAAATTAGCGATTTAGTTGTGTACGTGTAGACGCGAAATCTCTTCGTAAGCCAATTGAATAGCAAATCTGATCAGTAGTAATATTGTATCATGTGGAAGCCGTGTAAGCCAACCACTTTTTTTTGTTATCATAGTTTCCATTTGGAGCTGGGATAACTTTCTATGAAATTTACGCATTCTCCTTTGTGTTTGCAAAAGCTTATTTCCATACTAGTGTAACACTGAGATAGGCTTGTTGCTTAAGAGATTCTGTAGACAATATTAAATTATGTATGGAGCTGGTTTTTCCAGTAGTTGTAGATTTTTTCTTTAAATTCTTTTCTTTTACTTAATTATTATTATATTATTATTAATTTAAGTTGCTCTCTATTGTTTGGTGTAACTATTCGAATTATTTATATTTAAATTAAAATATTCCTATCTATTATACTATTCATAGCTAGTTTCGTTACAAACTTGTACCCACCTTATGCTGAGTCACTTGTAGGTAATAATTCTATTATGATAATTACTTTGGCGTGTTTAATATGACTAATGCGATACTTAATTATTAATACCTATGCAATTAGTTTAGTAGAAAACCATTACTTGAAGAAATTGTCGCCTGCGGTATTTCCGGACCGATACGACCTTCAAACCTTCAAGAAAACCGGCAAAGCACCGTACACTACAACAACCACAAAAAAAAAATGATGATTACTGAACAGACGTAACACATTTATTTAATTTTAAGTATATTTATCTCCATTCAGTCACAAAATCAAATTTTGCCGCCCCCCTCTGGGATGAGAAAAACAAATTTTGCTCCCCCCTGGAATAAAAGATGGGTACGCCCATGAATAGGCACATAACTAACAACTCCTAATAAAATATTTAAATTAATCTATTATTTAAAAACAGACAACACTAACGTCGCGGCGGCGTCAGAACAGATAAGAGTTATGCGATATAAAGAGGTGCAACTTCTAGGTGACTATAACTGTAGGTAATTATATTAGCGCTGTGCGATCTCAATTGGGACTTTACTGTGTTCGAACAAGAGTCGCTATTTATTTAAATGATTTGGCGGAGTAGGACTTCTGTACCTGTACTTTATGTAATCTGCGATTTAATTTTGAAATTATCTCCAGCCTAGGTACTAGACTTCTTTCCTAGGGTATACCCGAATCCCTTAATAGACTAATAGGCAATAGACTCATCTATGACGGATCACCGTATGGTTTTAGTCGGTTCGATTCCGACATACCACTTCACTGGCAGCCCCGGTGAGGTGATGACCCGAGGGGGTTTCGACACGATAAATAAAAAAGAACAGGTACCTACTAGATTATCCTGTAAGTCCTAGTATTGTTTTTATAATGTTTTTAAGGACTTTTAACAACTAATTTGTTATGTATATGATCTACCTACTTATTTGTTATTTTCTAAATCTGAAAGTAAACCTTAATATAATCAGCAAATAACAAGCACAAGCTGATAGATTGACTCACGAAAGTGCAGAGCCTCTGATTTGTATAGAACTAGGAACCCGCCCCGGCTTCGCACGGGTAGCAGAGACATCTTCAACAATCATCATCATATTTCAATAAGTTTATACAACATTTTAATAAATTATACACAACAGTTTAACAAATTATACCTACACCTTCCTCATGAAACGCTCTGTCAACAAACAAAGTGAAACAACCAGACTCTGGACAAATATTTGTGGATCACACAAATTTTGTCCTGTGTGGGATTTGAATCCACAACACTCGGCGCGGCATAGTGGCGAGGTGACCACTTAAACCATTGCGACTTTTTGATACCATCCACAATAGTTTACGTTAACACAAGTGAATACAAAGTTTGCATTAACATTCATTTCCCAGTCTAAGCTCTCGCTTTTAGGCGCCTATAACACGGTAGGTTTACGCTGTCAGTTTTGCCACAATTAAAACGGTGATTGACGAATAACCTATCGTCTAATGCAGTGATTGACGGTTGCATGATCAACAAAGGTCATTCATGACTTTTGGTAACGATTGACGTTTGCATGAGCATCTAATGAACGCCTTTGATTCATCACAATAAACTATTAAGTATACATAAAGTAAATCCGTCCGCCTTACATCCGTAACTGAAACAAGTCGTCAAGGTGGGGCGTAGGTATACTAGGAAGCAGGTGACGCAATAGCGTAGATCATAGATTTTTTAATGAATAATAAATACATTTCTTGATAAACATTGATAATAAGCGTCCTCTTTATCCCATTGAGGTATGCTGCACCAGTAGTGTTATCAAACCGAACCCTGTAAACTGTAGTAATCTGGTAAAATCATGGTAGAGAGGTCATTTCACGAATGAGAATTCAAGGCAAGAGTACCAATATTTCATTACACAGACGAAACAGCATATGCATATACTCTCTCTATCCTCACCTAAACCTATACACGGTACAAGAGTCGTACTTGGACGTCGATAATTCCCAAAGCTCGTCTTTGCAACAATTCAAAAGCACAATTAGAAATTACTGCATACAGGTGCCAGCAGCATCAGTACCTACACCCGGGGAAGTCGACCTTGAGATTTGTAAAGAAGCAGATCCCAACACTTGATGATAAGAGCCTTGTCTGGGAATTGATGGACTACAGTCCATTGATTTTCACGACAACTAGATTAAAAAACCGTAAAATGAAAACGTCTAACAAGTGTTAGCAGTTCTGGGAATACCGTCACTTTTGTTTTTGTCTGTGCAAGAGGAGCAACCGCCATCTAGTACGGCCTTAATGCTTATGTTCGACAATGAACTGACAACCCATTTGCCGTTTATCGGGTGGTAAGTAAGATGGCAACTTCGATAAAAACAGTTCGGTGTGTGAGACTCCCCAGAATGTAACCCATTGAGCGCGATCCAGTATGTAAGTAATTAGACTCCTAGGTATCTCTGCGAGTTCCGTGAGCCTCCATGACCAGTAAGAGCGAAAGGCATACATTCATGTAAAGAGTACCTACTTTTTTTTTGTACATTACAAAACCGATCACATATTGTATGTATTTACATTACAAAATACCTCTTTTTTATATTCGTCGTTTCGTGTTTCTAGTTTTGAACAACTTGTAGTTTTACTAATTGAACTTTCGCATTCCATGATACCTATAAAATTATTTATTCAGGAATTAATGCGATCAATAGGTACCTATTACATACCTTGACCGCGACCGTGCAACCTGGTCGAAACCTCAGGCAATTCAAAGGCATGTAAAACCTATTTATCCCGTTAATTTCCGAATAAATAATTATATAACTTTAAAATCCCTACCTATGTCATGATCATTTTGTTCCCCTACTGGCTTTGGTGAACCAACATACCTATGGTTTATAAACTATCGCGTTAATTCTCATATGTAAACTCATAACCTAAACGTGTTAAATAACGGGCCTTCGTAATACATTTAAGCGTTAGTTAATCGCTTGTATGTCAATTTATTTAATCAATCGAGCGCCTATAATTAGTCACGTTTACCATCGAAGTAGGTCACGGCGAAAAGGAACAGTTGCTGCTTGCTGATATTACAATCATCTAGCTACTAAATATTGCTTTATTATTGAGGTGCTGGAGAGGTGGCAGAAACACCGTGTGGTTTTATATAGTTCGACTTAGACATAGTTCAAAAATTTACCCTGGAGAAGATAGCAGTTGCGGGGATCCATGCAGAATGATATCCGGCTTCCTACACTAGGTACGTAACCTATGCCTTGTATATGTACTTACTTTATCATAACAGTCTATTGTCTATGCGTAATACTCGTATGTTATGATAAGAGAGTCTAATTTATTTGAGGTAATTTATTTTTAATTAGAAAATAAAGCGAAAAAGTTACCATAAACAATTGAACACAGATGGCTGCGTGCGTTTATTTTCACTGGAGTCTGTACGAAAGTACGGTGTTTACAAGACGAAAACGTATTAGAAAAATCAATAAAGTTATAAAATACATATAGAATTTATTCCTAAATGATAAATTTGATAGTATTAATAAATTATAGTTTATAAAATACATATTTTATTCCAATTTTCTTGGAAAACAACGTCCACTTGAAGGGAAGCGGTTACAAAACTTCTAGCTGTTTCCCATATTTTCTTTAAGGTGCCTAGTGTGATGATAAATAGCCTATAACTTTTATCAAGAAAAATCAAATCTGATAGGATTTTTTTTGTTATAGTGGTGGTAAATGACTACCGCCGCCCATGAGCACCTGCAACTCAAAAGTCACAAGTGTGTTGCCGGCCTATAAGGTGGTAGTAGGGGAATAAGGGAGTGATGATACTTCACTGACGGCTTTCTGTGAGGCCATGGTATCACTCCGGTCGAGCCGGCCCATACGTGCCGAAGCATGGCTCTCCCACTGTAAAGATCCGGAGATAAACGTGTTAAACCAAATAACAAACTCTTTGATGACAAGCGCCTGCAGTCTAGACCTTCTTCAATGTATGGACATTGTAGGAGTGACCACCTGTTATTATTATCTAGGTACCGTAAGATGAAGTTGTTTCTCCAGTCATGAGTTGAGGAAATCACTAGTGATTCGATCCCATATTTATATTGATCTGATTAGATGTCCCTCAGAAGATAGTTGCAACTGTCGTAGACAGGACTCCGTTGGCTTTTTTAATAAACTAGCCGTTCTCTGCGTTTATGGTCACTGCTCTGCTCTTAAAGGTCGTAGGGTGTTTTTATAGCCTTCTTCAATGAATACTCTATCTAATACATAAAGATGTTTTCAAACCCGACTCATAAACAAACAATTAGACAAAAATACTCTTTAGCTTTATTATATTGTAATGCATCGTCATTCCTTCTAGAAAATTCTAACGTGTCTGTAGTAGAAAAATGGTAAGCTTCTTTTTTTTTTCTTTTTAATCTGCGTAATGGCTAAGGGGTTTGGTTAAGAGGGGCATTTCCGTTAATTCTCTCCCTCAGTTTACAAAATGGTGTCTGCTTTCCAGGCTTCTAGCATCTCTGGTCCAACTGTAGTATCTGCCATCTCATCTGTATTGTAGTGTTCTTGTTGGTGTGAACTAGATCTCTAGCGAGTTGACTTGTGTGTATTTGCAGCCTCTTCTTGTATTTGGCACGGTATCTGTTTACCTCCTCTTTGACTGTTGGCGCTTCCAAGTATTCATGTATCTCCACATTTCTAGTAAACCATGGTGAGTTTGAGATTGGTCTTAGTGCTTTATTTTGAAACCTTTGCAGGATTTCAATTTTGGAATTACTAGCAGATCCCCAGAGTTGGATCCCATATGTCCATATTGGTTTTATTATGCATTTATAGACTAACATCTTGTTGTTCAAAGTTAGTAGTGACTGTTTCCTAATGAGCCAGTAGAGTCTCTTGAACTGTAAATCTGCTTCTCTTCTTTTTGTTTTTATGTGGGTAGCCCAGCCCATGTTAGCCTTCGATCAATTGTTTTCCTCGCAGCGTTACCGCTGGGCAGTCTCCTCTACGAAGTGTAAACGTTATTTGTTTGGATTTAGAGACATTTGGCTTTATTCTCCACTCTCCAGCCATTTGTCAATTTCAAACAGCTGTTTTTGTAGTTTTTGTGATGCTACTGCTGGGTCTTTATGATTTGCGAGGCACGCGGTATCATCTATATATGTAGCTGTCACTACACCGGTGTCGCATGGTAGATTAGCTGTATATATCGAGTATAGTGCTGGGCCGAGCACGGAACCTTGTGGTGCAGATGCCCTAATGTCATACAGAAGGGATAGTTCCTGGCCAACCTTAACCTGAAATTTTCTGTCTTGCAGGTAAGACTTCAGAACCATGTAATATGAGTTGGGTAATAGACTTTTCAGCTCATATAGAAGGCCCACATGCCAGACTCTATCAAATGCCTGCTGGATATCCAAGAAGACAGCAGCGCAGTACTCCTTCTACTCTAGAGATTGTCTTATCTTGTTCACCATACTGTGTACCTGTTCTATTGTGCTGTGTTGCTCTCGGAATCCAAATTGATGATCCGGTATTATGACTTCTTCTTCTAGGATTGGCTTGAGTCTTTGCAAAATTTTTTTTTTAAACAACTTGGATAATTAAGGTAACAGACTAATTGGCATGTAGGACCTTGGATCTGTAGGCAGTTTTCCAGGTTTCAATAACATGCATATCCGAGAGATACCCCACAATCTGGGAAAGTAATGTAACCTCAGTCTAGCATTGAACAGCATAGTCAGAAAGACAACAGGTTTTCTGGGAAGATGTTTTAGGACTTCGGCAGTGTTTAAATCAAAGCCTGGAGCCTTTTTATTGCTTAACATTTTAAGATTTTTAATTCCCGCGGTGTTACAGGTTTTATAGGTAGTGACAGCTGTTGATCACTGTCAAGGTAAGCATTTACCTCCCGTTAAAATCTCTCATCGTAGAAACGTTTGGCACAAATACTTGACTGATGTGTTGAGCGAAGAGCTCAGCTTTTTCTTTAGAAGTTTTGGCCCATGCCCCTGGTTGTGTTCTCAGTGGTGGTACTGCTTGCTGAGGTCTCTTAAACTGTTTTGTGAGTTTCCATAGGGTATAATCATCACACTTTTTTCAGATAGAGATGTTAGTTTCTGTTAAAATGTGTAGTTTTTATTCTCTGCTATAATTTCCCTCAGTTCTCTAGCTGCTCTTTCATGAATACAGTTTCTTATCATATAAATCTCTGCTCAACTGCCAGACTCTCCTGAGTCTTCTTTTCTCGCCAATTTTCTCTCGTATTTGCAGAGGTACATTTGTGGTTTTGTTTATAGTTTTCAAGTTTGGTGTACATCGCCAAACAGCTTCTTGTATTAGATTGGTTATATAGAATGTTGCATCATCTATGTCAGTTTCCGTTTTCAGTTTTATTTGTAATTTTGTTTTTATTTCAAGGTATTTAGCAAATAATGTCCAATCCGTTTTATGATTAAACAAGGTTGGCTGTGGTTCTCTGTAAATTATAGTTCTACTAAGTGGACATACTATAGGTGAATGATCAGAGGTTGTATCCCAACAGCTTTCAATGTCCAGGTAATTATCTGAAAACCCTTTGATGATGAAAAAGTCTAGCAGATCAGGGAGCTTATTCGGATCTGTTGGCCAATAAGGTTCACTAGAAGAGAGTGATGTTATTCTTAAACTGTCTATACACTTCTTGAGTTCTTTACCTCGGGTGGTTGTCAGTCTAGATCCCCAGTGTGTGTGTGTGTTTACTGTTCCAGTCTCCTCCACAGGTAAATCTATTTCCTAGACTTTTAAAGTAGTTCTTAAACATCTCTCCCTTGATATTAAACCGTAGTGGAGCACCTACATTTATAGACCCATTCTTATCTTGTAATGTGATTGTAGTGGCTTGTAGGTAATCTTCTTTGACCTGACTATGAATATGATGGTTAATGTGATTTTTAATCAAGATAGCTGTGCCACCATGCCATCTGGGTGATTGGTGCAATGCACATCATAATTCTGAAGGTGTGTTTCAGAGATTAGCATAATATCAAATTTATTTATTTCAAGTATGACTTTGAGCTCATTTTTAATTGGAACTAAGCCGTTTGCATTCCATGTTCCAATACGCATGGAAGTCATTTTGTCTTACTGAGCAGTGTGGTAATGAGGTTTAGTAGTGTCCCCATTTGTTGTAACAGTAAATCTATTTTTTGAGATGGTCTATTAAATGGTTCTAGTAGAGTGATCTCATATTGATTACGGGTTTGGTTGCCAGTATGAGTTGTTTGAGTCATGGTATTTTGAACTCCAATTATGTTGAAGTTATTTGATTCTTGTGGTTTGATATAATTCTTCAACACTTCACTAGAGGAATGTGTATGTTTATTTGTAATGCTTGGCAACTGTTGACCTAGTTCTTGGGTTAGTGGTACCACATTTCTGAATTAAAATGGTAAGCTGATAAAATATTTACACGAGAGAGATCTAAACGAAAAAGTCCTGATAAAATGGAAAACCAGAATGGGTTAGATAACGACCGTCGTCAATTTTTTTTAACAACGAGACCATTGCTAAATAAATAAAGTTTCCGTGCTTTCAAATGGTTGCGAAGAATCCGATTAGCAGTTGGTGCACTTGACTTGAGGCTTCCCTCGATCTTTCGATATGTTGCACGTCGGCCTGCCTCCAATAAATAGTTTTCGTACAGTCTCAATGTTCTTATCGGTAGTCCCTACTATCGGGCTGCTGGACTATACCACTGCCCTATGGTCCTTAGAGATGGAGGATGGAGAGGACTCATTTTCTCAAAACATTTTTGTTTGTTTAAGCCACGCTTAAAGTTATACAAAATAATTACACGAATGTCACAAGATAAGCTCGCCATTTTCATTTAGAAAATTACCTAATTTAAAATTCGAACAAACGATTCTTATTCTCGATATTACAATATCTAGTTTGAATACGACAAAACTCATGTAGCGCCTTATATGTTGATGTAGATACCTATGTAAAAAGTGATTATTTAAAACAATGACCTTGAGATATTTCAATAAAATATGGTATTTATCTATATAATTTCCCTTGTTCGGAGTTTAGAAATTAAATTGGCTAAGTCAGCCATGTTTTCGTAGTATTTACTAGTTACCGTACCAATTTATTCTCATATTTTATGTGGGTGATATGGCAAATTTACTACATCTCTATAGCATAACTTTCAATGGTAGGTATGCTAATAATGGTCTCGAACATAGTAGTTATCTTTGTTTAACCACGGTTAACTAGTCATTGCATTTTTAAACTACGAATGCAGATTATTCCTCTAGGTACATGTTTCAGTAAAATACAGTCTTAGAATAAATTGTCCAAAATATTTTTAAGCATTGCTTCACTGCTGGATTTCTGTGAGGCCGTGGTATCGAGCGGAGTCGAGCCGGCTCATACGTGCCGAAGCATGGCTCTCCCACGTTAAAAATATATATAAAAATGAATCTCTATTTCCCTTGGTCTTGGCATCACACGGTCATCATATTAGTGTAGGAGTAAAATATGTTCTATATTTAATTGTCAGTGTTTGTCAGTGTCAATATTTTCTGCGATCAATAAATAACTCTTCGTCGTATTTAATTTGATGTTATATCTCCATTGGTGCCGATTCTATTGTACACTCGACTAAACTAAAACCTGACTTAATTTCTTCATATGAAACCAACCTAGTTTTCTTCGTAATAAGGTCTATTTGTTACTAGCATCTATTTCTCAGCGCCACTAAATTTCAATAAAACCTGTCAACGTATACTCAACTTTATTTCCACGCAGCGAGAGTCTTCATTTATTCAAACGCTGTATAATTGCCGGACGAAAAAACGAACAAGGATGACGTGTTTTTAATCTACACCTACGAAGACGCTTACTAAAAACACAGAGCAAAAGAGATGGCATTCAACGGATAGCGGCTCTCGCTACGTGGTATTAAAGTTTATTTATGCGTATCAGACTTTAGTCGACAAATAAATTGCTTATTTCGATAGCGACATATGTTACCTATTTGTTTCAATTTGAAATAAGACCTTGTTTCTAAATATACAAGGTTTACTTCTTATATGAAGAAAATTTAGTGAGTTTTAATTTAGCAAGTGAAGTAACAGAATTGGGGCCAATGCCGAGGAATTTAAATATCCATGAAAGAGCTGCAATTATTAGAGATCTGATCATGATGGTGGCTATAACATTAGCGACGTATCTTCAAATCTTAATATTACGAGAGACACTGTAAGTTTCTGAATTAGGAGACATGCCGAAGAGGGTAATCTTACTGATCACCGCCATACCAATTCTGGGACGCCGCCCGACTCTTACCCAAGGGCAAAATAATTTTATGAGTCGGTAATGGCTGGCAGTCAAAAATGGTTTCATGAATTCGCCGAATTATTTGACGTATCTCCGAGAGTATTAAGAAATGCATTGCACTCTATGGGACTTCATCCTGACGTCCTGCCAAGAAAGTGGCTTTAACTAATGCTCAACAAACAACACGCTTAAATTTTGACCGAACATATTTAAATTTTGATTAGAGTCACTCTGTTTTTACTGCTGAAAACAGCTTCCAATCGGATGATTAGCCTGTCCTTTCCTCCAGCACCGTTACGTAACTTGGTGCGTTTGCTCTAAGTGGAAGGTCAATACTCCATCAGCTGAGATCCAACCCCAAATAAGATTTGGCAATACGTAGTTCTCCAAATACCTCGTTCCGTTTAGTCTCCACAAGTTTACTCTCCCATGTTGATCCCAACATGCTGGAGGACAGTATGCTTCAGCTATCAGCATCTTGAAGTATTGGTGATTCCTTGGCCTGCGAAATCAGCTGATCTAAACCCCACAGAAAATCTATGAAGTTTTATGGTGCAGCGGTGGAAAAATAATAACGAAAGAACTAAGGCAGCTGTTGTAGAGCATTGCTGGAATGTGTGGGAGGGTTTCAGAGGAACGGACATATGCCTTAACGTGACTGCAATATGTGATTAATGCGAATGGCGAATAGGTATACCTACTCGTTTTTGATTAAGTTTTATATAAATAAAATTTACCATAATGACTACCATTTATTTTAATTCATTAAACAACAACATTTAAGTACGACATAAACAAGTCAATAATTTAATACAATAATATAATTATCGTCAATTGATTGACATTTTGGGATTAGTCATAGTTTCCGGGTTTTCACGTTGATAAATTTCACCGTATCTATCTTTATTAGTTGACCTGTCACTATCAGTGATTACTAATGTCAATACGTTATTTCTGTTTCGTCTGAAATGAAACGTTGGTGGGACTAATTGCCTTGGTGCAAGCAAATGTCGACTTTAAACTGACGAACCTTTTCTTACCCCTACTGTATATATATATATATAATCTGATTTTTAAGAAAATTTTGTATGAGGGGGTTTCGGGGGCGATAAATCGATCTAGCTAGGTAGATTTTTAGAAAACAAAAGAAAAACAGAGCATAGCTCGGTCATCCAGGTACTTATAGTTATTTCACTATGTATATAATATGTATGTGTTTTCTGTATACATTTATTCATGTTTATGTGTGTATGTATCTTTATATATATTATTATATTTCTTCTGTGCGTGTGACTGTTCCTGAACTCCTCCTAAACGGCTGGACCGATTTTAATGAAATTTTTTGTGTGTCTTTAGGTGGATTCGAGAATGGTTTAGATTTACAATACGATAGATGGCGCTGCGATAGGGTTACAGGAACAATATTTTTTAACGTTCCGACAGGAGTCCCGCAGGACAACGTCTGTCGGGTCCGCTGGTATTATATACATATATATATGTAGATATTTCACGTATTCCTTTTCACCCCATTTTTTAGTCTCAGATAAGTCGTAATATCATTCGCTTTACTACTAGATACTATATTATTATTTCAGTGTTCCCGTTCTCAATATTTTTGGTAGGTACGCCATTCCTCTGTTGTTTCCATACAAAGGTTGTCTGAAAGACATTGCTTTTAGCGATAAGACCGCCCATTGTACTTGCCGCTTAGTATAAACTGTTACTAACTATGTTTAATTTCTGTCCAATTGTGGTGTATTATAAATAATGTACTATCTATCTATCTTTCTAACAAGTGATTTATTATATGGTACTGTTACACACATTTTTTTACGAAACCATAGTCATAAAACAAATATAATGTACAACATTTCTAAATCTAACAACCGCTAAGTATGAAGTAAGTCATTTTGTAGTATAAATATATATTTTTTTTTTGTATCAAGAAAAATCTTTGGCTTCTCTCACACAAACGTGTTTTTCTTGCCCGTTAACGCTAAGAATTGTATTACAGGTCGGCTGGACAGAGGCCTGTGCCAGACCAAACCCACCATCTTTAACTAAATTTGCCAACGAAGACCCTTTGTTGATGTATAATGGTTGATTTTTATAAAGGTTTTTTTCATCGCAACCATTAAGAACCCTGTCTACAATAATATAGAGACCAAATTTTATCTACCTGCTTGAGTTAAACGAATTTTGTATACAATTATACAAAGTGGCAGCCCTGGTACCGAGTGTATACCGAACTCGGCGTGGCGATCCGACCGTTTGTATAAAGATACAATACTGATTATACTGTGGCAATACGCTCGTTCCCAAGCCAAATCTCTATACAAGCCAATCCCAAAATATCTTCTCACGTAGGGGTGTTAATACATCTTCATCCTAAACCTTTAACAGTGAGTTTTGTAGTCACATTGTAGACTGTATCACATGTTAAAGATTACAAGAAAAATATCTTCCCTGATACGTAACTATATAAATTGAAATGGTTTCTGAATAGATCAGAGGTAATTCCAAGTCCCAAGTACATGGATATTTATTTATACATTGTTCATGTATATGATTAATATTAGAAACGTGAAAGTTTGTGAGGATGTATGGATGTTTGTTACTCTTTCACACAAAAATCTGTAGATCTGAATTAACACATAGGCTACTTTTTATCCCGATATTCACACGACATCGGGACTTATGCGGGTGAAACCGCGGGGCGCAACTTGTATATAATAACTTGACCTCTAGATGAATGGAGTCTTGTAACTCAATTATCACTTAGATGCTTCAATTTATTTCAAACTACCGTTGCTCAGCAGTTTGTACAGCGTTTATGGTCACTGCTCCGCTCCGGAGGGTCGCAGCGTGATGTTACATATATTATATGGCCTCGTTAATAAATGCTCTATCCAATACAAAAATAATTATTCAAATCAAGATTAGTACGTTTAACCAATCAAACAAAAATCTCTAAGTTTATTTTAGTACTAGCTGACCCGCGCAACTTCGTTTATGTTTGTAAATTTTCCCCGTTTTTGCAAAAAAATTTATTGATGCTCCGCTCCTATTGGTTGTAGCGTGATGTTAGAATAACCTTTAGCCTTCCTTGATAAATGGGCTATCCAACACTAAAAGAATTTTTCAATTCGAACTAGTACTTCCTGGGATTAGCGCGTTCAACCAAACAAACAAACAAGCTCTTGAGCTTTATAATATTATTAGTACTAGTATAGTTTATTATATTACATAGTATAGATTTTGGACACATACAGATGCTGATTATTGCTTCTGCATCGATACTACTGCAATACTTGAAAAATATTGGGAAATAATATTAAAAAATTTGCAAAAAATTTTATTTACTTTTAATTTTTTTCATTAGTTTTTTACGTGTGCTAAATAAATAAAAAAAAAATGACGCGAATCAATATATCAGTAAATGATTTATCATTCTAAATGCACGTTCAAATAAATCCAGAGCTCAAATATTATACAAACGTAATATGTGTAGGTATGTTAACTATTAATTACATGATATACATATATGTACCTATATACCTAACACCACGAAAAGGTCACAATGATAAACCTACTCTACTTTATAGGACATAGCTTATGTCATTCTTGAGTGCCACTACGTCCCAAGTTAATTCGTTTTGCGGGTCTATTTGTTGCCAACTTAGTTTGACGTCATGGACTGCGTATATAGGTTGCACTCCAACTAGGCTGTCGCCTAGAATAGATCAATCACAAATTCACAATCTTTCAAGGAAGTTAATTTTGGATAGAGTAATTTATCCAAACTTATTTTTTATGCCCTAACGCCACGGATAGGTATTAGTTTACTTTCAAATGTTAATATTTCGCTCAGAAAGTTTAAGTAGAAAATTATTTATTATTAGGGTTACTAACATAATATTTGTAGGGAGGGTAGTTTTTCGTTAAGGCAATAAATATTTATGGGTGATTCCATTGTATTATGTATTGAACCAAAACTTGCTTTTATTTTTAAGATATTCCAACTAAGGTTGATGTTTACTCTCGGCTAACTTTGTAATATAGTTTAAACTTGTATTAAACGCCCGGGAATAAAATTCTCGACCCCTGTCGGCAGTATTACGTAGGCGAGTACATTATAACAACTAATTTGGTCTTAAAAGTAATTCAAAACTTTATTGCTTGTAAATATCAAGGTGCTCTTATTTCATGGACCATAGACGTGGCCTATCTCAATCGGAGGGATGGAATTAGGGGATTTTTCAAAGGAGAATTCGTAGTACCTAGTTAAGGATGTGAAATGTAGGAAGGAGGCGTCGTCGGTCAATACTGGAGGTGGTGCGGTGCGGGCGCGGTGCGCAGGCGTGGTCCCCCGAACCCCGCTGCTGCCAGCCCACTCACGCAACTCGCGAGTTAGCCGTCGTGCGCTGCGATCGCGCGCGCCCGAGCTTTCGTCGCCGCTCTAGCCATGTGTGATGAAAACATCACAGAGGGGATCGTCATCTAGTTTCCGTACTCCGTTTTTTGCAACATGTCTGAGTAAGTCTCTCGAAGACAGAGGATATCACGGGACAGTTTCGTTTGTTTCTCAAAAGGACAGCTTTCGCTGAGTGCCGACTTTTTCACGTAAGCTCGTGGCCGTTGACACTGCAGCGTGCGGATCCCGCAGTGCGCGAGTGTTTGGTTAATTGGCGAACATAATAGACGAGGACATCAGCTGAGTCGCGTAAACACTGGCTACATAGTTGTACTGACGGGACTGTTGACGATGGCTCCGGTGAATACACGCGCGTAATCTTACCACGCTGTTCCAGTAAGCACTCCGTCATGCGGCACTTACTACTGTTGTTCCTATTAACAGGTAAGATAACAGCATGCCCTACGTTCTTGGTTGTATTCAATACTGACGCTAAACTGAACTTTTATTTTTAATTCAGAACTGGATTTAAGTTCTGCTATCAAACAGGTTTGTTATATTTGCTTATGTTTTTTTTATAAAATCGTTAAGTTTTTTTCGATCGATTCATTAGTGCATTAGCAGTAAATGAAAGATGTATTTTGTTGTCTAAACATGTATTATTTAATGGGTCACTACTATTTAGTAGTAAATAATATAAAAGATTTATTTAACTAAATGGTTAATTAAATAAATCTTTCAATTCAAAACAAAATCATGCTTTCATTTCACCACGGTTATTTCACGCACAACCACCATTTGTAAAAATAAGTTATAAATTATTGTATGGACCCTCGCGATCGGGCAATTCTGGGAACAAATGGGTCTATTTAAGAAGAGCAGTTTTTGCGGTCGGTACCGTAACTGTATTTCTAGGACCAATTACTGTTACATTATCAGTAAAATGTTTTAATAATTATTCGTTTTAATTCACCGACCTTAATAAATGTTGACCTTTAACCGCCAGATTACTTTATGGCTTTAAAACTATCGCTACGATTTCTTAAGTAATTTTGATAAAAGAATTCCTTTGCATCATGGCGGAGAGATCGGCCTTTTATTGAAAGCGCACCTATTGTTACATGGACATCTGCCGGTATCATCTATGGAATTTGCTTTTTATAAGTGGAACTGAATATGATACTCCATGTATATAACTGTACTTAGAGATCCAAATACCTTTTCTACTTTAAATCTGTAAAGAATGGTAAGTATCTGAAGAATGAAAATTTTTAATATTTTAGTTACTACAACTCAAATATTCAAAATCTTCATCAATCAATAGGTTATACCTAAGGTTTCAATAAAGGATCAATCTACACATTAATGTTTTTTTTTTCTTTTTGCATTACATTCGTAGTATAAATCTGCCAAAAGGAATTAATCCTCTGTATTTACGAAAGCGACAGGTGTTCAGTGCAGGTAGACAGCAGTGTTCGGTCGGCCGACGGGTTTTAGTTTTGTTAAAATAAAATCGTTCAATCATCTGTCTTCATATATCCGCACTATCCGCAGTAACAATATTTTATACGACTGCTAAATTCTTTCTGTGTGTTGCTAGCACTTGGTATCTATAAGTATAGGTATATCGAGTTTTGTAAAAATAGCTTCTTGAAATAAAAATCCACAATACTTAAGTAAGGGTAAGTATAATATTTTATTGGTCATATTGGGATCCCGTTTTTTCAAAGATACTTGAGGAGTGTATGTAGATGTGAATCCCCTTACAATATACGCTGTTTTTGATATTTTCTTTAAACGATGATATTCTCAATTTCTTAAGACATCATTGAAAACTTTTTCTCTCTTGCAATTTATTCGAACCCGAACCCATTTCGAATGGAAGAATATGATAAATCGAAAAGCTTTTTCCGAGAAAAATAGAGGAAAGTTGGAAAAACTGGGGTCCCTAAGTCATCAATCTACTGTTAGGTGTATTGAATCCACTTTAAGAGACACGCCCGCAATGTCACTGACAACAGCTGAAGAACGCCATAAACTTTTTTTTATCACAATCTTAGATCTTTTATGGAGTAGATAATAACTACAGCAATTGGAAACTTGTTTAGATAGCAACTGGCAAGGGTTTCTATACAGTAAATTAAGGCTAATGTCTAGAAAGCCTGTTGTTTAAAAAAAAACTTAAAACACAGACATTTCTATATTGTAGGCATATATGTATATTATTTACACATAAAGCTGCTAAGAGTGTTTTCTTTATAAAAATAATGTAGTGCTATTATATCTCTCGAAGAGAAACCATTTTTTTCTCTTATTTGAGCGGATATGGACTGCACCTGGCCTCTGTTTCTTTTTTTCCAATGCATTGATTTAAGACTGTATATTCGTGTTGTTATGTATTGAAACGTAAGGTTTCCTGTTAAAAATGAGTACCTAGTAATGATTAATGATTATTAATAATGATAACAGTATAAACTAATTTCCATTATCAAAATGTTCAATACCGATATACATTCATACTTTCATAAGTATGAATGTATATCTAAAACTAAAAGATTAATGTTCTTGTTTGTTAGAATAATATTGCTTACGAGTAGAGTTTTTAAATTAAATAATAGTCTTTATCGCGGATGATATTTGAAGTGGTTATTTTTTATTTTCTTGACGATATGCAGCTTTATGTGTATGCCTATTTTGGGGTGTTGACAGAGCAGCCATAATCAAATGGGTGCAGTCGATAAGTGGGTAGCGCCGGCTTTCATCTCAGATCTCAGCGGTGTGTGTGTTTACATTCACGGTATTCCGCCGGGTCGGCGTCTGTAGCTTACGCCTGCGCCCGCGCATTTCGGTAGCGTAAAGTTCATATACTCGTGTGAATATTATTTCTGTCAAATACCACAAAATACTTTTGTAGTTTACGACGTTGGTGACCCTTAAAATCCATTTAGTACTCTTTTGAAGAATGATATACCACAAGCTGCAGCGACCGCAGGAGGAAGCTTCGCGAATATGGTAATGGTGGTATGGCTCGCTTCTATCGTTGATCTTCTAAATAAAATAATCGCTTGTTTGTTTAAGGATTAATGTTTCATTCATTTGTATTTTTTTTAAATCATTTATTGCTAAACATATTCTATTTCGGTATACAGTTTCATTAAGGCACCCATGGCCCAAATTCCGAAAATCAACAACAATAACAACCAATTAGTGGACGAAAGTAAAGAAAACATGATCAATGTACTATCTTTTTTTTTCACAAATTATGGTAAAGTAGACCAACATTTGGTGTGTAGGGTGATACCTCTTCAAGAAATCTCTTGTCCTTCTATTTCTAGTTTTCTAGAAATATAATAGGTATAACATAGCAGAATGTAAACTTTTATTTTAGAATAATTATTCTAGAAGGTTATAGAGGTACATTATTATTATTGTCTGTAGATAAAACCAGGCCAATCATTATATTAATCATTTAATTCTTTCTTCTATTTCTTTCTTATAAGGTTTTTGGGTGTGAGTTTTTGGACTATCTATCTATCTATCTATAATCATATCATCAGTTGTAGCTCGCATGTTTGTATTAAAAAAATCCAATGTATCTACAGATTTCTATAAGTTTTAAGTTGTGTGACTGTAGTACTTAAAATGAATGACGTTAAATCATCCTACAAACCTCTAACATTCTTGATGTCAAAGTTGATTTCAGATAGGTTGATTTGTTATTAATGCCTTCATGAATTTTCATACTAAATCTCAAATTTCTTGTAGAAAATATGATACAATGAAGAATATTTTCTTTCTATTGCCTTGTTTTGCATATCCGCATATATATAAAAATATACATTTTTTGTCAAAGATCGAATGACCGGGCACACCTTTTGAATATATGTATAAGAATCGGTGAAAAATACAATTTATCAGCATACTTGAGTTTTTGGCATATTTATTACATACTAGAGATCGCTTGGTGGTCGAATTTCGACCACGGTTTATTTCATGGCCATTTTTTTAACTTTATAGCAAATATTGTTTAAAAATTTTAGCTTTCTACACTTCTATATATAATCTGTAAATATTCCAAAATTCACGTTACTACGTTTGCGAAATTTTCTTAAAAAGGATTACAAAGATTATATATAATGATTTATTAGGTTAATAGTTTTTAGTTAGAAACTTCAAATATTATTATTAATCTTTAATTTTTGTAGATCGTCAACACTTACTTGATATAAAGACCTTCTCTATATTAAGTCTACTTATTCACTTCTCTCAGATATCCCCGTAAGTAGGTACATAAACGTAGTCGTAAGAATGTGATTTCCCAGGTGCTATTTGGCAGTTTTAAATTTCCCTGAAGAATCCGGGCGAGTCCGCAGAGTCTAATCTCTAGTAAAAATAAACTTATTACAAAAGTTTCTTCATTTACCGCTTATGTTAAGACGGAACACAACAGAACATCTGTATAAATTTGGAAATTAATTTGCTTTTCCTAAATACTAAAATTATGTAGAACAACAAGAAAACGGTGCGGTGGCTGGCCATAACTCTTAATCGATTCATAAAATGACTATTAACTTGGTTATTTATGTGAGTGGTATGCAAGTAGATAATTTATTGTATGTATTATGTTAGCTGTAAGAAATATTATTGAGTTATGATGTTACTTCAGATCTTCAAATCTTTTCTTCCCGACAACATCCAGTGCGAGTGTTATTTCCCCGGTGGTTTTGAAACAATTATGTATACTGAAGAGGTAGGCAAAGACACATTAATTACCCCCATTTTGCCAAATCTAATTTGGTCCTACTTATGTAATAGGGGGCAAGCCTACTGCCACCAACCGAACACTTTGGGAATTCAAAATGGGAAAATTGAGAGTTTATTGAAAGGGAAAGGCAAGAATCGAAGGCAATAGAAAGAAAAGTATGTTGCTGTAGGATATTGAGTGTAAGCTATAGCTCAAGAAGGTCAGGGTCGCATACTTTTTGACTCGAACTTACTATTGCCGGGAAGTCCGAGCCTTCTTAGAAAGAAAAAAAAGAAAGAAAGAAAAAGCATTTATTTTGTTGTTAAGACTAAAGTGAAAAGTGAAAAAAAAGTGGGAGAACCATGCTTCGGCATAAATAAAACAAATAAAGTTAGACCGGAGTGATACCACGACCTCACAGAAAACCGGCACTGAAGCAATGATTCCCTTTCGCCGAGTGAGTGAGGTTACCGGAGGCCCAAACCCTTCCCTCTCCCCTCCTCTCCCCCTCTTCCTCCCTTCCCCTATTCAGACCTTAAAGGCTGGGAACGCACTTGTGACTCTTGAGTTGAAGGTGCCAATGGACGGCGGTAGTTATTTACCATCAGGTGACCCGTCTGCTCGTCTGCCCCCTATACCATAAAAAAAAAGGAAAATTATTATTCTAGTAAATTTTATTTTTTTCTTACTAATTTGGCTACTAGTAAATAATCAAATCCGGTCCCTGGAGTCATTACCCAATTGCTTTCTAGTAGGTATCTAACTTCTAAAACAGTACTGCTTATACCCCTGACGCAGCAAGAAGACATTACAAGTTTGCTACCTTTATCTCGTGTCATCCTTTTCCATAGCTGCATTTCTTTTATAAGTGAATGAATGTGGTCGAATGGTTAATGGGCTTCATTAGAAGTGTCGATAATCATTAATATTTTGTTCCAAGAGGATCCCTAGTCTCACCGTATCCCAGTAGGTAATTTTCAACTTTAAAAAGTGATTTAAAAGGATACATCTTAAATGCAGATTTTATTTATTAGAATAAATGTAGATGGATTTTGATGAGAGGAGAATCGGCGCACGTTAAAAGGGAGAGTTATTGGACGGGTAAAACTTTTAGGATGGATAAAAACTTTATAATTTTGTACATGTTCAACATGTGACCGATGGAAAGCTTCTAAGAATTTTAAACGTATTGTGATGTTATATAATTGTGGATCAGCATTTTATTACTTACTTCTTATATATCTTAATAACATCTCTACAAATATAGGTTCATGAAGATGTGTTGAATTCGTTGAACAATAATAGTCTTTTCCGCCGACTAATACTAAGAACAATAACATTGAAATTCCCTAACCATTTCTCGCGATATCTGCCAGTCATTAATCCCACTAATATTATAAATGTGAAACTTTGGATGGATGGGTGGATGGATGGCTGGACGGGTGGATGTTTGTTACTCTTTCACACAAAAAACACTGAACCGATTGCGATGAAACTTCGTATGTAAATAACTGGAGACCTAGATTAACGCATAAGCCACTTTTTATCCCGATATCCCCACGGTATCGGGACTTACGCGGGTGAAACCTCGTGGCGCTGCTGTACTAACTAATATTATCCTACTAATAATATAAGCGTGAAAGTTTGGAAGGATGTATGGATGTTTGTTACTATTTCACACAAAAACTACTGAACCGATTGCGATGGAATGGTATCGAGATAGCTAGAGACCTGGATTAAGACATTGGCTACTTTTTATCCCAATATTCCAACGACATCGGAGTTTAAGCAGGCGAAAATGCGGGGGTGAATTTTATATATATACCCCAAATCTCCGGAATAAAAAGAAAATTGTGTGTATAGTTAAAAAATCCATACATCAATACATACAAATAAATAAAATTTAAGTGTCTGTTTGTAATGTCAAAATAATAGTTTTTAAGCTCCTTACAGGTATTTCACGATACCTATGCCTAAAAATCTGTTTTTAAAATTTTTGCCTGTCCATCTGTTTGTTCCGGCTAATCTCCGGAACGGGTGGACCGATTTCCACAGGATTTTCACTGGCTGATAGCTGGTATTATAAGAAGTAACTTAGGCTACTTTTATTTTGGAAAAATAATTAGGGTTCCGCGCAAAATATATAAATATGTATAAGCGAGTGAAGCCGCGCGGGAATTCATAAGACCACATAACTAAGACTAATTATGGGTGGATATGTTTTCTACGTTTATTGAAATGATGAGCTTTGCGGAATAGCCTTTAAGCAGAGGTTCAAACAATATATGTATAACACTCTTCTTTTCAGTAAATTACCATTACGACATTTATGTAAATAAAGACTATTGGCTTGATAAACTTTAACATTATCTTGCAGAATAAGTGTGACATTATGACGTTGCGGTATTAATTGGTGTCAGAGCGTCGTAACCACATCTATAACAAAGATTTCCGTTCAATTTCAATACGAATCAAATAACTAAATACAAAATAATATCTATGCGTGAAGATAGTATGTCTGTAATTGATATCTAGAGAACTTAGGCACCTCCGATACCTACGAAAAAAAAACTATTTTTTAATAACTATTTATCGTTAAACCTATTATCGTTAAACCTATTATCGTGTTATGAATTGATTTGTGAAAACGAAATTTGTGCTAGGTTCGGGCCAGAAAAAGCCATCTCCGAAACACAAGTGAGTTAAACCCTAAATCTGAAAAAAATATATTCGTATTTATAAGAAAATGCGGTTATTTTCACGTTAACTTCTGAGTGCAATTCACCATTGAATATTTTTTAAATCAAATACAACACTTATGGGAAAGAGATGGTAAGAAGATCGCTCTTCTTGCATCTCTTCCCCAATAAATCGAACATACAACACGACACAGTATCCGCCAATTCTAGTGTTCCAAATATTTCCTAGAAACATATTCGGAATAAAATTTTACAAAATTAGTTTCATCATTCATTAATATTAACTTACTATAAAACAAACTATACTATACTCTACTAGCAAATGAAATCTGTAAATTTGCAGAGGCTTCACACGAATTCCGATAGACAACAGAGACGAATGTAGGATGTTTAAAGATAAACTAATGTTTATTCTCAAAGAGGGGTAGCGTAGCACAAAAGACTGCATGCAGGCTATAATTATCGACCTTGAAGAGCATGAGGGTGCTGGCATGGCGGCACGTGCATCAAGTAAAACGATAATGATAGAGTGGCCTAGGGGACGTATAATCAACTGAATAACTAATTCAAGTCATTGCGCTTTACTTTAGATAATAGACCTTTTCTGTGCCACCCTTTGCCCGCACTGCATACTTAAGTTGAGGGTCATATTAAGGATGTTTATGTAAAAATATTTTAGAAAAAATATTTAGAGTATTGTTCATTTCTGTTAAACATTATCAGTACTTATAGATCTTGCCAATCTGGAACGTACGAAGCAGTAGAAGTGGTCAACTGCTGTTGCAAAAAATATTAAAATTCAAATTATGTATTTGCTTTAAATGGGGTGGTACATAATGTGGTATTACAAGTTTTGATATAAGGCGAACAGGTCCATTTAACCATAAAATTGCATGCAAATTTAATATATTAAAATTACATTAGTACCTATATTATATTATTATTATTATAGTCATCATTTATCATTTTCGTGTATTGATTATAATTTACTTTTTATTCATCATACCTGCTACTCTCTGAAATTAAAAAATAATTAAATATTACTAATTAACCAATATTTCAGGGCTGGGATATACTTATTTAAACTTACTTCGCACGTCGAGTAACTATTTCTTTAAATCTGGTCGTTTTAGGTCCCATGTGCAACACAAGTCTATTTTTATTTCTGATGTAGTTTCTTTTGGTGACATCTTTCGCTTTATGAAATGAATGAACGAATAGGTAAAAAATATTTCGAAACATAAAAACAGTACTGGCCAATAGTTGAAAATTCTTTGCAAATTAAATTGAGTACAGACAGATAATTTAATGAAAATATGAAAGTTTATAGACAGAGGTCATCACAACATTGATGACCTCTCGACCAACAGTACGAACTTTTAATCAAATAATTCTAGAACTGGACCAAATCGAATGTTGATAGATAACGAAAGAATAGTTAATGATATATTGCTGTATAACTTTGAACTATTTGAATGAATTTTAAACAGGTTAATGTGCAACTATTCCTTTATTACGTTTAGGTATATGCATTTCGGTTTAAACCACTGAGGCCTTCACCATAGATACTTCTATTCCCTAATAATCAAGTTCATAGTCATTTTATTCTAAAATTTTGATCTATTTGTGTGGTAAGAGTCCGAAATGTACGTTTTTAAAAATGTAATATGTTTCGCGTAATTGGGTCAGAGGTGAAGGACGGGTTTATGGTGGGTTGGAATGGGAAAGGGGGAAGTGCGAGCGTTATTCCACGTTGCGTACGAATGGCTATATTATTGCTCGCTATATTACAACACCACATTTCGTGCTGGAAACTTTATGTTAATGTGACTTCACGACCTCTTTGGCTAGGGATTCTTGGCTTCATTTTGATTTTTTATCTGCTGTGTATTTAGGGTAATAACATTGGAACAAATTCAAGTTAATATAATGAAACATAATTTAAGTAATATGGTAAATCTAAATTATCTTTGAAATAACACTGCTAGTACTATTTCGGCTAAGAGACGACATAGTGAACTACTAATCGATAATGGAAACGCAGTACGTCAGGACGGAATAATAGCAGTAAGGGGTCGTAGTCGGTAATAAAATTTGATTAGAGTTTGATCATAAATCTTTCTTTTTCATTATCTCGGTTGACGTCGCGTTGGTTGGGCCATCCACGCGGGGAGACACTGCGCCCAAATCCCCCATGTTTTGACATACATACCAGCTGTATTTATGACATAAAACGCGCTTCTACCGACCTGACATGAGATTTATGAAGTCCGCATGTGTGCTTAGGAGATTGAATTGCTTTTACGCAATAGGAATCCGTGTTCTACGCTGGAAATCCAGCTTTCGTAAAGTGTAATCCAATTGCGGTGACACGGATGTGTTATAACGATGACGTACGTGGGATTAAAAGCCTGAGATTAATTTCATTTTAGTTTGAAGGTTTAGATACTTATTATCGTGACCGTGACTTTCATGCATTGGATAAAGGTTTAGGCTTTAAATTTGAAGACAAACTTTAAAGTATTTAATGAAGAAGAATTACTGTTTTAAATAAATAAAAACGAAATCATTGTTATTTAAAATTGCTGATTCTTTTTCATATCACATTTATGTACGATGTAGTAGAGGTATTGGGGTGTAAAGTTTTTATAAGCAAAACATCATCGTTCCAAAAATAACGGACCCTACACCCGCGTCTCTATAAAATCAGTCTGTGACTTACTTAAAGTGACATATGGGACTCATGACTCATCTTTGGGAGATCCATTAGTTACAATTTGCCGACTCACGCTCGCTTTTTGGGGGCGCCTCTTATGCCAACTGCTGAATGAGGCAAAATTTTTTTTGCTAAAGATGTTTTTATTTAGTGGTACAATTTGCCTTGATTTATTTGTGAAGAGAATTATTCTTATGGACACATGTTCCAATATTAAAAATAAAGATAAGAAAAGTTACATTTACATCACCTAGAATGTTTTCATTAACTTACTCGTAACTTAAATACATTTTTATAGAATTATATAAATTTAAAAGAAAGAAGAAGGTACCAAAATCACAATAACGTTATAACTATTTGCGTCCAAATGAACACACGAGCCTCAAGTGAAATTAATGACTTTTTGACGCCCCGGTTATTTATTTTCATTAAAGTTAAAATATTTGGAGGCAGATAAGATTTAGTGAAGCGATTAGATTCCCATGTCTTACTTCCGCGCTGAGTGCGGGCAGTGTCGGTCACCGCCGGATGACGCCAAACATGGAAAGCATTTTAAGCGGTTGCCCTATTAGGGTGGGGCTATTGTTACATTTTATTTTAAGCACCGCGCATCGATTCTTTATTTAAACTGTATTGTACAATGATTTAATTGCCGGTAGACGTTAAGAAACAATTTAATCTTCGTATTCAATGACGTTAAGTTACAATACACAGTAAGTAGAAATGCATGAATGCAATTAAGATTTTGGATGTAAATGATATAATTTTACCGTTGGATTCATCTTTTAATAGCCTTGATAGTTAGTGCAATATGCCAAGCAATCCGAACGATTGCTTGGCATATTAAAACAGGGTTTAATTTCAAATTAGACACTTCAGTTTTCAGTGGTAGTCAAATATTCAACAAAGCATATGACGGTATTAATTTCTAGCGGATTAACCATACATTCATTAATGATTGAATAATGAATATTCCCAGAGATATTACCGCTACTGAGGTAGGTTTATTGTGAACGGTTTGCGGGGAGCTACGAAGCCACACAATGCGGCACCTACGTAACGGACTGGCTATCCGATACACCTCAAATCAAATGTAACATGAAACTCGCCAGCGCTCAGGTAGGTACCTTACAAATGGATGTGCAATTCTCATTCCTGTGGTCAGTACTTAGGTTTTGCATAGCAGATTAGATACTAAATTAATCATTTTTAGGGTTCGAAAGGAAAAAACGAAGCCCTTATAGGATCACTTTGTTGTCCGTCCGTCCGAAGGTCTGTCTGTCTGTCAAGATCCTTTTTCTCAGGAACGCGTACAGGTATCAAGCTGAAATTTATATCAAATACTCAGGTCTACTGTCCCTTAGAGCTGTGAAAAAATCAAACTTCAAAGCCAACCCAATCAAAAGATACAGCCGTTTATGCCGCAAATTTCCGCAAATTTTCGACACTCGCAAGGGAATCAAAACCTACAGGATACTTCCCGTGAACTCAGAATCTTGAAATTTGGTACGAAGCAACGATAAAGAAAAAATTGCGAAAACCGTAAATTTTTAGTTACATTATATAATAAAAATATTTTACGGAACCCTCGGTGCGCGAGTCCGGCTCGCACTTTGCCGGTTTTTTCTTCAGATTGTCGAAAAATGTATTTGAACAAGTAAAGCTATAATGCTATTTGCTCTCTAAATATTAACTTGCCAAGTCTCGTAGTATCTGCAGTGCGCGTCTTTTTCGCACTCTGTCACAGCGGCGCCATTCGGGGGACGTGTAACTTGGGTAGCTCTACTAGGGTCCTCAAGCGCGTCATGTGGTTATTTTTTTTAATTCAAAGTCCTAAAGTAACGTGGTTCTAACTAGATTCTAGTAACTTCGTCGTAAGATTTACTCTTACAACATTTTGCAATTTTGAAATAATCCTAACGTCATTTTGGACATATCCATATTACTTACTAGCAGCGCAACGCGGTTTTACCCGCGTAAGTCCCGATCCCGTGGGAATATCGGGATAAATAGTAGCCTATGCGTTAATCCAGGTCTCCAGCTATCTACATACCAAGTTTCATCGCAATCGGTTCAGTGGTTTTTGCGTGAAAGAGTAACAAACATCCATCAATCCATCCACCCATCCAAACTTTCACATTTATAATATTAGTGGGATTTTAAAATTGTAAGGGCTTTGTTTTGTTAAGATAAAAAAAAATTGTATTGTCTATTTTTATTGATATTTTGTTGTGAATTTGTGTAAAAAAGTATTTCACATTTCACAAGTTCTAGCGACAGTTAACTTGTTACTAAAATAACGAGCCTACTTAAATTCCCCTCGGTTAACACTTGAGTTTGTACGATTTAGCGCGATAAAGTCCCAAAATTGTAGCAAAGAATGCTCCGCAAGTGTGTTCTACATGTCTGTCTTAATATCCACCCTAACTTATAGCATCGGGACCAGATTAAACCGTCTCACTGTCGTAATGTTGCCGTTCGTGTATGGGCATCTGCGTCCTCAAGAACACAGGGGTCGCTGTCCCACCCCAACTTGTTTATCTAGCTATCGATCCAACCGACGTCATCGCGAATTGGTTTAATTTGCGAATCGTATAACTTTAGTGCTGATTTGTTATTGTTGCCAGCCGAAAATATCTGTCCTATTTCTTTGTACTTTATGTGTGGAGCCTTATCTGTATAACATTATGTACTTTGTGAACAACAAAATAGTGTATGGGTACATTCATCAGTGTCATAATATCTTGTTCCAGGATGGTTAGAACTGAGACATTTATTAAGGATAATCGTGTTATCTGCGCCTCGTGTGACTTTTGACCTTATTTTATACACTACTAGGAATCCCTCGTCACTTAATTTCTGTGGTTAATGTAACCCCTTTATAATCTTTAACCATTAAAAATAGCAAACAAACGGTCTCCTTAGAACTTTGTAATAGTGGAAGTATTGTATGTGACGATGAATCATGATCTGCAGATAACTTTAGAAAAGCTAAAGGGGACTTAGTACTACAATATTGTACAATAAAAATCTTTAGATAGTGCTTTATCAAAAAAAAAAAAAATATTTGTATAAATTACCAAAATGGCGTCCGCGCGTTTTTGGCGTCCATGGCAAACGAGCAGACGGGTCATCTGATACTCCTGTAACTCAAGAGTCACCAGTGCGCTGCCGCCTTTTAAGGTGGGAGTAGAGGAAGAGGGGAGGGGGGGTTAGAGTTGAGAAAAGGAGGGAGAGGAAAGGACGGAATTAGGGGAGCGGGAAGGGTTAGTGCCTCCGGTAACCTTACTCACGCGGTGAAAAGCAATGCAAGCATTGTTTCACTGCCGGTTTTCTGTGAGGCCGTGGTATCGAGCGGAGTCGAGCCGTCCCATACGTGCCGAAGCATGGCTCTCCCCTGTTCAAATTCATTGTTAGAAACAAAATGTAATCTAATCGTCATACACAGCTATCAAGTTCAGGTGCCCTACTTTAAAATAGTCATAAATTATTTTAAGAAATACACATTATAGAAGGTGAGTTTGTTGATTTTCCGTACCTACATGGGAAGGGGGTTGCGAAGTATGTAGTCTATGTTGTTAAAATATAAAATGTACAGCAGTATAGAATGCTGCCCGGAATACTGTAGGAAAAATAATCAACTAAAACAATAAAAAAAAATCTGAAAAATTAAACTGAAAAAGTTATCAAATAAATAATGATAACCTCAGTAAGCCAGTAAAGCTACCACAAACACAAGTAACAAAGTCAGTCTTACTTCATATACTGACAAGAGTCAGATGACAGTGGTTCCATACAAAATCAGGAAACCGACCCTAATATATTTAGGACAAATGAGGTTAGGAAGTAGACGCTTCAAAGGAATAAATGTCTACATTCCTGCACGATTACGTCAACTGTCTCCTGTGTTGCATACATATAATGAAGTGGATGCTAAGCGGAATACTTCAATATACATTAATTGGTGTCACTTGGCAACACTCCATTCATAACGAATAAATTAACTGATAGCTTTATAGACACGGCTCGGTGTGACAATAGAAGAAATTACTAATAAAGTCAGTCACACAGTGCTGTTAGGTCAAAACTGTAATTGAGTGATAACAAAAACATGTTTATTGTGAACGATTTAATTCGAAGAAACTGCGTGAGTGATGTGTTGCTAGTCTCATGTTTATCTATACAGTTATTATTAAATATTGCAAAATGTAGGCGCCGTCTCTCACGCGATAAATTCAAATGCATACGTTGTAGCTCCAATGCTGATCATGGCGCGATACTTTTATGCTTAGTAAATAAACGAGCGAGGTGTCTTTGGGTTACCCAGTTGGAACAAAGTTCCTTTGGATATACATATATATATATATATATATATAATGGATTGAATAAAGTGTATCAAAATATTCTCGAAATTAAACTTTATCGCCCCATTTGTGAAAGTTGCCCTAGCTAATATATGGATAATTAGTATACAACCAACATCTAATTATAGTAGTATCGTGCAGATTCCACAGATGGCGTAAAGATAAAATAAATCAACTCGCGGTCAGCATTTTTCGTTGCGCTAACAATTTTTTCCGTCTAGCCGCCATTCACGGAGCCGCTGAAGTGTAACGTGCGATAAGAAACTCCTTTCCAAAAAAATATAAATTTCCAATAAATACCCTTGAACGCTATGCCTATGCATGTGCGTAAGCATATCGTTGTACATAGTTCGCGTCCAGTTTATGAATGCGCGACCTCTGCCTCTTTTGTCCCCTTCTATAGCTAAAACCTGTCTGGTCATAAGGTTCCAATTGCGACGCACAACAGAATTATACCAGCGCAGACACTTTTACTGTTATTTCGGCTACTTTGAAAGTCATATAAATGTTTGCATGCCAAATAGTACCATCCCTAGTGACACTACATGCCCAGCGCAGCATTTTCATTTTGTTCATCGCATTTCCTTATTCCTTTCGGTATTCGGATCCGTAGAGAAGCGACGGTCTCACATCCATTTATTTCACTACTAGCAGCGCCCGGCGGTTTCACCCGCGTAAGTCCCGATCCCGTACGAATATCGGGATAAAAAGTAGCCTGTGTGTTAATCCAGGTCCACAGCTATTTACATACCAAGCTATTTTCATCGCTACCGATTCAGTAGCTTTTGCATGAAAGAGTAACAAACATCCATGCATCCTACAAACTTTCACGTTTATAATATTAGTAGGATGTTTTTGGTTTAAAAAGAACTTTTAAATATCATTTTGATCGCTTATTTAAAACAAAAAAAACTTTCTTAAGCCACCTTGTTCTGATTCTATGTAGGTATATGCTATGCATTTTGCAGTCTCTGGTGTTAACTTACGCTGCACATCATCCATCGATTATTTTAGGTTAAAGGCACTATATATATAATACTATACACTGCATGTAAGGACACGTTCGCCTCGCCATCGCTGTAGGACGATCTGGGGGAGGATTGACCGGCGAAAACCTCCCCGAATCGATGGCAGTGCCAGCAAAAGAGATTGCTAATTAGATTAACTAGTGGAATTTTAATTCAGTGTAACGTACTTTCATATTTTGTCGTATAGCACAATGTTATGGCCATCGCAAGCTTTTTTGGTTTTTACACCCCTAGGTTTTTTGTAAATTGTGTCTTAACAACAAAATTTTTGTTATAGATAATATAATGAAATTGCTATTAAGGTATGTTAGAAGTTGTACTCACCTAAATTATTTTCATTATTTTACCAAAGTAACATGTTCATGAACAATAACTGGTCTTTTATTTATACTGTTTCTTCAAGTCTTTCTATCGAGCATAAAATAACTATTGTGTTTGGCTACCCTCTACTTCGAATTTATCTTTCCTTTCATAGATCACATTCTGTTCTTATATCGTTTGATGTTTGATCTTAAGAATTTCACAGAGGTCTCCGTATATTTTCCCGTCCCGCAAGTTATTTGCCCCCAGCAACAAAGGAAAACTTCACTGTGGACTTTTCCGTCTCTGAAACTTTATTTAGCTGGGAAAATTAATGGGGCGCGACATTACTATCCCAGTTTTGTTGTTGCGAATAAAAATGTTAACCTTTAGGGCCATAAATATAAGGTTCCTCTTCGATAAACGTGGCGTACAGTTATTCATACATAAACTCTCTGTAAATATAAGAGCTTAGTAAAGTGTTTTAGATTCGTTTTTTGGGTTATGAGATTGTATTTAATTTAGGCTCAGGTCACTGCCTATATTGTTTGTTCTGTCTCATCCATGTCCCTGGTATGCACATAATGTGCTTAATAATTGGTTATTTTTTGGTAATCTTCGTAATTAATCGTTCCTATCATCTTTTGGAACTCATAACACGTAAATTAACTTGGTATTTATTGAGTCTATCACAGTTATCTTTTGCCTAAAAATTGTGTCAATTTTCGAACGTATCGTATTACAGGTAACGTTGACATATCTAAAGTAGCAAGTCGAATTTAGTTGAAAGACTTCTCATATTAATTTTAAGTAACTTGTTATTCATATGGATAATACTTGTATTTGTATAGGTACCTATTTGTGTATATGATGGCATACGACGAATACTATAATAATGCTCTGTTAATTTTGTTATTTATAGAAATACAGATAGTGGTAATATATTCTTTAATATTTTGGAAATTAATTGATAAAAAGTACTGAAAGCTGTTTATGGTCAAATTTTTAGGCTGTTGATTCTATACCCGGTAACAGCTTTCCAGCAAACGCTTGCTTGTTTGCTATACTGGTTGTATAAAAAATACGCTTTGTTAAGAGCTTAAAATATGTAAGTATGTTGTGCAAAGGAAGTACTTGCAAATCTGCAATCTAAATACTCGTATTTTTTTATTTTATTATAAAATAAATATCGAGTGAGCGAATGGGTTCCAATTTCATTCACTGTTAATACTTCACCAAATTATCATCATTCTGGTAGCTAACTGGATAGCATTTATCTCGTTTAAATTATTTGGCAAAATAGGTCAACATTTCGATTCTTAAAATTAATGCTCCTTTTAATTCCACTGAAGTAGCCTGAAAGTACTCGCACGCTCAAATGATAAAACAGTGAATTTCGGTCCCCGTCGCTGACTCCTACTGGTTGCTTTTATTGCACAGCTGCGATGCAATTTTAAGCCATTAATCTTTCCAAGCTGTTTAGGTGTTCCCTCACCTACGTTAGTGCTACAATCATGCTATTCTGTAGTTTAGTTATTTCAGAAATTTCGAATAAGCGACGTTTAAGGCAGACCTAGAAAGCCATTTTTCCATTTTCAATTTTGCTCTTGTTGTCAACTGAAATAGCAACTGTATTCAAGTAGCTTCGTATTTAAATGACTACAAAAGCCTTTTATTGTCAGAGTTACCTTTTATATTACTGAGAAAAAAAATTTGGGAGTAGGTATTTTTAACAAATTTGATTTAGGTATACCTAATCTTTTTACAGTCGAGCAAGATAACTAGAACCACACATAAGATAATAGTTTGCTGGAACTTAGATCTTTAAATTAGTTTACCAAAGAATACTATCTTACTAGTATTCTGAAATATAGTATATTATTAATGTATATTTTTACCAAAATAAGAAATGATGCGTTCAGCGGTGCTCGGCAATAACACTGCTTATAAACTGTAGTTTATGTACTTTCGTGTTTGTAGCATCGGTGTACTTCAATTGTATTTGTAGGTTCCTAGATACTACTTAAATATCTTCAGAACGTAATAAAATTGTTTTATTTTACGTAACTGTGTCCGGAAATACCATGTGTAGCGTAACTTAAACATGCATTATGCCGGCATCCGTACGCAGGTACACGCATGAATAACAACCTTGAAGTATGTGTCATAAAAATGTTATTTTACATTATAAAAGCTTGTGAATCATCCATTTTACTTTTAAAAATTACAGTGTCATAAAAAGTGATAAATTTGTTAATTAGGTTTAGACATGGCTACAAGTTTAAGCTTTGAAGAGCTCCTTTACATGTGTCTTTAGTCTGTGATTATCGTGATCATCACGATAAGCATAAGGATACTGATTGTTATTAGAGTAATAATGTCGGTAAGTGTCGGTCGAGTCGGTAATTAAAATCCCTTTGATATTGCTTTGAACCGTCAGTTAGTGGGAGTCTAACGGACGCCGATAAAGCTGGCCATTCTGGAGATTTATAACCACGCCAAAGTTAACGACTCGCCTGCCATTCAAGACACGCACTGTTGCTAACTTGTTTTTAGACGAAAAATGAAGTTTTGAAGCTTCCGGGAACAGCTGACTTGAAGTGCTTTCAAAAACGTGATGCCTCTAGTGTTCTGAAAAATTGCTACTTGTTCCCTCGTAGTAAAATAACAAGAGGAAAATGTAAAATTTTCATAGTAAATTTCCCGTTAGTATTCTTACTTCATGCATTCCTCTAAATCAACACTAACTTATGTTTGAATGTCAAAACCAGGTCGTTCTTCCAAGGTTTCCGTATAATGTTGCCCTCTAGATCTTCATTATTATGAAATATTACCAAGAAAATTATGTACCTACGCCAAATGCTGAAAGTTCTCTTGTTAAATACTACTTGGTATGCTTTGTTTGAAACTTTGTGGTTAGTTTTGTTGTATCCCAGTAACGGTTGTAATTAAAAGTAATAAATAGAATAGATTTATTCGCTAGTGTTGGATAAGAAAACACTAGAAACAGTAAGTTGAGAATAATATTAATATCAAGACAGATTCTGCAACAAGGGGTCATGTACCTATGGCTTCCATCCAACAGTTATGGTCACAAAAAACCAAAGAATTTCTTAAACAAATCTAAAGATATTTAATCGGAGCTACTGGGAACTCAAAATCATATAGAAAAACTGCAGCTATAAAACGATGGTCGTTACGCGCGAGTGACATTTCTGGTTAATTAAGGAATAGGATATATGGGGCCTGCGAGAATACCAGCGTTGCAGAGAGAGAGTTGCAGAGACTTTCTTTACTCAGGTGCATATTTTGGGGGATGCTCGACTATTTTCGATCCTGGTGGGGGCCTTTAGGGGATTAATCGTACCGCGTCGGTTGCAGGTGCCATACTCTACTTGATACTTCTGGCGTTGATAGCGGTTATAAGGCCGTGTGATTATTTGATACCTTAATTATTTTATGGTACCTCCGGGTACCTTAGGCACCCGTGTACCATAAAATAATTAATAAACGTATGCTCTAAAATCTGCAGTAGCAGGTTTGTAGTAATTTACATAACGTTACACACAGACGTTCGTAATACAAACTTACTTGTTGCTAAATTTGAAATCGTACAAAACAATAAGAACACAACAACAATTAATCAGTATTCTAGATCTTCCCTTTACAAACCTTTCCACTTATATGTGCTAACACAAAGTACATGCAGACTTAGAACAGTTATCTATGGATCATCGTGGGAGAGCCATGCTTCAGCACGTATGGGCCGGCTCGACCGGAGTGATACCACTGCCTGCTTGGTAAAAGAATGGTTGGTTGGAAAGCAATGCTTACATTGCTTTTGACCGAGTGAGTGAGGTTACGAAGGCCCTAACCCCTTCCCTCTCCCCCTCTTTCCCCTTCCCCTACTAATACCTTAAAGAAAAAAAACGGGGTCTATGTGGGAATCTAACCCGCAACACACGATACGGTTCAAGGTGAGGCCACTGTGCCGTTAGATCTTTATATGACTCTAACAGAGACTAGACTACAATCAGCACTGTTTTCACAATTTTCACCAAAATCAATAATTATTTTCAAAATCAAAATCAAAATCAAAACCATTTATTTCAATTAAACCAATACTAGGCATTTTTGAATTGTCAGGAGTAGGAGTCAGTCAGACTAAGTCAGTCGAGAAGCTAGTTGCCTGTTCCAATGCGTAGATCCTGTGGAGAAGGACAGGCAAGAAACTACAAGGACACTCTTTTTCAAAATGTTTTTTACAAATTTATGGTTACATTGCTTATAAGCGTAAATGAAATGTGAGGACAATGTAACGTACCTGTTATTCTAAAATATAAATAGACGCGCTAATTACATATTTAAGTAATAGCAGTCTGGAGATGACCAGCCCCGACCAAAGGCACCTGATCACGAGCATGACGCACACGCCAGCCATCGTACAGATCAATCATATTGAAGGGAAACGAACGACCCGGACTTCTAGGCGAGCGTGACATACTCAGAACTGCCAAGAAACATAGGAAATTTAACTAAATATTTACAGACGAATGATTCCGAATGAATATATTATAAAATAAAATATCTGTTTAAAGTTTACCGTTATAATATTGTAAGCATATATCTCCAAATTTGTCATTACCGAATAAAAGCACGTAGGAATTAATTAATCTGTTAATCAGACAAGTATTTAGGTTAGAACAATTTCTACTGGAGTTCGATGGAAACATGTCTGGAATGCCTGTGTACGCCTCGTACGTGGCTTGATTACTTCATACAGTTCCACGGAGCTTTGTAATTCCTTTGAAATAAAAGCTCCCGGATTGTTGTTGTGACAAATCACCCATATCATATATCTGCGATGAAAACGAGATTCATACGCCTGATTTTAAGGAGACAAGGATAATAGTTTTTTTTTAAAGACAACTCCCCGCATTAGGAATTACTCCTGTGTCGCGGTTGACTTTACAAACATACAAACAACGGACACAAAGACACCCAGATTCAGGTGGGAATCGAACCCACGACCTCTGGCTTAGCAGTCAGGGTCACTAACCACTAGACCAACGGGCCAGTCTAGTCAGTATTCTAGTTTCCTATGGTTAAAATATATTATATTAACAGTAGGTGAAGTGATACGCAGGATGAATTGAATTAGTCATTATTTTCAAGTTGGTTTTTACTTTTTAATAAAACCAAAACATTAAAAGTAAGTGATATGACGAAAGCAAAGTATGGCGTAACAAGTTGTTTCTTGGTTTTGACGTTTAATAAAGAGAAACAATACAATAAACAATAAGTTGACTTGACAGTGAACAGTATTGTGTTTAAAATACATAATTATATTTCTTCATTAATACTTTTTTGACTGATCACGCCGCCGCGCCGGACGGTTGTGTGAGGATGTTACACGTTGTGCTAAACTAAAGATGCTTATTCATTCTAGAGAGTCAGGAATCCTGACTCAGGACTTGTGACGGGGTGTAGTTTTTGAGTTTATCGCGAATAGACAGACATACCTGGGGACAGGGGGACTTTGTTTTATAATATGTAGTGATAACGTATTGTATGTAGTTAGTTATGTATCATCGTTATCTTTGTTCTAGAACTCACAGTAACTATGTTAAAGTATATAGGTACGGGTCTAGATTGCACTAATTTGAAGAAAACGATACATAATTATAAATATCGAGAAATAGACTGAAACAAACAAACAAACTTTGAGATAGACATAAGTTTACTACATGCTTACTATTCACGATTGACAGATTTACCATTCGATTTATGTCACTTGATAGCATGTTTCCTTTTGTATGTCCACAACATCAATCTCACCATCATTCCAGCACGTTGATCTACGATTTATGTAATCGAATTACACGCTTCTCAATGACACGTATGCAAGCGCGACTCTAATACTAAGGATTTAACTACGGCCGTGAAATAAAGCCACTATTAAACCATGTCTAATGCTAGCAGTGCGTGCCGTAACATTAAACAGTTCCTTTTGTTAGTAAAACGTTTAGCGATCAAGTTGAACGCCACAACCATTGTGGACCGCAACTTTATACTTTTATATGTTCACTGCAAAACCGAGGACGGTCAAAATGGTGGCGTCCCCCGCTGTGTACATATTGATTGTTATGTAACTTCAAATCTATGTCTTTTGTTTTAAACTAGTTATTTTTATTTATTGTTTTGCATTATAGTTACGCTGTTGTTTTTAATACTTTATTTGATTTCAGTGTTAAAAGTTAGAAAGAGTGAAAGAAGTTTAAGCTTTACATTTATGTTTAAAACAGCACCTCGATAAGATAAGTCGTATGCTACAACCGCTTATGTTCCATTTCTCTATAGCCACGAACCTTATCTTAGGATCTTATTGTGTACGTCACTAAGGAAACAACTTTGTCTTTGCCAGACACTTTAACGGTGTTTTACAAAAATAAAACAGACTAGGTACCTCGTTAATCCCGTCCGTTGATCATGAAGTTCTGTGTTCGATTTTCGGCAAATTGTTATTATAGGTTTTTAGGAAATTCCTGAGCACCAGCACGAACCCTGGTAATAAGAACAGTGGTTGTGGTGGTTACATGAAATCTTACATTTCTGTGTAATCTTCGAGATTAATAATTTTGTGTAAATATATATCGTACTATCCTACTAATTTTATAAACATTAAAGTTTGTGAGGATGTATGGGTGGTATGGTATGAATGTATGGATGTTTGTTACTCTGTCACGCCAAAACTACAGAACCGATTGCAATAAAACTTGGTATGTAGATAGCTGGAGACCTGGATTAACATATAGGCTACTTTTTATCTCGATATTTTCCCGGGATCGGGACTTACGCGGGTGAAACCGCGGGGCGCTGCTAGTGTTAAATAATTATATAAACAAAAGATAATACCACTGACAATAAAATGTTTAGAAGCTATTAATACCGGATACACATGGACAAAGAAATAAGGGTGGATAATTCCAGTTTCAATGAATAAAGAATTAAAGAGCTCTCTACTCCGAATTACGTTCTGAAATTCAAGTTTAACTCCTTTAAATGAGGGTTGTTTCCACATCCTGCTACAATGAATATTTCTTTTAAATTTAGCTTTATCTAAAAAATTTAAATGTGCTCTCAGCGTTAGAATGAGCAGTAAGTACTAATTGCTTTTATACGGTGTTATTCGACAGAGCGCCAAGTAACAACACCACCTAACGCTGCTTAGTAAAGTGAAACTCTGAGGCTAAGGCTGAAGGCTTTTAGACCCTTAATAAAAAGTAGTAAAAATATGTAGTTTACTATAAAATCAGGCGACTAGTATCGGTTAATAGTATCATAAAAAAGGTGCTGAATTTGAGAGTATGTAAAACTGTGTAGTAACAGTATTAAGATTTTGACTTTTAAACTTTAAAACAGTGTTAATTTCCTCTCGACGCAATAAAAGTTTAAAACCTTTCAAAGATTCTGTTCGTGTAGGTATTAAGAAAGCGTGAACCGAGTACTTTAGTTCTTTAAATATTATGTATTAATATATTGTTATATGAAGTTAATATAAATTATTCTGTATAAAAGAAAAGAGACTTAGATTTTTAAACAGTCTAATTATTATACTCACTTCTCTTTAAAGTGTTATAGACACCGGTCTTTACGATATATTAGTAATTTATATGTTAAGTTGTCAGAGTGATGTGTAGTACCTAAGTACCTCAAAAGTATTACTTTTTAAGAACATTTTAAAATTTTAAGAAGATTAATGTCAGAATTTTTAGTTGAGGTGAAGATATTCTCGTAACTGACTCGAAAAAAGAAGGTTTTGAATAGACTTTATCAGGGTTATTTACGCACGAGTGACACCTTTTTTCAGAGTCCTTGGCTATGATAACCGTCATGTGGGCCGTTTTTCCTTTTCAATTATTTTTAATGTCTTGTTAAAATTCTACATGCTCACTGTTAAAACCTTTAAGAAAACTCAACATTACATGCTTTATATTTTGTTTTATAGTAAAATCTTCTATATTAAACTTGAGAACGGCTGGACTGATCTGATTACTTTTTGTTTTAAAATTTTTATAATATTTACGATTTTTTTTTTCCTAATTTGTTATTTATGGAAAGAAAAATTGGAAGAGTTGGGCAAATTGGGAAATTCAGGGAAAACTGGAAGTGCTGTTTTCCATGTAATTAAAAACGTCTGTCGGGTCAGATAGTGCGCTATAAAACAAACTGTAAAGGAATAATTTAAAAGCAGGTAGGGCTATAAATACATTAAAACTAAGTACCTCATGTACCAACGTCAACTTACATGGTTCATAACAAAACATTTATTCTAAAATGTTAGTAACGAGTTCATCCTCGGGCCCGCATATTTTCTTATACATCATCATCATCAGCCTGTCGCCGTCCATTGCTGGACGAAGGCCGCCCCCAAGGAGCGCCAACCTTCCCGGTCTTGGGCAATCCGCATCCATCCGATCCGATAAAAACCTTCTTTAAGTCGTCGGTCCATCGTGCCGCTTATACATCGCAGTTATCACTATTATTTAATGTACATTTAGAAAATCTAGATTAAACTACAACATTTTTTTAAACAGTATTCAGGTTAGAGTGCCCGGACTTTCCGGCAAGAGCAAGCTATCTTATACTCACCAACCCATCCGTTTGGGATTGTCCATTAATCACGGAGGCTCGAAAGGGGGGGGAGCTGGATCAGAAAAAATTACGAAATATCACAAGGGGGAGAGGAGGTGTGGTTAGATATCACGTGTATTTATTTTTTCGTGAAACGCGTGATTATATCTGTATTTAAAGATAATATTTTGAAAATTTAACATTTGAACTAAAAAAATACGCGTGATTTTGGTTAGTTAAAAACTTGTTATAAAATATCACGTGGTTAATGGACGACCCCTTTCAGCAATATCCTTTTCTTTTCATTGCCTTCCCTTCTTGCCTAATTTTCACTTTCAATACACTCCCAATTTACCTATATTTAATCCCTAAAGTGCCCAGTTGGTGGCAATAGGCTTGCCCCTATTACGTGAGTCGGACCAAATTACATTTGGCAAAATGTGGGTAATTCATACGCCTCTGCCTTCCCCTTCGGAGATAAAGTCGTGAGTGTATGTATATTTTCTCGAATGCAGTTGAAAACTGTATGTTAACGTCAGTATGAATTAAAACTGTTAATTTACAACTTTCGAATATCAAAAACCACTTACAAAAGCATACTAAAAAAGTTGCTTGCTAATATTGCGACAGAATACATCATAGTACAGGTACAGATGCGGCTGACGCGACTTAGCGCGTGAGTGACCATAGAACTAAGGTGCGACACGGCTGGCGCGGGGTATCCCACTGAATTTTGGCACGTTTACGACCCCGCCGAGTACTTGTAGCTTTATACCTACTCTGTCTACTACCTACTCTGGCCCGATATTGCCTCTACTTACCACTGGCAATAAAACCCCAGCATGCTTGTATTTTTCATTTCTGAAAAATGGTTTATAACGTAAATAGCCACTTTTCATCAGACACTGCTCAAATAAGGGTTGTTTTTAAACATTTACTTCGTTTTTATAATGACTCTTTATGATGCACCTGCAGTTTGTGTCTCGTTCCGACATTTACCAAATAACTATCTGACCATCGCGATCTCTGTTGTAAGGCAAACACAGCAACCTATAAAGCCATATTTCGCTTTTTAAAAGCTTTTAGAAGCATTTGCTTCTGTAAAATGCAAACAAAAGCAAAAGCGAACATATTACATGCGCATAATGATACACGAAATCCCTAGACGCAAGTTAATGCGGTTTCATTGTGGTGCACTTTGGCACACTGATAATGGTTGCATCGTGTCAGCCGTTGTATAAAGCGGCCATGCTGGCCCTGCAATTTGCTGTTTGTTGCGCTCAACGTCAGTAAAAACAGCGATTGTGGTAAGCGAATTGTTAGTGTTGCTAGAACACATATTGGAGAATAAAATAGGACGACGGACGAGGATTTTGAAAGTGTTTGTTAGACCCTTGTTTGACTTTTGCTTTTTGTATAGCCTACATAATACAAACCTATTTTAGTTTGAGTGAACGATGATACGTCATTGCTTTGTTCTAGTGAAAAGTAGGTAATATGTATATGAAATCACAAACAAGTTAAGTGAGTCTCAAACTAAAACGTGATAATAGTCAACTGTATAGGCAAAAATAATGTTTTATTTAAACGCCATAGCAACATTGAGCGTTGTTTTAAGGATTTATCAGAAAATGTAACAAAATATAAAAAAGGTTTTGGAACTTTTTAAATATTCTTTTTACTTGCAAATAGACCACTCTTTTCTCTGCAAATGTAAGTCGACTTTGTAAGACGTCTTATAACAATAAAATCAGTTATGGTTTAGACAAATCCTGAACGATACTCACGTCTTTTTTACAGAATTAGATTTGTTTGCAATGCCAGCCAATATATTTGGAAACAACCTGATCCTTACTCTCAAATTCTAAATACGACCATTAGTATTTCGTTCAATTTATATACCTACATGTAATATTGATAGCTAATACAATAAAACCCGCGTAATACGGTTTCTCGCATAATTCGTCATTTTACGTCAGTCCCTGCAACTCGAGGCATTTTATATGTTTTATCACGCTTAATACGATATTTCATCTCTTTTATTACGCCTTCTCGACATACTTGTTACCTCACGCGGCAGCGAAGCAGAAGAAGGAGAACTCACGATACTGCAGGGTTTTCCTGGATATTCTTCCGTTGATGACATACACTAATATGATAGTATATATGTAGCCTTTCAATCCGTTCTTATTAGACCTTAATAAAGATGTAAATAACATGTGGAGGAACGGGTGTTGGGAAGTTGTATATATACTAATCGGCGTGAGAACTCTCATAGCGCGATGCAGGAGTAGTAGGTTGTAGATGATGTTGGAGTATGTTTCTGTTTGCTGTATGTGGAAGTCTCGCCACGAACACACCAAAAAAGGCCCTAAGTGATGATGATGCATATGAAAAAGAAATCAACTCTGATTTCAACAGTTAACGATTTAAGACGCTATGTTACATGTTCTTTGACGAAAGCGAAGGCCCACTGCAAAAGTTAAGGTATCAAAATCTCTAAGCTTGAAGTTTGTAGTGTATATGGATTAGTGTGGTGCCTGATATACGTATCTGTATCCGCGGATATCCGATCGAGAAAAAAGATTTGTATCCGCTTCCGTGACTTTTTGACGGATCTTAAATGGATATTTTACGCTATTATATTTTATTTTTTACGTTTATGAAATTATAAATTTATTTTCCTAAAATTAAATACTAAATATCTGATGTAGTGAGTTACTGATATTATTGACAGTTATATTAGGTAGTATTTGACTATCTTTATAACCAGATCAAACCCAAATCTTTGTGATATGTGTATTAAAATAATTTACTTTAGCATACTGATTTTCTGTAACTTATAACTTTCCATAATATTAGTAACTCACTACATCAGATATTTAATACTTAATTTGAGGAAAATAAATTTAGAATTCCATAAACGTAATAAAATATAATAACGTAGAAGACCCGTTCAAGATTCGCTAAAAAGAAACGGATACGGATACGGATACAGATCTGTTTTCTCCCTCGGATATCCGCGGATACGGATACGGATATCCGGAACATCACTAATACTAACATGCATACCTTTTATCTAACACGCTTCTCTTTAGTGATCCCTGCTATAATAATAAGAATTTTTAAACTAATCTTATGAAGAAAAAAGATTTGATATTTTGTATGTTTGTTTGTAATGGACAAACTTAAATATGCTTAAACGATTAGAAAAATCTTTCATTTTTAGAAAGCTACGTTATCAGCGAGTAATTTATTTTCAAAATTTTAGACATCCTTTCGTTAAAATTCCAATAATGTAAACTAAGGTTTTTTGTTGATTGATAAATGGTTTAGACGTTTGTCCTACAACACATCTGATAGAGAATGACGATGAAGACGAAGATGGTTCCAGGATTATAATTGTTTAAAGCAATAGACTAGAAGGTATAAAAAATTGGCCTATAAAAGTCATTATATGGCGTGCGATACGAGAACTATTAATAATACATAAAATAATATACTACATGTTTATAGTAAGGTACTTATCATTATCCACAAAAAAGTCGAGATTATTATTATACTAACGAGGTCTAACTATTATGGTTAGGTCACAATAACCACTTTTTGTTCAAATTAGTCAAACAAAAACACGGGAATAATCGAAAGATGTTGGCATTCGTACCATGAGAATAATCTTTATTCAAATAAACCCTTTCATAGTCAAGGTTGATTATGTACATGTAAATTCATCTATAAATTATTTGAATCGGACATTTCTTTTAGAAAAAATGCCACGATATGATGTACAAACGGTTCTACGCTTAGTCTATTTATTAATTACCTACAGATTTTTTTTTGTAAAGAAATAATTGAATAGTACCTAGTATACTAGTGTTAATCATAATATATTTGCAAGTTTATAAATTTTATTGCACGTACAAACATTGCAAAATAAATAAAAGCATGTAAAATAGTCGCTTTCTCTGCGAAATATTAAAACAAACAACATGACAGCAGGTCAATTAGAAAGGAATAAAAACTTCAAAATACGATTCAAAATAAAGCTTTGTTTCGTGTCAATGAAATAGGTACCAGTATGATGAGCGCACGTTTTCCGGAAAAGCGAAAACGTGAATATTGCTCTCTACCAATTTCTGTTTAAATACCGTAGTAACGCAAATATAACGAGGCGTCATCCACTAAGATAATGCTTACACTCTCACAAATTATATTCATTTTGCACAAGATTCATAAAATAATATGTTCGGAATTCTCGTCGAAATCATACACTGTGTCGTTCTAAAATATATTTTCGTTACAATTGGAAAACGTCGGTGAATTAAGCCGTGAATGTATCGATGTAAGCTTTTGTAGTCATGACGCAATAACATTAAATGGTGCGCTGAACAATTTACTAACCGATCACAAAGAAGGATCCATTATTACTTGCAAGTATATTTAAACATTACATGGCTTCAAGCCACGTGTCTCGTCAAAGAAGAAAAATATGGCGTAACTTCGAACAGCAAACGTAAAACCTTGTTAAGGACGATTGACATTTTGATTTCCCTCAACTTTATGATTCTGTCACATGTTAGGTGTAAACTTTTAGCTTTGTTTTAGTTGAAGCTTTGGTTGTATTTATATTAAATAACTTTCACTTGACTTACTTAAGAGTTACAAAGTTTTACTGAGTCTTCAATAGGTACTGTATCCCAGGTGTTTCTTTATCTCTCTGAAGTACGTTAACGTCACTTACACATTTAATGTTAAAGAACAATACATCAAGGACTCTATCAGGGTGTGAGCTCGTTTGTTTTACGAGGTTGCATTGTTGGAATGTGGAGAGTGTGGAGACGCGCCGTCTAGCCGCTCGATGCCGACGACGCCGCTCTGACGAGACTGAGGAGGGTAGTCGTAACATCTACGCAATCCTTGTGACGCTTAAGGAATTTCGTTGGAAATTTTCTTCCCCGAGTTTTTTCGGGCTTGTCATATATCCATCGAAGGCCTTCAAACTATGCGCGTAATACACATACCCTGTAGCGGAAAAAAATATGGTATTCTTTCACAAATGACAACATGTAGTTGAGCTTCAAGTTGTATAATCCTCTTTAACCACCTAAATTAACTACTACAGTAACTTCTCACCGCGTCTTCAATTTTACTGTCAGTCAGTTTTATGTTTTAATTGCTATAACTCCTGTTATTTGTATGTCTCAGACTGTAATTATTTATCATACTTGATTGGATGTTTTATGTTCCCACGTCAAGCAGTTTCCATATTTTTAGTTGGTTTCTTAATCTTTAGTTTACTTTTTTAGGGTTCCGTACCCAAAGGATAAAAACGGGACTATATTACTAAGACTCCACTGTCCGCTCTGTCTGTCTGTTTGTCACCAGGCTGTATCTCATGATCCGTAATAGGTAGACAGTTGAAATATTCACAGAATGTATATATCTATTGCCACTATAACAACAAATAATAAAAATAAAAAAAAACTAAATGGGCTCACCTACTAGAAACGTATTTTTTTTTACTTTTAGTATTAAATCTTGTACGATGGTGCGGAACCCTTCATGCGCGAGTCCGACTCGCACTTGGCCGGTTTTTTTATACACAAAACAAAGATATTTGAAAGTAGGAGATATGGTATGTGGGTCAAAACGTACGAAAATCTAGCAGTCCCGTTTGGTCCTACTTCTCGCGCGAACGACCTTTACATGTCGTTTAGTAAAAACGCACGAATTAATTAGTCAACTGAATGAATTTGAATACCACGAATACGACATTGTAACTGACAGCTCGCATTGATATTGAACGAAATCACACGTTTATAACAACTAATTAACTAACTAGTCTTGTTGCTACTGCTGCTGCATTTTTTTAAACTAAGCAAAGTATTATGTACAATGTCGTCATTATATATATAAGAAAGAAGTATTTTTTTAGGAATAATAAGAATAAAAATATTACGTGAACGGGTCACGTCACGTAACATTTTTATTCTTTCATTCGTTTCTAAAGATTTGACAGCAGTCATCGTAAGCTGTAAAAACTCATACTGAAGGTTCTATTTTACGGTAATATTAGTACATACCTTTTTGGTATTTAGGTACGAGAATAATTGTCTTCCAGATTGACATCATAAAAATATGACTATTGGCATTTGCACAAATAGAGTTTTGGAAATTCCCGCGAGTAACATTTGCAAATAAAGCTAAGATTTCGATTAACAACAAGACCAGTTGAAGTTCTTTATTACTCCTACAAGTTATAGAAGAGCGAACGTATTATCGTGAGACTCGAAAGTTCGTGGATAATAAGCTGCAACATGTAGGAACTTTTCCCTTATTGCAATGTTTAAACTCAACCGCACATGATTCTAAGAAAGACTTATACTTACTCTTACTATATTGGATTAAAAAAGCCGGGCCCGAAGCAGGCCCGTTGAGGTAGATTTCGTGTTGGCAGTAGGGGCAGTCTAGGACGCCATCACCGGGTCAGGATCAGGAACGATGGCGCGCAGCGTGATTGTAAATCCACTTTTTGTCTAAATGACAATATGGACTTTTTTTTTATGGAATAGAAGGCAAACGAGCAGACGGGTTACCCGATGGTAAATGACTACCACCGCCCATTGGCACATGCAACTCAAGAGTCACAAGCGTTGCCGGTATTTATGGTGGGGGTAGGGAAAGGGTGGAAGAGGGGAAGGGGGAGGGGAGGGGAAGGTTAGGGCCTCCGGTAACCTCACTCACTCGGCGAAAAGCAAATTGCTTCACTGCCTGTTTTCTGTGAGGCCGTGGTATCACACCGGTCGATCCGGCCCATACGTGCCGAAGTATGGCTCTCCCGCGATAGAACATATCACTCTCTCAAATAACACGATAAAATGATTGTGGAAAATACGAAATCTTCAATAGAAGATTGTATGATAGTTTGTAGATAGAAGTAGAAGATTGTATGTAGTAGAACTATCATACTATATTATAACATAGCATAGTACCCACATATGTATATATTATATTAAGTGGGTATTTTGTTAGGTACACTTTTCCAAAATTAAGTTTTACAGCAACCTTCAACAAAACAAATTACGAATGTACAATTTTAACAGCGTTGTTCATTACATATATCGTCACAATGTCGATAAAATGCCTTGAGTGGCCGTTTTATTATACGTTCTACAATAAAATTTCAAAGTCACTTAGCCGCTGTTTAATTACGTCTGCTTCTAGGAGCATATTGTGTATCTTCTCTCTTTTTATTATAGATACTATAATGTGTTAGGTCTCGATGTAAAGAAGGCAAATTTCGACAGATGAAAGTTGAATAAAATTGTATAAAATTGTTTAGTTTTAAATATTTTCCACACGCTAAATAAACAAAGATTCCTTTGTCTGCCGATAAAATGCAAGACACCTCAGAAAGTGTCTCGTAAAATGTTAATAAAAATATATTGCTAAATATTTTTTTATGGACAATAAAGAATTACGCTATAATTTATCAACGGTGATCATCAAATTTTACTACAAAATCGAATTCGTGCCTTCAAACATAGGATTTCCTGCTAACCGTCGAATTTCTCTTCCTAAGTTCATAGTCTCGTGCAGTTAAAATTTACTTAGTTCGAGATGTCTTCAGGGAACACTTTAGTCGGTGCCAAGTTCGTACTAACGTTGGTGTTCTAGTCAAACTTTTGATGCTATTTTCTGCTAACTTCAGTTCTGATTAGGTAGGGAAACTTTAGTCATGGAGTTTCTTCAAGTCTAGTCGAAACTAAGATAAATAGGTAGGTACAACAAGTTACAAGTGAAAATTCATCCGGTGCAGATGTACCTACTTGTTCCTATTTTGTATTTTAACAAATAATTTGTTCTGATTTCTAAGAGATAAAACAAGCACACAGTATACTTATTCTCAATGCGATATTTTCGAGTTACACTTTTGATTGCCTATTTGACCTTTTAACAGACCCTTTTCAAAGTTTGGGGTTAACTTATATTGTTTTCTCGATCCTTAGGTGTCTTGAAGTTTTGTATTCATCTCCATTAAGTAACTAAACATTTTTTTTTTAAAGAGCGATACTATTTAAAGTTTCCGCTGCTTTACAGTATGCAATTTGGTAGCAGGTGCGGTGAAGAGGTCTGAGATCCTTGCCCCACACGTTTGCTCTATTATATCCACAATATTGCCTTTCCCTCTTTTTTATATCGTATTAAGCGTTAGGATCTCATCAACGTTTTGAGTTTAAGGGTCGAGTGTAATAAAGTGTTGTATTTAGTATAATATGTAAAGCGTTAAGCTCATACCGCTGGAGTAACACATCACAGTAATGAACCAACATACCGTGTAACCGTGATTAAGCGGCTCAGATCAGTGGGTGTTCAATCAAACGGAACCAATACCCGCAGGAGTTAACAGAAGCCGCCTGCACGAATCACAGCTTTCATTAATAGTTCTTAATTAACTGTAATGCTTGTTTAAGCTTTTCACTGCATTGCTTTCCTTAGATTTAATATAGTACTGCTTAGTTAAACAGACGATTAGGTATATTCTGTTCAGTATTTAACATGTATACGCTTGAAATCATAGACCAGTTTCGGGTAAAATTTAACCTTTTGAAAACATTCTAGCAGAAAGTTATACAGGATATGCTATGCCTTTGAAGACGTACGTCGAAAGTCTAAACTGAATGATGTTAAAGAATAAAGTCTCTGCAGTCATGGGTAATGCGGAATGTTAAATTAATCAGGAATGCTACGAGAAACTTTAACTGGTAGAGCGCAAGAAACTTTTGTAGATTATTATAAGTATGACGAGGTAATGATAGTTGAGAGAGAGAGTGAAATAATGAGAGCATGCATTTTTATTAGGTTACCATTTACATATATTTATGAGGAACCAAAAAAAGAAGTTAAAGCTATACATAACAATGAAATGCTTAGTGATAACGTAAGTACTGTGACGTAAGTATTTCCTCGGAATTAAAAATTACGCAATTGTTTCTGGACTTGCAGTTTAAGCACCTTGTATTTGCCTAGCCTGGTTTCTTTACCAAGGTTTATTTACTGATTACTACTGTGTACAAAGTTTTGACAGTCCAAGCGGATGTTCTGCAGTAAAAAGTTTGGAACGCCTTAGCCGTACCTACCTATATTTTATTATTTACCAGCAACTTGTGTTAACTCGTGCCTCAGCCTTGTCTTTATAAAATATTAATCCTTATATGTTTGAAAACAGGATTTTCAAGTTCTACTTCTTAACGACTTTGGTATAATAACTGAGAATGTAATTAATCCGCATAAGGTCAACTTTGTGAGTGTGACATTTTCAGTAAGTATCTACTTATTTTAAGAAGCTTTCATTTCATTAAGAAAATTCTGGCAAATCTGCGCTTTGAATGAATGTGATAATCATATTTTTTGTATAATTTACTAACTATTAGGTAAGTTAATTAAATGTTTAACAAAATATTGTGCTAATAAAATGGGTGTTTAGTTTAGAAATTCTGAGGCACACAGTTTAGAATGTATAATTGTATATGTCACAAACAGATGCTCATACATGGCTAGAATTAGAGTAGGTAAATACACGAAGGCAACAGCTGCAAACTCCTTTACTATGTTCATTTTTATCTCGAGTACAATAACATAAACGAGTTAAGTGTATATTAATTAAGAGTCCTAACAGCATAAAGGTCTGACGCCATTAGCGTGGGAGTGGCTCGTAACATAAGGTGCTTCCATTATAAGACCTGTCCGTAATGGGTGCCGCGACCTAATGACTTCGAGAGCTCTTCAGGTAAAGCCCTCTTTAACTCGATATTAATAATGGAGTTCTTCTGATTGGCCGCATGAAGTCATTCAGACGTAATGTTTTATCCAAATGTTGTTGACAAACAAAACGTGTACAGGAACAGGAATAAACATTTTAAATATTTGTAGAATTTGTCAGTTGTTTAAAAGTTGACGGTTATTAAGTGTGAATTCTACGAATGAGTCTGGTGATATATGGGCCGGCTGCAGAGCGTTGCCTGATGAATCGATCGGCGCGTACTGGCTTTTAGATAGATATGAATATCAATGTCAAATGCCGAAGCGTTGGTATGCAAAGTACGACTTTATGTAATACACATCGTATCGATTGAAATAAAAGTAAAGTAAAAGTGTTTATCTGAGTGACTTTTTATATTAATCTACCGCATTCGACGCTTAAGGTGCATTGGCCGCGATGACATTTAATTAAATTGACTCGTGTTTGCTTCAAACCACTGACCCGTCTCGCGCCGAACCAGCCGTAAAATATTTACAACATTTTGCTGAATCTTTTACAGAATCTGAATTTTGTTATTCTGTTGTAATTCAATTTATTGGCTAGTCGTTGAAATTATAAATTTTAATGTAGGTAGGAATAACACATGGGAGGGACTGATTATTTATTTTTCGTTCAGTACGCGTACGTTTGTTTGGTCGGCACATTGCAAAATGACTTATTGTAAACGTTTGCGAAGCTATGTCTATTTTAAGTGCTTCATTATTGAAGTGAAGGACTTAAAATGCACTATTTTAATAGAAAGTGTTCGTGTCTCGATATTGTACTTGTTAATAAAGCTTTTGTTTCTCAGGAAGATATAAAAACTAGCTCGTGCTATCATTCGGTTGCTCGAAGCTCTGTCCGCTATCTTTATTACTTCCTTAAATAATTTACGGTTACACATAACATAGCTGAAGTTTTATGATATTGAAAATACATTACTTAAACTAAAAATGTTCCCTATTACTTCGTAGCGGTACGTCATACTTATTTAAATTGGCTGCATATGAATGATTGCCATCAAGATGACGTGTCATGCGACCGCCCCATTATATTAAAAGTCAGACGTCTGGCTTTGTGGTCATTAATTTGGTTGTCCGCAAATTGTTTACACATTACGTCATTCTCAGGCTCATACTGATCCTACTGACTCTCCATATAGGCTTTAAAACCAGTTATTCATGACAATTAACTTTTTCATTCGTCATTTATTGGAGTTGAAGTGCTTGTAGTTCACACTAATATAATAGTAATAGTTTTCGTTCTAAGCCTAGGTTGAAATACATACCTTACTCATCTGTTCTCGTCGCCGACCTGGTAAATGTATCAAATCAATATAATTGACTTTTAATGAAAATGTTGTTTTAAAGGCCCATAATTATTAATTGATTGGTAAAAGGGTTGTGTGTGTTATTTAAGCTGTAATTCATAATAATTACAAAACCCAAAGATAATGTAATACTAGACTGTTGGTCTAGTGGTTAGTGATCCTGACTGCTCAGCCAGAGGTCGTGGGTTTGATTTCCCTTGACAGATAATTGTGTAATGAGCATGATCATTTGTTCTGTGCCTGCATGTAATTTATCTATAACATGTATATATTTACAAATATATAAGTATGTTTATCAACAGTCTGGTTATTATAGTACAGGCTCTGCCTAGTTTGGGATCAGACAGTCGTGTGTGAGTTGTCAAATTATTATGATTATTACTATAATATAAATTCTTTATTACATGTTTCTCGAATCCTTTGGCACTATGCAACTTGCAGTTTCCGTTCTAAATAGGTTAACATTATTTAGGAAAAACAAACCATTCATTTTTAGACACCATATCTCATTAAATATAATAAATGTTCAGCTGGGCGTTGTGTATTATTAAAATGTTTATAGTTGTATGTAGCTTCCTCTCTGCGTATAGTATGAACCAAACGGTGGTTACGTAACGGCTGAGAGATCGATATTGTTATTGTTAGGAAATGTGGTGTTACAGACATATAGGGCGTATCTACGTCCCTTCGACAGTTTGCTACGTTTAATTGGTTATTACGGCTATTGTTTATAGATTAGATAAGTGGAGAGACGATTTGGGTTAGGTAGCAACAAATTTCGTGATCTATTTTACTGGTACAATTAATGGTTCTTAACTGACTCCTAGCAAGCGTATTCTGGTCAATTGATTATTTAAACCACCGCCGCTAAATCTCCGCCCCCAGACGAAAGTTTCTTCTTAGCTAAATATTGAAACATTTTACCGTTACCGAGACATCTTTCCTCAGTAGTTTAAATTTCCAAATTAGGCATATGTTTAGCTTAGCAATCGACACGACGCGACGTTACAACCGTAGCTCTCTTCACATCATATTCACATTGCACTATCGAGAACTTGTAGTTGTTTGTCATGTCCCGATCCATGTGCTCAAGCGCAGCGTACAGAAAGCAGACGCATTCTCGGCAAACGGGCGCGCGGGCGTGCAGGGTCAACGGTCGCCGTGTGCTTGCGCCTGGGAACCAACGATAAATATTTGAATTTCAACACTTGATACTACATACTTATACTTTACAGTCGATATAGGATCATCGCAGAAACTGCCATAGACTGGGGCAAATAAAGAAAGTTACGTTACGGTTAGTAAAAACACACACACATCGGTATACATATATATATGTATATGAGCGTGACGGTCACTCGAGCTTAGTGCCTTTCCCCATACCAAAAGTGCTCAACGTGCCTAAAGAAGTTTTCACTTCAAAAAAAGTATACTCTAAACTTAAAATTATAGAAATCTACTGTGGTATTGGTTTTCGATTCGCAGAAAATAATGTTATCATAAGTCTTTGATCTGAAACCTATTATATAATAATTTTCATTCTACTTACCGGAGTTATATGCATGCAGATATTGCGCATTAGTAAGTACTACACACGACATATCGTAAATCTCGCCTGTAAACGCCTTTCTCTTATTAGGTCTGTGCTGGATATTAATGGTTAGCGGTCAACTAAAAGCAATTTAATCGCAACCACTAAGTACGGGTAAGATTAAAAAAAATTAGAAATAGCCAGTAAGGTGCTGTTTAAGTTTCAATATCTATTTATTACACCTGTTTTCCCTTAAGGGGTGCAATTGAGACCAGTTGAAGACGAGTTTATCGATGCCACCGCGTACTTGGAAGCAGAGATTATAACGGTGCATACTATCTCGATTTATTCATTTGATCACTAGGACAACATTTTTGAATTAACCATTCTCTAGACTGTGTCATAGCATGAAAAACATTTAATATCGATCGAAATTTTACGAAGTAAAAGTCGATGTGCCCATTTTTTCGAGAGCTAGTTTGAATACCCTAACTTACCATCATAACCAGGGCACGAAGAGGTGTTTATGTTAAGGTTGTACTTACTAAAACCACACATCGTCATGTAATGATGGCTGGGGCACGCCCTTGGACAGAGTAATCCTGGAACGTAATATATATGACTTTACCAAAATTTATTTTAATTTCATTTAACAAGGGTATGAATATATTTCATGGATAAGGGAGGAAAGAAAAAAAGGTCGTCGCTATAATAATATATGATATTATTTTAATATAAAAATTTATTTCGTATCATTTACTTTTGCAAATTTCGGTTTTATTCGATTGATCATTTAATGCCTGGAAGTGTAAAGAGTTTTCTCAATGTCATAATATAAACAGCCGGTATACTTTGATAGGCCTTACTTATACAAATTTGTAAATAATCGTTATGATAAATAATAAGATAATCACGATGGATGGTAAGAAAACGCTAGGCAGGGGTAATTCCATTCCTTTCAATTTCATACATTTAATTCTGTGCTGAAATTTGTTTTGATATCACTACATCACTACATCTTATAAAACAAAGTCCCCCGCCGCGTCTGTCTGTCTGTTCGCGATAAACTGAAAAACTACTGAACGGATTTTCATGCGGTTTACCCTAATTGACAGAGTGATTGACGAGGAAGGAATTTTGATTTAAAATTTGTTAAGATTTTATGTAAATTTATGGAAATATGTTGATGATTGTTGAAGATGTCTCTGCTACCCGTGCGAAGCCGGGCCGGGTTGCTAGTTCCAAATAAAATGACAGCACCGTACTTTATATTTTTATTCGAAATTATAAACTCTAACAAGCGTGGTCGCTTTAAAAGGATATTGAATGGGGCGTACCGGTGCCGCGGTGATACTCGGCCAGTCAAAATATATTTTTAATGATAATGTTCCAGTCATAAATATTAATGAAACATGTACCCAAGACTGAGTCGATTTACGGGACACCATGTCGGGTTAACATCACAGGGCCGTGTAAGGCATCGAAGACTATTATAAATATAAAAACTCGACTCGTTTTTAAGGATAAAAGTGAGTTTATTAAATTGCGTGCGCCGTGGAGTTATCGCGTGCTTCAATAGGGACGCAATAGTTAACTTTAATCAAACCACATTTATCGTTATTAGACGTTCGTAGGCATGTAAATAAATAGGTAGGGTGTATTATTTTTATTTCCATTACACACCAAAAAATTAAAGCATTTGAAATGATAGATGTTGTTGTGAGCAAGGAATGGTACTGTAGGATATTACTTTTCATACGAGCATAAAATTAGTACTTATTTAATGACACATATTCACTTAAGTTATTATAGGAGACCGTACCTTTGCGTCTCTGTACAAAGGTTTAATTTCCGCTATAATAAAATCAAATACCTTGTTGACGTAGCTCAATGAAACAGGGGCAAATGCTCATACATAATAATTGGTCCTATGAGTAATTATTGAGTCAAACACAATGTTTAGGTATTCAGTATGAAGATATTGTTTGAATACTTTGTAATTATATTGAAATCGGGGGTCATTGGTATTTTAACTCATTTATCGTCATTCGACTGGCTACTAAGCCAGAGGTCGGTCGTGGGTTCGATTCCCACCCAGGACAAATAATTGTGTGATGAGCACGATAATTTGTTCAGTGTCTGGGTGTAACTTATCTATAATATGTATGTATTTAGAAATATGCATATAAGTATATTTATCAGTAGTCTAGTTACTATAGTACAGGCTTTGTCTAGTTTGGGATCAGAGGGCCGTTGTGAGATGTGTGGAGTTATTATTATTTTTATTATATATTATTATTTTTTAACTAGTACTAACAATGCAGTCACGCTTTTCTTCGCTAATCATTCTTACTTCAAAGTACCTTCAAATACTAATTTAATTTATAAATGTAGCTTTTATATTTTATATAATCTGTCTTTACTAAGGAGACGTCTATTTTTTAACTTCCGACGCAAAGAAGATGGATGTTAGTTGTAAGTTAATGTGCATCTATAATTCATATTTTAGACGTGTGGAGACCCCCTTTCGGGTACCACCTCGCCGGACGTTCGACGAAGTGGCTATGTCGGAATCGAACCGACTAAAACCAGACGGTGTTCCGTCACGGATGTCTATGGCCGGGGGCTCAGGTATAACCTAGGAAGGAACTCCCTGAACCCCCGACAGACTTGACCACCTGTCCACAAAGCAGGTAGTCTCGCAGTCGTGAGTAAAAGTCGTGTCCCCCTTCAGTTTCGGCGCCGGGTTAACCTTCCCAGCGCCTTAAGGCCAGCGCTCATGGAGACCGTAGGTCATTAAGTGCCCTACGGCGCCTGGTGCGTCCTCTGCGTGACAGGAGAGTGCGTTGCCTAGTAAACAACTAAGGAAATAATTCTGTATTATTTTTTATACTTTTAAAAAGTTGTGTTGCTGAATATGTACTTAAAGTGTGAAATATACACAGTATTAAATGTAGAAGTGTTATCGAAACATATTAAAATATTAGAAAAAAAAACTATTTTGTTAACCAAATTTAAAAAAATAAACAGTGTGTACAAAAAACTAATCAGATGCATCATTAAGTTCGTAGCTGAGTGGTGACGGCGATATAGGATTAGATACGCATACGCCTAATTTCAGTCAACTTCTATAATCGTTTGTATACCACAAAAGATCATAGATGGTGACTAAAATTCTATGAAAACCATTAATCATCATCTTCGTCATCATTATCAGCCTTTCATCATCTACCGCTGGCTTCTCCATATGTAAGCCACTGAGCTTGATCGCCAGCTCTCCTCATTCAGTTTTTCCACGCCGTTATGTGCAGACCGTCACTCCACCTGGCCGCAGGGTGTCCTACACTACGTTTCCCTTCACGCAGTCTAGACTCCAGAACTCCATATTGTTAACTTTCTCAAGGATCAAAAATATGCATTTGTTTCATTATTCCGAATTCGTAGACCAAGGGGCCACTAAGTACCAGTATACAGTTTAAAAATACCTATTATTGGTTTAATTGAAATAAATGGTTTTGATTTGATTTGATATTTTCGTTATGAAAATTAACTTTAATTTACTTCAGGCACACAGCGAGCCACACCATACTTTAATTTTGTGACCTTGTGTATATTGCCAGTATTCTGTATCTACTGTGTATGTTCCATTCTCGTTTCAAAAGTAAATACTGAAGTTATAAAACAAAGTCTTTAGGCGATAAACTGAAAAACTACTGAACGGATTTTCATGCGGTTTTCACCAATCGACAGAGTGTTTTATGAGGAAGGTTTAGGTGCATAATTTGTAAACGTCTTGTGTAAATTGGTTAAAATATGATGATGATTATTGAAGATATCTCTACTACCCGTGCGAAGCCGGGACGGGTTGCTAGTATCTGTATATTAAAAAACCGTTCGACCTTTCTATCTAATTGATTTGGTCAACTTTTTAGGGTTCCGTTCCTCAAAATGAAAAAAGAACCCTTATCCGTCTTTAACCGTTAAGATCGTTTTGCTCAGGAAGGTTATATGCTTAGTCTTTTTTAGAGGTACCAAGTTAAAATTACAATAAATATGTACATCAGCAGTCACTTAAAACTAATAAAATCAAGCTTTTAAGTCAACACAATCAAAAGATAAAGCAAAGCGATATATTTTAAGATTTAGCAGATAAATCAAAATCTATAGGGTACTTCCCATTGAACTAGAATCATAAAAATTGGTGAGGAAAAATCCAAAAGTCCTTAATATATAATTATACTAGCTGACCCGGCGCACGTTGTTTTGCCATATTAATTATTTCTAATGAATATTTTGGTAGTCAAATAAAAAATAACTAACTTATTGTGTGGATGGGGTCTATGACTGAAAGAAGAATGGAGCGCTGTGGTCTATTGACGGCCTACAAAAATTTAACAGTGGGAGAGCCATGCTTCGGCAGGTATGGGCCGGCTCGAAAGGCCATCTTATGACCTATTATGGCATATTATGGACTCACAGAAAACCGGCAGTGAAGCAATGCTTCGTTGTACTTCGCCAAGCGAGTGAGGTTACCGGTGGCCCTAAACCTTCCCTCTCTCTATCTTCCTCCCTATCTCTCCATCTCCCCTCCCTCCTACTCCCACCTTAAAGGCTGGCAAGGCAATTGTGACTTTCGAGTTGCAGATGCCCATGGGAGGCGGTAGTCACTTACCATCAGGTGACCCGTCTGCTCGTTAATACTATTCCATAAAAAAATCGATTATAACAATCACAATCACTTTAAAAAAATTGTACCAATGAAAGTAAAAATACTAATATCACTATTAAAAAACATGGGTTGATCGTAGAGAGTTGAAAATTCAGGGTTGTATGTATTTTCTAATGCTGTATCATAAAAAAATAAAAATTTACCTAACAATTAAAAAAAAAATTTTAGAGGTAGTCCACCCTTAACATTTAGAGGGATGAAAAATAGATAAGAGCCGATTCTCAGACCTACCCAATATGCACACACAATTTAATGAGAATCAGTCAAGCCGTTTCGGAGGAATACGGTAACTAACATTGTGACACGAGAATTTTATATATAGAGTATATTCTTAAGAAAAAATATTCTGCTGTTACAAACTTATATTGTGCGCGTGGCAATTGGACTGTGATTTACATATATCCATGTATTTTTAGAACGCCTAACTTAAATTACTCGGAAAAAACGGACAAAAATTTTCGAGAACGGATTACCGAGATGGACGAACTATCTACATAGGTATAAGTTTCTACGGAACCCTCGGTGCGCGAGTCAGACTAGCATTGGAAATTACTTTGACCCTTCTCATCATTCTTGTACTCAAACGCGATTTCCTCCTGTACATTTCTTATGTTTTCATAGCTTCCTTTCTCTTTAAGTCCGGTTATAATTAAGGTACGCGGTTCGTTTTGGTCGAAGAACACTCTCGGACAAGTTCTTTCATTTGAGCTTTTGCCCACTTAAATTGCTTGAGTTGGAGATAAGTCAGGTGTGAACATTCAACTTGACTGTCAATATGCGTTTCAAATTAGAAGATAATTGTCAATTCTATCATGTTAATAATTTTTCATTCCCTGTATTCAACTTTGGTAAGGTTTGTAGGGAATTATTAACACAATGCTGCGGACCAGCACGGGTCCACTCGTTAGGTTCTAAAAATAAATAAAAATCTTGTTTTTTTTAACAAGACCTCTTGAAGTAGTACTATTCTGCATAGATTGTAAATAATCCTTTATAACTTGCAGTTTAAAACAATGGCAACCCGATGTGCAATTTGTCGGTTTCGCGTGCACTATTAAAGTGCAAACAAGAACAAAAGTTGACATCAATAACAAAGACTTATGTCAGAATCGCGATCCTCGTGGAAATATTGATGAGAATGGGAAGATGAAAACTCTTTTGTATTTGCTGTACAAAAAAGCATAGTCTGCAAAGAACGAACGTTACAATACCCGGTAATGATAGTCCCAAGCTTGCATAGGAATGAGCCACTCGAAATTACATCCCTACTCGAAAGTGGAGCTTTACATTCGAAACGAGCATCTTTAACAGGGTAATATTAGGGATCGTCTACATTGTAACGTTGTATCCTTAATAGGGCATTGTCATGGAATGAATAAGGAAGGCAATTTTAACCGCGCACGTACGCGGTAATTTCTTCGTGTGTTAGGAATGTAATAAAATTTGGACATCTTTGGACCGGATGTGACCGTTTATTCTATGCCATATTAACATTGCTGGGTTTATTTATAAATGATCATTACTGTGCAAAACCATCTGACTCAACAATTTAATGTAATTAGGCTATTTTTTATGTTTAGAACAACACTTATCTACATGGTAGTACATACCGTAATAGATAATTTGTATAACTGCTAATGTAGGTAATCTACCGTTAGAATGTGGCCTAGAGTGCTAGACTTCGAAGCGCTTCGATCATTGTATAAAAAGTTGATTACCTCTCAGAAGATAACATTCCTACTATATTTTAGAGTTTCGTGGTACTCCATCTTGGGTTATTATGAGGCGGGAATTAATACGATTATGTTTACATATCGCACTCCTAGATTTAAGCACTTTTTTCAGGAAAGGCGAAAAACACACACACGCACAGGGACACAGTAATTATACTGCAGGAGTTTTCTGTATAGATTTTTATTATATATGCAGCTAGGAGAAAGATATTGTAGGAATCTTGTGTCTGGCGTCGAGTAGTGCTGATATTTTTAAATCTGTTTTATTGGTCGGTAGGTATTGAGATAAGTAATTCGATGGTGTGCATAACTTAAAAATTTATATGTTTATTCGATATAACCTTATTCAACATCAAATCCGATTAGCTCCGACGATTATCGTATAAAGTACCTAATTAAAACGTTTCGTGGCTACGTTTCTAAATAGTGGAAATTAGGATTGAGTTTATTTTCAGCTTTAAATGACGAAATTTTATATATTCCCCTTGTCCTTCCTGTTTTTTCTTAAATGTGGAACTTTATTACGGAGCGGGTCGTACCTACGTATGTATGTATATGTGCTTTGAACTTGTACACAAACAGAGTCGAAGAAATTATGTATGTAAATTCTTTAGTACTTCATAAAGAATACAATAGTACTTTATAGACGATTATTGATAATAAGACTACATATAAAGAAATAAACATTATTTTTTAAAGTTCTATTTTCTTTATTTGTAAAGATTTTCATTCTCAGTGTTTGTTCAGTTTCGTGTATCGACAGGGTGCTGTTAAAATAGCTTTTGGTGAAGAATACGTTTGTTCAAAAAGTACAAATATTGTCTTAAGTTATAAGCGCCTTTAGGCACTTGTTCGCTTCACTGAGACACTTGTGGGCTGTAAAAATGTAAGTAGTAGCTGGTACTACTTTTAACAGTTTAATGTAAATTGTTTTATGTTATATTCCTTACAAGTAACGATAATGTTAGGTTTCACGTTTCTGTATTGTGATAAGATGATCTAATACTTGTGTTATTGTGTTATTTCTCAAAAAAATTTAGGTAAATGAGACCATATTTTGTTACATCAATCAAATTGTAAAATATTATGCTGATATATTGTTCAGTTGGTCAATATATAACCTCCTTGAAACATTTTGAACCTATATACATGCATATATGCATGGTCAGTGTTTAAAATGCAAAATAACTTTACCAAAAACTATTTGCTGTGCCTAGTAGCACTTTGAAAAATGTTTATTTAAATAAGCTTAAAAAGTGAAACCTTATCTAAATACAAAATTTAATCCAAATCGTTAGATCTTTCCGAGATACACAAACTGTATTTATAAATATTGTTTAAAGATGATTGACCACGTTATTTTTGTAATATGTCGCTTACACATGTACACACACGTTACACATAGTGCCGTAAGCATTACTACACTTCGTGGTAATGCTTACAACATAATCACGAAAATCACAGTAGCAGTATCGATTCTACTGCACAGACGAGGTTTACACAAGAAGTAATATTCAAAATCTGAATGACATTGCTATATAGTCCGTAGGGTTTCCTGACTTTATGAAAAATATGGAGGGCAACATTGATTTCTCATTGTAGAGACCTAAAAAAAAACAAGGAGTTTCGATAACTACGAATACTACAATGAATACTCAATTGAAAATGAGTAATTCAACTATTCTTTTAATTATAGTCAAGAATGAGACTAATGAGACACAGGCTATGTTGTTTGCCAAACAAATATATTATTAAAATATTCCCAGATGTCAAAACAATGACAATAAAAGGTCCTTACCGTTCACAGATTCTAAACATGACATGAAATTAATTGCATGATTAACATGGCTTGTTTATTATAGCACAATTGTTAAAGCCATGAGGTACATAGGTTTTGCAAAAGTCATAACTTTAGCGTCTTTGGAATTAGTTTGTGTAAATTTAACGTTCGTGTACTAAATATTTATAGAAGAAGCAATTACAGAAAAACATTTATTCGAATATTAAGTTTTAATTGGCGTAGAATGTTTAACGACTCAAAATATTTTAAGACCTAAAAAAAACAAAAATAGTCTTTCGTTGAAATACAGCCAAAATGCTTCTTATATTTCGTCAAGTGTCTAGAGGCTTCTATTAGAATGAGACAACTGAGATAGACAATACATCGTAAAGGCGTCATTGCGACAAGCTTCAAGTGCGACAGGACGGACGGACGGACTTAGACAACTTAGATTGACACATCTTTGACAGGACTAAGCAGTAAAACGACTTAACATCGAAAGGCTGAACTACGACTAGTCTCTACGTCGCGTCAGGGCAGAATTAAGACACAAAAATAAAATAAAAATGTAATAGGGCTTAAACGTAATTTTTAAGCCTGGTAATCCTACAAACAACACTAACTACGCAGAAAATAAATTAAATAAAAAAACTGAAAAGTAAGAGATACATAGGATTCCTTAAAATACTAAATAATTAAATAATTTAAGAGGCGTCGTAAAAAATACGGTTATTTTAACTGGAACTCATGGAAAAAGATTTAACCCATTTAACGAATAACAAAGTTAGTCTAATATAATTGGCCATTCAACAACGTAGAAACTTTTTGGTCTCAAAGCCACACCTGGACCACACATAACTCATCTTAAACCACTCAAACATAATGAAATTCAAATTACACCATCAAAATTATTTGATTTGTGTACCGGTGAAGTGTAGAGCTAACATTGACTGAGCTGGAGCTTCTTCCATCTCTCTCTATCTTTAGTTTAAATAAGTTGATAGTACAATATGCATGAGTTTCATCAGGCGAGTAATGCTAATGCCTTTTAAAGCACCACTCGTCTCCGTCGCTGCACTCGGCCGCGCAGGCGATGGACCGTGTTTCAATAACTTACATTTATGTATGTTATGATGAAACTTAAATTCATATTAAATGGAGAGTGGAACAGCTTTCATGTTTAGTGCAAACTTGACTGTAAAGTACTCGAGAAGTTTTGGATTTCTTTTACTTTCGTCGGCTTTATAGACGTATTGTAGATGTGTTGACAAATTATTTTTGAGGTTGGCCGAAGCAAATTAGTGAGTAGATTGATGATCGTGTGGACTTAGTTCTGAATGCTCATTGTAAGTTTCACTAGAAATCACCTTAAAGTGACAGTTATAGTACGAGATTGAATGAGGGACTTATTGATATAGTGGACTTTCTTCTGGTATTTTAAATAAATACTTGGGTCAACTGATATCTTGAGCAAATTTTATCTGCACATTGTATTGGTAGCCATTACAGTTATATTAATTAATATATTGGACATTTGCCATAGGCATTTTCTACTATTCCACATTAGAGTGATTTATATCTCAATAGAAATCTAAACTTACTAATGTGCGATCTTATCGCTAAAAGCGATCAGTAACGCCCTTTTTACAGCTTAGTAAGTATTTTGTGAAAGTATTTTGAGATGCACCCGAAAGTGCAATTCCGAAACCGGTGCGAATAGAGTTTCCAAAATCAGCCTTAACTTTGAGATTTGTTTTATTTTAATCCCACTGATCCCACTAATATTATAAATGTGAAAGTATGGATGGATGAATGGATGTTTGTTACTCTTTCAAGCAAAAACCACTGAACCGATTGCTGAAATTTGGTATGTAGATAGCTGGAGACCTGGATTAACGCATAGGCTTTTTATCCCGATATTCCTCCGGGATCGGGACTTACGCGGGTGAAACCGCGGGGCGCTGCTAGTAAATGTTAAAGGTACATTTTACCTAAAAAGGTACATCGCTAAGCCTTTAAGATTATGTCTAATAAAGGGCAACATGCTTCTTATTTTTTATGGTTATCGCTAGAAATGAAAGTTAATGTTTTACAACTCTATACATACTGAAAAGCCTATAGTTCTGTACCTATACAGTAATGGAAAGTTAGAGTCTATTTTAATGCAATAATGTCAAGAACTTTCGAGTACGAATCTTTTTATGTAACATCGATCGTTTATTACCATAACCCTATTAGTTACAGGACGGCAACTGTAAGCATAAAACGCTCCCTTTTTCAAATTTTTAGTATTTATTGCGTGGATATTGATACCGGGTTTAAATTCATTACTAACGTAGAACGGTTTAACAACAAAAGTTACTCCAAGATTTATTGCCACCTCAACACATCACTGTAGTTGATGAACAAAAAACGTTTGGAGAAATTCTATATTACGGTTACCGGTTAAGGCAGGTGCTCTTGTTTGATTCGCATTCCAATGTCAAATTCCGAACTTTTAATTATAGGATTACCTTATTATATTGTTGTTGTTCTCACTCTACTAAAAGTTAGAACAGTGACGTACAAATATAAAAATGCCTGAACAGGAAAATAAAAAACCTCGTCATGTTGTGTTGCATTATTTAAAACTCTTTTTTTCACTGTACATATATACATTTAGTGCTATGTGAGGAAGTATGTAACAAAACACCACTTCGGCACTTCACACGTCGTTTCAACTACTCACATAATCTTACTTAATATTCTCAGCTTTCGAAGTGTAACAATAGAATATTGAAACGGGTGACTTTTTGCGAATGTAAAACCAAAGATTGCAAGTTTTTTCTAAAATTGAAATGGCGCAATTGTTCCAAACTTCGTAAGTAAAAGAAGAATTTTCTTTTATTTAAAAAGTTTGGAACAATTGCGGCATTTTAAATTTAACTACATACGGTGAAGACTTCGTTAAAATAAATGTACTTACTAGAAACTGAAAATGAGCGCGGCAGCGAAAAGTGGCCTTTTTAAGAAATAACTAATATGACGTTGCTTAACTACTATTACCGTAAAGTTCAGCTCATATTTTGGGCTATCGACATTACTCGTATTCAGTATGGTATTGATCACTAATGCCCGGTTTCTATAATCAAGAAACGATTCGTTTTGATTACGGACGGTAAAACTTTCGTTGAAAATTCAATACCGGAACCGGGCATTAATGTACATATTTAGGTGAAAAATTGACAGTTGAAACTTATTTGAGTCAGTCTACATTGTATTCTAATTTAAATCTACAGTTATACTAAAACTCAAAACATAATTATATTATTTCATAAGGTCTAAGGATTGATATTTTCACCTCCATTACCCACAACCTAATATCTATTACAACTCAAGTCCACGGACACATAATTTACTTTGTTTAAAGCAGTATTGACTGAAAGTTGAATTACAGTACGTGGGAATGAAGGAAATGGAATCCGAAGTCGTTCGCAAATTCCCGAAGCAAATTGGCTAACTTCTTAAGGCGCTACCTATCAATTTCACTAGACGTTTCCAATTAAACTTCGCTGCGCCCCTTTACTTCGCATTTTTGATTCCCATTTTTGGTTTATTATATTAGTATTTTATGCAATATTAATTTTAGACGAACTGACCTCTGGATTGTGGCGCGATTAGCAGTGTTTATCAATATTGCCTCAAGCTAATCTACATTAATAAAAAAAATACTTACAATAAAAAGTCACGTAAAAAACTGTTTTTTTTTTATAGCTTATGATCCTTTTTAGTGCTAAAGTAATGACCTTTGTACCCTCAAGAGTAGCGTTAACATTTAAACAAAAAATAAAATTAGGCTGTTGATATTCTTTTCCAGGTCTCAGAGTGCTTCTTTACATAATATTTTTATGATCGTTTTAGAGGTTTAATATTTTTATGATCGTCTCACGTAAAGTCCCAATTGGACTATAGAATAAGGAAAATTATTATTTGAAGGCAAATGAAAATTGAGTGGTTTTTATCTATCAACATTAACAGGTCCTGGCTATCACATCTCACCTATTTGCAAATAGCAACTTCCTTACTGCTCACGCTATGAGACGATCTTTCCCTTCTCCATCGGCCAGAGGTCTGTGCATGACATATACCATTCCGAAAGAGGGCGGATGAGGTCCTGCTTCCCGCCCCACCTTTTCTCCACTATTCACTTGGTTACTTAGTGACCTCAAACGCTACTAACTCAGCAGAGCGTTAGCTGGCAATAGAAACATTTTTTTTAAGGAAAATACGAGGCCCAGCACCGCAGGCAGCGAAAAAGCAAACTGAAGGAACCATGAAGAAGCAGGTGATCATTTTGAATTATAGAATACTTATAATTGATCCTGATGTCCTTTGTATTGCTCAAACTAATGCCCCTACTTAATGTGTAACATTATCGTAAATGAAATGTTGGGATGGAGAACTGTCTTTCTGCTTAAGTAACTTAACGCAACAACTTTTCTCTTGTAGACGGAGGTGTCTTACTCTTCAAACCTATTCTGTTTCGGGTTGCTATACGCTAGTTATAATAACTCAGTGTCTGCTATAATTATAGTTTTTCACTTTTAAATTATTCTGGTTTGTTATTATAATATTTGAAGGTGAATATGAGTATGAGTGGCTTAGCTATTTTAGTATAGCGTTTAGGTACATTGTGTTGCATTACGATGACGGTCAAATGATGAATATGCATTCTGATTAAGTTATAACTACTTCTAGCAACAATTTTTTCACAATATGTTCCAACACTAGTCAGCTGTTTAATTCTAACTGTTTGTTGTATAAGTAAATCAATACCATTGAAATCAGTATTCAATCGGTCGCCAATATTTATTTAATTTTTCAGAAAAACTGGTCTCGGAGTTATGTCGATGTAATAGATATTTTTTGCGACAAAAGATATCAGATCTTATGGGTACCAAAAGATATCAGACAAAATACGGCGCTGAAATTTAGTCAAATAATTGGAATTTCAGTCTTTGTTCAGCCCGAATTCCCATGAGCTCGCGAGCCTCGGGCTTTTGAATAAATTGTTCGCTTATATCTACTCCTCTTTATACATATTTATTTACACATCAGTCATAAACTCATAACAATAAGGTATAATATGTATTCCATATTTTAACATAAAATTATGGGGCTAGCCGTATATCTATAGGTATGTGGCAGACAACGCAGTTCAATACAGCGTAGTGGAGATAAAAACTGAATTTTGCATTGTACTACCAAATACAACTGTAGGTATATACTGGACCTGTAACGTTTGGAAAATCTAACCTGTTCAACTTAGAATGCGCGTATTGTAAGAGGTCTATTCAAAGAGGCCAATTACCTACAAAACACAGTTATTCCATTTTGCACACTTCAACAAAGCTGACGTTTCATTCCACTTCAAACATATAATCTATATCGCGCTGGCACACAGGGCTATTTTATTCACGCCGAATTAGTCATACCCAAAGTAGAAATAACTATTAATTGATAGTTCGATATTGTAGATAGAGCACGTTCTAGCTAGGGTTCATTATTTCAACAATGTGTAGGCTCCACGGCGCTCACAATAGCGAGGGATCGACGAGACTCCGACTAGTAATCCATTAATTGAAGATTTGAGATAAGTAGCTACAACTAGAAGTGAGTTTATTGATTTTCTATATTAATATACAGTTTCATTAGTAGTAGATTATAAGATAAGAGTGTGTGCTTATGCAATATGTTTGAACACAAACGGAGATAATAAAAACAGGAAAGCCGAGAAACAATACAAACAAATAAATCATAGCGTCGTCAAAAAGTTTATATGTTGACGGCAATTAATGGGTTAACGTACTTAATAGTTATTACATATCTTTAAGTTGCCTGAGAGTCAGCCTGTGACGTGGTGCAGCCTGGTTGAAACGTTTCAGGCAATTCAAATGTAATACATATTAAGACCGTAGAGACCCGTTGACATAATTAAATGTCATGGAATGCAAAATTTTAAAAGTTAGTAAGCTTAATAAAATTGGCAGACTGGTAAGATGGAAAGTGATTTGAATTTTAATATGATACAAGATTATACATAAACTAGCTTATCACAAGTTTTGTATGTATGAATGCACTAGCTGCGCCCCGCGGTTTCACCCGCGTAAATCCCGATGCCATGAGAATATCGGAATAAAAAGTAGCCTATGTGTTAATCCAGATCTCCAGCTATCTACATATCAAGTTTTATCGTAATCGATTCAGTAGTTTTTGCATATACATATACATCCACACATCCATACATCCTCACAAACTTTCACGTTTATAATATTAGTAGGATAACTGTTTTGCGTGGTTTTTCGTACATAGTTTCTACTCGTAGAGAAAAGGTTTCGCAAGATTCAATGAGTACCTCCTATAGTTTTGATTATGAAACGTAAGCAGTAACATTGGACTTCGAGGTATTTGGACTACGCAAATATGATCATGTTTCTGATTATCGAAAAAAGCTCAAGTGGTTACCTATACGCCTTCGCCGGAATGCACATATTCTTTCGCTTTTATATAGCATTCTATTTAATCCCCTAACTCCTATTTACCTTAAAAAACGGTTTAGCTTCTTACACGACACTCATTCCCGATCTTTGAGATCGTCGGAGAACCTGATTTTAAAACTACCTGGACATTCTACGAAATTCGTCGACAATTCCTTCTCTATCCAAGCCGTTCGTTTATGGAATAACCTACCTTTGACAGTAAGACGTGCACAGTCACTGCCTGCTTTTAAGAAACTGGTAAAAGAACATTACCTGGGTGATATCAACATATTATAATTGCCTAGTTATCTTCTTATTTGACTTAATGTAGTATAGTCCTATATTTGTATGTTTTATTCGATTTATATGTGAATCTTTATACCTATGTTTGCTTATGTATTTATTTGTTTGTTGCTCTCTTGTATGTATATTCTTACACTATATGTAAGATACGTCATCTCTATTTAACTCATATTATATACCTACTGAGCGTACACCATACTGCCCTAAAATCAATATCCTATGTTCGCTCCATCCCATGGTTGCCTGTAAGAGATTGCCTCAGTGCGATAAGGTCGCCAATTGTATCTACCACAAAACATTGCTGTGCTTCTACTCTTCAAAATCATTTTGGTGTACAATAAAGAGATATATTATTATTATTACTGTGAGTGGGATAATGTAAAACAACTTTTTTCTTATGATTGTTTCTCAGTTTTGAAAGACTGAAAAATTTCGTATTAGTAAAATTGTGTTAGCTTATTAGCATTTTATTCAAACAACAATATCAATAATTATTACGTAGGTATTTAAAGTGTGCCAACAATAAAATAAAGTTATTTTCTTCCGCCCTCGGGTTTTCCCTGATATAGCGTGATTACGGTTTGGGCACCGGAAGACCCGTGACAGGTTCGTGAATTTCTTTCCAAACTTTATAAGTAATGTGCGTGCATGTACACACACCGAAAAATATGGAACAAAATACATTTTGATTGGCTTCCTGTTTAGCTCTAAAATTGTTTTATGACTGTAACCATGATAGATAACAAAAAAAGTAAATTTACCATAAAGCTTATTAATAGCCTTGCTTGAACGATACTAAATGATTTAAAGCAGCGCCTCGCGGTTTCACCCGCGTAAGTCTTGATCCCGTAGGAATAGCCTATATGTTAATCCAGGTCTCCAGCTATCTACATAAAAAGTTTCATTCATAGCAATCGAGTTATTAGTTTTGGCGTGAAAGAGTAACAAACATCCATCCCTCTAAACTTTCACATTAATAATATTAGTGGGATTAGTGGGATTATAAAAATATGTAACTTAGATTAAGTAATTGCTGTTATTGAATTCATAAAGGCAAGTTTTGGTCAGGTAAGGTCTTAGGCAGGTCGGTATTACAGTTTAAATCGGTTTGGTCAAATTGTAGATCTTCGTTAAATCCTGTTTTCTAAACACTCCATCTTAATAAAATTCAGTAAGTATCCTGAAATCTCATGCGCGTAAAATCTGATAGTAGATTATAAAAACGCAAATTAAGTAGAAGGAGGGAACGATGTGGAAAAAACTTCATTAGCGTGCGAAAGTGTGAAAACTTCACGGTTCTAGTTCATGCAGATGAGAATAAAGCGCTTGCTCCATCCCTTTATTTTCTTTACTTTTTACAGTAATATTCTACAATAGCTAGTGCTTTAGTCTACTTAGACATCCTCACATCAGCAAGTTTTCTTTTAAGTAGTCTACCTCTAAATTAAGCTCTCTAAAAGCTTGGAAATGTGAATTATTCTTGAAATTACATCTTGAAATGTTACCTGTCTCAATAATTTTAAAATTGTGTAGCTAATAATCTTGAATTTCAGATAAACTATTTAACAACAAACAATGAAATTAATGCTTTACGTTACGACTTTATAGTATATTGTAAAACTGAACTTAGTACTGCTTTATTTGTGTTTGTTGTAAATCCACTTTTTTCCCTCGCATTTCTAATTAGGCAGGTTGGTACGTGTTGGCAGCTTATCCGGCCAATTAGCATAGCAAACGAAGGAGCTTACTTCGCGCTGCGGTTTTCATTTGGCCTTGTTTTAAGAGGGCGTGCATTATAGACAAGGTTGCACAGATGGTGCCCGAGCTTCTAATTCCTATTATACGCAATATTTATATTAGCTCTTGGTGTATACTCGGTAATGTACAAAATTTATTTTAGAATTTATCATAGTTGCAGATTTGCGTTTCAAACTATGCAGATTATGTTTAAATTTTGACATTAGTTTGCCTTTGTGGTATGATACATAAATACAGTCACAGTCCTTGGTATTAAATACGTTCATTTGTCACTTATTCGTTGCTAGCTTGTGACCGCGACTTCACTCTCGTTAAAGTTATTTTTTATATTAAAAAGTATCCTTTGTCCTTTTCTGTACCTCTAATAATGATTTATAATATTATTTAGATTGTCATTATGTATTTTAATGAAATTGATTGACTCCTACTTTACCAATGAGTCCCTAGTAATCCAGTACCCTGCAGACCTTTAGATGTGTATGGAACGGCTGCCTACCTTCGAAAGTACTTGACGTCACATGAAAAAAAAAAACCGGCACGTGCCCTGTTTTTTTCTTTAAGAGGATTTTTTTTTCAGGTGACTTTATTTCGTCAGGAAAACCATTGCATTTATTTTCTTATAACTCTTTTCACAGGCATTGGCTGAAGTTTATTGTCGCCCATATTTATTGCCTCTCGCATAATCGGGCGTTCATGTTTCACGGGGTTGCGAGGCTGACTCGACTGATATCGGTCTATTATTACGTTCGAATCGATAGTATTCATGTGTGAGTTGGTCCTCGTATATATTTCTCTGAGATGTGCTATCTCTGTTTTATCATTTGGGTAAGCGGCACAAATGGATGACTCCATTATTCTGATTTCATACTTGAAATATTTACACGGAGTGTTTATGGAGCTCCTTTTATTATTTATATGACATGTATTATACAAATACAGATTGCTGGATTGTACCTATTATTGAAAAGTTACTGTCATATGAATTAAGATTACAAGAGTTTTAAGCACTTATCCTGAAATCAGTAGATAATATTATAAAAATTAAAATATTGTTTGAGTCAAAAATTACAAAAAACTATTTTAATTAGAAACACTGGTTAGATCATATCGTTATCTTCCAATTAAAAACGTATACTATATAGCAATTCACGGTAACTACGGCAGTTTAAGCTCTTGCATAACTCTGCAGGATTCGACATGGCACTGTATATAAAGTTCTTATACTGTGGACTTGCACGGTAAAACGTTATAGTCGATAAAATATTAAAACCTTCTTCATACAATCCTATACGTTTTATTTCCCTATAAAATCGTGACGTTTAAATATGCGTATGTATTTGTATATTGTACGAACGCGCTGTACCCATACAAGATTATAATATAATCAGTCGATGTTTGAACATTCAATTTCGTCGTATGTTGTCACGCCCTTTTTAATAGAACTTAAAAAAGAATATTAACATGTAACAAAAAAAAACAAGAAAACTGTTCAACAACTAAGCTTGAGTTTGCTGATAAGTATGCAGACTTAGAGTTTGTATAAAGACGGGTAACTTGAAAACCACTAACTTAATGGAATATTCATTTATTATTATTATCGGTTATACATAAAACAATTTAGTTCTTGGCAGGATTTTAAACGACTAGGTAACAAACTATTTGTATATCGATGAAAATGTGCAATTATAGTTTAAGTATTATTTTATTCCCAGAAGGCCTGTATCTACAATCTATGTCACAAGTTATTATTGTCTACGATGAAACCCGCTCGCTGAAACATATGCATGTAATGTATCTACCACTCACTTAAGATTTGAAGACTGTTGTTCCCATTCCGTTTCCAATTTAATCCTAAATGTTATTATATCTATGAACCTTGCCTATCTATATGTTTAATTAATTCGTTACAGAATAGGGGTTTTGGAGTTTCGTTCTAAATTGGCTCTCGACGATCGATAGAGCTATGCGGTCCGTCGCTAATATTAGTCGGGGACAAATCGATCTCGACTCTGAGCGTGATCTCAATAGCATTCTTTTGTATTACATATATTCTTCTGTTGGGGTCCTGTTCTAAACTTTTCTTTAAAAAAATACAAACGAGAATCGCCTCCTTTTCAGAAATCGGTTATAATACAATAATAAATATATATTGTGTATAATAATTATGAACTTGACATTTAAAATATTAATAATAGCTTTTTTTGTAATTCATTCATTCGACGTATCATATTTATCAACCCTATCTTTATAAATTTTGCATGCAAATAAACTTTGATTTGATTTATAACTGACGTGGAAAAGTTATTTGTAAAAATGTGCATGAAGTATGGTTTTCCAACTGTAATTACCAAATAGTTAAATAATAAATAAATGCATCTAGGTAATTACGGGTACATAATATATATAACTAAAAGCAAAGTCGAAATCTGCAAACTTAGCGAAGCTTATATTTATTTGCAAATTGACATCTCATTGAAAGCTGCTGCAAGGAGAAACTATTAGCTGGCTCCTTGTTTTATGTTCTATTTAAAATATAAGATTAAATTTTCATGTTTAGTAGTTGTGTTGTAAAAAGTTATGGTGCTATTAATTTTATAGAGCCGTATATGCGTAATGCAGATTTTCGCAAGCATTATAACCAGTTTACTTTGATTACTAGATGATTAAGTTTTCGTAACTAGCTAATTACGTTCTCTATTTAAAATAACTTTCATCTGTATAGTGAGCAAATATATGACTTGTTTTTTAAGACATTACGCTTGCTTTAAATGTTATGCAAGACAATTTACTCTTTTTTTTATTTATATTTGGACTCTATCTCGCGTGTCAATTTACTCTTATTGGTCTAAGTGTACTTGTTTTTAAGCATTTAGAATATGTCATTATTTGTTTTTCGAAACAAAACAAAGGTTAGAGCTTTATTTATTATTAAACCAAAGATAAACTTACTATACGGTTACACTATGTTATGAAAACATTAACAGTCGCGGAATCAACAGGGGGTTCCTAATCATGAAGGTGAGCGTAATATCATTTTCGGAAGCAATCACTTGAACACTGAAAAGTAAACATGTCGTCGAATGTTTTACTGCCACGCTAAGGGTCGTATTTACGAGAAAAATGCATCGAAGTATGTTATAGAATCCATTTTCTTTATTCTAAATTAGATATGCCAGAATATCATTATTAACACAAAAAACAAAAGTGCAAGTCTGACTCGCGCACCGAGGGTTCCGTACAAACTTGTATAGAGTGTAGATGGTTCGTTTAATATCGGGAATCGATTCTCGAAGATCTTTTCGGTGTGAAAGAAAGACATACTTAAATTTGAGGTTCTAAAATAACTCCATCATACATATGTCAATCAATTTTTCACAAGCAGTGTCTTCGGTGCATTAACTGGTCGGACCGGGTCTGAAATACGTCTACTGCGTCGTGCATAACGCCTCTATACCACATATCCCATGTGGCATACCTTATGCGGCGGCTTCGCTGGTGTGGCCAAGTCTTCCCGACGCCTGATGCCACGGTGGCCAAGCGCCTTGTACCGCAAGAACTGTCTGCCTTGCTTGCCATCTTGAAGCTCGCAGTAACAGAAGTTACTGCTAGCTTCAAGATGGCAAGCAAATCGGACAGTTCTTGCGGTACAAAGATGTGCTTAAAAGACATATGAAGAAGTGCAATATCGAATCCAGCAACTGTGAGTCAATCGCTGGGAATCGTTCACAGTGGCAAAACGTCGTTAAGCAGAACATTTATGCTTTAGAGGATATGCGAAGAGAGGAGCTGGATACCAAGCAGGATGAGCTCAAAGCACGACCATCCGCGAGTATCAACTACCATTACCGCGATAGTGTTCTAACCTGACCCAAATATAATATATATTTTTATAAAAATATGTTTTTGTATTATACTTATAAGAAGAAATTAACGACTTTTTTTCCTCTACTTGTACCATCAGACGATGCTTTCCTCCAAATTTCATGATTCTAAGTCAATGGGAGGTACCCTACAGGCTTTGATTTACCAGCGAATTATTATTGGTTAAAATATAAGACTTAAATGATGTTGATTGCGTTTTCTTAGAACAGTCAGACAGATAGACAGACAGACAGATGGACAACGTAGTGATCCTATAAGGGTTCCTTTTTCCTTTTAAGGAACGGAACACTAAAAATTTCCTATTTTTGTTTACTCGCCAACATTAGGTACTAAACATGTCATGTGTGTCAACATCCCCGAATCAATAGCTTCATCATTTAGCGGAAATAAGTCGTGACTTTGAAGTCTCTTTGATGGTACTAAAATGAAAGAGCGGACTGCCTACATGTGACGTGTCATTATAGTTATCTATCTTGTATACCCGATGAATAGCAAACGATCGTATGCCTCCTACAGTGGGTTATACGTTACAAGTCGAAATAACAACGTCATTTTATTTATTATTCAGTAAGATTTAAGTTAATGTACACTATGGGCTCTATGTGCATGATGCTAAAAAATATTAGAAGCAAAAAACAAAGAAATTAAAAACAAGGAAGAAAATACCACTAAATATATCAATTACGTAGTAACTATCGATGCTATAATATGATAAACCGTTGACCTTTATTAGATTTTATTTATAAAATAACTGCGCTCTATAGCAGCTCGTGTTTGCTAATCATGGTCCTTCTATGCATGTTCTTAGTTCCAGCGCCCTGCCTAATGTAACCTTAATTTGCTTAATTATCAACTTGCTAGACAGTTAAGTAGCAATATTCATAATAGTCAGAGAATGTGATAAATAACGAAGTTTATATAGGTATTGATCACATTAATAGTGCAATATTAAATCACTTGGTCCTTAACATACATACAACTTCGAGTCATCAACCGTTAGGCTGGGACCCGTCAGAACAATTTTGATGTTGATTTGATCCACCTTGTGTTTTAGGAACATACATACATATATTGACTGGCCTGTTGGTCTAGTGGTTAGTGACCCTGACTGCTGAGCCAGAGGTCGTGGGTTCGATTTCCATCTGAGTCTGGGTTTTATTTGTGTCCGTTGTTTGTATGTTTGTAAAGACAAATGTTTGGTAAAAATTGCCGCTTGGCTCGTTTGCTCTGAATACATGCGAACAACATTTACCATTTCCAGATTGTATAGGGTCTCCCTTGACATAAAACTTATAAAACATTGTTTATTATATTGATTTCGATTTTCGGAAAGTAATTCAGAACCGAATTTCAATCAAATAAATGTAACAAGGGTCTAGTATCCTGTGGGAGTAACCCTTGTGAACTATTTTATTAAGTTTGCAACGAGAGAGATGGCTAAATTTAAGAAAGCAGTGTGGATTTTGTATAACTACCTACATATTGTACATCGCACAAAAAAGTTTTGAATTACATTTTCGCTTCTACGGGACTGTACTAATAACTTACGAGTAATTATTTCAGGTTGTAATTTTTTTTCATTGTTTACTGTACAAATAAAGGGTGTAAGTCTCCCTAATCCACTACTGATTTAGAAAAACCCTGACTGATGTTTATATAGATTATGTGTAGATGTTATTCTTTCATAATTCTTTTAAAAAAAGCATCACCGACTTCAATGTGCTTTTTAGTGGAAAGTAGATGTATTTTGTTGAAATATAATATGGGTAGGCCAACTAAACGCACTGCTCCAGTGAAACAGCGAGGGTTCGGGGTAAACGAAAATAATATATCATCGATGTATACAATTTTTAGATATTTGTTGATTTTTCAAAAACCGCTCGACTTATTTCGATAAACAAAGGGACCACCTGGAAAGTATTGAAATAAAAAAAGAATTTTCCAAATTGGTTCAGGCGTATTCGAGGAATCGGTGAACATACATAAAAAAAAGATTCCGACGAATTGAGAACCTCCTCCTTTTTTGGAGTCGGTTAAAAAATATTGTTAATGTGATTTCAACAGATTTGTTTAAATCTGTTGAAATCACACGTTAATAAAATTTAATAGAACTCTTAAAGTCGAAAAAAATTGTACAGTATTCTGTACTATTTTTTTTCACCCAATGCATAAAAACGCATAGCTGTTCGCGTGTATGGTGCTAAAATATGCTTTCGCATTTAAAGAACATTGTTTTGTAGATCTGTGAATTCTAATTTCATAATCCGTTATTCTCATATCGTAGAATCGCAAAAGTCAATGTTGCAAACAAAAACGCTCTGTAGAAACCTGAATGGCTTAGTTATTAGATCACTTAAATTCTATTCAGAAAATCTGGATCTTAGATTCAAATCAAAAACAGGGCGGACTTTTTTCGATTTAAATTACCTACACACCAATGAAATAGAAAATAGTTACTTTTCTGAGAAAATAAATTTTCTTTCTTTTGTCGCCGTCTCCGACATAATTTAGTATATAGTGGAAAAGCTAGCAGTGTTGTTTAGAGTTATCGTAGTTGAGCTTGGTTTACAGAAGCCGCAGTGACGCCGCTGGTGGTTTACGAAAACACTGAAATAACACTGTTGCAAAAGAAATACTTCTTTATAGTTACATTAAAGGTAGGCCTTACTAGTAACATTTTTATTTTCTCAATAGATACTGTTTGTAAAACCAGTCTTTATTACTTCAGCTATAGATACCGATGTAGAATGAAAGGAATGTCCATTACAAACTTGACGACTATCTGCGGTATTAGCTAACTTTTAACGACGCTATAAAAAAAGTTTAGACCCCAAGAAAACATCAATATATTATGAAGGCATTGACCGTATGAAACTGTTCAGTAAGTCATATGGAGTGAGAAAAATCCGCTTTCCTGTGTCGGTATCGATTATAGCAAAACACATTAGCGCGATAGTATCAAAACACTTGTCGGCTCGTGTCACCACTTTCCGTTATGGAGGGCCGACAGCCACGCCCCAGGGACTAAACACACATGTACCCAGTTCATGTGATACCAGCGTTGATCATTATTATTATTATAGGACCATTACTTGTGCAAACATTGCGTCCATTCATCAAGCTAATTATTATTTTAAATCATGCTATTAAAAACTACTGCAGTCTGCAATACTGTAACTACTAATTACTAATACGTGTCAAAATAATTGCTTACAGTGTAAAAAACAAAGAAATATACATAGCAGTTAAGAACAAAAATTCTGACCTGTAAGTTTCATATGTTATTCGAATAAAGGTTGTATTATAGCTTAACCATCAAGCGCCCGAAACACAAACGGGCAAAAAAAAAGTGTGTGAGTGCAATTGACACACGGCAGAAGTGAAACTTCAGAAAAGTAGCCTACGAGAGAATGAGAAATAAAAAGTAAAATCAATACAAATAATTTACTAATGTTAATAAATTTTATTTTAGATAATATAGATAAAAGTTATTGGTCAAATTAACACAGATGTGTTAAATAATAACAATAAATTAATAAACCAAAGAATTTTAATACGCAAATGTACAAAAATGATACACGTGAACGTGTTGTCGCCACATCAAAAACTCTTATTTATTTTATTAAAAATAGGGCCAAACTATAATAGATGATAACACAGTTCACTATTTAATAAAAATAAGTTAATAGACATTATTTTGACTGGTTATACCGGTAACACAATACTATTGGTCGATTGATAAATATTAACGAATAGTGAGATTATAAAAGGTTAGAAATAAGTGAAGATCGATTGACTTGAATGCGAACAGAGGCACGAACAACTTGGCAGTTACTGTTAGTTAGTGATTTTCATAGTTTATATCAGTGGTTGTGAGACTGTTTCTTACAAACGATACACCAACGTGGTGTATCGTTCACGTGTATCATTTTAAACGGACTATGACGCATTTTCTGAAGACTTCGTAGTACGCCGGCGCAGACACGTTATAGGAAACACTTCATACATGTATTCTATCTCATTCTCTCGCAGACTAAATCCTATTTATGAATATGTTTGTCTCTTTTTAGTGACTTTTTTGTTTCATCGAATTTTCAAATCACAACGATTCTAAAGAAATTTCACTTCAAAAATTTCGCTACTTGTAATTTCGAAGTAATCCTGAAACTGGCTGTATATATTTTATTTGTCAACTACCCGTTGCACAGGTTAGTTGTAGTTGCATCCTGGCGTCTGCGGGGCTATGTGAATAGATCCACAATAGATACACCGCGCCGCCGGCCCGCGCCTAAGCCTCCATTTGCATAATGGACGCAGACAACGCCCTTCCTACAAAACCTTCAAAACAAACCACAAATCGAACGGTTTCGTGTGAAACAGAGAAGTGTACTTTGAAACTATTCTACCGCTTTACAAACAACGCGAAAATGTTACAATACAATAGGGGCAACTGAAAAACACGAAAGCAGCCGCCCGAATGTCGAGTCACGCAACGAACTGAGTGATTTTGAATTAACCTACTTTAAAAGGCTCGCAAAAAGCCGTTTTAAGGAAATGCATAAAATAACTAAATAGTATTTCAAAGTAGATGTATGCTCAAACTCGTTATTGTAGTTATTTGGTGAAAAAGGATAGCAGCAGTTCAGTTAAGTTAGTAATTAATTTAGCATTGTGTATGTGCATTATTTCGGAACGTTTAATTTGTTGGGCGCTAAGTGTTGACACAGACGCTGACGATAAAATAACAAACACGCGCTACCAGTGCAGTAAATAATAGTTAAAAATAAAACTTAGGTAGATATCTATATTGGTACTTTGGTAAGTTTTTGGGTCGTTTTCGCCGGAAGCTATTTTTGAGATAACCTACCTAATATCGGAAATTTCTTTAACCGAAGAATTTCTTAATGAAACGATAAATTCCGTAGCTGATCAAAGTAATGTTTCCCAGCAAACGATTTATAGAAGATGGAAATATCTAATTATTTATCTACAAACAAGTTTTGAAGTAAATTAGTGTCTTTATCTTGTAATTCAACATAATTATATTAAGTTTAAAGTATATTAAATAGGTCATTTTACATTTACGTAATTTATATAAAGATAGATTAAATATTAAATAGATTATATCATAAACAGTATAATTTTAAATATTTTTGTTTGTTTCAGGTAAGGATTCTGGTTATGGAAGATGTTTGTTGAGGAGGCGGTGAAGCCGAGGTTTGAGTACACCTACGCGACACAGTCGCTTTGCACAATGTTTTCTTTGTAGACGCCAATCAAATTTCACGCTTGTCGAGGTCTCAACCCAACATAGCATTTCTTTGTCGTTCAACGCTACGTAGACGGCCGTCCTCCGTTTTTATCGCGTTTCCTTGTGCTCCTCCCGTCATTTGCGAAGCCCTTAAGCGGCCCGGTGTCGACAATGGACTTTTTATCGACCTACCGTCTTCACCGTCGCGCACATACGCATCGTTTGACGGTCATAAAGTTTCGTGTGACGCGACTTGTCTACCGATCCATGGAATTTTGCAGCTCTCATGATATTCCAACGGTCGTTTGCTCTCGGCACCGCATATAATTCTTCAATCTAAACCAATTTTTACATAATATCATACTCATTTAAAACATATTGAAATTGAATTTCAGTCCAAAGACTAGAAAGTTTTAGAGTCGATTATTAGGTACAATGGTTTCAGAAAGTGTGGCACAATTTCATTAGTGATTATATAGTGCTTACGTTGAAATATTGTTTCCTAAATTTTCGGTCGAAACCTAGTGTTGTGAAAACGAGTCGGCGCTTAAACGCCAGAATCTACGCTCGAGCAGTTTGCGAACGCTCAAGTCACTGCTCGAGTCGGTTCTAAAACGCTCGAGCAATGGCTTGAGCGTTTTAGTAAAAAAGCTTATTAAGAGCGTTGAACTATGATCTGAGGTTGGACTCGACCCGGGACTCGAGCTTAAGCGTGAACGTGGAACATAGGAAGGTAATTAAGAAAAATTACAACTATTTTTGTTATATTTAATCGTTAATACACAGTTTGATTTTATTCCTTAACTATATTTTATTTTAATCTAAAAGAGAAAAACATGATTAAGTTTTTATTAAATTTATATTGAGCAAGCAATTGACCAAAACTTAACATGTGTTTTTGTTGTGCTGTAAATTATGAGGAATATTCGGCATTACACAATAATAATAATTATAATAACTAACAGGAAATACGCAATCTGGTAGAAAGTAACAATTTTGTGATTGACTAACAACCCCACTTGCCTGTGCTAATTTAAGGATGACGGGAAGCTGTAATGATTAAGGAGTAATAACTAATGCAACATTCCAAAAGTGTATTTAACTACTTATTAAATATACACTCAATTAAAAATTATAACGCTCGCGACTCGAGTATGATAAACTTCAGAACCTTTACGGTCGCGAGCGTCAAACGCTTGAGCGTTTAACGCTCGACTCTTCAACGCTCAAAAACGCCGACTCAGCGTTCACTTTTACAACACTTGTACCAGATACGACTGTGACTACTACTAAATGGTCATCCTAGCTGTAGTCCATGACCGGTTCGTAGTCACAAGTTGTCACACTAGTGTATAGATTATTTACACTAGTGTGAGCAGTACAACTAGGGATATATTAATTTACTTACACATAGCCATGCTGGTGTGCATACAGCTGAGCCACGGTAACATCCGTGCGTTTCTAGTACCTATGTGCTTACTTGGAGCACCGTTACAAATTTACACAGTAACAGGACTAAATTTATAAAAGTAAAAATATATATATATATTTTGAGTTTCGCAACTTTTAAAGTGTTAAAACATAATAACTATTATATTTGATCCCCATTCACATCATTGGAGTTCATTGGAACTAGTTCAAACGTGAATAAACTATTTACAATACTTGTCTTTGAAACGTACCCTCTTACTTCAGATAAATGCAAGTACTCGTGCAAGTCGAAGATAAAAAATAATTTAGTAGCCACGTCCTGGAAACCGTTATCTTTGGCGGGAGGCGCTCGACTGCGTGTGTTTACCCGCTCGCCCTCACAAAGCAAGCCAATATATCAAGTTGTCGACCCGACTTTACCGTGAGCCGCAAGATGTTGCTACATGAGCCCCTGTTTGTCAAGCCATACGCCGTAACCATTATACACAGCATTGTTCGCCTGAAAACCGTATACTATAACAAAACATTATTCATAGCTCACCTATGTCTCATATTTCATACACCACTTATATCATTATGGGACTTTTAACAAAAGTGTATCGATATCATGTCAGATAGTAAGTAAGAAAAGAAATATAAGTACATGTACGTTCAGAGATACATCCATTCGCAGTTCAGTTAGAGTGGAAATGAAGTAAAAGTGTACAAATCGCGCGTGAAATTGAGTTCGATCCGGCGCTGCTGAAGTCATTGTTTTGCTATCGAAACTTGCTGCCACTGGCTGAACATATCAGTACAGGGATAGCACAACGAGAAAGTTTTCTACAAAAACAACAACGAACCTATTAGGGATCTGAAATGGCAGTTGGAAGCTATTCAAATAATTCCCGCACTTAATATTGGAAATCGAAACATAAATAACATTTATAAGTTAAGAAATGTCGGGAAGTTTCAAGAATCGTGTCGGGTTTGCCTGACACATACGGATTGTGTAAAATCTTGAAAGGATACATAATTCAAAAGTTAGGGTTCTGCAACAGTCGGTGGGCGTAGCAAAGTTTCATGTTTTCAGTACGGACATCGCGGTGCCCTCGGGGCTCATTTATCTACCTACACAAGGGGAAGAAATAATTAATTGTAGCAACACTGTCAGGTTTTGTAAAATGCACATATTCCTTTGAATTAAAATTTTGAATTCCCAATGAGCTTTAAGCTTTCGTAAACCTTTTGGAAGAGGCTTACATACGCTTTCTTTGGCAAGTATTCTCTCTGGTATCCGTAAACTTCTACTTGTTATGCTCTATTTAAGTAAGTAGTAGAAATGTGTGGTTTATGAGCGCTTGGAAGCGACACACTTCTATGCACGCACATACATTACATTAGCATCAACGAGATTGCATTCTCGTGGTAAAGTGAAGCAATATCGAAGTAGCAGCAGGTCGTAGTGCAGCTGTGCTTCCTCGTAGGGCGCCGGGGTCATTTCCATATTATTCGTGCCACGTCCGGTTATGTAAATAGGTCCCGCGCCGAGTTCTGAGCCCGCCCGCTCGGCAGTTCTGAGCCCGCCCGCTCGGCAGTTCGCACGCTGCGCTATCCTTATCTAAGACCGAGCACGTTCCATCCACCTATCACTTCATTTACCCTGTCATGTCTTCTAAATATTTCTTTCGGTCCGTACGCTTTATTAATAATATAACTACGACACGTCCCGTCGCTGGTAAGAAAGACACAAATACCAATAATATCCGAACGGAATAACAGCTTTTATTAAAAACTAATTTAGCGTGAGCCCTAATTTATACGTCTATAGCTTTCGGCCATACTTTTTATCTGTCTGGCATCAAATTAATGTAGGTTTGAGATTAGATTCTAATTTGGGATCCCAATATCGCTTGTTGAAACTTTATCTTCATCTAAATCTAAAAATCCATTTGTAATTTCGAGAAACTTAATTTTCATTTACTAAAATTTTATTTATCTGACGTTGACTAAAATTCTAACGCGTCTGAACAATCAAGGTAGCTTGTTATAATTTAACTTCTAATTCCGACAACATTATAATTGAGTATAAACACACATATAATCACAATCAATGAAGTTTTAATTATGTTATTAGCTCCGTTAAAATTTACTACTCAAAACACGGCCAGAGAGACGAGAGTCGTGTCCATTCATTGGTGTATTATAATTTAGATAATGATACATCGTGGTCACGCACTACTCATTGAAAACAAAACGTAGTTGTAAACGTTACTCATCACATTAATAATAAATAATAAATTACCACTTACAATAGCCATACAAATTATGTATAAGAGATAACACACTTCATAATTTTTGTAGTAACGAGTCGTTACGCATTACACGACTGTACTAATAAACAAAAATTTAAAAAAAAATTTAACGGGATGGATACTTTATAATTTTTTCTCTAATGATAAGAGATAAGAGACGTTGATAGGTACGTTTAAAAAGACAGAATAGTATTTTTAATTTAGATTGTAAAATATTTTCTTTATCTATTTTCATTAAATTTATATTTTATATTTATAGTATTTTCTTCGTCTGCAAAACATCCCCTTGACCCCTTTGGATTTGCAGCAGCAGCATGACAAAGACATTTTATAAATTGAATCACTTTCGAACAAGAAGAGATGGAAACCGACTACAAGACGGTAATGAAACAACAGCATGTAAACATTTTTGAACTTTGTAAAACTTTTGTACCATATTGAAATATGTTACAAATGTATCCTGTATGTATATATAGGATTGAAATAAACATTATTATTAATGTACTGAGTAGGATTTGTGTCTCTATCGATAGTCTTGTCCGTTCCTATCGAGCATAACTTTTAGTTACATTGAAGACTATTTATCGACGTGAACTCGCTCCTAAAATCCTGATATTATATTTAGAATACTTGAAAATTAATGAGGGAAGTTGATCTTGAAAAAACTAATTTAATTTCAAGCTCTTTCTTAACCAATCTACAAAAAGACTTAAAGCCTCAATGAGTTTGAAAGTAAAGAAAACGTTAGTCCTATTACCTACTTGCAATTACGGTCTGATAGGCATCAGTTATGCTGCTAACATGCACTCGGTGCAGGCACCAATCACTGGATTGAATTTCACTGTCCGCAAGTCCTCTTCACTGAACGAAACGATTGAAATTAAAAAGCATATAATTTTCAATCGGGAAGATGGTTTTAAATTATCTACAGCGTAAAATCCAGTGATAAAAACATACCACCTCTCTTTTATGCACTACACTACACTTCGGTATGCTAACAGAATAGGGGCACCTATGGCGAAACGAATTTTTCTAAATCATCTATAATATGCGGATCGATCAAGAAGCTCTTACCTCACGAATTCGGGATTCGACGACGGAGGGCGTGCACCACTGAGCCAGTCAGCCTGTAACCACGGCTAGTGCAACCTGGTCGAAACTTCAACCAAATCAAAGGTGTATAATACCAATTAACACGTGATCGCGTTAATTGCCACGAACGCGAAAGCTTAAAAGTTAGTAACAGCTGACTATTATGCAGCTCCAGTGAAGTCACTCGTACCTCGCAATGTTGCTAGCTAGGAGATTTGGCCTCTTCACATACATATACGCTGCCGCTACGGTCTTCAATATGGTCGAGATGTTTCCACAGTTAGGCGGAACAAACTCCAGTGAAACTTGCTGGGCCCTATCTTCATCACATTGTCTTATCATAGAAACAAATAGAAAAAAAGAAGTGTTCATTGATGAGTCCTTGTTGTCATCATCGTTTCAGCCACAGGACAACTATTACAAAAGAAAAAATGTCTGACTTCAATTGCAGAGCTAGTTTAATAAAATATTGTAGCAACATCTATTGCCCTTATCCGATATTCTAGCCCTGCGAATATTCCAGCCGATAAAGCACCCTACATATTTTATTGCTGCAAGAAATTCTATGCCATGTAGATTTAAAGCACACAGTAATGCGACTTGAAATCTACAAAAATATTTTTCCAGCTTTATTTTTAACGTGGTTTGTTAGTATGTTGCTAAATCTTGCAACTGAGCCTTTGAGCAGTTGCTCCGAATCGATTGGGGTACCTTTACATTTTAATAGCTATGTGAATGATGTATTGAATGATTTAATAGATATATTAACTTCGGTGACAAGTAATAAATATCGTACCAAAGAGGAGCAGGAGCAAAGAGGAGGAGAAGTTAGGAGCCTGGAGGTGCGAATAGGTATCTGCTAAACATCACTTCATTGTACTTGGATTCATCGGATTCGGCTTAATCTATAAGTTTCTCGAGAATTCTAATCGGACTTACTAGATCAGTTTGACAAATGAAACTATTCAACTTTACAATATTAGTAAAGATGATTGCTATTGCACATTGCCCTTTGGTTATAAATGTAGGTATTTAATTGTTTATTTTAGCGTCTGTTACCGCCCTAATATCCCCATCTGACAGAGACGTGCATCAGTTAGTGCGCTTATCCCGATTTCACGTCCTTCTAATCAACTCGAACTGCTATTACAAAAGAAATGGAAGAAAAATGCTACCTTTGAAACGAAACTCTGTAATTCTGGCCAGTTTAGTGGAGGTTTCACGTTCAGATTATTGTTTTTACGGTCTTTTGTAAGATGTATTTTGGTTTGTGCCTAGTGTATTGACAGTTCATTTCTAAAAGACCTTGAATTGCCTGTTTACTTACAATACTTGTGAGAGTTCAATTGAAACAACATTGAATTATTAAGGTACTTATGCTCTGCAACATAGTAATATATATATATATTGCTAGTACTTTAATTATTCAAATTATGACTATATAGTAATCGGCAAGGTTCGGTTACTTATAAAATTTCTACCGGAACACTTTCTCATCATCTTTAGTCAATTTCTGACCAAAAACAGCGATACAGGTTACGTAGTTAACTACTTCGTAATCTGTGATATAGGTCCATCATACACTCACGAGTAGCTTCTTTTGACTCCATTTGTCACAGAAGCAGCGATATCAAAGAAAATGCGACAGCGGGAATGAACAACTGACATTTTAGAATAATAATAATTATAGAATAAATGACGTAGCTGTATTATAATATTTCAGAATTATCAATCAATTAATTTTTCAGAATTTCAAGTAGGTATACAACCATGGTATTATAATAGTTTTACTATTATAATACCATGTTTGATATTCCAAGTATTATTCTAGCCATACAGTGGTATTAGCACAATCAAAAGGTTTAACATTTTATTGTTAAATTATATTATGTATTTGTAAAATGTGGCTAAATCAATTTACATATTTTGTATTTTTTTGGGCTACGTACTGTATATCCCTTCATATATTTATCGGTCTGTGCCAGACACAGACATTTGCATCCTGCTAATTGCCTAACCAGAAAAAAAACCCAAATTTTAGGTACTGTCGAACCCTCGAATCGAAAACTTCCTGATCGCAAGAAAACTTAAGCACCAACCTATGCCACTGTAACAACGAGACTCACGCCAAATATTTATACGGATAGGTACTATATTATATTATACATGTACTATTTGTCATGTTGTTGGTCTCCAGATTGAAATAATATTTTAAAAATACCTTCCATAATTTATATTTGTTGATTTTTTTGAGGTATTCCATCTATTTATTTGACGTGTAGATCTTCGTTTAAGCTATCAGTTACTTTTCACGCTACATGCCTCAAATCTGTATGTATAATAACACTAATAACAGAACGGTTTACTCGATTACAAGCTTTGGACATACCGTCAGATTATATACCAATCAATACGTATAAACTGTAAAATCTTAAATTGTGTGGTACACAGTGGCCGCTAGTTACGTTTTAAATTAAACGAAATAAGTGGGTGTAAATTGCCTTAAATTAAAGCAATTATGGGAAATTGTTTTGTACTACTAACCACACAGCATAATACGACGAACGATCAGAATTTGTTTTATTCCGTCAACGACCGGCACGCTTCCTTTATTAACAATTAGACCATTATCACAAGTGTCTACAAGAGCGCAATTAGAATTTCCGCTAGTTCAAATAAAAACTCAACTCCCCGAAGACGTCGGTACGAGCATAGCGAACCTCCTATTTACTTCTTCGACATCTCTAACGTGCACTCAATTTAATTAATTTGCTGATCAAGCAATCCAGAAGCGCACCGGGGCCTCCCAAAGAGTTGCTCTCCCTGTAAATCACGTGACGAACATCGTCTGACAAAACTTTAAAATAATTGTTTTCAAACGGCTCTTTATTGTGATCATTTATTTTACTGACGTGAAAAAAAAATCTGTCAAAAAACATACAAGGACTGCTTTTGCGTTTCACTAATTCAAAACAGTATGGATGTGCAAATTACAGGAGTATTGTGATCAAATCCCTCGTATTATCTTGCGTGTCAAATATCCAGCGGTGGCGTTTGTAATGTCGGGCTTTAAATAAATCACTCACAAATCACAGAGCTTAGCTCCTTGTTGCGCGATAAGCGAACAAATTAAAGCGAGTGTCATCCTGCTCATTTTATAATATTGTGCTTGTAATTGTCACTTCATTATACAAAAGTAGTAAAACATACTTTAGTACAAGTCAGCGCCTACATTAATTTTATAGTACTTGCGCGACCGATCTTTGGTCGGTGTCTCGGTGATTATTTTTAGGAACATCGAGTTTACTGGATAAACTTAAAAGCAAAACTTTATCTAAAAACACAAAACAAAATGTTATTATATAGGTAGGTACGTAAAAACATATTAACTACTGATGCATGAAAAGAAAACTTTGTACCCTTTTTTTGGCATAGATAAGTTTCAATAGATAAAATCTTTTTAACAAAAAATTAAACCGACGAAAAGAACTAAAAAGCAAAAAATAAATAAACCTTAAGTCTTAAGTATTGAGCTTATTTACATAAACTATCTAATGTTATATAAACTTATTTTGAGTCGGCGCCAAACAACAAACTGATTAATTATCAAAATTTTATTTGGCGCCGACTTTTTCAGGATTCCATCATCAGATCCTGACTTCCTTGACATGGGACCACCCTTGAGCTATACCCTATCTTACAAAAAAAGAATAATCAAAATCGGTTCATAAATAACGGAGTGAGGGCTGAACAGACATAAAAACAAAAAAATATATTATACAGTCGAATTGAGAACCTCCTTTTTTTTCGTCGGTTAAAAAGGAGGCCAGGTGCAGAAGTAGTAAGTAATAAACATATATTTGGTGATGTATGTGAACACAAACAGATTTTTTTGAGGTAGGTATTCCATCCAATTCAATGATGTACGACGAACACACAAAACCCATTCATTCTAAAATATGTAGATATTTAAGTAATGACGTTCATTATTTGAATTGATACACGTTTGTTCGCGTAGAATAATTCTATACCAACAGAATAATCCTTATTGTACGGTAGTGGATGTTTGAATGTCTTACGCGTATTGCGAAACCCAACCAGCAAACCAAAAAAGATTAGAGTACAGTAATTAAAGCCATATTACTTTACATTCTGGTGTGTTAAAATAAAACGAGGCAATGTATCTTACATGGTTGTACTACAAAATGTAATGCACAAAATTAAGTAATGATTGCCTTTTACTTTAGGGTTGACACACTTAAATGACATATTAATTAAATTAAAGCTTGGTGAGACATACTTTCAGGCTGATTGACTGTGGGAAATGTGGTTATAATCTGATTGTAGATATCATCTATTTATTTGTTTTGGGTCATGCAAACGACGCGACGTAATTTGAGTAACGACGTCTAAGTACCTAGCCATATCTGGTGCAGTGTTTGTTAAAAGTTTTATTATTATGTTGCAAGTGTGTAAAAAAACCGATACAGCCTAATTCATAAACGGGATCGCATCAACACGTTTAAGAATCTTTGAGACCTCTTTTAGTGTTGTTACATTTACAAATAACAAAAAGTATAGTAGAATTAAAAAACATCTACAGTAATCAAAATATAGTTCATAATTTTTTAATGTTTGTCAATTAGGTTAAGTATAAGGACTGAAAAAGGTTTTACTTCATATAAAAAAAAACTTAAGCTTGGTTACACTTTGAGTGCATCTCGTTACACAAATCTAGTTATGTACTTAATTAATTACATTTATCTGTCTATCTGTCTTCATTATTTTTCCCACTAAGATTGTGTACTGAGTTTCCACTTGGTAGACAATCAATCTGAAAGTAAACGGCTACAACAAGATTAATGATCTGCATCAATCTCACTGCAATGCAAACTGATAAACTACTACTGTAGTATTTTTTACAATTTTATTCTATTGGGGATCAATACTACAGTAATCTCACTCGTAAATTAGATTGAACAAGTATATGACATAGTACGCTAACATAGCCCCCAACAAAACATTATTCTAAGTAGGATAATGACTGTAACAAAATGGGGAGATCGTATCCGTACCAGACCCAGTCCATATACTCAGCCAGATTGTCGCCTGATAACATGACGTGCACTACCATATTACTGACATTAAGCTGTTTAAAAATTACAGGACACAGGTTATACATCGCACATACGTATACATATTGTTACTCAGGTTCGGTATTAGAAAATTACACCAATTTATTACCAAAATAGACACAATTTATTTCAATAATTCGCAATTAACACAATTACATTGATTCTCGCTATTTAAATAATCGCTTTTACTTCACACTTAAGTATATTTCCACTTGTTCATTCGTATTATTCGTTGTCACTCGCAGTCTCGCTCAACTAAATTTCATTTTATACCGTAATGCATGCGTCGTATATAGGTACCCGAAAAGTTATTTCATGGAGAGATCGTGATATTTCCCGACAACTCGATACCATTCTGGAGTTTTCTAATATAATGTAGCACATTCTACAAATAGGCTACTAGTTCCGCTCAACGTCAAAATATGGCGTGTATCTCAAATTTAGGTAATCGTAACTTCCTCACACCTCACCTTTTATAACTTCCTCTACTCGACAATAGATGACGCCCACGGGTTAAACCTTCGTAACAATACCAACAATACTTACAAATGTAGAATTGTAGACATTTTTAGGCTGGGAGTGGACTGATACGGTTTTACTCGCGTTTGTATTTCGTTTAGTTTCGGGCCAGACGAGGCCCTTTTTTATGAGGAGCGTGAATGCATTTTAACATGCGTGGATTTAATCGAAGACAAATAAATATAATAGATGCAGAAAATAAAAACTTTTGTTTAATAAAAAATTTTTATTTGTCTACTATCAAGGTATTAAATTTATTTTTGTAAGTCCAATCCTGCAATTAGTTTTAGATCTTTTCAAAAGTTAGTAGCAATTAAGCAAATTACATATTCTCCACCAAGCATATGAAGTACCAGGAGAACTCCTCAATAATTAACGTCCCGGCAGCGGGAAAAGCAATATTTTGTATAAGGTGATAAGCAATTGATTTAAGGCTATTGTAACTTGGGTAAAATACAAACCAACCCACTAAAAAGAGTTTAAATTTAAATGACATTTTTAATCCTACTTAAAATTTACTTAAAAAAAAGTGGAGGTTTTAAATTTTTTTTTATGGAAGCGTTACGTGAAGTCTTCACCCATTGTAAACCGAATTCAACATTTTTTTTATTGAATTGATTATAATCAAAATTAATATAAAACCATCCATTTTAATTAAAAATAAAAATATTTCTCTTCTAAGGGTGGAAAATTTAGGGATGAATAATACAGCTTATTACAATTTATAATCTAATAAAATATTAGTAGTTAGCATTGATAGCCTGTTATACTATTTTTAAAAGATTTTTTATTAGGCTTAATTATTTTTCTTGTAGAAGCATTATGACTTCATATTATTTTTAATTATCACACCAAACATTAAAGGTAAACGTTCTGACGATAGCAACGTTTGACGTCACAAGTTGTTATTTCATGTCATGTTCTTAGAGAACCTTCTTGACATTTGAAGACAAACGAATTTGACTTGACAGTCGTCTACCGTAAATCAATATAATATTATTTTAAAATAAAAATTAATTTACACTATCCTAAAATGATATGACGCTTAAAACAATTTGACGATGTTATTCGCCTACATTTAAATTGAAAGCCAATAGAACTTCGAATGGTATTGCTTTCAATTGAACCAATAACTGCGTTGCGATCAATCAATAACGGCCTCTAACAGTTATTCAATTGCTACACTGCTCTTATTTTAAAATACATATTGCTATAAAGTGTTAGTGTTCATGACACTTCATAACTACATATAAGCAGTCTCAAGTTGATGATCAAGGCGTATTGGCAATATATACAGTACATCTGTCCTACTAATCGTCAGTCACTAGACAGTCACTAGACCTACTAATACATCAGGTAATGGCCCCAATTCTGTTACTTCACTCGCTAAATTAAAATTCACTAAATTTTCTTAATATAAAAAGTAAACCTTGTACACTTAGAAACAAGGTCTTATTTCAAATTGAAACAAGTAGCTAACATATGTCACTATCGAAATAAGCAATTTATTTGTCGACTAAAGTCTGATACGCTTAAATAAACACCACGTAGCAAGAGCCGCTATCCGTTGAATGCCATCTCTTTTGCTCTGTGTTTTTAGTAAGCGTCTTCGTAGGTGTAGATTAAAAACACGTCATCCTTGTTCGTTTTGAACAAGTTTTTATACGGCAATTATACAGCGTTTGAATAAATGAAGACTCTCGATGCGTGGAAATAAAGTTGAGTATACGTTGACAGGAAATAGATGCTAGTAACAAATAGACCTTATTACGAAGAACACTAGGTTGATTTCATATGAAGAAATTAAGTCAGGTTTTAGTTTAGTCGGGTGTACAATAGAATCGGCACCAATGTGTAGATAAATCAATTAAAACAAAACTTATTTAGATAAGAAAGAAATAATGCAAATTCCTTGCTTGACAAAAAGTAATATTTTTCCTTGCAAATGGCTTGATTAGGTAATAAGTTAAGAAACTTTAAATTGAAGTGCAAATCCACACTGAACCTCAGAATTAAATAAATTATAAAGGCACTGTCTAAAACCCTATGTTTATTTAAATGACTAATGGTTTTAATTTCTATATTTTACTTAAAATTTCTTTGTTATCAACAACAACAAAAGAATAACGAGAGGCCACTCTTTTGTTATTACTAAATTATACAATAAAGATGTACAAACAAATGCCCCTGGCGAAGTATCTCTGTGTATCTGTAGACAATTTTTATTAACCTATTTTTTCCTCTGCCTGATTTTGTTTCGGTTGATAAATATTTACAGGACGCCTTAATTTAAGCAAAGGGGAAGAGATATGTTTATCACTAATCATTCTTGCAGCTTATTTTAAATTCCGACTTTTACTGTAAACATCCTGAAAGGTTATGTAAAGCAAATGTAGGTAGTAAATCTTGAAATACCTATAAAAATATATTTTAAATACAAAGATATACTAATTAAATATGCATGCGCCATGCCAGTATGCATAATATGCATACTGGCCGTGCAACGTCAGGCAATTTAGACGTATGTAATAATATCTTTTCATGATTGCGTTATTTCTCGTGGAAATACATAATTATATTTTAACGCGAAAGTTTAAAAGTTAGTAAATATGCATATGGTCTAATATTCAGGATATGTGCACAACTAAATAAGATAAACAAAAAATTTCACTGTCAAACATCTTTTACATTTTAATAATCATCATTTCTCACACTAACTTCACTATAATTACATGAATTCCAAAGAAAATATTAGTCCATGGCACGATTAGACCGTGGTTTTTCTAATACAGGAATTGCAATTTTCAGAAAGGAATTAATGTAGGTAAATATAATAGTATGATGTGTACACCTCACTATTATACACATGTAGACAATATATAGACCCTCTGTGTAATCAATCCTGTAAATAGACTGTCAAATATCACTCAGAATGCACTGCAAATAATAAACATAACCTTCTGTAAGGACGTGGATTGTTAAAGACCCTATTAAGAGCAAGGAACAAAATACATAATTAAGATGCGCAAATTATTTGTCACTCGAAGCCGTCACTAATCTTGAGTGACAAAAGACTACTAATCTTGCTAATATTTATGTACATTTTTAAAGTTAATGTAGTTCAGTCAATTATGCAAAAGAAGTTATCACAGAGTTTAATGTAATAGTCTACAATCTGTAGTAAGAAATAATAAAAGAGAATTTTCTTTGAGCGCAAGATTTGCACGCTGCTGCCGCACGATCAAGTTTCAGTTTACGTAGTGTAAACTGAAAGATCGTGCGACATTTTGTAAATGTTTTTTTTTTCATTTACAAATACGATACAAACAAATACCTATTCAATTAAAATTGAGTTTATGTAGTACATATAAATTTTTTTTTAGACTTGTTGAGAAAAGTTTTGAAACATTTACATTCGTAAATCTGTAAAACTAATTTAAATTTTATTATTTATTTCACAAGTAGTATACTAACACTATTAGGTTTCATAATAAAATCAACTACGATATGTTTTTTAGGGCACACTTAACCTACGCGATGCATCATGGCGAAGAAAAAGTTTCGCACAATGATAACGCAGCCGTAGCTACCTTTAAAAATAAAGCTTTAAGTGTAAAGAACACATACAACGACAATATCTCTAATAGCAAAGAGAGTGCATCAGCATCTCGGTTACTTTACGTCGCACAAACTCAAGCACTTTTGTCAGTTGCTAATGTATCAATCTTGCTGATGGCAAACTTCGAAATCCCTCTTGCAGTTTCAGAATAACTTTTTTTAGACAGCGAATTAAATGAGGCGTTTTTGAAATATCACAAAAAATTTTTTCAAGCTTGACAAATCAACTGATCTGGTGTCTGGGCACTCTGAAATATCGCTTTATGAAATACTCTGTTTTTTGTACTGTGATACTCATGGTTAAAGTGGGTCACAAACCACCTTTGAGAGTACCCTAATTTATTTCCATAATTCGTATACGGTGGCTTTTTAAGCTATTCTGGCTTTTACGATATACTTTACGATGGAAAACAGTAGGTAGGTATTGTGCACGGTCCCAAAAGATTAAAACAGTCTTATACGTTGTACGTTTAACTTCATTATTCAATTCTTTTCTTATCTATAGAAATATTAATATTTCTAAGATTTTTTTCCGAACGGAAGAACATTACATTTTGAATACTTAAAGTTTACATATGGAAGAAGTGCAACAACAATTTTAAAATGGCCAAATCGAGCTACAGACGTCCAGTATAATATGTTGACCTGTCATGGTACGGAAGTCTGTACAATGGCAGTTTAAGTTATACTAGGCAATGATATGAACCAAAAAATAAAAACCTACTCAATTATGGACCACCAAGCGATCTCTAGTTTTAATAAATATTTCTAAAAATTATTAGCTTTTATTTTGCAGAACATCTAGAACCCCATTACAATCGAATTAATCGTATAAATTTAGTTGAGAATGATCCGTGTGATTCAATGTGTCATCTTCACGAATTCCTACATAACAATGCCAAGACTTTGAATCGTATAGACTATGGACTTAACTAGAGAGGTTTTTCCGAACGTACAGTAAGAGCTGTTTAGTTTATTGAAGTCTCACGTTTGTTATTTATTCACACACACGTTAGCGCCTCTTAAAATATATCGCTTTGTTTGTGTAACTCTATTTATATTTGTGTCTTGTTTAATAACTATTGTATGTTAAAGCATCCGTTATAATTATTTTAACAACAATTTTAATTTTAAGCGAAACCCTCTCTCTGAAATTCAAATCATTGCTTACTGTCAATAGATACGTCATAAAATAATCATTCTTCATAAGCCACTCGTGTCATTGGAGCATTGGAATGCAATATATAGTAAGTGAAGCTTCCCCGCTGTGACGTGCGGCGGTTTACACGCAGCAGGGTGCCGCGTTACTTACTGCAATTGGTCACGATTACAATTTCACTGATCGAATAAACCCTAATTTAAAATAATATAGATGATTTTTTTATGTTACGTGCGAAACAATTTCTGTCGGATCAAATGATGCAGCGATCGTAAAATGCGTGTTCACTATACGACGATGTTCCTTGACAACGAAACGGTATGAATAAGACGTGTCACATAAATATGGAACGAATTGTGAAGGAAGCGTATTATAGTAAATTCTATCAAGTCGGTATACTTTATCACGATTCGATACGATGGTAATTTGTAAGTCAATAGGGTATCTGGCAACAAAGTTGTAGCTACTTGTGCTGTATTAGAAACTGAACTAATTTTCTTTAAACAACATATTATATTTACTTGCTAAATTTACGTATTTATCCTAAGGTATTATATATAAAAGCTGTTAATCTCATTTAACTAGATGTTTGAGCAATATTGGATAAAATTAAATAAATGATACTACCAGTACTAACTTTTAAACTTTCGCGTTCCATGATATAATTATGTATTTACACGGAAATTAACGCTATCACGAAAAATTATCTCGACGACGGAGGGAGACCACTGAGTCAGTCAGCCTGTGACCACGGCCAGTGCATTCCCGTGTAAATACATAAAACTGCCGGTTTTAGAGGCTCAACAACACAGGTTGTATTTTGATAGATAGAAAAGTGCTTGCTACGTCCTTTTCTTTAGGGTGAGTTGTATTAAGTTTTGCAACAAAATAAAAAACGCCAACAGACAAAGGTACATTATTTCAAAAGGTTAGTGTGTACCCGGTTACAATAAGGTACAGTGGCATATTGGCAGTTGACGCTTACATAAATATACTACGAGCAGAAAAATCATATAACCTGTAATGTCACATATTACATAGTACACCGAGCGAATTTTTATTAGTAAATTTTCCAGCTAATCTACTTCAGATTTGGTAGAACCCGAAAAATCAATAAGGAAGAACATTGGTCAGGATCCTACCATAGAACCAGCTGATCACCTAGGAAAGGAATTACATGAATTTTAAAAACGATTTAATCTATAGCACTTCCGAACCGAACCGAACTAAGGGGACCGAACTTTTTCCGGGATAAAAAGCCTATGGAACAAGATAAAGAAAAGGTTCGGTTTCCGTAGGATAGATTTCACCACACTTTCTAAGCGAACAAAGTCACGGGCTACAACTAGTCTTACATATGAATTATCGTAACAACATTTGGTATATTTGTACTTTCTGGAAAGTTGACAATAAAGTATGTTCACATAATCTACGGCCCTGGTCACAGTCAGCCTGTGAGAACGGCCTATGTAGTCGGGTCGAAACAACGCAGTTAAAAGGTATGTAAATACCCAAACCATTTTTGATTAGCCTGTTGGTCTAGTGGTTAGTGAACCTGACTGCTAAGCTAGAGGTCGTGGGTTCGATTCCCACCCAGAACAAATAATTGTATTTGTTCTGTGTCCCAGACATGTAATTTATCTATAATATGTAGGTAATATATAAAAATATGTAAGAATGTATATCAGCAGTCTGGTTACCGTAGGCTTTGCCTAGTTTGGGATCAGACGGCCGTGTGTGAAGTGTCTCAAGTTATTATTATTATTTTGTTCATTCCTTTGGTTTCCATAAATATATGACATCGACCAAGTACTAGAATGTAGAGCAGGAATAGCAGTAGTCTCGTATGTGTGTGAATTTAAGAAAATAAACTAATAGCATAGTTTATTTTCTTGCAAGAATTGACGACATCGGGAAACCACGATTCATATAGAAACTTTTGTAGGAAAAACATGGTACTGGTGTTTAAGTTTTGTCATTGCGGGAAGAGTAACATTTTTGAGAAGTAGTTTTAATACTTATAAGAAAAATTCAGTTCGTAAAAAGAACAACATTATCTCTAAGTCGAAATTCAAAATTTAGTATCCACATTTGGTCGTCGCGTATCGCTCATGTTAAACTTTTTTTAATAATAACCATGTAAAAATGTAATAATATATACCCACATTGCATCAGTTTAAGCAAAAAAAACATAGTGTTCACCTTTTTCAAAGTCACCAAAAGTTTGTGGTGACGATCACTCAATAAACTCATGCCGCTAAATTACAAAACGTAGACTAACGATAATTTACCTGAGAAATTAAATGAACCTAGAATAGAAAATAACAATAATATGTATACAAGCAGTGAGCAGTGACCGGACAAGTGCGAGTCTGACTCATGCACTGAGGGCTCCGTACAATATAATATAATGTCGTTCTAAAAATACGCTTCCATACATAGATACATACGTTACAGTAAATTTTCCAAACTCAAAATATAAGTTTGTTATTGCAATTATTTCGGCTTTCGGATTTTTTCCTTTACACATGTTGCGTGACCTTGCTTCTCGCCAAAATTCATGATTTTAAGTCAATGGGAAGAAAGTAGTTGATCTTAATTTCAACTTGATACCTCCCACCCGTTCCTAAGAAGAAGGGTCTTGACAGAAGGACAACGAAGTGTTACTATTAGGGTTCCTTTTTTCATGTTAGGGTACGGGGACACTAAAAATGCAAGAAAAAGGCGAGGTAAAAAACTTCAGAGGTGTCAGAAACTAATCGATAGTTAATATATTCTAAATTCCTTGGTCAGCGACGGACAAAGTTAAATTAACTGGCAACATTAACTTATACCTGCAGCCGGTTAAAGTTAGAGAGTTTACGTTGTTTTGCTGCAGCTGGCACAACATACCTTACAGTGTTGGCTAATTAGGAAGTTTGTCCCTCTAACATATTAAAATAAAAACTAGCATGTTTATTAATTAATTTATACTATTCATGTTTATGAAAGATATTCAGTACTACTAATACTTACGACCAGTGATACCGACACGGCAGGTGGCTTCACTCATTGATAAAGAGCCCCCGTCGTGCCCGAAGTTAATCCGGCATCCCCGAAATACACACATGAGTAAAACCGTATATCTTTAATAAACATGACCACTCACGTAAGTTTATAAATAGTTAAAAATACACACGTGAGGTAAACATTTAAATGTCGATATTTAGTAAACCCTAATTGAAATCCCACAGGAATCATTTTCTGGAACTACTTAATTGTTAGGCGCTGTTACTCAAATTACTTAGATACGCTCAGGTACATACGACAGGTATATTCTATGTATGTATATAAATATTGTTAATTAATAGATGTTGTGTGCGTAGGCTTTAATAAAGGCTCAATATGGCCCAACGCTTGTACATTCTGTGCGTTATTAAATCTTGCTTGTTATCTGTTCCTTCGAAAATAAATGGGTTATATTGATGAGCTGTTGTCTATTAGATAGTCTTTGTATTAACTCTATCCAAATATAAATGGTTTCTTGTAGATAAAAACCTTCCGTCAAAGGCAAACAATGCTCAACTGTTAAAAATTTCAAATAAATCCGATGAATATTTTTTAACCAGGCTGACGTTATCCAGCCAGTAGTGCCAGTGTATATTTATTTAGCCTTATGTAGAATCCATGTGTCTTTTGCAAGTTACAAAACAATGGAAAGTGCATAAAAAAATACTGCGGAAAAAATTACACTGCAATTTTCATGGTGTCAAGCGATAACAGATATTACTGAACATTGGCAGATATTGGCAACTGATAACCTAATATACCTACTCTAACATAACTGTAATTAACAACTTATTCCAGTCGTCGAGCTTACTCACTTACGTTAGTTCTCAGAATAATAATTGATAAAATTTCTGTATTTTAAATTTTTTTTTGTATTAGATACTTTTCATTCCCTCTTGAACCTCTCCGAAAAGGATCACAGAAAAATAAATATTGTTTCTGAATTGCTAATCATTTTCATTAACACAAATTTAAACTGAAATAAAAACTCATCAAAGTAAAACCCGAATGACCTTCATCATTCGTATTAGCGATATATATTCAGATATTTTTAATATAGCCTATCCAACAAAATGTTGACAAATGAGGGTTGAGCATACAAAGATCAAGGGTACCCTCCCTTTATTTGCATTTAGATGGGTGCGACAAGTTACAGAGGAGTGCGGTGACGGGGGATGGAGGCCTGCCTACCTCGTCTGACAGTCGCTCGCTTGCCTTACCCTACGACTAATTACCGCCACTAACAGTAAACCTATGTAATTGCCAATTAAATCTCAAGGAGTGTACAATGTAAATGTCGGCTCGTAAATGGCGCCATCGCCTACGTAGAGCCATTTCTAAGCTTTGTAATCTCCTTAAATGTTTAATGCAAGTAATCTTATCAATAATTGAAAGCAAACTTGTATAAAGTTGTAGAATGCAACTATATTTACAACCTTCATTTATTGATTATTGCCGGCGGATTTCCCGCCTATTTAAGTCGAGAGGTACATTCAGATTTTTATTTTTTAAAACGTGGAAACATTAATTCTTTCACTCGTGGAAATCTGTCTGCGTTTTACTCTCTATTTCGTTTCCACACCAAAACTGTAGTAGTTTCTTTTGTAACTTATCATTTTTATCCATCCCAAGGTTGCCAGGAAGAAATTACATTTAGCGATAAGGCAGCTCTTTGTACATACCAATTTTATATACTCACTTATCCTGTAATGGTGTCCAATAAAATTTATTCTATGCCCTTCTATGTCACCAATATTTGAAAGCTTTCGTAAAAAAAAACTGAGTAACAACATATAAACTCATATCAAAACACGTATACCTCATGAAATTAAATGTCAGGTGAGCCTTGAGGAACGGGAGAAGACTAGTACCGCTTCCTGCACAAAACGGTTCAGGCATCAAAATCGCAGAACTGTCTCCATCACCCGTGGTCTGAGAGTGACTGTTAGTATTGTCTGTAAGAACGAAAGTATGCCAGAGATTGCACATCTTCGAATAAGAAGCATGTATAACGCTCCAAACTTCACGATGTGGCCGCCTGCTGTGCAGCAATCAAACGACGTTTGCGGAGTCCCCTGGATTTGATTGGAGAAACCTTTTTCAAGTTTAGAAGAATACTGTGTAGTGATATGTCAACCGTGTTAGCTATTGGTAGTCTTAAAGAAACAAGTGACACCCAAATACCAGACCCTAATAGCATTTAATTTTTACCACCTTTATTTATTCGATGTTTCTCCGATCCTCATCAAGGTTAGCTAGCACACTGCACAGTCAACCTACTTATATTTATAGACAAACTTCCATTTACATTCAGTTTGCATAATCAAACATAAGCTAGAATGCAATTACATTTACAAGCTAGTATAGCCTATTTGCCTAATACGAGCCAAGTATATGGAAGATAAAGTAATAACCAGTAATGCATACAGAACTTTCTCGAAGGTTAATAAAGAGAACAGCTGATGTGCTACATCACATCCAAACAGGTGGCTCGGGTAAATCTTAGCCATCAAACACCCGATAAAGGTTCACCGCTAGGTGGCAGTGACAAGTGTCTTTACATCGCTATCGTCGACACCTCGTCTCGGCCAACGATCTATGACATTTTCTTCGACAATTGAAACAAGCTTAAATAAATATATATTTATGTTATTTCACTGAGCGATGAAGAGTTTGATTAAATGTTTGAACATGTTGGTAAATACTAGAACGTCGTAATAAATAATATAACTTGGATTTATACTTTTATCTTGCTTTTAAATTACGAAGACGAAACGCAAGTAGCATTTCGTCCACGTAATTTTCTCCAGCAAATAAATTATTTCTATGCGTAAAATCGAGAAGTGATTTAACAAACATAACATGTAATGCATTTTACACTTCGTCGTTAAAATATTCATATATCAGATTAGGTTTATTATAGGCTACAAATTACAGTAAAATAAGACGACAAGAGCATAGCTACCTATTTCATAAGCCTACGCAATGTACAGCGATTAAGAAAAGCGCACACAGTCATCCGGTCCCACGGCACTGTAAGACGAATTGTAAACAAGCTGGAGAATGTGTGGGGGCGTTCCTTTCCATCCGTCTTTAGCGAAGTATGAACGCGAGCCAGTTGTTGTTCCTTAGCAATAAGCCGTGAAACGGTTCCTATTACTTACCTATATTAATCTATTCGTGGAACCAGAACCTTTAAGGGTTAATCCTGTGTAACGTTTAAGTTTCAAGATTAGTTTGATTCAAGAGTTTATACCTACAAATAATTGAATATAGAAATCAATGTACCTATATTTGATCTATCTTAAACAGTATTTACCTAGACGCAAAATGGAACAAGAAATGTTATCAAGCTAAATTTCCCTAGGTAGGAAGGATTGTTACACAACAAATATCAGTTTTTATCTTAGTCTCCGCCGCTCTTGAATTATGTAGTGAGGCTTAAATTATCTTGAAGAAACATATTGCGCGTAGAAGCTTTTCATAGAAGCATACTCGAATGTCTAGTACTTGTACAAGAGGTTGACGTCCCCAGAATGTCTCGTCAAGTGGGCGCAACGACTATCGCGGTTACAATGCGGAAGGGGTTATTAAAAATAAATAATAATACCACTACGCACGTTTTGCCCTTAGGCTAACAAAGGATTCATAAATATGACATCGATATATTTATGTAGGTGTGTATATAGATATACAAGGCAATATATAAAGACTAAACGCATTCGAAAAAGAATTTTGAAAAGTAGAGACATATTTTAATGGCATATGAGGCATACCTACGTGTTTTATCAAACTGTATTTTATAGTAACTACCGGCTACTTTATTTGTAAGTTCTATTTTCAAATAAAATTCGAAATGAGTTTTGCCGAGTCGTATTCCTTAATGCCATCACAACATGTGCATACATTCGCTACAATGTAAAAAGCTAACAGTTACAGAGAGGCGCCAGAATATCGTCACGTGCGGCTGGCGAGCTATTCCGTGATCACAAATATTAGTACCTAAGTGTAACTGCTATAGTTAAAGTACACATTCCTGAGAGTAGTCTATTTTAGATGCTGTTAAATCATTATTCGTCCCGTTTCGTGAGTCAGGCGTTACATGTTCTGAGAATGTCGCCAGTAATAAGTTACGTTCTGTGTCTCCAACTCACTAAGAATGTACATGACACTGTCTCCGACGCACACTCTTTCCGTAGGTATGTCTCCAGTTTTCCATTTCATATTTTCTATGTAATGCGAAAACAAATAAATTTCAAGCTATGTTCAAGTCTTCTTGAATTTTTTGATTTTGTGTTTCATTTGTAGGTTGTTAAGTTTATTTAAAGCAGTTGAAAACAAATTGAGATTAGACAAATTTGTATTGGAGAAAATGGTGGAGGTATTAATTGTATAGTTTGCATGTAGATAAAAAAACTGCCATAGGAAACAAAAGCGATGAATAGTAATAAGGCTTAGTAACTATTAATAATAACATACAAGATACCTACATAATGTTACGTGTTACGTAATTCGTTTCGTTGTTTGTTTATTATGTATAATCTTTAAGTACTTAAGAGCGTGTATACATATTCCCCCTCTAGAGGTTTATTTTTAAAAAGATTGCTGGCTTAAGTTAAAGAAAAAAACAATATTTTCTTATAACTTTATTCCATTAAAATAAAATTTAAATTCACAAAATGCAACACACTATAACAAGAATTACCATTACAAATGCTCATCAAATCAAAATTAATATTAATAAGTAGATCGGTTGCTTTGATCACAATTTTAATGTACTTTATTTGAAAACCTCCCAATACTCCAATATTATCAAAGGGAATTTAAATTAAAGCTAGATGTCACGAGCAAAGTTTACTGCAGAAAATAAAGTTATGTAAAGCAATCCATCAAACTCAAGTCTACTAATCAATATTCTTTGGATTCATAAATGTATAAAAAGGAAACAATGTAGTTATAGTATGTGACAAGTGTGTTGTCGTAAAGCCGCAAACATAAAGGTCCCCGCTCGTGCCGCACCAGCCTTACAAATCCGATGTCGAGTTATTGATGGTACGTAATGACTCTCGTTTTGAATATCTTACCGATTCGGGTATGTACCCTTTCATATCGCATCACCAAAAAATGTAAGAAAAATGTCTTTGTTTTCATAATGAAAAGAAGCGTACTTGATGTTAGGCACATCAAGTTCGCTTCTTTTTGAAATCATTGTTTTCTTATGAAATAGTATTTGGTAGTGTTTGTTGTTAGGCAAATAAATAGTAGCAGTAAGCAAATAAGTTGCTTAACGCTATCGCTGAAAAAAATAATCTTTGACAAAACGTTACATGTAAAGAATCAATAAGAAAAGGTTAACATTTTGGGAAGAGTGGTCCGACAAAGTATCTCCAAAGTAAATGTGATAAAAATGTGTGGTATGATGAAAATGCGTAGGTACGTTACCATTATTGGAAGGGGCAAAATATGTTTATATGAGTTGAATGAAGCAAAAAAAACCGGCCAAGTGCGACTTGAATTTGCGTAGAGAGGGTTCCGTACAATGAATATACAGAATATACCATGTTTTTTAAACAAACTTAATATTGTAGTTATAGAGTATGTATCATGTTCTCCCATACATTCCAATTGCGAATGTAAATTGGTACGCAAAATATTGAGAGAGTTAAGATTGTTCTTAAATAACTTTAAAATTATTAATATTTAAAATATAGAAAAAAAATTGAGATCCTCACAACAAGTACTTTCCATTCCATTTGATATGTTACACGGAACAGTTATCAAATATGTATATATTATGTAATATCTCTGGCTCCCTAAAGTGACACCAGATCAGTGTTTGGGTCACAGATATTGAAAGGTATGTATACCTTTTAACTCAATCGGTCCATTAGACGTACAGATAGATGCACGAGTGATCCTATAAGGGTTACGTTCTTTTATTCGGCCTTGGGAACTCTAAAAATAAAAATAAAAATACAAACTGACAATTATGGTTCTGTTTAGAATTCAATATAAATACTTAGTATAAATGTATGTAAAGTAGGTAAATAATAACAATAGGTCTAGGTCAATTATATTATTTTTAATCAATTTATATTTACTTTAAACATAATATCACTTCCGTACCCAATAATTGACATTTGACCCCAAACATCAGTCATAGTTAGATTGCCATACAATTCAAACGCTATTGTGTCTCGAAGTCTTATCTGTGAGACTTGGGCCCACAGATAAGATTTTCGAAACTACAGTTATCAAAGACGCTAAAGTATTCGCAAAAAACCTTACAAATCCTCGCATGTCGTAGAGATTCATGCACGTCCAAGTACCATAAAGTACATCCAGACTTCTCTTGGTACTGTGCATACCACACATGAGAAATGTCTACATGTTAGTATTAGAGACCATTCACATTAGACAACCGGAAAGGGCAATATATATTAAAATTAAAGAAATTATAATATGATAATAGTAAAATAAATAAGTACCTAATAGTAATAATTTGTTTTGTGGGTTAAGGCATGTGCAAGGCAGTATCTTTCTGCTGCCGTGTATATTAAGATAATTTTCAGTATAATATTCTATAGAAAGTACATGTATGTATCTATAAATCTGCTTTTACTTGCAAATTTGGTTTAACAATTCTTTTGAACTGGAATAAAGAAAGTACTACGTTAATGTCATATAATGTCAAAAAAGAATTATTCATACCTATCACTTTTTCCTTCAATAAAATACGAAGCAATTTAAGAACTTTGTAACAACAACGGTTCGTGTCTCGTGTTGATTGCATTCGATAACTTTGAACAACAGATTTGAATGAATTTGACAATACAATACGTATGTGTCCGCACAAAAACTTATAACCAAAATACCAACTGCGAATTCGCTATGTGAAATTGGAAAAAGCTAACAATTTATTTAGCGTGGACACCCTTGCGCGTCCGTTGAGCGCCCTCCATTATTTTTTACGCAGCATTCAGCTCAATTTTTTTTCAGTTTATAGTCGTTTTATACAAATTTGAAGACCTATTTGGTTTTATTTTACAAGTATTTCTTTTATCACGAGATCTACCCGTAACATCCTTGGATTTATAATGCCTGGGAGTGTTTCTCAGCTGTGTTTTTTTACCTTGCTTTGTACGTTTTTCTTCCGATCGAAATATACCACAAAGTCAATAACTCTTTCTTGCGGTCTCTCTTCCAACGGCGTTGAATGGACAGTAAGTAAATCAACAGTAACGACACTGTTGGGACGAAGTCCCTATATTTAAAATAATGTATTGGATCAGAATTGCAGTGCTGATGAGGTGACGCTCATCTACAGGCTTCGCCTAAAACCATAAGCTAACTAATTTTGTGTGGTACACTTTTATGACTTACCCGTTAGATAAGCTATCGATACGTTTTACGAGTGTGTATGTCTTTTATTCCTTAGGCTATGAAGACTTAATGAGCATGTGTAGTATATTCAGTATTTTTTTTCTTTTAGAAAATACGATACGAGACGTTTTGTTTTAAATTATTTGAAAGTCAAGTTTTGGTATAACATGATCTGTAAAAAATACCACAATGAAAATAGACTACACAATGTCCATTTCAACAAATTAAAATAAATTGAAATTTTGTTCAATGGGATCAAGTTTATTCTTAAGAATTGTGGTCATTTTTTTCCCTTTAGAGATCTCGTACATACCTCGCCTTTAATGAGTCTTTTAAAAAAATTGTGTGGTATAATCAAAATCTAATTATTGGATAATTTTCTCCCTTTTGTTGTTACGTAAATGACTTTCTAAGCTGATTAAATTCGTTAAGATTTTCCGTTACGTTTCCTCCTAATGAAGTCCGTGTTCTGTTTACAGATTTCAGTCTAGCTTACTTAAATGCATAAACAGTTCTCAGAAACTAAAGCAGAATATTTTCACGCAAGAGCATCTGTTTATTTATAAAAAAAAAATATCTTATAAAGTAGTCTAAAAGGTGTATTATCTTCATTGTGTTGAGATGATTAGTGTGCAAAGTTTACACACATGTGTGTAAACTTTGCAACTTCTTACGAAATCTCAATAAATATTTCTACAACAAGTAATCTTTGAGAAGTTTATTAAAGTAAAAGAAATTTCTTACCCTCTTTGTTGAAAAAAAAACATTACGTGACAGAAAAGTTCAAGTGTTTCGCGTCTGAAAGATTATGTTGCAAAATTAAAGTATCTTGCAAGACTATTACTTTTTTGTAAGAATCATAGAATATATTTAAAAAGTTTTCTAAGTAAAATATTACTACATTTATAAAACAAAGTCCCCCGCCGCGTCTGTCTGTCTGTCCGCGATAAACTGAAAAACTACTGAACGGATTTTCATGCTCTTTTCACTAATAGACAGAGTGATTCATGAGGAAGGTATATGTGTAAAATTTCTACCCGTGAGAAGCCTGACCGTGTTTAAACCCGTGTTGCTAGTTTAAAATAAGTCTTCAAATAGAATAATTATTACAGTTTCCATATTGTAGGATGGAGGAAATATGTCAAAGAAAATACACGAGTATGACAAATGAAAATATGCAAATACATTTTCTCGGAGCAAAATAACCTAGAATGCACTCGGAGTCACGTTACTTATTGTCTTGTTCATCGGAGCATCGGATATGAAAACAGAGCCAACACCTATTATACTGCAAACTGCAGTGATGTTATAAATATATGTTGTAGATTTATAATATATATAGGCTATCAATACCTTCAATTTTAGTTTGTCACTTTTGAAATTATGTTGTTAGTGTGATGTACAAAAATCCACAGCAGTCAGGCAGTCAGTAGCTTACGAAAACGCAGAGGACAAAGTTTAACTATCTTAGATGTCCCAGTAAATTTAATGAAAAGTAGCTGATCTACTTGTTCTGGAATATATTACATGGACTCATCAGTCAGCTCCTTGGAAAAGCGGAAAATAAAGAAGCATAAAAAAGCCAAGCAGCTTATAAAAAAAGAAAGAAAATATCACTTACTCAAACGTTAGGGATCCTTAGCTAAGTGACTTAGTTATATTTGATTCCAAAAATGTGGGTGGAAAAAACGTTTGAACACATGAAAATTCAACCTCGTCGATACAAGATTTTTTTGAAAATATTCCAAAGACTTTACCATAATCTAGATCTAGATTTACTAGTCATTGCCCGCGGCTTCACTCACGTAAAAGCTGTTTTTCTATCCCTTAGTAACATTCCTTTTTGTCTAGATGAAAGGTACCCTATGTCCCGTACTCTGTACCCTTGACAACGCGTATGCAACATTTCATGACTATCGGTGTAACAAACAAACGAACTCAAAGACCAAAACCAAAAGAAATTCATTCATTCAATTCAAATTTATAATACTATCTGTTGCCCGCGTCTTAAAAAAAGTATATAATCTATATCTGTGCCCAATTTCATTCAGATCCGTTCAGCCGTTAATACGTGCAAGAGTATTAAACATCCACCCATCTGTACATTTATCCATCCTCAAAAACTTTCGCCTTTATGATATTAGCAAGATTAGTTAGAATTCTTTACTTTGACACAAATGAAAAACTTGCTGTAAAATCATAATGCCATAAGAATTTTAAAAATAGGTTATGTCATTTTAAGCTTCTGTGCATAAATACAGACACTGGTCACAAAAACTGCTGGAAACTCATATTACGCTGCCATTAATAACTCTAAGATTATAATTTGTGCATAAATTGATTCTTCATTACCATAATTTCCAACCACGGTAGTAGATTTTTGTCATCTCTCTCTTATTGTTATGTACATAACTTAGCAAGTCGAACCGGAATAATGAGCTTTTTTAGTGTATACTGAGATCATGAACCAGCTTTAACGACTTAGCACACCCAATACTATAACTTCAAGTTAATTCAGTCTTACAAATTCACAACATTTCCCAATTAAAATTTCGTTAAAACTTAATTTAAATTTTGTACCGAGTATTTTTAACGGAGACCTTTTCATTAGATTGTTTGTTTAGGATTCCTATTTGACTTTTAAAAGCAATCAAATATTTGCGTTATTACATTTTTCATACCTAAAACCCTTTTCAAATTTTAATAGAGAAATAAAAACAGTTGGTTAATTAGAAAATATAGCGGTTCCTTCTTTCTGCCCTCGTGGATGTGGTATTCAAAGGTTTACACAAAAATAAATGTTGGACAACATGGCATACCTGCCGGGTAGGAACTTGAATTTAAATGCTTATGATGAACTTAATAACAAATGTTGCAGACATTTATACAAGTTTAGTTCCTTATTTTCCTGTTTTTTATTAATTGCGTGAAAGTCATCAAGTGTGGAAATTGCCAGTAAATTGTAACCACACAAACATCAGCAGAAATTATATAAGAGAATGACGTTTCTGTTCAAGATATTTAAGTTCTATTATTGTGTTTGTGTTCTATTACGTAGTTGCACGGATCAGTACATCAGTACTCGTATAGATAATGAAAAGAAAAATATGGGATTGACCTATATATATAAGTACGAGTATGTACATATTGTATACTATGCGCAAACTGCCGTCACAGTAAATATATAAGCTAAATTTACTGTGCTGCCGTAGTCAAGTAATGTTCGGAGTCGAGATACGTGATGCCAACTAGTCTCTTCAGCTTTTAATCAACGGTTGACTTATTCCAAACACGGTTGTATAGTGTTTTGGCACGTCGTCCGTCCGTTCCAAACTTTGTTGACCTTTTCAAGTGAAATAAATGAGTGTCCTCTTTTGTTTGAGGATATGTTAACTTAATTTGTTCGTTAAGATGTTTTGCATCGATCTTTACTGAAACTTAAGGATGGTACAGTCATAAATTTTAATTTTAAATAAACAATGTAGCTCTATTTCTGTCTCGCCACACAAAGAGCACTTTGCTCACAAACTAAGTAGCTCGCTTAAAATATTCCACAAACATGAGAAACCTATGCTGTGAAGTACCCTTTATCCCAGAGGCTTAGCGTTGAATGCGAGCTACGAGGGTTTAACCCAAGTTGACTTTTTACTGAAGTGAAGCTCATGTTTTTAATAAATCATTGAACACGAAATGGAGAGATGGTCGGCGCTTATGTAAAAGCTGCGGTCACATTGACGTCAAAGAGGCGTCTATTGACAACACAGCATGACAAATGAACAAATATTTACCGTTAATGGAATCCAACACATAACCGCGTTCGCTTTATTGCCTCTCCATTGAGGTTTTATCTAGCATACGCCCATCATAGAGTATATCAAACGGTCCACAGTGGTAGGTTAATTTTGAAAATGTGCGTTGTAATGAATTCGTGGATTGGTCTACAATAATACAAAACGAAAGTATCGGTTGATTCTCTTTGTATGGGGTGAAATGAATTCTAAAATTGACTCTGTTCTATAGTTAGTCTTTTGGAAAATAAGGTATATATGTTTTTTTTCCGACACTCATAGTCACGGTCACAGTCAATTCAGTCAGTCAATACACATAGTCACACTCGCAAGAAAAGATAACTTTAAGTAAGTTAGGTGTTTAAAAATACACTTCACAATACATACTACTATCCTATATTATAAACGAGAAAGTTTTTTTTTTTTTGGGTTGTTGAGTATGTATGCATGTTTGTTGTTCTTTCATGCAAAAACTACTGAACCGATTTGCGATCAAACTTGCTATGTAGATAGCTGTAGATCTGGATTACTTTTTGTCCCGATATTCCCACGGCATTGCGACTTACGCAGATGAAACCGCGGGGTGCAGCTAGTATAATACAGGGTTTTCCTAGCTTGGGCTCCAGTCCACCCTCACAATCTACTAAATATTTTGTACAAACTGTAACACTTTATCTGTATATAATTGTTATGTACTCTGTGGTAGAAAAAAAAAAATAATAATAAAAAAAATCCTGAGTAGTATATAAGCAGTTGGCACTGTTAAAGACTTTTCCTACCAGGAATACTTGAAGTACCTGGTGGTCAAAACAGTCAACAGGAGATTTTTTTTTTTTTTAATCACTCGCAATTTCCCTATCTATACAAGATGACACAGGCAACCGCCGTTGTTTTTGTTATTGACCAAGTTATTAAAGAACTAAACATAAAATATATTTATCTAAGTAAAATTTAATGTTACTGTCAATAGACGCAGTATAATATATAAGTATGATTAAGTTTTTTGGGGATCTTTTTCGCTATCTACGGACTGCGTAATAACCATAAAATGAGACCTAGATATCTTCGGCTATTTATGTATATTACATGAATATGTGCATAAAACAAAAGTTATAGAAAGGTCAGAGTGATAAAGAGGAAGGTAGGGACGGAGTAGGCACGGCTGGCTCATATCTAAGGATTTAGTTCTGTGGCAGTTATTACCCCCGTAACGGGATCCCCGCCCACCCATACTGGCTGCCCACAATCGAGGCTAGAGGGTACGATCGGAAATTGCGATATCAATTCCCGAAATTTCTCTTTTTGTGCGGCCCCGTCGAAGGGAAAAATTAAAATGTATGGACACGGTTCCGAACAATAAGGTTTAATAAAAAACATTGATTACCATTGTCAAGTAAATGTATTGTCAGCCAAATCAGATTGTAGCACTCTTTGTCAATTGAAATACGTTTCGGAGTCTATAATGATTGAATGATAAAGGATAATAGCATGCGGTTTAGCGAAAAACCTTTCAGATAACACCGAAATAATGGATGGTCTAAATGAATAAAATATGAGCTCAAAACTATAATGGAAATTAATTGATTATTGCACGGATGACGCCGATACCAACAGTCACTGAGTAAGTTTAACAAGTGGTTATTTTGATTCGGTCAGTACTTGGTCTCCTTTAAATTCTACATAGTTTTTAACGTTTAAATATGTACAGGCAGTCACTAAATCATAATCCATTATTTTAGACAACGAATCACAATGTTTATATCTACATATATATCAGCTAGTTATTATTATAGTAACAGTCAATTGAATTATTCCCAAGAAATTTTCATAATAGAATGACATTTTCATAATATAGTGTTAGCACGCAATACGAGTAATTAGCATTACAATAAAATAAAACGACATTTAGCGTTCAAATTCCGTGACACTTACCATACTCATTCACTAACTTTCGTAGATCTAAAACTTAATGATATTCAATCAGGAAACCCATAAACCCTTATTTGCATAACCTTATAGAAATACCTGCTAAAATGTTATTTTCAACGAAACAATGAATAGTTTACTTTCATGCAGTGTTTCAAACAGCGTTATAACGAGGTAATGTAACACTTCGCCTAGCGGGTTTAAAACTTGAAAAATCCGTAATATTTTCTTTGTTTTAAGAGCGTCACGTGCTAAAGCTTTTTATTATCCGACTCCCCTTCGCTATGCTGTGAGGGTGAGGATGTAGCGTGTTCGTGGCCCAGCCTGTCGTTTCCTTCCAAATGAAGCAATCATTTCCTCACACCAGAAATTTCATAGCAAGCAATTAATAATAACGGATCTTTCCGATTTTTATTTTTTTCTGTTTCTTGTTAAGCTCTTGGCTAATGTGTGGCATTATCTGTCTGTTTGTATTTTTTATTTATATTTCTCGTATACGATAGTTTTAAGTCTGAATGGTGTTATTAGTTTCACTATAAGTTTTGAAAAGAATATAGTCAGTAAGTTGTTACTAGTGGGTAAACAGTTTCTAGGAGATTCGATAGTCAATTCTCAAATTGGAAATAATATAACTGGAAAATAGTGAACAATGATTACGGGAGAACAATGTGACGACCCAATTTGCCTTGGCACCTCGCACTACCTTTTGCATTCAGATTCTGTGGCTAGGTTGTGTGAGTATTTCTCTTATTCAGATGAAGTGACGTGTGTTTGATATTACTATAAGTGTCTCTCTGCCTTTTAAGTCCATCTGAAAGAACACTTTCGAGTTGCAATACAGGAAATACTTTATCTTGAGAGGTTTTAGTATATATATAACTTGGATTTGGATTGTTATTGCAATTACAAACGACATGTGAAAACTTGAAGCACGGGTAGCCTCGCCACTTAACCTCTCCCTTGTTCAGGAAGGCGCTGCTAGCGTTGGTGTTTAAGTGGTCATTATCGACGAACGACAGAGCCGTGACATAAGGTGACAACAGTTTTGTTCATTCACGTCTATTATCATGACATGACTTTCAGTTTACATACACACGGTGCTATGTGTTCGATTGGGTCTTAATTTTTGAAGTTATCATAATTTTTAATATGCTTATTTTAAATTAAGATATTCGATATTTGTTTGAATGATGATTTTGTTTTGCGAGCAAGGTTACATTTGTTTATGGTTGAGCTCAAATATTTCTAATAAATGATTATAGCTTGCTTATCCACGTCTTTCTGTAAGGTGTAAATCCTCGTGTCCATCCTTCACCCAGCAACTCTGTACTTAATTGGGTATTATTTTCTGGGTTGAGTAACACAAACCTTTTAGCCAAAGCCGAGTTATAGGCGACGATATGTAGGCATAACAAGTGGTCACCCAGTCAACTAGCACCTCGTTAAAAACTGTGAGTTAGATCCCCTTGTGTTCAATTTTTCAATATAAATTGAAGTTATTAACTTTGAAATTGAGTAGAACAAGCTCTTTAAGCCATTTTGATTACAGCCGACACTACGGGTCCGGCTGTTAAGATCAAGCCAAGTTGGATTTGTGGTTAGCTACAGAGAACGGGCATGTTCGTCTGCTCCACCATGTGTCGGTATAGCGTCCGATCTCGCGCGCAGCGAGCAGCGGAATGAACCGGTCTAAGGCGAAGGGCTCTTTGGTTTTCCGCTGCGGGGCTTGGACCGGTCTTTAGCAGAGGTCCCGCCGCGCCGGACAGGCAAGGAGAGAAAGGTGACTAGACACAGATCAAGACACCCAAGGGTAGACCTGCATATGATTGTAGATCGGGATGTGAGCGTGCCGACAGCTCCAGTACCAGCTGGTGACTGGCAGTCGGCTTCTCTGACGATCTTAGCGGTGTTACCGCATATGTAAATATGCGGGCGGTGAGCGTGCATTACAGTTCCGTTATCTATCTGGAGTGTGCCGGTCGCGAACGGGGGATTGCTGCGAGTGTGATTTCACAAGTGGCGATATCTTGTGACCGATAGGCATACGGGTAACTAGCCTTAATAAGTACCGACGCCGACGACGTGTTGGAGGTAAGACCTGCCATATAAAGGTCCCTGCGTCTGGGGCCTTAGTTTGGGGAACTTGATTTTTTTTTTTTTTAGTAAGGACAACTCCCGCATTAGGAATGACTCCTGTGTCGCGGGGGACTTTACAAACATACAAACAACGGACACAAAGAACACCCAGACTCGGGTGGGAATCGAACCCACGACCTATGGCGTAGCAGTCAGGCTCACTAACCACTAGACCAACAGGCCAGTCCAACAGTGACCCTGCCTTTACAACGATTGGGGGTTGGAGGCAGTATAAACAAATACTTAGTGTAATCAAGGAGAGGGAAATGGCCTTAAAGGTGGCAATTACATATCTGTGGTTTGCCTTCCTGGATCAGAGATTACACCCGATACACAATAATTAAGCATTGTTAAGTCACATGATCTCGGCGGCCAGTTTATGCTGCTTAGCCAATAAAAATGTTCAAAATTCCCACGTAGTATGGATGTGGCGCCGTCCTGTTTTAAATGTTCGTGAAATCCATTAATCCACTCATTCATCTGTTCATCCTAGGCCACTTTATCTAAATAAATTACTCTGCAAGTCATAAATTGGACGTAGCGCTCGGAACGTTAGGTATTGCTGATTCTAACAATATGTTAAATACGAGTGTGGTATAGAGTATAGTGGCAACATAACGGCTTAAAACAATAACAAAAGCGTTTGTAGATTTTTATGATAATCGTGTTTCTTAATGCAAACAAAGTTTTTTATTTCTATTTATTTATAAATTCAATCATCATGGTTTATGCCATATACACATATAATTTGATATTTATAAAACTAGCCACACTGTAACACACATGGCAAACTGCATAAAACGATCGAGTGGTTGCGGGTTCGAACCCCACCCAGTGAACTACCGATGTGAACCCACTCCTAACACAAGCATTTAGCTTAGCTGGAGGGGTTAACAAGAATACTAGTAATGTGTGACCTACGTTACTAGTAGCCTTTTTAAAAAAAAAAACAAAAATGTAAATCTTTTTCTTTCTTTTACACACTTTAATTCTACTGTTCCCTTCTGCTAACCACAAGGTACCTGTAATGTACTTTTTTGTACTTGTGTTATCTATCTGAATTCATTAGTATCAGTGTCTTCGAGTTCTTTAACGAGGAAAGTTGATAGTGCCTAAAATAAAAAAATTAAAAGAAATTTTACCTATACATATTCTGTTTGATGCGCAAATCAACAACAACAACGCAACAATACAACAAATATTATGTTGGAAACACAATAAAGTTCGAATAACTCAATTACAAATGTAACAAAATATTTTATAAGGGACCAACCGCTGAGAATCATAAATAGGCAGCGTAATGAATTCCGTGAAGAGGAACGTGACACAAATCCTGGCTCAATAAACGAGACGAGTGACGACTCGAGGCTGCGCCACAGTCGGCTTGACGCGAGCCCATCCTTCATAGAAACAAAAGCACCTACTCTCCTTATACCTAATCTCCTTTATGTTCTACGCTTACAGATGAAATGTTTCTGTTATTACCGCCATATACCATTTTACGTACCTACGTATAACTTATTCGCAGTAATGCAGAAGATTACTTTAAAACCATGACATTATTAATATAAATAATATTTTTTAAGTATAAAAAATGTAATTTATTTAATGAAACGTAATCAATTCAATAATATAGACATTTGTAAACATAAATTTGAGGCAAACTATGTCTCGCTGCAGTACACAAATGCGTTGGCAGAGCGCCAATGTTTTGCTTCAACGCCCTTTTATCTCTCGTCAAAATACTAAAAATAAGACACTTATTTAACATTTTACATATGTAACGCATTCCCCAATTGATGACAAATGTTTAATTATGTTTAAAAATAGTTTTCTTTCCTTTTCAGGGACGGTGCTCGCTGTCGAAGTTCATTTTGAAAATAAGGACAGTGGATTCTTTCTGAAACATACAGCGCGATGGAGTGGTGCAGGACCACCCCCAGAACCCATGGGTACGGCTTTACCCGGTGCCTTATTATCACTGGACCGGTTCACAGTTTTACAAGGCTCTGCACCAGCATCAGTCCGTGCTACCTATGGGCCTTTCTCAACTAAACAAACAGTACCTGCGCGGTACGCCGTACCCGATCCTTTAGAACCACCTAGAAGAAATGCGTCATTGACGGAATTACAAGACGCGACAGCTCACAGACTAGATGTATCCGCACATTTAGTTTTTCGAGAACTTCCTCGCGATGCACCAGTGTTACGTGTGCTTTTTCATACTGGTGGAGAAGGAGGTGCAAGAAGAGCAGCGACACGACCTCGACGAGTATGTATAACTTTACATGCAAGCTATGGTTCACGCACATTGACAGCAACTTGTGGTCCAGAAGGAGAGGAGGGTGCTTGCTTAGCTGAATTAACAGTACCAGCTGCATGGTGGCCCGCAGATGGAAAAGGCAAGCGCCCGCCAAGGACAGTGAGACTAGCTTATAGTGCAGCAGAAGCCGGCAGTGGTGAGACTGGGGAGAGTGCTTGTGGACGAGTCTCTGTACAACCGGCGTGGCCGCTAGGATATGTGACGTTAGCCGGAGCACGTGCTGGATACAGAGAAGCGCGCGCTGGAGATGCTGCCCTCTTGCTACCTCGAGCACCTCTGTACCCGCATTCCCGTCTCCATTTGCCCTTCGTAGTCCGGCGTGACACCAGCCACACCATTTCGCACGTTGTTATCAGGTTTGTATTTATAGACAGTCAATATTTTAAATCACATGCGTCTTAACAAACATGCAAACATGATAATTTAAATTTGATTTAATAACGGTGTTTCGTACCGTTGCGTCGTACCACCCAAGTAGTGTTTAAGGCCTGACATAGCGGTTTTGTTATACCCACACCAGGAGAGAATCTGTCAACGTATGAGGTCCATCAAGTTAACGACGTAGCAACTTACGCATCTCAGTGTTATGTCAGCCTAAGTGAATAGTGACTAATATTTATTGGTATTCCGCCCAACTGGACTGGTTTATTGCTTGTCACCCGATGTATTCTATTTCGCGTGGGAAGGCACAAATTCAAATAACTCATACAATGTTGTTGCTTTCTCTAACCGCAATGTAAAATGATTTTGTTAACAAAACAAAACAGATTGTACCCTTGTGAAATTTGGCAAGTTTGGACTAGTTTGGTGTGGTGGTTTGGAGCTGAACTAGTTGGCAACAAAGCGGTCATATTTACGAGTGTGTTAAAGTACTGAACAACGGTCAAACCTCAAAGCATAACTGGAAAGTACAGACCTCAATGCGCCAATTAAAAACTTTTCTGTAATTTTACCACTTAACGTTTTAACTCAATAACAGAGGCTTGTAAAGACCTTTTAAATATTCCAAGGCATAAAGTTCAAGAAGGTACTTAAAGATGATGGCATATAATAATTTCAAAGGTAGCACATTATTTTCAAAGTAGTTCTTAGTCTAGACATAGCAATGTAGCGGTTACAGGTATTCTATTGGCTTTGCCATTTCTAATCTTATTATTATGTAAACAATAAAAAAAAACAAATATTTTACATGAGTGTATACGTGTATGCGTATGTGTGTATTTGATAAATTGTTACTTGAAATATAATAGTAGCTAATTAAGGTAGGAACATTATGTATATGTTATATTTGTGGAAGCTTGTTATATATACTAGATACTAAATATTGTAATCTTATATCATGTTATGTTAGTCTGTACATCATACATATTATACTACGCTTATATTCCCAGAGGTAGATGTGTATTAAACATCAAAATTACTATACTCGTAATTTGGTCCAACTTACATAATAAGGGGCACTTTGGGACTTAAAAATGGGAAACTTGAAGTACATATATTGAAAGGGAAAGGTAGTTATGAAAAGAGAGCAACGAAAGGTAAGGCTTATGAATGAGCGGGTGTACATCCTTTACAAATAATATATATTAATAGGTTGCAGAGTACGAATAAAGAAATAAAAGTCTTATTCTGATACTTTAAACGAGCAAATCTTGTATATATGTATATATATAATCTGAATCTCGGAAACTGCTCCAACGATTTTCATTAAATTTAGTATGCAGGGGTTTCGGGGGCGATAAATCGATCTAGCTAGGTTTTCATTTTAAGAAAACGTAAAAAAACCGAGCAAAGCTCGGTCATCCAGGTACTAATAATAATATATTAAAGCAAAAGAGATTTTTTTTGCTTGATTTTTTGTTTGTTTGAACGTGGTAATCTCTAAAACTTCTTATCTGTCAAATTTTTATTTCTTTATGTGTTGGACAGACTATTTATTGAGAAAGGTAACATCACGCTACAACCCTTTGCAGTGGAGCAGTGGCCATAAACAATAGAGCTATAGAAACTGCAGGGGAGCGGTTAGTAAAGTTTATTAATGTTTATCTAAGGGGGCACATAAGCTCTATAAGAAATTGAAAGGTATTACACGATGAATGCAAGTAATTATTTTTGTTTTTTTCTAACTTTAAATGATAGACAACAGCAGCTACAGCCTCTTCGCAGAAGCATCTCTTGAATACATGGCTTCGTAAGTTTCAAGACGTTTTATTGTCTACGTATCTAGACCAAGAATATACCGTACTTAAAATCCTTTGGAACAGCGTCGCAAATAAACTAACCAGATAGTATTTACGAAATAATAATAATTTTACGATTTTACGACATTGGCTGAACGACATTAACTTCGACATAATTTTATTTTATAAACCCTTCTAGTTAGCTTTTTGTTTTTTTTTTTATTATAAAAGAATACTAGTAACGTGGGTAACACGTTACTAGTATTCTTGTTAACCCCTCTAAGCTAAATGCTTGTGTTCAGTTCAGTTCTTCTAGGTGGGGTTCGAACCCGCGACCTCTTGATCACAAGTCCGACGCCTTAGCCATTACGCTACCGACGCTTTAGAGCGTTTAACGACGATAAAGAATATTGCGTGATTTCAGAGTTACTTAGACGTGGCATGTCTGTCGACCTGTGCTGTGTTCGTGTCAATCTCGTGATTGGCGAAAGTTATATCATCGTTATCAATTACCAGTATTAATTGTGTGAGGTTTACAAAATAAGTGGACCATTTTTCTTTTTCTTGATACTTAGATAGTCTCATCTAATGTTATAACTGTTTCTCAAAAATTGTAGTCCAGCTACTAAAGTTCTTACAAGTCAATAAGTCTTCAATCTTATAAATGTGATGACGTAGCCGTGATTTACTGCGCAGAGGTACTGCTTTCTTACTGCTTGTACCAGTAGCCACCATCAAGAAATCTATTGAACTTTATAGTGTTTTTGTTTTTTAGCTATTGTGTTTATACCATAAACATAGTTAAGTTTATGGTTTATACTCAAAAGTGTTGACTCGACTATCGTAAAAGATATCCGCTAAGGCGGACCTTTTAAGGCTACTCACCACAAAACTTATTTCGACGCCAGGGTAGACCTTCTTAGACAAGCACCTCTTTAAAAACCCGTGCCGCTCCCTCTCTTTAAATAAATTAAAATATTACTTACCACACATTTACCATAAAAATTCTTTCAGCGTACTGTGTGGACCCGCTCCCTTGTGATACATTCAAGATTTTATGTGTTTCTTAATGTGATTGTCTTGGTGCGTGCAAATGTAAGTGAGCGCTATCCAGTATTGCAATTTTGGCTTTCAACGTGCACTTCTATACTAGATTTTTTATAACCAAAGTTATATAAAACTGCACTGACATTTTCCAGCATGTTTTCTAAACAAACTTAACTTTTCAGCTGAAAGCACCAATATTGTAGAAGCTGAGAACATCGTATCTTCCAAAACACAACGAGTTTATAGTCTCTGCCACAACTATCTGACTTTTTATACATGCTCGCCGGTTACGGGAGCTTTTTACTTGGTCCCTTTTCAGTATTCTGCTAATCTGGACAGGTTGTCTTTCGGGACCTACCCGCACCGTCTAGCCCCTCACAGGGGGGCCCTATAAATTCATTTAGACATTTCACTATTTACTCGATCTTCCAACATGCCCAGTATGTATCATCTGTAGTATGTATCACTAAACTTGCAACTTCAATAGACAGCCGAAAAAAATACTTAAAACGTATGCTTTCCTGTTCTCGTAATAAAAATATTAAACCCTATCTGAACCTCACCGAACTCTATGTACCCACTGTGATGTATACTGTAGTAAGGGAAAACCATTTCAGAATTTGATCGTGTACGAAAAAATAATAATTAGAACTGCAAAGTGCGAAACGTGTCTTATCTTAAAGTATGGGCACCAACGCTGCGCGAACCTCGCTGCAGGCTTCTATAGTAGCTACTTTACCTACTTAGTTTAAGAAGATGGCATTGCATTGTAACAAACAACGCCGTTATTTAATCACTTGTTTACTAGCTTCAATACAATTTCAATAGCATCGTGGTTACATAAACTAGAAACAATGGCATTGGCCGCGGCTCATGAATTGATTGCTATTGAAGATTCCATTGCATGGTTCTGAAGTGCTTCATCTGGTCTTAACACAATTACACCAGTCTAGCCATAAAGCCAAAGGCGAACACTTTCAATGAAATTGTGTTAAATGTATTAACTAGAACAGAACGAAAGACTTTAATAAAAAGTACCCCCACAGAAATTATATTATACATTACATAATTTTCTTGTTGAAAGAATATGTGGATTTTTAACTTGTAATAGAAATTATGACCATATTAGGTAGATGTCACCTGGCGTACACGTTTCCATTATTTACATATCTTCCGACCCACATCTTTCTCAATCAATTACGTATTACACTATTAAACAGTTAATTGTAAACTGTCATTGCTTCTTCGAATTATTAAATAGCCACCTATGGATAAGCCTATTACGAGAAATCTCTATTATAAAAGCAAAGACGAACGAGAAGCTCACACTTTATGTCTAGAACTAAATACATTATGTCAAATTAATGTTAACTGCTATTCGTGCCTAAATTCTTGCATTACATTATCCGCACCACCTGCTCCAAAACTTCATCTCAAATATGTACTCGTACATGTATCTGTTTCTACTTATGAGTTACGAGCCAGCTTCGGCCGCACTCTCCCGGGGATAGCTGACACTGCAAGGAGCTAAATGGAAATTTATGTCGCCTTGGCTCTAACTATTAAAATATATGTTGCTAATCTGACAATAGTATGCGATATTTGAAACATCTGGAAACAGACTAACAAATTGGTAGTCCAGGTCATAACTTATCTATAATAATAATAATAAGATGCTCACGTTAGGCACCTGGATTAAGGGCCTGATGCAGAAGTCGGTCCTTCTTGATACGGTACGTATTGTGAGGAGGTTTCTGTCTCTGGAACCCTAACCACCGGTAGCTTGGTCCCTGTACCGGTGGGACACTATTTTTTATGTTTTTAAATATATATATTTTTTATATTGTAATGTATTTAAAAAAGTAATTTATATGTCTTATAGATGTTACATTACACATATCGCACACCGCCGTCTGATCCCACACTACGCAGAGCTTGTACTATGGTAACCAGACTGCTGGTAAACATACTTATATATATCTAAACATATAAAAATTATAGATAAGTTACACCCAGACACAGAACTAATGATCATGCTCTTCACACAATTATTTGTCCTGGGTGGGAATCGAACCAACGACCTCTGGCTCAGCAGTCAGGGTCACTAACCACTAGAACAACAGGCGAAACTTACTATAATAATTGAAGTTAACTACAATTACGGAATCAACCATTAGTTTTAACAAAAGAAATTATGTGCAAACTCTACGGAAATGAAATACCTACTAGTTTTTAAGTAAAAAACTTTAAAACACAAAATAACGCTCAATTAGGATGATGTTACGAGCATTTAGTTATAGAAGGCACTAGGCAGCTTAAGCACAAGTGTTATTTTATATTATTACACCCACGTAAGTCCCTGTAAGTAACACAGTGGGAATATCGAGACAAAAAGTTTAGCTTATGTGTTAATCCAGCTATCTACATACCAATTTTCATTGTAATCGTTTCAGTACTTTTTGCGTGAAAGAATAACAAACATCCATACATTCTCACAAACTTTCACGTTTATAATATTAGTATGATTATTTACCATATGTAGCATAAATATCTACTCTTTTATTATTTACTTACACATACTTAGATTGTATATAGGTCCAGATGTCTAATCCGCGCCCCAAAACTGAAGCCAAAAAATACAAGCGACTAATACAAATACAAGCGACTCACTCGTCACACGCGAGCGAACGTTCGCCGCTGAAGCAAGTCTAGGGCCGCTATTTATATAATATTCAAAAATGCCTAGTTGTGCAGTTACATCCTGTAATAATTATACAAAAAAAATCATAAGTGTCCGAACATCACATTTCACTTGTAAGCATTCTATTTCCTAATGTATTTATAAACAATAGAACAAAATTTCAAATTAATAAAATTGCGGACGCCATTATTAGAGATGTTGCCAGGGACGTGAATTTCATTTACCCATAACGCGTTCTAGCAGTATGTATAATTTTCTTTGCCAAACTTGTTATTTATAGAAAGACGAGAAATATGCTTACTGTTAATTTTCGCGAAACTAGAATCCTTCAAATATTCTTAATTTCTAAGCTCTAGCGCCCGGAGTTCAATGTGTCCGTCAAACGATACTTTGGCCATAGGATTGTACTCGTATTATAACTTAATATTACTACTCCTAACGAACACAGCTATAGAGCACTTAGGACTTCTAAAATTCTGCTAGTTTCTTGATAGTTCATAAAAAAAAAAAAAATATATATATATATATATATATATATATATATATATATATATATATATATATATATATATATATATATATATATATATATATATCCATGAAAGTATTGTTCAAGATGAAGTAAAAATAAGCCTGTGAAAAAAGCAGCCCTTAATATTACTATTAAGAGGTTTTTGATTTCCCATTTTAATAACGTGATTTATTTTATCGCTTTCCAACGAATTGACAAGTTGTAAAAATCAATACATATTCTTGTACGAAATTAAACGATCGACAAAAAAGGTCAGATATGGCATTATTCAGATGTAAATAATACTTAAAGTTACGTCTCTCCAACTGGGTTTACTGAAGTTTAACCTTGAATAACTTTTAAACGATCTGACTTAGCGAAAAATCATATCCGATCTTTTTCGTAGATCGTTTAATTTCCTACAAGAATATGTATTGATTTTTACAACTTGTCAGTTCGTTGGAACGTGATAAAATTTCAAACAAAACCAAATTATATATAAATATATATCCAAGTATTGTTGTAAAATGTCTTTAAATTTACATGGTTTGAGCGGCTGAATTAAAATGCAATAATATTGGAATACAATGCCTCGGTTTCCTGATACATTGAGTATATGAATGAATGAATGAATGAATGAACATTTATTTAGAACAGCACAATAAGACACATCAATACACATAATAAGTAAAAAATAAAAGTAACATCAACGAGTAACAAAGAACAAGAATTAACTTATAAATACTACATACAACTAAAACTAATTATATTATTGTGTAACCATGCGTCCCACGGCCCGTCTAAAAAGGCGTCCAGATCAGCTTCATGTCTAGCGAAGTGCTGGACGCTGGTTTTCATCTGGAACCTGTATCCCACGTACGTCGGGATTACTAGATACTCATTTACATACATATTTGTCAGGTGCAGATGTGTTAATGTGTGTGAGTGTTTAGTGGTGATTAGAAGTATGTTAGACAGGTAAATAAATCATTAATATAGGTATATGTAAATATTATAAATATAACCAGGCCCATAATTATGTAAATGCATATCTTATAATATATTTATTCATTTATAGAAATCAATATTTTTATTTATGTATATATATATTATGTTTAATTAAATATATTTATGTTAAAAAAAATAAAAAGTAAAAATATAAATAGTTCCTACTAAGTAGCTTTATTTTTATTTTACATTTGTCTTTTTAACTAAACGATTAAATAAAAAAAATGAATTAAACGAATACTAGTAACAAATTTAAATACATTTAAAATGTCTTTATTTAATATTACTTACATAAAAAAAAAATATTTTTCATAAAAAAGTCCCTAAATTTTGGGGTAATCTCTATGCACTGGTAGTAAAACCGTCACGCACACAAGCGCAGATATTGTACGTTGACACTCGCGTTGGGCGAGATTCACTCACACAGCTCCAAAAAGTGGCTTCAAAGTAAACCGTGACTTTTGTACTGGTCAGTATCTGGACCTATATATAATCTAAGTACACATAATAATATGTATACAGTTGATTACTATTTTAGATATTATTATGCTAGAAAATCCTTTCAACGATTAGAAAACCTGCGATGATCTTTGAATGGCTGAACTGGGATTTTTTTATTTTCGCTAAGAACGCTCTCGATCAAGTCGCCTTTCACACAAAAAAGTAAATCAAAGTCGGTTTTTGCATCGGGGGTAAAAATATGCAAAAGTTCAGTTATCCAAATTTCAATAAATTTGATTGTTATCGTTTAAATCCCATAATGAAATAAAAACAGTTATCACTAATTTCCCAATTTTCCTTTTCCTGTTTTTTTTTCCAAAATCTTTATTATAAAAAAAATGCCAAATCGATCGAGCCGTTTCTCTGGACCGCTTTCGCGTATATATGTTTCGTAAATAAAAAATTGGGATTAAAATGAATTTTATGCATAAGATTCTTAAAAATTTTTTCAATAAATGAAAATGCGACGTAAAAAAACTCATTTGACTTTCTTTGGACATAAAGTTCCAGTAAAATATTGCAAAACTTAACTGGGTCAAACGAAATTGGAAACCTCTTTTTAATTGTATTTTAAACAGACTAACTAAAGTAATTATTTGGGTTTTTATCAACTGTTTCGTTACCTATTAGTATATTCATTTATTTCTACATTTGTAATTTCTTTGCTTTAGGATAAAGGTAAAATCAGGCTTGCGTCTAGTGAGCGTGACAGCTGCGAATTCCCGGTGGGCAGTCACGGCAGAGGTGAAACCTCGAGCGGCTACCGTCACGGCTACCAGACTTGAACAACCGCTGAGAAATGACGACGGTTCAGATCTGTAAGTAATGCACTATTGAAATAGAATACCCGAATATGTCGCGTTGTAGGTTTCGATTTTAACTACCCAAGTCTTGTTCTACTCTTTCGTACTCAGAGATCGGTACGTATTAAAAGCTAAGGGGATTTTTAAATGAACCATTTTTTTATTATATAATATTAAAAATATAATCATCAAGATCCAGATTTGAAAGAAAGAAAGAAAGACAGAAAATACATTTATTAGCCACACACAATAAATAATCATGGAAGAAAAAAAAAAATTGTACCAAACTAAAGAAAAGAGTTACTTCCAAAACAACAACATAAAATAAAATGTGTGACTAAAAGGCCACAGCTCAGCCTATGCTATGGCCCCTAAAAGTGACCACAGCGCTGATTTTCAGCTGAAGCCCAAAGACACCTCACGGACGTGTGCACAGTTGTAATTCTATAAACATACATGTGATAATTACATACATACATTACTTACATAACATATAGCCTGTACATAAAATGATAACATCAACTAAAATATGCAATTTGTAGGAACGACTAGTATAAAAATTGCCAATTTTGCCAATTTTAAAAAAATTCGCTTCTCGATCATGATAATAAAAAGGTCTCACACTGTACAGAAACATGTATTATATTATTTTAAACACAAAAATTAGACGCAAAGTGGTACTCTCAGACTCGGACGGATCTTAACATATCCCTTGTTCCAACACTCAGAAGTTTAATCACTTAAACCATTGCTCAACACGTGGAATCAGCTACATTTAGTTGTTGGTTCGCAATGTTTCATTTCAGTTAGTCTGAGTATCGTGTAATAAAATTCATTGACCTTTAAATTACATCACCACTGGCGTAACAATAGGGTGGCAGAGTGGGCAAAATGCCACGGGCCCATGGCCCTAGGGGGCCCTCGGCCCCGACCTAAAGGCCTTAAGCACACGAGGCACCAAGAGTGAACTTGTACCCCACCCGATGAATTAGCCGTGGGTCTCAGATGGTATAGTTACGCCACTGTACATCACTGAACGTGCTTGAAGCAAAAGATCAAAATAACTGCATGGATGGAACAATTGTCACCTTACTGTCTCCGCGTCCAACTTCAATAATGTGAGCTTTCCACTCGCGACAATTATCAAAGTAATTTACAGTTAATTGTTAGGAGTCTGGGCGAACATTCTGTACCTCCCTTAACTGTTTGAAAATGCGGCTTCAGCGGTACATGGCAAAATCACTAGTACCTACCTACTGAAATTATCTTTTATAATAAATCAAAAGCATCTGTCCCACGTAAAGGATATGTGCCTCGTACAATAGATAAACAACAATAGGTAATTTCTGAGGTATATAGTTTCCTACATTACGTAGAAGTCTTTATATTAATCTTTAAAAGAATTTCCTGTTTTAAGCAGTCAGTATTTATTTGGCTGTTAAACAAACAAACAATAAGCCTTAAAAATATATTCCATAAAAATAAATTTTGCTACTTAAGTTGAGTTAAACGATAAAATGCTATTGCTATTGAAGTGTTCGTAGCCAATGCCACCATCAAGCCGGCGAGCCGGACTGAAGAGCTTTACAATATTCATTTCTATTTTATATGCATGCTATTTTACGGTATTTAAGTAAGTGGCAGTTGATCTTGTGCGAGTTTCACGTATCGACTATTTATTTCGATAAAGCTAACCTAATGTTTCATTTGTTTTTTATATAACCTTCAGTTAAACAAAATCTTTTGCTAACTCCATTTGGTGTATTGATCGTTCGTAATAAACTGCTCGTTTTAGCCAAGAAAACAAAGAATTCCTCTAAGTAACTACAGTCGCAACCCTAATCTTATAAATTCTAGTTTCAATTTCCAGATGCCAAACAAAAAGACACGAACATATATAAAGTACAGAAATAATATGTTGCTCAGTTAGGAGCATACCACAAAAGTCAGTAGATATTTAGATGGTAATTCATTACGTTGTTCGTCTGTATATTTCTGAATGTAACTGAAAACGTACGTAATTGAAAAAAAAATATTCTACTCATTTTATAACATAATGTTTTCATTTCTCATTTCTTTAGCGAGATTTGTTCACAATTTCGCCAGCGACTACTTTGCATTTGCACAGCTATAAATTTAGCCGACGCTTTTCCGCTTAATGAAACTCGATGTCACGAGAAACATTATTGCTTAGGCAATTTCGTATTTCTAAAATGTGAAACATCGGCATTCAATACACTAAGCATCGACACTGTATCTCTATCATACGTACGTATTGATATATGTATATAATATTAAGGGTTGTTTATAGCATATGTTCATCTTTTCGAACTCAATAACCTTTTAGGTTCTAATAACTTTATGCGAAGGTATTTTCTTGATCAACTTTTATAAATGTATACTTTTATTTTAGGGACGCTGAAGAAAATAGCGGTGTTGGAGAGCCGGGGTGGGAAGAGATTCTCACTTGGTTAGTGGAAGTAGGTGCTGAAGGCGAAGGTGACGGAGAAGGATCTGAAGGTGAATCCGGTCGTGGAACTGCACGAATTAGCTGGTCAGCTAAAGTGTCATCCGCACCCACTACAACATCTACCACTGAAGAGCCACCTCACGAACATAGAGTCAGCACCCGGCTAGATATTGAAAAAGATGACATACAGGCTGTTCTGCCGATTTCTAAGGTAAATATTTAGAATAAAAGCTTTAACAGACATTATTAAAACATTTCTTGCTTATTATAATGCTAAGCAAATGAATCACTTAATTAATACTGAATTTATGATAACCTTGCTGAGGATGTTCCCGAGGGAATTTTGTAATATTGGATTCTTAATTAAAAGTTTAAGGTAAACAGGGTTTTAAATTACCCGAGGCGCCCACGGTTATAAGTTATGTTACTAACATAGTACTTTTCTTACTCTCTTTATAAATGCGACTTCTAATAAATGCGAATAGTGATTACAATCACGAACACCCACTCGATTATTCGACTATTATTCGGACAGGTGCCCGAAATCAAGAATTTATTGAGACATCGATTGTAGCGATAAATTAACCAAAAGGTATTTTCTTAGTAATTAATGGCTTCGTGAGAGCCCCTTTTATTACTATAACGATATCTTTATTCGAAATTCAAAGGTTTTATTAGGATGGTTCATTGCAAAATTATGCTCAAAGAAATTTATACGTACTAGGTACCTTCTGTGAAAAATAGACACGAATATATATTTGTGTATATAGGTATGTATTTATTGCCAAGCCAGGTATATTTAATAACGTAATGTACATAATATATGGTATACTAGCAACCCGCCCCGGCTTCGAACCCGTAGCAGAGACATCTTCAACAATCATCAACATATTTCAATTAATTTACACATAATCTTAACATACACCTTATACACCTAAACCTTCCTCATGAATCACTCTGTCTATTAGTGAAAATCCGTTCAATAGTTTTTCAGTTTATAGCGAACACACAGACAGACAGACGTGGCTGGAGACTTTGTTTTATAATATGTAGTGACTAGCAACCCGCCCGGCTTCGCACGGGTAACAACAACCATATATTATTTTATTCCGATATATTCAACTATCATCGTCATATTTCAGCCATTTTACACAAAACCTTAATGAATTATACACCTCTACTTCCACATGAATCACTCCGTCTATTGGTGAAAACCGTACGAAAATCCTTTAGCAAGGTATTGAGTTTATCGCGAACAGATAGACAGACGCGACGAGGGACTTTGTTTTATAATATGTAGTGATTATATATGTTATAGGTATGTATATCGGTCAAGAAATTTTAGGATTATATTACTCTCCATTAACTCTGTTGCGAGAATACTTAGTTGTGAGAAATCGATTAGATATTTTTAATGGTACTTTTAGTTTGAATGAAGTGGTGTAATGGGAACTTTATCGCTAGCTAATGGATGATCGACGCCAACAGCGCAGCTCACGACTCCTTTTATTAAGCTGTGAAAATGTTGAACCACTATTATTTAATATTTAGTAGTCTTTCCAGAATTTAACTTATTAACTTTTTATCGTGAAAAAAAAACTGCTCGAAATGAGTTCGTTTTCTATAAAATATTTGACAAGGTTTAGTATTACTGGACCGTAGTTTAACGACAGTTCAAGACTAGCCTACTCACTAATAGACAGGATCTGTCTTCCATCAAATGAGTCCACGATCGAACTTGGTTTCAAACCCATAAATATATTTAGGATAGGTTTGCCTAGTGTTAACTTTAGCTATTACAATGAAAAGGAACAAATAAAGATATAATCAATTAATACTTTTCATAGAGGTAATGCTTTGTTGGTGGCCATACTTTCGCTATTGTGACTCCTTTAGGACAGGATCATATATTTTTTTTTTCCTATTAATCAAAATAATCACCCAAGCAATCGATGCATCTTTATCAACGCAGTGGCAGTTTATTGATGCAATTCTTGAAGAAATGAGCTGGATGGAGGCAACAAATTCTTCAAAGGCATTTTGTACTGCTCTTCGGGTATTGAATTTTTTTCCTGCCAAAAAGTTGTCCAAATTCTGCAAAAAAGTAGAAATCGCAAGGTCTAGTGAATACGGCGAATGACGGAGAGCTTCCAACCCCACCTCTTGCAACTTGGAGACCGTCTACTGTGAATATGAGACCGCGCGTTGTCGTGCAGGACCAGCGAAGACGAACGATTGACCAAAGCTTGGTTGGAGACGTCCGAGCTTCTCCACCATTGTGTTCAGTTCTACACAGTACACATCAGCAGTAATGCTCATCCCGTTTGGTAAGAAGCTGTGATGATTCACACCGGCGCTAGACCACCAAACAGTGACCATTACTTTTCTAGGGGTAAGTTTTCTTTTAGGGCATGAGCATGGCTTAGGTGGTGAACCAGGATTCAACCAGCTTGCTGAGCACTTGTGATTGCCAAACAGAATCCATTTTTTTGTCGCGGGTAACAATGCAGTTCAAAATTTGTGTTTCTAATGAGCAGTGCAAGGCACGTCTCGACGCGTACTTCGCGCTGGCGATCATTGAGTTCGTGGGGCACCCATTTGTCAAGCTTTTTTACCTTGGCAATTTAACGCAAATGAACCAATATTGTTTTGAGGCTGACGTCGAAAGCTGCTGCTAATTCAGCCGTAGATTGAGTATCATCAGCTTCCACAATCGCCTTTAATTCGTCATTGTCAACATAAGTTTTCGGACGACCACGAGGTTGATTTTTCTTTTCGAGATTTTACAGAACGGAAGCGGGCAAACTAATAACAGGCGGTGCGTTGGTTTGTAGTGTTAGCTCCGTAAACGTGCTTGTGCCGCGTTGCTGCCACGACGGTACTCACATTCCATAATTACTAATTTTTAACGTATCCATGATGACAAATAAGATTCAAATGCGATGAAAATATAACACAACCCATTCAATAAACAAACGCCTGCTTTTGAAAAAAGAAATCCATGTTTTTAAAATAAAATTAATTTGAAATTAGAATTCTTAGCCAAAAAAAAGTATTTTGATTTGAAATAGCCAGTACTGCAGAACGGCAATTTCATAAGTAAAGACCTATTAACATGTCGAAAACAACTAAACACGTTAAACTCATTAATTTAGATGTCGCGTGTAAACTAAATATTTAATGTAGTACTCGTATGTATGTATATAAATAAAAAAAAAATATGAAGTAATCTATCTGTTAGTGAGGACTACGTCTTATTACTAATTTAAATATTGAAATAAATACTGTTCTATTTTCAAACCTTCATTTATTATCCCATTTACTTTAATCGCTTTCTTCTTTGCAAAAGTCTACATCCATTAGTCTCTCACAATAACAAATTGGGGATCAACAAAATCTTTTTCAATGCGAAATTATTCAACGTTACGTTTGCGTTAATCGTTATTTTCATTTGAAGCATATTGTCTTTCTTCCATTTTGTATTTATAACAATTCTAAGATAATTTAATTTAAGGCATTTCAATTTAATGGATTCTGTTGAGGGATAGACAAATACATTGTTACACGTTCTCGGCATCGTGTGTGGTCTCGGGTGTGGCTTTAAATGAAGTTGCAGTGTAATATTTATAAAGCAATTAGTTTATCTCAATATTAGCGTGGAGCTATTAACTCCGGCCCGGGGCGTTCGTCGCTCGGCGTTCGACGCTCGAAGCTCGCTAGAGCGGGCTCAGTGGGCCTCTTCATATCTGCTTACTGACAGATGAACGCTCCCTCCTTGTCTGCCGCCCAACTAGATGATTAAAGCAATTAAACAACGACATGAGTGATGGAGTGTTTTATGTATAGCATTGTATTTGTAGATTAATAGAAGATGGATCTTATCGGACGAATGAATTACGCTTTGAATGTGATGTCGCCTTTAAAAGCTTGTTAGGTTCACTGTTGGTAATTACTTTCGAAGTTATTTTAGTGATTATAAGAACTACAATACTTTGAGCAAAGACGTGAGCGTTTTGCATAATTTGGGTTCGTGTAAGATTTCTGTCTGTCTGTTCGCGATTAACTGTAAAACTATTGGTAGGGATTTTCATGCGGTTTTCAACAATAGATAGAGTGATTCATGAGGAAAGTTTAAGGGGTAAAATTTGTTAACGTTTTGTATAAATTGGTTGAAATATGATGTTGATTGTTGAAGATGTCTCTACTACCCGTGCGAAGCCGGGGCGGGTTGCTAGTAGTGTATAATATCATCATCATTTTTTATTTTACATGACTACTAACAAATACATACATCTATCGAACTGCAATTAAGGAATGAAGTCAATTAAAGTATTAAAATTATCTAGTAAATAATTAAATTCTGTACATATTTGAAGTACGACGTAAACTTAAACTGGAAAATTAAGCAACTACAAGCACAAGCCTATTACAAACACAAGCTTTTCGCTTAATTAAAATGTCCTATTCTGTTTGGTTAAGCACGAGTCTTTGGTCTAGCCAAACGCGCAAACTGGAAAAGGAATTTGGTAGATAGGTATCGGCAGCCCGTTGATAATGTTTGACAGGGAGAAATAAAAGAATATCCACAAAGGTTAGGTCTTAAAGCTAATAAGTACACCATTAGGGGTTAGTAAAATAACACAAATAACTATGATTTGTCGCGGTATCGTATTTGCATTTTTATGTAAATATGGTCGCCGCTTTGTTCACCTACCTACATATACCTACATAATGCAGCCTTGAAGTTGTTAATTAATAAATACCGAAGCTTTGAATATTACTCAGCTAACGGCAATCGCTACTAACCGAATCAAATATATAAAGTAATGAATCGGAATACGATAGCATTTAGGTTTGGTATATGAAGGCATTATGAATAACTAGAACACTTTATCACCACATATTATAAACCAAAGTCCCACGCTGCGTCTGTCTGTCTGTCTGTTCGCGATAAACTGAAAACTACTGAACGGATTTTCATGCGGTTTTCATTAATAGACAGAGTGATTCATGAAGAAGGTTTAGATAGATAGATAGAACATTCTTTATTGTACACCACAGTTGAACAGAAATTAAACTTAAAGAATTTTTTAGTTAGTTTTTACTAAGCGGCAAGTACAAGTTAAGGTTTTGTGTAAATTGATTGAAATATTTATTTATTTATTTAATTAAGGTTCACCAACAGTTGTTACAGATCTTATACAGATAGGAACATACAAGTATTTGTGTCTTAAATCTAACTGCACAACCAATTATAGGCAAACACCGCATGCTAAGTGTTTTTTTGTATCAACATCTATTATATAATTTTATAAACTTATTTATATGTACTTAAATCCTAGATAACATATTAAAAACTAATTATGACATTTTCATACGTTTGACTTGTCTGACAACCGTCGATATTGAATCTGAGTGGACATCAACCAGGTCGCTGTATTCGTTTATAAGTTTGCACATGCGGGGTATAGGCGAATTAACACCAAACATTGTATGGCGGTGAGGTGGAGCCAGGGGTGTTATAGGTTTGCGAGGTGGTCTACGGGGTACTCTGAAATTGAAATTATTTAATAATTGTGGGCAGTCTATCTTGTTATTCTATGTTTGTTATAAATATGTTGACGATTGTTGAGGATGTCCCTGCTACTCGTGCGAAGCCGGGGCAGGTTGATAGTGTTTAATATTTTGGTCCTCATCTCACTTATATTTCGCACTCAGAATTGGGAAGTGCTGAATACGGCTGTGCTGACGGGACGTCAAGTGTCCCAGGCTATGAAGGTGCTTATTGTGTCGCAAGCTGGACAAGTTGCCGATGTTACGCTGCAGAGCTCCTGCCATTCAGAGGATGAGAGCGTGCTCAAGGTAAAACTTATGACGATCAAATATAATCAAATACATAATAATGATCCATTAACTGAATAAGCTACATTTTATGACGCTTACTTCGGAGCCAACATCAAAAAAAAAAGACCACACACACATTGTTACAACCTCGTATAAGTAGGTAGTATGTTATATATACCTACAGTACTTAAATATCAATCATTATGTGGTGTATAACAGTCACAACATAAAAGTCGCAGCGGCTAGCCATAAGATCCTCTTTTCAATCAATCAATCAGCCTATCATAGTCCACTGCTGGACATGGGCCTCTCCCAATGCGCGCCACAGCACCCGGTCCTCCGCCTTCCGCATCCAGTCCATCCTTGCTACCTTCTTCTGATCCTCTTGCGGCATGATGTTAGGTATTTCCTAATGAAGAATACAAATAATCAAGCGCAACCTTTACGCAAAACATCCTACTCCTAATTCTATTGTATGATTATGCAGGATATTACTAATCTGTTGAAAATAAAATAACTATTTTTCGCAATCAGGTGTCATCTTCATGCAGCTCTGTATATGTCGATGGCTCAGAGATCCGAGGCTCATCAAATGCTTCAGTGATAGTCAAATACGGCACCTACACTGGCCTGGCACGCTTCACCGTCTGGATGCCTGAATATCCTCTTGAGATCGACGTTGACGACAACCGCCTGTCCCAGATCAAAGGTAAACATCATTAATGCTAACGATTCCTCCCAATGGGTTCATTAGTCAAACCGCAGACAAGTATTCATCTCTGAATAGCTGCTGATAACAAAAGATCATTGCTTGATTTGATTCGAATAAAATGTGAACACAAATTACTAATTACAATAACTGTAGTGCATTCCTGGTAATAGACATTTTTTCTATGTACATACTTACTATGTATTGGTTAATGCACAATACAGAACAGTATCATCCATCAATAGAGATATATTAATATATTTATTTGCCTGAAATATGGTAATTACAGATCTCACAAATTAATATGAGTATGATTTTGTTTTTTACACTGTTCTAGAACGTTATTCTTAGTAGGCAGTAGAATATTTTCAAAAACATCAATAAAAGCTTCAACAATGCTTCGAAACTACTTCGATTTATTATTCTTCTCGATATCATCTAAACACGAAAGCAGTAGATATGTATGTAATATGTAATAAATAATTAATTTAAGATTACGTTGCTTAATTTGTATATTTCTATTTATGTATACCGGAAATTACGACTAAATTATTATTATATTATATATATCATCTTCCGCGCCTTTACCCAACTAAGTTGCGGTCGCCTTTCAGTCTTATTACGATACGACCGAACTTTGATATTTTACGTGAAACGATTGCCATCAGACCTCCACTAGTACCTACTAGGCGATATCGAAGTTCTATAGCTAGACCAGGTTGTCGGACTTATTAGGGCTCCAACTACCCGTAACGAATGCCACAGAAGTTTGTATGGTACCCAGGACCGACGGTTTAACGTGCTCTTCGAGGCACGGAGGGGTCTGAATGTGTTAAGAATGGTCACCCATCCTAGACTGACCTGGCTAGTATTATTTAACTTTGTAATGTGCTAACCTACTCGGTTACCACTTAGCCTCAAGCCCCTTGAGCATTATATAAATGAAAAAAACAATTATCAGAAATAATATCACCTTTTTCGTACAGTAACTTACCTAATAGGATTACTGAGTGATGCATATTATATTTTTTAGAGTTATTAATGACGTTTCTGTTGTAACGATTGTTATTATTTGTAAGATTTTTAAGTATTTCAAAAAGTACCTTCCAAATTTAAGACAGTAAAAAGATATAGAAATAAATATACCACAATATGTATGTTTACGTGACTTTAGACGTGTGTTAGACGTGTATTTAGCAAAAATGAAAAACAAAACTTAACTTCGTAAGGTTTACATACATTTTATTCACTTCATATTTTTGATAATTATCTGCTCCTTACAGTACGCGCTCTTTAATGATATTCTAGAAAAGATATTCAGTCTTCCTTGCCTAGAATTGCATGGGATCCTAGTATTTTTTTCATTTTCAATCCTTCGTGTGAAGTATTGAGATACTTACCTACCCATTGACAGTGCAATACACAAGCATAAGGCCTTTAAGAGTCCTGAATTTAAAAAAATAAGGCTGTTCTTTTTTCTTCTACGACAAATTCTATAATGTAATTTAACAACCACCTAAAAAATAAACAAGTGAATGTTAAGAAACTGTCAAGTTTTAACATAAGCGCCTTTTTCTCGTCCAGTTTATTTGTCTGATTGTCTCTATTCTAAAACACAGTTTAAAAACATTATTTTAAAATTCGAAATTATAATGCTAAAAGACGGAGTCTATTAACTCAAAACTGTATTTGGAAGTTATTTGTATCTCTGACATTTACGGAAATAGACATCGTAACTCTATTTTCCTTCCTGCGCGAATTGAATGAAAACTAGCGATGTCACTATTCAAAATATTTTACACTAGCAGTTCCCGCGCGGCTTCGCTCGCGTGCAGCTCGCATGTACATATTTATATATTTTGCGCGGAACCCTACTTCTTTATCCAAAATAAAAAGTAGGTAGCCTAAGTTACTCGTTATGACATCAGCTATCTGCGAGTGAAAGTCCCGTGGAAATTGGTCTACCCGTTCCGGAGATTAACCGGAACAAACAAGTAGATAGACAAACAGACAGACAAAAATGTTAAAAACAGATTTTTAGGCATAGGTATCGTGCAAATAACTGTATGAGCTTAAAAAACTATTATTTTGACACACAGACACTTAAATTTTCTTTCTTGTATTGATTTGATTGATGATTTTGTCTGATTTACTTTTTGAACTAATTCGCTTGAAGAATGATAATAAACAGTAGGTATTTCATAAAAATCAAGTACCTACTTGATTGGTCTTCTTGGAAGTCATTGACTCCTATGTCTTGTAAGCGTCTTATGGTTGAAATGATGATCATGAAGTGCTTGATTAATCAATGACCACCAATATTTCCAACTATCTTAAATTTCACGGAATTCTGGTATTTAAGTTTTTGTGTTCTATAAATAGATTTATTTACATATAATCCTGCAATTGCGAAGCTCGTGATTGAATTCAGTAATCACCCACAGGCTGGAAAGTCCCAGATGACGCAAACACCAAGGACAGAGCTAAACGTTCGTTATCGGCAAGGGGTTGGGGCGGCGCCAGACCGGACGCCACCAACTCGCTCACTGAACAGCGATCGTGTCGACTCAGATATCAGCAAAGTAATGTTGAGGTTTGTATGTTTACCTACTGTTGCCCAACTGTATATCAAATATGTGTATAATGATGTTTATGTTACTTAAAAAAATAGGTTCATTAAAAACAATAAGTAATTAGAATAATAGAAATTTTAAATTAAAATTGTGTGGTTTGTAAGAACTTTACTTTATTGCTGCTTCATAAATTGTTGTGGTTTATTAATCAATGTTTATAGACGCATTTCAGTGTGTAAACCAATAATAAAGTTTTTGAACTAAAACCGAAACGTTATTAGATTGATTCTTGACCTTATAAAAATAAGGTCAAAGGTCAATCTAGTAACGTTTGTTGCTACTATATAATGTCACACGTGGCAATGTGTTTTTCGGTTACTTTGTTTCTATACAAATGTCTGGAGCTTGTTCTAGCTAATTGAATTATTTGGAAAATTCGCGTCAGATCTTATATCTATTTTCAGAAATGGAAGATACGTCTATAAAAAATAACTGTAATTTATTTATGTTCGATGTGTTTCTAAGAGGTGTAAAACGTGAGGTGGTAGTTTATGAATAGTTGACTTTAGGGCGAGGGTGAGATAGAGATCATTTAATGTCACCCAAAACAGTGTCGATATGGCAAGCACACCTTTTTAGAAAGAAAGTGAGCAAAGACGGCTCCCAATTAACTACTATTTTTGTGCATCCCTACAGGTTTACGCGCGTTTCCTGGCAAAGGACCACGACTCGGGCCGCGTCTCATATTTTGTGTCGCGCCGCACTTGGCTGAAAGTGACTGAATTAGTCTTGACAAGGGTGTCAGATCCACGTATTGCGACATTGCGTGGTCGAGTGTTACAAGGACGGAGCACTGGACGGACTGAGGTGCAAGTGCTGTCGCCAATCACTGGTAAGTTTTGCAACTTTCTTTAGCCGAATTACATCGGGTTTGCTTATCTTTTGGTCTTAATTGCAACCATGCATGCATGGAAAGGTGTCATATTCGAGGATCGTTACGCCCTGGCCCCAGCGGCGGCGCGAACTTGGCGCAGACGATGTGTTGTCCATGCCACGTACTGTTCAGTGGCGTTAGTGGACGGACTAAAGATAATGTAGTTAGACCTGCCGTGGACAAGTGGTTCATCACTGCATCGAAAGCAGTATCTTAAGCACGATATTTTAAATTTGAAGCGAAATGAATAAGGAGCGGCATATGTTTCGGGAATTCCGTGTTTTATGTACAGGATTTTGTAAAAATCTATTGTTTCATTCACGTTATGTCAGTCTCAGGTTTCTCTCGCTTACGAAATATTATTAGCTTTGTAGGTAAACTTCCAAGTCCTTACTCCAAGAATTTTCCAAATCTTTTTCGTTAATCATATGATTTACTAAAATATGATTGCACTTTTTTGTAACTCTTTGTATATAAGACTACTAATAAAGCGTTACACTTAGTTATATTATTGGAACATTGGCCATCGCCGACCCGCTATATAATATGTTTTCCGCGTAGATATGTGCTTATGGATAAAGAGTTAAGAGGTACCTTTATTCACAGGTCGAGTAATTGGGCTCCGCGAAGTTCGTGTGGGCAACGACAAAGTTTCCATTTCAAGATTGTTGGTCCGCGTCATATCCGGGCTTCAATTAAACATTTCACCAGACACTGCTATCGAAAATGGATATGTATCAGAAACAACTGTTACTAGACGGCTTACGGCGCAATATCAGGTAAAAAATCATTTTCAAAATATTTCTTTAATCCTCCTTCATTGCCAATTCAAAAATATAAGTATTACCTACTTACCTACGAATATTACCAAGGTCTGAGTTTGTTGTTATTCCACAATCACTATAGTCTACTGATATATTTTCCCAAAATGTATGTTAATATGAAGATTTTAGAAGTTCAAAACTCAAACATATTCTTCGTAAACCGGTTGATCCGATTACCGAGAAAACTTCGTTCTTACATACCATTAGCTACTTTACGAGGGTTTCTTTAAGCCGATCCCACGGGATTTGCTAACAATCAAATAACATTCTTATTGATATTTCTCAAAACTTTATACAAATTCCTGTAATATCAAGAGAACTGAACTAAAGATACAAATGTATTCCAAAATTGAAAGTCCTGTTCATATTAGCACTTAACTAAGACAACGTACCTACTGCTGAATGATTTACGATAACGTACGTCACATGGCTATTAAGAATGTGTACCTTCTGGTTAGATGGACTGAACAGACTGAACAGCCTACCCACTGGTTAGAAGGACTGAACAGACTGAACAGCCTATCATGGTTATCATCTTCAACTTCAACAAAGAGAGGTCTTACGACGCCTTCCTTCCTTCCATGGTCATCACTCGATGACCTTTCTTTCCCATCAATTGTCGGTCCTCCAAACTATTTACGCGTAGCATTCCGATTGCTACTTCTTCTTGCTAATGATAACAGCAAATAGATAAGACTAAAGATGAATTCATTAAAAAATATTCTATTACCTGTATTGTTTTCATGTTCTTAACAAAAATGGTGACTATAGATATTTCAGATATGTCATAAAAATTTCAGGAGGGGCTTTTGGATATAGACTTAGAGTTTTCCGACGGTAGCCACACAGCTTTACGTGATGTGGCCGTGTCAGACTATTTCTTGGTTGTGGAGAGCCTTGATCCAGAAGTAGTCGCGTTTGCACCGATGTATGCTAGCAGGCATCCACGGGTCATCGCTGTTGGTGAAGGTACGTTGAGTTCCTCTTACAATAAGTCCTGTAACGATACATATATTCACTAATGCGCGATGTTAATCATTTATTCAGTTAAGCACAGTTCTCATGGTTTTCTTTTGTTTTCATTCATTTAATTACTCATCTTCATTTTCGAGTAGTTAATTTAATGTAAGTACTTATATAAAAGTACTAACTTAAAAATGAGTACGCTGATAGACCAAACCTCTGATTATATCTATCAGTTAATACATTTTTTCTACGTATTTGACTATTTTTTTACTTTTCTATTTGTCATCTTTTCTATAAATATGTTGCATTTGGATTTTATTATATTAAACAAAGCTTAATGAAAGTATTCGTTAACTAATGTCAATATACTTCTAATCCATACCCGATCGTTTTTCAGGTAGTGGCGAACTTCTCCGCGTGACTCTTTTAACTCCCGAACAATGTCGCACTGGTCCTCTTCGGCGAGTAGCTTTACCAGGGAAAGGCGACACGAAAACTCCAGCTAATATCAAAAACATCCCTGGAGCCATTGCAACGGCGGCTGCTAGTGTTGACGTGGACTTCAGCGGTGTGGACGCTCCTCAAAGACCAGATACTCCGCAGAACGATGATATTATGGCCAGAGGTGGATTGAGAAGTGGCTTGGCTGAACTTGGTGACATTCTCAAAGGTATGGAATTTTGTTATTTTCTTATTCTTATTATACACTTGATGCGCGGTTTTCCCGGATAAAAAGCCTGTGTTAATCCAGGTCCCTAGCTATCTACATACCAAGTTTCATCGCAATGGATTCTATAGTTTTTGCGTGAAAGAGGAACAAACATCCATACATCACTTCACTACAGGAGTAGGTGTGTGGTTGTCCTTGACGACAATAGTGCCGACAAAATCTAAAAACGAAAAGTTTTGGTCGGCTGGACACACCGCTAGCGCGGTGGCGTTTTGCTTTTGGATAAAAAAATAACGTACCTAGGTACTAAAGATTTATTTCTTGTAGTTATGGCATTCTTATAAATATAAACTAATAAAGTATAATTTAATTAAAAAATATAAAGATAAGGTATATAGTACATATTTAAGTATATATTTTTTCCATAAATAGAATCTTAAAACTATTTCAAAATTACGTATTTTCTTTACTATTATAAATATTTAATAAGAATGGTAAACCATTATTAATTAATTTTATTACCGAATTAACTATTTGTATTCGAAACAAACACTTGATTAATTAAATAAATTGTATAATTCGAATGGTTTACCATTCGAATTAAGTAGGTATTTGTATATTAAAGAAAGGGTATAAAAAGACTTATCTAAAAAACAACTCTATGTGACAGTGAAAACCGTATTAACTCTTATTTATTTGTAACAGTAACCAAAATATCAAAATAGACCAAAATATATTTGAAACCAAAAACAATTACAAATTTTGTTAATTTTTTCTCTTACTGTATCTACGTCTATGTACAGCACATAAACTACCAGAAACCATGTCAATTTGTCTGTATTTAAAGTATATATAAAGGTATAAAAATACGATTTCGAATTACGTAAAAGTTCAAAAATAAAAGCGTGAGCGCCACTGCGCGAGACTGCGTATAAGGGCCGCCAGCGGCCATGCGGCCGGTAGTTGTTTAGCGCACGTAAGTACATCGAGTGGCATAGGCCTGCCGATACCGTGATAATACCGGGATAAAAAGTAGCCTATGTGTTAATCCAGGTCTCCAGCTGTCTATATACCAAGTTTCATCCTAATCAAGACTAAAAAAGACAGACAGACAGACAGATAAAAATGTCTAAGACTGATTTTTAGGTCTAGCTATTGTGCAAATATCTGTATGAGCTTCTCTTGCTCTTATCTACTTGTATTGATGATGATGATTATTGCATGACAGGGAATTTTGAGCGATTCTACATGGAAATCGTATATTATTGTAATGCTAGCAACATGCACACGTATATAATATATATATACTACTGGAAAAATACTAATATATACATTCTTATACAGCAAATCTATACACACACATACATTCACATTCAAATCTTTATACACGAAAATAAATATAAATAAATAGATGGTGAATATGCATGCACTTACCTTAGTTTACTACTGGATCCTAAAAAACAGTCATACTTAGTTTAGGAACCAGATTTCAATTACCACTATTACATATTAAGCAAAAAAAAAAAAAAAATATTGTGATATACCTACTGTGCGGACATCGGCGCAACGGCTCTGACTACCCGTAATACAGGTTCATTCCTAGATTGGGAGTGAGTGTCTGTCGTGCCGTTGACTGCGAGTGGACATGAAATTTTATGGTATTAAGTAATAATATGTGGTTTTAAGTAATGCACTTTTTAATGAATAAAAAAAAAAAAAAATCGGTTCAGTAGTTTTTGCGTGAAAGACTAACAATCATCCATACATTCATACATCCATACATCCTCACAAACTTTCACGTTTATAATATTAGTAGGATTATATTAGGTACTCATTTTTGCAATAAATTGCTAGGAGTTATATTCGATGCTCTTTTTTATGTAACTTGTAGGAATATAGAGTGGGTTATTTATTGCGTTGCTTATTAAAATATATATTGTAGCACTCACTTAGGCTGTGAGAAGTAGGTACTCCAAACAGGATGTACGTTTAATTGGATAGGTATCGAGCTGACGGGTCAACTGATGGTAGGGGTAGGGATAGGGGAAGAGAGGGAGAGGGGGAAGAGCGGGAAGACGGGAGAGGGGGATTAGAGGGGAGGAGAGGGAAGGACGGGAATAGGGGGAGAAAGAATATTCTCTGGAATCATAACATTAATGATTCACTTAGAGCATTTTACATTAGGTACCTATCTATCATTATATTAATACGTGAAGAGAATTCTTTGTACCCCTTTTTAAGACTTTTTTGGAATATTTACAGTTTGCATATTAAATAACTTCAGAAAGCTAACATTTTTAAACAATATGTTTTACAACTTTAAAAATTACGTTTTAACGGCATAATAATGAAATTACACCCGTCCCCTATATGCGTTGACCTGTCATGGTAAGTAAGTCTATACAATGACAGCTCAAGTTATACTGGCCGATGGAAAAACCATGGTCGAAATTCGACCACTACGCGATCTCTAGAATTTTATAAACTTGTCTAGTGTCGCTGTGACACTCTTGATTCTTCTTCTATTTTTTTCCCTGTCATTTTTATACAATTCAAAAACATAACTCTTTTCAAATTAGCGATCATTTCACAAATGCAGACTGCCAGGTCGTTATACGTTCCGAATAAGTCGGAAAATCACAATATGTACCTACCTATTTATAATACACTGGGAGCTTACACATTACGGAAGATAGGTAAACCTAAATAAAACCTGCGTAGGTTTACCTTTTCACAAACGGATGTTAGGTTAAACAGGAAAGAAAGCGCTTTCATTTACTTATTGATGTTTGTGTGTGTATTTTAGAATTACAAGATGTTTATGAGCCAACGATAGTCGAGCTATGCTTGGCGGTAGCAACCAAGTGGGGAATTATGCATGATGTTATACCTTTAATCAATAATTGTAACAAACAAATATGATTTAACTGTTTAAACATAGGCATAGTTTACAGTATGTAAAAAACCTTCCTCGTCCCTGCCGAACACTGACTTTATTAAGATACTAGATGAAAACCCGGCTTCGTTCGGGTGAAATGTGTCTCATATCATAATACACAATCTTGTACCAAATATAGATATACGTGTGAATCGGCCTTAACGAACTCAAGATATACGTGTGAATCTGCGTTAAACAACTCAAAATGGCATCCGAGTGGCCAATATGGCGACTGCCATTTGCACCATTAGAATTTAACATAAAATCTTTTTAACAAAAAATTAAACCGACGAAAAGAACTAAAAAGCAAATAATAAATAAACCTTAAGTCTTAAGTATTGAGCTTATTTACATAAACTATCTAATTTTATATAAATTTATATTGAGTCGGCGCCAAACAACAAACTAATTAATTATCAAAATTTTATGTTAAAAAGATTTTATTTTATCGTTTTTTTCATCATCATGATGATGATGATGAAAAATGATGATGATTTCTAAACGCAATACCTGATAAAGTAATGAAAAGTAAACAGAAACACTATTCGTTCCTACAATTTTCGAGCGTTTCTCTCAATTTTTTCAGGATCCCATCATCAGAACCTGACTTCCTTGACATGGAACCACCCTTGAGGTATACCCTATCTAACAAAAAAAGAGTAATCAAAATCGGTTCATAAATAACGGAGTGAGGGCTGAAAAAGTAAACAGAAACACTATTCGTTCCTACAATTTTCGAGGGTTTCTCTCAATTTTTTCAGGATCCCATCATCAGATCCTGACTTCCTTGACATGGGACCACCCTTGAGGTATACCCTATCTAACAAAAAAAGAATAATTAAAATCGGTTCATAAATAACGGAGTGAGGGCTGAACAGACATAAAAAAAAAAAAAAAAAATTCCGCCGGTTAAAAATACTCGAAAATCCGAATTTTGTGGATAAATGTTGTTGACTCGAAATCATTATTATTTTATGTTTTATTATTCAGGTAAGGTTTCAATCGAGTCTACCGTACCCCTTGACCGAATATTAATATAGAATTGACTTAAACTCGAAAAGATATGAATTGAAAAAACTTTTTGTTCTGCAGGGTACCCATCGTTCAAAGACGAGAACAACCACGAGCCGACGATAGCGCAGGCTCAACAGTATAACTCGATCTATCGCAGTAACCCTGCGCCGCACCAGCAACACCAGAGCGCGCAGACTTCTGTTGTCATCGGTAAGATTATATACCTACATACAAACATACATAAAATCAGTACTATTTCTTTTTTAATGCTGCAACTCGTAGTATGTCACATATGTATAGTTTGTCATACAATAAGGATTAAAGATTTACTTACTAAAATGTTATTATTAGATATAGCCATCTCGTTAATTAATCTTAATACCTATTACCTATGCTTAAACATATTTATTTTTACAGGAATTTATGTGGTGCTCGGCGCATTCTGCTTCGCAATTGTGGTAAATAAATTGTGTTTATAATGAATAACATCTAATACTAAATAAATACATAATCTATTATACCTATCATAATATTGAGAAATTGTCTTTCATTAAATGACTGTAACTTTTATTACAAGCACCAATTTATTGGACGATACTTTGACTAAATTTCTGTTACCAATTTCATGACCCTATATCTTTTTTCCTACATAACTACTTACATAATAATTTCCCGCAGGTGTTCGTGGTATCCTGTGTCGTGTATGCCTCCCGTGTCAAGCCGACTGGCATGGAACGTGGCAGCAGCGGCGGTCGTACGATGCCTGCAGTGGCTGAAGGTGGACGTCTTCAAGTCGCCGGTCTGGTCGGCACTACCCTTGGGCTTGCCAAAGATAAGCCGTCCCGGGAGTCTACTACTAACGCTCATGATTGGGTGTGGCTTGGTAAGATTACACTTATATAAGTACCTACTTATACTAAGAACATACTTCTAGGAACATAACTGATGTAAGAAAATGATTATTTAAACGGGTTTACTCACGCGGTAACGCGGTTTGTTCGACACCTTACTGGTTCAAAATCTAATCTAAATTTTCCTCACAAAACATTTTTTTCATTAAAAGAATAAGTGATGGACAAGAATCATTATATCATAGTATGAAGGGTGGCACGTGAGACCGTTTGGAAAATATAACTTATATGTGACGGTGTGTAGTCAACACTGAACTATATTCGTTGGTAGCGATAGTTCCTATTTATTTAAATGACTTGTTAATGTTAGCCACTGTTATGCTACTTAATCTTTGGTAGACCAGAAAATATGTATAAAGCGTAAAAAGATTGAGGTAAATAAATTCTGGGAGTCTACAGCAAGCCCAAATCCGGAAATAAATCTAACCTGTAAAAGATTATTTGTATTGTATCAGTTTTTAAATCTCAAAATGTGAGGTGGCAGCCTGTGCATGCTTGGTGTTGCAAGTGTGTAATGGGTGTGGTAATAAATTGTTTAATTCGGACCAAAAGTGTCATATAACTGTCTCTATTTAACGATATTTACAATAAGTTTACCCGCTATTACACCTAACAATTAAATAAAAAATTAAGCTTTTAATTTTCCAGGTCGCGCGACTATCGAGCGCAATGGCAACCGTCACCCAGCTAACCGGAACTCCACGCAGCCGACGGACAACGGGAATCAAGAAATGAGAATTACCGCCAACCCCCTCAATTACAACTACGTCGACCCTGATGATGCAATAAAAGATAACGGAAATGTCATGGTGACAAGTTTCGACAACCCGAACTCGATTGAACTGCCTTCACAAAACGACAAGCGAGAAAAGCTTATTGACTCCACAACGTACTGCAAGAAACCGGCTCGACATACAAGACGCCACTCCGGCGATGGCCAGTGGCAGTAAGTACTCTTTGCAAGTTCTGTTTACAGTTTTAAATTTAAAATCGGAACTGAACTAAAGTTTTTCTCATATTCCTAGACTACAGAGTAAAAATGACGGCGAACGAAAAACTTATAAAGGCGTCTTTCTGTGGAAACTTATCACGATGCAAAATCCTAAGCTTAAGAATTTATAATATAATGTTTGATTCATGCTACGCAATGTACGACTACTATGCAGTCTTGCGGCACAATCGTTAAACGCTTGCGCTAAGTATTCGTGCGTTACCTTTAGGAACGCTTCGCGTTACTAAGACAAAAATAAAAATGTAATCATTTGAATAGGTACTTACTCGTATTTGAAAAGTTTCCTGTGAACTCTTCCACGTTGGAACTCGCCGCGCACTACCCTCATTTGATTGTGTTTCCGAAATAGAGAAAACTTGACTTTGGCTTTAAATGCTAGACTTATTTCAATGCATTTCTATAGAAATAGGATCTCAATGCCTAAAAATTGTATTTATATTTATTATTGCCGTAACTGTATTCAGAGATTTTAGGGCTTGCAAAGTTACAGAATAAAGTACTATAGATTAATGAATGTAGACGCCAAGTAGATTTCACTATGCATTATTGTAATAATTATGGTATAATTTACTACTCTTGGTCTACAGGATGGAGGGCACCAATCCAGACGATTATCGACCCCCTGTCCCGCCCCACAGGAATTCTTCAACACCACAGCCCCAACTGCCGGTTCCACCCCGAAACCCGAACAAAGTAAGATAAGTCATGATTCGAATATTTTAATTAAAATGGAACGATCAGGAATCAGGAACGATTAATATTTTTTGAAGCATCCATATTATGACAACACATCGAGACGAGAGAAAGTTCGATTTTGTTTCACACGAAAAGCTTCTGACAAAGCTGATCGTTACGGCATTGAAGAAGAGCTTTAAATTTATTAAAAACCTAGTTAGACGATAGACATCAATGTGTTGATGTATCACAACTGAACCAAAAAAAAACTGTGTTGCAGTAAATAACTATAATATAAATAAAGTTGGAATTCCCCAAGGCAACGTTCTGGGCCCGCTGCTCTTCCTAGTTTTCATAAACGATATACCAAACGTTACTCGCCATAACACTATACTATTTGCTGATAATGTATCTGTAATAGTAACTACAAACAAAAATAGGACAATTAATTACACAACACGAAAATGACATCAATAATCTGTGACATTCATTATTAATTGGATGAATAATAGGTAATAATCTGCATCGTAAACACATAATTAATTTTAATAATCTCAATAACAATAACATGCATATAAATTATAAAGGACAAAATCTAATGATGCCTTTATGAGGGATAGCAATAAGATTTTTCTTGGTAACTGAAAAATTTAACTGGAAAGAACATAATATGAAAAATGGCAAATAAAATTAATGGGTTTTCTTTCGCTTTGTACAACAGTGAAAAGTCTGTATCCAAAATACAGCAAGCACGCGTATGTCGAATCTGTGTTAATGTATGGATTGTTAGTGTGATACCATTAAACCCATACATTATAAGAAATGTAAAAGCTACCACCAGGTCATATCCACCTAAGAAAATCAATTTCCCCTTAAAATCGTTCGTACACTGTATTCATCACAGATTTTCTCTAGAGGAGACAGCCGGTTTAGGTTGATAAATCAATCATTCTTAAATGGGCTTGTGAACTCTGCCAACCCGCGTCAGACTTAACTACGGCCCTACCTCTTTCTATTGCAATGAAACCTGTTCTGCAGCGGAACGAATGTCCACCTATCTATACTCTCAAATATGCTTATAATAAGTAACTAAGCTTTGTTTAACTCACATTTTTGACACTATTATTCCTAGATTTTGCCAGAGACCGTCATGCCACCAACCAGACGGAGTCACTCCCGGCATCAACCGAAGAAACATGACCGCGATTACGAATTCAGACGATCTCCAGAGAATGGCCGCCGCACAGACCGGTAAATATCTAACTTTTAACAAACGTAGTTCGGTTTACTATTAAATCGTGTTTTTTTTTCTTTTTTTGAAGAAGGTACCTATAATTGATTTTTAGTCTTGTATTGTCATCGGTCCTTGATACGTGTGCAAATTTTCAAGTTAATCGGACGTCTTGAGTTGGTGAAAAGGTCGTTGAAAGATTCCGTAACATAGATATACAGATACAAGTCAAGCTAGCGTGCTATTCATTTTATTCTCAGAGGATAAGAAAAAATAAAAATTACTTATTTAAGTGCTAAAATTCAGTAGTATTTAATAATACGTGAATAGATTTCTTTGTACGCATTTTTAACCAAATTGGAATACTTAAAGCTTGTACCTATGTTCCTATGTAGAAGAAGCGCAGAAAGCTAAAATTTAAGAATACTGGAAAACCGCTACAAGAAGCTATGGCATCCAGTAGTAGGTATGTCGACCGGTACGAAAAATCTATACACATAAAACCTAATGAAATATGGAAATTCTATCGGTCAGTCTCTAGTATGTATTATATTAGGTAGTTAAATCGATGCTGACTGCACTAGAACTTCTTTTTATATTTCAGAATTATTGATTTGAACAAACTGGACGCCCCATACCTATTAAATCGAGATATGAAAGATTACAAACGCGAACCAAACCCGGCCCCTCACAGAAATGACCTCGAAGACAATCCAGTTGAAAAGCTGACAGACAAAGACGATTGCGCTCGACTATTCGAATTCGACAACGACGCGCCGCTCGTCATGGAGAACAAGGACTACAGAGAGATCGTCGGCCTCAACAGAGGCACTGACGACTCGCGACGCACATTCGCCAAACCCGAAAGCCCCGACTACATGCACGACTCTGGAATCGGTTAGTGATTGCATTAATTTTACATTAATTGTTTACATTTACATTAATAGTAAATTTGAATAGGTTGCTCTGCCGCCTTACATGCCTTTACTTGGATAGAATAAGGGATATACCGCAATGATCAATGGCCTCTGGAATTTTTTTAGGAAGCTATTGAACATTTATGAAATGTTTTCCTTCTTAACAAACAGTTGTCAATATGCCACTAGCAAAAAATCATACTGATCATCCTGAATAACCAGTATTTTTGGATAAATATAAACAATTGCCAATATTATATTTTCAGGCCTACCTGAAGTACAAATGAGGCACAAGAATAGATCCAAAGAGTCAAAGGGTGATTTTGTAGACGCCGCCAACAAGAACAAAGGTAAGGTTTACTGCTTATTTTTAGATACATTTTACATCTAGAGAACTACCCCATTATAAATATAATACTTAGATTTGGGTAAAGATAGTTAAAGTTAAGACCCTTTATGTATCGAGAATGAAGTTGCAGCTAGAGGAGCCAGCTAAGACTAGGGAAATACCTACACTTACTCATAGTCCCCACTTACACGCACTTAATCAAGAAATATGAACGGTGTATCTGAACCCAAGACGTGATGTGCAGGGAGTAGCTCGCCGGAGGTGAAGCGCGCAACGATAGTGGGCAACCCGATGTTCTCCCGCGAGGAGGGCGCGCTGCCGCCCAGCGCAGAATCGCTCGGCCTCGACGACCTGCACATGGACTACGATCAGATCATGCATTATTTCCACAACCTCAAGGTATAAACCGCACACACCGTCCCACCACGCTTCTAGTGTAGTGTTGCTGTCGCTTGCATCGATACCCGCTCCGCGCCCGGCACCGGTCACCGCGCGGTTCTATCATATCTGTATCGTGTCTCGATGTTTGATGTACTTTCTTATGAAAGATAGAGCCTCAATTTTGATGCATTTAATGAAATTAGGATAATATTTTATATGAGTACTTACATTTTATATGACTATACATATGAATGCCGTGCAGTATTATAACACTTAATTATAATTGGTAAGGTTCATCTTAAGTACCTACTCATTATCTCACCCCCTGCAGCAAATTCGAATTTCTGGGCGAATGCCTAAACAAAACATTCCACTTTTCACCTCTCTCAAATCATTATTTATTTTCTCATCAATGTAGAATGCTAGAGAGCTGATTCTTAGCAACCACTAGCATAGAAAGTAGAGTCTAACTTCACGATTAATAATTTAGAAAATCTCATAGACTTTGCTGCAGAATCTGACTTATGTATTTTCAAATTTTTCGCAGGAATCAAACGCCTGAGTAGAGCAGATCATTGCAAAGATCCGGCAGATATTGTCTACGTTTAAATATCAGCATATCATCAAAGCTCCTCCGATCGACGTATACAATGCACCCACTGATACGTCCGGGGCAGCCGGGCTGGAGGATAGTACTATTGACACTCACAACAACAACACCCATTCGACCACCGAGCACATTTACGAGAACGTTAACAACGGAAATGTAGTCGCACCCACGCAAATGCTTTGCGACTCCATTGCTCACAAAAATTGCTTCATGAAAAGACAGCTGAAGCTCTTATTAGAGAACCTAAGCGAGGCCTATGAGTAATGTTGTTGAAGTCAATGTATTATCCTCAATACAATATGTGTCTAAAAGTGGATCCTTGCAGTGATCGAAATCGAAAATATACAAATTGTAACTGTTTTATACATAATATTATCGTTAAACATATTTACTCTAGTCATCTACAAAGCTGCACATATTTAAAGTACCTAATAAAGATGATTGTGTGCATGTAGTTAATACTCATATGTCAATAAATATAAAATAAAGTATAAATATTAGTCACGCGACGTTTTGTCTGTATATTGATATTATTATTACCGTGTGGTAAACAACGGTCTAATGTTTGTGTGCACAACGCCGTGTATCCTTGCCTATGTCTCGCGCTCCAAGGACACGCGTCACTATGTAATATTCCTATACCAAATGAAGTAACGTTGCATTCGTTCTAGATCTGTACATATTTTTCCACTAGAAGGTAAAAATGCTACCTCACTTTTGTCTTAACTTAGAGCTTAGCTAATGTACGCGAGATGAAAAGTGAAAATACCTTTATTTTATGAATGTCTGGTTGCAAAATCACTTTCATTTCGCCGCCTACTATTTATTGAATAATGAACACAACAGTTTTGTATTAAGACTGCAAACCGCCAGTTTCTAGGGAATATAGTATGTAAGCATAGTACATAAGAAATACAGAACTAGTCAAATATATTATTCTTATAATTAATCTGAGCTAATTTATTTGCTCAATTCTATACTGTTCCACACGTACAGAAATAGCTTTATCGTCTTCTAGATCTGTTGTCGGAGTACTTTCGCCATGTAAGCAGTGCCGGATTAAGACAACTTGATGCCCTAAGCAATTCACGTCTGTGGGGCCCCCCTACCATAAGTAAACTAACATCAGTCTTTAAAAAAAATACATGTTTAATACAACGAGATAGATCATTACGTACCTTAGAATATGTATGAAGGACACGGGATAAGTGGATTAGGTATTACATACAGTAAAAACCAAAGGTTTCTTATTTATTTATTGAAATGCGACTTGCGACTTTTTCGTGCATTAAATTCACGGAAAAAAGGTTTTAAGTCCAATGTTTTTAGCATATCTGACTCTATATATAATATCGATAAAGCATCCAGCCGTTCTTGCAGCATCGTCGTTCTTTTTTCGTTATTTTATTATTTTCAATTTCGAAAAGGATCGTTCCGCTGTGCAGTTTGATATCATCAGGCATAAAATCTCAATTGCGAACGTTTCATGATTAAACCTAGGGGGAAATAAATAATAATAATTCCCTCGTCATCCTAATGATTTTTATCTTAAAACAATAATACCCGTATAGCTACCGGCTTTTAATTATAACAAATACGCGATCGTCGCGTCTTTCGGTGTAGGTACAGCCACAGGTAGAGCTGACGCGATTGACCTGCAGTGAGGCACGTGGCGGGAACGTGCGCATGCGTTTGTGAATAACTGTCGGTGCGTTTACTATTTATCAAACTCTAAAAAGATATTAATTATTATATAAATCATTTTCTTTATTTTATTAATTACGTCTTTTACTTATATTGGTAATAAAAAATAATAATTAAGTAAGTAGTTTCTTTCCCAAAACGAAACTAGATTAGCAAATAGACACTCGCTTTCTGAATAAACTTTGGTCATTTAATTAAATGCACATTTACGTCTCTGGCCGTATTGTCCGTGAACGTGCTAGAGACAAATTAATACCTACTTTTTGCATCATTAATAACATATTGTTTTATCAAAAACGACCACACAGACATACCTATACATACATACATATAATATTAACACGGCAAGTTAAATAAAAACTACGTAAATAAAAAAGTAAGCTATTAAACGAAATACTTGAGATATTTCGACTTTGGATAAAATAAAAACAAAACAATATAAAATATATTTACGTACCTAAATATACGTATCCGTAATAGAATTTGCGATAATTGTCGACACATTCACACCACACCGTAGATTTATAGTTTATTTAACTTGAAATAATAAATATTTACTTAATTTATTATTTTATTTAATCAAATCAATTGCTCAAAAAACAAAACATTCAACTGACACAAAACAGCTTTGGTGGGGCAAGTGTGGTGATTGGCTGATCGCAAATCGGGAGCATTCGAATTTTCGCATGCGCGAGCGAGCCAGAGGGAGCGGGGTTATGACTCCGAACGTTAACTATCTGGTCAATTTAAAACGCGCGGATTTTTAAACAGCTTTACCTTCATGTGCTAGCAATTTTTATTATGCTGTTTCTGGTGCCCCCCAAGACGTGATGCCCTAAGCAATTGCTTAATTTGCTTATGGGCTAATCCGGCACTGCATGTAAGTGTATTTAATTGTAAAATATATAATTCAGGTGTTGAGATTAATTTTGTTTCGTTGACTGATTGTATTTATTTAATTACTAATACATGTTCAAATGTTGATAATTTTAACAACAGTTTACAATATGATGTTGCTAATGAATCGACGATACCTATACCTTTGTAGGCAGTGGCGTAGCTAGGTAATCAAAGGCCCTGGGGCAAAAAATAAACTAGGGCCCCAACTAAACTATTTAAAATCGTTTGTTTCGTATTCGTCGTGTTCCGAATTCGACGTAGTCCAGATTTGTCGTATTCCAGATTCGTCGTACTCCATATTCAACAAGTACGCAATTTATAAATAGTGGTTTAGTCACAACTGTAGTACAAACCTGATAATTTCTGGTTTTAAAAATCTCATTTATTTATATTCCGAATGTTGGAGAAATTTTCACTAGTTCAATTTATAGTTTGTAAGTGAGAGTCCGAGGGGCCCTCTACGCTTGGGGACCCCGGGGCACTGCCCCGTCTAGCCCTCCGGTAGCTACGCCACTGTTTCTAGGTATTTCACAAGTTTATTACAAATGTATAATTTTAAAGTGATAAAATGACTGCTAGGGATTGATTTTGTATGCAGTCGGTTTTATAAATAAAAGGCCATATCATATACCTATAATAAATCTAACGCTTGTATGATATTGTAAACACATGATTAATTTATTAAAAATGTAAATTGCATTTACATGTAAGTTAGTACTTTAGGCTTTGTAAATATTGTTATGAGTATGACGTTATATAATTTATAGGTACTTATGTGGAGATGACGATGCAGAATAGAAAATATATGTGGTAGAAGTCGCTTAACATATTGGACAGAGTAGAGTTGCACACAATATCATGAGATGTTTCATGTCTGTTACGATTGTACACTAAATAGTAAATGTTTTATCTTGTATTGTGTATTAATGTGACCCTAAATGTATTTATAGGAGCCAGATTACTGAAAATGTAATATTTATTTATAGCAACGATATAAAGCCTGTGTTCTCTGGTTCTGAACACGCTTGCACTATCAAAATATTCGTGAATAGGGCTGCCACCTTGGTTTAAAGTAAAGAAGTACAATCAAAAAGTATGCATATACAGCCATATAGAGATATCGCATCGCCGAGGACTTGGCGGTAAATACATTATCCATAGCTATTCACAAACAGTGACCAATGACATCAAATAGGTTGTGTCAAAGTAGCACCGACAGTTACATACGATCATCTGTATAAATAATAATCTTTTCCACGATTTCTTTACTCCGAAAATGTAATTATAGCACACTTGACATTGGCGGAATTCCTGCGCTGATTCTTCGCGCGGGATAGAGTCCATAATAATAATATATATATTTATATAATAAGTAGGTACGTACGGTATGCATATAAAACGCGTTGCGTTATAAATTACAAAAAAAAAAAATGGGTGGCAGCCCTACTTAAGATAGTCTCTAAAATACTAATAGCGTGTTGTTTGGCTTTTGTCGTTAGGTTAGGGATGAGTCATAAGATACTAAGTACTCTACGCTATAGTATTTGTTACTATAAAACATTTGTTTTTGTTGAGTTTTTGCTGTAATTGTAAGAAAGGAGTTTATAAAATAATTATTGCTACAAGGTTAAATACATGTATGCAAACTGAGGCTTGTCACGAAAATCCTTTCATGAAATGTCAAATTTAATAAACCATTATTAATTTTATCGAGTTTTATATTGTTTTTCACCCGACTGTCAGCTTCTAGGTATCTGACCACTGACCTTTATTATTGTATAATAGAGGTCAGTGTATTTGACACTTTGAGGAATCAAAAATATTTCAAAATAAATTAACCTTCTCGTCTACGCCGCCTGTCCCGATCATATTATTGAAGTATTATTTTGGAACGCTAACTTATGGTCTCGTAGAACTTCATCAATGACACAAGATTGTCCAAAACTTTTTAAGTGTCAAGTGGATTGTTACTTATTATTTTACTGCTTGATTGTTACTGTAAGCACAGATAAGATAATAGTTACTTCGTAACAGATACATCACTCCCATACAAAAGTGAAAATACCTACGCTATATTACAAAATTTTATTAATAATACCCGGCCTTAGCTGCGACCAGAAATATATCTTATTTACGCTTTTCGTAAGTTGAGAACGCCTTGCCCACCGCGCCACCTTTGTGTGTGTAACCGCTTTGCGAGACACTTTAAGGTTGTACAAAATACACAAATAATGAAATAAATTATTTATTTGATAATCAAATTTATGGGTGTTGAGTATAGGTGATGAATATAATTATTTCTCTAACCTAAGTTTCATTTTTATAAGTGATTAAAATATTCTTCACTTTTAATATTGGGTTCGATTCCCACCCAGGACAAATCATTGTGTGATGAGCATGATCATTTGTTCTGTGTCTGGGTGTAATTTATCTATAATATAGTATTAAGAAATATATTAGTATGTTTATCAGCAGTCTGGTCACCATAGTACAGGCTCTGCCTAGTTTGGGATCAGACGGCCGTGTGTGAGATGTGTCAAGTTATTATTCTATTATATATAATTTATTATTCTATTATATATTATATATATAAGTATTATTATTATTCTTAAACCTTACGATAGTAATATAAAATGTTGATGCTGTACACATGTACATTTCCTACTAATGGTTGCTGAGTAGACGGGAGAAAGATCCTCTGATTACGATCCAATGCTTACTTTTCTGTAATGTATGCCAAGTGGCGGGATTACAGTAAAAGGGCTTCTATCAATTTGATAAAAAAAACTTTGCTCCTCATGTATTTTAATTAAGATTTAATATGTGAAGAGGTTTAATATGTAAAACATAAGAACGTAAACGTAAGATATTGATTTGTGAGAGAAGCTCCAAAAATATGTTTCTCAATTTAAAAAAACAGTAATGTTTATTTTTCTAAAATACTGTTTTTTTTTTACTCTCCAACTTTAATATACTTTATTTCTCATACAAAAAGTTGGCAATCCTTGTTGCAGTTCACATTTTTTGACTACCAACGATGTTCAGAATCATACGGTGAAGATATATCATAGATACCTATTATTATTATGAACATTTTTACCATTACAACGAAAGTCTACAATTACAGGAGCATTAAAGACCATAGGTATCTGCCTGCTACCTGTTATTGTTTGTATCTTATGAGAGTCCTTTAATCGGCAACCCATTTTATGATATGTGCTCCAATTTAATACTATTGTATAACATATTATGTTATACAAAAGTATAAAATAACAAATAACTACCTACTCGAATAAATACCTCTATCCGTGCCGCTCTCAATATGTTTCACATTTCAGTCACCTAGTCCTAATTTAATTCGTGTTTTAAGAAAATCCTGTAGGTAGGTACCATGTCAAACATATTGTGTGAAAGAAGCAGCCTCGCCATCGCCTTGCCTAAAACAAATGAATACGCGGGCAGTCCACACCTACAAAGTTCGTCGCATTTCCTAGATGTTATGGGTTTATTATTTACAGTTTAATAGACTACATTTATTGCAACAACTTACACCCTGACCAAGACTCTAAACGTGATTTAGTACAGTTTGTATAATACATTGTATAGAATATATATAAGCAACATTTATTATTTTTGTTAAGAAGATAACTATTATTTATTATAAGCACAGCCACGCGGCAATGGCGAGTAAAGAACAAACACCTAAAGTATTTGTTAAATTATATTGACAAAATAAGTAATAACTAAAATAATTATTGCGACTTATTTTTAAAGCACTTAACAGATCACTAACATCTAGCAATAACGTAATTTAACATAATAAATACATTTACCAATAACAAAACACGTCCACTGTACAATAAGTTTGATTTGGCATTTTGTTTTTATTTACGAAGAATGTCGTTCAGTGCGAGCGTGCTCTCAGCTACGCGTTGTCGCCCCTACTGACACTATTGCCGTCCACGGCATGCGAAATTGGTACCTAGGTATATATAACGCGACCTCGAGCGAGTGATGTAGCCCTGCTGTAAGTGAAATGAGTGTTGAATAAACGAACTAGTTTATTCGACCGTCGACGTCCAATAAACGGATCAACGATCTATCAACTATCAATGGACTTATCGAATCCGTAGAATTAAAAGTCCAGTAATTTGGTACGTCGGTGTAGTAGTAGCATAGAGTATACATAAGCAAGTGTATACTCTAAGAGTAGTAGGTAGTTTTGAGTGTAGTAGTAGGTCGTTTTGTGTAGTAGTAGGTAGTGCAGTAGTGCCCTCCGCGTGGCTGCCTTTTGTTTAAAAGGCGGCCAAGGTCTGCCCGGGGTCTCGGGGACTTCCTTCCTAGGGTATACCCGAGTCCCCGGTAATAGACTCATTTATTTTATGACGGAACACCGTGTGGTTTTAGTCGGTTCGAATCCGACATACCACTTCCTGCAGCCCCGGTGAGGTAATGACCCGAGGGTACCCGACCACACGATAAAAAAAAGGTAGTGTAGTAAAGTAGGCTTTACAATGGAGACGATTTTAAATGTCAGGAGATTTTTTCCGGATTTCATAAATCTCCGGAGAATCTCTCATCTTTTAGGAATCTCTTAGTTCTGGGACTTACAAAAAATAGAGCTTCTGATTGATTATTAATTTATTTTAATTTAACAAATTAACAAAAAGTACAATAGTGTCATTCGACTTTAATATAAACATATTTGGATAAAAATGAGGCAAGCCGCTTAAAGTATGACTTTGTGTGCTTCAACTGAACTATTTAAATAACTTCTATCAAAAATAACATCAATAGAAAAGAAAACTTAAAAGAAAATTAATCAAAATAAACATATATTTAATTTATTAAATATCCGAATATTCAAATGAATAACCGGTTATAAGCCAACTTGATAATCTCCGGTTTTTTTGGCTCCGGAGCAAATCCTTAGTAGTGTAGGAAGTAGTAGTAGTTATCCGTTCTGCAACAGTACTTTTTTCTTCATGAAAATCAAGCCCTACTTCCTTTTCTGTACCCCTGACGAAAATTTCAAGATGATGGTTTGCGTTGAGTTTCGAAAAAATATTTTATTAAATAAATTTTATTAAAGTAAAAATATGAATTGTGCAGTTTGTTGTACGGTTGTACCTAATTATGATTTAAGTATTATCTGATAACATGATTAAATAAATGGACCTACATAAACTTCTCAAACATGTGTAATGGACTTAAGAAGACGTTGTTGACTTAAAAGTCAAGCAACCAAGCAATTAAAATTGATAAAAAAATAGAAGTTATATTTTGCTTTTTAAGAGGCTTCATTGTATGAATTTTGTGTTGTGAATTGGTGGTATGTCGAAGAAACTTTTTAAATCATCTACGGATCTACTCAAACACACACAAAAAAAAATCACACGCCTAAACAGCTGGACCAATTTTGATGAAAAAATATCATGAACTTTTGGGTTTGTAGATGATTTCGATTCACAATGGAACCCGTTAGTTGACTGCTACCGTTATTTTTATAAGATTTAGTATCTTGATTTCAGTAATTTAGGTAATTTTAGGTAATTTAATTTAATCATCAAAGTTTGAATTGTGTATTAGTGTATTTGATTTATTGTAGAAATCAATTATGACACCAAAAACTCCGCTAGTAAATAATAATAATATAATTTACTAGTTACCAATAGTTTATTTTATACTCTTAAGTCCATCCTAAATAATAATAACTGGGCACATCTCACACACGGCCGTCTGATCCCAAACTAGGCAGAGCCTGTACCAGGCTAGGTCCACTCCGGTCAGTAGGTATGAAGCTACAGGTACCTAGCAGCGTCGATGAGTCGGGCGAAATTCAGTGGACTGCCACGCGCCGGCCAGGTAGCACATTACTTCGATACTCACTCACGCGCTACGTCGCTTCGTTCGTTCATCGCTTACGAATTACGTTTCCCGTATTTACGTAGTTAGATTATATTATTAGTTATAATCAGTATAGTTAGATACTTACAAGTTCTGTTTACAAGGTCAAGTTTAGCTATGATTTTTGTTTATTTATTAGGACCACAACAACTGATACACATCTTCTATCTATACATCTATACTCTATAGAAATAAATAAAATTGGAGTGTCTGTTTGTAACATTAAAATAACCAATTTCCACGGGACTTTCATTGACAAATAGCTGGTGTTATAAGGAATAACTTAGTCAAGTTTAGCTTTGATAAGTTTAGGACTACAACAATTTTGTCTGTCTGTCTGTATGTTTGTTCGGCTAATCTCCACAACGGGTGGACCGATTTCCATGGGACTTTCACTGGCAAATAGCTGGTGTTATAAGGAGTAAGGTTCCGCGATTTGATTTGCATATACCTACTTAGCTAAACACCCAAAAGAGATAGTTTCATTCCACGGTACACACTAACGTATGGCAAATGCCTATCTTCTTAGAGATTAAAGTATCTATGCAGAGATTGTGAAATAAAATAGTTTTCTTTAATATAAGTTACATCTACGTAGGTACAACTAAGTAACCTAGCCTAGGTTTATTTAAAACTTCTAACTGGTCATTAAATATTTAGATTAATTCTTCTTACAGAAGACAACCTCAAGCAAAAAGCATCAGAACAGATAAGAGTTATGCGATAGAAAGAGAGGCAAGTTTCAGGTTAATATAACCCATTTGGAATTAGCGGTGGTCAATCTGAATTTCACCTTATTGTGTCGGAGCAAGAGTCGCTATTTATTTAAATGGTATTGCGAAGAGGTCCTTCTGTACTTGTACTATTATGTATTCTGTGCCTGTACTATGGTAACCAGACTGCTGATAAACATACTTATATATTTCTAAATACATACATATTATAGATAAATTACACCCAGCCACAGAACTAATAATCATGCTCATCACACAATTATTTGTCCTGGGTGGGAATCGACCCCACGACCTCTGGCTTAGCAGTTAGGATCACTAACCACTAGACCAACAGGCCAGTCAAATTGCCTGTAAGAAATTTCATTAAGCTTTACAAAAATAGATTACAATAAAAATACAAAACTTTTTAAATATTTTTACTTTCACTACTTATGTACTAATTTAAAGCAATAGTTTATTGGTATTTTCCGTACCAACGATGATCGAACGGCGACAGCATCTTGTGACAACCTCCCATATTATTTTGTATTATATATTTCATCGTATAATAATTTTGGTTGTTTTCTTCCGCCCATTTCTCGTCTCTCGCTTTCTTCTCTAATGTATCTTGCGAAACTGCTTCAGCTTGGAACGGTAACCTTTCGGCAATAATTTTCAACATTGGCCAAACCTGTAAAATAAAATGAAGTCCAAAAATAAAGAAACCAAAAAACTGTGGTGTTTTTGGAACACCCGGTTGGAACGAAGTTCCTTTCGCTATATTTAGTAAGTATTGTAAATACTCGAAAATAAAATTGCGCCGTCTGTGAAAGTTGCCCTAACTAATATACGAATTATTAGTATATAAGATATTACAGTGGTATCGGGCTGAATCTACAGATGGCGTAAAAATAAAAAAAAAACAGTTCGTTCCAAAAATAGACTTAAAGGGATGACAGGGCCAGGGACAGGGCCCAGTCGTGTTGTGTTTCCTATGTTTCCTATCTATTTTATAATGCATTTAATTTGTTTTACAGATGTTCGTTTGTCTTAACGACGGCGACTTTCTGAGATTCTAGACGCTATACATTATGGTAAATGGACTTTATAGGGAAATCCGAATTAATAGATATTAATTTGACACTTTCACTTTCAAGAAAATTGCAAGACAAATTACTGACTGGTCTGTGAGTAGCGAACAGCTTTATTAGATCTGATCGACAAAGTGGAGAAGGCTCTAGAGGATAAGCAAACTGCTCTATGTGCTTTTCTCGACATTGAGGACGCTTTTGACAATACAACCACAGCAACAATCCTCAGAGGAATGATTGCAAAGGGCATTGATGTCTGGTGACAGCAATAAATAGCATGCTTTCCACCCATAAAATGGGTGGAAAGCATGCTCTCAAACAGAATTGCGACAGTTTCACTAAATGAAACATCGCACAAATTTTATACGACACGAGGGTGCCCACAAGGAGGCGTCCTATCCCCACTACTTTGGACCCTCGCTGTTGACCAACTCCTTGTAGAAATGTCTAACCTCGACTATGACATACAGGGCTACGCAGATGACCTAGTGGTCATAGTCAGAGGACCATGCCTCCACACCATCTCAACACTACTACAAGGAGCACTCAACACCATCAACAACTGGTGCAGAGATAACGAATTATCAATTAACGCAGATAAAACTACGATAATTCCATTCACAAAGAAAAGGAAGCTGGAAAGTTTGTCAAATCCAAAACTAAACGGCGAAATCCTTTCTCTCTCTAGTGAAGTCAAGTACCTAGGGGTCACACTTGACCAAAAGTTAACTTGGAACTCTCATATCACAAACATAGTCCATAAAGCAAAAATGGCTTTATGGATGAGCTGTCGCATGGCCGGCGCCAGATAAGGACTTCAGCCCAAGATTGCCCTATGGCTATATACGCCGATTGCAAGGCCAATCGTAACGTATGGAGCTGCCGTCTGGTGCCGTAAGGTAAGCCAACACTACCTCAAACAAATTAGACAGCCTACAACGTACGGCTTGTTTAATAACCACTGGTGCGCTATCCTCGACGCCAGGGGAAGCTCTAAACGCACTACTAAGCCTGACTCCGCTCAGCATCTATGTGCAAAAAGAAGCTGCCAAAAGCATATATAGGATATGTACACAGACGAAACCAAAGTGGCAATCACGAACACTAAAAGAGTCGGTTTTTGGAATAAAATCTCTGAACATGCCAGCGGATGACATGCAAACAGAGATCGACTTCGTGAGAAGGTACACAGTAGACATACCACAGAGGGATACATGGCTGGAACAACAAAAATGGTAGTCACGAGTGGTAACCGACGGGTCCAAAAAAGGCCTTGATGTAGGTTGTGGAATTTACGGAGAGAGACCAAAATTTAGGTGGAGCGCCAACCTGGGAACAGAGGCCTCCGTCTTTCAGGCTGAGCTCTCTGCATTAAACATGTGCGTAGAGATCAACCTTGAAAGGAAAATAAAATATCAACACATCTACATCAACTCACGACAGCCAAGCGGCGCTATTGGCACTAGGCAATTTTAAAACTAGCTCAAAGCTAATACAAAATTGCAAGAAAAACCTGAACACACTCTGGCAATCAAACAAAATTACATTAAGATGGGTACCAGGCCATTCAGGCATCGATGGCAACGAAAAAGCCGATGAACTCGCCAGAGCTGGTGCAGACAACCGACAGCATGGCCCAAAACCATTCTGCGGCATCAGCAAACAGCGAGCGTATTCTATCATAAACGCCAAATATACGATATTTGGCCATTAGCTAGTTTTAATATAAAGCGCTTATATAGAGAGCTGTAGATTTTTACATACGTTGTTTTGAATCTGTTGAAAAACAGATTTAGAAAAAATCGTATGGTTTAAAAGATAAAAATATAAACGTAAAATACGCTTATTAGGTCTTAGTTCGTAAAGTATTTGGGGTCTAGATTTTCACGTTTATACAAACCTTGTGAGTGTCTGCAACATGTTGCCAAGTATCAATGATGTTCCGTTAGTAATTAAAGAGTTATAGGACAATTTACCATGAATAGATCACTGTTTACAAAGCAGTCACACAAAAAAAAGTTCCGCCAGGACAACGTTTGCCCAGCGGAATCAGTTTTTAGCGAATTTCTCCACAATGGCTGCATGCACAATTTTTTTTTACCATACACAATTACACGACGTCATACACTAAATATCTGCATAATTAAAATTTTAAATTCAACAACATTCCGCTGCGCGAACGCACACGACAGTTAATGAACGAAACAAATAGTATTATCAGACTTCAATTTTAAGACCCTGTATTGGTATACGCCTCTGTTTCCGCATTTAGACACATAGGTTCATTATGCGTTCAGATAAGGCTGACTAGTTGTAGCACGTTCCAGAAGCACAGGAACCTCCTAGCAGCGACGTCACCCGCGAGGATACTTGCCCGTTGTGTGGCTGCTCCCTGGCACTCCAGCATAATGTGGACAACCATGTTGAGACATCCTCTGCATAGAGGACTGTCTGTCACAATGATGGTGAATAGGTGCCAATTTAGGGCCAGGTGACCTGTAATCGCTCCTACAACTATTCTGATATTGATTCGGTCGAGACTGAGCAGTTTGCAAGTTAATAGTGGACTGCCTGCAGTCAGGTATGTCGACCCAGCGACTGTTGTAGTCCCTGTATTATGTAGCTATATATTAAACTATAAGTCATTTGCTGTATGGTCAACATACCTCCTCATAATCACACTTGCCACCAACTTCTAAAATGATTCTACCAGCTTTAATGGGAGTAACATAATGATCAATAGCTCCTTTACCACCTCCCATACGTTGACCTTGACCCTTTTTTGTAACAGGTTGCCAAGGTGGGTCAATCCTCCAAATGGCAAACATTCTCTTCTGGTTCAAATGGCGAGCAACAACAAGACGTGCCATTTCAAAATGTTGATGAGCCATCCTACCTCCTCCTGTAGACTAGAAAAATAAAAACAAAATTAAGTTGCGAGGCAATTCGCATATTACTTCAAGCTTTATATATTTTACATCTAATCTCTTATTTTAAACTATATTCATTATTACTTTCCTTCAAGTAAATTCATCTAATGAATGAAATAAAATCATCATCTAATCCACTTGTACTCCGTTTTTTTTATTATTAGTTGACCATATAAGTAATTGTTTATCAATCATTATTGGTTCTCTGGACCTTAACTTGATACTTGGTCATTTTGACTGATCATTGTAGAAGTAGTTGCCTTAAAAAACTTGTATCACTTGAAAGGAAAGAATCCTATGCTGCCACTCAATACACTGAGAGACTAGAGACTTCCTAGCAATAACCAGTTCGAGTTACAAGTATGCAAACCCGTCTCTCTGAGAAATAGCTCAACCAGGTGTAGGCTATTGCTTACATTCTCCAATCCCTGCATATCCCACTAATATTATAAATGTGAAAGTTTGGATAGATGGATGTTTGTTACTCTTTCACGCAATAACCACTGAACCGATTGCGATGAATCTTGCTATGTCGATGGCTGGAGACCTGGATTAACGCATAGGCTAGGCTAGGCTTTTTATCCTGATATTCCCACAGGATCAGGACTTACGTGGGGCGCTGCTAGTAAGCAATCTTTATTTCCTTCCTTCCTACACTTTCCGAAATATAGTTCACAAAATATGGGTGTATAATATGCCTTTGCCTACCCTTTCAGGTAAACAGGTGTGAGTGTATATATGTATCGCAGTAAGATGCTGTGATATAAGTTATATCCCTAGGGGATATAATTGTATATCATAAGATAGTTATATGAAAGTGCTTCATAACTATCTTACAAGGATTATAACCAACAATCCAGTAATATTATTATCTTACTCAATGGAGAGACAATATTGTTAAGCATAACACTAAAATAAAAGCTGTGTATTTATATTTTAGTCTAGTCTACACTCTACACTAACCTTATGTGTAAGTCAAACAATATAACAACTTTGGAAGCCTATCAAGATAAAACAACGAATATCATTCATACTTACAACAACACCATATTGTTTCAATTGTAGAGTAGTGTGTAAAGGCTCCGGACCTCTCATATACCTAAGACGTTTCTGCATCTTTGGTGGTTTCAAGTTTGAGGGGTACATGGGCACTTTGTCATAGATACGTAGCCTTTGACGATCGGGGATTTCAATGTCTGAAATAGCAAGCATGAATTAGAAACAGAAAAAGCTTAGTAAGTAATTTTATCGGATAAGAAATTCTTAATATTCATAAATGATTTACTTACGGTCATAGTTTTTTGGTGGGCGAAAATATTTAATGCCTGCAGATGTGACCACTTGACCACTTTCTGGGCGTAAGAGACCTGAAATATTCGTATATTGCCAACCATTATCCTTTTCAATAGATGAATAATAATAAAGAATAAAAAAAATCTCACTAACCTACTGTTAACCGAATAGATTGTAACATGTTGTATTTTTAAAACTAAATTCCTATAGACATGAATTCCGTATAGATTTATATAGAATCGGCTTTTTTAATAAAACTTATTGAGGTTATTTCCTTTTTATATATATTATTTTAATAAGGACTCTTATCCCGCGCGAAGAATCAACGCAGGAATTCCGCTAATGTCAAGTTTTTTATAATTATACAAGTTAAATAACAAAAACGTAAAGAAATGGACGTCTATTCGACCATCTTCTAAATATCAATCCGCTACTTCCTTTTCTTTTGACAACAAATAGCTAGACAGCTAGTTTGTCATTGGAATTAAACGTAATGCTTTATGTGCTCCATAGACGCTCATGCAGCATGACATGCGTTACGTGCTGTCATGCGTGCATGATCGTTAATTACATGGATTGATGCGCATGACATGCAAACTACGTGCATGACATGCAAACTGTGCTGGCAGTTGATTGACAAGTCCTTCCATTTTTCATCCTGCAAGCTATGATTGACATGCATGATCGTCTACGTATCGGCATGTCATGCAATAGCAGGGTTGCCAGATTGTATGATGTATGTTATAGTATGTTTTTTTTCTATTTCAACTGTTCCTTAAAGCGCTTATTACACTTGGCTGAATTCAGTCGTCTGAATTCAGTAGTCACCGAATTCAGAAGTTAGAAGCTTCTGATCAGTGATCACACTGTCCTAAATTCCGTTACTGAATCAATTACAGACTATAGCGCGACAAAGTTGGACCTGTGGTGCGTGTACGATGATGGCTCCAGTACTATAAAACACCAAAAAATTTGTAGCCTTGGTCGCTGGTTCAATTAAAATAGAAATCAAATAAGTAAAACTTTTTTTTTCAGATAAAGGTTTTATTGAAAATAAAGAAAATAGTGATGTTGATAATGTACAAAAAGCTAATAAATAATGTGTCTGTTGTTTGAATGTTTGTGAAGCCCCCGTGCGTGACACAGGAATATTAAATTTATTTAGTCGTAACATTAAGATTTATTGCAACGGGAAACTCATATCAAAATTTTAAATTTAGATATTTAATATTCGGGAATATTCTTTAATATTAGTCACTTTTTAATTCGGGAATTCACGTCCTTACGCACGGAGACCCACGCAGCGACTGAAATGATTTAGTCAGTCAGAAACCATCCTGGCTTCTTAATTTAGGATTCTAACTTGCTAAATGCGATTACATTTGACTGAATTCAGCCAAGTGTAATAAGCGCTTTACTGTTCTTTATTGTTCGATCAAAATTTTTTTTGTTCGATCTTAGATTTTTATTCAATAAAATAAAAAATACCCTCAAGTTAGTAGTTTTTCTACATATTTTTTTTGCTATTATTTCATCTGTGCTACAGGTATAAACCTAAAACTTGCCTCTCTTTCTATCTCGTAGCTCTTATCTGTTCTGATGACGTTAGGGTTGTCTTCTGTAAAAATAAATATTTTAAATATTAAATAACCAGTTATGTGCCCATTACTTTAGTTTTGTGAACAAATGAAGTTTTAAATAAACCTAGGCTAGGTATTTAGGTAAGTACCTATCTAGATGAGACTTATATTACTAGTAATACCTATTTATATGAGACTTATATTCAGTAGCGGATCCAAGGGGGGGGGGGCTAAGGGGCTCAAGCCCCCCCCAAAAGCATCCGAGTTCTTCCGTGACAAATCTTAAACTGAACTTGATATTATTCTAATCGATTTTCTTTGCAAGCATTACACTACCTAAAGTAAAATTGTCATCAATTATCTTTACCTTAATAAGTATTATGTTTTCAATTATTTAACTGCTATAAGATATTTTGATTGCGTGACAAATTTGAATCCACGGCTACTCGAGTATTATTTAATCCCTTCAAGAATTAATGGTTGGCGTTTTATTACAGTACAGTAGTTACAGTACAGACAAGTATAAATATTTCATGGAACCTTCAGTACAGACAAGTACGAATTATTAAGAGCAAATTAAGGGTGGACAAAAAGAAATACCTTCTCTTGTAAATAGCCAACAACAGCATGGTGCATACTTTTTGCATCACTTATTATTGTCTGGCCCTGATAGTGAGGGTAAGCATTCTGTGGCTCTAGGATCTTTAGTCACTCGTCCACTTTGCAAATATAAAAAGGTGTTAGAAATCTTCAGAAACCACTCCGTAACACATTTGCCACAAAATGGCGGTAATAAAAAGCACAAATTCCAAAAGTTCATATGAAAACCCTAAAAAGGCTGTCAACGTTTTCATTGAAACTGAAAAACTGAAATAATTCAATCAAATAGAAAGCGGCTGATTCCTATATTAAAGACAATCATACCATGTGGAGACCAGCGAGATGATGGCACATTGAGTGATAGTGATAAAATCGGCCAAGGTAAATTTCAAGCACTTTGAAATTTCGTATTGATGCAGGTGATCCATCTCTCCAAAAGCATTAAGAGACAGCGCCGGAGACGACGGCGAGAACGAGGAGAACGGTGTTCCGCCCGTCACTGAGGCGGAGGTAGGGGCGGCTGTTCTAAGGATCCGTTCCAACAACACCGCCCACGAGCCAGACGGGATCCCTGCCCGAGTTTTGGCCCTGGCCCTCGACCACATGTCGAACCGCCTCAGGGAGGTGTTCGACGCTAGCTTGACGTCTGGATGCTTCCCTAACTGATGGAAGAGCGGGAAGCTGGACCTGTTAAGGAAGACGGGACGGCCTACCGACTCAGTCGTGGCCTAGGTTGAATGTCTGGACAAGGCGGGTAAACTGTTTGAGAGGGTCCTCTCTGCCCGCAACGTCCGGCACCGGTCGGCCCTGATTTGTCGGACGCCCAATTCGTTTTTCAGGCGGGGCGGACGTTCAGTGCTGTGTTGCGCCTAAGGGCCGTGACCGAAGAGGTAGTGAGTGGTGGTTGCGTGTTGTTGGCGGTCTCATTGGATATCGCCAATGCATTCAATAGTCTGACATTCAGCTGCATCAGGGAAGCACTTCACTATCACGGGGTGCCACAGTATCTGAGGCGGCTAGTGGCAGACTATCTAGAGGAGCGTACCGTCATGTTCAAGGACCGAGAAGGAGTTGTGGCGGTTAGAGCCATACGCGGATACCGCACCGTGAGATTGAGATCGAGCCACCATGACTGAAGGCTGCACGTGCTGGTTTTGCAGCCGCATTCCAGGCGGTCATCGTCGAGTGGGCAGGGCGGCAGGCCGACTGACGCAGGTTCTTTCCGGGCACGGCTGTTTCGGAAAGTACCTGCACTCGGTCTCTAGGAGGGAATTGAGTCCCGCCTGTCAGCACTGCGACTGCAGTGAGGACTCGGCTCAGCACACGCTAGCGGTTTATTCCGCTTGGGCAACGCAGCGCTGAGCCCTCACTGCAGTCGTCATGAGTGTGACGAGACGGGTTTCCCCCTCCAATCGCTGTAGTGGCTGGACGTCGCCTAATTGAGAGGTTGTTACCCGAAGGTGGTTCCCGTGTTTTTGCGGATAGGTGAGGATGATCCGGATGTCTTAATAAAAGCTGTTCCCGGATCCCTCCTATTTTAGGCGCAGTACGGCACTCCGTGTGGTTTTAGTTGGTTCGATTCCGACACACCGCCCCACCGAAAACCAAGGTTTTTACACGCACAAAAAAAAAGGGGTGCTAACATGTTTGGAAAGTGCGTGATTCAGCAAAAAGATTGGAACTATTCAAGCAAGCTATCTTTGAAAAACACCTAGAGGCGGAAAGAGTCAAGTTACAAAGTCTTGGTGATACAAGCTGGGCTGAAAGGCATGATGCACTCCTTCTCTCTAAAAAGATCTTTGAATCTATAGTACAGTTACTGGTAGAAAACGAGAGAACTTCCCCGTCATTGAAAATGGTTAGTTTTCGGGCTTCTATTCAAAGATTCGACTTTGACTTTCTAACCTTTAACGTTAACCGCCGCTGTATTTGAAATTACTGTTTTAGTTTCACGGCAACTCTAGGCTCTTGTATTAAATCTTAACTTTTGTTTTGATATGGATAGAAAGTGTAGTAAGTACGGTTGAAAAGTAGGTACAGAGAAACACGAGTGTGGAGCGCAGCTTCTCTTCGCTTAAACTAATACAATCGTACGACAATGACCGAAGTCGGTTAATAAAGTGTTGTGGGCCTTTCAAGTATTTACTTTGCTAAAATCTACCCTCATCGGGGTCAAGCCCCTCCCAAATGTCAATCCTGGATCCGCCACTGCTTATATTAAAGAAAACTATTTTATTTCACAATCTATGCATAGATACTTTAATCTCTAAGAAGATAGGCATTTGGCATACGTTAGTATGTCCCTTGGAATGAAACTATCTCTTTTAGGTGTTTAGGTAGGAAGGTAAGTGCGAATCAAATCTGGAATGACATAATCCAAGAGCCAACACCAAAAATCATAATGTTGGTTCTAAACTATCTGATTACCGGAAACTATTTATACTTGATATTTTCATGAACGATTATGGTATCATAGTTTAGGAGCGGGCCGGGGGATTTTTATGTAACCGTAACCCAGGAAATGTAATCTGTGGCCGGATTCTAAGGTATTCTGTCCATTATTGACGATCGGAAAGGTTATCTCTGTCTTACATAGCGAGACTCATTTAGACGGCGACAGGCATAGTCATGTCAATCATCTGTATCGGACTGAATGCCTTAGAATTCGGTAACGGTGCGAATGGCCCAAGGTATATTTTGGAATGGATCGATTCGGACCAGTCACAGGGCGAAACGACCCAATGGTTTTTTCATAGGTCCGTTTGGACCCTTTTCAAAAATTTAAGGATTCCAATTGTAATTATTTATTCGTACAGATGAGTAGAAAAATTGTTAATCATATTAAAAAAAAAAATTGAAGGTGGCATAATCACAGGTTGAGTACTAACCTAACCATCTTACTACAAAATAATCTATTCCATATACCACACATCGACTTACCCATACCTACTGGATTTCGTAGCAAAATAATGTTAAAGGTAAACCTATTACCTATATACTACGATCATAAACAAGCTTACAAAAATATTGCCACAGGTCTTAGTCTATTATATTTCTAATACCTACTTTAAAATGCTTAGTCTCCGTTATTTATCATTATTTACCTACGTAAATAAAAAATATATAAGTTGTCTACATCATCAAAATCTGACTACATAACTACCTAAACACTAAAATACAAATAAAATAGCTACTTATCTAAGTGTTTAGTTTTGCACATACCATGTTTTCAAGTTCAAGTAAAAGGACTGCAGTCTGCAACATGTTTGCATAATGCAGTTATTCCACTTCCATTTCAATTCTTTAGAACGTCGTGATATTTGACTGCTTTGTAAACAGTGGTCTATTCATGGTCAATTGTCCTATAACTCTTTAATTACTAACGGGACATCATTGATACTTGGCAACATGTTGCAGACACTTACAAGGTTTGTATAAACGTGAAAATCTAGACCCCAAAGTGCATACTTTACGAACTAAGACCTAATAAGCGTATTTTACGTTTATATTTTTATCGATCTATGATTTTTTCTAAATCTGTTTTTTAAACAAATATAAACAAATTCAAAACAACGTGTATGTAAAAATCTACAGCTCTATTTATAAGCGCTTTATATGAAAACTAGCTAATGGCCAAACGTTCGCGTAGCGGAAACTTGAATTTCTCCGAAGTTTATGCATGCATTAATTTTATTCATACATACACAATTACACACAAATACACACTAATTTTTGGACACATTTTTTTTCTTTTAAGGCCATGGATTAAAAAAAGTTCCGCCAGGACAACGTTTGCCCAGCGGAATCAGTTTTTAGAGAATTTCTCCACAATGGCTGCATGCACAAATTTATTTTTACCATACACAATTACACGACGTCATACACTAAATATCTGCATAATTAAAATCTTTAAATTCAAAAACCTTGCGCTGCGCGAACGCACACGACAGGTTAATGAACGAAACAAATAGAATTATCAGACTTAAATATTAAGACCCTGTATTGGTATACGCCTCTGTTTCCGCATTTAGACACATAGGTTCATTATGCGTTCAGATAAGGCTGACTAGTTGTAGCACGTTCCAGAAGCACAGGAACCTCCTAGCAGCGACGTCACCCGCGAGGATACGCACACGTTTTTACACATTTACATTTAGGTTGACATTTTTTTTATTAGTAGGTATTAAATAATTATATGTAAATGAAAGGCAATTGTTGTGTATGTGTGTATATTTGAAAAAATAAAAAAGTCAGTCATTAAGTATAAGTCTGTCGTGAAGCTAGTCGCCTGTTCCAATACGTAGATCCTATGGAGAAGAACAGGCAAGAAACTCCAAGGACACTCTTTTTCAACATGTTTTTTTTACAATTTACAATTTGCCATAATAATTGTGTGATGAATTTTTTTTATTTTTATTTTAGAACAATATGGTACATAATATTGTTCTAAAATAAAAATCACTTCACACAAATATTATGGCTTGTGATACGCCTTAAAGCAGACCTCGACGCACAGGTTGACGTCGCATTCCTCGCACTTCCAGCTGGTCCTGGTCTTTTTGGGGCACACCGCGCAACAGGTGTTACGAGACCCGGTGCGAATAGGGAAGTGGTTGGTGTCAACTATAGGTCTAGCTTGCGTCTTGTGTCGTACGTTACGTCTTGGCATACTCGTCGTCGTCACCTTTCCAGTCGTGCTAGACCTGTAGTTAAAGTGTCGGTATTCTGTCGATAAGTCAATTTGTTTATGTCGTATAAGCAATTCTTCCGCCAATACAGTGCGGAACCGACGATGTGATATTCTCCGGTCGAAACTGGAAAATATCACAAAGCAATTGAAAAGTGCCGCATTGTACATTCGGCGGAAGAGTTTCTTATACCACTCTCTATTTCTTTGTCGTTCTACAGGTTGAGCTGACAGAAATTGGTCTTTCCTATCAACTCCTCCCATGCTCTTGTTATAGTCGAGCACTATGCTTGGTTTGTAAGTCAGTCTGTTATACTTGTCCTGAGTCCCGATTTGGAGATTATGGTATGTAGAGATCAAACTAACTATGTTAGCGTCTCGCCATACCAGAATAGCTAAATCAGAACAATACGTGGCCACTACTTCACCTTGTCGAAGTTCTGTCTTTGTCAAAGTCTTGACTGAATCAGGAACGAATTCCCGATTCAGCCTGAGTGTCCCGTAACAATCAGTCTTTTGTTTTTTCAGGCTTCTTAATAATAATGGACTATTATAAAAATTATCCATTATTACTGTATGCCCACGGTGAAGCAGAGGCTCGATTAAGTCGTAAACAATTTTGGCAGTAGCGCTCGTGGGTCGGTCGGCAGTCAAGTTAAGTCTGTCAATGGCCTCGTCCCCGACTGGTCTGTCATTCGTGTCATTCATGTAATCAGTAATAGTCGTCGGGTTATCTTTCCCAGTGTATACAAAAAACTTCCAGAGATAGCCACTAGAGGATTCGCACAACTCGTAAGTCTTGACTCCGACTTGTGCGGCCTTCGACGAAATCTTCTGAGCAAAACTCAACCTCCCCTTCCACTTCAGAAGAGATTCGTCAATGACTATCTCCTGTGAAGGCATGTATAGACTGGAAAATTTAATGTTGAAGTAGTCTATCACGGGTCGTATTTCACGAAGTCTAGTCGTGTCCTGGCAAGTCTGATTGTCGACGAAATGGAGAAAGTTTTTTAGCAACAAAAATCTGTTGTAGGACATAATTTTGGCAAAGTATGGCATTGTACCAAAACCATTATAAGTAAAATACGCCTCTTCCTCTGGTAAGGGGTAGAGGCCTTGTAAAATAATTATTGCTAAAAAACTTACCATTTCGTTCCTGTCTGTGGGAGACCAACGGTGAAATCGGGAATGCGGAGCTAGCTTGTTTTGCTCTAGGAGCAAAGCAATCTTTTGCTCCGCATTCCTATTGGTCTCCCTACACAGTAAGTCAATAAAGTCAACGTCAATTATCCTGTCGAAAACGTCAATACCCCGAGTCTGGTCAGTTACGTCAAAAGTCGGTCCCGATGTACCCGTAAATGTCTCCCGTTGTCCAACAAAAGTAGTCCTGTCCTTATTCCAAACGAAAGTGTAACAGTCGTCAGTCACTAAGTCACGTATTGCCTGGTCATTGACCTCATCTTCCCTACGTAACACTTCCGCTTGAAATTCTGTCATGTCACTGTCACATGATGGTTCCGTCGCAGCGTTACGCTCATGAACAGTCGGGACGAAGTCGTCTTCGTCGTTTAGGTCGTCATCGCTGTCAGAAGTCTCAGTCAGTCGCAACCACTCGTTCGTGACACCTGGAATAAAAAAAACATATTTGATTGATTGTGTGACAGAATGAAAGACAATACACTAAGTATTGTCTATCATTACTGTATGAAGTTTTCTGTATACCAGTCATTCATAATTACCAATTTCGGAGTGCCCCAAAATGACGTGATCTGACGAGGAGGAAGACGTGCCGACGACAACCCCTGCAGCAATGTCTAAAAAAAAAACATAAAAAATGCAATACTACTCTGAATTGGAAGAGCTGTTATCTTCTTTTAGTTAGCCTCAACATAACGCGTGACAGTTGACAGGTTATTTTTTGTCCACAATCGACTAGGGGAACTGTAGAGCGAATTAGTAACAGTATCTGCCTCTGGCGTACGTACCCATTCCCTCCAGAAGGCCTGGCGCAGCTTCGTCAACTGTAACAAACACACTTGTATTATTATAACATTTTTTTTTTTTGGTCATAACACCGAGAAAACCATAACTTACCATATTCAAAAACGACATCTACAGGCCAGCATTCTGTAACTAAAAAGATAAGATGTAGTCTATATTTATCAGCAAATAAAAGAAGATACTCAAATCACTATCTTACCGGAAGAACAGGCTCCTCCGGACGTCGAGGCTACGACCTTGACTGCGGGGTTGAGAACTGTAAAAAAACAATATATGACATATAGTGGAGTCATATTAGATTGTCTCTTCGGAAAAATTCTCCGATCGATGATTCCTTTTGGAACATGTTCGTAAAGGTGTATAGAATAATGTCTATCAAAATGTCTCTGTAAGCATTATTATTGGTTTCACTAGCATACTAGGTCACCTGAATAGCAGCGACCCGAATATAGTTTCCGTATACATTATTTACTTTTAATATGTCTACTACTTAGTAACGAAATGTTTGTTCCATGTGTGTATAAATGTTAGCTCACACACGTTTAATATTAAGGTATAAATACTAACACAATATACGAGTATTAAAGAGATACTGAATACGCCACCACAGTAGTTTCCCTACATTGGTGAATCCGACGTGATGCCAGTTCCGGACCAGGTTTCTGCCTGCCGACTGGTGTAACGAACGGTTTACCTTTTAGTGATACTGGGATTAGCTAATGCCAGTGACTTCCCACAAGCGGGTCTCACCACTGGGTTTTCAAGAGACTATATATTCTCGGTATTGCTAGTCTTCGTTACACCAGACGAGTCCGTTCAAGATGACAACCAGCAGGCAGAACATACCAGGGTTTGGCAGTGCAGTCCAGCAAATAGCCTATGCGAGCGATATGGCCGTTTTGCATAAAAAAATGACTGAAATATCTCTGGAACTGGCTGAACTCTAAAAGAACCCTGAGCCAAGAAAGAGATCATTAAGTAGATCACGGTCAAGATCAAAGACGCCAAGAAGAGCATGGATTTATTTGGCCCATCGCAAGTATGGTCCCGAAGCCTACAGTTGCAGGGACAAGCGCAACTGTACGTTCCAAGCCAAAGGGAAGCAGTCGGAAAACTAATCTTGACTCCGACTGTGGCAGGTCTCGGAGTCAACTCCACACCAAACTGCCGTTTATGTGTAACCGACTCAAAAACTGGTACACAATTTTTAAATAGATACGGGAGCAGAGGTGTCTGTGCTTGCAGTCCGAAATCGAAAAGTCACAGCTGACGTAAGCGCGTACAGCTTATACGCCGCCAATGGAACCCCGATTCGCACCTGCGGCGAAAAAACACTGTACCTCAACTTAGGACTACGACGTGTTTTCAAGTGGACGTTCATAGTCACCGCCGTACAACGTTCCATCATTGGTGCAGACTTTTTGAGAAGCAACAAGCTAACCTACAAGCTCGGAAATTAATAGACAAGGTCACAGAATTAAGCGTTGTTACGAAAACAACACAATGTGCTGATGGATCAATTCGCACGATCAATCGTTATAACATTTATTATGACATTCTGCATAAATACAGCGAGTTGACAAAACCGCGTAATTCGCAAATTCCGATGAGCACAAAATAATAACAACAAGTTTTACCCCAATTCACAAACGTGTTCGACCGTTGAATCCCGAACGCTACAAAGCAGCAAAAAGGGAGTTCGAGAAGATGATGGATGAAGGAATCTGTCGACCATCTAGCAGTCCTTTGGGCCTCACCTTTACATGTGGTTACCAAGAAAAATTGTGAAATTAGGCCGTGCGGTGACTATCGCCGCCTAAGTGCGATTACAGTCCCCGATCGCTATCCCGTGCCCCGCCTACACGATTTCACACACATTATCAAGGGTAAGACTATTTTCTCGAAGCTAGATATTTCAAGGGCATTCCACGTTATTAATGTCCACCCAGAAGACATTACTAAAACAGCCATAATCACACCCTTCGGTTTGTTTGAATTTATGAAAATGACATTTGGCCGTTGACATGTCTGGCCAACGCAGCTCAGACATGTCAACGTTTCATGAACATGGTCCTGAAAGGATTAGAATTCGCCTAATGTTTCGTTGACGATATCCTTATCAGTTCTGATGAAACGAGCCATAAACAAGACCTAGAAGTCCTGAAAAGGCTACAGCAGTATGGACTCACGCTGAACATAAACAAATGTGAGTTCGGCAAGAGTGAGCTAGAATTACTAGGATACCATATCGACAAAGATGGTATTCACCCGCTGAAAGAAAAGGTCGACGTTATTAGCAACTACCCCATGCCTAAGACGATACAACAGTTGAGGCGATTGCTGGGCATAGTCAGTTTCTATCGCTCCAGCCCCTACCCCGCGCAGCTGAATACCAAACGGAATTGAACAACTATCTGCACGACGCGAAGAAAAATGATAAGAGGCCAGTACCATGGACAGAGAAGGAAAAAGAAGCTCACGTCACCTCTCACGCTCGTGACTGATTGTTCAGCCGTCTGCGCTGGTTCAGTCCTCCAACAGAAAGTCGATGGCAAATGGCAACCACTTGGTTACTTCTCTAAAGCTCTCAGCAAGACGCAGCGGAACTATTCTACATACGACCGAGAGCTGTTGGCTATATACATGTCGATCAGGACCACAAGCCGCTCACATACGCCCTAAACAAAGCCTCGTCGTGTAACGACACTCCGAGAAGACTTCGACAACTCGATTTCATCTCGCAATTTTGCTCCGACATACAGCATATTCCGGGTAAAGACAACGCAGTCGCGGACGCACTCTCAAGAATAGAGGAAATTAGCTTCCCTAGTTTTATAAACTACGAGGAATTGTCTGCGGATCAACAACAGAGCAAGGAGATCCCAGACAAAAAAATCGCAAGTTGACCTTCAAGAAGTGCACACTACCCAGCTGCAACCAACAAATAGTTTGCGAGACTTCCTCAGGCACATTTCGATCCTATTTACCACTGCAGTACCGTCACCAAGCTTTCAACGCACTAGGAAGATGATGGCAGAGATTTTTTTGGCCAGGAAAAAACAAACGTTGGAACATGGGCCAAAACATGCATACCCTGTCAAAGGTCGAAGATCAACAGACATACTGTCTCACAGTTGAGCGAGTTTCCGCGAGAAAGTGGGTGCAAAATTTTTTATTTAACATTTACAAGCAAAAATGCAGTTTTTTGGTAATACATTTTTAAATTAAATTTTTATCAAAAAATGAATAATGCCCTTTGAAAGAACGGGAAATTTTACAAAAGAACCATGTATAATACTTTTTTTTTCAATGTAAATTGGGCGACCAGTAATTTGTAAACTAATGTTAAAATTCACGCTGCGTCAGCCGTGTACGCGCGGAACAGAAAAGTAGCTGTAACTTTTTATTTAGTAAATGACATAAAAGCAATAGGATATTAGAAAGGATCATTTTTGAACATTATTATATAAGTTAAAATTATTTTTTACGTATTTTTAATATTTCTTACATCTGCTGGAAGTTGAGAATTATACGAATTTTCGATTATTTTATGAAATTCGATGACACTCTTATAAAATAGACACACAAAAAAATCCGGGCTCTCAGCGGTAACTTCGTGTTTTTTTATTTGTATCTCCAAAAATATTAATCGCATTAAAAACTTGAAATGTCTACATTGTATAGTAAAATAAAAAATTGCTTTCATTTAAAAATATTACCGATTGTAAAAAGGTTTACAGTTTCGGAGCTATGCATTTTTTTCCAACAAATTTTGGTTTTCCTCCCCAAGTTAAGGATGGAATCATTTAGGGTTCAAATTAAAAAATGTTCGTATTTACTAATTCAAAAATTTTCCAGAAAAAGTCCAAGTTTAAAAGCAATCGCATGATTGCGACCTCTATCGTGCCGGAAAAATTTAGGTACATACAAAATATATAAACTTTTTAACTGGCGGTTGTTTTGGGGGTCTAAGGATCGTAACTCCTCCTGTAAAGAAATCTTTCGAAACTTCGAAATCTACCTAGTAAACAAACAGTGGGTCGTTATATTCAAAGGGATTATCTAAAATAGGTGTTTTTTTTTATGAAAATCGGGCCTTCAAACTTGGTCGATTTCCGAAAACCGCATTTTTCCACTTTCTAATTTTGATCGTAAATAAGGCGCAGGTTCGGCCGCATATGGAATACTGTTCTCATATCTATGCAGGAGCATCCCAGTACCAGCTTCTCTCTCTTGAGCGCATTCAACGGAGAGCGACTCGAATCATCGATTGCCAGGATGTTTCAGATCGGCTTGACCCCTTGGCGTTGCGTAGAGATGTAGCCTCACTCTGCATTCTCCATCGCATGTGTCATGGGGAGTGCTCCGAGGAATTGTTCGGACTTATACCGGCCGCAACGTTTCGACATAGTTCAACGCGACAAAACTGTGCGGTTTTCCAGAAATTTTTTGCCTCGCACAACCAATCTCTGAAACAAATTGTCGCCTGCGGTATTTCCGGACCGATACGACCTTCAAACCTTCAAGAAAAGAGCGTACTCCTATCTCAAAGGCCGGCAACGCGCTTGTGACTCTTGAGTTGCAGGTGTCCATTGGCGACGGTAGTCAACATCAGGTGACCCGTCTGCTCGTTTGCCCCCTATAATATATATAAAAAAAAAAAAACTATAGGTGGTCAATATAAAGCATAAGATGTGTACTTTAAGGGGAAAAAATGTTTTAATGATACTGACAATTTTTTGTACTTTTTTAAAAGAAATAAAGAAAAACTATTTTTATCACTTGAAAAATTTAAAAAATGCAGTATAAATAAATTGCTGTAACTAAAAAAAAATTTTTATAACGCTCTGACCACATGGAGGTAGTAGTTGACATATAATTCTTCAAGAATAAGCTTTATAATATATTATTTTCCTACATTAAAACAAAAAAATAAATAGAGGTAAAATGTACAAGTTTTCAGTACGACTATAGCACGTGCAGGGTATTTCAATGCAAATTGACCTGACACATGAATGTACGATGTATAGTAACTTTTGATGTAAATTCTGAGAAGGGAGATAGCCATCTGTTAAATTTCGCGCTTGCCTAAGGGCTACATACATACAGGGTTATCCGTCGCTCTAGCAGAAGCAGGCCCGAGACGGCGGCGCGCTGTGTTTCACGCCCACCTCTTTGAATTAAAGGGGGAAAGCCCCATAGCACACCATAGCGGGATCGCCTAGTGTTCAACAGGCGGCCAAGTCTGCCGGGGTATTGTTATTGATGTAGGGCTCTGTTTCCGCATTTAGGCTCATAGATGGTGCATTATGCGTTCAGATAGGCTGACTAGTTGAGCCAGTCTAGCTCCTTCCAGAAGTACAGAAGCCTCCTGGGGCGTTCGCAGGCTTCTAGGAGCGATCTCGCACCCGCGAGGATACTTGCCCGTTGTGTGGCCACTCCCTCGCAATCCAGGATAACGTGGTCGGCCGTTTCCTCCGCGTCGAGACATCCTCTGCATAGAGGACTGTCTGTCGCATTGATGGCGAATAGGTGCCGGTTTAGGGCTAAGTGGCCCGTAATGGTTCCTACAACTATTCTGATGTCGAGTCGGTTAAGACTGAGCAGTCTGCAAGTTAAACGTGGTGGAACCTCCGTCAGCACCAGCTTAGACTGCCTACAGCCCGGTGTGTCGGCCCAACGGCCGTTGTGCGCTTTACGAGTCTGTTGTCTTACCCATGAGCAAAGTTGATTAAAGTCTGCCGGGGTTCTCAGGGATTTCCTTTCCAGGGTACACCTGAGGCCCTGGCAATAAGACTACAGAATGGAACATCGTGTGGTTTAAGTCGGTTCGAGTCCGATATACCACCTTACCGTTTGACCCCTGTGAGGTTTCCACACGTCAAAAAAAAAAGAATATGTTGGTGATTTTTTAATATAAAAGTTGTGTGCGTAATATAGATTCATAAAACAAAAGGTACGTAAACATAATATTTTGATAAGTAATTGCATAGTAATCATTTAATTTCACATTAAATTAACATGTATTGTGTACAAATGAGAATTAGCAGAATATATATATCAGAAGCAGATGTTCAGTAGATTTCATAAAAACACGCAGTTTAAATTGTTTTAATATTTTCATATTTTCATCTCATAAAAATATAATGTAAATTTATTATACCTATATATACCCAATAAATTTATGTTTTTCAAATAAATATGTTAACGATATTATATATAGGTGTTGTCCTAAAAATAATAAAAAAAACTGTATAACGTAATTTTACGTACAAGATACTTGCGTAAAATTTGTAATTTTAATGTAAAAATACTAAAAAAACATTTATGAAGTAATTTTAGTGCACGATACTTACGTAAAATTTGTAATTTTCATGTTTGGATGCCGTAATACAGTAATAATTAACATTTTTTAAATAAATTTTACGTATATATATCTCAAACAACTCCAAAAACTTTTTTTTTGTTAATTTTGCATAAATGTCATTTTTATCGGCCATTTTGATTCCGCCATATTGAATTTCTAAATTTCAACACCAGATTCGTAATCAGCATTCACTTGGAAACTTCTAGGAACCCAGTTTCATAATTTTTTATCGATTAATATTCGAAATATTCCATTTTAAAACCAATTTGGCGCTTATTTGTTGTTATTAAAGAAATAAACAATTAACACCTTTTTTTAAAAGGAGACATTTTTTATAGACACTATTTAGAAGCAGATGCAAAAGGTTTCATCAAAAAATATGGATCACGGAATTATTCCGAAGTTTAGGTCTTATTTTGTCTAATATGACTCCACTAATAATCTACACGATTGATTAGTCCTTTGTTGTTTAAACAAAGGATTAATCACTCATTTCGAATCCTTTCGGCCGCTATGGCAACTAAGTTTCGCAACCAGTTGTCAAAAACGATTTTATCTTCTTTCTTGGCAACTGGTTGCGATAGAAGATTTTTTTTCCTTCTTACGCTACTGGTTACCAGAAAGGAATTTTTCAAAAAGTGAAGTTGTGATAGAAGAGTGACTTTCCTTAATAAGCAACTAGATTGCTAGGTTTATCAGTTACCGTTTATCAGGTTTACATAGAATATGGTTTTTTGGTAACAAAGACGGAGTTGAAATAGTGTTTAATATTTATGGGGTTTGCTTTACTTTATACAAAAAATACTGTAATGTATTGTATGTATAAAATTAATTAACATTTAATGTTTTTTATATTTTTGTAAAGATTACAATGTAGCCAAATACATAACGAAAATGTTAATTTGTAATATGATAGTTTTAATTTACAATATATATATTGTATGTATGTATATAATAAATTGCAAAAGGACTAATTATCTCCAAACAATGGCCCACTGAAATTTGTTTTTCTTCTAATTCATTTACTACTATATCTATTTCCTCATCGGTTCTTTCGTATTCTTTATTTTTCAAACTATTTATACCACTTTCCGTTACTAAACAATCTAATAATTGTGATAATGATGAATTCGTCCAAACTATTTATCGCCAACCCTCAATATTATTATTTGTCCTCTTATTTTCGATTGCGCAAGAGCAAGACATTATCATGTCATTCTTTTTAAGCCATTGTTTTTTGAAATAGTTTTTAAATTTCTTCCGTCACTGTCAGGGCTTTTATTCATAACATATTCATATTCGTCTTCTGTATATTGGATATGTAATTGAGTAAACCGTGCTACATGCATTTTCCGGCCGTAGCTTTATATTTAAATCTTTGGCTCACCTAAACAAGCAACCGTTGAAATGAAAATAGCATTCTTTAAACACAATTTTCGAGAATAATGCGCTTTGAATTGCATTTATTGCAGCCACTTCAAAATCTAGAGTATTTTTTTCAGGCATCCAAGAAGATATGCATAACTTAATTAAATTAAATTAAATTTTGTGTTTTACCTTTTTTATCTGGTAATAGCGCAAAAATCAAAAGAACTACGGAACAGCTGTTTTTATCATAACCATGTATTGAATAAAGTTGCTTGAATGCTTTTAGGCAACTCTTGAATGTTCCATCGGCGAAAAAGTTATAATACTTACTGATCTCTTTTGTATTTGCATTGGAACAGAAAACAATTAACCGTTTATCATCATCCACGTCTTCAGCATGTAAGAATTGTTGATATTTAGTGAAATACATACATTATTACAGAAATAAATACATACATTTTCATACTGCTTCTGGATAGAGTTAAAAAAAAAAAGCTGCAGCTCCTATTTTGCTTCGGATCATCTATCTTTTTAAGTATGATATTTTTTTTTTATGGTTAGCTAAACAGTCAATATCTTGAGTCTTTGAAAACTTTATTATCGCATTGCGAGAATTTAGAGTTACCTTTACAACCACTTTTGCCGTAACATTTAAAAAAAGGTTCTCCATTTTTAACCGACGAAAAAAAAATGAGGTTCTCAATTCGACCGAATCTATATTTTTTTTTATGTATGTTCATAATATATCTTTTTTCCTGTGATAGCGGTGGTCTTCGTACAAAAGTGACACCCTTACTCTTTTCGTACTTATAAAATCTGTTTTTGATGTGCTTGGAACATTTAAAGGTAAACATGTTGCCGTTGCGAATGCGAAAAGAATTAATGTTAATCCTTTATGAGACTGCTTTTCTCCTAAATGACATATATATATGACGGCGCCGAAACCTTGTTTTTAAAACAACACGTGCAACAGGCTACCCCCACTACTAAAACTCTATAAAAGGCAGCGCTCGACAAAGCGGAGGTTGATTCGTTCGAGAGCAGTCGCCCGGTGCACATGTTGCATTGAATTATAATAAAGTATTGTAATTGTGTGGTAATTAAAGTGAGTAATAAATTATTATAGTAATCAAACTTTATTACTACGAATAAACTCTGTGCTTTGGAAGTTTGCTGTTTTTTTTTAAAGAAAATGTTGGGCCCTACTCCTATATATATATAATATCACGGCAGACGTAATTTTAGACAGAATATTTATATGAATAAAAAGAATTTGTGAATATCGAAGGTTACAAACAAAGAACAAAACCTCCTTAGTGGCACCTGGTTGCTAAACTCAGTTGCGATTGCGAGAAAATTATTCCTGACAGGCAACCGGTAGCGTAGGAAGGAAAAAAAAACTTCTTTCGCAACCAGTTGCTAAAGAAGAATATAAAATCCTCTTTCGCAACTGGTTGCGAAACTTAGTTGCCATAGCGGCCGAAAGGTTTCGAATAACTGTCTTACCGGAAGAATGGGGCACTCCGGACGTCGATGCCTCATCTGTAACAAACAAGTTATGATATAACATAGATTTTACAACAAAGTACTTGTATCGGTTTTATGAAATAACCATCTTACCGACACATCGCTCAACTATTACGCAGGTCTGCCGTTCTGGAGACGTCCTTCTGAAAAATGAATACGCTAATAATCAACACACTTCCACGTTCTTACAAATAAAATAGTGACAAAATTCTTATATTTGGAGATAAACTGACTTGCAGATGCAGACTGAACGTTAGACTTCAAAGAATGATGGCAAGGTAAATTGTTAAGATGTTCGAGAAACAAAAAAAATGTTAAAGGAAAAACTTACTTTGTTTGTCGTTTGCGCGGTGGTGCGTCTGGCAACAGCATGCGCTCCAGGTGAGCTTCGCGCTTCCGGGTGACAAGTTCCCGGCGCGCATCTGTTGTCAGAGCGGCCATCCGGCGTTGCGTCGCCTGCCTCTCTACCCGAATTTGGTAGAGAGTGTCTTCGTTTGTGACACTGCAAAAAAATATACAGTTGTAAAACATTGATTGATATTTTTTACATAAAGTACAATATTAAATGTAGTTACAATTTGTTGGTCTAGTGGTTGGTGAGGTCGTGGGTTCGATTCCCACCCAGGAAAAATATTTGTGTGATGAGCATGATCATTTGTTCAATATCTGGGTGTAAGTTATCCATAATATGTATGTATTTAGAAATATATAAGTATGTTTATCAGCAGTCTGGTGAGCATAGTACAGGCGCTGCATAGTTTGGGATAAGACGGCCATATGTGAGATGTGTGAAGTTATTATTATTAATTTGTTAGGAATGATAAAAAGACACGTACGCTTGTTCATCTCTTCCTCTCCCACGCCCTCGTCCTCGCCCTCTCCCACATCCTCGTCTTTGTCCTCTACCTACGGTAGCCTCACCTATTCCTTGAATACTTGTACTTCTAAAATATATTGTAGCCAAAATAAATTCACTTTTAACAATCGGCTTTCAACGAATAGTATATAAATATTTCATACTCACGGTTGGCCCAGCGGCGCCACGCCACTTCGGCTACTACTCGGAGTATCAGACCTAGAATGTAATCGTGATTTAGATTCCACACTTTTTTTCGACGAAAGCTAGAAAAGTTTGCAGAAAAACATAATACACAACCACCACACCAAAGAAAAACCATTATTTTCTTAATTTTTTACCAAAACTGTTGAATATATAAAATGGGCTATATCATGAAACTATACCTATAAAACCACTACGATAATTATACGTTGAAAAGGTCCAGTACCAAATATAAAATAGATAGCAGTAACAAAAATCATATTAAATACACTCGTAATTCCTAGTTTGTACGAACCCTTATTTTGATTATTTGATTAATTTTGACGTAAACATGGCGGGCGGCGAAGTCAAATTAGAAAAACGTATAATCCTAATTATTTACGTTATTTTCTTTTTGCTTAAGTCTATTTAAATATTAATAATAAACTGTCTTCCTAATTACAAGATCTATTTTATTAAAATATTTAATATACTATACAAAAACATTACGATAAACCGGCAAACAACGGCGAAGTTGTATCATGCCAACTTTATCACATATAAAAATATCTTATCAGACTTTGGATTCATAAAACTTTAGATATACTAAAAGAATGAATCCTAAGGATTATTTTAATATATATTAGCCAATTTTATTCCCGTTGTCCATATTACCATGTGCATATTAATAGAGAAAGTAGGAATTTGTTTTTATTTGTCTATAGTTCTATAGTAGGAAGTATAAGAGCAATGGGGGGGTACGGGCATAACTATTCCTTAATTATTTCAATTAAAATTCCACCGTCCACCTTAGCGCGTTCAGGACAGGGGGGGGGGGGGGCAACGGGAATAATCTATTATTAATTTCTTCAAATCCTGCTGTCCCCATTAAAGAAAGCACGGCAATGGGGAGAACGGGAACAATTTTGAATCATTTTATTCAAATCCCACTGTCCCCATTAATGGGAACACGGGTGATGGGGACGGGACCACACCACATTTTAAATACAGAGCTCACAGCCAGAAACACACATTTCAAAACACTTGAGACCACGATGGAAAACTTTTTTTTCACCAGGCATAGTTTTAGTAACGCATAGACGCGGCTTTTAAAAGAGAACAACCTCGTATATGATTCATAGAGCTCTTTGAAATTTATCATAGACAAAAACTCGACTAAAGCGTACAAGAAATCGAGACCTCAATACTAGCCTTAAAGTAAGACGCTAAAAACTTTTGGGCCACTCTAGTTGCCCGGACGTTTGAGCGGAAGATACAGCGTGCTAAACTTCTTTTTCAAGAAGTCAAGCAGAGGCTGTATTTTCCTTAATTTCATTTCGATAAAAGAAAAGAGAGATATCCCATCCCAAGGGTGAATAGCAATTTTGCGAAACAGCAATATAGTAACATTGCATCTAGATTATACAATAAACTTAATTTATTGTACAAAACCAAACACCATCAAACTACCAAATTAAAAACATAATTACAATATGCCTTAAGCGTTTTGGCTATGATGAAGTGGATAGTCTATTGCTTGTAACGACGTAACTTAAATTTCAAACATACTTTCAATACACATACGTACACAAACATGCATGCACATACATACACACACGTACATCATTCACACACACATACACGCACACACATGCATACAGACACACATAGACACATGCACGCGCAAAGTTAACAAACTCTACTGTTTAAGGTTGTTTCAAACTATGTATGCTCCACATGTTTATAGTAACAAGTTCTTGTTTAATTTTTTTATGGGAAGGAACTGATTTCCAATATACAGCTAACGCTAGTTTGGGAATCAGGGCTTGAACTTGAATTATATGCACCTTTTGTTACAATAAAGAATTTCATTATTATTATTATTTCGTCCTTTGTCCGTGTCTGCTCAGCGTCAGTCGAACTCGAGTCAAAGTGTAAGTCTTTTAAGAAGTAGGAATCTATTGAAAGTGTGGAGTGAGGAGGCCATTTTGTACCCAATAATTTTTTTCTAAGGGTAATGGTGCTAAGTCTTGGGAGTATCAATATTGCGTGGAAAATAGCCATGTCACTCGTGTCCACGTCAGTAAGTAAGAAGTCGAGTCTCGGTCTATCATATGGGTCGCGTATTTGTCCGTCTGGGTCGTCAAAAGGCCAAAGTATTCGTCGTCGCAAAATAAAAAAAAATCGTCATCTGGAAAGTCGGTCCAGCGTATACAATAACAATTAAAATGAGTTACCATTACAAATGTGAAAATAGGTTTGTTTGATACGCTTTCACGTCTTAACTACTGAACCCATGATCATGAAATTTTGCATACACATTGCCAGGGTCTAGTCTAGTCAACTAGGTCCTGACGTCATCACAGTGGGCGTGGCTTATAGTTAGTACACTGTCAGCGTTCGTCTTGTACGTTTGTATCGAAAAATCGCAAATCAGTAAATTTTCGTGGTATTAAGAAGTAAAAGATAAAGTGTTGTATTTTATTCAATTGTCAATTATTGCATCAACACTAATAGTTTTATGAAATAAAGGTATCCGTATTGAATAAAAAAAATTTTGTAGTTTTATTTACCTATTACCCGTTTTTAAGCTATTGCATAGCTTCTATTGCGGGCCTTGAGCGTGGCGACCGAATCCACCAAATTCCGTAACGATAAAAAACCTAACATCCCCCACTCCGACCGGCACAACGGTGATACTTGTTAGTTTTGCCATCTTATTTACGTATTAACGGGAATTAACGCGATCACGAAAAAGGTATGAATTTCGCTCCAACACCTAAACAAATACCGTTCGAGAAAGTAATCAGTAGCGTTGAGGAATCTATTGCACGTAACAAGGTACCGCCCGGCGATGCCGATATCCTTAGACAGGACGTCGCGATAATATTACGAAAATCAAAGCTTCCGGCTAGTAATATCACTATGGGAGAGCGTCAAGCATTGAAAAACATTAGGGATAACCGTGATATTTTAGTGCTTAAGGCCGACAAGGGAAACGCCACTGTAGTGATGAGTACAACTGATTACCAAAATACTTGAACTTTTGGATGACGATAAGGTTTATAAACCGGTATCATATAACCCCACGGCCAGAGTAACGCGTTGAATACGATCTCTTATCCAGGATAACGAGGACCTATTTTCAGAAGACGAGTACAACAGAATTTATGCACCAAAGTCACATCAGCCACCGAAATTATATGGTCTGCCCAAAATACACAAGCCCAACGTGCCGCTGCGGCCTATTGTAAGTCAAATTGCCTCTCCTACTTACAATCTCGCGAAGCATGTTGCGTCAGTATTGCAACTACTTGTAGGCAAAACACCGTCTTTTGTGAAAGACTCGCGGCACTTCATACAAATTATAAAAGATCTCAAGTTGGAACCTGATGACGTCATGGTGAGCTTTGACGTGGAATCACTTTACACCAATGTTCCAATAAAAGAATGTTTGGACGTCGTAAAAGACCTGCTGAGAGACCACGAGTTGCCGTCCAATTTTATTGATCTACTTGAACATTGTCTAGAGGGCAACTATTTCCTTTTCCAAGGTCAACATTACCTTCAGATTGATGGTGTCGCAATGGGTAGTCCTGTAGCCCCTGTACTAGCCAACATCTGGATGGAGCATTTTGAAGAGAAGGCGTTGAGTCTCGGCCCGAAGACCGTTAGGCTTTGGAAGCGATTCGTGGATGACATCTTTAGTATCGTCAAAGGAAATAAACAGGAAGTAGATCAATATTTACAACACCTCAACTCCATTCACCCCAAGATAAGGTTCACATATGAGGTGGAGGCGAATAGGTCATTGTCATTTTTAGATGTCAAAGTAACCGCGAGGTCAGATGGGTCCTTGTCCCACTGTGTGTACCGCAAGCCTACTCATACGGATAGATACCTACACGCCACGTCTCATCATCATCCCCGACACCTGCAGTCTGTTATGACTTCACTCAAGAATAGAGCATACGATCTTTGTGACCCTGAACATTTGGAGCGAGAGCTGGATCATGTTCAGGAGGTACTTAAAAGTAACGGATATCAGGTGAATGGAACACGGAAGCAACCGACAATGAGACGCAAGCATCCGGAGGTGAACAGACAACCAGCCTACATGCCATATGTGAAAGGAGTAATGGATAAGATCGGCTCCGTATTAAAGAAATACTCCATTCCGACAGTATACACACCAGGCATAAAGGTTCAAAACATCGTGGGTACACCGAAGGACGTCTTGCCGTTACAAACTCCAGGTGTCTACAAAATAAACTGCAGCTGTGGTAGTTCCTACATAGGCCAAACAAAGCGGACTATTGCTGAAAGGGTCAAAGAACACATAGCTGCTGTGAAGAACCGACAGATTAGCAAATCAGCGATTGCAGAACATGCACTCGAAGCGGGCACCAATCACTGGATTGAATTTCACCGTACGCAAGTCCTCTCCACGGAACGTCACTTTTACTCAAGAGTTGAACGCGATTGAAATTAAAAAACACAAGATGGTTTCAAATTATCTACAGCGTGGAATCCAGTCATAAAAAACATGCCACCTCGTTTTTATGCGCAGTCGGGTGAACACCAGAATAGGGCCACATCGGTTTGCTTACAGAATAGGGACACTGTTAGTATAGTATGTGACGGTACATGGCGAAACGAAAATATCAAAAATATCAAAAAAGTGGAGGTGGATGAAGAACCTTCTACCTCACGATGTCGACGACGGAGGGCGTGCACCGCTGAGCCTGTCAGCCTGTGACCACGGCCAGTGCAACCTGGTCGAAACGTCAGGCAATTCAGAGGTATGTAATACCTTTTCGTGATCGCGTTAATCCCCGTTAATACGTAAATAATATTATATCATGGAACGCGAAAGTTTAAAAGTTAGTATAGTTTTGCCATCTATCGATGAATAGCAGAACTTTTAATGACTTTTTGAAATATCACGCTTGTCTCTTTAGTTCAGCAACTCGCCTCTAGGTGGCATTGGTTGTATCGGCGTGACTGCGCATGCGTAATCCCCCTCTTCGCCCCGCAATCTGGTGACTCATGCCCACGGAGCAGATACAAAGAGGAGAGGGCCTAAGCAACTGTGCACTGTGATTATAACTAGGTCCTGAAGTCATCACAGTGAGCGTGGCTTATAGTTAATACACTGTCAGCGTTCGTCTTGTACGTTTGTATCGAAAAATAGCAAATCAGTAAATTTTCGTTGTATTAAGGAGTAAAAGATGAAGTGTTGTATTTTATCATGTAAAAACTATTCAGATAGACGCTCTCATGCCATGTATGGCATCACAATTCATTTGTAACTATTTTTTTTTATTTTATTTATTAAAATAGTTCTAGAAAAATCTCGGGAGTGTTTTTTGAAATATAATTAAATCTATTCGTCACTAGATGGCAAAACTTTGTGCAATGGGAACTAAAAAAACAAAGGTACGTAGAGCTAAGTATTAGTAAAATAAATCATACGAAGATACTGAAATGTGTTCTACATCCAGTCCTAAAGAATTTTTAGCCGTCAAAGTATTATTTTTATATTTTTGTAATCATTTTTTGAATAGACTGTCGTCTATCTTCAACTAGAAGAACATTTATAAACAGAACAAAAAGACAGGGCCGTAATTAGAACCCAATTATTTTACCTAGCAACCCACGACTATACGAGTATTTATCTTGAATTGAAAGTCCTTTAAATATTAAAATGAAATAAATTGTAAAGGTCGCAAGCGCCGTTATTTTTATGGCGTTTATGCGTTTCGTTCATCGAACCAATGCTGGATGAGCTCCTATAGACTTAATTAAAAAACAGAACGGACATTTTACTTAAATAAGAACTCGTGTTAAAGTAAACAAAAATTATATTAAATTTGTTTATTAATTTAAAACTTAAAAAAAACGACAATAAATAAATAAGTGTTTAACTTTGACTGGTCTTCACTAATGTAATGTTACAAATTAAATCATTTGTTTCAATTGAACCAATTATAGGTATTTTTGAATTATGAGTAGTCAAGTAGTCAGTCAGACTGTCAGTCGTGCAGCTAGTCTGTTCCAATAAGTAGATCCTGTGGAGAAAAACAGGCAAGAAACTCCAAGGACACTCTTTTTTTCAAAAAAATCTCTGGCTACATTGCTTATAAGCGCAAAGGAAATGTGAAGACAATGTAACGTATTGTTTTAAAAATATAATCAGTCGCGTAAATTGCTACTATACGTAAGTAATAGCAATTCCGAGATGACCAGCGGCATTCGATCACGAACATGACACGAGTGCCAGCCATCGTCCACTTCAACCATATTAAAGGGAGCCGAACGAACGACCCAACACATACGCCACCATCGGCAGAAATTCTAGGCGAACAACGCTGAATTTCAGTTCTGCAACGTTTTAATCTCTGATAATTAGTTCGTGCTTACAGTTCTTCATTAGTGAAAGCGAAACAGCGCGAGGTGCCATTCATTGATAGAAGTGAGATAGAGTTATTGTTTTAATGGCGAAAAACATGCACATGGCTACTAAAAATTTTAATTTTTCTCTTATTTTACTGCAATCTGCTACAAAATCATTTTAAAATGAGTACTAATTTTTGTTTTTATTTACCCGAATGTAATATAATGATGAAAAAATAACTCGCAAGTATATTTTTACGTTTTCTAACAAATACGAAACGCTCGCTGCTAGCTAGACATGCGCCAGTGTACACTGAACCACAGTTGAAGTGCGTATGAGCTCGTTGTAGCTCCGGAACCACAACTAAGTTTGACAAATTTAGTGTTCCAAACGCCATACCTAGTACGTAGTACATTTATATCGATGATAATATGTATGTATTTAGAAATATATAAGTATGTTTATCAGCAGTCCGGTTACCATAGTACAGGCTCTGCCTAGTTTGGGATCAGACAGCCGTGTATGAGATGTGTGAACTTATTATTATTATTATACTTTAATCTCTAAGAAGAAAGGCATTTGGCATATGTTAGTGTAAACCTTGGAATGAAACTATGCATCTCTTTTAAGTGTTTTGCTACCGAGCTAAGTATATTTATTTATTAGGACCACAACAACTGACATACATCTTCTGTATTTGAAGTGTCTGTTTGTAATGTCATAATTACAGTTTTTAATAGTTACTTCTTATAACACCAGCTATCTGGAAGTGAAAGTCCCGTGAATATCGGCCCACCCGTTCCGGAGATTAGCGGAAAGAAACAGACGGTCAGACAGACAAAAATGTTTGAAACTGATTTTTAGGTATAGGCACAGATAAGATAATAGTTACTTCGTAACAGATACATCACTCCCATACAAAACTCAAAATACCTACGTTATAATAGCCTACAAAATTGAAATAATAATGACTGGCGTTAGCTGTGACCAGAAATATATCTTATTTACGCTTATAGAAAGTTGAGAACGCCTTGCCCACCGCGCGACCTTCGTCTGTGCATGTAGCCGAACTGCCGGACACTCTAGGGTTGTACAAAGTACACAAATAATGAAATAAATTATTTATTTGGGGTATGTCCCGATATACACTGCGAGCACTGTTCAGTGCTCTTTTACTGGGGATAACTTCGTTCCATTATGGACTGACAGTATACTGCCACAGTATCCTAGTGAAGTATATGACGTCATAAATCGTCGCCATTTTTGTACTGTGAGCAATGGCGTTTTCGAGGAAAGGTGCTCTCAGTGCTTTGATCATGCGATCAACTACAATTTTTTTCCAGTTAGATAATAAACAATTATTTGTCGAAATACTCGTATGTTCATCGCTTTTACCGTACATAGCCCCATTTAAATAATTCGTTTATAAAGTTATTTAAAAAACATCACGGCCACGGATGGAGGTTTTTATTTGAGTAGGTAGTTATGTGTTATTTAATACTTTTGTGTAATATAATATGTAATACAAAAGTATTAAATTATAAGAGTATCTTTCTCTGGTCTACGCAACAGCCATTACTAGCAACCCGCCCTAGCTTCGCACGGGTAGCAGAGACATCATCAACAATCATAATCATATTTCAACCAATTTACACATAACCTTAACAAATTACATACCTAAACCTTCCTCATAAATAGCTCTATCTATTGATGAAAACCGCATGAAAATCCGTAGAGCAGTTTTTGAGTTTATCGTGTACAGATACACAGACAAACGCGGCGGTGTAAAATGAAGTGATGTAGTGATAGTGATGTATATGTCTACAGCATCAACATTTTATGCTACTATCGAAGGTTTAAGGATATTTTAATTACCTATAAAAATTAAAGATATAAATTTCATAGGGGAAATATTTTTATTTATTATTATATAAAACTCAACACCCATAAATTTTATTATCAAGTATGTGTTCCGATACACACTGCGAGCACTATAAGAACTGACGCCAATGTAGAACACTGCGAAGCCGTTCCTTTACATCTATGTTTTTTGGCGCTGTTTTGACGTGAAAATAATTATCATATATATGTACAAGTTATCTTTTCAACAAGAAAAAAAATTGTTTGAATGTAGTTATATTTAAAAATTTAATATTCAAGCCAATTGTCAATTGACAATTACTCGCATAATAAAAGTAAGTTTACTTTTTATTAAAAGAAAATATTGTTTTTTAAGTAACCGAATGCATAATAACTTTATAACCGAATTATTTAAATGGGGCTATGTACGGTAAAAGTGATGAACATATTGCGACAAATGTTTGTTTATAATCTAACTGGAAAAAAAATTGTAGTTGATCACATGATCAAAGCACCGAGAGCACCTTTCCTCGAAAACGATAGTGCTCACAGTACAAAAATGGCGACGATTTATGACGTCATATACTTCCCTAGGATACTGCGGCAGTATTCTGTCAGTCCATAACGGAACGAAGTTATCTCCAGCACTGAACAGTGCTCGCAGTGTATATCGGGACATACCCCAAATAAATATTTTTTTTCATTATTTGTGTATTTTGTACAACCCTAGAGTGTCCGGCAGTTCGGCTACATGCTCAGACGAAGGTCGCGCGGTGGGCAAGGCGTTCTCAACTTTCGAAAAGCGTAAATAAGATATATTTCTGGTCGCAGCTAACGCCAGGTATTATTATTTCAATTTGGAGGCTATTATAACGTAGGTATTTTGAGTTTTGTATGGGAGTGATGTATCTGTTACGAAGTAACTATTATCTTATCTGTGGTATCGTGCAACTGTATGAGCTTAAAAAGCAACTATTATTTTGACATTACAAACTGACACTTGAATTTTATTTATTTGCATTGATAATATAATCTAACTACGTACTTAGGGGAAACATAATTTAGGACAAAAAAGTCAGCATTTGGTAGATACCTATAGACAGACGTGCATTTCTTTACTTAACAGACACGAGTTTCGGATCCATGTTATTATTATAACAGCTAAATACTGAATAATTCATTTAACTTATGTAATTTTTTGTATTAATAATAAAAATAAGCTTCTAACATCTATTCTGAGACTCAAAATTACTACACATTTAAATAAAAATTCGATCATTTCTATGTCTCAGAATGGATGTCGAAGCGGGACCCGTGGCACTAAAGAGCTCCTTATCATAGACATGGCCATTAGCCAACAGGTGGTCGTACCCGTAAGAGTCTATCGACATGTTGGATAGACTATGAGATGGCCTATGACTCGGTGCCACATACGTGGCACCGAGTCATAGGCCATCGGCATAGGCCATAGGCAGTCAATGAACCCTCTCAGTACTCTTTTAGAGGGTTCAAGGCTAGGCTACAGGTTGCAGAAAGATGATGGAGTTATATCTCACCTTCTGTACATGGATGATTTGAAACTCATTGCCCCCGCTAATTTGCAATTGACAGCGCTACTGAATGTGACTGAAAACTTTAGTAACTCTATCAAGATGGAATTTAGTGTGGACAAGTGTGCAGTCATGCATGTAAAGAAAGGTGTGATAGTACAATCTGAAGGAGTCAAACTTTCAGATTCAACAAAACTCAGATCTCTGTCTGCCACCGAAACCTACAAGTATCTAGGTATAATAGTATAATATCACAGTCATTGGGAATACCTGAATCTAATGTGAAACAAGCGTTGCAGGAGCGTTTTTTTGGCCGCCTGAAAAAAGTACTAAAAAGTCTTTTATCAGGGGGTAACAAGATTCGTGCCTGCGGTTGGGTCATACCGGTTTTGCTGTATTCCTTTGGTATACTTAGATGGACTCAGACCGAATTAGATGCCCTTGACAGGAGAGTCCGTACACTGCTGACTGCATTCCGAATGCACCACCCACGTTCATCAGTAATGAGGTTGTATATGCCGCGAAAGTTTGGGGGTCGTGGCCTTTTAAACATTAAAACCTTATACAACCTTAGAGAATATTTTCTGCATACTGATGTGGGAGTGCATTGTAATGTAGTCGCAGTGGACAATGGGACTCACTCCGCTCGCTCTGGCTAAAGAGAACTGGCGCAAGCCTGTAATACTTAGTACTTATGATCGCAGGAATGTATGGAAGGGCAAGAGCTTCATGGTCGTTTTTATCGGGCCCTAAATGGGCCTGATATAGACTTTAAAGCATCTTTATCTTGGCTACGGTCTGGTGATCTTTTTGGTGAAACCGAAGGTTTTGTCTTTGCAATTATGAACGAAGTTGTTATGACGAAAAACTATCGGAAATATATCCTGAAAGACGGTACGGTGGACATCTGTCGGGCATGCCACCGTCCTGGTGAATCTATCAGGCATATTATTTCTGGTTGTTCTCGTTTTGCAAACGGTGAATATTTGCATAAACACAACCAAGTGGCCAGGATTGTGCATCAACAACTTGCCCTTAGATATAATCTTGTGCATTCAGAGGTGCCATTTTACAAGTATGTGCCCGACCCAGTTCTCGAAAATGGCCGTGCCACATTGTATTGGGATCGATCTATCATCACTGACAGAACTATTGTTGCCAATAAACCTGACATAGTGGTGATAGATCGATCAGAGCGCCGCGCAATGATTGTCGATAGCGCTGTTCCTCATGATGAGAATCTCGTGAAAGTTGAAAAAGAAAAACAAATAAAATTTTTGGATTTGTCTCACGAGATTGTCGATATGTGGAATGTCGATTCGGCGATCATTGTTCCGATTGTCATATCTGCTCATGGATTTAGACACCTTAGGAGGCTCTCGTTAGACGGCTGGATCAAGGGACTGATGCAGAAGGAGGTTCCTGTCTTTGGAGCCCTAACCACCGGTGTCTTGGTCCCTGTACCCGATGTCGGTGGTCTACTATTTTTTATATTTTTAAATATATATATATATATTGTTTTGTACATATTTAAAAATGTAATTTATAAGTGTTAAGATAAATAAAGAGGAATAATTATAATAATAATAAATTTTATTGAAACTAAAAACAATGTTTACAATTGACATGTGCACGAAAATAACCGCTCTAGTGAGTACTGTGTCGCAGTTATTAACGGCCACCTCCGAAGATGGTTCAGCGTTCCATGGTAAACTATCTAATAATGTTAAATTCCTATGTTTATGCTAAATGTTTAGAATATAATAAAATAAAAAAGAAAAATGAAATAAAAATAAAGTGGGTGAGTGACTACGGGAGTGGGTGAGTGAGTGAGTGAGTGAGTGAGCACGTGAGTGGGTGGGTAAGTGAGTGAGTGAGCTAGTGAGGAATTATATGCTTACGAGTGCTTCTAATCTATCATAAGTAAAAGTGCTAAGCCAGACTTTCGTCAAACGTTTACATTTTCGGGCGGTGAGAGGATAAATATTTATAAAGTATTATGCATTGTGTAATAGGTAAGTAGATCATTATCGCAATTCGTAAGCGACGAACGGACGAAGCGACGTAGCGCGCTCATCAATATAACGTGCTACCTGGCCGGCGCGTGGGCAGCCCACTGAATTACGCACGACTCATCGCCTTCGCCTCTGCTAGGTACCTGTAGCTTCATACCTACTGAACGGAGTGGACCTGGCCTGCCTATACGTACAACAGTAAAGCAACATTCTACGAAAATAAAAGGGAAAGGACCTAGTTTTAAGTGCCTACTTAAGTTAATGAAAGCTGGTATTTGTATCCTAAACTTGAAAGAAAGAAAGAAAATACATTTATTAGCCACACACAATAAATAATCATGGAAGAAAAAAAAAAATTGTACCAAACTAAAGAAAAGAGTTACTTCCAAAACAACAACATAAAATAAAATGTGTGACTAAAAGGCCACAGCTCAGCCTATGCTATGGCCCCTAAAAGTGACCACAGCGCTGATTTTCAGCTGAAGCCCAAAGACACCTCACGGACGTGTGCACAGTTGTAATTCTATAAACATACATGTGATAATTACATACATACATTAGTTACATAACATATAGCCTGTACATAAAATGATAACATCAACTAAAATATGCAATTTGTAGGAACGACTAGTATCAAATTGCCAATTTTGCCAATTTAAAAAATAGAAAGAGAACATATTCAATTTAATCAATAATAAGAATTTAAGATTAACATAGATTAAGAGGTGTAATTTAATATTTAATAAAAAATGCTGGATTTTTGCATGGTTAAAAACAACATCTTTACTTTTAATTTAAAAGTTAATGGTCCCAATTCTGTTACTTCACTCGCTAAATTAAAATTCACAAAATTTTCTTCATATACGATGTAAACCTTGTACACTTCAAAACAAGGTCTTATTTCAAATTGAAACAAGTAGGTAACATATGTCGCTATCGAAATAAGCAATTTATTTGTCGACTAAGGTCTGATAAGCTTAAATAAACTTAAATAGCTATCCGTTGAATGCCATCTCTTTTGCTCTGTGTTTTTAGTAAGCGTCTTCGTAGGTGTAGAGTAAAAACACGTCATCCTTGTTTGTTTTGAACAAGTTTTTATACGGCAATTATACGGCATTTGAATAAATGGAGACTCTCGCTGCGTAGAAATAAAGTTGAGTATACGTTGACAGGTTTTAGTGAAATTTAGCGGCGCTGAGAAATAGATGCTAGTAACAAATAGACCTTATTACGAAGAACACTAGGTTGATTTCATATGAAGAAATTAAGTCAGATTTTAGTTTAGTCGAGTGTACAATAGAATCGGCACCAATATAAACTTATATGAAAACCAAATAAAATAAACTGTTAAATACAGATACACAACAGAATAGATATTGTAATAAAATAGATAGCTATTGTAATAAAATATGGTGTCCTAGCTGCGCCCCGCGGTTTTACCCGTGTATGTCCCGGTACCGTGGGAATATGGGGATTTTATTACTATAATATTATATTTAGCTTCGATGTTTGTCATTTCTAATTGAACATTATTTTGTATTTTCTCTAAATTGCATTTGGTTAATCCAATTTCTAACTTCTGGTATCTTATTGTACGTTCACGTTTATAATATTAGTAGGATGTGAAAGTTTGGATGGATGGATGGATGGATGGATGTTTGTTACTCTTTCACGCCAAAACTACTGAACCGATTGCGATGAAACTGGAGGCCTGAATTAACATATAGGCTAGGCTAGGCTTTTCATCTCGATATTTCCACGGGATCGGGACTTAGGTGGGTGAAACCGCGGGGCGCTGCTACTTTTGAAATAACTCGAAAACGGGAAATATTTGCACAGGGGTTATAAGGTATAATTTTTTTGCAAATAAGCTTCCCTACAACCCCATTATGGTTGCCGAAATATTACCAGCTATAATCTCGCAATAAAATGGTTATCGCCGTGATATAGTTATATCCCTAGGGATGCAGCTAGCCGTAAGATAGTTATATGAAAGCGTTTCATAACCCTCTTACTAAGTATATAAATATGATACGAGAGCAATCTAGCAATAGTACTATCTTATTAGAGTAATCTAGTGAATTTATAAATGTTTATTTATTGATAATATAAGCCATGGGCGTTGACGCCGCATCAAGCAAGCATTGGATCAAAAAGCGCGGGGGCATGTGAACGACTTGAACAAAATGCCTGTCCTTGTTGATGCGCGTCAACGCGCCGTAGTAAAACGCGCGTCCGACACCCGTCGTCTGAACGTGGCTTTAGATAATATTTGACTACATAACTCACTTGTCAGATTTAATATCCACAGAATACGTCCTCATTGCTGTATCTTCAGTGTCAAAAGGTACCGGTACATCTTGTCTGAAAATAAATTTACTTTGTTTATAATATTAATTATCACATCAGAACGACCTGTAAAAATAAGAATTTTTGATTTTTGTTCTTGTAAAGAGAAAAAAATTATAATCTGTGTAAACCATTGACACGAATCACACCGATTTGGGGTGCTTAAAATCTGTTCTACTATTTTTAATCAATATTTAACGAAAATTCTTTATTCAAATAGTTACATTCACATTTTTGTATATATAATAGTTAAATTCATATTCACAACAAACAAGTTAAAATAATAATCATCAAATACTCTAAAACGTACTTGATCCCTAGGCCCTAGACACTATTGATGTGTGTATATATACATACAACACACTATAATATATAGTACGTCGAGCTGTTTTGTAACTGTAAATGTATTTTGCGCATCGTAAATACTAGTCGTTCAAAGCAGTCAACCGCTGTAGCGTTATGTTAAGTAGCCTTAATCGCGAATGGAGCTACTAAATGCAAATTTTTTTTTTCAAATCTGTCAGATAGTTCTGGACTCACCTGTTAGGTTCATCATCTGTAAAAATTATTCTCATCGTTTTGTCCTTAGCGCCAGGTGTGTTATCTAATCTAAAATATTCTTATTAGCACGCAGTCATAGCACTCTAACTAGAAGGAACACTGTAGGTACTAGATTGTACAAAGAGCCGGGGTTCGAAGGCCCATCGAAGGTAATATTTGATATTGTGAGTCAAATTCCGAATTTTATCATTTTTTCTCTATGTATTTCATAGCAAAAATGGTGGAATATTTTTTATGAAATTAACTACAAAGAGGATAGCATTTTGGTAAAGCTAGTAAACGCTGCATACTTGGTATGTAGTTCTTAATTTTAATTATACTACCCACATCAAAAAAAATCTGAGCAACATGTATGGTTTTGAACTGTTGAACGATTTTTACTATTGTAATATATATATATAAATATAATATATTTATATTTCTTTTGTAAATAATAACTAAACATTCTTTGATGCATTAGTGACTAAAGCAACAAAATCCTTCATTCAATTCTTCATTTAATCACAATAATTAACAATATGTGTACCGCAACATACGTATAAAATTAAGTTAAAACGAAATTAAACTTTTCATGTTTTACAAAACTGTTGTTTGAAACTTGTCAGCAACGATTTTTCATTCGTAATCGCTCCCAATAGAATTTTAACAAGTCTTTTAGTTGTTGGGTTGTCGACACTCCGTCCAGGTTCGCTATAACACGTCTGGAGCATGTCCCATGCGTGCTCGATGGGATTAAGGTCTGGCGATTGTGCAGGCCACGACAAATCCCGGATGTTTTGCATTGCCAAGAAGCCGAGCTGTGTGCGAATGCGCATTGTTATGCATCAGCGTGACATCTGAGCCAAGACTTTGTGCAAATAGGTGAACTTAAGGCGCGAGGACACCTTCAACGTAAGTTTCAGCGTTCATATTGCCATCTACATAAACGAGCTCAGTTGCTCTGTTCTTCATAAAACGCCGAGATACCTGGGACTGATTTCTTCCCGCTTGTAGCATGCCTACAGCTCTCTGCATTTCATCAGCAGTCAAATGGCGTCGCTCCATTACATAAAAATGACTCACCACTCTTAAAAACTGTATTTCTCGAAATGATAAAATTGAAATAAATACCCGATTTATCAAGCAATGAAAACATATGAAATCGGAAAAAATAATTAGCTTTTATTTAAATGAAAACAAAACACAATCGATAAAGTTTTTTTTTAAATCGGCCAGTATATATGTTTCCGAGAAGAAAAAAGATGTATGCCAATCTCCTTTGCTAAGAAAAAATAACATCAATAACAACACAAAACCTTTCTCATGAATCACTCTGTCTATTAGTGAAAACCGCATGAAAATCCGTTGAGTAGTTTTTCAGTTTATCGCGAACAGACAGGCAGACAGATGAAAAATTTACCGATAAAGCTAATATTTCGTACGAGAGAGGACATAAATGAAACTATTGATATTTAATAGTAAGGATGAAAATTCATAATTTGTTTAGAAATCTGCACCTAAAACTGTAAAAGATTTAACCGAATTTTTTTTTAATCCGTATTCTCAAAATAAATCAACTATTTTTCGGCTACACACAACGCCCCTAAATTTTGAATTTTGAGTTTGTCCAAAAGTACGTTTATCTGGGCAAGCAAATCTCTTTCAGCAAAGAAAGAAATTTAGAAGAAGTGAACAGAAGAAATATAATTACATGGAAAAAGTACTGTTGTCTTAAGAAAGTTGTCAAATCGCAGCTTCTCTCGACAAAAGAAATAGTCTTGGCTTCTGAAATTCTTCAATGTCTCACGTACGGTTGCCAGACTTGGACATTCGATCGCAAGATCAGGACCAAAATTCAGACTTCTCAAAGAAGAATGGAGAGAAGAATTAAGTTGCACCCGAGGCAGCACTAGAGGGGTACACGTGTTTTGATTTCGCTATTGACAGTAACGTTAAACGCATGTCTTATCATTGAAATAAATTAGTGAATAAAAAATATCATAAGATAAATTATCATGCCTACCAACATTATGAATTTGCGAATTGCACTCCTGACAGTGGCATTATCTTCCATGTTTAAAACAATATTGATTCCTCATTGCAGCGCTTTTGAATTTCCACAGTTAGGAACACATTCATCATCATCAGATAAGGTTTCATTTAGGTTCAAAGTACTATCAGTAGTAAAAGAAGTTATATAATTATACATTGTAGCACAATAGAAAGTACGAGGAATAATCGGGGATGGGAAAATTGCCCAATTTAAAGAAGGAAAGTGCAGGATGTCTGTGGAACTGGATTGAGTAATTTCATGCGTAGCTGTTTATCGTCTTAACATTTACCACCATCGATACCGATAAAAAAAAATCATTACCATATTTATTAGAAATCACAAATCATTATGATTTTTAAATTTAACCCCAACTGCCATTTTCTCTCCGAATCATTTTGATAGATCCTAAGGTTGCCTGGAAGAGATTGCATCTAGCAATAAGGCCGCCCTTTGTACATTATCTGTTTAATTAAATTATGTAAATGTATCTTCCACTGTAATGCTAATGTACAAATAAAGTGTTATCTATCTATCTACCATTCGCAATGCATTTTTCAATTCTTCAATTAAAAAGAAAAGAAGAAATAAAGAAGCACTATCAAAAATATGTACATAAAATATTTACGTCTCTGACAACGTTTAACGTAACTCTTAATGGAGAAATCAAAACATATGTACCCCCACTAGTGCTGCCTCTGGCAGATCTTTTTTAAATCTTCAGAGGAAACCGGCTAATTAAAAGACAGGGTCCGGAACGTCGAAATTCAGAAGAAAACCAAAACAGCTGTCCTTAACCTTTTCACTTCAAAGAAAATGAAAGAGATCAGTCACGTGGCTAGGCTAGATAATAGGTGGACGGGAAGAGAACTAAATGTACTGGACCACGAGGCATTAGAAGCAGGAGCAGGCCTAACGCTAGATGGGTAGATGAGATTGTGGGGGTGACAGGTCAAAGCTGACTAAACACATTCTCGACAACCTCGCCTGTTCTTCCCCCGCCAACACCTGGAAGTTCCTTGGAACTCTGGGTACTGGCAAACAGCGACCTGCTAATCTGCAGAAGATAGTTGGTTTGGATGATATAAATCGTCATTTCTCCACATCGGCTTATCTAGATCACCAAACCAAAAATCGCACTGTTAATTACTTAGCGTGGTCTAAATTGTCCCACATTATAAATTTTTCCTTAGATTCCGGAACTTTCCTTTCACTTTGGCGTAAAGCCTTACCCAAAATCACAAACCCTACACTTCCTAACCCCTTTAGACCTATATCAATTCTTCCCTTCTTCTCTAAAATGCTAGAATCCTGTGTGCGCAAGCAGTTATCCAATTTCATTTATAAAAATAACTTATTAAGTACAATTAACTATACAATCTGGGTTCAAGCCTGGCTATAGCACTACCACCACTCTCCTTAAAGTGACTGGTGATATTAGGGCTGGCATGGAAGATAGTAAAGTTACAGTCTTAGTTTTCATTGATTTCTCAAATGCCTTCAATACCGTCAGTCACGATATACTCTTATCCATCCTCTCCTATCTTATGGTGTCGCCTGAAGCGCTGGAATGGTTCTCATCTTTTCTTCAGAGACGCCAGCTGTCCGTTCGTGCCCATGGCCTCTCTTCAAGCTGGTGTGATGTTGACTCCGGTGTTCCTCAAGGTGGCATTCTCTCTCCTTTAGTTTTTTCTGTGTTCATTAATCTCCTAACCCTTGAACTTCAATGTACGCATCACTTGCAGCTGTACTCCCAAGCTGAGTTTGACGACATAACAACAGCTATTGACACGATTAATAGATTACTAGGAGCTATGGAAAATGGTCTAATAGGTTTGGGTTATCAGTCAACCCGACAAAGTGCCAGGCCGTTATAATCGGTAGTCACCGATCGATGAGCAGAGTCGACTTCGAGCGCTTCGAGCCGTGACTTTTAACGGTTCTGCCATACCTATTTGTCAAACGGTGAAAGATCTGGATCTATATCTCAACTCCACGTTAAATTGGCGCGATCAAGTACCCAACGTGTGTCAGAGGGTTATCGGAACCCTCAGAGCCTTATATGTACCGCCTAAAAAATTTTCACCCTGCGAAAACCAAGACTACGCTCGTGGAAACTCTTATCTTTCCTTTAATCGACTATGGTGATGCTTCTCGATAAGTTAGACCGTCTTCTTAATAACTGCATTCGATTTATCTTTAATCTTCGTAAATATGACCGTATTTATACTTTCCGTTCTCAGCTCAGACGGTTGCCCATTCGTCAACGCCGTAAAATGCGCGTTCTCACTACCCTATTCCCTATCCTCAATTCACCATTTCCCCCTACTTATTTGACACCAAAATTCCAACTCTTATGCAATAACCACGACAGAGATCTTCGGTCGTCAAGCAACCGCCTACTACTTTGTCCGTCTCACACCACTGGGTTCGGTTCTTCCTTCCCGGTTCAATCGATTCTTCTGTGGAATGCGCTTCCTCTCGAAGTCAGGACGGCTTCAAATCGTCACACTTTTAAGGTAAAAGTAAAGGAGCTCTTATTCAAAGAATTGGCAGAATCAACTGGTCATTAGTTCGAATCATTCATGTCGTTATATGTATTTATAATAGTATATGTATATAGCTATGTATGTATTTGTGTATGTATCTGTGTATGTGTGTATATATGTATAATATATGGTACACTAAAGTTATGAGTATTTGTGTATAATGTGTGTGTATATTCGTATCGAAATTTGAATGTATCCCCTTCTTCTTTTTGTCATTTTTTTACAAGATTTTTAATTGCACCTACTTCTTTTCTCTGCATCACCCAAAGGTTGATTGTAAAGAATGCCTTAGGCATGAAGTCCGCCTATGTACTAATGTGCAAAAAATAAATAAAAAACAAAATAAATAAACACAGCCAGAAACAAAGATTACGGGCATTCCTTGGAGGAGGCTTTAACCCGAAGATACAACTTTTTCAAGTCATAAAATAAAGGATACTCACTCTTCAAAATTATCATCCAAAATTTCCACCTTCACAGCTTCTATTGAATTAGAATCTTGCTGGACGCGTCTGTAACACGAAATGTTTATAATTTTTTTTTTTTTATATTCATATCTCTTAACTTGTCACGAACTTGTCACGCGAATCGTGCGCGTCGTTACTCCCTACCTCAAGCCATTAACCACATCTCACCCCTCGTCTATAAAACCACGTCGCGCGAAGACTCAGCCCTCTTCCCGATCAAGACCGCTCTGAAGCTAAGTACTCTGCATCTACCATCGCCGGAACTACGTCCAAAGCCTCTCAAGCAACACCCTGAGCCTAGTATAGCTAACGTCTAATTTCCTTCAAATAACTGTACCACAAGTTTTATTATAAACTGTGAATGTGTTATAATAATGTGTGTTTATCTACGGGGGACTACGTGGCCATCCTCTACGTTACAGCTGGCGCCCAATTAAATAGGCAAGAGGCTTTGGACGGCGTTCATCGGCACCTTTTTACTATTTTTATCATTTATTTCGTGTACTGTGTGAAACTCGTCCAGGCAAGTACATTTTTAAAATTTTCTTTTCGTGAAAAACTGTGCAAATCGCAACCACGTGTTCATTCCCACCCTCATCTTTATATTTCTGCTACATTAATCGTAAATTTTAGAATACATAATAATTCCCGCTACGCTGGTGGAGATTATCTTGAATTCACCCACGTTCCACGTATAATGAATAGCAAACTGGACGAATTTCTATATATTGTTTTATTCTTTTCAGCATAACTTAGTTCGAAATCTTACAACTTTAATATGATACTAGGTTATATTATATATAGGGCACGCCACGATTGTGGCGGTAAGATCAGTCATGGAGGATTGGCTGGAAAGGCGGCATGGCAGCCTCCTACCGGATGACACAGGTACTTACTGGACACAGCTGTTTTGGGAAGTATATGTGTCGGATAGGCCGGCCTGCCAACGCCTGTGTGCCACCACTGCGGGGGCTGCCGTGAGGATACCGCACTTCACACCCTAGTGGAGTGCCCTGCATGGACGCAGCAGCGTGCTAACCTCACGTAGGGTAGGTGTGGGTGGCCTCTCGCTGGAGATCATGATTATGTCCATGGTCCAGAGCCCAGAGCGCGTGGGATTCCGCCGCCTCATTTTGCGAGGAGGTAATGTATGCCAAGAAAGCGGCGGAAAGGGAATGGGAGAGAACTAGTACTCTCCCGTCCCGCAGAAGACGCACCAGGCGCCGGAGAGAGCAGGTCGATCTCCGGCCTCCATAAGCGCTTGCCTGGGGGCGACCGACAGGGTTATCCGGCGCCCTAGCAGAAGCAGGCCCGAGACGGTGGCACCGTGTTCCGCGCGTGCCTCTCTCACTGATAGGGGATAAAATCCCCTATAACACAGTGAGGTCGCCTGTTGCTTAACAGGCGGTCAAGTCTACCAGGGTTCACAGGGATTTCCTTGTAAGGGTACACACACCTGAGGCACTGGTAATGTGGACTGTGACGCAACACCGTGTGGTTTTAATCGGTTCGAGTCCGACATACCACCCTACCGCTTTGCCCAGGTGGGGTGAAGACCCGTGGGGTTTTCCACACGTTAAAAAAAAAAGGTTATATTACATATATAACCCTTAACTAAACTTTGTTTTTTCTCTTAATGTCTCTTTAAAAATAACGGCGAATATTGTCGATCTGGATGCCCTATCAAACATGAGCATGTAGAACTTAAATCTGTATAAACTGAATGTTTTGTGAGCAAACTCGCTCGATAATTCTAAAACTTAATTCGAAACATTTTTTTTTCTGAACATACGATCAATTTTTTTTCTGCAAAAATTCCTTCTGATCGCCTGATCGTTCCTAACTTGTAAAGGTGTATGGTCAGAAGCACCATAGTTTTGTAACAGCTATTGTTTACACAAATCCTTGTTAATGTTTCTTTGTATTGATAAAGTTGTTGAATATGGGAATTCATTCTGGTGATTCCTTTTGCTAAACAAAATAAACTAACCTCCAAGTTGCTAATTAAAACCAAAGAACCTGCTAGAGCTATTTATAAACTCTGTAAATAAAAAAAAAACTAGCTACAATAATATATACCTACCTAAATAACTTCAATGACCTACATAATAAAAATAACTACATTGATACCTACTTAATAAAACAACTATGATAATACCTACCTAATAAAATACTACTATGCTTCCTAACGACTTCTGAAATAAAAACAGTGTTGCTAGTTGTCTTAAATATGTATTTATTTTATTATAATTCTCTTAAAGAAATTAGTAACTAAATATTAAATTTCTTCTCTGACAGCAAGACACCAGGGAACCTACCGGAGTGAGCGTTCGCGCAGCGGAATGTTGTTGAATTTAAAGATTTTAATTATGCAGATATTTAGTGTATGACATCGTGTAATTGTGTATGGTAAAAAAAAAATTGTGCATGCAGCCATTGTGGAGAAATTCGCTAAAAACTGATTCCGCTGGGGAAACGTTGTCCTGGCGGAACTTTTTTTAATCCATGGACTTAGAAGAAAAAAATGTGTCCAAAAATTAGTGTGTAATTGTGTATTTTATTTTATTCAAAAGGTACAGATACAGACAACAGATTAAGATATACATAGAAATGGCCTTAACAGTAAATAGTAAGCAAACCTGAAGTCCAGTTACAACTGTACACAACTTTCAAAACATACAATACTTCGTTCAATATGGGCTAGGTAGTAAAAAGTAAATGTGAAATATGGGGGGAAAACAACTAAAATAAAATAATAAATGAATAAAACTTAAATTAACTAAAAAGGTCACATAAGGTTGTAATGTAGCAGGAAAGATTTGAAAACCTTAAATTTGTCGTCAAAAATGTCTACCTGTGAGCAAATGGCATTATAGTTTTTACACATTCTGTGCAAAGGATTATTCTGAGACACATTGTTCTTGCTTGTGGGGATACTAAACAGCTGTGGAAAACGCACAGATCGAGTTGGTATTTTTACATCTATAAATTCAACAAGGTGGCTACCCATGAACAATTTACAATTTTATGTAGGGTGCACAAGTCATTCATCCATCTTCTATGTTCCAGAGTTGCTAGGGAGAACCTTCGGAGTCGGTCAACGTATTCCGGTATTTTACGTCGTAACCCATATTTTGAACACAGAGCTCTAATAAATCGCCTCTGGATCGCCTCTATACGATCTGTATGTACATTATAAATTGGTGACCACACAGATGAGCAATATTCTACTATACTCCTCACCAAGGAGCAATATAAAATTACCACAGAATTCGCCTGCCTAAACGGTTTAGCAGTCCGAAGTATAAATGATAGCATACGGTTAGCTTTACTGCATATTAAATCGTAGTGAGGTCTAAAAGATAGAGATGAGTCAAATATCACTCCCAGGTCACGCACCTCTGTAACCCTCTCGATAATAGCTCTCTTTATATGGTAATTATATTGTGTTAAACCCTTTTTCTTTTTTGTAAATGTAATAACCTGACACTTTTTTATGTTCAATGACATGAAATTCCTATCGCACCAGTTTACCATAGTGTCGATATCTGTTTGGAGAATTTCACAATCACTATAGTCAGATATTCGTCTAAAAATTTTTATATCATCAGCATAAGCTAAACATTCACTTTTGATTAAATCTAACAAATCGTTTACGAATATTAAAAACAAAAGTGGACCCAGATTGGACCCCTGAGGAACGCCTGAAGTTGCCAAGTATGGAACCGAATCATAACCACTGAGCGTGACCAGTTGTGAGCGATTCAGTAAGTAGGATGTGAGCCATCGATACAGATTTCCATGTATTCCTATGTTTTCCGCTTTCGCAAGTAGTATCATATGGTCTACACGATCGAAAGCTTTGGAGAAATCTGTATATACCGAATCGACTTGTTTTTTACAATTGAGAGATTCACAAATATAATTAGTGTAATGGAGGAGGTTCTAGTTTGTAGATCTACCTGTGACAAATCCATGTTGTTTTGGACTTAATATGTGTTTAAAGTGGTAATAAATGTGTTTATAAATAAAGCTTTCAAATAATTTATCGAAACAATTAAGAACACAGATAGGACGGTAATTTGAGACATCCTATGTATGTATGAATAAAATTTGTGCATGCATAAACTTCGGAGAAATTCAAGTTTCCGCTACGCGAACGTTTGGCCATTAGGTAGTTTTCATATAAAGCGCTATAGAGAGCTGTAGATTTTTACATACGTTGTTTTGAATTCGTTTATATTTGTTTAAAAAACAAGATTTAGAAAAAATCGTAGGGTTTAAAAGATAAAAATATAAACGTAAAATACGCTTATTAGGTCTTAGTTCGTAAAGTATGCACTTTGGGGTCTATAGTTTCACGTTTATACAAACCTTGTAAGAGTGATGATATCAATGATGTTCCGTTAGTAATTAAAGAGTTATATGACAATTTACCATCAATAGACACTAAATATCTGCATAATTAAAATCTTTAAATTCAACAACATTCCGCTGCGCGAACGCACACCCTACCGGGGGGTATATTATTGTCTGTCATTGTTGCCCCAAATCTTCTACTCGTACAATAGGACACTAAGGAGCTGAACTCATGCGTCTGCTTATTATCATTATCCTAAAGACTACTGTATACCTTAATAATATTCTCCTGATATGTCTAATGAATACACAAAATCAATTCTAGTTTAAAGAAGAATGCCCATTTCAGTATGAAAATCAGTTTCAAAAAAAGTACCTACTAATATTATCAAGCCGAAGAGTTTGTTTCTTTGGTTGGTTGAACGCGCTAATCTCAGGAACTACTGGTTCGAATTGAAAAATTCTTCTAGTGTTGATATTTATCGAGGAAGGCTATAAGCTGTATATAACATCACGCTACGATCCCTATTGATCGTAGCATCGTAGCGGAGCAGTGACCATAAAAGCAGGATATCTGCGGGGACGGCTAGTTTCTATATAGCTCTATATAAAAATATAACATACAATAATATAAAATAAGATATCAGTTGTATTACCATTCCACATCCATTCATATTTCTTTTTCGTTTGTCAAATACATTCGCCATTCGCATCGTTTTTCGAATACGATGCAAATGTCAAAAATTTTGCAAATAATCGCGAATGCGAATGTTCTTCACATCACTAATGGCTTAAGGTTATGGGCGAGCAATCAGTATTATTATTAATTTGTAGCTAGAGTTGCCACACGGAAAAAGGCACAAATACGTATGTAAAAAAAGAATACTTACTCAAAGTCAGAATATTTATTTTCCATATTTGGCACTGTATCTGTTTGTTCTGATCTGGAACTAAATAAAAAATATGATTATATTTAACATAGAATTATCAATAAAGGCAGAAGACAAATAAGACATAAATCAATTATATTTTTTACTGCGTTGCAATGCCTTTTTTTTATAGTTTTTTTCTGATCTGATTACAAGTTATGACTGTTTGAATTTCACATTTCTCAGCCCCGAATAGGTTATTGTACCGTATGGAAGTATATGTAACCGTATTAAAAGAGATGTCATCTGTTTACAGTCTGAGTCCCTGTAAACAGATGACATCTCTTCCAATACGGTTTTGAACACTTTCCACTTTCCTTGCTTGGTAAGGGCTGGTTATTGGCAAATTAGGACCTAAGTTACTAGTAGTAGTAAATTGAACAATTTGTAGACACTGGAGTGATGCGGTAACCTGTTCGGGGCTGAGAAATGGATCTTTGCCACTAATTCAGGACAATCTATATTATTGTTGAAGATATTTGATTTGAAACGTTTTTAAGTTTACACAAATTTTCTTATGCACTAGTAGTTTTGTATTTGTTGCAAGTTTTGTAGCTTCTGATACTGAGCTAAGCTGGTTGCCTGTATTTCAGTACACAGCGGCTCCCTATCCTGAATAAATAGTAAATAAATTTACAATATTTCTGAGCATAAGTGTGTACAATTAACATATTAATACTTGTAACATTATATTTTTTATAGTGTAAAACAAGTTGAAAATCGACGCATGCGAATGTGTGTGTCGTTGTGTTTGTGTGTGTATAAGTGTGCTTCGTGTGTTTGTGTGTGTATAAGTGTGCTTCGTGTGTTTGTGAGCATGTGTGCTTGATTGAGACGGTGTATGTATAACAACGATTTTAGTTTATGTCGGAATATTTATTTGTCATAGATCAGCTAATTACAAAATTTACAATGTTATTGAGGGATGATCAGTAGATTTTCAACTTCATTATAAGACATTTTAGTAAACCAATAATTTTTAGATTTTTTGATTGCTGTATTTCATAGGATATTGTAATTCATAGGATAAATTTGAATTATTTTATTTATTTTATTGTCAATATATGGACCCAAAATGGGAAGAATCTGCGAAATAACTAGGTAGACAGTAACTGCTATGCGCCTGCGGCTTTGCTGGTGTAGATTATGATAGTATGTAGTTTCTTAAAAACTTAATGTTTTTTTACATTTCAGTAGCTCTTATTATTATTTTCACTATATTTCTAACTATATTACATATTGTGTGAGAGAAGCAGCCGTCAGTTCGTCTTGCCTACAAGTTACAAAAAATGAATACGCTGGCAGTCCACACCAACGAAGTTCATCACCTTTCGTAGAAATTATGGGTTTATTATTGACGGTTTAATAGACTACATTTATTACAACATCACTCTGGCCAATCACTCAAAACCTGATTTAATACAACATGGTATAGAATATACTAGCTGACCCGGCACACGTTGTTTTGCCATATTAATTATTTATAACTAATATTTTGGTAGTCAAATGAAAAATAACTAACTTATTGAGGGGATGGGGCCTATGACTGAAATAAGAATGGAGCGCTGTGGTCTATTGACGGCCTATAAAAATAACAAAACACCAACCATTCATTTTCTTAATTCAAAGTACTTCATTAACTTCATTGACATTTTTAAAGTTTAACAGTGGGAGAGCCATGCTTCGGCACGTATGGGCCGGCTCGAAAGGAGTGATATCATGGTCATGGCCTCACAGAAAACCGGCAGTGAACTTCGTTGTACTTCGCCAAGCGAGTGAGGTTACCGGTGGCCCTAACCCTTCCCTCTCTCTATCTTCCCCCCTATCTCTCCATCTCCCCTCCTCTCCTACTCCCACCTTAAAGGTCGGCAAGGCACTTGCGGCTCTCGAGTTGCAGGTGCCCATGGGCGTCGGTAGTCACTTACCATCAGGTGACCCGTCTGCTCGTTAACCCCCTATTCCATAAAAAAAGTTTGACACCGACTTGACGGCAATCGATTATTACAATAGGGAATATGCATGTATTTTTTTTTTATCTTTTATTGACTTGTTCCATCATTCTACTCTAATAAAAAATACAAATAACCTTGGCAATGTTCAAATTAATTTTTAAAATAACATTGAAAACATCGATAAAATTTGATCTGTTTGAACGCCGCCATATTTCGCGGGCCTTGGATGACGTCACGAGTATACTTACTTGAAGTGTTACAGTAATTTTATACCGATTTTCAGTTGTAATTACTATGTATTGTAATTAATAGACGTTGGATAAAGTTTAAAAAACATTTTATAAGTATTGCCTTGTCCCTAAGTGTAAAAACACTATAAGAAGTACACCCAATACAGTATTTTTTTCCTGTACAAAATAATAATGTAAAATACGAAAACAATGGTGTAAATTAATGAGAAGAGATGAAGTATCTTCAATATCGTGTTTATATTGTTGTGAAGATCACTTTAATGTAAGCATATTACAATTTAATTGCTAGAATAGTGTGAATTAGTCAGCAGTAGGTCATTTATGTTGGTTTTAAATATCAAGCAGAAGGCAACTTGCTTGTCTACTTAAACTAGGTAACAAAAGTCCAATAAAACTTCATGAATATAACTAACTATACATACCTTACCTATCCTTTAGATTTGACCTCAGGAGACGTAAAATCTGGATTTAAGGCAAAATATGTAGTCATCATGAATGCATCTATTTTCGGTAGATTGTCCGATTGTTCTTTGACAAAACTACATTCAGTCATCGTCCTAGATAATTTCTAATATCACTAGAATGCTTAAATTGCACTAGCTAAGGGCAAAAACCACGGAAACACCTATCTTTCTTCGTAACACTACGAATATAGGCGCCGATAAATGACAGGACGGGGAATTTGACGTCATGTTTTGTTTCGACCAATAGTGAAGCGTTTTGCAAAGTTGAATTTCGCTCCCTTATTTTGCATATTTTAATTAATATTTTTTGCAATTAAAGACGAACTAAATAAGAAAATAATTGTTTAGGCATAATATGTGGACAATAAAGATTCAAGGGAAAATTAATCAAGTAAATTTAAACAACATGCATATTCCCTATTGATTATAACAAGCGCACTTTCTATTTTCGCTGGGTTAAATACTTTAAAAAAATTGTACCAATGAAAGTAAAAATACTAATATCGCTATTAAAAAACAGGGGTTGATCGTAGAGGGTTGAAAATTCAGGGTTGTATGTATTTTCTAATGCTGTATATAAAAATTATCTAAAAACCTACCTACCCTTAACATTTAGGGTGATGAAAAATAGATGTTGTTCTATTCTCAGACCTACCCAATATACACACAAAATTTCATGAGAATCGGTCAAGCCGTTTCGGAGGAGTTTAATTACAAACACCGCGACACGAGAATTTTATATATTAGATATATATAAGTAACATTTATTTTTTTGTTGAGAAGATAATTATTATTTATTATTAGCCACGTACAGCCACGCGGTAATGGCGAGTAAAGAATAAACACCTAAAGTATTTTTATATTATATTGACAAAAAAGTAATAGCTGAAATCATTTTTGCAACTTATTTTTAAAGGATTTTACAGATCACTAACATCTAGCAATTACGCAATTTAACATAATAAATACATTTAACAATAACAAAACATCTCCACTTCATAATAAGTTCGATTTGACATTTTGTTTTTATTTACGGAGCGAGCGATGTAGCCCTGACCGTGGTGTCGGGAACTCGCGAGTTTGACCGAGTCGTCGTGCGTAAATACCTAATTTTGTAAAATGGAATTATGTGATATAGCTCTTAACGTATAATTACTTACTTTTACCACAGGTTTACACTATACAAACAGAATACCTACTTATAATTGTCGAATTATACGAATTTTGTCTACAATAATACAATCTGGCAGTCCAGCGATCGAGTGAGGTCCGAGGTTAAAGATTCCTATTAGCAATGTGTATGTGTAAATAGATAGTACGTGTAAGTACTTAGTAGGTATCTATTTGCCACATCATAATGTCTGTTACATAGATACCTAACCTGCCTACACAACAAAGATGACACATACCATGCGTTTCGTTGTTCACTATTAAGCTCTTAGAACAAAACCGTATCAAATTCAACGTAGTACGAGTTATTGCCGCCAGAGAAACGACGACAATTTTGAATTTTGTCAAAATAAGAAATCTAGATTTCAGAAGCTTTTATTCAATTTTGCCGTGTAGTGTTAGGGTATTTTATGAAATTAGAAAATACTTTTATCAGGACCTAATATTGATTTTCCATACATTTCAATAACAAATCGATACTCGTAACGCCATCTATTGATATTTGTTTGAACCATTTTTGCTTTCTTTGAGATGGGACCCCATGCTTTGAGTAAGTATTATTTTTTTTACATACGTTTTTGTGCCATTTTCCGTGTGGCAGCTCTAGCTAAAAATGAATAAAGTATAATAATACTGATTGCTCGCCCATAACCTAAGCCATTAGTGATGTGAAGAATATTCGCATTCGCGATTATTTGCAAAATTTTTGACATTTGTATCGTATTCGATAAAACGATGCGAATGTTTGGCGAATGTATTTGACAAACGAAAAAGAAATTGTATGGATGTGGAATGGTAATACAACTGATAAGATTTATGCTTTTGTATAGAACTATATTAAACTAGCCATCCCCGCAGTTATCCTGCTTTTATGGTCACTGCTCCGCTCCTATTGATCGTATCGTGATGTTATATACAGCCTATAGCCTTCCTCAATGAATTGGCTATCCAACACTAAAAGAATTTTTCAATTCGAACCAGTAGTTTCTGAGATTAGCGCGTTCAACCAAGCAAAGAAACAAACTCTTCAGCTTGATAATATTAGTATAGATAATAATAGTAATGGGGAAGTCTTGAGGCAGATTAACTAAAATGGAAATACTTAATTTTTTGTATTGTTACTTAAATTATCATATTAATAATTAAAATTTTATCAAAAAAAAAAAAACCGACTTCAATGGTTTTCTCATGGATGCCATTGTCAGAACTGAACCAAATTGGACCACACAGGAAGGACCAGCTTTCAAATAAAAAAAGGATCATCAAAATCGGTTCACCCACTTGAAAGTTTAGAGGTAACAAACAAAAAAAAAACTGTCAGTTGTGGGACTGCACATTACTACTATGGAGGTAGAAAAATTAAAAAAAGACCATATTTGCTCAACAGCTTACCGGAAGCTATTAGGCAGGAGGAAAACAATGCCACGTTTAGAAGAAAGTTAAGGGAGTATTACTTCACACTGCCAGCAGTCATTCCTGAGTGCTGGAGTGATACTAATTTGACTGTAAATAAGTGTCTAATCTGTGTTATACCTAATAAATATCACCTATGTAACATAAAGATAATAACTACAGTAATAAGTAATACATAATTTATAGAGGCTCGTTACCCACAGTCAAACCGATTACAGTTTTGTAGGAAATTGGAAAATCTACTTGTTTAATACAGACCTATTAAATAAATTAAAATAAAAAAAAGCATACTATAAACCTGTGGTAGGGATTGACATAAATATTGCAAAAATATTTGATTTTGAATATTTTTTTTCTCAAAAACTATATGTCCCCAAATGTTAACTTCTTGTAAAAAAAATATCAATGGACGTCAATGGAAAGCTATGCCATGCCAACAGCTTTTTACGAACTTTTACCTACAAGAAAGATCTTATAAACTCTAATGATATAAGTGGTTTAAAGTTAAATTGAAAACTGTGTTTTTTAGAAGATTAATAAGTGTTTTGTTTAAGATTTTTTACATTATTATTAATGGTTCCTATTTTTATTTAAAATAAATTTAAGCCTGTATTTGCATATACTTTAGAGACTAATTATTAAAAACTTGATAATGTAATTATTATTTCTTAAAAATGTGTGACTAGCTATCTTAGAAGATTGATAAGTATATTGTTTATAATATATATATATATAAATATATTGATTTTCCCAATTCTGGTGTAAGTCTGGTACCAGGAATTTTGTAACTCACCTTAGTCCAGATACTGCAATCCCTAAATGAGATAAATTTAATGTGATATGAGTAAATCATGACATAACTGCCATAATATTTACAACCTAGGATCAAAATATAAGGTTCCTGTGGGTGGGTGAGACAGTACAGGTAGGACCTAAAAGAAGTATACTGCTCAGATCAGTGTTTTACTAAATAATGGCTAAGTTAAAAAGGACACAGTATCTCCTGTAACCAGCAAGTTTACATGAAAGCTCTGATGAATGTGGAAGGGAGGCAAGCTATATATCAGGATCGAAGTTAGTGGCGATCTATCGTCTCACACACTGCAAGGTGTGAGTATGAGTGAGGCGTGACAAGAATGTAAGTAAGTTATAGACCTAAGATGCATTAAAGTCACGGGATTTTAAAACGACATATTAATGTGATGGTTTAACTACAGCAAGCCATCCATACATGTATTCAAAGTCTGAGTTACTGGATGTGTTGTTATAACCAATAAATAAAATTTCGTATATACGGTTTCCGCAATGTATAAATCAAATATCTAATACTTATGACTTATAAAAAAACCAAGGACCTATTGAGAGTCTATCAGGCAGCATGATAGTTCGATTGGTATAATCATTTTATTCAGTCGATTTAGATAGTACAGTGAAGGGGTCTTCTGCACTGGTATGGAAATGTCTTTGTCAAAGGTAGATTTATAAATAGATAAATTTATAAATATAAAAATAAAAAGAATTGTCAATCAACTGCCAGCACGTAGTTTGCATGTCATTCGCATTAATCAATACAATTAAATTATCCGCTTACATGACAGCATGTAACGTATGTCATACCGTATGATCGTCTAGGCAGCACATTACACGTGTAAAACGGTCCCTAGACGATCATGCAGCATGACATGCTAAATCATCATGCTGCATGTATTACCTATTGAGAGTTCATCATGCAGCATGATAGTTCGCTTGGTATAATCATTGTGTGCGTTCGCGCAGCGGAATGTTGTTTAATTCAAAGATTATAATTATGCAGATATTTAGTGTATGACGTCGAGTAATTGTGTATGGTAAAAAAAAATTTGTGCATGCAGCCATTGTGGAGAAATTCGCTAAAAACTGATTCCGCTGGGCGAACGTTGTCCTGGCGGAACTTTTTTTAATCCATGGACTTAGAAGAAAAAAAATGCGTCCAAAAATTAGTGTGTATTTGTGTGTAATTGTGTATGTATGAATAAAATTAGTGCATGCATAAACTTCGGAGAAATTCAAGTTTCCGCCACGCGAACGTTTGGCCATTAGCTAGTTTTCAGATAAAGCGCTTATATAGAGAGCTGTAGATTTTTACATACCTTGTTTTGAATTTGTTTATATTTGTTTAAAAAACAGATTAAGAAATAATCGTAGGGTTTAAAAGATAAAAATATAAACGTAAAATACGCTTATTGGGTCTTAGTTCGTAAAGTATGCACTTTGGGGTCTAGATTTTCACGTTTATAAAAACCTTGTAAGAGTGTGCAGCATGTTGCCAAGTATCAATGATGTTCCGTTAGTAATTAAAGAGTTATAGGACAATTTACCATGAATAGACCACTGTTTACAAAGCAGTCAAATATCACGACGTTCTAAAGGAATTGCGTAGTAAAATGTATTCCAATAATTAGTGTATTAATTCAACTACTCACATGCAAAATTTCATCTCATGAAATTCAGTAATTAAAGAGAAACAATTAAAATACTGACAAAGCATCGAAAACCTACATAACCCGACCAAGTTCGGATGGCTACAAAAAAGCGGCCGTGCAATATATTTAGGTAACATTCTAAAATTTACAGTATAATACTGGTATTGAATTGATACAGGTGACAACACAATTGTTGTTTCGATATAATTTATAGGTAATTTATTTTTCTACACCTGCTTTTTTAAATGTATTTGACTATGACAGTAAGTACTATTTATGTAGGTACTTTATTTAAGTATGCGCTTGAGACTTACGTCAGTATATAATATTACCGTTGTACTGGTAGTGACTTACGTATTGTTTCCCTAAAATATTCACACTTGTGACATTATATTAATATTGTAGTTTATTTAATTAACTTAATATGATAATTTTAATGTAAGTTTAATAAATTTCTTAATTAATTATTTTGTTATCGCTTTGCATGCCTAATGGTAGGTACAATATGGTGAAAGTACAGAAAATTGTATTAGCTTTTAAGATCTGCAAATGTATGTCCATATTCGCAAATCAATGAATGAATAAATAAATGAAAAAAACGAAATACAATTGTTTTATTTTTTCCTAACGCTTGTGTACGCAACTGTACCAAATTAATAAATACTTTACTGGAAGGTTAAGAACGTTACTTAGATATATGGCACGGCCGCTTTTTTGTAGCCATCCGAACTTGTTCGGGTTATGTAGGTTTTCGATGCTTTGTCAGTATTTTAATTCCGAAGTTTATGCATGCACTAATTTTATTCATACATACACAATTACACACAAATACACACTAATTTTTAGACGCATTTTTTTTCGTCTAAGTCCATGGATTAAAAAAAGTTCCGCCAGGACAACGTTCGCCCAGCGGAATCAGTTTTTAGCGAATTTCTCCACAAAGGCTGCATGCACAATTTTTTTTTTACCATACACAATTACACGACCTCATACACTAAATATCTGCATAATTAAAATCTTTAAATTCAACAACATTCCGCTGCGCGAACGCACACATAATAATTTTATTCGATCGATATAGATGTACAGTGAAGTGGTCTTTTGCGCTGGTATGGCAAAGCTTAATAAATAAATAAATTTATAAAAATAAAAGGAATTGTCAATCAACTGCCAGCACGTAGTTTGCATGTCATGCACGTAGTTTGCATGTCATTCGCATCAATCAATGCAATTAAACGATCATGCACGCATGACATCGTCTAGGGAGCGCTTAAGACGTCTCAGACGTGTGCGTCGGCCTAATGTAGCTCTCGCTTTATCTTCATGTGCATCACTGCACGGTCCATACCAGCGTTGCCAGATTTCCCGATTTTTAAATAAATGTCCGGCGCGGGACAGGCTCTGTCCCGCTTTTCGGGGGTAACTAGACCGGGCGTGCAGCGTGCGTGATTTTAATTTGTTTTTTTTATTTTTTATACAGAAGATGAATAAGACTTAACTATTTAAAGATAGGGTAAATCTGATTTAAAATATTATATTTTTATTAAATACATTTTCTTATAATATACTATATATTTAACTCTAGCTTCAATTTAACGTTCATAAATGTCACTTAGTGTCTTAATTGAATAAATGATTTTGAATTTGAATTTGAATATACAACGTAATTTGAATTAAAAAAAAAAGGTAAATATGTATTTAAAAACATCTGATTAATTATGTCCCGCTTTTTTCACTCAAAAAGTTCCGAAATCCCGACCATCCCGGTCCATACATAGGTATATTGTGAACTAAATTGAAGCAACCAATAATGTTAAATTAATAGGTATAATTATTTACCTATCAATTTAACATGATTGCTTGCTACAATTTAGTTAAGTTCTTTCAATGACCAATGAAAGAAAAATTTCCATGCACCAACCAATCTTAATACTAAAATTCAAAATTGCTTTATGTAATGGCGGTTACAAATCAAACTAAGACGACAATGGACTTACACGCCGTATCGTAATCTTTTGTTACCAAAACATAAATAAACGGCATTATAAAATTTATGTTTTAAGCCATTTCACTGTTTTGTTGGAATTTAAATACAAAGAACACGATATAACATCACAAAAACCAAAAATTTATAACTTTGATTTAAGATACTTGAATTTTTCTACCAAACTGGATTCATAAAACTTATAGATATACTAAAATAATGAATCTTAGAGATTATTTTAGTATATTATAATAATAAACAAATTATTACTTACATTTTATACGCAGAGCTAACACAAAACACCTATTACGACCAAAGATTACGACAGGACACTGCTTATTGTTTCTAGTTCTAGCGTCACCTGGCATAGAGTTTTAGTAACCCATAGACGCGGATTTTAATAGAGAACAACCTCGTATATAGATACATTTAGATATATAGAAAAAAACTCGACTAAAGCGTACAAGTCAGCGAGCCGCCGAAGCGTTTGACGCCATAAACTTTTGGGCCACTAGTTGCCCGGACGTTTGAGCGTGAGGGAAAATATAGACAGCTTGATTTTGCAAAAGTCCCGAGGCGGCCTGCAGTATGCTTCTACTGCATTATTGAACATCAGATGGCGCGTTTACACGCTGGCGTTCAAACCGACATTCAACGAGCACATTCAACGACGCAAGCATGTGAACAGGCTGTTTGTGCATGCCTGCGTGAATGTGATCGCGCTTGCCGCCGATCGGGACGACTAACGCCTGCGTTCACACGCTCGCGTTCAAACCGACATTCAACGACGCAAGCATGTGAACAGGGTGTTTGTGCATGCTTGCGTGAATGTGGACGCGCTTGGCGCCGATCGGGACGACTGTTGGTTTTTTGACACACTTCAAAGGGTGAATGTGCTTGTGTGCCTGTTTACACACACACACACACACGCTCTCGGCCGCGTTAGTATAGTTTTCATCTTCGTGGCATACAGACGACGTAACGATCGAAATTAATTTTTGACGACACCAAATATATCGGAGTGGTCTGAACCTGTATCATGCATGAATCGAAAGCAAAAGAAGACTTCAGAAAGATGTTTCTGAACTATTCTTTTAGTAAAAATAAATATTGTTTATCAGGGCCCAAAAAAATATGAAACAAAATAGTGCCAATTCTTAGGATTAAAGTTAGTATTGATTGATTGACGATTAGAGAATTGTAACTAATCGCATATCAATGATGTGCAGTAAATAAAATAGATTTATGTATGCCTTAAAACAGTTACGAAACACATTTAATGAAGAAGCCGCCCTCAATGCTTATCATGGTTAATTATGTTCATGTTTATTAGAAATAATAAAAAATTATATTCAAAAGTTAGCGAGGATAGTAAATTCATTCAAAGAGATCCCACTAAAATAAGAAACGAATAATGTAAAAGCACTCTTCGATGTAAAAATAGTTATAACGCATGTCAAATAAAAAAATCAAATTTAAAGTTTTGGCTACTTGAAAAGTGTTTTTACACCATAAATGATTTTTTAATTGTAAAACCTAATAGTTTTAAGTAAAATGTCGCATGCATAATTATGTCGGGCTGTTTTTTTTTTCAATAAAAATACATCAAGCCCAAAGCAGTAGCTCCCACGAGATCTACGTCTACATCGTCTCCCATGTTTGCACTGACTGCCATGTCCACAGAACACTAATGGCGCGTTTACACGCTGGCGTTCAAACCGACATTCAACGAGCACATTCAACGACGCAAGCGTGTGAACAGGCTGTTTGTGCATGCCTGCGTGAATGTGATCGCGCTTGGCGCCGATCGGGACGACTAACGCCTGCGTTCACACGCTCGCGTTCAAACCGACATTCAACGACGCAAGCATGTGAACAGGCTGTTTGTGCATGCTTGCGTGAATGTGCACGCGCTTGGCGCCGATCGGGACGACTGTCGGTTTTTTGACACACTTCAAAGGGTGAATGTGCTTGTGTGCCTGTTTACACACACACACACACGCTCTCGGCCGCGTTAGTATAGTTTTCATCTTCGTGGCATACAGACGACGTAACGATCGAAATTAATTTTTGACGACACCAAATATATCGGAGTGGTCTGAACCTTTATCATGCATGAATCGAAAGCAAAAGAAGACTTCAGAAAGATGTTTCTGAACTATTCTTTTAGTAAAAATAAATATTGTTTATCAGGGCCCAAAAAAATATGAAACAAAATAGTGCCAATTCTTAGGATTAAAGTTAGTATTGATTGATTGACGATTAGAGAATTGTAACTAATCGCATATCAATGATGTGCAGTAAATAAAATAGATTTATGTATGCCTTAAAACAGTTACGAAACACATTAAATGAAGAAGCCGCCCCCAATGCTTATCATGGTTAATTATGTTCATGTTTATTAGAAATAATAAAAAATTATATTCAAAAGTTAGCGAGGATAGGAAATTCATTCAAAGAGATCCCACTAAAGTAAGAAACGAATTATGTAAAAGCACTCTTCGATGTAAAAATAGTTATAACGCATGTCAAATAAAAAAATCAAATTTAAAGTTTTGGCTACTTGAAAAGTGTTTTTACACCATAAATGATTTTTTAATTGTAAAACCTAATAGTTTTAAGTAAAATTTCGCATGCATAATTATGTCGGGCTGTTTTTTTTTTCAATAAATATAGATCAAGGCCAAAGCAGTAGCTCCCACGAGATCTACGTCTACATCGTCTCCCATGTTTGCACTGACTACCATGTCCACAGAACACTAATACCCTACGGACCATGCCTGCAAGTGTGTGAAACAGGGCTGCCAGAGTGTAAATTGGATACAAAATTGGTATAATATCGGTTATCTTTTGTATCCTGTTTGTATATTAGATTGCATTGCATAATTGGATACAATGTCATTGCTGATGTTATAGCGTAAAAAGTACGTACATACACATAGAGATACTTAAAACAAATCATGTCTGTGATAAACTGTTAAATCCTTATACGTTAAAGTTAAAACACCTTTTACTAAATTCCCCAAAGAGTGACGTTCTATAGTTGTACAACACTGATTTTGTATAATAGTACATGATTTTGTATAATTTCCGAGTCTTAGCGGTATAAAATAAGTTGTCTTTACTGGCAGCCCTGGTGTGAAAAGCTTGCGTGGCACGCTGCGTGGCAGGCTGCCCGCCGAGCTGCGTGCCATGCTGCTTGCCAGGCTGCACGGCGTGCGTGTAAACGTACCATAATACTCTACGGACCATGCCTGCAAGTGTGTGAAACAGGGCTGCCAGATTGTAAATTGGATACAAAATTGGTATAATATCGGTTATCTTTTGTATCCTGTTTGTATAGTAGATTGCATTGCATAATTGGATACAATGTCATTGCTGATGTTATAGCGTAAAAAGTACGTACATACACATAGAGATACTTAAAACAAATCATGTCTGTGATAAACTGTTAAATCCTTATACGTTAAAGTTAAAACACCTTTTACTAAAATCCCCAAAGAGTGACGTTCTATAGTTGTACAACACTGATTTTGTATAATAGTACATGATTTTGTATCATTTCCGAGTCTTAGCGGTATAAAATAAGTTGCCTTTACTGGCAGCCCTGGTGTGAAAAGCTTGCGTGGCACGCTGCGTGGCAGGCTGCCCGCCGAGCTGCGTGCCATGCTGCTTGCCAGGCTGCACGGCATGCGTGTAAACGTACCAAGATAGAAAACCGAAAAAACCGGACAGTCTGACTAGCGCATCGTAGGTAGTATAGTAGGTAAATAGTACGTCCATCTCGGGAATCAATTCTAGAAAACTTTAGCCCGTCTTTTTCGAAAGACAAACGTAACTTTGCTGTGACCATAACAGACTTGCCAGAACCGAATTTTATGACAAACGAAGTACTTGATCAAACCGCCAAGAAAACTAAGATCAAACAAAAAAAATTTTTGATCGAACAATGATGAACAATTAACGAACAATTCAAATAGCAAAAAAAATATATAAAAAAAACGAATTCTCCCCGCCCGACATTTTTTTTCGCTCTTTCAACTGTTCGTTAACTGTTTGTTCGATCAAAATTTTTATTTGATCGATTTTAGTATTTTTTTTTTAAATAAAATAAAAAATTACCCTCAAGTTGGCGGGGAGAAGTCGTTTTTTTATATTTTTTACTTTGAATTTTATTTTATATTTGAAATAGTAAAAAAAAATATGTAAGAAAAACGACGAAACTAAGATCGAACAAATTAAAATTTTGATCGAACAATGACGAACAGTTATCGAACAGTTGAAATAGCAAAATAAAAATATAAAAAAAACTACTTCTCCCCGCCAACGTAAGACAGCCCTCGGTCAAACGTTCAGGCAACTAGAGCGGCACACATTCATTCATTTGAATTATGTGTTTGTACTTTAAAATTTAAAAATAAAAGCGTGAGCGCGCGATACAGCTGTCGGCAACCCACTGCGCGAGACTGACTGCGTATAAGGTCCACCAGCGGACGAGCGGCCGGTAGTTGTTTAGCGCACGTAAGCATAGGTTATACCATAAACTTAGTATGTTTATGGATTATACACTAATAACTAGAGATAGATACGCCACTCGGAATAAGTTTTAAAAACTATGTACTATGACGGATAGATGGAGTTCATTTCATTTGAACTGAGCGCCGGTAGATGGCTCTTTACAGCATTTTAAAATTATTTGAATGTTTATTTTCAAATGAGCTAAGTTTTGCAATGCCATTATCGACTAAACAAGAAATGTAAAAAAATAAAAAAAGACGGTTTTAATTTGGTGGATAAATAAGCAATGAAATATTGCAAAACTTAGCCCACTTTACTAAAGAAAAGGTTCTATAAAAATGAAATAAAACTCAAAACGATGTATGTAATTTTATATAATCTTTTTTCTTTTATGATCGTAGGTCTTAAAATATTTTACGGCTTGCATTTTTGTTGGATCATTTGAGGAATCACAGCTTAATTTAAGTAGTCTGTTAACGTTAGTGCACCAACTATAAATCACGACATTAATCATTGAGTTTGTTAAATAAGCATAACGTTTGTTTTTATGGTCAGTACATTACAGGAAAGAACAATTGCAAAATATGTTTACTTTTTCAAATTGTTTGTATGTGGTTCCTCTTGCACTTTCAATATCCAAATTCACACGTAAACAAAGTCCAGTAAAGAATAGCAGAGTCGATCGTATTTGACGGATAGCACGAGTCCAAGGGATAAGCAGGGTTAAACGTTTTAAGAAGATATCACAGCTCGGCGCGCAGCCTGCCACGCAGCGTGCCACGCAAGCTTTTCACACCAGGGCTGCCAGTAAAGACAACTTATTTTATACCGCTAAGACTCGGAAATTATACAAAATCATGTACTATTATACAAAATCAGTGTTTTACAACTATAGAACGTCACTCTTTGGGGATTTTAGTAAAAGGTGTTTTAACTTTAACGTATAAGGATTTAACAGTTTATCACAGACATGATTTGTTTTAAGTATCTCTATGTGTATGTACGTACTTTTTAAGCAATGACATTGTATCCAATTATGCAATGCAATCTACTATACAAACAGGATGCAAAAGATAACCGATATTATACCAATTTTGTATCCAATTTACAATCTGGCAGCCCTGTTTCACACACTTGCAGGCATGGTCCGTAGGGTATTAGTGTTCTGTGGACATGGTAGTCAGTGCAAACATGGGAGACGATGTAGACGTAGATCTCGTGGGAGCTACTGCTTTGGGCTTGATGTATTTTTATTGAAAAAAAAAAACAGCCCGACATAATTATGCATGCGAAATTTTACTTAAAACTATTAGGTTTTACAATTAAAAAATCATTTATGGTGTAAAAACACTTTTCAAGTAGCCAAAACTTTAAATTTGATTTTTTTATTTGACATGCGTTATAACTATTTTTACATCGAAGAGTGCTTTTACATAATTCGTTTCTTACTTTAGTGGGATCTCTTTGAATGAATTTGCTATCTTCGCTAACTTTTGAATATAATTTTTCATTATTTCTAATAAACATGAACATAATTAACCATGATAAGCATTGGGGGCGGCTTCTTCATTAAATGTGTTTCGTAACTGTTTTAAGGCATACATAAATCTATTTTATTTACTGCACATCATTGATATGCGATTAGTTACAATTCTCTAATCGTCAATCAATCAATACTAACTTTAATCCTAAGAATTGGCACTATTTTGTTTCATATTTTTTTGGGCCCTGATAAACAATATTTATTTTTACTAAAAGAATAGTTCAGAAACATCTTTCTGAAGTCTTCTTTTGCTTTCGATTCATGCATGATACAGGTTCAGACCACTCTGATATATTTGGTGTCGTCAAAAATTAATTTCGATCGTTACGTCGTCTGTATGCCACGAAGATGAAAACTATACTAACGCGGCCGAGAGCGTGTGTGTGTGTGTGTGTAAACAGGCACACAAGCACATTCACCCTTTGAAGTGTGTCAAAAAACCGACAGTCGTCCCGATCGGCGCCAAGCGCATGCACATTTACGCAAGCATGCACAAACAGCCTGTTCACATGCTTGCGTCGTTGAATGTCGGTTTGAACGCGAGCGTGTGAACGCAGCCGCTAGTCGTCCCGATCGGCGGCAAGCGCGATCACATTCACGCAGGCATGCACAAACAGCCTGTTCACATGCTTGCGTCGTTGAATGTGCTCGTTGAATGTCGGTTTGAATGCCAGCGTGTAAACCTACCATTAGTCGTCCCGATCGGCGGCAAGCGCGATCACATTCACGCAGGCATGCACAAACAGCCTGTTCACTTGCTTGCGTCGTTGAATGTCGGTTTGAATGCCAGCGTGTAAACCCACCATTAGTCGTCCCGATCGGCGGCAAGCGCGATCACATTCACGCAGGCATGCACAAACAGCCTGTTCACTTGCTTGCGTCCTTGAATGTGCTCGTTGAATGTCGGTTTGAACGGCAGCGTGTAATGGCGCGTTTACACGCTGGCGTTCAAACCGACATTCAACGAGCACATTCAACGACGCAAGCGTGTGAACAGGCTGTTTGTGCATGCCTGCGTGAATGTGATCGCGCTTGGCGCCGATCGGGACGACTAACGCCTGCGTTCACACGCTCGCGTTCAAACCGACATTCAACGACGCAAGCATGTGAACAGGCTGTTTGTGCATGCTTGCGTGAATGTGCACGCGCTTGGCGCCGATCGGGACGACTGTCGGTTTTTTGACACACTTCAAAGGGTGAATGTGCTTGTGTGCCTGTTTACACACACACACACACAAGCTCTCGGCCGCGTTAGTATAGTTTTCATCTTCGTGGCATACAGACGACGTAACAATCGAAATTAATTTTTGACGACACCAAATATATCGGAGTGGTCTGAACCTTTATCATGCATGAATCGAAAGCAAAAGAAGACTTCAGAAAGATGTTTCTGAACTATTCTTTTAGTAAAAATAAATATTGTTTATCAGGGCCCAAAAAAATATGAAACAAAATAGTGCCAATTCTTAGGATTAAAGTTAGTATTGATTGATTGACGATTAGAGAATTGTAACTAATCGCATATCAATGATGTGCAGTAAATAAAATAGATTTATGTATGCCTTAAAACAGTTACGAAACACATTTAATGAAGAAGCCGCCCCCAATGCTTATCATGGTTAATTATGTTCATGTTTATTAGAAATAAAAAAAAATTATATTCAAAAGCTAGCGAGGATAGTAAATTCATTCAAAGAGATCCCACTAAAGTAAGAAACGAATTATGTAAAAGCACTCTTCGATGTAAAAATAGTTATAACGCATGTCAAATAAAAAAATCAAATTTAAAGTTTTGGCTACTTGAAAAGTGTTTTTACACCATAAATGATTTTTTAATTGTAAAACCTAATAGTTTTAAGTAAAATTTCGCATGCATAATTATGTCGGGCTGTTTTTTTTTTCAATAAAAATAGATCAAGGCCAAAGCAGTAGCTCCCACGAGATCTACGTCTACATCGTCTCCCATGTTTGCACTGACTACCATGTCCACAGAACACTAATACCCTACGGACCATGCCTGCAAGTGTGTGAAACAGGACTGCCAGAGTGTAAATTGGATACAAAATTGGTATAATATCGGTTATCTTTTGTATCCTGTTTGGATAGTAGATTGCATTGCATAATTGGATACAATGTCATTGCTGATGTTATAGCGTAAAAAGTACGTACATACACATAGAGATACTTAAAACAAATCATGTCTGTGATAAACTGTTAAATCCTTATACGTTAAAGTTAAAACACCTTTTACTAAAATCCCCAAAGAGTGACGTTCTATAGTTGTACAACACTGATTTTGTATAATAGTACATGATTTTGTATAATTTCCGAGTCTTAGCGGTATAAAATAAGTTGTCTTTACTGGCAGCCCTGGTGTGAAAAGCTTGCGTGGCACGCTGCGTGGCAGGCTGCCCGCCGAGCTGCGTGCCATGCTGCTTGCCAGGCTGCACGGCGTGCGTGTAAACGTACCATAAAATAATATAATGAGTTGCCATACCCCGCACGTAAGTACATCGAGTGGCATAAGCCTGGTATTGTCATTAGACTCGATAGAAAAAAAAAAGATGTGTGTGTAAACTTTCATTGAATCGATACATTGTCCATTTCTCGTGGAATTGGACCATAATATTGTGAGTGAGACCACAAAATTTCCTTTTATTTCATATTGTCTCCCTACTTTTTACTTGTTTATGGCGATACGAACCGTAAGGAAAAAAAAAACTACTTATGTACCGTATCTCTGTCTACGACATATTATGTAAAATAAACAATAACAATCGAAACGTTATGCCTGTTGTGAATTTGTGATGTTATTCATAGTGCTGTGACCAGCTTAACAGAACCTCGTTATTTTTTAGTTACTATAGGATTATTAGTCTTATAATTCCGACTGTATTGTTATAAAGTTGGACAAGAACCATTATTAATATCAATGACTGAAACATAATGGAATTCAAAATAATGCTTCGCTTACAGAAATGCCTGTATTTTAATTTTTACTTGTTCATAACTTGGTTTGTTGTTGTTGGGTTCTTCTTATATGCTAAGGTAAATTAAAATAAAATTTTACATGCATTTTTTCCAAAATAGAATTGAACATTCAGGTTAACTAATGCTTTTGTTACAGTTGAATACTCTTGGTCATTTAACAAAATATTTGTCACTGACCGTTTATACTTTACTCATTGTGATTGAATCTCCAAGAATATACCTTGGCCATTATGGAAACCTATCATGCAGGGTTAGTAACACTATAACACTTACCTACAGTTTTAAATAATATTGACTGAATATTAAGTTAACACTTACTTAGATGTAATTACTAAGAAATATAAAACTCTCAATCATCTAGTTGAGTGTTGTATGAGTGAGTTAAGCTACTAAAGTTGAGTTTTAATTACTTACAGGTACCAGAGTTGGCCGGATTTCTGATGTTAACTGTTCTTATGCAGTTACCATTAGTCACTTTCTTTTTGTTTAATCCATTTTTGCTAAGTACTCCTATGGAGTTAACTTTACATGCTATGTTGTGGTTTTTCACAATTACTGAAGTGGTCTTAAGTTTCATTGCTCTTAAGCAAGCTTCCAATTATGCTAAGAGCATTTACTTATCACAGCCAAAAGATAGATGACCCATATATATATAATATAATCAAAGTGATAAAACCATAAGTATTAGGCTTTATATTGTTCTATAAAAGCAATCTTTGTTGTAGGCATTTTATTAAGTAAATGTTTTAAAAATATAATTGAGTTTCACTTTCAGCATCAGATGAATAGTATGCAGTATTTGAAAAAAAAATTACAAAACTGTATTAATTAAGTACAGTAACTGTATAATTTTTTTTTGGCTGTACCTACTGTATAGGGTACAAATAGATTCATAGATGTTTTGTTTTTATTCTTAAAATGTAACATCTGAATGAATCCATCATAAGCACTATTCACTTACTATATCATTCAATGTTTTTCTTTTATTATTAAAACATAACAGAATGATTTCATAATGGGCACTATTCTCTATCTCCCTTATCTTCAGCCTTAGGAACTAATTCCAATCAGTCAAGGTTTTTCTTTTATTATCTACTAGGTGGTGCCTACGACTTCGTCTGCGTAGAATAAGTACTTCAGGTACCCTACTTTTTCTCCAAGCTTTCATCAATCTCTCACAAATTAATTACAAAAATAAAAATACGAACAAGTGCAAATCGCGCATCGATGGTTCCTTACATACTTGTAATAGTATAGCTCGTCCATCTCGGGAATCAATTCTCGAAGTTTATGCCCATTTTTTTTGGAAGACAAACTTCACTTTGCAATTCTAAAAATACTCTTCCAGACATCGATGTATGTCACAGAGTCAATTTACCACGCGCAAAATATAAGTTTGTCATCGCAAAAAAATGTTTTTATGTGATAAAACAGCAAATTGACGAGTTTCGAATTTTTTTCTTTACTTGAGCTGTGAGACCTCGCTTCTTACCAATTTTCATGATTCTAGCTCAATGAGATTTTTAATTTGCCTGCTAAGTGTTAAAATTGATGGCATAAATGGCCGTATCTTTTAATTGCATTGCTTAGAAGCCTACTTTTTTTACAGTTTCAAGGGGCCGCAGACATACCTATTTGATGTCAAATTCAACTTATATATATAAACATATTCTTGGGCAAAACAGTCTTCATAGATAGACAGACCTCAACTGGCTCAACCCAAGATGTGTAGGTGTAAGCCAAAAATTAGTGCCTTTAATCAAAAATATATAATGAAAATATCCAGCTTGTTTGATTCGCATATAAGTAGATATAACAAAAATCAAAACATTTAAACAACGGCTGGTTATCCGACCATATTCGAATGGCTACAAAAAAGCGACGGATTCATCATACATATCGATTTTTGATTTATGTATGAATCCGTCGCAAAAAAAGCGCGATTACTTGACAATTATAAATATTTTCTTAAATATGATTCTGTCACAAATTAGCACAAATTAAGAGCTACCCGTGTATGTTTATTCTACAGGCGCACATACAATGGTTTTTGAGATACACGATTCTGCAAAACGTTACCACAGCAAGAAAACGAATATCTTTAAAACCTGAAGACAAATTATATTTTCGGTCCAATTTTTAGCACAAATATAAGCTCTCTGCCCATCCACAAAATTTCTCTCTGCGATAATTAGTTTAGAATTTTCCTGCTGGAAGAACGTTACCCCAGCAGGAATAGTTTCTTCCGTTTTTTTTTAAAACGACAAGAGGCACACATTTTTTATGCGGCGCACATTTATAGCACATTAGGCACTAATTACAGGTTCCACTCATATCCCTCTAGGACCTACTTTCTAGCCGGGGTAACGCACACGTCACCGAGTCGCATTGACGATAGGGGCAGGCTAATAATCTGCAGTCAGGCTGATGTCTACGGTGAATATTTTTTTAATTTATTTATTTAAAACTTTATGCACATAGAGTACAGAGGCGGACCTAATGCCATAGGCATTCTCTGCCAGTCAACCTTGAATACTTCGTGGTCTTCTAAATACTTCTCCTCTATCATACTTGACGTGACACTAATGAAGAAGTTGAACTACGAGAAAAGCAATATTTTGAAAAAGGGGATTGGCAGTTCATTACACACAGAAACCCACCCACTCAAAAGCGAGAAATAAAAATTAAAAATAGAACATAATTTTTAAACCTACTTAAAATCGACTTCTACCAACGAGATTAACAATTTGACAGTTTTTTTGGGCTTACATACGACCATTTTGGGGCGCCCAAAATGGTCGGAGTCCTTGACAACCTACAATTTGCGATACTGTGGCTTCCGCAGCGGCGATGTCCGTCAGAGTCATAAGAGGGTACTGTATGATAGCAGACGCTGCAGTCAGTCATGGGAGGGGAGGAACCCTCGCTACCGGCCGTCATACGCTCCATGGCCAGTAGCTACAGGAATTTTACCGCGGTCGCACCTTCTGTGAGAATGTCATCTCCCAGAAGCAGAACGATCTCCACTCCGACCTAATTCGCCGCCGGCGAACCGGGCGGCGGAGGCGCGCTTACCAGCACCTCATGTCGCCTTGAGTGTGGCCACGGGTGGATGGATCGGACGCTATAGTGGTCAGCCGCGAGGAAGTGACGTCCGCGTGTGCCGGAATGTCACCTAATTGAGATGTTTACCCGAAGGTGGTGCCCGCGCTTTTACGAGCAGGCGCTAGGAGGGGTCCGGATGTCTTAATAAAAGCTGTTTCGGGATCCTTCCTATTTAAGGCGCAGTATGGCACACCATGTGGTTTTTAGTCGGTTTGGTTCCGACACACCGCCCCACCGAAAACCCTCGAAGCCTCTCGCTAGAAACCATGGTCCTATTCATGGTCCAAATTGAGAGTGCGTGGGATTCTACCGTCTCTTTTTGCGAGGAGGTGATGTTGGCTAAAGAGGTGATGGAACGGGAACGGGAGAGGACAAGCACTCTCCCACCGAACGGTTCCAGTGAGGTTTCCACACGATAAAAAAAGTGTCGGTATACGATGCATGATATCTTCGCCCATTGTGAAACGATTTAAATTATTCTGGTTAATAGAAATGGTTAAACTCAAGGTTGGTTTCCCATTTAAATTTAAAGAAAATATTATACCTCTAGGGGTTCATCATAATTTAGGTGCATTGAAGTCGGTGACACATGGTTGTCACAGTTTGAATTTATTGATAGCCGATGCAGCCAAAACTTCCGTGAATTTGGTCTCTTTTTATTTGGATTTCTCTAAAGACTTTGTTTCTCTTGATCAACAAAGCTATGGGTAGTGATATCCTTTTGATTATCGATAAAAGGTTTATAAAACTTGGGAGTGTAGAGTTTCTAGCCTTGCTGCTGTTCGCTTTAAATACACTTCACCTCGTGATGTCCTTCTGAATCTTCATAAAGAAACTAATGACTCAGTTACAGCATCAGAGGTCTTGTCGATTATTCAGTAAGTAAGTACATTATAGAGCAATTTGATTTCATATTTACAATGTTTGCCTGGCCAAACGCTTTACTAATAGCTAAAAAATGCTTGGAATTTGTGAAACAGTGACGAGCCTCTTCATTTGCATTAATAACAAAAGGAAATAACATCTTAGGCTAATATAGATCTATTTTTTAAGTCAGCGCAAGCGGGATGGCCGACATTTTTTAACACGGATGAGCAGAACAACTGCTATGTCAACCACGAGACTGCTTGCTGCTCAGATACACCTTCAATATTCATTTGTTAGATATATCATATCTAACACTATTTATAATAACTGCTGCATAGTATAGGAACACCAAGGTTTTGAATTTATAGGGGCGCACTTTGAGGTCTCGCACCACCTAAAAATTTAGCTAGGGCCGAGACTGTACTTGAATATGGAGTACGACGAATCTGGATTACGACAAATCTGGAGTACCTATGTCGAATTTGGAACACGACGAATACGGAACAAACGATTTTAAATAATTTTGTTGGGGCCCTAGTTATTTTTTGCCCCAGGGACTTTGGTTACCTAGCTACGCCACTGACTCGAACCAACTAAAACCACATGGTGGTGTTGAGTCCTACTTGCCAGGGTTTCAGGTATACCCTAGAGAGGAAATCCCTGTGAACCCGACAGACTTGGCCGCCTGTTGAACAATAGGCCACTCCAATGTGAATGAGGTCGGGGGTTGACCCTTCTGATTCAGACCGCGCAAATTATTGATCTCCCATTACACATTTGCTGACCCATTTTGCCACCTTCAAGTTTTATTTTCGAGACAAAGAATTTCTTTATATCTTTACCATAATTCATCAAAATAAACTTGATAACTGATTGATCTCCCATACAAACTTATATGACCTATTTTGCCACGTTCAAGTTACATTTTTGCGTCAAAAAGTAGCCTAGATGTCCATTTCCAAGGCCATTTAATTCTATAGCAAAATTCATCCAAATGAACTTGAAATTATTGGTCTCCCACATAAACATTGATCTCCTATTTTGCTACGTCCAGGTTTAGGTTTATTTTCGCTGCAAACAGTGGCCTTTTCGAAGGTTTTGTTTATCACTATACCAAAATTCATCAAAATTAGTTCTGCGATTTAAGACTGAAAGCATAACAGCCAGAGATACTTTCGCATTTAAAATATCTGAATATTTTCTACATAAACACTATTCTTTATCTACCTCATCTCCACCCTTGGAAACTGATTCCAATCATTCTACGTTTTATTTTTCTGTTATTAAATGTTTTATTTTGTTTAAAATATTATTAATAATGGTAATAATCTTGTTTTATTACTAAGTAGGTAATCTATAGTATAATATTATAAAGCTGAAGAGATATTTTTCGTTTCACGGGTCAAGAGTGGATTGACCGGGTACGTTGTCACCCGGTCATCTATGCAATTCCATCGACGACGGTCATCAATGTTTCTTTGTTTGCAATGGTTTAACGCGCTAAATCTCAGGAACTACTGGTTCGAATTGAAAAATTATTTTAGTGTTGAATAGCCCATTTATCGAGGAAGGCTTATAGGCTATATAACATCAAGCTACGACCGAACGAATAGGAGCGAAGCAGTGACCTTAACCGCGGGGACGGGCTAGTATGTAATATTTTGACTATCAAGGTATGAGTTCCACTCATTTATTTGAAATTACGAAGTCTTAATACATTAAAAAAGTGCTGACTACAAAAATGGCATTAATAAAGCATTGTATATTTCATAATTGGTTTATAAATGCATTAGAAGGCATTAAGAAAATAAGTAGTAGAACACAGGTTACATGAAAAGAGTTTTATTTGATGTTGTTACACAACATTAAATGCTCACATTATATTAATAGAGGACTTGAATAGAATAGTGAAAGTGTATGAAAGCAAAGCTTCGATATTTAAAAAATATACAAGTAATACAGAATAAATATGTTGGTTAACATAATCCTAAAGAAAGTAGAATTATCAAAATATTTATGTATCAGTATATTGATATAATATATTACAATCAAAATTAAGTCATTAACTATTATGTTATCACATAAAATATTATTATAACTCATACAACATACAATGAGCACCTCTATTTAATACCCTATATGGTACTTTTACTGGTCAACAGAACTAGTACCTAGTTTAATTAAATGTATCAAATATAACCTCTTGGTAAAATTTATGCATTGAGTCTTATAAAATAGTATAATTTGCCTTCATTTATTTCACAAGGCACTGGACATTTGAATGTTATTTTTCTAATAATAAAATAAATATAAAAACATAATAACATGACCGGATTAAGTTTAAAGAACTGCAATGCATACATGCAATTTCACATGAAATATAAAATAAATAATGTATTCTTATGTCTTATGTTTAGGAAATAGCTTTTGGGACATATTCTAACACAGCACTATTGTAGATTCTTACGCATTACGATATAATATTTGGTATATAATACTATACACAATTGTGTTTCATACAGGATCACATCCTTTACAATTACTCTTCAATCAAAAAATATAATCACATAGTACCTTCTGATGTCTGTTTGTCATGTGGAGTCTCAAGGGATATTGTTATCCTTCATGAAATCATCAATTTTACATCTAATTAAATGTAATTTTATATTGTAAGTTTCTGATGTTGTAACATATTCAACAAGATCGTCAATATCCAGGGATTTAAACAATTGTGGCAGGTCCGGAGACATTTTACAAAGAAACTGAAATATAAAACATAATTCATGTTTTTTACAGAATTACCTAAAGTAAATTATTATTTAAGCAAGCGAATATCAACAAATTTAGTTTAGCTGTTTTCAAAACAAAACAGTTGTGCTTTGTTGTTTCTAAACTGGTTGAACTTCTTCGATTAAATGTGTTGTATTTTGTATAACTTGTCTATACTTAAATATATCAACCAAATCATGCTTACAGAGAATAATTGCTGTGTGATCCAGTTATGGTGCTCTTTTACAGATCCCTCATAGGCTTTAGTGAAGATTTCTTTCATATTTACATCATTTGGAGGTATATGGTCTTTCAATTTAGTGACGATTTCCATGAATATTAATTCAAAAAAATATAAAGCCCTGTAAAATAAAAATTTAATTAGTTAAATTCTCCCATTGTGAGATAAGGCATAGTAGTTTTGCTTTATGGATCTATCATAAGCATTTTCTTCACTCTTACACATTACAATTACAGTTTCTAGATGAAGTGAATGAGTGGGGATCCTACTGTTTATATGTATATGTTAGACATAATTATGGTAAAGTTTGACTTGACTATGAGACAATGGTGCCAATTCTATTGTACACTCGACTAAACTAAATCCTGACTTAATTTCTTCATATGAAATCAACCTTGTGTTTTTTGTAATAAGGTGTATTTGTTACTGGCATCCATTTCTCAGCAAAACAAACTAAGATGACGTTATTTTAATCGACACCTATTACTAAAACCACAGAGCAAAAGAGATGGCATTCAACGGATAGCGGCTCTCACTACGTGGTATTAAAGTTTATTTAAGCGTATCAGACTTTATTCAACAAATAAATTGCTTATTTCGATAGCGACATATGTTACCTACTTGTTTAAATTTGAAATAAGACCTTGTTTCGAAGTGTACAAGGTTTACATCTTATATGAAGAAAATTTACTGAATTTTAATTTAGCGAGTGAAGTAACAGAATTGGGACCAATATTGTATTAATGAACTTTAATACCTATTAAGCCATAGAACACCTTCAACTGCAGTAGTTTTGCCTTTGGCCTTTTCATCAAGCATTAACTCCAGTAAACAAGAGTTTTCATCATATTTATAAAGCTTCCTAATTTTCTGCAACATCAAAATTCATTACTAATTTTTTTTGTATTTAAAGTCTAAGATTCAGCTGCATGATTACTATGTTTATTATATTAGAGTTCATATTTAGTATGTAATCAAACTTAAATTTTTATTTATACTTATAAATAGGGAAATACCTATATATTTTTGCCGGGTTGTCAATCAAAAATATTAATAATAAACAGCAATTTATGTAAAGAATTTGTAAGTTATGGTCGCAGTTGCGCCCTTGGCTGCAACCTATTCGCAGCCAGGTAATACTTTGTCACAGTTATATGTTCATGACATATTTTCATTATTTATATACTAATTAAAGCAATTTTTACAATTTTGTTTTAAATAATTGGTAAAATGAATAATATGCTTGACTTTAATAATAACACATTTAAAATGTGTATCTATGTTATTGTTTCATATCAAAAAAATATAAGTACAATGACATTTTAACACAAAACAATCATAAGAATTTGATGCTTCTTGCAAAATTCAAACCGTAAGTTAAGTTTTGAAATATACTTTCCCATTTATAATTTTATTATACATATACCTACATACAAAATTAGATTTTGGTTACATACTCAATAAATGTAGTAATCTTAGGCAGCCGGATCTCATACTATTACGTAAAGTGTTAAATATGGTCACCTTAGATTTTATAACTTTATTCCTATCCCATTTTATAATTTAGAAAATTATTTCAAGTAAAAAACATACCATACATACGTATATATCGGACATAACACTTACATCGATATTTCCTTGCATGTCGACTTTTACAGGCATAAATATCTTGCCAAGACGTTCTGAAAATGTTAAAAACCGAAACTTAAAGTAAAGATTGATCAAATACATTGATTTAAAAATGCATGTAAGTTTTGGGAAAAGTTATACGTACCAACTATAGCAACTAAGTCCAATGAAGCTTCCACAAATTCCATAACATTAAGACGCTCATCGATAACAGGAGGAAAATGTTTTACTGTGAAATAAAAACGTTCACCGGTGGAGGTACTTGTCATTTTTAGTGCAGATACAAATAGGTTGATATAATAGTTTTAACAGATTGTCTTATTTTATAACTATCACATACATTCACAAAACTAGCTATAGGTTTAGGTCATAGGTCACATATTATCCAACATTTGGAAACAAAAGTGTGAATTAAATGTCAATTTTCCAGTTGCCCACTGTCAATCGGGGTTACCGCGCTATGAAATATGCACACACATTTATGTCTATTATATAATTTGCTTTTTTCACAATTTTTTAATGTACATTCTTCTAGTTTATATTATACCTAGATTAAAGAGACAGCTCTGTGTAATAATTTATCCATTTTTATAATACTCATGGTTATCAATGTTTAGAACGTTTTCTTCACTTTATTGTCAACTTTCCTAATACTGTTACGCCAACTTTTAATATGAAAATGTCTGTTTTAATACGTTTCCCAAGTCGTCTTCCACAACTATTGTTAAAACTTTTGTTTTAGGCGAAAATGTAAAGGGTAGTAAGAATCTTTTTTCTGGCACTAAATTTGTAAATTCGTATGAATCTAAAACCATTCCGTTTGATTCATCTCTGACTTCAACTATTCTGAGACCAGCAGTTGAAATTATCATCATTTTATTTTTATCAAATTTCAAATACCTCGTTATGGCTTGCCTTTCTCTACCGAATTCATTATTGAACCACCGGTGGTAGGATAACAACACTGCGCAATTTCTCGTCCAATATATTGAGTCATTCCCATTAGATCGATTTATGTTTCTCTTTGAATCTGAAAGTCTATTAGTTATATTTGAATAAACACTGGATGGCCTTGTTATCGGAGTTACGTTCGGGCTTCTTCTTATAATGTCTGATTTGGACATAGATGCAAAATTGCCTAGCGTAGTTTTACTTCGTGGTCCTAAGACTCGTAAAGGTTCAGCTACATTCATTGTAACACTTATGTTGCGTTGTAAAGAAACTGTGGAATGTTGCACTGGCTTTCCGTTATAGTTATTCATACTATCTTTAACTAAAGCTGATCGTTTTTCACCAACGACGAGCACTCTGTCAATATTGTCGAAACCTCTTCCCATTATGCCATCTTTCGTATGTCCAAGATCAAACGTGTGACCGAGTTCGTGAAACACTGATCCCAGTGTGGTAGCAAAACATCCTCCTAAGGTGCCACGATAGCCACTGTCATCCATAAATCGCCTCGTGTTTACTGGTGTTGAATCTAAAAAATTTGGGATAATATCCTCAACGCTTTTTGGCCATGTGTACATACAAGCTGTGCCAAATAGGGCTAATCCGCCACCACCCAAAGCAGCATATGCTTCCGTTATAGATGTGGTTTCTTCATGTGTCATAGGTTTATCAATATCAGTACCCTTGAAGCGAGTGCAAGAAATAAAACCCAGAAACTTTCTATCGTTACTTCCTAAATCAGATAGCATCAATTCTCTTCCAAAATGAGACCATAGTTCTGTTTGTTTCATTTTTCTCGCCTTATTAACATTGAGATTGCTTTTAAAGACTAAGCATTCTGGTTTTTTTGGATCGACTTCATGTTCAAGTTGAAATGTTTTTCTTCCGACACCACTTTCAAAAAGTTTTTCAGCTGTTAAACTCTGAATCAATTTTGAACCAAGTGATATCCGGGAACAAGCACTTTCAATTGAATTATCTATATCTGGTGGACTTTGGAAACAACCGTCATGGCCTTGACATATAATATATATGGGAGTTACGCGAAGATTTGTTTTTCTTGGAGTATAATCAAGTAATAATGTTATATGCTGCTGTTCTGTATAATCCAGTTCTATTATGTTTTCTCCTCTTTGAAGTTCTATTATCACTTTGAATTCTCCGTTGTATACAGTCCATTGTGATTTATTTTGATTATTTTTACTTTTTAGTGTACATAATAGTTTCTCTTGGTTGTTAGAATTTCCTCGGGTTATTATTCCTTTTATCAACACAAGTGCATAGTTTACGATATCACCATTTTGAAAATTCGTTATGAAAATTGATGAGTTGTTTTCAGTTTCGTTATCTTCATTAATTCGGTTGTCCATTACCTGAAAATCGATTTAAATCACATTATATTAGAACATAACGTTATTTATCGCTTGACCTTCATCAAGCCTCAATACGCAGTTTCCTCGATTTCTTTTAGTAGAACTAACTGCACGTAATTAGGTTAATGTCATTCTGTTACAAAGTTATGTTAAATCTAGTCTTAAAGCTGTGATTTTTAGAATCGTCAGTTGATGTTATTATATGAAGCGTATCGCTTTATTTTTATCTCTGCCAAGCGTTAAAGGTCGTCGTAAATGAATAGATTCGCACTGTATAGAAATGACTCACCATGATGCGGTTAGCGTGGAGCGCGCAGAGCCGGCGCGGCGGGAGGACTGCGGGTGCGGGCGGTGCGGCGTGACACGGCGACCATTCGCAGCCAGCGTGCAGTGCCGTTCCTCCTCACTTCTCACTAAACTTGGTCGAACGTTTGTACGGCTGGTGTGCGCATGCTCGCCGATGCAGACCGACGCGCCTCGGTAACGATTGCGCTCAGCAGACAGGTACGCGACTAGCTGTCTCCATGGGCAAGAGGGAAATTTGAACAATGCAGTAAACACGGATGGGAATGCACCACTATCGTAGATGAAATCTTTGTTGTTTGTTTTGCGATGTGTTTGTTTACATTTAAGCGCATTGTAATGAAACTACTCAGACTGCCTCTGCCGTCGTGTCTGTATATCTGTCATGTCAATGTAGTTTCCTAACAAGATTTGGATATATTAGTTCTTTTCAAAAAAGTCGTTTTATAAATACCTATATACATAGATAATAATAAGTTTAGTGCTGTCTATGAATACTCGCAACATCAATCACTTATGCATTTACGTATTTCAGTACTCTTGACAATAATTAAAATGATCGCCATTGTTTTTATCTTATATCATGATTGCGCGGGTGGAAATGTTTCTTTCCGTGTGAACATTTTTTATAACACACTAAACATTTTTATACTTGAACATACCTTTTCTCTCTTATTGCTTACATAACTAATTGTGTAAGTGTAGAATCTTTTGCAATAGTCTAGGTAGTTATTTAGGGCATTTGGGTATGTATTATACGGAATGAATCAACTTACCATAGAAAGCTGCGTCAGTCAAGTCAGTATTTTTCTATAGTACCTCTTTACCTCAAAAAGGAAAAAAGAAACCTTATAGGATCACTTGGTTGTCTGTCTGTCTGTCACGGATCTTTTTCGCATAAACGCGTGGAGATATTAAGTTGAAATTAGCATCAGATACTTATGTCTGCGGTCCCTTGAAGCTGTAAAATAATCAAGCTCCTAAGTCAACACAATTAAAAAATACGACCATTTAGGCCTCATATTGTAACAAATTTTAACACTTCGCAGTTAAACAATGGCCGTCAGGATTATAAGAGGGTACCGCACGGTATCCTTTGAAGTGGCGAGTCTCCTAGCCGGAACTGCACCATGGGACCTGGAGGCGAGAGCCCTTGCGTCGCTATACCACTGGCGCTTGAGCCGCCGAGCGCTGGGCACGCCACAATTGTGGCGGTAAGGCCCATCATGGAGGATTGGCTAGAGAGGCGACATGGCAGCCTCTCCTACCGTCTGACGCAGGTACTCACCGGACACGGCTGCTTCGGTAAGTACCTGTGTCGTATAGGACGGGAGCCAACGTCTGCGTGCCACCACTGCGGAGGCTGTCGCGAGGACACTGCACTCCACACCTTAGTGGAGTGTTCAGCGTGGGTGCAGCAGCGCCTCAACCTCGCGACGGCTATCGGTGGGGGAAGCCTCTCACTGGAGACCATAGTTCTGTCTATGGTCCGAAGCGAGAGTGCGTGGAATTCCGCTGCCTCATTTTGCGAGGAGGTGATGTTGGCTAAAGAGGCGGCGGAAAGGGTACGGGAGAGGACGAGTACTCTCCCGTCCCGCAGAAGACGCACCAGGCGCCGAAGAGTGCACAACGACTTCCGGCCTCCATGAACGCTGGCCTGGGGGTAACGGGTAGGGCTGTCCGTTATCCTAGCAGAAGCAGGCCTGAGAAGGTGGCGCGACGTGTTCCGTGTGCGCTTCTCTAAACCGGAGGCGGGCAAGGCCCCCGTACTGTATTGTGTGGCCGCCTACTGACCAAGAGGCGGCCAAGGTCTGCAGGGGTTCCCGGAGGCTTCCTTCTTAGGGTATTCCCGGGTCCCCTGCAATAGACCCACCTGTGACGGAACACCCGTGTGGTTTTAGTCGGTTCGATTCCGACATACCACTTCACCATTAGCTCAGGTGAGGTGATGACCCGTGGGGGGTTCCACAGGAAAAAAAAAAAGGTAAACAGGGGCGCTTCAATTGTATATTTTATTGCAACATTAAGTACCTATAGTTATGTAGTCACTACTCAGTAATCTGTACCTATAGTTTGTCATACCCATGTTTTGGTATTGAATATGATAAGTTGAGAGTTTTCTATTTCCTCACATTTTCACAGGTTCTTTATTTAAAAACGTTAATTTAACGAAGGCTACTTTAATAAAAGCATAATAAACATAAAAGAAGTTTTTTTTCGTAATCTTACGGATCCATTATATCCTTTTTGCGTTCCTCCATGTGTGTATAATAAAGAAAAAGATGAATGAAATCGGTTAAATCGTTCACAAGTTACAGCGTGACCTAGGGAAATAGGGATTCATTTTTATATATACAGATATCAACTACCAGATCAGGCTGTATTGCGACAGAGGCTTCCCCAAGTTCCTTCCATACGCGTCCATCGCCGCCCTTCTCCAACCCTTTGGTGCTGTTCCTTGGTTACCATTCTGTAACTCTTTTAGTCCACTTTTCCGTTGGGTTCTCATCATGTGTTGTCCATTGTCATAACAGAGTTCGTGTCTTCACTCTAACGACTGCTGCTTTATATTAATCCTAATTTTCATTTACCTTCACTATCAACCTTCTATCTCCATCATACTCCTTTCCAAACCTCTTTGGCACACACTCATTTTGTGTTCGATTTTCTGTGTTAGTGTCCATGTCTGACAGGTGTGTGAGACATGAAAGAATGTAGGCGTTATAAAGCTTTCTTTTTTCTGCAATGGGCACAGATTTATATCTTATGATTTCCTTCAGGGACCTGTACCTTTGCCAGGTGTTTTTTAATTGTCTGTCTACTTCTTTAGTAGATATATCTCTTACAGATATTACATGTCCCATTTCTAGCATAGCTGATTGTACAGCTTTTTTAAAATCCGTGTAAAATTCATGCCAATTGAAATACTTATTTAGTATTTTTACATTTTTACCATTGACATAATACATAAAATAATTAATGTAATACTTTAACATCTTTTCGATTTTTTTTAATCGAGTGTTTTTTTGAAAACCATTTATTCACACAGTCACAATAAATTCTTGCGAAATGGTCAATGGTGGTAAAATTACATGTTTGATAAGTCTATCTACTTAATACAATACAAGGAACAACATCGTAGTTTAACCATTTATTTCGATCAGTACTACAATGCTCGAGCCAGACAACAAAGCGCCTGGTAGAGACAAGTAGCAAAATGTCTCAGTATATTGTCTACTTCATATTATTTAGTCAGGCGTTGTCGCCCGACAACGACTCATAACATTTGCTAATTCAAAGTTCTGACTATAACTTGCGTACTTAGTTGGTTAAGCAAAATTTAACAAATTTGCTAGTTGTAATAGTCGCTGCTAAACCTGAATGCTATATTGAGTAGATTTATTTAAATTAAATTTGAACTAAACTAACTAACACTTTCTCTCTCTAGACCAGTAATATATTTTTCTAGGAAATCGTTCTTTTGGAGAAGTTAAATTAAATATTATAGATTTCAATTGTAAATAAGTTATTCAGTACCTTGAAACACTGACACATTATGTTTTATTCTAGAAAAATGTACAGTTCCTGAGAAGCAAGATTAAGTCGTAATGTTATTCAGACTGGTTATAAATACAGTATTACCCCATGGAACTCATACCACTAACACAATGTTGTGACTTCTTACGCAAGAATCAGCACCACCACGAAAACACCGAGCATAGCAATCAGTTATTTCCAGGAAAAAAGTGTATAATAAAAAATACATGGAGTTGTTTACACACACAAGCTTTTGAAAACAAATAATTCAACTTACCCTAGCCTTATTTTATTCGTTTAGTACATAGTACATGGCTTAAGTAAAAGCTTGTCTTTAAAAAGGTCTTTTTATGCTTTTTAACTAATCACAATGGAGTTACATTGAGTAGATGAAAAATTCCTATGGCCACCTCCGGGATCCATCCTTCAGACCCTGGAAACAATCTAAGTCTATAAAACTTGCCAACCAGCCCAAGCACAACGGAATTATGTTGACTAAATGAGGAGTTCTTGTGACTACTTCTCGGATCCATTATATCAGACCACCTCCGTGATACGATTTCAAGTTACATAAATATTCCAAATATCAGTTTAATCGGCTAAGTGGAAACTGGTATAAAATTCTGTTGCGCAAGATAAAAATGGGTTTTTGTAAAAAACAAAAGAGATGCTATATCATTGTGCTAGTTGAACATTTTCTATTCCACAGCGATTTCTAAACACTAGCGCACTATATACCTTTTTTTTTTTTTTTTTTTTATCGTGTGGAAATCCCCACGGGTCAACACCTCACCAGGGCTGGCAGTGAAGTGGTATGTCGGAATCGAACCGACTAAAACCACACGGTGTTCCGACATAAGTGGGTCTATTGCAAGGGACTCGGGTATACCCTAGGAAGGAAGTCCCCGAGAACCCCGGCAGAGCGCACTATATACCTAGTAAATTTGAATTATGAGAATCTCGAATGACTGGTTACTGATATTATTAACTACAAAACAACGTTTAATATATTTGGACGAAAACGAAACTTTATTCTTGAAGTACTTAATGCATGTTTGTAAACTATTGGGTTATACCTACCCTATTAAAGATTTTGTTTTGAGTATATTTGTTTCAACAGTCAAATCGTTTACTCGTAGTAGTGTTCTTAAATTAGTTTTGTAAAAATAAAAAGTACTTCGTAACAAATTTTCGCCAGAGCGCAAGCAGTAACAAGTAAGTAAGCAGTTAACTTACAACGAGCTTCATGACTCCCCAAAGACCCTTTGGTAGAGATATTCGTAAAATTTTAAACAACAACGCTGCAAACGGGCTGTTTTAAACATGTATTTAGTATTTACCCGGTACTAATTACAAAATGTATTAATGAATTAGCCACGGGCCTCAGATGGTATAGTTACGCCACTGTATGTATAAACTATATATTATATAGGGTGATTCTGTCATCAATAGTCATCACCATCCAAACTCACACAGAATCTTTAGTGAAAAATACGAGAAACCTGTTTTTTGTTTTGATATCACTTAGTACAAAAATATTGAGTAATTTGCATCACAAAGTTGTCTTAACAACACAGTTTTTAGATACACTGCACTCCGTGTACGCTAAGTGTCCATAGCCGCTCTATCGGAACTTCCTACTTGGCGGCTTTGTTTTTGAAAATTTGACCAACCTATTTTTACGTTTGACTAATGCCGCGTTCCAATAATCATGAAACGATTCGTTTTGCTTACGGATGGTTGTTGAAAATCCAATGAAATTTTACCGTCCGTAAGCTAAAAACATATAACTAATCGTTTCTTGATTATTGGAACGCAGAATAAGTGACCACACAGCGGATTTTTTTTTCGGGCAATTTTTGTCAACATTTTATATAGGTAGCTATTTTTTTGCAAAAATTGTGTCCATGAGTGATACCTAGTGCCTAGGAAATATTTGGATGGTGATGACAAATTCGCCCTGTATTTCGAAAATGTGTTTTTTTCAATTATTGTGGTTTCTAGAGGGCTTACCTACTATAATTTATTATACTAAACTAGGAGAGGATGGGTTTGCCTTAGTTTAGAAATATATAAAATTACGACTGTAGTTTTGCTTGTGCCACAAATTTAAGCTATATATATATATATATATATATATATACATATATATATATGTTAAATTAATCTCTATTTCCCCTGGTCATCACGCGTGAGCGGCTGGACCGAATTCACTAATTCTTTTTTTGTGTTTGTTATTGTCAGGAGAAGGTTCTTATGAAATAAATAAGAAAGTTACGCGGGAAATTAGAAAATTAAAGAAAACTTAACGAGGGACTTACACGGGTGAAACCGTGGGGCGCAGCTAGTATCTTATAACTTTAAATTTTCATATTATGCTCGTTTAATTATATTGGAGAAATGATTTTTAAAGACTGTTAGTAATATGGGGCACCAATTAAACTAAAATGCTTGTATTAGGAGTGGGTCTTTAGTGTACCTAGAGAATAGAGTTTGAGCCCGCAACGAAATGAACGCAAGTCGAACGCTAGAGCCACAAATAAGACTATCACCACTTGTGTTAAGGTAATGTTTTCTTTTCTAGGTTTATCTAGATAGTTCAAAAATAATATCGGAAACTCGAAGACAGGATCAAATAAAATTCCTCGATAAAATAGTTTTTATTCAGATTTCTTTGATGGAAATCGTAAAATTTCTTTAATACCATATTCTGAGAAACATAGCAAGTATAACAGTAAGACTATATTCGTTTTGCATATCGCTAGACATTACTTTGTTTGGACAGAATTATAGAAACAAACAACGTAATTTGGTCACTATAACAGAATGATCATCAATCAGCTTTCCATTGCAAAACTGACATTAAATATAAATAACCAGGTGCTTAGAGTACCATTATGTTCTCCAAATGATCAAATTATTTAGTATATTGTTATTTCTTAGCATTAAACTCCTGCAGTGCTCCGATGTATTGAACATTGCAAGACCATGTCGCGCACTTCTCTTGTCGTTCAGCATAGGGTTAGTTGTGATTTATTTTTCATATTCTTTTTAATTATATGATAGATGTGCTTTAGTCGTATTTCATACATTGAAGTCAATCTTTCACTTAGACTAGACCTAGAAGTGTTCCGTTGTCCCCCTGCGGATTTGCTGGCCGCAATCTGTCACTCAAACAATTTTGGTGCATAGATGTTAGGACTTTCTAATATTGTGAGGTAATTTATTGTATACAATGTACTAAATATAAGTCAGTTTAGGTTTTAAAGACGATTTATGGGGAAGAATATATCATACTAGATGAAAACCCGGCTTCGCTCGGGTGAAATGTGACTCATAATATACAATCTTTTACAAAATGTAGGTAGATGTTAGGTATACGTGTGAATCGGCCTTAACGAACTCAAGATGGCTAATATGGCGCCTGCCATTTGCACCATTAGAATTTAACAAAATACTCGACAATCCGAATTATGCGGATATAATATTTTGTCGACTTGAAATCATTATTTTTTTATGTTTTATTATTTAGGTAAGGTTTCAATTGAGTCTACCGTACCCCTTGACCGAATTATTAATATAGAAGAGAAGAAGATTCATAACCACGTCATCACTACAACTTAATAGATGTATATTATATGAGTTCTATCGAGTACTAGTTGTCAGGTTTCATGATAGGGAGGGAAGTGGTACAGTAGAAGATGACCCATTACTAAGACCTCAGAAGCAGTCTCGAGACATGTGGCCGGATCCGTAGGCTAGTAAATATGTATTTGGGGATAATGTCCCTGCGTACGTCTGTTAATTTTTAGGCAGTTGAGACGTTTAAGGGACTGAGGAGACTGTTTCATCAAGAGATATCGATTTTCCGACCTCCGGCATCCGTGAGGTTATGTGGTATTTAGTTGACTTCCAACATTCCACCTCACTATACCCGTTACGATTTTGCGCAAGATAAGAGAAGGACAGGCTTGACAGTAGATAATATTTTTCTTTTGAAACGGCTGTGGGTAGGTGTGACTTTATTAATTATTGTAACAAAAATCCTAATCTATTGTATTCTAAGTGTATTGACTAGCCAGAGCAATCGAAACTCCTTTCAAAGCTGAAATTAAGGCTTAACTGTACAGGATGTATCTGTCAGGAAGATTTATTGTCAAGCATTCAATCGATCAATCGCTAACATATTTGATTATTATATTTTGTAATTTTCATATCAATATAACTGCTCAAATAAATAAATTCTTTTGTTAGCTTTTAATTTGCACTTTAAAATTAATTACCCATTGAGCTAAGCACGGAGGCAATAGTCTACAAAGTGAACGAATCACGGTTGAAATCGTATAATGAATTTGAGTTCGTTCGTATCGGTTACTTTGTTACCGTTGAAGTATACAAGTGTAAGTACTTATCTACATACATACGTACATATTTTCGAATTTTAGAATCGTAAGAACAACATTACGTTCATAACCTTCATATTGCCATACGTTTTAGACTGTATTAGATATTGATACATATCAAATTGGATGCCGATGCTCATACAGCCACGTACCGTTTCGCATGAAATCTTAAAAAGATTCGCTTCTTGTACCTACTGAAAACTTTCAGTACAATTAGATATCATACTGCTACCATGTTTTCAAACGGGTTTAAGATGCTTTTATTGTTACAATACTACCACCCAAAACCTTCAATATCTAATGAGTATTTCATTTTTAACCGACTTCAAAAAATGAGGAGGTTCTCAATTCGTCGGAAACTTTTTTTTATGTAAGTTCACCGATTATTCGAAGACGCCTGAACCAATTTAGAAAATTCTTTTTTGTTTTATAGTTCCCAGGTGGTCCCATTTAATTTTTATTGAAATCGGTTGAGCAGTTTCTGAAAAATCAACAAATAACTAAAAATTGTATACATGGATGATATTTTCGTTTAATCCGAAACCGCGCTCTCCCATTGGAGCAGTGGGTTTAGTTGGCCTACCCGTATTATAATTAAACAAAATACAATTTATCATGATTTAGGCACATTGAAGTCGGTGATTCTTTTTTTAAAAGATAATTAAACCCATTGAATGTATTTTATTAATAATATTTCATTGCATAAACATGATTTGTTAGAGGTACGAGTAGTATCTAATGTGACCGTCAACTCTACGAGTGTATCTGTTTCATTATATCATCTATGTTAGATGCATACTAAAGAGTCTATGTATCTAAATACATTAACCAAACACGTAGCAGTTGATTTCAGTTGCTATGTCCGTAGGCGCATCGTAGCGCGCAAACTCTGATGACGTAGTTAATGTTTGATGATGACCTGGATGCAGGAAGCCGACAGGGCTGTCCGCAGGACTCGGTCGTTGTCCCAGTGAACGTAGCACTTTCGCTTTTATCGGCGAACGAACCCGGCCCATTACTACCTCAATCGCGCGGTTACACCATCACTACGCGCTGTTCAATTTTGGCTGCGTTTGTCGGTCCGGCACGCATACTAATAGCACTTTATTTTAGGGTTCTGATGTTTAGATTTCTCCATGCTACTACCAACGTACCGTTCACTGTTTTTAAACTGTATTATTTATAAAGTTGGTGTATAGGTAACATATTAATCGTATTGCATGTGTATACTCACCGTGGCGGTTAGTAACACAGTTTCAATGTAGTGTTTTATGTACCTACCTACATTTACACATACATTATGCGTATGTTCATTTAATGACCATGTTAATATTCTTAGCGGTCGATGATTGAAGTATGAATTCAAGCAATATCGATATCAGGTTAGTCATAGGGTTTATGTGAAGATTTATTTATTTTTCCACTTATTTCAACATTTTCACTAGTTATGTTAATTATGTTTGTTCTATCAGATTTATTTGACATATTAATTAGACTAGAATTAACCGTCGAAACACGGAGAAGGTTCTTAAGTCAATCTTCTTTTTTCTTCGTTTTTTTATGTATGAGTGTATGACAACGCATAATTTTTACAGGGTACTTCGATTTCGATATATATTTTTTTCTATAGGGTATACTTCAAAGTTAGTCCCACTTAAATTTGGAATAAAATTAACTTCTGTAGGAAACAGTCTCAAAACCACTGATATAAACTATGAAAATCACTAACTAACAAGCCAAAATAATATCTATTAACTTATTTTTATTAAATAGTGAACTGTGTTATGATCTATTATAGTTTGGCCCTATTTTTAATAAAATAAATAAGAGTTTTTGATGTGGCGACAACACTTGAATGGTAGAAAAAACGGGGATGAATTTTTGTTCACCCACTGAGTTTTTATCTGTGAACCGATTCTGTTAAAACTTGGCACACACGTGTAGTTTTAATGAAATCTGATGACGGAGACGAAGAGTTACGGTTTAATGCTGCCACCTCGTGTTTGGGCTAATTCATTAATCCTATGGAGAACTCTAAATCTAATAAAATATTGTAAAATAAATATCTATAATAAATAAAAATAAACAGTTAAAGTAGGTTTCAATTATATATAGAGATTATATTATACATATATAAGTAAGTTAGCTCAATATTTTTTTAAATAAGTATTGAACTAATAATAAATCCAATAAAAATAAAAACTATAGGCATTTATCTAATGTAAATAATAAAATCAGGAGTGTATTTATTTTTAGGAGTTTATTCTTTATTATTATTTTTCACTTTTCAGTTCCTTTCTACTTTCGTCTGTTTAATTTAACTAAAAAGCTATTTTTACAAGTTAGGAATGTTTTACATTATGGAAATATCCCTGTTTTGCCTTAGACTTTAGAAAAGTACAAATAGCGGACGTGAAGTACACAACACATCATTATCTGTAAAAACACAAAAAACTGTCTCATGTGAGAATCTAAGGGTATGTTCCGATATACACTGAGAGCACTGTTCAGTGCTTGTACTAGCACAGATTACTAAGTAGTTACTACGTAAGTACTAGGGAGAAATTCGTTCCGTTACAGACTGACAGTATACTGCCGCAGTATCGTAGGGAAATGTTATGACGTCATAAACCGCCATTCTTGTACTGTGAGCACTGGAGTTTTCGAGGTAAGGTGCTATCAGTGCTGTCACATGGCTGACACACTGTCACTTTTATTATGCGATTTGACAATTGACTTGAATTGACCACTGGACTATATACTGTATACTGGACTGCGTTTCGTTATAAACAAAAACCAGTATAGCTAACTATAAAGGATCGGCTTCGCAGTATACTGAATTGACGTCATACCTTACAGTGCTCTCAGTGTATATATCGGAACGCCCACTAAATCACTACTTGACGCGGTACCTATCAGTTCGACGGGTCCTACGTATACTGATATAACCAGCAAAATAACAAAAATTGTTTTTTGCATCAATAACTTTAGCTTAACCTACATTTTATACCCTGTAAAATTTATTTTAATATATCGATTAGTTTCAAAGTTACAAATCAAAAATGTCTGTTTTATTAGTACAAAGTTACGATTCAAAGATTCTAAAATCTTTGAATCGCTCTCCTGTAAAGTTACAATTTTGCACTTGTACCAGTATACGTAGGACCCGTCGAGTTGGCCTTGACAAAATTTCTTAAGATTTTTAAATTTTGGCAAGTTTTTCGAATGTCCAAGTCAAAGGTTTGTAACTAAAAATATAACTAATATTTTCAATTGAAGACACAAAAAAAGTGGTTTATGTCGCAGTCCTAATTCACTCGATAATGAACTCAGTATAGATTAAGATCATCTTATATTATTTTTTAAATCTATTGGAGTACCTACTCAGCATTAAAAAAATTTAAATGCCAAGGATTAATGACAAAAAGTGTAGGTGTACTTTACTATTGATAAAATTATAATCAACTGTTTTGAGGTCATTCATGTTAACGGCCAAAAGGTTTTGCACGATACTTATTAAAATTCCTAATTTTAAATCGATAGTTATTGCTGTTCACGTTTCGATGACATCACCGATCGATATGTTCATATTAGGGTTCAGTTTGCATTACCCTATGTAAGACTACTTTTCAGTTGCTCTTGAGCTTGTTTACACACACACACACACACACACACACACACACACACACACACACGCACACACACTACACACCTTAATACCGTAGAAATACCTAAATACTGACTCTGCTTCTAATAGTAGCTAGAAAGCAAAATAAATCGTGATGATTATAAAAGAACGGGATGAAATGTCTCTCCTAGATAAAGGGAGGATCCATCGACCAGTCGTGGTGATAAAGCCTGGCAGGCACGGTCCGGCGGTTGATATTGAGAAAATGTATATGCTATACTTATTAGCGCGAGAACTTTTATAGCGCGATACAGGATCAGTAGTTTCTATGTAGTTCGGTTTTTTTTCGTTAGATGGTGTTGAAATAATTTTTTGGCGTCACATAAAGTGTTGTTGTTTCTACAAAGACGAGTTTAGGATTTCTTTACTTTTATACCGTATATTAGGTACTTTAATTATTTTACACAAATGTTTTATATACGCAAACGATAGATATTGACGAGATCTTATGCTTAATTGCCGCCAATTGTATCTACCACAAAACATTGCTGTGCTTCTACTCTTCAAAATCATTTTGGTGTACAATAAAGAGATATATTATTATTAATACTTAAACCAGAGTCGTAGCTTCGCCGAGTTAAATTTTGATACTACACCCGAATTATGTGATGTGTATATATATATATGTGAAACGATCTCAAAATGGCGGCTCCACGGCGCGCAGTGTGTCACAGACTTCACAGCCACTCAAATTATCGAATCACTCAAAGTAACAAATTATTTGATACCTCAGCTATCGAGTGGTGTAATTATATTTTGGATGAAGATGATAGATATGTAGCTGCAACACCAATCTGTAACCCCCATCCCAAACCACCTTTCTGATTTTGCTTCCACAAATGATAGCAAATTTAAAGACGTATTTAGGTCAAAAAGTGTAGGTAATAATCACACTCGCCTAGTGTTTAATGTTCTTATTAATTACTTTAATAATTTATGAGAAACTAGGTTACTACTTGTTAATGTTAAATAATGCATTAATAAGACATCAACAGTTACGGTTGAGTGGATGACGCCATTCGGCATGAACATATTCCGTTAAAAAATACTTGCTAACTTTATAATCTTTTTACTTACCTGGATGGAAAACGTGTCGAACGTTTTGCTCCTCACAGCCCGGAAAAACCCACATTTTTGTCCTTTACCCGTAAAGCTCACGGGTTGGCAGGGTGCAGGTCTCACGTCCACACAAACTAAAAAAATTCAGGTAGCGAACTATCCTGCAGCATATTATACAAATTGTGACTACAAAAAACTCAGATATTGTATCTTGTAACAACAATAATTGAAATCTTATGTGCCCAAAACATACTTAGCTAAGTACCTATGTTTGATAATTTCATGGTTAAAATACTTGGTTGAAAAAATATCGCGTGCAAACCTTATTACTGCGTTAGTTTGTTGAAATTAGAGTCACACAACGAAGTTTTTGCAGAAAAATTTAAATTATAAGTTTAAGTATTAAGGCTCCATTCGCGACGTATTAATAAAAAACCGTAAGAGCCCTCTAACATTGGCGTTTCTGCATCATTATATAGCGTTTTATATTGTTCATTACTTAATAAGCATTCTTTGGACCAAAAGAATAAAACAGAACTACGCTAGTAAGGTCGTCTAACTACTTCCTGTAGAATAGAGACTTTCTGGTGTCCAGTAGGTACGAGCAAAATGTGATGTACAAACCCTTTATCCTTGCTACGTCAGTACGACATAATATTAGGTCCTTACCTATGTATGTATATTTACCTTTTTAGAAATAAATATTATTTTATTATACGGCGAAGACATTTTTTTCAATAAATCTGTTGTTCATTGGTTTTCTGCAGTTCGGTTTTTAGGTAGATTTCGAAGAAAAGCTTACCTATTGGTTTTGTGCCAGTTGTCGAGTTTTCCAAAAATTTCTTTACACACCAGGCATAAGTTCAAAACATCGTGGGTACACTGAAGGATGTCTTTAGGCTTGTTCTTGCTTCACTGTCGTTCACTTCACTTGCGTTCTTGTCACTTGAAAGAGCGCTCCAATCTAGTACAGTCACTCACATGTAATAATTCGGACTTCTAGTTCTATTAGTTCAGTAGCACATTGCTGCATTGAATGAATATTTGGATCTTCTTCATACTTTGCATGCCTAGGACTGTCATTCATATACCCGTAAAATCACCATACTAATTTACTTATTTACATTTATATTACAAAAAATTATAACTAGTAAGTCAATGCATTTTTTTTCGATACTTTTATAAATACTAAAATAAAATATGTGCAGACAGTGCAGACAGTAAAATAAAATGTGTGCACTCGTATGTGTGTTGATGGGGGTATATTGTTATGTGTGTGTAGTATTATGAGAAGTTATGTAAAAAAATTAACAGTTTTTAATTTGGGATTATTAATATGCTTTCTGTTTCGACACAGAATTGTTTACTGAGTCATTGATAAACTATTTTTTTGGCTGCTGTTTTGTCTAAATGCTAGAATTATTGAGCTTATTTATTTTGATTATAAGTATAAGGGCCTAGGAAGGAGAAAAACCTACGAATAAAAGAGGTCCTTGGCCTGATAATTCGTTTACACACGTCATACGCTCTTCGCTTTGTAGTAATTTATTTTTTAAACTCCATGGCAGAATGCTGAATCAGAATTAGTTATAAAAAGAACAACTGTCACACTGTCAATACCTCAATGGAGTAAAGGAACGGCTCAAAAGTACAAAGCTTCAAAATGGTTCTCTGTGCGACTTCGTATTCTATCAATGTCGTTTTTGGTGATCTTCCCCAGACTGTAGTGCAGTACGTTATTAATGAGTAATGACTGACAGAGAGCGTAATATATTTATTTCAAGGTTGTAGATAAACCACATATCGCGACGTATTAAAGATGTAGATGAGCTTACGTATTCTTTTACTAAGTAGTTGGATATGAGTCTTAAAGTTACAGTTTTCGTCAATTACAATGCCCAGATATTTAATAGTTTTAGAACGCTCTAGTGGTTTGCAAAAACATGGATTACTACTGACGGATGAAATAACACAAGTATGCGTAGTCAGTGTTAAATTTGTTTGCACAGAACCTCAAATATTCATACTGAGTGGTTGGTTGCTTCGTCTTATCAACATTGAGGGTGAGTACATTTCTTTTGAGCCATTGTGTGACAATATTAATACCTTTTTGTTAAGATTTGTATGTATCATTCCACGTTTTTCCACTAAAGATTAGAGCCGTGTCATTTGCATAAGATATTAATTTGCTATCAAAAGACTTTAGACGTAGCAAATCATTCACGTAGATTAAAAATAGAGTTGTCCCAAGAATGCTTCTTGCGGTGTTCCACCGTGGTTTTAGTACAATATTTCTTTACTCTAAGTTGACAAAAATCCATTGAGCGCTACCTTTACTTATGCATATACTTACTTGTATAAACAAAAATGTACAAAATAAGATACTTGGATGCATTCGTGTGATACTTGTCCGCGATTGATTAATACGCCAAGAAACCAAAGCCTTGTTCCTGAAATGACGTTGCGATGCGACTCCAATAACTGCACCCTCGGAATGTAGCTTATCTTTTCTAGGTTAGCAACATGCCAAAGGTGCAATTGCTACACGGTTTCTTTTTGTTAGTCCTGAAGAGTAGTGGCTAGACTGCTGTAATAGTAAGTAGACTATATATAGATAGTATTTTTATATTTTTTCAGACTTTTATAGTTTAAATTTAGCAGAGGGACCTACCTACCGTTTCTTTTTCAAGATACTTCAGCTGATTTCTAAAACTAAAGCATAAAAGTTTTCCTTAGTTCATAAATATACTTAGAGACTCATGTATACATGATATGAGTCTACTCACAAAAACGTACATTTGGCGCTACTTTAATACTAATTTTAAAAGTTTAATTTAATGGCACGCAGTATTAGTCTACCTATTACCAACTTCCAAAAAGGAGGTGTTCGGCTGTGTGTATTTTTTATGTATGTTCACTGATATTTCCGTCATCAGTCTTCAATAGGATTATTTTTATATAAGTCATATATTTTCTGAGAACGACCCTCATGTGTCGTCATACTGACAACGCATATTTGTATACATAGCATTGTCGTAAAAGTAGATTACGATTACAACAAAAGAAAACTGTTTGTTTAGAAAAAAATGATAGAAATAAAAAGTGAAAATGCATGGAATGGTTGTACGTGGATCGCAATATTTGAAGGTTCCTACGTTTAAATTAGAAAGTAAAAAATCCGTCATGAATAGATTTCGAGCTACATCAAAATAAAGTAAAAAAAAAAAATGTGATAAATTTCGTAATGATTAGGATTCCTAACCATTGGGGCATTTTTACGGTACAGTATAAGAATAAATAATTTTTTTTATAAGATGCTTATATTCCAGATAATGTACGGGATGGATTTTTTACTTTTTAGTTCAAGCTTAGGAACCTTTAAAGGTATCGCTGTGCCTATAGCCATGTGCGTAAAGTTATTGTTTTTTGTTTATAAACAGGAAGTGAAGAATATTTTTTTTTTTTAATATATAATGGTATAATTGTAAATTTCTAGGTTGGTATCTATGATGACTCATTTAAATGAGATATATTAAATAAGAAGGGGATTACGTATACACAATACATCTATACCTGCGTAGGTACATTGCGCAGCCTTTTTTCTTTGAATTTGTTCAAAGGAAAGGGAAAATGTATTACTACTAGAATATGAGACACTCTATCGACTACATAAGTTTATATTATACATTAATATAAACTTATCTAGTCGATAGTGTTGAACTCGCTAGTCGCGTGGTTAGAATCGATTCGTATATAACTGAAATTGACCTAAAATCATCGTTATTACATTTTGCTTTCCCAGTTGTGGATCCAGTTCCAGTTCCCCAAGTGACACATAGTTGAGAGTATTATTATAGAGATCAGTTACCACTTCCAGTTAGGTGGTGGGCCATATGCTCTGGCTTGGAATAAATAGAAAATACATAAATTTTATTTTACACCAACTAAAAATGCTTACTTACGAATTGTACATATCATGATGGACGACGTCTAGATGACTTCAAGACAGACATGAAACGACACTAAATGAATTGATATGGGTAGTCTTGTGAAGGTGATGGGTACAGGAGATGTTGTAATTTAATTGAAGGAATCTCAATCTTATTATCATAAGCTAATAAAGACAAGCATAATTGCGACAGACATGCTTAAAGGACAAGCAAAAGCTAAGCCGTTGTATAAACTGTAGGTTGTTGTCAACAAGTCCGGATGTCGGTATCACACTATATTATTTTGTTTTTAACGATTGGCACACTTGATTTGAAAAATAACAATTCAAATAAATGCTTTATTTTTATAATAGTAGGTATAGTCTACTTTTATTTTATTCTTAGAGTATAATATATTACTACCAATTTTAGGAAACTGTAAAATCAAACTCAAAGATTTGTATATTTTCTCCTATATTTTAAGTGTTTAAGAGACATCCTTTAAACACCAACGCCGCAAAAAAACTACAAGTATAATTAGAATTGTATTGCGAAAGTATTTAGTTTTATTATATGAAAGTATTAAACTTTTAAATAAGAGTGACGGAAGGGTATATGACCTACTAGTTTCTTTCAATAAGTCCCTAGATAACTTAGCAATTGCACATATTACAATTTTTATTAAGTACCTACTGGCTATTAAAAGATATTTATAATAATATATAAAATATTGGGTCACAGATATTTATGTGACGCTACTTTTGTGATTTCGAAAACAATGGAAAAAAACGAGTTTTGTATGTTAATAAAACATTGTTTTTTAAATGGGGAAAACACCGTTCAAGCACAGCAGTGGCTTATAAAATGTTACCAGAATCTGCTCCGGCTATACCAACCATTTGTCGGTGGTATGCCGATTTCAAATTTGGTCGTTTGGACACTAATAATAAGGCCGCCCATTGTGCATTTTATGTTTAAGTTGTTTTTTTATATGTATATATATCATGTGTTTGGTGTACAATAAAGAGTACTATCTATCTATCTAATGATGCTGAACGACCTGGTCGTTCAAATTAGGCAGTGACTCAACAAGACATCAATCAAGTCCTGAAAATAATGAAGGAATATCACAATATATGGTGAAGATTTCAACTGGTAGTGTTTTCACTATTTTACATAAAAATTTGGCCATTAAAAGCTTTTTTCCAAATGGGTGCCGCGTTTGCTAACAATTGCTCAAAAGCCAGAACGTATCAATGATTCTGAGTACTGTTTGGTATTGTTCAATAGAAATAAAAATGATTTTTTACGTCGGTATTTGACAATGGATGAACCATGGATTCACCATTTCACTCCGGCATCCAATCGCAGCACCTGAAGCTTATTTTGAAGCCAAAGATAAATCGTTCTACATACATGAGAAAAGTTAGAGAAACGATATATGATGTTTTTAAATAAAAAAAAATATATATTTATGATATCCTAACAGGAAAAACTGAGTTTTGGTGAGTAACGTCGCTAGAGTAGAGCTCTTAGAAGATGGGGATCGACATAAAGAAATACTGAAATATGTACTGCTGTTGACTAAACCAGTCTTATGTATGATCCCATGAATATTTTATTACAATGAATTTTTCTGTTTAATAGAGAGATACTATATCTTTATTTACAACATCGATAAACTAATCATTTTTACACCCATTCAGTACATGCCAGTGGCGGATTTACACCTTTGCCGCCTGTAGGCTAGTTAAATTGCCGCCCCTATCTCCTCTTCATTTACAATCTTTTTTTTGTCAATGATTTGTGCACTAATTACTGGTGTAATTAGTGCATAAATATTTTTTTTCCATAATTAGTATGATTGTGAACTAGGAAATCGATGTCTCAGTTTCTAGATTTTTTTTACAACCCAACGATTTAGCTAAGATTGATTGTTTTTTTATGGTACCTTTATATCTGAACTAATAAAAAACCTTAATCACGTGCTACTGTTCAGGTGGTGTAAGGTTTGCCTTAATACTACTTACACATATACATTCAATAAACGTTCAATCCATCAGCCTATAGTAGTCCACTGCTCTCCTAACGTGCGCCAAAGTACCCGGTTCTCCGCCTTTTGCATACAATCTATCACAGCTACCTTTCTCAGTTCGTCAGTTCATTGGTCTAAGGGCATGTTTTTCACGTGCTGATTGAAAGCTATCACGGCCTCTTCCAGCCCCGTAAATAGCATGCCTCTCATGAAATCTTGAATTTTTAGGAAAATAAAGAAATCGCATGGTGCCAGGTCTGGACTATGTGCGGGATGGGTCACTAGGTCTACCTTTTAAGAAGCCAAAAATGATTTTGTTTTGTTCAGGGTGTGGCCGAAGTATTGTCATGGTGCAATAGGATACGACTTCTTGGTCGTTTTTCCCCAACTGTTTAAGAACACTGGGCAAACAAATGGTGGTGTACCACTCAGCACTAACTGTCTTCTGTTCTTCAAGTGGGATCGTGCAGACAGGACCCGTCCAGGAGAAAAAAATGCAATCATTTTTTGCCTACGTTTATCACCTGCCTCAATTTTGTTAGTTTGCTGTCACCTTCGAACACATATAACAATATATCCATATTTCATTTCCTGTCACAATGTTATACACAGCATTTGAACGTCCGTGATCGTACTTTAACAACATTTTTTGACACCAATCAACAGAAGTCCGTTTTTGTTCTGGAGTGAGTTCATAAGAATCCAGTGGCAGCAAAGTTTGCTAACTTTTAAATGTTGATGTAACATTTTTACACGCTTTATATTAGCTTAAAAAAAAAAAAATAGTTTAAAAAAACAAAAAAAACACGTTTTTATAGAAAATCCAACTAAAAAATAGAAAATAAATTTTAATAAATTTGGATTAAGAATAGTGTAATTATGAAATAAATGTATATTATTGGAAAAAAGCGTGGGGTGCATGCATACTGTCAATAGTTATAAACATTTTATTGACAGATAGCTGAAGACCTGGATTAACATATAGGCTACTTTTTATCCCGATATTCCCACGGAATCGGGACTAAAGCGAGTGAAACCGCCGGGTGCTGCTAGTTTGGAGGTAAAATTCCTTTGGCTAACTCCACGCTGCAAGTTTATCTGATTTGTCCTCTGGTCTTGGAGCTGTACGGTCATCGTGTTGGTGTCATATAAGCTTTTCAGCACCTCGATATTTCCCCAGTCAACACGACGTCATTGCAGAGTACCCAAAACTGCCCACGTCTCGATGGAGTCTAAGGTTTTCTCGTAGTTCAAAAAGGCCGTACATACTTGCTGCTGAAGCTGAAAACACTTCTCGGTCTTTTGCACAAGCTATCGAACAGTATGGTACAGTACGGTACGTTTCACGGTGCCGTAGCCTTTTCAAAACCCGACTTGTTACGGTGGCTGGTATTGATCGAGTTATTTTGTGTTTTTGGAGTGTTTTTTCAGACTCTCGAAAATCACTTGTAGATATGGTTCAGGAGTGAGATGGGTCTATAGTTCTTCAACAAGATATTATCTCCTCTTTTGAAGAAAGTACCCCAGGTTCCAACACCTAGGTGTTAAACCTTATTAGAGGACGGAACTAAACTACTACCTATTCTTATTATTGTCTAGTACTACCTCAATCCCCCCCCCCCTTCTGCCCCTACTCCCACCTTTAAGGGCGGCAACGCACTTGTGACTCTTGAGTTACAAGTATCCATGGGCGGCGGTAGTCACCATCAGGTGACCCGTCTTCTCGTTTGCCCCCTATAACATAAAAAAACATTTTCGGTCTTTTGTAACGCACTTTTGCTTTATACTTCACTGCTCAGACGTATGGCTTCGAGAAACCTCCAGATCTTATCACGGTTTCTTGATGTGCAAGCCTATACTTCGGTACCGCATTACTGGGCCACAAAAGCACAGAATATGCATTGCAGTTTCTTCTGCCTCTCGACAGAATCTGCATATTGTGTTCTCGCCAACTTTAGGTTGAACATATCTTCAGTTTGCATTACCCGGTGATGATTGAGAAGGAGCTCAGGTGTAGTATCTCTTGAGCTCTAGAAGTTCTTTGGATACTTTGTTATCATAGCCCTTTATTAAGGCTTTCGAGTGTCTTAGACCAGTCTCTTAATTACCATTGATATGTATTCATGATTGAATAAGCTCGCCGCAGAATGGTTCCGATCCATGCTGTTGGTTGTCTGCACCAGCTCTGGCGAGTTCATAGACTTTTCATGGCTACCTAACTTAGACTCGCTAGCTCTTTCAGGAATTGCATCTGGTCTACCTTTAGAGCTCGGTAGTAATTCCGTCATCCCCGGGAGATACGTGTTTTTAGCTGTTCGAGAGCCACCTCTATCTCGCTGTTGACAATTTCAGGTATGTCCTCCCAGTAATGGCGCGTTAATGGGGCTCTGTGATCATGTGTCATCTCTGAGTCTCGTTGGTAAAATATCGTTATAGAATTTTTAAAAATCGATATTTCTTAAAAATTCCAACGGGCTCATAAACATAAATGGTTATTTGAATTTTCTAAGCTGGTCCGATTAGTTTTAGTAATTATGGAAAAATTTGGCGCATTTTACAGTTAAGGCCAAAAATAAAAAAAACATCGTTCGTAATTTAAAAAGTTTAAAACCCATCTCGCTGAAATTTATAAAACTTTTTAATATCATCACAAGCCACAATTTCTGAAAGTTTCAGACTTCCACATACGTTCCTTTTAAAATGATTAAATGTAAAAAAATGTTTTAACTTTGACCTTCATGTGCTATTAAACAAAAGCACTTACTGATTTTGTACAAATCTCATTTGTAAGGTATTTTAATAGAATAATAGAACAAGGAAGCTTTGGACACATATGACGAAAAACGTACTGGAAACGTGATATCACATGAAATGTAAAAAGTCTATTTTTTCGTTAAATAAAAAAAAAATTACTCCCAACTCCAGACTGCGGGTATCAAAATTCTTAATCAGCATATTTTTTTTAATATTTATCCAAAAATAAAAACGCATGGTAGTCCAAAATTTAGGTATTTTAGTTCTTTGACTGGGCTAGTTGGCCAGTCACACTAGTGAACGGTCGTGTCACGTGAAAAGTGTTTTCCCAAATTCGCCGCCCCTAAAATCTGACGCCCTAGGCTTCAGCCTACTCAACCTACTGGTAAATCCGCCACTGTTACATGCGTTATGTTGATAATAACTTGTGCAGATAAGTAGGCACACATACACCATTGAGTATTGACCAATACTCAAATATGTATATGGAAAATATTCCTATTCAAAAAATTTCATAATAGTTTTAACATTTCAAACTAATTTATTAGCGATATTATGAAATCTTGGAGCGAGAACACGTTTCCAGCAGTTATATTACTAAGGCGATGAAGCCAAATGGCTTCATCGGCTTGTTCAGAGTAGAATATAAAGTGGCTCCTTTTACTATTTATTAAATAATAAAAGGAGCCACTTTATATTCAACTCTTTTTACAAGTAAAACGATCGGCCATTATCTTTTGTCTCTTTGTAATTATATTACTCTATCTTCCTGAAATTGGTTCGATTAGTACTAGGCGATCCAGTTTATGTTTTCAATTCAACCATTTTTAAATGATGTCATTCCAAATTTATTCTTTTTTGGTTCATGAAATGCTAACCAGGTATGTTAGGTCAAATCAAGGTGGGACTTTGAATAACCAGGATTTTTTATAAATTTTTCTGGCTGAAAATCTTTTTTTGTGAAACGGGTTATGCAGAACTGGTAACCCATCTTTTCTTTTTCCTTTTAGATGTTTATGATATAGCTAAACATTAAACTTTGAAATTAGTACATATACGTAACTCTACTTGTAGACGTTTGTTATAAGTATGATGTGATGTCAAACTGATTTCTGGAGCCCCAAGAGCCTTCACGATATTTTTAGTAGATTCTGTCTAAAGAACTTGGATTTAGACTTACGACTTTTTATTGATATTTTGCAGTGGCGGAGGACGAGATATTCGTAAACAAATAAGTATGAGAAAGATTATGTAGGTAGCACATAAATGTAGGACATCCCATCTTTATTTCGTGTGGTATTCTAGTAATAAATACGATTAAGACTGCGACGTCACTACGAATATTGATGGACAAAATACACGCAGATGTATGTCGGTCTCTTTAATATGTAGCTATACCTATAGTTTATTTAAGACCATGTTCAGATGACGATGACGGGCGTTGAGCGCGCGTTGGGTTTTTGAACAGTGTTCACAGTATGGCGAGCGCTTGAACAGAATTTGTGTACCTACCTACTTGTTAATGCGCGTTCACGCGCGCTCAACGCCCGTCAAATGAACATAGCCTTAATGTTTCTTTTGCGTTGTATTTTATAAGTACAAGGCGCCGCGGCTTGCGTATTTGAAACACGTTTTATAACTCTTTTACTACGTGTTTGTAGCATAAAATCAATAACAATATAATGATAAGAGAATAAAAATACCGTCTTTATACAGAATGTATGCTATTTTCCCTAATTTGAAAGGTAAGTCGATGGACATCGGTTTATACAGACACCCTTTTCTTTTGCAGAAAACGATTGTAACACACTCTTCTACCGTTGTTACTCCTTTAGGCCAGGGTCACAAGCAGCGATTGACGTAAGGGCCTTGCATGATAAGCACCAAGGAACGGTCTACATTATGTAGCTACGCCATACGCTAGAAATTGTTGTTTTACCTATTGTAGTTTATAGATATATTATCTAATATTCATATGATATATGATACTTCTACGTCCTTCAATATACTACGGAATAAATTCGTTGCAGGAGTAAATTCGAGTAGATTTCAAGGCAGTTTAACTTTTCCTCGGCACTCGCCGAGTGTCATGCTCGGTGTTTTCGTTTGTGTGAGTATTCAGGAGTCACATAAGTAGGAATGTATTCGGGTTGAGAACCGTTCATCTTCCAAACTAATTTGAACGCCAAATTACGAAGATAAATTGAGTGGTCACATTGGTAAGCACAGATATCGTTATAATTTTTTTTAATTAATGTTTGTTACGCAGATAATATCTTGTTACCTAATAAACAATTACTCAATTCGTTACTTTCGTTTCTTATTACGATTCTGATATTATATATGATTTTGCAATTGCGAGTTTTGTATGCTACGTGCCGATAAAAACTGAAAAATAAATTTACAATGTTGTATTATATTGACCTTCCACGCAAATAGGCAGGTAGTTCGGCACTCGGCACTCGGCAATTCACTAAAATATTTTATTATAGCTACATGAAAACGGCGTATAACAATAAATCATGTAACGAGTAGGTACCTTTGTATTTGCTCCGTGGTAGGTACTTATTCGGTTAACAGTCAGCGTGGATTTCATTGCGTTTGTTGTTCGTGTCATATTTCGGTTTACTTTAGGGCCCACTACGTGCCCTACGTATAAGTACGTGGTCTAATATTTCGTAACGTCGTTGTCTGTTAATAATAATGAAGATTTGCGTAGTTTCATCACAGTGTGCTCGTTGAATAATAAGGTACGGTTGAATGAACCATTGCACTGTGTCCTTGTTTTCTGTGTTTTTCCATGGCACGTGTGTTCTTGTGAACTATTCTTCACATTAAGGCGAATGTCTCATTGCTCATTTCAGTTAATATACAACATCTTAATAGCTGATTATCACGGACAGATGAACAACTGCAATAATTGATTTTTAACCGTCGAAAAAGCGGAGGAGGTTCTCAAGGCAACCCGTATATTTCTTTTTGCAGGGTAGTCCGATTTTGATCATTCTTTTTTTTTTGGATATTTTGAAGTAGGTCCTATTTAAATTTCAAATAAAAATTTCATCCCCAAGGATAGAAAAATAGGGGACGAATGATTGTTCACCCATTGACTTTACACCTGTTAACTGATTTTGTTAAAACTAAGCACACATCTGTAGTTCTTATGACACTACAAGATGACGGAGACCTGTAGTTGGTTTGATAATGGATGCGGAGTCGAATCGAGGGAACTCCTCAATTGTTCACAGCATCTATTTCGTGTTTGTTTTTATAAATTCATCTTACTGAGAACTTCAAACCTAATAATTACACATTGTTGAAAATCTCATAAAAATGTAATTTATAAATATTTAATCTCATAAATATTTTAGCCACAAAAAACTTTTAAATAAAAACTTCTTAACAAAAAAATTTAATTCATGAATGAAGATAGAAACTGAAAAGCGAAAAATAAACTTGTTAGCCTAATTAAACTTCTACACATTAGTGTAGAAGTTTAATTAGGCTAACAAATGTGTCGGTCTAACCTTAATCATTTTAAGTCGGCGCCAAACATACAAACAAAAAATTTAATTCGTTAACACTTCGCCTCGCTGCCATCACTTGATTTTACGTATTAATTAATTTGCTTGCTTCTATGTTTGGCGCCGACTCATAATTATTAAGGTATTTACATTAGCATAGGAGTTTAGTTGAGCTAACAATATTATTTTTCACTTTTCAGTTCCTATCTTATTTCGTCGGTTTAATTTTTTCTTAAAAGTTTTTATACTCTTAACGTAATATGTCCGATCAAACGTTGTTAATTAATACAGAGCGGTGAATCGCCAATACGTGATGTGCTGATAATTATAATATTAAATGGCGATGGTGTCTTTAATTGATTTTATACCTAATATAAAATATAGTTTCCATTAAACATTTACGCTTGTTTATTTGTGATACTAGATGAGTGCGTAGGCACTCGTATAGACTGTAGAAATGAGAATAGGCGTAAACCTCCAAGATCGAGGCCGTAACGGTGAAATATAGCAAAGATTCAGTCTACGATAACAGGTGGAGTAAGGCACCGATAGAACTGAGGGTTATTTTAAGCGAAACGTTGCGCGTCTTCAAGCAAAACGGGTCGATGATTTTTTTTAACAGAATACGGGGCAAACGAGCAGACGGGTCACCTGATGGTAAATGCCTACCGCCGCTCATGGGCACCTGCAACTCAAGAGTCAAAAGTGCGTTGCCGGCCTTAAAGGTGAGAGTAGGGGAATAGAGGAAGGGTGGAAGAGAGGGAGAGGTGGGAGGGAAGGGAAGAGTTAATGCAATCATTGCTTTACTGCCGGATTTCTAGCGGGTAGGATAAAAAAATGAATAATATAGGGCATAAAGGCCATATTCAGCTGTAGGATGATAAAATTCACGATGGATAATGATAATTAAACAAATGAAATCAATCATACTGTGCTCAACCTTTTATTTTTATTTTATATTCAATGACCAAACCGTACTGGTAGTATATTTAAAGGTTCTAACACATCGTATCCTAATGCCGCCGGCCTAGTGTTATATTTCTGCTTGTGAATAGATAGTGTCGCCAAACCTCTACGGGAGTTGGATAGTTGAACCAACGACACCACGGGTTGTGTGCACCGCCGTCGTGGGAGAGCCATGCTTCGGCAAGTATGGCCGACCGGAGTGATACCACGGCCTCACAGAAAACCGACAGTGAACCAACGATTGCATTGTTTTTCGCCGAGTGAGTGAGGTTACTGGAGGCCCTAACCCGTCCCTCTCCCTCCCTCACTCTCTCTCCCCCACTTCCTTCTTCCTCTACTCCCACCTTAAAAACCGGCAACGCACTTGTGACTCTTGAGTTGCAGGTGCTGAGGGCGGCGGTAGTCACTTACCATCAGGTGACTCGTCTGCTCGTTTGCCTACTATCCCATAAAAATAACTAAATTTTAATATTTCGTGTTCCATCCTACTAATATTATAAACGTGAAAGTTTGTGAGGATGTTTGGATGTGTGGATGTATGAATGTATAGATGTTTGTTACTCTTTCACGCAAAAGCTAATGAACTGATTGCGATGAAACTTGGTATGTAGATAGCTGGAGCCAAGTATTAACACATAGGCTACTTTTTATCCCCACGGCACCGTGACTTACGCGGGTGAAACCGCCCGGCGCAGGGAATTAAAGCGACGGTGGTCACAGCCAGTGCAACAACAAAAAAATTATAGAGAAACGATTGTTTTGAGAATTGTTTTCTTTTCCACTATAACAATGTTGAGACTGCGAAGTAGTTACTTTGGTTATAGAAAAGGTTACCTAATCTTTAGAAATGGTTTGATGTTTTGTTAATAAAACTAATTATAACTTTAATTCTAAAAATATGTAAAAATGGTACTGCAAATAATTGCGGACAAATGTAAATATATAACCGTACATTTAAAGGACAGGGTACATACAAGTGCTAATTACAATAGTTTCAAACTTCTAAAGTCATTAACGCCACTGGCATAGACTGGAATAACAGTCTTTAGATACAGTTGTTTTCGCGTTTTCATTTTTCTTTTATTGTGCTTCTAAATTTGTAGCACAAAATACTCAGAGTTTACTAACTAAACTGACCTACAGAATTTATTTTGTCAACATCGAGTTGAAGTATTTTAGAAAGCTTTTATTGCTATAATGATTAGAGTTGATCTCTACATGTTTAACAACAATAATAATAAACTATTATGTTGCTATTGAAATGCATTATCGAATCGCAGCCTCGTGGCGTGTACGCGTTGTCATGCGTTCAGTGGACTAGTGGAGCATTATTCAGTTATATTTTTAATACGGTTACTTTTTCTGATGACCCTGATTACAACCAGATTTAGGCCACACCCTTCGTTATCTGATCAAATAGAGAGCCGATAGTTTTACGGCGGTATCTCTTGCTACTATTACATACTAAATTTTTATGAAATCTTCAATGATAATTTGAGTGATAACATTTTTCAATCGAAAGAAACTAAATGAGGCTCCCGGGGATCTTTGTTTGTTCCTGGCGGTATTGAAAATATTAAAATACTTTAAAATGTGCTGAAAATCTTTAATTAATGCTTAGATTAATGCCAGGCTCTTTGTAAAAGGCAACTTTATGTCAGTTACATCCTTTTCTATATTTATTAACTACCTGTTGCCCGTGACTTCGTTCGCGTGGACATTCAAATTTATCCCACGGGATTCGATTTTCTGCTAAGTTTTCTTAATTTTTCGTATTAGAAAACATAAACAAAATATGAATGAAATCGGTTTAGTCGTTCTCAAGTTATGGCATGACCAAGGGAAATAGGGATTCATTTTTAAATACATATAAATAATTCTAGACTGTGTTCACTTAACAATAATAAAGACTTGCTTCACAACTGCTCTTAATTGCTGTTGAGTTTTTACAAATTCATTGAACAATGAGTAAGACAACGTCTACGTGGTGGAGGACGATGTTTCGCTCCAGTATGGGTCATATGTTTCGACCGACCTAATTGCATCGACCATTCAAAATCCGTGCAACAAATTGATTACACATACTAAATATGAAACATTCACTGTTAATGTGTCACTTTGGTCAGAAGTAAGCATTTTCGAGTACGGTCAATGACCCTAGCATTGCGTAGGCTAGCTACTTTCTCTCGGTGTTGGGGCGAGGAGGTGTGCGGCAGGCGCGGTGAAGGGGGTCCTGCCAAATTAAGTGCGTGAAAGGCTGCGAACAGCCGTTCCGGTAACTCCACTCTGGCACCGCGGCTTACGCACCCTTCATATCAGATCTGCCACAACAATGTCGATGCAATCCATCATTCGATTGAGCTGTTTGCGGTTACCTCGCGTCATTTTAACACGGAGAATGACAACATTGTATTTACTGTCGTGAAACGTTGGCGCCACTTCGCAATATTCTGCGCATCTTCGTAGAACGGACGAATCGGGTCGGTGACCTGTGGCCAAGCTGCAATCGCGAATCAGCAGAGACTTGGTAATCGAACCCTGATATTGTCGCTCACGTGCTCAGTAAAAGAGTTGTATAAGCATGCCGACACTTTCTACGCCTTCGTGTAACCAGAGTGAGTAAAGAAGTGAGCGGAGAAATTGTCAATGTTTAACGGTTCGTTAAAAAAGAAACAAAGAAATGGGAATGTTGGACACAGTGGAATACTGACTAATATTTTTTAACTCTGTTTTTCTATACAGTTCATGATTTTTTTCTATCGCCGAATCTTAATTAAAGTATATGCAGGTAGGTTTTATTAGAAGTAAATAAAGACTTTTATTAAATACAATTTACTAACACTTTAAAACGATATCTTTGTCATACACTTAAAATATGTTATGCTTATTTTATTCGTTTTACGTATTGTGTGCTAAGACTTAATAGGTTTTAAAGGTATTTTTACAAGATATGATGACCGAGTTTATTTTTGTGTATGGTTTCCAAAGTTCAGGAATATATTTTTATTTTTCACATTTTTCGGTAAAAGCCAATGTGATATGGATTGGGTCTAATCGGTGAAAAAATGGACTAGGTATGCTTATGACTATACATACAAAACGGCAAACAACAAGTAATTTAGTAGACAACTGTTTAGATTTAGTAGAGAACTGTGTGTGGTGATAACGGACTGGAAAGTACAGGGTACCACTAGAGTGACAATTTGACCAAGTGGAAAAGAGATTGAGATTATTCTAGACAGCTCATTGTAAAAGCCTATGTGAGGAGGAGCTTATGTTAGCAGCGGACATTCTATGTCTGAGATGATGTGCTGAAAGTTGTAATGGCATGATTGTTGACATCGAAAATATCGGTTACAACTTAGTATAGTTAAAGCAAACGAATGTATTTGATGCATGTTATTTGCGATATATTGATTGTATATGTATAAATCTTTCTTATAACGACTGCTGCTGCTGCTGCTGATGATATTAATATTAACTGTCCTTCTAGTGTAGGTTTCCTAAATTAAAACGTTTTAACAAAAAAAAATTACCGACGAAAAGAACTTACAGCAAAAAATAAATAATCCTTTTAACTCTTAAGTATTATATAGCTTTGTTGTTTGGCGCCGACTCAAAATTAGTTTTTATAAAATTTGATAGTTTATGTAAATAAGCTCAATACTCAAGACTTAAAAGGTTTATTTATTTTTTGCTTTTCGTTGGTTTAATGTTGTGTTCAGAAGATTTTTATCACAAAAGTATACAGGATTACAAATTATAGGTACGCTGTTATTTTTAAGTACAAATGAGTTTAGCATCTGTAACCGAACTAGGCAAAGTCTGTATTACGGCTATCAGCGCCGATCCTCTCGGATATAATATTTTCTAGCTATCTTAGCCATTAACATTAAGGTAATATGATTTGTATATAAAACTAAATATTTTTAATTTAACAAAGTAAAAAAGAAGTGTGAATGCAAGTGCCCTCTGTTTTGTCTAAAGTGAAAACACGAAATCTACCTCTGCGGGCCTGCTGTGGGGTCGGATATTTTTTTAAATATGTTTTTGTAAAGGAGATTTGAATATTAAAGGATTATGTTATCATATTTTATTAATTAGGCCTTTAAGTTAACAGTGTTACTACTGTCTTTCAGTTGGTTCGAGCACCTAGTTTAAAGTTTAAACAGACTTGAGAGGTCCTCATCGATCATTATAAAAAGATCAATCAAATTGAACATTTTCATACATATTTTTAAACTTTCGCCACCTTTATACATAGTTATTATATATGTAACTCTTGACTTAATCGCGATGATATTATCTATTAAGGTACAATACCTTTTTTGATTGCCCGATCGAATTTCGTCTGTCTGATTCCCTCACTAAGGCCGTAAAGAAGAATACTTATTATGAGTTAAGTGGTTAGTGTGACAAAGGCTATGGCTAAGTACTTAATGTTGTATAACATACACTTAACACAGTACACTACTTTAAACACATCCCTCATGATAATAAAAAGCCTTATTTAAGTCACTACCTAAGTTATTGCGTATTTTATTTATTTCATCATTTGGTTTGCCAACATTTGTTAACACTTATTATACACAATTTTTTTAAACACATAATTTAGCAATAGTGTAACAAGCACTTAGAGGCAAACACCACATCCGATTACTATATCAGCACTTACAAATAATCTTAAATAGGAACTATAAATAAAAATTACAAATTATAAAGCTTTTTTTTTAATCGTGTGGAAACCCCCACGGGTCATCACCTCACCGGAGCTAACGGTAAGATGGTATGTCGTAATCGAACCGACTAAAACCACACAGTGTTCCGTCACAAGTGAGGACCCGGGTATACCCTAGGAAGGAGTCCTCCGGGAACCCCTGCAGACCTTGGTCGCCTTCAGCAGGCGACCACACCATGGAGTACGGGGGCCTTACCCCCCTCCAGATTAGAGAGGTGCGCGTGGAACACGTCGCGCCACCGTCTTGGGTCTGCTTCTGCAAGGGTAACGGTCAGCCCGACCCGTTACTCCCAGGCCAGCGCCCATGGAGGCCGGAGATCATTTTGCGCTCTCCGGCGCCTGGTGCGTCTTCTGCGGGATGTGAGAGTGCTGGTACTCTCCCGTTCCCGTTCCGCCGCCTCTTTAGCCAACATCACCTCCTCGCAAAACAAGACGGCGGAATCCCACGCACTCTCACTTTAGACCATGGCCAGAAGAGTAGCGAAAGGCTTCTTACCCCAATCGAGATCGTTTCGCTGCTGCGTCCATGCTGAGCACTCCACCAAAGTGTGGAGTTCAGCGTCCTCGCGACAGCCTCCGCAGTGGTGGCATACAGGCGATGGCTCCCGGCCTATACTTGTAATTTTTTAAGACAAAACCTAGCGTTCTGGACGCTCTACTAATAATATCACGTTAATTTTGAATCAAACCTAACGCCTCGGTAGTGGGTAATATCTCTTTTATAGTTTGTCCGTCTATATGGTAATTTGATTGAAATATACTATGCCTAGTCGTACATTTAAGATGACACTTTAAGAGATTCAATCGCATTACATTAAATTGACACTAATTTACTAGTTTATCTAGATCTTGTTCAACTATTCTCAAGAACTTTAGGTCATGGTGGAACATAAATATTTCTGAATGTTGGAAAGAGTATGGTATGTCGTTGTTAAATAATTCAACAAAACCGGCCCTAAATGCGATCCCTGGGGAACTCCGGATGAAATATTTTGAGCTGCCGGTTGGTATCCATTGACTACCATGAAAAAAACCATATTATTTAGGTACGAGTTTCACCATTCTAGCAACGAAGCAGCTATGCCGTATATACACGTAGTTTGTATATTACGGTTTTGTGGGGATCTTTATCGAACGCTTTGCAAAAATTCGTATATATGTATTCCATCAGCCTGTCTTTCAGCGCTTGTCATAAGATCAGTATATAGTAGTATATAACTAAATTGGTGCTTGTGGAACGAACAAATCCGTGTCGATGATCGATAAGATATAAAACATAATAAATAAACGTTGACGAAATGCAAATGGGTTTGAAGTTAGAATTCATTTGGTCGTCTTGTGATTTAAAAACAAGTGTAATTTTGACTATTTTCTATCTTGAGGGAAAATGCCCAGAACACAAAGATTTATTAGAACAAAGGCCTCACTAACTCATTTACGCATGCTACAATGAAGATTGGTGGTATTCCATCCAATCCTGCGCCCTTCCTACAATCCAAACTTTTGAATATTTTTAATAAGTGCTCTTTTTCTATCCAAATAATAAACTTAAACTAAATTTTTTAAGGGATTGCAACTAACTAAAACTATACATTGCGTTAAAATGAACACATGTATTAACTGGATATAGACAAATTAGAAATAAGAAGCAAACAATTCGCATATCTCAGTGCCCTCGAATGTAGATACATCTGTCGCAATAGGACAAGCGTTTTCAGTTTACATGCGTCCACATTCGTTATGGGGTTTTCCGTCAGCTTGTTTTTTATTTGTTTTATGTAGTTATTAGAACAGTCATTTATAATTTGTCTGACCGTTTTGGGATAACTTGCAATTCGATTCGATTCGATATTCATATTTCTTAACTTACTATTTTTTGTATATGCGACGGTACATGGTTTTTGATTGCTGTTGTAATAACAACACATTTCATCAACTCCACTTTGTCCTTGTAGAAGTCTACTTTATGACCGTCATACATACATTGTCATCCTACCGTTTTTGCATCCTTTTGTTTCGTATAATGAGTTTTCGTATGTTTTTCTTCAAGTAATAACGAAAGTAAAGTACTTATGTTTATAACTTCTATATTATGATTATTGATTGCTCCGGTAGTTTGGCTACACTGACTGTGTGTGGTGCGGTCGTACGATAATGTAATGGCGATCACGTTGAACTCGCGCGTTGCTTAGCCGCAAGTTACGAAAAGTACACGTTGCTGCCCGCCACGGGAATACCAATCGGGTTAAATTGGGCAGCTTACAAAGGTCGAAGGCAAAATTATTTATAAAAAATTGCGAAACGACTATATAAAAAGAGTTGGCACATTGGACGTGCCTACGACGACGCGTTCTCTCTTTTGAAGGTTACTGCGAAGCTGTGAGTATACCGTTAAAAAAATCTGTTATCGTTTACTTAGAAAAACTAGCTTAACTATTGATAAAAATAGCTGTTTGGTTACCATCGCCGTCAAAACAAATAAAAGTTGATAATTTTGCACTTGATGTAGAGTATTAACTTGGCTATGCAATATGATAAAATCTTTTTCACTTTTGGCGCTTAATTAATAATAATGTGGTTTACTAAATTTAGCCAAGTAGTATATTAAAATCTTTGTGATTGTCATATTCATGTACAAATTTGATTGTATTATGTAATTTTTTTAAATTACAAAAAAAATTTTTTTTTTTAATGTAGAACGTTCGTAGCGGCTCGTTAGAGGCGTGGAGCCGCTGTGCTCACACGCACGTTTGGCACACAGCATGCGGTTGCCCGGGGTCGGGTGTCGTATTTCTAGAGCATTGAACCTCTGCAACCTTGTGCGTTGAGCCCGACCGCTCTCTGCAAGCTGACGCAACCGCTCCAGCCCCTTCTCTACTTCGACCGCAACCATATCGCATAATTACTCCTTTAGGGCACACCTGTGCTTAACAACGGATACAATGGACGATTTGATGTTAGCGCTAATCGATTCATGAAAGGTTGAACTTAATTGGAGGTTGCTTAACATTACACAATGTATACAGATTGATTCAGCTACCTTTCAAATAAATTATACTTGAATTACCTATTGTAATTCTTTCATTTATTATCTTAATAATAATAATCTGTTAAAGATTGTTGGCGCTCTGGATGCAGCACTAATGAAGTTAACACGTTGCAAGCCACTCGGCGTGGAGGAACAATGCTGCGAGTCGGTCAAGAGGTGCGAGGTGCGAGTACAGAGCGCTAACGAACCGTCACCGTCTGCAAATAGTCCGCGAGAAGTGCGAAACGGTCGCGGGGCTACAATTGGCGCCTGCCCCGAGAACGTTGCGAGGTGACGCTTACGTAAACTGCTGACATAACCGAGTCGACGACCGCTGCTTGCGCAACCATCGCCGAACCTGCAACCCCACGCACCGCACCTCCCCCTCACCACAGCAAGTCTCCCACCACCCGCCAAAATTACCTAATTGTACCCAAAATGCATCAAAAGGACACTGGTCCAACGGCCGAGTTACGAAATCGGCAATCATTAGTGCAACAACCTTCTGCATAGGCAGGTGACGGACATAGTTTAAACGTTTGGTGCGATACGTGATCGTTCAACTATTTAATAACGTGATCTGATATACTTACAGCTGTTTTTATAGCTCTATTGAGTTTAATTGTGTTCATTTACAGTTATACAAACCTAGGTCAATGTAAATTGTGTTCACGTTGAACACTTTATAAAATTGATTGTCAACGTGCGCATAAGAAATAAAATAATATTGCTAACGTATTTCGGGTTATAATACTGCTAGTATTAGTTATACGGGATGTCCAATTGGAGCTTAATTGGCCTAGGTTATAGCAATCTCTCAAAGTTCAATGAACTCAGTATGGAAATTTAAAATCTACATGCAGAAAACATAGGCAAACGTAATGCGACATCCTGGGAAGTAGTAGTCGGGCCTTATTAGTAGGTATTTGGAGGTGAGGTGTTCAAAACGACGGTATTGCGTATTCTCTGCAGGTCTAAGGAACCGAATGGGCAACAGAATTGTGGGCATGTACGTGACGTATATGGTACAGTTATCCTTAGTGAACGAAAGTGAAAACTAAATGCGGAGTCAGTCAACGACCCCGCGGCAGGTCGTCGACCGCGCCGAACTGCAAAGGCCGTTTGTGAGTGCTGAGGCCGCGCGCGCGACATTTAGCCGTGCACTGGACGCGCCCGCGCAGGTATTGCACACCGTAACTATAATGAGATCATAATTTGATAATCAAGAAAGTATTTTAAAAAGTAAAAGTTATAGTCATGATGAAATTGCGATTTGATGCTTAGAATTATATTGCTTAGCAACGTGGATCATGATTAGTTATGCCGAGTTCCGTTACTAGGTTAAAGAAGTTGAAATAATAATAATGGCCGTAGACTGTTTTTGTATCAATTCTGACTGTTTACAAACAATAGACAACAGTTCGCATGGAAACAATAATATTGCTATGTGCGGCAATTCGCAGTTTTAACGCCCGTACAATTTTACAGTTCTAGGCAAATATCTGCTGCCGCTTTGTTACGGTGTTTATTTACTAGCAATGTTAAGAAATTAAGAAGGCACGATGAAACGCCGTTTATGTAATATTAATAAAATGCTACGTTATCAGTTATAGATAACGTTAGGTTTCTATTATGCTAACAACCACACATTTGTATAAGCTATATGTCGTGGAGAGCTCTTAGAATTCACCACTTGATGATGTGTTCACCATTCCATAAGATTGTCGTATTTCATGATATAGCCAGCTAACACTTTCACACTTTCGACTAGCCTGTTGGTCTGCTGGTTAGTGACCCTGACTGCTAAGCCAGAGGTCGGAGGTTCGATTCCCACCCGAGTCTGGGTGTTCTTTGTGTCCGTTGTTTGTATGTTTGTAAAGTCCCCCGCGACACAGGAGTAATTCCTAATGCGGTAGTTGTCTTTTTAAAAACAACGAAAAAAAAAATAACTGACCGTATCGTTTATGCATGATATTTCAATCCTCGTTTGGCCATATTTTTATGAAAAAGTAGTGAAAGGGATGATACTCGTATAAAAAGTTAAATAATCATTTTAAGTAAAGAAGGAACTTACATATTGCTCTTCTAACTTGTCGTAACGACATTTCACTTCACTTTTTTCTTCTATTTGAACATTACTTTTTGCTTTAAAAATAAAATTGACCCGCCGCCGCCCGCTATGGTGATACATCACAAAAAGAAAACGATAGTAGCGCCTCTGACTGGAAGATGTAACTTTTTCACGATATGATCACTAATGTTTGACCATCATGATGTTGCCGACCATTTCATGAAATATAAATATTTAATGAAATGGTCGGACACATCACGAAGTGATCAATTTTAAGATCTGGCCACGACATACATGTATGTATATTACATATAATTTTCTTGATATAAATAACCATCTAGTGCCTTTTGGTGATGTTTCGAGTTCAGACCCTTCAATACACAATCGATATGAATTAATTGTCGTTTTAAGGTAGTTGAAGGTATTCGTTAAGGATCCGCTAAAGAGGGTCGACAATAAATAAAGGAGCTGTTGAAAATAGTCCTCTCCAAATTTTACACTATAATAAGCGGTCCTCCATAACCAAGCCAGATACAGTCTTTGCTCTATCCAACTAGACGGCGCGGGCGTATTGCCTGTTTACCGATTTGCAGTCTACATTTTAGTATTTGTGTTTTGCCCGACCATCGGTTTTTCAGGCAATGTAGTTCATGTTATGCCAGTATTTAAGCCCTTTATGCGAAGTCCCTCAGTATCTTTAGTTGACCCTGTTTTTAAATACTTCAAACTTATCCCACTGCACCCGTTTTAGTTTATGAACTAGTACTACCGTTAACAGGTAATATCCACGTCTTTCTGCATTGTGTAATAATTCACAACAGGCAGAATGCACTCACTTATCAAATATTTGTATTAAGTGCATACAAGTATTTGATAAGTCAGGAACAGGAATGTTGCAAGGCGTTTTCTTTTACGTCCACACTTGGTATAATATAGTATTTTAACGTATAAATTTGCTCCTTCAATAGAATACAACATGTTAAAACGGCAATTTGAATACCGATTGAAATTAATATTCACTCGTTTAAATTGCGAAGTGAACCATCGCGGTGTTATATCATTGGCAAATTTTCTGTTTTGTAGGTAAATAATGGTTAATTATATTTTAGAAACAGAATTTCGTGTGTATAAAATTAGCATAAGTGAACCGATCGGTTGCGAAGCGATGGCTCCAAATAAGGCTTTTAATGCGCCTACGGACTACGCGCCTACGGTCTACGAAACTACAGAGCGTTATTTTTGGCTATTTCTTTGTATTTATATGCAATTAAAACCTAGGTATTAATAATTTAAAATCTAAAGTATTAATAAAAAAAAATAGTAATCAATGATATGAAAAATATATATAAATACATATTTATAAATAGTATAAAATACATGCACGCTACCGTAAGTGTGTTATAGAATATTACTACCTCCTTGCTGACCTTATAAAAGCAGGAAAGGTCTAAAAAAGATGTCGCACAAGCTACAGGAATAAAAAATCTGATTGTATCTATATCGTAGTAGAAAGGTATGTACAGTACTTTCACGAAACAACTTTTGAAACGATCAAAACTAAATCGATTAAGAAGTATCCGGAGGCTTATGAAAGACAGGCTAATAAACAGCAGGTATTATAAAAAATATATGTACTCTAAGTGAAGAGACGTCAACATATGTCCAATCACAGGCAAATACGAATAAGTTATAAATAAAAGCCGCAATACAGAAAATTCATAGCAATATGACCAAAACAAGATTAAGGTATGACGTTGTTCATGTGGCAGTTTGTTTTATAACAACAAGCTTGGAGTTTATACTTAGAGCAGCATAAAAGTTAGGGTCCATTCACACTGCCGTTTTGTTTCGCGTTTTTTTTATGCATGTTCGCTGCGTCCATCTGAAAAATTGCAAAGCAAATTGTGTGTAAGGCATTGTAAAGGCTTGTGACAAATACATAAGTCGGTCGTCAAGATCTACTTTAGATATTACGACTGCTAATGGCTATAGCCAAACACAACAAAGAAACTTTATTAAGGATGAAAAAAGGTATTTCCTGATTAGTCATTGTTATTATTTTTACTGTTAAAGGTGAATTAAATGAGACTAAGACTAAGAATTTGTACTGATAAGTCCCTAACAGAAAAACCCAGTTCATGTTCTTTTTAACTTTAAGTTCTTTTTTTTTATGGTTTAGGGGGCAGACGGGTCACCTGATGGTAATGACTACCGCCGCCCATGGGCACCTATACTATATATAATATAGAGAAGAATATACATAATATAAGACTCTAACTAAGGGGTAAGCTTGTAGGTATTGGGTAGGTAAGGTAATGGGCCGTCAGGGAGTCTTGACGGACCCTTGGCTTACTTTGCTAACCGAGACGCCTGTAAGCTATTCTGGTGTATTTAAAGTCCCATAGGTTGTAGTAATATACCTTGAACGACACTGATATTAATCTATTGTGTATTCCAACAGTATTTGTCAGGGCTGTCATGCTTTTTAGTACTGACAGTTTACCATTTCCAAATTCAAATTGAAAGGAATAACGCCACGGATTACAACAAAAAAAAAACATCCGCGAGATTACTTTTTGTTGCTATAGATAAAAAAATATTAATATAAATTCCTACTAAAGTATTTCCACGAAATACACCGAAGAAGCCTGTAGAACTTTTACCAACCTTTTTTAAAAACTACACATGCCAAAGATGCCAAATAACATTTTTTTAATAGTTAAGTATCAACTGTGAACGGCTCTTACTGGTCGTTATTGTTTTTACAAGCGAGGCACACTGTGCGAATGAGTGTTATTCTGTCACCATCAAGTGCAATTAACACTTTGACCGGGGCGAAAGTAGTATCTTTTGGGTTTTGTTGTAGAGCGGGCGGCGCGCGGTTCTATGTGGGCAAGTCGTCGTCACAACTAGGCCGCGTTTCCACCGAACGGGTCTTGACTTTTTGTTCGTGATGATGCGGAACAGAAGAGAGAAATTCGGTGAGATAAAGCAGCACTCGCTAAGGAGGACACGGTCACGAGGAGTCATCGGCTCCAAACTCGACGAATGTGGAGCAAGCGATGTTTCTCCTTGGGCCACGGCGCAACCTGTCCGCCGAGCGCCATTATCGCCCGGGGCTAAAATAATGCTACGTGTTACTAAAAATATATTGTAGTAAAGTCTACATTTCAACACGGTACCTCAATTTTTTAGCAATGAAATATTTTTAGACCTTGTAATTTTTTCCCTGTTTCAAGGTGTAGAACAACTTCTTTACGAATAACTTTCTAGATTGTTTCATAGAATACAAAATATACAGGTTTTTGCAAACGACAATTAAGATGTTTGATATTTTTATAGAAGTATTTCTAAACAGAGATCCCGTTGAATATACTACTCACTACAACCATTAAGATTTAGATACGCCTTAATGGTATCAATTAAATAATAACGAGCAACTTTCTTTAGTGATGGCCTTATAGATGCACGACAAAGGCATTGTTTGCTTAAAAAGGTAAATATTCCAATAATATTTTGGAAAGCACAACGAGTCCTTATGTAAGAGTTCAACGTGACACTTCGAGCGAAGCGAGTGCGCGCGTCCGTTCAGCGCGCCACTTTCCTTCGCGCACAATATTTGGATAGTTGGAAAACTATGCCTATTCGAGCTCATCTACAACAACACCAACACACCACTTCATTTAGCAAGTTTGTAGTCTATCACAGTAACGCACCATTAGCGGTATGATCGTACACATTTAAATACTTGTCTATTTTTGTTATAGGGTAGATTTTATTAACGTTAATAAAATTTAAGTTATGTTATGAAATTGACAAATTAAACTTTAATTAAGTTTAAATACATAACCCTAATAAATGTACCCTAATAAAGCGGGAAAATAATATGTTTAATAAAAGAAGCGGTATCAGGTTTAACTTCCAGGTAGTAGTCCAGTTTCGACAAGATCCTAGCGAAAGAAGCTTTTAAGGATCCCAGGATCGTACCCAACCGATAACGAAGATTGCAACCCAAAGGACTCCATCCACAGGGTACAAAACTCCGACTAGAACTTGGCCAGTGCAATCTTCAGGCCCAACCAAGTAAAATGCTATAAGCAAATTTAAGCCCTTCAAATCACCGGGGGAGGATGGCATTTTGCCCAGCACTGCTGCATTCTCCTTCCGCATCTGGTAAAACTGTTCCGAGCAAGTTACGCCCGAGGAGTCATACCAGGTCCATGGTCACAGGTCACGGTACGCTTCATACCGAAAGTAGGAAAAAGGGACTATTCAGTTCCGAAATCCTTTAGACCTATAAGTCTTACCTCTTTTCTTCTAAAAGCTATGGCAAGAGTTATAGACCAGCACATTAGAGCAACGTACTTAGTAGAAAGACCACTAAGTCCCTACCAACATGCTTACCAAATAGGTAAATCCACGGAAACAGCTATATTAGATCTGATCGACAAAGTGGAGAAGGCTCTAGAGGATAAGCAAACTGTTCTATGTGCTTTTCTCGACATTGAGGGCGCTTTTGACAATACACCCACAGCAACAATCCTCAGAGGAATGATTGCAAAGGGCATTGATGTCACCACCATAAAATGGGTGGAAAGCATGCTCTCAAACAGAATTGCGACAGTTTCTCTAAATGAAACATCGCACAAATTTTATACGACACGAGGGTGCCCACAAGGAGGCGTCCTATCCCCACTACTTTGGACCCTCGCTGTTGACCAACTCCTTGTAGAAATGTCTAACCTCGACTATGACATACAGGGCTACGCAGATGACTTGGTGGTCATAGTCAGAGGACCATGCCTCCACGCCATCTCAACACTACTACAAGGAGCACTCAACACCATCAACAACTGGTGCAGAGATAACGAATTATCAATTAACGCAGACAAAACTACGATAATTCCATTCACAAAGAAAAGAAAGCTGAAAAGTTTGTCAAATACAAAACTAAACGGCAAAATCCTTTCTTTCTCTAGTGAAGTCAAGTACCTAGGGGTCACACTTGACCAAAAGTTAACCTGGAACTCACATATCACAAACATAGTCCATAAAGCAAAAATGGCTTTATGGATGAGCTGTCGCATGGCCGGCGCCAGATGGGGACTTCAGCCCAAGATTGTCCTATGGCTATATACGGCGATTGCAAGGCCAATCGTAACGTATGGAGCTGCCGTCTGGTGCCGTAAGGTAAGCCAAACGACTACCTCAAACGAATTAGACAGCCTACAACGTACGGCTTGTTTAATAACCACTGGTGCGCTATCCTCGACGCCAGGGGAAGCTCTAAATGCACTACTAAGCCTGACTCCGCTCAGCATCTATGTGCAAAAAGAAGCTGCCAAAAGCATATATACGATATGTACACAGACGAAATCAAAGTGGCAATCACGAACACTAAACTCACTAAAAGAGTCGGTTTTCGGAATAAAATCTCTGAACATGCCAGCGGATGACATGCAAACAGAGATCGACTTCGTAAGAAGGTACACAGTAGACATACCACAGAGGGATACATGGCCTCCAATCCAACTAAATGGTAGTCATGAGTGGTACACCGACGGGTCTAAAAAAGACCTTGATGTAGGTTGTGAAATTTACGGAGAGAGACTAAAATTCAGGTGGAGCGCCAACCTGGGAGCAGAGGCCTCCGTCTTTCAGGCTGAGCTCTCTGCATTAAACATGTGCGTGGAGATCAACCTTGAAAGGAAAGTAAAAAATCAACACATCTACATCAACTCGACAGCCAAGCGGCGCTGTTGGCACTAGACAATTTTGACAGTAGCTCAAAGCGAATACAAAATTGCAAGGAGAACCTGAATACACTGGGGCAATCAAACAAAATTACATAAAGATGGGTACCAGGCTATTTAGGTATCGATGGCAACGAAAAAGCCGATGAATTTGCAGATTCTGTCAAGAAACAGAAGATACTGCAATGTATATTTTATGCTCTTGTGGCCCACTAATGCGGCAAAGAAGGATTCACCTAGGGTTGCACATCATGCAACCTCAGGAAATACAAACAATCACTGCTGATAGGATCTGGAGGTTTCTCGAAGCCATAAGTCTGAGCAGTGAACTGTAAACCAGAAGTGCTCTACAAAAGACCAGAAATGGTCGAGGTAGCACTAGGCACTCAAAACAATAATAATAATAATGTTTATGTAAATCTACAAATTTCCAGGCACCTTTTCCAACTTTATTTACCTCAACAGTATATTACAAACATAAAAATAGTATAGTATAGTGCTTACTAATAAATCATTACATTAATACATGAAGAGAATTCTTTGTACCCCTTTTTAAGAAAATTTCGTGAACGCAGTAACGGGAATTTCGGAATATTTCCAGATTATATTTAGAAGAAGTGCAGAAATGTAATTACACGCGTCCAGTATATGTGTCCAGTATACGGTGTTGACCTGTAGTTATGGTAAGTAAGTCTAAACAATATATAATATATACTATATTCAGCCGGTATATGTACAGGCTACTGAACTAAAGAATGTGCTTAAATAAGTACAAAGAAATAAACATTTTCTTAATTCTCACGTAACTGGAATATACGTCTAATTTAAAATAGAGATCAATTGGTTGTGAAATTGTTACAAATTAAAACTTCTTCATTTCTTCTTAGATAAAAAATATCTATAGATAGATAGTATGTATTTGTGTAGTCTTTAAAGAAAATCAGACGAAAATGTATGGTTATTTAAAAAATTGTAACGCTATTGTTAAACTAATGCTTGACATAAAACGCCTTGCGGATATAATGTCGAGTGGTTCTTATTTGTCTCTCGTATTTATTTCGGCTGACTAATTAAGTTGCTGAACTTTCATTTAATTGATCTACATACACCTAGGCCTAAATAATTTAATAAACAATTTAATTTATAACCACAAATTTAATATGTAGGTATAATTTACAACTCGCGAAATGATTACCACAGATGTTTATGCTAGGAGCGACCATACTTGGTGTATTATTTATAGCGGATGAACAGAGGATGTTTGCGTTTGCGCTGATGTCGGCGTGTCGAGTGTCGTTCGAAGAAGACTCTCGTGCTGACGGCTGAGAGCACCAACGCGGGGTCATCGACCTCCTACTACGCTATACATTTTGCGAACAATGATTTGGAGTGGCGAGGTGAATGGCCGCGCTCGGAGGGGCTGAGCGTGGGCAGTTATTGACCCATATTGGAGGTGAAATGTAGATCAGTGGGCGAGAGCGGCGAAATTCGCCGCGGAGTCTGCGCGCGGCAGCGCTCGCGCCGTTGCCGCTTGTCTCGGAGTTCATACCGCGTCCGCGGATCAACACAACTCTTATACATGGATTCTTTGAATGTGACTGTATTTAGAATAACAGCTGAGTTTGTTAAGACTATTGTATGCTAATATTGTAATATAAATATAATACATCATTAATTTCACTGACGACGTTGAATTTTAGAGAAATAATTGCTATGGTTACTAATGTATCAACTGATAGTTGTTAAGTTTATATATAGTTCTATTAATGTATTGCTATGAAATTTGTAAATTTATATAAAATGAGGGTCAAATCAGGATTAGATTTGAAGAAATTGGACAACGCACTTGACCTGACTTAATCTTTGATGGCTTTCCCTAAATTACGGGATTAAGTTCTAAATATGCAATAGTTTACTTAACAAGTCTACGAAGACGAAAGTGGCAATGCCCATTTCTTTTCTCTTTAAGACCTTGTGGCTTCCGATTTCTGTTGAACCGAGGTGGGATTTGCGTCTTAGGCCGCTCGTTTCATTAAGTGTCCTTCTGATTAGGAGAGAGCATCGGAACCTACGGGATTGCGGTATTTAGGCAGACCTCCACCCTCCCACCTTGTAACCGTGATCGCCTATGGCTTGGCTCGTCAGGGCTGTGAAGACTAACCTCTATAAGAAAAGACACCTAAATAGCTTAGTGCTAACAAGTTATGAACTTTTAGTACTTTAACATAGATTATCTCTTTATATATTTTATAAAAAAAAATATTTATAAAAACTTGGATTGACCTATGCATGTAGTAGGTAGGTTGTAAAAACCTATAACGAAATAACCGAATAAAAATACCAATTAAAGTATGACGGATTCCTTGAATAGCCGATGGTGTCACTCGTCTCATAACGTAATTAGTGTCCTCATGTTAACTCCGTGTCATTTCAGTTCAGTGGTGATTACGAATTTTAGGGGAAGATTTATATCAAAATAATTTATATACGTCTCTTACGATATGTCTGTCCGAGCATATTATATGGCATGTTAAAAAATAACAATTACATAATTTTAGCTTGCGTTTTGTTAACAAATGTTTTGAATAAGCCACTGTCTCAATGAGTTTTAATCGCAGGAATATTTTTTCACAATTTCGAACTATTGTCAAGTAAAATATAAATGTAGAAGCTAATTATAATTATGAAATTCGTCGAAGTTATGCTGTTGCTAAAATAAATAGATGGAAATCAACCTTTGCAGAAAGACAATTTAATTTCCAGGCTAGCCATCTCTATAATAATGCCAACAAATTATTAAGTATATACAGTCTCACATTAAGAAATCTTAAAAAAAACCTTAATTAAATGGCTTGCAGTCTTAGACTAGAGGTCGAATTGCTTCTAAAGTGTTCTATGTGACTGGTTCTGACTGGACTGATAGTATAATTTTATAAATTTTATGAAGGGTACACTTTAAATGTAATGTTAATTTAAATTTCAACCAATGTACGTCAATGTATATAACTTGTTATTATATTCATTATTAGTAGTAGTATTATGTTGGTAGTTTATTTATTTCTAAACACACAACCATGACACTGTAAAAGTTGGAGTCTCCTGGCACAGGTAGTCTTTTACTTAAAAGGAGATTTTGCAAATATTATGCAAATATATTTTTTGCAAATATGTGCATTGTTTATGAAATAAATTGTTTATGTTTAATATAAACATCTTGCCTCACTTAAGACCATCTTTTTTATGCCGGGCGTTGATGATGGCGTTTTGCCTTTTGCTAACATGTTTTCAACGTCCGTCATCTGAATATAGTCTTAAGGTATTTTCTGACTTAAACGGGTAACGTAGTTGCAGTTTGAGTAGTTGGTGCTGCTGTTTTCTTAAATCAAAGCTGTTAATGTTCTGAAAACACACAACATAATCCCACCATACAAACATACACATATACTCGCACATACACAATGGACTTACTGGAGGATGTTGAAAATGAACCCACTTACACACACAGATATACAAGCATATCAACGTACATACAGTCGTAAATGAGACATTAGCATTTGCATAATCTTACGTTAGGCACTGTATCTTGAAATTCATTTTACCGATTTATTAAATGATAGTAATTGATGATATATAATAATATCCTATCCATTAAGATCATTGAATAAACCGGTATAAGTTGTTCGTAGTATAGAGCTAGCATCAATTTCGATTTTACGTGTGATTTTACGACGCAACGGAGAGGTGAGAAAACGTGTTTTAACAGCTAAGAGTTTTTTGGTTAATGGTCTAAAACCATAATTCATAACTTTGTAGATGGAATACTAACGTTGAAGCAACAAGAAGGTCGGTCGTTGTGTAACGGTTAAAAGGAAACATTAGCCTAGCTAGCAAAGGTTGCGCGTTCAAATCCCACCTAGAATTCTATCACCAACGGTAATCTTTTCTAGCCTTTAACCTATTTTTTACAAACTTAACTTCAACCTTGTGTAGGTCAAGACTTGCAATTAAATTTTAAACCAGTTACACACAACCAATTGAGCTGCAATATGATTATATATACTATAAGTGCTATTCACAAAACAGTTATATGATATCAATGAGCTGGTTTGATGGAGGAGCCGGAAGGAGGCGATAGAAACTCCTCAACTAATACATCATGACCATGCCATGTGTGGGCTTATTGATTTATTTTGTCCGCGTTTTCAATCATATTAGAAACAAGCAATAAACTTTTTTTAAATACTTTAAGCCAAAATATAATTTTAAATGTGTAACTGTATTTTGTCCGTCTGTTTGTTACCGCGGTGTATAATTGTGAAGTTCGTTCTTGTAGTTGTTTCTGTTGCTCAAACTATGGAAGCTGAATTTTAATTCGTCCATTTCTTTTGACCTTATTATTGATCTACATAACTTATACATAGCGTACATATATATTTTAACAGCATACATATTTTAATGTAACTTTTTAAAATGTTTACCTATTTGAAATAAGTGTAGCACAGAATGAAAAACAATCCTATAACAAAAGAATTCAGGTAATCATGCAATAAAACTACTAGCGTCAGTTACCAGTCGCACTAGAAAAACCTAATGAACTAAACCTTGTAAAATTCTATGTAACAGCATTCTGAATGCTTAAAACTCATTCCGTATATATGTCGTAGCCCGATCGTTGAATTGGGCCGATCGCGATTTGCCTGGGCACATCATGAGGCGCCGGCATTTTTTTATTTCCCTGTCTAATACCCACCATTATTGGAAATCGACAGGAAAACGTCTGTCAGGTCGGCTAGTAGCAAATAAAATAAAATTTTGATAAAACATCTACCCGGCCATGGATAAACACAGTATGTAGGGTAACCAAAGTACTAGGAAATAAAAATAATTTTTATTTGGAACTCGAGCTCAAATAATAGCCCGAGAAATCCTGCTGCATGAATACCCTACTTTTTAAGGTGATGACAGCTGTGTGTTTACGTGGGATAAAGATCACACGTAAACACACAGCAGACAGAGTGCAAAACAGCGCCGCCAGTTCTGCAAAATGGAACTATATTACGATACGCCCATCCATATCTCAATGTGGCCAAGTGCTAGTCACTTTTTAGCAAATAGGTGGTTCTCGTTGATCTGCCCAACTCTAGATTGGGCATATCATTAAATAATCGGCCAAATCACGAAATGCATATCAAGATCGGCCCAATTCAACGATTGGCCTACGACATATTTATTTCTTCAATATTGTGTTTAATGTAATCGATTTAAAGCTCTATCGGTAGTAATGATCTTGATATATTCAAGCAGTGGCAGAAATCTATGGCGTATGACAAGGACTACTAAGAATCCCACTAATATTATAAATGTGAAAGTTTAAAGTAAGATAGATGGATGGATGGATGGATGTTTGTTACTCTTTCACGCAAAAACCACTGAACCGATTGCGATGCTAGAGACCTGAATTACCGCATAGGCTACTTTTTATCCCGATATTCCCACGGGATCAGGACTTACGCGGGTGAAACCGCGGGGTGCTGCTAGTTTTTTAATAAAAGAACACAAGTGGTACAGCTTCTAGGCATGGAGACTATTTACACACAAAGTTTCTGTTTCAATATGGCACAAATTTGATCTCGAAGAATTAATTTTATGGTATTAAAACCTGGGCGGTCAACCGTTTAGGCTTTAATAACTTCTTATTCATTCTTCCAATCCTTTTAAATTCTTTGGCAAATTGTAAGTTCTGAATTTCAGATTATTATGATTTGCTAAATAGCGCTAGTACTAACTTTTAAACTTTCGCGTTCCATAATATAATATTATCTACGTATTAACGGGAATTAACGCGATCACGAAAATGTATTACATACCTCTGAATTGCAAAAGAATTGAAAAAGAATGTTTGGACGTCGTAAAAGACCTGCTGAGAGACCACGAGTTGCCGTTCAAATATATTGATCTACTTGAACATTGTCTACAGGGCAACTATTTCCTTTTCCAAGGTCAACATTACCTTCAGATTGATGGTGTCGCAATGGGTAGTCCTGTAGCCCCTGTACTAGCCAACATCTCGATGGAGAATTTTGATGAGAAGGCGTTGAGTCTCGGCCCGAAGACCGTTAGGCTTTGGAAGCGATTCGTGGATGACATCTTTAGTATCGTCAAAGGAAATAAACAGGAAGTAGATCAATATTTACAACACCTCAACTCTATTCACCCCAAGATAAGGTTCACATTTGAGGTGGAGGCGGATAGGTCATTGTCATTTTTAGATGTCAAAGTAATCGCGAGATCAGATGGGTCCTTGTCGCACTGTGTGTACCGCAAGCCTACTCATACGGATAGGTACCTACACGCCACGTCTCATCATCATCCCCGACACCTGCAGTCTGTTATGACTTCACTCAAAAACAGAGCATACGATCTTTGTGACCCTGAACATTTGGAGCGAGAGCTGGATCATGTTCAGGAGGTACTTAAAAGTAACGGATATCAGGTGAATGGAACACGGAAGCAACCGACAATGAGACGCAAGCATCCGGAGGTGAACAGACAACCAGCCTACATGCCATATGTGAAAGGAGTAATGGATAAGATCGGCTCCGTATTAAAGAAATACTCCATTCCGACAGTATACACACCAGGCATAAAGGTTCAAAACATCGTGGGTACACCGAAGGACGTCTTGCCGTTACAAACTCCAGGTGTCTACAAAATAAACTGCAGCTGTGGTAGTTCCTACATAGGCCAAACAAAGCGGACTATTGCTGAAAGGGTCAAAGAACACATCGCTGCTGTGAAGAACCGACAGATTAGCAAATCAGCGATTGCAGAACATGCACTCGAAGCGGGCACCAATCACTGGATTGAATTTCACCGTACGCAAGTCCTCTCCACGGAACGTCACTTTTACTCAAGAGTTGTACGTGAATCGATTGAAATTAAAAAACACAAGATGGTTTCAAATTATCTACAGCGTGGAATCTAGTGATAAAAAACATGCCACCTCGCTTTTATGCGCAGTCGGGTGAACACCAGAATAGGGCCACATCGGTTTGCTTACAGAATAGGGACACTGTTAGTATAGTATGTGACGGTACATGGCGAAACGAAAATATCAAAAATATCAAAAAAGTGGAGGTGGATGAAGAACCTTCTACCTCACGATGTGGACGACGGCGGGCGTGCACCGCTGAGCCAGTCAGCCTGTGACCACGGCCAGAGCAACCTGGTCGAAACGTCAGGCAATTCAGAGGTATGTAATACCTTTTCGTGATCGCGTTAATTCCCGTTAATATGTAGCGCTAGTACTACTTAACAATGTATAAATTTGATAAATAAGAGCGACGTTCACATTACAGAAAACCACATTAAAGTTTTATATACTTTGACAATAAAGCGGGTCTTACGTATATTTACGTTACGTTGATATGTACCTTAGTTCATTTATACAAATCATCTAAGATATGTACATAAAGTTGCTACTTATATCTATGATCAACATACGGGCAATGATCTCCGCGGTCACGCGAGTGAGCTGGTGCTTTCGACAGTCACATGTTTGTGATACATCCATTGCGCATTCCATTGAAGAATGTGCGGCCTTCAATTCCACCTCCATATGACCTAATCGATAATAGCTACGCAAAAAGTAGCACGTGTGCCACAATTCTTAATGGGAGTGAGTAACGATGCTTAATCATCATAGGTGTTTATAATTTTAGTTCCGAATTACTTTGCAACAACTGTTCGTATAGCAACAAAGAATGGTTAAAGTATGTTCTGGATAGTAGCTAGTGTATGATAGTAGATAGCTAGCTTTGGTGTTGTAGTGCGTGTGTAAGTTGTCCATTAAGGAAAAACCAGTCTATTAGTTTTGGTGGACGTGATAACAGCTGAAAGCTATGTTTATATACAAATGCTTGTAAAATCAATAATAGCGCTAATTGAATATACATATAAAAGAAAAATATAAGTACCTATTGTAGATTTCTTTTAATGCTATAATGCAAATAACTAATGGTTCAATTATATGTAGGTACTGTTGGCACTTCAATGATAACTTGGTGCAAACACAGGTACATATTATTATCAGCAGAGATAGATAAAGTGTAATGTATCTCAGACTTCGGCAATTTGAGGATCATGGTTAGAATCCGGACAACAGATTATCTATCAAAGTATTTACTTTAATTGGTGTCAATTTACCAATAGTCAATTTTTCACTAACACTCAAAACATTCACAGTTGCGGCAAAGGGGACAAGGGGTCTAACATCTGGAGTCGACATTTAAGTATTTTGTTACCGAACCTTACTATGTGTACCTGTACCTATTGAATGCTAGCCTTGACTACTTTTTACCAAGTCTCCATTTTGGGCGCAAACACTATCAACAAAATGCTAGGATAGTCGCACACATCGGTATCGATCGTACTAATTGGCGGCGGTGGCAAGGTGGTGTCAGGACTGTTGAGTCCAATTACTTCATATTTTTGTAGTCTTTTAATGAAAATAAAGGTATATGTAATGAGTCTTATGACTATGACGTGTGGCGAGTATTTATGGGAAAAAGTTACCGTTTACCATTAGACGATTGGCTAATTGATTGAAGAGTAAAATTTCGTGGATGATTTGTTATTTTATACGATGGATACTAAAGAGAAAAACTCCTCTGGAAAAAATGTATTGCTATGCCCCAAGTTTAATATTATTATTCCTCATAAAGCAAACGCATGTTTTTTGCCGTCTTTAACGACACCCAGGAACAAATCTTGCTGACCTATTTCGACACGTGTGTCTCGAAGGCAACTATATTACGTTCTGAAATAAAGGAAACTGCTTTATTGCCTGCGAAACAGTTAAATGGCTCTTTGTCCAGGTCCAGACACATAAAAAGTTCCAAATATCTGAGGGAACGCTTAATGGTGTTTCGAATAACGGGTCTCTTAATACATGTTGAGGGAACAATTTATACCTGCATAGTGCAAAAGGTATAAGGTATAAGTTAGGCTTACCTATAATATGTAGAATTTATTTAGGTAAACTTTATGTAACACTTATATTATTAAACTCACTTAGACTAACACTGAGACTTAGGTATTAGAGAACGACCGTGGGGTCCTAGGTGTTCGATTCTCCTTGTCAGCCAAAGTGTTGTTGCTTGGCCGACATTCTCTTTATTATTATTGTTTTAAGTGCCTAGTGCTACTTCGAGCATTTCTAGTCTTTTGTGGCGCTTCTCATGTCTGTCTCTGTGGACATTCTCTTACTAACACGAAGAAAATGTGTCCATGAGACAGCACTAAGCTCACCTACTATTATTACTTGAGGGTAATATCTTCTTGGATTAGGTATTGCATTTTAACGGTGTACAATCAAAGAATAGTATTTATAAGTCTAATAAAACAGGTTAATTAGCACCTCTAACCTCAATAATATCTAAATATATCTAACAGAAAAATATATTTTTTAATCTGAATGGCATATTTGGAAGGAAACAAGTTCAATTAAGCCGACAAACAGCCACGTTCAGCTTTATAATATAAGTATTGATCATATGTAACAACTGTACGTATACATGTAATCTACATTAATCTTTTGATATAATTTGCAGTAAAAGATAATAAATATATATATTTTATTATGCCTCGTATAATTTACGGTGAGCGGAAGTGATAACAAAACATCAATTTCATTCCGCGGTGCGAAGAAACAACAAAATTCGGATAATTGGATTTTAAGCAATGAAAGTAGGGCCCCTGATTTCTTTAATAACAATTCGTGGATGCCTGTTAATCTAATCGGCTTACATTTTTTTAAATCACAAATGAATTTTAGGTGTAAGACGCAAAAGATTATTTTTTCATTATACATAGGGCGCTACATAAGTTTTGTCGTACTATATATATATTTATTCTTTATTTGTATGTATGTATATTATAACTGTATGTATATGTAGTACATTATAATAAGGCTTACTTATGTAACACATTCGCTTAGTATTTTATCTTATGACTTTTAAATACACACCTGCCACACACGTCTCTGCATCACTAAAGGTGGACTGGTAGAAAATGCCTACGGCATTAAGTCGGCGGACTTGTGCAATATATTTGCACGAAGTTTAAATAAATAAATAAAAAATCCGAAAGTCGTTAATTTGTTGTTATATCACATAAAAATTAGTTTTTGTAATTACAAACTTATATTTCGTTTGTAAAGTTGACTTTGTCGGAAATCGATGCATGGGAGAGTATTTATAGAACTGCATAGGTAGTTAAGTTTGTCTTTCGAAAAGACGGGCAAAAATCTTCGAGTATTGATTCCCGAGATGGACTATTACTATCTACACACAAGTTTGTTTTCTTACGGAATCCTCGGTGCGCTAGTCAGACTCGCACTTGTCCAGATTTTTACTAAGAGATTAATATTGGCTGCGATTGTGCTTGATAAAGGGAAAACTATTACTACTGCATGGTATACTACTGTATACCTCAAGTATTAGAAGCCTTAAAAATTAACGAACAAACTCAAGACTCAATACTTTACTTTTGCAAGAAGAACGCCCCGTGCACATCGAGCCGGCAAAACTACAGACTATTTGCACCAAGCTAGAACCAAATCCTCCTTATAGCCCGGATGATGATGAAGCGTTTATTGAGGTTATATGCAGCTGTGTTCCAGAGGGATACTAGAGCAATGTGTTTAGCACCTGGTTTACACATATGAAGACCTTTATTACTGCCACAAAAAAAATTTACAAAGTATGACAAAACTTATGTAGAGCAATAGTGTTACAGAGATAGTATTACAGCGGTAGAGGGGCTTTTGGGACCGAGACCGCGGTTAAAGATTCGACCTTTTAAGTAAATAATAATTTTGAAGTGGTATGTTGGGACAGCGAATAAAAAAACGAAGTTCTTGTTTCGAAAAAGTATGGTTCACAAAAAAAAAGGTAGAGGTCATAAAAATCCGGGACCGTGGTCCCTGTCCCGAAAGCCCCACGACCCTATTACAGGTTAATGGTACTGAAAGTTCTTTATTATATTGTGTATAAGGAAACGGTAAATCGATATTTCGCGTGACATGATGGGTGGACTTTTCCTGGTACGATTAGGTTTGCCATTCATTAGGGCAATACTCCCAAATTTAGCCACCGATAACTCTGTTATAACGTTCTGTAGACGTCTGCACAAAGTTTGAGCACACCACTCTTCAAAGTTTTCCTACTTGTATAGCTTTCAATATTGCAAATGTGTACGATAGCTACGTGCACATATGTGCAATAAATAACCGAACGACAACATAACTTTAATGACTGTGTCTATCTACTACTTTGAAGCTCTCAAACTATCAATAAAATATCCATTCAGGATTTAAATCAATAAAGGCAGTTGGGTTAGTAGAAAGCACTACTTCTTACTGATGTGAGAATTTGTACTGACATTTCAGATTTCAGATTGAGATTAAAATTTGTGACTCGGTGATCCTAACCAGCAGAATATAGTTCTTCTATGAAAAAAGAAGGAATACATTATTTCACTTTCAGAAAGCTTATTATTCCACGAACATTATTATGATGATCTTGCTTTCACAAAAGTGCTCACGTACTCGTATAAAGTATGTGTTTCGTTGTCAGTAACAAATGTGTTCGAATTCTGCACTCTTAGCATTTGTAGACAGCTGTATAGATATATTTGCATAGTTACCTCTCGAAACGTCGACTCTGCGGGAATAATAAATACTGACGTAGGAATTTTCTTAGCCTTAGCTGATGTCTATATCTTCTATACCTATTAGTTATTATTTTAATCATTTCATTTTAAACCGCAGAAAATAATTTGACCGTAATACAGGCGTTATCGTAGCACAAATTAGCATCCACGTTAAACGACGAAGTTAAAATTCCTGCCATTGGAATTTTACCAATTTTGCCTTTCTCCCGTTGATCAGTTGACGCATTGAACTAGCATCCGCTACCAGGCTAAGAGCGATTTTAGTTAATTTTAATTGATATTCTGTTTTGCAAGGATTCAATGAATACTTGCAAAACAGAATATTAATTAAAATAATTAAAATCAGATGATAGTTAAAAATTAAAAGAGCTGGAATAACTTTAGTACACATTGCGAATTTAACTAAAATAACAAGTCTTCGCACTCACAAAAGCCACATTAATAAGATATATCATGAGGTCAGACATTATACAGTTCTTATGTCAGTATCAATAAAAATAATAGTCAAGCCGATTTTCATCTTAATGTTCCTTAATATTATAATAAAATTTAAAAGTCGTATTGAAGTAATAGATACATTACATTACAGTACCTAATTATCGTAGGTTTGTGTAAACTAAATAGTGCCTGGTTAGCTAGTTATGCGGAGTTTCTTGCCAGAATAAATTCACTGCTCTAAATGAATTCGCGTCACATTGCGTCACGTCGAGAGAACCATAGCTGGTAGTAATAACGCGACCACAGAAAAATAGAATGGAGACACTGTTATTTCCTGTGAACAAATTTCCATTACGAGGAGGTTTCCTGCCAAACAGTCCCATAGCGAATCTTTTACATAATGTGAAAACTAAAAAATACAGTACTAAAGAGTACGAGCAGACGGGTCACCTGATGGAGAATGACTACCGTCGCCCATGGGCACCTGTAACTCAAGGGTCACAAGTGCGTTGCCGCCCTTTAAGGTTGGAGTAGAGGAAGAGGGAGGAGAGAGGAAAGAACGGGAATAGGGGAGAGGGAAGCGTTTGGGCCTCCGGTAACGTCACTCACGCGGTGAAAAGCAATGCAAGCATTGCTTCACTGCCGGTTTTCTGTGAGGCCGTGGTATCGAGCGGAGTCGAGCCGGCCCATACGTTCCGAAGCATGGCTCTCCCACGTTAAAAGTTTACCTTCTTTCCTTCCTACCTAGTACATTTAGCGCGATATCAGCTTGTGAAGATTGCGTAACTTCCTGCCTAAGATTTATAATATAATTGGCTACAAAAATACGATCACATTTCTGAATTTCATCAAAAATGTGACTTCTATTTACATTATTTGACTGGCCTCTTGGTCTAGTAGTTAGTGATCCTGTTCTGCTAAGCCAGAGGTCGTGGTTTCGATTTCCACCCATGGCAAATAATTGTGTGATGAGCCTAATTTTTTGTTGTGTCTGAGTGTAATTTATCTCCAATATGTATGTATTTAGAAATACATGTATAAGTATGTTTATCAGCAGTGTGGTTACCATAGTACAGGGTTTGCCTAGTTTGGGATCAGACGGCCGCGTGTGAGATGTGTCAAGTTATCATTATTTTTTCGCTTTTGCCAGAGTTACTTTACAAAATCTTGTTTAAACCTATGCCAATGATTTTCTCTCCCAGAAACATTTAATTTTTACTTAAAATGTTTAAGTACGTCTTAAGATATTGCTACTGGAGATGGCAGTGCATTTCACTGAATTTCACCGGTGAAGCTTTACGTTTGACAGTTACAATGATATACAAATAAAGTGTTTTTATAATAATAATAATAATAACTCCAGACATCTCACACACGGCGGGATCAGACGATCCCAAACTAGGCAGAGCCTGTACTATGGTAACCAGACTGCGGATAAATATACTTATATATTTCTAAATACATACATATTATAGATAAATAACACCCAGACACAGAACAAATTATCGTGCTCATCACACAATTATTTGTCCTGGGTGGGAATCAAACCCACGACCTCTGGCTTAGCAGTCAGGGTCACTCACCACTAGACCAACAGGCCAGTGTTCTCTATGTATCTACTTCCGTGCATACTATCTGGGCTGCAAGAACGGTTTTATTTATATATATGTATCCCTTGCAATAAGTAAAGCAATTTATAATGTCTTATTTGATTGTCACTAACATAAAAAATACGATGATATTCTGTGAATCACTCAACTTTCTAAAGTGTTATGCTGGTGGTTTTTTCCGTACGATCAACCTTCGCCACCCATGCTAATTGGTAGCTTTTGGTCTGATCGGGCGTTGTCCTAATTCCAATATAATATTATTTTTTATAATATTATGGATGAAGAATGACTTATCAATCGCTTCTGTTTATCTATTGAACACTGCTTACACCACAGTGAAAAAGAAAACAATTGACGAAACACTAGGTATAACATAACATTATAATTTCTATCCGATGATCACTTCATCGTTTGTCCCTTTTTGAGCGCAATTTTGTGTTTTACCCTATAAAATGTATTAATTTATATGACAACAATATGTTTTATTACCACATTATATGAAGAAATGGTTACTATCTTGTAACCGACTTCAAAAAAGGAGGGGTTCCATGTTCGGCTGTATGTATTTTTTTAATGGATGTTCACTGATACTTCCGTTTAAAGGGTTTGCTCCCAAGGTAATCCCTTTGGCACCAAGTCCGGATTTAATGATAATAACTAAGAAAAACGAGGGAAACTCTCAGAAATTTAGGGCACAAGTAATGTGTTTGTTGATTTTTCCTGAGAGTTAGTCCTACGAGTCCTACCAGTAGTATTATTTGGTTAAATTGACGGTTGGTCGGGTGGTGAGAAACTTTTTAGGAAATTAGAAAGCCACAGCACCATTGCCAACAGTGAGTGGGTAGCTGAAGATGCATTGATAAGACTGCGTAACTATGTACAATAATTATAGATCATTAAAACTAAAAAAACACACTAACTAAAAAAGTTAAAAGAGTTGGCATCATCCTCCTAGCTCCATCAGCAGATCAACTCCAAAATGCCAAATTGTAGTATTGTTATCCAAACTACATACACTTTAATTTCGATACGGTAATTAGAAGTAGGTTAAAATTTACTACCAAAATGTTTTTACATAGTTACCAGTGACGCTAATAAAATCATGGTAATATGTATAAAAATCAACATCATTTTAAATTGTTGACAGTAAAATCTATACTAATAGTATAAAGCTGAAAAGTTTGTTGGTTTGGTTGAACGCCCTAATTTCAGGAACTACTGGTTCGAATTGAAAAATTATTTTAATGTTGGATTGTCGAGTAATGCTATAGGTTATATAACATCACGCTATGACCAATAGGATCGGAGTAGTGTCCATAAACGTAGGTGAAACGGGGACAGCTAGTTTTAGTATATGATAATATATAGGGTAAAGGAAGGTATATTGGTAAGTGGTGGTAGTAATTTAGTGATATCTCTTTCTTCTATATTTTTTAGGAAGAATACGACACGGATACCTATACAAGCACATCAAGAAACAGTACATGAGTACATGTGAAAAAAGTACATGAGATGGCAGGCATAAATAACGAACTGCAGTACATCCTTCCTGCGTTTAGTAAACGAACTTTTTTCTTGATATCACCTAATTACATATATCACCAAAAAACCTTCCTTTACCCTACATGTCGTGGCCAGGTCTTAGAATTGATCACTTGATGAAATATGTCCAACCATTTCATGAAATGGTCGTATTTCATTATATAGCCAGTTATAACTGACCATATCGTTTAAACGTCAACGTTTGATGATATGTCAATCCACTGATCTTTAATGTATTGTCTCCATTATACTCGTATAAAAGGTTTAATAAAAATTCTAAATAAAAAGTTAAATTATATATTGCTCTTGTAAGTTGTCGTAACGACATTTCACTGTGAATTTTTCTTCTATTTTCACATTATTATTCGCTTTTAAAACATAATAATTGTCCGCCGCCGTAATGAATCACAAAAACTAACCGTGGATAATGTAACTATTTTACTAACTATATTGGTAGTCAGAACAAATATTCATTGAGTTGTCCAGGCCACATGATGTGGCGACCATTAAATGATAGTTAGACTTAAAAATCACAGTGATGGTGCTATATGTGCCATTACAGAGATAAAAATTAAGACAACCCAATCGAAACTTCTTTATTTCTTCTTTCTTTCATTAATCATTATAATTGTTTTCGTCATTGGCGTTATCCGACTTTATGATATAGTCTACTTTGCTGGTCTTGTACAACTGTAAGAAAAGTACATAAACAATAAAAATACATATATGATCGAAGGCCTGCAGGTTTTCTTGGAGCTTTTTTTTTCACCGTTGAATCTTCGAAATGCAATTTCACGATAATCGGTTGAGTTGTTAATTCGTGATAGCTTAACAAACAAACTCACATTATATACAAATACACATTATATACATAATAGGTTTGTACTAGAGATCACGTGGTGATCGAATTTTGACAATGTTTTGATTTATTTACTTGATCAGTGCAACTTACCGTGACAGGTTAACACATATACTGGACGCTTTTAAATTTGTAGCAAATATTGGTAAAAAGTTCCAGCTTCCTGCACTTCTATGGAAAGAAAGAATTCTCTTCACGTATTAATCGTACTCATAAGTAAATATTTTAAATCAAAGTCCCCCACCGCGTCTGTCTGTATGTTCGCCATAAATTCAATAACTACCGAACGGATTTCCATATGGTTTCCACTTCACACTTTAAATAGATGGAGTGATTCATGATTAAAGTTTAGGTGTATAATTCATTAAGGTTTTGGGTAAAATGGCTGAAATATGACGATGATAGTAGAAGATGTCAGAAAAAGCAATATATGCTTTACTACACGTGCGAAGACGGGGCGGGTTGCTAGTACATATATAAATACCTTACACATATACATGAATCACACGGAATTTTTTAGAATAGGAATAAATGAAAAAAATTATAGTTTTCGACTAAAGACGACGACGAAAGATCTAAATTTTCTTCAAAAAAGTCGCTGAAGACGCTAGAACGAATCAATTAAGACCCTACATTCGTAAAACGCATTGTTATTGGTGATGAGAGATCGGTTTACGAGTTTGACATGCAAACTAATCAACAAGCTTCGGAATGGTGACTTCCGACTGAACCGAAATCGTTAAACCACATAATAAATTAAATCAATCAAAACCAACAAAGTCGATCAAAAGTCAAGGTCATGTCGACGGTTTTCTTTGACTATCGAGGTATTGTGCACTCGGAATTCTTGCCCGAAGGTTAGACTGTAAGTAAAGAATATTATTTAAGCAGCAAATTCGTCGAAAAAGGCCAAATTTGTGGAAAGAAAATTTTTGGATTTTACACCACGACAATGCGCCATCGCACAAGGCCATCATTGTGACCGAATTTTTGACCAAAAACTCAACAAATACCATCAAACAACCACCGTATTCACCGGATATGGCTCCGGTTGACTTTTTCTCTAGCCAAAACTTAAATTATCACTTTGGGGTACCCGTCGATTCCAAAAATGCAATTAAAAATGTTTTGATAACTGGATTTGTCCTTGGCGTAAGTGTATTATTTCTGAAGGGGATACTTTGAAGACTATACAATAAATTTGGAAGAATAGTTAACATTTTGTGTTTTATTGGCCTTTTCCCGGTATTTTCTTGACAGAGTAGTACTATCGTCCTTACTTGTTCATTTTGCCATCAGAGTGTTTGTTAATATTACAGACAGCGGCAGGATTACAGACTTAGAATTCTGAGGAAGTGTTATTAATCCCCGACGCAAAAAGTAGGTAACAAAAGAGGAGTGTTATAAGTTTGATGTGTCTGTGTGTTTGTCTGTGGCATCATAGCTTCCAAACGAGTGGACCGATTTAAGTTCGATTTTTGTTTGAAAGGTGACTTGATCGAGAGTGTTCTTAGATATAATTCAAGAAAACCTGTTCAGCCGTTCGAAGGTCATCAGCTCTTTTCTAATCATTGAAGGGATTTTCGAGTCGGGAGTGTTTTAATGTTGTTTATTATTTAGTGTTGTTTGTGTATATTGTGTTAATACAACATTATAATATTGATATGTTTTTATTTCTCAGTATATAGTCAAGTTACGTTTAACCACACTTGCGCTGCTCACATAGTAGCCTTTTTTTCTGCTTATTTTTAAATACAATAATTATTTATGTACAATGTTGATATTTGAGTATCATTATCATCTCAGTGATGATACTCTCTGTATAAGACGGGTTAGGCCATGTTTCACCTAGCTGACGTAATTTCGAGAACATTATAGAGATTTTTCTGAACATTTTTCACTTTCACGACTTAATTCTATACTAAAACGGAAAGGTAAGACTCGAAGACGCTAAGTTGTTGTAGAGTTGCAAAAAAAAACTATTTTGTAGTACCTTCTTTTACATAACTATTTTCTTTTTTTTCTTTTACATGTATTTGGCTTTGAAAAAGATGTTCAGTTCCTCAAAATGTTCACATATCTTTTCTTATTTATTATTTTGTTTAATGCTTTAACACCTCCTTGATAAATAGCGATAAAGATTTCCTTTGTCTGTTATCTGCAACATGTACTACGTCTAAAACAACTGAAACCAATGTGCAATAAAAGTATTATAAAAGTTTCCGGCGCGGTGGGACGGCTCAAATTTAGACATTAAAATTATTTACAATCATATAAAAGGCTTAGACTTTATGTGCTCGAAAAAATAGACATACGCGATTGCAAAACAGATCGCCAATTTGTATGATGAGTTTTTTAGTGTAAGGTTTCGAATGGGATACCTACGTTTCGAATGAGCTGAAATTTGAAATCTCGTAAATTTGTGTATATACAAAATGGTTGTCTATATGTAGGTATACTATTTTTAAATATACTAATGGTTACTACACTTTCAGTTTATGGTAGTAGCTACTATGTCCCAATACTATGAAAATTGAGGGATTTAATCAACTTGCATCTAGACAGTGTAGGTTACGTAATAACTACTTAGTAATCTGTGGTGTATGCCAATTCAGTAACAGTGCATGTATATATACACGTTTACTTCAAATAAAACGGTCCTTGCACATAGCGTATGAGCACCTACCCATATTTTTATGACGTTAATTTTATTTCTTTTATAGTTATGCTTTTCTATACATTTTTTTTATGATTACAATTAGTATTCATATAAGATCGTTATTTTTTAATTATATTATCAACGATCCTGCGGGTCTATTCCATTCTAATATCATTGGTACGTATATTCTATTTTGAATATACCTAAAAACACCAAATGGATATCACTTTTTTTAACTAATAGCGAAACAAGAATTAGGTACAGTCAGTAAAATGCTTTGGGCGGTCTTTATAGTGTTAAATTTTCACAAAATTTTCTGAAACAAAATATAACACGTTATGACATGTAATATCATTTCCAAATTGTATTTTCCCAAAACAATTCCTTAAAAATCTAATATCCATAACTTAAATGAACCGTAACTATCGAATAATCGAAAGTTATTTCATATCCGTAATTATATCTAGATCCCAAATTACATATCCCTAATATAAAGTAGGACTTTGTTTTTTGTTTTTATTATTCGGACTACCTGGAAAAGTCAGGTAAAATGTGGCTTGACATAATATAGGTACTCATAATAAAAAATAATATATTTTTATACAACGCTTATGTACATATACCGTGCGACACGATTTATAGAAAGTTCATCTTATTTTAACTGTACTTCTAAATTGTACAAAGTTTTTTTGCTAGATTGAGATGGTGATCACATTTACATATACACAGTTTTATAAAACGGAAATGAACTGTTATTATCCTAATCCAAAATTGCCAATTACTACATTTTTCCTCTACTGTAGAGGGCCCTATCTAATTAGGTTTTTTTTTTCTAGACTTTACCGAAGTGGGACTTGGATAGCCAGTCTTTTTTGTGCTTAAACTTCGTAAAACGAAACGTTTTATTTATCCGCTAAAGTTCAGTTATAGTTTTTACAAGGTTCTGAGTATGTATCTTGTGTTCTTTATAAGATTCAGTGGTCTGTCTACTATATATCCTTTGATAGTCATAGGCTACATAGGTTTAGTTTTAATATAAAAAGTATAAAAAATGCTGCACACATTAAGTTACATATTATTAAATGTTATGTAAGATTAAATAGATTTTTAGATATTTATTTTTTTAGTATGCAATACTGTTCTACAACCATACGCGCTGTTTGTTAACTTCATTCAAGGTTGAGTGAAACTAAAATATTATCAATATAAATAAATTTAATAAAATCCATCGGCATTTTATGTTTTACTTGCTGCACATCCTGATAAATCTATGCCTCTGAGAGCAATTTATAATAAATTGTATCAGATTGATTACGTCGATTGATAAGTATGAAGCTAAGGTAGTAGCTTTGTCCGTTATCATGTCTCAATCCTTTCAGTTCCCTTTCATGTAGTAGCCTTTTTATATACATTGTATATGGTATGGTCACTATAAAAAAATATTTTGTGGGCCCCGTTCAAAGGTATCCAAAACGGCATACGGGTCAAATTCGGATAAATGGGAAATTTCAAAATGAAACATTATCCAAAATCAAGTTTCAATCGTGATGAAATAATAAAATAATTGCCTAAGGACTAGCGCTCAAAGTGGGAGACATGCGATAACATGGTGCTAATAATAAAATACCTTATGTACACAAAGAGCATCTTGCACCGCCTCAATTTTTTTTTGTCACTTTGACGACAAATCTAACGAAGGTCGTCGGGGGACGACAATGCTCTCAAATCCTTGGTCGTTGCAATAACAATGCAGTTCCATTTTTATCGATAAAACAAGTGATAAAATAATATATTTTATGAATCTGATAACACAACTGTTGAACGTGGCTTAAAAGTTTACTTATCGGATTAGAATTATCTGTTTAGAACTAGTCTGAAAATGTTTATTTTTATTTTATTTTTATTATTTATTTATTTACTTAACATACATTGCTCTTACACGTTACACCCAATATAACAATGTATGTATATCCAATAATATTATGTTAAACAATAATAAAAAGAATGTTGTTCATGATCATGACAAATACTGATCCCTTCCAAATTCCGTGAATGTACCAAATTAAAATATCAATCCTTTGCGCGACACTGTTTAGAATATTTAGTGCTCGTATGAGAGGAGATAACTGTAATAACTGTGTTCGAGATATGTTTTCCCCCTCGGCGCCTGCCGCAACCTAGTGTTAGGAACAAGCAATCTCAACGATTCCAATATTTGAGGATTATTTAGTTTACCACGGAATACCAGAAACACATATTTAGCCAGGGCCAGATTGGGCCTCACCTCAAAATATCATCCTATAAATAAATACTTTACAATATGGACTATTATTAGATCTGGTAATTATAAATACTACCAAAACACTGTCTTACCTATCTATTGTTTGTATGCAATATGTATTCTTAATTTAGCACAAAACACCAGTTGGATCTTTCGCGGTGCTACGCTAGAATACCTTCTCACGATTTTAAGTGGCAAGGCCGTACGGATTCACTCTCTTAGGATGAGGTGGAAAAGGCACTACACAGATGTCCGTTCAACCGAAGTCGTAACTCTAACCGGAACTTACCAGGAAGGAAAGTGAAGGAAAACCTCTGCATTCGTTTGGAGGTTCGGATTCACAAAGTCCGCTGTTAGACCAAGGCTTTACGCTCATTGGTAGGAACAGGAACCGTCGCTCTTCGGGTCTGCGAGGATTGAAAAGGTTCTCTGCAAATGCTCTTTTGGTGGAAAGAGAAATACCGTTACTTGAACACCGAGAGGTATTTATTTTTAAGGTTCACTCTCCCTTGGTGATTTTTAAGCTTTAAGCAAAAAGCTAAAGCATGCGTTCTGTTCCAGCTCCGCTTGATAATTCACACTTCTACACACCAATGCAATATTTTACCCCGTTCTTCCCACTTTACACATTTACTACTTATTAATTATATTGAAAAAAGCTTTCTTCTGAGAGAATGCTCTAATATCATCAAGAAAATCATACATTTCATCAATTATATACATTTTTGAGGTGCTAGAAGAACTTAAGATTATTCGTTCCAGAGAATTCCACGAATTTTATTAAGAGTATTTTACGTTTAAACATAATAGTAGCTAAGTAGTAATGAAGTATATTGATGAATGCACAATGATGAAATGATTTATTACAATCTATGTAGGTATCTACCTTTTTTTAAACACATCTCAATAAACTCTACAAATATTCATTAATCCCATTCAATATTCTTAAAATGATGTTTATCCCAAAGAAGAAAAACTAAATAGTATATTTATGCATACTTATTTATACAAGAGATGACGTGGTGGTCGACCATGGTTTTTTCATTGAACAGTGGAACTTGAGCTGTCATTGTATAGACTTACTTACCATGACATGTAATCACATATACTGGACGTGTGTAATTTCATTAAGCTGTTTTCACGTAATTTTTAAAACTGTAAGACATATTGTTTAAAAATTTTACCTTTTTGCACTTCTTCTATACAAAGGGGTACAAATAATTCTCTTCACGTATTAAAATAATGATTTAAGTGTATTCGGTTTTACACGATGAATTTGCAGTTTAGTAACAAAACAATTTATCATTAAATACGAGATACGATAATAAGTCAAACCTGGTCAAAGACTTAGTTGTAAATTTATGGTTATCATAAACGGTTTAAGTTAAGAAGTCTGTCTTAGATAATTTGCTGATAGTAAATACGTTGATATACGACTAACATAAATGTATTGATATAAATACTCGGTAAAAAATTTAAATCAATATAGTTTTCATTGTAAATTGTTGCCAGAAGGTGAGTTCTAAAGTTAATTAGTAAATATTAATATTTATAATATCCTAGGATTTCTTAAACCACTGAGTATATTAATATTATAAAGTTTAGTAGCTAGTATCAAGATATGGCACTCTTTATCACTCAATATCTAACACTGAAGATCTAGCAGTCAAGATACTTACTTTTCGTGAGATAGGCCGCATCAGGATCATTTCATTACGACCCATAGAATCGAAGTAGTAAGAATTGGCAAGCGCGCAAAGCAAATTTATAATCCTGATTTAAAGTTCATCCAGTCTTCAGTAATTAAAATACTTTAAGAGATTAAAAATCGTGGCTTCCATTGATAATATAATCGATTCATTATTTAATGACTTATCATGTACTTGAAGGCCCGCAAGTCAAACAAATATAAAACAATACTTCACTTAGTTTCTGCGGGTAATGCTACCAACACCAAGATTGATCCTTTTCAAAAAACATATGACGACAGTTTAATAATAACATAATGTAATAGAAGTAGAGCAGGGGTTTAGATTTATTATTTGAGTAAGACAACATGCAATACATATAACACTCAATAATAATAATAAACTGAAATGTTATGTTCAACGATTTAACATACTACTTGCATTTATTCAATAATGCACCATGCATTAATTAACTAACTAACTTATTGGTATTGGTGTGATCGATTTTTTTAAGTATACATATGTAATGTTAAACATTATATTTTAATGCAAATTAAATCCTAAATAATATTTTTTTTGTTTCAGCTAAATCTCCAATACAAAAATGAAAACTTTCGTTGCTCTGCTTGCCTTAGTGGCTGTGACTTGTGCCGCTCCTACTAAGCCCCTCGTACAAATCATCGTGAACGTAGATGGCTCCGCCTCTCAAAACCTCCCGGGTCCAGATGGGGCTATAGACACGCCCGCACCTGTCCCGCCTGTGGTTCCTGATGGTGTTGTTCTTCCGCAACCTGTCCCGCCAGTGATCGTCCCTGAAGGAGTTGTTCTTCCTGCACCTGCTTTGCCCGAGCTTGTCCCTGAAGGAGTCGTTCTTCCTGCACCGGCTTTGCCCGAGCTTGTCCCTGAAGGAGTCGTTCTTCCTGCACCTGCTTTGCCCGAGCTTGTCCCTGAAGGAGTCGTTCTTCCTGCACCTGCTTTGCCCGAGCTTGTCCCTGAAGGAGTCGTTCTTCCTGCACCTGCTTTGCCCGAGCTTGTCCCTGAAGGAGTCATTCTTCCTGCACCTGCTTTACCCGAACTTGTCCCTGAAGGAGTCGTTCTTCCTGCACCAGCTATGCCCGAGCTTGTCCCTGAAGGAGTCGTTCTTCCTGCACCAGCTATGCCCGAGCTTGTCCCTGAAGGAGTCGTTCTTCCTGCACCAGCTATGCCCGAGCTTGTCCCTGAAGGAGTCATTCTTCCTGCACCAGCTGTGCCCGACGTTGTCCTTGAATAAACTCTATCCACAAGATCGATGGAGTGAATGAAATAAAACAACTTCGTAATAAGTCTATCTTCTATTACAATAAATATGTATTTAATTTTAAATGTTGTTTTTTTAACTAAGCCGGATTATTATGAGGAGCTAATTTACCACATTACTTACATTAAAAAAAACATGACATTACACACTTATATTATAGATACTTAAATATTGATTAAGATGGAAAGAAATAAATACTGTGATATGTAAGTCAATTAATTTATTGATTCTACCCGGCGATATCTACCCAGTCATGGTATGAAGGTTCATAAGTGGTTGAGACTTTAAGGTGTGCCTGAGACCAAATATTTACGCTATGTAACAGGATCTTAAGATGTGCCGTGAATATTGTTTGAATCGAAACGTTACAATAAAATTATTACTTTCCGTTAGTGCTTGGAGCATAATGTCGAATAAATTTAGATACGTCATATCCTCCCAGATAAAAATTCGTAAGCAGCTATAAATATGATCTTGTAAGTTACAAAAAAATCAGCTGGCAGTATGCCGAGAGAACACCCGTCAGTTGGTGCGTCTAAATAAGCGATAGATACTCATGTCTGGCTCCTGCATTACATCTTTCAGGGTATCAGCTGACAATCTTTCTACCGGGATACAGCCAGCTGACATTTTTATTTATTCGCGATAGCATATAAACTGTCATCTTATAAATTTTCAATTGAGATTAAACCACTGAACGTATAAGTAAATGACTGACGAAATTTGTACCTGGCTTGTGGACTATAATAAGGTTGTTATTTATTACTGCAGTATAACCCAATCTGCAGTAATATATATTATGTGGACGTATTATTATCCCTATATCAGTAATATATATTATTATCCCTCCAACACAAAGGAAGGATCCTCCGACCAGGCGAGGTGATCATGCCTGGTGGGCCGCGGCCCGACGGTTGAGGTTGGGAAGGTGTATATATACTAATCGGCGCAAGAAATCTCATAGCACGATTCAGGATTAGTAGTTAATCCGTAGTTTAGCTCGTCTTCGCTAGATGATGTTGGAGTATGTTTTTGCTGTATGTAGAAATCACCACAATATATAACAACTACTAAATTATTATAAAGTCAGTACAGCGTAAGTTTCTCAAATCGATGCACTCGATATTTCAACGAATTATTTACATTTTATGGAAGAACCAACCAGTTTATAATTCGAGCTTTAGTGATGGGAGCAATAAGATGATTTAGTAAAGAAATTATTTATTTTCTATAGTAATTGTAGCATATTTTAATTATTTTTTATTAATTCAGCCGGTCATCAATTCCAAAAACCATCATTCGCACACCGAGGTCTAAGTCTAAGGAGCTAACTCAAAATAGCACTTTTTTCAGAAAAGGCGAAAAACTAAATTACTGTTTGTATGGATTTATGCTTTTTATATACAGCTAGAAAAAAGATATTGTAGGAATCTTGTGGACCGAAAATTTATTTTTTCTAGTCATTTTCCTATTGCTTAACAATGTATGTATATTTGCTTTATTATTTTGAGTTGAGCTCGTGAGGTGATATGTTTAAATCTGGTTTATTGGTCGGTAGGTATTGAGATAAGGAATTCGATGGTGTGCATAACTCACCCTTCAGATACACCTAGACTAGGTGGGCGACATTACAATTTTTTAAAATAACTTTTAGTTTTCAAGCTGTTCCGAAAATTCAGTCTTCACTCTATTTAACTCTCTGTAATCGTCCGTTAACTACTCCTGGTTCTCAGTAGCTTATTATTTTACGCAAAGTATAGTTTTCATTTGTAAATTTTTTATTGATTTATTTTCACACTAAAACGTTGTTTAATATCTTATCTTTAATTATTTACAATGATTCTAGAAGAAATTTCTAAAGACTATTATATCATCTTTTCAATAGTAAAAATGTTTTATTTATATCAAATTATGAGTTTTTGTATGAGTGATCCTTATATAACAACTTTTAACTATTTAGGAAAACTAGGTAAATTTTTACGTTATCTTCTAACTCAGAATTTCAAGGCTGAGTGGTTTACAGGGGTGTTAGGGGTTAGAACTTTTATTGCACAACGCCGTATTAGTAGTCACTATGTACTTCGGCTAGTCTAGTAGATGGCGTCAAAGCATGTTTTTGCTGTGGGTGAATCACATCACTCCTTTCTGAAACTGCAGGATGAGTATCGATGACTCTGAGATCAGCTGTATTATCTTGTGCAGTGTGCCAGTATCATTAAGGAGAAGTTTTAGGGAGTTGAAATTGAATTCCTTAATAACAGTGAGTCGGGGCTGAAGTCCGCCGGTCCCAGTAAGTAAGGGCTTGAGTAACGTGCTGCAAAGTTGCGGTGAGCTTCCCGGTGAGTCGAGTTAAGGCAGGCGGTCGTTACTGCGTAGTGCTAGCCGAGACTTTATTACCGTCCATTGCTGTATACGACGGTGACGATGACAATTTTGCTGATCCTCCGACCAGGATTGATGATCATGCCTGGCGGTGTGCAACTCGACTTCTGATGTTGGGAAGTCACATATATAGTAATCAGCTCTAGAACTTTAATTGCGTGATTTAGATTCGTAGTTATTAGGTAATTCAGTTGGATTTTGCTGAATGTCGATGTGGGTACACTACACGGACAAAATATCTTTAATAGCAGTTAGTTAATTACGGTTCTTTAAAATAGTTCGATTGCTTCTCAATGGACTTTATCATCACATCATCCGGATATTCATATAGGTATACTACTAATGTAATCTATTGATTAATCACTGAAGGGGATTTAGAATTCAGGGTGTAATGTGTACATATTCATAGAAAAACACCAAGAATTGTCATCTGCCATTTAAGGAAAAACAATTATCATGTTACTTACTCTAATTACTACGTAGATAACGTACATTAAAGTACTAACAAAAACTCAATGGTCTTTGAATATGATAAATATAATAAAATCATTCCTAAAGTTTTGCCTACCGCAAACTATTATTTTTATGAATTATTGCTAATATTTTTGTATTTCCGTTTTAGATGATGATGATTTTGTACATTGAGGTGACTATTTTTCGTCTGAACAGATTACAGACGGTTTTATTAATTGTTTTCGCCTTGGTTAAAGATATGTCTGGCTTTGCGAGTGTTTATATACATTCCATAAGAATGACTGTGTACTCGCGTTTGTCATTGAGTAATGTGAAAAAGTTATCAATAAATATTATATATTATAACCCTATAATTAGTTAAATGATTTAAATGTTGGATTAAGGTTATTATATTAGAGTTTAGGCAAAGAACTATTACAGACTAAAACAATTTACTAAAAAACAGTCACCATAGTGTAATTTTCGTAGCAACTCGTGGCTATAAGGTGAGTTCCATATTGGGTTGTTAATATGTATTTAGATCACTTCATATTTTTTGAACCACCGCTGCACCGTCTATAGTAATATAATAAAGTTCAATAGTGTGTAATGAGTTAATATTAGGATCTTCTACCCTGGTCAAACATTGTTTTCAATAGGCCACGTTCAGATCACGCTGCTACGATCCTTAGCATCAAAGTACTAATAGCTGGTAGGCTTGTATAGCAGATGTGTAATGCTAATTTTAAACGCAGTTGTAAACGTGGACTCGGCGTTTATTCATGTATTCCCCCAATTTAAGAAAAACTCAATTATTCCACCTATACATTTATTTATCTCCGAGGCAATTCTTAAAAAAAATCAAATACAAAAAATATACGCCGACAGTTATTACACTAGCAGTTTAATGATCAGTGGCTATATATGTTTGACTGGCCTGTTGGTCAAGTAGTTAGTGACCCTGACTGCTGAGCCGGAGGTCGAGGTTCGATTCCCACCTAGGACAAATAATTGTGTGATGAGCATATGATCATTTGTTCTGTGTCTGGGTGTAATTTATCTATAATATGTATGTATTTAGAAATATATAAGTATGTTTATCAGCAATTTGGTTACCACAGTACGGGCTCTGCCTAGTTTGGGATCAGAGGGCTGTGTGTGAGATGTGTCAAGTTATTATTATTATTTTGGTTTCGCCAGAATTACTTTACAAAATCTGGATATAATGTATCTACATAATGTATATTGACAAAGATCTATCCTGGTGTCCACAATTGCAAGAAGTCAATAGGAAACTTTTTGCATCTGCAGGGTCCCTTAGAAGACTGCGTAACTTTCTTCCGATTGCCACTAAAATTGCGCTGGCAGAATCACTTATTCTATCCTTGTTTATGCAGATGCCAGCTATCCAGATCTCACCGAGGACCAACTTGATAAACTTTAGCGGCTTCAAAATTTCTGCATCAGGTTCATTTTTGGACTACGCAAACTATGACCATGTCTCTGAATATCGGATTAAGCTCAAGTGGTTACCTATACGCCTTCGCCGGAATACTCATATCCTTTAACTACTCTACAATACTCTGTTCAATTCCAGCACTCCTCCCTATCTCAAACAACGTTTTGAATTTTTGCACAACACGCATTCAAGGTTCCTGAGGTCGTCTGGGAATCTTAGGCTAAAAATGCCTACACATATAACGAAATTTATGGACAAATCTTTTACAGTTAAGGCTGTCCGTCTATGGAATGAATTGCCACTGGCCATCAGACACAAACGTTGCCAAATTTTAAAAAACTAGTGAAAGAATACTATTTGTCTTCGTGAATGGTGACATACTAGGTACTATTATGTATCTCCATAGGTATTAATTATGTATTGCTTATGTATGTGTATGTATATATATATACACTATGAGTTTATGTAAGTATGTGTATTTGTGTACCTATGTCTATACACTTACCATCCTAATATTAATTTGCAAAATTTATGCTAAGTATTTCGAAATAGCACTTATATATAATTATTTTCTTCTTCCATAGGGTTCTTAAATATATTGTACACTGCAGCCCCTCTTTTCACCTATGTTTTCTCTATCCATCCAATTGTACATAACATTAGCGGGTAAGTAGATATAAGTAAAATATTGTAACCTATTTGTTTGTGTACAATAAAGAGTACATCTATCTATCTATCTATGTTGGTAATGGGTATGTTGTATAATGGTTAACTGGGAGAGCCACGCTTCGGCAGGTATGGGCCGGCTCGACCGGAGTGATACCACGGCCTGACTGAAAATCGGCAGTGAAGCAATGCTTACATTGCTTTTCGCCGAGTGAGTAAGGTTACCGGAGGCCCTAACCCTTCCCCCCTCTTCCCCCTTACTCCTCCCCCCTTCTCCTACTCCCACCTTAAAGGCCGGCAACGCACTTGTGACTGTCAATGTTGTGTATGGGCTTTACTGTCAATCTAGATATTTGTTGTATGGCACTTATACCTTTTTTTTTTTTTTTTTTGTGCGTGTGGAAACCCCCTCGGGCCGTCACCCCACCGGGGTTTTCGGTGGGGTGGTGTGTCTGAATCGAACCGACTAAAACCACACGGTGTGCCGTACAGCGCCTTAAGTAGGAGGGATCCGGGAACAGCTTTTATTAAGACCTCCGAACCCCCCCTAGCGCCTGCCCGCAAAAGCGCGGGCACACTTATACATCCCCAGTTTAACCGTCGGGATCTACATATATCAAACAGCAGGTAGAAAAGGTGAACATGTTAGTATTATGTGATCGTGATAGGTCGGACTTTGTAGCGACCTTTCATTTCGTCTACTTTCGCATTGCATGTCTATATTGACATTTTCCCCATAGATTCTTTTGACATGTCTTAACAAATGCTTTCCTAACTGCATTGCACCAGTATAACAATTTATTATAATAAATAGTTATTCGATGAAACTTTGCTCGAAAATTCTTGTCTAAATAACCTTATACTAACGGCAATAAAAAATAAGAATCTCTTCAACCGTTTACCACATAACCAAGTTTCCTGTGGCAATGTGGAGTACCCACGCGTACCAAGCCATAATGTCTTATTAGACTTGAATAACAAAACATTCTAGTCGTTTTCGTTTATAAATTTTATTTCGACTATATGATGGCTATTCATTCATAGAGAAATTTAGATAATAAACCTTTTTGCTTTTTGTAAAAATACGATTGTACTGTACTCTCTTACACATATATGTACTATGGTAAACCTTATGCACATATTTTCTACTATGAGTTGTTATAGCTTATGACGATAAACGTCGTCGATCCTCTCATATATTTATTGAAGGCACTTCCCGCAGTAACGGTGGCATTAAAAAACCTAAAATTATACAAGGTCAACTAACTGAATTTGTTATTTTATTTCTTAAATACTAGGTTTTATTTTTTAAATGAATAAATTTTAGAGTAAGTTACAGATGAAATTTCATAATGCCTGAGTTCAGCCCAATCTTCGATTGCCTATTCACACCTCACCAAAAAAGGTAATACAAATTTTCACCGTGTCTCAAGTACCTAGGACCATAACATGTTCAGCAAGTATCATAAAATGTATAACAGCTCTTAAACTACTTACTACACAACTACATACTATTTATGCAAAATAAGTATTTACACAAAGCAGAAGTTTTAAGCAACGGACGAAGACATTTGGCTTCTCTGTAGTAGTTATACCTCCAACATACGATCTTATTGGTCTATATTTTTGCTTCAACATCAACGGGTTAAGCCAATGACGCAAGGTACGAGACTAAGTCTATAAATATGCGATGACTCATATCGTCTAGACGTAGTGGTCCAGTCCAAGGGTTGAATGAAAAATAAGCGCCGTTCATACTTTTTGTTTCATTGGATGACGCAGGGTCTAACTTTGTAGCGATTTAAATAGGCTTCACAGGCAGAGACCGTGACGTCATTCGAGTAAAGGCTAAAGGACTACGTGTGCTATAAACATGTTTAACACGTCTGTAGTGAATTATATATGACGGAAAACTTTGTATTAATATCGAACCTTCAACAACATTGCGTTTGTAATACTAAGTTAACTTTTCATCGTTTATATGGCAATGGTTATTAAAATAGAAATCAACATTTAAAACTACTTAATGCATTTGTTATAAACTAAGACAATTTAAATATAATAAGTAGAATATATACAAATAGGAGTATTATATATTTATACATTCTATAGTTACAGCCAAGGTGGATTGTAATCGATTCTGTATTAATTTTTATTTCTTGAATATATTTTTAATAGTAATTACCTAAGTTGTTACGAAAATTGTTAGCTACAGAATAAATGCAATCTCTTTTTTTCTAGAAACTATTTTGAGTTGACGGTTAATTTCAATACAAATCTCTTTGCTGAAAACCATTGGCCACCCATGTGTAGTTCTTTTTTTTAATATTTTTTAAAAGTAAATCTATCTATCTTTTGTTTGCAACAATGGACGTCTTGCGGAAAGCTTTTCGTGCTATTTTTATTTTATTTTATTTGGATCTCCAACAAGAAATACACTTTACATGCTAGTTTTACAGTGAATAAAAAAATATGTCTTGTGCTTCCTCAATTATAGGAGACGACAACATGGACATTACAAAAATAATTAATTACAAACAGAGGCCACGAATGGACCGACCGAAACGAAAAAAAAAATATAATTAAAACAATTAGTTGTTCAAAAAGTAGTGAATTAGTAGTAGTTGTATATATTTACATGGTAGATATGTACGTCAACAATTACACAATAGTCAATATATGATTTCGAACATTGAGTGAGTCATCCTAGCAATTGGTGTTTGCTTACCTAAATTCGTTCGAACCCGTGGAACCTCTAATAGCGGGCCAGGGTAGCGTGGGATTCTAGTTGGAACACTTATACTAATAATTTTGCTGGCTGTATGTTCGCAAAGCTGGTTCACCCGAATGCATAAGTGCCTTGGGGTTCGAGGGAAATATTTTGAAAAGTTAGAAATAGTATTTTTTCTCATTCCAACTATTTTTCATTTCACTATATAGTATCATTTGTCTCAAATGTCTGACTGCGGTGGCAGACCGGTTGGAGACGTGGAGCTCTCTAAGATGCTGTTGAGTTTCGTAAGTACCGAATTATCTAATCTACTGGGTGTCGTGACTGGTCAACTGAAAACTTTCGTATAAAGACCACCCCAGACGCCTACATGGCACTTGCACAGTTTGAATTTAAGTAGACTTGGATCCTTGAGTTTGTTTCGGCGTTTCTTCTTAAGGATAGTCATCAAAAATAAAGATAGCTTTAAAGAAGGATCGGAGTATAAACGTGTCTAAAACGACCTATTCTAAAAAATAAATTCATTTATCATTTATCACTTCCACCTCATTCGAGATTACCATGTTACGTTAATCACTATGTTATTAAGTTCAAACGTATATCGGCTGAATCCTCAGGTCGAGCTTATATATTGTATCTCTATTATGTATATTCTATCAATAAGGAATTCATTAACCCAAAATTCAACGGATAGGAATCTAACACAGATTCCTGGGGCAGTCCACCATCTTCAACTTCCATATAGACTAAAGGCCTAGTTTTACTTGTTGTTCGAAGAATATGCATAAACGAACAGATTACGATTACGATTATGCCTTTGTTATTCACAGACAACTCCAGTCAATTCATATTACATGATAAGTATTTAAAAAAAGGAGGTTAACGTGTATAGGCTATAAAATTTTATAGGTTAAAGCTCAAGATTCGGATTCGAAGCTATAAAGTTTAGGACAGCTGTTCCTCAGGGCGAAAGTATTGCTTCATGAAGGTGGATAATTTTGCCTAACAATGTATTTATATAATCATATGTAATTGTAACGTGAATTTTCACAAATGTATTTTAATTAAAAAAAAACAAACAAAATTACTTTGTAACTTTTACATACACACCTAACTTTAGCTCGTAACAGTGGAATTTCTGAAACATTTTTGCATAGTAATTTAAACGAAAGTTTGTCAAAATCCAGTTTAATATTTCATGACCTGTGTTTTCATATATGGATATACGTTATTAAATTAAAGATAGCGTATATCACTTGTCGGTGACTTGGCAGATACAAGTAAATAGCAGCAGGTACCGGGTGCATACATGCCAGCCACGATGCCAGCAGGCGTCCACCTGCATCCTTTATTCTTTTTATTCTATGATCAATATAATTTTAACTGTTTGTTACTCTGTACTGATGGCGTGAATAGACACAAAGTAAATTTATTTCTTAATTATAGTTACGCCGGAGCAGCGGTTGAAGAGCGATTTATTAACAGAGAACAAATCTTTTATACTGACTGGTCTGATCTTTATGATGTGTTCTTGTTTACGCGGCATAAAATTGTGTGCCTTCCTGGTTTTTGCGCTCAAGTCTGGGGATAGAACCAATATTTTTTATATATAATATAGGAATATATAATATTATATAATTATATATATAATTATATTATATAATTATATATAATATAATTATATATATAATTATATTATATAATTATATATAATATTAGGAAATTATTAATTTGGAGAGGTGTTCAGTTGATAAACAGTTGTGACAATATAAAAAGTGGTTTTACATAATTATATTAATCTATCAATTACAAACGCATTTAAAATTCCATGAAAATAATGTAAAGAACGATGGCGTATACGTAAGAGCCACCGTACTTGTTATTTTAGCAATAGTGATCGCTAATTTTGTGATTGCATCAATAATTTATAATGCAAGTGGCTTATTATTTCAATCAACAGGTAATTGTTCTGAATCGGTAAGAACTTTGTGTCTGTTGATTTGAGTGAATCTGAAGCATCGATTTCGCAATCGTTGCAAGTTCAAGTCTTATTGAGTATCACTACGCTGTCGATGTAAATGCACTTTTAACAGAACCTTAGTTAGAAGACGTAACGGCATTATTTCCCACATTATTTGTATTCTAAAAATGTTAAAAAGAGTAAAAAAACATTAAAAGCTTGAGAGTTAGGCACTATAGCGTCATTTAATTCAGCAATATCACACAGAGAGATAAATAGAGGCTAGATTTGCTTGTTTGCCTGAGTAAGTAACACTTAGGCCCTTAAAAAAAAAGTAAACAGTACTGTAACTTTTAAATATCCTGGATGACATCATTCTGCTATGCGTAAAATGTATTTACCGTCCCAGAACAGACAGGTACGGACAACACGTTCTTTGAACGCTCTCTTGTTTCCAAGAACTCAGTTTTTGCCCACCTGCTCCATTTGAACAACCATTTAATTGTGACAGTATAGCGAATGCTGCCATCAATTACCAAGACAGGCAATTTTTTGTTTCAACTTGCTTATTGCTGTTATTAATAGAGGCAATGACGCCATGAGGTGCCACTGAAAGCTTTGAACAGCATGTTGACCACTGTTTCGTATTTCTAAATAGACAAGCAATTATAAACTATTTATTCATATTTAGTTATAACTAGTGTTCGCCTAATGGTCCAAATTCGAACATTATCATTACCACCATTAAAAAAAACAAATTTTTCGGTTCGGTTCGGTTGAGATATAAAATGGTTCTTAACTATTTTGTCATTGCCAATTTATACAGACTGTATTTGAAAGAGGAACACTTTCTTAAATCACCGAAATCATGCCCATGACTCTAGCATGCATTTACAATAAGAATTTTTGAAAAAAAGTAAATATAAATACGTACGATTTAAAATCTTTAACTTTACACGTCCCACCTGCTTTTATGAGAAGCTGAGATAAAAATACCTGGAAATTCAAACGGTCATCACTTGTAAACGGATAGTATTAAAAAAAATAATTATAACTGCATAAGAGTCATGTCCTTTCAGTGATTTAAATAAGTGTTCCTTTTTCAAATACACCCTGTATAATTGCCTACCTACCTGAATTCTTTTGTCGTTTGTAGCCGAATAATAACGAGCTTGTTAATAAAAAGGTTAAAGACTAGTCACAGAAATGCTCATGTAAGTTTCAGTCACACACTTTATTTATCACTAGCAGCGCCCCGCGGTTTCACCCGCCTGAGTCCCGATCCCGTGGTAATATCTAGATAAAAAGTAGCCTATATGTTAACCCAGGTCTCCAGCTATCTACATACCAAGTTTCATGGCAATGGGTTCAGTAGTTTTGGCGTGAAAGAGTAACAAACATCCATACATCCTCACAAACTTTCACGTTTATGGTATTATTAGTGGGATTATATTATATTATATATTATACTAGTAGCGCCTCGCGGTTTCACCCGCGTAAGTTCCGGTCCTGTGGAAATATCTGGATAAAAAGTAGCCTATGCATTAATCCAGGTCTTCAGCTATCTACATACTGTAACGCTTCCACCACGTGTAACGTGTAAAGCTTGGGGCTTTAGGGTATCGGGGTACGATAGGTGTTAGCTGGTGAAGAACAATTAAAATAGCAGGCAAACGCACTATGCGATATAATCAAGATCAGATTATTCATATAACAATTATAACTTCACACAAATTAATTATAAATACTATTTCTTGAATTATTCCGTGCACCTTTGGCACGATAGTCGTCCAGACCGTCTTCTGTCTGCCCGGCGACTCTCTTGTCTTCAAAATTTATTCTTCATAAAATATTTCGAACGTATTCTAAATTCGAGTTTGGTGCCACCAGTCTGTGCCTCTCGCGTAGTAAAGAGTTATTCTTCCAATCGAAGGAGTATATAAGCTGTGCGAGAGTTCCCGTCGCTACAATACTATAGTTTCATCGCAATCGGTTCAGTGGTTTTCCGGGAAAGAGTAACAAACTTCCATCTATCCATCCACCCATCCATCCAAATTTTCACATTTATAATATTTGTGGGATTAGTAGGATAATCTTTATAAATATATATTTTTCTCGTTATCCTCATCCTCATTTATATATTATATTTTTATAAATATAATATATAAATGAGGTTTATACGTAGATATTTATCTGCAACAGCATTCACATACATTGTACTTCATATAAAAACAACTCGACGTTCTTTATAATTTATGTATCGCTGAGTAAAAACGTGCATACAATTAATTATTTCCTCATGTTGCAATTTATATTGTCGCAGTCATTCACAAGTGCGCCAGTTATCGTATAGTTTTTAAACGCGTTCGATAGAATTGTATCAGAGTGTGCATTGGCGTACGTTTGTGATCTCGAGGCGATAATGAATACAGAGGTCGCGCTATCACTCGAAGACTTCGTTCATTTTGACCTTGCTCCAGATTTCCCGACCTTGTTCTCTCCAAGCTAACGAGTAACAAACGCCTATCGTGTATAGTTATTCATTAGTCGCATTAGTTGGCCCACTGCACTTAATTGAGCATTCCCATAAGGATCAATGTCAGTAGCATTTTGTGCGTTATTAATAAACTTCAGCGATTAAAGTATTCGGCCGGATGTCTTAATAAAAGCAGTTCCTTGATCCCTCCTATTTAATACGCAATACGGCACACCGCGTGTTTCAGTCGTTTCGATTGAGACACACCGCCCCACCGAAAACCCCGGTGGGGTGACGGCCCGAGGGGGTTTCCACACGCACATAATAAAATGGTTAGTTAAATGGCTATTTTTAGATATACGTCGTATAATCGGATTCTCACATTCCCTGTTTTATTTTGATACTTGGAATAAATCGGTGGAAACGATGCCAGTCCAGTCTGGCAAGCAAGCCATATTCCTGATCAGCAATCACCAAAAAAAATCGATCGATCAATTGATTTATATTTATTTTAAAATCAAGGCCAACTCCTAGAAATTCTGAATCAGCTCCAGCTGAACAGAAGGAGGAGAAAACGAAGAATATGCATAAGTCCGTCCGCATTCTTGCTTTCATAAAATACCGTACAACCACAAAAGTTAACTCTTTGAAAATAATAGCTTCTGCGTAACGTCGCTTGTAGTAAATAGCTTGTAACTAAAGCTTCTCAGCCTCTCCTTCAGAGAGCGCTTAACACTACATTGTGTAGTGTTAAATCTTTTAATTCTATGGAAGAAGGAAGTGGAGAAATCCGACTCGGGAATAACCTCTATTCCGGACCACAGTGGGACACCACTACTAGTTGCACTGCTGTTTATTTTTTTGGAGTTCAGTAGAGTCGTCTCCGTGGAGGCTGGATAAGGTTGATTTGTTGCATGTGTATACGATTAAGTATAAGTAGCTACCGATAATCGCAGAATGACTGATTTTTAGGGGTACTGCTAAGTTACTTTTAGTCATAAGGATATCCAACACAAAAAATGTTTTTGAAGTGAAAACTTCTTTAGGCACGTTACTGCACTTTTGCTATGGGGAAAAAGCACTGAACTTGTGACCGTCACGCTAATAATACATATATAAATCTACTAGAGGGCGCTAATCTAAACATTGAGTTCTGTCAGCTTCTTATTAATTAATGTCACCAACCTGCTAATGTGACGTTTTAAGTTCGTCATTTCGTTTAAGTTTTCACTGCTATCGGCAGTCCCATGACTGCCTGTTTTTTTTTAAATCGGTCGTTAGCTGACAAATACAAATCTTCAGCTTTATTATATTGGTTTAGAAGAATTGTATATTACAGTAGATAAGATCTGAAGCAAACTAACTATTTTCTACTTAATTTAACAACGTTCACAAAACAAATACGCATTATACTGTTTAATGTGTATGCGTTGCCCGCCCATGTACCAAGCTAAGTTTTCTCAGCTTTCCGAGTAGTACCCCCACCGTCGCGGGGCGTGAAAGCACTGCGGTCGTGCGCGGGCGCCGATAAGTGTGTCACGCGGGTCGACGAACGCCGGCCTAGACCCACATACTACAATTGGGGCACAATCAGCGACAGTATAGCGAGCGCGTTGACCCCGCGCGGTGAAATGCACATCTCTCTCCTTCACACTCTTTCTCTCGACGTCGGTTGTCGTCCGGCGGCTTTCCCGGCGACTCACCGTAGTACCTACGCGTTGCGTTGTACACGTGATAACTAATGAAGTAATAGCAAACACATGCACGCACATTACATTTAAATTGCCATTAGATTTAAAATAACCACAGAAATAATAATTATACAAAACGTGATCACGAACCGAGTGCAGTGCCCCAAGTACTGAATTTCAGATAGTTATGTTGCATACAAACTCAATAATTGAATATGAAGTACACGTATGTCGTGCTGGAGCTATAATGTTTGTATTTTCTCTCGGACTTATCGCTCGCATGTGACCATCCGAACTATTCAACGGAACTGACACAAGAAACTGTCATTATATGTCTAGTAATAACAGAATAATCGATCTTCATTCTCTTTTAATAGGTACCTATATTCGAGTCGGAGGCAGGGTCTTATAAAAAAAGTAACAGATGCCTAGTTAGATCGACATCGGCATGTGAGGCTCGTGCGTAGCGTGATCTGCGTCTATGCACGTACAGAGCAATGTATGCAGGATGATCGATTTTCACTTTCAAGTAAAGGAAATTACTCTTGTTTGCAACTCATATTTCCGATTATAAAAAGCAAACTTTAAAATCAAAGGCACATGCTTGTCTATTGTTTTAAGTATGTTCATCGGTTTTTGGAAGTGTATTAACCGATTTGATTTGTTTAAAATGTAGTCGATGTGTCGATCATAATCAAACCCTAGATCCCGGTATATAAGAAAGTCGGGCAATATTATGTCTATTACTCCATACATCGAATATAGGTAATAGCGAAAAATAAATATTTGACATAGAAGTAGACGCAATTACAGGGACGACAGAGGTTTACTACGACGCGGCGACGACGTGCTATTATAAAGACGAAAACGATTCGTAAAATTAAGTGCCATCCTTATCATTTTGAAATCGTAATATTGTAATCTAACGTCAAGCTATGGATTTAACGAATTTTGTTTTTTATTTCATCGAAAAAAAAAATTAAAACAGTGATACTAAAAACCGTAGTATTGTCAGAATCGACTATTATTGTCTTTAAGAAAATCAATATGAAATCGAAAATACGAAAAAGCGCCCATTTTTATTTTCATTGAGTGTCGAAATATCTAGATGGCTGGATAGTGTGAAACCGCGCGAGAAACAAATGAACAAGAGCGAACGGAAAAGAAAGTAAAAATGAGTGCATTGGTACAAGAACTAGGCAAACGTGTAGAGTGGCGAGGAACGTGTGCAAGCGAGTGCAGCGGTTTCATCTAGGGAGAAAAAGTGATGGTGATTGAACTGGAATTGGCAGAGATTCGGAGCGAGTGCGTATTGTTTGTAACCGCGTTCCCGCGCCTCCGTGCACTTGTATTGCACATTTTTTCCCCTACTTCTTCACTTTCTTCTTATATACACTTTCTAGGCTTCATGGTGAAATGTGTCTACGCTTTCCAACGTAACACTAGTGCAAGTTTTTCTTGCCTCCTTCCATTAGTAATGAAAACGAGTTGATGCTGTCATTCATTCTGTGTGCACTATCAATTTTATTTTAAAACAGTCTGTAGTCTCACATCATAACCTGTGAGTGACTGCATGTTGGCGAAGGAAATAAGTGACTACATGTTTAAATAGGATGAGCGGTTTTGTCAGCGTGCAAAATAAACAACCTCTCTCCTCATGTTCTATGCTTTGTAACATTCGTATTTAGGTCACAATCTCTATGAAGGCTTGCTCTGGAAATCTGCATAGACGGATGTCAGTGCTATTAGATATTGTGAGTTTCTCTATCGGAGAAACTTTCGGAGTGAGCGAAGTGTGTCGATCCGCGAGCCAGGCAGTGGTCGTGGTCGTGCACCCACGGAAATGGGTCCGTGACAATAAACTATAAACATGTCTATGTGGGTCATCGCGGAGCCTTGCGAGAGCGGGATCGCCGTCGCTTGTCGCTCGCCGAGTTCTATGCAAATCGCTAGGAACTTTCTTCCGGCGCGTTTCTGAGAGGTCATTGTAACGATTTCTCCTGCGGAAGCGCACGATTTTTGCCCTCCAGACACTTTGACCTCATTTCATTTAACCATCGCAGGATTTATTATTTTTTGTAAATGAGTACTAACTATTAGTAAACTATTCATTCAATGCTCGAATGTCAAAAGTCAATAATATTTATTTTCTTAAAATAGTCATAGTTAAATAATCATATTTAAAGAAAAATAATACTCTATTTTTGTGTCCCGCCATCTTATATATATATAAATATATGTATGTGACTATGTGCGTCCGTTCGTTTAGTTTGAAAGTCGATGTTCTGAGACCACGACCCGCGCAATACGAGCCGGTGCCCGCCAGGCGGTTGTGCGGGCGCATACGGCGCGTTGCTGCGCTAACCTACTTGGCGAGCGTTGATCTCTTTGTTTGTAAACATGGCGTCGTTGCCGTCGCCGCCGCCCTCCACACTTGAGAATAAAAAACTAATTCGTGGTTCTGTATCTAAATGCATGATAGTTATTTATTTTAGTTTAATGGCCTAGCGTTACTGTGACGGTGGATTATGTTTTGTGTTCAAATACGCGACAAAAACTGCCAGTACCTTAAAGGTTTTTTACCAGTTCTGAAGTCAACTGAAATGATTTCGATATTTTTTGTCTTCAAATCCTTATTGTAATAAACCGATGCTATTAATTGTTACGTTACTTGTGAGAAGACCCTTGTATTGGGTATCCAAAATATTTTACGAGTGTTTACACGTCACGTAAGTAACATGTTTTGAGATGAAATATTGTCAAAAATGATTGCGAGTAAAATTTACTTAACTGAGTACAATTAGCTGCCCAAATATTACACCTCATCGTACTAAACACCACGCACACACCACCTATACAGACGGTGCATGGGATCTGACCTACTTAAACATTTATTAACAGCGATGCTTAAGAAAATTAATCAGTATAATTAAATATTTATTGAACTGCATCTAAATGATCTATTTTTTTATTAAAGTATTCACTGATATCTCGCGACCGCTAAACGTTCTCGAGTTCTCGACCCTCACGCCTGATTAATTACGTAAGATGCCGCGCCTCTTAGCTTAAGAGCTGATCCCTTCACATTGTCAAGGGTCATTGAACCGGTACCATTTTGCTCTACCTCTAAAGAATGCAAGGACATCGATGGCCCGTTGGGCGCTATTGACTCGATTTGGACAAACGAGATACACTTGTGTGCTTTTGCTCCACGCATCTATAGGTGGCATCGCTTGACGTTACTACAAAGTCTGTATTATTTATTATAAATAAGCTTTTCCAACATGCAACTTTTTAAGTGTAACCTAATCGCAAATTACCTAAAATTATTATTAAAAAATCTGATATATTAAAACGTAAGAGAAACGAACATAAAAAAATAATATGCTGGTATTCATACCTACAGGTATATTTTGTAGTACAATATATCTACTGATATCAGAGTATCGGAGGAGATAGTTATGTTACACGTGGTTAGATATATCAAATTCAACAGCACTATGGCATAACTATATAATAATAAATGTAAGTATTAAGACCTACCAATACTTCACGCATCTGTACCGCCGCGATCCGCAGCAATTCCAAATTAATAATATCTACATTTCCACGCATTGCTCAGACGCATTTGTGAAGCGCGTCGTTTACAAAAGCATCGTATGTGTTCTTACTTACGCGATTTCTGTTTGCTACCAAACAAGGGAATTGCGAAATATACTTTTAAACACCATCCTGCAAAATGACTTGCTGTACCTAACTAGTAAAGTCAACAAACACAATATTCAACACACAAAAGTATTTTATCATAGAAGATGTACATGCTGGGCAAAATCATAGATGAGTTCAACGAACTTGTCAATCGACGACATAATATTTAAATTAAGTACTTACGACTTATCGTTGTTTACGGCCCTGTTTATTTGTCTGATAATAATTAAGAATCAATTAAATTAAGTCAAAGTCCTAGGAAAGGCAATGAGTGAACATTCTTGTTTGGACGATACTCGGCACTTCCTAAAGCTACGTCAATGTAGAAAGTATATTTATTGCAATTAAGGTAGGAAAGTTTATATGACGCGAGAAAGTCAAGAGCGTTTATCCCTTTCTTAGCGTTATTTGTGCTTTTTATGAGCGCTGACTAAAGTTACAAAAATCAATGTTTATTTTCGTTAATTTGAGTACGGAACATACTTTACTGGCTAAATTTCGCAAAACACAAAATATCTTTTATAGAATTCGTTATGTGTTGTTTTATGAACATGATAATATGTGTCATTTTTTAGCACTGTTTACGAATTTTATTTACTTTATTTTAACCACTAAAACCTTAAAAACTTAGAAATTAAAATAATTTTTAATCTTAGGACGGAAAATTTTAGAGCATACAGATTTCATAGTAAGTCGTAGCTAGTGAATATGACGAAACTCATCAGTATTCGACGTATGTGGGAAGTTTTAATTGATTCACGGTTATTTATAGCGTAAGCTATGCATTGTCCTGCCTTGTGTAAGATATAAATAGCTTGATCTCATGTAGAATATTCCAGGAATTTCCCTATTATTGTGCAACACCTGCATCAACCAGGGGTAAAACGCCTTGAATACATTGACCCCCGCCGCTAGGAATGGTCGTCTGCCTTTTCTCGCTCTAACTAAAAACAAAAAGGAAGGTGTTCTAGACTGTGCTCAAGAGTTGAGGTAAAAAAAGAATGTAGTCTGTTCACCTGGGTAGACGAGCGCTGTCGGCGCGTTGACTGCACCCAACTGAATATGCGTTTGAAAGTAAAAGAGTACAGAAACGGTTCAAATGAGATAGTTGTGTTCATTGACAAGAGTGCCTCATTAGAGATGCAATTCAGCAGGTACTGAATGTGTGCTACATTGTGAGATGTAGTTATCGACTTTCATCAACTATGCGTATATTGAGATGGACATTCCACTGACGATGACGTTAAGGGTCTTCACGTCGAACTAGAATTGATATTTACACGATTTTCAAATAGAGGGCGTTAGAAGATAGCTGATTTATTTCTATAAAGTAAAACTCGTAACGTATAATTAATATAAGGTTAATAATAAAAACAGGAATAACCAACTCATTAGTAAGTATATGTAAAAAGAGTGATAAGTACCTTAAAGAGGTGTCTCATAAGACGGCATTTGGTGATCGATCATTGGTTTCGATAACAAATTTACTATCACTTGTTCTAGCATTGAAGAAGAACATAATGAGAAACCCTTCTCAAAGTTTTGCAGAGCCAAAAACTCCGTACTAGTCCAGAATAGTGAGTTAGGGATTAACTCTTCACATACATAGTAAGAGAGGCCCCTTGACTAGCTGTAGGATAGTTTTATAAAAAAGGACTTCTATCGATATCGATCGTAGAGTTTTCTTAATAAGTCATTAATTAACGTTTCATTTAAATACGACGAGGAATTATTTAAGTTCAGAATCGATTCATATCTTGTAAACCGAATCAAATCGTGACATAATATATGTTAATTGCTACCCAACCAGTGTACCAGCTCGGTATAAGGAAAAATCCAAGTTTTAATACAAGGTTGCTACCGTGTAAACTGTTCAAATGCATTTTAATAATTATCTAGGAAATATAATTATGTAGAATTTATACAAAGAAAAAAATATTTCGTGTGCAGCAAGTTACCTACTTGGTAACGGATTTCGGCTTTTGGCTGGTCCTGTTTGATCCGAATGGGTCGATTAAACGTAAATGCCCTTTTAAGTGCTATGCGGCCAGTTGTGCGGGCGTCCACCTCATGTTAACCTTGCATTGTGTCAGTAACACTGGCCCGCGGGATAACTGTACGGTGGCTGAATGAGAATGGCAAAAAGGCCTCGAATGCTCTGCAAAGTTTTGGACCAGTCGCGCGCAGCCTATTGTTTCTTAGTGACCCTCGCCAAGGTTTTGATAACCTGTTTCATCTTAATAATATCACGTAATCGTTGGTAACCAACTAGAGTTATAACTTATAATATAATGTACAACGGTTATCACAGAAGTAGTTTTTCATAGAGCAAATAAGGTATTTACGGCCGGCACCAAAGTTAGTCTCTTGCGCACCGCACCGTCTATCCTTTGTTGTCTCGTCCTTACTAAATTTATAACTTTAGTTATACGGCGTAGATCAATTAAAACTTTGTTAGTATTGAAATAGTTTAGAGGATGACATGTCGGCTGAAGTCCAAGTCCTTACTAATGACCAATACCTGTCGCAACGCAAATTGAATGGAAATAATTTTATTTCAGTATTTACTTGATGAAATTAGTTCGTTCACATTATTATGTATTTTGGTTGTCTAGTTTTTTTTTGATTATTTTTTGTTTTATTTCACTGTTGCATTTTACGCAATTACTGTTATGAAAAAATAAACCTCGATTTTTTAAAGGAGCCCCATTTTAGGTTATCATTTTCATTTAACTATTTGGTAGTAGATGGGTAGGCCTCCAACAGAATTAAGTTTAAGATCCAACGATAGCGATTTCGAAGTGTTACGGGAACTGTAACACAATAACTAACTGACTAAAAGAACATATTAAGATAGTACGATTCGATGACAATAAATAATATTTTTAACCGACTTCACAAAAAAGGAGGAGGTTCTATGTGCGGCTGTATGTATTTTTTGTATATGTTCACCGATATTTCCGTCATCTATGGATCGATTTCAAAAATTTTTTTTTCGTTGAAAGGGAATGACCCAGGTGGTCTCTCCCAAATCCGGATCTGATGATCTTACCAGATCCGGACCAATAAGTAGGAGGCACTAGGTAGGTACTTACTGGTCTCTTTGAAGTCGGTGCCAAGCTCGAAACGCAAAAAGTAATAAATACTTAAGGATATAATCAGCTTAATAAAGATCGGAATATAAGTCTAATGAAATGTCTGAAAATTTAGTTAATTATTAAAGACCAATCGAGAAACTTACTAGTAGTAACATATGAGCCGCCGCGGTAGACCTAGTCTATCTATCAAATACCTATTTAGCTTGGCACCGACTTCAAACAGACCAGCAGGTACCTAGTGCCTGTATAATGTTACCTATTATTTTAATAGTGTCACATTTATGTAGTACTAGCAGCGCACCGCGGTTTCACGCGCGTAAGTCCCGATCCCGTAGGAATATCGGGATAAAAAGTAGCCTATATGTTAATCCAGGTCTCCAGCTATCTACATACCAAGTTTCATCGCAATCGGTTCAGTAGTTTTGGCGTGAAAGAGTAACAAACATCCATACATCCATACATCCACACATCCATACATCCTCACAAACTTTCACGTTTTATAAAGTTTTAGTAGGATTTTCAATTAAATTTGAAATCGATTATTTTTTACTTTTCACTGCCATTTCTTAGTGATTTTTTAAGTCGGTGTAATTTTTTTTAAAAGTGTTTATGCTTAATTTCATTATGCACTAACATTAATCTTAGCTCTAGTAAAAAATTATAATAAACAAAGGTATTTGTGGCAATGACATTTCTTACGGGTTGAAGGCATAAATTGTTATGTTACGGTGTTTGTTCGAAAACTCAACATCAATCAATACAAATAAATAAAATTGAATTGTCTGTTTGTAATGTTAAAATAAAAGCTTTTGTTAAGCTTATACAGTTATTTGCACGATACCTATGCCTAAAAACCAGTTTTTTTTTATTTTGTCTTTCTATCTGTCCGTCTTTCTGTGTGTTCCGGCTAATCTCCGGAAGACGTGAACTGATTTCCATGGGATTTTCACTGGCAGATAGCTGGTGTTAAGGTGACTAAGTTAGGCTACTTTTATTTGAAAAAAGAAATAGGGTTCCGCGCAAAATATATGTTAATACGTACACGCGAGCGAAGCCGCGCGGGAACTGCTAGTTAAGCATATTTTGGTTTACTTCATGGTATTTTTTTAATCGGACAAAGTTAGAGTACAACTTTTACGTTTGACCTAGACTACAAAGTTAGTCGTACTTTTAGTTTATGAATGCCAGTAATTGTTCAATTAATTTGTCAGTACGACATTAATCTACCTTTAGACTATGACAACGCTCTTACTCCAACAACGATAGTGCGTTGGTGTGCCTGAGTATATAATCAATTAAAGCTAGAGCACGTAATTGCGTCTTGTAATAATTAATAAAACTTGTGGCACGTGGTGTTCCTAATGCTTTGTATTAGTAGATATTAAGTGAGTTGATCGTTACGATTGGTCCGATAACAGCAGCTCGGCCGCTGACCGGCCTTCACACTTCGCGCCGGCTGCGCCCGCGACTGCGCGCGACCTCGCCCGTCCGTCTTGCTGCCTCCCCCCAACAACTCTTTTGTATCGCTATAAATCTTGATTTCTCGTGATTATTCTTTTAATAATTATAATTACGTTATTGTTCTAATAACAATAACATTTTTTACGTTTAAAGTCAGAGATATGTATTCCATTCCATAAGTGCATTAAGATAAACCAACTTTTAATGAAGTACTGTACTTTTTATCGCATTTAGTAGCATAAAGAAAAATACAGCTCAACGAGGCCGTTTCTTAATGTTTTTATTGAAAAAACATTTACTAACTGTTTGTAGATACATAAAAAGTTGTTTTTAGATAATCTCAATATAGAATCCCGACCGAAAAACCCGAAAAGGTATATAATAATATTATTACTGTTAATTACATAGCTTTTGTGTCCTGGGTTTTTTGATATGATGAAGATGATGAATGAAATTAAGGTGAAGAGATAATCTTGCACCCTGTACAGTTGAATACAAAGAAGTAATGTTGCTGTAAGTTAATATTATTCAAAGATTACATTCTACATGTGTACAAAAATACTCAGGAAGGTAGAGATCTAACTAAACTAAAGTGACCACGTTCGGTTTTATAATGAATTAATTAAAAATATAAAATTTTAAAGTAAGATTAAAAAAGTGGTTTATTGAATTTCTCCATTAATTCCATCACTATAAGATTATTAGCTGGGAAATTCTGTTTAATGTTTATCAAAAGATAAATATTTTCATTATTATTAATATTTTTATTACATGTACTAACCAAATATTACAATAAACATAGAGTATGCGCTAGAAAGTTTTAAAACATAACCCTTTTCGCAAATATATTTGGTGTCATCGCAACTGGCCTGTTGGTCTAGTGGTTAGTGACCCTGACTGCTGAGCCAGAGGTCGTGGGTTCGATTCCCACCCGAGTCTGGGTGTTCTTTGTGTCCGTTGTTTGTATGTTTGTAAAGTCCCCCGCGACACAGGAGTAATTCTTAATGCGGGAGTTGTCTTTTCTTAACTAAAAAAAAAATTTGTTCTCTTCTTCCATTTTTTTCTATCACTAGCAGTGCCGCGCGGTTTCACGCGCGTAGGTCCTGATCCTGTGGGAATATCAGGATAAAAAGTAGCCTATGCGTTAATCCAGGTCTCTAGCTATCTACATACCAAGTTTCATTGCAATCGGTTCAGTGGTTTTTTCGTGAAAGAGTAACAAACATCTATCCATCCATCTATCCATCCAAACTTTCACATTTATGATATTAGTGGGATTCGTCATTTTACTGCTTACTCATATCCTTTTCCACACAATCCCTTTTTTTTTGGTCGTCTCTTGTATACGTCAACTTCCATACATAAAACCTCAGTACCCCTAAGTTGTAACATAACAAATTCTTTTTTTCTCTGCCCCTCTGACAACTTTCACCACCTTGATCAGGGTGAACGCAATATGGTAGTTAACTCTCAAGACAAATTCTTATACACCTCAAATCACTAGTTTTGGTGTCATACTTTATCCATTCTCAAATCATTTACTTTTGGTAACTAAAAACATTTATGGTTTGCACCTTTATTTTGCGATTATAATTTAATTATTATGTTTTAATGAATTTGAATAAGCAATGGAGAAAGTGTCCCACCAATCTTGGATTGTTTAAAGAACTAGCTATGGCATTTACTATATAGTGAATTCAATTAACCAAGAGATTACCATACTGTCAGCCCTTCCTTAATTCATAGTTTCGAAAACTACTCGGCTTTAGTATCTAGATCTCCAACTGCAAGGAACGGCTAGTGTATCTAAAACTAGAGTACTGCAAACATCAAGTATTGTTCTTATATTACTTCAGTACAAGTAAAGCAAATAATTACCTATGCGACACGGCAGCTTTTTATATAATTGCGAGATAGCCTCTAGAATCGCGACAGCTTATTATATGTTGTTCTAGCCAACTGAATGTAGTAAGAACAACATCACAATATTGTTGTGGTATTTCTTCTAAATACTGTGACGAAAATTGCAATTCTCCCTCCTTCCTGGTCATTCAGGTTTAAATCTGTTTTGGATCCGACTTCTCTCTCTGTATTGATCAGTTTATAAGGTTATCAAGCTTCTTTTAATACCCATATGCCGCAAAAATATGATTTAATACAAATATGCGATTGTATGTATGTACCTTCTCTGGACTCATGTCGGTAGTATATTGGGTGGCCTTTGTAACCGCAACCCTTGGATCGTCCTTCCTTTAGAGGTAACGATATAGTCACTAAAGTTATCCCCCCATATGTATGTACCTAAATAGAAATATTTTGTACTGCATAAAACGTATTGCAAGACATACATAAGGTCTGTGCTCAGTTAAAAAGTCCCGTTGATATGTAAATTTATTGTCTGTCTTTAAAATCACCAAACGAAAGATAAAAGGATATACATTGAGAAGACATTATGTTTAACAAATCTATCTAATGTATCTAAAGTTGTTGATGTATGCCAGCTAAGAATAATAAATCAATAAACGTTGTCTGCCAGATCGATTCGTGTAGGTAGGCTACCTATGCTCTTTGGAAAGATCAAATATGAATTTTAAATTAAATTTAAAAAGCAAATTCGAAGTAACTTCTTTGAATTCAAATTTGGAATTGTAATTTTTTAAAAATCCCCTCTATTGGCTAAGACTTTGGACATTCGATGATTGTCCGGGCACGTGACTAGAGGCCCCGCGTGTAGGTCGTCGTAGTAAGTCGGCGCGCTGTCAGCGGCTCTGTCACTCAGTTAAACTTTTGCGTGTGATAGTTTTTTAAAACAAGATAATAACCCACAAGGCAGGTGAGTATTACAACGTTCTATATAATTCACTGCATTCTATCGGACGTAGTGTTGATATTCACGGCTTATCAAAATTATCAAAACATTATTAATAATTCATGCTCATAGTGGTACTGTTTCGTGTTTGTCGGAGTGAGTGATATTACAAATCGTATATAGTTTTTGAAACTATATATTGTATCAACATCGTATATCTATATATGGGTCTCTGTAACTATATATCGAGCAAATCACTATATCCGAACTGATTTGAATAACGTCTAGTGATTTGGTGATGCGAAGAAAAAACGATATTGCGATATTATTATATAGTATACTGTTTCGTTAGCACTGATATCCGAATTCGCACGATCCAAACCGAGAGGGAGTGAAAGAGCGCGCACTAGTTGCAACCGAGGTTGTTGAGTTATTGAGTTGAGTTATTGTTGAGTTGAAATATTTAGTTATGCCATGCTATTCTGAAGTTTACGATTCTGCAAAAGAGTAAGTATACGATATAGTTTTTTATTTGCAATTTTGGTAAGACTGGATTAACAATTGCATAGTTCATTCAATTATCGCATTTATATACGAAGTTATGACATAATATCCTTAATATTATCAACTAAACATCTAACTTTTTGGCCGTGGTGAGAGCAGGAGACGAAGCTACAAGTATTAATTAATATTGTTTTTGTATAAAATCTTTAGATTATCAGAAGGGAGCCGGCCCTGGTGGTATACCACCAATTTTCATATCAGAGTGCGCCAGTTCCTTAGGATTTCCTTTGTTATTAATTTATAATAAATCTCTTGCAACAGGCGTTTTCCCTGAAACTTGGAAACAGGCTAAGATTATACCTATTTACAAGTGTGGTGAAAAAAATAATATAACTAACTATAGGCCTATCTCTATTTTATCAACATTCGCTAAAGTTCTGGAGTCGCTGATATGTCCTTTCTTACAAGCACACCTGGGACTCTATATTAGTGACTTTCAACACGGTTTTGTAGGTGCCAGATCTACTTAGGGTACGCCACGATTGTGGCGGTAAGACTCATCATGGAGGATTGGCTGGAGAGGCGGCACGGAAGCCTCGCCTCTTAGTTTATTTCTGTAGAATAAAATAAGAACTTCAAAAAATATCATTTTCTTCATCAGACGAATTAATTATTTTTTTTATGTTTTTGAACATTATCTGAAGGCTTTGTATAAATAGTATTTTCATTCAAAGGTTTTCGTATCTTTATTTGAAACATCTCATCATCAGAAGTACTATCAAATTCATAGCATGTTCTGTAAAAATCAACAGTACGTGAGGTTGTCGCTACTGGGTTGCTGTAAATTTCATGTAATGGTTCTGGAGATATCGGCTGTGATTGTGTCAGTTCTATCAGATCAGAAGACTTATCGAGAGAAGATAGAATACTGATTTATAATAGCTGCTCTTTTTAATGATTTGATTATTAAATCCATATTTGTATGTATCAAACACAAACAGGTGTTCCTCTTGTTGGCTTTTGGAATTAAAACCAAAAATGGACGATGTCGGCAGAAAAGAGCGAAAGAAATTTTTATTTGAGTTTCCTCTTTAAACTTTTCGTAAACGTTAAGCATTGTGTCACTGAGTAACCGTATTTGCTTTTTTTGTTTCAGTTTTGTAATGGTGTCTTTTTTTTTAGACGTGGTTCGACTTGATTCATCTTTTTCGAAGAACTTGCGAACAGCTTCCGAGGCCTCGTTACAGTTTTCTCTGGTGGTGGTGTTGGTGTTATAATTCTCACATCAATAAGTTTGTTTGATCGTAACAATTTCAACCTTTTTGTTGCCAATGAGTTTTCTAATTGTAAAATTCTCTGCCTAAGATGCATATTTTCCAGTTTTAATATTCGCCTATTTTTTTCAGTAAGTTTTAGTCCTAAGGAGGCCCTATAGGATGGGGTAGATCTCTGAGAAGCTGGAGTTGTAGGAGGAGAGTCATTTTCTATTATTCTCTGCTCAGTCGCTTTCAATCGTTTTGATTTATGACGATGAGTCTGTGCGCGCTCCCGCCAACTTTTTCTTACTGCTTTTTGTGCTCTTCGAGTATGGTCTTTAATTAATTTAATTTTCCCAGTTTATTTTTTCTTCTGATATCTTTCTCTATCTTTTTGACGCTTTTCTTTTAGTTCAGCTTCAGACATTTTTTCCCTCTTCTTTCGAATCCAAGCTTTCTTTTGCTCTTGTAATCGCTGTTTTTTCTCTTTCTCAGATCGCTTTTTATTCTGCATATCTGTAAAGGATACCAAAACTAGCTTTGCATATCATGTAAATAAAACTTTTTATTATTCTGAATCATAAGTTAACAATATATTATCCATAAACTGGGCTAGTAAATCTAAAAAATCAAATTATTGTCATTACAATATGAGCGCAGCAACCCACCTACAGTCTCAGCAATACTGCTTAATTGCTTCCCTGCCCTGTTTATTATTTTTATAAACTATGTAAATATTTTTCATTACTATTTTGGTTACTATTTTTTATAACAAAAGGCTTCATTAGGTTCCTATATTTGTGTAGGGAGTATGTATTTTTTTGATACAGGTAATTTGAACTTTCATGTACATATAAATATGTGCTATCCATTATAACAACGGGGTTTCTCACACCATCAGTTTCATGGCCAAATAACCTACTTGGTAATAGTAGTTTCTTTTATTAATTATTCTGAGATTTAAATTTGGAACTGCTAGTTTCTCTAATGAGCCACATTCAGGGAAAAAGGCTTTCGTGTTTGGAGCTCTAGTGAGGTTGGATAGATTTATCTCATAGTTGATGGATTAACTTGAGATGGTGATAAAGGATGTAATGCTGCACGATCAGCTCTCTGCCAGCTAGGATGGCATATTTGATTGGATCCTCGCGACTGCAATTTGGTTAATCATAATATTTTTTTTCAATAATTTATTGTTGTTGAGTACACACACCTTAACATGAGTTTTTATTGCTTGGCTCGCTTAACTTTTTTGCTCCCAGGCAGCTAAAGCATTCAAAAATGGCACTCCATGTTACTGTAGCATCTGACTATTTTTTTTGTTACATTGTCATTTATATAAATAATAATATGTTGAACCATACTTGCTACTTCATCTATGTAAATATAGTTTTATCTAACATGTTATTGGCAGTACATTAATTATCTAGCCTATCTGTAGAACCTTAAGGTTGCAGAAGTCTATACCAATAGCACAAGAACAATTTAATATAAAAAAAATTATTAAATATTTACTTATCGAGGCATAATCCATTCTGTTATAGTATTTGTTTAGTGGATTTCCCTTTCTGTGTCTGTACGCATTGTGTAAGATCTTGTTCGCAAGATGGAATTTCCACAGTTTGTATAAACATGTCAATGGTGTCCCTTACTGGTGGAAGCATTCAACACATTTGTTTCATTTGGAGCGATTGTCCAGCAAGCGTGACATATAACACTCTCGTTTCCAACCTGTGATTAATGTGAAAAAATTGTTGTTGTTGCATACTTAATACTCTTGTAGTTTTTTTTTTTTATATTGTAGAGGCAAGCGAGCAGACGGGTCACCTGATGGTTAGTGACTACCGTCGCCCAACAGATAATAATGAACGTGGTGCATACAAACATACCATTGGCGGAGCAATCCACTGTCTTATAACAGACGTATCTTCGTTTAGATCAAGGTTATGTCTTCGCTCCTATGTTATTTCGGTGCCCCAATTAACACACGGGATCTGGTTTATTATGGTTTCAGTATCCACATTCTAGTAAAGGTGAACGTTTTGATCGGGTTCGATCTTCTTAGGGTCACTAATAAAAGGACCACCACGGTTCATTTTCCAGTTAAAAACTTAAATCGTAAAAAAACCACGTATATTGTTTTCATAAGTGCCAAACTGCCAAAACAAAGCGTACACATATAAAAATAAATCACTGCATTCTTATTGATTAAATACTGTTCGTTAGTAAAAAAGTCATTTATTCTTATGCCGTATAAAAACTTCTTCAAATCGAACTAAGATGACGGTATTTTAATCGACACCAGGCAAAAGAGATGGCAGTCAACGGATAGCGGCTCTTGCTACGTGGTATTAAAGTTTATTTAAGCGTGTCAGACTTTTGTCGACAAATAAATTGCTTATATATTCGATAGCGACATATGTTACCTACTTGCTTAAATTTGAAATAAGACCTTGTTTCGAAGTGTACAAGGTTCACATCTTATATGAAGAAAATTTAATCAATTATAGTTTAGAGAGTGAAGTTACAGAATTGGCACCAATGTCTTTATTTAGTTTGATTATAATATATATTGTTTAGTGTCTTACTTTAAAAGTTAATAATTAAATGAAAAATTAGTTTAAATAATTAGGAAGAAGAAAGTGTTTAATTAATAGCGAGCGAATAGACTTTTAAAAGTTTAAATAGTGTATATTACAGCGTTAGTGAAGAATAAAAATTTCAATATGCACTTAACCTAATCACATTTTGCTTTACTTTCGGCATAAAAGTCGGAAAATAATAAGTCCTAGTAGCTAGTCTTAAACCTGGGCAAAGTTTGAAGGAAAGTTCAATCAGTTTCAATTCTCAACACTCTTTTGTAATGCGCACTAAAATATATCATATAAGTGTGTACCTACAAATTGTTCGGGTTCGAAATATCTAACAATTCGAAATATCGAAAATGATATCACTAACGAGTTACCGGTACAATATATAGATTCATATAATATATAGTTTCGATATCCGATATCGAAGATCAATATATAGTTTCGATTCGATATTCAGAAATAGCTATATCACCCACTTCTAGATTATAATCAGAGCTACCAACATGACAAGTTGTCATGTTGGTAGCTCTTGGTTGGCGTTGGTAATATAATGATACCATAGAGCCGATAGAGATGCGATGATGTTTTTATCATGCGTGTACATTATTTTTAAGCAAAATTAATATTTTTCGTAGTGTTCTGCTAGTCGTAGCAAATTACACACGTACTTATTATATATATTACAAATATTGTATCATATATTAATTTAAGATAAACAGTAATGAGATAAGTATAGGTATGTTATCTTTCTGTAAATGACCTTGATCATGTCTTTAGTATATTGATAAGAAACTATGAATGACAATTTGCATTTTTTCAAAAGTAAAGGTCTTAATCATATCAAGATCTCTCTTCTTCGTACCCAAATTATTGTTTGCCATATAGGTAGGTATAATAGTATTTTCTAAGAAAAAGTAACAAAACTCAATCAGAACTGTGTATGTAATATGATTACTTATATTATATGTGTGCTGGGCTAGGGGGGAGGTCTCCTGCCCGTGTGTCTACTGTAGCACAAATCAAAATACTGAATAATACTGTACTGAGTGAACTCAGTAGGTATGGCAGAGTACGCGGGCAAGCCGTCGCTCGTTTCGCCGCGCGGCGCATGATTGCTCTTTCTGAACGCCCGAGTGTGACTACGAACAGATATTTTATTAATTCTGTTTGAAATAATTATTGATATCAATTTCAAGTAGAACTTAAATTTTCATTTGTTATGGCATCCGTACTCAAATTTTTTTTATTACGTAGGTACTTTTGCTTGTCTCTTGTTATCATAAAATGTAAACAAGGTTTAAAGTTAATATTTCACAGAGATAGTAGTGGTATTTGACATTAAATTTTAATAGTAGTTACCTTTATATCAAAATGACTTAATACAAAACTCGAAACAAATAATCTTTATTTATAAAAATATTATACTCACTTTTTCATACTTGGTCTCGTTATAGAAATGCATAGTAAGCAAGAGATTGCAAAATGTGATAGGGCTTCCGTAATCTCTAAGACCGATCTTTAATTTAATTGTTATTTTAAAAATAGCTTCTACGCTCAGATACATTAAAAAATGGTAAAATATATTGTAATAAAGGTATAATATATTGTATAATAAGTATATTAATATATTATTAAAATTACAAAAAATATAATTTATTTATCTCATTGTTGTTATGTGCTCATAATTTATGTGCAAAGAATAATAATTTATTTATTTGATTGTTTTTAATTTTTTAAATTGTTTTTACGTCTGTTTACAATTAGAATTTTATTAAATCGCAAAATTTTATTTTCTTTGTCATGTTTTTTGTTGGGAAATCTAAATAGTTATTCGCTAGTAAAGCCAACAAGACCAATAGCTTCAGAAGTTACATACGGATTTCAATTACAAAATCTTCTTGAGATTGTTTTGTTGTTACACGTTATTCAATAGTGTTGTAAACTAAATGACATAGATTGTATGAATTCTAGTTTAGGCATTCCTACACACAAGACACAACCACAAAAACATAAGACACATGACCGACCCATAAATTTCTTTTTGTCTGCATAGTTCACAGTAACTTAAGATTGCAAAATCCAATGAGACCAACTACACAGGGTTTTTTTTTATTGGACGTTCCACGGTTAAAGCCAGTTTGAACAATAAAACATATCCTGGCCATGTATCTAAATATCTGCTGCACAATACTTAACATTTCGAAAGACGTGACTTATGCGGAAACAAAGAACAGACAAAGACACTGGCGTACCTTTTTTTTTGCAAAACATTAAAGTATCCAATTTAACATGTTCCAGACATCTTTTTGTTAGATTCCCATCTATTAAACTGACTTTATAATATGCGCACAATGTCTTTTGTTTTAGATCAAAATGGACCTTTTCTTTGTATTTCTCTGCTCAATTGTCTGCGGATTTTGGATATTTAAAAAAATAAAGGAGTGGCAGAATCTGCCGCCCGGTCCGTGGGGGTTACCGATCCTAGGTTATTTACCTTTTATTGATCGCCATCAACCTCATTTGACGCTAACGAAATTATCTAAACAATATGGAGCAATATATGGCGTTGGAATGGGCAGTGTGTATGCCGTAGTATTGTCAGATCATAAATTAGTAAGGGATGCTTTCGCTAAAGATAGCTTTTCTGGAAGAGCTCCACTTTATTTGACTCATGGTCTAATGCAAGGACATGGTAAGTATATATATATATATATATATAAATATTTATGAAAGAATTTAAGACTAATGTGCTATAATGATTACTGTGATGTATTTTATGTTAGATTTATATGTACACCTGTAGGTATTATTTGTGCGGAGGGTGGACTATGGAAGGACCAAAGAAAGTTGATAACAACGTGGCTTAAGAGCTTTGGCATGAGTAAGCACAGCGCGTTGCGGCAAAAGTTGGAGAAAAGGATCGCGTCGGGCGTGTACGAACTTTTAGAAGTGAGTTATTATGCCAGAGTTATATATAACTTATAATTTTGTAAGATTTTATCAAATTTTATATATAGAAAAGTTTTTTTTATATTCATATTTTATTAAACATATCTCTTAATATAAAAAATAATAAATTTTGATACTACCATATTTTAAAATAATGACATTGAAGTGCATTTGGAAGTTTTACGAAACGGATCGTTGATTGTTCATCAACTGGTGTACGAAGGAGGCGTTATGTGCGTAAATAATTCGGCACGTATGGGCTGGCTAGACTGGGGTGATACCACGGCCTCACAGAAAACCGGCAGTGAAGCAATGCTTGTATTGCTTTTCGCAGAGTGAGTGAGGTTACCGGAAACTCTAACCGTTTCCTCTCACCCTCCTCGGCTCCTATTCCCCGTGCCCCTATTTCCACCTTAAAGGCCGGCAGCGCACTTGTGACTCTTGAGGTGCAGGTGCTTATGGGCGGCGGTAGTCATTAACCATCAGGTGCCCCGTCTGCTCGTTTGCCCCCTTCACCATAAAAAACAAAAATTACTCGACCAGAGTGATACCACTGCCTTACAGAAAACCGGAAGTGAAGCAATGATTTCATTGCTCTTCGCCGGTGAATGAGGTTACGGGAGGCCCTAACCCTTCGCTAACCCCCCTCCCTCCTCTTTCCGTTCTTGTGACTCTGGAGTTGAAGGTGCTTAGTTGCGACGGTAGTCATATACCATCAGGTGAGCAGTGTATTCGTTTGCCTCCTATACCATAAGAAAAAGAAAAGCAAAATTATTAGCTACCAAGCCTTAATATTAACAATATGTCAGTCATATATATATATATATATATATATATATATATATATATATATCTATATATATATATATGACTGACATATTGTTAATATTAAGGCTTGGTAGCTAAGGCTTGGTATATATATATATATATATATATATATATATATATATATATATATATATATATATATATATAATATAATAACTCTACACATCTCACACACGGCCGTCTAATCCTTACTATAATACCTCTTATACTTATATATTCCCAAATACATACATATTATAGATAAATTATACTTAAGAATGCATGTAATACAAAATAAATAAAAATTCCGACACGCGCGCCACCTTTCGATCTTAAGTGACCTTTAACAAATACACAACTTTTACTAGCTAAGTTCACTGTCCAAATTATCTTAAGTATAGGTCATAATGCTAAAATTATAGGAATTTGGCCTTTCGATGACATTGACTGACTTCTAAAATACCTACCTTCAACTTTTGCATCGAGAGCAAGGCACGGCAGCAAGAGTTAATCAACATTATATAATAAAGATGGAAAATCCTACATACATTTTTTATAATGAAGCTGAAAAATGTGCCACTTACGAACATATTTTAAAACAACTTTTGCATTAAGGACAGGCCACAGATGGCCACTGGAACTACTTCATAATAAGTATTTTACGGGTTGCGATTCTATTAATTTAATATATGGTGGTGGTGAAATACCAGAAGAACTCCTCAAAAATTAACGTCCGTCCATCGGGAAAAGCAATGTTTTGTAAAAGATCATAAGCAGTTGACATTCATCATCTTTATTATTTTTTATTTTAATTACAGAATGTTGAGAAAGCAGGTAGTTCTGCTATAGACTTGTCGCATATGCTTTCTAATTCCTTAGGGAATGTCGTCAACGAAATCATTTTTGGATTCAAATTCCCACCTGAGGACAAAACATGGCATTGGTTTCGACAAATTCAAGAAGAGGGGTGTCACGAAATGGGAGTTGCCGGAGTCGTTAACTTCTTACCCTTTGTTAGGTGAGCTAGACAATATATTTTTAGACATCAAAAGCAATTGCGTAAAGAAACATTTATTTTCGAAATTGAATTTTATAACATTTTTCTTTAAGGTTTATTTCTCCGTCTACTCGAAAAACTATAGAAGTACTGACACGTGGTCAAGATCAATCGCATAGGCTTTATGCAAGCATTATCGAAAGACGACGAAAAATGTTAGGACTCGTAAAACCAGAAGGGGCGGCTCACCCTTGCCACGACAACCTTTTCAACGAACATCCAGAAGGTCACATAAAATGCATCAAGTACAGCAAACATGCTACTAACAGTGAGGAACATTACTTTGACCCAAGTATACTTATACCATCCGATGGAGAATGTATCCTAGACAATTTCTTGATAGAACAAAAGAAACGGTTTGAAAGTGGGGATGAGACTGCCCGGTACACTACTGATAAACAGATGCTGTTTCTGTTGGCTGACATGTTTGGCGCTGGTCTTGACACTACCTCTGTGACATTGGCTTGGTTTTTACTGTACATGGCTCTGTACCCAGAAGAACAGGTATGCGTTTTATTTAGGAATATAAAATAATGTAGTTTAAACCAATGACTATATTGTTGCACGAAGGTTTTAAAACAATAATCGTGTTTCCGGACAAATATAGAGAAACTTTGCACAAATATTCTTAATTATTATATATATTATTATAAATATGCATACATAATAAAAGATGTAAATAAAACTAACAATAAAAGGCTAGTGGGCCTTTCATTTCTATTTTCATTTATATCTTTTATATATATTTCAAAATATTTTACAGGAACTTATACGTAAAGAACTTTTGACAGTATATCCAAATGAGGATGAGGTAGACTGTTCTAGACTACCCTACCTAATGGCTGCCATATGCGAAACACAACGTATTCGATCTATTGTTCCAGTGGGCATTCCCCACGGATGCGTGGAGGTAAGTAATAGTAGAATATGCTTGCATGCTAAAACACCATGTTTTCAATTTCCCACTGGTAATTCCCGGAGGGGAATATTACGTGTACAACTTAGAATAGTAAGTGAAGTAGGTAACATTTATAGCTTACGTTATTTTAAAGTTTCAGATTATTTGAAATCAATACGAATGTTATCGAACTTTGACTACGAACATTTAAATTCACTTACTTAAAAAACAAAACCAAAGTTTTGCTTCTCTGCTGATTTGTAATTTACTTTAGACACTTTTTGTAAAAGGCGATGAACAGATCACAAATAAGCAAAAAATCAACATACCAAATGCAATATTTATGTGATATGCGACATTAATTGTTATTATAAGGAGGATTGCCTGCCGGAGGTGGGTAGGTCATTTGCCTCGTCTAAAACAGGCGCAATCACCCATCTTGATCAGGGAGACATTGTGCTGTGTTATTGTGCTGTGTTCGGTTCGATACCGAAATAACAACTTACATAAAGAAAAGATGCAGTCTGCCTTTTTTCCGTATATATGTACTTTATTTTATTGGCAAGAAGGTCTGCCTTCTGTCTAATATATTCCGATAAATGTTTCGTGAAGGAACTGATTCCCAATACACAGCTCACGGTAGTTTGGGAATCAGAGCTTCCACATTCATTGTAATCGAAGATTTTTTTAATTTCAAAACTATAATAATAATAATAACGTCATTTGCAAACGTTACAAATATTGCGATTACTTTTGCAAACAAAAAACAGAAATTATTTAAAAATACTAACCATAAACTTTTGTATCCTATAGATGTAAGATGTTTTTTTCGTGTTCGATAGGTTGCATTGTCGATAATTTTTAAATATTTCACGCTTATCTTATTACTACAAAAGGCGAAGATAAACAGAGTTATCAGGTTTATCAGTAAATATGAGGTAATCGCAATCGTTAATCTCATTTGATTAGGTAGTGTGTTTATTTTGACTTATATGCTAAAAAGTACTTAAATAAAAATATTATAAAAATATGAATTACTTTCGAGCCTTCCTTAACAGTTTATGGTATGCTCCTTAGGGTCGTAATGTGATTTTAAATAGCCTATAACTATCTTCAACAAGTGAACTATAAAATGTAAAAATACTTTTCCAATCCAAGTATAGTTTGAATTAGAAATTACCGCGTTCAACAAAAATAAAAATACACTTGTGCTTTATTATTATCCTATATATAAAATTCTCGTGTAACAATGTTAGTTACCATACTCCTCCGAAACGGCTTGACCGATTCTCATGAAATTTTGTGTGCATATTGAGTAAGTCTGAGAATCGGCTAACATCTATTTTTCAACCCCCTAAACGTTAAGGTCCACCCCTAATTTTTTTTTTTCAATTATTAGATAAATATTTTTTTATTTTTTTATGATACAGCATTAGAAAATACATACAACCCTGAATTTTCAACCCTCTACAATCAACCCCTGTTTTTTAAAAGCGATATTAGTATTTTAACTTTCATTGGTACAAATTTTTCAACACAGTAAAAATAGAAAGTGCGATTGTTATAATCGATTGTAATAATCGATTGCCATCAAGTCGGTGTCAAACTTTTTTTTTATGGATTTATGGGTTAACGAGCAGACGGATCACCTGATGGTAAGTGACTACCGTCGCCCATGGGCACCTGCAACTAGAGAGTCACAAGTGCCTTGCTGGCCTTTAAGGTGGGAGTAGGAGAGGAGGGGAGATGGAGAGATAGGGGGGAAGATAGAGAGAGGGAAGGGTTAGGACCAAAACATTAATTAGAAATAATTAATATGGCAAAACAACGTGTGCCGGGTCAGCTAGTTGTATATAGATTTTGTATCTTGAATACTTTCAACTATGGTTTGCCCTGATTTTCTTATAAGAAGAAGCCTAGCTATATGCTCAGGTGTGTCTAATCACTATATATTATAAAACAAAGTCCTCCGCCGCGTCTGTCTGTCTGTTCGTGATTAACTGAAAAACTACTGAACGGATTTTCATGCGGTTTTCACTAAGAGACAGAGTGATTCATGAGGAAGGTTTAGGTGTATAATTTGTTAAAATTTTGTGTAAATTGATTAAAATATGTTGATGATCATTGAAGATGTCTCTGCTACCCGTGCGAAGCCGGGGCTCGTTGCTAGTTTTTGTATCAAACTGCTCAATGTCGTTGTTTTTACACTGAATCCCTATTCGGCAAACGCTGTATGGAGTAGGTATCCTAATGACAGCAAATTGCCGTCTGCTGCAAATTTATATATTTGTCACCACACTATAGCTCTACGTCTGTAAGAAAAAGTGATCGATAATTGAATGCGTTAGGGCGCCATTGTTTTTTTTTGCATAAATACTTTTAGGTACATTGAGACTGCGATCTATACTTAATAAAAAAGGTACTTGAATTATAAGCAAAATCTAGAGCTTTTGCTTATGATTCTGGTACCTTTGCTTGCCCTGGTCTGATGCTCTAGCTTTGAAGTGTTGGTGTCTATGGCCCATGTAAATATGACATGAACAATTTCACCCTTTAACCCAGTTTCCAAAAAAGTATTTTTTCAATCTACTTTTATTTGTATATCGTCTCATTTTCATCGAAGTACAGATAGTAAAATAAAATAAAGTAGATTGTGTTTTATTTACTAATTGGCTTAACACTTTTCACTTCACTTTTGAGTTTTTATGTCGGCGTTATTTCTGCACGTTTGTTAGATAATAATTATGAATATTTTATCTACCACGAATATTGAAATAAGCCAAAAAAAAAGAACATGCAACAAACAAAGAGTATAAAACGGACATAATAATAAAGATATGTTAAAATTGAATTTTGGGACGAGTCAGGCATAAATAACAAGATGAATCTGGAACGAAACAGATTTTTTTAAAATCAAAACATTGCAGTTTATTAAGTACTGCGAGTATAAATAACAAGAATTATTACACAAAATAAGAATATTATCAGTAAAATTATATTATTTCTTTTTATAGGACACTTATTTAGGAGATTACAGGATCCCTAAGGGCGCAATGGTGATACCATTGCAGTGGGCACTACACATGGACCCTAACGTCTGGGAGAATCCTAACGAATTTCGACCAAGCCGATTTCTCGCTTCAGACGGTTCGCTGCTAAAGCCACAAGAGTTTATACCGTTTCAAACTGGTAAGAAATATGCACCTTCGTAGTTATATTTGCGTCTGTCGAGTTGAAAAAGGAGTTATAATCAGAAAGAAAATTCAGGGTCGTGATTACTCACGACCCTGAAATTTCTTTCTGATTATAACGTAAGCTTTTAGAAGCTTACGTTATAATCATAGATAGTTAGCTATCGTTTACGATCGGTTCGCCCTCCAGTAGCCGAAGTTCACCATCACAATTGATACACACAACAATACAATACAAAACTATTGTGTATAATCGTGATCTTCTGCAGGGTTGAGGTATATGGGTCACACTTCCGGATGTCTTAATAAAAGCTGTTCCCGGATCCCTCCTACTTAAGGCGCAGTACTGCACACCGTGTGGTTTTAGTCGGTTCGATTCCGACACACTGCCCCACCGAAAACCCCGGTGGGGTGACGGCCCGAGGGGGTTTCCATACGCACAAAAAAAAAATGTGGGTCACATGGAAGTTTTTAAAATAGGCCAGTAAGAAAAGCAACCGATGAAAAATTTATTTTAATTTCGAATTAGGAACTGTTTGGGAATCTGTAGATGTTTATTGATTTCATATGTCAGTTGTTTTTACAAATTAGCGGCAATTTAAAAAGTGTCTGTCGTGCATTGAAATGGATTTGATTAGAGCTAATTTTCTCTCAATGATTTATTACGACTTGCGTTGCGGTCTTACTCAACAAAAATGTTACGATAGACTTCGATTGACATTTCATTCCGAAGTCCCATTTCGTGCCACTGTCCACAACTGGTTTAATGAGTTTAAACGTGGTCATACCAAACTCACTGATGATTCTCGAGAAGGACGTCCTTCTACGCGACTTCGTAGCGTGATGTTTTATAGCCTATAAGTCTTCCTCGATAAATGATGATGAATATACATAAGCACTTAAGGCCATGCTTTTATAGTGGTTCAACCACAAACAAATTATTGCTGTTTAAGCACCTTTTTTGAAAGGCGAAGGTCCCTGTCAGTCTGAGGCCCTTTGATTCTCATGCAAACCCTGATCTTCCTTACCTGCTCGGCCCTAAATACAAAATGATTCAGCTATGGTCATACTTTAATAATATTTTTTATTGTGTAAATAATTTACCTATTAGGGCAAACATGAGTAATAATAGGTAATTACTTAACGTAAAATAATTAACTACCTCCTGCAAATTAATTTTATGTTTACATTAAATTTATTAATGAATACTGCTAAATTGGTTAGTTTGTCCTCCTTACGGATGTTTTGATTGATCTTCGTATTATAACAGAAGTTCATTACCATATCTAAACCACGACTTTGTTAACTGATAACATATTAAAACCTATTTGCGATGTTCTGGGTGTGTTATTTGTTTAGGATTTGTACATTGGACTTCGGGGAATGTTAACTTTAGGTCTATGGAGCAAAGGAAAATAAAATTCTTTAAACTTCCTTACTTGGTAAGTGACTAATTTTGAATTGGCCTTAAAAATCACAATAAAAAGAAAAAAAGTAAACCAACAATCTAACCAAATTCAAGTCAGTCAGTCTTTTATTTCAGAAAGCAATGTGAACCCCTATTGCTTTCTGAAATAAAATACAAACATCATGAGATACAATTCTATTAGTTCTGTTTTTTAATTTATTTTGTTTCATTTATTTCGTTTTTATTTCTCTATAAATAGCATAAAAACGTGTTCCTTAGATAAATTGAAAATAGATGATTAGTTGGTGCTTTTCAGAGGAAAAGATATGCGGTTTTCTGTAAAGTACTCGGTTCATAGTAAAGCGGTTTGCTTTATTTCTTCGAATGGATAAAACTGCTAAAAATAAAAATACAAAGTAAATTACTTTCGGAGAATGTAACCACTCGGTTACGTTCTCTTTTATAAATAGGTGTAGCTGCTAGGTCCAAATACGAAACTACCAGGAAAGTCACGAGTAAAATTACTTGAATATAGTTATTGTGTTTTTATATGGAACTATATTACCCATCGCAACCACCACTAACTATTATGTATTCTGTGCCACCACTAATGCGACAGACAGCCCTCTATGCAGAGGATGTCTCAACGCAGAGACAAAGGTCAGCCACGTTATCCTGAAGTGCGAGGGAGTGGCCACACAACGAGCATATATCCTGGCGGGTGCGAGGTCGCTCCTAGAAGCTTGTGAACGCTAAAAGAGGCTTCTGTGCTTCTGGAAGGAGCTAGGCTGGCTCACCTAGCCAGCTGTATTTGAACGCATAATGCACCGTTTTTTAGTTTAAATGCGGAAACAGAGCCTTTAATCAATACCAATACAACACCATATGGTTTCGACGGGTATTTAGCCCCGCCAGGGTAACCCTATCATACACATTAGTACACACTAACGATATAAGTATTTTAATTCTAGGTAAAAGGATGTGTCCCGGCGACGAGTTATCTCGAATGCTGTCGTGCGGCTTAGTAGGGCGACTGTTCCGTCGTAAACGTGTGCGATTGGCCTCCGACCCACCTACACCTGAAGAAATGCAAGGCGTCGTTGGAGTCACACTTACACCCCCGCCAGTGGACTTCTATTGCGACTCTGTTTAGATCCTTTTAAACACAATTTCTGTATTTAAGTTTTTTGTCCTACATTACCGATAGAATTTAATAAAAGTATTTAGACGATGGAAATGTCTTTTCGTATGCGGTTTACTAATGGTCGATGCTGTTTACTTACGCATGCTTTGGACAATATTATTTTCTTCAAAAATCTCTCTAGCAGAAGACTCGTCCGATGGAAGAAGGTAACTTGACACTTACGAGTAGAGGAATTTAGTAGATAAGACGACTTACAGTTGCTGTAACCAAAATAGACATTAATACAATGGTTAACGATCCCTTTATTGTCACATTTTTATTGCAAACAAGTTATTTTTTACAGCCACAAGCTCTTTTAACTAATTATGTAACTCGAAAATTAATACAATTTAAGAAGTCATAAAAAAAAAATAAATTTTGAAAAGACACCTGACTGCATAAAAAGCGAAATGCATTTGCAAGAATTGCAGAAAGTTAAATATGCCTCCCCGAATAATTATTTGTAATACTTGATTAGATGTTCCTTCGTTACCTGGTGTCCATCTTTTAAGGTGGCTTTTTTCGCAGTTCCCTTTTTTATTTTTTGCAATCCCTTTTTTATATGCATTCTGTATCTAATCAATTTCACATATTAGAGTAGTACGTGTGGCGCAGTTGCGTGTACCATGCCTAACAGTAAAAATGCTAATATGAAAAGATGTATGCATGCCGTTCGAGCACTATCGTTCCTACGTGCCTGGTTACGTGTCCTACCGTCTTTCTTCATACAATGCTTTCGCCAACGGCACATATACACATTTCTACGAGTATATGCGCGCAACTTCACATGACAGTAGAGGCATTCCTGTTTACGAGTAAAAGTCCTTGGTGCTTGAGTTGTCTTTAAACAAAAATTGGTATCAATTACACTATCTACGGTTTGGGAAGAATATCGTACATACAATTAGAAGCATATTTAAATATTCAACTGTAATATGAACATCACTGAAAATAGAGGTGGGATATAGTTATTTATTGTTTTAACAAAGGACCAAGGAGTTCTAATAACCGTACTCACCAATTTTATCTAGCTAGCTTTTCTTTGTTTTAGACTGTATATTACAATAAAAAATACAATGTTGTGTATATACTAAAAGTATTTATATTTTTATATCCTTTTATTAATTTAAAGTATGTAGAATAAAATTGAATAGAATATTATTTATTGTACACCACATAAAAATAACAATGGATCTTAGATTTAGTACTAAAGTTAGGTACAACGGGGGGTCTTATCGTTAAAAGCGATCTCTACCAGACAACCTTTGGATGGATTTAGTGACAGGACGGTGTACTACATAGAATAATTAGAGGAGTCATATTAGACAAAATAATACCTAAACCAGGCCTATGCCACTCGATGTACTTACGTGCGTTAAACACCTAATGGCCAAATACAGCCAATTCACAGTGAAAATTCACATGGTTTCTGGTAGTTTATGTGCTGTACATGGATCCAGTAATGTATGATAATATAATATAGTAGTATAATGATGTAGTTTTTGCTTGTCTATTTTCTTTTTTCTTTGCTCTTTCGGTTTCTTGAGACTGTGAATATAATTGTTCTAATAACTTATTGATGTTTCTCGGTAGAGGTTTGGTTAAGCGAGGTCGCGTGGCATTGGTGATAAGTTTTTCGTAGAGGCGCGCATTTGTTATTAAGTGATTCGAATTGGTGAATTAGAGATTTGGTTATTAGAGATGGATTGGTTATTAGATATTTATTTGAAAAGTATTATTTTTTTGGGTATAATATAGGATGTAAACAGTATATTTTTATGAAATGAAAGTATGAAAAAATTTAAACAATTTAAACTCTGCGTATTTTTAAGAAATTTACTAAACATCTGCTTCTGAAATATGTATTGTGCTATTTCAGATCATTCTAATTTGTACACAATAGATGTTAATTTAATGTGAAATTAAATAGTTAATTACTTTGCAATTACTTATCAAAATATTATGTTTACGTACCTTTTGTTTTATGAATCTATATTACGCACACAACTTTTATATTAAAAAATCACTAACAAATTCCTTTTTTTTTTAAGCGTGTAGACCCTCTCGGGTCATCACCTCACCGGGGCCAAACCGCAAGGTGATATGTCGGACTCGAACCGACTAAAACCAACCAAAAAAAAAAAAAGACACTAACCTACATTCACGTGTCAGGTCAATTTGCATTGAAATGCCCTGCACGTGCTATAGTCGTACTGAAAAAAGATTTACATTTTAACTATAATTTTTTTTTTCTTTCGAATGGAATTATTAATTTTCTGATAAAAATTAAATTTAAAATTTATTGGCAAAAAACTGCATTTTTGCTTGAAAATTGTTAAATAAAAAATTTAGCACCCACTTTCTCGCGAAGACATTTTGATATGTCATTCTATAAACATTTCAAACATGTTCCAAAAGAAATCATCGATCGGAGAAATTTTTCGAGGAGAAAATCTAATATGACTCCACTAAATACATATAACTAAACAAATAGATACATATACAAGTAATAATAAATAAAATAATCATATGCAGAGATATAATGGCAGAAAACGTAATTGCTGTAAGTAGCTAAAATGGCGTAAGTAGGTTGAAAACACCTGGGTCTGGGTCTCATATCGCTACGATAAGAAAAAAATTACTTACGTCGTTACAATTTTGAAAAAAAACCTATGTCCGTTTTGATGTAAGTACGCAAAAATCTTGTCTTTTTTATCTTTTTACAATTACAGCAATTAAAATTTGCTTTTTTTAATTTACTTTTACTTACGCGGTCGTAGATAACGATTTATTTTTACTTACGCCATTCTTGTGGTCAGTAAAATGCTGTAAGTAAAGGGATACTTACAGCATTTTTGCAGTTGGTTAACTATTGCAATGGGCTATTTGTGCAGCACTGTTCAAGTAGTAAAAATGATAAAGTTTTATTACTTAAAAAGAAGTTAAAGTTTTATTTTTAATTGCATAAATTACAAAAAATACAATATTTTACAACAGTTTTTATTTTCTTATAAATTGACAGACTATTACAAGATGCATTTTAAAGGCAATTAAATATAATTGACTTATTATTTAAACCTTTATTGGTGTGACAAGTGATTATCAATACAAACTCTTACGCCGTTCTCTCCACCCCTACACAATAAACGAATGATTCCACCTGAAAAACCTAGCTTCTATTCCGAAGAAATGAAAAACAGACATTACTCTCCAACTCACTTAGAGATATCTATATCGACCCAATTCTTATTCTGAAGAACATGAATGGACTAATTCAAATCTGAACCAATTACAAGCATTACTTAACAATTCGTTGTATTCACACAGTGGTACCATAAACATTGACAATTTGGCATATGAGTAAATAAACACTATAATTCCAGACCATGCAGAGCTTACTTCAAACGTCATACACGAATCTCCAGTTAATAAATCTAAATTAGATCCCTGCCTCTTAAAAAATGCAATTATTGAGTCCCGCCTGTCACCACTGCGACTGCAGTGAGGACTCGGCCCAGCACACGCTGGCGGCAGAACAAAAAACAATGTAGAAACAATTGTGCTAACATAACTGAAGAACGTCAGCAGAGTTTATTCAAATACTTGGAATTTACAAAGTCAGCAAAGACGTAAAGACTGAATCGCACACATAACTCTAAAAAAGGCTTGTAATGTTAATAAAAAACTCGATGCAAGAGGCACTGAATTAAAACTAGGTTATATTGGAGAAATGCAGCCGAACCTGAATTTATTTGTATCCAGCCAAGTTGACCATCTCTAATAAACAATTTACTGACTTAAAAAAGTTAATTGATAAAAATAAAATACATTTTATTGATTGATTCCTAGCAATTAAAGAGTTGTTGGATTTAAAATCTAGTAAAAAAAACAGTGGATCGCCTTCCTGACACTGATGACTGACTGATTTTTTGATTGTTTTACACAAAAAATATTAAATACGTTGAGGATATAAATCCCTCACTATTTTTTTGCTTGTAACGTATGTTTTAAAATATAACTATTAAATAATACTTTTAAACCAAAGTACAAAGTTAAAGTAATATTAAGTTCTTGATTTCTGTCAATAAACCGTTCTTCTTACTTACATCATTTTATTTTTACTCTTTCTTGCTTTTTAATATAGTCATAAAACAATTTATCAGTACAAATTAGCATATCAAACAAGCATAAGTCATTTTACTGAGTTTTGAATGTAAGCAATATCTAACTTACAGCAAGTTGAATACCATAAAATCAGTTATGTATGGTTTCGCTGTACAAATCTAGTAACTACTTACGACAATCTTGCGTTCCGAATATAAAAAATGAATTGCTGTAAGTATCAAATAACCAATATATAATAACTTTAGACATTATTTGATACCTAAACTTTAATAATGATGCGTAGATGATAATAACATAATAATTTATACTAATGGAATCTCGCCGGAAACTCCCTTTGATATCAATTGATATCATATGGTTGAAGTGGACGATGGCTGGCGCGTGCGTTATGCTCGTGAACGAGTGCCGTTGGTTGGGACTGGTTATTTCTGAACTGCTATTACTTATATATAGTAGTAGTTTGCGCGACTTTTTATAGTTTAGAACAATACGTTACATTGTCCTCACATTTAACTTGCGCATATAAGCAATGTAACCAGTGATATGTAAAAACCATGTTGAAAAAGAGTGTCCTTGGAGTTTCTTGCCTGTTCTTCTCCACTGGATCTACGAATTGGAATAGGCAACTAGCTGCACGACTGACTTAGTCTGACTGACTACTACTCCTGACAATTCAAAAATACCCATAATGGTTTAGTATGATGTAGAATTAATGATTTTGATTTTGGAACTATCATTCTAGAATGATAGTTCAAAACCTAGGTAGTGGCTTTTAACCATGGCTTTGAATGCGTGTATGGTTTGAACTTTCCTTATTTTGATTGGCAATGCATTCCACAACCGTGTTGCAACAACGGTAAAAAGGATTTGACAAGAAACGATGTGGAATGTAAAGGCATTTTTAATCCTAGGTTTTCGGACGGTCTTAAGAATTTCGTACGTGTATCATGGGGGAACGCAAAACTTTCAAAAGGTGTGGAAGGGTTAAACAATATATTATACAATAAAGAAAGGACATGAGCATTCCGGCGAAGGCGTATTGCTAACCACTCGAGCTGTTGACGAAATTCTAATACGTGATCATACTTGCGTAAACCAAATATTTTGGAGACGCTCGAGTTTATCTAATTGGGTCTCAGTGAGATCTGGATAGCTGAAATCTGCGTAATCAAGAATAGGAAGTAGTAGCGCAGGTGCAATTTCACAAAGACAGTAGGAAGAAAGTTGCGTAGCCGTCTCAATGGTCCCGTAGATACAAACATTTATCACACATAACACTATCATATCATCACACTAAATATCAAATCCAATTATGTAAATATCAAGCCATGGGTCCAAGGTGTTATGGCATTCCTGCGCATCGCAATCACAGTGTAGTAACGTTTCCAGAATGCTGGCTCGATTATCACGTTGAATGGCAATGTTGTGGGTAAAAGTAAAGATTTATATGTTATTATATTTTTTTATATAAAAATAGGGGGATATAAGAATATGGGATCTTAAATAGGACAACAAAACTCAAAGGGATCTATAATTAATTTATTATTTATTAATTTGTTAAAGATCCAAGGTTTTATTTTACCAATGCATTCTGATATTACATGCGAAGGTATTTATTAAGGCTGGGGCAGAGTGTAGGACGGCTACGCGGCGTGAGCGGGCGGCGTGAGCGGGCGGCGTGTAACGCACTACACCCTATCCATTCGGTTAATTTCTTTTTGAGAGTTGCTTGACAAAGTAAGGATGCTTGTCCTCCGTCGCCGTCACCAGGACTTCAACGAGAACTTCGAGCCGAGTTGAAGATGACGTGACGGCAATCGTGCTACTGATCTCGGTGTACATACAGTGGAGCTCGGGTGACGTGAGTGAAATTTACTGGCTGGTGTATCGCTACTTCGTATTTAATTGTATTTGCAATAAATATTTAAGTGATAACTTCTTATGGGAGGGTAAACCGCTTCGTTACGCAACGCGTTACGGTGCCAGTCTGTCTGGCGTTTAAGTTATTACTTCTGTGGGGCGTCCCGAGACGCACACGATTTTTTTTAATACAAGTATAAACTTAGAATAAAGAACGAATGAAAGATGATACACACTATAATTGTAATATTATTGTAATATTATTAATTAATTCTCATGTATAGTATATAAAACGTGGGTAATATGATTTACTACATTTCAATGTTTAAGTATATGAATCCGTTGGAATTTTTAAGAAATATCGATTTTAACCGATTTTATAACGATATTTTGAGGTATAAATTTTTATACGCGACGTATTTCTAGTATCATACTAAACCGCATAAGGTGACTAAAATATTTCCCTAAATTTATTCGTGTACAATCTCTGTAGTACCTTTTTGGCGGATCCTATATATAAACTCTTCGCATAAATAACAATAAGGGATGATTGATATCCAATTATAATGGCAGCCCTGACGAAAATGACGTAAAATTAAAAATAAGTTTGTGTTTTATTGTATTATTACTGCACACGCCAATGCACTGACAGCGGTGCGAGTCAAATACATTGATATGTATTAATGTTCTTGAATTGGTGCCACTTTGAGTTGCCGGACCAGGCATCTAGACGTAGATATATATAATCAAAGAGAGCAGCTGCATACTTGATTAATTTAAAAAACGTTGTAGTACTCCTAAAAAATTATAGTTGTCAGGTGTCTCACGATTGCGCTCTATTTGCATCCACTGGAATCGAGGTTCAACTAAGATTCTTAGAATAATTAGAAATATCCTCTTAAAAGTTCTTCCTTATAAAGAAAGTCTAGAATTGTCGTACCCATAAAACGTCAGATAATCCTTTTTAGGGTTCCGTTCCTCAAAATCCAATACATTCGTAAGATATGGCCATTTAAGTCTTATATTTGGTAAGAAGTAAGGTCTCACAGTACAAGTAAAGGAATAAATCCAAAAGTTGTTCATTTCTTGTTACATTACAAAAAAATTGTTTTTGTGATTACAAACGGTTGGAAAATTGACTTTGTCGTACATTGCAACCGCAAAATCAAGTTTGTCTTTCCGAAAAGATGGGCAAAAATCTTTGAGAATTATTCCCGAGATGGACGTACTATTTACATACAAGTGTGTTTGCTCATGGAACCTTCGGTGCGCGAGTCATACTCGCACTTGTCAGATTTTTTGTTTAGGCATATTTTATAAATTATTTTAGAAATACATACATTAGGTAAATACATTTATTATAGCATTTTATTATAATAATATAATATAATAACGCAACTGCACACGCTTTCGATGTTATTATTTTCCGAAGTAACACTCAATAGTGTTGTTTGTTTTGAAAATACTTTAATTCATTTAAATGTCAATAAAATTTGAACGCAATAACCTATGAAAATCAATGTGTATAATGAGGAATGACAAAACATTTCATCTTAATTTTAGTAGGCGTTACGATCGCTTGATGTAACTATTTTATTGATTAACCATAGAACACAAGAAAAAAAGATGAGATCTTTATTTGAATTCAATTTTTTTTATTGTTTCAATAGTTACTACAAATATTACTACTAATACTAGCTGCGCCCCGCGATTTCACCCGCGTAAGTTCAGATTCCGTGGGAATATCGGGATAAAAAGTAGCCTATGTGTTAATCCAGGTCTCCAGATATCTACATACCTACAAAGTTTCATCGCAATCGTAAAATATTAGTAGGATTTATTATGTATTATGTAGTATTTATTTTGTATACACTATATTAAAGTATAATGGCATCTCTGTTCAAGACTCGTGACGGCTACTGTAATACGAGAGCAAAGAAGCGTTGACTACGTGCTGCGTTAATATAAACATACTTTTTACTTAGTAATAATTATGCTCTACTTAAATGTTTAATAATGAATGGAACAAAGGCTTATCGCCTCTAACGACTTCCCTATGACTAATGGGAAAGACCGTGAGTAATGTTGCGCTGTCGATACCCCCAATAGTAGTTAAGTTTCTGTACCTACTATGTGTCGCAGCTTGTCAATGGGTCATTCACCTCTAACATTACTTAATAGTGTTTATGTTCACGCAACTGCACCTTTACATAGCATACCAGTTTAATTCAGTTTAAATCATTTAAATATGTTAGTTACGAAAGACCAAAAGTTCAACAAACTCTGTGTTTTGTAAGCAATACGAATTTTAAGTTTAATATATTCTCAGAATGGATTATCTCACTCAAGAAAAACTTTTTGAGTAATTACTTTTTGAGAGGCTCCATTGGTTTTCTTATAAAATGAACTCAATACATATATTTAGCTTGAGGTACATATTTTATCATGCTTGTTTTAAAATACGGCATAGATTTTTTATACTTACTTCTTGTGTCGTTTCTTCTCAGTACTTTGTATTTTCTATATCTCACGATACGTAGTAAGCAGTAGGTGGCAATAAAACAGGGTGTTCAAATCAATATTTTAGTATTAATTTATTTCCTTAAATTTACATTCATATTTTAAAGTATTGCGTTATTTACAAAGCATATTCAACAAACACAACAGTTAGCTGTAAGCTAAAAGACTTATTTAACTGCAGTTCAGTACAGAGCAACTCGGTTGCGAATATAATGAATTTTAGACTAACACTATCAATAGGCGTTACATGTAGCGATAGCATCGCTCTAGACTAGTTGCTGGTTATAACACTACCATGGAATGTTTCTTTAACCTCCCGATAGGTACATATTAAATACTACACATTTATATGAACACTTACAGACTTAATACTATAACTCCATCGTAACACAACAATCACGAGATCACACACAACATTCTCGCAATTGACACAAATAAATATTGTCCTATAATTCTACATTTATTTTGGTATAGGTACTAGAACTTAGAACATAAATATTAAAAATAAGAATCTGCGATGGTGTGATTTGCTGAAGATTCTATCGTTCTAGTGTACCAACATTCTAATACTGCAAATTCACACAAATGTCATTTTATAATCTCAACGATGGGAACATCAATACAACTAACAATCGGTTTACTATTTAATTGAACACTTTATGCACAGCCTTAACTATCGACGGAGCGATGTCGTTACTTATATGATAAAAGACTTAAATAAATGGTTGTCGATGCGCTCTAAAACGAGTGATCATTGAATACTGGTGGGTGTCTGGGGGCAATGAGGGTGTGCGGCAGCAGTCAGTGCGCGCCCACGTGACGCAAGTGAAGGTGGTCGGTCACAAATGCGGCAGGCACGGGCGGTGATCGCGGGTGGAACCTAACGCGGAAAGCTTGCGGCGCGATCGTGGCTCCCACCGTGCCTTCCAGTGACGGTGGTGCATCACCCGCCTCCATTTGCATGTCGAACTGGTGCATCATACACGCAAAGAACATAAACATCTCCATGCGAGCCAGGACGTCGCCTAAGCACATGCGACGGCCTACACCAAAAGGCATAAAAAATTCCGGACGCCTGATCTTGCCCGTTTCGTCGATAAAACGGCTAGGATTAAACTTGTTGGGGTCCTCCCACAGATTGGGGTCCATGTGTACACAGTTGATAAGTGGCACAACTTGAGAACCTGCAGGTATTTTGTAGCCATTGAGGTGGACATCCCTAAACAGAAAAAAATAATTATTAGTATTGCATTCAGTTAGATTGCTTAATTGTATTGCGGCAAAGAAATATCTTACAATTTTGAGAACTTACTTTGTAGGAGAATGTGTGGTTGCAAGTGGAACAATATTTGACATCCGAAGAGTTTCGAGAATTGTGGTTTCTGTGTAGGGAAGGTTGGTCATATCTTCAATTGTTGGTAAGCGTTCGCGACCAATGACGGTATCGAGTTCTTCTTGCACTCGTCTCTTAACGTCGGGGTTCCTCAACATGAACACAATCATCCACAACAAAGACGATTTGATGGTCTCCATACCGGCCGAAAATAGATCTCCAAGGATTTGTTTCAGTTGCAGTTCTGTGAAATAAGTATTCTACTGTAATTCTAAATTTCAAAGTGAATATTTTTTCAGGTCTATTTTATTGTTTAGAAATACATTTTATCAATAATGTAGAAACTTACCATGATCTCTGCCTTCGAAGAGCTCTCCGGCTCTGCCTTCGGTCTTGGCTTTTTCAATCTCAACCAAATAGACATCGATAAGATCTCTCACGTTTTCAACATCAAGAGTTTCACGATGTTCATCGATGAGAGTTTGATAGAAAGCAAACATTTCTTCGCGATTCTTAGCAACTTTTTCTTGTGCTTCTGCTTTGCCGGGAAGATACTGTAGAGACATAAATGAATTAACTTTTAATTGAATTTTCCTTGTGACGCTCCTAAGCTGTAATTATGTTATTAACTAAGAAAAGGCTTTTATCTAGATTATTTAGATTTCTACTTACATTATACAGTGGAATGTATTCTCCGTAGTGCACTTCGCCAAAGAGCCGCATTCCTTCTTCGATCAAATTATTGAGCCTCTCAAAACGAATGTCACCATGGCTGAAGCGCACGGACATTGTTATCCCGCAAATGACGTTTGATACGCCCAAGGCGAGAAGGGGGTTGGCGTCGATGGGAGCGCCCTCAGCACGATGTAGGTTTTCAATTAGATCGTATACTTCATTCTGGTGAAAATGCGTTTCTTTATTGAATGATGTTTAACAATGTGGAAAAATATACACTTTTGATAGAGACACAGAAGATAACAAACCTTAATTCTGCCTTCCATGATTTTCTTGCCATTGCCCATATAAGTCATGCCGAATTCTCGCAGTTTGTCATGTAAGAAACGGCGCTGACTCTTCCACAGCCGGCCCTCACTGTTGATAATACCTGCGAAGAGGGAGGCGCTATAGAGAGGGTTCTACGTATGTGGGCGGCGCAAGCGCACACCGGAAAGGAAAATCGATCAATAACGCCCACACGCACATGTGCACTCTAATGCATTTGCCGGCTTGTAAAACGTTTCTTACGTTGATCGTGCTAGCTATTTATTTTTAATTGATTTGATGAATAGGAATCAATTTTTTATGAAAATAAGCGATTCATTGAATGGCAAAGATATTTACGATTAAAATTTCAGGTCATTGGGCTATCATTAACAAAATTATGTTTCCTGTAACACAGAACTGATTTAAGTACTTACCGAGACCATCCAAGGTATGCATTAAAGGAGTACTGGGACGCCCTGTAAATTCTTCTCTCCGAAAAGCTTCTCTGATGAGTTTGTAGTCACTGAGTACGATCGTCAACTGATTTCCGAGTCTTGCGGAGAACAGAGCGCCGTAGTTACGAGCAAGTGACAAGAACGTCTTGTGACGTACTCCAAGGAAAGGTAGGTAACCGACGATGGGCAGACTCCACGGTCCGGGTGGCAGCTTGCGAATTTCTCGTACAAGCGATGCCAACCGTAACACCAACACCGCCGCGCCCGCCACCAGCAGCAGAGGCAGCGAAGTACGCGACGCACAGTAGTTCACCACTTGCCATAGCCCCCACAGTAATTTTGAATTTGACAGCATTGTTATCATTTTTAAAGGCTTTTATCTTTTAAAAATAAGAAGTAGCTGGTGTTTATATTTTTATTTTAGTTGCAAACGAAATGTAACATTAGTACGCGGAACGTAAATCGCGATAGTGCGGCACCGAGATGATTGTCTATCGCTTGCGACCGACGTTTGCACACTGGCCGGCGCTGGCGTGGCCTTGCGAATAAATAAGAGCGCATACGCGGGGTGGCGCGTGCAGGTTCGTCCCACCGGCCGCACGGCGCGAGCGCTCCTCTCTCCAACGCTTTTCCGATCGGTGCGCTACGAATTACGTAGCACTTACTCGTAGACCACTTTAATGTAGACTCCCCTTAGGCGATTTTATTAATATTTGAGTTAAATACCATTTAATTTAAGAAAATTATTATTACTACAATTAGTTTCATAGTAGCGGATATTCACCCATTTCTAATTTTAAACAACAGTTGACTTTGGTGACGACCTCACTTGCTTTACCTATCAATGTTAATATAGTTGAAATTCGGCGAGGGGTGAGAGGGGCGTGATCGAGGTCGTGCGGGCGCGCATGCAGATGATAAGATTAACGAATTGCGTAAGTTGGCGCGAGCAAGGTGACGGCGGGTCGACGACTCGCGGTTAAGAGCCTTGGGCAAACTTCTACGCGGCTCGACCTCTAAGCGACACTTAAATATCACTTTTAAACTTATACAATAAGATCGTGTACCTTTTATTACAGCGGTATCCGCATCGTATTGCCTATTTACGCATCACTCAGTAATCAGTAGTTCTAAGTATTTGGTTTAATAGAATCAAATACAGGAATGTGTATTTAACTACTCGAAATTAATTTTGTGAAAAAATAATAAAAACAAATTACATTTGTTCTCAAAATTCGTAACGGCAATTGAACTGTGAACAAATAAATCACTTTTTTATGTTTTTATTTATATCTTTACGTGGGAGAGCCATGCTTCGGCACGTATGGGCCGGCTCGACTCCACTCGATACCACGGCCTCACAGAAAACCGGTAGTGAAGCAATGCTTGCATTGCATTTCGCCGCGTGAGTGAGGTTACCGGAGGCCCTAACCTTTCCCTCTCCCCTATTCCCATCCATCCCCTCTACCCCCTCTCCCCTCTTCCCACTCTTCCCGCCCTTCCTCTCTTCTCCTAATCCCACCTTAAAGGGCGGCAACGCACTTATGACTCTTGAGTTACAGGTGCCCATGGGCGGCGGTAGTCATTTACCATCAGGTGACCCGTCTGCTCGTTTGCCCCCTATACCATAAAAAAAAAAAATACGACGTACATTACAATATCCGAGAATAAAAGACAATATCTATTAAAAGTTCGAGCACACACGATAATTTATTTTTAGCTTATGTTTATGATTAAAATAGAGATGAACAACTTAGCGAGATGAAAATGCATCACTACACACTTGTGATGACAGGAAAAAGATTTACTAATAAGGCAGACTAGCTTATTGTACTTTGAGGTAAATTTGTGAGTAGTATTTTTTCAAGTTATGGTAAAATACTTAAAATAGATAAATTAATTTCTGTAATCGGAAAATTTATTATTAAGTATAGCTACAGTATTCTTGATGATTTTGAAAAAGACAAAGATTGATATTTAAATTGTATTAGATATCGATAAGAACATATTTATTTTAATGTCTAATATGCATTTAGATTAGGTATCATAAACGCATTGTTCAAAAAGAATTATCTTTATTTGGTGTAACAAAAACGTTAAATTATAAGATGATCTCTGTTTTGGTAATATGTATGTTCATTTGTTGAATATTTCATTCACTCAAGAATTGAGATAAGAAAATTATATATATATATTGATATTTTGTGTATTACAAATACTAATTATGACTGCATTGCAATCACTTTGTTTTAGTAACCTTGTGAACTATTTGTATTCGTCCTAATGCAATAACTTATACATATATCCCAACTAGAGATGGATAATCACCCGGGTTAAAACCTACGACTGGGTAAAAACCCGGGTGATTACCTCCAATCTCAACTAATATTATAAACTCGAATGTTAGTTGTTTGTTACGCTTTCACGTATCAACTACTCAACCAATGATCGTGAAATTTTGCATCTCATTGTCAGGAGTACAAAAAAAAGACGAAGACTAGATATAGCTAGTATAGATAGCTGTCATCTAGAAAAAAAAAGAACTATGTCCGAGGGATGGAAAGAGCTCGATATTAATATATACTATAAAAATGTTAGTTAAAGGTTACTCAGCTCAACTCTAGTAGTGTAACACTTAACCGTAACGAATTGCATTTTGTTATTATAAGATTAATAACATCTTTATAACTCGAGACACGTCACACACAACCGTCTGATCCCAAACGAGGCAGAACCTGTACTACGGTATCTAGACTACTGATAAACTTCCTAATATATTACTAAATACATACATATTATAGATAAATTACACCCAGACGCAGAAAGAATGCTCGTGCTCACCACACAATTATTTATCCTGGGTGGGAAAGGAATCGACAACCTCTGGCTCAGCAGTCAGGATCAGTCACTAACCACTAGACCAACAGGCCCGTCATTATCGTGAATTTATAATTTATTAACTTATGTGTCTATTCCCATATGTCTCTGAGCATTTTGTTGCCCAGATATCATTAACATGTGATAACAAAATCATCGTTAGAGATGACTATTTGTAACTCTGAATGTAATTTTATTGGTAAACTATTTATTATCGGCAAAGTTATAAAAAATAAAGGTCAGGCAAGACTTAAAAGGATATTATCTATGAAAAGGTTGTACTTTTATTATCTAGCCAATCAATGGTGCTCCGCCCCAATGCAACCTAAAAGGTTAAATGCTTCAACCTCGATTTGAGTTCATAAACCTCTTAACTCCTCGCATTAGGAACAGTGGACAGATTAGCGAAAACCGAGAGGATATCTTCTAAAGCAGATACCCCTTTCATAACTCAAACAACGAAAACAAAACGAGGACGCAAGGAATTAGGATTCCTACCTAATATCATGAGACACACTCTAAACAACAGACTTCATAAAACATTATTTAAAGATTAATGTGTGGAAGACTATACGGGGTCGAACTTAAATTATTAGAATCACGTTAAAGAGTGCACGAGTTCTTGTTGGTACTTGTTCTTGGGTACCAGCGTGGGCATCCAGGGTTTACGTTGGATTGGCAGTTTTATATAATTTACCTTCTGTTCCGAGAACATCTCTAAGGAATGAATCTTCTGTGTTCTGACTAGAGAGATCTTAATAATATTAATGGTTATAGTTAAAAAAATATACTAGTTGTAATATTTTCAGTACAAGAAACTTTTTTAAATGCTTAGTAATAATGAAATATATGTAACTAAAATATTAATAAAGAAATGTAGAAAAAAACAATGCTCTGTAATTATAAAGTTACATAAAAAATTGCAAAATACACTTTCCTTTACAAAATTATAAACAACTCATAAATTTGGATAGCAACAAATTTTCAGAAAGAATATTAAATATTGGAAAGCCATTATATTTTCTTACGAGGCCTTGAACATACTATTTGGGGCCATGGCTAGTAGCAGACTCATTATTATTGCATTGTCAAGAGCTGCCTCATTGTCACAAACGGTTTTGTGTCAAAGTTCATATAGAAAATTGGAAATCGTCACTTTAGTTCTAAAACAGCAGAAGTCATTTCCTTATGGGCAAAATGCAGGCTTAATCAAGTGTCAAATGTTTCTTAGCGTTTACATTTCTAAAAACGTTGACTCCCTAACGAAAACGATAATAGATTGGTAGACAAATGTACTTTGACTTATGACTTGTTTTCCCGTAGATATCACTACCAGTTCCGGATCTGATGACAATAGGACCACCTGGGGCGCATATCCTTTCAATTAAATAAAAAATATTTGAAATCGGTCCATAGATAGCGAAAATATCGGTGAACATACATAAAAAAATACAAACATCCTAACGTAAAACCTCCTTCTTTTTTGAAGTCGTTTAAAAAACTAGCTTTTATAAAATAATCATTTTTTGCGACGTTGCTAGCTCTTAGAAACTATGTGAAGTAACCATAAATGCGGATTAAGTACGAAACAAAACTATTAAATACATTTTACCTTAATAATTATAGTTTAGTAAAACTAAAAATAAAAACGCTTTAATGGCCAATCGGAAGTTAAAAAGAGTCCCATTATCGAACTCCTGGCTTCATCATCACACCAAACCCAAACTGTTGGACTCGTCAAAACGAATCATATGAGCCCAAAGTCGAGTTGTTTGCTAGTAGCCATAGAAATGTTCCACTATATATATAGGTGGGAGAGCCATGCTTCGGCACTAGAGTTGGGCGACGGGAAAAAATTGGGAAGGAAATAAATGGGCTAGAATATAAATAAATGGAAATATTTCTAAACTTCCATTTCTTCCCATTTACTCCCGGTCAAAAATATTTCATACCGGAAAGAAATTAACTTCGACAAAATTTATATTTACATGATTTTAATAAGTCTTTTTGATTAGAATTAAGTATATACATACACTACCGCATCCAGGAGTTTGAGTTTACAGGTTTAATAATGTGTGGTTTAATAGTAATGCAAAAAAGGAAATATTATAAATCAATGACATGTTCATAAAAAAATAAATGTTTGATTGATTGATTGATTGATTGACCATTGTCGTATTATGATATTGCCAATCAACTGGACGAGATTTACAATTAGTTTTTATAATAGGCGCCCAACTCTATTCGGCACGTATGGGCCGGCTCGACTCCGGTCGATACCTTGGCCTCACAGAAAACCGGTAGTGAAGCAATGCTTTCATTGCATTTCGCCGCGTGAGTGAGGTTACCGGAGGCCCTAACCCTTTCCCCTATTCCCGTCCTTCCCTTCTCCCCTCTTCCCCCCTCCCCCTCTTCTCCTACTCCCACCTTAAAGGGCGGCAACGCACTTGTGACTCCTTGAGTTACGGGTGCCCATGGGCGGCGGTAGTCATTTACCATCAGGTAACCCGTCTGCTCGTTTGCCCCCTATACCATAAAAAAGAAAAACCACCTCATTACTCCATCATCAGATTAGCTCCAAGAGATGGCAAATTATAGTATTGTCATTCAAACTACATATACATACAAAGTTTCATTTAGATATGACAACTAGAAGTAGGTTACAATGGTCTTCCAAGAGTTGTTTACATAGTTAGCTACAATAGTTAGTCCTTTAATTAGTTACAAATGAAACTAATAAAAGCGTGTTAAATAGAGATAAACGATCAATAACAACTAATCGTAATAGTGTCATAGACTGCACGTATAGTACAGTAATAATTTGACCAACTCCTATATCATCAAGGGTTGTTAATTCGATCAAAAACTTTGAGAATTATTTGTGTGATTCATACTCGTAGATACGAATACTCAATTTAGGTGTAGTTTGTGTCTGATTGTTGTATGTTTGTAAGCTCTTCCACCACACGCGTTAATTTTAAAAGTAACATTGGAAAATACTCGTGGTATTAAAAACAGTATACTTTCAAAAGAGAGTCGAAAGTAAATTTATTTATTGATGATATATATCTACAACATTTAAGAATGAACCATCGTTTTATTGAGTACCAATCATATCGAACCACAACTGTCAATCGCTATCGCTTATGTACGTTTAATGTCAAATAATACAAATGTAACTATATCTTTAGCCGGGATATCAATTTTCAACTTCTTACAAACAAATCTACCAGTCACGTTGCGCCTAGGCCAAAAGATCATTGACCGTCCCTTTATCGCTGCAGTTACAATTTATCTGAACTGTTATCACGTTTAGTTATTTCCTATAAGCCATAGTTATTGTTAGCTATTGATTGGTTGGTTACATAATAGAGAGTTAAGAAAGAAGTGTTGTTAAAGGGTCTGGACTTTTAAGGCTAGGAAAAATTAAAGGGTTATTTATATACTTACTATTATATATATATATATATATAATAGTAAGTATATAAATAACCCTTTAATAATAATAATGCTTGCATTGCATTTCGCCGCGTGAGTGAGGTTACCGGAGGCCCTAACCCTTTCCCTTATTCCCGTCCTTCCCTTCTCCCCTCTTCCCCCCTCCCCCTCTTCTACCCCTACCCCCACCTTAAAGGGAGATTATTATTTACTTTAAAGACAAGATTGGGACTAAATGTAAACAACTTGTATACACACTTTTTCTTTTACATAAATAAGAAAAATAATATTCGTGATAACCCATTCACTCGAAACACCTAATAAGTTTATCATGCCTACAATTTGTAATTGAATTATGAGATCACATTTCGTTCTAGAGAACATACTTGTATCTAAGTTGTAAGTAAGTTGTAAGTTCAAGTGAACGTAGTTGAACCGAATCTGACCCTGATATGGAGATAGCCTTTCGCCTCAACATGTCTAACTCCGTGTTGAAGTGATCTTGAATAGGAGTGATTAGAATAACACACCTCTCTCTAGTTTATCGTCGTATGTATATGGTAAAGTATAAATAATAGTTATCAAAAATCAAGTTAAAGCAAAAAAATATATTAAACAAAAAGATAGCTGAAATAGAAATAAAGATAACCAGACCATTCCAAACCAGCAAACCTCGTACATTTTTTTTGTTAATAGTCTACAATATGTAATATTTAATAATTAGTAGTTGGTAAAAGTTACATAAATACTTAACTAATCAAAATTTAACAAATTACAATTTACAATGTTGGGTGTTAAATAGTAAAATAACACCCAGCATTGTAAATTTCGCAAATAAATTGTTTTTTTTTGTTTTTCCCTATACCTACTTGTGCTTATTAAACAGAATTGAGATTTCCTTTATAACACACAATCTAAAGCAATAGGTTTTCAGACCTAGTGAGTTAAAATTGCGAGGAAGTATTTGTTATTAAATTAAATAAATTAATTTACAGTGGATGCGTACTAATCGTTTTATTTTATAATATATACATGATATTGAAAATATTAAATTTAACCCACAAGGGGTAGAAGAGGGGTTGTAAAGTTTGTTTTGGGGTAATATATTTCTACTTAGATTTACTTGAATTTTGACTTAGTGCTTACATTGCACATAATTCTGAAAGTTGAAAATAATTTAAGAGAAAATGAAAAAATGAATGGCAAAGTAATATTTTTGTATTTTGTTTTAAAATTTCGCATGCGATAGAACCATTAACTGAAGCAGTGAGCCCACTCTTATTTAAATTTAAGTCACAAGGTGCCAGGTCGAGACTGTAAGGAGGATGACTAGCTCTACACCTTAGATAGATAAATATTCGATAGTCCGTCTGGCGGAGTGAGCTGGAGCGTTGTCGTGGTGGAGGAGGATCCTGCTTCTTGGGCGCTGCCGTTTAACATTTTCCAAGACAAGTGGTAGACAAGGACTGACATACCAATCTGCAGTAACAGTCCATTTATCTTCAAGAATGATTGTTGCGAAATGACAAAGAATGAGGAAATCATCTTTTTCAATTGACTTCTGCCCTTCTTTACTTTTGTCGGCAAATCTTCGAATGGAAACATCCATTGCGCAGATTGTCTTTTGGTTTCGGGTTCGTAACAATATATCAAGCTTTCATCACCTGTGACGATGTCAAATACAGCATTCGAGTCACCTCCGTCATACTTTTCAAGCAATGAGCGGCACCAATCTAAACGACGGCGTTTTTGATCTTCATTCTTAGTACAAAGCTGTCTGACGCCTAAATGTTCATGTAAGACTGACTCATACCAATGCCTAAAGCTGCCCGAATCTGTTGATATGTCACCCTTCTATCAGCTTCTATCATTAGCCACACAGCACTCACGTCGTCCACCGCCGTATGCAAAACGAATCGTTTCTTGATTATAGGAACGCGACATAAACATCTACAGATACATAATTTTAAATTTTAAATAAACTTTTCATCGGCCGCTTTTCTTAATGGCTTATTTTCAAAACCTTCAGTGTTACCCACGTATAATATTTTTCTAACCAAAGACAGAGGCAAGTTGATAGTCAAGAAATGGTTGAAAAACCTTGACTAAAATAGTTGTTTTATACTACAAAAAGATTGAATGAAGACACAATAATACATACACGTACACGCATGCACATGCTCTTGCACTCGCACACACGCAGATATACGTACGTACCGAATTTTAATGAATACTCACCTCGATAAACTCCTCCAACCTAATATAAAGTATTTTTTTGTTAAAATGTTAGCATTAAAACTTTGTAAATTTTTCTTTCTGGGGCGGGGACCTGGTGATCTGTAATGCACGAACTAATCTTCTCAGACACCAGTGTAGTGACACACATGTCATAGACTGTACAAAAAAACTTACTTAAAAATCGAGTATGTGAGGAAAATACAAGAAATTATTTATTTGAAAACTTATACTACTAGACACTACAAGACCAACTACTATGATGTCACGTGCAGTGTTTAGTATATACTCGTATATTTTTATTAATTGTCTTCTTTACTTGTTTGTTTTTGCCAGTATTCGTCTTCTAATATTCACTAATCTAGAAAAAATTATCGCAAAAATTACACTACGCTTTGTTGGAAATACGTTTCTTTAGGTACTGGTCGCATCAACATTTATTGCTTATAATTATTAATATTTCGCTCGTGTCGACTACATAGAAATAAATTCCTGACAACGCTAATCTCGGAAGTGTACAGATGAACGGTAAAAGCGTTCTTACTACTAAACTGAAGCGATATCCTACAGTGTCGATCGCTTCGATATTCGTCACCTTTTGCCACAGAATACTAAAATAGGCACCATAGCGTAGGCTATGACAGTTTTTTTTTCAAGTTCAATATTAGAATGAAAAGAATTGATTTTAAAATGAATTACGCATAAAAACTTGACTTGAATTACTTTCCCGTAGGACGAAATCGTTACTTTTGTGTCTGCTTACATTTCTCCAGTTGTTGGTATTTATTACAGCACAAACACTTCTAGGGCACAGGCATCTTCGAGCTTTCAACTGACATATGAATATGATAACGTTCGAGCGCGGACTGAGAGTGACGGTACTATCACCGGCTTTTTACGCACTCAATCATTCGGCACGCAACGTACATAGGTAGAGTAAGTAGCGTTAACTATCTATATTAGGTTACAGTAAATAAAAAAACCTTTGATAATATATATTTACTTTTTACCTATATTCTATTTTTTTGAACTTTTTTGATGAATCGGTTGAACATCGGTCTGTGCTTTATATGCATTATTGCTTGAGATGTACAATACAATACAATACTTTATAGTACACCGTGAGGAACATTTCAAAATATTTACAAAGACAAAAAAAAAAATGGTACACACGGCGGTCTTATGGCTAGTTGCGATTTCTTACAGACAACCTTTAGATGGACAGATGCAATGGAGTTATGTATAGGGAAGTTAGCCGGTGCACGACTTTATGTATTCATTAGACTGACTATGACTATAAATATACATTATTTATCCAGTAGTAAAACACGAAAAAAGTTCCTTAAAAAGATTTTGTGGTTACGTATTAGGTGTTGTAATTATGCACTTACTTTTTCTAAATATTCACACATAAATGCGTTTTCCGCTGTCAGCACCCGACTTTACTTTTTCGTAAAAAGATATCCAAAGCCAATTTTTTTGGTTTCGTTATTATCACAAGAAAGGGCTTTCAGCCATTATAAAGACTCCAAGCAATCTCGATTTAAAATTAAGCAATAAGTTCTAAGTTGTTTTATGTCCAGTATATTAAAAAAAAAGCAAATGACTATAGACCACCAGTTGCCCACACATCGCATGTATTGTTATAATTAATCCCTAAATGTGCTAGATAATAATTCATGGTACTACGATAAGTCATCTTAGTGTTGAACCCTTAACATTATACCTTATCTTGTTAGTAACAAATCTTTCCTCTGTCGACGTAAGTAAAAAGTGCTATAGCATGTATGTGGTTATATGGTAGTTTACAAGTGCTACCTATTGGTATATTTGGTAAGTTACCTGGTTGTTTGACCTACATATATATTGCTTTTGCTGTTCATTCAAGTTATGCTAGGTCTTCTAATATTATGAGGATTACAACATTAGAATTTTACAGACATTCCTCTGCTTTCTAGTATCCTTTCCTGCTAAGCAAATATCACTCTTGTAGTTTTTTGTTTTCCCTTGTTTCGATCGGCGCCGGTCGTAGCCACAGTGTTCTTCAGTCTTCATTAATGTCATCATCTGACCCCATCTGTCTAAAATCCGTCCAATCCTACTTGAGCCAAGTAAACATTTGGCTCACGTCTGCGCTGCTTATCTTTTCAATTACATTATTCCTTAAATAGCTGACTAGTTATATTATACAGATCGGTCTATTTATTTTATAATATGTGAACATTGACATATATATACAAGAGTCAACTATATTAAAAAACTGTTTTATAATAATTGTAGAATCTTTTTCATTGATCTCAATGCTACAATCACATAAAATAAACATTATCTTACTTCCTATTACAACCGTAAGAGATATTAATAACGTTGAAGGTTGTTTATTATCTACTTAGATGTCCGTGATGTACATACATTTAATTTATAGTCAACGTTAGCACGTCTGAGCGTAGTTTATGGCAATCGCCTTAGCACAGAGTCCAACAAAGTACAAATGACAATTTCAAGTTTTATTGATTTAATGGAGGAATTGGGTGCTGATTTTTAACAAGAAAATTTCTTTCTCGTAGTTGCAAAGAAACCCTGCTCCTGTCCGTTGCTTGTTAGCATAATTTTTTGAGAAATCTGTCTAAAAAATCTAATTTTATTTGTATTTAGTGATGGTAAAAAAGCATACCATCCCAGGGGTGAGTTTTATTTTCTTTTTGCTGCCGGTTCTTATACGGTCTCAAATCTGTATCTAGATGTGGTCACCGCTTCCGACTGATTCTAGAGCCTCCCAGGAGTTTTTTATTACAGAGGTTTTCTTACTCGTGAGCAAGACCCATTCAAGGACCATTACAGACAATTTCAAAATATCCGTTTACAAGTTATCACTGTTTGAATATCCAGGTATTATTACCTCCTTTTCTCATAAAAGTAGGGGGAATGTGTAAAGTCAAAGATTTTAAATCGTATATATTTTTTTAATTTTGGAACATTTCATTCCGTTACTAAGAAAATCAATGAAACCTAACTTCGAAAACTTTTTAAGTTAGTTTTTGTGGATTTTTTCAATGACTCTTCGAATAGGTCCAAAATAAAAAATATGTACTATTTAAAATCTTTAACGTTATACATTTCACCTGCTTTTATGAGAAACGGAGGTAATAATACCTGAAAATTCAAATGCAATAAACAGCATGCAGTTACAAAAATATATTTTTTTACAATCTGTTTTTGTAACTACATGCTAGAGCCATGCGCTTTTAGTGATTTATGTAAGTGTTCTATTTTCAGATACAGCCTGTATTTTACTGTTTTTATATGATCTCGTAAAGTTTTACTACTGAAGCAGAACATGACCAACACATTGGCCTATGCAGGTGAAGATGGGTAAGGCAGAGCATATTTTGTCACAGTCTGAAGTTTTCTGTATAATACTACAAATCAATAACTTGAAAGCTTTGGAATGCTTAGAGACTCAAATTGTGGAATGAACTTCCATTGACATGGTTTTCCTAAAAATTAACAATACGAGATTCTTCAAAAGACTTTACAAGATCGCATTATGCGTACGTCTTATCCTTAGTGTTGCAAACGCCCATATGCCACAATGACCGCTCAGATGTAATTTTTATTAAGATAAACTTAATTCTTTCATTTTTTATTCGTAATCGTTTCATTTTTGAACTGAAAATAATTTTGTAAAAGAAGTATAGTACATATTTAGTTTTTTGACCAAAAAGCATACTCTTTGTATGAATAAATAGCATATAAGTACATATATCGTTTATACTCGTACAAACTAAATACGTCACATGAATGCATAACATAGGAGTACATGATTCATTCACTTGTATGACTCGTGATGACACAAAAAAGGACCCTTTTAAGACTACCATTAACATGGATCATACGTTAGTTACATTACTAATATGGATCAAGGGGCATAGTGACTCACTCGGGAACGATGTCGCCGATGAGCTGGCAAGGAGGGGATCTGCAACGACAGTAGCAGGTCCAACTACACTGTTGCCACTTTCCTTTAGTCAACTTCGCTCATGGGTAAGACAACGGACTCGGGAAACACACAACAACCGCTGGGCCGACACACCCGGCTGTAGACAATCCAAACTGGTGCTGACGAAGGTCTCACCTCGTTTGACTTGCAGATTGCTCAGTCTCAACCGACCTGACATCAGAATAGTGATAGGAACTATTACGGGCCATTTGGCCCTAAACCGACACCTATTCACCATCAATGTGACAAACAGTCCTCTATGTAGAGGCTGTCTCAACGCGGAGGAAACGGCCGCCCACGTTATCCTGGAGTGCGAGGGAGTGGCCACACAACGGGCAAGTATCCTCGCGGGAGCGAGGTCGCTCCTAGAAGCCTGTGAATGCCCCAGGAGGCTTCTGCGCTTCTGGAAGGAGCTAGGCTGGCTCAACTAGTCAGCCCACCTGTACGCATAATGGACCGCTTATGAGTCTAAATGCGGAAACAGAGCCCTATACCAATACCAATACCAATTACTAATATTCTTGTTAACTCCTCTAAGTTGTGTAATCAGGTCCGAACATCTTAATCGTATTTTCGGCGCTGTATCTATTCGTAGTTATTATTCATTAGTTCTGTATAAACTTACTTAATATTTTTATACGCAATAAAAGTGGACAAGGAGACAAGATACCTTTTACCTAAGGTTTTTTCAATTAAAAGTTATGTGAATACTTTGTATACAAAATATATAAATTACATTTAAAGCAAATAAGCTAAACTAAACTTAAACCATACCTTTTAATACCTACAAATAAATAAAAACGTTTAGGTAATGAATATGTTAATGATTCTTTAACACGCGTGATTTGTAACAAAACCGTATGGGAATGTTGAGTTTAAAATTAAATAATGCCCAATTAGTGAGCAATTACGTTCCACCGTATGAAAATAGATTGCTTTATTTATGTAAGTACCTAGTAAAATTAGGCTAATAAATACTTGATATTTTTGTCTACAAAAATCTAAAAAACAAATGTATGTAGTGATTTTTCGACATCCTTTAGGGTTATAGTACGGGGAGCAAAGCATGGCTCATGAGAGAGATAACAAATTGTAGTTGTATTTTACGGTATTTCCCTTATACTTGTTTGGCCGTACAGTATTTATTTAATTAACGGTATCAAAAGGATTGGTTACCTTTTCACAAACGATTCTGTTTCTTCTTTCGAATTCGAGTAGCCATAGAGCTCTTGTCGGGAACACATACACACACACACACAAAGTGTGAACTGTGTTAAGTGTAAACTGTGTAGTCAATAATATATTAAGTTAATTTGCTATGTTGCCCGGCAGTTCTGAGTATGTCATGCTCGCATAGACGTCCTGCCGATGGTCCATACATACACAATTACATATAGTAATTTGCGCAACTGTTTATATTTTAGAACGTTACATTGTCTTCACACTTAATTTGCGCATGTAAGCAATTTAACCAGAGACTTGTAATAAACATCTTGAAAAAGAGTATCCTTGGAGTTTCGTGCTTGTTCTTCTCCACAGGATCTACATATTGGAACAGGCAACTAGCTTCATGACTGACTTAGTCTGACTGACTACTACTCCTGACAATTCAAAAACACCTATTATGGGTTAAATTGAAATATATGATTTTGATTTTTGATTTTGGTGTGAATAGACGAAAGAGCGAGAGTTGGAGATTTTAGAGCGACAGTGTGTGCAACTCTACCCCTACTAAAAAGGGGGGAAAGCTAGTCGTTCTAGCAAAGGAAGACAATAAGGTATAAATCACTTAACCACGAGCCCGCAGCCGTTCAATAAGCAAACCAGGTTTTACTTGTTTTGTTTGAACTGCACCATACTCATGGCTATATGCCCCTTTGTAAAAGCTACCTCATATTTATTAAGCTTAAAACATTTTATATAAAAAAATGCTAAATAAACCATTTTTCGATTATCGAATTTAATAAGGCAAAATGTAACTTCGTAGCGTTGAATACAAGCAATCTACGCGCCAGATAAATTTAAGTAATTTAATTATAATATACAAACAAAGCCCTAAAATATAATGTATAATTTGATTAGATAAAACAAGAATATTTTACTTCACAAACAGCTTATAGTACGTTTGAACTTTAGACATGAAATATGTACTTCATAGACGTGTTTGTTTATCGGTATATATTTTAGCTTTTAATGTATCTTTAGCATTTCTTTTTAAATTATTTTACATATTTTTCGTCAGTTGTTGCCGTTTCATAAAGTCATTTAATAATAAAAAAATCGTCTATTTACTAACTAACCTTCTTAGTTCACTTAACTTCTTGATATTGAAATGGAATTATAATATCATCATGTATTACATATATCATGATGATGATTCATCATATGGATTACAAAGTGCTACTTAAAGATCGCGTACATTAAATGCCTGGTCACCAAGGCAATATGTCTAGCCTGCGAGACAAAAGGCAGGTAAAAAAATTACAGCCACTCTTTTCCTTTTGCCAAGTTAAAAAGACTTCTTTTTATTTTCGAGAAGGCAATTGTAAGATGCTGCTAACCAATATATGTATTGTGTTCGTCATAAAAATACTAAATATATATTTTTAAATCAATTCATATCTCTCTACTACCTATACGAACTCTACTATCACCAGATTTTCTCTCTCTTTATGTATAACGAATAATCATAGTGGTACACCCCAAGTACTTAGAAAGAAATTAATATGATTATGGTTTCAAACAATGCTTTAAATAGTCAGTTATTAAAATATTTTTACAATGATTTCACTAGATTAGCCTAGTAAATAGTTATATTACTAGATCTTTCTCGTATATTCCTAGTAAGATAGTTATGAACTGCTTTCATATAACTATGTATATTACGGTATATGGCTATATCTCTAGGGATAAAACTATATTACGGCTATAATCTTAGCCATCTTACTGAGGCTTATGTATGTATGTTTAATGTATATTTCTAGTATTTATTAGTATTTATTGAATGCGCATCTCTATAATTATTGACAAGATTAATGTTCTATCTTATCTAAATGTCGCAGCCAACTAACTTAATTAACCGTTAAATTAACAGCCTAGCCTTTTTACTATACGGCGTCGTTAAAAGGCTAAGCTGTTAATTGAACGGCTAATTAAGCGAGTTGGCTGCGACATATATATTATGTTAGAATATACATAGAACTGCCCTGCAACTGATAAAATGTCTATCTCCTTCAAACGTTCTCTGAGGAAAAACGAGAGCACCTTTTGATTTTTGAAATACTTCCTTTTAATCTCTTTTAATCTTTCCTTTTATTAAAACCGATAGTTACATTTAGCAAATGTACCATTGATATAATTTAATTAGGTCATTGTACTCGCTACAGACATCGTGTTGGGTACAATAGTACTCTACGTCAATGGACATATGCGCACACTGTGTGTGTTTACATATCCTCGATTATTTATTCCTTGACATAAATATATGTGCGAATTTTTATATTCACTACTATTCGTATATATAATAGTAGATTTGCAAGGTACTTTAAGTATAGTTTTAAGTTTAACAAACGAAAATAAAATCCTTCTGTCACGTAGCAAGTCACTTATGAATGTATGTCGATCTCATCGCTCAAAATTTGCATCAGAAAAAGTAAATTTTTTCGGCATTTATGTAAGTTCGGGTATGTTTTTACGAATCTTATGGTGTTCAAATATGGTCATCCCCGTACCTCATTCCTGTCAGTTGAAACTATACTTTACGCAAAGCGATCTTTGCATTCGATTGTTTCTCCATTTTTGGGAATTGTTATTATTTTATTACAAATTTTATTGATTTAAAAATCAATAATTTTAGAGTACACTCGGACGCACGGATTGCTTTAGTTTAAATTAAATTGTAGTTAAAAAAACTATAATAGGTAACCAAATTCAGAAGTCGTTCCGTAGTCGTCCGTTACAACCAACATTCGGAAGCGTTGAGCCAACAACTCATCTCTTTCAGCGGATGTCGTAAGAGCCGACTAAGGGAATGTGCACAAAATTTTTTAATATTTTTACATGTTTACTACCCTTTTAACACTTCATCTAAGTTTTTTTTTATTGGTATAGGGGGCAAACGAGCAGACGGGTCACATGATGGTAAGTGACTACCGCCGGCCATGGGCAAATGCAACTCGAGAGTCACAAGTGCGTTGCCGGCCTTTAAGGTGGGAGAAGGGCTAGAGGAGGGGAAGAAGGAGAAGAGGGAGTGTGCAGGGAAGGGGGAGAGGGAAGGGTTAGGGCCTTGGGTAACCGCACTCACTCGGCGAAATACAATGCAGGCATTGCTTAAGGCCGTAGTATCACTCCGCTCGAGCCGGCCCATACGTGTCGAAGCATGGTTCTCCCACTTATAGCATATTTCATCTTTTTCTAAGGATTTACGTTTTGTAAGTGACTATTACTCTTAAACTGACAGAGTTAATATAGCTAAGTGAATATAGATAAGTGAATATAAATATAGATAAGTGAAGTTAATAATAATAATAATAAATAATAAACTAGATGCTGACAAGATCCAGGGCAAAAGCAAAAATACCATCCCCGGACTCGTCGCTCAGCTCCGCCCCGCGGCCCCCGGAAACCACATCAAGTGTACCGGCCGCTGCTGAGGCGTCGAGCTCGACATTGAGTGACGAGTTTTTCTCTCCGCCGACGTCGCCAACACTTTGCGCCGGCAGGGGAGAGGCCGGCCACCGTCCTGCTTAGGGCCCCGAGGACCACTGACCTCGAATAGGGCCCCCGCTGCCGGTGGTGATGTGCGCCGCATGAAATGGACTTATTCAATGAATGAAAACGTCATGCGGGCATATTATCGGGCTACAGAGTTGGGAACTAACCTTACTGCGTACCGTGTTCGATTAGTGTCTTTGTTTCAGGAGCTTGAACCAGCTGTCAACGTATCCGCACAACGACTGTCGGATTAAGTACGGGCTATACAGCGCTGTCACCTGCTGGATGATATCGTACTTGAGAGGCTACGCTCTGACGTACGAAACAGCTATGTTATCCCTTCTTCATCTCAAGTTGTGGGTCTGGTGACCAATCACACACCGCAATTGGCACCACAGTTACATGTTGAAGAAATTGTGGATAGTGAAGCTATATCTGTAAGTACCCAATACAACGAAAGGTTAAGGAGCGCCTTGGAAGATGCGATTCTGGAATACCGGTTTGTGAACCACATTAATAGACCCCATTTATCCCGATTGCCTATTCAAATATAGCGCTGGTGTGTGCCCTGGATTCGTTATTGTCTGACTATTTAGACAATAGCGAAGATCGTAGTGATACGCACTCTATTCTCTACTGTGCGGCTGTCGCAGCATGTCGAGTAGCAGGAGTACATTTCTCTGTAAATGCCGCTACTACTCGACCCAAGCCTGATGTGCCAGCCTGGCAGTGTAAAATCGAGCGTCGTATTGGTGAGGCCAGGACACTCATCGGTAAGCTAATCTGCTTTAGATCGGGTAACACGCGGCCGAGAGTGATGCGCTTTGTGAAACAGGCATTCTTGGGGACTGACATTAGTCCTCAACAATATATGTCATGTGTCACAGAGCGCAAAGACTTTCTAAAGCAGAAAGTTTATGCATGGGCAAATAGGATTCGAAGATACAAAAAGCGAACAGATCGGTATAATCAGAATCGTATGTTCCAAAGAAATGAGTGGTGGGTTTACCGAAAATGGGAACAATCGGATCCCTGTGTGAGTGACGGGCATTTCCCAGATGATGATGCTACAAATACATTTTGGCGTAACATCTGGTCGGTGGCTGTCACTCTTTCAGAAGGTGATTGGATACGAGATGTCGGGCGCTCATGCGAGTCTATACAAGTAATGGAACCAATTTCCATAGCAACAGGTGACGTAAGTTGTGCAGTCCAGTCATTATCAAACTGGAAATCGGCTGGACCAGACGGACTGCACAACTTTTGGCTGAAATAGTTCCGAATCTCCAATGCTCGTTTTGCATCTCAGTTCCAAGCAACATTGGATTCCGGTTCATTACCCCAATTTTTGACAACTGGCGTAACCCACTTACTCTATAAATCTGGTAGTGCCATGGATCCCAAAAATTATAGACCTACATAGAATTACATGCCTACCAACTATGTATAAGCTTCTAACATCTATTCTGAGACTCAAAATTACTACACATTTAAATAAAAATTCGATCATATCTATTTCTCAGAATGGATGTAGAAGCGGGACCCGTGGCACTAAAGAGCTCCTCATCATGAATATGGCAATTAGCCAACAGGTTCGTCGTGACCGTAAGAATCTGTGCGACATGTTGGATAGACTGTAAGAAGGGCTTTGATTCGGTCCCACATAGATGGCTTTTGAGAGTGCTAGAGTTGTATAAAATTGATACAAGTCTTTGCACTTTTTTGAAATCATGTATGGGGCAGTGGAAAACGGCACTTCGCTATCCAGTATGTCGGCAGGTTGCGGCAAACGATGTACCAATAAAGATCGAGCGGGGTATATTTCAAGGTGATAGTTTGAGTCCCTTGTGGTTCTGCCTAGCTTTGAATCCTCTTAGTACGCTGTTAGAGGGTTCAGGGCTAGGCTATAGGTTGCAGAAAGACGATCGAGTTATATCTCACCTTCTGTACATGGACGATTTGAAACTTATTGCCCTCAATAATTTGCAATTGACGTTACTGAAGGTGACTGAAAACTTTAGTAACTCTATCAAGATGGAATTTGGTGTGGACAAGTGTGCAGTCATGCATGTAAAGAAAGGCGTGATAGTAGAATCTGAAGGAGTCGAACTTTCAGATTCAACAAAACTCAGATCTCTGTCTGCCACTGAAAGCTACAAGTATCTAGGTATATCACAGTCATTGGGAATACCTGAATCTCATATGAAACAAGCGCTGCAGGAGCGCTTCTTTGACCGCCTGAAAAAAGTACTTAAAAGTCTTTTATCAGGGAGTAACAAAATGCGTGCCTGCAACGGTTGGGTCATGCCGGTTCTGATGTATTCCTTTGGTATACGTAGATGGACTCAGACCGAATTAGATGCCCTAGATAGGAGAGTCCGTACACTGCTGACTGCATTCCGAATGCACCAACCACGTTCATCGGTAATGAGGTTGTATATCCCGCGAAAGTTTGGGGGTCGTGGACTCTTAAACATTAAGACCCTACACAATCGCGAGATATACAACCTTAGAGAATATTTTCTTCATACTGACATGGAAGTGCATCGTAGTGTGGTCGCAGTGGACAACGGACTCACTCCGCTCGCTCTGGCTAAAGAGAACTGGCGCAAGCCCGTAGTACCTAGTACTACTGATCGCAGGGAGGTATGGAAGGGCAAAGAACTTCATGGTCGTTTTTATCGGGCCCTAAATGGTCCTGATATAGCGTAAAAGCGTCTAAATCTTGGCTACGGTTTGGTGATCTTTTCGGAGAAACCGAAGGTTTTGTCTTTGCAATTATGGACGAAGTTGTTATGACGAATAACTATCGGAAATATATCGTGAAAGATGGTACGGTGGACATCTGTCGGGCATGCCACCGTCCCGGTGAATCTATCAGGCATATTTTTTCTGGTTGTTCTCGTCTTGCCAACGGTGAATATTTGCACAGACACAACCAAGTGGCCAGGATTGTGCATCAACAACTTGCCTTTAGATACAATCTTGTGCATTCAGAGGTGCCATATTACAGGTATGTGCCCGACCCAGTTCTCGAGAATGGTCGTGCCACATTGTATTGGGATCGATCTATCACCACTGACAGAACTATTGTTGCCAATAAACCTGACATTGTGGTGATAGATCGATTAGAGCGCCGCGCAATGATTATCGATATTGCTGTTCCTCATGACGACAACCTCGTGAAAGTTGAAAAAGAAAAACAAACCAAATATTTGGATTTGTCTCACGAGATTGTCGATATGTGGAATGTCGATTCGGCGATCATTGTTCCGATTGTCGTATCTGCTCATGGATTGATAGCCAAAAGCCTCGATCAACACCTTAAGAGGCTCGCGTTAGACGGCTGGATCAAGGGACTGATGCAGAAGGCAGTTCTCCTCGACACGGCCCGTATAGTGAGGAGGTTCCTATCTTTGGAGCCCTAACCACCGGTGTCTTAGTCCTTGTACCTGATGTCGGTGGTATACTATTTTTTATATTTTTAAATATATATTTTGTTTTATAGGTACGTATTTAAAAATGTAATTAATAAGTTTTATGTTGAATAAAGAGAATAATAATAATAATAATAACTTTATTTCATAAGCACACGTATACATTAATACATGTAGAATGCCTGTGCCAGGAGGCTCCGCTCTTCCGTACCTACCTTATTATACCTATGAATGGCATGAACAAAAAAAAATATATAAAAAACAAAAGAATAAAAATAAACATGCATTTACAAAAAAATTAATACAAACACGAATACACATCTACCCTACCCAAAATACACCTTTTGTTTACAGTTTGTTCGTTGTAATGTAATATGTTAACTCAATCAATACAAATAAACAAAATTGAAGTATGTTTGTAATGTCAAAACAAAGGGTTTTTTTAAGCTCATACAGTCATTTACACGATACCTAAAAATCAGTTCTTTTTTTTTCTTTCAAATTTTGTCTCTCTGTCTGTTTGTTCCGGTCAATCTCCAGAACGGGCAGACCGACCACCGAAGGACCATGACTAGCAGGTAGTTGGTGTGATGGTAGTAACTTAGGCTACTTTTATTTTGGAAAAAGAATTAGGGTTCCGCGCAAAATATATAAATATGTACACGCGAGCGAAATCGAGCGGGAACTGCTACAGTTAATAAAAGTGTATTAAAAGAAACAATACATCTTTGATAAAAATAAGATTGTTATGTGTTTAAAATTTGCAGCATCCCACTGACAGATGTGATTTGTAAATTTGAGAATAGATATAATGGTATGATACATAGTCTATGGAATATTTTAGTTATAAAAGTTTTTTTAAATCTTTAGTCAATAAAATCCATAAAGTATAAAACGATCGAAAAGTATAAATGCGTTTTAGATGAAGCACTCAATCGCTGTGACAGCTGTAAACAATTGTGCGTGCTTTAGATATGCAACAATTTTAACGTACAACAACAATTTAACGCATAATTTTTTTTCATAATTAGTCATTGACATATTATGCGACATTAACAAGAAAAAAAAATTAAATTGGTCAAAACTCGTGATTGATCCACTTGTTGTAAATATCTACACGATCTCGATTGCGAATAGTGATATATCATCATTTCCTTGTAGGCGCCGCTACGGCGTGCTCTGTAAGCCAAAACAATCTTACTATTAGGGGAGAGAGGGCATAAATTCACTATAATAGTTTTATTCGCCGCTATTAACTCATTTTATTATTTTGAATGCAAAACCACTAACTAAAATAAAAAGAAAACTTGACGATGTTTTGGTTTAGATACCTACCTATAATATGAAATTTACTACTGCTTCATACAAATACCTTCAGCTGAAACGCAAAACAATGTATTATATATTTTGTCCTTCAAGGATTACAAGAACTTAAATTTTTGTCATCTGCAAGCTACTATCGTATCAGAGCAGAACGTGATATCTCAAATACATAAGATGTTATCATAAAACCTCTGACATTAACTGAATTAATTTGGGACGTATTCTGATTTTGAACATGACCGCTACATAAATATACTATCTTTATTAAAAGGAAGAATTATTATAAGCCACGCTTGCGTATTATGCTATTTATTTGCGATACGTTAATAATATTCTTATTGAATGTAGGGTATCAGAACAAAGGAAAAATCTTTCCATTCTATTATTTACTTTAGATATTGTATTAAGTATATGAAAAAATTATAGTTCCTAATCGAAGTGATAAAGTTGAGTGTTAATTATTTTTTTCTTTCATAAACTTTCTTATGTCACCAAGTTGGTAAAGCGGTTACCGGTACCCTCAGCCCAATAAATATTGGTCTAAGCCAGTGCAATTAAATAGTTGTAATAAAAATGGTGTCAACCCTATTCCATGTTCATATATCCTTTGCCAGCAGCATTCTGGTGACCATATTAATTATGGTATTATGAAGCTAATAGTGCAGTCTTCTACAGGGGCCTGATATTGAACTGGCAGTGAAATTGAAAAAAATTAAAGCTTTTAAAAATCGTCGGACACAAATAAGAGAGAGGAATATAATTTTTAAATGTAAATGATTACACATATCCCTATCTCACTCAAATACACATGTCTAAATATTTCAACGTTGCAAAGTAACTACTCTTATATTGTCAATTAATCACTATTGGATCTAAACAATTATTGCACTTGTTGTTAAGCGAATCTGGAGATATTTTTACCGTTTAATGTAGTTATGTATTTATTTTAGAAGCATTATCAATATTTTTTTGCATGCGTTAGTGACCAGTAGTAGGTATTTTAAAAATTGATTAGTATTAGTAATTTGTCAAGAATACAAAATAGATGGTATTTATAAACATACAGAGTGCATTTTATTTAACATTCAGGTGATCAGTTACATGCCAGGGTTTTGTCTAATTGGTTTTAGACAGGCCTGTTGGTTTAGTGGTTAGTGACCCTGACTGCTAAGCCCGATGTCGTGGGCAGGCTAGGCCCACTCCTGTCAATAGGTATGAAGCTGCAGGTACCTAGCAGCGGCGACGAGTCGGACGAAATTCAGTGGGCTGCCACGCGTCGGCCAGGTAGCACGTTACTTCGATACTCACTCACGCGCTACGTCGCTTCGTCCGTTCGTCGCTTACGAATTACGTTTCCCGTATTTACGTAGTTAAATTATATTATTAGTTATAATCAGTATAGTTAGATATTTACAAGGTCAGGTTTAGCTATGATAAGTATATTTATTTATTAAGACCACAACAACTGATACACATCTTCTATCTATACATCTATACTCTATAGAAATAAATAAAATTGGAGTGTCTGTTTGTAATATAAAAAAAAACCGCTTTTTACTAAGTGCATTTGGATGTATATACGGTACATATACCAAAACAACATGTTTTACAATTTTTGTCTATCTGTCTGTCTGTTTGTTTCGGCTAATCCCCTTAACAGGTGGACCGATTTCCACGGAACTTTCACTGGCAGATGGCTGATGTTAAAAGGAGTAATTTATGCTACTTTGATATTGGAAAAAGAATGAGGGTTCCACGCAAAATATATAAATATGTACACGCGAGCGAAGCCGCGCGGGAACTGCTAGTAAATAAATAAATTTGAAGTGTCCGTTTGTAATGTCATAATGACAGTTTTTTTACTAAATGCATCTGAATGTTTACACGCTATTTTCACGTTTTGTATGTCTGTCTGTTTGTTCCGGCTAATCAACGGAACGGCTGGACCGATTTCCACGGGACTTTCACTGACAGATAGCTGGTGTTATAAGGAGTAACTTAGTCAAGTTTAGCTTTGATAAGTTTAGGACTACAACAATTTTGTCTGTCTGTCTGTTTGTTCGGCTAATCTCCGCAACGGGTGGACCGATTTCCATGCTACTTTCACTGGCGAATAGCTGGTGTTATAAGGAGTAGGGTTCCGCGATTTGATTTGCATATACCTACTTAGCTAAACACCTAAAGGAGATAGTTACATTCCATGGTACACACTAACGTATGGCAAATGCCTATCTTCTTAGAGATTAAAGTATCTATGCAGAGGTTGTGAAATAAAATAGTTTTAAGTAAATACCTAGCCTAGGTTTATTTAAAACTGCATTTGTTTACAGAAGTAAAGTAATAGGCACATAACTGGTTATTAAATATTTAGATTAATTCTTCTTACAGAAGACAACCTTAACGGCATCAGATAAGAGTTATGCGATAGAAAGAGAGGCAAGTTTTAGGTTAATATAGCCCATTTGGAATTAGCGGTGTGCGATCTGAATTGCACCTTATTGTGTCGAAGCAAGAGTCGCTATTTATTTAAATGGTATTGCGAAGAGGTCTTTCTGTACTAGTACTATTATGTATTCTGTGTCGTGGGTTCAATTCCCACCCAGGACAAATAATTGTGTGATAAGCATGATAATTTGTTCTGTGTCTGGGTGTAATTTATCTATAATACGTATATATTTAGAAATATATAAGTATGTTTATCAGCAGTCTGGTTACCATAATACAGGCTCTGCCTAGTTTGGGATCAGACGATCGTGTGTAAGATGTTGATGTCGAGTTATTATTATTGCTTTTTGGTACTTTTAAATTATTTCACGGCTTTAAATAAAAATTATTTATAAGTGGTAAAGCGGATCGCCCAAACTTTCCTTTCAATCCCTCTTTTCATCAGTTTCCTTTTATGTCATTCAAAAGTAGAACATTTATGACTACAAAACGCGACAAATCCAAACGTATAAAAAAAATAAAAATAGATTAGAATATAATCCAAAAATAATCATATTTTTTATTTAAAGAATGACCTATCTAACTAAATGCCAGCCTTCTAGCATTACAAAAGAAGAGCAGGTTATATGCGTTGAAAGATTGTCACTAAATAAATGTCAACTTGTATGCATTTGTTGTGCAGCAGTGTTTAGAGTAACTAAAAAAATAAACTTAAGTACTAGCTTAATGCGAAGCACACAATTATTATACTTAAATTGATAACTTAAAAATACGTCCATCACGTGAATCGTCTGACTGTCCGTGACATGTCAATCAAAGGTTTTGAATTGATGATTGTGATTTTTATTATAATTTTTTTTATCAGTGACCTTCAATATGCTAAAAGTAGGTGACACCATTTTTTGCACTAGGTACCTATACCAACGTCAGGATGATAACTCAAGTGATAACTGGGAGCCCTATAGGCACCCGCAGGAGCCGTGATCGGCGCCATTTTTATAACAGAAGATCAGTTTTTATTGAAAAAGTTACTTTATTTAAATACCACTAGAAGAGAGTAAAGTTAAGTTGTTGCAGATATAAGTTAGTGTCAATCATAATTAAGTACTTTGTTTTGATAGCGGTGTGTTGTGTACACTTACATAGTATATATACTTACGTAGTAAAGCAAAATAATATTCCATTTGTAATGTCTTATCAAAACAATAATTTAAGATAAAATTAAAATCCAAACAATTATAGATGTCACTGCATCGCTCGGATTATGTTATGTGAACTTATGTGGTATCACTTGACTGCATTATACGCAGATAAGATATATTTATTTAAAAATAATCTTATCTACAGACTTTAACCATTGGATACCTATTGATTTTTTTAAAGTAATCAGGGCTTGTAGTTTTCAGGGGTTTGAATTAAGAAATCCATACTTACTTACTAGAAAACCGCTTTGTGTTGTTAAATAAGTGTTACATACAGTGCTGTGCTAATTAAATGTATTGCCTGAATTAATTATGTATGTGACGTCCTGTCGTCACAGGGGTAAATTAAGGTGATGTAATTGAAACACAACACTGGTATTTTACTATAGTAGCGGTCGCACGTCCGCTCGCAACGCCTGCCAACACTGGAGTGAAGCGAGCGAGCCTGCGCCCGCGCCCGCTTCTATACAATTTATTTAGGTATACCGTCACAATGTACAAATTACAAAACACTTTTCCGCATTTATTTAAAATACGAAATACAAAATATTTTCAAGTCGGGTATTTGTAATATAAAATAAAGTATTTAAACCATATTTCTTTAAAATATAAACTACTTGAAGAACACTAGATTTTGAAACGCAATATCAGACAAACTACATCTTGTTGGTGATTAAATACAATCTGCTAAAGAAAATGCCTTTTGATATTATTAGATTAGATTTAGGAAGCTGACTTCTGTGTGTGTCAACTGTTTACAAAAACAATAAAGCCCTTATCTTCTTTCCCAGTACTGCTACTTCTGCTACTCTCAGGCGTTATTTCATGTTTTTGTATGTGTCCACCAACGCATTTTGTAACAATGCAATGGTAACATAACGCCAATATGGCGGCAATAACGCCATTTATTTTAGATGACAGTTTTAAAAAATTAATGAATCTTCTTTCGAAGCTCTCTTTTCTTTTTTTTATAGTAACTCGTGCATTTGGTTTTGAAAAGCACTATTTTGGTGAAGTGGAACTACTACCGGAACAACGATTGAATACTACTGCCTATGATATTTGGGTATTTAAACCCGTGAAATACTTATTATTGAATAAGTATTTGGCGGGTTGCGATTCGCTTATTTTAATATGGTTGCTGTATTAGTTAGGTATACATATATTGTAAAAATAAAATACCTATAATACGCATGCATGTGTAATTCACCTAACTGAAGTATTTTAGATCATAACCTTTAAGAACCCTATGCGAGTGCATAATATGCATAATAGCCAAATGTATAGATGTAATGAATGTCAACCAAGAAGTCTTTAACACGCTACTGCTCTTTCAGGAGTCGCATATTATCGCATGTGTTATAGCGATATATTATTATAATATGGGTCATTCAACATTTCATCCGATTTAAAAAAAGGGGAGTTTCTCAATTCGACAAATTTTTTTAATGTGTATTGTGAACCGATTTCAATAATTCCTTTTTAATTTAATTGATTATACTCTAGGTTAGTTCCATACTAATGTGAAGACAATGTTTCATTTATTAAAATTTTAGTAGCCTCTACGTAGGTAATTAATCATTTGATTATTTGGCGCAGACTCAAAATACTCTTGAGGTATACCCTATCCAACAAAAAAAGAATAATCAAAATCGGTTCATAAATTACGGAGTGAGGGCTTAACATTGAACCTACATAAAAAAATATATATATATATATTGTGGCGGCTTCCACATACAGTAAAAACATACTCCAACATCATCTAGTGAAGACGAGCTGAACTACGAAGAAACTACTAATCCTGCATCGCGCTATGAGAGTTCTCGCGCCGATTAGTATATATACAACTTCCCAACTTCAACCGTTGGGCCGCGGCCCGCCAGGCATGATCACCTCGCCTGGTCGGAGGATCCACCCTTTATATTGGAGGGACATAACACCCGTTGCTCCACAATATATACGGTCGAATTGTTGTGAACCTCCAACACCCGTTGCTCCACTATATATACGGTCGAATTGTGAACCTCCTTTTTTTTTATAGGTAAAAAATTGGAAGAATAATACCTGTACACAAAAATAGTCCCACAAATGTATAGAACTACTGACAAATTACTTTATTATCATGTATTGACAAAATAATATAACTGAGAAGTAAATAAGGTCAGGAAATAGACAACACATAATTTTATTGTATATGCGAAGCAGTTTGAATTCCCAAAAACAAAAACACCTTGTTATCAAACTTCACCAATGAGGTCAACGACACCTGGACATACGTGACCACGTCCTCGTTGTCTTCATTGATTTCAGGAAAGTTTTAAATTGCAATACACTTTTTATGACAAATCCTTTAGTGTACAGGCTGTCTGGTTATTGACGTGCACGTGCACGTTCCTTTTGAGGAACGGAACCCTAAAAATGGTCAAACAATATTACTTGGTTTCATAATTTCTCCTTTTTGTCTTTTGCTGCGTTTATCGGATACAATCTTAATAATCTAGAAATATATAGATATGTATTATATAAACGTATTATTTATTATGTATGTTTATGTATATCCCACTAATATTATAAATGTGAAAATTTGGATGGATGGATGGATGTTTTATTACTCTTTTACGCAAAAAGACTGAACTGATTGCGATGAAACTTGGTATGTAGATAGCTGGAGATCTGGATTTACGCATAGGCTACTTTATATGCCGATATTCCCACGGGATCGGGACTTACAAGGGTGAAATCGCGGGGCGCTGGTAGTAGTGTATATATTAAATGGTACTGAGTGATTACACTTGTTTCCCTGTATTATCTAATTATATTGTATATATAATTATAGGTATAACTTACTGGTTGACTTGAGAACCTCCTCCATTTTATTTATTTAAAACTTTATGCACATAGAGTACAGAGGCGGAATTAATGCCATTGGCATTCTCTGCCAGTCAACCTTCGGGTGATGTAGAGAAAACAGGAAGTATGACCACGCATAACTTATTATAGGGTAATCCGATTTCAATAATTATTTTTTTATTGGATACTTCGAAGTTGGTCCCATTTAAATTTTAAATAAATATTTTAACTTTTAGGGTGGAAAATAGGGGACAAATGATTGTTCATCCGTTGATATTTCACCCGTGAACCGATTTTGTTGAAACTTATGTAGTTGTAATGATACTACAACATGACGGAGCCCTGTAGTTGATTATTTTAAGAACAAAAAACTATTAAATAAAAACTTTTTAACAAAAAATTAAACCGACGAAAGAAGAAAGGAACTGAAAAGTGAAAAATAAACTTGTTAGCCTAACTAAACTCCTACATTAATGTAAATACCTAAATAATTTTGAGTCGGCGCTAAAACTACAAACGAAAATTAAATTCGAAAACACTTCGGCACATAGATGCGTCGCCGTCGCGTCGCCGTAGCATCGACGCTGCCATCAATTTACTTAATAATTTATTTATGTATGTTTGGCGGCGACTCAAAGTTATTTACGTATTTATATTAGTGTAGGAGTTTAGTTAGGCTAACGAGTTTATGATTCACTTTTTAGTTTCTTTCTTCCTTCGTCGGTTTATTTTCTTGTTAAAAAGTTTTTTCATTTGGATGAATAGAACAAGTTTCGTAATAAGTGTTGTTTTTAGCTTGACGTTACAAGGGACTCGTGTTGTATAAGTACACATAATTACAATGGTACATATTTTTCCTTTCCCCTTATCATATTTCGTCGTCATCGTGGATAAAGACGGAAAAGACAGAAAAAATATTAGAATGCGTAAAAATTACCAGTCATAAAGTATGTTTAATAAAAATGCTTCTCATGAATAATAATGGTCGTTAAACTGGAGCTAGTTCGATGTACATTAAGCGAAATGTAAGATTATAATGAACGCCTTGCTCTTATCCTATTATCGTGTTCTGTTCAGAGAATACGAAGCGATACGATATATCGATGTTTCGTATTTCGGACATAAAACTGTCGTATGATCGCAGCTGTGAAATTGCTTTAGCAACGTCGTTCATAAAATACAGAAACAGCTGCGTTTTTTCATTAAATATAAATTAAATTAAAATTAATGCTTTCATATTAAATAAATTAAGGTACTCTAGGAAATGTAGAAAACGGTTACTTTAGTCATGCTGAACGGAATAAAAACGAATGTTATTAATAAAGGAAATAAAAAATACTCAATTCATTATTATCTTTTTGCTCTTTGTTGATTTAACTCCGTCGAAAATACAACATGCTAGTTATGGCAGAGCCGATTCGCTTACGATATTTGACATTACGATAATTCGCTCTAAATGTAGCGAACTACGAAAGTCACAATGAATTTCCGATAAATATTAGGTCTTTTTCTGTAAACAATATAGTTAATCAAGTAAACGTAACTATAAATTCTAAAGAACTCTAAGAACTCAAACCTATTTGATGGATCAAGCGGAATCAATTCGCTTCGTGGCAACGGACTCAGACTGAACAGGTCCTTAAACGGTTATGGTTATGGGATTGCCGGTAATTTGAATTTTCAGCGAATCCAAGGATTTTTATAAGGCTTTTTCTACGCAGCTTTATAGATAGGCCGTGTGGTCTACCATACGGCCTATCTATTGATCCTAAACCAGCCTTTTCATTAATTTACCGGTCTTGTAGCAGCAGGTCTCGCAGCTACGTCGAGCGACTGTTTATAATCTAGAAAAGATGGAGTCGGGGCCAGTCATTTCTTCTATACTGTTTCCTCTGCTAACGAGAAGGCTGTGTAGAGGAATAGTGAACTTAAACGGGTTCTAAAACCAAATACCAAAATATTAGCCGAAAGTGATGATGATGTACCACTGACCCCATAACACTTGACGCTACCGCGGACTTCCAACTATCATACACACAGTATTTACATGGTTACAGAGTTAAATAACTTAAAACAGGTATTGGTATACTGTCTGGTAAGTATTGAACATATGTAGGTATCACTAGTAAATTATAGATTAATTTAAAGATTCCTGCTACTACTACTTACTACTGCAACTCTTAGCTGCTAGCCTGACAGCCTAGCTTTTACGATTGAGCCGTTTTCTAAGTAGATTCATTGTTAGTTTTGTTTTTAAAGTCCCTTTTTTTGGATTGGAGTCAAAATCTATCACTGCCTCCTTTAAATGCTTTCGATTAGTTACCTTGGTATAGAGAATATTTTTTTTAATAATGCATGGTGAGTAATCATTTAATTCATATGGAAGACACATTTATTTGTGTTAGAAACAGATTTTAAAACAAAGTCACCTTCTAGCCGTGATTCATTATGTTGAAATATTTATTGCGGATGTATTAACAGATGCTTAAACAAACAGTCACCATTGATACTTTTCGGTAAAGAATTTCTTTCCATTGTCATTGAAGTATTACACGGATGGTGCAGTTTTAAATGGCCATCTACCCGATACATCGAGTGTTGTAGATTCGCCTCCGTACATACGATGATAGTTTGTTCTGGGTCTTGGCGTACTTTGTGTCCGTCAGTATGTTTTTAAAGTACCGAAGATACATTGATATTTCTATACTTTTTCAGAGCGCCGCACTTTTTTAATAAATACAGAATAAGTTTCTTTTTTTTGCAAAAGTATTTGTATTAAACGTAAAAGTGTGTATGGAGTACACAATATGTACTATGGTACTATGGTACTGCACTTTAAGCAAAGTTTATGCGACTAGCATAAACTTTGCTTACATTTCGGAGTGGAACAAATATTTCGTCTTGTCATTCAATTGAATTGAAATTGAGGCGGAAGACGGCTCGTTGAGGCTGTCATTTGGAGAGGCGCTTGTTCAGCAATGGATGTCTTATTTCCGAAACGAGTTGAAATGATGTGAAGTGATCACAGAGGGTTATTTTAAAATCTCTTGTCTCCATTTTTATGTTGGTAATGTCTTTTACAATACAGAAAGTATTATATAACATATATCGTAAAATTAGTTATAAGTAAGAATGAAACAAAATAACTGCTGCGGATAAAACACGCGATCTGGAGTATCGGTAGCAGTTTTTTTGTTTAGTCAACGTCTAACGTCTCACGGGGTTCGCGTGTCTTTACGTGGAAGTGTAGCTACTTGTTGGCCAGTTCTGACCGTGTCGAAATTGTAATGTCTTCCCGGGATTGCAACGTGACGTAACCCGAAACGCTCCTCACGTTACGTGTCGAACGTAATTCGCGCAATACGTTGCACATTATGTAAGAATTGTAAACATGAAGATGATGACAACATCCAACTTTACTTCATTGAAATATTTTTTTAAACGTGAAGTGCCTAGCTCCTTTTGTCTTACGGTGATTTTAACAGATAACCAATCATTGTTGTACAGTACTCTTTCGAATTTCTTTAAATCGTGTCTTTTTTTCGAGCGCTTATTTAAGCTAGAGAGACCTTGATTATGCACGCGTTATATGGTGAACATAGATTTTTGCAATAAGACTTAGCACTGGAAAACCTTTTTACTAATATTCATAGATTACGAAAGATAGACTAAAAGTTAAGTTAGTTATCTAAATCTATATGCATATCTTTACTTAAAATAAAACTATAACAGATTCAATTCTGTACATTGAATATATTTTGAATTTTTTTTGGGGCCTTTTGATCGATACTGAAGTCAAAACTATATTTTTTTCATTTTTGTTTGTCTGTCTGTCCGTCTGTCCATATGCCTGTCTGTCTGTCTCTATTATGGCCGCGCATCACGCTGAAACTACGCAATGGATTCAAACGAAACTTGGCATGATTTGAGTTCATATTACGAGGTAGAACATAGAATACTTTTGTATCCCGAAATTCAGGACGGTTTCCTTGAGAGGAAACAGTCCTTCAGAGGACGAAAGTTAAATGTGTACTTCGTTGTAATTTAATTCTTTAAATTACAACGAAGTCCACATTTTCCCATTGCAATCATTCTTTTGTTGTTGAAAAGGAGGTACTTTGTAGGTTGTCACGTAATCTTTTTTCGTCTATATATATGTATAAAAAATCTATAGACGTGGAGTTTGTCTGTTTGGTGGCTTCACGTAAAAAGTACAAAATAATCGAGGAAACGTATTATGAAAAAGTATTGTGTGTTATTCAGTGTAACATTTAGTATTGGATTGATCACAATTGGTTCTCTCTATCCATAGAAAAAAAAAATCTAAGTTTTCAAGAAAAATAGAAACAACTCGCAACGACATCAGTTGGTCCCAAATAATACTATACAATACTTATAAATTATAAATGGTCATTTATTTTTTTAGATATATATTATTAGCATATAGCACACGCATTAGGAATATTCCTGTGTCACATTTTCTTCATAAAAATTTAAACAACGGACCACTTAGACTCGTCAGACCCAGACGACTATTTGTGGATTACACATTTGTTTTTGTCCCGTATGGGATTTGAACCCAAAACATTCGGCGTGGCGTAGTGGCGAGTTGACTACTTAAACCATTGTGCCATCTGTGCATAATAATATATCAAGTAAATATTTCAGTAAATATTTGTAGTGCAATATTTATTATAATTTAATAGAAACCAATACAATTTTTCATTGACTTTCAATCTTAGAATAGATTAGGAGAATGCAAAGCGTGGTTATCTGCTGACCGTGAGTGTCACGGGCTGTCATGTGAGTCCGAGACTTCGAAAAGGAAGTCACACCTAAGTATATACATAGTGTAGTGTAGTACATGTACTTGGTTACACAATACTTACTACACTACAATATAGTATTCGGATAGTGACTTTGCGCTCTCCAGTAAGTGTTGAGAAACGCGAAGCAAGGTACTGCAAGCAACTGACTGAGAGTACCACGCACCATCACGCTAGTCTAAAAACCAGTGCATGATGCGGTGACAGAGGACAATATGACCGGTCTTGCAGCAAGGTTTTTTTATTGGAGTAACCGGTAGCCGGTTCTTGGCTATGCCAACGAGCTATTTTGCCTCGCAGCCACCAAACACCAGCAATTAATTCACAAATATGTTTCAGGGGGTTGTAAGGAATATACATACATTTATATTATATAACGGTTTTAAAACAGGAAGATCTCGCACGATACAGTATCTCCAACAAAATTACATCTAAGCTGAAATATTGAAAGAGAGCATGTAAGGTTATTTTAGATTTCTATAAATTTCATTTGTGGCAGTCAGGGAAGTGCTCTCAAAGCGAGGTGATACGACAAACGGTATCTTTTTAGCGGTGAACGCGCCAACCTGTGTCTTCGTTGGGTTAAATTGGACTAGATTAAGTCGACCCCAATCGGAAACTCCATAAAAGTTTATATAAAAGTCCTTGGCTTTTTGTACAAATTTAGCAGGGAGGTAGTTTATAGGTAAAACACGTGGGAGGTCTGAAGACTCTCTCGATCTTATAGGAAAGTCTTTGGTTTTTGTATAAGAGTCCTGAAATTTGGCAGGGAGGTAGCTTATAGGTAGGACACATGAGTTTAGAACGGATTTCACGACAGAGCCGGATTAAGGGGTTTTTGCAAGATTAAGTGTTAGCTCTTGGTTTTTGTTACACTTGTCATAAGGTTGAGTTATTCTGGTTTAAAATGTACAATTGATAAATAGGGTAATTACATTTTTATTTACAGGGACGGCTTTAGGTGGTCAAGAGGTGTTTGTTTCTTCCAGGTATTCTTTTGAATCTTACTTAATAAAAACTTGGTAAGAAAGTAGTTTATAGATAAGACACTTCAGCTCAGAATGTATTTTACGACAGGGACAGATTAAGGGGGTCTAAGCTCGGTACTTGCAGGTTTATATGAAAATCCGGTCCGGTTAAGTAGAAGTAACATTTTTTATTACAGGGACGGCTTAAGATGGTCAAATGATATTTTTACTTTCAGGTATTCTTTTGATTCTTTAAAATAAAACCTGGGATATGCTACCACTTACTTTATAAGAAGGAGAAGTCAGCTAAGAAAGGATGCTAAGCTAATAATAATAATAACTCTACACATCTCACACACGGCCGTCTGATCCAGACTGCTGACAAACTTCTTACTAATATATTTCTAAATACATACATATTATAGATAAATTACACCCAGATACAGAACAAAGTATCGTGCTCATCACACAATTATTTGTCCCGGGTGGGAATCAAACCTACGACCTCTGGCTTAGCAGTCAGGGTCAGGGTCACTAACTACTAGACAAACAGGTCAGTCAAAAGATAACCTGTTTCCTTAGACCTACTGCAGAAACCTTCTTGGTTTTTAGGGTTACATAAATCAAAACCCACAGGGTACTTCCCGTGAACTCAGAATCTTGAAATTTGGTACGAAGCAACGTCTTATAGCACAGATAAAGCAAAAATTGCGAAAACCATATATTTGTAGTTACATCATATAATAAAAATATTTGAACATTGCCTTACATTTGTACTTACTGCCTTTGTAAGTTTAAGGCTATGTTCAGATGACGGGCATGGAGCGCGCGTTAACACAATTACGTATACAAAGATACAAGATTCTGAGTTCACGAGAAGTACCCTGTAGGTTATGATTCCCTTGAGATTGTCGAAAATTTGCGGCATAAACGGCTATATCTTTTGATTCCGTTGGCTTAGAAGTTTGGTTTCTTCACAGCTCTAAGGGACAGTAGACCTGAGTATTTGATATAAATTACAGCTTGATACCTCCACGCGTTCCTGAGAAAAAGGGTCTTGACAGACAGACAGACGGACGGACGGACAAAAATTTGATGTAACTAAAAATTTAAGGTTTTCGGAATTTTTACTTTATATGTGATATAAAATATTGCATCATGCCAAATTTCAAGATTCTAGGTCAACTGGAAGTACTCTTTAGGTTTTGATTCTCTTGCGAGTAGTTGCGAGTTTAAAAATATGCGGCTTAAATTGCTGTTACTTTTGATTGCGTTGACATAGAAGTTTGATTTTGTTACAGCTTAAAGGTATATAGACTTGAGTATTTAATGCAAATTTCAATTCAATACCTCTACGCGTTCATGAGGAAAGGGGTAGTAAGTTTAAAAGTATTAAAAATATTTTTAATATATGATGTAACTAAAAATTTATGGTTTTCGCAATTTTTGCTTTATCTGTGCTATAAGACGTTGCTTCGTAAAAAATTTCAAGATTCTGAGTTCACGGGAAGTACCCTGTGGGTTTTGATTTCCTTGCGAGTGTCGAAAATTTGTGGAAATTCGCGGCATAAATGGCTGTATCCTGTGATTGCGTTGGCTTAGAAGTTTGATTTTTTCACAGCTCTAAGGGACAGTAGACTTAAATATTTGATATAAATTTCATCTTGATACCTCTACGCGTTCTTGAGAAAAAGGGTCTTGACTGACAGACAGACCTTCGGACGGACGGACAACAAAGTGATCCTGTAAGGGTTCTGTTTTTTCCTTGCCTTAATCGTTTCGCTACCATCTGCTAATAAATGGCGGAGTGGTCGATCGGTGTGGCCGTAGCCGTAGGGTGGCCGAGATTGCTACGTGGCTGTAGTCAGCTCCACGGCGGTTTATGTCCCAACCTTGTCGCTAAGAGACAAGGGTAGTAGATATATTGCTGCCGAATGGGGGGGGGAATCACCATATGTAATGTCTACTTTCCCCCCAACCGGAATCTGAGCGATTTCGAGGTTTTTCTTAACAAACCGGAGATCTCGATGCGGCGACTGGCATCTGAGCACGTCCTAATGGTCCCCCCAGGATGGACCTCCTACGCGAGGCTGTTAAGGCGTGGGTGGCCTGGTGGGCCTCTCTATCCGAGTGAGCAGGGTGGCAACAAGCGGAAGGTAGGTGGAAGGACTGACGCAGGTTCTTTCCGGGCACAGCAGCTTCGGGAAGTACCTGCACTCGGCCGCTAGGAGGGAATTGAGTCCCGGAAATCACCACTGCGGCTGCAGTGAGGACTCAATACACACTGTCGGTTTGCCCCGCTTGGCAACAGGAATAACCAAAAAAAGGCTCATGGTCTCACGCAGGGGACATCCAATGCTCAAAGTAGGCCTAAGAGCGAGTTTTCTAACGTATTCCACAAATTTAGACGAGGTTGACATATCCTACTTTACCACTACTGTGGTAAAGTAGGATATATTCGGAATAGTAAATGTTACAACTGTGTTGCTTATCATTAACTATTCTGACTCTTCAACTGAACTAAATATTTTAGATTAAAGTGAATCTGCGTCAAACAATTTGAACTTTGAGATCGGAGAACTGATGCATTATTACCGTGATAATTAGCCTGTATCAGTTTTTGCCATTGACCAATTTAAAGAACTGGTGATTAGTGTGATAATAGTATGATTTGGATACTTGGGTACACATAATCTTGTGTAGTGATAAAAATACTAAAAGTTCCAAATTATGATCCACACTAGATACTACCTACTCTTTTTTTTATGAGATAATAAAAGTAAATAAACGTACACGCGTAGCTTGTACAACTATTATTTTACTTTCACAATTTTCAATTAATTAAAAAACAAAATTAGTAAAAGAAATGGACATATTTATTATAACTAAAAACGTCGTAAAAAAGAGAGATCACTAGATTGTATTTTGCATCCCGTAAGAATAAGTAGGTATATGAGTCAGAGTTGTATTTTTTTTCTACTCAGTTATAGTTTATAGTTTTCGCGAGCGCATGAACAAAATTCAACTCGATTAAGGCAACGCATTATCAATTAAAAGGTTTCGACGCTGGAATCCTACCCAATAGAGCCCGGGCTAGCCTCGTAAATTGGGACTGAGGGCCAGGACATACTCATGACATACTGTCATTAGTATCAGTTATAATATTAACTGGCAATGCATGATGCTACTGAATTATATGTAACTTTACCTACCCAGTGGTGATGATGATGGTATGTCAGCAGTTATTAGTATTAATTAGTTCGAAAAATGAACAACCTTAAATAATGCCACTACAAAAGTAAAGTATTTTTCAAATGTTTTGCGTGGCTTTTGTTTCCTAATTTATATTGGATTACCATTAACGTAATAAACAATTCCAAAATAATAAATAACAGTGATTCACAAAAACGAACACAAAACATTACCTTTTTTTTGCCTAAAAATTACAATAAACAAAAAGAGAAAACTTTAACTACTTTATTTTTTTTGCTGATTACAATGAAACAGATCGATTATTTATGCAATACAAGTACGAGTAACATGAAGTTAAAGACTCGTTACAAACAAATACCTAGTTGGGTAGGTACCTATGTATCGAGTAGTTACTTCGTCACTTACGTCTCTGTAGGATGATAAGAATATTTTTAATAGGTTTGTGGAGATATGACATCACAAACCATATTGACCACAACGATTAAACAAACTCGCTGAATCTTAAATGTATGTTTTACATAATTATAAAAAGTTAGTATTGTTTACTTTGATATTTGTAATAAGAATAACTCGTACATACGTAATAAAAACCTTTGAGAATATCTTCTCTATCTCTTTCAGTCAGGATTATTTACTGATTAAAATTTGATAGCACATGTCACATACTATCTAAGCATTGCAAGGTGCCATTAGACGCTCATGCAAACGTCAATGATTACCAAAAGTCATGATTGACGGATGTTCGTTGGTGATTGATGTAATAATATCGACATTAAAATCTCATCATGTAACCGTCAATCACTGCATTAGACGATCTATTATTCGTCATTCGTTTTGATTGTGGCAAAACTGACAACAAAACCTACCGTGTAATGGGCGCCTAATATTGTCAGCTTTCAGTCTAACTACGATACGGCTGAACGTTTATATTTGAAGCGACTGCCATCAGACCTCCAAAATCAAAGTACTAGGCGATATTGAAGTTCTGTAGTTAGATCAGGTTATCGGACTTTTTAGGGCTTCAACTACCCGTAACGAATGCCACAGATGTTCGTATGGCAACCGGGACCGACGGCTTAACGTGCTCTCCGAGGCATGGAGGCGTATCGATGTGTTAAGAATGGTCACCCATCCTAAGACAGACCTGGCTTGTATTACTTAACCTTGTAATGTGCTAACCAACTCGGATACTACTTAGCAACGAGCCCCTCCGCCCAAGCATTGTAATATCAAAGACATAATATCTTTGGTCAAATAAATGAGAATTACTCATATTAGGTTTATTTAATTTTTAGTTTTTGACAATAGCTATTTCCCACGGCTAGTTTTAACTACTAGGCATTGGCTATATATAGTTGTAGCCAGTAGAGAGATGGCTAGACCTGATTTGAGCCGAATGCAATTGGCTACGTCTGGTATTAGCCATAAATAATAAAAAGAGTGCACGTAAGTGTATCCTTTTTATTATTAAATAGATCAAACTGCTACCGACTGCACCTACGTTTAGCTAGCTAGAACTAGGTGTAGCCGTTATTCAGATTTTAGCTATAACATATATGTATATTTCTTAAAATTATTATTTATGGGGTCTACAATACGACCCTAACATATTTATGACGACACCTTCCTGTATATGTCCGTGTTGTGTGTTTATACATACTGTATATACTGATTAAATATATATTATGTATTTTATTACACAGCTACGTCGCAAATAACATTTTGACTCCTTTATATGTTGTGTAAATAATAATGTCAATATTATATGTGATTATACCTACCTCAATACTGATTAGTCAAATACGACAATCATGCCACGTTAATAGCAATTATTATGTCAATTTATTTAACATAAAATATAAAAATATTTAGGTGGCATTGAATTAGCTGGTATATGGAATTAAACTGCGCGTAATACCAGTTCAATAATACGTATACGCAATATTTATATTATATATATATATTATATTGTTTTATCTAATATACAGGTTGATGCAGAAAGGTGTGGTCATATTCTAGGGTCATAGTAGAACCCTTAAACAACGCAAAGCGCTAACAATTAGAGGAAAATTCAAAATTTTTAATACGAAAGTCTTACTTTGTAACTGACAAATTAAACTAGAAAATTTACTGATAAAGCTAATATCAAAGAGTGCTGACATGAATGAAACTATATTATTACATTATGTATGTAATACCAAGGATGTTGAGGGAATGTTCAGATTTTTCTGAAAATAACCGCATATCAAGATATTGAAAATTATAATAAGTTTTTGTTTAAATGTGCACCAGGAAAACTATTTTCGAGACAAGAATAATTAATATTTTTGCTATACACTACTAAAATTTTAACACATCTTTCTGTAACACTCTGTATACGTAAAAAAATACTGTCTGTCGGTTTGGCTGTTTTTTAACATTCGCAATTAAATATCTAACCTTATAGCAATAAAATTGCTAGTAGGTACTTTGAGAAAGAATAAAGGCTATTTTTCAAGGCTATTCCTAAAGTGATAGAAACTAGTATTGCAATAGCAAGTAACTTATTTCAAAACTTTATTATCACTTTCATATTTCAATAAACCTTTTGCAAAATACATACTTCTTTACCTTAATGAATGTACAAATACATTTGTGAACGCCTGGAAGGCTAATCATGATTTTACTGCAGTGTTGCAAAAGAAAGGTATAGGAAGTATGAAAGTGCAACAGGCCAGCTGGTCCAGGAGGTTTCCAAATCTATGTATTCGCGTGAATGGCCGGGGTGAACGACCTGTTTAGAGCGGAGTGAGCGCAATGCAAGCGCGGCCGATCGATAAACTCTTGCGTAATTGCAACACGCCCTCCTAAGGGTTTTAATATAAGGAGCAATTGCCAAAAGGTGTTTAAGGCGTTCTTGAATTATAGTGCAATATAATGCTATGAGTAAATCTTTATTGTCTAACTTCCCTGAAGGGTCGGTTACGCCAGCCCTTATCTCGTCGCGGGTACTACAGCTAAGTCTAAACTGGTATTACATAAAACCTATTATTACTTTCTCAGATATCATGTTTTAGTCGATATTATTGTTTGTAGTACTATCGGCTGTGATTAACTTACCTTACTACCTACCTAACCTACTTACTAAGTACGCACTTCATTCATAATACATGTGTATAGGATATTAACTATATTATATTTATATAGAAATACTTAATCTTATATTAAAATTATACAACTTTTAACGAAATCAAAAGTTCAACAAAACCACTTACCGAAATACTTTTGAACTGGTAACTTTATACTAGCAACCCGCCCCGGCTTCGCACGGGTAGCAGAGACATCTTCAACAATCATCAACATATTTCAATCATTTTACACAAAATCTTAACAAATTATACATCTAAACCTTCCTCATGGATCACTCTGTCTATTAGTGAAAACCGCATGAAAATCCGTTCAGTAGTTTGTCAGTTTATCACGAACAGACAGACGCGGCGGGGGACTTTGTTTTATAATATGTAGTGAAAAGGTAAATAAAGTGAAGTAACGTATTGAACCAGAGTTGCCCAACCTTTTTGTGGTCGAGCCTCCCCAGATATCCTACTAATATTATAAACGTGAAAGTTTGTGAGGATGTATGGATGTTTGGTACTCTTTCACGCAAAAACTACTGAACCGATTGCGTTGAAACGTGGTTACATACCACGTGATAGCTGGAGCATCTTATGTATGGCTCAAAAAATTTATAATAAAGTTCCAAACTCATACAAAGACTTGAATACCAATATGTTTAAAAATAATTTGTCGAATTTATTGTTAAGCAAATGCTACTACACTATAAATGCATACTCAATGACACATTTGTATTTCGGGGATGCCCGACTAGTTTCGGACCCGTGTGACGCCCGACACCGTCGCGGCAGGACGCTTCACTCCTTGAAAAAGGGCCCCCGTCGGGTCCGAAACTAGTCGGGCATCCCCGAAATGCAAACGTGAGTAAAACCGTATAGTTTTTAATAAATATGAATACCACTCACGAAAGTTTTTATTGTAAAACTTTAATATGTTAATTTACTGTCATTTTCTTGTGATACATGTACCTAGTACCTACCTACATTATTACTATTATTATGATTATGAAATAAAATTGTAATTTTGTTGCTGCAATTATCAATATTTTATTGTAATTTACTACAATTTTACTGAAATCGATGTAAAACAATTATATTTGTATGTCTAAAATTAATGAACCAAGCATGTTGAAACAAATTTTATACCTACTGTAACGCTCCCTTGTTGGCCCTCCTGTAATAAGCAGGCAGTTGTAATGGAATAATAATTGAAATTAACAAGTTCTGACATATATGGATACAGGTTAGTACTTATGAATAAAGTCTAATATTTATGATTATAATTTTTGACAAGTATTGACTTTATTACATCAGAAATTGTGATAATTGGGCTCCAAACCTAATTAATCTATACAGTAGGAATAATAAAAAATCTACATTTTAAACGAAGTGGTCAAAGAGATCTATTGTGAATGAGGCCTATATTGCGAGGCCCGTGACGTCATTTCGTCAAAACTATCAACTACGCACTTCTTGGGTCAACTGATAACCTACTTACTGCTTACTGGACACTCAATTGCGTTGCAAAATCTTCAAAGTACATATACTACTGTATCTAGTAATGACTAGATAGATATTGATAAACTACGCACACGAAATTAATTCATAAAAGTGTGTCCGATTGTCATTGGTACAGTCACAGATTACATTATAGGACAAGTATGACCGAAGCCGAGAAATATTACTTAATTTTTTTTTTAAGATAACTCCTGCATTAGGAATATTCCTGTGTCGCGGAAGCTTCAAAAACATTCAAACAACGGACACAAAGAACACCTAGACTCCAGACAACTATTTGTGGATCACACAAATTTTTATCCCATGTGGGATTTGAACCCACAACACTCGGCGTGGCGTAGTGACGAGGTGACCAACTTAAACCATTGCGCCATCCGTGCAGTATCATATAACTTTAATTACTAAAAAAAAGTGTTAGTTGTGTGTTTTTTCTGTTTAAAATATGATGCAATTATTAGGTACTGCGGTTATGTGTAGTCTTTGATAAAAGAAATTCTTTGTGATGCTCTTTACTAATAATGTATACAGTCACCATTTATTATAGGTACCTAATGTCAGGAATGTGTTATGCTCTAAACAATTGTATAATCTAATCTATACTATTCTATACGTTCGGAGACACATATACTATAAGGTACCTACAAAAGGTATCAATTGATACATATTTATTTTTAATACATTATACAATACTACTATACCTATAAAACTGTAAAAACATGTAGGCACTTAAATTTGTTTAACTTATTTATTTAAAAAATGTTTTTAATGGAAATTGCCGTTTTAAGGGTTATCAACCAAAATTTCCTAACGTTATATTTATAATTTTTGCGACAAAATAAGAAGAAATGATTGTATTGTTTGTGGGATTCATTATTATAGTATGACGTGCAGGTCGAAGTGATCAATCCATACATTCCATACTGATCAGCATTTTAACATAATAAGACGTCAAATGTAAAATCATTTCTGATTGTAAAAATCTGACACAATCTTTTTCACAATAATTTATTTTCTACATTTCAATGGATTAATTCAACATTTTAAAGATGTAAAATTAAAAAAAACATTTAATAGAAACTAATAAAGACCACATCAAGTATAAGAATAATAGGTATAACTTATAATATTCGTCCGCATCGTCGCTTACTGGTAGTGTTCCTAGAAGGCTGGCAGCATCCACGTTAAATGGCAATGCTCATTCTCTGTGAAAGAAAAATGCCCGCCTTCTGGACACGAGAAGTGTCGACCAGTCGCTTAGCCAGTTATTTATAAACGGAATGAGCACTCGGACCCCATGACCTAGAGTCTCGACCTCAAACTCGTTTTGCTTTCTGCGAATGCAGCAGCAGCAGCGTCAGCACAACTGGCTGTACTTGAAAGATGTGATGGCGCGAGGTTGTCAACGCAAGTTGCGTCCCATACCAAAGGCCTACCCATTTTGCATGGCAGTAACAACATACCAATTACTTTAATAATAAACTTTATTAATTAGTACTTTTAGTACAATTTCCAATGAGAACATTTAGAAGGTAAATAAAAAAGAATGTTTTCTATGCTGGTTACGAAACGTAGATACGAAAGTACGTGCGTACGAGATATAAATAAAAAAAGTCAATTCATTGACAATTCTGGAAAATTTTATTTTACAAGATCGTTCAGTACGGGTCAAATATCAAGTTATATCAGTTCAAATTATCTTATATTTAAAAAATATACTTATCCGCCCCCACAAACAAGATAAATAAAATACTATTTACTACAAGAATGATATTGATATCTAAAAAAAGAAAGATACAATTGCTTTACATAATAGAATGACTACTAATATTCGCAAATACCTAAACTAATAGTTAATTTTGCCAACTATCTTACCTCTACATGAAATAGATCAGCCATGGTTGAAGGTTGAATCGTTTAAAAAGGTTAAGCCGACGAGGCCGAGGTAACGGTCCATCAGCAATTAAATAAGGTCTTAGCTAAAATTATTCAAGGGAATATGGGAATTGCTTCATACTAGGACGCTACATAAGTTTTGTGGTACTTTGTGAAATATTTTTTACCGAAATGGTCACCCCTGGCAGTAATAGAACAGGTCTTCATACAAATAAACCAGATGCTAAACACATTGGTCCAGTATTCCTCTCGAACACAGCCGCATATCTCCTCAAAAGCTTCTATAAACTCCTCATCGCTCGAAAACTTGCGCCCTATCAGTTGTTTTTTTTTATACAAGAATAATGCGTCTGCAATAGTGAGCTATAAGGAGGGTCTGAGTGAAAATAGTTCGTAGTTTTGCCGGCTCGATGTGCAGGGGCTTCATCTTGATTTGAAGCCGAGTCTTGAGTTTGGTTGTTAATATTATTTAAGGCTTCTTATACTTGCGGTACAACGGTGCTTTATAAAACACAACCAAGTTCCTCTCTTATTGAAAAATACACCAACCATTATCTTCTATACGGTTCGGGACATATTCACAGACGATGAAAATCGGCGGTGGTTTAACTTCAAACACTTTCCAACGGCCTGCCATGAGATTCAATTGAATATACCACTGCACTACTCATTTCCTTGGAACATTTTTGTAAAGTTACCACGCTTAAAGTTAAACTCAATAATTACACAAATGTCATAACGAGTAAAGCCCACCATTTTCATTTAGAAAATAAATTTAAAACTCTAACAAACGATGCCTTGTCCCAAATTCTGTTTTTTTTTTTATATTACTTAGCTGTTATGGATATGACTGCAAATCACAATATTTTGATACCTAGTTTAAGACAAAGCTTATGTAGCGCCTTACGTATAAACGATTTTTGTGTTTTGAGCATCAAAGGTTTTGTCAGCGGCATAAATCTTCCGCATCTATCAAGATTACAAAGTTGCTAAAGAAAATTTAATCGCTGTCAATGCTTGGAGGATCACTTGGATCAGCTAAGCAGATTTTAAACAGATATTATTGATTACCAGGTCCTTCATAACTTTTTGTACGGAGCTATTGGAAAGTTTTTTAAAATAATAGCGTAACAATTCTTACTATATTGTTGTTCTAGGCAAGTTAAGTACTAGTTTGTAATATTAAAGCTGTCACTCGTGTAATTGTTGACTTTAGAGCTGCGCGCAGCTCTAAAGTCAAGTCAAGCCGCAGCTGCGGCGGCGTGGCGGACCTATTCGCAAGCAGGAATGCAACCTAGTTTAAAGAAGAAGCGGGTAAGATGCACATTTGCACAGTAACAACACTGATAATAATTGCGAATCTGTGCTTTTTTTTCCTATTTTTGTATAACACGAAATAGATATTAAACTAAAGTATGAGGTTAACCTTGTAAAAGTCGTAGACATACTTAACGATAAAAATATGATATACATATAACGCAAGGTGACCCTAAAACTTCGGTAATGGAGTCACAAAGTTTGTCTATGTTCACCTCTGCAAAATTATTATTAAAATATTGAAATTTATATAAGTGAGTAACAATACAAAAAATAAATTAAATACTATTTCAGATATACCCCAAAGCGGAAAGTAGTTGTATTTATAACATTTTTAATAATACTACTGCAAAAATGTTTCCCCCAAAAACGTAAAAAAAACATCTAAAAATTAAGTATCACATAGAAACAGTGCGAATGATTTTGTGTTTATCGATATTTACCTATGTCGGAGTAATTCCTGTAACTGCACGTATTAAAAAAAACTATTAAAATTAAAAGAAATACCTATTGATTACACTATAAAGATAAGCAATGACATGCGATGTTAAGGCTGACGGCTTATAAAGTTATGTATTTGCATATATGTTGCAATCAAAATTCTTAATCGGTCAAAAGTTACTTTAGACTGAAAATCATTGGTTAATAGTAATTTTGACTGCAAATTTATGGTTAAAAGACAAGACTCACACAATAATTTACACAAAACCTTAACAAATGATATACCTAAACCTTCCTTAGGAATCGTTCTGTCTATTGGTAAAAACTGCATAAAAATCCGTTCAGTAGTTTTTGAGTTTATTCGAACAGACAGACAGACAGACGCGGTGGGAAACTTTGTTTTATAATATGTAGTGATGTAGTGATGCTTTTAAGTACTACAGCATCAGGCAAAATTTACTTTTAACTGGTTAAAATGTACTTAAATAAAAATATCTAAACCTAATAATACCTTTAAATAGCTTTATTGCTCAAAATTACTTTTGACTTTAATTTCTTTCAAAAGTAGGTACTTATTATTTATACAAGGTTTGGCTTTCTAATTTTATGTAGATATATAAGCGTATTTCCTAAAAAAGGCTATTTAAAAAAAAAATCGTGCTAAGTACTGAGTATTTTATCATACACACCTTCATCTGTGCATCTCATGTAGGTCTGAAAGATATGTCTTAATTCGCAATTAATGTATGAATTAACAATCTTAATTTCAATGAACGTATATTGTAAAAGCTGTAATTTTATTCTGAAACATATAATACATCTTGAACATTTGCCTACTACGTCACATTTATTGTGAAAGGCTTTGTCAATAAATTATTATTATTCTCTTTATTTATTTAAACATACATAAAATAACATTTAGAAATAAATTCAGATATTAAAAAAATATATTAAAAAATATAAAAAAAAATTCCACCGGTATCGGGTACACGGACCAAGTTACCGGTGGTTAGGGTTCCAGTGACAGAAACCTCCTCACTATGCGCACCGTAAAGAGGAGACCTGCCTTCTGCATCGGGCTCTTAATCCAGCCGCCTAACGTCAGCCTCTGAAGGTGTTGGTCGAGGCTCTTAGCAATTAACCCATGGGCCGAAATGACTATCGGACAACGATTGCGGAATCCACATCCCACATCCCATTATCTCGTGTGCTAAGTATTTTATTTCTTTCTGTTTTTCAGCCTTTAAAAGATTGTCGTCATGGTGAATGGTGATGTCAACAATCATTGCTCGGTATATTATTATTATTATTTAAAATACGTGGTACATTCAGTTAAGGCGAGTGACAGGAAAGGATTTTTGGAGATTCTTACTTCCAACCCTTATATAGGTTTAATACGAACACGAATCTTAATGATGACACCACAACAAGACCAGTTCATTTTCTTGTTAGTAGTAATAAGGCGAAGATTAATTGATTAAACCTATAATATTATACCTAGTTCATATCAGTGGATCGATTCTTTTGTGTTGTCACAAATTATTCTTATATAAATAATTGAGTGACAATACCTCTCTATTTTTGTTTTATCCTGTGAAAAGCTCCGGGTAGCACCTGGACTATGTGGGAGTTAAATAAAATAAAAAAAACATGTTTACTCTGACAATAGACAGATATAACTTTTGTTCTCGAAGAGTCAACGTTCCTATCCGTTTTTGGTCAGGGTTACTGCTTGGATATGTGTTAGTCTGTGTCCACTGCCTATAAACGAATTCTAACTGCGTGTCTGGGTTATTGAATTAGAATGTAAATAAATTGCTGTAACTTACGTCCGTGAAAAATGCCTACGTTCGATGTTCAAATAATGACCGATGATTACCCGTGAAAGATAATAAACAGACAGACAGGCTTCTTAAATAATTTCAGTTCATAACATGTAGTTAAGCGGCAAGAAATAAATGACGTCAAGCGATAAAATTGAACCTAAATATTTACATTGAATGGTCACAGGATATGAATCAACTCATGTGGGTTTATTTTACGCCACCGTAGGGAATTCGATGGAGCTAAGTCATGATGATTCACGTCATTCATAATATTATTAATAGGTTATTGGCATTACTTAAGTAATTTAATATACTTGTTTGTTACATTCCTATTAAATCCTATAGCAAAAGGCAATGAACTTCGTTCAGTCACTATCATAAAATTCTAGTATGCATTTACGTAATGTCCCCAGTTGTAAAGTAGGTACATACATACGAGTATATGATGTATTTAGCGTTTTACACAACGTAAGCATGTCTGCTTCAAAGTTCAAGGGCTCTAGCACTACCATTAATAGCTATGACAATCGATGCTGAGACTTTGTGCTCTTTGATATGCTAATAACTGATATGACCTTAGAATTATTCATCATTCCTTAGGATTGCGGAAGTTACTCCGTATTTATTTCCTAGAGGAACTTACTAATATTATAACAGAAAACAGTGTTTTGCTCTTGCTGATGACGATTGTCGCCAGAGTTTTTTAAGAAACAGAAAAGTTTGTGATGTTGTGAGTGGTTTCAGTCACACGTTACCAGAAACTTCAACAATAAAATGCGGGACGAGGCTACAGAATGCTACTTCTGACCTTAACCTGGAATCTAATACAATGTTCAACAACATACGTAAGAAAAAGATAGAGGCAGAGGAATACGAGAAAATTAGCTTTCCGCACACCACGAGCGTTACGACTCCTGTAAGACTAACCTTCCCAATTTTGCTGCGGGAATAAGGACGACTGGGCGTCTTTCTTCCCACAGCAAAATTGACAAGCTCTGCCAACTTTGCTGTGGGAAAGCGTGTAGTTAGTACCACCACCAGTAACCGCTTACACTCAGGCTGCGAAATGATAATAATAATAATAACTCCACACATCTCACACACGGCCTTCTGATCCCAAACTAGGCAGAGCCTGTACTATGATAACCAGACTGCTGATAAACATACTTACAATACATTAAAGAATCAATCATTATATTAAGATACATTTAAGAATCCCGTTCAAATGGAAAACAAAAAGAAAGGCGAAGGGTGGTGCGAGCAGCTTACTCCTCAAATCACTGGCACAGCGCTAGCTACCGCGCTACTGTTAGCGGTGGTAACGATTTTTTAAACCATCCTTAGGCTATGGTAACTGTTCAATAACGAGCGTTCTTTGCTAGTTTACTTAATAATATGTGTTTGATAGCAGTTTAGCAGTATACCTCAGTTGCGTTTCCAGAGAGATGACAAGATTCAACTTTTAATAAACTATATTGTATTCTACTTTATAATAATTAACTTTTAAGATGAGTATCACAGACTTAAATGCGCCTATTTTTTTTAATTTATCATGTAAATTGTAATAAGCTTTAATCTTCATCCCTTAATTTTCAACCCTGAAAAGTAAACCATTTTCTTCAAATTTTAATGGATATGGATCCAATCTTGAGTATACCCAATTGAACAAGAACTAGTGAAACTGTTTTACAATATGATGTTTTACGAAGACGTACACACATAAGACATACACACAAACAAATGTTGAATTGAGAAACACCTTGTTCATCAATCAGATATGTACCAAAAAATTCGTCTATTTTGCTTAATTAACCCATTCAAATCTTAACCTCAATTACAATGGCCAAGTATAGAAAATAAGTAGATTTCTATTTATTGTTTTAAACAACCTTTGTAAACCTCTGCAGCACTAATTTTATTTTTCGTCACTAACTTCACAAACGCTGATATAATATCAATAGATCGTTCTACTAAATCGATATTCTTACCTAAGAATATCGATTTAGTGGAACTCGATACTTTTACTAATAAATAATATTCTATTCTTTTATATAATTGTTTTATAGGTATTAAAATCAAATGTAAAATAGAAAATCTTTAATCTAATTGATTTTTAACTTAAGTACTATTAAAAAATAATTAAAAGAAATAAATAATCAATAAAATCGATTACACCAGGGATTGCTCTAGAATAATTATGTCTGTCAACTGTCATGGCACAGTTGTTGTCATTGTCAATGCCATTCGCTTTTCGTATTATTCGTATAGATCCCCTGGTAGATACAATATTAATAAATGCAAGCCAGTAGTGATGTAAGTGGGTCTTCATTATTAAACATAGTTTTCAGCTGAGGTTTTCGGTAATATTAATCAGATAAATCGGAAGTCACCACCTAAGCACTTTTTAATTAATTACTTACAACCTGATCGTGATAGTCTGCCGGCGCTGCAGCACAGTCATCGCCAGATTTACGTAGGAAACGACTCAAAAATATATTTTTTTATTAAAATACTCAAATAATAAAAATAACCTAAAATGTAAACATTGTCTGATTGTACCAATTTGGCCAATGCTGGGAGATGTGAAAATTGGGCTCGTGAAACTTTCCTAAGTGCTCTAAATTATGACCTAGTTTCAGCCCTGTAACGCCAGGCCCAAGTTTCTATGGACTTTGGGTTTCTCCTTTCCTAGCTACCAAATTAAAGTAATTGAATGGCAACCCATCATTATTATTAAATACTTTCGGTGGCCATCTGTGGTCCTTATCATTAGTTCTACTTTACCAAATGTTTTTCTACATCAAAGGCACAATAAAAAATACGAAAAATACAATGTTACTATAAAAAATACCTTAATCGCCATAATAATATTTGAAGAGTTCCGTCAATTACTCCGGGATGCCATAATCAGATCCTGACCAACTGATAATGGGACCAACAAGAAAGTATACCCGTTTAAATAAAAAAAATATTTCCAAATCAGTCCAGCCATCTTCGAGTAATCGGGTACATAAAAAAAACAAAAAATTCCAACAAATTGCGACCCTCCTCCTTTCTTTGTAGTCGGTTAATAAATAGTCAGTGTGAAGAGAGTGAAAAAAAATGCATTCTAATTTTGTGAATTACGAATATAGAAATTTCCCGAATTAATTTAACCCTGACTTTCAATTTATCTTCAATCTACGTGACATGGAAACACACTGACGAATGTTCTATCCGATTCACCTCTCTTTCTTGTAAAAAAAATATTCATTCAGTAGATGTAACGGGCAAGGCAATAGTATAATTATAATACCCTTCTTACATTCTTATTTTGTACTGGATGTGTACCTATCATATAAGTACTCAATGCATCATTTACCTACGTAAAAAGGAAAAATTAAAAAGAAGTCGAAACTTGAACTTAATTTCATCTGGCTTCTTGCAAAGCGGAGCAGACCTAACCTGACTTCAAGGATTTGAATGATATCAACTTCACTACTGTATATACATACCACACAACTCTACAAAGACAGTGAGGTACTTAATGTTCGGCAGTTATTTATATTGAGAACATTTCTAAGAGCACATAAAACTGTTATCAACTCTACAGAATATAAACATCTACTCAATCGTCGTGTATATAGAATCACGACTCCCAATATTCACACATCGTTTGCCAGACGTTTCAGTCCATATATGGACTACTACATCTATAATACGGTAGCTAAAGAATGTGACATTAAAGAGTGCTCACTAAAGGAGGCAAAAATTGTGGTTTTTGAATGGCTCACTTTATTAACCTATGATGCTACTGAAAACCTCCTACAGCACTTAAGGTAAATTAAATACACCACACCGTTTTAATTGTAAATACTTATATAAATACTAATTATATATTGTTATTGAAGTATGTGCATAATATATGTGTTATCTAAGTACCAAATAGTATTTTATTAAAATAGTTTAATATAATATAATATGTAATCATTTTTTTATTGCATTTTCTTTATATTTATTCTTATTCTATTTATAATTTTTTAATTTTTTCTTTCTCTTAATATAAAATAAAATAAGAATTAAAAATTAACTTTTGATAAATAATCCAACTACTGATGTCAACCGGGCATTGTATTCGTATTTAGTAATCGTCTAGGTACCCACAGGACAGGCTTGCCTTTTTTTTTTTTTTTTTAACGTGTGGAAACCCCCACGGGTCGTCACCCCACCTGGGCTAAGCGGTAGGATGGTATGTCGGACTCGAACCGACTAAAATCACACGGTGTTCCGTCACAGTCCATATTACCAGGGCCTCAGGTGTACCCTTACAAGGAAATCCCTGTGAGCCCTGGCAGACTTGGCCGCCTGTAAAACAACAGGCGACCCCACTGTGTTGTGGGGGATTTTATCCCCTGTCGGTAAGGGAGGCACGCGCGGAACACGGCGCCACCGTCTCGGGCCTGCTTCTGCTAGGGCGCCGGATAACCCTGTCCGTCGCCCCCAGGTAAGCGCTCATGGAGGCCGGAGATCCACTTGCTCTCTCCGGCGCCTGGTGCGTCTTCTGCGAGATGGGAGAGTACTAGTTCTCTCCCTTTCCCTCTCCGCCGCCTCCTTGGCATACATTACCTCCTCGCAAAACGAGGCGGCGGAATCCCACGCGCTCTGGCTCTGGACCATAGACATAATCATGGTCTCCAGCGAGAGGAGGACAGGGTTGCCTAGTGTGGGGCCATCGGACATTCTTACATTGTTCATGTACCTATAACTTTCTGGCAATAAACAGTTTTTATTATTTATTATTATTATAGGTATACGATAGTGAACTTTTGGACATTTACAGTGCAATCTTGCAACTTGCATCAACAAATTATTATATTGAGGTTAGTTTTTCAGTTAAGTTAAAAAAGGATTTTTTCTGTACGTTTGGACACCCCCTCTGGCCATCACACCACCGGGATTTTTGGTGGGACGGTTTAATGGCATCGAACCGACCAAAATCACACGGTCTGCCGCACTGCGCTCAAGTAAATAAGTTAAAAACCCTATCTTAACGCTTCATTAAATCTTAACCAATACCTACACACCTACAAAGCAATGAATTAATACAATTTCCACACTTAAAGTAATATAACATTTGAACTTTCGCGTTCCATGATATATAATTTTTTAAACGGAGACGGAGGGCGTGCACCACTGAGCCAGTCAGCTTGTGACCACGGCCAGTGCAACCTGGTCGAAACGTCAGGCAATTCAAAAGTATGTAATACCTATTCATTGAGTTAATTCCCGTTTAAATAAATATAAAGGTAGTTAATAATCTTATCAAATACCTTTTAATGTGCGCGATATCTCCACTGACACAACTTATTCTAAAAATGTTTTTAATGATGAGTAAATATCCTAGGGAGAAAAAATTGCTATTTATTCGTATTGATGCCGGTTATTTTCTTTTGGAAGGACTAATCTGCCTAGTTTGGGATCAGACGGCCGTGTGTGAGATGTGCGGAGTTATTATTATTATTAATCGAAAATCTTAAACATTTTAGAATTGAATACAAATAAATGTAAACGCAATCTAGTATGGTTCCTGGTTTGGTATACCTATCTCACATACAGTGATGCACCACTGAATGTAAGACTCATCTTCATTACCGATGTTTAAACTACTACAGAAAATCGTTGGCTTGCACTCTTATAGTAAAGTTATGTGAAACGTACGTGTACGTAAATGTTAACGTATACTTAACTGCATCAATATTGGGAATACAACCAAGAACTTGTTTTATGCGTCTTACAGTAAATCTTATATTGAATGACTTTATCTCTACATGACCCGATCGCGTACAAAGGAGCACGTCAAAACTCGTTGACGCCACATCAGTTTTCTGATTTGCAATTTATAAAGTGAGCTTAATACGTAAGTAATATTCCAATGGGTGTAAACAATTATGTTCCATATTAAAAGAAAAAGTGTGTGTGTACTTATGTACGCACGTAAGAAGTTATACTTCTTTGGCGCTAGGTAAATAAAGTTTCTTTAAATATCATAATAGATAATACATACCGTCAACTATAATCACAGTAAATTATCTTTAAATCAATAAATTTTTAATAAATATCAGTCATCACTAAATATTATTTGAAATAAAATCGTGAAGTTGGTAACTTTCTTTGAAAACACTAAAATGTTGACTAACTAACTTCAGGGTGTCGGTTTTTTGTGACGGTGTGCGCGCGCATCGTAAATGACTAGCTAACTTCAGGATTTCGGCTTTTTGTGACGGTGTGTGCGCGCCTTTTAAAAATTTACTCTCATCATTTATCCCTAACGCGCCAAAAGAAGTATAACGTCCCCCGCCGCGTGTCTGTCTGTCTGTCTGTTCGCGATAAAGTGAAAAACTACTGAACGGATTTTTATGTGGTTTGCGTGGTGTGTGCGGATAAATAAAGCACTAGAGTACCTACTGTTGAATCAGGGAAAATCTACAATAAACGGACATTAAAAATGTAAAATTAAAAATCTGTTAATGACATGAATTGATGCCCCGTTGACACAGTGAGATAAGTCTAGTGGAAAAGGTAAGTGGTGAATGGTGTATTTAACTATCTTATTCCATGAATACTGCAATGAAGTTGAGATAATATCTTACTACTCGTATTCGACAGGGAACTGCGTTTAGATAGCACTACTAGGGTAGTGCAGTTTTCATTCTGATGAATAGCTACAAAGTAGAAGGTAAAAATTAAGCAGAAGTGACTATGCTGATATTACGAGTCTATATAGACATACGAGTAGGTGACTGCTTAAAAGATAATTCTTAAAATTTTGCAACAATGTTGTACGTTATGTACTTGTGCAATATCAAATGCGCAGTTTGTTATAGGGAAGTGCAATAATGTCAATTCAGGTACAGTAGTTTGTTTGATGATTCTATTTTGAGAAGCGGTAGACAACCAACGGCAGCAATTGATTCTAATAACCGGCAGTAAGGAGGCCGCCGGGTTCAGGGCCAACACTTGATCACTGAAACACGTTTCGTATTTATCTACACGGAATATTTTAACTATTTTTTACGAACACGTGCGTCACTACTGATACAATTACCTCTGGTAGCCACATTATGCTGATTGGTGTCGCCGTCGTACTACGAACAATACTCATGGCCGTTATAAATACATAAATTCTTAATTTTTATGTATGTATATATTTAGATACTAACTATTATCGATCATTCGAACAACCTTTAAGACCACTCAACGAGTACACTTATAGCACCCAAATCTGACGGCTCTTTGTTCCCTTGTGGCGACTGTCGGTGTATCTAGAATCGGAACTTTTGTTACGCTATGCATTTCAGTCTGTAGTCATTACTACAAAGCATTTATTCCATGTTAAAGGGTCCCTGGGCTATTATGACTCACCCAATTTTAAACAATTTTAATTTGATAACGACAAGAGTTAGTTACTTTAGTATTTCATCATTTTTTTTTCTTTGAAAATAATTCTCGTAAATAGGTACTAGTCCAGGTCCACCGTAAAAGCAGTTCCCGTATTCCTTTTATTTCAGGCGCAGTACGGCACACCGTGTGGTTTTAGTCGGCTCGATTCCGACACACCGCCCTACCCGAAAACCCCCGTGAGGTGACGGCCCGAGGGGATTTCCACACGCAAAAAAAAAAGGTTCACCGTGGTGCACATAATATGATATTTCATTAGAATTATATTTCGTTCTGAATTAAGCTGTTTTTATCCCCTAAGCATTACTTATTGCCTTTCGAGCTTGTCACCGACTTCAAACAGATCAGTAGGTACCTGGTGCCTTTGTAATGTTACCTACTATTTTAAATGTGTCACATGTATGTAGTTTTTTCAATTAAGTTTGACATCGATTATTTTTCACTTTTCAGTGCCCTTTCTTAGTGTTTCTTTAAAGTAGGTTTAACTTTTTTTAAAGTGTTTTTTTGCCATTTTCAGAGTAGATAAGGTATCTACTCAGTACGTTCGTAACGTACTGAGTAGATACAGTATTTAGAACATTACTTACTGTAATGTAAAAGGCCGAACTACAGTTCGTTAGATTATAATATTAACTTTAGTTTAATAAGCCCGATATTTTATTGAGATAAGGTCGTAAAATTTTTAGTTTGTCTAGCAACTTGCTGCACTGATTAAATTTATAAGTCATAAAATACTAATCTTACCTACTCCTTTTTTAATTTAGTTAATAAAAATAATGTTCATTACTTTAAACGTCAATGCTGCTTAATTTCAAGAAAAATCAACAAAAACACTGCATCTCTCCTGAATTTCTGTGGGTTCCCCTCAGATATCATCATCAGATCCGGACTTTCCGGACCGGACAATGGGGAGCATACCTTTTCAAACAAAAAATGAATTTTTTGAAATCGATCCATTGATGAAATAGATAAGAAAAAATAAACATACAGCCGAACATAGAACCTCCTCCTTTTTTTAAGTCGGTAAGAAAAGCTTGTAAATTATAGGACTCACTAGGAAAGTTGTCAGGCTTTGTAATCAGTTACCGTAATTATATAATAAAAAGGCTAATCCTTTTTAGGGTTCGTTGACAAAAAAAATTTCTAAAATTGTAGTAGCAGGTGAGTCCTAAATATTTGATAATTTTTAATCTTATACACGTATAATGTTAAAGAAGAAATCCTATAGAAATAACTAAATGCCCATAATAATATCTTTATAAATTCCCCAGACCGTTTCCGTTCCGTTAAAAAAATGTATATTACTAGGTAAGTAGTGATATACAATTTCATAACGGAAGGGAAACAGTAGCAACAACGAGTCGGCATTTATCAATCATAATAAATCAAAGCTAATTAGAATATAGATAAAAAAACAATCTTGTACGTCGCGTATTCTCGTACTTGTTAAATTACATCATGATTCATTGTGTTTATCTCCAGGTCAAGGGTAAAATGGGAATACCGCATGAATAACATGTGACATAATACGACAGTGTTCTTTGTAAGCTTTCGACTGGCCGTGGCAGTTCAAATTTTCGCACTACCCGATCGACTTTGCTAATATATTGCCACTTATTGTCCTACAGCGGCTAAAGATCGAAGCGAATGGCAGTTGCTACGACAACTTAGGCAGATCTTAGAACCTTCCGTGTAGATCTGGACTCTTCGGATCCGGATTTATGCCAGATTGATCTCTGTAATTTTCATGTAGTTGTATTTGGTAACTCATTTCGAAGATATGTTGTTTTGGGACCCTGTGGCACGAAGTAGCATCAGTGGTTGGCATTCCACTAATTGATTCCATATTTTAAAATGAGGACCTTTTTGGATGTACTACAGACCCAGATGTTTAAGTCTGATGGCTGGCTTAGCTGCTGGCACAGCATATCCTGTTGTATAAACTTGTCTGGTGGTGCTAAATCGAGAACCACTTCAAGAGTGTCTGCGGGGGTTGTGCGCATGGATCCAGTGATGGCCGAACATGCAAGTCTCTTGAATTGCTGCAGTTTATTTTTGACAGTGCTTAGCTCTGTTCTTTGCCACCAGGCAATAGCACCGTACTAATTGGCCGTATGTCCGTTTTGTACACCCATAGTGCCAATTCGGTAATAGTCAAGGTCAAACTCTCAGTTTGCTGCCTAGTTTTACGCCTAGATACTTAACCTAACTGGTATACTATAGGAAGTTTATAGGAAGTGTGACTCTCGGCCGTTTTCAGCATTCCGGAAGATTGCCTCTAGCGGAAAACTATCTGCACTCTGGGCACTGTTTAGTAAAATTACTAAAAATAATGTTGTATATGTTTTAAAAGAAACATTATCCCAAGGTACATAAACCAGATTACATCTAAAACATAGTAATTTTGAACAAACCTGACTGCAGCTGTCCGTATGATATTTGAATTGAATGCTAATCAATGAAGTTTATTTTGTAACGTAATACAAGTGTCAATTATCATATGAATAAAATGATTTATGAAGGTACTTATGTATGTAAATCAGAACACAAAAAGTAAATCGGGTCAAGTGTACGCCAAACTTGTATGACAACTTGTGGTCTCATACCTTTGTTATTATTTGTAGTTTTAATTTATTTTAAGTGCTTGTAAGATATAAATATGACTGTACAAAAAAATATTTGTTTACAAAAAGTCTCGGAATACAACTACGACACGGATATTACTTGATTAATTACATGCTTTAAGGAACGTTCAAATACGTTTAGGCTTACGTTTAGTTATTATTATTATACAGAGTGAATTTATATTTTAAGTCATTCTACTACTACTGGTTTGGAAGGGCTATGACCGATTTTTATATGATTAGTTGTTTTTTAGGGTTCCGTACCTCGAAAGAAAAAACGGAACCCTTATAAGATCACTTTGTTGTCCGTCCGTCCGAAGGTCTGTCTGTCTGTCAAGATCCTTTTTCTCTAGTACGCGTTGAGGTATCAAACTGAAATTTATAACAAATACTCAGGTTTACTGTCCCTTCGAGCTGTGAAAAAATCAAATTTCTAAGCCAACGCAACCAAAAGATATAGCCGTTTATGCCGTAAATTTCTGTAAATTTTCGGCACTCGCAAGGGAATCAAAACCTACAGGGTACTTCCCGTGAACTCAAAATCTTAAAATTTGGTACGAAGCAAGGTCTTATAGCACAGATAAAGGAAAAATTGCGAAAACCGTAAATTTTTAGTTACATCATATAATAAAAACGTTTTTAATAATTTTACTTTTTTACTTTTTTTTATAACTTACTACCCCTTTCCTCATGAACGCGTAGAGGTATTAAATTGAAATTTATATCAAATAGTCTATAATACATTTAAACTGTATCAAAATCAAACTTCTATGTCAACGCAATCAAAAGAAACAGCAATTTAAGCCGCATATTTTCAAACTCGCAACTACTCGCAAGGGAATCAAAACCTAAAGAGTACTTCCAGTCGACCTAGAATCTTGGAATTTGGCATGAAGCAATATTTTATAGCAGATATAAAGGAAAAATTCCGAAAACCTTAAATTTTTAGTTACATCACATTTTTGTCCGTCCGTCCTTTTTCTCAGGAGGTATCAAGCTGGAATTTATATCAAATACTCAGGTCTACTGTCCTTCAGAGCTGTGAAAAAATCAAACTTCTAAGCCAACGCAATCAAGAGATACAGCCGTTTATGCCGCAAATTTCCGCAAATTTTCGACACTCTCAAGGGAATCAAAACCTACAGGGTACTTCCCGTGAACTCAGAATCTTGAAATTTGGTTCGAAGCAACGTCTTATAGCACAGATGAACGAAAAATTGTGAAAACAGTAAATTTTTAGTCACATCATATAATAAAAATATTTTACGGAACCCTCGGTGCGCGAGTCCGACTCGGACTTGGCCGGTTTTTTTTAGTACAACAATACTATCGTTTTTAATTATTTTGTTCACGTTTATAGTCAAGTACAAGATACATTGAAACAAAGGTAATTCATGAAAAAGAGAACTGAAATTAACTGAACGACTGAAGCGACACAAAATCCGGATACTTAAAATATTTATGTTTCCCAAAAGAAGAACATATTGAACAGACCATCGTTTCATATGACCAGGGAAAGAATGACGTTCATTCAAATTCATGCTTAACAAGCAAGACTATGTTTATTACTTCAACATTTTTGTAATTCGATTACGAATATTGAACACGGTCATGATTAATTGGCTGAAGTCACCCGGCGGTCTTCCTTGCGCTGCCCGAAGTACCGCCTAGGCCAGTAGCCAATATCCGTTTAGAGGTTTTGCAGCGAGGACATCACCCTAATCACTTTATTGGCCTTGAGTGGACAGCTACTTTAAGTGAGTACTGTTATGAGTTTAACTAGCTTAGGCCCTATTGGAGATCTATTGGTGAGGTCGTGCCACATATTGAAAAATAGAACATACTAAATAGTAATAAAAAAGAACAGACGACCCAATTTAACAAAACATGTATACAAATAGCAACTTTTACTATCTATATCTGAATAAAGTTTAGTACTTATCGCGCACCAATACTCCACTGCTAAACAAATATACTTAAAGGTGGTATGCGCATCTGATTTTTATTTCATCATGATGAAAGCGCTTTCTTCAGCGATTGCCATCAACCAGTATTTCTCTAGATATATGCAAGCATTTCTTTAGGTGTGAGCCCCTGAAAGGGCGTACCTCCTATATAGACATATTTTTATACTAAATGACAGGTCCCCGCGTGCGCTTTAAATCAGACTTACACGCTTACACTCATTAATGTTACATTTAAATTTCTAATTTACGAAAATAATTACTTGATGAAGATTCATCTGTCTGTCTCGCTAACGTAAGGTATAGCCGAAACGAGAGTACACAATAAAAAGACCGTAATGAAAGATGGCCGAGTTCGCGAATCAAAAATGGGGTTAGTGCTGATTCCCCCCGTTCTTGTTTCCCCCTGAAAAAATAGAATTTAATGACATTCTTGATTCCCTCCGATTTTTAAAAATAAAGTACAGTTGTGCGAAAAAGTGTCAGCAACACAATATTATTTTTGGCATCTGATCTTTATTGTCTACGCAAGAAGATATAAACTTTGATACAATTACACAACATTTTTACGAAGTCGAATTTGATAAGTATAACATTTTTATTATGATTTTAATTTTTTAAAGTATTGCACTGTTACAAACGATAATTTGGTCGTTATTTTGAAATATGTGTGGAATACGTACCACGAGTCTAATAGGCCGTAAGTTCCCTTCTGGTAAGTAAGAAAGTAGACACGCTTGCTTTTTTTTTCGGCTCGCGGTTCGTATCGCCACAAACAAGAAGACGCATAGGTAGCGTCTTCTTGTTTGTATTAGACTCGACTGGACTGGGGGTAGATTTTCAAAAATCAGTTTTTTCAGCATAACTTTTTTCCTATGGAATTTTTTTTGGACCGTTTAACATTAATAGCATGCCCATAGTAAATACGAACATTTTTTTAATATGAACTCTAAATGATTCCATCCTTAACTTGGGGAGGGGAGGCGGAAAAACAAAATTTGTTGGAAAAAAATTCATAGCTCCGAAATTGTAAACCTTTTTACAATCGGTAATATTTTTAAATGAAAATATTTTTTTATTATACTCTACAATGTAGACATTTTAAATTTTTAATGTGATTTCTATTTTTGGACATAAAAATTAAAAAAACACGAAATCTACCTCTGCGGTTTGCTGCCGGTTTTTTTTTATGGTATAGCGGGCAAACGAGCAGATGGGTCACCTTTAAGGTGAGAGGTGGGGAAGGGAGGGAATAGGGGGAGAGGGGAGGGTGGAGAGAAAAGAGGTAGCGGAGGGGGGTTGGGAATGGGGAGAGGGAAGGGTTAGAGCCTAAAGTATTCCAAACTTAATGTTTGTCCATGGGCAAAATTTTATTAAAAGTGCGTAAAAAAAATGCTCTTCACGTGTTAATTGAGATAGCTACCAGTAATTGTTGATCACTCAATTGGAGCATTCTGGTTCTAAATAGCTTGATCTTTTTTTTTTTATGGTATAGAGGGCAAACTAGCAGACGGGTCACCTGATGGTAAATGACTACCGCCGCCCATGGGCACCTGTAACTCAAAGAGTCACAAGTGCGTTGCCGCCCTTTAAGGTGTGATTAGGAGAAGAGGGGGAGGGGGGAAGAGGGGAGAAAGGAAGGACGGGAATAGGGGAGAGGGAAGGGTTAGGGCCTCCGGTAACCTCACTCACGCGGCGAAATGCAATGCAAGCATTGCTTCACTACCGGTTTTCTGTGAGGCCGTGGTATCGAGCGGAGTCGAGCCGGCCCATACGTGCCGAAGCATGGCTCTCCCACGTATATATATTTCTTAGTAAAATATACAGGTTAGATCAGTAAGTAGTGCTGTAGGCCTTCATATAAATAAGGTGAGTAAATTTCGATTTTTGTCACTGTAAGTTGTACCAGTAAGTATAAGTCACATTTATCAAGAATTCCCAAAATAAATGAATGTTCCTTATCACCTAAGGAACATAAAATATAAAAACAAAAACAAAAAACACATCTATTTCGAAATATCACCTTAAAATCGTCAGCACAATGAACTTACACAATAATATGGAGCCGTTCTATTAAAAATAAATATATATTGATTTTGTATTCGACACCTGTTTAGGTCAACCGAACAAGTTATGTTTGGGTCAAAACAATCACTACAACAGTTTTTTTGGCAAACTGTGTCAGATTTAACTGTTAGAAAAAATGGTGGATAATTCACTGACACCGATTTAATCTAATTAAAAGCGTACGTGATTGGTAACGTAGTGGAAGTATGCAATTTGGGACATTGTAGTTACCGTGTTTTGGTTGTAAGCATAAAATAATCTTTTTATTTGCTTATAAGAAGGAAACAAGGACATTGCTCTTATAGCAAGTGGCTATATTCCGCTGTCTGTGGATTGAGTACGATTGCGATAGTGACAGTACAGATTTCATCCATGGCGAGCCTAACAAAACTTTCATACACAGTAGGGATAGAATCCCAACAGGAACTTTTGTTTCTTGTGATTATGTAAAACCAAAGTTACCATTTTGTAAAATAATCTCAGTACGTTCTATTTTTCTTCAAAATTCAAAACAAATTCTTTGACATTTTTCTATAGAAAGCGGCAAGTTCACAGGGAAAAACTTAAATAGGTAAACGTGTGTGTTTTTATGTGTTTTCGTATAATTTGATCAAAAATACCTATTTTGAATACTTCAAAATTGCAAAAACTGTTTCCTACATGCACATCCTTCTCTATAGATCAATAGAGGAAAAGGCCATAAAAGGTGTAATTTTATACATGTGAAATCGCCAACTGAAACCATAGGTATCTTATATTATACCATTTAGCAAACTTAATTATGTAATTTCTTTATATTTTGCTGATTTAAGTTAGATAGTTAGGTTTAAATTAGAAAGTCACAAAAATGTTAACTTAATAAGTTCCTAAATGCTACTGAGTTTGGCGGTGCCTTGATTGTGTCTGTAACATATTTAAGATATTTGTTATATTTCTTTATAAAACCAAAGGTACAAAACAGTTAAATTATCACAAAACATAAAATTATTATTTAAAAAAAATGACTGATTGACTGAACAGTCAATGCGCCTAAATCATGATAAATTGTAATAAGCTGTAGTTTTCATCCCTTAACTTTCCATCCTTAGAAGTGTAATATCCATAATTATTTAAATTTAAATAAGACCAACCATGAGTACAACTTATTCAATTAAAAAATGCACGAATTGTTATAAAAATATATCCAAATCGCTTCAATTGTGCCTATAAAATTTTAAGAGTTTCCATGATTTCTCCAGGATCCCAGAACATCATCAGATCCTGACCTAATGACCACGGGACCGCCTGGGAAGTATACCCTTTCAAACAAAAGAAGAATTTTCCAAATCGGTCTAGACCTCTTTGAGTAATCGGGGAACATATATAAAAAAAGATTCCGACGAATTGAGAACCTCCTCATTTTTTTGAAGTCGGTTAATAACCCTTAAATTCGAACAAGAAATAATTAACTGAAATAAAAAAACACGACTGCTTTAAAAATATTAACTAACAAACATATAAGTTGTTTGAGACAATATTTTTTATTTAAAATGTACTTTTTGGCACCATAAATCCCATAATATATCATTTTTAACCGAAAAAAAAGGAGGTTCTCAATTCGATATATATATTTTTTTTATATATCCTGTGACACTCGTGCAATAAAGACGCATCTAAAGACATTTCATTCATATTATGTAATTAATTAAAATCGGTTTAGTACTGGACATACATACAGACAGGTCAAACATGTAACCTTCGTTTTGAGTTCGCCACAGTCGGGTAAAAAGGTGTGTTTGAGGTAATTGTGCTACGTTTTTTTAATATATGCGTAGTTATAATCATTATTCTTTGCATCGTATTAAAGACACCATTGATAATGAAATAACAAAATCAATGACTTTTGTAGCAAAAGAAAAACAGCTCACCATTACTAAACACTTTTTTCAAGTTCTAATAATTTATTCGAAAAAAATATTGAATATCTTGTCTTCAAGCAAAGCACTTAATGAAAATGATGCCGCTAAAAGTTCTTGACAAATAGTTGTCTTCAGCTGTTTGCAAATCAAATACTCACTCGTACGTATGTTCGTTAGTATGTATTTTCCTTTTTGCTTACCCTACTTAACGCTTTATAATTTCAATATATGTTTAGGCTTTCCACACCTAGAGCACCTCAATAGAGTATTTATTGGTATTTCAAAAAAGGAAGCGTTTATACTAACCTAAGTCTAATAGAGTCATACAAACATGACACTATCAAAGTCAGTTAAAACTAGCCTAAATTTGGAGCCTTATGAGATCCCTGCTTTGTATTTTTATACTAGAAACCCATTATAGTTTAGTTACACGCAGCTTATAAGAGAAGTTGATAAAAAAATATTTTCATGTAAATCGACCGTTTTTTCCTTTCCTTTAATTTTTTAAATAAGCTCCCTCCCAGCTTACCCGAATAATACTTTACGTCTCTTTCAGTTTCAAGAACTTGGTCAAAGTTACACATTTGATGTATTGTGCCGCAAGAGCACTTTTAATGTAGAAGTCTTTAGAAGGAAGGCGGTTGAAGTTACATTAAATAACCATGATGATAATATTATGCTGGACAGACAGACCATAACTGGTTAGAATAGCTTTTTTGACTACTGGAGTCTAAAAGAGAATAGTATATTGCATTAAAATCTAAACATAACTACCTTTTACCTAATGTAACTTTATTATGAAAATATTTTCATCATTCTATTTGAAATTTCAAGCGAAGTATTAATTTTTTATACAGGCAACACTGCGTAAATTTGTGCCGTAAATTAATGCTCGGCGAGGCCTTTAATAAACCACGTTGGATTACTCACGACTCAAATGTGTCTGCATATTTTACGATATTGTTCCAGACTACGTCGCGCCTACAACATTATTAAGTTAACCAGGAAGGTACAGTTAGCAACTAAAGTAAGTTTAATAAGTACCGAGCTCACATTAAATAAAAAAAAAGAAAGGGTTTTTAGGACACAAACTTGACGTTCGATTCGATTCGTTCGGTCGATTTGATTTGATTTGATTGAAAAATGTAACCAAATACGTTTACCCATGTTCTAGAACTCACAATAAAAGTTATGATTTATTAAGTTCCAGACAGATTACCATTATTATTACATAAAACAATTACAAATCAATACGTTTTTTTCCCTTTACAAATTTATATTTGACAACCCTTTCAAATAGGTTTACAGTATGGTGATTTTCTTTAAGTTTTCTTTTATAACTTTTTGTTAATCTGTACTTGGTAAGTTTATTAAAAAAGGAGGTTTGTGCTAACCTGTTTTGGTATATTAGCAATATGTCGACGAATTTGCCTGTCCTATAAGAATAAGTAGACATTCCCTCTTTTTAACTACAATTAATTATTTTGTAATAAATGCTCTCTCCATAGAAACTTTTACAACTTGAGACATACTATACTACCATTACTAAGACTTAATATTATTGACTTTTCATTAACGGCGTATGTCTTACAAAATAAATGTAATGTAAAATATATAAATAATTATATTACATACTTAATAAATAATACTTACGGTACTTTATACTTCTTCTTGGTTTAAAAGTTTATAGGTGCTATTTGTTAACCTAACTAGGGTGTCTATATTATGAATCTAAGTCCAGGCCGTTCCCCGATATTTGGTTTTAAAGAAAAAAAAAAAACGGAGCAGCAACTGTTGTCATTGACCGTATGGTGCTATAAATGCTGCGTTATAATCATTTTTGTTTCCCGAAACAAGTTTGTCTCTCTCTCTGTTACGTAATATCTTAAGCTTTATCTGCAAAAATATGTTTCGACGTCTTTGTTTTTGTATGACGTATATCAAGTGTTGTTTATTGCCTTTTCTAGTATGATTGTACCTTATCTTCTCCGATTACATAACTCTGTGTTGGACTGACCGCATGATGAAACCAACTTGCCATTTCAGTCAGTTCAAAGTAAGAATACCTCCTTTGGACTGACTAATGAATAAATTACAAATATATAGATGTGGTTTTTAAAGTCAATAATATTATTATATATCTAGCCGCAGTGTTGCAAGGTTTAAGAGTACCTATCGCGTAAGGGCTTTGACTCGCCACTTTTCTCGGGTCCAACGAGTCATTCTCATTACACATCAATAACACAAAATTTATGTGATCCTCCTTTTTCTTCTCACCTCCCAAAAAAATGCTCAACTTTGGAATTAGTTACTCTAACCAGTTTTAATTTAAAATTATAATTTATTACATTTATTTTAAAACCAACTTGACGATATTTGAAAGTTATAAATAAACTGTATGCAAAAAAATCTACGAGGTCTGGAAAAACACTGATGGTCATCGAGGTAAAGAAACTAAAGAAATAATAGTATCAAAGTTAGGTACATCTAGTGTTGCTAAATCGTAAATAAATTTTTTGTGTTAAATTGAAATGTATTATGCTAATATTTTTAAAGCTACAATTTTTAAGGAATACGTTGTCCGACAGACTATCTCGTGTCAAAATTATTTGCGCATGTTTTTCAACTTTTCTTTGCCTAAAAACTGTATTCGGACTTATATTTACACATAAAAGAAAGAATTAGTCAAATCTGACAAACCTTTCGAAATCATGTGCTTAACAAACAGCCTATTAACATTAAGATGAATAAAAATTTAATAATTTATCCAAATATTAATACGTGGAGAGAAATCTTTGTACGCATTTTCAATATCTATTACAACCCTTAAAAATCATTTGAAAACGGCTACATCAAGCTAAACGCATTCAGTACGTTTGTTATGGATCTACTGATTAATATAGCATTATTGATAATATACAGACCATTTTTTAAAATTCCCAATATGAGTAGCCAATATAATAAAAACGAATGAATTACGCAAATTGGCCGGCTATATGAATAACGTGCCCTGCTTATATAATAAATTATTAATAATATGTGTTATAAAATAGGGAATATGCATTTTTGAAATTCCTTATCGCGCGTTGCGAAAGGGGGCCAGACGGAAAAAATTAAGACCAAAAGTTGTAACGACACTTTTTGATTTAATTTACAATCTTACATAAATGAGAGAGACTATCTATATATACTTCTAAGTTTTTTTAAAAACAGCACTTCGGACCCTTCCAAACCAGGGATCTCACTAATCCTAGCAGCCGACAATATATTTGGGGTGACATTTTTAGGGTGGGTAGGGTAGGGGTGGGTTTCGTGACGCCAGGAGGTGGAGGTAGGTTTGGGAGGGGGTCGATAAAAATCGTTATTTTGGGCTAGGGCTAATCGTTTCTGCGTTATGAGCGATTGTTTAATTTTTATTTAACTTTTTAATCTTGTCTCTGTGCAGTCACAGAATACATAATAGGTGCAATTGGATTTTTTATTAAATTGCTTTACAAATTGACTTGTAATTTCAGACCTATGTGTCCGAATTACTCCGGGTGAATTTTATATATTAGGTCAAGGACCCAACTAGTCGTTCCCGTTAAAAGCTAATTTGTAATTCCGCGTATTACTGGAGGGGGGTTACACTCTCGTGCTGTTGACCCTCAGGAGTCCACCGAAGTTGGGGGTAGCAGACAATTTTCAGTAAATAGCCCCTGGAGCCCACAATACCGCTCAGGGGGTGGTATTTCTGGAGCTAAAGTTGACTGTGGAGGGTCCCAGGTGCAGACCCCGGGTGGTCAGGATCGTATCAGTAAGGATTTGCTTCCTCGAGACTTCGACCAACTTGGTGATGCACTTAATTTTTACTCACTAGTCACAAACAAACGTCTGGCGTTTGGGAACCACTAGTCACAAAAATATAAATCTGGGTTTTTTCGTTAGGCTATTAGTGTTTCTGGCGATTTATATATAAAAAAGTATACGTTTTTGATTTAGATTTTGAGTAAAAATTAAATGAATAAACACGAAATTTTTTACCGAGTTTATCAAACTTTGGTACACTGTAACCGCCCCAATTTTTATCGAATTTTCAATATAAAAGCACTTTCGGGATCCTTTCTTACGCGGCCATACAATAAATATTTGTCAGCAAACCCAACAAACAATCGGCAAACTTACTATTGCAATTGTTTATATATAAAAATTCAAAAACAGGCTATCTTTTTTGAAGTGAAAACTTTTTTAGGCACGTTTGTGCACTTTTGCTATGGGGAAAAAGCACCGAACTCGAGACCGTCACGCTATTAATACATATTTAGATCCACTAGACGACGATCTGAACTTTCGTCTTGGAACTTCGTTCCATCCGGGTGTCCCTTGACACCTCTCAAGTTTTTTTATTTTTTAAACTTAGTCAGACGTCTGTTTAACCAGAAAAACTTGAACAACTAGTAAGGGGGCATTGTGTTGTGTCGTTTGGTTCGGTGCCGACAAACCACTTAACGGTTAGCCTCAGAGATGATGATCGTCGTTATTACTTAGATGGCATTTGATCTCCTGACGCCATTCTAACACACTTTCAAAATAATCATTCAAATACGTATCCTCATTTTTTAAATAATTACTTATAAACACACTTTACCGAAGTTTTGTTTTAATTTTTAAATTTGAGATATAACCAATACAAGCAGCCCTTTTATTAGCTTTTAATTTTAATCTGATCTGATCATGGTGTTTCCATCTATGTCTTGATCCTAGCGCCCTACCTTATGTACCTTAATTGGCTTAATTATCAACTTTCCCAACAGATACGGTTGTATATTCATAATAGACAGACAATATGATGAATATCGAAGTTTATTTATTTAATATACGTATACATATTAATCACGTAGCTCGATGTTACTTGTCATTATTCATATTTTCCGGGCATTACAAATAGTCCTACTTGCAGAAATACGGAATGACGCTGGTATCTCTGGCTAGTACCATAAGCTACTGTAATGTGGAAGATCTTTCTCTGTCACATTTCAGAGTCAATAATTTGTTTACTTTCTACAAAAGTGCTACTATTACGATAATCTATACTAAGAAAAGAATAATAAATCAGACAAGTACCACAGAAAACGGAAGCAGATCAACAAATATGTTTATAATAGATACGTGAATACGAGTGCAATCGTAACTCGTGGGGGGTAACTTAGCAGTGCATAGTTCATATATGTGCACCTGGGTGTCCACAGTACATTAGAGAGTCTGTGTGTACATCGTAATACTTAAGACAACAACAAATAATTACTTGAGACAACTAACACACAGCCTTGTTTAGGATCCGACCAAACTAAGCAGATTCAGTACTATGGTAACCAGATTAATTACACCCAGACACAGAACAAAAGATCGTGCTCATCACCCAATTTTTTGGCTGGGTGGGAATCGAACCTTCCACGCTACGCTTTCCAGTCCATGGACGCCAATCGATCCCTTCTTTCCTTTCCATGCGGTTGTCGGTTGTATAGACTAGGGGTTCTTTGGTCCCTTTGTAATAATTATCCTTTTGTAAATTGGCTTAATCAATATCCATACCCAAAGAAAGCAAATCGCTGGCTTTTATGAGAATGAAATACGATTACTTCATGTCCATCTCGGTACAGGAGTAACGCACAAAATTATTATATCACACATTCGTAACATCATAACAATTTTCAAACCTGTGTGTGTCTATTTGATATTGTATTGTGTATGTATGAGTGTAGGTGATGATAGATCATGGCCGGTGGCTGAACCCGGTAGAGACAATGTAAATATGAGTACATTGTAAACAAGAGAAACCAGAAGTATGTAGTTACGCAACTGTATGTTTTGTCCAAGGTCTCCAAATCATTTAATAAATGATCATTTAACCAGCGGTACTTTTGATTTGGCAACAATAACAAGCATATCTGAAGGATAAGAGGTGAAGTTCAATAAGGAAGAAGTATAAAATGAGTATATAGGTATTGTGATCAGGAATCTCAATAAATTCCTACATACAGAACTAAATCAAAGACAATTAAGTATCATTATGTGAAAGTTAAACTAAGCTATTACCGACACATTGCGTTTTAATAGTTTTTAATTAATTTGCACATTACATTTATTGTAATTAAACCCATAAACTGTTTTGGGCTGAAAATACGTGGGATTTCATAAACAATAAAGTCTGAGTTTGGTCAACACAAATAGTTATCTCTTCTTCGAATTCACAACAATCAAAACAGCTGCATTACAACAATAGTGTAGTTAAATAAAGTTAACCTCCAATCAAAGTTTTAAGTGTACCTACCTACTGTAAACGAAGCGAAGCACCTTTCGTTTTCCGACGTAAGCGACGGTAGTTCATTATTTTTTTGAAAATTTATAATAATACAAATAAATAAACTCTTCTTGTATTATCTACGAATGATCAAATAAAACACCGGGTCGCATATTGATTCTTGAAATCTGGTATTTGTTTACGTGCGCACGCTTGTTTTCCAGGTAATTATAGTGGGAAAAATAGAGACTACACTAACAATGTAGATAAATACGATTACTGTTTTTCTCTTGCATTAAATATAAGTTTTGCGGCATATTTTCAAACTTTTAAAGTATTTACCTATTTAGACTTTTTTGTGAGGTGACTTGTGTATAATAAAACCAGCCAAGTGCGAGTCGGACTCGCGCATGAAGGGTTTACGCACCATCGTACAAGATTTAATACTATGTAGAGTAGGGGAGCTCTAAAGGGGGCTTTTTTGTAATTTATTTTTGTTATTTGTTGTTATAGCGGCAACAGAAATACGCATTCTGTGAAAATTTCAACTGTCTATCTATTACAGCTCATGAGATACAGCCCGCTGACAGACAGACGGACTGACGGACGGACAGCGGAGGCTTAGTAATAGGGTCCCGTTGGTTATCTTTCGGGTATGGAACCCTAAAAAGTACATTTTATTATACCCAAGTTAGAATTCGATATACTTTACAAGAGTTATCAAATATTAACTAATCTTATAAATGTGAAAATGAGTTTGTTTCTTTATTAGATTGTTTGTTTGTTACGCTTTATGCCCTAACTACTTCACCGATCATGATGAAGTTTTGTTTATATGTTGTCAGGGGTACCAGAAATGGACATAGAGTATCTTTCACGTGGAAAAAAGTACTGTTCCCGAAGGATAGAAAAGTAACTTACACACGAGCGAATCTGCGAGTTAAAGCTAGTAGGTAATAAATATAACTCGAATTTAGTTTAGGTGTATGATATATAAAATTAAATACTATCATTCTATTTATGTGCACTAACCAGAAATTGTTTTCGTAACTTTCCTGCTTGTTTTGTTGTTAACTCGGACTCATATGAAAGTTTATCACTATCTACAACCAATTCATTGGGTTCTGACTCTGCACCATCGATGTGTACAAACAAGTAAATCACAAAAAGTAAACTTACTTTGGCAAGGAAAAAGATGACCAATTCGCGATGCCGACCTTCGCGGTGCACCTTCGAGGAACGGTTTGCGCAACACCCGGGTCAAGGGTGGTAAGGCGCCGAACTCATTTTTCGGTCGTCTTGCCGACACATATACAATGCTAATTTTATCCTTCTATAATAACCTCAAAATGACACGGTAGGTATCTATTTGCATTATTACTACGTAGGTACCTTTGCTGAAAGATTGTCTATGCTTGGAGAAAACGTAAAAATTTGATTACGTAACCAACGACTATACTTTTTGACATACGTCATACACACCGTCTATTGCAAATTTATTCTAAATTGCTTTGGGATACAAATGTTATGTAACTTACTTCTTTTTCTATTGGATGTATTAAATCTACCTGGAAAAGTTTAAAATAAAAAGTAGATATAAAATAGTTATGTCAACATAGCACCTGCGTTAGGTGTGCGAGATAAATAAGTTTACATGCGTCATTATTAAATATTACACGGAATTCTTTCTTGAAATCTTAGTAGACGTAAATATTTACTACGTATTCTCCACAGAAGTTATTGACCTAATAGATTTAAATAATTTTCAAGGTTAAGAAATCACAAATCCAAGCTAGTAAAACTTAAAAAACAGGACGTGAGAAAATTAAATTCGAAATTAATTTAATTACGGACATAAAGGTAATATATGGTCTGTAGACGAGAAGTGAATCATTTCTTGTTACAAATTCTACGAATACTATAGACGCGATACTGATAAACAAGAGTAGTGACACGCAGAACCGCGGTAAAAAAATAAAACATGTTTTTTTTTAATTTCATATTCAAAAAGGTACGTAATTATGTCGTATAATGAATTTTGTGCAGACAATTTATTGGTTCCGTCCGATTTAAGAATGTGCTCGCGGCGCCATACTACTTTTTTGAGCTTCGACCTTGACCTGTCTGATACAACCAAACCTGTTGTAGCTCTAAAAGTAAAAGCTTTCGCCAATCAGGCTACTATATTATACATAATGTGGTTTACTTTCTATTGAATCACCTATTTAAAAATTTGATTTCCCTTCCGATAAATTTATAGACAGTAGGTCTTCGATGCTTTTAGTGTGTTTCTTTTTTATTTTATTTCATAAAGTAGTTTGCTTCAAAGAATTTAGTCTGCAATGAAATTTACTACAAAGGACACGAGTAATACATACGAGAAAATTTTAAAATTATTATAGACACCTCAATAATAAGTGCCATATTTTTAAACAAAATATTCTACGGATACCTAAGCCATACATCACCGCGCGTTGGTATGAAAAAGACCCATTGCAAATATCCATAGAAATTTCACCAATGAAAAAGTTCTAAATATCGCCCCTCTCATTATTATGATCGCAATTGGTCCCGCTTAAGAACCACCCTATGATATAGAAGGGACCACGGGTTGGTTCCAATGTAATAACGATTGAAAGGTTAGAATAAATAACGTGTTACTAAATACGCAGGAACTTTTGAATGACAATATTCATTAACAATACTGTATATTATGGTACTATGTCAAAGCTACGTCAAGTATATAAACATATTTATCCATAATTCAGCGTAAACTTTTATAAGGTAACCTAGTATCAAAGTACTGTATGAAATAGCTAACCTTAGAAGAGTAATGAAGACTACTCTCCTCTACCTCAAAGGAGAGCTTTCTTCAGGCATCTCAGTCGTCTATTTTTGGTAGACAAAAAACGATTACTTTTCCTTGTGTGCGTGCCTTAGATAGGATTAGTTGACTCACTGGTGTAATAGGCAGTAACAGTAACTAGTAACAGGTTACGATCAGTCACATGCGGGCAATGATTGTCTAATGGAAAACAAAACTTTTAGTTGTAACGACGTATACATTTGCATATTTTTATTTCGACTACTAAACCATTTTCAATAACACTTTTTATGAGCTAATCTGCTAAACAATCAAATGAATTAGTTTAAAGATTGATTGCCACTATTGATTGGTTCCACCTGTTATAAAGTTTATCTAATAAAAAAGCGATATGTATCGAGTATTAGCTTGATCATTGAATAACTGGTATAAAAGTAGCAACGTGATGTCATCGCGAATAAAAGCCTGTGTTTGCGCAACATAAGGCCTTGCTCACCTTTGTAGAATTCGGGCATAAGCATAAGTATCATAAGACCACGTACTTGTTGCAGATGTAGTCAAATAAATGATATTTTGTTTGAGCTTATAAATATTAATTATATGAAACATTTTATTGATGATTGCAATTGGTATTTAGATACATGCTTGTGACGTAACTGTTTTAAGTATTGTAATTGTTACAGTAACTTTACAACTAATATTAGATATCAAGTTTAAAAAATGAAAATAAAAATCTTTTTAATAAAAATTTAAACCAACGTCACATAAACTTATTTTGAGTCGGTGCCAAATAATAAAATGATTAATAACCTACGTAGAGCCTCTCCATTTCTACGTACATATAAAATTTAGATAGTTAATAAGTTTCTTTTAATTAATAGTTTTTATTTTATGATTTTTTTCCATCATCAATTCAGATACATGATGTGATGATTTCTAAACGCAAATACCTGATAGAGTAATGAAAAGTAAACAGAAACACTATTCGTTCCTACAGTTTTCGAAGGTTTCTATATAAATATACAGTCGAATTGAGAACCTCCTTTTTTTTCGTCGGTTAAAAATAAAGGGAGGTGGCCCATAGAGGCAGGCCTGCCATTTATCTTTGCTTTTTATTAGGTACATCTGTTAGTGGTTCCGACATACGTTACCTACGTCCGACGTACTACCTACTACCCACTATTTATCTATCAATAGCTTCATTTACCTTACTAATTAGTACCTGACAAATTTCAACAAAAATACTTACAACTTCTGTCTTAACTATTTGTTCAAGGCCCAAGTCTTAAATAAAAGTTTTATAGCTCACCAAAGGCGTCGAGGTCACATAAAGTACCTACCCGATACCTCCACCAGCCATCAAGAAAATATGGAGTGCAATCAACGTAGTAGAAGGAGTAGGAACTAGATTTAAATTCACTACCTATAATATCTTCATCATTCATTGCGTTAATGAAAGTCGTTAAAAAATATTCTAATTGACATACAGCTTTAAATATGTAACTCGGGTCTTCGAAACGACGAGATCAGCGAAGCCTCCGTGAATCGCGAGTTTCAACAACTACCCGCTCTTGGTCTTCACTATTTCTATTTTCATTCTTACTGTTGGTACTTCGATACACTACACTTAGGACGTCCGTCGAGGGTGTACTCATTGATGATAGCATTTCCTTATGACGGATTCCAAGATGTTGATAAGCGGTTCCCATCTTCACGGTTAAAATTTTTATGTTTTTTTATTTAAACTGTTTGACGTACCTACTATTCTGGAGGTATATTCGGTACGTTCTAATATGTACCAAAGTCGCGGTAGTTTAAAAACAATTGTACAGCTTTAACACTAAAACTTTCAATACAATATCTGAAAGACATTTTTATTTTCTTCTAAGGATTTCAAATATCTGTATATGCAAATTATGTATAATTGTTATTTTGTTTGCTTCATTTGTAGCGATTTTTAGCGATTTTTATGTGCTTATTAGACTATCGTGACATACCTCTACAAAAAACGCTACAAATGCGTACAAAACCTTACGCACGTTATATAGGTATATATTGCGGATTTTATATTTATACCTTATTATATATACCTATTATATATATATATATACATATATATTCGTTGTCACATCTTGGTGGGGCCACTGCCGTGATATATGTACTCTAATGAGTACATATATATCACGGCAGTGGCAATAAAATATTATTTATGCTACAAAAAGAATTAAAAATTCATACCATAGCTTGTTTGCCGTCGGTTACAAAATTACAAAAATAGTATGCCCAGTAAAAATTTTAGAGTTGTAACAAAAAGCGCTAATTAGGAAATTCTCATAATTTTGTACCACACATAATTTATTATTTAACACCTCATTAAGAATACCAGTTCACTGGCGGCAACAGCACTCGAAAGTTTGATGTTAGCTCACCAACATTTTTATCGGTCGGTATTCGGTCTCCTACAGAGGAAAATATACCAACAAACCTATTAAATACACAGACTGGGTAACTTTAAAGTTGCATACAAAACTTTAACACAGATTAGCGACATACGAGTATAATCGAAGAGCACTGCAGCTTGTTAAGAGAATACATTAATGAACACATCATCTTCTAATGTTGTGCAAGTGTTTGCGTGCTATTGGAGAATGGTGGATATTCATTTTGGTTCTGAAACCTTCGACAACTGTTCCATGTTCCATGACACATTTAATTTGCGCTTATAAACCAGAGACTTGTAAAAACATGTTGATAAAGTGTTCTTGTCGTTTCTTGCCTGTCCTTCTCCACAGGATCTACGTATTGGAACAGGCAACTATCCTCCCAACTGACTGAGTGACTGAGTCTGACTGACTACTATCCCTGACAATTTAAATATACCTATAATTGGTTCAATTACAATATATTGTTTTGATTTTGGATTTTGTTTGTCCGCATCGATGTCACTGTTAAGCAGCTGTCGACAGTATAGGACAGCAGGGCTAATTCACCATGCCAATTCAATGACATTATCCTTTTTGCTCTTGACCCCATTAATCTTCTAAAGAATAAGCTTTGTCTTCAGTGTAACAATGATGCCTTCTTTTGGTATCGTTAACAGTTGATACTAAAGCGGAGATATTTAACAATATGAAGTTGGTAAACAAGCGCATGGCTATCGAGTTTGGGTTCATATGTAATGTTTTGACGAGTCCAATAGATTGGGCTTGGTAACGATAGTCTGATGATGAAGCGTGGTAGGAGGAGATGGTGGCGGTCATAGTGGAACTCTTTTTTACTTTTTAATTCAGTTCGCCATTAAAGCGTGTTTTAGTTTTACTAAACTATAATTAATATTACATGCCACCTGACCCGTTTCCTCCGCGTTGAGACAGCCTCTACATAGAGGACTGCTTGTCGCATTGATAGTGAATAGGTGTCGGTTTAGGGCCAAGTGGCCCGTAATGGTTCCTACAACTATTCTCATGTCAAGTCGGTTGAGACTGAGCAGTCTGCAAGTTAAACGTGGTGAGACCTCCGTCAGCACCAGTTTAGAATAGGAAATATTAGTAGGATCATCATCTACTTTTCTTGCTGTTTTTCGAAATTTATTTGGGGTTGGTGCAAAGTGTTCTCTTCTTCCATTCTACTCTATCATTCGTCATTTCACTGCTTACTCAATTTCTAGCAATATCCTCTTTCACCCAATCCATGCATCTTTTCTTTGGTCGTATGAATCGTATGTATGAAGTAGAATGGCACAAGAGTAGATCTCTTGTGCCATTCTACTTCATACATAAAACTCTCTTCACCACATTTTGCTTATCCCACTGCATGACATGTATTCATTTTTTATTTATATCTTATGTATATAAATATACAAATTTCCATAGAAGTTATTTTGTGTTTAATAAAACCAATTCATCTTCTGGATTGTTAATATTTGAATATTAGAACGTTTGTACTTATACTTACGACATCAATGCCATATTAAGTCAAGCCATCATGACTCCCTAGGCCACCCATCATAATGAGACATTCAGTGTCTAAATGTATTTAAATATGATGTGGGCCATAACTAGACGTATTTATTGTAACTTGTATTCCATGCTATGCGAACTACTCTTAAGGAATTGTTAAATAGTTTTAGAATGTCTAGGTGTCTATGTCTGCGTAGATAGCTAAAAGAGTTGTAATTCAAACGGATTTGACGCAAAGGCGGGTGAGTTCCTAGAAATACGAATAGGTATTATAACTCCAAATCGTTATTAGTTTGTTCCAAATAACCGAAGAAAACAAACAAATAAAAATAAAACACTTGTGACGTAACGAGGATCAAACCCTATTTTATTTATCCTTGAATAATTCTTAGACCCGTCATAGGTTAAACAACGAGATGAATACCCAGCGGCTATTCTAAGTCAAACAAACATTACGTCATGTTTATTTTTAATGAATAGTCATTGATAAGGATGCTGGATCTGTTTATAGTTTACTAGAATTACAATTCTAGTAAACTATAAACATATTTAGTAAACATCAGCCGGTGAAAATTAACATCGGAGGAATCCTCCTCTGATATTAATAGATTGGGTTGTACAAAAGACTGTATCAGACTATAATATAATATTATTAGACCTAACTTACGTAGTACCTACTTAGTAATCTGTGCCTAAACTAAGTAGAGCTTGTACTACGTCCATCGCACCAAAATATTTAAATCTGAATTGTCATTAAATCTGGTTTACCCTAACTATTCTAACATGAGTTTCGATGACTGATTAATAAATCGATCACTTAAAGAAATGAATAGTAATAATAAGAATTAATAAGCAGTTTAAGCGAGAAACTAGAGAGCTATTGAGTTTGGTTTGCCCACAAAGTACTAAAAGTACTGCCCCTAAAGTAAGTACTAAGAACTGTACTGATTATACTCAACTAATATTTGCAGACGTAGATGCAACCACTGTTTTCATATAGGCGGTTTTAAGCCTCCCTTAAATATTAATAAAAATCTATGTCTCGTTACAATAACTCTAAAACAAGACATTTATTTAAAAAAAATTACGTGATGTGAGTGTAGGTAACATCGCAGAAATAATATATTCTGCTATTTTATCATCATGGGAAAAATGCTAGGGCATGTACGTAGTCATCTCATTTAGATAACGTTGATTTTTTTTCATAAATGTCGTATATAGATAACTTTTTATACCTTGAATATTATTTATAGCATAAATAGACAAGTTTCATTGATCACTATAGCTTACACAACTGTATCTGATCGCTAGAGTACCTACCATTCAAGAGATGCGAATTTACAAACGTGATACATTGCCAAAATAAAATATATTCATTTATTTAGATCAAGGGTACGAATTGTCCGCAATCTATAAATCCGTACACCCGAAGCGCGGCAGTTTAACGTCACTATAAGATTCTTATTTCTTTATCGTTCTAGTTGCCTTGATGTAAGGAATAATATTAGAGGCGTGCTCGATTTTTACTTTAAATTAATGTTACGAAAGCGTGCAAAATTAGATGATGTTAGTGACCTTACGCACCGCAATCGTTACGCAACCAGCTCCCAGGTACAACATTACCCAATAATTGTCTTGAGCCGACTGCTGCCATGCTGTCCTCCGTTCATTGTTCGATTAACTACAACCTCGAGATTTTCGGGATGTTGCCATTATAATTTAATACCATGCAATGAGGTAACAACGATTTTTGAAGAACTTTAAATTATGTATATTGTTTTTAACCAATTGCGGCGAAGCATAAAAGTAAGGTTAGAACCAAGTTTGACCTGTATCTATTTATGTGTGTCCGTGCCTATATTACATCGTAACTACTAAACAGCTGAAACGGTTTTGATTAATGATATCTATGTAATATATGTCATAATATTAAAATGGCGGATATTTGGTCCCAAAACTAATGTTAAAAAAAACTCCCTAACCTATCGAATGGGGTAGTGGGATTTCAAAAGTTTATTAGAAAAATATATCCAATTAGCGCACAATATATTTAGGACTCGTTTTAAACATGTAAGGGTCACATGGAAGTATTTTTAAGACACCGCCTTCATTTGTTTCTGACTACGGCCCGTCCGTAATCAGTTCGACACTAGTGAGTCACTTTTGTAAACATTTTAATTGTGAAAAGAGAAAATTAAAAATGAATATTTGAAGCTTTTAGACATCTTCTACCACCTTAAACTACTAAAACTTTAAACGGAAAACTGTAATTATTTAACATTTTACGTACAATTAACATCTCTGTTTTAAAATTGCTGAGTCATTACCATTACGCAAAATGTCCACCGCCCACACTTTGCAACGAAAAATGTAAGAGGCCTTCGCCAAATGTTGAATATTATATGAAACTGGTAGGTACTACTGTTGGCTTTTAGTATTAGCATAATTTGAAAACTGAACACCTGTGGTCGTATTTATGAATAGTTTTGGCATGACGTCATTGTTATATTGTGACAAAATTAATGTTTACCTACTCTTATAAGACTGTCTATGCAAAACAACGATGTTAATTAGACATAACATATTACAAGGTGTAAGATAATTACTTATGAAGTAATTTAAAATGATAATGGTTTAAACTTTATTGCATTCAAAATAAAATTAGGTAGAATTTTTCCGTGCAAAGTATTCGATATACTCATATCATGTATGTATAAATACTTTTTTGAGAATGTAAATCTCAGAATATAAAAAAACAATATATTTTATACCTACCCAATTAATCTTAGAAAACGTAAACGAACTAAAGATTAATTAAGTAACTACCTACCAAATTAAATTGTTATTCCATATTTTGCAATAAGGTTGACTTGACCACGATTACACAGTGTCTCGAAAACGTCTTCCTAAAGGCTTTAGTTTCTCTCTCTTCGGAATAAAAACCTTTAGATACAGTAAAATGGTACTTTTATGCGTTTAAACAATAATGTACATTGTAGTCGATATGAGCGGGATGTAAGCCGGCCTCGGCATTGATGCACTAATGAGGAAAATAATATAGTAATTGCCACTAACAATTTACATCATTAAGAATTGTAATATGTATCAATGTCGTTAATACTACAGAATACATAATAGTACCTACATATACAGAAGTTTCATTTAAGTTAATAATGATTCTGGCTTCGATTCGCTCAATGTTGCGTTTTATATAATACTAGCTGACCCGACACACGTTGTCCTGTCATTCAATTCAAACTGGAATACTGCGATGTCCTTGATGCCGACCGATACAACTAATTAATGCAAAGAGAATATAACGCTACGTTAGAGTTATGCGATCTTTGTAAACCATATTGGTGGTGTGCGACAAAGAGTATACAAACACTTGGTGTGTCTCTTACTGTCAAACAACTGACAGTTATTTCAAACGTGCTTAGCAAAGAGTATATAACGCTGCGGCTGAGGTTACATTAAAAAGTTTATAATAAAGGTAGTCGTAAAGTTTTCTTAAATTTTTTAAGTTTCTGCGCAACTTTCTTAAATTTTTTAATGTAAGAACCTTCTACGAAGTATTAGAAAACACTTAACAAAAGATGAATGAAATCGGTAAAGCCGCTGTTAAGTTATACCGTGACCAGAAGAAATAGGGGTTAATTTTTATATATATAGATAATTACTATCTAAATAATTGTGTAATGAGCATGATAATTTGTTCAGTGTCTGGGTGTGATTTATCTATAATAAACAAGCACATCAACCGGTCAACTTCAAAATTCTACTATTATTAACCATAGACTACATTACGTTTAGCTGTCAGTTGCATTTTGTTTTGTTATACAATTTTTACTTAAACTGCTAGACTGGTTTTTTTTGCTGATAAATTGCTTTCATTTGCGTCTTGTTATTCCATATCAGTTGCGTTTTGTTATACCACGTTTTATATCACGTCCCACGGGTACGTGATAAAAAGTATCCTATGTCCATTGTGTATTTTCAGCCAAATCAGTTCAGCCGTTCTTCAGTTATAAATAGTGTAACTAACACGACTTTCTTTTATATATATAGATACCTACCGGTTAGCGTTCCGCCGGATTGGCAAGTGGCCGGTAGGGGCGTAACACGCTGACCTGAGCGCTTGTACGAAAGGTACTTTGTATTAAATACCAAAATGCCGAAATAACGTAATTATTGTGCAGTACACGGGTGTGCAAGTCAGAGAACCAATGAAAAATTTCATTTTTAATTTTCCTTTTTAATTTTTTTTAATCAACGATACGATATTTTCTTTTCTATGTGACAATTTTATATTCGCTTTTTATACTTATTAAATTAAAAATATAAATTTCAAAAAGGGAAATAAAGCTTTTTATCGTTTTATAAAACTTAACACTCATATCGTCATTGTCAAATAAATAAATTACTTCATTATTTCTAGTCTTTCCTATAAAACCATTGTCTTTGTACAACCCTAGAGCATTGGCTAACTGTGCGAGATATACACACATGACCGTAGGCAAAGCGTTCTCAACTTACGATTGGTGTGAACAAAATATGTTTATGGTTGCAGCTAACGATAACACCAGGTATTATTATTTAAATTGTGTAGGCTATTATAGTAGGTAGCGTAGGTATTTTCGATTTTGTATGGGAGTTATGTTTAAGAAAATAGTTACATTATTTTCTTATCTATGCCTACAGTTATATTCACCTAGAAATTGCATCTCTTTCTATCGCGTAACTCTTATCTCTTCTAATGACGTTAGGGTTTTTTTTTTATAATAAGTACTCTGAGCATTTCATTATAAGTTATGTGCCTATACTAAGCAGGCGAATACGATGCAATATACTTTTGCTTTCATTTTTAAATATTTTGATGAAAGGTCAGCATTTCTAATAGGACCCTGCTTTGTATAGCCGTTTTAACATAATTTAGTTTTCTGCACTGCTTCTAAATATAAACTTTAAGTATTCCAAATATTGTGAGTATAATAACGCTTGAACCCGGGCATAATAACGTGGGAACTTGGGCATAATAACGCGGCAACCCGGGAGTATAGTATCTAATTGATTGATAACTAGAAGATGTCACTCACTGGAGATTGGTAGATTACTTGGTGCTATTCTAAACCCCTAGTGGTAATGTTAGATTATCAAGCTTCATGGAGAAAAATTTAAAGAATGTAAAGGCTCTCTCTTAGAGGTATAGGTTTAATCTCTGGCGACATGACAAACAAACACATTTGTCAACAGTAAAAATGGTTCATGTAACCGCATATAGCTTAAATATACCTACTATGACGGTATAATCTCAGTATTATAAAAACTGAAACAAACAAGAAAGTTGTATCTAGACAGGACATTTATTTTATAAGTGTCTTAATTTTCAAGCGTCGTATATCATGCTGACAAACATTTAACTGTTGTTTGGGTTTCCCACGTTGTAATCACATACAGTAATAGGACACAAATAATATCGGATGTATACTTACTTGTTTGTATATCAATCAGTAAAAACATTCTGCTATCTAGCTACTTATAAATACGCAACTCTCACGTAAATCGCGTCTTATTTAGCGACGCGACGGACCACAACGTAAGTATTACATTACACGTTAATTTGCTTAAGTTCATGTTTATGAACACAAAACAAATATAAAAGTTATGTATAAGATATTTTTAATTATACTTATGTCAGTTATTCTAATAGTAATACGTATTGTAGAAAATATGTCTATTTTCAAAGTAAGGTAGTTCTATTTATTAGAATTTATCATCAATTCGTCATTTATAACTAATTATAACCGAAGATAAATACCTAAGTCAGGTTTACATTGTACCGAAGGTTGCTTCGGTCCTAGAATCAGAATCAGAAAAATTGTACATTTTTAGGTGTTACAAAAAGCGGTTGATCCACAAATATCACCTATATAGGCATGCAAACATTACGATATTACTTAATAGCTTATTTTTATATATATATATAAATATCAATCATCACATAAGACATTCTAATTCTATTTATCACTATTAATAATTGTATTGTTACATTATTGTTAAGTATATATAATTATGTGCAGTTAAAAATGATATTATAAATATTAGATAATGTTAACATTCTTAACCATGTATTTAAAATGCATATCAATAAAATTATAATTTTCATTTAAAAAATTTCTAATGGTATAAAAAGTGTGCTGTATTAACCATTTCCTTAATTCCTTTCTCATCTTTAATAATGGCAATTCGCGAATCGATTTGGTCACTTTATTAAATACTAGCAGCGCCTCGCGGTTTCACCCGCGTAAGTCTCGATCCCGTGGGAATGTCGATATAAAATATGCGTTAAAGCAGGTCTCCAGCTATCTACATACCAAGTTTCATCGCAATCGGTCCAGTAGTTTTTGTGTGAAAACTTTACAAACATACACACAAATGTTTCCTCTTTATAATATTAGTTTAGATTTGTAGGCACATTACATTTTTTTTTCTGAAATAGCGATGACTTACATACAGGCATTAACAATCTAGTGGGGTTTCTTTTCTCTATAATTGAATTATCACGAGCACTGATGAATTAATTAAAACAAATTTTTTACGTGAACATAGATTTCAAATATGTACAAGCCTACAAGGGTTAGTATGTTTTTGTTCTTAAACAGGGGTCTGCATGACTCCAATGGTCCTACACCGCACACAGCTCGTACACAGTTCCCTTGACCGATAAAAGCCTTATTTATATTTGTTGAGTTTCCCCATAGAAGGAAACCATATCTTAAAGTAGATTCGACGTAACCATAATGCAAATTACGAAGGGCATACACGAATTTACCGCCTGCGTTAATGCTACACACCATTTCTATTGCCTTATTTATATTTCTGTGGTAAAAATATTATAGTTCTATTGCGTTTCATTGCGAAGACGATGGGAGTTGAACACGGTACAATGCGAACAGTCGGGCAATAAGTGCCTTGTCCACTACCCAGTTTTTTATCATGATTCCGATTTCTGTAGCTTTAAAGTAGTCTTGGGTAGTACACGTACGATGTACTAATAGGTATAGTATATACTACTACTATACTATAGGTACTGGGTACTGTACTAAAAGAAATGTTTCCGAAAGGCTGTGAATGCTGTTAATCGGATATTACGTACTATTAGTACACTGTGTCTAACTTCAAGCCAGTACTAAAACTACCTATTGTTTACTCTGTCTACACTATCTTCGTTCGTTGTGCGACGTACTAACATGACTGTTGATAAAATATCGATGTATGGAAATTTTATTATTAAAGAAATATAATTATTATTATAGAAATATCGACATTTATTAATAGTATTTTCTTTTTTGATAAATCGTTAGTTTATTATTGAAGTGTAGATATCGACGGTTGATATTCATTTAAAATAAGATTTAATTTTTCTTTTTTTCTCGTTAATTATTTAAACTTTATTTACACTATATTATGTTTTTTCTCTTTCCTTAGTTTATTCATTTGTTTATTAAGTTAAAACGAAATGTAATTTTGTATAGTTAGAACTCTCTGGTGTAAAGTACAATGTCAGCTGTCCATACTATAAATTGTCTGACATAAAAGATGAGTGCACATAAACGAAAAATATGTCGAACGACTCAGCGTCACTTATAGACTCCATAAGTGAAGTCATTTACCGTCGAGACAGCCGGAAAATAAAGATATTATGTTTTGATATTGTAGGTTATGTTGTCATAATTAGTCCCACCATAATGTTGCACTTCAGCGACAGTGAAATAATGACACCTAAGACACTCAGGTAAGAGCTCACCTGTTGCACTTCAGCAATAGTGGCGCTCTTCAATTTGTGAAGTAAAAAAGGCGCGAATATTTTTTGTCTTTAAAGCACACAAAACAACAGCATCGACAAAAAAGCGCATATAATCTGTGATCTGTAAAAGTGACAAGGTAGGATAGCACGGTTTGATTTCCGAGAAATACGCGACAGTTATGACAGTCGACAGTTTGATGAAGGGCAAAAATGAGCTTTATGACACTCTGAAAGTTCCTGCCTGTAAAGAGGTTGACTGGCTCACGGCTATTAGATCGTTGATAATCTTTTAAAAACTAGATTTAACGCCGGCTTTTATTGGAACATTTAAATATTTGTAAAATCTCAAAATAAACAATAAATTGCTTTGGTATAAATATTATTTATGTGCATTTTAAAGTAATGAGACTATTTTTGGCCATTGTACTTTCTAATTTCTAAGTACGTAGTCATTAATCCATACCTAGCATTTACGCGAATTTGATCATAACTAATCTTATTATCACCACGTATTTTTAAATCTAGAATGCCAGTCCTAAGCCTGTTAAAGTCTGAAGGAAAATCTATTATGTTCTACTAAAACTGTACTAATAGTACTACTACAGTGTACTAGTACGATGTACGAATTGTACTAGTCCGGTGCGAACCTGCAGATGTCCGGTTCGGCTCAAGACTACTTTAAAGTCAGAAAGTCAGTGGAGTCAGTCAGCACACAACAAAATGATGTAACGTAAAAGTTTACTGAATATTGTTAAAACTGTTTGGTTTTTTAAAAGAGTGCCCTGCGGCACGGCTCAACCATTTGGAAACGGGCGGTTATAGATCGACACAGGCAGACATGATATTATGTTATCCATTTTTTTTTCTTTAATAATTTTACATTTGACAAAGCAAAACTATTATTGCGGTGACTCTGTGTGTATTAATAATAATTATTATAAATTGAGTTTTATGAAATAAAGATATTAAAAGAATTCCGTAACTCCTAGATGGTAATAGAGTTCCTAATATGATGAAACGGAATCATTTTTACGTTCATTTTTACGTTCTTTACTATAATAACACAATAACTACAATACAATATAAACATGACACAAACACACACACACACACACACACACACACACACACACACACACACACACACACACACACACACACACACACACACGGTACAATACAAAAACGAAAGAATACATATGAATATAAAGGTATATTTAGTACTCACATGATTGATAATGTTATATTTTCAAACACTGCATTTCCTATCTCCGAGGAGGTGGCACTGTTTCTCTTTACTACAGGCTATTATGTAGCCTATTTAAGAGGACAGTACTTTAACCGCTAAGTGTAGTTATTACTTAAGTGTTTGTTGTTATTATTATAAGTTACTTTATGTATTGTACTACAGCTCCTTTTTATGGAATAAAAGAATTATTTAATTTTAATTTAATAGGTTTAGTGATGTACTAAAAGAAACAATAAGAAAACTGACACGAATGTACCTAGGTACGTTTTCGTACTAAATGATAGGAGTGACTTCATAAAAAATAAATGCGCTATTAGGTATTATGTAATTCAACGTTGTAATGTAATATGTACTAAACAATAATAGAACAGGTTTTTTGCGCTGCGCACGCGCTCCTACATATGAGTGGCTCTCTTTAGATGCACTTAGACTATATTATTATATAGATAACAGATTGCAAAGCCATTGTTTATGTATACGAGTGACAATAGGGTCAATGGCGTATAATTATTGTCAATAGCGTGATGCTCGGGTCCGGTCTGAATCAGGGATTTTCATTTAATACTTTACGTTAAGTATGTAATGTTGTGTACAACCTGAAGCACATTACACAGCAGTAGAGAATGTGACACGGCCTGAACAGATTATACATCTTTGGTATACAAGGACGTATAATCGATTCCTAATATAATCATACCGCTCCCTACCACTGAAGTCTGAAAGCACTTTCTACTGCTACTATAATGGGCCTTAACTAAACTACTCTCAGTTTTAGCAAACGTAAAGCCTTTAAAAGTTTATTGTCCTTTTCACGAAAAGCTAGTTTATATAGAAGTTTGTCTGCTTACGGAACCCTCGGTACGCGGGACAGACTCGCACTTTTCCGGTTATTTTATTTCTTGTATAGCGTCAACTTACATATAAGCGCCTTGATGTATATTGTAAGTGTGTATAATTATATTGTTCTATTTGAAATAAATAACTGCAAGAGCAGTTAGATATACCGAAATTCATAATCAGTTTAAAACCAGACGCATTTTCGTTAGTTTAGAAAACACACTGCCTATTTTTTGTTATTATTTTTATAAGCAAGAATTGACATAGTGCAGCATAGCATAAATTTATCCATTTAGACCATTCCATATGTTGAAATGGTTAGAACCATGTGTTAATTGAAAATAGCATCTATGCTGCAGGCAGTCTTAACACTAGTTTTTTTTTTATCACTGACAATATATGATATCATCGAATATTTACTTTAATAATTGGGATCAGTATATTATCCAACATAACATAACATGACAAATATAATTTTTATAAGCATAATGAAATATTTGTATAAATTTGCAATATCACTATCTTCTTAACATTTTTACCTAGGACTTAAGATCTCGGCTTGTGTTGTATTGAATAGTGTGTGTGTTTTTTTTTAAGTTGCTGTCGTTATATGAAATATGTCAATGGCGCAGAGGCTTTTCAAACATACAAGTAACAGATCCAAAACATACCCAAACTCAGAATAACTCTGAATCAGACAAATAATTTGTCAATTTTACGTAGACGATTGGATACTGATATTATTGACTGTGGTTAAACTCGCTGCAGCTACTGATACTCGTAGATGGCAAGCTGGCCCACTTGAAACGCTGGGTCTGTGTGAAATGGACAACGTGTTCTTTTGAAAAAAAACGGGGTTTATCATTTTCCTTTTAACTATTAAGTGTTAACAATAGCTAGCTTTGACGACTGATGAATAATTATGTAATCATTCCTCACATATACAGCAATCAGAGCAGAGCGTCACTACAGCGAACTTGGCACTAATTATGTCGCAAACTACAATGGTGACTATGATAATTGTATCTCCCATAATTATCCTGTTTACTATACGTTAAATGACTAAACTTAAAAGAGAAATTAAAAATTAGACCAATAATTCTTGCAGATCTCCCTTAATTTTTGTCAATTAAAATATACAACTCTAGCACTATCGAAAGGTCTCGCGTCAAGTTTCCTTTCAATTGTGAATTGTGAATCAATTATGAATATTGTGTGTAAGTGAGTGAATGTCACAATAATTGATGTGCATCACGTTGCGCAATTGCATGACGTCACGTCACAAGGATAATAGTGTTTACCTTGACCTTAGGTTAATGTCAGCGAGTCGCCGCGCGTCTGCGCGTGCCGCTTATGTAATACATTTATGATAGGCTTTCTGCCAGGAAATGCATCCAGCAAACACCGCACTACTTACGCAGTAAAATACGATTCTTTTACAAATTCGAGATATACCTTCATATGTTATCAAGTTGAGATGGTACTTGAAATATTTTCATACTGACGCAGTTTTTAATGACTTTTAAGTACACATAAAGATTAATGAAAACACGCAGGCGTGATGTGCACTCTGTAATACTAAATTCAAGGTTAGGACATCTATTCAAACGCTGCCACACGGTATAATGTGTCAAATGTTTTAATTATGTCTTATCTAAACTAATATTATAAAGAGGAAACATTTGTGTGTATGTTTGTAATGTTTTCACACAAAAACTACTGGACCGATTGCGATGAAACTTGGTATGTAGATAGCTGGAGACCTGAATTAACGCATAGGCTACTTTTTATCCCGACATTCAAACGGCATCGGGACTTACGCGGGTGAAACCGCGAGGCGCTGCTAGTAATAAATAATTAATTTGGTTGAACAATATGTCAATTGAAGCAGTCTGGTGGCCTCTTACGCTTATTCTCTTGTTCGTTTAAGCTGAGGTTTTCGGAAAAGTCTGTTTCTTTAGTGAAACTCGCCAATCTCTGGAACCAATCGGAATTATAACAAGCATAAATTTAAATTTTCTCAACTCATAAACCACTTCAAAGACTAAACAGATTTTCTTGAATTATAGCTAAGATCAGTCTCGATCAATCCGTTCAATCCAATCCGATCAATCTATTCGTTTATTGGCTATGCTGCCATTTACAGACATGCAGATACAAAGATAAGTTGGTAGGTCAGCGTTTTTCATTTGGTTGAACAAGGTTATAAGCTATTACACGTCACGATACGACCCTTAAAAGCGGAGCCGTGATATAGCCGCGTTTATAATATTCGTTAACGTTCGTGACGTTAATGAATAATATAAATACCATTAATTTAAGCAGTTACATGAATTCTTTGGGGATCCTTTTAGAAGTTGATAAAAGAGTGACACTAAAATACACCTTCCAACCTGGACTTCATTCAGGCTGGACGGTGTATTCTTTTATCTTTCGAATGGGGTTGAAATAATTTAAATAAGGTCAGTCATGGGACTAAATGGCTACTCAGAGGGTTTTATCTTACTGACAGCGAATGATTTTGTTGTAATTTTGGTTCTCCTACGGATTTCTTCGTACCTAATCATATGAAAAACATCAAGCTTTTTATCTCTCTAGCAACCATATCGTAAATGGCCCAGTTACTACGGTCAGCACTACTCAGCACAGTTAACACACCAATAATACTTTTTTCTACAAGAACACGATTCATCTGACAGAATATGATACAATAAGAAGCTGAAAGTCTCCGAGGTCACTGAGCTTTAGATTTGAAGATCCACACTTGACATTTATAATGATTGTATCTGGTTCTTACATAGCGTCTGCATATTTTTATTATATATTTTGTTCGTAGGAAAGGAAGTGAATTATTAGTTGAAGCAGTTCTAATGGACTTTTAATTGAATTAGTTTCAGGTTCCAAGACAGTTTAAACAGTTTATTTTGACCCTGAACTTACCGAATATCCGACTTCGTACACGATATTAACATGAGCCATTAGTTCATTACTGTTGATTCTAGCTTACAGCCATCATGTTACCTATTATTCTGATTGCTAGAGTGGTTGAGATTAGTCCTATTTTATTCTTTACACTTAGTGCAATGGATAGTTTAAAATTATCATCCTTAATGTTTTTTTCTTTTTTTACTCTTCGCACACGGCTGTCTGATCCAGAAGCCTGTGCCCGTACTATGGTAATCAGACGGATTAAAAACATAGTTATAAATGATTAAAAACATAGTTATAAATGATTAAATACATACATATTGTAGATAAATTACACCCAGACATAGATCAACCCAGAACAAGACAAGTGATCGTGTTCATCACACAATTATTTGTCCTGGGTGGGAATCGAACCCACGACTTCTGGCTCAGCAGTCAGAATCACTATCGACTAGACCAACAGGCAAGTCAAATTGTCGTCATGAAATCGTATTTTAATAATCACGACGAAACTGAAGACACACACAGAGTCATTATTTATCACATGAGCTGTTTTCCAATCTTTGGAACGAATAAATTAAAAAATTTTATAAATTACATTTTCTACAAAAAAAATACAATGGATAGCCCAATGCAATATAATTACAACTACTTACATGTAAAAATATTAAAGAAAGAAAGGTAAAAGTAATTCTCTAATATTCTACCCGGGCACTAGTCCCTCATTTTAGGCCGCGCGCCGATTGACAGAGGGTACATCGGCGAACGACGGCAAAAGGACTTCTGGATTTCACAAACCTACCTTTGTCCCAAACGGAAGGAAGGGAAGGAAACTCTTTGGGGCTGCGAGGCTGAATAACTCTAAAAATAACAAAAAGCGCGGGAATGAGTCGCGGACCAAGCGTTCCGTGCAAACTTGTATGTAAATAGATAATTCGCCCAATCTCGGAAATCTACTCTTGAAGATTTTTGGCGGGTTTTTCTAAATATGTTCCAAATACAAACTAAACTTTGTTTCCCCTTTAATTTGATATACGTCGCAGTCAATTTTCCAACCGCTGTATATAATACGAAAAAAAAAAGAATTAAGTATGTGACATTATAACAACATAAGTATAACGACTTTCGGTATTTTTCCTTTACTTGTGCTATGATTCTCGCCAATGCACAATGAAAATTATATATGAGATTAACAAAAATGCTTGTGTTTTATATTCGTTTTCAATCGATCCCCGGTCTTCCGCAACTTTATATGGGTAAAGTCCTAATCTGCACCTACTTTAGGTTAAGCCATCAAAATTTTAAATACCTGTATTAAAATACTAGTGAATTTATGTTGGGTAGCTAAGTTTACCGTGCTACCAACAATACATAGTAATTTTTAAGAACACACCAGCAAACAGAAACTAAACCATTATAATATTCACAGGCTTCGTTTTCAAGTTTCAAGGTCAAAATGACGACAAGCGACTGTCAATGCTGCGCTAGCGCAAGTTCCTTGTAGCATAATCGTCCATCCCCTTCAACCTTGGCGATTAGTTTCGGATGACGGGTTACACGTGCCGAGCTTAAAGGTACGTTCCAATGTCATGACTTATCTTACAGAGTCAAAAAATATGAAGTTAAAGAACATGGAGCTATAAATATTAGAGTCATGAAAAATTGATTTTCCAACATTTCCAAAGCCTTGGAATGTGTTTACGAACGGGAATATTTATAATTATTATATCTTTTAAAAATATCCTTTAGTATGTAACACCCGTGACTTTGCGAATGGAGCGTGTACTTCTTAGTTCCGATTCATTTGTCCAAATGGTATAACGTTATGTAATTACAGTATTATACTTGAATACACATCGAGCATATCAGCCAGTATCTCTTTTATTTATCATTCATACAAGCATAGTATAAAATATTATACAAGTGATAGTATAATTAATAATAAACAAAAGTATATTAAACGCTATCAAAATAAAACAAAATTATATACGATGAATGTACTGATGAATGAAGACACACTATTTTTATCTTATTTTTGCCTACTATTAACTCTGATGTAATGGAACACAACTTTAAAACCTTGAACTTGTATTGTAAGGTCAACCGACACGTGATTATGAAAATGTTCAATAGGTTCTCCCTTCCAACCTTTAAAATAATATGAAATCCCGAGGTCAATACTATAAAAGGGCCAACCAGTTTTACGAATAATAGATATTATATAATAAAAAGAATATTCATGTCCACCCCTTTTTATACTTAAAGCGACTACCATAAATATTGGATCTGCACAATAGCTGTTAGTTATGTAAATTCACGCATTTATAAAGTATTCAATACAACAATGCATAGAATAGATTTAATACTTTTGCTTGTATTTACTTTCAATAAGTTTAATCCATTAACTTAACAGCTTGGGGCTGTCAATATCTCAATGTTTAACGGTCAAAATTAACAATAAATGGAATCCAAAATCTTTAGGTTAAAGATCGAGTTTATTACAAATATCCTGTTTTTATTTGCATTCCAACGTTAGCAAAACATTTGACTAACGCAATAATAACTACGAGTACAGTTACTAGGAATACACTTCAAACTTCAGCTTTGAACTCTTTATATTTTAAATAATATGGATTATTAATTCCTATTATTAATCACTTTTACTTTGGCCAAGGGTCGGTTATCAAATGTAATATGTTCAAGTTTCCCAAAGGGAATAAAAGACGGATGACAAAGTTTTGTGTAATAGATAAGTCCGTTACCTTTGTAACATGTAACAACGACTGCGGAATCGGGTCATAAGGACCTTACGCTTAACTAACCTAAGGAGCGGCTGACAAATCGATGGACTGCATGGAATGGATGGAATTGTCTGCTTATAAATTAATAATAGGAATTAAAATAGGATATCGTTCATTTTCGACCTGATACCAATCACACGGATTTTTCGTCAGGTGCGTTTATCAGGGACCTAAACCTGATCACCCGATGTCCGCACCAGATTTATTCATATATTAGTTTCGTTACTGATGTGCATTAAAGCAGGTTGTATTTGTTTTGTTAACGTGAAAATTAAATACAATCATGAAATGATCGAAGATAATGTTAATAATGTAATGCACTTGACGATGGTAATGACAAAGATGACATCGCAAAATGATATAGAAAAGTTATTATGGAGCTCTTGTTTGGGGCCGCTATAGTTAATGTTTTGGTTTTTATAACCAAATTCAACAGACTAAAATGAAGAAAAAAGAATTTGTAGAGAAGATTATGAAGAAGCCAATGAAATTTCAGAAAAATTAAACTGTGACTGGGAATCGGTATCTTTTGGCCTTCTTGTTCATAGCACGCAAAAAACGAATTGTGCTGGTAGTAACAGGGAAAATTGTAGGGAAGCAGCCAAGAAAGTTAAGAAAGTGAAATGAAATGATAAAATCTAAATAATCAGAATCACGTTGTTCATGCAGTAATTTAGAACTGTATTGCAATACCATTATTTATGTAACTCATTATGTAAATAAATGTATAATTATGATATCGATGTTTTCTTTTACAACACTAAGATTTGTTGATAAATTTCAGGCATTAAAAACCATACATATTAAATGTGTAATTCTGTTACGAACTAAATCGTAGCTTAATCAACTTTAAAAAAAAAATTGGTCCTCTCCATCGCTTGTTCCGCGCTCTCGCTTGCACGCTCGGCTCAGGCGGAACGTGACAATGAGTCATGCTTTTTCGTGCGTACAGCCGACGTTCATCGATTTATAAGACGTTATCACGTCAATATACTGCAGCAGTCAATATAAACTCTTATAAATGTTTATTTGCTATAGAAAAGGAATCTGGAATCTTTTCGACGCGTCACGCGAATAGGAAAAGTAACGTGTTAAGTCTTAAAGGCCTAGGTGAATATATTTGGTCGCCGCAGTTAACGTATGAAAACAGTTTTCTCTGCTTTGCTATAATTATGCTATAAATGTAGGTATATGAATTTGCAACTTGGTTTTTGATGTCCTTATAAATCAAAATAATGAATTTGACAAAATAATATTTTAAACTGAATAAAAACCATATAAAAACTCTACCAACAAATGTGTGCAATTATGTATTTGAAAAAAGAACTTCTATGTTTAAAAACGGCAATTTCCTATCAAATGATAAAGTAAACGTTTCCATACATGTACCTAATTTATATGCAATAATATTCCACTAAAGATAAGAGTTTTAACCGCTGGGAGGTTTACCAGGTCCTTGACCTAGTAATTTAACTTAAATCAAACAAAACTGTATTCTACTTTATTAATTGTAAACTATTGTTATACTTAATCGTGGGAGAGCCATGCTTCGCCACGTATGGGCCGGTTCGACCGAAATGATACTACGGCCTCACAGAAAACCGGCAGTGAAGCAATGTTTGCATTGCTTTTCGCCGAGTGAGTGAGGTTACCGAAGGCCCTAACCCTTCCCTCCCCCTCCTTCACCCCTCCCCCTTCCACCCTTCCCCTAATCCCACCTTAAAGGCCGGCAACGCACTTGTGACTCTTGAGTTGCAGGTGACCATGGGCGGCGGTAGTCATTTACCATCAGGTGACCCGTCTGCTCGTTTGCCACCTATACCATAAAAAAAATAGGCAGTGGAACTGCCGACAGAAGTGAAAACTTAAACGAAACGACCTATCTCTCTCTCTCTCTCTCTCCCTTCTCTCTCTCTCACTCTCTCTCAATGAATTTTCATATATACCACAATAACAAAACTATTCACCGTATTAACCCAGTGAACTTGAGATAGATAAGATTACTGCAGTAATTTTCAGATCATTCAGATATAAAGAAATATGATTTTCCTGTTTGCTATTATAGTACCAATTTACTAAATGCTATGACACCCAATTAATGCAAACTAACTGATGCAAGGCGATAATCGCGGCAGGATTTAATGGTTATTACTAACAACTATGAATAATTTTGGGGATCTAAAACTTCTATGTGTACGAACGAGGTGTGTGTCTACACAGGTGTGTAAGTTATCTAATTATATAAGACCACCACCACAATTTACAAGAACCACTCAACCGATTTCTTTCATATTTTTTTCATGTTTTCTAATACTTTGTAGAAGGTTCTTACGGAACGAAAAATTAAGATAATTGAGCAGAATTTCCACACGTAGTACAGCCCAAACACTCTGCACGAAGTTCTTTAAAATATTATATACCATTTAGTTAGTAGTATCCTAAAAAAATGTATATGTTTGTCTAATTAAGCGTTTAATTAATAAATATTTTATTTGTAAACAGCGATAACTTGGCGATAATTCTTAGAATGAAATATTTCCAGGCGTTTATTAGGACAAAGCTTGAACTCTAGTGAAGATTATCTTTAGCTACTTAATTTTACTTAATTATGTAACTCTAAACACCTTCACGGAGGGCGGTAAGAACTGAGAGTACAGTTTTATGTCTAAATCATGTGTGATGTGACAAATCAGTATGATTCCACGTTAAAGAAATTAAACGTAGTAAATAGTTAATATAGGTATTGTAAAAAAAAAATAGTATCAACTTCAATTTTTTTTACATTTTTTATATAAATACTGCCACTTACTTCTTGGCAAGAACTGCCTAATTACTCATACAAACACGAAATTAATAAATAGCTAGCGTACCGTAGCATCAAAATTGTACTCTCATTTTCTTAGATTACAATACAAGAATACCGTCAAGTGTGTCAAACACCTTTGTGTACTACTTATGCCTAATCTTATTCAGAAAATGTGCTATTATACTCGAGTATGAAGTTTCAATGACGGTCATTCACACTGCCGTTCACATAAATACCTACGTGTGGAACTTAGCAACACACGAATGATGAAACATCCAATTCTATAACTATGTAATTATAATTATGTATCTGTCCACGACTCCACGTACAGACGGCCTAGTAACCGAACAATATTTTTTTTTGCGGCATACCCCCCTTTACTGCTGTACTTATAAAAACATTAAAACTTCAAATACAGTTTTTATGAAAACGTCATCTATATCTATATATATATAAATAAATCCCTATTTCAGTTGGTCACGGCATCTCGCGTGAACGGCTGGACCGATTTCGCTATTTTTTTTTTGTGTTCGTCAGGAGAAGATTCTTATGAAAAAACAAATTAAGTTAGTTGCGCAGTAAATTAAAAAAAATTACGAAAACTTAACGAGAGACTTACGCCGGTGAAACCGCAGCTCGCAGGGCGCAGTTAGTAAGTGATAAATTCTAATTTCGTAACACCGAATATCATCTGCCTACCCTTCTCGTAATTTTATTTGAGGTCTTTGTATGTTTTCTTCTTCCATCCTACTTCATCTTTCACGACTTACTCAATTACTACTTGAGCAAAGTTCAGGAGTTTGGTTTTAAGATCACGTTCGAATAGACGAGTTTAAAGTAAATATAAAACCAAACCCGAAGAAGTTTTTAGGTAAGAAAGTGTTTCAGAGATGCAGAGAGCTCAATTCTGACTTTTGTAAACTTTAAATGCACATTTTGATAAAAAAACTAATTGTACTTAACAAGGAAGGAAAGATTCTTAAGTTTTAGTTCTCTGCCTACACTGTGATTTTTTGATCAATGTCAATTTGGACAATTTTAGTGATAATACGATTAGGTATATAAAACAAGGCAATAAGCCGTGATATCTTATACCTAAAATAAATTCTTTTGACCTTCTGTTGATCTAATATAGTTGTTAGGGCGAGTCATAAGTAATTAAAATTTGGTAAGGTTTGAAGTTGGTCTTGACTTGGGTCTTAGGTTACCTACCTTCCTAATCCTTATCCTTACTAATATTATAAATGCGAAAGTAACTCTGTCTGTCGGTCTGTCTGTCTGTCGCCCTTTCACGCCAAAACTACTGAACCGATTTAAATGAAATTTGGTACACAGATAGTCTAGAGCCTGAGAAAGGACATATGCTACTTTTTAATGCGAAAAAAGGGGTGTAAGGGGTTGAAAGGTGGGGATGAGAAGTTGTATGGAAGTATCGTCAGTTAGCCTAAATAATTAAAAATTCTACCCAAAGACACTACTATTCCACGCGGACGAAGTCGCGGGCACAGCTAGTAACTATATATAAGTACATACAGTTTTATGAACTTTATTATGAGTGCTATTACAATTTAATCTTATTTACAGTACCAGTAGTTGCTGATTCTAAATGTGGTCAGTAGTAGTAGATAACTAAATGTGTACAGTTTTTTTTAATATTATAAATACTAGCAACCTACCCCGACTTCGCACGGGTACAAATTATACACCTAAACCTTCCTCATCAATCACTCTTCCTATTAGTGAAAACTGTATGAAAATCCGTTCAGTAGTTTTTCAGTTTATCGCGAACATACAGACAGACAGACGCGGCGGGGGACTTTGTTTTATATAATATGTAGTGATTGTAAAATAGAATATCATTTTGGTGTTAGACAATTACATAAATCGAAGAGGTGTGAAGTACCGAGAGCAGTAGGGTATTATTTATGGATATATATTATCATTGTTTCAAAAAATTGGTAGAATGTGTCATACTTTTTAGTATATCCTTCTTGTATTAGAATATGATTTTATGTAGTTTCACAAAATGATGAAGAAGCTTTTGTACATACTCGTATTACATTAGCAGGTATTTAAAAGTAACATTGGGCTAAGTCCATTGACATCCGTAAATGTAGGGGCATTAACCATCACTAAGGTCACTTCGTAGTAATGTATAAAGAACTTACATAAGAAGCTCTAGAAACTGGATAACAGTTCATTGACCTTTATCGGTACGTATAAGATTCCGGGTTCAATGTGCGCACAAGGACGTTCGTTCATGTGTAACGCTCAGGAAATAAAACGTAATGATGTTGTTATTTTATTATATATTGAGTGTTAACCAGAGATAAAGTCCATTTTGGTCTAACACTGTACAACTGTGTCTCTAAATTGTTAATGAAAGTTTCACTACTAGTAGTAATCATCGCCATCGGTCAACGGACTGTATTAAATAAGATGCAACGTGTTCGGGTCACATCAACATGTGCCATATGTTTGTATTTACTGACTGTGTAGGTATTGATAATGGCCGGAAATGACCCGTCTATTCTTCAAAAACTACATGTCACCCTGCATTACGTAACGAAATCGACTCGCCAGATACTGTTTGACAGATTCTTAACAGGAGGGGGGAATGTAATCAGCCGCTATTTACGGCATTTGTAAACAACATGAAAGCCTCCGACGCGACCTAAGCAGGTCTGGATGCTTTGCAATGATGTCACATTGATTGGCGTTAATCGAAAAACTGAAGCCTTTGTCTAATATCGCTAATATAGACGTTTACCTGCAAGACCAGAGAGGACTTTATAGTATTAAGACCTAAAGTGTGGCAGAACTCTCCGAAGGGCGTCTTAAAACATTAGATTAGCCGTAGAGTCCCTGGAACAGAAAAATCGGATGTTGCACGGTCTAATTAGATTCTCCCGGTGCGTTGGCCTCAGCATGGACTTGGGAGCAATAAAGTATATTTTCAAAAAATAATATATCACGCCGTAACAAATTTTCACCGGACACTGGAAGGGTACGGAGAGGCATATTACACATCCATATTTCACCAGCTATATTATTGGTCCCACTTGACATACAGCTTGGACACTTTTGAGCACTTTTCCAGACTCTACTGCTTAGTATTTTATATTCACCAAGAATTTTAAACCAGACCCTCACGATCGCATGACACATGGTCGAGGTAATTTTTAGCATTCCATTCCTCAAAAGGAGCAAAAGGAACTGTTATAAGAACACTGCGTTGTCCGTCTCTGTGTATGTAGGTTAAGGTTAAGACACTTCTTTTTCAATTGGTATCAAGTTTGTAATTCAAGATTTCAGATTCATATTCAGATCAACAATATTAGTTTCTTTAAAAAAACATCCATAAATGGCCTTAGATGTTACAATGTAGGGTTGTGTATTACAGGTAATACAAATGCCTATAACATAACATCTTTAAGGCGATTTCATAATGTCGTTTTTTAGGGTTGAATTTTGCAGCGGTATCCTAGCTACGCTGAAAGGATTAAACCTCAAACAAAATTAGGCCTCAAATAAACAAAATTAGGCTGCATAGGCCTAATTTTGTTTATTTCCCGGTGGTGTAATACGAACTGAAAATTTCGGGAATCAAGGAAGTGACACAACATTACTATTTAAAAATGTATTTATTGCTTTTCGAAGTATTCTCCGCGAAATTTGACACATTTTTCCATACGATGGAACCAATCATTGAAGCAACCATTCCATTCGGAACTTGGGGTCTCCAAAATGGCCGTTTTGTAGGCGTCCACAGCTTCTTCAGGTGATGAAAATCTCTGACCACGCAATTTACTCTTTATTTTAGGGAAAGTATAGAAATCATTAGGGCTTAGGTCGGGGCTGTACGGCGGATGGTCTAATAATTCTATGTTTTCTTGCTTTAAAAACTCTTTTGTTCTGTGCGCGGTGTGAGAACTCGCATTGTCGTGATGGAGGATGATGCGGCGGTTGCAGTTCTCTTTACGGAGTTCAGAAACGACCTGTGGCAAACAAATGCTAGCATACCATTCTGCATTAACCGTTCTTTGTCCCTCAAGAGAAATAGTCGCAACATGGCTGGTTTTGGGGACAAACGTGGCCACCATTTTTTTTGCAACACTCCGTGAACGAACAATTTTTGTTGACTTTAAATCATTTTCGAACACCAAAACTCATGACTGGTTTTTTGTTTGATACGATTGTGATACGATGTCGTATACAGCATTTGAGGATCCTGCGTGGAATCTGTCGAGAGTTCTGACGCACCAAGTAACGCGAGCCGCTTTTTGCTCTTCACAGAGCGAATGCGGTATCCATCGGGAAAACAACTTTTTTACACCTAATTGTTCATGCAAGATTATTTGTATTTGACTCATGCCAATGTCTAAAGTTGATTGAATTTCGCGGTATATCACATGTCGATCTTCCTTAATCAGCTTACGCACAGCATCAACGTTTTCTTGGGTGACTGCAGTTTTTGGACGACCTTGACGGGGATCATCACTGAGCTTGACACGTCCACGTTGAAATTCAGCAAACCAGCGATAAATTGTGGTTTTGGATGGGACTTCATCACCAAATGCAGAAATCATCCGGTCAACACACTGTTTTTCGTTAAACCACTTCGAAAGTCATAATAAATCATCGCTCTTGAATTTTCTCGAGTCAATTCCATTTTCTCAACGACTAAACAAGTTTGACAAAACCTTGTGATAAGACCGAGAATCTTTTTTTAAATAAATAAGTGGTATTCGATTTTTAAAACCAAGGAGTTTTCAATTAAAAAGATTTTAATATGACAGAAACAGTGGAAATATTCCATTCCCGATACTTTTAGTTCAGCCTATGTATGTACGTAAAACTTTTATAGTCTGCCTACCTAATCTCGGATTACATATTCCCCAGGAAAGCAGAATCTGAAATGAAAGAAATATTCCTTTGATTTTTATTAAACCTAGTTCGTACTAAATTGAACTCAATTGGATGATTCGTATACCGATGAGAATTGTTAAAACAAAGACTTCTTCGTCTTAGGAAAAAAGTAGCCTATAAATTTACAGGTACTTGGAGTGGTTTTCTACTTCCACTGCGGTGCCATTGTAGTGTGTTTGAATCTCGCAACAAGACAAAGATTGATTTAATTTAGAAATAATTATATATTATTTATTAAAGATATACTGTTAAACTTACGTGGGAGAGCCATGCTTCGGCACGTATGGGCCGGCTCGACTCCGCTCGCCTCACAGAAAACCGGCAGTGAAACAATGCCTGCATTGCTTTTCGCCGCGTGAGTGAGGTTACCGGAGGCCCTAACCTTTCCCTCTCCCCTAATCCCGTCCTTCCCCTCTCCCCCTCTCCTCCCCTCTAATCCTCCTCTCCCGTCTTCCCGCTCTTCCCCTCTCTCCCCCTCTTCGCCTACTCCCACCTTAAAGGGCGGCCACGCACTTGTGACTCTTTGAGTTACAGGTGCCCATGGGCGGCGGTAGTCATTTACCATCAGGTGACCCGTCTACTCGTTTGCCCCCTATACCATAAAAAAAAAAACTCAAGTGTATATTTCGGGGATGCGAGTAGGATAGTGGCTAATCGGAGGACAGCTGATGGAAGCGGTGCCTATTCAGATTCTATCACAATGGTGTACTCGGTCTCACTCAGACCTGTAAACCGTAAGCCTAACTGTCTTTTCAATGTTGTGAGAAAGATTACCTGCCAGGGAGGGGTAAGTTTGATGTCATTGGCATCGTTCGGAGGCAGTAAAAAGATTAATTTAATAATACAACAAATTCTGTCAAGATTTCAAAGCATTTGTTGAGGTTCCACGGGTATTTACGAATTTGAACAAACTTACCATTTCGTTTTTAATTCTACATATCGCGTCACACGTTAGGTACATTATACAACTGTGAGCTGTGAACCTAATGACACATAGAAGTCGTTCATATTTCTTTTGTTAGTAATCTTGATTACGTCAAGTGTGAGCAACAGCTGGAATATAGATACGTCATTTTTATGTTAATAACCTAGGTGTAAACAGTTCATTTGAATTTATCTATCCCAATGAAGTGGTTACCGAGAAAGAAAAGAAAAAGAAAGAAAGATTAAATTATTACGAGACATCTACATAATTAAATTTCATTGTAAATCGAAGTAATTGTGCGTCTAGCAGGTTATTTTCTATAAGACAATTTATTACTTATATCCTTAGAAACGTCTTTATTTATAAATAATTCATCCTTTGAAGTATTTGCAATAGTGCTTTTGCGTACTAAACAAACGACAATTAATAATACCTATATATTATAATGGGCTAGATGATTATCGTTTCTATTTTTTCAAAACACCTAAACTAAATAGTTAAAGTAATCAGACATATTATAAAACAAAGTCCCCCACCGCGTCTGTATCTCTGTCTGTTCGCGATAAACTCAAAAAATACTGAACGGATTTCCATGCGGAATTCATGAGGAAGGTTTATGTATGTAGGTATGTGTTAAAGTTTTGTGTAAATTGGTTGAAATATGATGATTGTTGGAGATGACCCTGCTACCCGTGCAAAGCCGGGCGGGTTGGTTGTAAACAATAAAGTGGAAAAGACATTAAAACAGACAGAAAAATATCGAAGTTCACTTTATATATTTAAGGCATATATAAAGTCAAGTAACTTTTCACCTATT